>OX465601.1:32507500-35007500 GCA_950022295.1 Bromus sterilis | reverse complement strand
ATGGAGTATTCAGCTCTGCTGTGTTGTGTATCTCTGTAGGTTTCTGCAGTGCAAACTTGGGTTTGAGGTGGAATGGCGTGATTGGTCTCTGTATGTTTTATAGTAGTTTTGGCTGGGGACGTCATGGCTAACAACTGAACGTGGCGAATCAACCTGTGGTTGAGTTGGTTAGGTGGATGGTTGTATCCCCAGCCCACCAGAGTTCAAATCCCAGATTTGACAATGGTGCTCGCATTTTCCTGGATTTATTCCAGGGCTTCCGGAGGAGACGTTCCTGTCGAAGACGAGGTGGAGGCTTCGTTAATCTTAAGATGATGTACCGGCTCAGTATTGCGAAGATGCTCATAGGGGTACGATGTGCGTGTATACGTCATAGGGTGATTGATACTCATGTTTATGAGCGTCAGAGTTGTACTGTGTTCTAAAAAAAAAGAAAACTGAACGTGACGCTGACCCTCGAAAAGAAATTTTCAACTCCCTGTTTTCTTGCGCAGGAGGCTGTTCCGCTCTACCTTGCTCACCACTATGCTCATCTTGTTGACAATCCGAAGATAGCAAAGACATTCATGTCGCTTAGCACCTCTAACCGGTTGATTTGGGTTGGCAGGTATGTGACAAACAACTTTGTATGATTAACTTGTGGAGATCATAAACTTTGCATGATGAACTTGTAATTAACTTCGAGTAGGAGAGCTTTTAGATGGCTACTGGCTAGTATGTGAACCTCATATGTATGGATTGTAATGGACAATTTTCTTTTGGATGATGAATTTGTGGTATGGACTTGTGCCATGGTTGCTTCTTATCATATTATTATTGCAAAATCCTTTCATATGTGATGGAATATATTTGTTATACTTATGATCGTATATTGTTAATCGACTTTGCTAATTCTCATGTGCATAAGAATTAGTTAAGTTCCATGCAAGTTATTTTTTTTCTCTTAAGTTGCAAACTAAAAATGCTTATCCAGTTTTTCTAAAACATGTACGCGAAACTTGCAGCCTAGAGAGGTGGGCCGGCCCACTTAATATTTTTTTTATGTTTTTTCCTATTCTTTTTTCTGTTTCGATTTTTTTGGTTATTCTTTTATTTCGTTTTTTCTTTTCTAGTTTCAGATTTTAATGCATTTTTATTTTGTTTGCGTTTTTTATAACTTTTCATGATATATGGTGAATATTTTATTAAATACTTAAAAATAAATTTATTATGTTGAACTAATTTTAAATATACATTGATTTGTTTATATAAATTAAAAATATTTATGTAGAATGAACATTTTTAGTATTCACTATTTTCTATATTATTTGACAAATATTTTTTAATAGTCACTGAATATTTTTTTAACATAGAATATAGTTTTTTAATACGAAATTGTTAAAACGCATGTACACACGAAATATCGAAGCTACATATGAATCCGCTGCCATGTGATTTTCTGTTTTCATAAACTGTACAAGAGTTGAATGAGGGTTGATTTAGATTGTTTGTCGTACGGGAGTTGAGCGCAAACTGTTTCAACTTTTTTGTTTGTTTTTTTCGCTTTTATCATGTGATGTTTATAGGTTGTCCTTTTTTCGTCGATGGTTCCCTTTGCTTTTTTGTTGATTTTTTTTCTCAATTGTAATTCCACCAACGAGTCACAACTAGTTTCGAAAAAAATTCTCAGTTTCAATCCACCAACGAGTTTCTACTAGGTCCGACTTATTTGTCTTACTTGCAAATCCACCAACGAGTCGCAATCGGGTCCAAATTTTTTTCTCAGTTGCAAGACCACCAACGAGTCACAATTGTGTCCGATTTTTTCTAAGTTGCAAGTCCGCCAACGAGTCGCAACTGGGTTCGATTTTTTTCTCAGTTGCAAGCCGACCAGCGATTCGCAAGCGGGTCTGAGTTTTTTTCTCAGTTGCAAGTCCACCAACGAGTCGCTGAGGCCAATTATTTTCTAAGTTGCAAGTTCGCCAACGAGTCGCAACTGGGTCCGATTTTTTTTCTCAGTTGCAAGCCCACCAACGAGTCGCTAGTGGGTCCGAGTTTTTTCTCAGTTGTAAGTTCACCAATGAGTCGCAATTGGGTTTGATTTTTTTTCTCAGTTGCAAGTCCACCAACGAGTCGCAACTGGGTCTGATTTTTTTCTCAGTTGCAAGTCCACCAACGAGCCGCAACTATGTCTGATTTTTTTCTCAGTTGCAAGTCCACCAACGAGTCGCAACTGTGTCCGATTTTTTTCTAAGTTGCAAGTCCGCCAACGAGTCGCAACTGGGTCCGATTATTTTCTTAGTTGCAAGCTCATCAATGATTCGCAAGTGGGTCTGAGTTTTTTTCGCAGTTGCAAGTCCACCAACGAGTCGCAACTGGGTTCAATTTTTTTTCTAAGTTGCAAGTCCGCCAACGAGTCACAACTGGGTCCGATTTTTTTTCTCAGTTGCAAGCCGCCAATGATTCGCAAGTGGGTCCGAGTTTTTTTCTCAGTTGCAAGTCCATCAACGAGTCGTAGTTGGGTTCAATATTTTTTCAGTTGCAAGTCCACCAACAAGTCGCAACTGGGTCTGATTTTTTTTCTCAGTTGCAAGTCCACCAACGAGCCGCAACTAGGTCCGATTTTTTTCTCAGTTGCGAGTCCACCAACGAGTCGCAACCGAGTCCGTTTTTTTTCTCAGTTGCAAGCCCACCAACGAGTCGCAAGTGGGTCCGACTTTTTTTTCTCAGCTGCAACTCAACCAACGAGTCGCAACTGCGTTATTTTTTTCCAGTTGCAAGTCCACCAACGAGTTGCAACTTGGTTTGACTTTTTTTTCTCAGTTGCGAGTTCAACAACAAGTCGCAACTATTCTGACATTTACTTATTATTTTTAAAATTGACATTTTTACATTTATTGTAGTAATTTTTGTGTATGATAATGCTTTTTTTTCTTGTCCATTAGAGCCCATTAGATAATTATCAGCCTCAAACAAACAAACAAAAGCCTAGTTAAAAAATCATGTGTGCTGACGTCGGCGCATGTGACTTAACTAAGTCACATGCGCATGAGCCCTAGTCATTCCCATTGTTAATTGCTTGTTTTGAAAATACAAAGGAAATGCTACCAAAAAATTGAATTATATGTTGTCCAAATGCACATTGCTATATTTTTTCATATTTGCATATGGGAGGGGTAATCCCACCGTTCATATGGAAAAGGTGAGTAGAATCAATTCCGTCTCATTCCATAGCTTCAACCAAACGCATGGATGAAATCAACCCATGCCATTTTAATAGCTCCAACTAAATACAAGGATGAAACCAACCCATGCCTTTAGAATAGAACACGCCCTTATAGCATCCTTTGGTCCTCAAACCAAACACGCCCTTATAGCATCTACAACCAGATGCCCCAAACATCAGGCTGCCTGGTCAGTCATTGTTCGAACATGATTTTACCATTCAGTACGACCTGGCCTGGCTCAACATTCAGGTTAACTGGCATTTTTCATATCCAACTCATATATGAAACGGATATAGAGACGCCTGGACGCGTTTTGATGTGTTGCCATTGGATTGTCGGATGAGCCTTAGCTAAAACTCGTTGATCTGACACACGCCTCTTCGATTTAGCTCTGGACGCATTCATGGCACCACTTTGGCACGCTCCCTGAGGTGCCAAGTCCGTCTATTAAAGTTAGACAGTGAGGCAACCCTAGACCATCCCATTCTCTCCCATCTGCGTCGTTGTTTCCCCCTTCTTTCCCTATTCCACTTTGAATCCGAGGTCCTTTAATGGTGATGTCGCCATGGTCCGCAACAAAATTACCTACTACAAAAGGCTCACGCTGAAGTGCGGTGCGGAGATCTACCCGTAGGTGCATGCCATGGAGGAGGTTCACGCCACACGAATTGCGACGGGCTTGCCTCCGGATAGTCCAGAGGAGGAGGCGACACCAAATTACATGGAGGTGGAGGCGCCGATGCAGGAGGTGGAGGCACGAACGCCGGAGCAGGCCGGATTTGCAATGAACAACGCGCTCACAAAGTACAAGCTCGCTTAAGCAGAGGAGGCGGTCGAGTTGCAGGTCATCCTCGACTCAATCCACTCCAAGGCGGAGGTGGCCCTAAACCGATGTTTCCTTCGCGAGATGAAAATAGAGCATGGCGGATTTTCTCCAACGAGGCATTGAAGGAGGTGACACGGGCTCGTTTGGCCGCCAATGATCATGAGGCCGGCAGCTCCGATACAAATTTCATCGACATATCCGATGACAAGTAGTGTAGATGATAGATTGCGAATAATTTGTTGCATAGATTATGGATGTTGTATGGCTTTATATGAAAATAAAAATGATCAAGTAAAAATATGTGGTTGTGATCTACTCGATTCGTTTTAAAATAAGTGTTTTAACTCTAATACTTCACATAATTTTATATTAAAATTATACAAAGTTTGAACACTTATTTTAGAAGGGACAAAGTATGAAATATGAGGACTGGTCGGGATGAACATCGCGTGTATCGAACAGTTGGGGGTTCATACTTATTTATGTGATTGTAGATGCTCCTAGTGTACGTCTGATGAACCTGTTTCTTGCTCGCCAATCACGAATCCGACGACCTTTTCACGCCCACGAAACTCCTCCATCCGGCGAGGCGCACGCCACGTACATAATCATCATCTTTGACAGCTTCAGCACCTCGATCCATGTCGTTTCATCACCATCACCTCACCCGACGCAGAGGAAATCGACACATCTCAATACACTCACTGCCGCGTCAACGAAAGGCACACTCCAATCCAAACACCGACAGGCAACAAGATCAAACGAAAGATGCCGGAAGAGGGCGCGATTCGTTTCACCCGGGCCGGTTCTCTCTCGCCCTTCGGTTCAACCATTTCGAGGCGACAGCGGCGTCTCCTTCTTCCATCGGTCCATCTATCTCCAACGTGCAGAGCAGCCTGCACTGCACGCTAGGCTCCTGCTTCCCGGCGGGAGGCAGCTTCCCAGAAAGTTTTCACCCGATTCCGACGGTGCGCCGCCGGTGCCGTGAGGCGAGGGCTACACTGACCGGCCGTTGCGCTGGCAGTGGCACGCACCCAACTTGGCTGGCTGGTTGACCGCTCCTCGTAGAGCTCTCTCAAGTCTCTCGTGAGGTTTTTGGACATGAATGAAACATTCAAAGCCTCTCCAGGCGCGTCAACCATGCACGCATCCTCCTTGCCCGGTCGACCACGCGTCTGTCTGTCTGTCTCAGCCTACTTCGTTTGTGCGTGCGTCTTCTTCCAGAGATGTAATTTGTCACGGTCGATCGACGTGGACGCGCCGAGCCGTGCAAAGCCTGCCGCTGCCTTGCAACTTAAGCATGTAGTAAGCTCGTTTGGAGCTCCATAAGCTTATTAGTCTGCAGTTACTGAGCGATCGGAGAAGAGGTCAGGCGATCCGAGCGTCACTACAGCTCCACACACATACCTCACCCCATCCAGAATAATGAATGGGCCATTCGTGACTTCCCCTGCCGTTGAAAACGCCACCGTTGGGTGCGGTTTTGTGTATCTGATGCGTAGAATCGGTCACTTGATAACAAATTCAAAATCATGGCATGTTTTACTTTTGCAAAAGAAAGGGGTTGCCCCATTTCCGATTACTTTAAAGAAATCAAGATGTTTCAGCTACAAGACCCAAAAGAAAAATTAAAGTTCCAGCAAACAATAGCAACTATATTATATATCCGCAGCTCATCAGCTGAACAGACCATCGGGTTACGCAGAACCATAACTAAAACATAGAAGTTCAACAACAACCTTGCAACAAAGTGTTCACAAGATAGCCAAACACTAGTATCACAACTAGATAGAGTACTACTCCAAACCAAGGTGACACAACCAGACCATCCAGTAGACCAAAAGGAGAATTGGACGGTTTCTCGGGCAGAAGAAGATAACATGCAACACAGGGGAACAACTGTTGTTGGCAGAAAGCGTTGGGACTTCACCAGTGACAAAGATCTTAGTCTTCAATCCTCAGGATTCCCGGCCTCCATCTTTGAGATGATCTGGAAACTTCACTTGCCACCTGGTTTATAAGTTTTGCCCCCACCATTAGCATGTTATGTTGCCTATTTTTCTGCAAAGAAGCCCAATCACCAATCCATGAAGTCATTAACTTGACACAAGACAAAGGTATCACATTGTTCTTTCTATTGAAGATAACATCATTTCTAGTTTTCTAAATCGCTCACAAAAAGGTGGAGATGCCCACCAGCAGGTTTCTAACATTTTTAGTGAATTTATTTAGCCAAGCTCCAAAGCAATCTGTCAAAGAGTTGGGTGTCACCAACCGTCTTAAACCAGTAATCCCCCTTCTTGTCCACCCAGACCAAACTGGATTCATCGCCGGACGTACCATCGCGAAAAATTTCCTCTACGCCGCTGACATCCTACACGTCTGCGCTCGTAAAAAAGTCCCAACAATGGTTATCAAGCTCGATTTCTCAAAATCTTTCGACTCTGTTTGCTGGTCGTCCCTTTTTGACCTGCTACAAATTAGGGGTTTCTCCCCCATGTGGATAGCATGGATACAAAATCTACTAAACTCAGGGAAAAATGTTGTCCTTATGAATGGAACCCCGGGACCTTGGATCTCATGCAAACGCGGGCTTAGGCAGGGAGACCCACTCTCTCCTTTCTTTTTCATCATCATCGCTGACGTACTTCAACGTATGCTCAACCATGCCTCTGAGTTGCAACAGATTGCACACCCAATTAATAATGGACTACACTGCCCCGTCCTCCAATACGCAGACGACACATTAATTATTCTTAAAGCAGACTCACAAGCTGCCGCAAACCTAAAATGCATCCTTACGGACTTTTCAGCGGCAACTGGCCTCTCTATTAACTACTCCAAGACTACGCTTGTCCCCCTTAACATTGACGATCAACTAGCCGCAGACATTGCCCTCACCCTAGGTACGGAACTGGCGGCCTTCCCACAAAAATACCTTGGCCTCCCACTCTCGCCCCATAAATTACCGCCAAACGCCTTCCAACCAGTTATCGACAGATGTGACACCTATCTTGCCAGATGGTGTGCATTCCTTCTCTCCAGGGGAGGACGTCTCATCCTTCTATCCGCGGTTCTTGACAGTCTCCCAACCTATTTCATGTTATGTTTCACACTACCAAAAAGTGTCCTGGAAGAAATTGATAAGCGTAGGAGAATTTTTTTCTGGTCTAACGATGACTCCTTCTCAGGGGCAAAGTGTCTGGTTGCATGGGATAGGGTCTGTATACCCAAGCAAGCGGGTGGTCTCGGTGTCAAAAACTTAAAAGCACAATTTTTTTTGCCTTATGTTGAAATTTGCTTTCAAATTCATGCACTCCCCCATGCTGTCCTGGAAAGAGTGGATCCTCAATCACTCACCACTTCATATAGGACTAGGTAAAAACGCCTCTTTCCTTGGAAAATAAATTTATAAACACCTGCATTCACTCAGAGAAATATCTCAAGTTACCATTGGGGATGGAACTGCTACTTTCTTTTGGCTTGATAGGTGGATTCTTCCAGAGCCCCTATATTTGGCCTATCTTGCTCTGTTCACCCACCATATACGACAAAATGCTAGGGTAGCCACTATTATGATGGATGGAATCGATCTGGGCTTGCGTAGCCGGCTAACCCAAACTGCCTCACGTGAATTGGTCTCTTTAAGATTGTTGTTGCAGGATGTGGCTCTCTCTGATGCTCCCGGTGTGAGGTCGCTGCTAAATGGATCCCCCTTCTCCACCAAAGGTGCCTACGACGCCCTTGCGTCCCAGCTTGCAGACCCACACGTCGCACATATTTGGGACAGCCGAGTCCCAAGTAGGGTGTGAGTCTTCGGCTGGCTCTTCTATCTGGATAAGCTCAACACAAGGGCAAATCTTCATCGCAAGACCATCATTGCATCTTCTGCATGCCCACGCTGCACCACCGCTCCGGAAGATCAAGGAAATCTCTTCTTTACATGCCCGGCTTCACAGGGCATTTGGGATGCTATTGGCGTCACACCGCTCCACACCCCCTTGGCGAGCATATGGTCACTACCGCCTTCACTCGGCCTTCCAGCAGCTATATGGCCTTTCATTCTATTGCTTCTACTCTGGAAAATCTGGGATGCAAGAAATTCAAAAACTTCCAGGGTTTAACCATGTCTCCCAATGATGTAATTAAGGCGGTCATAGATGACCTAACTCTTTGGTCCCATCGCCTTCATAAGGCGGAGGCCAAACATCACGCCGGCTTGTGGCGTGATTTCTTCTCTTCCCGCCTCTCCTAATCCATTTTAAAGTGACAACAAAAAACAGAAAATGAAATTTATTCAGTTGGGGAGCCTCCCCCCCGGTGACAGTTAAAAAAAAAGAGTTGGGTGTATCTTGCAAATTAAAGGAGCATCTCACTAAGCACCAAACCAATCTGGCTACAGAACAAGTGAAAAATAAATGATTAATATTCTTTTTTCCTCCACAGAAAACACATTTTTCACATCCTTTTCAACCTCTCTTGAGTAGGTTGTCTTTTGTAAGGATGTTCTTTTCACAAACCAACCAGTTAATTTTTTTAATCTTGGCAGGGACTTTGGTTTCCACATATATTTATGTGGCAGAGGAGGCCTAGATTCGCCCCGAGCATCAGCACCACAACCAACCTAAAAGGAGAGGCATGACTGGACCCGGGGGCGGCGCCAGGCCCCAGGAAGGCAGGGCCTCGGCCTGGGGCGTGATGAGTTGTTTCTTTGTTGATTATAGATAGATGAACAGTGAATGAACACTGTAGATGCATTGTAGCACGTTATTGCCTGGGTCGTGGCCTGCACCTGGCGTCGTTACTGGCTGGACCGAGCCACTAGAAGAAGCGGCTAGCAGGGCTCGCCGAAGCAGCCAGAGGTTGAGAAGAGGGGCACTCGAGGAGATGGACCAAGGACGCAACCAATAGAGTCACCACCAGTCTGGAGAAAATCCGCCATGTGAGGACACTACCAGAAGAGCTTACAGGATCCGCCACCATGGATCTACGACGCGAGGGACATATCAATTTTCACCACGCGAGACCGCCACCTGTCGAAGAGGTATACTCCACGAATCGTCGAGGCCCCGTAACATTGGGACAAGAACAACATGCTGAGCGCGCGAGGGAAAGGGGGACCCTGCCGTCATCGCCATGACACAGGCTCACTCGTAGGTCGCCATGAAGGGGTGGGGGTGGGATACCGCCCGTGTCGCGCGGGGTTAGGCAACACAAGGGGCAGGCCCGAGTTCTAGATGAGAAATGTGTGAAAATCCAAAATCTAAGAATTGGACAACATATTTTTGTGTTAAAGTTGACGTTTTCTAGCGGAAAGTGTTCATTTCACTAAACTTTTTTGATAGTTTATTTAACTAAACCTAATCAATTCCCAGGAAGAAATGAGCTTAATAACGAGCACGAGCATGAGCATGAGCACTTGCAGACAAGTCTCCCGGTCGCCGCAAAGCCAATGTACTGAGATCTGGCTTAGTTTAACTAATCCAATGATCGCGATGTGGTTGGCCCAGGCCATGATCTCCCGGTCGACAGGAACGAGTCAGACAAACGATCCACGGCCGTCACTCCCTCCGCGCACCCAAAAACGTACCCGCCCCCTCACATCCCCCTCCAAGGAGGTCCCACAAGCCGCCACGTTGGCCACTAACCACGCTCCCATTGGTGGGTACAGTTCCAACCATCGCGCCGGTCGTAGCCGCCAGTCAAAGAACCAATGCTTTGACCGGTCAACGGTCAAATATTCAAACCTCTATATAGCCGTCGACCGGCCCCGTCCTGGAGAGTCATCTCACCACCGTCGATCCATCCAAATTCCCAGCTGCGCGCGCCCTTCTTCCTCCTCTCCGGCCCTCTCCCTCGCCTAGCTCCGGCGACCACAGCTCCTGGAAGCTACCCAGCTAGCTGAGCTCCGGTGCCGCGCTGGCCAGCTCGGGAGGACCTGTCGCGCTCGCCTTCGCCCACACCACCTCGTTCTCTTCTGCTGGAGGCAGCGGTGGACCTCGGCTGCCGATCCCCATGGCCATGACGCCTCCGTCGCCGTCGTCCTACTTCATGTCCTCCTTCCTCGACTCGCCGGTCTTCGCCCCCAGTGTAAGCACCGATCAACATGGCCAACGGTGCAACCGTGCAAGTGTCACCACTCCAAAATGGTAGCTGACAGTCACATGTGGGGTGTGTTTTGTTTCAGTTGTTCCCCTCGCCGACGACGGGCGCATTCCCCTCGCAGCAGTTCAACTGGATGGGGACGCCGGAGAGCGACGGCCACCTGCAGGGAAGCGCCGACCAGGACGAGCAGCCGCAGTACTCCGGCTTCACGTTCCAGACCATGCCGTCCGCGCCGGCGGCGGCGATGGCCGGAGCCAACACGACGGCGTCCTCCTTCCTGCAGTCCTCCATGCCGATGGCTCAACTGGTAAGATTGTCTTGCCAACCATGTATGCATGCTAAGCTAAGAGAACGACATTTTGCATTATTGTATGAGTTGACGGTTGACTGGTAGTAAGATGGGCCCACTCACCAGTGAGCGTTTACCACATACACTTCTAGCTCTAACCCCACATGAATGTTATTATTTTGTCCTGCCTGACTTATTCAAAATTTGTGGCTGGCCTTATGCCAAGAACAAACATTATTAGGGTTATTAAAAAGAGAAAAGAATACGCACATCATCCCTTTGCAGATAACTTCAATATTTTCTGTAAGCATCATTTGGAGATTTTTCATGCCGCTTGATGCTGACCTTAAAACAACCAAATATGCCATGCCTTACAAGTTAAGCGCAATAGTCAACGCTGTCATACTCTAAGCTCAAGTCAAAACCATTGCACCAACTGGACGCTTCCACGTGTACGCACATGATGTCTAACAGAACTGCTATTTGTAGGTGGGAGACTCATACGAGCAGCAGCAGCAACAGCAACAACCGTGGAGCTACCAAGACACGAGGCCGGCGGAGTTCACCACGCAATTCGAGCCGCCGACCACGTCGACCATCATGGCGACGGCGGCGGCCGACGTGCTCGGGAACGGCGCCTACGGCGTCCCGGCGGCCGGGTACCGCGTGCAGAGCCGGCGGCCGTCGTCGGACGACGGCTACAACTGGCGCAAGTACGGGCAGAAGCAGATGAAGGGGAGCGAGAACCCGCGCAGCTACTACAAGTGCTCCTTCGCCGGCTGCCCCACCAAGAAGAAGGTGGAGCAGGCCCCCGACGGCCAGGTCACCGAGATCGTGTACAAGGGCACCCACAACCACCCCAAGCCGCAGAACCCTCGCCGGGGCTCCGGTTCCGGCTCGGCGGCGTCGTCGTCGTACGCGCTGCAGTGCCAGGGACCCAACGACGCGTCCAGCGACGCGCTCTCCGGCACGCCCGAGAACTCCTCCGCGTCCTACGGGGACGACGAGACCAACGGCGTGAGCTCAAGGCTGGCCCGAAGCAACGTCGGCGTCGGCGGTGAGGAGCAGCTCGACGATGACGAGCCTGATTCCAAGAGGTGGAGGGAAGGCGGCGATGGTGAGGGCGCGGCGTTGGCCGTCGGCAACCGGACGGTGCGGGAGCCGAGGGTGGTCGTCCAGACGATGAGCGACATCGACATCCTCGACGACGGCTACCGGTGGCGCAAGTACGGGCAGAAGGTGGTCAAGGGCAACCCGAACCCGAGGTACGTTACGTACGAGCTAACAGAAGAGTTTCCAATTAACTTGTTAGATGAATCATCAAGTACAAAATGTTGGACACGTGTGAGCTGAGCTGACATGCATGCACGGACGTTTCTTCTCGGCAGGAGCTACTACAAGTGCACGACGCCCGACTGCCCGGTGCGGAAGCACGTGGAGCGCGCGTCGCAGGACCTGCGCGCCGTGGTGACCACGTACGAGGGCAAGCACAACCACGACGTGCCCGCCGCGCGCGGGAGCGCCGCCGCCGCAGCGCGGTACCGCGCCGCGACGCTGCAGCCGGCCGCGAGCTACCTGCAGCAGGGCGGCGGCGGCTACTCCAGCCTCCGCCCCGACGGGTTCGGCGGCCTCGACGACGGCGGCGCCGCGCCCGCGGAGATGGGCGGGTTCGCGCTCTCCGGGTTCGGCAATGGCGCCGCGTCCTACTCGTCGTACGCCGGCATGCAGGAGCAGCAGCAGCAGCAGAACGAAGCGATGTACTACGACGCCTCGAGGACGACCAAGGACGAGCCGAGGGACGACGTGTTCTTCGGACACTCGATGATGTTCTGAGTTCTGACCGGAAAACTTTTCAACTACACCCATCGGAATCTTGGAGTAGGATTCCTGTTCATTTTCATCCATTTTTTGGACTGTTTTGTTCATATTTTTTTGGAGGCACGGACATGGACATGACTGCCGGAACGGTGGTGGCACATGGCCTCCATTTTAACACCTTGCACAAGGAAGGGGTTTAGAAATGATTAATTAGTAGTACTAGCGTTGAAAATAAAGGATTAGTTCATAGATTTTTCGGCAGTTTGATTGCTTTTTATTGTCGGTGGAAATTCGTTGTAATCAGGTTAATTTTAACACAAGTTTGAATATTCTCACTCTGATGTTCTAGTATACATGTATACGCGTTGTTCTGCTATGACAGCTGGCCATTTTGCTGGGCATCAACCCCGTCGGGTACCTGCTTGACAGGCGTTTTCGGATGTGCTGCATGCGCGCCGTCGTCGACTTGTCGCGTGGAAAAGGCTCGACATTTTCGTGTAGTGACTAGACATTTCCTCCGTTGATAACCTCTTGCCAAAAAGAAAAACCTCTTGAAAACAAGCTTTGGTTTCACTTTATGGATAAAGCACGTCCACCGTTTATAATTGATGGCTTGTTTCTCTTTTTTCATCGACACGTAGCGCTTACTGATCTGTAAATGTGCCGCGATGAGCATCGTCTCATACGACGGTATTTTTGGCGGGAAAAAGTTATTTTAAACCCAAAAAATTAAGGAGATTAGGCAATTTGAAACATAAAGTTAAAATCCCTATTGTTTGCGCTCTAAATTATTAAATTTCGATTTAAATTAAACCTTATACATGTTTGAAGCGCTGAAAAAAAATCAAAATCAGGCTGGCTGGCTTGAGCCGGCCAATATCAGAGCCGCTCACGCGCTTCTACTCTGCTATATTATTTTTGTTTTGTTTTGTTTCCTTTCCTTTTAAAAATGTTCACACTTAAAAAATCATTTTTTTAAAATAAATAAATAATTCACAATCATTTAAAAAAATACTAGCACTTAAAAATGTTCTCTATGCTTGAAATTTTTTCTTTTCTTTTTGACTTTTATTCATTTTTTGCATTATATTTGAAAAAACGTTCGCACTCAAGAAATTTCAAAATTTAACAACGTTCAATTTGTTTCACTAAAAATACGTTAAAATGCATTTTTTAAATTGTTCACACTTACAAAATGCGTTAATCTTTTTGGGCAGTTTCACTACTAAGTATTGAAATTGAAAATTCGTTCTAATCATCATATTAATTTTAACAATAGTTTGAATATTCTCACCTTCATTCGCGTTGTTTTGCAAGGGTCAAAAATATTCTGCCACACACTTGGCCGCATGCTCGTAGGATGACAACTGTCCACTTTCCGGGGCGTCAACCAGGCACCTTTAGCTTTTTTTGCGAAAAAACTTCCGATCTATTCATCGTCAATCATGGCAGTACGACAAACATAAGAAATAATAAAATTACATCCAGATTCATAGACCACCTAGCGACGACTACAAGCACTGAAGTGAGCCGAGGACGCGCCGCCGTCATCGCCCCTCCCTCTCCGGAGCCGGGAAAACTTGTTGTGGTAGACAGTCAGGAAGTATCCATGCTAAGGCCCCATAGAACCAACACACCAGAACACCGACCACCGTCATTGAAGAGTAGGGTAGATCGGAAGGATCCAACCTGAAAACATAAGAACGTAGACAAACTACAACTAGATCCGAACAAATCCACCAAGGACAGATCCGTCGGAAACACACCTCCACACGCCCACTGATGATGCTAGACGCACCACCGAGATGGGGCTAGACGAGGAGACCTTTATTCCATCTTCACGTAGCCTCCACCATCTCTTCTTTCGAAGCAAGAGACAAACCCTAACAAATCTTAAAAGAACAACTAAAATTGGATCCCTCCCACCGGGAAAAACCAAGATCCACCATATCACCATAACCCTAAAGCCATCAGAGGTGAGGGGGACCGGTGGTGGCTGCGTGGCTAGGGCAGCGTCGGTTGGGTGCGTGGCTAGGACGGCAAGCGCTAGCTAGACAACGTAAGACTATCTACAACTAGGTTTCTTAAATCTTTTCTATACGATTAGGCCGACAAAAACACGATTTAGATGGGTTCTTCAAATTGGCTTTATACGCCCGGGTTGATCGGTAACCCTCATATCCAGCCAAAGCTAGAACGGATATGGAGAGGTTTGGACGTGATCAGGCGCTTTCATCATGTCTGGATGATGGCGGGGTTCAACGTGAAATCGGTCAGAAACCATCAGTCCAATGACCGTATCATCCGATTTCAAGGAGGGCGATGATGACACATTGAGGTCAACATGTGGGATCGCTTCGGCACGTCGCTCAAATGACTGAAGATTGACTATTTAAGGCGAAGAACGACCTAGCCCTATCTGCACCACATTTTCATCCTTACCCCTGTTGGGGTTGATGAAGGGAGGTAGCATTGACCACCTGTTGTAGGAGGCGGGGGAGGGGAGGGATACTATGGGAAGGTCGAAGGGGAATGAGGTGTTGGATCTGGCACCAAGACCGGAGGCGAGGTGGCGGTCGCCGGGAACAGTGAGGGTGGCGACGGAGCTCATCTCTCGGGGAGCCATGACAGCGACATCAATGAGAGAAAAAGAGGCACATTGAGGAAGAGAGATGGAAGAAGAAGAGGAGGAGAGGAGGCAGTTGCATGACGGCGATGGTGAGGCTTGAGAGGCGATGCCGGATACGCGATCCTCATGGTGAGCGAGCCTGCGTGGTTGGGAGTGGATCGAGATAGTCTCAGGAGGCGGTGTCGTGGGCCATTCTAGGCATGCGGGGGCCGGTGTGGTTGGGAGGAGACTGGAGCAATTTGAAGGGCTTCATAGTCGTTAGATCTTAGATACAACAATGTATAGCCACTAGGGTTGTTGGATTTCTAGGGTTTCGATGGGAGAGGGACTAGAGGGGAGAGGGAGGAGAGGAAACTATTTTTAGGGCAGTGGATGCAAAATGTTCATAGGTCTAAATAGTTTGTCCATTTTTGAGGAATGAAACAGGAGTGTTTTCTTGTATATGGGCACTCCAAAGTTGTCTTGTATTGGGGGGGGGGGGGTTGTTGCTAGTTTTACCAAAAGGTATGTTGTTTATACCGGCTGATATTGTCGCCATATTCAAATGTTCGGGCATAAAAGCAAATTTAGAATTTGATGAAATTTGAACCACAAGTTCAGTAAATTATATTGAGGTCTTCTACAAGATTATGTGCACCACTTATAAAAGTAAAATATTTATTAAATAAATAAGATTGTGCTTTATTGGTGATGACCAATCTTATGCCGAAAGTTACGAAAGTGGTCAGATGGCTTCCGAATGTGATCATGTGCCATTGTGGGGTTGCTCCGAACATGCATACCAATACCAAAAAATAAGAATATTATTCAACATTTGACAAAATAGCGTAACAAAATATTTAATTTAATTAATTATTAATGAAATTGATATCGATAATGCAAAAATGAAATAAAAAAATAATCTTACTAATTATGGGAAAATCTAGGTTGCTATGGTGATGTGGCATGCAGGGTTGCTTTCTCTTCTCGACATGAGCCACTACACTTGCATGATGACCAGATACTAGTGACGACATGGAAATTAAGTAATGGAGGTGCCATATTTAACATATAATGCATAGACATTAGAACTTCATTCAAATGATTAAATAGTATTGTATGTATATCAGCATCACATTGTAATGTTCATGTGGGCGAAATTTATCTACACATGTCTAAAAGAAAGAAAAAAACTACATGCATGCGTATACATAAAAAAATAGTACTACTAACTACTTATTGCTTGGAAGAGTGTTGTTATTTTTTTTCTCCATCTTGCATGCATGTATTGACATCATCAAGATTCCTTCTAATGTTTGAAACTCATGATATTTCATATGTAAAATCATCAATTGATGATCTATTTTCACCATTGATTTCATCGTGGCATGTTCTTCGAAATTAGATCCTTTGTGGACATGTTTTGATAATCGTTTTTTCATCCGTAGAGAAACATTGTTCCACTCTTAAATAACTTAATTGCTATTTATCACTTTGTTTTCTAGCAAAACAATAACGTAATTCCTATATTTTTTTATGTTGTTTCGTAAAAAGCTTATCGGTCCTTATAAATTCAGTTGCCACAAATACTTCGGTGTTTGCCATTTTAATTTTATCTTGTAATCATTTTATTTCATAAATCTCTCGAGTGCTCATAAAATTTTAGTTGCCATATATGTTTTGTTGTGTTTATCGTGTTAATTTTCTCTAGTTGTCATTTATTGTAAAAATTAGTTACCACGATATCTTATAGTACTTACCAGTTAATTCTACCCAATTCTCGTGTTGTATCATAAAAAGCTTTTCTATTGGTCTAAAACCCAGTTGTCCTAGTTTTTTTTGTGATTATCAATTTAATTCTATTTAGTTGTCTGATGGTTTTGGTGCAGGTATCAGTTTGTTTGAAAACAACTATATGATATCTGATGCAATTACAGAGTTTTTTTAATATATAATTGTTAACTTAGTGGCTATCTGATTGCCTAGTACTAGATATTTGTTTTGCAATATAAGACAATTTAATATATTTGTGTTTATGTATCAATATTTCTGTTGTTATAATATTCAAACGATGTTGCCTCACAAAAAAAATCAAACCATATTTATTGGTCTCTTCTAATAGTATATAACAATCTAGATCTTTGTAAATTTTTACTTGTGAACATTTTCTACATGATAAATAAAAGTATGTGTGTCCATATCGAAAACATACATATACTAGTACTTTTAATTCCATGTTTCCTCGCGCATCACATTGTTGGCATGGTTCTGATGCACTGGAGCATTCTTCAACGAAGAAAACCCCACCACATTTACCTTGCATGTATACATGGAATATGAGTGTGGGTTGGCTGGCGCCACACACTAAGCCAAGCGTGCAAACTACTTCAATTAAAACTCCCTTTATTCTAAACATCGTTATAACTCTATCTTTTGCATCGGAAACATCACTATAATTCTAACATGTAGTGCTATAATAGCATTAGGTAATTTGTAGTAATATTGAACGCAAACTCCACTAGATTACTTTATGAAATATCACCATTTATCACATAGCATAATGTTACTCCATGGCATGACATGATGGAATCCCAATTTTTTGGAATAAGTAATAACTCCACTTCATACAATAGCCATTATGTACTACTACGAGTTATTTCCCCCTCTTTCGCTAAACTTGTACATTGTGGTTTAGGTAATTTGTTCTGTTAGTACTTATCAACTTGTGCTTCATACAATTTTAAGAACTTGTTATTCTCGTTTCATTAAGCATGTAATCTTTGATTTAGGCAATTCACACTTTGCACTTCATAGAATTGTAACAATTTGTTCTTCTTGTTTCAGTAAACTTGTACTTCATCGAGTGTTGGCATGCTTGTGCCATAGGTAGCACCCTCTATGAAGATCATTCACTACGACAAACATAAGTTGACTTATATACACCTATAAAGACCCTTTTATGAAAGATTGATGTGTCGAAGACGTCTTGACTCGGGAGCAGGCTCATCCAGCCATACATGCCATGAAAAAATGATGTTATATGAATCATCACTTAGAATTTTGTGTTAAAAGTTCTTGATAATAAAAGTTGAAAGCTACTTCCCGCCTTCAATCCTAGAGAACTACGTGCCTTGAAACGTAAAGGGTAAACAAAATAGAAAAGAAAAATGGTCTGCAATGAAAAAAATGGTATGTATAACAAAGAAAAATAGGATAAATTTGAAAGGGACTGGAGAGTAAAATGACCATACCACAAAGAAGTGCATACAAAAAGAACCAAAAGTGAAAATATCTTTGTGGAAAAGGAATGTTTGTGCAAAAAATATCTTTTCAAAAAGAAAAAAACAATCTAGGGCGAAAAAGACCGAACTTCATAGGTAGAATCAAGGTGATTTTTTTCTCTCATTGACTTTTATACAATATTTTTATGGATCGATTTCCAACCAAATTGAGAAAAACAAAATAGACAATGCGCCTTGGATATTTCGTATTCAGTTGAATAAGTTTTTCAGTTCAACGACCCCCCCCCCCCCCCCCCCAAAGAGCTAGGAACGAATCAAAGTCGCCCACCCACCGACATAAGCGAAGGTGACCCATAGCTTTGACGGTTCAGATGCAGGTCTGTCACCAATGCTGGAGAGTCGGGGAGGGCGCAACAAAGGGGTGTCACAGGCGGCGAGAATACAAAGGGAGCGCTTCAGGAAGGCCGATGCACGTGGCCACATCAATGGGCACATGCAGAAGAGGCAGACTGTTTGACCTGGGTTGGATGATAGGTGGACAAAGAAGGAAGGTGGGAGAAGGAAGATAGGCAGTGCCCTTTACAAATCGATCCAGTTTTGCTTCGACGTACCTCTTTGAAAAGTTTGCACAAATCTTAAAACTACATAAAAAATTTGTTCTCTCATATTAAAAAGTTACAACTTTTCTTGAGTGTACGCCTAGGCGTATTATAGCTTTATAGAAAGCCCAATCTACAATTTTTAACTATATTCTTGCAATATATCAAATAAGAGATCAAAATAATATAGTAGTATTATTTTTTATTATAAAGATGACTTTTAATCTTCACGCTCCCCATCATGCCGCAGGCCGCAGCATTGACACCAACAAAAACATGCCATATTGCCATGGGTTTCACCCTATAAAAGAGAAAAAAATATGTACGGTTACAAAATTTGTCCTATGGGATCACTCTGGTCATGAACTTGGGAGAAGTGCGAATTACGTACTGTTCATAAAGTTGTTCCGTCCAATAAAAAAGAAGTTGTACTCTGCAAAAAAAAAAAAAAAAAAAAAAAAAAAAAAAGAAGTTGTATTACGTACTGTGCATAGGATTTTCTTCCTTTGTTTTCTATAGGTAGTACTCTGACCAACTTTGACTATCCAGCTCGGCACAGCAAGGACCGCATTGGCGTGAGGGGAGGTTTCTTTGGGCTTTTCCATAAAATCGCGGCTTCATACGACTGACCAATGCAGAGGCCATCGACGGCGGTGGCCGCTCCGGTTGTCCGTCAAGGAGGCCGCCGAGCCTCGGCTCAGGGAGATTGACGAACCACCAGTGCGTCGTTGCCATCGTCTCGACAGCGAGGTGGGTCGCCAGATTCGAGGTGGCATGCCGGTGGGAACACCAAACACCCACGGCCACTTCGAGGTGGCATGCCGGTGGGAACACCAAACACCCACGGCCACGGGCCACGGCAGGAGCTCGCCGGCACATGTCAATGACGTTGGCGTCGTCGAAGTGGAACTGTCACTCGACCTCTTCGCACGCGGCGGCGACTTAATCGTCGGGGACGGAGGCCGTGCCGATTGACTGCGCGCCGAACGTGCTGTTGTCCTTGATCAGAGACTCAAGCTGCTGCATGGCACAGTAGCACGAAGAGTTGCTGCTCCAGCGCGGCTCCTTGCCAGGCTGTGTGGTATGACGGCGGTGCGCGCCACCAGTCCACCACGGCGCCGGCGACGGACAGATTGACGTACAGGTCTCTGGTGGTGATCTTCCGGCCGGCGGCAGTTACGGGCCTCCCCGACGGCGCGGCTGGAGGCAGGAGGCTGCTTGGGCGCGCATGAAGGGCATCCCGCAACCGCAGGTGGCTGAGCATGTCCACAGAGCATACGCGTCGCGTGTCGATGATCCAGACCAGTGTCTGTCCCAAGCGCCGAAGCCGCGACCGCGCACCGCCTTGCGTTCCCCGTGAGCGGTCGATGACACCACGTCGTCGCCGTCATTCGTCGGACCCGCATCACACTCACACCAGAGCGCGAGCTCTCCATCCGGGCGCTGGAACCACCGGGGCGCCGCCACTCCCGTCGCTGCTTCCAGACGCTGATGCTGTTGGAGCCGGTTTCCCTTTACAGCTCCCTCGCAGCTCTCGCTCGTCTCGTCTGCCGAACGGAGGAGGAAGAAGAACTTTTGCGGCGCTCCAACACCAACCCTGCTCTAAACCCCCCTCTCTCCCCGGCGAACCCCCTCTCCCGTCGCTCCCCGGCGGGACCTGAAGCCCCCTCCTCGGCCTCAATCGAGCATCGGCCTCCAGGGGTTCCACCAGGTAAACCCCCGCCCCCTGCTCTCCGACGAGCGGCCTCACCGTGGCTCGCCGCGGACAGATCACCCCTTCGTCCGCAGCTGGCCAAGCTTCCTTCTGCGTTCCGCTCGTAAGCCTCCGGTTCCTCTCCAGCGAGCGAGCTGACCGTCCGGGCGTCCGGCCAAGGGTGGTTCCTTCTGCCCCCGGCTCCTCTCCAGCGAGCGAGCGGGCTCACCGTCGGGTGAAACCCTATCCGTCGCTCGCCTCGTCCACATCGCGTCCGCCGGTTCCTTCTGCCCCGGCTCCTCTCCATCGCTCGCCTCGGCTACATCGAGAGCGAAGCAAGGTGAACTCCCTCCGCCTGTGCATGCTCTAGTCATCATATATGATTATGCATCAGATGATTTGTGCGAACCCTGGGTTTGGATATTATTAGGAACTAGCCTTTGGCGTGGAACCATCGCCCGTGCCTCTGGATGGTTTGGCTCTGCGTACGTAATCCATGAACAGCACATTACATGTTCACTAATGCGCCATCGTCTGTTTCACATATATATGAGTAGCTTTTGCCATCTATTGCACTGTCGTACGCTTCTAACATCCTGAACGTTTGTGAACTTTGTCGTCTATTTGCTCAGTAACCTGCATCCTTTTCATGATGCTATTGCAACTTGTGTGGTTCACCGATATATATGTCTTTTGACTTTGCCATGTTGTGCACAGCATGACTGAGGTGCTGTTGTGTGACTATGCGTTCTTGATATACATGTACCGCTGTTTGAATGTGGCACTGGATGATCAGAGCTATTTCTTCATGTTTATTTCAGCTAGTACCTCTGGAAGCGAAACAGTGGTGCCACATTTGGTCTGTTAAGATATGGCTCGAGGTGATAAGAAATTAGCCAGAAACAAGGGGTCCACTCATAAGAATGAGGAAAATGAGGAAGAGGCGGAGAAAATCAGTTACACACTGGAACCACCTATTGATGGTCTTCCAGACACGGTAAGAAACATCACATTAATTCTTTGTCAAGGAAGCTATTAATTCTCAGGGTTAGGAGTTAATGTTGACAAAAATTCATATTCTGCTTCATTCAGTTAACATCCAATGTCTGGAGCTTAGAAATACATATCATACAATTGAAAAATCTTACAAGATGTCTTACATTAACAATTCACATTCAATTAGCATCAATGGTTGGAAACGAGTTTTGAACCTCTGAATGGAAGTCTCCCCCCTCTTTGTTTTGATCGTCATCTGTTGCTTTTTTTTTAGGTACAAAACTATGTTGTTCTGAACCTAGATGGCACCCAGGCAGATGTTAGAAGAAGCTGGGCTAGAACTATATTGCATTTCAGGTTATGGTGTTATAACAACAGTGATGAAAGATTTCAGTTTGGGATGCCTGGCAGGTCAAGTTGTGTCCTCCCTAGTGCTGGTAACTTTCTGATATATATGCACCATAAGTCCAAGTGGTTATGTGCTGTCATAGATGGCCCATCAGGCTATCTAGATGGTTACATAATCATAAGTACGGGGGATAAAAATGATATCAAAGCTAAGGAAAACAGGGTCAAGAAAAGTGGCAAAGAGCCCCTTAAAGAGAGCAGAGCACAAAAAAAACCTATTTACATAACCATGGCTGATCTATTGCCTTGGTGCGGGAACCATATAGATTCTCAGAACTGTGGGTTAGGATACCCGGCAATGCTCCCAGCATTCAAGGACATGTACAAGTGTGTTGAAAGCCCAGCTTTGCAAACATTACAACTGAGAAACAAGGCGATCGCTGCTGGACAAACACTCATTGTTCACCTACCAGAAGCAGCCAGATCTGATGAGCTCTTTCATGATATATATCGCAACTTCTTTGGGCGAGAGCGTCTGGGAAGTGAACGTTTGACGGCTGCCCGCCGGTGGAGGAAAGACTGTGAGGCAGCTAGATTGGTGATGCTCCGTGTGTTTCCAAACAGACCTGTATTGAAACACAAAAGTAAGTCAACTGTCTGTACAGATGAATGCTCAATTATACAGAATTTTAGACTCTTTCACAGACCTCAGCACACTCATGGAATGTTCGACCTAAAGGACATGCCTGTACACCTGGATAAAGATGGTCCGGTTAATAAGCAGTGGGCAGAAGAGAAATTATGTGCATCGCTGAATTATGATTCTAAGACGAAGTTTCTGATCAAGAAGATGCCGAATTTCCCAAGCTCAAACAATGTGGAGCAGGGTGGAAATTTTACCACAAAAAAGGAGGGTGGAGGTGCATTGACCGCAAAGGTTGGGAAAAGCAATCCTGCAGGCTCCACATATGCTACCCGTCCAAGTGCTTCTGTACCTGCCCAACCAGCGCCTCATCTCATATCAGTGCCAATGCCGAGACAAGAATGCTTCGCTGCGAAAAACGCTGTTTTATCCAAGGTCATTATCTACCTGGTGTTTTTATCCTAATTATTCTCAACTCTTATAAGTTTTAAATTAATCTTGTCGTTTTGAATCTCAGGGACACATTGACGGTGCACCTGTCGGTCTGCACAATCTAGAAAATACATGCTATTTGAATTCAGTGATCCAATGTTTACGCGCCGTACCTGAGCTGAAGTCCATCTTAATGAGGTTCTGAATTTTTTTAGCATCCCCGTCTCCTTCCAATTGCGCTGTAAATATTTATGCTAGTAATTCCACTGATGCAGTTATTCAGATCGTAAGGGTAAAAATATTGATCAACAAGCGCATGATTTGACTATTGAGGCTCATGATCTTTTGAAAGAACTTAGTCAAAGTGACAAAGCAGTTAAACCACATCGTTTTTTACAGGTCAGACGTTTTCCTATTCGGCTCTTAGCACCCAAAGATAATCAATTACTATGTTGACAAGATTTTTTAAGATAAGATATCTCATGTTGCTGTCTATGCCATGTCTGCAGTTACATAAAATACAAACTGCTCCTAATGTCAGTATATTTTTCTCATTTCATCATATTAATCAGCAAGATATATGATATAAGCAGGTCCATAACATCATAATTTTTATGAGTGTATTCTACGGAAAATCATGGCGCAGTTATCTTACTGAATACCATAAAGAGTAGACAACTTATGTTTAAAATGGAAGGAATTGTAACCATGTTCTTAACTAAGGCAACACAGTTCAATTTCGACTAATAATAGGAAGAGGTCTCCGCTTTTACAGCAGTTCCTATTTTTTTTTCTATTTCTATCCAGAACAGTTTACAGTATGACATTTGTTATATTTTCTAGATATTCTTAATAATTTGTGTGTGCTGTAATTTGATCAGATGCTGCGTGCAAAATGCCCGCGGTTTCAACAAAAAGAAGGGAACACTTATATGCAACAGGTTAGTCACTATAGTCAACTTATTGGTCTATTTGAATTTATATGTTAAATGATGTCATTGCTTGTTTGCAGGACGCAGAAGAGTTTTGGACTGAATTGTTATCAACCTTCTCTGATACACTTTTATCGGAAGAAAAGTAATTTATGTTGAAGAGCTGTATTCATTTTTAAATAGCACTTTAACTTTTTATTGTGAACTGATCATCCAAGTATCCTTTACAGTGAAACTTCCTCTGGAAAAATCAAGGAGCTTTTTAAGATTGATTTTATCAGAAGGTCCTCTCTGCCCTCCACCCCCCCTCCCTCCCTCTCATACACACAACTGTTTGTTTTATGTGCCTTCATATTATTGGTTTTGGTTGGAAAGTTGGTACGGTACTGACTGTATGATGCACATGTTACGAATTGTGATTTTGTCGTATTTTTTCTGCCAATGGACATTTGGTAGACACTGCTAGTTTGATACACCTATTTCATACACTTCTCTTGTTTTTCCAGAAGTCACTGTCCAGAAACAGGTGAAGTGGATGCAGATACAGAATCCTTGTATTTTCTGAGGTGTTATATGCCCACTGACGATATAAAGCATATTGACGAAGGAATTAAGCATGTAATACCATTTCATTGATGATTTAATGCATTCTTTGCTTCATTTGTTATTTTTTTTAACACCTGTCCCTACCACCTCTAAGAAGGGTCTATAAGAATTAATTACCATCCATATGTTATTGTCCATGTATCTTTCCCATAGGGCCTGGCATCAGAACGCATGAAGATATCGCAAGAACGTGGCGAAAATGTTACTTTTGTTGAAGATCTAAAAATCAGTGTATTGCCAAGGTAGAATGAAATACATTCCCGTATACATTTATTCTCATTTATCCATGAATATTTATACATCATCTTGTCATTTAGGTATCTCGCTGTGCACTTTAGTCGGTATGAATGGGACAAGATATCAAAGCAAGGATCCAAGATTGTGAGAGTACGTTATTTCTGTGCTTTCAGTATAAGTGGGTATTATAAGCGCAGGTTCATAATGAAGTTGGGTCATGTTTGGAATCAAAAGTTTCCGATTTTGTTCTCTCATACGACTTTATTTTTTATACCACAAATGGCAGAAAGTGGATTTTCCTGCTGTCCTGAATGTGTATGAATATTGCTCAGAGGAACTTAAACAAAAGCTCAATATTTTTCAGAAGGTAGTACTCTGCTTTGTGTAAATTCGAATTTATAGCACGTAATTCGTTTATGAACTGGTTTAAATTCCCATATGTATTTAATTTTTCAACCCATACTACATCTTTTCACTATATTAATGTATTGCATTTCAGCCCTTATCAACCAGTGGTGGTGAATCATCGAATATGAACATTGATAAAGGCAAGTAATTAGTCAATGTTCTTATTAAGATAATCTGTCCACATGCATTTAGCATTTAAATACAAGGAGTATATGATTTGGTTGCTCTCTTGACGCTTGTTTGTTGGTTATATATGCAATTCATCTCTAGTGGCGAACCAAGTAACTGGAGTATATGATTTGGTTGCTCTCTTGACGCACCAAGGACAAACGGTGAATTCTGGCCATTACATTGGATGGGTTGAGCAAGAAAATGGTCAGTGTTATGATTGTCTGTCATTTGGAATTTGCAATGCAGCACTTATGGAGATGCTTACAAGTATGTTGGTATTCAGGGACTTGGCTTCAGTTCAACGACGAAGAAACAAGTCCGCATCAGCGGGAATACATCTTGAGTCTTTCTGGTGGCGGTGAGCATATGGTTAATTAAAAGCAAACTAATGATTGTGTTAATGATCTTACACAAATGTCGTTTTTCTTAACAGGTGACGAACAGATGGCCTTCATTTGTCTGTACAAAACGCGGTGACTGATCAATTTGATAGGAGAGTTGCAAGGTATGACTGAGTTGGATAGGAACCTCTATTCCTCCAGTTTGATTTATAATCCGTGTCAATTTAATGCCTAAGTTTGGCGTGTTTGATCAATTATTTTTACTTCCCCATGAGACAATTAAGACTGAATCTAGTTTACCGTTCTTATGTTGGCTGATTTCTCTGAACATTTTCTAGTCTTTGTGAATAATTCTATAGTAGACAACATAATTTTTCTTGAACTGCACGATTTCACATTCATAGCCTATGAACAAAATCAATGAAAAATCATGTATTTCAGGTACCTTTTGCCGAATTCATGACAACTTGTGCAGTAACTGTGCTGATGCACAACCACCTGAAGTCTTGAGGAATGGGATGATGTTCAACTGAAGTAAAGAACTCGACCACAAACAAATGCTTAGCTAGTGACATTGTCTTTTATGTCGTCACTCATTAGTTAAACTGTAATCTTTCACTCATCATATACTCGAATGTACATTGGCATCTGAGTGCCCTGCCTTTTTGGTCTTACTCTTGAAGTTGCTCGACAAATTTATTTACCTGAAAGAAAGATCAAATTCCTATGTTTCTATGTCTCATGTTAGACCGGCTTAGTTATTGATGACATTAAGCAGTTGTTGTTTGTAGCTCTACTTCCGTTTCTGGTTGCACATCATTCACATTTTCAGTGCTTGTTCTATAAGAGAAAAGACTCCTAACCTCTTATTGTTTTTTTGTCGCGGGTGTCCTCATCTCTGAATTTAATAATAAAAATTCTGAAGTTAACATTCAACTATCTAGAATAGATCCCAAACCAAAGACTAGCCAGGCTTATTATGATGTCGTAATTCATCCCCAAAACCTGATTCCCCATGACCTAGCCTAAGTCTATCAATCCCCAAAGCGGTTAGCAGTCTTACCTTATCACGGAGGAGGCGGCGGGTAGTATCTCTCCGATCGACCGTTCCTGGGTTGGATCTGCTCCGCCTCCGCTCTCCGCCGGTCCCTCTCCGATCGACCGATGTTCAGCCGAAAAGGCCGGGAGGTGGAGCTATGGACCGATCGTGTTTCTTCTTCTCGAGTTTTTCTTTTCTTTTCTTTTCGATGACATTATTCTTCTGCGGTAAAAAGGCATCTTTTTCTAAGAATAGACAACCACTTTTTTAGCACATCCAGTATTTTTTTAGCGGATTTTAGCACATCTTTTTTTAGCACTAAAACCACACTTAATTAAAACTTGGTACAAAATTCGGGATACATCATACATGAGGGATCATGGGGAGCAGTGAGCCACAAACGGCGTCCCGGAGAAAGATTTGCCGCGAACTTCGCAATAACGTGAGCCTCCTGGTTAGACTAGCGACCTTCGAAGATGATCTTGCATTGAGCTACACCAGTTCTTCGCTGTTGGATCTCCTTGACAATTGTGCTTCGAATTCCTCCACTACCAGTGTTTATTTCCTCGACCACACCTTTTGCATCACATGAAATGACAACATCCTCGATACCCAAATCTGCCGCAAGTGACAAAGCCTCCCTGCATGCTATTGTTGGATATATGCTCTAGAGGCAAATAATATATGATTATTCCAATATATCTAAGCAAGTTCATAACCAGTTTCATACCGTGCTAGAACTGCGTCAGTGAAACAATGATGCAGGTGTGGTATAGAAAACCCCAAAGTTCCTAGTTAGCCTCTACATCGATAACTAGTTCATGGTCAACATGATGGTCGTGGTTTCGCGATCATGGACAATTAAGTCTCTTGACTATGAGGTCACCTCACGGGTTAAGTGACGTGATGAACATTACCCAAAGAAAGCATTACAGCATGATCAAATCTTATGAAGGTTCAGTGTTGTAATTACAGAATGTGGTAGACCGTTCCTTTGACCGTGAGTACATGCATAATTGCTATCTTCCCGGATGCTTTGACTTACATCCCACCACCTGACTGAAATATGCGGGTCATAACGGTTGTATCTTGGGTATTCCGTGGAGATATGTTGAGGAGTATTGTTTACAAGAACGGGATTTGTCAATCCATGTAATGGATAGACACTCGGGGCCCACTCGGTGAGATTCCATCCATAAAACTGCGCAGCGTGTGACTAAGTCACGGGGATGAATATCACGGGAACGAGTGAATGAGGATTAGTTCGGAAGGAGGTTGAACCAGACATAGGATGTCATTGATCGAATCTCGGAACAATCCAGTATCGTTGACAAAGGGAATGCTATACGACGTAAGGTCCAATCGGTGTTGATATCCGGAATGCACATGGGTCATTATGGGCATCCAGGTCCCGCTGATGATCATTGACTGTAGCCTCTGTTCGGTCATGACTGGAGTGTTCTCGGACCGTAGGGTAACACACTTAAGGGCTCGATGAAATCGGAGACCTTTTTCGGAACCATCGGAGCAACCAGGGAATAAAGGAGACAATATCGGAGGAGTACCGTATTGAACCGAAACAAGTTCGGAGTGAGCCGGAAGGGTTTCCGGAGCACCGGGAGATGGAATAGTATGTTTTAGTTATTAATTAATTGAATTAATAATTAAAATCATTTTATTTCTAATTAATATGTGCTATGGGCCTTAGTGGAGAAAAAGGCCCATTAGGGAATTAAAGGGAAAAAGAAAAAGAAAAAAAGGGGGGGAGGCGCCATGGGCCCTAGGGCCCATGAGGGGTGCGCCCCCTCTCCCCCCTTTGGCCGGCCACCCCCTTAGCAAGGGGACTTTAGTCCCACATTGCTAAGGGAGGTGGGTTGACTCCCTCCCCCCAGCCTATATATAGATGGGCAGGGTGCACATAATTAATAGAGAAAAATTCGTGAGAAAATAAATATAACTCCGAATTGAGATCGGTTTTCTCCGGTCTCCTCCCCTCTCTTGTCTCTTCCACGGTGGACTCCCTAGTGTGAGTCTATAGTGGGATTGAGGCTTCTCTGCTAGAATCGGAGGCCGTCGTGCTGCCGAAGCTCCGTCCGGAGGTCTGCTTCCGCCACCTCCGCTGGATCGGAGAACGGAGGTCGTCATCGAGTCTCGTACGTGTGCGAGTACTACGAGGTGCTGCACGTGTGGCACTACACCCATCCGGGTGCTCAACACAGCCAGGGGGCTGTGAAACTTGATCGGCTACATCAACCACGTTTGCGGGAACGTTTCCCGCGCAACGGACTACACCCCGAGGTATGTTATTTCCGCACTACTGTACGTTACGGTAATACGGCTAGCTAGATCTTGGGTTATGGGAACGCTAGTTAGAAAAATTTGTGTTTTCTGCTGCGAACCCCAACAGTGGTATCATGAGCTAGGTCTATGCTTAGTATTACTGTACGGATAGAACACATCGGGGATGTGGGCGTTGATTGTATGATTGTTACCCTCTCACGTGTACTTGTTCACATCTGCGGCATTGTTTGATGAAGCGGCCCCCGACCGACTTTACGCGTACTCTTACGCGAGACTGGTTCCACGCTTGACATGCGGCTTGTACCGTATAAAGTGGCTAGGGGGGGTGTCTGTCTCTCTACTTTAGCGGATGTGACATTTGCAACGGAGGGCCCCGTGCGGGGTGTAATAGAGACAATCGTATGGTTGACATTGTGGTTGACTCGTAGGTTAAAACCTGTTTAACTATGAAAGCCCTAGCAGCCACGTAAAACTTGCAATATACAACTAGACCGTCTAAACCTTGTATTGCTAAGTGGGGGCTATCGTTTGTTTGTTTGTGATGTAGTGATAGCTTTGCTATGTGTTACTAGTAAGTAGTAATCGTCATCATAAAACAAACTAAAATGGAGACACTGTAGACTTAGTGTTGCCATAGCTCAGACATCTTAAAACTTGCTAGTATAGGATACACGACGGTAGCATGTGATAAGATGATCCCTTAACAAAGCCAAACACAAGTATTCTACCGAAGTGTGCACCACCTGGAAGGTTCTCCCATATGGCTTGATGCTCCGTACATACCGGAGTTGTCCTACATATTAAATGGAGTTCGCATGAGGTTGGGTTCGGCGAGCCTGGCATATGCAGATATGGCCTTGCTGAACAGCATATAACATGGAGGTTAATTTGGCGAGCCTAGCATATGCAGATATGGCCTCGGAATACTAGATATCGAAAGATCGAGCATGAGTCACAGTACATATAAGATAATGTGATCGCACAAGTTGTTGTCTACCTTTGAAACTGACCCGTCGGCCGTGTGATATTCGAGGTCGCGCAGTGAATCTGGATCATGTAATCACTAAAACTTCCTAGGGATGAAATGTTTTAGTGCGAGCTCATTTATAATATGATTATATGAACTCATTGTTGTGAACTAGTCTTAATTGTGTTCCTTGCAATTATGTTTGTAGAAAATGGATAATACCCAATACCTTGAAATGGTTTCCTTCTTACATGGTGAAAGACTTAAAGAAAATGGGTCAAACTTCGTTAGTTGGTACTTACGCCTTAGAGCCGTGCTCAAGAGAATCAACCTTTCATTCTTAACTAAAAAGCATGTGGGAAACCCTCCAGAAAACGACATGGATGCACAAGCGGCGATTGATTATCAGTATCGTCGTAGGACATATGCCATAGCCAAGGGTATCATAGAAACCAGCATGCCGCAACATTTGCGTGAGGAGTATGCTGATTTGGATACATACGATATGATCGATGAGCTGAAGTCATCAAACTTGCATCAGTTTAGAGTTGCCAGATTTGAGTTAGAAAGTGAGTTTCTCTCTACAAAGATGGAAGAAGGCCCTTGCCTGAAGGCACACTTGGCCAAAATGCATGAGATACATCTGAGCCTCGTAGATGACTTTGACTATGATACCACACATGAGTCTGCGATATACACGGTGTTACACTCGCTTCCACCGAGCTATACAGACCATGTCCATGGCTATGTCGGTAGAGGTGAAATCCTCGAGTTCTCTGACTTCATGGATAGACTTCAGTACCTGGAGGTCGAACCCATTGAAGGAGTTGTCAATGGAGAAGGTATATACTTGATATACTTTATAAATGTTTACTCCCTTATACAACAGTTGCAGTAAATGAGTATCTGATACTTATTCTGTTTTATGAAAACAGGACCTGCTGTTGCATGGACGGGAAGAGGTGAAATCAAGGATTGATGGATATCAAGTCATTTGATGGCCATCATGGATTCCACCGAGACATCTATCATAGGAGATACTTAGAGTATTAGATAAATCTTATGTAATCATTATAGTATGAACACTTTAGTTGTGTGTCTTGCATCTCGCGAGACAAAGTTATTCATGTAATGAGACAAGTCAGTTGTTCCATCTTTATGAATAAAAGTGTGCTTATACTTTGATTACGTCTTGATTTATGATATGATAGAAAGCATTTATAATACTACTATTATTGTCAAGAAATATTCAATGTTTAATGATAAAGTTGTCTTGATTATAACAAGTCAAGGATTTGATTGCATGAGGTGACTTCATAACTGATGAATTCATTAAATGTATGATCCATTAACTTGTGAGTTCATTATCGAATGAAAATCATAACTTGATTGCATGAGATGGATTAGATACACGATCTATGAACCTCTGCAATAAATATGACCATGACAAGGTTCTAGCAAGTAGAACTTGTGCCAATCATTATACATAAATGATGTAGAATGGGCACGTGAGTTATCATTAAAAAACTTCATATGATTAATTGAAAGTTGTATTCAATTGAGATCATAAAACTGAGATTCGGGAATCACAGTGAGAAGTGAGAATACAAGGATACATATCACTACGCTACGATCCGAAGTGATAAGTATTAATATTGACATAATGGGAGACTTGTGGAAGTTGTACCACAAACTACGATGGAAGTTGAAAGTACTAGACTACTTAAACCATTCGTAGTCATACTAAACCGTAGTATGGTCTAAACGTTCTTTCCCCTAGCACTATAGTTATTGTCAAATAAGATTGTTTAATTCATTAAGTTAAAACACCCACTTCATGAATAGGAAACCATCCTGAATCTAATGAGACATGATAGCTCCATAACTGATGGTGTTATAAGGTTTCTTAAAAGAAAGAATTTCTTTGTAATAAAACTACGAGCAATTGAAATTACATATTCTCCCCGAATAGCAAAATTTGTGTTGCTTAATTGGTAATACGAGAAAAGTCTCTCGACACAGATCCAATGGGAGATGATGGAAACTTTGACCGGGGTATTGGACCTTGCCTTCAGAATATCAGAGTATTGCAACGGAAGCATGTTCCGCTGTAATGACGCTATATAAGGAAGGATACGCCAAAGATGATTGATCTTGGTATATGAGTTGAAGCCATTGTTGAATTTAGAAGGTTATCATGAATACGTTCTGTACAGAACAATAATCATGAGTCTTCTTAATAAAACAATAGGAAATAATATTGCTTGAAGACACAAAGGAATGATGGTAGCCTAGAACACGAGGAGAAATGAAATAATATTGAATTACATTAAGGATGGCTCACGTCCCGTGAAATAAATCAGTTATTTCATATTCTCGACAAACTGGAGAGTTATTGAGAATAATGTAATGGACATAAGGCATTATTTGGTTATGACCAAAGTTCAATGGTGATTGACTACGGAAACGTAGGAATGCTTTAATCAATAAAATATTTCATTTACACTACGATGGACCATAGCCTGAAATTGCATCTCAGTCAAATTTGGATTTGAAAGAGAATTGCAATGGGCATGATGAAGGTTACTTCGTTAAAAGGATGGACTATAGTACCTCAAGACAGGAACCCTCAACCTTGATTTGATCAAGTGTTTTTGTGATGACCAAAATATTGAGTGGGCCTGCAGTTTCATGAAACTGAGTGGGAGCTTTGAAGACTTCCCGAAAACTTGCAATGCAAAGGGCATTTTCTGAGTGGGAGCTTTGGAAGTTTTGTCATTATGTGAGACATGGTGAACAATAGAATGACTTGATGAAAGCTGAACCAAAAATATATGAGTATATGATGGATATATTTGAGTGGGAGCATGATCATTGTCTCAAACATATATGCATTGATATGTGTGAAGAATGATCTCATATGTATATATATGGATATGCATTGATTGTGTATATAGAGAATCGTCTTATATACATATGTGCATTATGATATATATAGAGCATAAGGCAAATAAAATACAAGATTGCAAGAATCTTCTTTTATGTGAAATACCAACACATTACACGTTGAAATCTATATGAGTAGATTAAGATACGGATAATGAAACGAAGTGAAGGTTGGAATAATCTTCTAGACAAGAAACAGGTTCTTGCGGCTAGAAATTATATAATGGATGAAATCCAAATATCACAAGCAATGTCTTGATGGAAGAATAGAGATGCACCATGTACTGGACATGTGATATCATATGTTCTTGACATATGATTCTACCATATAACATGCGTTGTGAATCCAACAACAGAATGACTCAAAAGTTCTTGGAAGAAGAACAGATTCCGATGTGCTTTAGGAGTAAAACACAGAATCTGAATAAAGTCCATGATTTCAGTATAGAGAAGCATACTGAGGACTGTTCTCTAAAATATAGAAAGGATAATAGACTTGAATGTAATGCAAGATTACAATTGCAAGACATATTATGGGTCTATATGGAATTAGAGACATCACCAAAGACATGAAAGAAATGTAAGAAAAATTCACGGTACTACAAACATAATACTACTTAAGGAAGTAGACGTATGGATAAAAGTTTAGCGTTAGAAGTATTGGACTTCTGGCTGAGTGTATTTCCCAGTATATATGACAATGGATGAGTCTTCTAAAGACTGAACCAAGAGATCATTGGAGGATACTGTGAAATAATAGTCTCACTCTCCCGCGAAACTTATATCCAACCATTATATGATAATGAGTGGTATGTCAAAAGAGTTTTTGACCTATACCAGTTGCAAAGGAAACATACGAATCTGAATTGGTGCAGTTCGTTGACGAACCCTCTTCCATGAGCTTGCATGATCAAAGAAACACTTATGTGATAAGATGATTGTGATCGGAAAAATGCGGCTAGATTATTAGCACTCTAGTGCAAGTGGGAGACTGTTGGATATATGCTCTAGAGGCAAATAATATATGATTATTCCAATATATCTAAGCAAGTTCATAACCAGTTTCATACCGTGCTAGAACTGCGTCAGTGAAACAATGATGCAGGTGTGGTATAGAAAACCCCAGAGTTCCTAGTTAGCCTCTACATCGATAACTAGTTCATGGTCAACATGATGGTCGTGGTTTCGCGATCATGGACAATTAAGTCTCTTGACTATGAGGTCACCTCACGGGTTAAGTGACGTGATGAACATTACCCAAAGAAAGCATTACAGCATGATCAAATCTTATGAAGGTTTAGTGTTGTAATTACAGAATGTGGTAGACCGTTCCTTTGACCGTGAGTACATGCATAATTGCTATCTTCCCGGATGCTTTGACTTACATCCCACCACCTGACTGAAATATGCGGGTCATAACGGTTGTATCTTGGGTATTCCGTGGAGATATGTTGAGGAGTATTGTTTACAAGAACGGGATTTGTCAATCCATGTAATGGATAGACACTCGGGGCCCACTCGGTGAGATTCCATCCATAAAACTGCGCAGCGTGTGACTAAGTCACGGGGATGAATATCACGGGAACGAGTGAATGAGGATTAGTTCGGAAGGAGGTTGAACCAGACATAGGATGTCATTGATCGAATCTCGGAACAATCCAGTATCGTTGACAAAGGGAATGCTATACGACGTAAGGTCCAATCGGTGTTGATATCCGGAATGCACATGGGTCATTATGGGCATCCAGGTCCCGCTGATGATCATTGACTGTAGCCTCTGTTCGGTCATGACTGGAGTGTTCTCGGACCGTAGGGTAACACACTTAAGGTCTCGATGAAATCGGAGACCTTTTTCGGAACCATCGGAGCAACCAGGGAATAAAGGAGACAATATCGGAGGAGTACCGTATTGAACCGAAACAAGTTCGGAGTGAGCCGGAAGGGTTTCCGGAGCACCGGGAGATGGAATAGTATGTTTTAGTTATTAATTAATTGAATTAATAATTAAAATCATTTTATTTCTAATTAATATGTGCTATGGGCCTTAGTGGAGAAAAAGGCCCATTAGGGAATTAAAGGGAAAAAGAAAAAGAAAAAAAGGGGGGGAGGCGCCATGGGCCCTAGGGCCCATGAGGGGTGCGCCCCCTCTCCCCCCTTTGGCCGGCCACCCCCTTAGCAAGGGGACTTTAGTCCCACATTGCTAAGGGAGGTGGGTTGACTCCCTCCCCCCAGCCTATATATAGATGGGCAGGGTGCACATAATTAATAGAGAAAAATTCGTGAGAAAATAAATATAACTCCGAATTGAGATCGGTTTTCTCCGGTCTCCTCCCCTCTCTTGTATCTTCCACGGTGGACTCCCTAGTTTGAGTCTATAGTGGGATTGAGGCTTCTCTGCTAGAATCGGAGGCCGTCGTGCTGCCGAAGCTCCGTCCGGAGGTCTGCTTCCGCCACCTCCGCTGGATCGGAGAACGGAGGTCGTCATCGAGTCTCGTACGTGTGCGAGTACTACGAGGTGCTCAACACAGCCAGGGGGCTGTGAAACTTGATCGGCTACATCAACCACGTTTGCGGGAACGTTTCCCGCGCAACGGACTACACCCCGAGGTATGTTATTTCCGCACTACTGTCCGTTACGGTAATACGACTAGCTAGTTCTTGGGTTATGGGAACGCTAGTTAGAAAAATTTGTGTTTTCTGCTGCGAACCCCAACAGCTATCATCTCTACTGTAGCCGGGTTCGAGACCTCCATCATAGTCAAAGCCGAGGATTCCATATACTCTCCTTCCGAGTTCCTGCAAATTGCAGCCGCAACCCCTAAGCCCTTCCTGGAAAATCCTGCATCGACATTGATCTTGCACGTCCCAGAGGGAGGGTGCTCCCATCTGCTGTTTCTGGAAACACCGCTAGTAGCCTGCCTATGAACCGGGGGAGATGCTCTGTTGGATTCAGCCGCCATGTCGAGATCCGCTATGAACCGATTGACGAATAGATGAGTTGCAAGGGGACTGAAAGATATCCTCATGTATAACTTTCCTCCGGGCGGTCCAAATGGCCCATAGAGTGACAGCCACCCTTATGAACTGGGCATGCGATAACGACTCCATCAACAGAAAAAACCAGTTTTTTTGCATTGTTAGCCCTATTCGATATCACATGCTCCACCAGGTCTTCATCTTCTAGCCCCCAAACACACTGAGCCATTGAGCAATCAATAAGCGAGTGTCGTCAGGAATCCTCGTTGCCGAATAGGTGACAACGGTCATCATTGCTCATATTTCTCCTCTTTCTAACATCCTCGGAAGGTAGAGAATGCCTCGCCATTCTCCAGAGAAAAGTGCGAATTTTCGCCGGGACTTTAATTGTCGAGAGCTTGGACCAACCGCTCGACGCAGATGAGGGGTCCGAGGTAGAAGCCCTTTCCTCCAGCCAGTCTTCCCTTCGATTTATAGTATTATTATCATCTTATACGCTGACCGCATAGGAAAAACGCCATTCTTCTCGTAATGCCACTCCCAATAATCAGGGATATTGGATATTGGGATTGGTATATTCTTGATAATGCCAGCATCTATTGGTAACAACTGCTCTTCCAATACTTCAAGGTTCCAACACCGGGATGATTCATCGACCAGTTCCGAGACCATAGCGAGCGGGTTTGGTGAGAGGCGGGCCAGGGGGAGGAAAGATGAATCCCTCGGCAAGCAATTGCAGTTCCATATGTTTGTGTTCCGGCCGTCACCAATTCGTCGGATTAACCCTTGCGACATGAAATCACGACCTTCCAACAGCGAACGCCAAATCTGGGATGGGTGTGCTCCCAATTCGGCATCGAAAAAATCTCTATCAGGGAAATAGATAGCCTTCAAGAGTCTGGAACTGAGAGAATTTGGGATTGTTAGGGTTCTCCATGCTTGACGGGCCAGTAGAGAAATATTAAAAATCTCCAGATCCTTGAAACCAAGTCGTCCCAAACCCTTTGGCTGAGTCATCACCTTCCAAGAAACCCAATGTGGTTTGCGTTGTCCAAATTTACTCCCCCAATAGAATCGCCTTATCATAGAATTCAGATTCTCGCAGAGGCCTCGAGGGAGCATAAAACACGACATGGAATACACCGGTACTGCCTGAGCAACCGACTTTATGAGAATATCTTTTCCCTCGGAAGAGATTGTCTTTTCCATACAACCCTTTACCTTATTCCATAGCTTGCCCTTCAAGTACTTACACGCTCCCGATCTGCTAGCCCCAACATCCGAAGGCATTCCCAGATACTTCTCACTGAGCGCCTCATTTGGAACCTGTAGCACATCTTTAACTTCCTCTCAGACACTTTCGGGGCAGCCCTTGCTAAAAAATACCGAGGATTTCAAATTATTAATTCTTTGACCCAAAGCATCACAGTAGGTATGAAGCAGGTTTGACACCTCTGTCTCCCCGTGACCATTTTCCTCGAAGAACAGCAGGCTATCATCTGCAAAGAGCAAATGGTTCACATGTGGCGCTTGAGGAGCCACTTGTCCATGCACTTGTGATGATTCATCTCGCGATTTGAGGAGGACTGAGAGGCCCTCTGCTGCTAAAAGGAAAAGGTAGGGGGAGATCGGGTCTCCCTGTCGTATGCCTCTAGTGGGAGTGAATTCCTCGAGTCGCTTCCCATTGAACAAAACTGAAAAAGTGAGTGAGCTCACCATATCCATAATGATCGACACCCATTTGTCATTGAAACCAAGCTTCAACATTATAGCCTCCAGATAGGGCCAATCCACTCTATCATATGCCTTCATCATGTCCAACTTTAGAGCACAGTGCCTATGCTTCAAAGCTTTGTTCCTCTTTATAAAATGCAAGCATTCATAAGCGACAGTAATGATGTCTGTGATCAGTCGACCTGGAACAAAGGCAGATTGCTCGGGAGATATAATATCAGGGAGGATTACTTTGAGCCTGTTAGCTACCTTCGAAGCAATCTTATATAGGACTAGATTTTAGCACATCTAGTAAAACAGCCGAACAACAACCAAACTTCTCTTTTTCTAGCCCCATTTCTCATCTCACTAAGCCCATTACTGAAGGAAATCTCTCTTCCAGGTAGTTAGAGGGTATATGGAGCGAACAAAAAAAACCTTTTTGTCATAGTACCACGAGCACATAACACTTCCAGCTTGAGTGCACGGAGGGATGTTAAGGATCAAGGCAGAATCATTTGGTACAAAGATTTGCCGTACTTGTTCCTCCTTTCATCTAGCTTCAGTAGATGAGATGAGTTCAGAGACTAGTTGGGCTTGTCCCGAGATAGACATGCAATTTTCCGAAGTCCATGGTGATACGTCCAAAACGTATCTATAATTTCTGCTTGCTCCATGCATGTTTTGTGTGATATTGTTATGATCTAGATACACTTTTCATATACTTTTGATCATATTTGGACTAACCTATTAACTCAGTGCACCCCAGTGCCAGTTCCTGTTTTCTGCTGTTTTTCTATTTTAGTTTTCCCCCATATAAAAAGTGCCGGAAAAATTCGGGAAAATCTAGATAAAAAATCAGCGTGAAGGAAGCTTCGCGAAGAGCCCTGGAGGGGCCAGAGGGGAGCCAGGGGGCCCAGGCGGCCACCCGGCGCGGCCCCACCCCTGGGGCCCCTGGTCCACCTCTGGCTGCCCCCTTCGCCTATTTATTCTCCATCACGGGGAAACTCCGAAGACAGAACCCTATTTCGCAAACTCGCCTCTGTTCCGCCGCCGCCGCGCTTCCGAGATCGGGAGCACCAGAAGACCTCTTCCAGGCACCCTGCCGGAGGGAGGATTGACCTCTGGGAGTCTCCTCTCCACCATGGATGCTCCCCGGATGTCTCATGAGTAGTTTTCCTTGGACCATGGGTCCGTGATCAGTAGCTATGTGATGTTATCCTCCCCTCTTTGATCTTCATGGTTTAGACCTCGTGAGCTTCCCTACATGATCGAGGCATCTTTGTAATATTTCTGCTGTTGCTATGCTGAGTTTGATGGGATCTGATGGATTTGTTGGATATATGCTCTAGAGGAAAATAATATATGATTATTCCAATATATCTAAGAAAGTTCATAACCAGTTTCATACCGTGCTAGAACTGTGTCAGTGAAACAATGATACAGGTGTGGTATAGAAACCCCAGAGTTCCTAGTTAGCCTCTACATCGATAACTAGTTCATGGTCAACATGATGATCGTGGTTTCGCGATCATGGACAATTAAGTCTCTTTACTATGAGGTCACCTCACTGGTTAAGTGACGTGATGAACATTACCCAAAGAAAGCATTACAGCATGATCAAATCTTATGAAGGTTCAGTGTTGTAATTACAGAACGTGGTAGACCGTTCCTTTGACCGTGAGTACGTGCATAATCACTATCTTCCCGGATGCTTTGACTTACATCCCACCACCTGACTGAAATATGCGGGTCATAACGGTTGTATCTTAGGTATTCCGTGGAGATACGTTGAGGAGTATTGTTTACAAGAGCGGGATTTGTCAATCCATATAATGGATAGATACTCGGGGCCCACTCGGTGAGATTCCATCCGTAAAGCTGCGCAGCGTGTGACTAGGTCACGGGGATGAATATCACGGGAACGAGTGAATGAGGATTAGTTCGGAACGAGGTTGAACCAGACATAGGATGTCATTGATCGAATCTCGGAACAATCCAGTATCGCTGACAAAGGGAATGCTATACGGCGTAAGGTCCAATCGGTGTTGATATCCGGAATGCACAGGGGTCATTATGGGCATCCAGGTCCCGCTGATGATCATTGACTGTAGCCTCTGCTCGGTCATGACTGGAGTGTTCTCGGACCGTAGGGTAACACACTTAAGGGCTCGATGAAATCGGAGACCTTTTCGGAACCATCGGAGCAACCAGAGAATAAAGGAGACAATATCGGAGGAGTACCGTATTGAACCGAAACAAGTTCGGAGTGAGCCGGAAGGGTTTCCGAAGCACCGGGAGATGAAATAATATGTTTTAGTTATTAATTAATTGAATTAATAATTAAAATCATTTTATTTCTAATTAATATGTGCTATGGGCCTTAGTGGAGAAAAAGGCCCATTAGGGAATTAAAGGGAAAAAGAAAAGAAAAAAAAGGGGGGGGGGAGGCGCCATGGGCTTAGGGTGTCAGAACCCCAACTAGGGTAAGTTCTAGGGTTGCTTGTGCTCTTTGCATCATGCAAAAATTCAACTGGAATTCAAAAATGGGGAAGCAGAAAGCCCTGAGAATTTAATTCAAATAGCCAGAGAAAAATCTTTTTCCAAAAATCATTTGAATACTTGGAAAATTCCTAGAAATGTTGCTGATCATTTTAAAAGTGGTTTGGGTATTTTCCCATACACATGGAATTTTCAAATATTCAAACAGTGGCTTTGGAAATTAAAATAACCCTATTTGAATTGAAATTCAAAATATATTGAATTTAAAAAATGCTCAAATTCTATAAGTGACTTGCTACTGGTCACCTAGGATTTATAAAAATGTTTGGGCATTTTACAAAATTGCTCTGCTATTTGATTTGGGGCAAAACAAATAAACAGAAAAGGAAAAACAGAGAAGAAATAAAAAGGGGAACACCCTGGCCATTCGGCCCAACTCATCCCCCCCGAGCCCACCAGCCTGGCCCAGCCCGCAGCCTCCTCTGTCGTCTTCCTCACCGACGGGCAAGCAGCTCGGTGGCGAGCGCCGTGGACGCCACCGAGGCCCCTGGAGCCTCCTCTTCTCTCCGCGGACGCCACGGAGACGCCCAGAGCACGCCACGCCCTTTCCCCCTCCTCCAGCTCACTCTCCCTCTCTCCTCGCATCGGAAATCGCCATGGCCGAGAGCTCAACCTCGCCGCCGTCGAGCGCCACCGCGGCCAACGGCCTCCCCTCCGTTCCCCATGATGTCCAGTAGTTCCGCGACGTCGCCCCGCACCTCCCTGCAGAAGGAATCGGCTCGAAGCCCCCTGGAGACGACGTCCGTGTCTTCCCCGACTCCGGCAAGACCGCCGTTCGCCGTTGAATATTCCGGCACCTGCAACCCCTCCACAGCCACTCCGTCTTCACCAACGAGCTCAGGGTGAGCTCCTCACCATTTCCCCCCATTCCGCGCTCTCTTCCGTGTACCGTAGCCCCACCTCCACCTCACCAGTGGCCGGCCACCGCACCTCGTCGTCGCCGGCGTCGTTTCAGCCCTCCCCGAGACCCCCTGGTGGCACAGCTTGATGCGGACGGGCACGGGGCTTCTTCTCGTGCAAGCGGCGCCCGATTTGGTGGCCAAAATCACCGCCCAGTACCGCGCCGCCGTGCTCGACGTCGCCGGCGTTGAGCCGCCGGCGAGTTGGGTTAAGTTAGCCATAATCACCTAGTTAACCCCCCCCCCCCTTGAGTCTATGACATGTGGGCCAGCCCCCTCCCCCTAATGACTCGGTTAAGCTAAACAAACCGGGTTTAACCCCTCTGTGGCTGACAGCCCGGACCCACTGGTCAGCCCCCCCCCTGACGTCATCCCCACGCAATGCTGACGCAATAAAGAAATTCCAAAAAATAGAAATGATTTAATTAAAACAGAGAAAATTCCAGAAAATCATTTAAACTTGGGAAATTCATAACTAATTCATATGAACTCCAAATATAACAAATAATATGTCTAAAAATATCAGAAAAATCCAAGGATTATGAATATGGGCTCTGTTTTCATGTTTGACCATTTTAAAATGGGTGAACAGTGCAAAACATCCATATGACTTTATTTCAAATTCAAATTTGAAGCACATTTGCAAATGACTTTGCATTTGACTTCTTTTAAATGGAATTGTAAACACATTGTGACCAAGAATATCACCATTTCAATATTGATCATGTGTTTGATGCATTGCAATTAAATTTATACCTTGTTTGATTGTTTGCTCGATAGACGTGCAACCGGAACCGGAGGCCACCCCCTTCGTTGAAGACCCCGATATCGAACCTCGTCAGCAAGGCAAGCAAACCCCATTGATCATGTCTATAAAATCCCATTTCCCTCTCAGTCTCGCTTATGCATGTTTAGGAGATCATCTTGTATCGATTCTACCGCATAGTTGAACCCATATCCGATGCATGACCTATCATCTTGTCACAGTAGTAAGCAAACCAAAATCCTAGCTGACATAGGAGTTGTATGATATCATGAAGCCCCTGCAACTGTTACAGCTTATTGCATGCTTAGTGTTACATGAGGTTGCTTTTGATGTGAGTCGGGATGATGGTGAACATGGTGTTGATGAAAGTGAAACTGTGTCGGTGAATCCACCCTAATACAAGGTGAACGATGAGAGGCTGTGTAGGAGTACACAGTGGGTTGTCTCATTGAACACTGCCTTAGGCATCGAGTTCTTGTATGGTAATCCAAGACAAAGAGTACAACCACACATTGGGCTCACTGACCCCTCTCGGCCTAGTACCTTGATCCGTGTCGACGTCCAGGAGTCACATTAGTTCGGGCTTTCCATTTGACATGTGCATAGAAAAAGAACGAAGGAAATGGTTGCATCATATAGATATGTAGGTGCACCCGTGAGGCAGGAAAACCATCTGCCAGAGGTGGCGTCTCGGTCACCTACATTGTTTGAGTCCGTTTCGTTGATCCGGCCGGGCTCTCGAGCGGAGGCAAACTCAGATAGTCGACTCCTGGAATAGACCGGTTGTGAGCGAAGTGTCGTGGTGAACATCCTCGCTGTCACCTCTTGAACGGTGGCGAGACATGGCGGTAACCGATGGTCATGTGTGTGTAGTTTACACCCTTGCAAGGTTAATAAAACTATTCGAATAGCCGCGTCCGCGGTTAAGGACTACTTGGAACCTGTACCTGATTATTAGACAACTTGAACTGGATACTTCTAAAATACACCAAGATAAGTGTGAGTGATATGGTGTGCCTCCTCGTGGGGAAGTCGAGGAAGTAACCATAGTGGTGTATTGGTTGGAGATGTAGTGGACTCGTGTACGCTTCTTACCTCAAGTCTGGTATTCGTAGTTCAGGACTAGCCAAGTCAAAGCTGGCACTTCTGCATGATGAAACCCCACCTCCTTTTATCTTGATACTTGAGCATGAGTAGTATAGATCTGATGTAAGTCTTGCTGAGTACGACTTTGTACTCACGTTTGCTTATTCTATGTTTTAGATAAGAAACCGGACCCCGATGGAGTCACCTCCGTGAAGCTTGACGTTGACCTTGGTAGTATAATCCCAGACAACAGTCTGGTCCCTCGTGGAAGGGCATGTTTGTTTACAAGGCTTCTCTAAGCCATTTGTTAAAATTGTCTGTACTCAGACCTAATTTGCTTCCGTTGTATGATGTAATGTTGATCACAGACATGTGATCTTTGTATGCTCTATACGTATATCAATAAAGAGTACTTTGTAGAGTTATGTGATGATACCTGCTGTTCATACTAGGCATGTGTGCTGCGTGTATGTTTATAACATGCATGTCTTAGTATGGGTTTTCGAGACCTTAGTTGTGATCTGGCTGGCGGTCTTTTATACACCAAGTGGCCCTTAGATGTGCGCAGCTTGGGGCATCGCGATGCGATTGCTTGTGACTCTGTCACGTGCACACTTTGTTGTATGATCGAGCCCGCCCTAGACCCCGACTAAGTGATCGGGCTGGAGTAAGTTTATGTAAGAGTTAGGATCCAATCGATAACATGGTTGAGGCGACTTGTCTATGAGTATGGGATTCACCACCCATAAGCATTTAGACTTGTGAGCGGACGTTGAGGACCCATCTCAGTTGATCATCCGGCCTGAATGGGATGCCCCCTCACGTTCGATGCTTATCGAGAACGTTCTGTGCTTGGCCTTGTCTTCTTAGACAAGTGGGTACGGTTCTCGGCTCTCCATGTGATTGTATCGTGACTGGAATTACATACGCTAACCCCGGGTCCCGACAGACTTGGTATCAGAGCAGGAATGTCTGTAGGATTAGAAACCCTTGGTCGAAGTCGAGTCTAGCATTCTATAGTTATATAGTTACTCTGGGTATAAGCGAACACCGTAAGGCTTCTTTTTACTCCTTACCCTCATCGATCTAAGTTCTGGGTCACCCTTATCTTTTCTACGGGATGATAGGACTAGGCTCATCTATGTCTGACTAGAACATCTCGCTGAGTGCTTCCTTGTAGCCGTAGGATTGTTGTGGTCGTCCAGACTCATCGAGTTTTGAGTTCCTTGAGGAAGTTCTGTCCAATCTCCTCAAGGTTGTTTCATTTTCCATCCCGGTGTAGCCGTTATGCTGCCGGATTTGTTCCAAGTTTTCTGTGGATCTTGCCTTCGCATTACAATCTTTTCCGCCTTCATCATGTCTTGTTATCCTTGAATCCATCATTCAACCTGTTCTGATTGTTGATTTTTATCACACAGGATGTCAGGTGGAACTCGTAGTGCTGTTCGTCGGAATCGAGACCGTGTTCGGAATCGAAATGATGATGAACTTCTACCACCGCCTTCTGCAGCGGAAATCATGATGGAAGCCGAGAAGAATCAACGTGACCAAACACGCCTTCTGGAGCTCATCGAGCAGAATACCTCACGTCATCGTAATGTGGTTGTGAGCATTCAGGACTTCATCCTCCTCAAGCCACCGGTCAAACTTTGCTGATTGGTACTCACGCCTTAGGACGTCGCTCAAGAGAGCAGACATCTTGTTTACAATAGAAATGCATGTGGAAGAACATCCGGACGATGATGTTGGCGATCAAGAGATACTTGATCATTATGCTCGCCGACAGAAATGCTCCGTAGTCAGGAATGTCATGATCTTCAGCATGTCAGAGGAGTTGGGCATACAGTTACAAGACACTGGCCCATATGACATGATGGACACGCTAAAGACAATGTTCGTACGTGAGTTCAGAATTGCCAGATTTGAGTTAGAAAGCAAGTTTCTATCTACAAAGATGGAAGAACGCACAAGCCTTGATCACTTAGACAGGATGCATGAGATGTACCTGACCCTGGTGGAGGACTATGAATATTGGACAATGAACGAAAGCACCACAGAAGAGTGTGCAATAAATACGTTATTGCACTCACTCCCTCCGAGTTATGGTGATTATGTTCATAGCTATGTCGGAAGAGGAGCTAATATGAGTCTCCAGAACTTCATGACTGATCTCTTGACCACGGACATTGCTCCTTTCGAGGATGCAGAAGTCATCGATGGAGAAGGTATATACTTGATATACTTTATAAATGTTTATTCCCTTATACAACAGTTGCAGTAAATGAGTATTTGATACTTATTCTGTTTTATGAAAACAGGACCTGCCGTTGCATGGACGGGAAGAGGTGAAATCGAGGATTGATGGATATCAAGTCAGTTGATGGCCAACATGGATTCCACCGAGACATCTATCATAGGAGATACTTAGAGTATTAGATAAATCTCATGTAATCATTATAGTATGAACACTTAGTTGTGTGTCTTGCATCTCGCGAGACAAAGTTATTCATGTAATGAGACAAGTCAGTTGTTCCATCTTTATGAATAAAAGTGTGCTTATACTTTGATTACGTCTTGATTTATGATATGATAGAAAGCATTTATAATACTACTATTATTGTCAAGAAATATTCAATGTTTAATGATAAAATTGTCTTGGTTATAACAAGTCAAAGATCTGATTGCATGAGGTGACTTCATAACAGATGAATTCATTAAATGTATGATCTATTAACTTGTGAGTTCATTATCGAATGAAAATCATAACTTGATTGCATGAGATGGATTAGATACACGATCTATGAACCTCTGCAATAAATATGACCATGACAAGGTTCTAGCAAGTAGAACTTGTGCCAATCATTATACATAAATGATGTAGAATGGGCACGTGAGTTATCATTAAAAAACTTCATATGATTAATTGAAAGTTGTATTCAATTGAGATCATAAAACTGAGATTCGGGAATCACAGTGAGAAGTGAGAATACAAGGATACATATCACTACGCTACGATCCGAAGTGATAAGTATTAATATTGACATAATGGGAGACTTGTGGAAGTTGTACCACAAACTACGATGGAAGTTGAAAGTACTAGACTACTTAAACCATTCGTAGTCATACTAAACCGTAGTATGGTCTAAACGTTCTTTCCCCTAGCACTATAGTTATTGTCAAATAAGATTGTTTAATTCATTAAGTTAAAACACCCACTTCATGAATAGGAAACCATCCTGAATCTAATGAGACATGATAGCTCCATAACTGATGGTGTTATAAGGTTTCTTAAAAGAAAGAATTTCTTTGTAATAAAACTACGAGCAATTGAAATTACATATTCTCCCCGAATAGCAAAATTTGTGTTGCTTAATTGGTAATACGAGAAAAGTCTCTCGACACAGATCCAATGGGAGATGATGGAAACTTTGACCGGGGTATTGGACCTTGCCTTCAGAATATCAGAGTATTGCAACGGAAGCATGTTCCGCTGTAATGACGCTATATAAGGAAGGATACGCCAAAGATGATTGATCTTGGTATATGAGTTGAAGCCATTGTTGAATTTAGAAGGTTATCATGAATACGTTCTGTACAGAACAATAATCATGAGTCTTCTTAATAAAAAAATAGGAAATAATATTGCTTGAAGACACAAAGGAATGATGGTAGCCTAGAACACGAGGAGAAATGAAATAATATTGAATTACATTAAGGATGGCTCACGTCCCGTGAAATAAATCAGTTATTTCATATTCTCGACAAACTGGAGAGTTATTGAGAATAATGTAATGGACATAAGGCATTATTTGGTTATGACCAAAGTTCAATGGTGATTGACTACGGAAACGTAGGAATGCTTTAAGCAATAAAATATTTCATTTACACTACAATGGACCATAGCCTGAAATTGCATCTCAGTCAAATTTGGGATTTGAAAGAGAATTGCAATGGGCATGACGAAGGTTGCTTCGTTAAAAGGATGGACTATAGTACCTCAAGACAGGAACCCTCGACCTTGATTTGATCAAGTGATTTTGTGATGACCAAAATATTAAGTGGGCCTGCAGTTTCATGAAACTGAGTGGGAGCTTTGAAGACTTCCCGGAAACTTGGAATGCAGAGGGCATTTTCTGAGTGGGAGATTTGGAAGCATTGTCATTATGTGAGACATAGTGAACAATAAAATGACTTGATGAAAGCTGAACCACAAATATATGAGTATATGATGGATATATTTAAGTGGGAGCATGATCATTGTCTCAAACATGTATGCATTGATATGTGTGAAGAATGATCTCATATGTATATATATGGATATGCATTGATTGTGTATATAGAGAATTGTCTCATATACATATGTGCATTATGATATATATATAGAGCATAAGGCAAATAAAATACAAGATTGCAAGAATCTTCTTTTATGTGAAATACCAACACATTACACGTTGAAATCTATATGAGTAGATTAAGATACGGATAATGAAACGAAGTGAAGGTTGGAATAATCTTCTAGACAAGAAACAGGTTCTTGTGGCTAGAAATTATATAATGGATGAAATCCAAATATCACAAGCAATGTCTTGATGGAAGAATAGAGATGCACCATGTACTGGACTTGTGATCTTATATGTTCTTGACATATGATTCTACCATATAACATGCGTTGTGAATCCAACAACAGAATGACTCAAAAGTTCTTGGAAGAAGAACAGATTCCGATGTGCTTTAGGAGTAAAACACAGAATCTGAATAAAGTCCATGCATTCAGTATATAGAGAGGCAATACTGAGGACTATTCTCTAAAATATAGAAATGATAATAGACTTGAATGTAATGCCAGATTACAATTGCAAGCCATATTATGGGTCTATATGGAATTAGAGACATCACCAAAGACATGAAAGAAACGTGAGCAAAATACACGGTACTACAAACATAATACTACTTAAGAAAGTAGACGTATGGATAAAAGTTTAGCGTTAGAAGTATTGGACTTCTGGCTGAGTGTATTTCCCAGTATATATGACTAAGGATAAGTCTTCTGAAGACTGAACCAAAAGATCATTGGAGGATACTGTGAAATAATAGTCTCACTCTCCCGCGAAACTTATATCCAACCATTATATGATAATGAGTGGTATGTCAATTGAGTTTTTGACCTATACCAGTTGCAAAGGAAACATACGAATCTGAATTGGTACAGTTCGTTGACGAACCCTCTTCCATCAGCATGCATGATCAATGAAACACTTATGTGATAAGATGATTATGATCGGAAAAATGCGGCTAGATTATTAGCACTCTAGTGCAAGTGGGAGACTGTTGGATATATGCTCTAGAGGCAAATAATATATGATTATTCCAATATATCTAAGCAAGTTCATAACCAGTTTCATACCGTGCTAGAACTGTGTCAGTGAAACAATGATACAGGTGTGGTATAGAAACCCCAGAGTTCCTAGTTAGCCTCTACATCGATAACTAGTTCATGGTCAACATGATGATCGTGGTTTCGCGATCATGGACAATTAAGTCTCTTTACTATGAGGTCACCTCACTGGTTAAGTGACGTGATGAACATTACCCAAAGAAAGCATTACAGCATGATCAAATCTTATGAAGGTTCAGTGTTGTAATTACAGAACGTGGTAGACCGTTCCTTTGACCGTGAGTACGTGCATAATCACTATCTTCCCGGATGCTTTGACTTACATCCCACCACCTGACTGAAATATGCGGGTCATAACGGTTGTATCTTAGGTATTCCGTGGAGATACGTTGAGGAGTATTGTTTACAAGAGCGGGATTTGTCAATCCATATAATGGATAGATACTCGGGGCCCACTCGGTGAGATTCCATCCGTAAAGCTGCGCAGCGTGTGACTAGGTCACGGGGATGAATATCACGGGAACGAGTGAATGAGGATTAGTTCGGAACGAGGTTGAACCAGACATAGGATGTCATTGATCGAATCTCGGAACAATCCAGTATCGCTGACAAAGGGAATGCTATACGGCGTAAGGTCCAATCGGTGTTGATATCCGGAATGCACAGGGGTCATTATGGGCATCCAGGTCCCGCTGATGATCATTGACTGTAGCCTCTGCTCGGTCATGACTGGAGTGTTCTCGGACCGTAGGGTAACACACTTAAGGGCTCGATGAAATCGGAGACCTTTTCGGAACCATCGGAGCAACCAGAGAATAAAGGAGACAATATCGGAGGAGTACCGTATTGAACCGAAACAAGTTCGGAGTGAGCCGGAAGGGTTTCCGAAGCACCGGGAGATGAAATAATATGTTTTAGTTATTAATTAATTGAATTAATAATTAAAATCATTTTATTTCTAATTAATATGTGCTATGGGCCTTAGTGGAGAAAAAGGCCCATTAGGGAATTAAAGGGAAAAAGAAAAGAAAAAGGGGGGGGGAGGCGCCATGGGCCCTAGGGCCCATGAGGGGTGCGCCCCCTCTCACCCCTTGGCCGGCCACCCCCTAGCAAGGGGACTTTAGTCCCACATTGCTAAGGGAGGTGGGTTGACTCCCTCCCCCCAGCCTATATATAGATGGGCAGGGTGCACATAATTAATACACAGAAATTCGTGAGAAAATAAATATAACTCCGAATTGAGATCGGTTTTCTCCGGTCTTCTCCCCTCTCTTGTCTCTTCCACGGTGGACTCCCTAGTGTGAGTCTATAGTGGGATTGAGGCTTCTCTGCTAGAATCGGAGGCCGTCGTGCTGCCGAAGCTCCGTCCGGAGGTCTGCTTCCGCCACCTCCGCTGGATCGGAGAACGGAGGTTGTCATCGAGTCTCGTACGTGTGCGAGTACTACGAGGTGCTGCACGTGTGGCAGTACACCCATCCGGGTGCTCAACACAGCCAGGGGGCTGTGAAACTTGATCGACTACATCAACCACGTTTGCGGGAACGTTTCCCGCGCAACGGACTACACCCCGAGGTATGTTATTTCCGCACTACTGTCCGTTACAGTAATACGGCTAGCTAGATCTTGGGTTATGGGAACGCTAGTTAGAAAAATTTGTGTTTTCTGCTGCGAACCCCAACAGGATTATGAGATTATGTTCAGATTGTGATAGAGTAATATATTTGGTTTTTATCTCTTATATTTTTGTTCCTAAGTAATTCTTGCATGTTCTCCGTTGCTGTTTATTGCTTTGGCCAAGTAGTAGGTAGTGACTCCAAGAGGGAACGTTGTGCTCGATTGTGGGTTCATGCCCCCCGATGACACGCTTGAGTGACAGAAACATGAGTCTAGGGGATGTGCTGTTGCCATAAGGGGGAAAACAACGGTGCTTGTAACCGCGCTTACAAGGATTGTTTACTTTATGGAAAGTTCTTTTAATGCAATTGTTTGTTGCTTCGGGTTTACACTTTGGGTGGGGCTCGCAACTTAATACCAGCGAGATGTTCTGGATAGATATCTCAAGGTGGATGATTAGTAGTAGATGCAGACGGATTTCGGTCTACTTATCTTGGTGTACTGCCCGTGCTTTTGAGCCTCTTCCTTTCTTTTGTAGCATAGTTAGCATTGCGGTGCGTTCTTAATCCTGTCAATTTCCCTTATGTAATTTGTTTACCTCGCATAGCAGTTTTATCGTCTTTTGGGAGAGAGATATCACTAGTGAACATCACGTATCCCGGTCCATATCCTCATTACTGTTTCCAAGCTTTATTTACTTTACTGCTTTTACTTGCTATCATTATCCCTTGCGTTTTATCCTTTGTAAACAACAAGACCGGAGAGATTGACAACCTCTCTGAACTTCGTTGGGAACAAAGCTATCTGTGTCTGTGTGCAGGTCCGCGTCAGTTGCGCCGCTGACACCTACTTATCATCTCTGGAGTCCTACTGGAGACAAACCTTGGTATCTTCACCGAGGGAAAACTGCTGTTGCACTACATCTCAACCTTCCACTTGGGGTAACCAACGAAGGGCGAGAAGCCGTCTAGCAACACCTACTTATCATCTCTGGAGTCCTACTAGAGACTAACCTTGGTATCTTCACCGAGGGAAACTTGCTGCTGCGCTACATCTCTACCTTCCACTTGGGGTAACCAACGAAGGGCGAAAGCCATCACATGGTCCTTTGGGATCCAATTATCATCCCAAACCTTGGTTGACGCTCCATCACCAATGCGCCGAATAAGCCCCAGCTTAAGAGTTTCCTTCCCTTCTAGAAGGGCCCGCCAAATTTGAGATGGGTGGCTTCCCAGTTTAGCTAGTAAGGAATCTTTATCAGGGGAATACATAGAATTCAGTATCCAAGCACAATGAGCATCAGGCTTGATGAGGATCCTCCACGCTTGCCTGGCCAAGAGGGAAATATTGAAAAGTTCTAGATTTTGAAATCCTAGTCCACTATCTTGTTTTGGATGATTCATCACCTTCCAAGAAACCCAATGGGTTTTTTCCTCCCTTGTTTGCTTCCCCAAAAGAATTGCCTGATAAGTTTTTTCAAGTGTTCACAAAGGCCACCTAGAAGCTTGAAGCAAGACATGGAATAAATTGGAACGGATTGATCTACTGTTTTGATAAGGACTTCCTTCCTGGCCGACGAGATCATCCACTCAATCCATCCCTTAACTATACCCCACACGCAATCTTTTAGGTACTTGAAAGCCCCTGATTTGGAGGACCCAATAATCGAGGGAAGGCCCAGATATTTCACTCAGTGTCTCAGTGTGTATATCAAGTGTATTTTTAACTTCCTCCCTAGCTATCTCTGGGCAACCTTTACTGAAGAAGCTGTTGGTCCGAACAAGGAACATTGGAGAGGATCGCCTGTGACGCCCCCAAAATCAATCCGTGTACAGTAATCATACACGCAGGGTACACGACTGAGATTAGGGTGCCACGGTGAGAATATCATAGCAGAACGCTAAACACAAAAGGATAAACCAATATGTTACAATAAAAGGGGGGGGGGTCACACGGACCCGAATACATAAGTTATACAAGCCATAATGTCTGAGTACATACATAGTTAGTCAAGTTTTGCCTTAAGAAGGCTAGCACAAATAACATCAGAGATACAGATCGAAAAGGCAAGGCCTCCTGCCTGGGAGCCTCCGAAACTACTCCTGGTCCTGGTTAGCGGGGGTCTCGACGTAGTAGTATCCGCCTCCGGGGTACTCCTGCTCCTGGGCTCCAACGTCGACTGCAGCGGCCGATCAGGAAAAACATAAAAGGGGAAATAAAGCAAAGGTGAGTATCTAGCATACCCGCGAGTCTTACGTCCGCTACTAAGCATTATGTATTGTATCAAATGGAAAAGGGGAGGCTGTATATAGTGGACTGCAAGATAGAAATCAGAATAAGGGTAAGAAGCTAGGCCTATCGAAGACTAGCATCTTCTGACGATGTCTTGCAGCATGAGAAGAGAAACAACCAACAGTTCATATAAAGCATAAGGTAGCAACAAAGCAGAAGTTGCTGCAACATTGTATAATATAAGTTGTAATGATTAATAATAATAATGCCTCCGAGTTCCCTTCCTCGACTCCCTGCGAGGAAGAAGACCCGGAACCATACAGTTTAATAGTAATAGTTTCTAGTGGTAAGATCCAGCTTCAGCATAAAGCGTCCTGTTACCGTGGACACGGCTATTCAAATAGATTAAACTCCCTGCAGGGGTGCACTACTGTTCAGCCTGCACGCTCGGATCTCCAGGGTGGCGTGAACCTTGTTAGGGAACGCCCCACCGAGGCTATCCGACACGACGCAACCCATCCTAGGCTCAACAGAGAGGCCATTCGCCGGAATATATCCTATGCGCCAAGGGGTCTAGGACCCTCACCCTTGCACGCTCCTGCTTGGTGCGTGGCTGGCTGGCGAAGCGAAAGCAAATCCAAAAACACACCGTCCGGACGAAAAAGACACCACTTACCGGCGCAGGCCACAGTGTTGGATATATGCTCTAGAGGCAAATAATATATGATTATTCCAATATATTTAAGCAAGTTCATAACCAGTTTCATACCGTGCTAGAACTGCATCAGTGAAACAATGATGCAGGTGTGGTATAGAAACACCCAGAGTTCCTAGTTAGCCTCTACATCGATAACTAGTTCATGGTCAACATGATGATCGTGGTTTCGCGATCATGGACAATTAAGTCTCTTGACTATGAGGTCACCTCACTGGTTAAGTGACGTGATGAACATTACCCAAAGTAAGCATTACAGCATGATCAAATCTTATGAAGGTTCAGTGCTGTAATTACAGAACGTGGTAGACCGTTCCTTTGACCGTGAGTACGTGCATAATCACTATCTTCCCGGATGCTTTGACTTACATCCCACCACCTGACTGAAATAAGCGGGTCATAACGGTTGTATCTTAGGTATTCCGTGGAGATATGTTGAGGAGTATTGTTTACAAGAGCGGGATTTCTCAATCCATATAATGGATAGATACTCAGGGCCCACTCGGTGAGATTCCATCCATAAAGCTGCGCAGCATGTGACTAGGTCACGGGGATGAATATCACGGGAACGAGTGAATGAGGATTAGTTCGGAACGAGGTTGAACCAGGTATAGGATGTCATTGATCGAATCTCGGAACAATCCAGTATCGCTGACAAAGGGAATGCTATACGGCGTAAGGTCCAATCGGTGTTGATATCCGGAATGCACAGTGGTCATTATGGGCATCCAGGTCCCGCTGATGATCATTGACTGTAGCCTCTGCTCGGTCATGACTGGAGTGTTCTCGGACCGTAGGGTAACACACTTAAGGGCTCGATGAAATCGGAGACCTTTTCGGAACCATCGGAGCAACCAGAGAATAAAGGAGACAATATCGGAGGAGTACCGTATTGAACCGAAACAAGTTCGGAGTGAGCCGGAAGAGTTTCCGGAGCACCGGGAGATGAAATAATATGTTTTAGTTATTAATTAATTGAATTAATAATTAAAATCATTTTATTTCTAATTAATATGTGCTATGGGCCTTAGTGGAGAAAAAGGCCCATTAGGGAATTAAAGGGAAAAAGAAAAAGAAAAAAAAAGGGGGGGGGGGGGGAGGCGCCATGGGCCCTAGGGCCCATGAGGGGTGCGCCCCCTCTCCCCCCTTGGCCGGCCAACCCCTTAGCAAGGGGACTTTAGTCCCACATTGCTAAGGGAGGTGGGTTGACTCCCTTCCCGAGCCTATATAAAGATGGGCAGGGTGCACATAATTAAGAGAGAAAAATTCGTGAGAAAATAAATATAACTCCGAATTGAGATCGGTTTTTTCCGGGCTCCTCCCCTCTCTTGTCTCTTCCACGGTGGACTCCCTAGTGTGAGTCTATAGTGGGATTGAGGCTTCTCTGCTAGAATCGGAGGCCGTCGTGCCGCCGAAGCTCCGTCCGGAGGTCTGCTTCCGCCACCTCCGCTGGATCGGAGAACAGAGGTCGTCATCGAGTCTCGTACGTGTGCGAGTACTACGAGGTGCTGCATGTGTGGCACTACACGCATCCGGGTGCTCAACACAGCCAGGGGGCTGTGAAACTTGATCGGCTACATCAACCACGTTTGCGGGAACGTTTCCCGCGCAACGGACTACACCCCGAGGTATGTTATTTCCGCACTACTGTCCGTTACGGTAATACGGCTAGCTAGATCTTGGGTTAAGGGAACGCCAGTTAGGAAAAAATTGTGTTTTCTGCTGCGAACCCCAACACACGGTACTGCTGACGTCTGAAGAGCTTTCGGGCAAACTACGACGCAAGGGAGCCCATAACTCCTTATCCCACGTGAAGGTAGTGCATACAGGCCTTTGCGGCCTCTCAAGTCATCCGCCGAACCATTTAGCATTTTAATTTACCTGCGTGACAACCGTTATCGTTGCCTCGACTTAACCGACCCGCGGTCAACGATAGCTGTCAGGACCACCAGTACATCGGTGCCTGCCCTGTTGTCCCACCAAGTCACTGCGGTTACCAACAAGGTGAACCATCTCCTTACCTTGTCTCGCGTGTGCTCTTGGTAGAGCTCGACTTTCGTGGTTTGGTAACTCTCGCGAGATACGAGCAGGGGCCAAGCACGCCAGTAACGTCGGTCGTACCGTCCCTGCCGTTTCCGACGATATACCGCTCGCGGGCACCGTTGGGTCGGCTGACTTCTTACCTTAAGGATAACCGTGCTTAGGTACCTAGAGCGGCTATACAGAGTCATCAACGAGTGGAGTACAAGGATTACTCCTTGATTGCTCATGCTTGAAGGTGGCTCGGCAGAGCCGAGCTAGGGGGCCTTAGGCGGTGTCTGCATTGTACCGTACCTTTGCAGTTGTATATATTGTATCCGTGTTCACCCCCCTGAGTGATCACAGCCCGCTATCTAGTCCTAGCTAACAATGCGCAGGGCTCACTGCTGAATATAATACATAATTAAAGTAGGCAACATAGGATAAAGGAAGGTACATCAAGGGGCGACAAAAGAAGGCTATGCAATTGAATAGGATTGTAGTCGTAGCAGCAGCAATAACAATGCCTAGTGCAAGAAAGTACGGAAAAGATAGGCGATATCTGGGGAAGAGAATGGTTGTTCTTGTCTGGAAGCTCGATGGTAGGGGCAGGGTCGTCGACGAAGTAGTCGTACCCGGCAGCGGTGTAGTCGGCGGTAGCAGCGGGGTCTACCGGAGATAAGGGGGGAAGAAACAGTAAATACAAAGCAAGCAATGCAAACATATGAATGACATGGCAAATGTATCGATGTCGGTGTTCTAACGCAGTACAATGTATCAGGCTCGGAGCGGGAATTCATCCGGGGATGATCTGCCAGCTCCGGGTGATTACCGGACAGGGTGTCCGGAGGGGCAAGGGTTCACGCCGGAGGTGTCGTGGACATTCGACAAACGTGTGAATGGTGTAACCGTGCTAGTTGAAACAATACGAACAACTTTCGTGTTCGGAATAAATTCATCTGACAGGTTTTTACCGGCACCGAGAATTATCGACAGACAGCCCGGAGGGGGGAATGTCGATGATTGGTGTGTTAGGAGGGTGGGGTAGACATACGGATAGTGTATCCATATTCGTTATATTTTTCTGTTCAATTTTGATCTATAAAGTTTTTGAATCTGACTTACGGTTTAAAAGATATTGAATTTTAAAGTTTAAATCATTTTAAATCATTTTCTGTATTTCTTTTATTTAATAAATATACATTATCCATAGAGGGGTTTGACTAGTCAAACCTGACCAGTGGGTCCCACTGGTCAGCCTCTCATTGCTAATAAAACATTTAATTAAATTCAAATATTCACAGGACCCACAGGTCATAGACTATTAGCATTATTATTTCTTTTAACTTAATTACTTACAGGTGGGACCCAGATGTCATGGACTCAGAGTGATAATTAATCAATTTAATTAATGTTAAGGGCATGGGGCCCATCTTCCATACTCACAAGGGGGTTATCCATTTGTTTTAATGGCAGGTAATTAGAAGAGGGCACGACCCACCAGTAAGTGTCATGGGGGGTCATTAGCGCTAATTAAACACCTCTGACGCCCGGGCCCCACTTGGCAGCCACACGGGAACACGCCGGCGAGGCCGTGGGCGCCGGCGGCGACCGTGCGCTCGCCACGGGCCACAGGAGGACACGGGACCGGTCGCGTTCGAACAAGGGAGCAACCGCGCGTCGTCTGGAGGTGGTGTCGTCGCCTGGGGTGACCGGAGTCGACGACACCAACGAGCGCGGTGGCGGACCGAAAGCTAGCGCCGAGTAAATCGACAACCTAGCGCGTAAGCTTGGGCGTGTGGTACTGGGTTTAGTTCCTGGGAGCCTGAGGAGCAATCTGACGCGCCCGACGCGCCAAATGCGTGCTCCAAGCTACGGTTGCGAGCTCACCCACGGTGGCGAGCCCACGACGCCAATGGCGGATCGTGTTAGAGCGAAAGAGAGAGGGCGCGAGGAGTTGGTGACAGACGAGAAGCTCACCAGGAACCTGCAGGTGTGCTAAGCGGGCGCGGTGGGGACTTGACGGCGGCGAATCGCGGCCGCGACGGCAACGGATGCAGCAGATGGGAACTGTGAGAAGCGCACGATGTAGGGGCTCCGGGACCAATTCCTTCAGCTGGGCGACGTAGACCACGATGACGGAGCGGCCGGACAAGGCGGCTGGGGCTCGGGAGGTCGGTGGCCGCGCGTGGGCACAAAATGGCGACGGCGGTGGCCGCGCGGTTTTTCCCAAGACGAGGACGAGCGAGGAGGGACCGAAATGGAGCTAGGGTTCGTCCACGGGGGAGGGGAGGGACTACTTAACCTAACCCGAGCACTGTAGCCGTGCGTTGTCGATGATCCCGCGGTCGATCGGCGTCGAACACCTTGCCATGGCGCCACGGGAGTTCGGGTGAGCAGTAGGAAGGGGATGACTCGGGTGAGCCTAGTGGGCTAGGTGGGCCGCACTGTGCACTTGTTGCACAGGTGGGGTGGGCTTCTTTCTCTTTATTTTTAGTTCTGTTTTCCCTTTTTTAATTCTTTTCTGTTTGTATTTGTTGTGTTAGCTTAAACATTTTTGTAAAACATGAAACTTGCATGTATAATTGTGTTGCACTATATAGCAGTGCCACAAAAAGTGTTGTGCCCAAATAAATTCATTTGTATTTTTGTATTATTCAAAAGGGTAATAAAGGCCACTACTTTGCTACTTTTTGAATTGTTTGATTTATTCAGTGGCATGATAAATACCCAAAACCATATTGGCATGGACCACTGATTATTAGTGATTTTACAAAAGTGGTTCCACAATTATTGGACAATGTTTTATTCATCACTTATTTTTAATATTTATCAAAAGGCATTTTGGGTTTGTTTGAATTCAAAGATGAACAAGGCATGATCAAATGTGATTAGAGGCTTGCTAATCACAAAGAATTATATTAACAGAAGTTTTATTGATGCCTAACACTGAGGGTGTTACAAATCTCCCCCACTACAAGAATTCTCTTCCCGAGAATCTAAGCGGTAGAGGGGAAAAGATCGGGGTATTCCTCACGAAGACGATCTTCGCGCTCCCAAGTGGCTTCATCTTCAGAATGATTCGAACACTGAACTTTGAGGAACTTGGTTGTCTTCTTGCGGGTTTTGCGTTCAGACTGATCGAGAATGCGGCTTGGATGTTCTTGATAAGTCAAGTCCTGTTGCAATTCAATCATATCATGTTCCACTTCACGAATAGGGTCCTTGAAGCAGCGTCGGAGTTGTGACACGTGAAAAACATCGTGAACTTGAGAGAGGTTCGACGGCAACTCCAGACGGTATGCCACTGGTCCACTTCGGGAAAGAATACGGAATGGGGCAATGTAGCGAGGAGCTAACTTGCCTTTGATCCCGAAACGATGAGTGCCTCTCATGGGAGTGACATGAAGGTAAGCTTGTTCACGGGGGTGATAGATCATTTCCTTGTGCTTGCGGTCATAGTTGCTTTTCTGGCGGGACTGAGCATCTTTCAAGTGTTCACGAATAACGCGAACCTGATCTTCGGCATGCTGAATAATGTCCGGACCAATGAGGGTTCGTTCCCCAGTTTCTGACCAATTCAGAGGGGTTCGACACTTACGTCCATAGAGAACTTCGAAGGGAGCCATCTGCAGACTAGCTTGATAGCTATTGTTGTACGAGAATTCAGCAAATGGAAGAGATTCCTCCCATTTCTTACCGAATGAAATGACACAAGCTCGAAGCATATCTTCAAGCACTTGATTAACTCGTTCGACTTGTCCTTGCGACTGGGGGTGATAAGCGGTGCTGAAACTCAGGTGAGTGCCCATAGCATCTTGGAAACTATCCCAGAACTTCGAGGTGAAAATTCTGCCACGGTCTGAACTGATCTCCAACGGAATACCGTGGAGGGAAACAATTATGGAAACATATAAGTCTGCTAACTTACTAGCAGAGATCGTCTCCTTGACTGGCAGAAAGTGGGCAACTTTGGAGAATCGGTTGATGACGACAAAGATCGCATCATGACCCTTCTGTGATCGCGGAAAACCGGTGATGAAGTCCATTTCAATATTGTCCCATTTCCATTCAGGAATAAAGAGTGGTTGCAGAGTTCCAACTGGTCTTTGATGTTCGGCTTTGACGTGACGGCAAACGTCACACTCATCAACATAACGAGCAATGTCTTTCTTCATGCCAGGCCACCAGTACCGTTGACGAAGGTCCTGGTACATCTTTGTGCTATCTGGGTGGATCGACAACGGGGTATCATGAGCTTCTTTCATAACATCCGGAGTCAAGTTTAGATTGCCCTTGCTAGGAACCACTAAACGATTCTTGAAGTACAACGCTTGATCATCAGCAAGCCTGTAGTCTGAGGGCTTTCCTGTGGCGAGATATCGCTTCATCTTTTCATAATCAGAGTCAGCTCTTTGGATGAACTTGATGTCCTTGTCGAGGTCTACTTCAACAACAAGGGAATCCACATGTGCTAGACGGCTTCTCGCCCTTCGTTGGTTACCCCAAGTGGAAGGTTGAGATGTAGTGCAGCACGAGTTTTCCCTCGGTGAAGATACCAAGGTTTGTCTCCAGTAGGACTCCAGAGATGATAAGTAGGTGTCAGCGGCGCAACTGACGCGGACCTGCACACAGACACAGATAGCTTTGTTCCCAACGAAGTTCAGATAGGTTGTCAATCTCTCCGGTCTTGTTGTTTACAAAGGATAAAACGCAAGGGATAATGATAGCAAGTAAAAGCAGTAAAGTAAATAAAGCTTGGAAACAGTAATGAGGATATGGACCGAGATACGTGATGTTCACTAGTGATGTCTCTCTCCCAAAAGACGATAAAACTGCTATGCGAGGTAAAAAAATTACAGAAGGGCAATTGACAGGATTAAGAACGCACCGCAATGCTAACTATGCTACAAAAGAAAGGAAGAGGCTCAAAAGCACGGGCAGGACGCCAAGATAAGTAGACCGAAATCTATCTGCATCTACTACTAATCATCCACCTTGAGATATCTATCCAGAACATCTCGCTGGTATTAAGTTGCGAGCCCCACCCAAAGTGTAAACCCAAAGCAACATACAATTGCATTAAAAGAACTCTGCGTAAAGTAAACAATCCTTGTAACCGCGGTTACAAGCACCATTGTTTCCCCCTTGTGGCAACAGAACATCCCCTAGACTCATGTTTCTGTCACTCAAGCGTGTCATCGGGGGGCATGAACCCACAATCTAGCACAACACTCCCTCTTGGAGTCACTACCTACTACTTGACCAAAGCAATAAACATCAACGGAGAACATGCAAGAATTACTTAGGAACAAAAATATAAGAGATAAAAACCAAATATATTACTCTATCACAATCTGAACATAATCTCATAATCCATTAGATCCCTCCAAACTCAGCATAGCAACAGCAGAAATATTACAAAGGTGCCTCGATCATGTAGGGCAGCTCACGAGGTCTAAACAATGAAGATCAAAGAGGGGAGGAGAACATCACATAGCTACCGATCACGGACCCATGGTCCAAGGAAAACTACTCACGAGACATCCGGGGAGCATCCATGGTCGAGAGGAGACTCCTGGAGGTCAATCCTCCCTCCGGCAGGGTGCCGGGAAGAGGTCTTCTGGTGCTCCCGATCTTCAGAAGCGCGGTGGCGGCGGAACAGAGGCGAGTTTGCGGAATAGGGTTCTTCTTCTGGAGTTTCTTCAGAAGCGCGGTGCGACCAGGGGTGGGGCCGTGCCGGGTGGCCGCCTGGGCACCCCTGGCTCCCCTCTGGCCCCTCCCGGGCTTTTCTCGAAGCTTCCTATACGTTGATTTTTTCTGTATTTTTCTCGGAATTTTTCTGGCACTTTTTATATGGGGGAAAACTGAAATAGAAAAACAGCAGAAAATAGGAACTGGCACTGGGGTGCACTGAGTTAATACGTTAGTCCAAATATGATCAAAAGTGTATGAAAGTGTATCTAGATCATAGCAATATCACACAAAACATGCATGGAGCAAGCAGAAATTATAGATAAGTTTTGGACGTATCAACATCCCCAAGCTTAATTCCTGCTCGTCCTCGAGTAGGTAAATGATAACAACATAATTTCTGTGGTGACATGCTAGCAACCATATAAGAACTTTGAAAAGTAAAGCAGTCAAGGTTAGAGATTTAATTCAAGTCATAACATGCAAGAGTCTATATTAGCATTGAAACAAGTAACAAAAGAACAAAAGGTGCAAGAGCTCTCGCTGTCCGTGACTCGAATGTCTCCAAATGGTGTTTGCGTGCAAGAAGGGGGATAGGGAATACGAGAAAAAGTTATTTTTTTGTTGAGAACTCAATCTACTAAAGTTTCACACTTGGTATTCTTTGGAATCTTATCTTGACTCATCCCCAGACCACTAGCCAGGTACAAGTCAATTTGATCCACTCCTTTTCGATATTTTGAGCACTCATGCAATGGATGAGCGTAAGCACGAGAGTTGACACTTAGGATGGCAAAGAGAGAAATATGGTGGAGGAGGAAGACAAAAAGGATGAGAAAGGCTCACATCAATGAGGACAATCATAGGCAAGAGATGCCAAATGATAGATATGATGTGAGGAGTAGGGATTGCCATGCAACGGATGCACATATGAGCTAGGAATCTCTCCAATGAAACTAGTGGGGGTGCATCTAACTTGCTCGCTCATGAAGACCTAGAGCTCGTTTGAGGAGGCTCATCCTTGGAATATGCAAGCCAAGTTCTATAGTGTGAAGGTCCCCACATAGCTATATGCATAATGATTATCTCTATGGAGTACAAGTATATAAAGGGAGTACTAGTGTGGATCTCTCAAAAGGATAGTAGTGTTGCTCCTTTCTCTCTTTTTATTTCTTTTTCTCTTTTTTCTATTTTTTTGTATTTTTTGTGGCCTCAATGGCTCTTTCTATTTAACTCTCATTTGTCATCTTTGGGATCTTTTAATGTGTCCACTTTTGGATCTTTTCCTCACTTATGGGAAACACTCTATTTTACAAGAAGGTAAAGGAGATCTTTCACACTTTACAAGGTACTCAAAACATAAATAAGATGTAACTATCACGAAGTATGCGAGGTATGTTGCTGCCAGTGTAGCAAGAACATGTATGACACGAAGATCAAGTCATGAAGAGGTGGATGTTGCATGGCAATATATCTCGGAAAGGCTATGGAAATGCCTTGATAGGTAGGTATGGTGGCTGTTTTGAGGAAAGATATAAGGAGGCTTATGATGACAGAGCGTATCATGCCAAGGGTTTGGAAGTACCGGCGAAGGTGGACACCAACTCTCGGAGTGAGAAGAAGGCAATGCACGGCACGGGAGAGGCTAGCAAAATATGGGAAGGTGGAAGTGTCAACTTTCAATACTTACATTAGTCCGAAGAACTCATGCACTTATTATCGGTAACTCTCAATCTATTAAGGAGGTTCACAAAGAGACAAGTACCCCGAGGAGGAGTGTATGGGGGTTTGGTTATCCTTGCGCATCCTCGACTCATGGTACGTGAGTGTTCTCTGATATTCGACTCCTCAGAAGAGTAGTGATCCATCTAGTAGCTAGAGTTCTCAACTAGTTTTGTTGGTTTTGAAAATACACACGGATTGGCCAAAATACGACACCTATCACTAATAGGCAAGAGCTCTTGACACCAATAGTTCAAACATTACTCACATCAATACCTCAAAAATATTGCAAGCTACTACTAGAATTAAATAGCAACCTCAATTACCTACTTCTCAAAACAAGACACAACTCAGTGCAACAACCAACTCTCTTTAACAAGATAAACATGAAAACTAAAAAGAGTTCCAGCAACAAACTAAAGAAAAGCCAAGGCTCTTGTTAAAGACAAACTAAGACTAAAACTAAACATGACAGTAGCTATGAAAAGATAAAGAACACACAACAGCAAAAAGATAGGCATGAAGAATCCTATCACTACTAGAATTCATCAGTTTGCCATGTGTCAACCTCTTTGCCGTCTGTATTTCGTCGGGGCAGACGACAAAGAGGTTGTATGCCGTCCGTTGACCTAATTACAGACGACAAAAATCTTACACATGGCAAACTCAAGGTATGCCGTCTGCTTCCACACAGGCTGACGGCAAAGGGCTCATTGCCGTCTAGGTACAGACGGCAAAGGAGAAGTGGGCCCAGCCAGGCCCTCCCACCCGGCCTGGCTAACAGCCCCGTGGTATGCCGTCTGCTAGCAGACGGCAAAGCGGTGTATGCCGTCTGCTGGCAGACGGCATACTGAACGTCCCGTTAACTGCTTAGAGCAGAGAGAGGAGGGGCCCTATCCCCACACCTCTCTCTGCCGAGCCACACAAGCCCCGCCGCCGTCGCCCCCGCAGGTCGCCGTCACCCCCGCATGCCGCCGTCACCCCCGCACGCCGCCGTCACCCCCGCACGCCGCCGCCGCCCCCCGCAGGTCGCCGCCGCGCCCCGACGCCCGCCCCTCCTCTCTCCCTCCTCCTCCCTCCTCTCTCTCCTCTCTCTCCTCTCTCCTCTAACCGCCGCCACCCTATTGCAGCCGACGCCGCCGCCCTATTGCAGCCGCCTCCGCCGTTCACCCCCGACCCGGCCGCCCTCCTCCACCACCAGGTGAGCCCCCTTTCCTCTCTTTTTTTTCTCTGTTTTATTAATTTTTGTTAGCCTTTTATCTGTTTTAGTAATTTTAGTATTGTAGTTAGTTATTGTATTGTAGTTAGTTAGGTTAGAAGAAGAAAAAATAATTAAAAGAAGAGGAAAAAGAGAAATAAGAGAAAAAAAATAATTAGTTAGGTTATTGTATTGTAGCTATTTCTTTTAGTAATTTTATTAGTGTTATTTTCTATGTACTGTTAGTACTAGTATTGTAGTTAGTTATTGTATTGTAGTTAGTTAGGTTAGAAGAAGAAATAATAATTAAAAGAAGAGGAAAAAGAGAAATAAGAGAAAAAAATAATTAGTTAGGTTATTGTATTGTAGCTATTTCTTTTAGTAATTTTATTAGTGTTATTTTCTATGTACTGTTAGTACTAGTATTGTTAGCAATTAGTTTTATTTTGTTTTAATTAGATGTAGTTTTAGTTAAAAAAGAAGTGAAAGAAAAAATAGGAGAAGAATAAAAGGATATAAAGAGAAGTAGAAGAAAAGGGAAAAAATAAGAAGTAGAAGGAAAAGAAAAAAGATATAGGAAATAGAAGAAGAAGAAGAAGGAGAAGGAGGAGGAGGAGGAGAAGAAGAAGAAAAGAAGGAGGAGGAGGAGGATAAGAAGAAGAAGGTGAAGAAGAAGGAGAAGGAGGAGAAGAAGAATAAGAAGTTGGGGGTGAAGAAGGAGGAGGAGGAGAAAAAAATATAAATGAAATAAATGTAAATAATAGGAAAAACAAAAGAAAAAGATATAGATGTAATTACCGGTATATCGAGTCTGCTTGTTGATTGTGTTCATTTTAAAGTGCAGGTCTTTCCCTGTTGTGTGGGTCCGGTGTTCGACGACCTCCGCCCCCTCCATTCGATGACCTCCCTGAGTTTGAGGGTGAGCAAAACAATTCTTATCCTCTCCCCCCCTTTCCTTTGCTCAATTCTGGCCTTAAAATAGCTAACTATGTAGATTTAGTATATTCATATGTAAAGTCGCGTAACCAGTATGCGTCTCCCGTTCGAAAGGGTTACAGTTATAAATATGCATTCATTTGCATATTTATAATAGTGATTCTTTCGAATTGTCCAACGTTATCCATGGACAGCCCGAGTATGTGTAGATTGGGTCGGTTTTCCATGCTCTGGTCCTGATCCGACGCGGAATTTCGTCAGCGCCTCCCTGTTGTTCTCCGGATACACAACCTCTCGGATTGTTGTCGAGACGTGTTTTAGGAGAACAGCGGGGAGGTGCTGCCGAAATACCGCGTCGGATCGGGACCAAAGCATGGGAAACCGACCCAATCTACACATACTCGGGTGGGATTAGGACCTATCTTTACCTATTAGTGTGTAGGTTAATTGCATATGCCGTAGCTATGTATGATAAAAGAAATAAAAAGTGGACGTAATAAAATGGTATATTTGTTGTTTAGTAGCTAGCTGTAGCAACAAGATGAGCGATGATCGTGCGTGGATGTACACTGGTCGCCCTAATCAGAAAGAGATCACCAATGAATGGGCAATGAAAACCAAGGAGTTTCTGAGAGCGGCGTTTGCAAATGGGCAGAGAAAAACCTGGTGCCCCTGCGTTAGGTGCGACAATTATAAACAGGCGACAGAGGTGGATATGGATAAACACTTGCAGAAGTGGGGTTATAAGCCTGGTTATACGGTGTGGACCTTCCATGGAGAGTCTGGCGGACGACGGAGAGAGGAGGTGGTCCGTCAGCGCACGGATGAGTACGGAACCGGGATCGAAGACATGGTGCAGGACTTTGACGATGCGCGGGATGAGGACGATGAGATGGAGGAATCTGCGAAGGCCTTCTATGATATGTTGGAGTCTTTGAAACGTCCGCTGCACTCTCACACTGAGCTTTGTCAGCTCGATGCCATCGCACAGTTGATGGCTTTGAAGGCACAATTCAACTTGGGCACAGATTGTTACAATGCGATCACGACCCTAATTGGGCGGTTTCTACCAAAAGATCATGTTATGCCTGCAAACCTGTACCAATCGGATAAAATCCTCAAGGTACTTAAGATGCCCTATGAGCAGATACATGCTTGTGAAAATGGATGTGCTTTATTTAGGAAAGAGTATGCGGACGAAGACTATTGTCCCAAATGCAAGTCATCCAGGTATGTTGTGGTAGAAAATGGTCAAGGTGAGAAGACGCAGACCAAAATACCCGTAAATGTTCTTAGGTATCTTCCAGTGATACCAAGAATTCAACGCCTTTACATGATGGAAGAGACAGCCAGACAGATGACATGGCACAAACATGGGAAGAGAACAGAATTTGATGCAGATGGGAAGCCGATGTTGACTCACCCATCGGATGGTTCAGCATGGAAGCACTTTGATGAAAAACATTCGGAAAAAGCTAAGGAGCCAATGCATTGCCGAATCGCCGTCGGCACAGATGGGTTCAATCCTTTCGTTCTGATGGCAGCCCCATACAGTTGTTGGCCTGTATTTGTCATGCCACTCAATCTCCCCCCTCAGAGATTATGAAAAGGAAGAACATTTTCCTGACGTTGATAATACCAGGGCCCAAATATCCGGGGAAGAATATGGATGTGTACATGCAACCGCTTAAGGAGGAATTGCAACAAGCTTGGGACGAAGGGTTCAAGACATACGATGCAGCTAGCAAAAAGACCTTCAAAATGCATGTTTGGTACTAGTACTCGATGCATGACTTGCCGGCGTATGCGCTTTTCGCTGGCTTCTGTGTTCATGGAAAGTTCGGGTGCCCAACATGCAAGGCTGCTCTTCAGTTTCATTGGCTGAAGGCGGGTGGCAAGTATTCCTGCTTCGACTTGCATAGACAGTTTCTGCCTCCTAAGCATCCTTTTAGAAAAGACAAGAAGAACTTCATCAAAGGCAAAGTTGTCAAAAACCTGGCAGCACCTACGATGATGGGCGAACATGTCTTGGCACAGTTGAACTCTCTCGAGCCTGATCCAGAACGTCCCGGGTATTTCAAGGGATATAATTCGGAACACGCCTGGACTCACAAGACATGCTTCTGGGATCTCCCCTACTTCAAAGACCTCAAACTTCCACACAATATTGACGTGATGCACACTGAAAAAAATATCGGCGAGGCCCTGTTTGGTACATTTTTCGGCATAGATGGGAAGTCAAAGGATAATCCTAAAGCTAGAGTCGACCAGGAGACTCTATGTGATAGACCCTCACAGAACATGTGACAGCCGAAAGGAAATAAGAATTGGTTGCAGGAGTGGGGTTGCAGGAAGCTCTTGAGAAAGAGCGACAGAACATCCAGCGGCTACTGGAGGAGAAGGAGCGGTTGGCAGAGGAGAAGGCAGCGGAGAGAGAGCGGCTGGTGGAGGAGAGGACGGTGAAGGCTCTCGAGGAGGCCGCGGCACGACACGATGCATCGAACCGGGCCTTGTATGAGCTCTTCGTGGTAAGTCACTTGTTCATATTCACCCAAAGAATGCGTCATGAGTGGCCTAATATGATTGACTCATGAATAACAAATGTGCAGACTATGTGCGAGAAGACTGGTCAGGCCGCTCCACCGATGCCGATCATTTCTCCTGTGGGGACGGTGAGTATCTTTCGATGATCATCAATACCATATTGAGTGGCGTCGTGCTAACCTCTAGTTGATCTTTTTGTGCAGCATAACTCTCGGGCTGCGTCCCATGACCCTTCTCCACCGTCAACATCGGGCAACCCGACGGATGCTTCTCAGCCACCTCAGCCTTGAGGGCTACACTCCGGTAAGTTGTGTTGTATATTTTGCTTTATTAATGCTTAGTTAGTTTGAAAATGCATATTTAGCTTATGAAATTCTTAAATATAGCTAAGTTAGCCTAATAATAGCATGATTAGCCAGATTTGCTCACAATATGATGAAGTTATCTTGATTTGCTCACAAAATGCTAAAGTTACCTTAATTGGCTCAAAAAAATGCTTAAGTTAGCTTCATTTGTTCAAAGTTGCCAAAGTTAGCTTAATTTGCTCACAAAATGGTAAAATTAGCTTTATTGCCTAAAAATGACTAAAGTAATGCATTTTTGGAGTTGCTGCATTTTCACTTGTAAAGAGAAGAAGAGAAGAAGAAGGAGAAGAAGAAGAGTTCTCTTCTTCTTCTTCTTCTTCTTCTTCTTCTTCTCTTCTCATTCTTCTTCTCTTCTCATTCTTCTTCTTCTACTTCATCTTCTTATAATTTTCTTTTCTTCATTTTGCAGATTTGCTTAATGGGAGTAATGCTATGATGGAGAGTTGCAATTGGACTTGTAGCTTTGTTTATAAACTGTTTGGTCACTTGTGTGTACTTGTTTACTATGTATGAGAACTTGCTATTTGGTCACTTGTGTTTCCTATATATGTATGAGAACTTGTGTATATATGGATTTTGATTAATATTTGGTTGATCAACATGTGTGTGGGTGCCTACACTATGCTGTTGGAGAAACATATTGCTATATATATTGGTAGTTTTTGTCAAATGCAGGGATTAATAGAAAAACAGAAAAAACAGAGGCTATATAGCCTCTTTGCCGTCTGCTTGCAGTTGGCAAAGAGGACACGTGGCGCCCAGCTGTGCAATCTGGCAACAGCTGGGTGACCATTTGGTCATTATGCCGTCTGCCTCCGGCAAGCCAGACGGCAAACATATGACGGGGGGGGGGGGGGGTGACGTCATTACCTTATCCGATGATGTCACCGTTCTTTGCCGTCTGTCCGTAGACGGCAACCCCGCCGTTAAGGGCCTGACGGAGCCGGCTGGCACAGCTTCGCCGTCAAGCTTCTCTGCCGTCTGTTTCTTATTCCAGCGGACGGCAAAGAGCTTTGCCGTCCGTCGATATACAACAGACGACAACGCACCTCTTTGCCGATGAAATGGCTGACGGGTGCTTTACCGTGCGGGGCAGACGGCAAAGGGTTTTGCCGTCGGCCATTCAGGTGTTTGCCGTCCGCCGTGGCAGACGGCAAACAGGTGAATTCCAGTAGTGTATGATGTGTTCTAAATTTTGAAAGTGGAGCGTGTTTCTCTCCCACACAAAGTAAGACGGGATCTAACTTGTTATGAACAGCAAGCAAAGCTAAAGAAAACTAAAAACAAAACCTAAGAGCGAGACGCTCCAAGCATAGCACATAACGCATGAAGTGATAAAAATAAAATGAGACGAAGGACGAACTGATGATTGTTGATGGAGAAGGGGATGCACGGGGGAATCCCCAAGCTTAGACACTTGAGTCTCCTTGAATATTTACTGGGGATGCACGGGGGCATCCCCAAGCTTGAGCGCTTGACACTCCTGGATCATCTTTCATCAACTTCTATCGCACACTTGAAAACTCCCTTCATACATAACTCATCATAAGATGATTAGATCGGTAGTACCCTTAATAAATAATTTTTCCCACTAGATATAAAGATATTATTGAAGAGCTACTGTTTATCAAGAGTGCCAAAAAGGTTTTGCAAAGAAAAATCAAGCTTAAGGTTTGCAAAAGTTAGGAGAGACAAAACGTGGCAGAATCTGTGAAAAACAGAACAGCAGGTAGTAAAGAATTGTTTAGGGGCACTTCTGCAACTCAAATAAAAAAACTCAGAACATACGGAAGTTTCGTAATTGTATAGAGCATACTGTGTAAAAATTTCAGCTCAAAAAGATGAACTGGGATATTTCTGGAATTTTTCTGGTCACGAGGACAGAATCTGTTTTCTAGACAGCATGTCACAACTTTTACTTCCCTTGCCGTAAGAGGCTATAACTTGGTACAAAGTTGAAAAATAAAGATACAATGATGTTTCTACAGAAGTAACAATCATCAAGACACAAAAAAAGAAAAAATAAAACACCTAAATTCGTTGCGGGCTGCCTCCCGAAAGCGCTTCTTTAAAGCCATTAGCTAGGCATAATGCAAAAGAAGAATCAAGTTTTATCAAGAGAAAGAGAATAACTAGCCCGTGTAACGGACTCAAAAGGTAACTTGATTTTATTTCTAGGGAAGTGTTCCATCCCCTTTTTGAATGGGAATTGGAATTTTATATTCCCCTCTTTCATGTCAATAACCGCACCAACGGTGCGAAGAAAAGGACGTCCCAAAATAATTGGATACAGAGGTTCACACTCTAAATCCATAACAATAAAATCAACGGGAACATAGTTGTCATTGACAATGATAAGAACATCGTCTATCTTCCCCAAAGGTTTCTTTATGGAAGAATAAACAAGACGAACACCAAAATAACAAGGCTCAAAGGGCTTCAATTCAAACATATCAAATATTCTTTTGGTCATAACGGAGGTACTAGCTCCAACATCACATAAAGCATAGCAAGAGAAGTTATTTAATTTAATTTTGATCATAGGGTCCCAACAATCCTCTAGCTTCCTAGGTATGGAGGCTTCTACTCTAAGCTTCTCCTCCCTAGCTTTGATGAGAGCATTTGTGATATGCTCCGTGAAGGCAAGATTAAGCGTGCTAGTGTGGGGGTCTCTAGACATTTTGTGTAGCAAACTGATAACTTCTGAGAGGGTGCAACTATCAAAATCAATATCACTACTATCAAAGGTGGTAGTAGTGTCATCTAGGCTCACTTGTTTGAAACCCTCTATGTTCATAGGAGTTTCTTTATCTACGGTTGAGGTATTAGCATCACCATTAATAGGTCCAACTGGACTAGGAGTGCATTGGGTGCTAATAGTTTGAGTGTCCTCAACAATTTGGATAGTGGCAACTATGTGGTGTATAGGAAGGCTCTTAATTCTATCTTCTTCCATAGGGATAACTTCTGGTTTGGCTGCCATTTGATTTATCAAAGTAGATTGGGTGTGGTACATATTCGAAACATGGGTTTCGGTGGCGGTAAGTCTAGCCTGGAGATTAGAAATCTCACTGTTCAGGCTATCAAGCTGTTCAATAATGTTTTTCAGAATGGCAGTATGCTCACCTATTTGCTTAGAGAAGGCTTTCTTTTGTTCAAATTGGGTGTGCATATAGTTCTTGGTAGCTTTCTCTATTTCTACCAATTTATCAAAGCTAGGTAGGTCTCTTTTCATATAAGCAGGATTATAGGAGTTGTTGCTAGGGTAAGTGCTGTTGTTCCCATAGTTGGATGGAAATGGTCTAGGACTGCTAGCAAAATTTCCCCTATAAGCATTGTTGTTGAAGTTGTTTCTAGCAATAAAGTTCACATCTACTTGTTCTTGAGCAACCAAAGAATTTAAAGGAACTTCATGAGGATCAATAGAGGGTTGCTTGGTAAGTAGAGACATAATTAAGTCAACTTTTTCATTGAGGGAGGTAATTTCCTCGACATAATTTACCTTCCTACCTGTTGGAGCGCGTTCGGTGTGCCATTGGGAATAATTGGTCATCATCTCATCGAGAAGCTTCGTGGAAGCACCAAGGGTAGTTGACATAAAGGTTCCTCCTGCGGCCGAATCTAACAGGTTCCGCGAGGTAAAGTTCAAGCCTGCATAAAAAGTCTGGATAACCATCCAGGTACTCAAACCATGTGTAGGGCATTTCTTAACAAGAGATTTCATTCGTTCCCAAGCTTGGGCAACGTGTTCATTATCCAATTGCTTAAAATTCATAATATTACTCCTCAATTGGATAATCTTAGCAGGAGGGTAGTACTTCCCTGTAAAAGCATCTTTGCACTTATCCCAAGAATATATGATATTTCTAGGCAAAGATTGAAACCAGATTTTAGCATCTCCCCTTAAAGAGAAAGGAAAGAGCTTGAGTTTAACAAAATCACCTTCTACTTCTTTATACTTTTGCATATCACATAATTCAACAAAATTATTCAAGTGTAAAGCAACATCATCTCCAGCACCAGAGAATTGATCTCTCATAACAAGGTTTAGCAAAGCAGGTTTAATTTCATAAGAGGTAGCTGAAGTGGAAGGTGTGGCAATGGGAGTGCAGATAAAGTCTTGGTTGTTGTGACTAGTGAAGTCACACAACTTGGTGTTTTCAGTGGAACCCATAGTAGTAGCAAGTGTGGCAGATTTTTTTTTGTAAATTTTTGATAAAAGACACAAAGATAAAAACTGAAAGATAAACTAACAAGACTAAAAAACAAAGGTAAAGGGTAGTGTGCAACTCCCCTATCTTAGCACTCGGAGTCCCCGGCAACGGCGCCAGAAATTCTCTTGCTTAGCGGCTTCCCGCCCTTCGTTGGTGAGCCCCAAGTGGAAGGCGTGATGCAGTTTAGCAGTGAGTTTCCCTCGGTGAGGATACCAAGGTTTGTCTCCCGTAGGACTCCAGATATGATAAGTAGGTGTCAGCGGCGCGATTGACGCGGACCTGCACACAGACACAGATAGCTTGGTTCCCAACGAAGTTCAGAGAGGTTGTCAATCTCTCCGGTCTTGTTGTTTACAAAGGATAAAACGCAAGGGATAGTGTTAGCAAGTAAAAGCAGTAAAGTAAATAAAGCTTGGAAACAGTAATGAGGATATGGACCGGGATACGTGATATTCACTAGTGATGTCTCTCTCCCAAAAGACGATAAAACAGCTATGCGAGGTAAACAAATTACACAAGGGCAATTGACAGGATTAAGAATGCACCGCAATGCTAACTATGCTACAAAAGAAAGGAAGAGGCTCAAAAGCACGGGCAGTACGCCAAGATAAGTAGACCGAAATCCATCTGCATATACTACTAATCATCCACCTTGAGATATCTATCCAGAACATCTCGCTGGTATTAAGTTGCGAGCCCCACCCAAAGTGTAAACCCAAAGCAACAGACAACTGCATTAAAAGAACTCTACGTAAAGTAAACAATCCTTGTAACCGCGGTTACAAGCACCGTTGTTTTCCCCCTTGTGGCAACATCACATCCCCTAGACTCATGTTTCTGTCACTCAAGCGTGTCATCGGGGGGCATGAACCCACAATCTAGCACAACGTTCCCTCTTGGAGTCAGTACCTACTACTTGGCCAAAGCAATAAACAACAACGGAGAACATGCAAGAATTACTTAGGAACAAAAATATAAGAGATAAAAACCAAATATATTACTCTATCACAATCTGAACATAATCTCATAATCCATCAAATCCCTCCAAACTCAGCATAGCAACAGCAGAAATATTACAAAGGTGCCTCGATCATGTAGGGCAGCTCACGAGGTCTAAACAATGAAGATCAAAGAGGGGAGGAGAACATCACATAGCTACTGATCACGGACCCATGGTCCAAGGAAAACTACTCACGAGACATCCGGGGAGCATCCATGGTGGAGAGGAGACTCCCGGAGGTCAATCCTCCCTCCGGCAGGGTGCCGAGAAGAGGTCTTCTGGTGCTCCCGATCTTCGGAAGCGCGGCGGAGGCGGAACATAGGCGATTTTGCCGAATAGGGTTCTTCTTCTGGACTTTCCCCGTGACGTAGAATAAATAGGCGAAGGGGGGCATCCAGAGGTGGACCAGGGCCCCCAGGCGCCCCCCTGGCGCGGCCAGGGGTGGGGCCGCGCCGGGTGGCCGCCTGGGCCCCCTGGCTCCCCTCTGGCCCCTCCCGGGCTTTTCTCGAAGCTTCCTGTACGCTGATTTTTTCTGTATTTTTCCCGGATTTTTTCTGGCACTTTTTATATGGGGGAAAACTGAAATAGAAAAACAGCAGAAAACAGGAACTGACACTGGGGTGCACTGAGTTAATAGGTTAGTCCAAATATGATCAAAAGTGTATGAAAGTGTATCTAGATCATAGCAATATCACACAAAACATGCATGGAGCAAGCAGAAATTATAGATACGTTTTGGACGTATCAACATGTCCCTGCGGAACAATTTCAAGGTTCAACTTGCGGAGCTCTTCCTACAGAAGTGGTTGTTCTATCTGGACTTCAAGTTCAGAACAGTAGGCTTTGCGGCTTAAGGCATCGGCCACCACATTAGCTTTGCCAGGGGGTGTAATAAATTCCCATGTTGTAGTCGGCTATTGTCTCGAGCCATCTCTGCTGGCGGAGATTCAAGTCGGGCTGAGTGAATAGGTACTTCAGGCTTTGGTGGTCGGTGTAGATCTCGCAACGATTGCCGACGAGGTAATGTCGCCACAGCTTCACTGCATAAATGACCGCTTCCAATTCGGGATCATGTGTTGGATAGTTTTCTTCGTGAGCACGCAACTGACGAGAGCCATAAACAATCACTTTGCGCTCTTGCATTAGGACACAGCCTAATCCTTGACGAGACGCGTCGCAATATATCACGAAGTCCTTCTGAGTATCAGGGGGAGCAAGCACTAGGGGAGAAATGAGCTTGTCCTTCAGAGCTTGAAAACTTTCTTGACATTTATCAGTCCACTCAAACTTGATGCCTTTGTGAAGCAGCTTAGTCAGAGGCTTGGCAATCTTGGAGAAGTTCTCGACGAAACGGCGGCAATAGCTAGCAAGGCCGAGGAAACTTCGGACTTGCTTGACAGTCTTGGGCGGAGTCCAGTCAAGAATAGCCTGGATACGTTCTGGGTTGACGGCAACGCCATCCTTGGAAATCACGTGACCAAGGTAAGTTACTTCGGGAAGCCAGAACTCGCATTTAGAGTACTTAGCATAGAGTTTGTGTTCTCGAAGCTTTTCCAGTATAAGGCGAAGATGTTCAGCATGTTCTTCTTCATTCTTGGAGTATATCAATATATCTTCTAGATAAACCACGACAAACTTGTCGAGATATTCCATGAATATATAGTTCATCAATCGGGAAAAGGTGGCTGGAGCATTGGTCAGGCCAAAGGACATGACAGTGTACTCGTATGAACCATAGCGAGTAATGAAGGCGGTCTTCGGAATGTCCTCTTCACGGACGCGGATTTGGTGATAACCCAACCTCAAGTCGAGTTTAGAAAACACCTTGGATCCAGCAAGTTGATCATAAAGATCATTTATCCGAGGAAGTGGGTACTTGTTCTGTATCGTGGCCTGGTTGATAGGTCGGTAATCTTGTACCAAAATGTTCGTGCCATCACTCTTCTTGACAAAGAGCGAAGGTGCTCCCCAAGTAGAGGAACTAGGACGGATGAAGCCTTTGTCGAGTGCTGTGTCGATCTCCTTCTTCAGTTCAAGGAGGTGGTGAGGTGGCATCTTATAGGGACGCTTGGCAATAGGGACGGTGCCAGGCTTCAAGTCGATGACGAATTCAACCTCTCTAATCAGGGGAATTCCCGACAGTTCTTCTGGGAAGACGTCGGGAAAATAAAAAACGACTGGAACTTGCTCAATTCCTTCAAGAGGCGAGACGTTCAAAGCATTCATCATATAGATATGTGTTTCAGCATCACGGGTAATTCGGGTGGTGTGGTTAACAATCTCACCGGAGGGGTGAGAAAGTTGGACAGACTTGGTACCACAATACAGTGCGGCATCGTGGACTTTCAACCAATCCATTCCCAGGATGAGGTCTATGGTGGAAGACTTCAGAATGATGGGGGACACATGGAATACAACTCCTTTGATTTCAACGGCGGTATTGGGCACCATCATGGTGGTTCGGCATTGGCCAATCGGGGTGCGAACAACCATCGGTGTGTTCATCTTTCCAAAGGTAAAGTTATGCGACAATGCGAATGCTTCTGACATGAATGAATGCGATGCTCCTGTATCAAATAAAATAGTAGCAGGTATTGAGTTAACGAGGAGAGTACCCATCACTGTAGCGGGATATGTCTGAGCTTCTTCAACGTTAATGTTGTAAGCATGTCCGCGAGTGTGAGCAGAAGACCCAGTGTTATAGTTGGGGGTCCTATTGTTGCCACGGCCAGCAGGGTGAACTACCAGTTGATTCTGTCGCTGTGGGCAGTCTCTGGAAAAGTGACCTGGCTGATGGCACTTGAAGCACAAGCCATCTTGAGGACGGAGGGGTGCAGTCTCAGTCTTCGGCTGTCTCGGCGGAGGCGGAGGCAGACGAGGTGCAACATACGACGACCTTGGTGCAGGGGCAGGTGGACGATACACACTGTGTGGAAGCCAAACGCGTTGCTTCTGTGCTGTGCCCGAAGATGAGCCAACATCACGGGGGCGCTTCGGCGAACCACCGAACTTAAGCTGAGCGGTCTCAAGAGTGATAGTCTGGTTCACCATGGTGGCGAAGTCGTGGAAGACGTGCAAACCCAGTGCAAGCTGGAGATCTGCGTTGAGTCCATCACGGAACTTCTCTTGCCTACTTGCATCATTGGGGAGGTCACTTGCAGCATAGCGGGAGAGGCGGATGAATTCCTTCTGATATGCCTTGACAGTTTTGTTGCCCTGAACGAGGTTGCGGAACTCGGCCTTCATACGGTTCATAATCGCCTGGGGGACATAACGAGCACGGAAGGTAGTCTTGAAGTAATTCCAAGTGACGACAGTCCCTTCAACTAGAGAACCCTTGTAAGTGTCCCACCACTGAGCAGCGGGGCCACGCAGGAAATAGGACGCAAAGTTGACATAATCAGCAGCGCTCACATTAGCGAGTTCCAGCTGACGAGTGATGTCATGAAGCCAATCATCGGCATCCAGCGACTGTTCCGGTTGGTGGAAGAGAGGGGGATTGAGACGCATGAAATCCCGCAGAGTAACCACAGGCGGTTGGTTCTGGTGCTGGTTCTGATTCTGGTTCTGATTCTGGAGCTGGTCTATGACTCCTTGCATAAACACTTGGTTCATCTGAAACTGCTGCATCATCGCGGCCATGTAGTCCGGCGGCAGAGGTGGATCGTTGGCACCACGACCACGACCACCACGACCAGCCATCCTGCTAAAATTTAACAGGGGTATTTCAGCGATGAGAATTTTAACGGGATGCCAAAAACGAGTAAGAGGTAAAGCGACAACAAAGAGGAGGCGCGGATATATAGGAGTAGTCATATAAGACATACACATCCACACATAGAATCAATCGAAAATTGGGCAGCGTAACGTCGTAGAAATTAAGGAAAAAGGACACACTAGGCGGCGCTCAGACCGCGGTAAGGATTACACGACGCGACATAGATTCCACTATGTCAATCACGCCGCAAGAACTGTTGGCCACAGGAGTTAATGCCAGAGGACGCGCGGCCTGCCCAGAATGAGAATGGGATCCACGGTCCGGGACCTGGGGTAGAACTCCTGCGACACGACTCAATCAATGGAGAAGCACCAAAACGCCGGGTGGAATCAAGAGAACGTGATCCTAATGTCAGAGTTTGTAAAACTTACCAGCACGGATAAGAGAGCAGATTCCCAGAGCATAGGTAAGGAGAAAAGGATCCTAATACCATAGATATCACACGTAGTGACATCGATGTGGGACCGTAAGCCAAACATTAAGTTAGCAAAATAGTTTTTCAAAGTCTAGACTCAACTTCGAACAGGTAGTGGTTGGGTGGCTTCCTACAGACAGACGGCTCTGATACCAACTTGTGACGCCCCCAAAATAAATCCATGTACAGTAATCATACACGCAGGGTACACGGCTGAGATTAGGGTGCCACGGTGAGAATATCACAGCACAACGCTAAACACAAAAGGATAAACCAATATGTTACAATAAAAGGGGGGGGGGTCACGCGGACCCGAATACATAAGTTATACAAGCCATAATATCTGAGTACAGACATAGTTAGTCAAGTTTTGCCTTAAGAAGGCTAGCATAAATAACATCAGAGATACAAATCGAAAAGGCAAGGCCTCCTGCCTGGGAGCCTCCGAAACTACTCCTGGTCCTGGTCAACGGGGGTCTCAACGTAGTAGTATCCGCCTCCGGGGTACTCCTGCTCCTGGGCTCCAACGTCGGCTGCAGCGGCCGATCAGGCAAAACATAAAAGGGGAAATAAAGCAAAGGTGAGTATCTAGCATACCCGCGAGTCTTACGTCCGCTACTAAGCATTATGCATTGTATCAAATGGAAAAGGGGAGGCTGTATATAGTGGACTGCAAGATAGAAATCAGAATAAGGGTAAGAAGCTAGGCCTATCGAAGACTAGCATCTTCTGACGATGTCTTGCAACATGAGAAGAGAAACAACCAACAGTTCATATAAAGCATAAGGTAGCAACGAAGCAGAAGTTGCTGCAACATTGTATAATATAAGTTGTAATGATTAATAATAATAATGCCTCCGAGTTCCCTTCCTCGACTCCCTGCGAGGAAGAAGACCCGGAACCATACAGTTTAATAGTAATAGTTTCTAGTGGTAAGATCCAGCTTCAGCATAAAGCGTCCTGTTACCATGGACACGGCTATTCGAATAGATTAAACTCCCTGCAGGGGTGCACTACTATTCAGCCTGCACGCTCGGATCTCTAGGGTGGCGTGAGCCTTGTTAGGGAACGCCCCACCGAGGCTATCCGACACGACGCAACCCATCCTAGGCTCAACAGAGAGGCCATCCGCCGGACTATATCCTATGCGCCAAGGGGTCTAGGACCCTCACCCTTGCATGCTCCGACACGGTGCATGGCTGGCCGGCGAAGCGAAAGCAAATCCAAAAACACACCGTCCGGACGAAAAAGACACCACTTCCCTGCGCATGCCACGGTACAGCTGACGTCTGAAGAGCTTTCGGGCAAACTACAACGCAGGGGAGCCCATAACTCCTTATCCCACATGAAGGTAGTGCGTACAGGCCTTTGCGGCCTCTGAAGTCATCCGCCGAACCATTTAGCATTTTAATTAACCTGGGTGACAACCGTTATCGTTGCCTCGACTTAACCGACCCGCGGTCAACGACAATAGTCAGGACCACCAGTACATCGGTGCCTGCCCTGTCGTCCCACCAAGTCACTGCGGTTACTAAGAAGGTGAACCGTCTCCTTACCTTGTCTCGCGTGTGCTCTTGGTAGATCTCGACTTTCGTGGTTTGGTAACTCTCGCGAGATACGAGCAGGGGCCAAGCACGCCAGTAACGTCGGTCGTACCCTCCCTGCCGTTCCCGACGATATATCGCTCGCGGGCACCGTTGGGTCTCCCGACTTCTTACCTTAAGGACAACCGTGCTTAGGTACCTAGAGCGGCTATACAGAGTCATCAACGAGTGGAGTACAAGGATTACTCCTTGATGGCTCACGGTTGGAGGTGGCTCGGCAGAGCCGAGCTAGGGGGCCTTAGGCGGTGTCTGCATTGTACCGTACCTGTGTAGTTGTATATATTGTATCCATGTTCACCCCCCTGAGTGATCACGGCCCGCTATCTAGTCCTAGCTAACAATGCGCAGGGCTCACTGCTGAATATAATACATAATTAAAGTAGGCAACATAGGATAAAGGAAGGTACATCAAGGGGCGACAAAAGCAGGCTATGCAATTGAATAGGATTGTAATCGTAGCAGCAGCAGTAACAATGCCTAGTGCAAGAAAGTACAGAAAAGATAGGCGATATCTGGGGAAGAGAATGACTCTTCTTGCCTGGAAGATCGACGGTAGGGGCAGGGTCATCGACGAAGTAGTCGTACCCGGCAGCGGTGTAGTCGGCGGTAGCAGCGGGGTCTATCTGAGATAAGGGGGGAAGAAACAGTAAATAAAAAGCAAGCAATGCAAACATATGAATGACATGGCAAATGTATCGATGTCGGTGTTCTAACGCAGTACGATGTATCAGGCTCGGAGCGGGAATTCATCCGGGGATGATCTGCCAGCTCCGGGTGATTACTGGACAGGGTGTCCGGAGGGGGAAGGGTTCATGCCGGAGGTGTCGTGGACACCCGACAAACGTGTGAATGGTGTAACCGTGCTAGTTGAAACAATACGAACAACTTTCGTGTTCGGAATAAATTCATCCGGCAGGTTTTTACCGGCACCGGGAATTATCGATAGACAGCCCGGAGGGGGGAATGTCGATGATTGGTGTGTTAGGGGGGTGGGGTAGACATATGGATAGCATATCCGTATTCTTTATATTTTTCTGATCAATTTTGATGTATAAAGTTTTTGAATCTGACTTACGGTTTAAAAGATATTGAATTTTAAAGTTTAAATAATTTTAAATAATTTTCTGTATTTATTTTATTTAATAAATATACATTATCCACAGAGGGGTTTGACCAGTCAAACCTGACCAGTGGGTCCCACTGGTCAGCCTCTCATTGCTAATAAAACATTTAATTAAATTCAAATATTCACTGGACCCACATGTCATAGACTATTAGCATTATTATTTCTTTTAACTTAATTACTTACAGGTGGGACCCAGATGTCATGGACTCAGAGTGATAATTAATCAATTTAATTAATGTTAAGGGCATGGGGCCCATCTTCCATACTCACAAGGGGGTTATCCATTTGTTTTAATGGCAGGTAATTAGAAGAGGGCACGGCCAACCTGTAAGTGTCATGGGGGATCATTAGCGCTAATTAAACACCTCTGACGCCCGGGCCCCACTTGGCAGCCACACGGGAACACGCCGGCGAGACCGTGGGTGCCGGCGGCGACCGTGCGCTCGCCACGGGCCACAGGAGGACACGGGACCGGTCGCGTTTGAACAAGGGAGCAACCACGCGTCGTCTGGAGGTGGTGTCATCGCCTGGGGTGATCGGAGTCGACGGCGACAACGAACGCGGCGGCGGACCGAAAGCTAGCGCCGAGTAAATCGACGACCTAGCGCGTAAGTTTGGGCGTGTGGTACTGGGTTCAGTTCCTGGGAACGTGAGGAGCAATCTGACGCGCCCAGCGCGCCAAACGCGTGCTCCAAGCTACGGTTGCGAGCTCACCCGCGGCGGCGAGCCCACGGCGCCAATGGAGGATCGTGTTAGAGCGAAAGAGGGAGGGCGCGAGGAGTTGGCGACGGACGAGAAGCTCACCAGGAACCTGCGGGTGTGCTAAGCGGGCGCGGTGGGGACTTGACGGCGGCGAATCGCGGCCGCGACGGCAACGGATGCAGCAGAGGGGAACTGCGAGAAGCGCACGATATAGGGGCTCCGGGACCAAATCCTTCAGCTGGGCGACGTAGACCACGACGACGGAGCGGCCGGACAAGGCGGCTGGGGCTCGGGAGGTCGGTGGCTGCGCGTGGGCGCATCAATGGCGACGGCGGTGGCCGCGCGGTTTTGCCCAAGACGAGGACGAGCGAGGAGGGACCGAAATGGAGCTAGGGTTCGTCCACGGGGGAGGGGAGGGACACTTAACCTAACCCGAGCACGGTAGCCATGCGTTGTCGACAATCCCGCGGTCGATCGGCGTCGAACACCTTGCCATGGCGCCACGCGGGTTCGGGTGAGCAGTAGGAAGGGGATGACTCGGGTGGGCCTAGTGGGATAGGTGGGCTGCACTGTGCACTTGTTGCACAAGTGGGGTGGGCTTCTTTCTCTTTATTTTTTGTTATGTTTTCCTTTTTTTAATTCTTTTCTGTTTGTATTTGTTGTGTTAGCTTAAACATTTTTGTAAAACATGAAACTTGCATGTATAATTGTGTTGCACTATATAGCAGTGCCACAAAAAGTGTTGTGCCCAAATAAATTCATTTGCATTTTTATTTATTCAAAAGGGTAATAAAGGCCACTACTTTTCTACTTTTTGAATTGTTTGATTTATTCAGTGGCATGATAAATACCCAAAACCATATTGGCATGGACCACTGATTATTAGTGATTTTACAAAAGTGGTTCCACAATTATTGGACAATGTTTTATTCATCACTTATTTTTAATATTTATCAAAAGGCATTTTGGGTTTGTTTGAATTCAAAGATGAACAAGGCATGATCAAAGGTGATTAGAGGCTTTCTAATCACAGAGAATTATATTAACAAAATTTTTATTGATGCCTGACACTGAGGGTGTTACATCGCCCCAATTCCATAGGAGCTACTTCTGATCCGAGCATGGACCAACAAGTCTGGAAGTCGATTTGGAGAGTCAAGGTTCCGGCAAAGATCAGAAACTTTCTAAGGCGGCTCGCAAAACATTCGCTGGCAACAGAGCATGTGAGGAAACACCGCAATATGTGCATGGAAGATAGATGCCAGTTCTGCGATGAAGTTGATTCATGGCAATACTCCCTTGTTGAATGTACAATGGAAATTTGTGTTTGGGCCTTGAAAGATGAGAACATTGTTGAGGAAATGATCGGGAATATGGCACAAAATGCTAAAATCTGGCTATTCAATCTCATCGACTCGTTATTGCATGTGGAGTTCATCAAATTTCCAGTTACCCCATGGGCAATCTGGACTTCTAGACGGAAGGCCATGCACGAAAACATTTTTTAGAGTCCTTGACAAGGATTGACCTCGGCAAATCCCATGGTTAGGAACCCTGGGTTAGATCGTAGAAGAGATGTGCAGGTTGGCGATACTCTCGTCGGCTAACAGGAGACAGGGATTTACCCAGGTTCAGGGCTCTCGATCAGTGAAACCCCTACTTCCTTCTCGATTGTATTATGATGGAGGCGATTACATTGGAGGTCCAGGCGAATTCGCTCGGGGCCGCAGGTGTTGCTATGAGATTGGATGCCCTAGACGTCCCCTCTCCCAACCTTTATATACTAGGCTGGGTCGCAAGAAGTCCATCTAGGTTTACAGAGACAGTTGCCTAATCTAGTTTTAGTCTTGGACGCCAACTCGTAGATTCCATAATCGTCAGGGACTCCTACGTCGGTGCCTCGAGTGGACCAGTCGTGGGCCTTTCGAGGCTTCCAACAGGCCTTCTGTCTTGATGCACACCAGGTACCCTCATCCATAGGAGCTGTGGGGACACCCCCTCGTCAGTAGCCGCCGAGTGCCTGGGGGACTTGTCGGGGGGATGGATCAGGCCCATAGACCCGACATTAAAAACCTCTGGGACGACTTACATATGAAGGCCCACAAAGAAGACCCGGCCAAGAGTCGAACGTGACAAGCGTGAAGATTGAAGCCCTAGAAGGAATTCAACTTACCTTGTATAGCAAGTAGCAAATTTGTAAAGTAAAATAGAACTCCACCTCGTGTAGGAGTCGGACTCACGGAATCCTGAGACCCGGTACCTTTATAAGCCGAGGTCCACGGGAGCCAGAGCCAGAACTTACCTCAAGCCAGGACTAGACAACTTGCGATACAACCTAGATCTCCACGAGACTAAGGTTGCGAAACATCACCACTGTAATCGACAAGGTCGACTCTTCCTATTGAGGAGTCGATCCCGCAATAATCAAGAAGCAGGAGTAAGCCTTTACCGCATCGACAGGGCCGAACCTGGGTAAACCGCCGAGTCCCGTGTCTATGTCGACTTTCTCCTCGAATTCGCCTCCCAGCAAAAGTCCCATGATAAGTCTGACTCCACGGACATCTGCCGTGACTTTCCCATGATAGTTGGCGCCCACCGTGGGGCCTGCGCTCGCAGGTGTTGAGATTCTAGGAGGAGATCTGCAAGGTATGGAATGATTCGTTGCTGGGCGAATCACCAGAAGCCGGCGTGGAAAGCTCTACATCGACGACTCAACTTGGGGCCCTGAGGACGATTCTGTCAAATCCGGGTATCGGGTCCCGATCGGGTCTATTCACGTCTTCATTTGGAAGACAGGCAGATCTGAGCCAGAGCCGGATCCTGAAGTCCCCATGAAAACCTCGGCGTCGGGTTCCTTGCTGGATCTCCAGAGTCGGCGCGCTCTGTCGAGTCCCTGACGCCTGACGCCTCAGAAGAAACATCTGACGCTGACTCACATCCCAGTAAAACAAGCCTCTCAGACACCGGCTCCATCCGACCTGCCGGGAGCAACAGAATCGGCCCGGGAACAGCAGAATACGACCCCGACTTCCCGCAGTACGAGCCTCCATACTGCGTGACAGTGTTCATGGCAGGCACCGAAGAGCAGGGAGGCCAGGGGGACACGGGCGCAACACAAAATCAGAACGTAGAGACATCTCACAACACGGCCCCTAATCCAGATAGGGAGCAGCCAGAAGTTCTCACGGGATCATAAGTACTCACAGATGCCTTAAACGCCCTAGACGAAGCCTTAGCTACACAAATGACTGCGGAAAACCAGGAAGCCTGGAGGAAAAGGGTCAATGGACTCAAGGCCCAGGTGATGAGCATACAGAGGGAAATTAACTCCCAGAACACACATATGGTGGAAAGAGAAACCCGACTCGCCCAAGAAACTAGGTGCTTACAACACGAGTCGGAGTTGATAGAAGCTCAGAAACTAAGTCTCGCCAACGCACGCCCTGTAGGGCCCGTGAGCCGGATTCCCGCTGATCTCCAGGCATAGATACTATTCCAGGATATGCATCAGTCGACTCCTCCAGGGTACACGCCACCAAGGCAACCTGCCTCCTCACCACGGCAGGAACGGTTCCATACACCTCCGAATTATTTCAATAACCCCATGGATAACGTGGTAGCAGCGACACGGTTCCTCGCCAGTGTGCCTGCGCATGGAGACACTCTGGTGGACCAGGTCACTCGAGGGGCAATCGATTTTCTCAAAACTGCGACCACACAGCAAGCCCAGTACTCACAGGGATTCCAATACTTACATGAGACCCCATATCAAAGTGTGAGACGGCAAGAAGACTCACCGGCTCCAGCCGGCTCGAGCAGCCATCGCCAGCGTAGAGCTCCACCACCTCCAGACCCTCAGGGGGCAATAAGGATCCAAGACCTACCGACCGGCTTCAATCCCGAACGTCGTGTAGAGCCGGTGGCCCAACCTCCACCCCAAGATCAAGACACCGAGTTCATCAGCAGATCCGTGGGCAACCGATGCCTGGTGACGGCTCTACGAAATACACGCTTACCATCAGATTTCAAGGGCCCACGTAAGATCGCGAACTATACAGCTGACATGGACCCGACAGCTTGGATCGAAAGTTATGACCTAGCCATGGACATGTTACTGTGGGGGTTCGCAGCAGAAAACACAAATTTTTCTAACTAGCGTTCCCATAACCCAAGATCTAGCTAGCCGTATTACCGTAACGGAAAGCAGTGCGGAAATAACATACCTCGGGGTGTAGTCCGTTGCGCGGGAAACGTTCCCGCAAACGTGGTTGATGTAGCCGATCAAGTTTCAAAGCCCCCTGGCTGTGTTGAGCACCCGGATGGGTGTAGTGCCACACGTGCAGCACCTCGTAGTACTCGCACACGTACGAGACTCGATGACGACCTCCGTTCTCCGATCCAGCGGAGGTGGCGGAAGCAGACCTCCGGAACCAGAGTTTCAGCAGCACGACGGCGTGCGTATAGTGGAGACATCCCCAACCCAGTGCAGACTCCAAACAAGGGGAGTCCGCTCATAGGAGGGAGAAATAGGGAGAGAGAGATCTACAGAATTTATCTGTAATTTTTCTGGAATTTTCTGTTGTGAAAAAGGGCTACCCACCACATCTATATATAGGGGAAACCGGGGTGCACATGCCTGTCAACTAGCGATGTGGTACTAAAACTAGTACCACATTAGGTACTAGTTGGCCAGCGTGGGGAGCATGGCCGTGGTGCATGCATGTGGCCGGCGGCCACACCACATGGCCAAGTGGCCCACATGGGCCTAGCCCATGGCGCCCACTTGCCCCCCCTTTTTTTTTCTTTTTCTTTTTCCTTTTCCTTTTTTTTCTTTCTTCTTTCTCAAAGAAAAAACAAAAACTAAAAAGAATATTATTCCATTAATTATTTAAATTGTATTTTAATATTTAATTCATTAATTAAATAATAAAACATATATAAATAACTTTCCGAACAATTCGGAACCACGGAACTTTTCCGTCTCCCCTCCGAACCGATTTCGGAGTTCTCTCTTATTCTCCGGTAACTCCGATAGTTCCGAAAAGGTCTCCGATTTCATCGAGCCCTTAAGTGTGTTACCCTACGGTCCGAGAACACTCCAGTCATGACCGAGATGAGGCTACGGTCAATGATCATCAGCGGGACCTGGATGCCCATAATGACCCCTGTGCATTCCGGATATCAACACCGATTGGACCTTACGCCGTATGGCATTCCCTTTGTCTGCGATACTGGATTGTTCCGAGATTCGATCAATGACATCCTATGTCTGGTTCAACCTCGTTCTGAACAAATCCTTATTCACTCGTTCCCGTGATATTCATCCCCGTGACCTAGTCACACGCTGCGCAGCTTTATGGATGGAATCTCACCGAGTGGGCCCTGAGTATCTATCCATTATATGGATTGACAAATCCCTCTCTTGTAACAATACTCCTCAACATATCTCCACGGAATACCTAAGATACAACCGTTATGACCCGCGTATTTCAGTCAGGTGGTGGGATGTAAGTCAAAGATAGTGATTATGCACGTACTCACGGTCAAAGGAACGGTCTACCACGTTCTGTAATTACAACACTAAACCTTCATAAGATTTGATCATGCTGTAATGCTTACTTTGGGTAATGTTCATCACATCACTTAACCAGTGAGGTGACCTCATAGTGAAGAGACTTAATTGTCCATGATCGTGAAACCACGATCATCATGTTGACCATGAACTAGTTATCGATGTAGAGGCTAACTAGGAACTCTGGGGGTTTCTATACCACACATGCATCATTGTTTCACTGACGCAGTTCTAGCACGGTATGAAACTGGTTATGAACTTGCTTAGATATATTGGAATAATCATATATTATTTGCCTCTAGAGCATATATCCAACAATCTCCCACTTGCACTAGAGTGCTAATAATCTAGCCGCATTTTTCCGATCATAATCATCTTATCACATAAGTGTTTCATTGATCATGCATGCTCATGGAAGAAGGTTCGTCAACGAACTGCACCAATTCAGATTCGTATGTTTCCTTTGCAACTGGTACAGGTCAAAAGCTCTTTTGACATACCACTCATTATCATATAATGGTTGGATATAAGTTTCACGGGAGAGTGAGACTATTATTTCATAGTATCCTCCAATGATCTCTTGGTTCAGTCTTTAGAAGACTCATCCTTAGTCATATATACTGGGAAATACACTCAGCCAGAAGTCCAATACTTCTAACGCTAAACTTTTATCCATACGTCTACTTTCTTAAGTAGTATTATGTTTGTAGTGCCGTGAATTTTGCTCACATTTCTTTCATGTCTTTGGTGATGTCTCTAATTCCATATAGACCCATAATATGGCTTGCAATTATAATCTTGCATTACATTCAAGTCTATTATCCTCTCTATATTTTAGAGAATAGTCCTCAGTATTGCCTCTCTATACTGAAATCATGGACTTTATTCAGATTCTGTGTTTTACTCCTAAAACACATCGGAATCTGTTCTTCTTCCAAGAACTTTTGAGTCATTTTGTTGTTGGATTCACAATGCATGTTATATGGTAGAATCATATGTCAAGAACATATAAGATCACATGTCCAGTACATGGTGCATCTCTCTTCTTCCATCAAGACATTGCTTGTGATATTTGGATTTCATCCATTATATAATTTCTAGCCACAAGAACCTGTTTCTTGTCTAGAAGATTATTCCAACCTTCACTTCGTTTCATTATCCGTATCTTAATCTACTCATATAGATTTCAACGTGTAATATGTTGGTATTTCACATAAAAGAAGATTCTTGCAATCTTGTATTTTATTTGCCTTATGCTCTATATATATATCATAATGCACATATGTATATAAGACGATTCTCTATATACACAATCAATGCATATATATATATACATATGAGATCATTCTTCTCACATATCAATGCATATATGTTTGAGACAATGATCATGCTCCCACTCAAATATATCCATCTTATACTCATATATTTGTGGTTCAGCTTTCATCTAGTCATTTTATTGTTCACTATGTCTCACATAATGACAATGCTTCCAAAGCTCCCACTCAGAAAATGCCCTCTGCATTCCAAGTTTTCGGGAAGTCTTCAAAGCTCCCACTCAGTTTCATGAAACTGCAGGCCCACTCAATATTTTGGTCATCACAAAATCACTTGATCAAATCAAGGTTTGAGGGTTCCTGTCTTGAGGTACTATAGTCCATCCTTTTAACGAATTAACCTTCGTCATGCCCATTGCAATTTTCTTTCAAATCCAAATTTGACTGAGATGCAATTTCAGGCTATGGTCCATCGTAGTGTAAATGAAATATTTTACTGATTAAAGCATTCCTACGTTTCTGTAGTCAATCACCATTGAACTTTGGTCATAACCAAATAATGCCTTATGCCCATTACATTATTCTCAATAACTCTCTAGTTTGTCGAGAATATGAAATAACCGATTTATTTCACAGGACGTGAGCCATCCTTAATGTAACTCAATATTATTTCATTTCTCCTCGTGTTCTAGGCTACCATCATTCCTTTGTGTCTTCAAGCAATATTATTCCCTATTGTTTTATTAAAAAGACTCATGATTATTGTTCTGTACAGAACGTATTCATGATAACCTTCTAAATTCAACAATGGCTTCAACTCATATACCAAGATCAATGATCTTTGGCATATCCTTCCTTATATAGCGTCATTATAGCGGAACATGCTTCCGTTGCAATACTCTGATATTCTGAAGGCAAGGTCCAATACCCCGGTCAAAGTTTCCATTATCTCCCATTGGATCCGTGTCGAGAGACTTTTCTCGTATTACCAATTAAGCAACATAAATTTTGCTATTCGGGAGAATATGTAATTTCAATTGCTTTTAGTTTTATTACAAAGAAATTCTTTCTTTTAAGAAACCTTATAACACCATCAGTTATGGAGCTATCATGTCTCGTTAGATTCAGGATGGTTTCCTATTCATGAAGTGGGGGTTTTAACTTAATGAATCAAACAATCTTATTTTACAATAACTATAGTGCTAGGGGAAAGAACGTTTAGAACATACTATGGTTTAGTATGACTACGAATGGTTTAAGTAGTCTAGTACTTTCAACTTCCATCGTAGTTTGTGGTACAACTTCCACAAGTCTCCTATTATGTCAATATCAATACTTATCACTTCGGATCATAGCGTAGTGATATGTATCCTTGTGTTCTCACTTCTCACTGTGATTCCCGAATCTCAGTTTTATGATCTCAATTGAATACAACTTTCAATTAATCATATGAAGTCTTTAATGATAACTCACGTGCCCATTTAGTACATCATTTATGTATAATGATTGGCACAAGTTCTACTTTCTAGAGCCTTGTCATGGTTATATTCATTGCAGAGGTTCATAGATCGTGTATCTAATCCATCTCATGCAATCAAGTTATGATTTTCATTCGATAATGAACTCACAAGTTAATAGATCATACATTTAATGAATTCATCAGTTATGAAGTCACCTCATGCAATCAAATCTTTGACTTGTTATAATCAAGACAACTTTATCATTAAACATTGAATATTTCTTGACAATAATAGTAGTATTATAAATGCTTTCTATCATATCATAAATCAAGACGTAATCAAAGTATAAGCACACTTTTATTCATAAAGATGGAACAACTGACTTGTCTCATTACATGAATAACTTTGTCTCGCGAGATGAAAGACACACAACTAAGTGTTCATACTATAATGATTACATAAGATTTATCTAATACTCTAAGTATCTCCTATGATAGATGTCTCGGCGGAATCCATGCTGGCCATCAACTGACTTGATACCCATCAATCCTTGATTTCACCTCTTCCCGTCCATGCAACGGCAGGTCCTGTTTTCATAAAACAGAATAAGTATCAAATACTCATTTACTGCAAGTGTTGTATAAGGGAGTAAACATTTATAAAGTATATCAAGTATATACCTTCTCCATCGACAACTTCTCATTCAATGGGTTCGACCTCCAGGTACTGAAGTCGATCCATGAAGTCAGAGAACTCGAGGCTTTCACCTCTGCCAACATAGCCATGGACATGGTCTGTATAGCTCGGTGGAAGCGAGTGTAACACCGTGTATATCGCAGACTCATGTGTGGTATCATAGTCAAAGTCATCTACGAGGCTCAGATGTATCTCATGCATCTTGGCCAAGTGTGCCTTCAGGCAAGAGCCTTCTTCCATCTTTGTAGAGAGAAACTCACTTTCTAACTCAAATCTGGCAACTCTAAACTGATGCAAGTTTGATGACTTCAGCTCATCGATCATATCATATGTATCCAAATCAGCATACTCCTCACGCAAAGGTTGCGGAATGCTGGTTTCTATGATACCCTTAGCTATGGCATATGTCCTTCGACGATATTCATAATCAATCGCCGCTTGTGCATCCATGTCGTTTTCTGGAGGGTTTCCCACGTGCCTTTTAGTTAAGAATGAAAGGTTGATTCTCTTGAGCATGGCTCTAAGGCGTAAGTACCAACTAACGAAGTTTGACCCATTTTCTTTAAGTCTTTCACCATGTAAGAAGGAAACCATTTCAAGGTACTGGGTATTATCCATTTTCTACAAACATAATTGCAAGGAACACAATTAAGACTAGTTCACAACAATGAGTTCATATAATCATATTATAAATGAGCTCGCACTAAAACATTTCATCCCTAGGAAGTTTTAGTGATTACATGATCCAGATTCACTGCCCGACCTCGAATATCACACGGCCGACGGGTCAGTTTCAAAGGTAGACAACAACTTGTGCGATCACATTATCTTATATGTACTGTGACTCATGCTCGATCTTTCGATCTCTAGTATTCCGAGGCCATATCTGCATATGCTAGGCTCGCCAAATTAACCTCCATGTTATATGCTGTTCAGCAAGGCCATATCTGCATATGCCAGGCTTGCCGAACCCAACCTCATGCGAACTCCATTTAATATGTAGGACAACTCCGGTATGTACGGAGCATCAAGCCATATGGGAGAACCTTCCAGGCGGTGCACACTTCGGTAGAATACTTGTGTTTGGCTTTGTTAAGGGATCATCTTATCACATGCTACCGTCGTGTATCCTATACTAGCAAGTTTTAAGATGTCTGGGCTATGGCAACACTAAGTCTACAGTGTCTCCATTTTAGTTTGTTTTATGATGACGATTACTACTTACTAGTAACACATAGCAAAGCTATCACTACATCACAAACAAACATACGATAGCCCCCACTTAGCAATACAAGGTTTAGACGGTCTAGTTGTATATTGCAAGTTTTACGTGGCTGCTAGGGCTTTCATAGTTAAACAGGTTTTAACCTACGAGTCAACCACAACGTCAACCATACCATTGTTTCTATTACACCCCGCACGGGGCCCTCCATTGCAAATGCCACATCCGCTAAAGTAGAGAGACAGACAACCCCTAGCCACTTTATACGGTACAAGCCGCATGTCAAGCGTGGAACCAGTCTCGCGTAAGAGTACGCGTAAAGTCGGTCGGGGGCCGCTTCATCAAATAATGCCGCAGATGTGAACAAGTACACGTGGGAGGGTAACAATCATACAATCAACGCCCACATCCCCGATGTGTTCTATCCGTACAGTAATACTAAGAATAGACCTAGCTCATGATACCACTGTTGGGGTTCGCAGCAGAAAACACAAATTTTTCTAACTAGCGTTCCCATAACCCAAGATCTAGATAGCCGTATTACCGTAACGGAAAGCAGTGCGGAAATAACATACCTCGGGGTGTAGTCCGTTGCGCGGGAAACGTTCCCGCAAACGTGGTTGATGTAGCCGATCAAGTTTCACAGCCCCCTGGCTGTGTTGAGCACCCGGATGGGTGTAGTGCCACACGTGCAGCACCTCGTAGTACTCGCACACGTACGAGACTCGATGACGACCTCCGTTCTCCGATCCAGCGGAGGTGGCGGAAGCAGACCTCCGGAACCAGAGTTTCAACAGCACGACGGCGTGCGTATAGTGGAGACATCCCCAACCCAGTGCAGACTCCAAACAAGGGGAGTCCGCTCATAGGAGGGAGAAATAGGGAGAGAGAGATCTACAGAATTTATCTGTAATTTTTCTGGAATTTTCTGTTGTGAAAAAGGGCTACCCACCACATCTATATATAGGGGAAACCGGGGTGCACATGCCTGTCAACTAGCGATGTGGTACTAAAACTAGTACCACATTAGGTACTAGTTGGCCAGCGTGGGGAGCATGGCCGTGGCGCATGCTTGTGGCCGGCGGCCACACCACATGGCCAAGTGGCCCACATGGGCCTAGCCCATGGCGCCCACTTGCCCCCCCTTTTTTTTTCCTTTTCCTTTTTTTTCTTTCTTCTTTCTCAAAGAAAAAACAAAAACTAAAAAGAATATTATTCCATTAATTATTTAAATTGTATTTTAATATTTAATTCATTAATTAAATAATAAAACATATATAAATAACTTTCCGAACAATTCGGAACCACGGAACTTTTCCGTCTCCCCTCCGAACCGATTTCGGAGTTCTCTCTTATTCTCCGGTAACTCCGATAGTTCCGAAAAGGTCTCCGATTTCATCGAGCCCTTAAGTGTGTTACCCTACGGTCCGAGAACACTCCAGTCATGACCGAGATGAGGCTACGGTCAATGATCATCAGCGGGACCTGGATGCCCATAATGACCCCTGTGCATTCCGGATATCAACACCGATTGGACCTTACGCCGTATAGCATTCCCTTTGTCAGCGATACTGGATTGTTCCGAGATTCGATCAATGACATCCTATGTCTGGTTCATCCTCGTTCTGAACAAATCCTTATTCACTCGTTCCCGTGATATTCATCCCCGTGACCTAGTCACACGCTGCGCAGCTTTATGGATGGAATCTCACCGAGTGGTCCCCGAGTATCTATCCATTATATGGATTGACAAATCCCTCTCTTGTAACAATACTCCTCAACATATCTCCACGGAATACCTAAGATACAACCGTTATGACCCGCGTATTTCAGTCAGGTGGTGGGATGTAAGTCAAAGCATCCGGGAAGATAGTGATTATGCACGTACTCACGGTCAAAGGAACGGTCTACCACGTTCTGTAATTACAACACTAAACCTTCATAAGATTTGATCATGCTGTAATGCTTACTTTGGGTAATGTTCATCACGTCACTTAACCAGTGAGGTGACCTCATAGTCAAGAGACTTAATTGTCCATGATCGCGAAACCACGATCATCATGTTGACCATGAACTAGTTATCGATGTAGAGGCTAACTAGGAACTCTGGGGTTTCTATACCACACATGCATCATTGTTTCACTGACGCAGTTCTAGCACGGTATGAAACTAGTTATAAACTTGCTTAGATATATTGGAATAATCATATATTATTTGCCTCTAGAGCATATATCCAACAGTTACAAGCCAGCGAAGGAGTTTGCGCCCGTTACCTCACAATGATGTTGGAAGGGCCGGCTCGCACATGGTTCAAAAATCTCCCAGAGAACTCTGTCACCTCCTGGGCGGATCTCAAGGAAAAGTTCATCAAGAACTTCCAAGGCACTTGTCGGCGAGCTACCACAATTGTTGACTTGGAGCATTGTGTCCAGAAGGAAGGAGAGTCAACCCTGAGTTGGGCACGACGGGTAGCAGAAATAATCCACTCCTCGGACACTATCACTGCCCAAACAGCCGTCATTGTCTTGGAAAGGAACTGCAAGTTCGAGCCCCTAGTACACAAGATTGGCCGACTCAAGAGGACGGTCAAGGATATAGGAGAGTTCATGAATGCTATTATCAAATATGCCGAGTCTGACAAAACCAAGGATACTGACCCTCAACAGGATAAATCCGGCCAGAACAAAAACGACGGCAAAACATCCCAGAATCAGAATCAGCAAACCAAGCGGCGACTTGATCAGACTACTTCTGACTTGGTAGCCAACACAAATGTCGGCTCCCAAAGATAGAAGCAGGGGGCAACAACTACCGCAAGCCGGAAGGAAATTTTCGCCCAAATAGCTTTGAAGCAGCTATGAAGAGTCCTTGGCCAACCCATAGTAAACCCGGTCGCCCAGCCAACCACACCTGGGAAGATTGCAATTTCATGAAAGAGTTTGCACGTCGTGGGAACCAGGGACCTCCCGGGTCAGGTGGGGGAGCCGGCCAGAACAGTAACAACCAAATCCCTGGTTATCAAGGAGCCGACGCAATGCCTCAACACCAAGGACCCGGAGGAGGGGGCCAGCAAAGTCAGTCAGGGCTTGCTGGATTTCAAGCAAACCCGAAACAACTCCATGACCATGCAGCATAACATGTTTTCACCACCAGCAGTTGACAGAGGGATAGGAAGCTGCAACGGAGAGCCGCTATGGCTGTGACCACAAAGCCGGCTTGGCCTAGGTGTCTTAATTGGTCAGAACAACCAATCACTTGGATAAGGGATTACCACCCCCCGGTGGTGGATAACCCGGGGGCTCTGGCTCTAGTATTCTCTCCACAAATTGGAGGATATACACTCGACTAAGTACTCATGGACGGAGGAAGCAGCATCAACATCCTTTACTACAAAACTTTCCGCAGGATGGGACTGACTCAAAAATAGCTGCAACCCTCCAACACCGTTTTCCATGGAATAGTCCCAGGCAAGTCGACACGTAGATAGAAAAGATCTACCTGGCGACGTATTTTGGAAAAGCCGAAAATTTCCGCTCCGAGCTCATGCCCTTTGAAGTGGTAAAACTCGAGAGCCCATATCACGCAATTTTAGGCAGATCGGCTTATGCTAAATTCATGGCTCGGCCATGCTATGTCTACTTGAAGCTAAAAATGCCGTGTACTAATTGTTGGATATATGCTCTAGAGGAAAATAATATATGATTATTCCAATATATCTAAATAAGTTCATGACCAGTTTCATACTGTGCTAGAACTGTATCAGTGAAACAATGATACATGTGTGGTATAGAAACAACCAGAGTTCCTAGTCAGCCTCTCATGATGACTGGTTTATCGTCAACTGATGATTGTGGTTTCACGATCATGGATAATCAAGTCAATTGACGGTAAGGTCACCTCATTGAATGAATGACGTGATGAACATTACCCAATGCAAGCATTGCAACATGATCAAATCGTAAAAGTTTAGTGTTGTAATTACAGAACGTAGTAGCCTGTTCCTTTGTCCGTGAGATCACGCATAATTGCTATCTTCTGAGGATGCTTTGAGTGCATTAACCGTCACAATGAAACATGGTGACCATAAAGGTGTATCTTGGGCTATCCGATGGGATATTTTGAGGAGTGTTGATTCAAGAGCGGGATTTGTCAATACATATAATGGACAGATACTTCATGGACAACTCGGTGAGATTGCATCCATAAAGCTGCGACAAGGATGAATATCACGGAATGAGTGAATAAGATTTGTCCGTAACAAGATAGAACTAATGCATTGGATGCAGTTGATCGAATCTTGGACTAATCTAGTATCGCATGACAAAGGGAATGGTATACAATGTGTACGGTTCAATCGGTTACTTCCGTAATGCACAGGGGTCCTTATGGGCATCCAGGCCCCGCTATTGATCATTGACCGTAGCCTTTGTCTCGGTCATGACTGGAGTGTTCTCGGACCGTAGGGTAACACACTTAAGGGCTCGATGAATATCGGAGACCTTTTCGGAACTATCGGAGTTACCGGAGAAGAGAGAAAGACGTACCGGAAAAGTTCTGTGTTGGTCCGAAGGACGTTCAGAGTGAGCTGGAAGGAGTTCCGGATCATCGGGAGATGAAATAATATGTATTATTTATTAATTAAGTGAATTAATAATTAATAATAATTTATTTCAGATTAAAAAGTGCAATGGGCCTTATTTGTGAAAGAAGCCCATTAGGGGAAGGAGGAAAAAAAGGGAAAAGGAAAAAAAGGGGGGGGGGGGCGCCATGGGCCTTGGGGCCCATGTGGGTGGCGCCCCACTTCCCCCCCTCCTCCTAGCCGCACCCTATCCCCTTGGAAAGGGATTAGTCCCATATTGCCAAGGGAAGGGGGTTGACTCCTTCCGTCTGCCTATATAAAGATGGGTAGGGGTGCACTTCTTGAACAGAGAAAAAATCGCAGAGAATTCAATATTACTCCGAATTGAGATCGGTTTTCACCGGTCTTCTCCCCTCTCTCGTCTCTCTCAAGCCGGGGTCCCCTTGTCTAGAACCTGTGCTGGGATTGAGGCCTCTCTGCTACGCGGACGCCGTCGTTCTGCCGAAACTCCAGTTCCGGGAGGTCTACTTCCGCCACCTTCGCTGGATCGGAGAACGGAGGTCGTCATCGAGTCCGTACGTGTGCGAGTACTACTAGGTGCTGCACGTGCGGCACTACCACCCAACAGGGTGCTAAAACAGCAGGGGGTTGTGAAAGGTTTATGGCTTCATCAACCACGTTTGCGGGAACGTTTCCCGCGCAACGGTCTACACCCCGAGGTATGTTTCCGCAAGTCTTTCCGTTACAACATTACAGCTAGATAGATCTTGGGTTAAGGGCAACGCTAGTTAGAAAAATTATTGTTTTCTGGTGCGAGACCCAACAGCGGTATCATGAGCTAGATCTATGCTTCGTATTGCTGCACGGTTAGAACACATCGGGGATGTGGGCGTTGATTCTACGATTGTTACCCTTTCACGTGTACTTGTTATATCTGTGGCATTGTTTGATGAAGCGGCCCCTGACCGACGTTACGCGTACGCTTACGCGAGACTGGTTCCACGCTTGACATCTGGCTTGTACCGTATAAGGTGGCTCTGTGGGGTGTCTGTCTCTCTTACTTTAGCAGATATGGCATTTGCAACGGAGGGCCCCGTACGGGGTGTAATAGAGACAATCTATAATCAGCGTTGTGGTTCAATGTTCGTAGAAACGGTTGATCTATGAAAATCCCTAGCAGCCACGTAAAACATGCAATATACAAAATAGAGGCGTCTAACTTTATATTGCAGAGGGGGCTATTGTTGTTTGCTTGATCTTGATGTAGTGACAGCTTTGCTATGTGTTACTAGAAAGTAGTAAACGTTCATCATGATGAAACAAACTTAAATTGAGACACTTAGACTTAGTGCCACCATGATCATACATCTTAAAACTTGCTAGTATAGGATACACGACGGTAGCAATAAATAAGATGATCCCTTATAAAATACCAAACATAAGTATTCTACAGAAGTGTGCACCACCTGGAAGGTTCTCTTTATGATAGGCAGGCCGTGATGATCGGGTATCATACATACATTAGAGTTCTCATGAGGTTAGGCCTGGCAAGCCTAGCATATGTCGATATGGCCTTGCTAAGCAGCATATAACACTAAGGTCAATTTGGCGAGCCTAGCATATGTAGATATGGCCTCGGAATACTAGAGATCGAAAGATCGAGCATGAGTCACATATAGGATGTGACCACACAAACTAGTTATCTACCTTTGAAACTAATCCGTCGGCCGTTGTGATATTCGAGGACGGATAGTGAATCTGGATCATGTAATCACTAAAACTTCTTAGGGATGATTGTTTTAGTGTGAGCTCATCTATAATATGATTATTATGAACTCATTGTTATGAACTAGTCTTAATTGTTTTCCTTGCAAATATTTTGTAGAAAATTAAAATGGTCATGAATCAGTATCATGCATTGGTTACTTTCTTACGTGGTGAAAGACTTAAAGATGATGGGTCAAATTTCGTTGATTGGTACTTATACCTTAGGACTGTGCTCAAGAGAGCTAACCTCTTGTTCGTGATACAAGAGCGTATGGGAGACCCTCTAGTAGACAACGTGGATGAAAAAGTAATGCTTGATTACCATAATCGTCGAAGGACTTACACCATGGTTAAAAGTGTCATAGAAACTATCTTTCCACAAGATTTACGTGAACAATATGCGGATATGGACACGTTTGAAAAAATCGACATGATGAAGTCATTGTTTATACATCAGTTCAGAGTGGCCAAATTTGAGTTAGAAAATGAGTTTCTTACTACAAAGATGGAATAGAACACTTGTCTGAAAACTCACGTAGCTAAGATGCATGGGATACATCTGAAACTCGTGGAGGACTTTGACTATTGGACCACAGAGGAGTCTGCTATAAACACGGTGCTACACTCGCTTCCACCGAGTTACACAGACTTTGTCCATGACTATGTCGGAAGAGGTGAAAGCCTTCAGTTCTTTGAGTTCATGGTCAACCTCCGAGATTTAGAGGTTGAACCCATTGAAGGAGAAATTGTTGATGGAGAAGGTATATGTTTGATATACTCGTTATAAATGTTTGTTCCCTTATACAAAATTTGTAGTTTAATAAGTATTTGATACGTGTTCTGTTTTATGAAAACAAGGCTTGCCGTTGCATGGACGGGAAGAGGTGCGATCCAGGATTGATGGCAACCAAGACAGTTGATGGCCACCAAGATTTCACCAAGACATCTATCATAGGATTATACTTAGAGTATTAGATAAATCTTTTGTAATCAATCGAATATGAACACTTAGTGGTATGTCTAGCATCTCGCGAGACAAAGTTATTCATGTTTTGAGACAAGTCAGTTGTTCCAGTTTGATGAATAAAGTGTGCTTATACTATGATTGCAATTGAGTTTATAATATGATAGAAGCATTCATAAAACACCATAATTTTCAGGTGATATTCAGTGTTTAATGATTAAGTTATTATGAATAACAATAAGGTCAAAAGTCATAACTATACTAAATGCATGAGATGAATTCATAAATGATGAAGTCATTAGATACTCGATCTATTAACTCATGAATTTATTATCAACCAAGATGACTGTTGTGGTTATAAACCTATAAATAGATATAGGGGTAGTAACGGAGCTATGAAGATCTGTACGCAAAGATGGTGACACCAGGAAGAATTATACAGGTTAGGCCTCTCCTTAGAGATAACAACCTTAATCCTGTCCCAAATGTCTTGGGGTGTTTTTCTTGTTTTGTTCTCCCGATTCCCCCCTTACCGGGGTGAAAGGATGGGCTTATATAGAGTGCGCCATGTCCCTTCACTGCCCAGTAATGGGTTTTAATTACAGAGTTAATGATGGCTATTATTACAATGAGAAACGTCTCCCCATTATTGTCATTTAAGTAGGGGTAACGCCTATGGGTTTAATGTCTTGTAACTCCAGCTTCTCTTCTTCCTGTCCGAATATCATGCAGCTCGGCCTTTCCTGCTTCCGAGTAACCAGCTCACTCGGATGGTAGTGCTTTTCTCCGAGTGACGCCTTACTCGAGAAATGACCTTGTCCGAATAAGGTTGCTCCCGTAGTGGTGATGTCTTCCGAGTAAACTAACCACTCGGAAGGGTTTGAATTCATCCGAGTAGTTCCTTACTCGGATGGAAGGAAAAAGAGGGAAAGGAGGTTCATGTTTTATTCTATAAGTATTTTCCAAGGGATGGTAGACCTAAGGATACCCCCTGATATAAGGCACATGAGGGTATACCTTAGGTATTACCACGACAGTAGCCCCCAAGTGCTTCTGGGTGCTCGCGTGAATTCATGAGGTATGCGGAGATCAAATTCGATGAGAGGCCCGGAAGGACTTTATCGATGTTTGCACTATCCCCTCGATTATGTGTAGGGTGAGTCGTTTTTTGGAAGGATTCGGCGACACTCAAGCGTCTCTCGGGAGAGGTGGACTGAGGCCTCGGAAGGCGTGTCTTGGGGTAAAAGGCCCTAAACCCCATATGTGACCAAATCCGTAAAGTCTGATATTTAAAGCATCATCTGGCCATCTTTACCCCTCACACCAGATCGTGCTGATAACCTGGCAATCTACGTCAGAGACGGATTATCAGCGTATTAGTTATTTGGAACTTCCTCTGTAATGCTTATCGAAAGTAGTTCAGAGTTCTCCGAAGATAATTGCCTGTTTTAGCTGTTCCGAGAGATGACTTATTCGGAATGAATCAGAAAAATGACGATCTCATCCGAGTTAGGGCTTATTCGGAGAAGTTGTTCGTTTGAACTGTCTTCCGAGTTAAGGTTTTACTCGGAGAAATTATTGAGGGCGTTTTTACTTCCGAGTTGTACTAACTTGGAGAAATTTTGCATGCTCTTCTAAGGGAGCAAATCTTTTTCCTGTCAGGGGATCTTTTCTGTCAGAGCGGCCCCTCGATTCCCGCGACAGTCAGTTACTTTATCATTCACTGCGCGCCTTTTAAGGAGGCTGGATTTGGGGGACCGTAACGGGCGCCCTCATTAATTGCCTTGGTAACCGTGTGAACTGCCCCCTGTACCTATAAATATAGCTTCCCCTTCCTCTCTTTCTTGTAAGTACAGCGCTTGCTCCTTCCTCTTCTCCACCGGCGTCCTTCTAGATCGAGGATTCCTTCTCCCATTGGTGATCTTCGGGGCGCTCTTCGTACCCGCGGGGTTCCTATCCGTTCATCCTCTGGGCATCATGTCTGTGGGGGAATGGTTACCCTCCGTCGTCACGGCGGAGAACCTCCGGCGCTACCAAGACGAGGGGTTACTCCCTCGCCATGGCTGCCGTCTTCCTGGCCCAGGTGAGGTCGAACCTCACCCTAGGGACAACGAGCGGGTTCTGCTCCTTTCCCATGTGGATAGGGGGTTTTCTCTTCCTCCTCATCCTTTCTTTCTTGATTTTTTTGCCTTCACGGGATCTCAATTGCATCACATCGTTCCTAATTCCATCACGCTTCTGTCTAGCTTTTTTTCTTTGTGTGAGGGTTTCCTTGGTATCGATCCTCATTGGAACCTTTTCCGCACCATTTACACCATAAAGCCCCAGAAGATAAAGAATTCTGGGGAGGCAGAGATAAATCATCTTTGCGGGGGGTTGTTTTTGGAGAAGAGGCAGGGCATTCAGTATTTTGCTTCTAGCTTGCCTGATTCTGTGAAGAATTGGTAAAATAGATGGTTTTACTGTAAAGTAGAGACTGCTCCTGGTACTCGGACGTTACCTCCTTACTCGGATGTCCGGCTGGCCGACTCCCGAGGTTGGAATCCCCGGTTGCTCGCTTCCGAGAAACAGCGGGTTCTACCACTGATGAGGGAAGTAGTGAGGATGAAGAAAGCGGGATTGGACGCCATGGATCTTATTGCTCTTTTCGTCACTCGGAGAATTCAACCCCTGCAAGCCCGAGCTAGGAGGATGTGGGAGTACACGGGAGTTGACGATAGGACCCGCTATAATAACTCGGCGATGTCTCAGAAAGAATTTGAGCAACTCATGAAGATCATTACTAGCATGACTCATGGCTCGCAGATGGCTGGCCGAGTCAGGCCCCTTGATATTAACCGTCCTCCGACTCTGGTGATTTGCTTTTATCTGGTCAGTCTTTTGAATGCTGCACTAAGTCCTGAATTTTAACTTGGTTATTTTTTGTCCATTCTTCAGACAAACGTCGCTCCATCCCCGTTTCCTTTGGCGCCGCGAAATCCTGAAGACGAGGACGAGGACAGCAACAATGACGCAGGACTCGGGATTGAAGATGACGAAGAGACTGAATCTGATGTAGTGCTTCCTCGTACCACTGCCGAGCAGCACTCCAAGAATAATCAGGACCGTGAAGCGGCTCGGGAGGGGTCCGTGCGGGGGACGAAGCGTCCCATGTCTCCGAGTAAAGGGGAGAATAGCAGCAAGGCCGCCGCACTTAGCCCAAGCCACGGGAGGGTAGCTCCCATGAAGCAGCGGAAGACGCTTTCGACCCTTGGCGGGAGGAAAGTTAGTGCTCCGACAGATGCCGCCAAAATCCCCAAAAAGGTTCCCGATTCAGGATCCTCTCAGGCTGCTCCTGCTGTTGCTCCCCCAAGACGGACTCTTAAGACAGCTCGGAAGTAAAATCCGACAACTTTTTGCTTTTCCTTAGTAATTTTTGCTGATTTTAACATTCTTTATGTTGCAGTGTTCGCCCGAGTGGTTCTGAGTCACTTCCTGGTGTTGAGGTTCTTGATGCTGCGGCTTATGAAGATGTTAGCAACTGCGTTGTGACTGATTTTCAGGTGTTGGATTCTATTCCTGAACAAACTCCAATCGATGGTGAGTATACATCCTTTTGGCTTTAAATTTCATGTTTGCTCGAGGCTTTGCTTATAGATTTTCTTTTGTTAGACATGGACATTGATCGTGACGCAGATCCGAGCCCAACTGTAAATGAGACGGTTCTTTCTGCTCCCGACACGCAGACTGCTCCGGAAGGTTTTACCGATCAGGAGGTTATTACTCCTGCAGCGACAATTCCTCCTACTGCCTCGGGGGTGAAGCATGCTGAGAAGAGTTCCACCGTTTCTGTTGCTGACCCCGGAGAAGCTCGAGCTTCTCCTCCTTCAATCTCGGTTGATACCTTGCTTGAGGATACCGTTCTAGATGGATTGAAGGGGTCTTTGGTGAAGGCCTCGGAAATCGAGCTGCGGCTACGTGAGATGGCTTCCGATGCTGCCGCGATGAAGGCCAAAATGCATGTAAGCAAATGCGCGAGTTTTCTGTCCACTGGGTGGACGCATTTCCGAGTTGTTTTTGATAGTTCTCCCGTGGGGGCATTTCTTAGTGCACCCACTGGGTGTAGCCCCCAAGGCTCCGAGTAACTCCTTGGAGTTATTGGGAGTCTTATGCTATAGGGACTATGAATTTGGAGATCTTCCAGTGGGGGCACTTCTTAGTGCACCCACTGGGTGTAGCCCCCAAGGCTCCGAGTAACTTCTTGGAGTTATTCGGAGTCTTATGCTGTAGGGACTATGAATTTGGAGATCTTCCAGTGGGGGCACTTCTTAGTGCACCCACTGGGTGTAGCCCCCAAGGCTCCGAGTAACTCCTTGGAGTTATTCAGAGTCTTGTGCTGTAAAGACTGGGTCTTGAATAACTTTTTCTGTGTCAGGAGGCTTGCGAACTAGGCGTTGCATTTGTGAAACTACAGGGAGAGCATGAAGCATTGAAGAAAAAACATGCTGAGGATAATGATAAGGCTCCGCTTCTTGTATCTTGAGAAGAAATTCGAGATTTTACATCATATGAGTACTTCCGATTATTAAATTTACAGAGGCTGCAAAGAAAGCGTTTGATGCGAAGGTAAAAGAGAGTGAGGAATTTGTGAACAAGATGAAGAAGGAGATTGAACAAGCTGAGAAACGTGCAAAGCAAGTGGCTAGCCACAAGAAGGCTCTTGAGGAAAAAGAGACTGCTATCTCCAAGCTTCAGTCCGATCTGCAGAAACTTTCCGAGCTGCGGTCCAAAGATAAGGAGGAGCATGAACCTGCACTGGCTGCAGCTCGGGATTCCGTAAAAAATGCTGAAGAGTATTGTGCTGGGAGGTTTGCTGTGTTTAGCGAGATGCTGTCCAGTAAGACGTTGTTCTTTTCTGTGAATCCGACTTGTTTCTGCCTTGTGAATTTGGTTTAATCTGTGCACCGTTGTTGTCTTTACAGTTTATTCTACCGATCCTGAAGAGGAAAAGACGCGTATGGCCCAGTTTGCCGAGTTGATGCAGAAAGATAATTATACACCCAGGACAACGAAATTTGCCTTATCCAGAGGCCTGCTGACCATGAGGTGCGCCAAAGCGAAGAAATACGCTGAAGAGACCATGGGTGCCGCCTTAGGGTTGAAGAATTACATCTCGCCTGCTGAAGAAAATCGTATGCATCTGGATACGGTTGTTCCTGTGCTTCAGGGTGCTCCGCAACAAATTGCTCGTTGGAAGAGGTCTTCAGCACGGAGTGGTGCAAATTATGCTCTGGCTCTGACTAAAGCTCATTTTTCAGAAAAAGTTCATAATCTGGAACGAGTCGGAGAAGGTGATCCTGAGCATGGTCCGAGCTATACGACCTTATTATCCCGGTATGCTGAGACTGCAAGTCGGATTGCGAAGATCCCAGATCTTGATTTCTTTGTGGAATCTACTGGAGTTACCAGTGAGTCTGATTAGGCGAGTGATGCCTGATCAAGTTAAGGGAGAAACAGTTAAATTTGCCTCGGAATGCCGAGTGATTTTGTAATAAACAATTTATGTCTTGTTGCTGTGCCCTGGGTGCACAGTTTGTCTTAAAACTACTGCCCTTTATTAAGAATGCCTGACTCGGAGGCGTGGATTTGTTTGCTATAGCCAGTTATCTGCAAGGATATAGAACTATGTTTCTGACATCATCGTTTTTCGTGTTGTTGAAGTGCTTGGGGAGCCACTTAGACTTTCGTCCGAGCTGCGTGCAGCTTCAGAAAAAACGTGATTTTTTCGTAACCTTAAGTAGCCCCCAAGCTTCGGTGAAGCTTGGTGGATCACTTAGATGAAAATTAGCCTAAGCTCTCGTCCGAGCTGCGTGCAACTCGGATGAAGAATTTGATTTTATCGCAACGTTAAGTAGCCCCCAAGTTTCGGTGAAGCTTGGTGGATCACTTAGTTGAAAATTAGCTTAAGCTCTCGTCCGAGCTGCGTACAGCTCGGATGAAGAACTTGATTTTATCGCAACGTTAAGTAGCCCCCAAGTCTCGGTGAAGCTTGGTGGATCACTTAGTTGAAAATTAGCTTAAGCTCTCGTCCGAGCTGCGTGCAGCTCGGATGAAGAACTTGATTTTATCGCAACGTTAAGTAGCCCCCAAGTCTCGGTGAAGCTTGGTGGATCACTTAGTTGAAAATTAGCTTAAGCTCTCGCCCGAGCTGCGTGCAGCTCGGATGAAGAACTTGATTTTATCGCAACGTTAAGTAGCCCCCAAGTCTCGGTGAAGCTTGGTGGATCACTTAGTTGAAAATTAGCTTAAGCTCTCGTCCGAGCTGCGTGCAGCTCGGATGAAGAACTTGATTTTATCGCAACGTTAAGTAGCCCCCAAGTCTCGGTGAAGCTTGGTGGATCAGTTAGTTGAAAATTAGCTTAAGCTCTTGTCCGAGCTGCGTGCAGCTCGGATGAAGAACTTGATTTTATCGCAACGTTAAGTAGCCCCCAAGTCTCGGTGAAGCTTGGTGGATCACTTAGTTGAAAATTAGCTTAAGCTCTCGTCCGAGCTGCGTGCAGCTCGGATGAAGAACTTGATTTATCGCAACGTTAAGTAGCCCCCAAGTCTCGGTGAAGCTTGGTGGATCACTTAGTTGAAAATTAGCTTAAGCTCTCGTCCGAGCTGCGTGCAGCTCGGATGAAGAAGTTGATTTTATCGCAACGTTAAGTAGCCCCCAAGTCTCGGTGAGGCTTGGTGGATCACTTAGTTGAAAATTAGCTTAAGCTCTCGTCCGAGCTGCGTGTAGCTCGGATGAAGAACTTGATTTTATCGCAACGTTAAGTAGCCCCCAAGTCTCGGTGAGGCTTGGTGGATCACTTAGTTGAAAATTAGCTTAAGCTCTCGTCCGAGCTGCGTGCAGCTCGGATGAAGAACTTGATTTTATCTTGTCCGAGTTCAGATGAAAATACTGGAAATGTAAAAGATGAAGGTAAAGACTCTTTATTGAATTAATCTTGTAAGAATCTCATGCATAAAAGCGCCGCAACATTTGGGCGTTCCAGGCATGTGGCTCTTCTATATTATTCGTTACATCATATAGCCGGTAAGCTCCATTGCCTAAAACTCGGGTTACAATATAAGGGCCTTCCCAGGGAGGGGCTAACTTGTGATCAGAGGCTTGTCTGACACGCAAAACCATGTCACCTTCCTGAAAGGAGCGAGCTCGGATATGCCGCTCGTGATATCGCCGAAGATCTTGCTGATAAAATGCTGAGCGTGTTAGGGCTAAGTTTCTTTCTTCTTCTAGAAGGTCAACACCGTCCTGTTGAGCTGTTTCGGCTTCTTCTTCAGTATACTGAGTTATTCGGGGGGCGTTGTGCTTGATGTCACTTGGTAGGACAGCCTCTGAACCGTACACCAGAAAAAAGGGAGTTGCTCGAGTTGATCGGTTTGGAGTTGTTCTCAGTCCCCATAATACTGAGGGGAGATCTTGGACCCATGCTCCGGCTGCTTCCTTCAACTCCCGCATAAGACGCCGTTTGATTCCTTTCAAGATTAACCCATTTGCTCGTTCCACCTGTCCATTGGATTGAGGGTGTGCTACTGAGGCGAAGTTTACTCTGGTACCCATGTTCCAGCAAAACTGCTTGAATTCGGCTGAATTGAAATTCGACCCGTTGTCGGTGATGATGTCATGGGGGACGCCAAAACGATGCACGATGCCTCGAATGAAGCTGACCGCTGTGGCTGAGTTCAAACTTTTTATTGGTTTTGCCTCTATCCATTTTGTAAATTTATCCACGGCTACTAAGATATGCGTGAACCCGGATGTGCCTGTTTTCAGGGGCCCTATCATGTCCAACCCCCATGTAGCAAAAGGCCAAGCTAAGGGTATTGTTTTCAATTCGGAAGCTGGCTTGTGCGACTGATTTGCATAAAACTGGCATCCCCTGCAATGATCAACAATGTTCTTGGCATCGCTTAAAGCACTCGGCCAGAAGAATCCGGCTCGGAAGGCTTTGGCCACGAGTGTCCGACTTGACGCATGGTGACCGCATTCACCGGAGTGTATGTCTTGTAAGATGCGTCGGCCTTCTTCTTCCGAAATGCATCGCTGGGGGAGCTTTGTGACACTGTTTCTGTACAACTCGTTGTTTATCACCGAGTAGGATTTTGCTTTTCGCACTACTTGCTTGGCTTGTACTTCATCCTCGGGCAGCTCCTGCTTTTGCAAGTATCTCAAAATGGGCAAGGACCACTCGGGGGGAATTACTTCTATGTCAAAGACAACATCCACCACCGCAGGAATATCTTCTTTGTCTGGAATGTTCCCATCTGGTAGCATGCTTGGATCAGCTTCCGAGTAAGGGTCTTCCTTTACGGTTGGTGCGTGTATGCATTCCAGATAAATTCCTGAGGGGATTTGACCCCGAGTGGATCCTAGCTTGGCTAGGTCGTCTGCTGCTTGGTTTTGAGATCTTGGGATGTGATGGAGCTCCAGCCCATCAAATTTTTTCTTCAGTTTTCTGACTGCTACACAGTAGGTTGTCATTGCTGCGCTTCGTATATCCCATTCTTTCATGACCTGGTTAATCACTAGATCGGAATCTCCAAAAATCATCAACCTTCTGATTCCGAGCGAAATGGCCATCCGTAATCCATACAAGAGGGCCTCATACTCAGCTTCATTATTTGTTGCAGAGAAATGGATTTGGAGGACAAATCTCATTTCATCCTTTCTCGGGGATACCAACACTACTCCTCCTCCTGCCCCATTTAACATCTTTGATCCATAAAAAAACATAGTCCAGTGCTCAGGGATTGGTTGTGGGATGCTTTGTGCTTCTGTCCATTCGGCCAAAAAATCTACCAGAGCCTGTGATTTGATGGCCTTCTTGGGCTGATATTGGATATCATAAGGTAAGAGGTCTAGTCCCCATTTTGCAATTCTGCCCGTGGCATATCTATTGTTCATTATCTCGGCCAAAGGAGCTTCTGAGACTACTGTGACCGAGTGGTCTTCAAAGTAGTGAACCAGCTTTTGAGATGCCATGTGAATTCCCATTGCCAACTTCTGGTAATGAGGATATCGCTGCTTGGATGGCGTGAGGACCTCGGAGATGAAATACACAGGCCTTTGAATCTTCTGTGTTTTTCCTTCCTCTTCTCTTTCCACCACTATAGCTATGCTAACGACTTGGCTTGTGGCTGCGATGTACAACAAGAGTGGCTCCTTTTCTTTTGGTGCTGCGAGAACTGGCCAAGTTGACAGCTGTTTTTTCAATTCTTCGAAGGACACTTGAGCTTCTTCGGTCCACTTGAATTTTGACGACTTTTTCATTAGCTGATAGAGGGGGAGTGCTTTCTCTCCAAGTCGGGAAATGAATCGACTGAGTGCTAAAAGACACCTGTCAATTTTTGGACATCTCGGAGTTTCTGAGGGGGTTTCATGTTCTGGATTGCTGCTATCTTCTCAGGATTAGCTTCGATCCCTCTTTCAGAAACCATGAATCCGAGTAGTTTTCTTGCTGGCACACCAAATACACACTTTTCTGGATTCAATTTGATGCTATAAGATCACATACTCTGAAAGGTTTCAACCAGGTCAGCCAACAAGCTATTTCCTTCAGCTGATTTGATTACGATATCATCAACATATACCTAGACATTTTTGCCAATCTGCCAGATCAAACAATTCTGCATCATGCGTTGATATGTAGCTCCTGCATTTTTAAGTCCGAATGGCATGGTGACATAGCAAAAGCAGCCAAAAGGAGTTATAAATGTGGTTAGTATTTCATCTCGTTCATATAATCAGATTTGATGATAGCCCGAGTATGCATCGAGGAAACATAGTCTTTCACATCCATATGTGGAATCCACAATCTGATCAATGCGAGGAAGAGGAAAGTGATCCTTTGGACAAACTTTATTGAGATGACGGAAATCAACACAAGTTCTAAGTTTTATCTTTCTTTGGAACCATCACAGGATTTGCTAACCACTCGGAGTGGAAAACTTCCCTGATGAATCCAGCTGCTAGCAATCTTGCTATTTCTTGTCCGATAGCTTTTCTTTTTTCCGAAAAAAAATGCCTAAGGGACTCTTTTACTGGTCTTGCCTTTGGATCAACCCGTAATTTGTGCTCAGCCAACTCCCTTGGGACTCCAGGCATGTCAGATGGCTTCCACGCAAAAATGTCCCAATTCTCACGGAGGAAGTTGATGAGCTCGAGTTCCTATTTAGGGTCCAGATCGGTGGCGATGTTGGTGTATTTGTTCTCATCGGAGGGATGTATCCGCACTTTTTTGGTCTCTCCTGCCGACTCAAATGAAGATGATTTCTTAGGTTGTAACAGCTCGGACGTGTCCACTGTTTTCTTCAACTCGGCAAACTCAACCTCTGCCATTTGCTGGTCGCCTATAAGTGATCCTTTTTGCAACAACTCTTCTGCTTGTTTATAGTTTCCGGATACAGTGATCACACCTTTAGGACCTGACATCTTTATCTTCAAATAGACATAACAAGGAATTGCCATGAACTTTGCATAAGCGGGCCGTCCGAGTAGCGCGTTGATATGTAGCTCCTGCATTTTTAAGCACTCGGAAAGTCGACTACTTCAAAGGTAATCCTTTCTTTTCGAAAATTATCAGGTGTGCCGAAAACTACATTCAGAGTAATCATACCTAGTGAAAATGCTTTCTTTCCTGGGATGATCCCATGAAATTCCAAGTAACTGTTACTGAGCTTGGACATCGGAATGTTCATATCTTTTAAGGTGCTAGCATATAAAAGATTTATGCCACTGCCTCCATCCATCAAGACATTCCTTAGCCTAAAATTACCGTTTCCTGTTTCCACCAATGGGTCAACTATCAAAGCATGTCTTCCAGGGTGAGGGATATGAGGAGGGTGGTCCGATTGATCAAACGTAATCGGAATATTTGCCCATTTCATATAACTCGGAACAGCGGGAGCCATTACGTTAACCTCTCTGATCCTCAATTTTTCAATTCTTTTTGATTCCCGTCCTGCGAAAATGACCAAAAATCCATCTTCCCGAGGAAAACCTTCACTATCCAGGTCTGGGCTTCTTTCCTTTTTCTTTCCCTTGTCCTGCTAGGGCCCGGTCTTTGCATTTTGTGCAGCTCTCTTGATTAGTCGGTATTGGCTAGCCGTGTGCTTTGGGAGAACTGTCTTTCCTTCAGCATCTTGGGTGGTATGAAGAGGGCAAGGCTGATTCAGGATATCATCATCATTTGAAGGCTTCTTTTGACGAGGTTGCCATTCCTTCCTTGGTTGATTTTTGCTGTGGATGCCTACCGTATTTGCAGCTGCCACCAATTCGGCATCTGTCGGTGCCCCTTCTGCCTTTCGCTTACCAGTCCCGCCTCCATTCTTTTGCTTGGGGTTGGAGGCCGAGCTGGTATTTCGATACTGCTGGGATTTTTGCCGAATTTCCTCTTCCCCATTAGCATACTTGTTTGCAATTTCCATCAATCTTCCCAGTGAAGTGACGTCGGGAGACCTTGCGAGCTTCAAGCTTAACTCTTTGTACTTGACACCTTGCTTAAAGGCATGAATAGCCTGGAACTCGGAGACTCCCTCCACCGAATTGTGGAGAGTGATCCATCTCTGAATGTATTCTCGAGTAGGCTTGTTGCGACCTTGGATGCACAACTGTAATTCGGTCAACCCTCCTGGTCTCTTGTAGGTTCCTTCAAAATTCTTGACGAAAACCCTGACTAAATCCTCCCATGTCCAAATGCTGTTTGGTGGGAGCTGGTTTAGCCATGTCCGAGCTGAACCTTCCAGCATCAGGGGAAGGTGCATCATGGCTATCTCGTCTCCACCACCTCCTATCTGGACTGCTATTCTGTAGTCATCCAACCACGTCTGTGGCTTGGCATCACCCCGGTATTTCTCCACTCCTTGCGCTATCCTGAAGCGAGGAGGAATTGAGGTTGATCTGATTCTCTCGCTGAAACAGACAGGGCCCGTAGCCATCGGATAACTAACTTGGTCTTGCCGACACATCCTCGCGCGATCTACTCGATTCTGTACCAAATAGCTTCGGGCATCATCTTCAATATCTCAATATCTTTCCTCTTGGTGATCCATTCGGTGCCGCTCTTGGTCTCTCCTCCGAGCTGTGTACTCATCACCTCTTCTCCGAGCTGCAAACTCTTCGTCTCTTCCCCGAGCTGTGTACTCATCACCTCTTCTCCGAGCTGCGAACTCTTCGTTTCTTCCCCGAGCTGTGTACTCATCACCTCTTTGGAACTCCGGGTTGCGAAACTGCTCATGGCGATATTCATCATGAGGATTTCCCTTGTTCCGAGGTGAATGATTTCTGTTTTTTCGAGGGGTATAAACGGATTGAGAGGTGCCCGTGAGGGGCGGCTGAGAGTGAACTCGCTGTAGTGATTGACTGACTTCAGCGTTCTGCTCCACTTCCTTTTGCAACAAGAATGCTAAGTGTTCTATTCCTTCGGCCGCTGAGCCGCTCGGCTGCAAGGAATTTGCAATCCGAGTGGCTGCTATTAAATTCTCCATTGGGGTATCCAGAGCTCGGAAGGGTTGATTTTCACCAATCCCCCGCAGTTGCCGACTGGTTCTACTCTGCTTAAGGCGAGCTACCTCACGAGCCTGGTGCTCCAATGTATTCTGTAACTCGGTTAAACGTTGTCGCTCAGCTAAATTGGTTCACCTAGCTGCTTCTAAATGCTTCCCTTCCGGAGTTGAGGTATCTATGGGGGTTTGTAACACTCGCTCTGCTGCCTCTGCCGTCCCTTGTTCTTCCCGAGTAAGGGGCCGCCGACTTGAACCTCCGAGCTCTAGACGTCTGAAAGAAGATGTTCGTCGACGTTCTCTTTCTCCGAGTGGAATCTCTTCATTGCCCCGAGCTGCTTCATTAGTCCTATCTCCCCCCTCTCTGGCCGGCGACGCCTGAGGTGGTGGAGTTCCGGCCATACAAACTTCAGCCATGGTGACGGGAGAACCATTGCTCCCTTCTTGTTCGGCTTCTGGTTCCGAATCTGACATCAGAAGGTCTTCATCGTCTCCAGAGTTGAAGATGTGCATTAGGGATGCCGTCGGACCTTCCTTCGCGATCAGCTCACTGATGGCCTGCTGCGCTGACTCTATTGAGTCGATGACCGCCACCTGCTGGATCGGGCGGGGCTTGTTTCGATAAGGGATACGCGGGAGGCCTGATCTCTTCTTCTTGCGGTGAACAGGCAACATGGCCTGGGCTTGAGGACGATCTGGTAACTGGAGGCGAAGAGCCCCCGATTTGTCGGCTCGAAAGTGCACGCTGCCTCTTAAAGGCAACAACTGTGCTTGGAGCGGCGCGTCCGCCAGCCAAGCATAATCGTCAGCCACAAAGCCTAACGATCCTAAAGAAAACCTTTCGCCGCGGATGAGTTGAGGACCGCAGAATGACGAGGAAGACGAAAAGAATCCCATCTTTACGGTTGCTGATCAGCTCAGCCCCAAGGTGGGCGCCAATTGTTGTGGTTATAAACCTAACAATAGATATAGGGGTAGTAACGGAGCTATGAAGATCTGTACACAAAGATGGTGACACTGGCACTACTAGGGAAATAGCTATACATGGAAAGCTTATTAGTGGCGCATTTTATATGTAATGCGCCACTATGTTGTAAGGGGTGGCGCACTGGTAAAAAATGCGCCACCTATAAGCCCTTATAGGTGGCGCATTTTCCAAAATGCGCCACCCCTAAGAGTGGGCCAACCCTGGATCCCCTTATACATGGCGCATTTGAAGAAATGCGCCACCCCTAAGAACCTTATAGGTGACGCATTTTGGAAATGCGCCACCCCTAAGAGCTTAGGGGTGGCGCATTCTGGAAATGAGCCACCCCTAAGGAATTATTAGTGGCGCATCCGGAATGCGCCACCCATAAGCTCTTAGGGGTGGCGCATTTCCAAAATGCGCCACTAATAAGAAAAAACTGGGCGGGAAAATTCCCATATGCACCCCCCCCCTGTGGACCGCCTTTTCAATTTGAAAAAAAATAAAAGAAAATGATAGAAATGTCAAAAAAATAAAAGAAAATCAGTTTTCCAAATGATATGTGGTCTAGTTGTAAGGAAAATTTACAAATATGAATTTCGACTTTTTTTGCAAAATCTCCCGAGAATTACGTAAAATGGGCTTAACTTTTGCATACGACCTCCGATGAAAAAGTCTTTTATATGAAAAAACATGTACTCGTTGAACATTTTTAGAATCCTCAAAAACCTAACAGAAAAAAAGTTACGGGCGTTTGAAGATCTGGAGGCCCAAAAAAAGAGAAAGAATTGAAAAAAAAATTGAACTTAGTAGTGGCGCATTCTGTATGAAATGCGCCACTACTAAGATTTTTTTTTTGAAATTTTTTAAAAATTAAATTTTTTTATTTTTTTTAAATTCAAAATAGGCTAGAGGACAAATCGGGAAGTTAAAAAAAGTTGAAAATTTTAGATAGTAACATTAAAAAAATAAAAATAAAAAATTTCAAAAAAATTTCAAAAAAGTTCAAAATATGCTAATGGTCCCATCGAGAAAGTTTCAAAAAAATGTTGAAAATTTTAGCACACCCATGAACATTAACAAGGTCCTAGACATCAACATTGTTTAATAGGATTTATATGTTAGATATATCAACAAGTGCCTGCTAGGTGAGCTGGAGTGAGAGTTGAATAGAACCGAGAAGTTAAGCGTGCTGGGGCTGGAGTAGTGCTAGGATGGGTGACCCTCGGGGAAGTTTGACCACGGAGGTTAGTTTCACCAAAGATTAAGCATAGTGATCGGGCATTAAGCATACTAACCTGAGATTAAGAAAAAATAAAAAAAAATAAAAAAAAATAAAAAAAATTGTTTTCCAGATCCAGATCCAGATTCAAAATTCAAAATTTAATAGTGGCGCATTCTCAGAATGCGCTGTTTTCCAGATCCAGATCCAGATTCAAAATTTAATAGTGGCGCATTCTCAGAATGCGCCACCCCTAAGACTCTTATGGGTGGCGCATTTGGGCTTATAGGTGGCGCATTTCGAAATGCGCCACGCATAAGATTCTTAGGGGTGGCGCATTTGAAATGCGCCACTATTAAGGCCTTATTAGTGGCTTGTCGTTAGTGGCGCATTTGAAATGCGCCACTAAACGCAAAAACAGTGCGCCACTATAAGGCTATTCCCTAGTAGTGCGGGAAGAATTATACAGGTTAGGCCTCTCCTTAGAGATAACAACCTTAATCCTGTCCCAAATGTCTTGGGGTGTTTTTCTTGTTTTGTTCTCCCGATTCCCCCCTTACTGGGGTGAAAGGTTGGGCTTATATAGAGTGCGCCATGTCCCTTCACTGCCCGGTAATGGGTTTTAATTACAGAGTTAATGATGGCTATTATTACAATGAGAAACGTCTCCCCATTAGTGTCATTTAAGTAGGGGTAACGCCTATGGGTTTAATGTCTTGTAACTCCAGCTTCTCTTCTTCCTGTCCGAATATCATGCAGCTCGGCCTTTCCTGCTTTCGAGTAACCAGCTCACTCGGATGGTAGTGCTTTGCTCCGAGTGACGCCTTACTCGAGAAATGACATTGTCCGAATAAGGTTGCTCCCGTAGTGGTGATGTCTTCCGAGTAAACTAACCACTCGGAAGGGTTTGAATTCATCCGAGTAGTTCCTTACTCGGATGGAAGGAAAAAGAGGGAAAGGAGCTTCATGTTTTATTCTATAAGTATTTTCCAAGGGATGGTAGACCTAAGGATACCCCCTGATATAAGGCACATGAGGGTATTCCTTACGTATTACCACGACAATGACTAATGACGGAGTTCTAGCAAAGTAGAACTTGCGCCAAACATTGTACATAAATGATGTATTAACCAAGCGCATGAATAATCATTAAAGATGCTTCGCATGATTAATTGAACAAGGCATTCAATTAAGATCATAAATCTGAGATTACGGAATCACAGTGAAGTTGGATATAAGGATACAAATCACCATGATGTGATCAAAGTGATGAGTATTATAGTTGACAAATGGGATACTTGTGGAAATAATGCCACAAATTACGATGGAAGTTTAAAGTGCTCAAGCACCTGAACCATTCGTAGTCATACTAAAATGTAGTATGGTCTAAATACATTCCCCTTACGCTAATGCTATTTTGAATGAACAAAGTTTTTATAATTTATTAAGTTAAAACACCCACTTCATGAAATAAGGAAACCATTCTGAATTTGATGAAGCTGATGACTCCATATGATGATGGTGTTAGAAAGTTTCTAGAAGTTTTACATGATATAACTTTATTTGTATTAGAGTTGTGAGCAATTGTAAAACACACCTTCCCAAATAGCAAAACTTGTATTGCGTGAATTGGTGAATGAGAAGATGGTTCTCAAGGAATAAACCAATGGGAGAAAAGTGAATTCTTTGACCAAGGTGATTGACCCTGCCTCCAGATAACAGAGTAACGCAACGGAAAACGTTTCGCTGAAATGACTCCATGAGAAGAGGAAATATGCTATTGATGATGATCATGGTATATTAGTTAAAGCCTTAGTTTAAAAATAAGAAGATTGTCATGAATACGTTCTGTACAGAACAATAATCATGAGTCTTCTTAAGCGAAACAAAAGGGACACTGCTCATAAGTTACGAAGGATTGATGGTTACCTAGGAAACGAGGAGAAATGAAATCATATTGAGTTGCATATGGGATGGCTCACATCCTATGAAATAAAGTAGTTATTTCACATTCCGAATAACCAGGAAGTTATTAAGAATGATGCAACACATAAAGGCATGATTTGGCACATAAAAGATGTTATGGCTAAATTCCATAATGATTGACTACGGAAGCGTAGTAATGCTAAATCAATATGGGTATTTCATTCACGAACACTATGAAGGGACCATAGATTGAAATTGCATCACATTAAAGTTGTGGAATTTGAAGAGAAGTAGCAATTGGCATAACGAAAGAATGTTTCGATAAGATGGGCCATAGTACCTCAAGGCAGAAACTCTCAACCTTGATTTGATCAAGTGATTTTGAAGTAATCAAAATATTGAGATGGACTGCAATTTCATGAAACTGAGTGGGAGCTTTGGAGACTTCCTGAAAACTTGGAATGCAGAGAGCATTTTCTGAGTGGGATCTTTGGGATCAATATTATTATTTCTTACATAATTAGAATAGAAACTTAATAAAATCTTACTTACAGATATATGTCGGATATATTTGAGTGGGAGCACAATGTCAATTTCATATATATACGATGACATATGTGAAAACAATCTCATATATATACGTTGATATACATGGAGATTAAGGCTAATAAGATGAAAGGATTACGACAATCTTATATGAACGAAATACAGATGTGTCACACACTAAAATCTATAAGGATAGATTAGGACACGTGTAATGAACATCAAAAGGATTGGAATGATATCCTAAACAAGAAAAGGTTCTTGTGGCTAGGAATTAGATAAAGGATGTAAAACCTTAATATCACAAAATAATGTTTTAATGGAAGAATAGGGATGCACTTTGTCTCAAGATATGTGATCCTATATGACCTTTGAAATATGATTCTACCATAAAACGGAAGTTGTGAATCCAATAACAGAATGACTCAAAGGTTCTTAGAAGAAGAACATGTTCCGATGTGCTTGGTTGGAAAAACCCAGAACCTGAGGAAAGTCCAAGCATTCAGTATCGGAAGAGAAACTGAGGAGAATACTCTAAATGATAGAAAAGATAATATACTTGAATGTAATACTGGATTACGATTGCAAGCCTTATTATGGGTCTATATGAATTAGACATATCACCAAAAGGAATAGAAAGGAAATGTGAGCTATAATTTCACGAACCAAAACTCTACAAAATATAAATATCTACTTAAGGAAGTAGAAGGTTGAATAAAGTTTAGCGTAAGAAGTTTAGACTTCTGGCTGAGTGTATTTTTCAGTATACATGACTATTGGAGTCCTAGGGACTAAAACCATTTTGTCATTAGAGAATACTGTAAAATAAGAAGTCTCACTCTCCCGCCAAACTTATAATTCAAGCATTATTAGATAATGAAGGGTACGTCAAGCAAGTTGACCAATACCTGTTGCAAAGGAACATACGAATCTGAACGGGTACAGATCGTTGACGAAACCTCTTCCATGAGCAAGCATGATCAATAAACACTTATATGATAAGATGATTATGATCGAGAAAATATGCATCTAGATTATTTGCTATCTAGTGCAAGTGGGAGACTGTTGGATATATGCTCTAGAGGCAAATAATATATGATTATTCCAATATATCTAAATATGTTCATGACCAGTTTCATACTGTGCTGGAACTGTATCAATGAAACAATGATACATGTGTGGTATATAAACAACCAGAGTTCCTAGTCAGCCTCTCATGATGACTGGTTTATCGTCAACTGATGATTGTGGTTTCACGATCATGGACAATCAAGTCAATTGACGGTAAGGTCACCTCATTGAATGAATGACGTGATGAACATTACCCAATGCAAGCATTGCAAGATGATCAAATCGTAAAAGTTCAGTGTTGTAATTACAGAACGTATTAGCCTGTTCCTTTGACCGTGAGATCACGCATAATTGCTATCTTCTGAGGATGCTTTGAGTGCATTAACCGTCACAATGAAACATGGTGACCATAAAGGTGTATCTTGGGCTATCCGATGGGATATGTTGAGGAGTGTTGATTCAAGAGCGGGATTTGTCAATCCATATAATGGAAAGATACTTCATGGCCAACTCGGTGAGATTGCATCCATAAAGCTGCGCAGCGTGTGACTAGGTCACAAGGATGAATATCACGGAACGAGTGAATAAGATTTGTCGGTAACAAGATAGAACTAATGCATTGGATGCAGTTGATCGAATCTTGGACTAATCTAGTATCGCATGACAAAGGTAATGGTATACAACGTGTACGGTTCAATCGGTTACTTCCGGAATGCACAGGGGTCATTATGGGCATCCAGGTCCCGCTATTGATCATTGGCCATAGCCTTTGTCTCGGTCATTACTGGAGTGTTCTCGGACCATAGGGTAACACACTTAAGGGCTCGATGAATATCAGAGACCTTTTCGGAACTATCGGAGTTATCGAAGAAGAGAGAAAGACGTACCTGAAAAGTTCCGTGTTGGTCCGAAGGACGTAAGGAGTGAGCTGGAAGGAGTTCAGGATCATCAGGAGATGAAATAATATGTATTATTTTAAAAAGTGCAATGGGCCTTATTTGTGAAAGAAGCCCATTAGGGGAAGGAGGAAAATAAAAGGGAAAAGGAAAATAAAAAAGGGGGGCGCCATGGGCCTTGGGGCCCATGTGGGTGGCGCCCACTTCCCCCCCTCCTCCTAGCTGCACCCTCCCCCCTTGGCAAGGGATTATTCCCACATTGCCAAGGGAAGGGGGGTTGACTCCTTTCGTCTGCCTATATAAAGATGGGCAAGGGTGCACTACTTGAACAGAGAAAAGCTCGCAGAGAATTCAATATTACTCCGAATTGAGATCGGTTTTCACCGGTCTTCTCCCCTCTCTTGTCTCTCTCAAGATGGGGTCCCCTTGTCTGGAACCTGTGCTGGGATTGAGGCTTCTCTGCTACGTGGACGCCGTCGTGCTGCTGAAACTCCGGTTCCGGGAGGTCTACTTCCGCCACCTTCGCTGGATCGAAGAACGGAGGTCGTCATCGAGTCCGTACGTGTGCGAGTACTACGAGGTGCTGCACGTGCGGCACTACCACCCAACAGGGTGATAACACAGCCAGGGGGCTGTGAAAGGTTTACGGCTTCATCAACCACGTTTGCGGGAACGTTTCCCGCGCAACGGTCTACACCCTGAGGTATGTTTCCGCAAGTCTTTCCGTTACAGCATTACAGCTAGATAGATCTTGGATTAAGGGCGACGCTAGTTAGAAAAATTATTGTTTTCTGCTGCGAGACCCAACACTAATGGCCCGATCACAGTGGATGGAAGTCGGTCCAGGGCAGCGGAGTGTGACGAACAACACGTCAAATTTTCCGAGTCGGCATGCGCCAAAGAGGACTTATCAGCATACCAAGAAAAGGTAGACCCGGCAGACTCCACAATCCTGAAGAAACCGACTCCCAACAATAACCCCAAGTTCCAACCGGCTCAGGATACAAAGAAAGTTGACTTTGTCCCTGGTGACTCTTCTCAGCAGTTCATCATTGGGACAGAGTTATCTGATAAATAGGAAAGTGTGCTCATCGAGTTCCTCCGTGAGAATCGGGACATCTTTGCATGGAAACCCTCTGATATGCCAGGTGTCCCGAGGGAACTCGCTGAGCACCACCTAAATATAGATCCAAAGCTGAAGCCGGTCAAGAAATTCCTTCGCCATTTCAACGACGAAAGGAGAAACGCTATTGGGGAAGAGATAGCCCGGCTCCTTGCCGCCGGGTTCATCATGGAAGTCTTCTATCCAGAATGGCTCGCAAACCTGGTCCTCGTTTTTAAAAATAACGGGACCTGGCGTATGTGTATCGACTACACCGACCTAAATAAGGCCTTCCCGAAAGATCCCTTTGCGCTGCCTCGAATTGACCAGATCATAGACTCGACTGCGGGATGTGAGCTCCTATGTTTCCTTGACGCCTACTCTGGTTATCACCAGATCAAGATGTCCCTTGAGGATCAAGAGAAAACGACTTTCATCACTCCCTTCGAGATCTACTATTACACTTATATGCCTTTCGGCCTTAAGAATGCAGGAGCCACATATCAGCGAACGGTGCAAAGTTGCCTCAAAGAGCAGATTGGGCGCAATGTACAAGCTTATGTGGATGATATAGTGATCAGATCCCAACTGGCCGACTCACTCATCGGTGACTTACAGGAAACCTTCAAAAATCTGCGCAAGTACCAGATGAAGCTAAACCCGGCCAAATGCACCTTTGGGATACCTGCAGGTAAGCTCCTTGGATACATAGTATCAGAGAGAGGCATCGAGCCAAACCCAGAGAGGATCAACGCTATCATGACTCTTCAGAAGCCGGCCTCAGTAAAGGGAGTCCAACGACTCACAAGATGCGTAGCCGCCCTAAGTCGGTTTATCAGCCGGCTCGGGGAAAAGGCGATCCCCCTGTACCGACTTCTGAGGAAATCAGAAATATTTGTCTGGGATGACGAAGATGATCAAGCCCTAGAGTCATTGAAGAAGCAGCTATCCCAGGCTCCAATCTTGGCGGCTCCCAAGCCAAAGGAACCTATGTTACTTTATATCGCAACCAACAATCGAGCAGTCAGCGCTGTGGCTGTTGTTGAGCGTATGGAAGCCAGCAAAGAGCACCCCCTGTAAAGGACAGTTTATTATGTCAGTAAGGTTTTGACTTCATCGAAGCAACGTTATCCTCATTGGCAGAAATTGGTCCTTGGCATATTCATGGCGAGTCGGAAGCTCAAACACTATTTTCAGGAACACCCCATAACCTTAGTCCGCTCAGCACCGCTTGCAGATATCATCCAAAACCGGGAAGCCACGGGAAGGATTGCAAAGTGGTCCATAGAGTTGGGGGCTTATCACATCAAATATGAACCACGTACGGCCATCAAGTCCCAGGCATTGGCCGATTTCATCAATGACTGGACAGAGATCCAAGCACCTCCGGAGAAGCCGGTCAACAAGTACTGGACTATGCACTTTGATGGAAGTCGGCAGCTCCAAGGGTCAGGAGCCGGTGTGGTCCTTACCTCACCTAAATGGGAGAAATTCTGCTATGTTCTGCAGTTGCAGTTCACTTGCACCAACAACGCAGCAGAGTATGAAGCCTTACTTCATGAGCTACGGCTGGCTCGTGAGATGAGCATAAGTCAGATCCAATGCTATGGCGACTCTGATCTCGTCTCTCAACAAGTGTCAGGAAAATGGAATTCCATGGATCCCATAATGGCAGCTTATCGACGAGAAGTGGAAATACAAGCCGGATTTCGTTGGATCATGTGGACCGTAGGCAAAACGAAGCAGCAGATACCCTGTCCCGACTCGGCTCTCAGCGAAAACCGGCCCCTCCAAACGTATTCCTGGATGTTCTAACAAAACCGTCTGTACAACCACCAACAGAGCAAGACATAGCAGAGCCGGATCCAGAGTCGGCTTTGGTGGATGCAGTTCATGCTAAACCCTCATGGGTTGTACCATACTTGGATTACAAGACCCGGGGAATCCTTCCTCAAGATGAGATTTTGGCCAGACAAATTGTCAGGAGAAGCCAATCCTTTGTACTCATCAATGGTGAGTTACATCGGCGGAGTGCCGCAGATGTTTTCCAGAGATGTGTCTTACCAGAAGAAGGTAGAGCCATCCTCAATCAAATACACTCTGGAAATTGCGGACACCATGCCGGCACTCGTTCGCTTGTAGCTAAAGCCTTTCGACATGGCTTCTACTGGCTCACAAGACATGCGGATGCAGAGGACATAGTCAAGAAATATGATGGATGCCAGCGCTATGCAAACCAAGCTCACGTACCGGCTCAAGAACTCAGGATGATCCCTATCACTTGGCCCTTTGCGGTATGGGGGCTTGACATGGTGGGACCTTTCAAAAGGTCATCCAATAAGAATACCCACATATTATTGGGAGTGGATAAGTTTACCAAATGGGCCGGGGCAGAGCCGGTCAGCAAATGTGACGCTGCGACAACACTGAAATTCTTGAAAAAGATCATATACAGATTCGGCTACCCCACAACATCATCACTGATAATGGTTCTAACCTATCAGAAGGGGTTATGCAGCAATTCTGTCAGAACGAACACATCCGACTCGACCTTGCATCAGTGGCTCACCCACAGTCCAACGGAAAAGACGAGAGAGCCAACCAAGAGTTACTCCAAGGCATCAAACCACGACTCTATGTCCCTTTGAAAAGGACGCCGGGTTGCTGGGAGGAGGAGTTACCCTCAGTATTTTGGGGCATCAGGACGACTCCTAACAGGTCGACAGGCTATAAGCCCATCTTCCTAGTCTATGGAGCGGAAGCCGTCCTCCCAAGTGACATACGTCACGACTCACCAAGAGTCACCGCATATGTAGAAGCCGAAAACGAGAAAGCAAGGCAAGATTCCTTGGATATTCTCGATGAAAAACGAGATTTGGCCGCAGCTCAGTTGGCTATTTACCAACAAGATCTGATACGCTATCATAGCCGCCGCATCAGAAGTTGTACTTTCCAGGAAGGTGATTTAGTGCTACGACTCATACAGAAAAAAGACGAATGCACAAGTTATCCTCTCCTTGGGAAGGACCGTTTGTGGTCAGCAAGAACCTGTACAATGGATCCTACTACCTAGTTGATATACGCGAGAAGGCAGACACGCGCACATGCATGGAGGAGACTCCCAAGCTGTGGAACATCGCACAACTCCGTCCATATTACACTTGAGTAGAACAGGAACATTACTGTACATCTATCCAAGTCGATACACGTCACGCTGGCTTTCTCCATATTAACTTATATATAAGCCGACATTCGTCGCGCCGGCTTTCGCCATCTAATATACATAAGTCGACTTTTGTTGCACTGGCCCTCGCCACATATACCTAAGTTGACTTTTGTCGCACCGACTCTTCTTTACTTTTTTAATGTTATTTATTTTGCATCATACATTGCATGTTTTGCATTATTATATCTGAGAGACCTAGTGGCTTGATCAACCCTTCTATTGGTACTGAACATGTATATCGCTTATTCAGGGAAATCGGGGAGCTCGATGAAAATCATTGACTCTTTATCCGAAAACTCGGGATATATATGTCAGAACCCTCTGTTAGGTAATGTGCTAGGATCAAAGTCCTCTTGCATCATGATAAAAATTTCAAAAGAAACCTTTGAAATCAAAATCAAAAGCAAAATGGGAGAAGGAACCCCCCAGATGAATTAATTCAAAAGGCCAGATAAAAATCTTCTCCAAAAATTCATTTTAGATTTTTGAAAAGTCTTATAAATGAGTGTGATCACATATCAAGTGATGTGGGACCCACCCCATGCTCATGGATTTTTCAAATATTCAAACAGTGCCTTGGAATTATTCAAAAACCCCTATTTGAGTTAAGATTCAAATTATTTGAATTTTAAAAATGTTCAAACTTTACAAGTGGCTAGCCTAGCATTTTGTGATGCCACATAAAAAGTTTCAGCATTTAATAAAATGGTTTGATATTTTTATCAGAGCCAAAACAAATATACAAAAAAAGAAAGGAAAGATTAAACAGAAAAATAAAAGAGAAGACTTACCTCTCGCCAGGGGCAAAGCCCACTCACCTCAGCCGGCCCAGCCCACCTGGAGGGGGTACATGCACCTTCTTCCCCTCCAGGAAGGCAAGCAGGTCGCCGGCGAGCGGCGAGGGCGCGCCAGGCAGCTCCCTGCTTCCCTGGCCCTTATCTCCTCGTCTGGAGACGTCCTGGAGGCGCCCAGCTTCGTTCCCCTTCGTCCAGAGCCACCTCCCCCTCCTCCCTCGCCGTGTTCGTCGTCAACCGAAGGAACCGCCGGAGCGTGCCGCCGCACCTACGCGGCCCGTGAGCCTGCCGAGCTACGCCGCCGTGTCCAACCGGTCGATCGCCGTCGGCTACGTCTCCCCGTGCAGCGAATCGAACCCGGAGCCCTCCTAGTCGCCGGAATCAAGCTCGAGCCGTCGCGGGACCCGAAGAACGCCATCGTCGAATTCGTCGCCGTCGAGCCACCTCATCCTTCACCGCCACCTCCGTCGAGTTCCTGGTGAGCTCACGGTCAAACCCCCTCTTCTTGAGCCCCCAATCCGTATCTCCTTCATGTTCTTCCATGGGAACCGGAGTACCTCGCCGCCACGGTCGTCACCGGCGAGCAACCGTTACGCAATCAAAGCCGAGGCCTTGTCAGTTGCAGTCGTGGTGCTCCACTGCGTCGAACCACCCCAGCCCCGATCCCAGGCGCTCCTCCTAGCGAGTTTCCGCTCACGGCCGTGCCACTGCCGCCGCCATGGTTGAACCTGTCGTGCTCTGGAGCACGCCCGTGACCCTCCGTTGGCTTCACTCGACGCGGGAGAGCACGGGCTACGCGCTGGTACCCTCCCAGTGGTCTCCCGTGCCCCGTAGACGATTCCGGCGAGGCGCCGCCGTGGCCAGAGCCACCGGCGTCAAGCCGGCGTCGTTAGGGCCTAACCCCGTGCTTAATCCCCCCTGGTGTCACTGACGAGTGGGCCCAGAGCTCCTAATCCCCCCGGTTAGTTTAAACTAGCCGGGTTAATTAACCCACTGTGGCTGACCACGGGACCCCACGGGTCAGAACCCCCCCCCCCCCCCCCCACATCACAATGACGTCACAGTGACGCAGTAAATGAATTTCCAGAATAAAAAGAATTCAAGAAATTACAGAAATTCCAGAAAAAGGCTGAAACTTTGGAAATTCATAGAAAATTCATATCAACTCCAAATTTAACAAATAATATATGAAAAATGATCAGGAGAAAATAAGCTATCCAAATATCCAACTTTCAACTATGTTTGAGTTGAATTCAAAAGGAGATCAGTAGCATTTTCTATTTGATTTAAATGGAATTAATTCAAATTCTTTTGCATTTTGAACCATGGCAACATACCAAATTTCAATCACACATCAGAGGCATATCATACACATTTCAAAATGTTTAAAATTGATCAAACAATGTCATATGCAACTTGGCTAAATTGATTTCAAATTGGAGTTTGAATTTGCAATTTATTTTGCAATATACTCCATTTAAATGGAATTGCTTCACACATCAAAGTATATACATCAAGTTTCAACCTTCAACCATGTGATTGTGCATTGTATTTACTTTGCTACCTTGCTTGTTGTTTGTCGAGTAGAGGTGGAACCGGAACAGGAGGCTGCCCCCTTGGTTGAAGACCCCGAACCCGAACCTCGTCAGCAAGGCAAGCAAAACCCCCATTGATCATGTCGATAAAATCCCACTTCCCTCTCATGTCTCGCTTATGCATTGTTTAGGATGATTACCAAGCTACGTTTCTACCGCATAGATGAACCCATTCCTTTGCATGATCTATCATTTTCTCACAGTAGTAAGCAAACCACAATCCTAGCAAATGTAGGAGTTGGTTGTTATCATGTGACCCCTACAACTGTTACTGCTTATTGCATGCTTAGAGTGATACCATGATGATATTGTTGTGTGAGTCGGGATGGTAGTAATCATGATGATGATGGTAGCAAGGTGTTGGTGAATCTACCCTAATACAGGGTGAACGATGAGAGGCTGTGTAGGAGTACACAGTGGGTTGTCTCGTTGAACACCGCCCTAAGTCCGAGTTCTTGTGGGGTGATCCAAGATGAAGAGTACAACCACACATTGGGCTCACTGACCCCTCTCAACCTATTAACTCATCCCTTTCGATGTCCAGATGTCTCAATAGTTCGGAGTTCTGGTAGGTTTGTGGCCTGGCTGCTAAGTGAGAGAACGGCTCATCCGAGACCGGCATATGCACCACGCACACATCACTTGGGTCCACTTCGGTAAACCGGCCGGGTTCACGATAGTGGTAGCCAACCCAGGTAGGCGTCTTTCTCGGACTAGATAGGCTATGAGGTAACAGTTGTGGTGAGCATCCTCGCTGGCACCCCTTGAATGGTGTCGAGATCAAAGGCGGTAAATGATGATCATGTGTGTGTAGCGGTACACCCCTGCAGGGTTAACAAAACTATTCGAATAGCCGCGTCCACGGTTAAGGACTTCTTGGAAAGCTTAGCTTGATTATTAGATAACTTGAACTGGATACTTCTAAAACACACCAAGATAAGTGTGAGTGCTATGGCGTGATTTCTCGTGGGGAAGTCGAGGAAGGCACCATAGTGGTGTAATTGGTTGGAGAAAGTAGTGGACTCGTGTACGCTTCTTACCTCAAGTCTGGTACTCGTAGTTCAGGACTAGCCAAGTCAAAGCTGGCATTTCTGCAAGTGAAACCCCACCTCCTTTTACCTTGATACATGTGCATGAGTAGTATAGCTCCTATGTAAGTCCTGCTGAGTACGACTTTGTACTCACGTTTGCTTATTCTATGTTTTAGATGAACCCACTGACCCCGAAGGTGGCTTCTTCATCGAGCTTGACGACTGAAGATCAAGCTAGTCTAGTCCCAGTCAGACGACTGGTTCCCTCGTGGAGGGCTTGTGTTTAAATAAGGCTTCTTAAGCCATTTGTTAAACTTGTCTGTACTCAGACATACTTTGCTTCCGCTTGTTATTGTAATGTTGGATCACATGCTTGTGATCTCTGTGTGCACTCTATAATAGTTATCAATAAAATGTATACTTTCTAGAGAATTTCAATGATACCTACTGTTCATACAAGGCATGTGTGATGCGTGTATGTTCATAACATGCATGTCTTTGTATGGGTTTTCGAGACCTTAGTTGTGATCTGGCTGGCAGTCTTTCATACACCAAGTGGCCCTTATATGTGCGCAGCTTGGGGCATCGCGATGCAATTGTTCGAGACTCTGTCTCGTGCACACTTTGTGGTATGATCGAGCCCGCCCTAGACCTCGATTAAGTGATCGGGCTCGAGTAAGTCTATGTAAGAGTTATGAGATAGTCGATAGTATGGTTGAGGCGACTTGTCTTTGAATATGGGAGTTCATCACCCATATCTTTAGACTTGTGTGCGGACGATGAGGACCCATCTCAGTTGATCATCCGGCCTGGATGGGATGCCCCTCACGTACGATGCTTTTCCGAGAATGTTCTGTGCTTGGCCTTGTCTGCTTAGACAAGTGGGTACGGTTCTCGGCTCTCCATATGACTATGTCTTAGCTGGACTTGCATACACTAACCCCGGGTCCCGACAATATATGTAAAAATCCACATGTGTATAAGCTTATTCAGGGGCAGTAGGGGAGCTCGATGTCACTCATCGACTCTTATCTGAAGAAATCCCGGCATACACATGAACTGGCTAAACCACGCCTTAATCTTGGCCTGTATAGCCCAAGCTCATACGACCTACGTGTACCCGGCTTAGCCTAAAAACCTTGGGGGTTGACACAACGCCTACCGAGTTTGGTCTTAAGAACAGGGAACGTTAGTCATATGTAGCCGGATTACAGAGAGGTTCTGACTCTTGTATAACCAAAAAATCTATCTCAAACGCGAGAAGATGAGGCATGTTTCATCCAGAGTCGACTTCTATATGAGCCTTCATACTTTCTTTTTGCATACATCAGCATCATAGCATACTTTTTATTTTATCATTTTTATGTCATCCAAAAGATGCACCGTGAGCATTAACCTGTGTGACTTGGTATGACACAAAAGATGCTCATACCGACTCATGGGGACTATAGCTCAAAATTCTCTATCACTCGGTATGACACAAAAGATGCTCATACCGACTCATGGGGAGAACAAATAGAAATTCTATGGTTTGGCAAAACTTGTCAAAACACATATAGCAAAAAATTGAACTTTAGTTCAAATGAGTTAGACTTATGTAATTCGACATAGCACCCAGATCCACATACCGACTCATGGGGACTACACCTCGAAATTCCTTCTAAAAATTCCGCACGACGCACAGATGCTCGTACCAGCTCTTGGGGGAGTATCACTTCAAAATTCTTTGATTTGGTTTGGCACACAAGGTGACCATACCAACCATGGGGGCTACAAGTCAATTTTATCAATGAGTCGACATGACACAAGTCTGTCCAAATCGACTCAGGGGGCTACATATATATTAAGGAAGTCGGCCCTCATTCATATATATTATCTTATCAAGTTAGGTACAAAAACCGACTTAAAGATCAGATGGGAAATAAAAATTCTCATTCATCATAGACCGGGTCTTACATCAGAAGCATACAAGACAAAAGCCGACAATACTTATATCAATATAGTTTCTAAACTACAACTTCAGTGGTCGTCTTCTGAATCGGCTTCATCATCAGATAAGGAAGCTTGAGCTTCATCGCTACTTCACGAGCTCTCCATGCAGCAGCCGGCTCGATCACCATCTGAGTCGAAAAACTTGGCCCACAGGGTCTCATCACCATCATATTTGAAAATGATAGTATCTCCCTTCTAAATGTTTCTGGAGTGAAGGAATTTTTTCCAACCCTTCTCCAAGAACATGGAGTCCTGGCCAGAAAAGCTGGTAGCCACCCGGATGGGTCCATGAGGGCACCTTTCAGAGCGAAGCCAGAGACTTGGAGGTTTGGAATCCATTACAACCTGAGAAAAAGATTCAGGAAGTTTTATCCAACGGCGGATTGCCTGAACCTTCACCAAGAACTCACTCCTCTCAGGAGAAGAAGGTGGAGATTCAGATGGCGAAGCGGAACGCGTGCCTCTTCCCCGGCCACGGCCACGGCCCCGTCCACGGCCACGACCGCGCGGCCACGGCCTCGACCACCGCGAGTGCCAGCGCTGGAACCAGGGTCATCGGTCGCTGAAGGAACACATGTGATTAGCTTGGGAGCCATGGAGAGTTGCAAGAAAAAGAAACGAAGGAAGAAGATATGAGCACTCAAAAGATAAAACTGCCTCATGGTTATTTATAGTGGCTGCAAGGAAGATCAATCAATGCTACGGGTAAACTACCCATGGTGGGTGACATTTATGGAAAGACTTCTCGATTCCCACAACGACATGAATGCCTCTAACAGTGGCGTCTCAGGCAGAGAGATTATAAATGTAAAAACGGATCTTTGACCAAAAGTCAAAGAAAAAAAATTCAAGTAGAAGATGACGTGAAGCTAAAGAGAGTTGGCTTCGAATCCTACTGAGCATCAAATATTATTAGACTTAACCAGAAGAGCCAGTCGTTTAAAGATAAAAGGAACTAAAGCAAGATTGAAGAGAGACAACTCCGACTCCCAATCAACGCCAAGCATTAAGTCAGCTTTTAACCCATGAAGAGCCGCCAGGCAATTAAGAAAATAAAGAAGATTGTTATGAAGACTAAAGCATCAAAACAATCCTGGGGGCTAATGTCGGGGGGATGGATCGGGCCCATAGACCCGGCATTAAAAACCTCTGGGCCGAATTACATACGAAGGCCCACAAAGAAGACCCGGCCAGGAGTCGAACGTGCCAATCGTGAAGATTGAAGTCCTAGAAGGAATTCGACTTACCTTGTATAGCAAGTAGCAAATTTTTAAAGTAGAATAGAACTCCACCTCGTGTAGGAATCGGACTCACGGAATCCCGGGACCCGATACCTTTATAAGCCGAGGTCCACGGGAGCCAGAGCTAGAATTTACCTCAAGCTAGGACTAGACAACTCGCGATACAACCTAGATCTCCACGAGACTAAGGTTGCGAAAGATCACCACTGTAATCGACAAGGTCGTCTCTTCCTATTGAGGAGTCGATCCCGCAATAATCAAGACGCAGGAGTAGCTCTTTACCGCATCGACATGGCTGAACCTGGGTAAACCGTCGTGTCCCGTGTCTATGTCGACTTTCTCCTCGAATTCGCCTCGCAGCAAAGGTCCCATGATAAGTCCGACTCCACGGACATCTGCCATGACTTTCCCACGACAGGAATCGAAGAGTCGCGCAGGGACTCGAGCCCATAATCGCTGGTGTTTATTATTGTCGCGCTGTTGCGAGTCGTCGGCTGTTAGCCACAAAAGGTAGTTTATTCTAGGGATGCTAAGCTGACACTACTAGGAGAAAGGCTAGTAGTAGCGCCCCCTTTTTGTTGGGGTTCGGGGCAGAAAACACAAATTTTTCATAACCTACGAGACCCATACCCAAGACCTATGCTATGCTGATGCAAGTAACGGACAGAAATAGATCACATACCAGTATGTAGTCCGTTAAGCGGGAAACGTTCCCGCATGAACGTGGTTGGTGTAGTCGTACCGGCAATCCCCGATGCCGCGCAGATCCACGATGACTCCTGTAGCCACCCGATCCTTGCAGACCGATGACGGGATTACGTCCCCGTCGGAACATTGTCGATGAAGACCTCGCGATACGACCACGACGATGAAGTAGCACCACAAGTGTAGTGCCTCGCGGGATTATACACATACAGTATACCCGACGTCCCTCTGGGCTCTCAACCAGTAGAGCAGCGGAAAGAAGATGGATTCGGATCCCGATTCCAGCAGCACGACGGCGTGCGTATAGTGGAGAAATCCCCAACCAAGTGTAGACTCCAAACAAGGGAGTCCACTCGAGGAAGGAGAAAGGAGGGAGAGAGAGATGAGAGAAACTTGTCTCAAATCAATTTTGTATGAAGAAAAAGGGCACCCTACCCCTCCTTATATAGGCCAAGGAGGGGTGCCACCCTCCCTCCACTTCCGGGGTGGGACTAATCCCAAGGGAGGGGGTAAATGGTGCAGCCCTAGGGGGGTGGGCCCCCTCATGGCGCCATGGCCCATGGGGGAGCACTCCCTCTCCCCCTAATGGGCCTTATGAGGCCCATGTGCCTTTTCTTCCATTTTTAATTATATTTTAATACATTTTAATATTTAATTCAGATAATTAAATAATAAAACATATATTAAACATTATTAAATATATTTTTAACCTTTCAAAATACCCGGAACAACTTCCGGCCTTCATCGGAACAATTCCGGTGTTCTCTCCAATTTCTCCGGTGATCCCGAATCAATCCTTACTGCGTCGAGTACCCTTAAGTGTAACACCCTACGGTCCGGGAAACAGTAGACATGATCAAGACAATTCTCATTGATCAATGACTAATCAATTGGACCTGGTTACAATCCTTGATAGCCCCTGCGCTTCCATCGAATGAACTTCAATCGCTGTTGGATCCGTTAACCGTGTGCCTGTTCCCTTTGTCCTATGGTACTTTGTTTGTCCGAGGTTTGATCATCGGTATCCAATATACCTAGTTCGTCCTCGTTCTCAACAAACAAGTTTACTCGTTCCCGTGATATTACAACTCCGTGACCTAGTCACACGTTTGCAAACTTTATGATGCAATATCATCGAGTGGGCCCAGAGTACCTATCCGTCACACGGATGGACAAATCCCGCTTTGATCTATTTGCATACTCATCAACCATCTATTTCGGAATACCCAAAGTGCACCGTTATGGCCAGCATATTTCAGTCAGGCGGTGGGATACAAATCAAAGTCTCCTCATAGATGACAATTACGTATGATCATTACGGTCAAAGGATCTTGTCACTACGTTATAGTTATCGCAATGTCGAACTATGTGACTTGATCACATCGCAACACTTCTGGTGGGTGTATGTCCATCATATCATTATCCAATGATACGACTCCATTGTCAACATACGCCATTGTCTCATGATCAGGAAACCTTGATCATCAATCGCCCAATGGACTAGTATACTAGGGTTTACTAGGGACCTCGTTGTTTGTATACCACACCTGTATTAATGTTTCCGCTTAATACAGTTCTAGCACGGTATCAAACGTATTATGAACTAATGGAATATGCTCGATAAGAGATAACTTAGACCATACACTTTTCGATAGAATATGATCACAATGTTCAGGCACGTCAATCATATTGAAGTGTCTCAAGACATTGCAATTTGTGGAACAACTTTCACACAAGTCTTTATGCCCAAGACTAACTCAAAACTTTTTTGTCACTTTGATCAAATCATAGAGACTTTTATTTCTTGTTAATTTAATATCCATCTTTACTCTGAAATCCCTTTTGATCATATCAAATTATTTCAGACTCATGTTTCATTAGTGAATACAAATATTCATCTAAGTCCACATACGAAGTTCACGAAATAATGAAATTCACCACATGCTGACATACGATACATCACAATGTATGATACTCAACAATCAGTACACATTCCGTTTACCAGAATGCGAGGTTTTAGTCATGTCACCTAAAAGGCATGGTTTGTATGTGTCAAGAGATCAAGTATCTCAAGACATCATCATACCATTCATGACTTAAACTGTAGTGTCATTATTAAGCCTGGATATTTCTTGGCATTACAATATTTCTTATAAATTATCAAACAACTATCATCAATATAAGAATAACTCATTCATAATCGTAATGTGACCATAAGAGATATCATTCATAAAAGGAGAACAACTGACTTGTTTCTCACTAATATGAATAATTGTCTTCGCGAGATGCAAGACACACTAATAAAGTCCTCATTCAAACGATCATAAAATTTATTCATATATTAATCAATTGATAGATGTAGAGGGAGAGTGTTGTCGACCATCAACTATCTTGATTGCCGTCAGCACACATTGTCACCTCATCCCTTCCAAGCCACTCTCAAGCAGTGAGTTCAAGCATCGAATACTTAATCAACCGCAATTAGTGTTTCGTGGGAAAGACATTTATAACTCATATATCAAATATACCTTCTCCGTCAATGACCATTCCTGCATTGGTTCTACTCTTAAAGTTCTTAACTTTAACCATGACCTCATGACAGGTGAACGATTCTCCTTCATAACATAGTCCAGACATGGTCTTTGTAACTGGGAGGAAGCGGATGCAACTCCCCAGTTATCGCAAAGTAACCAGTCATTCAGTAGTCCAAGCTATACACAAGGTGTTCCATGTATCTTATACATTTTCCAAGTGAATTTCTCAGCAGGTTGTTCCTTCCACCATAGTTGAAAGAAACCCCGTCCATATACTCATATTCCATTACTCTGATTTGTGACCAAGTGCTTTCAAGTTCACCTATCACGTCATACGTGTTGGTTAACATGCATTCACAATTCAGATTCCATAGAATGAATTATGGTGTATTGGACAGTCATTCATAAGTGATGGTGAGTGCGATACTCTTCATCATCTTCCTTGATTACAGAGTTGTCAGGTGTATCTCCTAGCAGTTCTTCGTATTATGTTTAGCAAGTCATTACTAATGAGTATGTCTCTAATGGTGTTGGTACACATCAATGAAGTAAGACCCATTTACCTTAAGTTCTATCATACTAAAAGAGCCATAGTTCTAAACATTGGTATGACGTTATCTACAATGATATTTGCTAAGACATGAAGATTAAGTTCATAATATGGAGTTCATGTTTCAAAAACAATTCTGGAACTCCCACTCAGATAAACATCCCTCATATTTTATTCTAAGTGATTACACGATCCTTGAACACCATACCTCCCCCGATCATCACGGCCATCAGTATGTTGTTCAAGGTAGGCCATCATGCCAATCACATCATCCATGTGACTCATGCTCGACCTTTCGGTCTCTTGTGTCCCGAGGCCATATCATATACATATGCCAGGCTCGCCAACCCTATGTGATTTGTTGCTGTGTCATGCAAGGCCATATCATATACATATGCCAGGCTTGCTACACCCACCTCATGTGAACGAAAAAATGTTTGACACACGTGTGACACGTGGTGCCTCCATAATGTAGAACTTTCCAGGTGGTGCTCACTAGGGTAAGGACACTATGTTGGTTTTAGTGAGGGATCATCCTATTATGCTACCGTCGTATATCTAACATATTAGCAAAACAGGATGCAACATAAATCATACATGCTATGATTCCCCCCGACATGCAAATTAAAGTTAAAAACGCCTTTCTACTTTATCTTTTGCAAGTTTTACGTGGCTGCTAGGGGTTTCGAGAAAAGAACCGCTTTCTATCCTGCGAAAACAAGCCACAACACCAATCCCGCAATTGTCTCTATTACACCCCTGTCGGGGCCCTCCATTGCAAACATCTTCGCATCGCTAATGCAGAGAGACAGACACCCCCCAGCCACTTTATATGGTACAAGCCATATGTCAAGCGTGGAACCAGTCTCGCGTAAACGCGTAAGGTCGGTCGGGGGACGCTTCATCAAACATTGCCGCAACGCAAAATGAGTACACGTGAGAGGGTAACAATTGGAGAATTGATGCCCACATACTAGATGTGTTCTATCCGTACAATACATCTACGCATAGCCTTGCTCATGATACCACTGTTGGGGTTCAGGGCAGAAAACACAAATTTTTCATAACCTACGAGACCCATACCCAAGACCTATGCTATGCTGATGCAAGTAACGGAAAAAAATAGATCACATACCAGTATGTAGTCCGTTAAGCGGGAAACGTTCCCGCATGAACGTGGTTGGTGTAGTCGTACCGGCAATCCCCGATGCCGTGCAGATCCACGATGACTCCTGTAGCCACCCGATCCTTGCAGACCGATGACGGGATTACGTCCCCGTCGGAACGTTGTCGATGAAGACCTCGCGATACGACCACGACGATGAAGTAGCACCACAAGTGTAGTGCCTCGCGGGATTATACACATACAGTATACCCGACGTCCCTCCGGGCTCCGAACCAGTAGAGCAGCGGAAAGAAGATGGATTCGGATCCCAATTCCAGCAGCACGACGGCGTGCGTATAGTGGAGAAATCCCCAACCAAGTGTAGACTCCAAACAAGGGGAGTCCACTCGAGGAAGGAGAAAGGAGGGAGAGAGAGATGAGAGAAACTTGTCTCAAATCAATTTTGTATGAAGAAAAAGGGCACCCTACACCTCCTTATATAGGCCAAGGAGGGGTGCCACCCTCCCTCCACTTCCGGGGTGGGACTAATCCCAAGGGAGGGGGTAAATGGCGCAGCCCTAGGGGGCCCCCCTCATGGCGCCATGGCCCATGGGGGAGGACTCCGTCTCCCCCTAATGGGCCCTATGAGGCCCATGTGCCTTTTCTTCCATTTTAATTATATTTAAATACATTTTAATATTTAATTCATATAATTAAATAATAAAACATATATTAAACATTATTAAATATATTTTGAACCTTTCAAAATACCCGGAACAACTTCCGGCCTTCATCGGAACAATTCCGGTGTTCTCTCCAATTTCTCCGGTGATCCCGAATCAATCCTTACTGCGTCGAGTACCCTTAAGTGTAACACCCTACGGTCCGGGAAACAACAGACATGATAGAGACAATTCTCATTGATCAATGACTAATCAATTGGACCTGGTTACAATCCTTGATAGCCCCTGCGCTTCCATCGAATGAACTTCAATCGCTGTTGGATCCGTTAACCGTGTGCCTGTTCCCTTTGTCCTATGGTACTTTGTTTGTCCGAGGTTTGATCATCGGTATCCAATATACCTAGTTCGTCCTCGTTCTCAACAAACAAGTTTACTCGTTCCCGTGATATTACAACTCCGTGACCTAGTCACACGTTTGCAAACTTTATGATGCAATATCACCGAGTGGGCCCAGAGTACCTATCCGTCACACGGATGGACAAATCCCGCTTTGATCTATTTGCATACTCATCAACCATCTATTTCGGAATACCCAAAGTGCACCGTTATGGCCAGCATATTTCAGTCAGGCGGTGGGATACAAATCAAAGTCTCCTCATAGATGACAATTACGTATGATCATTACGGTCAAAGGATCTGGTCACTACGTTATAGTTATCGCAATGTCGAACTATGTGACTTGATCACATCGCAACACTTCTGGTGGGTGTATGTCCATCATATCATTATCCAATGATAAGACTCCATTGTCAACAGACGCCATTGTCTCATGATCAGGAAACCTTGATCATCAATCGCCCAATGGACTAGTATACTAGGGTTTACTAGGGACCTGGTTGTTTGTATACCACACCTGTATTAATGTTTCCGCTTAATACAGTTCTAGCACGGTATCAAACGTATTATGAACTAATGGAATATGCTCGATAAAACATATTTTATTTGCTTCTAGGGCACATTCCCAACACTTTTGGCTTATCAGTAGCGCCCTAGGGCGCGCTACTGCTAGCATGCTACAGCTAACTTGTAGCAGTAGCGCGCGTACGCACCCGCTAATACTACACCAGTAGCGGCCCCCTTAGATCCCGCTACTACTAATACCAGTAGCGCGTACAGGTAACAGGGCGCTACTGGTATTTATTTTTCATTTTCTGTTTCTTTTTCCCATCGTATTTTTGCTGTATTTGTACAGGTATTATACAATATAGTCTCATACACATACACAGGTTTTCTACTAATATAGTCTCATCATATCATACACATACAATAATATGATGACCATATATATATCATCATGATCTCTCATATCCAACACAAATGATGTCTCTCATCATGTCATCTCTAAAATAGCGATAGAAGTTGTCAAAATATCTTAAATACATGCAACTACAAGCAAGTTTCATCATCCATCTAAACTATGATATATACTAGAAGAGCGGTCACTATGAGGAAGAGTGGAATTATGTAGTAGCTCATGAAGCGCCGCCTCTGATCTTCCTCTCGCGCTAGCGTAAATCTCAAGTAACTAGCTTCCGCTTCCTCTCTGGTATTGAAACCTCTTTGGATGCCGCCCGGGAACCGGTGCAGTTGGGCCTGACATTCTGGCCACTCATCGTACACTCCTGGAACCTTCCCTATGTACACGGCATAGCACTTCTTCGACATCGATGATCTATGTACCTATTAGAGATGCATATTCATTATAGGAATTCAACAATAGTACACAACATAATATACTTGAGCAACACGAAGACAAAAAGTAAGTGAATAGATGCAACATAAAGTAACATACATAATATAATATACACACGTTGTTCATGGTACCCCAACTAATTCACTAGCTAGCAAGCGTTACGCAAGTAGTTCAACATGACCGTTAAATTACATCACAAAGGTTTCATATCGCTTCCAAAAGTATAAATTCAACCGAGACATCATCATCGGCATAGTCAATACACTAGAACTTCCATCCATCCATATCTGGGAGGACGCACCCTAGCTTATTGAATGGCGTAATGTCCAAAAGATGCATTCCTACGCGAGTTTTAACACCAGCTCGCGATATTGGGCCGTGGTAGAACATCCCCTTCTTGTCGACGACTTCTTTCATGATGATGGTTGCAATATCCTTTAGGATGCGAAAGAAGTCATCTCTTACTTTATAATCCGGTTCGGCTAAGTTTTTTGCCCATATCATGATATGATTGTCATCTTTGCTTGCCATGCGAAGACGTTGCTGATCCTTTATGAACTCCATCATGAGATGGATGACATAGTATCCATCATTTGTACTTCCTTCCGGTTGATGGATACTGCAGAAGTTGGTTTTATGCGAGAAACACGGCGCGCCCTTCCTTCGTGACTTTTTATCGATGTGGCCACCCCTCATGCCGAAGCTCTGGAGAGTGGAATCCAGAAGACTCATTACTTTGGTGTAGTCCTTCCTTTTGAAGTTCCTAGACGAGTCGAAATACACGGCATGGGAGACTCGCGCGAAAAGAACGATAAGGACGGCGTGCCCCTCGCTGCGCAAAATAAATGCACCTCAAATTAGCTAGCCTCCATATGAGAAAAGGAATGATTGAAATGTAAAGGCAATCGGGCAATGACTTACATTGGATGATAAGGCACGAGAACCATTTCCTTCTCCTTATTCATCAGCATGAAATTTTCGATGTACTCCCTAGCAGTTTTAAGTTCATAGTCACCGAGCGACAAGAAGGACTCATGCATGTAGTATGGATCTGCCACCGCGATTTGCGAGATTTCCTCTCTTTTGATGACAAAGCTCATATGGAGCACAAAAAGGAGGACGATCGTAAAATCGAGCCGCCTAGTGAGGAACATCTCAAAGATGTGATCAAACCGCAGGAAGAACACTTCCGCAGGTGCCGTGTCGACGTAGCCCATGCTTGGAGGCACACACACCGCATAAAGTGGATATCCTGGATCCTTCGACGCGAGAAGGCTTTTCTCTGTCGACAGTACATGGTCGTGCAGTCTCCTGAGATCCCCTGATATGCTCTCCAGCGGTTTCGGCGGGAGGATCGGCTCGCCCGCGACATGGATCAACGCCGTACCTTTCATCGGTACACGGTCTGCAAAACCGGTTGGCGGAACCGACTTGCTGCTAGAAGCATTGACAGCCTTTTTGGCAGCTAAGTCTTTCCTATTCGGTCTCTTCCTCGGATTCTTTTGGGGGAGAGGTTGTGATGAGCCTTTCATAGCGCCCTTGATCGCCAACCCAAGTGTTGACGGGCTGAGAAAGGGTTGTTCATGCTGGTTTGAGGCGGCATCTGGAGGCGTGTCCTGCAAGGGTTGCACGAAGAGAGACTTTTTGCACTCAGACCTAGGATGCTCCTCCTCCAACAGAATATCCATCTCCTCGTCCACATGCTCCTTATTGGCCGAGTCATATGGCTGACTCATCATTTCTACTTCCTGATTAATGAAGGCGGTGTTGAGGAATTGCATAGGGTCACCATCCTCGTCCATGTCATCATCCATTGCTTGCTGGAGCACGGGGGAGAAATTACGATCCACTCTGCTTGGACCGCCTTCCTCGCGTCGCTCGCCGCTCTCACCTAGCATAACAGGCGGCGCTAATAATTGCGGAGGCGGGGTGGTGGTATTCATACCTTCTAGGGGATGTGTTGTCGTTGGTGTGGTCATCACGGCGGCCGACTCGACACGAAGAAGACCCTTCAGCCATAGGATGAAATAGCCCTTGCAGTCTTCAAGCCGCTTAGGGGTCTCGTCTTCCTCTCCCCCGAGTTGTACCGGAGGATCCAAATCCTCATGGCCCGGTTTGACACTCGCCACGGAAACCTTGAAAGTGGTATTGGGCATCTGCATGGTGTGGATCATCCGGTCCGTGGGATTTATTATCGTTGCCTTTCCCACATCCACCGTCTGGCCATTGATCATGTATAGTAAGGTGCACGGGGTTCTCTCGGCTTGCGAAAACATGTCTACGGCGTCAGACATCCAAAAGGCAACGAAAAAGGGATATATTATAGATATGTTGGTGTGACGCGTAATTACCGTGAGGGCGTCGAGCTCAGCCAAAGGCGAAGGCCCGCCTAACACGCCAGAGACAGAGGACGAGCTGCTATGAGCGGCTAATGGAGCATGTCCGGATGCGAGAGCAGGCCCCGCTGGTGCGATGTTCACCGAGTTGCTCCAGACGAAGCTAGTACGGGGAAAATCCGCTGCCATTTTGTCTGGATTTTGCTTCGTCCACTCGATAACAGCTGGGATCAAGGATGAAACCGAAGCTGCGAACTCATCTCTACAGGCAGCTAAAGCTGCATTGACTGCCGACTTGATCATCTCTTGTTTGGTCGCTTGTTCGGTCTCAGCTACTTTTTTCTCAACCGCAAGCTTCACCTTCTCGTCGATGTTGACCTGACTAAACTTCCTTCTCTGCCTTTTGGCCTCAGGGTCCTCGTGGTAGTAGTTCTTCCAATGGGCACCGTCTCCGACGCCGTGCACACGTCCATGCTACGGCCGAGTGTCCAAAGAGAGGCCCTTCATTATGTTCAAGGCCCGGTTGAGATGGGTGTCCCACTTGGGCCTCATCGTCGACTGAGACGATGAGTCGCTTTCGGCATCAAGCTTGTGTTGCTCTTTCTGCGAAAGAAACGTGGACCATTTACAAATGTTAGTACAACGTGTATTTTGACTTGACGAGAAGCTAATATAAGGTGGAAAAAAATATTACCAGTAATCTCATCAATTCCCTCGTGGGCGCACTCGTGGACCAAACCTTTTTCTTCGAGTCCCACTTGTAGCGGGCCCTGATGAATTCATACTCCTGCGGGTCGGTGAACTCCGCCAAGGGGTCTGGGATCCCCGCGGCTTCACGTTCCGCGTCCTCCTTGTCCCATATGGGCCTTTTGCCAATGTAACCACGGCTTCCGAGGCGGTATTTCCCCGTGTTCCTTTTCTGAAGCCCCTTGAATTTCGCGGACCTAAGCTTGGCTTCGTCGGTAGCGCAAGTGTCCTTGAATTTTAAGAACTCAGCTTCCGTAAGTGATGGATTGTCCGCAAAAATCTTGGAAAAAGGTTTGTTCTTCTCAATCAATCGTTTCACCCTCACTTTCCACGCGGACAATGCGTTGCTGAACTTGACCATGGCGGCGGCGTTTATGTCACTCATGGTATTATCATCCCACGGAGTTTTTCTCTCATCCCGATCTGGGAACTTGAATCTGTTGTGCAGCTTTGTAAGGAGTAAATGTTCCATATTTGGTATACTTCTCAAGTCATAGTCGTTGATGCTCACGGTTTCCCGTAGGATGCATCCGACTTGGTTGCCGTAGCACTTGCGAGCTTCCGCCGACGCTATTGGCTCAAATTTGCCAGGATGCACCTTTGTCACTAGCAGTTTGTCGGTGCCGAGCTTGTTTGGTTTTCGTACCCTCTCCTTCTTCTTATTTGCTGGTTCATTAGCGGCTTCAGCGCCGCCGGTGTCGGTGGCGCCGGTGTCAGTGCCATCGGTGCCATCAGTAGTGCTGTCGGAGTCGATTTCGGCGTCCATCGCACTAGCGGCATTTGGACCTTTGTCTCGTAGCTGAGAAGACATATGGTCGAGGAAGGCGTGTTCATGCTGCTGGTAGTCAAAATCTTCATTTGCACCGGCTTCATCATTGGTCGACATGTTTCCTACGATATATTTAGTCTCCAAGTTTAATTCTCAAACTATAAAAAAAGGACTAAATACCATCCTATCAAATACCGGGCACTCGATATGTCATACTTTGTAGCACAAGTCATGTCGAAATTCACGGTAAATTTCGGCATGACCTTTGCTAAAAAGTGGACATATCGGGAACCTGAAATTTTCCGGAACGGAAATAAATCAACATTACGGCAAAACATAGGCCCCTCGGATCCCTGCATATGGAAAAAAGAAGAAAATTCGTACACAATATCATTTCATTTGCATTTTCAACTCCAAAAGTTCAAATAACAACTGCACTGCACTGCATAGCCCGAGTTATTAACAACAACAAATGTGCTACAACGTCCCATCAAAGCATCTTTCCAACAAGCTTAACAGCTCAACTGAAACCAATTAAGTAAGAGGAGGAACTAATAACAACTGCAACACAGAAAATACAACAATATAGTCATACATTTTGATTTAACTACTAGTGATGTGAGGCATAAATATTCTCCTAAATATGAACTATTCACAAGGCCATTTAACAAATACTAAAATAAAGCAGAGAAGAACATGCACTTTGCTAATCTTTCAAAAGCAGAGCAATTCGGCATGGTTAATTTGTGCATCATCAACACAAGCATGCAGTCAGTAGCCACCAAAGGTTATCGAAACAAAGCCTAGATTTCATGCAACCACATAACAGTCACTTGTAATGAACACACACACACACAAAAAGGGAAGAAATGCCGAATTTCTCTGCTTTTCATCCGTATGAGTTTGAAGAGTATGAGCGCTGGCTCATACTCGATCGAATTCTTACACATTGCAGCTCATGAATATACGAAATCTAGACCATGAACAAGCACCACTTCACTCAACAGCGTCAGATGAATTGTGAAGCATCCACATGCAGCACAAACCTACTACTAGCACTAGAAGTTAGCCATGGAGGCGAGGCGACGAGGGCGGGGAGGCGAGGCATACCAGGGAGGCGAGGCAACGAAAGCGGGGAGGCGCGGCGATGACGAGGGCGGCGGAGGCACGACGACGAGGGCGGGGAGGCGCGGCGACGACGAGGGCGGCCGCGGAGGCGAGGCGACGAGGGCAGCGGAGGCGCGGCAACGAGGGCGGGGAGGCGCGGAGACGACGACAGCGGCCGGGGAGAAGTTTGAGAGGGAGAGATAGAGGGGAATGAAAAGAAGAACCTGCCCGACCGGTTTAAGTGAAACTTAGCAGTAGCGGGCCCTGTCAGGGCGCGCTACTGCTAAACGTAGCAGTAGCGTGCGCTGACAGGGCCCGCTACTGCTAAGTTTAGCAGTAGCGCGCTCTGACAGGGCCCGCTACTGCTAAAACTTAGAGGTGACCCACTTAAGTTAAGCAGTAGCCCTCTCTGACAGGGCCCGCTACTGCTAAACCTTAGCAGTAGCGTGCGCTGACAGGGCCCGCTACTGATATTTCTGGCATTTTTTTCCCTCTTTCCATTTCCTTTTTAATTTTTTTCCCGAACAACGACCGATACAATTTATATAATGTATATTTAACAGCGGCAATATATAATTTGACCGATCGATAACGCGGTTAAAGTGCAAGTATATAAAATAGATACATATACAGATTACAACACACATTTAGTTTCTCAGCGTCGAGGACGTTTCTTAGTGATTAGTTTCTTTCATTTTTTGTTCGTTTCCGAATAATTTAGGCCCTCGTTGTGACTTTTCCTTTTCCATGGAGTACGATCTTTCATAGGTAATGTAGTCTTCATTCTTCTTTTGACATATGCTTCATCGTCGTCGTCATCTTCCCTCATCGGGTTGCCATACTGGTCATAGTCTTCTATGTTGGCGACTCCATCCATTCCAACGATGTTTCTTTTGCCTCTCCTCACGACAACACGGCTGGGATTGCTCGGGTCAGTTATGTAGAAACATTGTGTCACGTGCTTAGCGTGTATCCATGGCTCATTTTTGGCGATGACATTCACGGTAGCGCTTTTGGCGTCGGGTATAGACATAGTAGTGAAATACCGGTTTTCTCTTTCAACATTCTTAGCCCATCTGATACGGAACATCGTCGCATTGTGTAGTCCAGAGTAGTTAAGTTCCCAGATCTCTTCGACCCTTCCGTAATATCTTTCAGTTGAGCCGTTGTCGTCAGTCATGCATTCTATCGTCACCCCCGAGTTCTGGAAATCACTTTTCATATCTCTGGACTCCGTATAGAACGTGTATCCGTTTATATCGTATGCCTGATAGGTGAGGAAGTTGACAGCAGGGCCATGTGCTAAGGCGTATATGAGCAATGCGTCTGTAGACCCCTCTTCCGGGGGATTGGCAAGAACATGCTCTTTGAACCAAGGAAAGAAAGTGGAGTTGTGCTCTCTATTAACTTCGGCGTCCGTCTTGCGTAGGCCCTGGTCATGGTACTTCTTGGCGATGGTTTCTTTGTGCAGTGTCACGAAAGGGTCTACGACGTCAAGATGTTGTAGCACTAGTAAGTTTGACCTGTCAAAGTCATTGCGTCGATCCGAGTGGTCGACATGCAGTTCCCTCCGACCGTTGGTGTGACCTTCTCCTCCGAGCCTCCCATGGTGCTTGTTAACGGGCAAACCAACAACAGGGACGTCGTCGTCTCCGTTGCTTAGATAATTCTCGCAGAAAGAGATGCACTCTTGTGTCAGATAGCCCTGTACGATGCTTCCATCTGGTCGGGACATGTTACGAACGAATCCTTTGATGACCCCATTCATCCTCTCGAACGGCATCATGTTGTGCAGGTATGACGGGCCAAGGTCGATGATGTCGTCCACAATGTGGACACACAAATGCACCATGACGTCAAAGAACGCGGGCGGGAAGTACAGCTCGAGCTCACATAGTATGACAACAATCTCTTCCTGTAGCCTTGTGAGCTGCTTCGAACTGATCGACTTTTGAGAGATAACATCGAAAAAATTACAGAAACCAGTAAGTGTGTCACGGACGTGATTGTCCATTATCCCTCTAAGGGCAACCGGTAGTATCTGCGTCATCATCACGTGACAGTCATGAGACTTCATCCCGCTGAACCTTTTTTTCTGCATGTCTAGATATCTGCTTATCTTCCCACAGTAACCAGAACTAACTTTTATTCCGGTAAGACACTTGAAAAATTGATCGAACTCCTTCGTATTGAAGGTGAAGCAAGAAGGGGGGCAATATTTCTCTTCCTTCTTCTTTACTTTTTTGCCCCGCCTGCTGTCCCCCGCCTCTGTCTCCGTCTCTGTCTCGGCCGTTTTACGGGGCATGTGGAGATCTGCCCTTATTTCCAAATCTTCCAAGTCTCTTCTTGCCTTCGGCCCATCCTTGGTCTTCTCCGGCATGTTTATCAGTGTGCCAAGAAAACTCTCGAGAACATTCTTCGTGATATGCATTTGATCAAGACAATGAGGTGTATCGAGTTTGGGCCAGTACTCCAAGTCCCAGAAAACAGACCTTGTTTTCCATACCTTCAGCAGCGGCTCCGGTTTTTTCATCTTTCCAGGCGCGGGGCACTCTTTCCAGTTTTTCAACAACTCATCAATTTCGGCGCCGCTCCTCTTACGTGGAGGTCCTCGATGCTCAGACTCACCATTGAATAGATCTCCACGGTTTCTCCACGGGTCATTCTTCTTGAGCCATCTTCGATGCCCCATGTACACGATTTTCGCAGACCCACCATCTTTCGTTAGATGCTGAGGCGTTGTATCATCCATGCACCTCATGCATCCGCAATATCCATGGCACACCTGGCCCGATACATATCCGTAACCGAGATAATCGTTCACCGTCGTCAGCACCGCGGCTTTCATATAGAAATATTCTTTTTCAAAAGCGTCCCATGTCTTTACTGGTGATTTCCATAACATTTCTAGCTCCTCTTTCAATAGCTCGAGATATAGATTAATATTATTTCTCGGCTGTTTCGGCCCTTGAATCAGAATGCTCATGTGTATGTACTTTGTCTTCATGCACTTCCACGGGGGAATGTTGTACATCCATACAAACACGGGCCATGTGCTATGGTTGGTGTTCTGCTTGCCAAACGGATTCATGCCATCTGAACTCACGCCAAGCATGACGTTCCTTGGATCAAGATGAAATCCATATTCGGCGTTCAACGCTCTCCACTGGCTTCCATCCACAGGGTGTCTCATCTTCGGATCATCTCCATCATCGAGCACCTTCCTGACCGCATGCCACCGCATGAGCTCAGCTTCCTTAGGATCTACGAAATAACGCTGCAGACGAGGAATGATCGGAAAGTACCATACAACTTTCTGAGGAGATTTCTTTCCGGCCTTCTTGTATCTATCAGCATTGCACACCGTACAACTGGTTTTTTCTGCGTTCTCGTTCCGATAAATGATGCAATCGTTGATGCATGCATGGTATCTAATGTGCGGCAGATCAAGAGGGCACACAATCTTCTTGGCCTCATCGATACTAGTAGGGCAAAGGTTCCCCGGGGGAAGAACTGTCTTGTTTAGATACTTGAGATGATCATCGAGGCTTTTGTCGCTCCATTTGTTTTTAGCCTTCATCTTTAGAAGTTCGAGCGTGAAACTCAAGCGGGTCACCTCAGGAGCGCAACCATCATACAATGGAGTCTTCGAGTCTACCTCCAGTTGCTCCAACTAGGCCTCCTCTCTAGAACCAGCTCTGTCGCTAGTCGTCTTCTTGCGAAGCAGGTCTCGAACATGAGGGTCCCGCACGATTGAATTTAGTAGCGACGAAGGATCCATCATGTCCGCATCTTCTCCGTCATGTTCGGTCTGATCTTCTCCGCCATTACCATGTGCGGCCTCTTCTCCGCCGTCATTTCCAGCGCCCTCTTCGTCTTCGGATCCATCAATCATCTCTTGATCCGCTGCCATGGGGTTAATGGTTGCACCGTCGATATCGTCATCATCATCTTCAGTTATCCATCGAGTATAGCCATCCATGAAACCATATCTAAGCAGGTGCGCCTTCAAACGTCCACCCTTAAAGGGGTCCAGCCAGACGCCTTCTTTGCATTTTCGACAAGGACATAAAATTTCCTTTTCATTTTTTTCAACCATGTCGTCCACTGCGGATCGCAAGTATCTATCCACCATCCTTCCACAGACCTTCATGGTCGCCTACGAGTTATACAAACAAAAGATTATAACAACATGCATATGCATATCAAAGTCATACAAAAATTCGGCATGACCTTCCTAAAAATAGGACATATAGAGTTTGCCCGAAATTCGCCGAAACGGAAGTAAATCGACATTTCGGCAAAACATAGGCAAACTCTCATATCACACACCCATACACACACACAAATATTTTCATTGATGCAAAGCACAATTTTTTACTCACATCTCATGCATCCACGTACCTAGCTAGCTAGTAATTAATGAAGAGATAGAGAGAGAGAGAAAGTATATACGTTTTGTTAAAATATCACACTTGGGAGAAGCTTGCACTAGCTAGTGAGGGGAAGGAGACAAAGGTGAGAAAGAGAGATAGCTAGATGCATTTATGCATGATATGTGGTGGTGGAGGAGGAGCAAATTAGAAGGAAAGAGAGAGATATTGCATTAATGAAGATGGTGTGTAGTGCATTAATGGAGATGGTGTAATGCATTAATGGAGATGGACAAGAGGTAGGAGAAGGAATGAGGAAGAAGCAAGTGAGGGAGAGAGAGGAGGGGGGAGGGGGATGGTTGGTGGAAAGGTGGCTGCTGCGCCTTACCAGTAGCGCCTGTACCGCTACTGCTATTCTTTTAGTAGTAGCAACCCAATAGATCACGCGCTACTGCTATTTGCGGGCCTCTGGGTTAAGTTGGGTCCACATTAGCAGCAGCGGTCGTAACGGAAGGGCGCTACTGATAAGTAGATAGTAGCAGCGGTCTTTCCAGGGGGGCACTGCTACTAAAACTTGTCAGCTGGGTTTGGTGGGGACCACCTATACCAGTAGCGGGTCCACAGATGAGGCGCTACTGATACAAGCATATCAATAGCGAGCGTCCACATAGAGCGCTACTGCTAATTAGCAGTAGCGCATGTCTTTAAGGGGCGCTACTGTTAAGCCTCTACCTATAAGCTTTTCCCTAGTAGTGTGAAAGGGCCCAAGGTAGTCGACTGGTCGAGCCTTGGTGAGTTGTGCTAGTGGCAAATACCTCAGTAGCCCAATCAAGCCTATGTCAATCGACACGAACTTGGAAAACAACCGGTGTCTAGCAAAGTTCATGCCACTGAAGGTCTTATAGGATCAATGCCGTCGGTCTCAGCAAATATCCTTAACGTGTCCATCATTGGCTCAACTTTCTTCATGATAGCGCATGGAAAACATCGGGAGTGAAGTCGCATTGTGGCAAGTCCTAGCCCGGCCGACTACGCAACGGAGTCCTACCTACGCGCGAACTTGCGCGACATCTAGGGTGCAGTGTGTCGCCACCCAATAATTATTTTTATAGAGGTGCAGAGCCTAGTTAGAAATGCACCCACTTGGAATAAATAAATCAAGTGGACTAATAGTAGTCACTCACGCGGAGCGTTTGCGAGCTCAGGCGAGGACTTGTTAAGAGATACACCAGCTCGGATAGTGGTCGCGTGAGTTAGTCGCGCAGGCACCCATGGAGCACTCTAGTTCCTGGATGGATTGTTTTCCTGGATGTTGATCGGGTCTTGATGGTTGGTGCGAGTAGACACTCGAGAACTTTATCACCTTCTGGGTGAGGGAGTGATACGCGAGAGAGGATAATTGCTTCTCGCCCTTCGTTGGTTACCCCAAGTGGAAGGTGAGATGCAGCATAGCGGAAAGTTTCCCTCGGTGAAGATAGCAAGGTTTTAAGATTGTCTCCCGTAGGACTCCGGCAATGATAAGTAGGTGGTGAAGTGAACAATGGCTCCGTTCACAATCTTCGAGATTGCTTACTTCACCTGGACCTGCACACAGACACAAATAACTTTTCTCCCAACGAAGTTCAGAGAGGTTGTCAATCTCTCCGGTCTTGTTGTTTACAAAGGATCAAAACACAAGGGATAATGATAATGATAGCAACTGAAAGTTAAAGCATAAAAGTAAATAAGCGTGTAAACAGTAATGAGAATATGGACCGGGGTCCCATGATGTTCACTAGAGATGTCTCTCTCTCAAAAGACGATAAAACTGCTATGCGAGGTAAACAAATTAAAGATGGGCAATTGACAGGATTATAAACGCACCGCAATGCTAACTATGCTACAAAAGAAAGGAAGAGGCTCAAAAGCATGGGTGATACGTCTCAAACGTATCTACTTTTCCAAACACTTTTGCTATTGTTTTGCCCTCATTCTTGCATGATTTGGATGAAACTAACCCGGACTAACGCCGTTTTCAGCAGAGCTGTATGTATGGTTTTATTGTGCGCAAGAAAATGGATTTTTGGACGTCCCAGAAAATCCACGCACTCGATGGAGCCAGATGCCAGAAGTGGGACCAGAGGGGAGCCCATGGGGCCCCAGGTGCCCCCCTGGCGCGGCCAGGGGTGGGGCCGCGCCCTCTGGCCGCCTGGAGGCCTCCCCCTCCTCTGGAGCCCTACCGATGCTCCTATTTATTCCCGTGACGCAAAACCCCAGAACAGAAGTCGTTTTCCCAATTCTCATCGCGGAGCCGCCGCCACCCTCTGTTCTTCTCCGAGAGGGCTAATCTAGAGGCTGTTTTGGCCTCCGGAGAGGGGAGATCATCGCCATCGTCATCACCATCAGCACTCATCCTCCCTCCATGACTCCTCCGTCCATGTGTGAGTAATTCCCTGCTGTAGGAAAAGGGGATGGTAGGGATTGGATGAGTTAGATCATGTAATAGTTTATCAGATTGTTGGGGGCATGTTGCCTATCATCTAGATTGGTGTCTATCATCTTTTCTTCAACTTGTTGCTCTTAATGCTTGTCACTTTGCTCCCGAGTGCCATGATTTCAGATCTGAACCCTTTGTGTTTGCATGAATATATTTGTGTTCTTGATCTTATCTATGAGTTGTATCCACCTGTTATAGTCCGGAACCGGCGATCCCAATGGTGACAGCTTGGGACACCAAAGGGGATGGACTATAATTTGAGGATTTCATGTATCCATTGATTGTTAATGCTTTGTTCCGGTGCTCTTTGATAGGAGCACCTTAATCTCCATAAGTTCCTTTTGGCCCCGTTCGTAGCGGGATGGTAGGACAAAAGATGTTGTGCAAGTTCTTATTGCAAGCACGTACAACTACTTGTGGGATACATGCCTGATGTTTGATTTATGCCTAGATGATCATTGCTTTTCTGTGTGCCTTGCCCCAAGTTGAATACATGATGTATCTTATCCATGCAGCGCCCAACCATCCATCTCCCTTGCCTACAGTGTTTTTAATTCTGCTGGTCACTAGTTGTTTACTTTCGCTATTCCACTATTACCATTGCTATCATCACTTCCATATCGCAGTTGCTATTAATATTTTGTTGCAAGTAAGTGTATCTCAGGTGCGGTGGAATTGACAACTCCACTGTTAAAGCTTGTGGATATTATTTGGCTCCCCTTGAGTCGAATCTATAAATTGGGTTATTCTTACCCACAAAGACTATCTCAGTCCCTTGCAGTTGTGGTTTATCAAACCTGTTTTCTGGCGCCGTTGCCGGGGAGCATAGCTTTATTCACAAGTCTACCTGAAGTATTTTACCTGCTTCAATTTATCCGCTATGGGTAAGAAAGAAGACATTAAGGTCCCGATCCTACCATCCCGTACGAGAAAAGGTACTGTTCTGAACACTAGTTCTACACTTGATTCACCTTCAGTTATGAGTAAGTTTGCTTCACCTCCACCACATGATGCCTCTACTGAATCTGTTACTATGTCTGATACTTTTGATGATGCTTCTACTACTCTTGATGATATTGGTTCACTTAGTCATGCTCTTGAGAAACAGATTGCTGCTGCTGCAAAGAAATATGGAATTGAAATTCCTGATACTTGCTATCCTTTTGATGGAACTTACACTTATCCTGATTTGAGTAAACTCATGGAGAGACTCCTTGACGATGATTATATTATACTTGATGATGATTTATGCAGGGAGCTAACAGATTTTGTCGACTCTGACCCTGATGCTATTAAGAAGCTTCTCGAAAAACACTCCCTGAAGAACAAGACCGTCCCAGATCCTACTTTTGCTACGTCTCCTATATGCATCAATGATCCTGATTATAATTTCTCTGTTGATCTTTCACTTATATCTATGGTTGAATCTGACCCCTTTTATGGCAGAGAAAATGATGATGCTATTGCAAACCTGACCAAACTCACTGAGTTAGGTGGCTTGTTTACTACGGATGAAAAGATACGGAACTTCTATGTTACTAAACTTCTGCCTTTCTCTTTGAAGGAAGGTGCTAAAGCATAGTACGATGCACTACCATGTGGTTCCGTTAGGAGTCCTCAAGACTTAGCTCAATATTTTGTTGCTAAGTACTTTCCTGCTCATATGCAACATGCTGCTTTACGAAAAATTTATAACTTTACTCAGTTGTAGGATGAGAACCTCCCTAAAGCTTGGGGGAGGTATTGCAGTCTGATCTAGGCTAGGCCAGGACATGGAGTCCCTAAGAATGAATTAATTGATATATTTTATGCTGGTCTAACTGATGAATCTAGATCCTATTTGGACAATTGTGCTGGTTGTGTTTTCAGGAAAAGAACACCGGACGATGCAGAAGAATTGATGGGCAAGATTGCCAAGATTGCTCTCCAGTTGGTCGCTTCCCAGTCTTTTGCTAGCCTTCACTCGCACCAAGCGGAATTCTTCTTGTGCATCCAAACTCCTTTTCAAACCAGTTATTCCACTTGAGTCCACCATATCTGCCTATATGTGGTATTTACCGGCCACTCCTAACTTAGACTTTCTTGTGCCATCTCGAAATTTATTCAAAAGCTTCCCTTTTTTAACCGTACAAGCTCATGGTGCGGTGAGGGAAAATCAGTATATGTCATGCCAAAAATATTTTGACAGAAGTTTTAACTAGTCAATGAAAAATATATGAGAAGTTACACCTCCCCATACGTGATGATGGAATGAAATGGACCAAATGCTGCTTATGATAGATGGAACGATACCCTCCTTCCATACTTGAGGAAAAATAAAAGGTTCCAAAGACCATCAAAGGATCTATGGATAAGGAAACATGTGTAAGCAAAAGGCATTAATATGGTTGGCATGGGCGGTAGTGAGAGACCTTTACCGTTCACCGTTGACTGGAAAGTTGCACCTCCCAAAACACTTTTTACCTCTGTTTTCAAAACCAAGAGCTCTGGTACATGTTTAGTCTTTGCTTCCTTCCACGGATTTTCAACCTTTCCATCAAACTCCACGGTTCGAGAGTCTCCACCCTCTTTCTTCAAAGCACCAGCTAGGAGAGCATGATTGTCATTCTGAGTGTAATGTGCATTGTCCCAAAGTATTACATTGCCTTTTGTATGATTGTGGTATTACTTATTCTGAATTCTTAGTTCTAGTCTCCTTTAAAACTCCGGGGGAGTTTCTGCATTTATGTTTTGCTTCACTCATGGAGGCTAGCGAAATACCACTCTAGTATGTTCAAACTTTGTGCATTGTAATCCTGTCTTGATTTTCAGTAGCATATTATTTACTTTTAGTTGTTTGTGATTCTTCATGTGAAAGAAGGATTGCTTCGTGCATTGTCCTCATAGCATTGTTTTGATACTTGCTAAACTCTTTTCGTAGTACTTGCTTATTTACATCTATTGAAGCAAAAGAGTTTGTCAAAGTTTTCTTTGTCGCGTTCAGTTCGTTGTACTGAATTGCTTGAGGACAAGCAATATGATAAGCTTGGGGAGTTGATACGTCTCAAACGTATCTACTTTTCCAAACACTTTTGCAATTGTTTTGCCCTCATTCTTGCATGATTTGGATTAAACTAACCCGGACAAACGCTGTTTTCAGCAGAGCTGTCTGTATGGTTTTATTGTGCGCAGGAAAATGGATTTTTGGGCGTCCCAGAAAAATACCAGAAAATCCACGCACCCGACGGAGCCAGATGCCAGAAGTGGGACCAGAGGGGAGCCCAGGGGGCCCCAGGCGACTCCTGGCGCGGCCAGGAGTGGGGCCGCGCCCTCTGGCCGCCTGGGGGCCCCCCGTCCTCTGGTGCCCTACTGATGCTCCTATTTATTCCCGTGACGCAAAAACACCAGAACAGAAGTCATTTTCCCAATTCTCGTCGCGGAGCCGCCGCCACCCTCTGTTCTTCTCCGGGAGGGCTAATCTGGAGGCTGTTTTGGCCTCCGGAGAGGGGAGATCATCGCCATCGTCATCACCATCACCACTCCATCCTCCCTCCATGACTCCTCCATCCATGTGTGAGTAATTCCTTGCTGTAGGCAAAGGGGATATGGTAGGGATTGGATGAGTTAGTGTTGGATATATGCTCTAGAGGCAAATAATATACGATTATTCCAATATATCTAAGCAAGTTCATAACCAGTTTCATACCGTGTGATGGCTTCTCGCCCTTTCGTTGGTTACCCCAAGTGGAAGGTTGAGATGTAGTGCAGCAGCAGTTTTCCCTCGGTGAAGATACCAAGGTTTGTCTCCAGTAGGACTCCAGAGATGATAAGTAGGTGTCAGCGGCGCAACTGACGTGGACCTGCACACAGACACAGATAACTTTGTTCCCAACGAAGTTCAGAGAGGTTGTCAATCTCTCCGGTCTTGTTGTTCAAAAAGGATAAAACGCAAGGGATAATGATAACAAGTAAAAGCAGTAAAGTAAATATCGCTTGGAAATAATAATGAGGATATGGACCGGGATACGTGATGTTCACTAGTGATGTCTCTCTCCCAAAAGACGATAAAACTGCTATGCGAGGTAAACAAATTACAGAAGGGCAATTGACATGATTATGAACGCAACGCAATGCTAACTATGCTACAAAAGAAAGGAAGAGTCTCAAAAGCACGGGCAGTACGCCAAAATAAGTAGACCGAAATCCATCTGCATCTACTACTAATCATCCACCTTGAGATATCTATCCAGAACATCTCGTTGGTATTAAGTTGCGAGCCCCACCCAAAGTGTAAACCCAAAGCAACAGACAACTACAATAAAAAGAACTTTGCGTAAAGTAGACAATCCTTGCAACCGCGGTTACAAGCACCGTTGTTTTCCCCCTTGTGGCAACAACACATCCCCTAGACTCATGTTTCTGTCACTCAAGCGTGTCATTGGGGGGTATGAACCCACAATCTAGCACAACGTTCCCTCTTGGAGTCACTACCTACTACTTGGCCAAAGCAATAAACAGCAACGGAGAACATGCAAGAATTACTTAGGAACAAAAATATAAGAGATAAAAACAAAATATATTACTCTATCACAATCTGAACATAATCTCATAATCCATCAGATCCCTCCAAACTCAGCATAGCAACAGCAGAAATATTACAAAAGTGCCTCGATCATGTAGGGCAGCTCACGAGGTCTAAACAATGAAGATCAAAGAGGGGAGGAGAACATCACATAGCTACTGATCACGGACCCATGGTCCAAGGAAAACTACGCACGAGACATCCGGGGAGCATCCATCGTGGAGAGGAGACTCCCGGAGGTCAATCCTCCCTCCGGAAGGGTGCCGGGAAGAGGTCTTTTGGTGCTCCCGATCTTCGGAAGCGCGGCGGCGGCGGAACAGAGGCGAGTTTGCGGAATAGGGTTCTTCTTCTGGAATTTCCCCGTGACGGAGAATAAATAGGCGAAGGGGGGCATCCAGAGGAGGACCAGGGGCCCCAGGCGCCCCTTGGTGCGGCCAGGGGTGGGGCCGCGCCGGGTGGCCTCCTGGGCCCCCTGGCTCCCCTCTGGCCCCTCCCGGGCTTTTCTCGAAGCTTCCTGTACGCTGATTTTTCCTGTATTTTTTCCAGAATTTTTTTGGCACTTTTTATATGGGGGAAAACTGAAATAGAAAAACAGCAGAAAACAGGAACTGGCACTGGGGTGCACTGAGTTAATAGGTTAGTCCAAATATGATCAAAAGTGTATGAAAGTGTATATAGATCATAGCAATATCACACAAAACATGCATGGAGCAAGCAGAAATTATAGATACGTTTTGGACGTATCAACATCCCCAAGCTTAATTCCTGCTCGTCCTCGAGTAGGTGAATGATAACAACATAATTTCTGTGGTGACATGCTAGCAACCATAAAAGAACTTTGAAAAGTAAAGCAATCAAGGTTAGAGATTAAATTCAAGTCATAACATGCAAGAGTCTATATTAGTATTGAAACAAGTAACAAAAGAACAATAGGTGCAAGAGCTCTCGCTGTCCGTGACTCGAATGTCTCCAAATTGTGTTTGCGTGCAAGAACGGGGATAGGGAATACGAGAAAAAAGTATTTTTGTGTTGAGAACTCAATCTACTAAAGTTTCACACTTGGTCTTCTTCTGGAATCTTATCTTGACTCGTCCCCAGACCACTAGCCAGTTACAAGTCAATTTGATCCACTCCTTTTCGATATTTTGAGCACTCATGCAATGGATGAATGTAAGCATGAGAATTTGCACTTAAGATGGCAAAGAGAGAAGTACGGTGGAGGAGGAAGACAAAAAGGGTGAGAAAGGCTCACATCAATGAGGACAACCATAGGCGAGAGGAGCCCATATGATAGATATGATGTGAGGAGTAGGGATTGCCATGCAACGGATGCACAAACGAGCTAAGAAGCTCTCCAATGGAACTAGTGGGGGTGCATCTAACTTGCTCGCTCATGAAGACCTAGAGCTCGTTTGAGGAGGCTCATCCTTGGAATATGCAAGCCAAGTTCTATAGTGTGAAGGTCCCCACATAGCTATATGCATAAAGAACATCTCTATGGAGTACAAGGATATAAAGGGAGTGCTAGTGTGGATCTCTCAAAAGGATAGTAGTGTTGCCCCTTTCTCTCTTTTTATTTCTTTTTTCTTTTTTCTATTTTTTTGTATTTTTTTGTGGCCTCAATGGCTCTTTCTGTTAAACTCTCATTTGTCCTCTTTGGGATCTTTTAATGTGTCCACTTTGGGATCTTTTCCTCACTTAAGGGCAACACTCTAATTTACAAGAGGGTAAAGGAGATCTTTCACACTTTACAAGGTACTCAAAACATAAAGAAGATGTAACTAACATGAAGTATGCAAGGTATGCCGCTGCCAGTGTAGCAGGAACATGTATGACATGAAGATCAAGTCATGAAGAGGTGGAAGTTGCATGGCAATGTAACTCGGAAAGGCTATGGAAATGCCTTGATATGTAGGTATGGTGGCTGTTTTGAGGAAAGATATAAGGAGGCTTATGATGACAGAGCGTATCATTCCAAGGGTTTGGATGTACCGGCGAAGGTGGACACCAACTCTCGGAGTGAGAAGAAGGCAATGCACGGCACGGAAGAGGCTAGCAAAATATGGGAAGGTGGAAGTGTCAACTTTCAATACTTATATTAGTCCGAAGAACTCATGCACTTATTATCGGTAACTCTCAATCTAATAAGGAGGTTCACAAAGAGACAAGTACCCCGAGGAGGAGAGTATGGGGGTTTGGTTATCCTTGCTCATCCTCGACTCATGGTACGTGAGTGTTCTCTGATATTCGACTCCTCAGAAGAGTAGTGATCCATCTAGTAGCTAGAGTTCTCAACTAGTTTTGTAGGTTTTGAAAATACACACGGATTGCCCAAAATACGACACCTATCACTAATAGGCAAGAGCTCTTGACACCAAAAGTTCAAACATTACTCACATCAATACCTCAAAACCAATGCAAGTTACTACTAAAATTAAATAGCAACCTCAAATACCTACTTTCAAAACAAGACACAACTCAGTGCAACAACCAACTCTCTTTAACAAGATAAACATGAAAACTAAAAAGAGTTCCAGCAACAAACTAAACAAAAGCCAAGGCTCTTGCTAAAGACAAACTAAGACTAAAACTAAACATGGCAGTAGCTATGAAAAGATAAAGAACACACAACAGCAAAAAGATAAGCAGGAAAAATCCTATGATGTGTTCTAAATTTTGAAAGTGGAGCGTGTTTCTCTCCCACACAAAGTAAGACGGGATATAACTTGTTATGAACAGCAAGAAAAGCTAAAAAAACTAAAAACAAAACCTAAGAGCGAGACGCTCCAAGCATAGCACGTAACGCATGAAGTGATAAAAATATAGTGAGACGAAGGACGAACTGATGATTGTTGATGGAGAAGGGGATGCACGGGGGCATCCCCAAGCTTAGATGCTTGAGTCTCTTTGAATATTTATTGGGGATGAATGGGGGCATCCCCAAGCTTGAGCGCTTGACACTCCTGGATCTTCTTTCATCATCTTCCATCACACACTTGAAAACTCCCTTCATACATAACTCATCATAAGCTGATTAGAGAGGTTAGTACCCTTAATAAACAATTTTTTCTCCACTGGATATAAAGATATTATTGAAGAGATACTGTTTCTCAAGACTTCCAAAAAGTTTTTGCAAAGAAAAAGCAAGCTTAAGGTTTGCAAAAGTTAGGAGGGACAAAACGTGGCAGAATCTGTGAAAAACAGAACAACAGATAGTAAAGAATTCTTTTGGGGTACTTCTGCAACTCAAATAAAAAAACTCAGAACATACGGAAGTTTAGTAATTGTATAGAGAATACTGTGTAAAAATTTCAGCTCAAAAAGATGAACTGGGATTTTTCTGGAATTTTTCTGGTCACGAGGACAGAATCTGTTTTCTGGACAGCATGTCACAACTTTTACTTCCCTTGCCGTAAGAGGCTATAACTTGGCACAAAGCTGAAAAATAAAGATACAATAATGTTGCTACAGAAGTAACAATCATAAAGACACAACAAAATCAAAAAGAAAAACCTAAATTCGTTGCGGGCTGCCTCCCGAAAGCGCTTCTTTAAAGACATTAGCTAGGCATGATGCAAAAGAAGAATCAAGTTTTATCAAGAGAAAGAGAATAACTAGCCCGTGTAACGGACTCAAAAGGTAACTTGATTTTATTTCTAGGGAAGTGTTCCATCCCCTTTTTGAATTGGAATTCAAATTTTATATTCCCCTCTTTCATGTCAATAACCGCACCAACAGTGCGAAGAAAAGGACGTCCCAAAATAATTGGACATAAAGGTTCACACTCTATATCCATAACAATAAAATCAACGGGAACATAGTTGTCATTGACAATGATAAGAACATCGTCGATCTTCCCTAAAGCTTTCTTTAAGGAAGAATCAACAAGACGAACACCAAAAGAACAAGGCTCAAAAGGTTTCAATTCAAACATATCAAATATTCTTTTCGGCATAACGAAGGTACTAGCTCCAACATCACATAAAGCATAGCAAGAGAAGTTATTTAATTTAATTTTGATCATAGGGTCCCAACCATCCTCTAGCTTCCTAGGTATGGAGGCTTCTACTCTAAGCTTCTCCTCCCTAGCTTTGATGAGAGCATTTGTGATATGCTCCGTGAAGGCAAGATTAACTGTGCTAGTGTGGGGGTCTCTAGACATTTTGTGTAGCAAACTGATAACTTATGAGAGGGTACAACTATCAAAATGAATATCACTACTATCAAAGGTGGTAGTAGTGTCATATAGGCTCACTTTTTTGAAATCCTCTATGTTCATAGGAGTTTCTTTTTCTACGGTTGAGGTATTAGCATCACCATTAATAGGTCCAACGGGACTAGGAGTGCATTGGGTGCTAATAGTTTGGGTGTCCTCAACAATTTGGATAGTGGCAACTGTGTGGTGTGTAGGAAGGCTCTTAATTCTATCCTCTTCCTCTTTTTCTCTAGCCCATCTTTCTTTAAGTTTAGCCATCATCCTAATATTTTCATTGATTTGTAACTGGATAGCATTAATAGGAGTGACCTTATTCTCCTCAAGGGGAGAAGTTCTAATTTTAAGCATCTCAATATCAAGGGCTAAGCTTTCTACCTTCAAAGAGAGATTATCTATTTTAGCTAATTTCTCCTCTACATTTTTGTTGAAGGCTTTTTGGGTAGTGATAAAGTCTCTAAGCATGCTTTCCAATTCAGAAGAGGGGTTCTTGTTGCTGGGGTAAGTGTTGTTGTTCCCATAGTTGGATGGAAACGGTCTAGGATTGCTAGCAAAATTTCCCCTATAAGCATTGTTGTTGAAGTTGTTTCTAGCAATAAAGTTCACATCTACTTGTTCTTGAGCAACCAAAGAATTTAAAGGAACATCATGAGGATCAATAGAGGGTTGCTTGGTAAGTAGAGACATAATTAAGTCAACTTTTTCATTGAGCGAGGTAATTTCCTCAACATAATTTACCTTCCTACCTGTTGGAGCGCGTTCGGTGTGCCATTGGGAATACTTGGTCATCATTTCATCGAGAAGCTTCGTGGCAGCACCAAGTGTAGTTGACATAAAGGTTCCTCCCGCGGCCGAATCTAACATGTTCCGCGAGGTAAAGTTCAAGCCTGTATAAAAAGTCTGGATAACCATCCAGGTAGTCAAACCATGTGTAGGGCATTTCTTAACAAGAGATTTCATTCGTTCCCAAGATTGGGCAACGTGTTCATTATTCAATTGCTTAAAATTCATAATATTACTCCTCAATTGGATAATCTTAGCAGGAGGGTAGTACTTCCCTATAAAAGCATCTTTGCACTTATCCCAAGAATCTATGCTATTTCTAGGCAAAGATTGAAACCAGATTTTAGCATCTCCCCTTAAAGAGAAAGGAAAGAGCTTGAGCTTAACAACATCACCTTCTACTTCTTTATACTTTTGCATATCACATAATTCAACAAAATTATTCAAGTGTAAAACAACATCATCTCCAGCACCAGAGAATTGATCTCTCATAACAAGGTTTAGCAAAGCAGGTTTAATTTCATAAGACGTAGCTGAAGTGGCAGGTGTGGCAATGGGAGTGCAGATAAAGTCTTGGTTGTTGTGACTAGTGAAGTCACACTACTTGGTGTTTTCAGTGGAACCCATAGTAGCAGCAAGTGTGGAAGATTTTTTTGTAAATTTTGATAAAAGACACAAAGATAAAAACTAAAAGGTAAACTAACAAGACTAAAAAACAAAGGTAAAGGGTAGTGTGCAACTCCCCTATCTTAGCACTCGGAGACCCCGGCAACGGCGCCAGAAAACTTTGCTTGATGGCTTCTCGCCCTTTCGTTGGTTACCCCAAGTGGAAGGTTGAGATGTAGTGCAGCAGCAGTTTTCCCTCGGTGAAGATACCAAGGTTTGTCTCCAGTAGGACTCCAGAGATGATAAGTAGGTGTCAGCGGCGCAACTGACGTGGACCTGCACACAGACACAGATAACTTTGTTCCCAACGAAGTTCAGAGAGGTTGTCAATCTCTCCGGTCTCGTTGTTCACAAAGGATAAAACGCAAGGGATAATGATAACAAGTAAAAGCAGTAAAGTAAATATAGCTTGGAAATAATAATGAGGATATGGACCGGGATACGTGATGTTCACTAGTGATGTCTCTCTCCCAAAAGACGATAAAACTGCTATGCGAGGTAAACAAATTACAGAAGGGCAATTGACAGGATTATGAACGCACTGCAATTGTAACACTCTCACTGTCAATGAACAGTAATTAGGGTTACTATTCATCTCTACTGTTCAAAATTTTGCTTTAATCAAATGGTTCAGTTCAAATTCAATTTTCCTTTGATATTGTTGCAAGCAAAGTGAACCATGGGCTTTGATCATCATGGATGAAAACAAAGTCCAAGCCATTTGAATTAAAATTCAAACAAACCCTAAAATGCCTTTTAGTGATTATTAAAAATATGGTGACAATAAATCTTTTCCAAAAATCTTGGAACCACTTTTATAAAATCCCAAATAATCACTTGACCAAATCCATATGGGTTTGGGTATTTATTGAGTTATAGAAAATTCCAAACAAATCGAAACAGTAGCTAAAAACCCCAATTTAATCATTTAATATTTAAATCAAATTTTAAATGATTTTATTTTGACCCCAAATCTTTTGTGGCACTAGCCTAGGGTATAAAAACAATTATGGGTCACATGCCACATTTTATAAAAATGCCAAGGTATATAAAATAATTACAAAAAGAAAATTACAGAAAATAAAAAGAGATAAAAGAAAGAGGCCCACCCCCGCAGCCCAACTAACCCAACCCCCACCTAATTCAGCCCGGAGCCCACCCTGGGGGGGTTATCTCCCTCCTCCCGTACAGAAGCCATGGCGTGGCGGCCATCGACCGAGGCCACGGCGACGACCTCCCTCCGTGGAGGCCATCGGGCACTCCTCCGGCGCCTACAACCTAGGGCACCGCGGCGCCAAGCCCTGGAGACCCTAGCACCCCCCTCCTTTTCCCCTCGTGCCGCCTCCCTCGTCTTATAGCTCCCGCCGAGCCACCCGTGTTCTGGCCGTGGGCGCGCCACCGCCGTCGGCGCGGCCAACGGGCTCCCCACACGCCGCCGTCTTGTCCAGGAGGCGCGCCGGGGACTGCTACGCCAAGCTGTACCGCGGATTGGAGCCGGGACGGACCGTGGGCTGCGAATCGACTTCGTCTTCAAGCTCGGCTGCCCGCGCCATTTTCGCCCGTGCGCTCCACTCTGAGCTCCCTCGACATCACAGACCCCTTCTCGTCCCTCGTGGTGAGCTTACGCTCCGAACCCCCCTGTCCTCGTCGAGTTTAGGCCGCCCCCTCGCCGTTCCCGACGAGCCACGGACCATCCGCCGCGGGAGGTCTTCGGCGTCGTCGATGGAGGCCGTCCCAGCCCGCGCCAACTGCAAGGCACGACGCACGGCGGACTCCTCTTTCGAACGAGCCAGGGCGCGCCCCATTTGGTGCCCTGTGGCGACCAGGAGCTCCCTCGCCGGCGTTGGTCTCGCCGGTGTGCTCGCCGGTGAGGCTGACCTGCGGGTCCCGCCTGTCAGTGGTGTCATTAGTGATAATGACCCACTGACCAGTGGCCCCCACCCCTTTGTTAATTAGTTAGTGATTAAACCAAATAAAACTGTTAGGAATAACCCTTCAAGTCTATGACATGTGGGCCCGAGGCCTTTTGTTTAAATTAATAAAACTGTTAGTTGTCTCTCACTGACCACTGGGTCCCACCTGTAAGTAATTAAGTTAAAATAAATAAAATGCTAACAGTCACTGACATGTGGGTCCAGTGGGTAATTAAATTTAAATAAAACCATTTTTATTAGCTGTGAGGCTGACCAGTGGGACCCACTGGTCAGAGTTGACCAGTCAAACAACACTGTTCTGGATAATGTTGATTTTAATAATAAAAGAAATTCCAGAAATTCCAAAAAAATCATTTAAATGTTAGAAATTCAATATCTTTTAAACCGTAACTCGGATCGAAAAACTTTATACATGAAAGTTGATCAGAAAAATACAACGAATAAGAATACGCTATCCGTATACCAACCACACCCCCCTAACACACCGATCATCGACATTTCCCCCCTCCGGGCTGTCTGCCGATAGGTTAGTCCAAATATGATCAAAAGTGTATGAAAGTGTATATAGATCATAGCAATATCACACAAAACATGCATGGAGCAAGCATAAATTATAGATACGTTTTGGACGTATCACCGTGCTAGAACTGTGTCTGTGAAACAATGATGCAGGTGTGGTATAGAAACCCCCAGAGTTCCTAGTTAGCCTCTACATTGATAACTAGTTCATGGTCAACATGATGGTCGTGGTTTCGCGATCATGGACAATTAAGTCTCTTGACTATGAGATCACCTCACTGGTTAAGTGACGTGATGAACATTACCCAAAGTAAGTATTAAAGCATGATCAAATCTTGTGAAGGTTCAGTGTTGTAATTACAGAACGTGGTAGACCATTCCTTTGACCGTGAGTACGTGCATAATTGCTATCTTCCCGGATGCTTTGACCTACATCCCACCACCTGACTGAAATATGCGGGTCATAACGGTTGTATCTTGGGTATTCCGTGGAGATATGTTGAGGAGTATTGTTACAAGAGCGGGATTTGTCAATCCATATAATGGATAGATACTCGGGGCCCACTCGGTGAGATTCCATCCATAAAGCTGCAGCGTGTGACTAGGTCACGGGGATGAATATCACGGGAACGAGTGAATGAGGATTAGTTCAGAACGAGGTTGAACCAGACATAGGATGTCATTGATCGAATCTCGGAACAATCCAGTATCGCTGACAAAGGGAATGCTATACGGCGTAAGGTCCAAGCGGTGTTTGATATCCGGAATGCACAGGGGTCATTATGGGCATCCAGGTCCCACTGATGATCATTGACCGTAGCCTCATCTCGGTCATGACTGGAGTGTTCTCGGACCGTAGGGTAACAAACTTAAGGGCTCGATGAAATCGGAGACCTTTTCGGAACCATCGGAGTAACCAGAGAATAAAGGAAACAACATCGGAGAAGTACCGTGTTGAACCGAACAAGTTCGGAGTGAACCGGAAGGTGTTCCGGAGCACCGGGAGATGGAATATTATGTTTTATTTATTTATTAATTGAATTAATAATTAAAATCATTTTATTTCTAATTAATATGTGCAATGGGCCTTAGTGGAGAAAAAGGCCCATTAGGGGCAGAAATAAAAGGGAAAAGGAAAAAGAAAAAAAAGGACTGGGGGGGGGAGGCGCCATGGGCCCTAGGGCCCATGAGGGTGGCGCCCCCTCTCCCCCCTTGGCCGGCGCTCCCCCTAGCATGTGGGATAGTCCCACATTGCTAAGGGAGGGGGGTTGACTCCCTCCCCTACCCCTATATAAAGAGGGCCATGGTGCACATATTTAATTAAGCCAAATACACAATAAATCGGATTAAATTAGTATTTACTCCGAATTGAGATCGGTTTTCTCCGGTCTTCTACCCTCCCTTGTCTCTTTCACTGTGGGCTCCCTAGTGTGAGCCTATAGTGGAATTGAGGCTTTTCTTCTAATATCGGAGGCCGTCATGCTGCCGAAGCTCCGTCCGGAGGTCTGCTTCCGCCACCTTCGCTGGATTGGAGAACGGAGGTCGTCATCGAGTCTCGTACGTGTGCGAGTACTACGAGGTGCTACACGTGTGGCACTACACCCATCTGGGTTCTCAACACAGCCAGGGGGCTGTGAAACTTGATCGGCTACATCAACCATGTTTGCGGGAACGTTTCCCGCGCAACGGACTACACCCCGAGGTATGTTATTTCCGCACTCCTTTCCATTACGGTAATACGGCTAGCTAGATCTTGGGTTATGGGAACGCTAGTTAGAAAAATTTGTGTTTTCTGCTGCGAACCTCAACAATGGTATCATGAGCTAGGTCTATGCTTAGTATTACTGTACGGATAGAACACATCGGGGATGTGGGCGTTGATTGTATGATTGTTACCCTCCCACGTGTACTTGTTCACATCTGCGGCATTGTTTGATGAAGTGGCCCCCGACCGACCTTACGCGTACGCTTACGTGAGACTGGTTCCATGGTTGACATACGGCTTGTACCGTATAAAGTGGCTGGGGGGTGTCTGTCTCTCTACTTTAGCGGATGTGGCATTTGCAACGGACGGCCCCGTGCGGGGTGTAATAGAGACAATCGTATGGTTGACGTTGTGGTTGACTCGTAGGTTAAAACCTGTTTAACTATGAAAGCCCTAGCAGCCACGTAAAACTTGCAATATACAACTAGACCGTCTAAACCTTGTATTGCTAAGTGGGGGCTATCATTCGTTTGTTTGTGATGTAGCGATAGCTTTGCTATGTGTTACTAGTAAGTAGTAATCGTCATCATAAAACAAACTAAAATGGAGACACTGTAGACTTAGTGTTGCCATAGCTCAGACATCTTAAAACTTGCTAGTATAGGATACACGACGGTAGCATGTGATAAGATGATCCCTTAACAAAGCCAAACACAAGTATTCTACCGAAGTGTGCACCGCCTGGAAGGTTCCCCCATATGGCTTGATGCTCCGTACATACCGGAGTTGTCCTACATATTCAATGGAGTTTGCATGAGGTTGGGTTCGGCAAGCCTGGCATATGCAGATATGGCCTTGCTAAGCAGCATATAACATGGAGGTTAATTTGGCGAGCCTAGCATATGCAGATATGGCCTCGGAATAATAGAGATCGAAAGATCGAGCATGAGTCACAGTACATATAAGATAATGTGATCGCACAAGTTGTTGTCTACCTTTGAAACTGACCCGCCGGCCGTGTGATATTCGAGGTCGGGCAGTGAATCTGGATCATTTAATCACTAAAAATTCCTAGGGATTAATTTTTTTAGTGCGAGCTCATTTATAATATGATTATATGAACTCATTGTTGTGAACTAGTCTTAATTGTGTTCCTTGCAATTATGTTTGTAGAAAATGGATAGTACCCAGTACCTTGAAATGGTTTCCTTCTTACATGGTGAAAGACTTAAGGAAAATGGGTCAAACTTCATTAGTTGGTACTTACGCCTTAGAGCCGTGCTCAAGAGAATCAACCTTTCATTCTTAACTAAAGAGCATGTGGGAAACCCTCCAGCAAACGACATGGATGCACAAGCGGCGATTGATTATCAGTATCGTCGAAGGACATATGACATAGCTAAGGGTATCATAGAAACCATCATTCCGCAACCCTTGCGTGAGGAGTATGCTAATTTGGATACATATGATATGATCGATGAGCTGAAGTCATCAAAATTGCATCGGTTTAGAATTGCCAGATTTGTGTTAGAAAGTGAGTTTCTCTATACAAAGATGGAAAAAGGCTCTTGCCTGAAGGCACACTTGGCCAAGATACATGACATACATCTGAGCCTCGTAGATGACTTTGACTATGGGACCACAGATGAGTCTGCGATATACACGGTGTTACACTCGCTTCGACCGAGCTATACAGACCATGTCCATGGCTATGTCGGCCGAGGTGAAAGCCTCGAGTTCTCTGACTTCATGGATAGACTTCAGTACCTGGAGGTTGAACCCATTGAAGGAGAAGTTGTTGATGGAGAAGGTATATACTTGATATACTTTATAAATGTTTATTCCCTTATACAACATTTGCAGTAAATGAGTGTCTAATACTTATTCTGTTTTATGAAAACAGGACCTGCCGTTGCATGGACGGGAAAAGGTGAAATCGAGGATTGATGGATATCAAGTCAGTTGATGTCCAGCATGGATTCTGCCGAGACATCTATCATAGGAGATACTTAGAGTATTAGATAAATCTTATGTAATCATTATAGTATGAACACTTAGTTGTGTGTCTTGCATCTCGCGAGACAAAGTTATTCATGTAATGAGACAAGTCAGTTGTTCCATCTTTATGAATAAAAGTGTGCTTATACTTTGATTACGTCTTGATTTATGATATGATAGAAAGCATTTATAATACTGCTATTATTGTCAAGAAATATTCAATGTTCAATGATAAAGTTGTCTTCATTATAACAAGTCAAAGATTTGATTGCATGAGGTGACTTCATAACTGATGAATTCATTAAATGTATGATCTATTAACTTGTGAGTTCATTATCGAATGAAAGTCATAACTTGATTGCATGAGATGGATTAGATACACGATCTATGAACCTCTGCAATAAATATAACCATGACAAGGTTCTAGCAAGTAGAACTTGTGCCAATCATTATACATAAATGATGTACTAAATGGGCACGTGAGTTATCATTAAAGACTTCATATGATTAATTGAAAGTTGTATTCCATTGAAATCATAAAACTGAGATTCAGGAATCACAGTGAGAAGTGAGAATACAAGGATACATATCACTACGCTACGATCCGAAGTGATAAGTATTGATATTGACATAATGGGAGACTTGTGGAAGTTGTACCACAAACTACGATGGAAGTTGAAAGTGCTAGACTACTTAAACCATTCTTAGTCATACTAAACCGTAGTATGGTCTAAACGTTCTTTCCCCTAGCACTATAGTTATTGTCGAATAAGGTTGTTTAATTCATTAAGTTAAAACACCCACTTCATGAATAGGAAACCATCCTGAATCTAACGAGACATGATAGCTCCATAACTGATGGTGTTATAAGGTTTCTTAAAAGAAAGAATTTCTTTGTAATAAAACTACAAGCAATTGAAATTACATATTCTCCCCGAATAAAAAAATGTGTGTTGCTTGATTGGTAATGCGAGAAGAAGTCTCTCGACACAGATCCAATGGGAGATAATGGAAACTTTGACCGGGGTATTGGACCTTGCCTTCAGAATATCAGAGTATTGCAACGGAAGCATGTTCCGCTGTAATGACACTGTATAAGGAAGGATATGCCATAGATGATTAATCTTGGTATATGAATTGAAGCCATTGTTGAATTTAGAATGTTGTCATGAATACGTTCTGTACAGAACAATAATCATGAGTCTCCTTAATAAAACAATAAAGAATAAAATTTCTTGAGACACAAAGGAATTATGGTAGCCTAGAACACGAGGAGAAATGAAATAATATTGAGTTACATATAGGATGACTCACGTCCCGTGAAATAAATCGATTATTTCATATTCTCGACAAACTGGAGAGTTATTGAGAATAATGTAATGGGCATAAGGCATTATTTGGTTATGACCAAAGTTCAATGGTGATTGACTACGGAAACGTAGGAATGCTTTAATCAATAAAATATTTCATTTACACTACGATGGACCATAGCCTGAAATTGCATCTCAGTCAAATTTGGGATTTGAAAGAGAATTGCAATGGGCATGACGAAGGTTATTTCGTCAAAAGAATGGACTATAGTACCTCAAGACAGGAACCCTCAACCTTGATTTGATCAAGTGATTTTGTGATGACCAAAATATTGAGTGGGCCTACAGTTTCATGAAACTGAGTGGGAGCTTTGAAGACTTCCCGGAAACTTGGAATGCAGAGGGCATTTTCTGAGTGGAAGCTTTGTCATTACGTGAGACATAGTGAACACTAAAATGACTTGATGAAAGTTGAACCACAAATATATGAGTATATGATGGATATATTTGAGTGGGAGCATGATCATTGTCTCAAACATATATGCATTGATATGTGTGAAGAATGTTCTCATATGTATATATATGGATATGCATTGATTGTGTATATAGAGAATCGTCTTATATACATATGTGCATTATGATATATATAGAGCATAAGGCAAATAAAATACAAGATTGCAAGAATCTTATTTTATGTGAAATACCAACACATTACACGTTGAAATCTATATGAGTAGATTAAGATACGGATAATGAAACGAAGTGAAGGTTGGAATAATCTTCTAAGACAAGAAACAGGTTCTTGTGGCTAGAAATTATATAATGGATGAAATCCAAATATCACAAGCAATGTCTTGATGGAAGAATAGAGATGCACCATGTACTGGACATGCCATCTTATATGTTCTTGACATATGATTCTACCATATAACATGCATTGTGAATCCAACAACAGAATGACTCAAAAGTTCTTGGCAGAAGAACAGATTCCGATGTGCTTTAGGAGTAAAACACAGAATCTGAATAAAGTACATGCATTCAGTATATGAGGAATACTGAGGACTATTCTCTAAAATATAGAAAGGATAATAGACTTGAATGTAATACAATATTACAATTGCAAGCCATATTATGGGTCTATATGAAATTAGAGACATCACCAAAGACATGAAAGAAATGTGAGCAAAATTCACGGCACTACAAACATAATACTACTTAAGAAAGTAGACGTATGGGTGAAAGTTTAGCGTTAGAAGTTATGGACTTATGGTTGAGTGTATTTCCCAGTATATATGACTAAGGATGAGTCTTCTAAAGACTGAACCAAGAGATCATTGGAGGATACTGTGAAATAATAGTCTCACTCTCCCGCGAAACTTATATCCAACCATTATATGATAATGAGTGGTATGTCAAAAGAGATTATGACCTGTACCAGTTGCAAAGGAAACATATGAATCTCAATTGGTGCAGTTCGTTGACGAAACCTCTTCCATGAGCATGCATGATCAATGAACACTTATGTGATAAGATGATTATGATCGGAAAAATGCGGCTAGATTATTATCACTCTAGTGCAAGTGGGAGACTGTTGGATATATGCTCTAGAGGCAAATAATATATGATTATTCCAATATATCTAAGAAAGTTCATAACTAGTTTCATACCGTGCTAGAACTGTGTCAGTGAAACAAGGTTGCAGGTGTGGTATAGAAACCCCCAGAGTTCCTAGTTAGCCTCTACATCGATAACTAGTTCATGGTCAACATGATGGTCGTGGTTTCGCGATAATGGACAATTAAGTCTCTTGACTATGAGATCACCTCACTGGTTAAGTGACGTGATGAACATTACCTCTAACAGCCCAGTTTTTGCAAAAATTAAAATTTTTGTTTTCAGTGTGAATTGTTTGATTTCCTGATTTGTTTGCGGTGTTTGCATCCCCGATTTATTGATCGGCGATTATTTTTCGCCCTCATATCTCGTATCGGACGGAGACCCACCCTTGCCACCCTGACATTCGACCTTTGCGACACCGGGTTTCGCCCGATCACCGTCGTGAAAACCGCACAAGACCAGCCGCAGCGAACGGAACGAAAAACCCCGTTTAATAATTAAATGAGATATTTTTATAGCGCGCCGGAAAGTGTTTTCGGAACGGTTCCAGCGCGAGGTGAACGCCTCCGGCTCGACGCACCGATCGCGCAGTTCGAAGTTTTACCCGAATCGGAGGTACTGCGGACCGCCGGCGGTCAGAAACGTGAGCACCGCGCGCGCGAGAGATAAAAACCGGGGATGTTTTTGCAGACTGCCAGCCACCTGGGCTATATAAAGACCACACTCCCACCCATTTCTAGGGTTTCCCTAGCACAAAACTGCAGCCACCCCCTCCACTTTGCCCAATTTTTGCCTCCCAGATCCCAGATTTTTTGGACCGTCGGATCACGCGATCGGGTGGCTAGGATTGCGCCACGTTGCCCCTAGCCATCTCCCACCTCTCTCCCTCCTCCAATCTCTCCCGTGGACGCACCCGAGGCAGCCGTGGAGCCGCCGCCGGCAGCCGCCCCGACCAGGCCGCGCCCTCTCCCTCTCTCCCTTCACCTCTCTCTCTCTTTCTCCTTCCCTCTCACCTCTTCCTCCTAACCCCTTCTCTCCCTCCCTCGCAGGCCACCAGGAGCAGCGCGTCGCCGCCATGGACGCCCACGGCAGAAGCTCCGCCGCCGCCGCATGGAGAGCCACCGACGGCCTCCTCCTCGTCGCCTGGCCACCTCTCCCCGTCCCGCGCCGCGCCTGTCCGCCCTCCAGCCCCCTCGTCGCGCCGCCCGACGCCGGTGGCCGGCGCTGTCAACCGCCGCCGCGCCCGCTCGATCGGGATCGGGAGGATCCCCGATCCAGCTCCTCCACTGCCTCCTGTTGCTGGGCCAAGCGCAGCCCAGTGGCCCACTCCAGCGCCAGCTAGCCACGGCCTGGTTGGCCCAGCCGCCTCCTCCTTCCTGTTGGGCCGAAGCCCAGCTGGGTGAGGCCCCCTTTTCTTTTATTTTTTTTAATTATTTGTACTGCTGCTGTTTTTTTTGCTAAGTCTGATATAAACTGTGTGCTGATCTGTTTTTGCGATGCGTTTTCCCGTTAAACCGTAGCTCGGATCGCGATGCGCCAAAAACGAAAGTTGCTCAGTTTTGCGTGCTCTAGCATTAATATGTATAATTTTTTTCCGTTTGAGCTCATCTTGATTGTGTAATTGTGTGCTGAAGTGGGCATCAGGCCGTTAAACTGCTACAAATTCCTGTTATGTGCTGCTGTTATTATTTTGTTGCAACTTTGCATGATGATTGTGACTCATCCATGAGGCCTATTGCATTGATTCTTTCTCCTATGTGTTAAGCATCATGTGTACTTCAATTCCATGCTTTAACTTGTCATTTTTGGGTGCTCTAGCTATATTAAATCTTTCTCCAAAGTAGCTATCCTGATGTTATTGTGCTGTTGTTGCTGAAACTGTTATTTTGTTGCAACTACAGTCGACGAGTGTGTCGCGACCGTTTATCGGAATTGAGCGATTCCAATTGCATATTGTTAAGCATCATGTCTATTTTCATCCCATGTATTGCATTGCCATGATATGCTTGCTGGTCATATAGTTATTTAGCTCCAAAGTTGCTATGCTCCTATTTTTGATAGCCACCTCTGTTTTTCACTAAGTCTGTTACTTTGCGATGCCATGTTGTTTGCTTAATATCTTTTGATCTATGATGTCTTTTTGCATGATTCCTTTTTCCATGCCTTCCCTGTCATGTCTACTTTAATTGCAAGTCATTTGTGAGCATGTTTGTATTGATTAACCTGTTTATGCATTGCTCTAAACCGTGCTTAGTGATGTTGGCAGTTTGTTCCCGTAACTTGTTTTGCTTGTATCTTTTTAACCGTAACTCCGTTTGGAGTGTGCCTTATATGTAACTTGATTAGTTTTTCGTGTACTTTGTGTTTATGCTATTGTTTGCTGTTGTTAACGAAACTAAAATATGGTTTAGGGCAGAACAGTACCAAATCTTTTAATCATCGTGCGGCACTTAGTGTTATGCCACGTTTAGGTTGTGCCTCACTTAAATTGACTAGCATAGATAGTTTACTTTGTGCTTCACCTCTTGACCTGTTTGTGTGTTATGCCATGATTGCTTGAGTTGCCATGTTAATAACCGTTGGTTGATCACCTATAGCTAAACAACTTGAACCACCGTAAACGTGCGGTATCGTCGTGTGTGACGAGTACTCCACTTAAATTGTTAGTAACCGTTCTCGACGATAGATCCGTACCGCGTTGACGTGTTGTGTGATGCCTTCTTGATCTTGTGTTGCTCCGTAGTAATAGTGGTGCATCGTTGATTGCTTTCCAGTGTTTACCGCCTTGTGTACTTCCGCGGGTACCTCTCGGAGACGATGCGAGCTTGCGATCAACTACACCTTCGGAACCCGACTTATCAACAGGAAAGGACTATACATTACTTATGATCCATTCTATTTCAACCAGCGGTTTGCATGCTAGTCTAAGATAGGTTCGATGTTTGATCCTACCACATGTTTACAACCTCTTTGAAGCCGATACAGCCATGTCCCTTCCCAGCAAACCTTGTACTGCTATGTTACTATTGCTCGTTGCTCAGCCCCTGCTTAGTATGCATGCTTAGGATGCTACGTGTTACCCTGTTACTCCTGGGTTTGGGATATCACCTTATTATATTGTTGTTGATGATATGATTATTATAATGTTGACCTATATTCGACGAAGGATGGAAGGTCTAGGCTATCCCGCCCCGACGCTTTGTTCCATTCGAGTCACTTAGGATCCGAGTTCCGGGTATTGGTTTTAAGACTGAGCGTGCCTAATTACGTGTGGGATTTTATGGGGTCCCCTCTTCTTACCTACCTAGCTTCAAACATTTCTAGAGGTGGCCCAAGCTGATTTACTATTTGAAACCGTGTGTGTGCTGGTCAGCTGCCAGTAGTTTTCAAACAACTCGGGCCAGCGGAGACTTAGTTCCTCTGTTGGTCCACACATTGTGAGCTAGGGAAGTCCCCTGTTATATAGGTGAGACTAAACCCGACCTTGGCCATACGGAAGAGTCCGATCCGAGAGCGTGGCCAGCTTTTGGATTGGGTGTCGACTCCCCGGGGGCCACCCAGATTTGTTCGTTGTTAGTTAGAGGGACCTGTCGTTTCGGATCTCTTGGAACTAAATCATAAAATGGTTGCCTATGATGGGTAGCAACTGAGAGAGATGGGCGAGCATGCGATGCCTCATAATGGGCAGTTGGTACACCCCTGCAGGGTTAAGTCTTTTCGATAAGCCGTGTCCACGGTTATGGACGACTTGAGACCTACTCCTTGTTCATAGACAACAACAACTGAGATAATCTTAATATAACTTGATCAACGTGTGCGTGTGCCTTGATTGCTTCTTCTTCGTCGGGATGCGAAGAGGAGGACAAGGATAGGATAGGTGTTACGTTTGCGTAGTAGTTGATAGCAAGACTTGTTGGAGGCGATTCCTCATCGAATGCTTGGCTTCTTATCTTACTCTCTAGATCGTTAGCCACTTCATAAATGCTAGTGCGGCAGCAACCTCACCACTTACCCCTTCCTTACCGTAAACTACTAGTTGTCCTAGAATGACGAGTGATGAAGTCCTTGCTGGGTCAGATGACCACTACAGTTGGATGTTGAGTACCTCTATACTCATGATACTACCCCCAAACTCTTTTCAGGGCTCTTGCTCGACAACAGGTACGGTGATCGATGTTTCACGTGGATACTCGACGACGACTAGTTAGGCGGATCCCGGCGGAGGGCCTGGACCCGTGTGGTTATGGGGATCGATGCTTTTCTCTTTGCCAGTAGGTATAACAGCCCAGTTTTCACAAAAATAAAAATTTTTGTTTTCGGTGTGAATTGCTTGATTGCCTGTATTTGGTTGCAGTGTTTGCTTCGCCGAAATAATAATCGGTGAATATTTCTCCCCCGTATTCTCGTATCAAACGGAGACCGACCCCTGCCACCCTGACACTCGACCTTTGCGACACCGGGTTTCGCCCGATCACCGTCGCGAAAACCGCACGAGACCAGCCGAAACCAACAGAACGAAAACCCCGTTTAATAATTAAACGGGATATTTTTATAGCGCGCCGGAAAGTGTTTTCAGAACTGTTCCAGCGCGAGGTGAACGCCTCCGGCTCGACGCACTGATCGCGCAGTTCGAAGTTTTACCCGAATCGCAGGTATTGCGGACCCCCGGCGGTCAGAAACGTGAACACCGGACGCGCGAGATAAAAACCGGTGATGTTTTTGCAAACTGCCAGCCACCGTGGCTATATTTAGACCACCACCCCACTTAGGGTTTTCCCTAAGCACCTAGGCAGCCACTAGCCCCCCAGATCTGGAAGATACCCCATTTTTTTGTGTAACCCTAGCTACCCAGATCCGTTCTCGCCCGTTCGATCGCGCGATCGGACGCACGAGATCGTGCCACGTCACCCCTCCACCTACCTCTCTCTTCTCCCACCTCCCTCTCTCTCCAGCCCGAGGAGGAGCACCCGAGCGCCGCCGCCTGCGCCTCCGGCCGCCATGCCGCAGCAACCGCCGGACCCCCGCGCCTCCCCTCTCCTCTTCCTCCCTCTTCTCTCCCCCTGCCTCACCCTCACCTCTTTTCTCCCCGTTGCAGGTTGCAGGCCGCCGCCGCCATGGCCTTGGCCGACGAGGAACCGCGGCCATCCCGTCGTCTACACGTCGGCTCCGGCCACCCAGAGCCCGCACGCCCGCCCAATCGCTGGATCCGGCGAGGATCCGCGCCGCTCCAGCCTTCCCAGCACCCCGCCGTCTTGCCTGCACTAGGACGACGCCGCCACGCCCGTCGACAGCCGGCGTCCGAGCTGCCTCGCCGGAGTGGGCCGGCCTGCCCCCTGGCCAGTGCGCTGCCCCACGGGCTGGCTCCCACAGCCCAGCACCGAGGCCTGCCAGATCCAGGCCCAAGCGGCCCGAACCGCTTCCCAGATCAGCCACGGCCAGATGGGCCGAGCCCAATGTGAGGCCATGCCCTATTTTTTTTTCTTGTCCCTGTTTTTCCTTTCTCTAATATTTTTGCTAAGTCTGGAAATATGCTGCTATATCTGTTTTCCGCGGTAATTTGCGAGTAATCTGTAGCTCCGATGAACGTGCCCCCAAAACGAAAGTTGCTCAGAATTGCGTGTACTTTAATTCATCTTTTTTGAGCATTTGAATTTGAGCTCATATTGATTGTGTAATTGTGTGCTGAACAGGGCATCAAGCCGTTAAACTGCTATTTTTCCTGTTAAGTGCTGCTGTTATTATTTTGTTGCAACTTTGCATGATGATTGTAACAAATCCATGAGGTCTATTGCATTGATTCCTTTTGCGTTGCATTAAGCAATGTTTCTACTTCAGTTTCATGCATTCACATGCCATATTTGCTTGCTGCATCATGTTTATATCTTTCTCCAAAGTGGTGATCCTGATGTTATTGTGCTGCTATTGCTGAAACTGTTATTTTGTTGCAACTTCGGTCGACGAGTGTGTCGCGACCGTTTATTGGATTTGAGTGATTCCAATTGCTATTGTTAAGCATCATGTCTACTTTCATCCCATGTATTGCTATGTCATGTTGCTGCACTTTTGCATATAGATTTACCCCTGTTTTTACAGCTTGTGCCCGTAACTTCTTTTGCTTGTATCTTTTTAACCGTAACTCCGTTTGGGGTGTTCTTTATATGTAACTTGATTAGTTTTTCGTGTACTTTGTGTTTATGCTATTGTTTGCTGTTGTTAACCAACATAAAATATGGTTTAGGTTGGAACAGTACCAAATCTTTTAATCATCGTGCGGCACTTAGTGGTATACCATGTTTAGGTTGTGCCTCACTTAAATTAACTAGCATAGATAGTTTGCTTTGTGCTTCACCTCTTGCCATGTTTGTGTGATATGCCATGCTTGCTTGGGTTTCCATGTTAATAACCGTTGTTTGGTCACCTGTAGCTAAGCAACTTGAACCACCGTAAACGTGCGGTATCCGTCGTGTGTGACTGATACCCCACTTAAACTGTTAGTAACCGTTCTCGACGATAGATCCGTATCGCGTAGCCATGCCTTGTGTTGTCTCTTTGATCTTGTATTGCTCCGTAGTAATAGTGGTGCACCGTTGATTGCTTTCCAGTGTTTATCGTCTTGTGTGCTTCCGCGGGTACCTCTCGGAGACGATGTGAGCTTGCGATCGACTACACCTTCGGAACCCGACTTATCAACAGGCAAGGACTTGCATTACTTATGATCCATTCTATTTCAACCAGCGGTTTGCATGCTAGTTTAGGTTAGGTTCGATGTTTGATCCTACCACATGTTTACATCCTCTTTCAAACCGATACAGCCATGTCCCCTCCCAGCAAACCTTGTACTGCTATGTTACTATTGCTCGTTGCTCAGCCCCTGCATAGTATGCATGCTTAGGATGCTACGATGTTACGCTGTTACTCTTTGGGTTGGGATATCACCTGATTATTATATTATTGTTGATGATATGATTATTATAATGTTGACTATATTCGACGAAGGATGGAAGGTCTAGGCTATCCCGCCCCGACGCTTTGTTCCATTCGAGTCACCTAGGATCCGAGTTCCGGGTATTGGTTTTAAGACTGAGCGTGCCTAACCGCGTGTGGGATTTTATGGGGTCCCCTCTTCTTACCTATCTAGCTTCAAACATTTCTAGTGGTGGCCCAAGCTGATTTACCATTTGAAAACCGTGTGTGTGTCTGTTGGGTCGCTCCTGGCAGATATTATTAAAAATAACTCGGACCAGTGAGGACATAGTTCCCTTGCTGGCCCACTTTGTCCGGCTGAGGACCCGGTTTCCCAATGTGTGATTAACCAAGTATCCAAACCTGCGACAGACGGTAGAGACCAGATCGAGAGAGCGGCCGGCTCCTGAGATGGATGTCGACTCACCGGGGGCCACCCGGATTTGTTCGTTGTTAGTTAGAGGGACCTGTCGTTTCGGATCTCTTGGAACTAAATCATAAAATGGTTTCCTGTGATGGGTAGCAACTGAGAGTGATGGACGTGCGTGCGGAGCCTCGTAATGGGCAGTTGGTACACCCCTGCAGGGTTAAATCTTTTCGAGAAGTCGTGTCCACGGTTATGGACGACTTGAGACCTACGTCCTGTTCATAGACAACAACAACTGAGATAATCTTAACAACTTGATCAACGTGTGTGTGCCTTGACTGCTTCTTCTTCGTCGCGATGCGAAGAGGAGGACAAGGATAGGATAGGTGTTATGTTTGCGTAAGTAGTTGATAGCAATACTTGTTGGAGGCGATTCCTCATCGGATGCTTGGCTTCTTATCTTACTCTCTAGATTGTTAGTCACTTCATAAATGCTAGTGCGGCAGCACCCTCACCACTTACCCCTTCCTTACCGTAAACTACTAGGTGTCCTAGAATGACGAGTGATGAAGTCCTTGTTGGGTCAGATGACCACTACAGTTGGATGCTGAGTACCTCTGTACTCATGATACTACCCCCAAACTCTTTTCAGGGTTCTTGATCGACAACAGGTATGGTGACCGACTTTTCACGTGGAGACTCGACGACGACTAGTTAAGCGGATCCTGGCGGAGGGCCTGGACCCGTGTGGTTATGGGATCGATGCTTTTCTCTTTGCCAGTAGGCATTTGCTTGTAGTCTGTACTCAGACATGTATCTTCCGCTGTTGTATTGTATTTAAGGCAGTTGTATGCCGAATGTATGAGATGTTGTATCCTTGTATCTGTAATGTTGTGATATCATGTTGGAAATCCGGGGCATATGACTTTGTCATATGTCGCGGTGGGACCGATATGTGCTTCGTCCCCGGATCTGGGTGGAAACACCTAGATCTGGAATAGTACCGCATATCGGGCCTTACAACTTGGTATCAGAGCCTTACCGACCGTAGGATCCTTTCTCTGGCCGAAGTCGAGTCTAGACAAAAACAATTTTGTAGTTACTAAGTTAGTTATCGGAGAGTAGGAATCTTTTTACTCCTTACCCTTGCTCTGTTCAGGACAAGTGACGTAAGTGTTTTATTCTGATCTTATCCCCTTCAAACTTCTAGGATCTCGAGTGTGTGGAGTATCGGAACCGTTACAATGCCTTGCTTGCAGCGTATCGTCTCGATTCCGAGCTCAGGTGGGAATTCCTGTAGTACCTTTAGCTTCTCCGGTTTCGGATATCATCTGGGTCATCCATTGTAATCCTTACTTTTGCCCGGTGTTTTCACGACTTGCGTCGAAATCACTATCCCTTGATCTGGTTTTCGCTGTCGTTCCTCCTCTTGACACCGACGGCTTCGTTTTTCCGACGATGTCGTCTCTCTGCGGAAATTATCTCGACAGAAGTTCCACGTCGACATGGAGCAGAGTCCCTTGTTGGTGGTGTTGAAGATCGTTGTCTCTCCCCCCCTCTGCCCCGGATCGTCCTGGATCTCGGGACGAGATCCCTTGTTGGTGGTGTTGTATTGTAACAGCCCAGTTTTCACAAAAATTAAAAATTTTGTTTTCGGTGTGAATTGCTTGATTGTCTGTATTTGGTTGCAGTGTTTGCTTCGCCGAAATAATAATCGGTGAATATTTCTCCCCCTATTCTCGTATCGGACGGAGACCGACCCCTGCCACCCTGACACTCGACCTTTGCGACACCGGGTTTCGCCCGATCACCGTCACGAAAACCGCACGAGACCAGCCGAAACCAACGGAACGAAAACGCCGTTTAATAAATAAACGGGATATTTTAATAGCGCGCCAGAAAGTGTTTTCGGAACGGTTCCAGCGCGAGGTAATCGCCTCCGGATCGACGCACTGATCGCGCAGTTCGAAGTTTTACCCGAATCGGAGGTACTGCGGACCCCCGGCGGTCAGAAACGTGAACACCGGACGCGCGAGATAAAAACCGGTGATGTTTTTGCAAACTGCCAGCCACCGTGGCTATATTTAGACCACCACCCCACTTAGGGTTTTCCCTAAGCACCTAGGCAGCCACTAGCCCCCCAGATCTGGAAGATACCCCATTTTTTTGTGTAACCCTTGCTACCCAGATCCGTTCTCGGCCGTTCGATCGCGCGATCGGACGCACGAGATCATGCCACGTCACCCCTCCACCTACCTCTCTGTTCTCCCACCTTCCTCTCTCTCCAGCCCGAGGAGGAGCACCCGAGCGCCGCCGCCTGCGCCTCCGGCCGCCATGCCGCAGCAACCGCCGGACCCCCGCGCCTCCCCTCTCCTCTTCCTCCCTCTTCTCTCCCCCTGCCTCACCCTGACCTCCTTTCTCCCCGTTGCAGGTCGCAGGCCGCCGCCGCCATGGCCTTGGCCGACGAGGAACCGCGGCCATCCCGTCGTCTACACGTCGGCTCCGGCCACCCAGAGCCCGCACGCCCGCCCAATCGCTGGATCCGGCGAGGATCCGCGCCGCTCCATCGTTCACAGCACCCCGCCGTCTTGCCTGCACCAGGACGACGCCGCCGCGCTCGTCGACAGCCGGCGTCCGAGCTGCCTCGCCGGAGTGGGCCGGCCTGCCCCCTGGCCAGCGCGCTGCCCCACGGGCTGGCTCCCACAGCCCAGCACCGAGGCCTGCCAGATCCAGGCCCAAGCGGCCCGAACCGCTTCCCAGATCAGCCACGGCCAGATGGGCCGAGCCCAATGTGAGGCCATGCCCTCTTTTTTTTTTCTTGTCCCTGTTTTTCCTTTTTCTAATATTTTTGCTAAGTCTGGAAATATGCTGCTATATCTGTTTTCCGCGGTAATTTGCGAGTAATCTGTAGCTCCGATGAACGTGCCCCCAAAACGAAAGTTGCTCAGAATTGCGTGTACTTTAATTCATCTTTTTTGAGCATTTGAATTTGAGCTCATATTGATTGTGTAATTGTGTGCTGAACAGGGCATCAAGCCGTTAAACTGCTATTTTTCCTGTTAAGTGCTGCTGTTATTATTTTGTTGCAACTTTGCATGATGATTGTAACAAATCCATGAGGTCTATTGCATTGATTCCTTTTGCGTTGCATTAAGCAATGTTTCTACTTCAGTTTCATGCATTCACATGCCATATTTGCTTGCTGCATCATGTTTATATCTTTCTCCAAAGTGGTGATCCTGATGTTATTGTGCTGCTATTGCTGAAACTGTTATTTTGTTGCAACTTCGGTCGACGAGTGTGTCGCGACCGTTTATTGGATTTGAGTGATTCAAATTGCTATTGTTAAGCATCATGTCTACTTTCATCCCATGTATTGCTATGTCATGTTGCTGCACTTTTGCATATAGATTTACCCCTGTTTTTACAGCTTGTGCCCGTAACTTGTTTTGCTTGTATCTTTTTAACCGTAACTCCGTTTGGGGTGTTCTTTATATGTAACTTGATTAGTTTTTCGTGTACTTTGTGTTTATTCTATTTTTTGCTGTTGGTAACAAACCTAAAATATGGTTTAGGGCAGAACAGTACCAAATATTTTAATCATCGTGCGGCACTTAGTGGTATACCATGTTTAGGTTGTGCCTCACTTAAATTAACTAGCATAGATAGTTTGCTTTGTGCTTCACCTCTTTCCATGTTTGTGTGATATGCCATGCTTGCTTGGGTTGCCATGTTAATAACCGTTGTTTGGTCACCTGTAGCTAAGCAACTTGAACCACCGTAAACGTGCGGTATCCGTCGTGTGTGACTGATACCCCACTTAAACTGTTAGTAGCCGTTCTCGACGATAGATCCGTATCGCATTGCCGTGCCTTGTGTTGTCTCTTTGATTTTGTATTGCTCCATAGTAATAGTGGTGCACCGTTGATTGCTTTCCAGTGTTTATCGTCTTGTGTGCTTCCGCGGGTACCTCTCGGAGACGATGTGAGCTTGCGATCGACTACACCTTCGGAACCCGACTTATCAACAGGCAAGGACTTGCATTACTTATGATCCATTCTATTTCAACCAGCGGTTTGCATGCTAGTTTAGGTTAGGTTCGATGTTTGATCCTACCACATGTTTACATCCTCTTTCAAACCGATACAGCCATGTCCCCTCCCAGCAAACCTTGTACTGCTATGTTACTATTGCTCGTTGCTCAGCCCCTGCATAGTATGCATGCTTAGGATGCTACGATGTTACGCTGTTACTCTTTGGGTTGGGATATCACCTGATTATTATATTATTGTTGATGATATGATTATTATAATGTTGACTATATTCGACGAAGGATGGAAGGTCTAGGCTATCCCGCCCCGACGCTTTGTTCCATTCGAGTCACCTAGGATCCGAGTTCCGGGTATTGGTTTTAAGACTGAGCGTGCCTAACCGCGTGTGGGATTTTATGGGGTCCCCTCTTCTTACCTATCTAGCTTCAAACATTTCTAGTGGTGGCCCAAGCTGATTTACCATTTGAAAACCGTGTGTGTGTCTGTTGGGTCGCTCCTGGCAGATATTATTAAAAATAACCCAGACCAGTGAGGACATAGTTCCCTTGCTGGCCCACTTTGTCCGGCTGAGGACCCGGTTTCCCAATGTGTGATTAACCGGGTTTCCAAACCTGCGACAGACGGTAGAGACCAGATCGAGAGAGCGGCCGACTCCTGAGATGGATGTCGACTCACCGGGGGCCACCCGGATTTGTTCGTCGATAGTTAGAGGGACCTGTTGTTTCGGATCTCTTCGAACTAAATCATAAAATGGTTGCCTGTGATGGGTAGCAACTGAGAGTGATGGACGTGCGTGCAGAGCCTCGTAATGGGCAGTTGGTACACCCCTGCAAGGTTAAATCTTTTCGAGAAGCCGTGTCCACGGTTATGGACGACTTGAGACCTACGTCCTGTTCATAGACAACAACAACTGAGATAATCTTAACAACTTGATTAACGTGTGTGTGCCTTGACTGCTTCTTCTTCGTCGGGATGCGAAGAGGAGGACAAGGATAGGATAGGTGTTATGTTTGCGTAAGTAGTTCATAGCAAGACTTGTTGGAGGCGATTCCTCATCGGATGCTTGGCTTCTTATCTTACTCTCTAGATCGTTAGCCACTTCATAAATGCTAGTGCGGCAGCAACCTCACCACTTACCCCTTCCTTACCGTAAACTACTAGTTGTCCTAGAATGACGAGTGATGAAGTCCTTGCTGGGTCAGATGACCACTACAGTTGGATGCTGAGTACCTCTGTACTCATGATACTACCCCCAAACTCTTTTCAGTGTTCTTGATCGACAACAGGTATGGTGACCGACGTTTCACGTGGAGACTCGACGACGACTAGTTAGGCGGATTCCGGCGGAGGGCCTAGACCCGTGTGGTTATGGGATCGATGATTTTCTCTTTGCCAGTAGGCATTTGCTTGTAGTCTGTACTCAGACATGTATCTTCCGCTGTTGTATTGTATTTAAGGAAGTTGTATGCCGAATGTATGAGATGGTGTATCCTTGTATCTGTAATGTTGTGATATCATGTTGGAAATCCGGGGCATATGGCTTTGTCATATGTCGCGGTGGGACCGATATGTGCTTCGTCCCCGGATCTGGGTGGAAACACCTAGATGTGGAACAGTACCGCATATCGGGCCTTACAGTAGGTATTTGATTGTAGTCTGTACTCAGACATGTACCTTCCGCTGTTGTATAGTATTTAAGGCAGTTGTATGCCGATTGTATGAGATGTTGTATCCTTTTATCTGTAATGTTGTGATATCATGTTGGAAATCCGGGGTATATGACTTCGTCATAGGTCGCGGTGGGACCGATATGTGCTTCGACCCCGCATCTGGATGGAAACATCTAGATCTGGAACAGTACCGCATATCGGTCCTTACATTAACCAAAGTAAGTATTACAGCATGATCAAATCTTGTGAAGGTTCAGTGTTGTAATTACAGAACGTGGTAGACCGTTCCTTTGACCGTGAGTACATGCATAATTGCTATCTTCCCGGATGCTTTGACCTACATCCCACCACCTGACTGAAATATGCGGGTCATAACGGTTGTATCTTGGGTATTCCGTGGAGATATGTTGAGGAGTATTGTTACAAGAGCGGGATTTGTCAATCCATATAATGGATAGATACTCGGGGCCCACTCGGTGAGATTCCATCCATAAAGCTGCAGTGTGTGACTAGGTCACGGGGATGAATATCACGGGAACGAGTGAATGAGGATTAGTTCAGAACGAGGTTGAACCAGACATAGGATGCCATTGATCGAATCTCGGAACAATCCAGTGTCTCTGACAAAGGGAATGTTATACGGCGTAAGGTCCAATCGGTGTTTGATATCCGGAATGCACAGGGGTCATTATGGGCATCCAGGTCCCGCTGATGATCATTGACCGTAGCCTCATCTCGGTCAAGACTGGGGTGTTCTCGGACCGTAGGGTAACACACTTAATGGCTCGATGAAATCGGAGACCTTTTCTGAACCATCGGAGTAACCAGAGAATAAAGGAAACAACATCGGAGAAGTACCGTGTTGAACCGAACAAGTTCGGAGTGAACCGGAAGGTGTTCCGGAGCACCGGGAGATGGAATATTATGTTTTAGTTATTAATTAATTGAATTAATAATTAAAATCATTTTATTTCTAATTAATATGTGCAATGGGCCTTAGTGGAGAAAAAGGCCCATTAGGGGAAGAAATAAAAGGGAAAAACAAAAACAAAAAAAAGAGAGTGGGGGGGAGGCGCCATGGGCCCTAGGGCCCATGAGGGTGGCGCCCCCTCTCCCCCCTTGGCCGGCGCCCCCCTAGCATGTGGGATAGTCCCACATTGCTAAGGGAGGGGGTTGACTCCCTCCCCTACCCCTATATAAAGAGGGCCATGGTGCACATATTTAATTAAGCCAAATACACAATAAATCGGATTAAATTAGTATTTACTCCGAATTGAGATCGGTTTTCTCCGGTCTTCTCCCCTCCCTTGTTTCTTTCACGCTGGGCTCCCTAGTGTGGGCCTATAGTGAAATTGAGGCTTCTCTGCTAGAATCGGAGGCCGTCGTGTTGCCGAAGCTCCGTCCGAAGGTCTGCTTCCTCCACCTTCGCTGGATCGGAGAACGGAGGTCGTCATCGAGTCTCGTACGTGTGCGAGTACTACGAGGTGCTACATGTGTGGCACTACACCCATCCGAGTGCTCAACACAGCCAGGGGGCTGTGAAACTTGATCGGCTACATCAACCACGTTTGCGGGAACGTTTCCCGCGCAACGGACTACACCCCGAGGTATGTTATTTTCGCACTCCTTTCCGTTACGGTAATACGGCTAGCTAGATCTTGGGTTATGGGAATGCTAGTTAGAAAATTTTGTGTTTTCTGCTGCAAACCCCAATAGTGGTATCATGAGCTAGGTCTATGCTTAGTATTACTGTACAGATAGAACACATAGGGGATGTGAGCGTTGATTGTATGATTGTTACCCTCCCACGTGTACTTGTTCACATCTGCGGCATTGTTTGATGAAGCGGCCCCCGACCGGCCTTACGCGTACGCTTACGCGAGACTGGTTCCACGCTTGACATACGGCTTGTATCGTATAAAGTGGCTGGGGGGGTGTCTGTCTCTCTACTTTAGCGGATGTGGCATTTGCAACGGAGGGCCCCGTGCGGGGTGTAACAGAGACAATCGTATGGTTGACGTTGTGGTTGACTCGTAGGTTAAAACCTGTTTAACTATGAAAGCCCTAGCAGCCACGTAAAACTTGCAATATACAACTAGACCGTCTAAACCTTGTATTGCTAAGTGGGGGCTATCATTCGTTTGTTTGTGATGTAGCGATAGCTTTGCTATGTGTTACTAGTAAGTAGTAATCGTCATCATAAAACAAACTAAAATGGAGACATTGTAGACTTAGTGTTGCCATAGCTCAGACATCTTAAAACTTGCTAGTATAGGATACACGACGGTAGCATGTGATAAGATGATCCCTTAACAAATCCCAACACAAGTATTCTACCGAAGTGTGCACCGCCTGGAAGGTACTCCCATATGGCTTGATGCTCCGTACATACCGGAGTTGTCCTACATATTCAATGGATTTCGCATGAGGTTGGGTTCGGCAAGCCTGGCATATGCAGATATGGCCTCGCTGAGCAGCATATAACATGGAGGTTAATTTGGCGAGCCTAGCATATGCAGATATGGCCTCGGAATACTAGAGATCGAAAGATCGAGCATGAGTCACAGTACATATAAGATAATGTGATCGCACAAGTTGTTGTCTACCTTTGAAACTGACCCGCCGGCCGTGTGATATTTGAGGTCTGGCAGTGAATCTGGATGATGTAATCATTAAAACTTCCTAGGGATGAATTGTTTTAGTGCGAGCTCATTTATAATATGATTATATGAACTCATTGTGGTGAACTAGTCTTAATTGTGTTCCTTGCAATTATGTTTGTAGAAAATGGATAGTACCCAGTATCTTGAAATTGTTTCCTTCTTACATGGTGAAAGACTTAACGAAAATGGGTCAAACTTCATTAGTTGGTACTTACGCCTTAGAGCCGTGCTCAAGAGATCAACCTTTCATTCTTAACTAAAGAGCATGTGGGGATGCACAAGCGGCGATTGATTTTTAGTATCGTCGAAGGACATATGTCATAGCTAAGGGTATCATAGAAACCAGCATTCCGCAACCCTTGCGCGAGGAGTATGCTGATTTGGATACATATGATATGATCAATGAGCTGAAGTCATCAAACTTGCATCGGTTTAGAGTTGCCAGATTTGAGTTAGAAAGTGAGTTTATCTCTACAATGATGGAAGAAGGCTCTTTCCTGAAGGCACACTTGGCCAAGATGCATGAGATACATCTGAGCCTCGTAGATGACTTTGACTATGGGACCACAAATGAGTCTATGATATACACGGTGTTACACTCCCTTCCACCGAGCTATACAAACCATGTCCATGGCTATGTAGGCATAGGTGAAAGCCTCGAGTTATCTGACTTCATGGATAGACTTCAGTACCTGGAGGTTGAACCCATTGAAGGAGAAGTTGTTGATGGAGAATGTATATACTTGATATACTTTATAAATGTTTATTCCCTTATACAACATTTGCATTAAATGAGTGTCTAATACTTATTCTGTTTTATGAAAACAGGACCTGCCGTTGCATGGACAGGAAGAGGTGAAGTCGAGGATTGATGGATATCAAGTCAGTTGATGGCCAGCATGGATTCCGCCGAGAAATCTATCATAGGAAATACTTAGAGTATTAGATAAATCTTATGTAATCATTATAGTATGAACACTTAGTTGTGTGTCTTGCATCTCGCGAGACAAAGTTATTCGTGTAATGAGACAAGTCAGTTGTTCCATCTTTATGAATAAAAGTGTGCTTATACTTTGATTACGTCTTGATTTATGATATGATAGAAAGCATTTATAATACTGCTATTATTGTCAAGAAATATTCAATGTTCAATGATAAAGTTGTCTTGATTATAACAAGTTAAAGATTTGATTGCATGAGGTGACTTCATAACTGATGAATTCATTAAATGTATGATCTATTAACTTGTGAGTTCATTATCGAATGAAAGTCATAACTTGATTGCATGAGATGGATTAGATACACGATCTATGAACCTCTGCAATAAATATAACCATGACAAGGTTCTAGCAAGTAGAACTTGTGCCAATCATTATAAATAAATGATGGACTAAATGGGCATGTGAGGTATCATTAAAGACTTCATATGATTAATTGAAAGTTGTATTCAATTGAGATCATAAAACTGAGATTCAGGAATCACAGTGAGAAGTGAGAATACAAGGATACATATCACTACGCTACGATCTGAAGTGATAAGTATTGATATTGACATAATGGGAGACTTGTGGAAGTTGTACCACAAACTACGATGGAAGTTGAAAGTGCTAGACTACTTAAACCATTCGTAGTCATACTAAACCGTAGTATGGTCTAAACGTTCTTTCCCCTAGCACTATAGTTATTGTCGAATAAGGTTGTTTAATTCATTAAGTTAAAACACCCACTTCATGAATAGGAAACCATCCTGAATCTAACGAGACATGATAGCTCCATAACTGATGGTGTTATAAGGTTTCTTAAAAGAAAGAATTTCTTTGTAATAAAACTACAAGCAATTGAAATTACATATTCTCCCCGAATAGCAAAATGTGTGTTGCTTGATTGGTAATGCGAGAAGAAGTCTCTCGACACAGATCCAATGGGAGATAATGGAAACTTTGACCGGGGTATTGGACCTTGCCTTCAGAATATCAAAGTATTGCAACGGAAGCATGTTCCGCTGTAATGACACTGTATAAGGAAGGATATGCCATAGATGATTAATCTTGGTATATGAATTGAAGCCATTGTTGAATTTAGAAGGTTGTCATGAATACGTTCTGTACAGAACAATAATCATGAGTATTCTTAATATAACAATAAAGAATAAAATTGCTTGAGACACAAAGGAATGATGGTAGCCTAGAACACGAGGAGAAATGAAATAATATCGAGTTACATATAGGATGGCTCACGTCCCGTGAAATAAATCGGTTATTTCATATTCTCGACAAACTGGAGAGTTATTGAGAATAATGTAATGGGCATAAGGCATTATTTGGTTATGACCAAAGTTCAATGGTGATTGACTACGGAAACGTAGGAATGCTTTAATCAATAAAATATTTCATTTACACTACGATGGACCATAGCCTAAAATTGCATCTTAGTCAAATTTGGGATTTGAAAGAGAATTGCAATGGGCATGACGAAGGTTATTTCGTTAAAAGGATGGACTATAGTACCTCAAGACAGGAACCCTCAACCTTGATTTGATCAAGTGATTTTGTGATGACCAAAATATTGAGTGGGCCTGCAGTTTCATGAAACTGAGTGGGAGCTTTGAAGACTTCCCGGAAACTTGGAATGCAGAGGGCATTTTTTGAGTGGGAGCTTTGGAAGCTTTGTCATTATGTGAGACATAGTGAACAATAAAATGACTTGATGAAAGCTGAACCACAAATATATGAGTATATGATGGATATATTTGAGTGGGAGCATGATCATTGTCTCAAACATATATGCATTGATATGTGTGAAGAATGATCTCATATGTATATATATGGATATGCATTGATTGTGTATATAGAGAATCGTCTTATATACATATGTGCATTATGATATATATAGAGCATAAGGCAAATAAAATACAAGATTGCAAGAATCTTATTTTATGTGAAATACCAACACATTACATGTTGAAATCTATATGAGTAGATTAAGATACGGATAATGAAACGAAGTGAAAGTTGGAATAATCTTCTAAGACAAGAAACAAGTGCTTGTGGCTAGAAATTATATAATGGATGAAATCCAAATATCACAAGCAATGTCTTGATGGAAGAATAGAGATGCACCATGTACTGGACATGTGATCTTATATGTTCTTGACATATGATTCTACCATATAACATGCATTGTGAATCCAACAACAGAATGACTCAAAAGTTCTTGGAAGAAGAACAGATTCCGATGTGCTTTAGGAGTAAAACACAGAATCTGAATAAAGTCCATGCATTCAGTATATGAGGAATACTGAGGACTATTCTCTAAAATATAGAAAGGATAATAGACTTGAATGTAATACAAGATTACAATTGCAAGCCATATTATGGGTCTATATGGAATTAGAGACATCACCAAAGACATGAAAGAAATGTGAGAAAAATTCACGGCACTACAAACATAATACTACTTAAGAAAGTAAACGTATGGATGAAAGTTTAGCGTTGGAAGTATTGACTTCTGGTTGAGTGTATTTCCAAGTATATATGACTAAGGATGAGTCTTCTAAAGACTGAACCAAGAGATCTTGGAGGATACTGTGAAATAATAGTCTCACTCTCCCGCGAAACTTATATCCAACCATTATATGATAATGAGTGGTATGTCAAAAGAGCTTTTGACCTGTAACAGTTGCAAAGGAAACATACGAATCTGAATTGGTGCAGTTCGTTGACGAAACCTCTTCCATGAGCATGCATGATCAATGAATACTTATGTGATAAGATGATTATGATCAGAAAAATGAGGCTAGATTATTAGCACTCTAGTGCAAGTGGGAGACTGTTGGATATATGCTCTAGAGGCAAATAATATACGATTATTCCAATATATCTAAGCAAGTTCATAACCAGTTTCATACTGTGCTAGAACTGTGTCAGTGAAACAATGATGCAGGTGTGGTATAGAAACCCCCAGAGTTCCTAGTTAGCCTCTACATCGATAACTAGTTCATGGTCAACATGATGGTCGTGGTTTCGCGATCATGGACAATTAAGTCTCTTGACTATGAGATCAGCTCACTGGTTAAGTGACGTGATGAACATTACCCAAAGTAAGTATTACAGCATGATCAAATCTTGTGAAGGTTCATTGTTGTAATTACAGAACGTGGTAGACCATACCTTTGACTGTGAGTACGTGCATAATTGCTATCTTCCCGGATGCTTTGACCTACATCCCACCACCTGACTGAAATATGCGGGTCATAACGGTTGTATTTTGGGTATTCTGTTGAGATATGTTGAGGAGTATTGTTACAAGAGCGGGATTTGTCAATCCATATAATGGATAGATACTCGGGGCCCACTCGGTGAGATTCCATCCATAAAGCTGCAGCGTGTGACTAAGTCACGGGGATGAATATCACGGGAACGAGTGAATGAGGATTAGTTCAGAACGAGGTTGAACCAGACATAGGATGTCATTGATCGAATCTCGGAACAATCCAGTATCGCTGACAAAGGGAATGCTATACGGCGTAAGGTCCAATCGGTGTTTGATATCCGGAATGCACATGGGTCATTATGGGCATCCAGGTCCCGATGATGATCATTGACCGTATCCTCATCTCGGTCATGACTGGAGTGTTCTTGGACCGTAGGGTAACACACTTAAGGGCTCGATGAAATCGGAGACCTTTTCGGAACCATCGGAGTAACCAGAGAATAAAGGAAACAACATCGGAGAAGTACCGTGTTGAACCGAACAAGTTCGGAGTGAACCGGAAGGTGTTCCGGAGCACGTGGAGATGGAATATTATGTTTTAGTTATTAATTAATTGAATTAATAATTAAAATCATTTTATTTCTAATTAATATGTGCAATGGGCCTTAGTGGAGAAAAAGGCCCATTAGGGGAAGAAATAAAAGGGAAAAAGAAAAAGAAAAAAAAGGGAGTGGGGGGGAGGCGCCATGGGCCCTAGGGCCCATGAGGGTGGCGCCCCCTCTCCCCCCTTGGCCGGCGCCCCCCCCCCCCTAGCATGTGGGATAGTCCCACATTGCTAAGGGAGGGGGGTTTACTCCCTCCCCTACCCCTATATAAAGAGGGCCATGGTGCACATATTTAATTATGCCAAATACACAATAAATTGGATTAAATAAGTATTTACTCCGAATTGAGATCGGTTTTCTCTGGTCTTCTCCCATCCCTTGTCTCTTTCACGGTGGGCTCCCTAGTGTGAGCCTATAGTGGAAATGAGGCTTCTCTGTTAGAATCGGAGGTCGTCGTGCTGCCGAAGCTCCGTCCGGAGGTCTGCTTCCGCCACCTTCGCTGGATCGGAGAACGGAGGTCGTCATCGAGTCTCATACGTGTGCGAGTACTACGAGGTGCTACACGTGTGGCACTACACCCATTCGGGTGCTCAACACAGCCAGGGGGCTGTGAAACTTGATCGGCTACATCAACCACGTTTGCGGGAACGTTTCCCGCACAACGGACTACACCCTGAGGTATGTTATTTCCGCACTCCTTTCCGTTACGGTAATACGGCTAGCTAGATCTTGGGTTATGGGAACGCTAGTTAGAAAAATTTGTGTTTTCTGCTGCGAACCCCAACAGTTAGATCATGTAATAGTTTATCAGATTGTTGGGGGCAAGTTGCCTATCATCTAGATTGGTGTTTATCATCTTTGCTTCAACTTGTTGCTCTTAATGCTTGTCACTTTGGGCCCGAGTGCCATCATTTCAGATCTGAACCCTTTGTGTTTGCATGAATATATTTGTGTTCTTGATCTTATCTATGAGTTGTATGCACCTCTTATAGTCCGGAACCGGCGATCCCAATGGTGAAAGCTTGGGACACCAAAGGGGATGGACTATAATTTGAGGATTTCATGTATCCATTGATTGTTAATGCTTTGTTCCGGTGCTCTTTGATAGGAGGACCTTAATCTCCATAAGTTCCTTTTGGCCCCGTTCGTAGCGGGATGGTAGGACAAAAGATGTTGTGCAAGTTCTTATTGCAAGCACGTACAACTACTTGTGGGATACATGCTTGATGTTTGATTTATGCCTAGATGATCATGGATTTTCTGTGTGCCTTGCCCCAAGTTGAATACATGATGTATCTTATCCATGCTGCGCCCAACCATCCATCTCCCTAGCCTACAGTGTTTTTAATTCTGTTGGTCACTAGTTGTTTACTTTCGCTGTTCCACTATTACCATTGCCATTATCACTTCCATATCGCAGTTGCTATTAAAATTTTGTTGGAAGTAAGTGTATCTCAGGTGCGATGGAATTGACAACTCCACTGTTAAAGCTTGTGGATATTCTTTGGCTCCCCTTGAGTCGAATATATAAATTGGGTTATTCTTACCCGCGAATACTATCTCGATCCCCTGCAGTTGTGGCTTATCAATGGGAAGTACGCCAAAATAAGTAGACCGAAATCCATCTACATCTACTACTAATCATCCACCTTGAGATATCTATCCAGAACATCTCGCTGGTATTAAGTTGTGAGCCCCACCCAAAGTGTAAACCCAAAGCAACAAACAACTTCACTAAAAAGAACTTGGCGTAAAGTAAACAATCCTTGCAACCGCGGTTACAAGCACCATTGTTTTCCCCCTTGTGGCAACATCACATCCCCTAGACTCATGTTTCTGTCACTCAAGCGTGTCATCAGGGGGCATGAACCCACAATCGAGCATAGTGTTCCCTCTTGGAGTTACTACCTACTACTTGGACAAAGCAATAAACTCAGCATAGCAACAGCAGAAAGATTACATATGTGACTCGATCATGTAGGGCAGCTCACGAGGTCTAAACCATGAAGAACAGATAGGGGAGGAGAACATCACACAACTACTGATCACGGACCCATGGTACAAAGCTAACTACTCACGGCACATCTGGGATGCGTCCATGGTGGAGGGGAGGCTCCCAGAGGTTAATCCTCCCTCCGGCAGGGTTCCGGGAAGAGGTCTGCAGGTGCTCCCGATCTTGGAAGCGCGGCGGCGGCGGAACAAAGGCGAAATCACGAAAAAGGGTTCTCCTCTTGAAAGTGTCACGTCACGGGGAATATATAGGCGAAGGGGGCAGCCAGGGGGGCCACCAGGGGTCCAGACGCCCCCTGGCGCGGCCAAGCCCTAGGACGCGCCAGGTGGCCGTCTGGGCACCTGGTGGTGGCCCACCGTCCCTCCTTCGGGGTTCTAGAGGCTTCCGATGCGCTGATTTTTTATCCGATTTTCCCGAATTTTTGGAGTATATTTAATATGGGGGAAACCGGGAATAAAAAAACAGCAGAAAACAGAAACTGACACTGGGGTGCACTGAGTTAATAGGTTAGTCCAAATATGATCAAAAGTGTATGAAAGTATATCCAGATCATAGCAATATCACACAAAACATGCATGGAGCAAGAAGAAATTATCGATACGTTTGGGACGTATCAACATCCCCAAGCTTAATTCCTGCTCGTCCTTGAGTAGGTAAATGATAACAAGCATAATTTCTGTGGTGACATGCTAGCAACCATATAGGAACTTTGAAAAGTAAAGAAATCAAGGTATGTGATTCAATTCAAGTCATAACATGCAAGAGTCTATATTAGCATTGAAACAAGTAACAAAAGAACATTAGGTGCAAGAGCTCTCGCTGTCTGTGACTCGAATGTCTCCAAATGGTGTTTGCATGCAAGAAGAGGGATAGGGAATACGAGAAAAAGTATTTTTTTTTGTGTTGAGAACTTAGTCTACTAGAGTTTCACACTTGGGCTTCTTTGGAATTTTATCTTGAATCGTCCCCAGACCACTGATGGCGTGAGAGTTCATGGGTATAGTTTGCTTGCTTCCCCGGCAACGGCGCCAGAAATTCGCTTGATACAGAGTGTCAACTCTCCTCGTTGGTTACCCCAAGTGGAAGGTTGGATGTAGAGTAGCAGCAAATTTCCCTCGGTGAAGATACCAAGGTTTGTCTCCAATAGGACTCACGGAAATACAAGTAGGTGTCACGGCGCTTGACGTGGACCTGCACACAGCAACAAATTACTTTGCTCCCAACGAGTACAGAGGAGTTGTCAATTCCTCCGGCCTTCCTGTTTACAAAGGATCAACGCAAGAGATAAAATTGGAACTGAAAGTAAAGACTGAAAGTAAACTAAGGGTGTAAACAATAATGTGAAGATGGACCGGGGTCCCGTGATTTTCACTAGTGATGTCTCTCTCCCAAAAGACGATAAAAGTGCTAGTGAGGTAAACAAATCACAGCAGGGCAATTGACAGAATTATGAAGGCACCGCAATGCTAACTATGCTACAAAGAAAGGAAGGGATCAAAAGCAATGGGCAGTACGCCAAGGTAAGTAGACCGAAATCCAACTGCATCTACTACGAATCATCCACCTTGAGATATCTATCCAGAACATCTCGCTGGTATTAAGTTGCGAATCCCACCCAAAGTGTAAACCCAAAGCAACAGACAACTGCATTAAAAGAACTTTGCGTATATTAAACAATCCTTGCACCCGTGGGTACAAGCACCGTTGTTTTATCCCTGGTGGCAAAAACACATCCCCTAGTCTCATGTTTCTGTCACTCAAGCTAGACATCAGGGGGCTGAACCCACAATCAAGCATAACGCTCCCTCTTGGAGTTGCAAGAAAACTACTTGGCCAAAGCAAAATACTGCAACGGAGAACATGCAAGAATTTACTCAAGAAAAAAATATAAAAGAGAAGAACCAAATATATTACTCATCACAATCTGAACATAGTCTCATAATCCATCAGATCCCAGCAAACTCAGCATAGCAACAACAGAAATTACAAAAGTACCTCGATCATGTGAGGCAGCTCACGAGGTCTCGAAAGTGGAAGCACAAAGAGGGGAGAGGTACATCACATAGCTACTGGTCACGGACCCATGGTCCAAGGGGGACTACTCACAGCACATCCGGGAGGCGTCCATGGCTATGGATGGTCTCCCGGAGGGGGTTCCTCCTCCCGGCAGGGTGCCGGGGCAGCTTCTCCAGGAAGCCCCGATCTTGAAACAGCGGCGGCGGCGGTACAGAGGCGAGTTTGCGGAAAAGAGATCGATATTAGGGGTTTCCACCCCGAGGGCTAAATATAGGCGGCGGGGGCATCGAGGGGACCCATAGGGCAGCCAGGAGGCCCCCTGGCGTGGCCTAGGGTGGGGCCGCGCCAGGGACCCTTCTGGGGTCCCTATGGTGGCCCCCCTCCGCTGCCTTGGTGATTCCGGAAGCTTTCGGGTCGCTGATTTTTTATCTGATTTTTTCGGATTTTTTGGAGCACTTTTAATGGCCGGAAAACCTGAAATACAAAAACAGCAGAAAACAGCAACTGGCAGCTGGGTGCACTGGGTTAATAGATTAGTACAAATATGCTCAAAAGTGTATGAAAGTTCAAGCAAAACATGGCAAAGTCACACAAAACATGCATGGAGTCAACAGAAATTATGGATACGTTTGGGACGTATCAACATCCCCAAGCTTAATTCATGCTCGTCCTCGAGTAGGTAAATGATAACAAGCACAATTTCTATGGTGACATGCCACACAACCATATAAGGACTTTTAAGTAAAGAAATTAAAGCATGCAATTCAATTCAACTCTTAACAAGCAAGAGTCTATATTAGCATTGACACAAGAAACAAAAGAACAAAAGGTGCAAGATCTCTCGCTGTCCGTGACTCGAATGTCTCCAGATGGTGTTTGCGTGTAAGCAGTTGTCGGGACCCGGGGTTAGCGTATGCAAGACTCGCTACAACACAATCATACGGAGAGCCGAGAATCGTACCCACTTGTCTAAGCAGATAAGGCCAAGCACAAAACGTTCTCGGAAAGCATCGAACGTGAGGGGCATCCCATTCAGGCCGGATGATCAACTGAGATGGGTCCTCATCGTCCGCACACAAGTCTAAAGGATATGGGTGGTGAACTCTCATACTCATAGACAAGTCGCCTCAACCATACTATCGATTGTATTATAACCCTTACATAGACTTACTCCAGCCCGATCACTTAGTCGGGGTCTAGTGCGGGCTTGATCATACAACAAAGTGTGCACGTGAAAGAGTCACGAGCAATCGCATCGCGATGCCCCAAGCTGCGCACATCTAAGGGCCACTTGGTGTATAAAAGACCGCCAACCAGATCACAACTAAGGTCTCGAAAACCCATACTAAGACATGCATGTTATAATCATACACGCAGCACACATGTCTAGTATGAACAACAGATATCATTGCAATTCTCTACAAAGTTTACAACTTTATTGATAACTCTTACAGAGTGCACACAGAGATCACGAGACCGTGATCCAACATTACATCAAGCATGCGTAAGCAAAGTAGGTATGAGTACAGACAAGTTTAACAAATGGCTTAGAGAAGCCTTATCTATAAACAAGCCCTTCCACGAGGGACCAGTCGTCTGATTGGGACTACACTAGCTTGATCAGTCGTCGAGCTCCAGGAAGAATCCACCTTCGGGGTCAGTGGGTTCATCTAAAACATAGAATAAGAAAACGTGAGTACAGAGTCGTACTCAGCAAGACTTACGTAGGAGCTATACTACTCATGCACATGGATCAAGGTAAAGGGAGGTGGGGTTCATAAGCAGAAGTTCCAGCTTTGACTTGGCTAGTCCTGAACTACGAGTACCAGACTTGAGGTAAGAAGCGTACACGAGTCCACTACATGTCTCCAACCAATTACACCACTATGGTGCCTTCCTCGACTTCCCACGAGAAAGCACGCCATAGCACTCACGCTTATCTTGGCAAGTTTTATAAGTATCCATTGAAGTTTTCTAATAATCAGGCACAACTTTCCAAGTAGTCCCTTACCGCGGACGCGGCTATTCGAATAGTTTATTAACCCTGCAGGGGTGTACTGCTACACACATGAAACTATCAGTTACCGCCGGGATCTCATCACCCTTCAAGCGGGTGTCGGCGAGGATAATTTCCACAACTTTTACCTCACAACCAACTCAAATTCAAAGGAGACGCCTCTCTGGGCTGGAGTCCACATCGTGAACCCGGACGGTTTACCGATGTGGTCCCAGAAGATGTGTGCAGGGTCCCAAGCCGGTCTGAATAGCCGTTCTTCCACTTCACAGACCGTGCCACAGACCTACCAGAACTCTGAACTAATGCGACTCATTGAACCAAGAAGGGGTGAGTTAGTAGGTTGAGCGGGGGTCCGTTTGCCCAACATGTGGTAGTACTCTTTAGCTTGGATCACCACACAAGAACTCAGGCTTAAGGCGGTGTTCAACGAGACAACCCACTGTGTACTCCTACACAGCCTCTCATCGTTCACCTTCTATTAGGGTAGATTCACCAACACATTTCCACCATCATCAACATGATCACTACCATCCCGACTCACAAAAGTGTAACCTCATTGTAACTCTAAGCATTCAATAAGAAGTAACAGTTGCAGGGGCCACATGATATCAAACAACTCCTACATCTGCTAGGATTGTGGTTTGCTTACTACTGTGACAAAATTATAGGTCATGCAAAGGAATGGGTTCAACTATGCGGTAGAATCGATAACAAGGTGGTCATCCTATTTCATGCATAAGAGAGACTAAGAGGGAAATGGGTTTTTATCAACATGATCAATGGGGGTTTGCTTGCCTTGCTGACGAGGTTCAGTATCGGGGTCTTCAACGAAGGGGGTGATCTCGGGTTCCGGCTCCACTTCTATTCGAGCAAACAATACAAACAAAGTGATCAACATAATGTACAATGCACAAGCACATGATCAATTGTATAAGGTGATGTTCATGGTACTGATGTGTTGAGCATTCCATTTAAAAGGAGTATATTGCATTTGAAATGCAAATTCAAACTCCATTTGATTTATCGATGAATTTAAAATGCATTTGAATCCATGAATGTTCATTTGAAATGGTTGAGCATGAAGTGATGTTATAAAGGTGAGGTAAAGTCTCTGATGTGTGGATGAAACCATTTAAAAGAAGTGTGTTGCAAAGTCATTTGCAAAATCACTCCAAATTTAAATTCAAATTAAATGCATATGGATGTTTGCCCCTGTTCACCCAATTTAAATTGGTCAAACATGAAAACAAAGTCCATATTCACATTCCTTGCATTTTTTCTGATAATTTTAGACATATTATTTGTCCAATTTCGAGTTAAAACGAATTAGTTATTGAATTTCAAAGTTTAAAGTATTTTCTGGAATTTTCTAGATTTCTTTTAATTGGAAAAGGGTTTACTACATCATCAAGGCGTCAGCATGACACAGGGGGGGGGCTGACGTGTGGGTCCAGCTTGTCAGTGAGGGGGGTTAGTTTAATCTTCTGTTTAAACTAACTGTAATTAGTTTAGGAGCCTGGGCCCACTAGTCATTGGCCCAGGGGGGGATTAGGCTCGGGATTAAGCTTAGGGTTAGGGCTCTAATGGCGCCGGCGTCTCTGGCTCGCCGGAGCACTCGCTGGAGTTGCGGTTTTATGCGCGGGAGGGGGAACGGAGAGCACGAGCATGCGCGTCGTGAACTCGCGCGTCTGCTGGTGCCAACAGGGTTTCAAGGCGTGGCCTGTGGCGACGATGGCATCAATGGAGGCGGCAGTCTGGCCACTGTCCTCGCCGGAACTACGCGAGAGGGCACGGGAGGAGGTGGGGATAGGGTGAATCGAAGATCTGCTCACCCTGATTTGAATGGAGAAGACGGCGGGGCCGCGGGGAGCTCGATGGTGGCGAATTCGGAGGTTGTCTTCTCGGCGGCCGGCGGCAAAAGCTCGAAGCGGGCGTCATCCTCGGTGGCTGTGGTCTCCAATTAGCAGGGGGAAACGAGGGATTCTACGACGCTGGTGCAGACGGACAAGGCGGCGAGGCCTCTCGGCGTCGTTAGCCGCGTCGGGGCGTCGCCGGTGTTTTGCTAGGGCTACGGGGGCGCTCGGGTTTTCTGCCGGGGAGGAAGGGAAAGGCCATAGCGAGAGAGGGGAAAGGTGTGCGGGCTTCTGGTGGCTTTCTTGGCGAGAGGAGATGGCTCAAGGAGGCCAAGAAGCTCTCCGGCGTCACGGTGGCGTCGGCCGCGTGCTCTTGGCTCGCCACCGAGGAACTTGAGGAAGACGACAAGGAGAGGGCTGGGCTGGGCCGTGGTGCTGGGCCAGGGGGATAAGTTGGGCCAAAAGCACATGTGAGTTACTCTTTTCCTTTTTCTGTTTTATTTCTTCTGACATTTTTTTGTCGTAGCTAAATTAAATAGCTAGAGATTTTATAAAATGTCCCAAATTTTTATGCGGACTTGAAATGCATATAGCTAGCCACTTATAAAGTTTGGGCATTTTTAAAATTCAAATTATTTGAACTTTAATTCAAATAGGGGTTTAAATTTAAATCCAAGCTCCTGTTTGAATATTTGAAAAATCCATGAGCATGGGAATGCCACCACATCACTTTATATGTGATCACACTCATTTATGTGAGTTTTCAAAAATACAAAAGGAATTTTTGGAGCAACTTTGTATCTGGCCATTTGAATTAAATTCATCTGGGGGGTGTTCTCTCTCCCATTTCAATTTCTTTTGAAATTTTTAACATGAATGCATTGTAGCTCTTGATCCTAGCACATACCTAACTTGGGGTTGTGACAGTAGGGTACTGGGAAAAAGAGAGAAAAAAGGTTGTTGAGAACAACTATCTACTAAAGTTTCACACTTGATCTCCTTTGGATTCTTATCTTGACTCGTCCCTAGACCACTAGCCAGGTACAAGTCAAACTGATCCACTCCCTTTCGATATTTTGAGCACTCATTCAATGTATGAGTGATACGTCCAAAACGTATCTATAATTTCTGCTTGCTCCATGCATGTTTTGTGTGATATTGCTATGATCTAGATACACTTTCATATACTTTTGATCATATTTGGACTAACCTATTAACTCAGTGCACCCCAGTGCCAGTTCCTGTTTTCTGCTGTTTTTCTATTTCAGTTTTCCCCCATATAAAAAGTGCCGGAAAAATCCGGGAAAATTCAGATAAAAAATCAGCGTGAAGGAAGCTTCGCGAAGAGCCCTGGAAGGGCCAGAGGGGAGCCAGGGGGCCCAGGCGGCCACCCGGCGCGGCCCCACTCCTGGCCGCGCCAGGGGGGCGCCTGGGGCCCCTGGTCCACCTCTGGCTGCCCCCCTTCACCTATTTATTCTCCGTCACGGGGAAACTCCGAGAACAGAACCCTATTTCGCAAACTCGCCTCTGTTCCTCCCCCGCCGCTCTTCCGAGATCGGGAGCACCAGAAGACATCTTCCCGGCACCCTGCCGGAGGGAGGATTGACCTCCGGGAGTCTCCTCTCCACCATGGATGCTCCCCAGATGTCTCGTGAGTAGTTTTCCTTGGACCATAGGTCCGTGATTAGTAGTGATGTGATGTTCTCCTCCCCTGTTTGATCTTCATTGTTTAGACCTCGTGAGCTGCCCTACATGATCGAGGCACCTTTGTAATATTTCTGTTGTTGCTATGCTGAGTTTGATGGGATATGATGGATTATGAGATTATGTTCAGATTATGATAGAGTAATATATTTGGTTTTTATCTCTTATATTTTTGTTCCTAAGTAATTCTTGCATGTTCTCCGTTGCTGTTTATTGCTTTGGCCAAGTAGTAGGTAGTGACTCCAAGAGGGAACGTTGTGCTAGATTGTGGGTACATGCCCCCCGATGACACGCTTGAGTGACAGAAACATGAGTCTAGGGGATGTGCTGTTGCCACAAGGGGGAAAACAACGGTGCTTTTAACCGCGGTTACAAGGATTGTTTACTTTACGCAAAGTGCTTTTTAATGCAGTTGTCTGTTGCTTTGGGTTTACACTTTGGGTGGGGCTCGCAACTTAATACCAGTGAGATGTTCTGGATAGATATCTCAAGGTGGATGATTAGTAGTAGATGCAGTTGGATTTCGGTCTACTTATTTTGGCGTACTAATTGTGCTTTTGAACCTCTTCCTTTCTTTTGTAGCGTAGTTAGCATTGTAGTGCGTTCATAATCCTGTCAATTGCCCTTCTGTAATTTGTTTACCTCGCATAGCAGTTTTATCGTCTTTTGGGAGAGAGACATCACTAGTGAACATCACGTATCCCGGTCCATATCCTTATTACTGTTTCCACGCTATCTTTACTTTATTTCTTTTACTTTCTATCATTATCCCTTGTGTTTTACCCTTTGTAAACAACAAGACCGGAGAGATTGACAACCTCTCTGAACTTTGTTGGGAACAAAGTTATCTGTGTCTGTGTGCAGGTCCACTTCAGTCGCGCCGCTGACACCTACTTATCATCTCTGGAGTCCTACTGGAGACAAACCTTGGTATCTTCACCGAGGGAAACTTGCTGCTGCGCTACATCTCCACCTTCCACTTGGGGTAACCAACGAAGGGCGAGAAGCCATCAAGCGAATTTTTGGCGCCGTTACCGGGGACTCCGAGTGCTAAGATAGGGGAGTTGCACACTACCCTTTACTTTGTTTTTTAGTCTTGTTAGTTTATCTTTCAGTTTTTATCTTTGTGTCTTTTATCAAAAACTACAAAAAAATTATTTATCTTGTTGTTAGTAGTCCTCCTTGTTTAGATGAACATGTTAGGGCTAGGTGCTTTGCGGGAATCGGAAGTTCTCGATTTCCGTCAAAGAGATGGAGAAAATATGAAGAAGGCATGGGACAGAATCTCTGAAGCACATAAAAGAATTATTCCTTGGATACCTATAAAAATTGTGCTTAGAAATTTTTACCATGGTCTTTTTAAGTGGTGTAAACACTCTCTTAGACTCTTGCATGTTATGACTTGAATTGAATCTCTAACCTTGATTGCTTTACTTTTCAAAGTTCTTTTATGGTTGCTAGCATGTCACCACAGAAATTATGCTGTTATCATTTACCTTCTCGAGGACGAGCAGGAATTAATCTTGGGGATGTTGATACGTCCAAAACGTATGTATAATTTCTGCTTGCTCCATGCATGTTTTCTGTGATATTGCTATGATCTAGATACACTTTCATATACTTTTGATAATATTTGGACTAACCTATTAACTCAGTGCACCCCAGTGCCAGTTCCTGTTTTCTGCAGTTTTTCTATTTCAGTTTCCCCCCATATAAAAAGTGACGGAAAAATTCGGGAAATTTCAGATAAAAAATCAGCATGAAGGAAGCTTCGCGAAGAGCCCTGGAGGGTCCACAGGGGAGCCAGGGAGAGCCCAGGCGGCCCCCCGGCGCGGCCCCACCCCTGCCGCGCCAGGGGGGCGCCTGGGGCCCCTGGTCCACCTCTGGCGGCCCCCTTCGCCTATTTATTCTCCGTCGCGGGGAAACTCCGAGGACAGAACCCTATTTCGCAAACTCGCCTCTGTTCCGCCGCCGCCGCACTTCCGAGGTCGGGAGCACCAGAAGACCTCTTCCCGGCACCCTGCCGGAGGGAGGATTGACCTCCGGGAGTCTCCTCTCCACCATGGATGCTCCCCGGATGTCTCATGAGTAGTTTTCCTTGGACCATGGGTCCGTGATCAGTAGCTATGTGATGTTCTCCTCCCCTCTTTGATCTTCATTGTTTAGACCTCGTGAGCTGCCCGACATGATCGAGGCACCTTTGTAATATTTCTGCTGTTGCTATGCAGAGTTTGATGGGACCTGATGGATTATGAGATTATGTTCAGATTGTGATAGAGTAATATATTTGGTTTTTATCTCTTATATTTTTGTTCCTAAGTAATTCTTGCATGTTCTCCGTTGCTGTTTATTGCTTTGTCCAAGTAGTAGGTAGTGACTCCAAGAGGGAACATTGTGCTCGATTGTGGGTTCATGCCCCCCGATGACACGCTTGAGTGACAGAAACATGAGTCTAGGGGATGTGTTGTTGCCACAAGGGGGAAAAAACGGTGCTTGTAACCGCGGTTACAAGGATTGTTTACTTTACGCAAAGTGCTTTTTAATGCAGTTGTCTATTTCTTTGGGTTTACACTTTGGGTGGGGCTCGCAACTTAATACCAGCGAGATGTTCTGGATAGATATCTCAAGGTGGATGATTAGTAGTAGATGCAGTTGGATTTCGATCTACTTATTTTGGCGTACTGCCTGTGCTTTTGAACCTCTTCCTTTCTTTTGTAGCATAGTTAGCATTGCGGTGCGTTCATAATCCTGTCAATTTCCCTTCTGTAATTTGTTTACCTCGCATAGCAGTTTTATCATCTTTTGGGAGAGAGACATCACTAGCGAACATCACGTATCCCGGTCCATATCCTTATTACTGTTTCCACGGTATCTTTACTTTATTTCTTTTACTTGCTATCATTATCCCTTGTGTTTTACCCTTTGTAAACAACAAGACCGGAGAGATTGACAACCTCTCTGAACTTCGTTGGGAACAAAGTTATATGTGTCTGTGTGAAGGTCCACGTCAGTCGCGCCGCTGACACCTACTTATCATCTCAGGAGTCCTACTGGAGACAACCTTGGTATGTTCACCGAGGGAAACTTGCTGCTGCGCTACATCTCCACCTTCCACTTGGGGTAACCAACGAAGGGCGAGAAGCCATCAAGCGAATTTCTGGCGCCGTTGCCGGGGACTCCGAGTGCTAAGATAGGGGAGTTGCACACTACCCTTTACCTTTGTTTTTTAGTCTTGTTAGTTTATCTGTCAGTTTTTATCTTTGTGTCTTTTATCAAAAACTACAAAAAAATTATTTATCTTGCTGTTAGTAGTCCTCCTTGTTTAGATGAACATATTAGGGCTAGGTGCTTTGCGGGAATCGGAAGTTCTCGATTTCCGTCAAAGAGATGGAGAAAATATGAAGAAGGCATGGGACAGAATCTCTGAAGCACATATAAGAATTATGCCTTGGATACCTAAAAAATTTTTGCTTAGAAATTTTTACCATGGTCTTTTTAAGTGGTGTAAACACTCTCTTGACATTATAGCTGAAGGAGATTTTCTAGAGTGTGATGAAGATATGGCTCTTGATATTTTGCATAGTCTATCTAGTTATCTATACTTCTTATAAAACAAAATCCCATTATAAATCATTTAAGTTGTCTATCTCAACATGCAAGCTATCCACATCATCTATTCTCTTAGCCAATCAATTGTCCATGTCACCCACTTAGGTAATTCAATTTGCCTCTCTTCACATACAAGCTATCTACATCATCCATTTCTTAACCAATCAATTGTCCATGTCATCTCAACTAATATATTTATTAATCTCTATATGCAATCTCCATATCAACCATCTTTTAATCATTTTATTTTCCACCCTAATAATTTTAATACACACATATTTCGGTTGCATCTTCACTTAAACAACTTAATGTATCATACTTATATACTTTGTATTTATGCGTATAGTTTCTATAGCAATTCCTGCTGCAACGCGCGGGGTATACTTCTAGTTTTATTTATGATCGTAGTATTGATCCTGTCATAGATAGACTTGCCACTATTGAAAAAAGATTGGATGCTCGAGACTTGAGTAAAGTAGAGGAACTTAAGTCCAACAAGAAAGAAATGTTGGAAATAGATGATGATTGGGAGCCCTTTGTTAGGATTACCATCTCTAACCAAGGCTTCCTTGCTCTTTGTGATATTGGATCGACAGTTTCTACTATGCCAAAACTAGTTTATGATTCTTTGAAACTAGATATGGATATATTATCATCTTATCATGAACATTCTAACGGAGATATTTCAGAGATTAAAGGAAAGGTAAAGGTAGTCCAAGTTGCATTCCTTCATAGGACTGCACCAATGGATTTCTTCATCATGGAGCCATACCAAAGTAACATTGTGCTCGGAAGAGACTTCCTCCGTGCTATGAAAGGCTTCATTGATATTGGTAATAAGCACATACGCTTACGCGGTATGGAGAAAGGCAAGTATCTCTTTCCTAGTAAGAAGAAGAATGAGCTTATTGAAAATCAATTTCAAGGTTTTTATGATTCTGATCTTGGATACCCTTGATTCTTCTTTTGCATCATGCCTAGCTTAAAGGCATAAAAGAAAGCGCTTTCGGGAGGCAGCCCGCAAAGAATTTAGGTTTTTCTTTTTGATTTTGTTGTGTCTTGATGATTGTTACTACTGTAGAAACATCATTGTATCTTTATTTTTCACCTTTGTGCCAAGTTATAACCTCTTACGGCAAGGGAAGTAAAAGTTGTGACATGCTGTCCTGAAAACAGATTCTGTCCTCGTGACCAGAAAAATTCCAGAAAAATCCCAGTTCATCTTTTTGAGCTGAAATTAAGAAACTTCTGTATGTTCTGAGTTGTTTGATTTGAGTTGCATAAGTGCCCCTAAAAAATTCTTTACTACCTGCTGTTCCGTTTTTCACAGATTCTGCCACGTTTTGTCTCTCCTTACTTTTGCAAACCTTAAGCTTGCTTTTTCTTTGCAAAAACTTTTTGGCACTCTTGAGAAACAGTAGCTATTCAAGATTATCTTTATATCGAGTGGGGAAAAATTATTTATTAAGGGTACTAATCTCTCTAATCAGCTTATGATGAGTTATGTATGAAGGGAGTTTTCAAGTGTGCGATGGAAGATGATGAAAGAAGATCCAGGAGTGTCAAGCGCTCAAGCTTGGGGATGCCCCCATGAATCCCCAACGAACATTCAAGGAGTCTCAAGCGTCTAAGCTTGGGTATGCCCCCGTGCATCCCCTTCTCCATCAACAATCATCAGTTCGTCCTACGTCTCACTATATTTTTATCACTTCATGCGTTATGTGCTATGCTTGGAGCGTCTCGCTCTTAGGTTTTGGTTTTAGTTTTCTTTAGCTTTTCTTGATGTTCATAACAAGTTAGATCCCTTCTTACTTTGTGAGGGAGAGAACCACGCTCCACTTTCAGAATTTAGAACACATCATAGGATTTTTCCTGCTTATCTTTCTGCTGTCGTGTGTTCTTTATCTTTTCATAGCTACTGCCTTGTTTAGTTTTAGTCTTAGTTTGTCTTTAGCAAGAGCCTTGGATTTTGTTTAGTTAGTTGCTGGAACTCTTTTTAGTTTTTCATGTTTATCTTGTTAAAGAGAGTTGGTTGTTGCACTGAGTTGTGTCTTGTCTTGAAAGTAGGTAATTTAGGTTGCTATTTTCTTCTAGTAGTAACTTGCAATGGTTTTGAAGTATTGATGTGAGTAATGTTTGAAATTTTGGTGTCAAGAGCTCTTGCCTATTAGTGATAGGTGTCGTATTTTGGGAAATCCGTGTTTATTTTCAAAACCTACAAAACTAGTTGAGAACTCTAGCTACTAGATGGATCACTACTCTTTGGAGGGATCGAATATTAGAGAACACTCACGTACCATGAGTCGAGGATGCGCAAGGATAACCAAACCCCCATACACTCTTCCTCGGGGTACTTGTCTCTTTGTGAACCTCCTTATTAGATTGAGAGTTACTGATAATAAGTGCATGATTTCTTCGGACTAATGTAAGTATTGAAAGTTGACACTTCCACCTTCCCATATTTTGCTAGCCTCTTCCGTGCCGTGCATTGCCTTCTTCTCACTCCGAGAGTTGGTCTCCACCTTCGCCAGTACTTCCAAACCCTTGGCATGATACGCTCTGTCATCATAAGTCTCCTTATATCTTTCCTCAAAACAGCCACCATACCTACCTATCAAGGCATTTCCATAGCCTTTCCGAGTTACATTGCCATGCAACATCCACTTCTTCATGACTTGATCTTCATGTCATACATGCTCCTACTACACTGGCAGCGACATACCTTGCATACATCATGTTAGTTAAATCTTCTTTATGATTTTGAGTACCTTGTAAAGTTTGAAAGATCTCCTTTACCTTCTTGTAAATTAGAGTGTTGCCCTTAAGTGAGGAAAAGATCCCAAAGTGGACACATTAAAAGATCCCAAAGAGGACAAATGAGAGTTAAATATAAAGAGCCATTGAGGCCACCAAAAAAAAGAGAAAAAGAAATAGAAAGAGAGAAAGGGGCAACACTACTATCCTTTTGAGAGATCCACACTAGTACTCCCTTTATATCCTTGTACTCCATAGAGATGATCTTCATGCATATAGCTATGTGGGCACTTCACACTATAGAACTTGCCTTGCATATTCCAAGGATGAGCCTCCTCAAACGAGCTCTAGGTCTTCATGAGCGAGCAAGTTAAGATGCACCCCACTAGTTCCTTTGGAGAGCTTCTTAGCTCGTATGTGCATCCGTTGCATGGCAATCCCTACTCCTCACATCATATCTATCATTTGGCATCTCTTGCCTATGCTTGTCCTCATTGATGTGAGCCTTTCTCATCCTTTTTGTCTTCCTCCTCCGTATTTCTCTCTTTGCCATCCTAAGTGTCAACTCTCGTGCTTACGCTCATCCATTGCATGAGTGCTCAAAATATTGAAAAAGGAGTTGATCAAATTGACTTGTACCTGGCTAGTGGTCTGGGGACGAGTCAAGATAAGATTCCAAAGAAGACCAAGTGTGAAACTTTAGTAGATTGAGTTCTCAACACAAAATGTCGGGACCCGGGGTTAGCGTATGTAATTCCAGTCACGATACAATCACATGGAGAGCCGAGAACCGTACCCACTTGTCTAAGCAGACAAGGCCAAGCACAGAACGTTCTCTGTAAGCATCGAACGTGAGGGGCATCCCATTTAGGCCGGATGATCAACTGAGATGGGTCCTCATCGTTCGCTCACAAGTCTAATTGCTTATGGGTGGTGAATCCCATATTCATAGAGAAGTCGCCTCAACCATGTTATCGATTGAATCCTAACTCTTACATATACTTACTCCAGCCCGATCACTTAGTCGGGGTCTAGGGCGGGCTCGATCATACAACAAAGTGTGCACGTGACAGAGTCACGAACAATCGCATCGCGATGCCCCAAGCTGTGCACATCTAAGGGCCACTTGGTGTATAAAAGACCGCCAGCCAAATCACAACTAAGGTCTCGAAAACCCATACTAAGACATGCATGTTATAAACATACACGCAGCACACATGCCTAGTATGAACAGCAGGTATCATCAGATAACTCTACTAAGTACTCTTTATTGATATACACATAGAGCATACAAAGATCACATGTCTGTGATCACATTACATCATACAACAGAAGCAAATTAGGTCTGAGTACAGACAAGTTTAACAAATGGCTTAGAGAAACCTTGTACAACAAACATGCCCTTCCACGAGGGTGAAATCAAGGCACTACCCTCACATCATATTCTCTAATCTAGGAGTCGACTACCTGAGTTTGTCACCGCTCGAGAGTCCGTCCGGTTCCATGAAATGGACTCAGATAATGCAAGGGACCGAGACGCCACCTTTGACAGATGGTTTCACTGCCTCACAGGTCCACCCACATATCTATAGTTAGGTCAAATGGAAAGCCCGAATCTAGTGTGACTCCTGGACCGGATCGGGTACGTAAAGAGGCCAAACGGGGCTCCCATAAACCCTACATGTGGTCATACTCTTTGTCTTGGATCACAAAACAAGAACTCGGGGCCTAGGACAGTGTTCAACGAGACAACCCACTGTGTACTCCTACATAGCCTCTCATCGTTCACCTTTGTTTAGGGTGGATTCACCAACACGTTAACATTAGCATCACTGTGTTCATTCCATCCCGACTCACAATCATAACATCCTCATTGTATCACTAAGCAGAAATAAGCAGTAACAGTTGCAGGGGCCACATGCTCATCATTCAACTCCTAAATCTGCTAGGATTGTGGTTTGCTTAATACGGTGGCAAAATGATAGGTCATGCATAGGAATGGGTTCAACTATGCGAAAGAACGTGTCTCGGTGATCTCCTAAACATGCATAAGCGAGACTGAGAGGGAAGTAGGATTTTATAGACATGATCAATGGGGGTTTGCTTGCCTTGCTGACGAGGTTCAGTATCGGGGTCTTCAACGAAGGGGGTGGCCTCCGGTTCCGGTTCCACTTCTATTAGCAACATGACAATCATAGGATCAAAATAAATTACAATGCACAATCACATGAATAAGATTGCAATGGTGATGTTCATGGTTGAAATGTGGGTACAATTCCATTTAAAGGAAGTGGAATGCAAAATCATTTGCAAATTCACTCCAAATTTGAATTCAAAAGAACTCCATATGTATGTTTGCTACTGTTCACCCATTTTAAAATGGTCAAACATAGAAACAAAGTGCATATTATTAATCCTTGCATTTTTCTGATAACTTTTCATATATTATTTATTAAATTTGGAGTTAATATGAATTAGTTATGATTTTCTAAAGATTAAAATATTTTCTAGAATTTTCTCTGTTTTCTTTTATTCTTTTATTTTCTGGAAAAAGTTTATTGCATCAGCATGACCTCAGCATGACATCAGCAGGGCTGACATGTGGGCCATGCCTGTCAGTGGCTCACTGTTAATTCCTGTTTGGATTTAAAATAAACAGGGGTTAGGGGGGGCTGGCCCCACTTGTCAGCCACTGGGGGGGATTAAGAGGTGATTAGGCGCTAACTAAACCGGGCCTGCCGGCGGTTTGCCGCCGGTGACCATCCCGTGCGGCGGCGCCCGCTGGGGACGGCAGCTCCGGGCAAGGCTGGGCACGGGGAAGCTACCAGGGGGTAGCCCGTGCTCGCCCGCTTCAAGCTATACCATCGGGGGTTCGAGGGGAGGCCTGGGAGCGCGCCGGTGACGAAGAGCAGCGGCGGCCGGAGCTCTGTGCTCACCGGGATCGAGCTCCGGGGCGCGGGAAGAATAGAGGGGAGGGGGGAAATTACCGCACACTCACACTGAACACGAGCACGTCGACGAAGAGGTTGGAGAAGGCTGGGCGGCGGAGCAATTGCTCGACGAAGCTTCGGTGGCAGGCAGAAAGAACTTGAAGCGTGCGTCTCTTCCGGTGAGGCTCTGGCTAAGTTGGTGCGGCATCTTGAGGGAGTCGACGTCGGGGAGTACGAAGGACAAGGCGGCGCATCTTGAGGAGCTTGGTCGCCGCGTCGGAGCACCGCCGTGTTCTGGCCAGGCTACGGGTGCTGCGCGATTTCCACGCCGGGGAGGAAGACGGAGGACCAGAGGAGGGGGAAAGGGCGTGCGGGGCGAGTGGCGACTGCGTGGCACGCCTGGGTGCGAAGGGGAGGGCCTAGAAGGCCTGGGGCGTCGCCGTGGTGTCGTCGTGGCCTCCCTGCCTCCACCGAGCTGCTTGGAGCTGCGGGGAGGTAGGAGACAAACGTCTCGGGTGGGCTGGGCCAGGCCAGTGGAGAGGTGGGCCTTCACCTGTGGGCGCAAGGTAAGCCTCTCCTTTCTTTTTCTTTTTATTTTTATGTAAATAGGTTGGCCCCACTAATTAAATTAGCTAGGCATTTTTAATAAATGTCCAAATAATTTTATAAATCCTAGGTGACCAGTAGTTAGCCACATATAGAATTTGGACATTTTTGAAATTCAATATATTTGAATTTCAATTCAAATATGAGTCAAATTTAATTTCCAGAGAACATTTTGAATTTTAGAAAATTCCTTGGGCATGGGAATGAACCCAAACCATTTTTGCAATGATCAGCAACAATTCTAGGAATTTTCCAAGTATTCATATGATTTTTGGAAAAATATTTTTATCTGGCCATTTATTTAAATTCTCAGGGCTTTCTTCTTTCCCCATTTTTGAATTTTCCTTTTGAATTTTTGCATGATGCAAAGGGGCACTCAAACCCTAGCACTTACGCTAGTTGGGGTTCTGACAACTCGCCCCCACTCAAAAGAATCTCGTCCCGAGATTCAGAAGTCGTCGGGAGGAAGGAGGGGTACTCGGCACGGAGACGGACTTCTCTTTCCCACGTAGCTTCTTGCTCGGAGTGATGTGACCATTGTACTTTCAGGAACTTGATCTTCTGACGACGAGTGACACGCTCTGCTGAATCAAGAATACAAACAGGGTACTCTTGATAAGAAAGATCATCTTGGAGATCAAGCGTTTCATGGTCGACTTCGCGGATGGGGTCCTTGAAGCAACACCTGAGTTGTGACACATGGAATACATCATGTACTCGGGTAAGGTGCGGAGGTAGTTCAAGTTGGTAGGAAACTTCTCCACGTTTAGCGAGAATGCAGAAAGGTCTGATGTAACGTGGGGCCAACTTGCCTTTGATACCGAAACTTTGGGTTCCCTTCAGAGGAGTAACCCGAAGGTAAGCCTTCTCATCAAGATTGTAGCTCTCCTCTCTATGATGACGATCATAGTAGCTCTTTTGACGAGACTGGGCGGCTTTCAAACGATCACGAACAATGCGAACTTGCTCTTCTGCTTCCTTGATCATATCCGGTCCAAAGAGTTGTCTTTCACCGGTTTCTGACCAGTTTAGGGGTGTTCAACATCGTCGGCCATATAGGAATTCAAAGGGAGTCATGTTCAGACTAGATTGATAGCTATTGTTATAAGAAAATTCGGCGAATGGAAGAGATTTCTCCCAATTCTTTCCGAAAGAGATAACACAAGCTCTGAGCATGTCTTCCAAGATTTGATTAACCCTTTCAACTTGACCGCTAGATTGAGGGTGGAAAGCTGTACTGAAGGATAGATGAGTTCCCATAGCATTTTGAAAACTTTCCCAGAATCTAGAGGTGAAAAGGCTACCACGATCAGAATTGATCACCAACGGAACACCGTGAAGAGACACAATCCTAGAGACATAAAAGTCTGCCAACTGACTAGCAGTTATAGACTCGCGAACAGGAAGAAAGTGAGCAACTTTTGAAAGTCGATCAATGACAGCGAAGATGGCATCATTTCCTTTCTGGGTTTTTGGAAAGCCGGTGATGAAGTCCATACCGACCTTGTCCCATTTCCACTCGGGAATAGACAATGGTTGAAGAGTACCAGCAGGTCTTTGGTGTTCTGCCTTAATGCGACGATAAACATCACATTCGGCAACAAATTGTGCAATGTCTCTCTTCATCCGGGTCCACCAAAATCTCTGGCGTAGATCTCGGTACATTTTTGTGCTACCGGGATGAATGGAGAGGGGAGTGTCATGAGCTTCCTTAAGGATCAGCTGCTTTAGGTCTTCATTCTCAGGAACTACTAAATGATTTTCAAAGAATATCGTTCCTTGATCATTTGCAGAGAAACATTTAGCAACTCTGCTAACAATGTTGTGCTTGATCTCTTGACTACTACTATCTTGTTTCTAGGCGGCTATGATTTGATCCTCAAGGGTTGGTTTCGCTACCAAGTTGAAAAGAGATCCACGAGGAACTATCTCAAGATTGAGCTTGCAAAATTCCTCATGAAGAAGCGGTTGATACTGTTGTAACATGAGGTTGTTACAATACGACTTACGACTTAGTGCATCAGCCATGACATTGGCCTTGCCTGGGGTGTAAGAAATTGCTTAGTCATAATGTTTTATCAACTCTATCCAGCGTCTTTGCTTGAGATTAAGATCTGGCTGGGTGAATATGTATTGGAGGCTTTGGTGGTCGGAATATATCTCACAACGATTACTAAGGAGGTAATGTCACCAAGTCTTCAGGGCATGAACTACGGCAGCGAGTTCAAGATCATGGGTTGGATAGTTCTCTTCATGTGGCCGCAACTGGCGTGAAGCATAAGCTACCACATGTCTATTTTGCATAAGTATGAATCCTAACCCTTGCCATGAAGCATCACAATAGATCTCGAAATCCCTTTTGGTGTCTGGAGGTGCAAGTACGGGTGAAGAAGTCAATCTTCTTTTTAGCTCTTGAAAGCTTTCCTCGCACTTGGGGGTCCATTGGAATTTCTTATCTTTCTTGAGGAGTTCAGTAAGAGGCTTTGCAAATTTGGAAAAGTTCTCGACGAAGCGGCGGTAATAGTTTCTTAGGTCGAGAAAACTCCTAACTTGCTTAACCGATTCAGGTGGAGTCCAGTCAAGGACGGCCTGAACTCTCTCGGGATTGACTGCAACACCTTTAACAGAAATCACGTGGCCTAAGTAGGTCACTTCTGGTAGCCAAAATTCACACTTGGAGAACTTGGCATAAAGGCGGTGCTCTCTAAGTTTCATCAAAACCAACCTAAGATATTCTGCGTGCTCTTCTTCGATTTTCGAGTAGATGAGAATGTCATCAAGATAAACCACAACAAATTTATCTAGGTACTCCATGAAGATCGAATTCATCAAGCGCGAGAATGTGGCGGGGGCATTGGTTAAACCGAAGGACATGACGGTGTACTCGTAAAGACCATAACGAGTAGTGAAAGCCGTTTTTGGAATGTCCTCATTTCGGATTTTGATTTGATGATAACCTAATCTCAAATCCATCTGGGAGAAGACAGAGGATCCAGCAAGTTTATCATAAAGATCATTGATCCTGGGTAGTGGGTACTTGTTCTTTATCGTCGCTAGATTTAGCGGGCGATAGTCTACGCACATCCTTTCTGTTCCATCTTTCTTCGTTATGAACAGAACGGGGCAACCCCATGGCGATGAGCTAGGGCGGATGAAGCCTTTTTCCAACGAAGCATCAAGTTGGGTTTTTAGCTCAGCTAACTCATGTGGGGCCATTCTATATGGGCGTCTGGAAATTGGGGCTGTGCCTGGTATAAGATCCACTATGAATTCTACACACCTGTCGGGTGGCATTCCCGGCAGCTCTTCAGGAAAGACATCCGGGAAGTCACGAACCACCGGAATATCTTCAAGGTCAGAAGGGGAAGCACATTCAAGGTATGCATTTGGGTTCTCGAGCTGGGTGATGTGTAGTCAATGATCTGTCCTAAAGGATGGGTGAGTTTAACTGATTTGTCTTTACAATCAAGGAAAGCATTCTTCCTTGATAACCAATCCATGCCTAGGATGACATCAATGTCTAAAGACTTGAGGGCTATAAGTGAAGCAAGGAATACTAAACCCTCAATTGCAATTTGATTGCCATGGCTTACTCTATTAGTTTGCCACTTTGAACTAGGAGTTTGAATGATCATTGGAGAAAACATCTCTTCAAAGGGGAACTCATGACGAAGTGCATAACTCTCCGACATGAATGAATGAGAAGCTCCTGGATCGAAAAGAACAGAGGCGGGAACATGATTGACTGGGAGTGTACCAAGAATAACGTCAGAAGCAGCAGTGGTTTCCTCAACTGAGATTTGGTTCACATATGCACTACTTGTGGTTGAAAGCTTTGCTGGGATGGTCTTGGTGGTGGATTTCTTTGGAGGCTTATGACTAGGTCGGCGTGGTGCCACCAACACTGTAGGGCACTGTCGAAAGTAATGGCCTGTCAGACCACATGTGAAACACATCCTGCCTGAATTGCTGGGAGAAGGATTACTTGATTGCACACCATCATTCCTGGGAGGAACAATGTGTTGAGGTGGATGGCATATATTGGATGGTGGTCTCTGAAGAAAGTTTTGAGGTATGGCACGGGTTGGAATCCAAACTTGGCGTTTCTGAGGGGCTGAACTTGAAGAAGGAGCAAGCTCAAGAGCATGCTTGCGGGACTCTTCGAACACTTCATTGCCATGCTCAGCTCTAAAGGATCTGTTGACTAAATCCTCAAAGGTGGCAAATTCGATGAGGTTGAGATCATGGCGAAGGATGGGGCTAAGTCCCTTACGGAACCTTGCCTGCTTTCTGGCATCGGTGGTGATCTCATCTTGGCATAACGAGCAAGATGGTTGAATTCTCTCACATACTCATGCATGGACATCTCTCCTTGAGTCAGATTGCAGAACTCTTCCTTCTTGCGCTCCATTAACTCATCTAGAAGGTGGTACCCTCGAAAGGCATCACGGAACTCCTTCCATGTCACTAGGTGACCATCAGGCTGCATCGCAACATAGTTCTCCCACCATTTAAGAGCAGCACCTTCCAGGAAGTATACCGCGAAAATAACTCGGTCATCGGGAGCAACATGTGCAGTATCAAGCTTACGCTCGATGGAACGGAGCCAATCATCAGCTTCAAGGGGATCAGAAGAACATCGGAATACCGGTGGCTTGAGGAGGATGAAGTCCTGAATGCTCACAACCACATTGCAATGACGTGAGGTATTCTGCTCGATGAGCTCCAGAAGGCGTGTTTGGTCACGTTGATTCTTCTCAGCTTCCATCATGATTTCCGCCGCAGAAGGCGGTGGTAGAGGTTCATCATCATTTCGATTCCGAACACGGTCTCGATTCCGACGAACAGCACTACGAGTTCCACCTGACATCCTGTGTGATAAAAATCAACAATCAGAACAGGTTGTATGATGGAATCAAAGACAAGAAGGACATGATGAAGACGGAAAAGAGTATAATGCCAAGGCAAAGATTCAAAGAAACACGGGATAAATCCGGCAGCCTAACGGCTACACCGGGAAGGAAAACAAGACGACCTCGAGGAGATTGGACAAAACTTCCTCAAGGAACTCAAAACACGGCTACTCTGGACGACCACAACAATCCTACAGCTACAAGGAAGCACTCAGCGAGATGTTCTAGTAAGACATAGATGAGCCTAATCCTATCATCATGTAGAAAAGATAAGGTGACTCAGAACTCAGATCGATGAGGGTAAGGAGAAAAAAGAAGTCTTACATTGTTCCCTTATACCCAGAGTAACTATATAACTATAGAGTGCTAGACTCGACTTCTACCAAGGGTTGAATAATCCTACAGACAGTCCTTCTCTGATACCAAGTCTGTCGGGACCCGGGGTTAGCGTATGTAATTCCAGTCACGATACAATCACATGGAGAGCCGAGAACCGTACCCACTTGTCTAAGCAGACAAGGCCAAGCACAGAACGTTCTCGGTAAGCATCGAACGTGAGGGGCATCCCATTCAGGCCGGATGATCAACTGGGATGGGTCCTCATTGTTCGCTCACAAGTCTAATTGCTTATGGGTGGTGAATCCCATATTCATAGACAAGTCGCCTCAACCATGTTATCGATTGAATCCTAACTCTTACATATACTTACTCCAGCCCGATCACTTAGTTGGGGTCTAGGGCGGGCTCGATCATACAACAAAGTGTGCACGTGACAGAGTCACGAACAATCGCATCGCGATGCCCCAATCTGCGCACATCTAAGGGCCACTTGGTGTAAAAAAGACCGCCATCCAAATCACAACTAAGGTCTCGAAAACCCATACTAAGACATGCATGTTATAAACTTACACGCAGCACACATGCCTAGTATGAACAGCAGGTATCATCACATAACTCTACTAAGTACTCTTTATTGATATACACATAGAGCATACAAAGATCACATGTCTGTGATCACATTACATCATACAACGGAAGAAAATTAGGTCTGAGTATAGACAAGTTAAACAAATGGCTTAGAGAATCCTTGTACAACAAACATGCCCTTCCACGAGGGACCAGACTGCTGTCTGGGACTATGCTAACTTAGTCAACGTTGAGCTTCACGAAGGTGACTCCATCGGGGTCCGGGTTCTCATCTAAAACATAGAATAAGCAAACGTGAGTACAAAGTCGTACTCAGCAAGACTTACAGCAGAACTACACTACTCATGCTCAAGTATCAAGGTAAAGGAGGTGGGGTTCAACATGCAGAAGTGCCAGCTTTGACTTGGCTAGTCCTGTGCTACGCATACCAGACTTGAGGTAAGAAGCGTACACGAGTCCACTACCAAGTCTCCAACCAATACACTACTATGGATGCTTCCTCGACTTCCTCACGAGGAAGCACGCCATAGCACTCACGCTTATCTTGCGAGTTTTATAAGTATCCATTCAAGTTGTCTATGATCAAGTAAAGGTTTCCAAGTAGTCCATAACCGCGGACACGGCTATTCAAATAGTTCATTAACCCTGCAGGGGTGTACATCTTCACACGCGTGTCATCACTTATCGCCTCGTTCTTGTCACCCTTCAAGCGGATGTCGGACGTGGATGAAACCAAGGCACTACCCTCACATCACCTTCTCTAATCCAGGAGTCGACTACCTGAGTTTGTCACCGCTCGAGAGTCCGGCCGGTTCCACGAAACGGACTCAGATAATGCAAGGGACCGAGACGCCACCTTTGACAGATGGTTTCACTGCCTCACAGGTCCACCCACATATCTATAGTTAGGTCAAATGGAAATCCCGAATCTAGTGTGACTCCTGGACCGGATCGGGTACGTAAAGAGGCCAAACGGGGCTCCCATAAACCCTACATGTGGTCATACTCTTTGTCTTGGATCACAAAACAGGAACTCGGGGCCTAGGGCAGTGTTCAACGAGACAACCCACTGTGTACTTCTACACAGCCTCTCATCGTTCACCTTTGTTTAGGGTGGATTCACCAACACGTTAACATCAGCATCACTGTGTTCATTCCATCCCGACTCACAATCATAACATCCTCATTGTATCACTAAGCAGCAATAAGCAGTAATAGTTGCAGGGGCCACATGCTCATCATTCAACTCCTAAATCTTCTAGGATTGTGGTTTGCTTAATACGGTGGCAAAATGATAGGTCATGCATGGGAATGGGTTCAACTATGCGAAAGAACGTGTCTCAGTGATCTCCTAAACATGCATAAGCGAGACTGAGAGGGAAGTAGGATTTTATAGACATGATCAATGGGGGTTTGCTTGCCTTGCTGACGAGGTTCAGTATCGGGGTCTTCAACGAAGGGGGTGGCCTCCGGTTCCGGTTGCACTTCTATTAGCAACATGACAATCATAGGATCAAAATAAATTACAATGCACAATCACATGAATAAGATTGCAAAGGTGATGTTCATGGTTCAAATGTGGGTACAATTCCATTTAAAAGAAGTGGAATGCAAAATCATTTGCAAATTCACTCCAAATTTGAATTCAAAAGAACTCCATATGTATGTTTGCTACTGTTCACCCATTTTAAAATGGTCAAACATAGAAACAAAGTGCATATTATTAATCCTTGCATTTTTCTGATAATTTTTCATATATTATTTATTAAATTTGGAGTTAATATGAATTAGTTATGATTTTCTAAAGATTAAAAGATTTTTTGGAATTTTCTCTGTTTTCTTTTATTCTTTTATTTTCTGGAAAAAGTTTATTGCATCAGCATGACCTCAGCATGACATCAGCAGGGCTGACATGTGGGCCATTCCTGTCAGTGGCTCACTGTTAATTACTGTTTGGATTTAAAATAAACAGGGGTTAGGGGGGGCTGGCCCCACTTGTCAGCCACTGGGGGGGATTAAGAGGTGATTAGGCGCTAACTAAACCGGGCCTGCCGGCGGTTAGCCGCCGGTGACCATCCCGTGCGGCGGCGCCCGCTGGGGACGGCAGCTCCGGGCACGGCTGGGCACGGGGAAGCTACCAGGGGGTAGCCCGTGCTAACCCGCTTCAAGCTATAACATCGGGGGTTCGAGGGGAGGCCTGGGAGCGCGCCGGTGACGAAGAGCAGCGGCGGCCGGAGCTCTGTGCTCACCGGGAGCGAGCTCCGGGGCGCGGGAAGAACAGAGGGGAGGGGGGAAATTATCGCACACTCACACTGAACACGATCACGTCGACGAAGAGGTTGGAGAAGACTGGGCGGCGGAGCAATTTCTCGACGAAGCTTCGGTGGCCGGCGGCAAGAATATGAAGCGTGCGTCTCCTCTGGTGCGGCTCGGGCTAAATTGGTGCGGCAGCTTGAGGGAGTCGACGTCGGGGAGGAAGAAGGACAAGGCGGCGCATCTTGAGGACCTTGGTCGCCGCGTCGGAGCACCGCCGTGTTCTGGCTAGGCTACGGGTGCTGCGCGATTTCCACGCCGGGGAGGAAGACGGAGGACCAGAGGAGGGGGAAAGGGCGTGCGGGGCGAGTGGCGATTGCGTGGCACGCCTGGGTGCGAAGGGGAGGGCCTAGAAGGCCTGGGCCGTCGCCGTGGTGTCGCCGTGGCCTCCCTGCCTCCACCGAGCTGCTTGGAGCTGCGGGGAGGTAGGAGAAAAACGTCTCGGGTGGGCTGGGCCAGGCCAGTGGAGAGGTGGGCCTTCGCCTGTGGGCGCAAGGTAAGCCTCTCCTTTCTTTTTATTTTTATTTTTCTGTAAATAGGTTGGCCCCACTAATTAAATTAGCTAGGCATTTTTAATAAATGTCCAAATAATTTTATAAATCCTAGGTGACCAGTAGTTAGCCACATATAGAATTTGGACATTTTTGAAATTCAATATATTTGAATTTCAATTCAAATAAGGGTCAAATTTAATTTCCAGGGCACATTTTGAATTTTAGAAAACTCCTTGGGCATGGGAATGAACCCAAACCATTTTTGCAATGATCAGCAACAATTCTAGGAATTTTCCAAGTATTCAAATGATTTTTAAAAATATTTTTATCTGGCCCTTTATTTAAATTCTCAGGGCTTTTTTATTTCCCCATTTTTGAATTTTCCTTTTGAATTTTTGCATGATGCAAAGGGGCACTCAAACCCTAGCACTTACCCTAGTTGGGGTTCTGACACAAAAATACTTTTTTCTCGTATTCCTTATCCCCCTTCTTGCACGCAAACACCATTTGGAGACATTCGAGTCACGGACAGCGAGAGCTCTTGCACCTAATGTTCTTTTGTTACTTGTTTCAATGCTAATATAGACTCTTGCATGTTATGACTTGAATTGAATCTCTAACCTTGATTGCTTTACTTTTCAAAGTTATTTTATGGTTGCTAGCATGTCACCACAGAAATTATGCTGTTATCATTTACCTACTCGAGGACGAGCAGGAATTAAGCTTGGGGATGTTGATACGTCCAAAACGTATCTATAATTTCTGCTTGCTCCATGCATGTTTTGTGTGATATTGCTATGATCCAGATACACTTTCATATAATTTTGATCATATTTGGACTAACCTATTAACTCAGTGCACCCCAGTGCCAGTTCCTGTTTTCTGCTGTTTTTCTATTTCAGTTTCCCCCCATATAAAAAGTGACGGAAAAATTCGGGAAAATTCAGATAAAAAATCAGCATGAAGGAAGCTTCGCGAAGAGCCCTAGAGGGGCCAGAGGGGAGCCAGGGGGCCCATGCGGCCCCCCGGCGCGGCCCCACCCCTGGCCGCGCCAGGGGGGCGCCTGGGGCCCCTTGTCCACCTCTGGCTGCCCCCCTTCGCCTATTTATTCTCCGTCACGGGGAAACTCCGAGGAAGAACCCTATTTCGCAAACTCGCCTCTGTTCCGCCGCCGCCGCGTTTCCGAGATCGGGAGCACCAGAAGACCTCTTCCCGGCACCCTGCCGGAGAGAGGATTGACCTCCGGGAATCTCCTCTCCACCATGGATGCTCCCCGGATGTCTCGTGAGTAGTTTTCCTTGGACAATGGGTCCGTGATCAGTAGCTATGTGATGTTCTCCTGCCCTCTTTGATCTTCATTGTTTAGACCTCGTGAGCTACCCTACATGATCGAGGCACCTTTGTAATATTTTTGCTGTTGCTATGCTGAGTTTGATGGGATCTGATGGATTATGAGATTATGTTCAGATTGTGATAGAGTAATATATTTGGTTTTTATCTCTTATATTTTTGTTCCTAAGTAATTCTTGCATGTTCTCCGTTGTTGTTTATTTCTTTGGCCAAGTAGTAGGTAGTGACTCCAAGAGGGAACGTTGTGCTCGATTGTGGGTTCATGCCCCCCGATGACAAGCTTGAGTGACAGAAACATGAGTCTAGGGGATGTGCTGTTGCCACAAGGGGGAAAACAATGGTGCTTGTAACCGCGGTTACAAGGATTGATTACTTTACGCAAAGTGCTTTTTAATGCAGTTGTCTGTTGCTTTGGGTTTACACTTTGGGTGGGGCTCGCAACTTGATACCAACGAGATGTTCTGGATAGATATCTCAAGGTGGATGATTAGTAGTAGATGCAGTTGGATTTCGGTCTACTTATTTTGGCGTACTGCCTGTGCTTTTGAACCTCTTCCTTTCTTTTGTAGCATAGTTAGCATTGCGGTGCGTTCATAATCCTGTTAATTGCCCTTCTGTAATTTGTTTACCTCGCATAGCAGTTTTATCATCTTTTGGGAGAGAGACATCACTAGCGAACATCACGTATCCCGGTCCATATCCTTATTGTTGTTTCCACACTATCTTTACTTTATTGCTTTTACTTGCTATCATTATCCCTTGTGCTTTACCCTTTGTAAACAACAAGACCAAACAGATTGACAACCTCTCTGAACTTCGTTGGGAACAAAAGTTATCTGTGTCTGTGTGCAGGTGCACGTCAGTCGCGCCCCTGACACCTACTTATCATCTCGGGAGTCCTACTGGAGACAAACCTTGGTATCTTCACCGAGGGAAACATGCTGCTGCGCTACATCTCCACCTTCCACTTGGGGTAACCAACGAAGGGCGAGAAGCCATCAAGCGAATTTCTGGCGCCGTTGCCGGGGACTCCGAGTGCTAAGATAGGGGAGTTGCACACTACCCTTTACCTTTGATTTTTAGTCTTGTTAGTTTATCTTTCAGTTTTTGTCTTTGTTTGTTTTATCAAAAACTACAAAAAAAATATTTATCTTGTTGTTAGTAGTCCTCCTTGTTTAGATGAACATGTTAGGGCTAGGTGCTTTGCGGGAATCGGAAGTTCTCGATTTCCGTCAAAGAGATGGAGAAAATATGAAGAAGGCATGGGACAGAATCTCTGAAGCACATATAAGAATTATGCCTTGGATACCTAAAAAAAAATTTCTTAGAAATTTTTACCACGGTCTTTTTAAGTGGTGTAAACACTCTCTTGACATTATAGCTGAAGGAGATTTTCTAGAGTGTGATGAAGATAGGGCTCTTGATATTTTGCATAGTCTATCTAGTTATTTTGTTTATGATCGTAGTATTGATACTGTCATAGATAGACTTGCCACTATTGAAAAAAGATTGGATGCTCGAGACTTGAGTAAAGTAGAGGAACTTAAGTCCAACAAGAAAGAAATGTTGGAAATAGATGATGATTGGGAGCCCTTTGTTAGGATTAGCATCTCTAACCAAGGCTTCCTTGCTCTTTGTGATATTGGATCCACAGTTTCTACTATGCCAAAACTAGTTTATGATTCTTTGAAACTAGATATGGATATATTATCATCTTATCATGAACATTCTAACGGAGATATTTCAGAGATTAAAGGAAAGGTAAAGGTAGTCCAAGTTGCATTCCTTCATAGGACTGCACCAATGGATTTCTTCATCATGGAGCCAAACCAAAGTAACATTGTGCTCGGAAGAGACTTCCTCTGTGCTATGAAAGGCTTCATTGATATTGGTAATAAGCACATACGCTTAAGCGGTATGGCGAAAGGAAAGTATCTCTTTCCTAGTAAGAAGAAGAATGAGCTTATTGAAAATCAATTTGAAGGTTTTTATGATTCTGATCTTGGATACCCTTGATTCTTCTTTTGCATCATGCCTAGCTTAAAGGCATAAAAGAAAGTGCTTTCGGGAGGCAGCCCGCAACGAATTTAGGTTTTTATTTTTTCTTTTGTTGTGTCTTGATGATTGTTACTACTGTAGAAACATCATTTTATCTTTATTTTTCAACTTTGTGCCAAGTTATAACCTCTTACGGCAAGGGAAGTAAAAGTTGTGACATTCTGTCCAGAAAACAGATTCTGTCCTCGTGACCAGAAAAAATCCAGAAAAATCCCAGTTCATATTTTTGAGCTGAAATTTTTACACCGTATTCTCTATACAATTACGAAACTTCCGTATGTTCTGTGTTTTTTGATTTGAGTTGCAGAAGTGCCCCTAAAAAATTCTTTACTACCTGCTGTTCTGTTTTTCACAGATTCTGCCACGTTTTGTCTCTCCTTACTTTTGCAAACCTTAAGCTTGCTTTTTCTTTGCAAAAACTTTTTGGCACTCTTGAGAAACAGTAGGTCTTCAAGATTATCTTTATATCCAGTGGGGAAAAATTATTTATTAAGGGTACTAACCTCTCTAATCAGCTTATGATGAGTTATGTATGAAGGGAGTTTTCAAGTGTGCGATGGAAGATGATGAAAGAAGCTCCAGGAGTGTCAAGCGCTCAAGCTTGGGGATGCCCCCATGCATCCCAAAAAATATGAAAGGAGAATCAAGCGTCTAAGCTTGGGGATGCCCCCGTGCATCCCCTTCTCCATCAACAATCATCAGTTCGTCTTTCGTCTCTCTATATTTTTATCACTTCATGCGTTATGTGCTATGCTTGGAGCATCTCGCTCTTAGGTTTTGGTTTTAGTTTTCTTTAGCTTTGCTTGCTGTTCATAACAAGTTAGATCCCTTCTTACTTTGTGTGGGAGAGAAACATGCTCCACTTTCAGAATTTAGAACACATCATAGGATTTTTCCTGCTTATCTTTCTGCTGTCGTGTGTTCTTTATCTTTTCATAGCTACTGCCTTGTTTAGTTTTACTCTTAGTTTGTCTTTAGCAAGAGCCTTGGCTTTTGTTTAGTTTGTTGCTGTAACTCTTTTTAGTTTTTCATGTTTATCTTGTTAAAGAGAGTTGGTTGTTGCACTGAGTTGTGTCTTGTCTTGAAAGTAGGTAATTTAGGTTGCTATTTTCTTCTAGTAGTAACTTGCAATGGTTTTGAGGTATTGATGTGAGTAATGTTTGAACTTTTGGTGTCAAGAGCTCTTGCCTATTAGTGATAGGTGTCATATTTTGGGCAATCCGTGTTTATTTTCAAAACCTACAAAACTAGTTGAGAACTCCAGCTACTAGATGGATCACTACTCTTTGGAGGGATCGAATATTAAAGAAAACTCACGTACCATGAGTCGAGGATGCGCAAGGATAACCAAACCCCCATACACTCCTCCTCGGGGTACTTGTCTCTTTGTGAACCTCCTTATTAGATTGAGAGTTACCGATAATAAGTGCATGAGTGCTTCGGACTAATGTAAGTATTGAAAGTTGACACTTCCACCTTCCCATATTTTGCTAGCCTCTTCCGTGCCGTGAATTGCCTTCTTCTCACTCCGAGAGTTGGTGTCCACCTTCGCCGGTACTTCCAAACCCTTGGCATGATACGCTCTGTCATCATAAGTCTCCTTATATCTTTCCTCAAAACAGCCACCATACCTACCTATCAAGGCATTTCCATAGCCTTTCTGAGTTACATTGCCATGCAACATCCACTTCTTCATGACTTGATCTTCATGTCATACATGTTCCTGCTACACTGGCAGCGACATACCTTGCATACATCATGTTAGTTACATCTTATTTATGATTTTGAGTACCTTGTAAAGTGTGAAAGATCTCCTTTACCCTCTTGTAAATTAGAGTGTTGCCCTTAAGTGAGGAAAAGATCCCAAAGTGGACACATTAAAAGATCCCAAAGAGGACAAATGAGAGTTAAATAGAAAGAGCCATTGAGGCCACCAAAAAATACAAAAAATAGAAAAAAGAGAAAAAGAAATAAAAAGAGAGAAAGGGGCAACACTACTATCCTTTTGAGAGATCCACACTAGTACTCCCTTTATATCCTTGTACTCCATAGAGATGATCTTTATGCATATAGCTATGTGGGACCTTCACACTATAGAACTTGGCTTGCATATTCCAAGGATGAGCCCCCTCAAACGAGCTCTAGGTCTTCATGAGTGAGAAAGTTAAGATGCACCCCCACTAGTTCCTTTGGAGAGCTTCTTAGCTCGTATGTGCATCCGTTGCATGGCAATCCCTACTCCTCACATCATATCTATCATTCGGCATCTCTTGCCTATGATTGTGCTCATTGATGTGAGCCTTTCTCATCCTTTTTGTCTTCCTCCTCCGTATTTCTCTCTTTTCCATCCTAAGTGTCAACTCTCATGCTTACGCTCATCCATTTCATGAGTACTCAAAATATTGAAAAAGGAGTGGATCAAATTGACTTGTACCTGGCTAGTGGTCTGGGGACGAGTCAAGATAAGATTTCAAAGAAGACCAAGTGTGAAACTTTAGTAGATTGAGTTCTCAACACAAAAATACTTTTTCCTCGTATTCCCTATCCCCCTTCTTGCATGCAAACACCATTTGGAGACATTCGAGTCACAGACAGCGAGAGCTCTTGCACCTAATGTTCTTTTGTTACTTGTTTCAATGCTAATATAGACTCTTGCATGTTATGACTTGAATTGAATCTCTAACCTTGATTGCTTTACTTTTCAAAGTTATTTTATGGTTGCTAGCATGTCACCACAGAAATTATGTTGTTATCATTTACCTACTCGAGGACGAGCAGGAACTAAGCTTGGGGATGTTGATACGTCCAAAACGTATCTATAATTTCTGCTTGCTCCATGCATGTTTTGTGTGATATTGCTATGATCTAGATACACTTTCATATAATTTTGATCATATTTGTACTAACCTATTAACTCAGTGCACCCCCGTGCCAGTTCCTGTTTTCTGCTGTTTTTCTATTTCAGTTTGCCCCCATATAAAAAGTGACGGAAAAATTCGGGAAAATTCAGAAAAAAAAACCAGCATGAAGGAAGCTTCGTGAAGAGCCCTGGAGGGGCCGGAGGGGAGCCAGGGGGGCCCAAGCGGCCACCCGGCGCGGCCCCACCCCTGGCCGCGCCAGGGGGGCGCCTGGGGCCCCTGGTCCACCTCTGGCTGCCCCCCTTCGCCTATTTATTCTCCGTCACGGGGAAACTCCGAGGAAGAACCCTATTTCGCGAACTCTCCTTTGTTCCGCCGCCGACGCGCTTCTGAGATCGGGAGCACCAGCAGACCTCTTCCCGGCACCCTGACGGAGAGAGGATTGACCTCCGGGAGTCTCCTCTCCACCATGGATGCTCCCCGGATGTCTCGTGAGTAGCTTTCCTTGGACCATGGGTCCGTGATCAGTAGCTATGTGATGTTCTCCTCCCCTCTTTGATCTTCATTGTTTAGACCTCGTGAGCTGCCCTACATGCTCGAGGCACCTTTGTAATATTTCTGCTGTTGCTATGCTGAGTTTGATGGGATCTGATGGATTATGAGATTATGTTCAGATTATGATAGAGTAATATATTTGGTTTTTATCTCTTATATTTTTGTTCCTAAGTAATTCTTGCATGTTCTCCGTTGCTGTTTATTGCTGTGGCCAAGTAGTAGGTAGTGACTCCAAGAGGGAACGTTGTGCTCGATTGTGGGTTCATTCCCCCCGATGACACGCTTGAGTGACAGAAACATGAGTCTAGGGGATGTGTTGTTGCCACAAGGGGGAAAACAACGGTGCTTGTAAACGCGGTTACAAGGATTGTTTACTTTACGCAAAGTGCTTTTTAATGCAGTTGTCTGTTGCTTTGGGTTTACACTTTGGGTGGGGCTCGCAACTTAATACCAGCGAGATGTTCTGGATAGATATCTCAAGGTGGATGACTAGTAGTAGATGCAGTTGGATTTCGGTCTACTTATTTTGGCGTACTGCCTGTGCTTTTGAACCTCTTCCTTTCTTTTGTAGCATAGTTAGCATTGCGGTGCGTTCATAATCCTGTCAATTGCCCTTCTGTAATTTGTTTGCCTTGCATAGCAGTTTTATCGTCTTTTGGGAGAGAGACATCACTAGCGAACATCACGTATCCCGGTCCATATCCTTATTACTGTTGTGACGCCCCCAAAATCAATCCGTGTACAGTAATCATACACGCAGGATACACGGCTGAGATTAGGGTGCCACGGTAATAATATCACAACACAACACTAAACACAAAAGGATAAACCAATATGTTACAATAAAGGGGGGGTCACTCGGACCCGAATACATAAGTCATACAAACCATAATATCTGAGTACAGACATAGTTAGTCAAGTTTTGCCTTAAGAAGGCTAGCACAAATAACATCAGAGATACAGATCGAAAAGGCAAGGCCTCCTGCCTGGGAGCCTCTGAAACTACTCCTGGTCCTGGTCAGCGGGGGTCTCGACGTAGTAGTATCCGCCTCCGGGGTACTCCTTCTCCTGGGCTCCAACGTCGACTACAGCGGCCGATCAGGCAAAGCGAAAAAGGGGAAATAAAGCAAAGGTGAGTATCTAGTATACCCGCGAGTCTTACGTCCGCTACTAAGCATTATGCATTTGTATCAAAGGAAAGGGGAGGCTGTATATAGGTGGACTGCAAGATAGAAATCAGAATAAGGGTAAGAAGCTAGGCCTATCGAAGACTAGCCTCTTCCGACGATGTCTTGCAGCATGAGGTAAGAATTAGCCAACAGTTTATATAAAGCATAAAGTAACAATGCAGCAGAAGTTGCTGCAACATTGAATAATATAAGTTGTAATGATTAATAATAATAATGCCTCTGAGTTCCCTTCCTCGACTCCCTGCGAGGAAGAAGACCCGGAACCATACAAATTAATAGTAATAGTTTCTAGTGGTAAGATCCAGCTTCAGCATAAAGCGTCCTGTTACCATGGACACGGCTATTCGAATAGATTAAACTCCCTACAGGGGTGCACTACTGTTCAGCCTGCACGCTCGGATCTCCGGGGTGGCGTACACCTTGTTAGGGAATGCCCCACCGAGGCTATCCGACACATCGCAGTTCATCCTAGGCTCAGCAGAGAGGCCATCCGCCGGACTATATCCTATGCGCCAAGGGGTCTAGGTCCCTCACCCTTGCACGCTCCTGCACGGTGCGAGTCTGGCCGGTGAAGAAAAAGCAAATCCAAACACACCTGCTGCAGCAAAGAAGACAAAACCACTTCCCGGCGATCAGGCCGCAGTACTGCTGACGTCTGAAGAGCTTTCGGACAAACTACGACGCAGGGGAGCCCATAACTCCTTATCCCACGTGAAGGTAGTGCGTACAGACCAACGGGTCTCTCAAGTCATCCGCCGAACCATTTAGCATTTTAATTAACCTGCGTGACAACCGTTATCGTTGCCTCGACTTAACCGACCCGCGGTCAACGACAGCACTCAGGACCACTAGTACATCGGTGCCTGCCCTGTCGTCCCACCAAGTCACTGCGGTTACCAACAAGGTGAACCGTCTCCTTACCTTGTCTCGCGTGTGCTCTTGGTAGAGCTCGAATTTTCGTAGTTTGGTAACTCTCGCGAGATACGTGCAGGGGCCAAGAACGCCAGTAACGTCGGTCGTACCCTCCCTGTCGCTCCCAACAATATACCGCTCGCGGGCACCGTTGGGTCGCCCGACTCTTACCTTTAAGGACACCAGTTGATTCAAGTGCCTACCATTAAGTGAAACCAGGAGGTATCACCCTCGATGGCACACTTAAAGAGGTTTGACAGAGACATTAGCGGAATGAACTAAAGAGGTAAACCTCGCATCATCCCGGTGATGCTACGCTACTAAGCCGACGAGAGTGAAATACGAGTCCATTCCACTCATAAGTCAAACTCGAAGCGACTCGGCAGAGTCTCGCCGTTGTAGGTTCCCTAGGGCGTCTGCATTGATCCGTACCTGTTGCAGTTGTATATGTTTGGTATCCGCGTCACTCCCCTGAGTGGCCACGGCCCGTTATCTAATCCTAGCTAACAATGCGCAGGGCTCACTGTTGAATATAATATATAGATATAGCATGCAGCATAGGATAAGAAAGGTACATCAAGGGGCGACAAAATCAGGCTATGCAATTGAATAGGATTGTAACGTAGCAGCAGCAGTAACAATGCCTAGTGCAAGAAATGTACGGAAATATAGGCGATTTCTGGGGAAGAGAATGGCTCTGCTTGCCTGTAAGCTCGACGGTAGAGGTACGGTCGTCGACAAAGTAGTCGATCACAGGGGCATCAGCAGCGGACGTCGAGACTACCGGACAATAAAAGAGGGGGGAGAAACAATAAATACACAATAATAATATCAATACAAATACAAGACATGACATATGAAATGTTAACGATGCTCTAACGTTGTACGATACACGTAGCACGGAGCGGTAATTCATCCGGGGATGACTCATCGGTACCGGTTGATTACCGGACAGATGATCCGGAGGGGGAAGGTTCCATGTCTGCAGTGTTAGAGACATCTGACAGACATGTGGTTAGCGTATCCGTGTTCGTTGATTGATTCTGAACAACTTTTATGTTCAGAACTATTTCATCCAAAATGTTTTACCGGCTCCAGTCATCTGACAGACAGACGAACCGGAGGAGAAATGTTCCACGTTCAGTAGGTTAGAGGGGTGTGGTGGGGTATGGGTAGCGTATCCTTATTCATTGCATTTTTCTGAGTAACTTTCTTGTATAAAGTATTTTGACCCGACTTACGAATTAAAAGATATTGATTTTTAAAGATTTAATAATTTTAATCATTTTCTGAAAATTCTTTATTATTAATAATTCAACATTATCTACAATAGTGATGTTGACTAGTCAAACTAACACAGAGGGCCCACCTGTCAGCCTCACAGTATTAATAATCCATTTTATTAAATTTAAAAAGAGCGAGGGCCCACATGTCATTAGCTCAGCCTAATAAATTTAATCTAACCAGGGGTCGTGCCCACTTGTCATAGACATTGACTTTGGAACCCACTGAATTTTTGCTAAGTCTGAGACTTATGCTTTTAACAATATTTAGCAGTTTTCAAATGGTTATAACTAGTGATTTATAAATCCTATGAATTAGTGCCATATATCAAAATTGATTAGTTTTAGGTGTTCTTTAATGTGGTATAGGTTTCAACATGAACACATTTCATATACTTAACTAAAACATGGCTTAAACATTGCTTCAAATTGTTAGTTGCAGTTTTTGTTAATTGATTCAATCTTTGCGGATTAATAGATATTGATTTGTAGCTCAAATGGGAGAACTTCCTATAGATGATTTGGGTCTACTAACATTCTATGGGTTTAATTTTCATAAAACATTTTTGTAAATTATATATTAACAACCCTAAAGTAGCTATCAAGTAATTCCGTTTTCTGTCATTTGTGTCATTAAAAAAAGTTACAATTTACGATTTTTGTAGGATTAAATTCATGCATCTAATGAAGTTGGTACAATGGAACCAAAGAGAGCTGGTTAGGTCTACTTTCCATTCATATTATTTTTATTCCATCTAGGCTTTGTTAGGCTGCTCATTTGCTATTGTTTTTGCTGCAAGAACAAATAAGCAGAATTAGCAATTAGCAGGCAATTGCACCTTGCAGACAACAACAGTAACAGCGGCAGTGGCCCAGCAGTAGCAACAGCAACAGCAGGGCAGCACCTTCAGCAGAGAAGTAGCGACAGAGCCGCGGCGGCCCTACACACGCACACTCTCAGCGTCGCGCAGAGGTGCGGCGGCCGGAGCAAGCTAGCGCTGCACAGCACGCACACACACGATGTACACACACTACACACACGCTGCACTCACACACCACGCACACACCACGGGCAGCGGCGGCCGGAGGTGGACGGAGGTGGCCGCGGCCAAGAGAGGCGGGCACGCACGCGCACAAGGCGTGGCCGGGCGCAGGGCGCGGCCGGGGCGTTGGTACAGGCAAGGGCGCGGCCAAGGACGGCAGCAGGGACGCCCAACAGCAGCAGCCACGACGAGCTCCGTCCATGGCGGCCTCAACGGGAGCAGCAACAACGAGCAACGCCGGTGACACAACGTGGGGACGGTAACGACGACCAAATCGAAGCGGAGGAAGGGGGATTCGGGGGAGAGGCTCACAGCGGAGCCGTAGGCGTGCTCGCGGAGGTCGGAGAGAGCACGGGGCGAGCAGATCGACCGGCGATGCGACAGCCATGGGGGAGAGGGGGAGGCGGGGGCGACGTCCTGCGGAGAGGAGATCGGGATCGGGAGAGAGATGGGGATCGTGGGGGGGTGGGGTTGACTCGGGTGGGAGTTATGGCCAGGGGTGGGCCTAGGTGGGTTAGGAGAGGTGGGCCGAGGAAGTTGCGCCCAGGGGCGATAGATAGCCCTTTTGCTTTTGTGTAATTCTTTTATTTCCTTTTTCTTCTGTTTGCAATTAGTTTAATAGGCTAGGAAATTTTATAAAATAAAATGCATGCACTACAATTAGTACTGCATCATACAAGAGTGCCACAAAAAGAATTGGGCTTTAATAAACTCTTTTAATAATTGTTTGGAATTTGCAAAGGGCAATTGGTGTTGTCCTGCTGCCATAAAGAATTGTTTGGATTTTTCAGAGGCATAACAAATAACCACAATCACATGGACATGGCCCACTGATTATTAGTGATTTTATAAAAGTGGTTTCAAAATTTTTGGACAAGATTTAATTGTCACATGATTTTTAATATAACCCAAAAGGCATTTTTGAATGGGATCAAAAGCAAAGATGATCATGGCATGATTAGCACAGTGATTAGCAACAGTAATAGGCAACAGTAAAAGTTATTACTGTAGGTGATTACTGTAACTTGACACCCGGGGTGTTACAAATCTCCCCCACTACAGGAATTCTCGTCCCGAGAATTTGAGTGGTAGAAGAAAAAAAAATCCGTATTTTTCGCGAAGGCGAACTTCACGTTCAGGAGTGGCTTCATGCTCAACATGATTTGACCACCGAACCTTAACGAACTCGACGGCGTTTCAGAGGTTATGGTGCAGTTCACCATCTCACCGAAGGGTGAAAAGTTGAACAACTTTAGTGCGACAATAGATTGCAGCCGCGGGGGTTTTCAACCAAACCATCACCAAAACAAGGTTGATGGTGAAAAGCTTGAGAATGTGTGGGTGGGGGTAGCAAGGAGCCCAACTCCTTCAACTTCGACGGTGATGTTAGGAGCCATCATGCCAACATGACACTGTCATCCGAGGGTTACGACGGATTATCGGGGTATGCGTAGCACATCGAGAGAATAAAAGAACGCATGAGAAGTCTCAGGCGGATAGGCATTCATTCGATGTCGATGAAGGGTTATAAAAAGGGGGTCTAGAGCATCAGGCATAAGCAATGAGTCTGATATCAGACTGAATATCGCAAGGTATGTGACAAGAGTCAGGTTTCGATCCTGTGGAACTGTTGGTTATGGGCCCACAGAGAATCAGAAGGATGGTGACAAACAATGCGATCAAGTTGCAAGGTAAGTCAGAGAACAGCTTGTCAGCTATATCGGTAACAACATCGGTACCAAGGGAAGTGGACATTGAGAACCATTTCCTGCTCGTTAATACGAGGTGGACCAATTGGCAAAGTTCTCGTCCCGGTGGTTACCGAGATGTCATCAACAAGGGTTACTAACGAGGTAGTACACCAAGGTGTTTACATAAGCAGGGAATCATCGCTGCTCAGATAATTTATATCACAAGAAAGATTAAGCAGACCAATGGATGGGAAAAGTGATGATACACAATTATCACGTGTATGTATTTCCCGAGGAAAAGGCAGAGCACGACATACATGACCAAGTTGTATTGGCACGGGGTCGAGGGAGGTTGTCGATGACAATACAGATCATCGAGGGGAAGGGACGGTATTTCACATGGCGAATCCCATTGACACAAGGAATAAGCCATGTAAGATTAGTCGGGTAATAACCCACGAAAAGATCGGATGGTTCGCAAAGGATCCGATGTGAGTATCGGCACTCAATCGGGAGGAGAAAGAATGCAAAGGCATCGGGTGATGGAAGCATCGGAATAATTTGATGCTTAAGTACAAGGGAATCGTGTTTTCCCAATCGGGAGGTGGATGCAATCATCCATACGGACTTATCGGTGGCAGGGAATTGCAAAGGCGAAGAACACGTAGGTTCTCGGGAATTTATCGGAGACTAATCTTCGAAATCTTTAGGTGAATCAGGCGATCATCGGAAAAGCAGTGTTCTCCGGAAGGAAGGAGGTACGAGAACCTAAAGTCAGAGTTAATAAAACTTACCAGCAAGGATAAGAGAGCAGAGTCCCAGAGCATAGGTAAGGAGAAAAGGATCCTAATACCATAGATATCACACGTAGTGACATCGATGTGGGCCCGTAAGCGAAACACTAAGTTAGCAACTAGTTTTGCAAATACTAGACTCGACTTCGACCTAGGAGTGGTTAGGGGCTTCCTACAGGCAGTCGGCTCTGATACCAACTTGTGACGCCCCCAAAATCAATCCGTGTACAGTAATCATACACGCAGGATACACGGCTGAGATTAGGGTGCCACGGTGAGAATATCACAGCACAACACTAAACACAAAAGGATAAACCAATATGTTACAATAAAGGGGGGGTCACTCGGACCCAAATACATAAGTCATACAAACCATAATATCTGAGTACAGACATAGTTCGTCAAGTTTTTCCTTAAGAAGGCTAGCACAAATAACATCAGAGATATAGATCGAAAAGGCAAGGCCTCCTGCCTGGGAGCCTCCGAAACTACTCCTGGTCCTGGTCAGCGGGGGTCTCGACGTAGTAGTATCCGCCTCCGGGGTACTCCTGCTCCTGGGCTCCAACGTCGACTGCAGCGGCCGATTAGGCAAAGCGAAAAAGGGGAAATAAAGCAAAGGTGAGTATCAAGTATACCCGCGAGTCTTACGTCCGCTACTAAGCATTATGCATTTGTATCAAAGGAAAGGGGAGGCTGTATATAGGTGGACTGCAAGATAGAAATCAGAATAAGGGAAAGAAGCTAGGCCTATCGAAGACTAGCATCTTCCGACGATGTCTTGCAGCATGAGGTAAGAATCATCCAACAGTTTATTTAAAGCATAAAGTAACAATGCAGCAGAAGTTGCTGCAACATTGAATAATATAAGTTGTAATGATTAATAATAATAATGCCTCCGAGTTCCCTTCCTCGACTCCCTGCGAGGAAGAAGACCCGGAACCATACAGTTTAATAGTAATAGTTTCTAGTGGTAAGATCCAGCTTCAGCATAAAGTGTCCTGTTACCGTGGACACGACTATTCGAATAGATTAAACTCCCTGCAGGGGTGCACTAGTGTTCATCCTGCACGCTCGGATCTCCAGGGTGGCGTACACCTTGTTAGGGAATGCCCCACCGAGGCTAACCGACACATCGCAGTTCATCCTAGGCTCAGCAGAGAGGCCATCCGCCGGACTATATACTATGCGCCAAGGGGTCTAGGTCCCTCACCCTTGCACGCTCCTGCACGGTGCGAGTCTGGCCGGTGAAGCAAAAGCAAATCCAAACACACCTGCTGCAGCAAAGAAGACAAGACCACTTCCCGGCGATCAGGCCGCAGTACTGCTGACGTCTGAAGAGCTTTCGGATAAACTACGACGCAGGGGAGCCCATAACTCCTTATCCCACGTGAAGGTAGTGCGTACAGACCAACGGGTCTCTTAAGTCATCCGCCGAACCATTTAGCATTTTAATTAACCTGCGTGACAACCGTTATCGTTGCCTCGACTTAACCGACCCGCGGTCAACGACAGCAGTCAGGACCACCAGTACATCGGCGCCTGCCCTATCGTCCCACCAAGTCACTGCGGTTACCAACAAGGTGAACCGTCTCCTTACCTTGTCTCGCGTGTGCTCTTAGTAGAGCTCGACTTTTCGTAGTTTGGTAACTCTCGCGAGATACGAGCAGGGGCCAAGCACGCCAGTAACGTCGGTCGTACCCTCCCTGTGGCTCCCGACAATATACCGCTCGCGGGCACCGTTGGGTCGCCCGACTCTTACATTTAAGGACACTAGTTGACTCGAGTGCCTCCCATTAAGTGAAACCAGGAGGTATCACCCTCGATGGCACACTTAAAGAGGTTTGACAGAGACATCAGCGGAATGAACTAAAGAGGTAAACCTCGCATCATCCCGGTCATGCTACGCTACTGAGCCGACGAGAGTGAAATACGACTCCATTCCACTCGTAAGTCAAACTCGAAGCGACTCGGCAGAGTCTCGCCGTTGTAGGTTCCCTAGGGCGTCTGCATTGATCCGTACCTGTTGCAGTTGTATATGTTTTGTATCCGCGTCACTCCCCTGAGTGGCCACGGCCCGTTATCTAATCCTAGATAACAATGCGCAGGGCTCACTGTTGAATATAATATATAGATATCGCAGGCAGCATAGGATAAGAAAGGTACATCAAGGGGCGAAAAAATCAGGCTATGCAATTGAATAGGATTGTAACGTAGCAGCAGCAGTAACAATGCCTAGTGCAAGAAATGTACGGAAAGATAGGCGATATCAGGGGAAGAGAATGGCTCTGCTTGCCTGTAAGCTCGACGGTAGAGGTACGGTCGTCGACGAAGTAGTCGATCACAGGGGCATCAGCAGCGGACGTCGAGACTACCGGACAATAAAAGAGGGGGAGAAACAATAAATACACAACAATAATATCAATACAAATACAAGACATGACATATGAAATGTTAACGATGTTCTAACGTTGTACGATACACGTAGCACGGAGCGGGAATTCATCCGGGGATGACTCATCGGTACCAGTTGATTACCGGACAGATGATCCGGAGGGGGAAGGTTCCATGTCTGCAGTGTTAGAGACATCTGACAGACATGTGGTTAGCGTATCCGTGTTCGTTGATTGATTCTGAACAACTTTTATGTTCAGAACTATTTCATCCAAAATGTTTTACCGGCTCCAGTCATCTGACAGACAGACGAACCGGAGGAGAAATGTTCCACGTTCAGTAGGTTAGAGGGGTGTGGTGGGGGTATGGGTAGCGTATCCTTATTCATTGCATTTTTCTGAGTAACTTTCTTGTATAAAGTATTTTGACCCGAGTTACGAATTAAAAGATATTGATTTTTAAAGATTTAATAATTTTAATCATTTTCTTAAAATTCTTTATTATTAATAATTCAACATTATCTACAATAGTGATGTTGACTAGTCAAACTGACACAGAGGGCCCACCTGTCAGCCTCAGAGTATTAATAATCCATTTTATTAAATTTAAAAAGAGCCAAGGCCCACATGTCATTAGCTCAGCCTAATAAATTTAATCTATTTAATCTAACCAGGGGTCGTGCCCACTTGTCATAGACATTGACTTTGGAACCCACTGAATTTTTGCTAAGTCTGAGACTTATGCTTTTAACAATTTTTAGCAGTTTTCAAATTGTTATAACTAGTGATTTATAAATCCTATGAATTAGTGCCATATATCAAAATTGATTAGTTTTATGTGTTCTTTAATGTGGTATAGGTTGCAACCTGAACACATTTCATATACTTAACTAAAACATGGCTTAAACATTGCTTCAAATTGTTAGTTGCAGTTTTTGTTAATTGATTCAATCTTTGCGGATTAATAGATATTGATTTGTAGCTCAAATGGGAGAACTTCCTATAGATGATTTGGGTCTACTAAAATTCTATGGGTTTAATTTTCATAAAACATTTTTGTAAATTATATATTAACAACCCTAAAGTAGCTATCAAGTAATTCCGTTTTGTGTCATTTGTGTCATTAAAAAAAGTTACAATATACGATTTTTGTAGGATTAAATTCATGCATCTAATGAAGTTGGTACAATGGAACCAAAGAGAGCTGGTTAGGTCTACTTTCCATTCATATTTATTTTATTCCATCTAGGCTTTGTTAGGCTGCTCATTTGCTGTTGTTTTTGCTGCAAGAACAAATAAGCAGAATTAGCAATTAGCAGGCAATTTCACCTGCAGACAACAACAGTAACAGCGGCAGTGGCCTAGCAGTAGCAACAGCAACAGCAGGGCAGCACCTTCAGCAGAGAAGTAGCGACAGAGCCGCGGCGGCCCTACACACGCACACTCTCAGCGTCGCGCAGAGGTGCGGCGGCCGGAGCAAGCTAGCGCTGCACAACACGCACACACACGATGTACACAAACTACACACACACTGCACTCACACACCACGCACACACCACACCGTGCCTAGCACGGCCATGCATGGGCATGGAGCTCCGGCTGCCACGGCCAGGAGCAGCCACGGGCAGCGGCGGCCGGACGTGGACGGAGGTGGCCGCGGCCAAGAGAGGCGGGCACGCACGCGCACAAGGCGTGGCCGGGCGCAGGGCGCGGCCGGCAGCGTCGGTACAGGCCAGGGCGCGGCCAAGGTCGGCAGCAGGGACGCCCAACAGCAGCAGCCACGACGAGCTCCGTCCATGGCGGCCTCAACGGGAGCAGCAACAACGAGCAACGACGGTGACACAACGTGGGGACGGTAACGACGACCAAATCGAAGCGGAGGAAGGGGGATTCGGGGGAGAGGCTCGCAACGGAGCCGTAGGCGTGCTCGCGGAGGTCGGAGAGAGCACGGGGCGAGCAGATCGACCGGCGATGCGACGGACATGGGGGAGAGGGGGAGGCGGGGGTGACGTCCTGCGGGGAGGAGATCGGGATCGGGAGAGAGATGGGGATCGTGGGGGGGGGGTTGACTCGGGTGGGATTTATGGCCAGGGGTGGGCCTAGGTCGGTTAGGAGAGGTGGGCCGAGGCAGTTGTGCCCAGGGGCGATAGATAGCCCTTTTGCTTTTGTGTAATTCTTTCATTTCCTCTTTCTTCTGTTTGCAATTAGATTAATAGGCTAGGAAATTTTATAAAATAAAATGCATGCACTACAATTAGTACTGCATCATACAAGAGTGCCACAAAAAGAATTGGGCTTTAATAAACTCTTTTAATAATTGTTTGGAATTTGCAAAGGGCAATTGGTGTTGTCCTGCTGCCATAAAAGAATTGTTTGGTTTTTTCAAAGGCATAACAAATAACCACAATCACATGGACATGGCCCACTGATTATTAGTGATTTTATAAAAGTGGTTTCACAATTTTTGGACAAGATTTAATTGTCACATGATTTTTAATATAACCCAAAAGGAATTTTTGAATGGGATCAAAAGCAAAGATGATCATGGCATGATTAGTGTTGGAAATATGCCCTAGAGGCAATAATAAAATGTTATTATATATATTTCCACGTTCGTAATTAATATTTATATTTCTGTGCTATAATTGCAATGACCCTGACTATGAGATTCAGAAGAAAAATCATTTGCATGTGTGGAAATGTAAACACCAAGAGTTCCTGGTTTAGCCTCTAAGACCAGCTCATGTGCTAACTGATGATTACGTTTTCTTAATCATGGACATTGTTCTTGTAACAAGGATGTCAGTAGCAATGAGAACATATTGTTAGCAGAACAATGATGTTGAACCGACCCCAGTATTGAATGATATACTTAGAGATCACATCTTAACTACGTTATAAGTCATATCATGAAATGTTATCATATACGTAATTCCTTAGACCATGAGAGTATCGAGTTACTTCACACAGGAAGACATGCTTTGGTTCTTAGATGAATCCTCCCGTAAATGGGAAGTAGTAAAATAAGTTCTGGGTATGTCAGATGGTGTGGCTAGTGACTGTGATAGTTCAAGAATGGGATTTGCTCCTTCACGATGAAGAAGATATTCACTTCGGGCCCACTCGGTATGACGGTATCCATTATAGTCTGGCCAGACGCATTGTGATTCAGTCACGGGGATACCGGAATACGATAACGAGAAAAGGGACAAACGAGCAAAGAGGATAACGAGTGGCTTGTGTTCAAGAAGTTGTTACACATGGGTGCCAAACATCTCTCCTCTAACTTTGTCATATATCACGAAGCAAAGGGAATGGTACATGACTAAACATAATGGTTCACTCGAAGTTTCTTCGTGTATGTGCGGGAGTCAACATGGGTGTCCATGGCTCCGCTGTTGATTATTGGCTATTGACAAAAGGCTGTTAACCTATGTCTGGAAGATGTTCTGAGTCATGTCCGCATTATACCGAACCTATTGGGTCACACACTTAACGAGCAGTAGTCTGTTAGAATGCTGGAATGGTAGAAGGTTTAGTGGAAGCAAAGCAGAATAGTTCATACGGGTACCGGAAGTAGTTCCGGAGATTTATGGAATTGTTCATAAGGGCACCAGAAGTAGTTCTGGGTATTTAAGGTTATGTCCGGATCACTCTGGAGTAGTCCCAGGTGGTTCCGGAACATATGAGAATGGTACTGGGGAAGTCCTGGATCAACCGGAATAGTTTCCGGATAATCGCTGGGCGTCCCGACAACCTTCGCGATCATCGGGTGGCTTAAACTGTAACTCGGATGGTCTTGGAAACTATCCGGATGGCTCCGGAACGTCCGAGAACGGTCTCGGAAGGTCCTGGAAGTGCTCCAGAAGTGTCCGGAATGTCCCAAAACGGTCCCGGTATGTCCCGGAAGGTCCTGGAAGCTTCTAGAAGGTCATGGAAGGTTCCGGAAGGTTCCGGGCAGTACCACCCACTCCCCTGCGCCCCTGGCCTTGGGGGGCAAGCCACCTAGGCTGCCCTGGCCGGCCAAGGGGGTGGGGGCGCACCAAGGGGAAGGAAACCCCCTCCAGGTGGGAATACCAAAACCCATTATGGCAGGTTTCCGGTGGGAAGGTGTGGGAAGGTTTGGAAGGCTTGGGAGTCCAAGTTGGACTCCCAATCCTCCTTGGGCTGCGCCCCAGACCTCCTGGCCACCTATATAAGGTGAGCCAAGGGGAGGGGGAGAGACACATAATCAATCCCCAAGGCCTATGCGCCACCCTCCCTCCTCTAAACCCCGTTGCTCCACAATTAGACCCCGGTTTAGACGCTGTTCTAGATCGGAATCCGTTAGGGTTTTCTCCCTCTAGTTTTCTCGGTGGCGTTCATCTCTGGACGGCGGAGCGCTGCTGGATTGCTGCTACGGGATGTGTGGATACTAATGGAGGGGTTGTACCTTCGACCCTTCTTCGAGGAGCTTGTTCATGGGACTTGTCCGTGGGACTAGATCGCGGGACTTGTTCGTGGGATTGATCGAGGGACTGTTCGTGGGAGAAATTGCGAGATCTACTTCCACTACGTCCACGAGCTTCACCAACTCTACTTCCGCTACATCGGTTGGTGAGCCATGACCTAAAACCTTGTATGCAATCTTCTTGGATGATCTTGGGTTCTTGATTCGTAGGCCAAAATTTTTTGTTTTCTACTACGTTTCCCTACAGTGGTATCATGAGCGATCCTTGATTAGATGCATGTTTAGGTCTAGATCATATGTGTGATATGAGGCATTGATTTTCTTGTTGCTTCCCTGTCATGTGATTTTTTCTATGCTTGATGGCAAGTTGAGGTTTTGCTACAAGGATTGAGTTTTCCATCGATCCCTCTATGCTGCTTTCAGTATGCTGGTTGCCTTGATCATGGTCTACATCAAACTCCTTGGATCTCATCTTAATCTCGCAATAGAAGATTTAACATGGAGGGTCTTGTGGATTTTATGAACTCAAATCCACACGGGGTTCACGCGTTTAACGAAGTTTGGCTTGTGGCATTAGTTGCTGCACGCACCCCGTATGTTAAACTAGCAACAAAAGAAGTATCGTGTTTTGTTTTTCTAGGGTTTCTCGTTTGCCTTGTAAACCTGCTTAACAACCATGATAAAAGTTGCAACAACCCGTGTAGATGGCGATCTAACTTGTTTTTGCAGAGTATGCATGTGATGTGGTATAGCCTTCAAGATTTGCAATGTGTTTGTATGAGATGCTATATGTTATGTAATATTTATTCGCGACCTGCGTGTCGTGGTACGGCATGATGACTGGAGTCATATGATTTTCACTTAATTATGGCCTGCGTGCCAGAACTGTTTATTAGCTCGAGGAAAAGCAATAGATAGATGCAAGGTGATGATCTACGATGCGGAGGTGGACCCCGACGCACATGCCGGAAGCCGTGGTGATGTTCCCGGCACCAAGGACAAAGTTGGTGGACGCGGTGACTTCTACCACGACGGCGTGAAGACTACGAAGACTTCACGAAGCAAAGGGCTATATCATATCACATAATTTTATGAACTGCCTGTGATGTTTATCCCTTTGATGCAACCTTGTTTGATGCGCGGTAGTCGTGTTTTATTAGGGTGATCTCTCGCAAAACAATATCAAGTTGATAGTGTTCTTCCAACTGTAGCACCGTCTATACTATGTTTCACACCGGAGCAGGTCATGTCACATGAGTGCACACGGTGTGACGCATAAAAGACGGGTGTGTTAAAAGAACACACAGCAATTACACTTGGTTGTCTTGACGGTTTGGATAAAAGTTTGCTACCGGAACACGCCCATCGAAAGATGAACAAGAATCACCTTTGGTGTGATTGGCAAGTTGGCCTACCGGTCCAGTCTAAGTCATCAGTGATGTCACATCAATGGCGGACGATTGGGTTGGATCTTGAATCACTCCAGCATCAATTACGAGAGATATTGATCTGAGTGGGAGCGCACTTAGTAATTAAATTGATTAATCACAAGTGCAACTTAATTATGAACAAAGTCTTAGTATTTGCATTATCGTTGTAGAATAATGGCTCGCGTTACCACCTTCCCAATTGATTTTGATTAACTGTTTTATCTGGTAAAAACTTTACGATTGGTACCGTATTGTGAGGACTATCCTCAATAGTGTCGAGAAGGAGCTTGTCCTATCGCAAATTTTTGATGCTCTCCCGCTGATGCTATGGATGATGTGACTTATGTCCATAATCCAAAATGCTAGAATTCCACGACAGCTAAGTGCATTGTCTTCACCACCATGAAACCCGAACTTCGAAAAGTTTGGGATAGTTATGTTATATTCATGGAACTGAAAAATAAGTTTTCAGTAGTAAGACAATTAATGTTGGATATAAGATATCTAGTACAATGTATGATTGTAAGAATTAGTGAAAATATTCACTGTGCTCTTAATGAAACTGATAAGTGTGGGATCCAGAAGAACACTGATCATATGATGATGAGGATTAAGGGAAAGGAAGTTCCATAGGGTGTTAGTAAGACTTACATGCCGGAAAGTCCATGGCATGCGCCACCCTAGATCATGTGTGATCTTCTGTGAGTAGGAGTGACATTGGAAATAGAACTATGATACGTATAAAGGCAAAACAAAAGAAGACTGGAATAACCAGCTCAGAAATGATAGTCATACGGAGTTATAGATGAATTCATTGCTGGTCAAGAGATGTAATTCTTGGGAATCATGATTAAGCAGTTAATTGTGGATTCTGTATATTGTGATTAAACTGTTGATCATCGGAATATCACATCGATTGCATATTGTTGCAACTCGATGCAAGAAATACTATGGCCTTTATGACCAGCTAATGATGAGTTTTGACACGCTTGAGAACACGGTAAAAGGTTTACTCTAAAGTGTGTTGACTCTATGATTATCTTCATAATTCATTTTAGAGTTGAGTAAATTGTTACTACACTTTAGCCTTGTTGCAAAACATCATTTTGAATCATGTTTGTTGCAAGAGAGTTGTTCAAAGATATGAATAACGTAAAGGCCATACTTCCATTATGAATAGGTTGTATGTTATGAATCTTGATAATAATACTAAACATCCATAACACTGATGCTAAACGTCGCAAGACTGACAGAAATACCACATAGATGTGGCACTGCCGTTTATCACAAGTGACATAACATGCATGAAGAATTTCCATAAGTGATGGACTTTCGAGTCATATGATTATGAATCACTTGACGCTTGCGATCTTTGTCTCGAAGTAATGTGACTAAAACACCGTTGATAGGCCATACATGAACGGGCAACTAAACCATTGGTAATCATACATGATGATGTGTGTAGTCCAATAAGTGTAGTTGTGTGCAGTGGATTCCCTATCTTCACTCATGAGTTGAAGTGGATATGTGGATATCTGTTCAATAGAGACATACTTCTGAAATCTTTGAAATGTTTAAGGAATTTTAGAGTGAAATAGAAATTCATTGTAACAAGAAAATAAAGCTTCTGCAAATTAGATTGTAGAAAGTAATATTTGAGTTACAAGTTTAGCGAACGTCTGATGAGTTGTGAAGAAGTGTCATAACTTGCGTCTCCCGGAACACCACTATGAGTAAAGTGTTCGAGAGATGTAATCAAGCCATGTATGACACGGTAAGATCAAATATGACGTTTATCAATTTGCCATTATACTTATTAAAGTTATGCGTTAGTGACTACGGCTTTTACACTGAAAATAGCATCATCAAATCTGTTGAAATGACACCATATTAGATGTGGTATGGACTGTTAAAACCATGTTGTCTTTTCTTAAAATTTGGGTATATGAGGCATATGTTTGACATACAAAAAACCCCAAATCAGATAAGTGCTACTTTGTTAAGGTTATGCCAAAAGTTTTGGTATTCCTCTATCACTACACAAAAGCAAAACTGTTTGCTGTTAAGAACAATGTGTTTTGAAGAAAAATAGTTTCTTACAAAAGAGTGAGTGGGAGGACAGTGCAACTTGTCAAAGATTGTTGAATCTTCAGAGGAGTGCGCAGCTGAACCACACAGGTTAGACAAAAATCGTACAAACATTCATGATATGTAAAACGAGATATTGTTGTTCGACAATGATAAACCTGTGATATACAAAGAAGCGTTGATGGGCCCTGACTCCGGGATTTGGCTAAATGCCAAATAATCCGAGATAGTATCCATGGAAGTAAGTCAAGTTTTGAACTTGGTAGACCCTCGGAAAGACTAAAAGTCTGAAGAATATATATATATATATATATATATGGATCTATAATTGATTCGGATGAAATTGTTTTATCCATAAAGCTCAACTCGTTGGAAAATTGTTTTCTAGCAAGTTCAAAGGTTGACTACGGCGAAATAGTGTCGACCGTAGAAATGCTTTAGTCAGTTCGGGTTATACTAGCAATTACTACATATCTCATTTATAGGATATGGTAGAATGAACGTCAAAACAAAGTTCCTACATGGAAATATAACAAAGGACGTATACGTGATACGACCGGAATGTTTTGTCGATTCAAAGGATGCTAAAATAGATGCAAGCCTTGGATATCCAGCGATGGACTAGAGCTAGCATAATGGAGTTGGAATTTTCGTTGTGATGAAATTGCCAAAAGAGTTTGTTTTCATCAGGAATAACGAAGATGCTTGAATATTCAAGAAAGTAAGTGGGAGCTGAATAATATTTCTAAAACCTTATGTAGATGACATATTGTTGATTAGAAATGATATAAATTTCTTGACACAAATAAGGACTTCATTGGAAATAGTTTTCAGTTGAAGAACTTGGGCTGATATAGCATTAGTATTGAGCATAGTGATCTATGAAGATAGTAAGTGCCTGATCATGCTAAAGCCAACACTACATATTGACATGATACTAAAGTAGTTTAGTATGAAATGCCAAGAAACATGTTCTTGCCGAAGTCGTGGTGAAAAGTTGTTTGCAGAAATCGGTGTTGATGAACACAGATAAGCAAAAACACGTGAATTGAATTCCACTCACCCGTGTGTTTGGATTAATCATTTACACCATAATATGTAAAACGACCAGATATGTCCAGTGCTTCAAAAGGTTATGAGCAAGATACCAAAGTGATCAATATGTTGATCATTGGACAAACAGTGAAAAGTTAAACTTATGATAGATAAGATATGTTTCTCGGAAAATGGAGATAATGAAGAGCTCATTGTAATAAGTTACACCAGCTGAATTTTGATGTAAACAGTTACACCAATTCAGTCTTCATACTTACTCCGATCGATTTTCGATTTTAATTGGGATTATGTGTTTCACACATAAGGGTGGCACAGTATGAAGGAACTGTGTTAAATTTAGATACTGTGGCGAATTCTATAACAGAGGCTAAGTATATTGTTGCTTAAAGAAGTAACAAGGGAGGGTATTTTGAATCATCAGTTCATTTATGAACATGGTATGGTTTCCTAGATGCTTGAAGCTCATGGAACATTGACGAATGATTTCATGACTTATTCTAAGGAACCAAGGTCCTACCAAATGATTCAAACATATACAAAGCTAAACTGATAAAATTAGTGAATTTTATGATAGCGTGAAAACGCGAAGATATGCAAGATACAAACGGGCCTGAAACGTCAGATCCGAAGATGAGGTCTATACCACAAATGAGGCATTTATTACACAGGTATGCCATAGGTGCAAAGTGCTCAAGCACTGACAATATTATTGACTCTAGTGCAAGTGGGAGACTGTTGGAAATATGCCCTAGAGGCAATAATAAAATGTTATTATATATATTTCCACGTTCGTAATTAATGTTTATATTTCTGTGCTATAATTGCAATGACCCTGACTATGAGATTCAGAAGAAAACTCATTTTCATGTGTGGAAATGTAAACACCAAGAGTTCCTGGTTTAGCCTCTAAGACCAGCTCATGTGCTAAATGATGATTACGTTTTCTTAATCATGGACATTGTTCTTGTAACAAGGATGTCAGTAGCAATGAGAACATATTGTTAGCAGAACAATGATGTTGAACCGACCCCAGTATTGAATGATATACTTAGAGATCACATCTTAACTACGTTATAAGTCATATCATGAAATGTTATCATATACGTAATTCCTTAGACCATGAGAGTATCGAGTTACTTCACACAGGAAGACATGCTTTGGTTCTTAGATGAATCCTCCCGTAAATGGGAAGTAGTAAAATAAGTTCTGGGTATGTCAGATGGTGCGGCTAGTGACTGTGATAGTTCAAGAATGGGATTTTCTCCTTCACGATGAAGAAGATATTCACTTCGGGCCCACTCGGTATGACGGTATCCATTATAGTCTGGCCAGACGCATTGTGATTCAGTCACGGGGATACCGGAATACGATAACGAGAAAAGGGACAAACGAGCAAAGAGGATAACGAGTGGCTTGTGTTCAAGAAGTTGTTACACATGGGTGCCAAACATCTCTCCTCTAACTTTGTCATATATCACGAAGCAAAGGGAATGGTACATGACTAAACATAATGGTTCACTCGAAGTTTCTTCGTGTATGTGCGGGAGTCAACATGGGTGTCCATGGCTCCGCTGTTGATTATCGGCTATTGACAAAAGGCTGTTAACCTATGTCCGGAAGATGTTCTGAGTCATGTCCGCATTATACCGAACCTATTGGGTCACACACTTAACAAGCAGTAGTCTGTTAGAATGCTGGAATGGTAGAAGGTTTAGTGGAAGCAAAGCAGAATAGTTCATACGGGTACCGGAAGTAGTTCCGGAGATTTATGGAATTGTTCATAAGGGCACCAGAAGTAGTTCTGGGTATTTAAGGTTATGTCCGGATCACTCTGGAGTAGTCCCAGGTGGTTCCGGAACATATGAGAATGGTACTGGGGAAGTACTGGATCAACCGGAATAGTTTCCGGATAATCGCTGGGCGTCCCGACAACCTTCGCGGTCATCGGGTGGCTTAAACTGTAACTCGGATGGTCTTGGAAACTATCCGGATGGCTCCGGAACGTCCGAGAACGGTCTCGGAAGGTCCTGGAAGTGCTCCAGAAGTGTCCGGAATGTCCCAAAACGGTCCCGGTATGTCCCGGAAGGTCCTGGAAGCTTCTAGAAGGTCATGGAAGGTTCCGGAAGGTTCCGGGCAGTACCACCCACTCCCCTGCGCCCCTGGCCTTGGGGGGCAAGCCACCTAGGCTGCCCTGGCCGGCCAAGGGGGTGGGGGCGCACCAAGGGGAAGGAAACCCCCTCCAGGTGGGAATACCAAAACCCATTATGGCAGGTTTCCGGTGGGAAGGTGTGGGAAGGTTTGGAAGGCTTGGGAGTCCAAGTTGGACTCCCAATCCTCCTTGGGCTGCGCCCCAGACCTCCTGGCCACCTATATAAGGTGAGCCAAGGGGAGGGGGAGAGACACACAATCAATCCCCAAGGCCTATGCGCCACCCTCCCTCCTCTAAACCCCGTTGCTCCACAATTAGACCCCGGTTTAGACGCTGTTCTAGATCGGAATCCGTTAGGGTTTTCTCCCTCTAGTTTTCTCGGTGGCGTTCATCTCTGGACGGCGGAGCGCTGCTGGATTGCTGCTACGGGATGTGTGGATACTAATGGAGGGGTTGTACCTTCGACCCTTCTTCGAGGAGCTTGTTCATGGGACTTGTCCGTGGGACTAGATCGCGGGACTTGTTCGTGGGATTGCTCGAGGGACTGTTCGTGGGAGAAATTGCGAGATCTACTTCCACTACGTCCACGAGCTTCACCAACTCTACTTCCGCTACATCGGTTGGTGAGCCATGACCTAAAACCTTGTATGCAATCTTCTTGGATGATCTTGGGTTCTTGATTCGTAGGCCAAATTTTTTTGTTTTCTACTACGTTTCCCAACAATTAGCACAGTGATTAGCAACAGTAATAGGCAACAGTAAAAGTGATTACTGTAGGTGATTACTGTAGCTTGACACCCGGGGTGTTACAACTGTTTCCACGCTATCTTTACTTTATTGCTTTTACTTGCTATCATTATCCCTTGTGTTTTACCCTTTGTAAACAATAAGACCGGAGAGATTGACAACCTCTCTGAACTTCGTTGGGAACAAAGTTATCTGTGTCTGTGTGCAGGTCCACGTCAGTCGCGCCGCTGACACCTACTTATCATCTCTGGAGTCCTACTGGAGACAAGCCTTGGTATCTTCACCGAGGGAAACTTGCTGCTGCGCTACATCTCCACCTTCCACTTGGGGTAACCAACAAAGGGCGAGAAGCCATCAATGAGCGTGAGCAAGAAAGTTGACACCTAAAAGGCGAAACAGAAAGAAGGTGGAGTAGGAAGACAAAAAGGTGTGAAAGGCTCACATCAATGAGGACAATCATAGGTGAGAGAAGGACATATGATAGATATGATGTGAGGGTTAGGGATTGCCATGCAACGGATGCACATGTGAGCTAAAAGCTCTCCAAGGGAACTAGTGGGGGTGCATCTAACTTGCTTGCTCAAGAAGACCTAGAGCTCGTTTGAGGAGGCTTGTCATTGGAATATACAAGCCAAGTTCTATAGTGTGAAGGTCCCCACATAGCTATATGCATGATGATAATCTCTATGGAGTACAAGGGATAGAGGATGAAGTACTAGTGTGGATCTCTCAAAAGGAATAGTAGTGTGCCCCATTCTCTCTTTTTATTTTTATTTTTATTTTTTTATTTTTTTATTTTTTTGTTGGCCTCAATGGCTCTTTCTATTTAACTCTCATTTGTCCTCTTTGGGATCTTTTGATTTTGTCCTCTTTGGGATCTTTTCCTCACTTTAAGAGAAACACTCTATATTTTACAAGAATATAGGAGATCTTTCATACTTTACAAAATTACTCACATAAAGAGGATATAATTATCATGATGCAAATGTATGCCTCTGCCAGGATAGCAGGATATGCAATGATACTAGCGCGTCATGTAGCAATGATAATATGCATCCGCCGGACTATATACTATGCGCCAAGGGGTCTAGGTCCCTCACCCTTGCACGCTCCTGCACGGTGCGAGTCTGGCCGGTGAAGCAAAAGCAAATCCAAACACACCTGCTGCAGCAAAGAAGACAAGACCACTTCCTGGCGATCAGGCCGCAGTACTGCTGACGTCTGAAGAGCTTTCGGATAAACTACGACGCAGGGGAGCCCATAACTCCTTATCCCACGTGAAGGTAGTGCGTACAGACCAACGGGTCTCTTAAGTCATCCGCCGAACCATTTAGCATTTTAATTAACCTGCGTGACAACCGTTATCGTTGCCTCGACTTAACCGACCCGCGGTCAACGACAGCAGTCAGGACCGCCAGTACATCGGCGCCTGCCCTATCGTCCCACCAAGTCACTGCGGTTACCAACAAGGTGAACCGTCTCCTTACCTTGTCTCGCGTGTGCTCTTAGTAGAGCTCGACTTTTCGTAGTTTGGTAACTCTCGCGAGATACGAGCAGGGGCCAAGCACGCCAGTAACGTCGGTCGTACCCTCCCTGTGGCTCCCGACAATATACCGCTCGCGGGCACCGTTGGGTCGCCCGACTCTTACATTTAAGGACACTAGTTGATTCGAGTGCCTCCCATTAAGTGAAACCAGGAGGTATCACCCTCGATGGCACAATTAAAGAGGTTTGACAGAGACATCAGCGGACTGAACTAAAGAGGTAAACCTCGCATCATCCCGGTGATGCTACGCTACTGAGCCGACGAGAGTGAAATACGACTCCATTCCACTCGTAAGTCAAACTCGAAGCGACTCGGCAGAGTCTCGCCGTTGTAGGTTCCCTAGGGCGTCTGCATTGATCCGTACCTGTTGCAGTTGTATATGTTTTGTATCCGCGTCACTCCCCTGAGTGGCCACGGCCCGTTATCTAATCCTAGATAACAATGCGCAGGGCTCACTGTTGAATATAATATATAGATATAGCAGGCAGCATAGGATAAGAAAGGTACATCAAGGGGCAAAAAAATCAGGCTATGCAATTGAATAGGATTGTAACGTAGCAGCAGCAGTAACAATGCCTAGTGCAAGAAATGTACGGAAAGATAGGCGATATCTGGGGAAGAGAATGGCTCTGCTTGCCTGTAAGCTCGACGGTAGAGGTACGGTCGTCGACGAAGTAGTCGATCATAGGGGCATCAGCAGCGGACGTCGAGACTACAGGACAATAAAAGAGGGGGAGAAACAATAAATACACAACAATAATATCAATACAAATACAAGACATGACATATGAAATGTTAACGATGTTCTAACGTTGTACGATACACGTAGCACGGAGCGGGAATTCATCCGGGGATGACTCATCGGTACCGGTTGATTACCGGACAGATGATCCGGAGGGGGAAGGTTCCATGTCTGCAGTGTTAGAGACATCTGACAGACATGTGGTTAGCGTATCCGTGTTCGTTGATTGATTCTGAACAACTTTTATGTTCAGAACTATTTCATCCAAAATGTTTTACCGGCTCCAGTCATCTGACAGACAGACGAACCGGAGGAGAAATGTTCCACGTTCAGTAGGTTAGAGGGGTGTGGTGGGGGTATGGGTAGCGTATCCTTGTTCATTGCATTTTTCTGAGTAACTTTCTTGTATAAAGTATTTTGACCCGAGTTACGAATTAAAAGATATTGATTTTTAAAGATTTAATAATTTTAATCATTTTCTTAAAATTCTTTATTATTAATAATTCAACATTATCTACAATAGTGATGTTGACTAGTCAAACTGACACAGAGGGCCCACCTGTCAGCCTCACAGTATTAATAATCCATTTTATTAAATTTAAAAAGAGCCAAGGCCCACATGTCATTAGCTTAGCCTAATAAATTTAATCTATTTAATCTAACCAGGGGTCGTGCCCACTTGTCATAGACATTGACTTTGGAACCCACTGAATTTTTGCTAAGTCTGAGACTTATGCTTTTAACAATTTTTAGCAGTTTTCAAATGGTTATAACTAGTGATTTATAAATCCTATGAATTAGTGCCATATATCAAAATTGATTAGTTTTATGTGTTCTTTAATGTGGTATAGGTTGCAACCTGAACACATTTCATATACTTAACTAAAACATGGCGTAAACATTGCTTCAAATTGTTAGTTGCAGTTTTTGTTAATTGATTCAATCTTTGCGGATTAATAGATATTGATTTGTAGCTCAAATGGGAGAACTTCCTATAGATGATTTGGGTCTACTAACATTCTATGGGTTTAATTTTCATAAAACATTTTTGTAAATTATATATTAACAACCCTAAAGTAGCAACCAAGTAATTCCGTTTTGTGTCATTTGTGTCATTAAAAAAAGTTACAATTTACGATTTTTGTAGGATTAAATTCATGCATCTAATGAAGTTGGTACAATGGAACCAAAGAGAGCTGGTTAGGTCTACTTTCCATTCATATTTATTTTATTCCATCTAGGCTTTGTTAGGCTGCTCATTTGCTGTTGTTTTTGCTGCAAGAACAAATAAGCAGAATTAGCAATTAGCAGGCAATTTCACCTGCAGACAACAACAGTAACAGCGGCAGTGGCCTAGCAGTAGCAACAGCAACAGCAGGGCAGCACCTTCAGCAGAGAAGTAGCGACAGAGCCGCGGCGGCCCTACACACGCACACTCTCAGCGTCGCGCAGAGGTGCGGCGGCCGGAGCAAGCTAGCGCTGCACAACACGCACACACACGATGTACACAAACTACACACACACTGCACTCACACACCACGCACACACCACACCGTGCCTAGCACGGCCATGCATGGGCATGGAGCTCCGGCTGCCACGGCCAGGAGCAGCCACGGGCAGCGGCGGCCGGACGTGGACGGAGGTGGCCGCGGCCAAGAGAGGCGGGCACGCACGCGCACAAGGCGTGGCCGGGCGCAGGGCGCGGCCGGCAGCGTCGGTACAGGCCAGGGCGCGGCCAAGGTCGGCAGCAGGGACGCCCAACAGCAGCAGCCACGACGAGCTCCGTCCATGGCGGCCTCAACGGGAGCAGCAACAACGAGCAACGACGGTGACACAACGTGGGGACGGTAACGACGACCAAATCGAAGCGGAGGAAGGGGGATTCGGGGGAGAGGCTCGCAACGGAGCCGTAGGCGTGCTCGCGGAGGTCGGAGAGAGCACGAGGCGAGCAGATCGACCGGCGATGCGACGGACATGGGGGAGAGGGGGAGGCGGGGGCGACGTCCTGCGGGGAGGAGAGCGGGATCGGGAGAGAGATGGGGATCGTGGGGGGGGGTTGACTCGGGTGGGATTTATGGCCAGGGGTGGGCCTAGGTGGGTTAGGAGAGGTGGGCCGAGGCAGTTGTGCCCAGGGGCGATAGATAGCCCTTTTGCTTTTGTGTAATTCTTTCATTTCCTTTTTCTTCTGTTTGAAATTAGATTAATAGGCTAGGAAATTTTATAAAATAAAATGCATGCACTACAATTAGTACTGCATCATACAAGAGTGCCACAAAAAGAATTGGGCTTTAATAAACTCTTTTAATAATTGTTTGGAATTTGCAAAGGGCAATTGGTGTTGTCCTGCTGCCATAAAGAATTGTTTGGTTTTTTCAGAGGCATAACAAATAACCACAATCACATGGACATGGCCCACTGATTATTAGTGATTTTATAAAAGTGGTTTCACAATTTTTGGACAAGATTTAATTGTCACATGATTTTTAATATAACCCAAAAGGAATTTTTGAATGGGATCAAAAGCAAAGATGATCATGGCATGATTAGTGTTGGAAATATGCCCTAGAGGCAATAATAAAATGTTATTATATATATTTCCACGTTCATAATTAATGTTTATATTTCTGTGCTATAATTGCAATGACCCTGACTATGAGATTCAGAAGAAAAATCATTTGCATGTGTGGAAATGTAAACACCAAGAGTTCCTGGTTTAGCCTCTAAGACCAGCTCATGTGCTAACTGATGATTACGTTTTCTTAATCATGGACATTGTTCTTGTAACAAGGATGTCAGTAGCAATGAGAACATATTGTTAGCAGAACAATGATGTTGAACCGACCCCAGTATTGAATGATATACTTAGAGATCACATCTTAACTACGTTATAAGTCATATCATGAAATGTTATCATATACGTAATTCCTTAGACCATGAGAGTATCGAGTTACTTCACACAGGAAGACATGCTTTGGTTCTTAGATGAATCCTCCCGTAAATGGGAAGTAGTAAAATAAGTTCTGGGTATGTCAGATGGTGTGGCTAGTTACTGTGATAGTTCAAGAATGGGATTTGCTCCTTCACGATGAAGAAGATATTCACTTCGGGCCCACTCGGTATGACGGTATCCATTATAGTCTGGCCAGACGCATTGTGATTCAGTCACGGGGATACCGGAATACGATAACAAGAAAAGGGACAAACGAGCAAAGAGGATAACGAGTGGCTTGTGTTCAAGAAGATGTTACACATGGGTGCCAAACATCTCTCCTCTAACTTTGTCATATATCACGAAGCAAAGGGAATGGTACATGACTAAACATAATGGTTCACTCGAAGTTTCTTCGTGTATGTGCGGGAGTCAACATGGGTGTCCATGGCTCCGCTGTTGATTATTGGCTATTGACAAAAGGCTGTTAACCTATGTCCGGAAGATGTTCTGAGTCATGTCCGCATTATACCGAACCTATTGGGTCACACACTTAACGAGCAGTAGTCTGTTAGAATGCTGGAATGGTAGAAGGTTTAGTGGAAGCAAAGCAGAATAGTTCATACGGGTACCGGAAGTAGTTCCGGAGATTTATGGAATTGTTCATAAGGGCACCAGAAGTAGTTCTGGGTATTTAAGGTTATGTCCGGATCACTCTGGAGTAGTCCCAGGTGGTTCCGGAACATATGAGAATGGTACTGGGGAAGTCCTGGATCAACCGGAATAGTTTCCGGATAATCGCTGGGCGTCCCGACAACCTTCGCGGTCATCGGGTGGCTTAAACTGTAACTCGGATGGTCTTGGAAACTATCCGGATGGCTCCGGAACGTCCGAGAACAGTCTCGGAAGGTCCTGGAAGTGCTCCAGAAGTGTCCGGAATGTCCCAAAACGGTCCCGGTATGTCCCGGAAGGTCCTGGAAGCTTCTAGAAGGTCATGGAAGGTTCCGGAAGGTTCCGGGCAGTACCACCCACTCCCCTGCGCCCCTGGCCTTGGGGGGCAAGCCACCTAGGCTGCCCTGGCCGGCCAAGGGGGTGGGGGCGCACCAAGGGGAAGGAAACCCCCTCCAGGTGGGAATACCAAAACCCATTATGGCAGGTTTCCGGTGGGAAGGTGTGGGAAGGTTTGGAAGGCTTGGGAGTCCAAGTTGGACTCCCAATCCTCCTTGGGCTGCGCCCCAGACCTCCTGGCCACCTATATAAGGTGAGCCAAGGGGAGGGGGGGAGACACACAATCAATCCCCAAGGCCTATGCGCCACCCTCCCTCCTCTAAACCCCGTTGCTCCACAATTAGACCCCGGTTTAGACGCTGTTCTAGATCGGAATCCGTTAGGGTTTTCTCCCTCTAGTTTTCTCGGTGGCGTTCATCTCTGGACGGCGGAGCGCTGCTGGATTGCTGCTACGGGATGTGTGGATACTAATGGAGGGGTTGTACCTTCGACCCTTCTTCGAGGAGCTTGTTCATGGGACTTGTCCGTGGGACTAGATCGCGGGACTTGTTCGTGGGATTGATTGAGGGACTGTTCGTGGGAGAAATTGCGAGATCTACTTCCACTACGTCCACGAGCTTCACCAACTCTACTTCCACTACATCGGTTGGTGAGCCATGACCTAAAACCTTGTATGCAATCTTCTTGGATGATCTTGGGTTCTTGATTCGTAGGCCAAATTTTTTTGTTTTCTACTACGTTTCCCAACAATTAGCACAGTGATTAGCAACAGTAATAGGCAACAGTAAAAGTGATTACTGTAGGTGATTACTGTAGCTTGACACCCGGGGTGTTACAACTGTTTCCACGCTATCTTTACTTTATTGCTTTTACTTGCTATCATTATCCCTTGTGTTTTACCCTTTGTAAACAATAAGACCGGAGAGATTGACAACCTCTCTGAACTTCGTTGGGAACAAAGTTATCTGTGTCTGTGTGCAGGTCCACGTCAGTCGCGCCGCTGACACCTACTTATCATCTCTGGAGTCCTACTGGAGACAAGCCTTGGTATCTTCACCGAGGGAAACTTGCTGCTGCGCTACATCTCCACCTTCCACTTGGGGTAACCAACAAAGGGCGAGAAGCCATCAATGAGCGTGAGCAAGAAAGTTGACACCTAAAAGGCGAAACAGAAAGAAGGTGGAGGAGGAAGACAAAAAGGTGTGAAAGGCTCACATCAATGAGGACAATCATAGGCGAGAGAAGGACATATGATAGATATGATGTGAGGGTTAGGGATTGCCATGCAACGGATGCACATGTGAGCTAAAAGCTCTCCAAGGGAACTAGTGGGGGTGCATCTAACTTGCTTGCTCAAGAAGACCTAGAGCTCGTTTGAGGAGGCTTGTCATTGGAATATACAAGCCAAGTTCTATAGTGTGAAGGTCCCCACATAGCTATATGCATGATGATAATCTCTATGGAGTACAAGGGATAGAGGATGAAGTACTAGTGTGGATCTCTCAAAAGGAATAGTAGTGTGCCCCATTCTCTCTTTTTATTTTTATTTTTATTTTTTTATTTTTTTATTTTTTTGTTGGCCTCAATGGCTCTTTCTATCTAACTCTCATTTGTCCTCTTTGGGATCTTTTGATTTTGTCCTCTTTGGGATCTTTTCCTCACTTTAAGAGAAACACTCTATATTTTACAAGAATATAGGAGATCTTTCATACTTTACAAAAGTACTCACATAAAGAGGATATAATTATCATGATGCAAATGTATGCCTCTGCCAGGATAGCAGGATATGCAATGATACTAGCGCGTCATGTAGCAATGATAAGGGAAAGGCCCAACTAGCATGCAGCTCATCGATCAAGCAAGTAGCATGTATGACATGAAGATCAAGTCATGAGAAGGTGGATGTTGCATGGCAATGTATCTCGGAAAGGCTATGGAAATGCCTTGTAGGTAGGTATGGTGGCTGTTTTGAGGAAAGATATAAGGAGGCTTATGATGACAGAGCGTATCGTGCCAAGGGTTTGGATGCACCGGCGAAGTATGCGCCAACTCTCAAGGTGAGAAAGGGCAATGCACGGTACCGAAGAGGCCAGAAAAAGTATAGGTGGGTGGAAGTGTCAACTTTCGAATACTCACATTAGTCCAAAGAACTCATGCACTTATTATCGGTAATGCTCAATCTAATCAGGAGGTTCACAAAGAGACAAGTACCCCGAGGAGGAGTGTATGGGGGTCTGGTTATCCTTGCACATCTTCGACTCATGGTACGTGAGTGTACTCTAATATTCAAACCCTCCAGAGGCTAGTTATCCATATAGTAGCTAGAGTTATGAACAGGGGTTTTTGGTTTTCGAAAATCATACGGATTGCCCAAAATACGACATCTATCACTAATAGGCTCGAGTTCTTGACACCAAAAGTTCAAACATTACTCTAGTCAATACCTCAAAACTATTGCAAGTTACTACTACAAAGAGAATATCAACTTCAACTACCTACTTCTAGTCAAGACACAAAACTCAGTGCAACAGGCAAACTCTCTAACAAGATAAAACATGCAACCTATAGAAAGTTCAACCTAAAACAAAATAAAAGCTCTAGAAAGACTAAAGCACTATAACTAAACAGAGCAGCATCTAAGAAAAGAAAAAGAACAACTCACAGCTAAAAGAATAAGCATGCAAATCCTATGAGGAGTTCTAGTTCAAGAGGAGCGTGTAATTCTCCCACACAAAAGAGTAAGCTGGGGTCTAACTTGTTACTACAGCAAACAAAGCAAAAACAAACCTAGAAAAGTAAAGAGCGAGACGCTCCAAGCATAGCACATTGCGCATGAAGTGATAAAAATATAGTGCAACGAGGGACGAACTGATAATTGTTGATGAAGAAGGGGATGCACGGGGGCATCCCCAAGCTTAGACGCTTGAGTCTCCTTGAATATTTATTGGGGGTGCACATGGGCATCCCCAAGATTGAGCGTTTGACACTCCAAGATCTTCTTTCATCATCTTCCATCGCGCACTTGAAAACTCCCTTCATACATAACTCATTGTAGACTGATTAGAGAGGTTAGTGCCCTACTAAAATAATTTTTTTATCTACTGGAAATAAATATAATATTGAAGATATACTGTTTTTCAAGAGTGCCAAAAGTTTTTTGCAAATAAAAATCAAGCTTAAGGTTTGCAAAACGAAGAAAAGGAAAAACAGGACAGAGCCTGTGAAAAACAGACCAGCAGGTAGAAACGAATTTTTTAGGGATACTTCTGCAACTCAAATCAAAAAACTCAGAACATAAGAAAGTTTCGTAATTTTATAGAGCACGCTATGTAACAAATTCAGTTCAAAAAGATGAACTGGGATTTTTCTCTGATTTTTCTAGTCACGAGGACAGAATCTGTTTTCTGGACAACATGTCACAACTTTCACTGCCCTTGTCGTATGAGGCTATAAAAGGCACAAAGCTTGAAAAGTAAAGATACAATGATGTTTCTACAGTAGTAACAATCATCAAGACCACTAAAAACAGAAGAAAAACAAAAAAGGAAATCCTAAATTCGTTGCGGGCTGCTTCCCGAATGCGCTTCTTTAGAGCCATTAGCTAGGCTTAAAGCAGAAGATCAAAGTTCTCCAAAATCATCGGAAGGTTCACCAAGGATCTCAAAAGGGTTTTCAATAAGCTCATCCTTGTTCTTCCGAGGGAAAAGGTACGTACCTTTTGCTTTACCACACAAACGTATTTGTCCTTTACCTATATCAATGAAGCCTTTCATGGCTCGGAGGATGTCCCTTCCAAGCACTATATTTCCTCGATTGGCCTTCATGATGAAGAAGTCAATCTCCACACTTCTTTTAAGAAACGTGACCTGGACATCTTTCAATCTTCCCTAGATCTCAGAAATATCACCATTAGAATGTTCATGGAAAGTTGGAAATTTGTCCATTCTTGCAAGGTACAAAGAATCATAAATAAAGCTTGGCATTATAGAAACTGTAGATCCAATGTCACAAAAAGAAAGGAAGTTTTGATTAGAGATAACAACCCTAACAAAAGGCTCCCAGTTATTTTCTATTTCCAAAATCTCCTCTCTAGGAGGATTTAGTTTTTCTATTCCTTTAAAGTCTAGAGCATCAAGTCTCTTCTCAATAGTAGCAATTCTGTCTATAACAGTACCAAGACCATCATAAACAAAATAACTAGATAAACCATGTATAATTTCAAGAGCTCTAGCTTCATCGCACTCTAGAAAGTCTCCTTCAGCTATAAGATGAAGAGAGTGCTTACACCACTTAAAAAGGCCAAAGTAAAAATTTCTAAGCACAATTCTTTTAGGTAACCAAGGCATATTTGCCTGATGTGCTTCAGAAATTCTGTCCCATGGCTTCTTCATATTCTCCCCGTTCCTTTGTTGGAAATCCAAGACCTCGGATTCCCTCATAGTACCAACTCCTAACATGCTTGACCACACAAGAAAGTTAATGGGTATTTTTGGTATTTTGATAAGGGACACAAAAGTAAAAACTGAAAGGTAAACTAACAAGACTAAAAAGCAAAGATAAAAGATAGTGTGCAACTCCCCTATCTTGTAGACTGGAGTCCCCGGCAACGGCGCCAGAAATTCGCTTGATGGCGTGAGAGTTGACGGGTATAGTTTGCTTGCTTCCCCTGCAACGGCGCCAGAAATTCGCTTGAGTCAACTCTCCTCGTTGGTTACCCCAAGTGGAAGGTTGGATGTAGCGTAGCAGCAAATTTCCCTCAGTGAAGATACCAATGTTTGTCTCTAGTAGGACTCACAGAAATACAAGTAGGTATCACGGTGCTTGACGTGGACCTGCACACAGCAACAAATAACTTTGCTCCCAACGAGTACAGAGGAGTTGTCAATTCCTCCGGCCTTGCTGTTTACAAAGGATCAACGTAAGAGATAAAAGTGGAACTGAAAGTAAAGACTAAAAGTAAACTAAGGGTGTAAACAATAATGTGAAGATGGATCGGGGTCCCGTGATTTTCACTAGTGATGTCTCTCTCCCAAAAGACGATAAAAGTGCTAGTGAGGTAAACAAATCACAGCAGGGCAATTGACAGAATTATGAAGGCACCGCAATGCTAACTATGCTACAAAGAAAGGAAGGGATCAAAAGCAATGGGCAGTACGCCAAGGTAAGTAGACCGAAATCCAACTGCATCTACTACAAATCATCCACCTTGAGATATCTATCCAGAACATCTCGCTTGAATTAAGTTGCGAATCCCACCCAAAGTGTAAACTCAAAGCAACAGAAAACTGCATTAAAAGAACTTTGCGTAAAGTAAACAATCCATGCACCCGCGGGTACAAGCACCGTTGTTTTATCCCTGGTGGCAACAACACATCCCCTAGTCTCATGTTTTTGTCACTCAAGCTAGACATCAGGGGGCTGAACCCACAATCAAGCATAACGCTCCCTCTTGGAGTTGCAAGCAAACTACTTGGCCAAAGCAAAATACTGCAACGAAGAACATGCAAGAATTTACTCAAGAACCAAATATATTACTCATCACAATCTGAACATAGTCTCATAATCCATCAGATCCCATCAAACTCGGCATAGCAACAACAGAAATTACAAAAGTACCTCGATCATGTGAGGCAGCTCACGAGGTCTCGAAAGTGGAAGCACAAAGAGGGGAGAGCTACATCACATAGCTACTGGTCATGGACCCATGGTCCAAGGGGGACTACTCACGGCACATCCGGGAGGCGTCCATGGCTATGGATGGTCTCCCGGAGGGGGTTCCTCCTCCCGGCAGGGTGCCGGGGCAGCTTCTCTAGGCAGCCCCGATCTTGAAACGGCGGCGGCGGCGGTACAGAGGCGAGTTTGCGGAAAAGAGATCGATATTAGGGGTTTCCACCCCGAGGGCTAAATATAGGCGGAGGGGGCATCGAGGGGACCCACAGGGCAGCCAGGAGGCCCCTTGGCGTGGCCTAGGGTGGGGCCGCGCCAGGGACCCTTCTGGAGTTCCTGTAGTGGCCCCCCTCCGCTGCCTTGGTGATTCCGGAAGCTTCCGGGTCGCTGATTTTTTATCTGATTTTTCCGGATTTTTTGGAGCACTTTTAATGGTCGGAAAACCTGAAATACAAAAACAACAGAAAACATCAACTGGCAGCTGGGTGCACTGGGTTAATAGATTAGTCCAGATATGCTCAAAAGTGTATGAAAGTTCAAGAAAAACATGGCAAAGTCACACAAAACTTGCATGGAGCAAACAGAAATTATAGATACGTTTGGGACGTATCAACCACTAGCCAGGTACAAGTCAATTTGATCCACTCCTTTTCGATATTTTGAGCACTCATGCAATGGATGAGCGTAAGCACGAAATTTGACACTTAGGATGGCAAAGAGAGAAATATGGTGGAGGAGGAAGACAAAAAGGTGAGAAAGGTTCACATCAATGAGGACAATCATAGGCGAGAAGGCAAAATGATAGATATGATGTGAGGAGTAGGGATTGCCATGCAACGGACGCACATATGAGATAAAAAATCTCTCCAATGGAACTAGTGGGGGTGCATCTAACTTGCTCACTCATGAAGACTTAGAGCTCTTTTGAGGAGTCTCATCCTTGGAATATGCAAGCCAAGTTGTATAGTGTGAAGGTCCCCACATAGCTATGTGCATGAATGATCATCTCTATGGAGTACAAGGATAAGAGGGAGTACTGGTGTGGACCTTTCAAAAGGATAGTAGTGTTGCCCCTTTCTCTCCTTTTATTTTTCTTTTTCTCTTTTTTCTATTTTTTCTATTTTTTTGGTGGCCTCAATGGCTCTTTATATTTAACTCTCATTTGTCCTCTTTGGGATCTTTTATTTTGTCCACTTTGGGATATTTTCCTCACTTAAGGGCAATACTCTAATTTACAAGAGGGTATAGAAGATCTTTCACACTTTACAAGGTACTCAAATCATAAAGAAGATGTAGCTATCATGATGTATGCAATGTATGCCGCTGCCAGTGTAGCAGGAACATGTATGACATGAAGATCAAGTCATGAAGAGGTGGATGTTGCATGGCAATATATCTCGGAAAGGCTATGGAAATGCCTTGATAGGTAGGTATGGTGGTTGTTTTGAGGAAAGATATATGGAGGTTTATGATGACAGAGAGTATCATGCCAAGCGTTTGGATTTACCGGCGAAGGTGTACGCCAACTCTCGCAGTGAGAAGAGGGCAATGCACGGTACGAAAGAGGCTAGCAAATATGAGGAGGTGGAAGTGTCAACTTTCAATACTTACATTAGTTCGAAGAACTCATGCACTTATTATCGGTAACTCTCAATCTAATAAGGAGGTTCACAAAGAGACATGTACCCCGAGGAGGAGTGTATGGGGGTTTGGTTATCCTTGCACATCCTCGACTCATGGTACGTGAGTGTACTCTAATATCCGATACCTCCAAAGATTGGCGATCCATCTAGTAGCTAGAGTTCTCAACTGGTTTTGTAGGTTTTAAAAAATAAACACGGATTGCCCAAAATACGACACCTATCACTAATAGGCTAGAGATCATGACACCAAAAGTTCAAACATTACTCACATCAATACCTCAAAACTATTGCAAGTTACTACTAAAATTAAATAACAACCTCAATTACCTACTCTCAAGACAAGGCACAACTCAGTGCAACAACCAACTCTCTTAACAAGATAAACATGAAAACTAAAGAGAGTTACAGCAAAAAAAACTAAACGAAAGCCAAGGCTCTTGCTAAAGACAAACTAAAACTAAAACTAAACATGGCAGTAGCTACGAATATATAAAGAACACACAACAACAAAAAGATAAGCATGAAAAATCCTATGATGCATTCTAGATTGGAGTGGAGTGTGTTTCTCTCCCACACAAAGTAAGCTGTGTTCTAACTTTTTATGAACAGCAAGCAAAAATAAAGAAAACTAAAAAGTAAACCTAAGAGCGAGACGCTCCAAGCATAGCACATAACGCATGAAGTGATAAAAATATAGTGAGACGAAGGACGAACTGATGATTGTTGATGGAGAAGGGGATGCACGGGGGCATCCCCAAGCTGAGATGCTTGAGTCTACTTGAATATTTATTAGGGATGCATGGTGGCATCCCCAAGATTGAGCGCTTGACACTCCCGGATCTTCTTTCATCATCTTCCATCGCACACTTGAAAACTCCCTTCATACATAACTCATCATAAGCTGATTAGACAGGTTAGTACCCTTAATAAAATAATTTTTTCCCACTGGATATAAAGATATTATTGAAGAGCTACTGTTTCTCAAGATTTCCAAAATGTTTTTTCAAAGAAAAAGCAAGCTTAAGGTTTGCAAAAGTAAGGAGAGATAAAACGTGGCATAATCGATGGAAAATAGAACAGCAGGTAGTAGAGAATTTTTTTGGGGTACTTATGCAACTCAAAAAAAACTCACAACATACGAAAGTTCCACAATTGTATAGACCCCGCTTTCTTAAACATTCTGCTCAAAAATATGAACTGGTGATTTGTTTCAAATTTTTCCGTCAAGAAGACATAATCTGTTTTTTACAGCATGTCACAACTTTTGCTTCCCTTGTCATAAGAGGCTATAACTTGGCACAAAGCTTGAAAATAAAGATACAATGATGTTGCTACAGTAGTAACAATCATCAAGACCACTAAAAACATAAGTAAAAACATCTTGGGTTGCCTCCCAACAAGCGCTGTCTTTTACGCCTTTAAGCTAGGCATAAGGCAAAAGAAGAATCAAGTTTTATCAAGAGAAAGCGAATAGCTAGCCCGTGTAACGGACTCAAAAGGTAACTTGATTTTCTTTCTAGGGGAGTGTTCCATCACCTTTTTGAGAGGGAATTGAAATTTTATATTCCCCTCTTTCATGTCAATGATAGCACCAACGGTGCGAAGAAAAGGACATCCCAAAATAATTGGACATAAATCTTCACACTCTATATCCATAATAATAAAATCAACGGGAACAGATTTGTCATTGACAATGTTAAGAACATCATCAATCTTCCCTAAAGGTTTCTTTATGGAAGAATCGACAAGACGAACACCAAAAGAACAAGAATCAAAAGGTTTCAATTCAAACATATCACACATTCTTTTGGGCATGACGGAGGTACTAGCTCCAACGTCACATAAAGCATAGCAAGATAAGTTATTTAATTTAATTTTGATCATAGGGTCCCAACCATCATCTAGCTTCCTAGGTATGGAGGCTTCTATCCTAAGCTTCTCCTCCCTAGCTTTGATGAGAGGATTTTTGATATGCTCCGTGAAGGCAAGATTAAGTGTCCTAGTGTGGGGGTCTCTAGACATTTTGTGTAGTAAGCTGATAACTTCTGAGAGGGTGCAACTATCAAAATCAATTTCACTACTATCAAGGGTGGTAGTAGTGTCATCTAGGCTCACTTGTTTGAAACCCTCTATGTTCATAGGAGTTTCTTCTTCTACGGTTGAGGTATTAGCATCACCGTTAATATGTCCAATGGGACCAGGAGTGCATTGGGTGCTAATAGTTTCGGTATCCTCAACAATTTGGATAGTGGAAACTGTGTGGTGTGTAGGAAAGCTCTTAATTCTATCCTCTTCTTCTTTTTCTCTAGACCATCTTTCTTGAAGTTTAGCCATCATCCTAATATTTTCATTAATTTATAATTGGATAGCATTAATAGGGGTGGCCTTCCTCTCATCAAGGGGAGAGGTTCTAATTTTTAATATCTCAACATCAAGGGCTAAGTTGTCTACCTTCAAACAAAGATTATCTAATTTAGCTAACTTTTCTTCTACATTCTTGTTGAAGGCTTTTTGGGTAGTGATAAAGTCTCTAAGCATGCTTTCTAATTCAGAAGTGGGGTTCTTGTTGCTAGGGTAGGTGTTGTTGTTCCCATAGTTGGATGGAAACGGTCTAGGATTACTAGCAAAATGGCCCCTATAAGCATTATTGTTGAAGTTGTTTCTAGCAATGAAGTTCACATCTACTTGTTCTTGAGCAACCAAAGAATTTAAAGGAACATCATGAGGATCAATAGAGGGTTGCTTGGTAAGTAGAGACATAATTAAGTCAACATTTTCATTTAGGGAGGTAATCTCCTCGACAGTGTTTACCTTCCTACCTGTTGGAGCGCGTTTGGTGTGCCATTGGGAATAGTTGGTCGTCATCTCATCGAGAAGCTTTGTGGCAGCACCAAGTGTAGTTCACATAAAGGTTCCTCCCGCGGCCGAATCTAACAGGTTCCGCGAGGTAAAGTTCAAGCATGAATAAAAAGTCTGGATAACCATCCAGGTAGTCAAACCATGTGTAGGGAATTTCTTAACAAGAGATTTCATACGTTCCCAAGCTTGGGCAACATGTTCATTATCTAATTGATTAAAATTCATAATGTTACTCCTCAATTGGATAATTTTAGCAGGTGGGTAATACTTCCCTATAAAAGCATCTTTGCACTTATCCCAAGAATCTATGCTATTCCTGGGCAAACATTGAAACCAGATTTTAGCTCCTTCCATCAAAGAGAAAGGAAAAAGCTTGAGCTTAACAACATCACCTTATACTTCTTTATACTTTTGCATATCACATAACTCAACAAAATTATTTAAGTGTAAAGCAGCAGCATCTCCAGCACCAGAGAATTAATCTCTCATAACAAGGTTTAGCAAAGAAGGTTTAATTTCATAAGAGGTAGCTAAAGTGGCAGGTGTGGCAATGGGAGTACAGATAAAGTCTTTGTTGTTGTGACTAGTGAAGTCACACAACTTGGTGTTTTCAGTGGAACCCATAGTAGAAACAAGTGTGGAAGTTTTTTTTTGTAATTTTTGATATAAGACACAAAGATAAAAACTGAAAGGTAAACTAACAAGACTAAAAAGTAAAGGTAAAAGGTAGTGGGAAACTCCCCTATCTTATCACTCGGAGTCCCTGGCAATGGCGCCAGAAATTTGCTTGATACACGAGAGAGGATAATTGCTTCTCGCCCTTCGTTGGTTACCCCAAGTGGAAGGTGAGATGCAGCGTAGCGGCAAGTTTCCCTCGGTGAAGATACCGACGTTTTAAAATTGTCTCCCGTAGGACTCCGGCAATGATAAGTAGGTGGTGAAGTGAACAATGGCGCCGTTCACAATCTTCGAGATTGCTTACTTCACCTGGACCTGCACACAGACACAAATAACTTTGCTCCCAACGAAGTTCAGAGAGGTTGTCAATCTCTCCGGTCTTGTTGTTTACAAAGGATCAAAAGACAAGCGATAATGATAATGATAGCAACTGAAAGTAAAAGCAGAAAAGTAAATAAGCGTGTAAACAGTGATGAGAATATGGGCCGGGGTCCCGTGATGTTCACTAGTGATGTCTCTCTCCCAAAAGACGATAAAACTGCTATGCGACGTAAACACATTACAGATGGTAAATTGACAGGATTATAAACGCACTGCAATGCTAACTATGCTACAAAAGAAAGGAAGAGGCTCAAAAGCATGGGTTGTACGCCAAAATAAGTAGACCGAAATACATCTGCATCTACTACTAATCATCCACATTGAGATATCTATCCAGAACATCTCACTGGTATTAAGTTGCGAGCCCCACCCAAAGTGTAAACCCAAAGCAACAGACAACTGCATTAAAAAGAACTTTGCGTAAAGTAAACAATCCTTGCAACCGCGGTTACAAGCACCGTTGTTTTCCCCCTTGTGGCAACAACACATCCCCTAGACTCATGTTTCTGTCACTCAAGTGTGTCATCAGGGGGCATGAACCCACAATCGAGCATAACGTTCCCTCTTGGAGTTACTACCTACTACTTGGCCAAAGCAATAAACAACAATGGAGAACATGCAAGAATTACTTAGGAACAAAAATATAAAAGATAAGAAACAAATATATTACTCTATCACAATCTGAACATAATCTCATAATCCATCAGATCCCATCAAACTCAACATAGCAACAACAGAAAGGTTACATATGTGCCTCGATCATGTAGGGCATCTCACGAGGTCTAAACCATGAAGAACAAAGAGGGGAGGAGAACATCACATAGCTACTGATCACGGATGTCAGAACCCTCTGTTAGGTAATGTTCTAGGATCAAAGTCTTCTTGCATCATGTTAAAAATTTCAAAAGAAGTCATTGAAATCAAATTCAAAAGCAAATGGGAGAAGGAACCCCCCCAGATCAATTAATTCAAAAGGCCAAAAATAAATCTTCTCCAAAAATTCATGTTAGATTTTTTAAAAGTCTTATAAATGAGTGTGATCACATATCAAGTGATGTGGGACCCACCCCATGCTCATGGACTTTTCAAATATTCAAACAGGACCTTGGAATTAATCAAAAACCCCTATTTGATTTAAAGTTCAAATAATTTGAATTTTAAAAATGTTCAAACTTTACAAGTGGCTAGCCTAGTATATTGTGATGCCACATAAAAAGTTTCGGCATTTAATAAAATGGTTTACTATTTATTTTAGCTAGCCAAAACAAATGTCAGAAGAAAACAGAAAAGAAAAATAAGAAAAAGGCAGAGAACACTTACCTGGCGCCCAGGCGAGAGCGGCCCAGCCAGCCAAGCCGGCCCACCAGGGGCAGAAGGGTCTTCTTCCCTGTCCCGTGCACCCAAGCTGCTCGGTGGAAAGCCACCGAGCCACCCGTGGACGCCACGTCGACGCCGAGGGCCTTCCAGGCCTCCCCGTGCCTTCTCCCTTCGCCTGGAGATGCCCTGGACCCTTCTCGTCCATCCCCCCCCTCCTGGCTCGCTCTCCACCCCTCCCTCGCCGATTTCGTCGCCGCCCGAGAACCACCGTGGAGCACGCCGCCGAGTCCACGCAGCCACCGCCGACAAGAAGCCGCACCATGATGTCCTTCATCTTCACCACCGACGACTACGGCTAGATGCCGAAGGAATCGAGCCTAGAAGATTTGTAGCCGCCGCCCCCTTCATTGCCTTCGTCTCCGTCCGCCGCGAGTCGTCCTCGAATTCCGGCCAACTCCGAGTTTCCCCGAGCCCGCTAGCCATCCCGTCGCATTCGTGGTGAGCCTCTGCGTTTTTCCCCTCAAGCCACGGCACCCCTCGCCTCCTCTAGCTCGAACCTCCATGGACGCCGGAGTACAGAGCCGTTGTGCTCGTCGTCGGCGAGTACCCGTGAAGCAATCGAACTCAAGACCTTGTCCTTCACCTTTTCCTTGGTCCGCTGCTTCTTCTAATCCCAGCCCCGCTTCAAATGGCGCGGCGTAGTGAGTTCCACCCCGAGCCAGTAGCTCCGCCGCCGATAGGGCTCAATGCCGGCATGGCCATGGTGCCTCCCAGCACCCGTACCTTGGCCCATTCGACGCGCGACGTCAAGAGCTACGTCTCAGTGGTCGCAGCGCTTCGAATGGTGCCCGGAATCGCCCTCCCGTGTGTCACCGCCGTGCTGGAAGGTCGCCGGCGACTAGCCGCCGGCGAGATGACGTGGACGTCATTAGTTTAAGCTTAACCCCCCCCCCCCCCACAGTGACTGCCATATGGGCCCAAGGCCACACTTAACCCCCTGGTTAAGTTTAAATCGAATTAAACAGATTTAATTAACACCCCAGAGGCTGACCAGTGGGTCCCCCTTGTCAGTGGCCCCCCTGACGCCATGCTGATGTCACAGTGACGCAGTAAAAGGAATTTCTATTTATGAAATAAATCAGAAATGACAGAAAATACCCCAAACTTTGAAAATTCATAGAAAATTCATATTAACTCCAAATTTAACAAATAATATATGAAAAATGATCAGGAGAAAATTATCTATCCAAATTTCCAAATTTCAACTATGTTTGAGTTGAATTTAAAATGTGACCAGTAGCATTTGCTATTTGGTTTAAATGGAATTAAATCAAATTCATTTCAAATGCTTTTGCAATTTGAACCATAGCAACATACCACATTATACTTGAACTTCAGAGGCATATCATACACATTTCAAAATGGTTTAACTTGATCAAACAATGTCATATGCAACTTGGATAAATTGGAAATCATATGTGGAGTTTAAAATTGCAAATTCATTTGCAAATACCCAATTTAAGTGGAATTGCTTCACACATCAAAGCATATACATCAAGTTTCAACCTTCAACCATGTGTTTCTGCATTGTATTTACTTTGCTACCTTGCTTGTTGTTTGTCGAGTAGAGGTGGAACCGGAACAGGAGGCTGCCCCCTTCGTTGAAGACCCTGAACCCGAACCTCGTCAGCAAGGCAAGCAAAACCCCATTGATCATGTCAATAAAATCCCACTTCCCTCTCATGTCTCGCTTATGCATTGTATAGGATGATTACCATGCTACGTTTCTACCGCATAGATTAACCCATTCCTTTGCATGACCTATCATATGTCACAGTAGTAAGAAAACCACAATTCTAGCAAATGTAGGAGTTGGTTGATATCATGTGGCCCCTGCAATTGTTACTGCTTATTGCATGCTTAGAGTGATACCATGATGTTACTGTTATGTGAGTCGGGATGGTAGTAATCATGATGATGTTGGTGGAAAGGTGTTGGTGAATCTACCCTAATACAAGGTGAACGATGAGAGGCTGTGTAGGAGTACACGGTGGGTTGTCTCGTTGAACACCGCCCTACGTCCGAGTTCTTGTATGGTGATCCAAGATGAAGAGTACAACCACACATTGGGCTCACTGACCCCTCTCAACTTATTAACTCATCCCTTTCGATGTCCAGATGTCGCAATAGTTTGGAGTTCTGGTAGGTTTGTGGCCTAGCTGCTAAGTAAGAGAACGGCTCAACCGAGACCAGCTTATGGACCACGCACACATCATCTGGGTCCACTTCGGTAAACCGGCCGGGTTCACGATAGTGGTAGCCAACCCAGGTAGGCGGATTTCTTGGACTAGATAGGCTATGAGGTAACAGTTGTGGTGAGCATCCTCGCTGACACCCCTTGAATGGTGTCGAGTACAAAGGCAGTAACTGATGATCATGTGTGTGTAGCGGTACACCACTGCAGGGTTAACAAAACTATTCGAATAGCCGCGTCTGCGGTTAAGGACTGCTTGGAAAGCTTAGCTTGATTATTAGACAACTTGAACTGGATACTTCTAAAATACACCAAGATAAGTGTGAGTGCTATGACGTGCTTTCTCGTGGGGAAGTCAAGGAAGGCACCATATTGGTGTAATTGGTTGGAGAAAGTAGTGGACTCGTGTACGCTTCTTACCTCAAGTCTGGTACTCGTAGTTCAGGACTAGCCAAGTCAAAGCTTGCGCTTCTGCAATTGAACCCCACCTCCCTTTACCTTTATACATGTGCATGAGTAGTATAGCTCCTGTGTAAGTCTTGATGAGTACGACTTTGTACTCACGTTTTCTTATTCTATGTTTTAGATGAACCCACCGACCCCGAAGGTGGCTTATTCATCGAGCTCGAAGATTTAAGAACAAGCTAGTCTAGTCCCAGTCAGACGACTGGTTCCCTCGTGGAGGGCTTGTGTTTAAATAAGGCTTCTTAAGCCATTTGTTAAACTTGTCTGTACTCAGACCTACTTTGCTTCCGCTTGTTTGTTGTAATGTTGGATCACATGCTTGTGATCTCTGTGTGCACTCTGTGAGAGTTATTAATAAAATGTATACTTTGTAGAGAATTGCAATGATACCTGCTGTTCATACAAGACATGTGTGCTGCGTGTATGTTTATAACATGCATGTATTTGTTTGGGTTTTCGAGACCTTAGTTGTGATCTAGCTGGCGGTATTTTATACACCAAGTGGCCCTTAGATGTGCGCAGCTTGGGGCATCGCGATGCGACTGCTCGAGACTCCGTCTCGTGCACACTTTGTGGTATGATCGAGCCCGTCCTAGACCCCGACTAAGTGATCGGGCTGGAGTAAGTATATGTAAGAGTTATGAGATAGTCGATAGTATGGTTGAGGCGACTTGTCTTTGAATATGGGAGTTCATCACCCATATCATTAGACTTGTGTGCGGACGATGAGGACCCATCTCAGTTGATCATCCGGCCTGGATGGGATGCCCCTCACGTACGATTCTTTCCGAGAACGTTCTGTGCTTGGCCTTGTCTGCTTAGACAAGTGGGTACGGTTCTCGGCTCTCCATATGACTATGTCGTAGCGGGACTTGCATACGCTAACCCCGGGTCCCGACAGACTTGGTATCAGAGCAGGACTGACTGTAGGACTAGCAGCCTTGGCCGAAGTCGAGTCTAGCTTGCTATAGTTATATAGTTACTCTGGGTATATAAGGGAACAACGTAAGGCTTCTTTTTTTCTCCTTACCCTCATTGTTCTGAGTTCTGAGTCACCCTCATCTTGTTCTACGGGAAGATAGGACTAGGCTCACCTCTGTCTGATTAGAACATCTCGTTGTTTGCTTCCTTGTAGCCGTAGGAAGGTTGCGTTCGGTTCGTTAGAGTTGTTGTGCTTCCTGATTTCTTACATCGTATGTAAGTGTTGTTTCCATGTTGTAAGAAATTTTCTTTTCTTACAATTACAGTCGTTATGCTGCCCGAGTCATTCCAAGTTTCTTCATAATCTGATGCATTTGCAAACTCCTTCTTTCTGTTTCAGATGGCAGATCTTCCCCCTCGGCAGATTGTTCGTTTGACCAGGTGCCTCGGTGTGCGTTGTCATCCCGCCATGTTGATCGAGATGATGTCCTCCATTGGATACCGATGGTACCCTGAGTACACAGTTGAGGAGCAGTTCCTTGACTTCAATCAGACCCAGTTCCACTGCATTGTCAGGATCTACCCACACCACAATGGAGTCACTCAGCCTATCCACTTTGGACATGGCATTGGAATGACTGAGAAAATGGCTGTGAAGGATGCTGCATACTCATGTATTACTCTGCTGAGAGAGGAGCACACTATGATGAGAGAGACCTCGTTCCGCTATATCCCTGCTGCACTTCCAGGAGAAGAGGGGTATTACACCGGACTGTACACAGATCACTCTTTGGAGGACCCTTTGCTTCAGATGACTGCTAGGTTTGCTTGTGATCGAGATTGTGATGCACGCGTTCTCCGTTTCGACCTTCACGCCACCCGTGTTCGTCTGTATCGAGCACTGACACTCTTGGCACCCTTCGTGAGTGTTGGATCAGTCCAGTATGATGTTATCTACCCTGTGAGGACTCAGATGCCTTCTCGAGTTGCTTGGCCCGAGATTGGAGGCATTTTTCCACCCCGTGGTCCTCTGCTTCCACCCTACGCTGGACCTAGGCCCCATCCTTGCCCAAATGGATATCAGGGTCCACAGGCCTCCGTGTTTTCCGATGGTCACCTTCAGCTACCGGGTTACGCGGGTAACTTTTACGAGGACTACTATGGAGATGGAGATGAGTGAGACCGCCTGTGGTCTTACTTAGTGAGGATGTAGTAGTATCTTTAGTATATTGTACGCAAGGTGTCTAAGTTCCAGAGGCTTAGATAAATAATGTATAGGAAGTCAGAGTGCCTCTGAAGGATGTATCATCTTCATCACGTTTGTATTAGCTTGGTGCTTGTACTAAAATGATGTATGGTTTGTATGACAGCTTGTGAATATATGGCTTGTATGCTTCTATCACCATGTTGTCGAGATGATTACTTCCTTTGCTCTGTAATCCTTCCTGTACTTCAATACCTTGTTTAGACTCTTCCAATCAACTATGTTTGACTTTGGTTTTCACCTTCAGGATGTCTCAAGGAACCCGTGGCCATCTTGGTCGTGCCCAGGGTCGTGGGAATGAACAGGAGGAAGGCAACCTTCCACCCCCACCCACAATGGCCCAGGTTCTGATGGAGGTTGAGAGGAACCGCCGAGACTCTCACCATTTGCTGGAGGTCATTGCCCGCAACACCACTCAGCAGCGCAACGAGTTGGTGTCCTTGAACGACTTCATCCGGCTTCATCCCCTGGTCTTCAGTTACTCCACCGAGCCCCTTGACGCCGATGACTGGCTTCGCAGCATCGAGAGGAAGCTCCAGGAAGGCCATGTTGCAGATGGAGACAAGGTCAGCTATGCCACTTACCACCTTGAGGGTGCAGCTAGCTCTTGGTGGGAGAACTTCCTGAACATGCGTCCCGTTGGACCGCCCGCATCTTGGGATGAGTTCTGCACTTCCTTCCGCGAGCACCACATTCCAAAGGGTCTTATGGACCGCAAGCGTGAGGAGTTCTGCAACCTCACCCAAGGCAGAAGGACTTTTGACGAGTTTAGTTGTGAGTTCAACCGACTGGCTCGCTATGCTACTGAAGAGGTCTCCACCGACGCAAAGAAGCAAGAGAGGTTCCGTCGTGGACTCAATTCCGGACTCCGTCGTGAGCTCAACCTACATGACTTTTCCACCTTCCAGGTCCTTGTCAACAAAGCCATCAAGGCGGAGGACATGAACACCCCCAATGACTTCTGCAAACACCCTAGAGAAGATGGTTCATCCAGTTCCGGCTCTCAGAAGCGCAAGATCTGGATCCCCAACAGTATGTTTCGCCAGAACAACCCACCAAGGCCATCGTATGTGGCGCCTCGTCCCCCAGCTTCGTTCCACCCAGCTTCACCAAACAACCCAGCTCCACGCACTGTCTTTTGAGCCTGCTACAAGTGTGGTCAGGAAGGACACTACTCCCGTGAGTGTCCCCAGAACCAGCTCCAGAATCAGAATGTTCCACCCCGTGTCGGAGGCAACAACAATGGTCGTGGAAAGCCACCCCAGAAGGTCTACACCACCAAACCCGCTCCTCCCGCCACTCGTGGACGTGTGAATCAGATTGCCCCCGAAGAGACTGACGACACCACTGACGTCATTCTTGGTACGCTCCTAGTCAATTATGTTCCTACTTCCGTTCTTTTCGACCCAGGAGCATCTCATTCATTCATGTCAGAAAGTTATGCACTTCGTCATGAGTTATCTTTTGTTGAATTGTCCACCCCCATGATTATTCAAACTCTAGGGTCAAGATGGCAAACTAATAGAGTAAGCCATGGTAATCAAATTTCAATTGAGGGTTTAGTATTCCTTGCTTCACTCATAGCCCTCAAGTCTTCAGACATTGATGTCATCCTTGGCATGGATTGGCTATCAAGGCAGAATGCCTACCTTGATTGCAAAGACAAATCAGTGAAACTCACCCACCCTTCAGGCAATACCGTCAACTACACCTCACCCAGAACAAGAACCCAAGTGCATTCAATGAATGTACTTCCCCTTCCCGACCTTGAAGATGTTCCGGTGGTTCGTGACTTCCCGGATGTCTTTCCTGAAGAGCTGCCGGGAATGAACCCGACAGATGTGTAGAGTTTATAGTGGATCTTCTGCCAGGAACCGCACCAATTTCTAGACGCCCATACAAAATGGCCCCACGTGAGTTAGCAGAGCTTAAAACCCAACTGGAAGCTTTGTTGGAAAAAGGCTTCATCCGCCCTAGCTCATCGCCATGGGGTTGCCCCGTTCTGTTCGTAACGAAGAAAGATGGAACAGAAAGGATGTGCGTAGACTATCGCCCGCTAAATTTAGCGACGATAAAGAACAAGTACCCACTACCCAGGATCAATGATCTTTATGATCAACTTGCAGGATCCTCTTTCTTCTCCAAGATGGATTTGAGATTAGGTTATCATCAAATCCAAATCTGAAACGAGGACATTGTCCGGACCCGGGGTTAGCGTATGCAAGTACAGCTAAGACATAGTCATATGGAGAGCCGAGAACCGTACCCACTTGTCTAAGCAGACAAGGCCAAGCACAGAACGTTCTCGGAAAGCATCATACGTGAGGGGCATCCCATCCAGGCCGGATGATCAACTGAGATGGGTCTTCATCGTCCGCACACAAGTCTAATGATATGGGTGGTGAACTCCCATATTCAAAGACAAGTCGCCTCAACCATACTATCGACTATCTCATAACTCTTACATAGACTTACTCCAGCCCGATCACTTAGTCGGGGTCTAGGGCGGGCTCGATCATACCACAAAGTGTGCACGAGACAGAGTCTCGGACAATCGCATCGCGATGCCCCAAGCTGCGCACATCTAAGGGCCACTTGGTGTATGAAAGACCGCCAGCCAGAACACAACTAAGGTCTCGAAAACCCATACAAAGACATGCATGTTATAAACATACACACAGCACACATGCCTTGTATGAACAGTAGGTACCATTGCAATTCTCTACAAAGTATACAATTTTATTGATAACTCTTATAGAGTGCACACAGAGATCACAAACATGTGATCCAACATTACAACACAAACGGAAGCAAATTATGTCTGAGTATAGACAAGTTTAACAAATGGCTTAAGAAGCCTTATTTAAACACAAAGCCCTCCATGAGGGAACCAGTCGTCTGACTGGGACTAGACTAGTTTGTCTTCAGTCGTCCAGCTCGATGAAGAAGCCACCTTCAGGGTCAGTGGCATCATCTAAAACATAGATTAAGCAAACGTGAGTACAAAGTCGTACTCAGCAAGACTTACATAGGAGCTATACTACTCATGCATATGTATCAAGGTAAAGGGGGGTGGGGTTCACCTGCAGAAATGCCAGCTTTGACTTGGCTAGTCCTGAACTACGAGTACCAGACTTGAGGTAAGAAGCGTACACGAGTCCACTACCTTCTCCAACCAATTACACTACTATGGTTCCTTCCTCGACTTCCCCACGAGAAAGCACGCCATAGCACTCACACTTATCTTGGTGTGTTTTAGAAGTATCCAGTTCAAGTTATCTACTAATCAAGCTAAGCTTTCCAAGTAGTCCATAACCGCGGACGCGGCTATTCGAATAGTTTTTTTAACCCTGCAGGGGTGTACCGCTACACACACATGATCATCATTTACCGCCTTTGTACTCGACACCGTTCAAGAAGTGTCGGCGAGGATGCTCACCACAACTGTTACCTCATAGCCTATCTAGTCCGAGAAAGCCGCCTACTTGGGTTGGCTACCACTATCGTGAACCCGGCCGGTTTACCGAAGTGGACCCAAGCGATGTGTGCGTGGTGCATAAGCCGGTCTCGGGTGAGCCGTTCTCTCACTTAGCATCCAGGCCACAAGCCTACCAGAACTCCGAACTACTGCGACATCTGGGCATCGAAAGGGATGAGTTAATAGGTTGAGAGGGGTCAGTGAGCCCAATGTGTGGTTGTACTCTTCATCTTGCATCACCACACAAGAACTCGGACTTAGGGCGGTGTTCAACGAGACAACCCACCGTGTACTCCTACACAGCCTCTCATCGTTCACCTTGTATTAGGGTCGATTCACCAACACTTTTCTACCATCATCAACATGATCACTACCATCCCGACTCACATCACAGTAACAACATGGTATCATACTAAGCATGCAATAAGAAGTAACATTGCAGGGGTTACATGATATCAACCAACTCCTACATTTGCTAGGATTGTAGTTTGCTTACTGCTGTGACAAAATATAGGTCATGCAAAGGAATGGGTTCATCTATGTGGTAGAATCGTAACATGGTGATCATCCTATACAATGCATAAGCGAGACATGAGAGGGAAGTGGGATTTTATCGACATGATCAATGGGGGTTTGCTTGCCTTGCTGACGAGGTTCGGTTTCGGGGTCTTCAACGAAGGGGGTGACCTCGGGTTCCGGCTCCACTTCTATCAGCAACATGACAATCATAGGATCAACATAATGTAAAATGCACAATCACATGAATAAGATTGAAATGGTGATGTTCATGGTACTGATGTGTTGAGCATTCCATTTAAATGGAGTATATTGCAAATTGAATTGCAAATTCAAACACCACATTTGAATTCAACTTGACCAAGTTGCATGTGACATTGTTTGATCATTTTGAATCATTTTCAAATGTGTATGATATGCCTCTGAAGTGTGGTTGAATTGTGGCATAATTCCATGGTCCAAGTTGCAAGATCAATTGATTTGAATTTGAATTAAATTCAAATAAACCAAATGACATATGCTACTGGTCCCATTTTAAAATCAACTCAAACATAGTTGAAAGTTGCATATTTGGAAAGATAATTTTTTCCTGATCATTTTTCATATATTATTTGTCCCATTTGGAGTTAATATGAATTTTCTATGAATTTCCAAAGTTTGGGGTATTTTCTGGAATTTCTGGAATTTCTTTAATTCAAATAATCTCTGGAAATTCATTAAACCGATTTATTGCGTCAGTGCTGGCGTCAGGGGGGGGGCTGACAAGGGGGTCCCACCTGTCAGTGGCTGGGTTTAATTAACCGTGGGGTTAAGTTAATCCAGTGGCTTAATTAAGCCACTGGGCCCACTGGTCAGTGACCCAGGGGGTCATTAGCCGGGTGATTAGGGGGGGGGTGGTTTGGCTGACACGCCGGCGGCTAAACGTCGGCGACCTTCCAGCACGGCGGCGTTGCACGGGGAGGCGATTCCGGCCATCATTTGAAGCGCTGTTTCTTCCAGATCGAAGCCCTTGCCGTTGCGCGTCGAAAGAGAGTGATCCCAAGTGCTGGGGTGCACTGAAAGCTCGCCGGCGTCAAGTTCGACGAGGAGGAGCACGGGGAACATGATGGACATCATGGAGGGCTCGATGGCGTATCGGTTGGTCGTCGCCATGGATCCCGGCGGCGAGGAGCTTCGGCTCTCATGGCGACCAAGGCTAGAGGAAGCAATCGAAGGGGTAAAGTGAGGGGTTTTGATCCCGAGCTCACCAGGAACTCAGCAGAGGTGGTGGCGATGGCTGGGGGTGGCTCAACGGCGACGTAATCGACGAAGTCGTGCGGCGGCCGTAGACGAAGACGATGACCCGATTCAGCAGTTCCAGGGGGCTCCAGCTCCTCCTACTCCGCTCGACGACGAAGACGACTGCGGCGAAGACGATGGACAAGCTCCGGGGGCTTCTCGGCGTCAATGGCTACGCGTGGGCTCGACGGCGCTCCGGCGTTCTTCTCGGGCGGCGATGAATCAGGCGAGAGAGGAAGGGAGGGAGCTCGTGGAGGGGGGGGAATGGATCAGGATGGCTCCAGGGTGCGTCTAGACGAAGAGATAAGACCTGGGGAGGCCTGGAAGCTTGAAGGCGTCGCGGTGGCGTCCACGGCGTCGGCGCCTCGCCACCGAGCTGCTTGGCAGCGCGGGGTAGAAGACGACAAGGGGGGGGGGGGGGGTTCGCGGGCTGGGCCGGCTGGAAAGTTGGGCCTCGCCCCTGGCGAGAGGTAAGCTTCCTGCTCCTTTTTCTTATTTCCTTTTTCTGTTTTCTTCTGACATTTGTTCTGTTTAGCTAAATAAAATAGCTAAACATTTTATTAAATGCTGAAAACTTTTATGTGGCCTCATAATAATATAGACTAGCCACTTATAGACTTTCAACATTTTTAAAATTCAAATAATTTGAATTTTAAATCAAATAGGGGTATTTCTTTTATTCCAAGGCACTGTTTGAATATTTGAAAAATCTATGAGCATGGGGTGGGTCCCACATCACTTGATATGTGATCACACTCATTTATAAGACTTTTCAAAAATCTAACATGAATTTTTTGAGAAGATTTTTATCTGGCCTTTTGAATTAATTCATCTGGGGGGTGTTCCTTCTCCCATTTGCTTTTGATTTTTGATTTCAAGGATTTCTTTTGAAATTTTGACATGATGCAAGAGTACTAACTAACCCTAGCACATTACCTAACAGAGGGTTCTGACAACTCGCCCCCACTCAAAAGAATCTCGTCCCGAGATTCAGAAGTCTTCGGGAGGAAGGTGGGGTACTCGGCACTGAGACGGTCTTCTCTTTCCCACGTGGCTTCTCTTTCAGAGTGGTGTGACCTTTGCACTTTCAGAAACCTAATCTTCTGACGACGAGTGACACGCTCTGCGGAATCAAGAATACGAACGGGGTATTCTCGATAAGAAAGATCATCTTGGAGATCAAGCGTTTCATGGTCGACTTCGCGGATGGGGTCCTTGAAGCAACGCCTGAGTTGGGATACATGGAATACATCGTGTACTCGGGAAAGGTGCGGGGGTAGTTCAAGTTGGTAGGCAACTTCTCCGTGTTTAGCAATAATGCGGAAAGGTCCGATGTAACGTGGGGCCAACTTGCCCTTGATACCGAAACGTTGGGTTCCCTTCAGAGGAGTAACCCGAAGGTAAGCCTTCTCATCCAGATTGTAGCTCTCTTGCCTATGATGACGATCATCGTAGCTTTTCTGACGAGACTGGGCTGCTTTCAATTGATCACGAACAATGCGAACTTGCTCTTCTGCTTCCTTGATCATGTCCGGTCCAAAGAATTGTCTTTCACCGGTTTCTGACCAGTTTAGTGGTGTTCGACATCGTCGTCCATAAAGGAGTTCAAAAGGAGCCATGTTCAGACTAGATTGAAAACTATTGTTATAAGAAAATTCGGCAAATGGAAGAGACTGCTCCCAATTCTTTTCGAATGAGATAACACAAGCTCTGAGCATGTCTTCAAGAATTTGGTTAACCCTTTCGACTTGACCGCTAGACTGAGGATGGAAAGCCGTACTAAAGGAGAGATGAGTTCCCATAGCCTTCTGAAAGCTTCCCCAAAATCTAGAGGTAAAAAGGCTACCGCGATCAGAATTGATTTCCAAAGGAACACCGTGAAGGGATACAATTCTAGAGATGTACAAGTCCGCTAACTGGCTAGCAGTTATAGACTCGCGAACCGGAAGGAAGTGAGCAACTTTGGAAAGCCTATCTATGACAACGAAGATGGCATTGTTTCCTTTCTGGGTTATTGGAAAGCCGGTGATGAAGTCCATACCGACTTTGTCCCATTTCCACTCAGGAATAGACAAAGGTTGAAGTGTACCAGCAGGTCTTTGATGTTCTGCCTTAATGCGACGACAAACATCACATTCGGCAACAAATTGAGCAATGTCTCTCTTCATCCTAGTCCACCAAAATCTCTGGCGTAGATCTCGGTACATTTTTGTGCTACCGGGATGAATCGAGAGGGGTGTGTCATGGGCTTACTTGAGGATGAGTTGCCTTAGCTCCCTATTCTTAGGTACTACCAAACGATTTTCGAAGAATACCGTTCCTTTGCTATCTGTGGAGAAACATTTAGCAACTCCGCTAGCAATGTTCTCCTTGATCCGGCGAACACCTCGTGCACGCCTTTGGGCAACTATGATCTGATCCTCAAGAGTTGGTTTCGCCACCAAGGTAGAAACATAGCCATGAGGAACAATCTCAATATTGAGCTTGCGAAAGTCCTCATGAAGAAGTGGTTGATACAGCTGTAACATGAGGTTGTTACAGTACGACTTACGACTTAGTGCATCAGCCATGACATTGGCTTTGCCTGGGGTGTAAGAAATTCCTACGTCGTAATCTTTTATCAACTCAATCCAGCGTCTTTGCCTGAGATTAAGATCTGGCTGGGTGAAAATATATTTGAGGCTTTGGTGGTCGGAATAAATCTCACAACGATTACCAAGGAGGTAATGTCGCCAAGTTGTTAGAGCATGAACTACGGCAGCGAGTTCAAGGTCATGGGTAGGATAGTTCTCTTCATGTGGCCGCAACTGGCGTGAAGCATAAGCTACCACATGTCGATCTTGCAGAAGTATGCATCCTAACCCTTGCCGTGATGCGTCACAATAGATCTCGAAATCCCTTTTGGTGTCTGGAGGTGCAAGTACGGGTGCAGAAGTCAATCTCCTTTTTAGCTCTTGAAAGCTTTCCTCGCACTTGGGAGTCCATAGGAATTTCTTATCTTTCTTGAGGAGTTCAGTTAGAGGCTTTGCAACTTTAGAAAAGTTCTCGACGAAGCGACGGCAATAGCTGGCTAGGCCAAGAAAACTCCTAACTTGCTTAACCGATTCATGTGGAGTCCAGTCAAGGACGGCCTGAACTCTCTCGGGATTCACAGCAATGCCTTTTGCAGAAATCATGTGGCCTAAGTAGGTCACTTCTGGTAGCCAGAATTCACACTTGGAGAATTTAGCGTACAGGCGATGCTCTCTAAGTTTCATCAATACCAGCCTTAGGTGTTCTGCGTGCTCTTCTTCGTTCTTCGAGTAGATGAGAATGTCATCAAGATAAACTACAACAAATTTATCTAGGTACTCCATGAAGATCGAATTCATCAAGCGCGAGAATGTGGCGGGGGCATTGGTTAAACCAAAGGACATGACGGTGTACTCGTAAAGACCATAACGAGTAGTAAAAGCCGTTTTGGGAATGTCCTCACTTCGTATTTTGATCTGATGATAACCTAATCTCAAATCCATCTTGGAGAAGACAGAGGATCCTGCAAGTTGATCATAAAGATCATTGATCCTGGGCAGTGGGTATTTGTTCTTTATCGTCGCTAAATTTAGCGGGCGATAGTCTACGCACATCCTTTCTGTTCCATCTTTCTTCTTTACGAACAGAACGGGGCAACCCCATGGCGATGAGCTAGGGCGGATGAAGCCTTTTGCCAACGAAGCATCAAGTTGGGTTTTTAGCTCAGCTAACTCATGTGGGGCCATTTTATATGGGCGTTTGGAAATTGGTGCGGTTCCTGGTACAAGATCCACTATAAACTTTACACATCTGTCGGGTGGCATGCCCGGCAGCTCTTCAGGAAAGACATCCGGGAAGTCACGAACCACCGGAATATCTTCAAGTTCGGGAAAGGGAAGTACATTCAAGGAATGCACTTGGGTTCTTGTTCTGGGTGAGGCATAGTTTACTGTTTTTCCTGAAGGATGGGTGAGTTTCACGGATTTTCCCTTGCAATCCAAGTAGGCCTTCTGTCTTGATAGCCAATCCATGCCAAGGATGACATCAATATCTGAAGACTTGAGGGCTATGAGTGAAGCAAGGAATACTAAACCCTCAATTGCAATTTGATTACCATGGCTTACTCTATTAGTTTGCCATCTTGACCCTGGAGTTTGAATAATCATTGGGGTGGACAATTCAACAAAGGTTAACTCATGATGAAGTGCATAACTTTCCGACATGAATGAATGAGATGCTCCTGGGTCGAAAAGACGGAAGCAGGAACAAAATTGACTGGGAGCGTACCAAGAATGACGTCAGTGGTGTCGTCAGTCTCTTCGACAGCGATCTGGTTCAGACGTCCACGAGTGGCGGGAGGAGCGGGTTTGGCGGTGTAGACCTTCTGGGGTGGCTTGCCACGACCATTGTTGTTGTTGCCTCCGGCACGGGGTGGAGCATTCTGGTTCTGGATCTGGTTCTGGGGACACTCGCGAGAGTAGTGGCCTGCCTGACCACACTTGTAACAGGCTCCGAAAACAGTGCGTGGAGCTGGGTTGTTTGGTGGAGCTGGGTGGAACTGGGTTGGTGGACGAGGCGCCACATAGGATGGCCTCGGTGGGTTGTTCTGGCGGAACATGCTGTTTGGGATCCAGATCTTGCGCTTCTGGGAACCAGAGCTGGATGAACCGTCATCTCTAGGGTGTTTGCGGAAATCGTTGGGGGTGTTCATGTCCTCTGCCTTGATGGCCTTGTTGACAAGGACCTGGAAAGTGGCAAAGTCATGAAGGTTGAGCTCACGACAGAGTGCACTGTTGAGGCCACGACGGAACCTCTCTTGTTTCTTGGAGTCGGTGGAGACTTCTTCAGTTGCATAACGAGCAAGTCGGTTGAACTCACGACTGAACTCGTCAACGGTCCTCCTGCCTTGGGTGAGGTTGCAGAATTCCTCACGCTTGCGGTCCATGAGACCCTTGGGAATGTGGTGCTCACAGAAGGACGTGCAGAATTCCTCCCAAGATGCAGGTGGTCCAATGGGGCGCATATTCAGAAAGTTCTCCCACCAAGAGCTAGCTGCACCTTCGAGGTGATAGGTGGCATAGCTGACCTTGTCGCCATCCGCAACATGGCCTGCTTGGAGCTTCCTTTCGATGTTGCGGAGCCAGTCATCGGCGTCAAGGGGCTCGATGGAGTAACTGAAAACCGGGGGATGAAGCCGGATGAAGTCGTTCAGGGACACCAGATCATTGCGTTGCTGAGTGGTGTTGCATGCAATGACTTCCAGCAGGTGGTGAGAGTCTCGGCGGTTCCTCTCAACTTCCATCAGAACCTGAGCCATCGTGGGTGGGGGTGGAAGGTTGCCTTCCTCCTGGTCGTTCCCACGACCTTGGTTACGACCAATCTGGCCACGGGTTCCTTGAGACATCCTGAAGGTGAGAAACCAAAGTCAAACAGAGTTGATTTGAAGAGTCTAATCAAGGTATTGAAGTACTGGAAGGATTACAGAGCAAAGGAAGTAATCATCTTGACAACATGGTGATAAAAGCATACAAGCCATATATTCACAAGCTGTCATACAAACCATACATCATTTTTGTACAAGCACTAAGCTAATACAAACGTGATGAAGATGATACATCCTTCAGAGGCACTCTGACTTCCTATACATTATTTATCCCAACCTCTGGAACTTAGAACACCTTGCATACAATATACTAAGATACTACTACATCCTCACTAAGTAAGACCACAGGCGGTCTCACTCATCTCCATCTCCATAGTAGTCCTCGTAAAAGTTACCCGCGTACCCCGGTAGCTGGAGGTGACCATCGGAAAACACGGAGGCTTGTGGACCCTGATATCCATTTGGGCAAGGATGGGGCCTAGGTCCAGCGTAGGGTGGAAGCAAAGGACCACGGGGTGGAAAAATGCCTCCAATCTCGGGCCAAGCAACTCGAGAAGGCATCTGGGTCCTCACTGGATAGATCGAATCAAACTCAACTGATCCCACGCTCACAAAGGGTGCCAAGAGCGTCAATGCTCGATACAAACGAACACGGTGGCGTGGAGCTCGAAACGGAGAGCGCGTGCATCACGATCTCGATCACTAGAAAACCTAGCAGTCACCTGAAGTGCTGGATCCTCTGCAGAGTGATCTGAGTAGAGTCCGGTGTAATATCCATCTTCTCCTGGAAGTGCAGCAGGGATATAGCGGAATGAGGTCTCTCTCAGCATGGTGTGCTCCTCTCTCAGCAGGGTAATACATGAGTATGCAGCATCCTGCACAGCCATGTTCTCCGTAACGCCAATGCCATGTCCAAAGTGGATAGGCTGAGTGACTCCAACGTGGTGCGGGTAGATCCGGACAATGCAGTGGAACTGCGTCTGGTTGAAGTCGTGGAACTGCTCCTCGACGGTGTACTTAGGGTACCATCGATATCCCACATAGGACATCATCTCGATCAACGTGGCGGGATGGCCACGCACACCGAGGCACCTGGTCAAACGAACAATCTGCTGTGACATCCTGGCTTAATAGGAATGATAGACTACTCATATCAACAAGGTGCACCTTCTTTTCCGGAAGCACATCTTCAAAGAACTCCAAAGTTAAGCGTGCTTGGCTTGGAGCAATTTGAGGATGGGTGACCGACTGGGAAGTAGCTCCCAGGTGCGCACGAGTGAGGACAAAGTGCGCAGTAAAGACTAGTGTTGGTCTGTGGGGACAGTCTAGATCCCGCCAGGCGTACGCCGGGAACCGGAGGCTGTGGCCGGGGCGTAACAAATGGTATCAGAGCCGACCCTCGCGGTTACACGGGCGTGTGTGGGTCAGTTGCGCGAACATGTGGGACATGTGTCGGCACTGGATGCACAGACGTGTGCCAAGAGGGAACGTTCCTGTGGGCCGATGAGGACATCGGTTCCTTTGAGTGGGGGTGTATGTGACATCCTGGCTTAATAGGAATGATAGACTACTCATATCAACAAGGTGCACCTTCTTTTCCGGAAGCACATCTTCAAAGAACTCCAAAGTTAAGTGTGCTTGGCTTGGAGCAATTTGAGGATGGGTGACCGACTGGGAAGTAGCTCCCAGGTGCGCACGAGTGAGGACAAAGTGCGCAGTAAAGACTAGTGTTGGTCTGTGAGGACAGTCTAGATCCCGCCAGGCGTACGCCGGGAACCGGTGGCTGTGGCCGGGGCGTAACATCTGCCGAGGGGGAAGATCTGCCATCTGAAACAGAAAGAAGGAGTTTGAAAATCCATTAGATTATGAGATAAACCTGGAATGACTCGGACAGCATAACGGCTGTAATTGTAAGAAATGACAATTTCTTTCAATCATGAAAAACAGCACTTACATAATACGATGTAAGAAATCAGCATTACAACAATGCTAGGAAAACCGGACACAACTATCCTAGGGCTATAAGGAAGCAAACAATGAGATGTGCTAATCAGACAGAGGAGAGCCTAGTCCTATCTTCCCGTAGAATAAGATGAGGGTGACTCAGAACTCAGAACGAAGGGAGTAAGGAGAAAAAATGAATCCTTACGTTGTTCCCTTATATACCCAGAGTAACTATATAACTATAACAAGCTAGACTCAACTTCGGCCAAGGCTACTAGTCCTACAGTCAGTCCTGCTCTGATACCAAGTCTGTCGGGACCCAGGGTTAGCGTATGCAAGTACAGCTAAGACATAGTCATATGGAGAGCCGAGAACCGTACCCACTTGTCTAAGCAGACAAGGCCAAGCACAGAACGTTCTCGGAAAGCATCGTACGTGAGGGGCATCCCATCCAGGCCGGATGATCAACTGAGATGGGTCCTCATCGTCTGCACACAAGTCTAATGATATGGGTGGTGAACTCCCATATTCAAAGACAAGTCGCCTCAATCATACTATCGACTATCTCATAACTCTTACATACACTTACTCCAGCCCGATCACTTAGTCGGGGTCTAGGGCGGGCTCGATCATACCAAAAAGTGTGCACGAGACAGAGTCTCGGACAATCGCATCGCGATGCCCCAAGCTGCGCACATCTAAGGGCCACTTGTTGTATGAAAGACCGCCAGCCAGAACACAACTAAGGTCTCGAAAACCCATACAAAGACATGCATGTTATAAACATACACACAACACACATGCCTTGTATGAACAGTAGGTACCATTGCAATTCTCTACAAAGTATACAATTTTATTGATAACTCTTATAGAGTGCACACAGAGATCACAAACATGTGATCCAACATTACAACACAAACGGAAGAAAATTATGTCTGAGTACAGACAAGTTTAACAAATGGCTTAAGAAGCCTTATTTAAACACAACGCCCTCCATGAGGGAACCAGTCGTCTGACTGGGACTAGACTACTTTGTCTTCAGTCGTCCAGCTCGATGAAGAAGCCACCTTCGGGGTCAGTGGCATCATCTAAAACATAGATTAAGCAAACGTGAGTACAAAGTCGTACTCAGCAAGACTTACATAGGATCTATACTACTCATGCACATGTATCAAGGTAAAGGGGGGTGGGGTTCACTTGCAGAAATGCCAGCTTTGACTTGGCTAGTCCTGAACTACGAGTACCAGACTTGAGGTAAGAAGCGTACACGAGTCTACTACCTTCTCCAACCAATTACACCACTATGGTGCCTTCCTCGACTTCCCCACGAGAAAGCACGCCATAGCACTCACACTTATCTTGGTGTGTTTTAGAAGTATCCAATTCAAGTTATCTACTAATCAAGCTAAGCTCTCCAAGTAGTCCATAACCGCGGACGTGGTTATTCGAATAGTTTTGTTAACCCTGCAGGGGTGTACCGCTACACACACATGATCATCATTTACCGCCTTTGTACTCGACACCGTTCAAGAAGTGTCGGCGAGGATGCTCACCACAACTGTTACCTCATAGCCTATCTAGTCCGAGAAAGCCGCCTACTTGGGTTGGCTACCAATATCGTGAACCCGGACGGTTTACCGAAGTGGACCCAAGCGATGTGTGCGTGGTGCATAAGCCGGTCTTGGGTGAGCCGTTCTCTCACTTAGCATGCAGGCCACAAGCCTACCAGAACTCCGAACTACTGCGACATCTGGACATCGAAATGGGTGAGTTAATAGGTTGAGCGGGGTCAGTGAGCCCAATGTGTGGTTGCACTCTTCATCTTGGATCACCACACAAGAACTCGGACTTAGGGCGGTGTTCAACGAGACAACCCACCGTGTACTCCTACACAGCCTCTCATCGTTCACCTTGTATTAGGGTCGATTCACCAACACTTTTCTACCATCATGAACATGATCACTACCATCCCGACTCACATCACAGTAACAACATGGTATCATACTAAGCATGCAATAAGCAGTAACATTGCAGGGGTTACATGATATCAACCAACTCCTACATTTGCTAGGATTGTAGTTTGCTTACTACTGTGACAAAAGAAAGGTCATGCAAAGGAATGGGTTCATCTATGCGGTAGAATCGTAACATGGTGATCATCCTATACAATGCATAAGCGAGACATGAGAGGGAAGTGGGATTTTATCGACATGATCAATGGGGGTTTGCTTGCCTTGCTCACGAGGTTCGGGTTCGGGGTCTTCAATGAAGGGGGTGACCTCGGGTTCCGGCTCCACTTCTATTAGCAACATGACAATCATAGGATCAACATAATGTAAAATGCACAATCACATGAATAAGATTGAAATGGTGATGTTCATGGTACTGATGTGTTGAGAATTCCATTTAAATGGAGTATATTGCAAATTGAATTGCAAATTCAAACTCCACATTTGAATTCAACTTGACCAAGTTGCATGTGACATTGTTTGATCTTTTTGAATCATTTTCAAATGTGTATGATATGCCTCTGAAGTGTGGTTGAATTGTGGCATAATTCCATGGTCCAAGTTGCAAGATCAATTGATTTGAATTTGAATTAAATTCAAATAAACCAAATGACATATGCTACTGGTCCCATTTTAAAATCAACTCAAACATAGTTGAAAGTTGCATATTTGGAAAGATAATTTTTTCCTGATCATTTTTCATATATTATTTGTCCAATTTGGAGTTAATATGAATTTTCTATGAATTTCCAAAGTTTGGGGTATTTTCTGGAATTTCTGGAATTTCTTTAATTCAAATAATATCTGGAAATTCATTAAACCGATTTATTGCGTCAGTGCTGGCGTCAGGGGGGGGGCTGACAAGGGGTCCCACCTGTCAGTGGCTGGGTTTAATTAACCGTGGGGTTAAGTTAATCCAGTGGCTTAATTAAGCCACTGGGCCCACTGGTCAGTGACCCAGGGGGTCATTAGCCGGGTGATTAGGGGGGGGGGGTTTGGCTGACACGCCGGCGGCTAAACGTCGGCGACCTTCCAGCACGGCGGCGTTGCACGGGGAGGCGATTCCGGCCATCATTTGAAGCGCTGTTTCTTCCAGATCGAAGCCCTTGCCGTTGCGCGTCGAAAGAGAGTGATCCCAAGTGCTGGGGTGCACTGAAAGCTCGCCGGCATCAAGTTTTGCGGCGACCTAGCTACGGCCGTGATCGGGATTTCGTTCCAGGGCACGGATCGAGGCGGGGCTAGGCTGGTTCGACGAGGAGGAGCACGGGGAACATGATGGACATCATGGCGGGCTCGATGGCGTATCGGTTGGTCGTCGCCATGGATCCCGGCGGCGAGGAGCTTCGGCTCTCATGGCGACCAAGGCTAGAGGAAGCAATCGAAGGGGTAAAGTGAGGGGTTTTGATCCCGAGCTCACCAGGAACTCAGCAGAGGTGGTGGCGATGGCTGGGGTGGCTCAACGGCGACGTAATCGACGAAGTCGTGCGGCGGCCGTAGACGAAGACGATGACGCGATTCAGCAGTTCCAGGGGGCTTCAGCTCCTCCTACTCCGCTCGAAGACGAAGACGACTGCGGCGAAGACGATGGACAAGCTCCGGGGGCTTCTCGGCGTCAATGGCTACGCGTGGGCTCGACGGCGCTCCGGCGTTCTTCTCGGGCGGCGATGAAGGGAGGGAGCTCGTGGAGGGGGGGAATGGATCAGGATGGCTCCAGGGTGCGTCCAGACGAAGAGATAAGGCCTGGGGAGGCCTGGAAGCTTGAAGGCGTCGCGGTGGCGTCCACAGCGTCGGCGCCTCGCCACCGAGCTGCTTGGCAGCGCGGGGTAGAAGACGACAAGGGGGGGGGTTCGCGGGCTGGGCCGGCTGGAAAGGTGGGCCTCGCCCCTGGCGAGAGGTAAGCTTCCTGCTCCTTTTTCTTATTTCCTTTTTCTGTTTTCTTCTGACATTTGTTCTGTTTAGCTAAATAAAATAGCTAAACATTTTATTAAATGCTGAAAACTTTTATGTTGCCTCATAATAATATAGACTAGCCACTTATAAACTTTCAACATTTTTAAAATTCAAATAATTTGAATTTTAAATCAAATGGGGGTATTTCTTTTATTCCAAGGCACTGTTTGAATATTTGAAAAATCTATGAGCATGGGGTGGGTTCCACATCACTTGATATGTGATCACACTCATTTATAAGACTTTTCAAAAATCTAACATGAATTTTTGGAGAAGATTTTTATCTGGCCTTTTGAATTAATTCATCTGGGGGGTGTTCCTTCTCCCATTTGCTTTTGATTTTTGATTTCAAGGATTTCTTTTGAAATTTTGACATGATGCAAGAGTACTAACTAACCCTAGCACATTACCTAACAGAGGGTTCTGACAGACATTCCCAAAACGGCTTTTACTACTCGTTATGGTCTTTACGAGTACACCGTCATGTCCTTTGGTTTAACCAATGCCCCCGCCACTTTCTCGCGCATGATGAATTCGATCTTCATGGAGTACCTAGATAAATTTGTTGTAGTTTATCTCGATGACATTCTCATCTACTCGAAGAACGAAGAAGAACATGCCGAACACCTAAGGCTGGTATTGATGAAACTTAGAGAGCATCGCCTGTATGCTAAATTCTCCAAGTGTGAATTTTGGCTACCAGAAGTGACCTACTTAGGCCACGTGATTTCTGCAAAAGGCATTGCTGTGAATCCCGAGAGAGTTCAGGCTGTCCTTGACTGGACTCCACCTGAATCGGTTAAGCAAGTTAGGATTTTTCTTGGCCTAGCCAGCTATTGCCGCCGCTTTGTTGATAACTTCTCTAAAGTTGCAAAGCCTCTAACTGAACTCCTCAAGAAATATAAGAAATTCCTATGGACTCCCAAGTGCGAGGAGAGCTTTCAAGAGCTAAAAAGGAGATTGACTTATGCACCCGTACTTGCGCCTCCAGACACAAAAAAGGATTTCGAGATCTTTTGTGACGCCTCACGGCAAGGGTTAGGATGCATACTTCTGCAAGATAGACATGTGGTAGCTTATGCTTCACGCCAGTTGCGGCCACATGAAGAGAACTATCCTACCCATGACCTTGAACTCGCTGCCGTAGTTCATGCCCTAACAACTTGGCGAAATTACCTCCTTGGTAATCGTTGTGAGATCTATTCCGACCACCAAAGCGTCAAATACATTTTCTCCCAACCAGATCTTAATCTCAGGCAAAGACGCTGGATTGAGTTGATAAAAGATTACGACGTAGGAATTTCTTACACCCCAGGCAAAGCCAATGTCATGGCTGATGCACTAAGTCGTAAGTCGTATTGTAACAACCTCATGTTACAACAGTATCTACTACTTCTTCATGAGGAATTTTGCAAACTCAATCTTGATATTGTTCGTCATGGCTATCTTTCTACCTTGGTGGCGAAACCAACTCTTGAGGATCAAATCATAGTTTCCCAAAGGCGTGCACAAGGTGTTCGCCGGATCAAGGAGAACATTGCTAGCGGAGTTGCTAAATGTTTCTCCACAGATAGCAAGGGAACGGTATTCTTTGGAAATCGTTTGGTAGTACCTAAGAATAGGGAACTAAGGCAACTCATCCTCAAGGAAGCCCATGACACATCCCTCTCATTTCATCCTGGTAGCACAAAAATGTACCGAGATCTACGCCAGAGATTTTGGTGGACTAGGATGAAGAGAGACATTGCTCAATTTGTTGCCGACTGTGATGTTTGTCGTCGCATTAAGGCAGAACATCAAAGACCTGCTGGTACACATCAACCTTTGCCTATTCCAGAGTGGAAATGGGACAAAGTCGGTATGGACTTCATCACTGGCTTTCCAAAAACCCAGAAAGGAAATAATGCCATCTTCGTTGTCATAGATAGGCTTTCCTAAATTGCTCACTTCCTTCTAGTTCGCGAGTCTATAACTGCTAGCCAGTTGGCGGACTTGTACGTCTCTAGAATTTTATCCCTTCACGGTGTTCCTTTGGAAATCAATTCTGATCGTGGTAGCCTTTTCACCTCTAGATTCTGGGGAAGCTTTCAGAATGCTATGGGAACTCATCTCTCCTTTAGTACAGCTTTCCATCCTCAGTCTAGCGGTCAAGTCGAAAGGGTTAACCAAATTCATGAAGACATGCTCAGAGCTTGTGTTATCTCATTCGGAAAGAATTGGGAGAAGTCTCTTCCATTTGCAGAATTGTCTTATAACAATAGCTTCCAATCTAGTCTGAACATGGCTCCTTTTGAACTCCTTTACGGACGACGATGTCGAACACCCCTAAACTGGTCAAAAACCGGTGAAAGACAATTCTTTGGACCGGATATGATCAAGGAAGCAGAAGAGCAAGTTCACATTGTTCGTGATCAATTGAAAGCAGCCCAGTCTCGTCAGAAAAGCTACTATGATCGTCATCATAGGCAAGAGAGCTACAATCTGGACGAGAAGGCTTACATTCGGGTTACTCCTCTGAAGGGAACCCAACGTTTCGGTATCAAAGGCAAGTTGGCCCCACGTTACATCGGACCTTTCCGCATTCTTGCTAAACGTGGAGAAGTTGCCTACCAACTTGAACTACCCCCGCACCTTTCCCGAGTACATGATGTATTCCATGTGTCCCAAATCAGGCGTTGCTTCAAGGACCCCATCCGCGAAGTCGACCATGAAACGCTTGATCTCCAAGATGACCTTTCTTATTGAGAATACCCCGTTCGTATTGTTGATTCCGCAGAGCGTGTCACTCGTCGTCAGAAGATTAAGTTTCTGAAAGTGCAATGGTCACACCACCCTGAGAGAGGAGCTACGTGGGAAAGAGAAGACCGTCTCAGTGCCGAGTACCCTACCTTCCTCCCGCAAACTTCTGAATCTCGGGACGAGATTCTGTTGAGTGGGGGCGATTTGTCAGAACCCTCTATTAGGTAATGTGCTAGGATCAAATTCTTATTGCATCATGTTAAAAATTTCAAAAGAAGTCATTGAAATAAAATTCAAAAGCAAATGGGAGAAGGAACGCCCCCAGATGAATGAGTTCAAAAGGCCAGAAATAAATCTTCACCAAAAATTCATGTTAGATTTTTGAAAAGTCTTATAAATGAGTGTGATCACATATCAAGTGATGTGGGACCCACCCCATGCTCCTTGATTTTTCAAATATTCAAACAGGATCTTGGAATTAATCAAAAACCCCTATTTGATTTAAAGTTCAAATAATTTGAATTTTAAAAATGTTCAAACTTTACAAGTGGCTAGCCTAGTATATTGTGATGCCACATAAAAATTTTCAGCATTTAATAAAATGGTTTGCTATTTATTTTAGCTAGCCAAAACAAATGTCAGAAGAAAACAAAAAAGAAAAATAAGAAAAAGGCAGAGAACACTTACCTGGCGCCCAGGCGAGAGCGGCCCAGCCAGCCCAGCCGGCGCACCAAGGGCAGCAGGGTCTTCTTCCCCGCCCCGTGCACCCAAGCTGCTCGGTGGAAAGCCACCGAGCCAGCCGTGGACGCCACGTCGACGCCGAGGGCCTTCCAGGCCTCCCCGTGCCTTCTCCCTTCGCCTGGAGACGCCCTAGACCTTTCTCGTCCATTCCCCCCCTCCTGGCTCGCTCTCCACCCCTCCCTCGCCGATTTCGTCGCCGCCCGAGAACCACCGTGGAGCACGCCGCCGAGTCCACGCAACCACCGCCGACAAGAAGCCGCGCCATGATGTCCTTCATCTTCGCCACCGATGACTAAGCCTAGATGCCGAAGGAATCGAGCCCAGAAGCTTTGTAGCCGCCGCCCCCTTCATCGCCTTCGTCTCCGGCCGCCGCGAGTCGTCCTCGAATTCCGGCCAACTCCGAGCTTCCCCGATCCCGCTAGCCATCCCGTCACATTCGTGGTGAGCCTCTGCGTTTTTTCCCTCAAGCCACGGCACCCCTCGCCTCCTCTAGCTTGAACCGCCATGGACGCCGGAGTACAGAGCCGCTGTGCTCGTCGTCGGCGAGCACCCGGGAAGCATCGAACTCAAGACCTTCTCCTTCACCTTTTCCTTGGTCTGCTGCTTCGTCTGATCCCACCCTCGTGTCGGGACCCGGTGTTAGCGTATGCAAGTCCAGCTAAGACATAGTCATATGGAGAGCCGAGAACCGTACCCACTTGTCTAAGCAGACAAGGCCAAGCACATAACGTTCTCGGAAAGCATCGTACGTGAGGGGCATCCCATCCAGGCCGGATGATCAACTGAGATGGGTCCTCATCGTCCGCACACAAGTCTAATGATATGGGTGATGAACTCCCATATTCAAAGACAAGTCGCCTCAACCATACTATCGACTATCTCATAACTCTTACATAGACTTACTCCAGCCCGATCACTTAGTCGGGGTCTAGGGCGGGCTCGATCATACCACAAAGTGTGCACGAGACAGAGTCTCGAACATTCGCATCGCGATGCCCCAAGCTGCGCACATCTAAGGGCCACTTGGTGTATGAAAGACCGCCAGCCAGATCACAACTAAGGTCTCGAAACCCCATACAAAGACATGTATGTTATAAACATACACGCATCACACATGCCTTGTATGAACAGTAGGTATCTTTGCAATTCTCTACAAAGTATACATTTTATTGATAACTCTCACAGAGTGCACACAGAGATCACAAGTATGTGATCCAACATTACAACAACAAGTGGAAGCAAAGTATGTCTGAGTACAAAAAAGTTTAACAAATGGCTTAAGAAGCCTTATATAAACACAAGCCCTCCACGAGGGAACCAGTCGTCTGACTGGGACTAGACTAGCTTGATCTTCAGTCGTCGAGCTCGATGAAGAAGCCACCTTCGGGGTCAGTGGTTTCATCTAAAACATAGAATAAGAAAACTTGAGTACAAAGTCATACTCAGCAAGACTTACATAGGAGCTATACTACTCATGCACATGTATCAAGGTAATGGGAGGTGGGGTTTCACTTGCAGAAATGCCAGCTTTGACTTGGCTAGTCCTGAACTACGAGTACCAGACTTGAGGTAAGAAGCGTACACGAGTCCACTACTTTCTCCAACCAATTACACCACTATGGTGCCTTCCTCGACTTCCCCACGAGAAAGCACGCCATAGCACTCACACTTATCTTGGTGTGTTTTAGAAGTATCCAGTTAAAGTTGTCTAATAATCAAGCTAAGCTTTCCAAGCAGTCCATAACCGCGGACGCGGCTATTCGAATAGTTTTGTTAACCCTGCAGGGGTGTACCGCTACACACACATGATCATCATTTACCGCCTTTGATCTCGACACCATTCAAGGGGTGCCAGCGAGGATGCTCACCACAACTGTTACCTCATAGCCTATCTATTGGATATATGCTCTAGAGGCAAATAATATATGATTATTCCAATATATCTAAGCAAGTTCATAACCAGTTTCATACCGTGCTAGAACTGCATCAGTGAAACAATGATGCAGGTGTGGTATAGAAACCCCAGAGTTCCTAGTTAGCCTCTACATCGATAACTAGTTCATGGTCAACATTATGATCGTGGTTTCGCGATCATGGACAATTAAGTCTCTTGACTATGAGGTCACCTCACGGGTTAAGTGACGTGATGCACATTACCCAAAGTAAGCATTACAGCATGATCAAATCTTATGAAGGTTCAGTGTTGTAATTACAGAATGTGGTAGACCGTTCCTTTGACCGTGAGTACGTGCATAATTGCTATCTTCCCGGATGCTTTGACTTACATCCCACCACCTGACTGAAATATGCGGGTCATAACGGTTGTATCTTGGGTATTCCGTGGAGATATGTTGAGGAGTATTGTTACAAGAGCGGGATTTGTCAATCCATATAATGGATAGATACTCGGGGCCCACTCGGTGAGATTCCATCCATAAAGCTGCGCAGCGTGTGACTAGGTCACGGGGATGAATATCACGGGAACGAGTGAATAAGGATTAGTTCGGAACGAGGTTGAACCAGACATAGGATGTCATTGATCGAATCTCGGAACAATCCAGTATCGTTGACAAAGGGAATGCTATACGACGTAAGGTCCAATCGGTGTTGATATCCGGAATGCACAGGGGTCATTATGGGCATCCAGGTCCCGCTGATGATCATTGACTGTTGCCTCTGCTTGGTCATGACTGGAGTGTTCTCGGACCGTAGGGTAACACACTTAAGGGCTCGATGAAATCGGAGACCTTTTCGGAACCATCGGAGCAACCAGAGAATAAAGGAGACAATATCGGAGGAGTACCGTATTGAACCGAAACAAGTCCGGAGTGAGCCGGAAGGGTTTCCGGAGCACCGGGAGATGGAATAATATGTTTTAGTTATTAATTAATTGAATTAATAATTAAAATCATTTTATTTCTAATTAATATGTGATATGGGCCTTAGTGGAGAAAAAGGCCCATTAGGGAATTAAAGGGAAAAAGAAAAAAGAAAAAAAGGGGGGAGGCGCCATAGGCCCTAGGGCCCATGAGGGGTGCGCCCCCTCTCCCCCCTTGGCCGGCCACCCCTTAGCAAAGGGGACTTTAGTCCCACATTGCTAAGGGAGGTGGGTTGACTCCCTTCCCCAGCCTATATAAAGATGGGCAGGATGCACATAATTAATAGAGAAAAATTCGTGAGAAAATAAATATAACTCCGAATTGAGATCGGTTTTCTCCGGTCTCCTCCCCTCTCTTGTCTCTTCCACGGTGGACTCCCTAGTGTGAGTCTATAGTGGAATTGAGGCTTCTCTGCTAGAATCGGAGGCCGTCGTGCTGCCGAAGCTCCGTCCGGAGGTCTGCTTCCGCCCCCTCCGCTGGATCGGCGAACGGAGGTCGTCATCGAGTCTCGTACGTGTGCGAGTACTACGAGGTGCTACACGTGTGGCACTACACCCATCCGGGTGCTCAACACAGCCACGGGGCTGTGAAACTTGATCGGCTACATCAACCACGTTTGCGGGAACGTTTCCCGCGCAACGGACTACACCCCGAGGTATGTTATTTCCGCACTCCTGTCCGTTACGGTAATACGGCTAGCTAGATCTTGGGTTAAGGGAACGCTAGTTAGAAAAAATTGTGTTTTCTACTGCGAACCCTAACAGTGGTATCATGAGCTAGGTCTATGCTTAGTATTACTGTACGGATAGAACACATTGGGGATGTGGGCGTTGATTGTATGATTGTTACCCTCCCACGTGTACTTGTTCACATCTGCGGCATTGTTTGATGAAGCGGCCCCCGACCGACTTTACTCATACTCTTACGCGAGACTGGTTCCACGCTTGACATATGGCTTGTACCGTATAAAGTGGCTGGGGGGGTGTCTGTCTCTCTACTTTAGCGGATGTGGCATTTGCAACGGAGGGCCCCGTGCGGGGTGTAATAGAGACAATCGTATGGTTGACGTTGTGGTTGACTCGTAGGTTAAAACCTGTTTAACTATGAAAGCCCTAGCAGCCACGTAAAACTTGCAATATACAACTAGACCGTCTAAACCTTGTATTGCTAAGTGGGGGCTATCGTTTGTTTGTTTGTGATGTAGTGATAGCTTTGCTATGTGTTACTAATAAGTAGTAATCGTCATCATAAAACAAACTAAAATGGAGACACTGTAGACTTAGTGTTTCCATAGCCCAGACATCTTAAAACTTGCTAGTATAGGATACACGACGGTAGCATGTGATAAGATGATCCCTTCACAAAGCCAAACACATGTATTCTACCGAAGTGTGCACCACCTGGAAGGTTCTCCCATATGGCCTGATGCTCCGTACATACCGGAGTTGTCCTACATATTAAATGGAGTTCGCATGAGGTTGGGTTCGGCAAGCCTGGCATATGTAAATATGGCCTTGCTGAGAAACATATAACATGGAGGTTAATTTGGCGAGCCTAGCATATGCAGATATGGCCTCGGAGTACTAGAGATCGAAAGATCGAGCATGAGTCATAGTACATATAAGATAATGTGATCGCACAAGTTGTTGTCTACCTTTGAAACTGACCCGTCGGCCGTGTGATATTCGAGGTCGGGCAGTGAATCTGGATCATGTAATCACTAAAACTTCTTAGGGATGAAATGTTTTAGTGCGAGCTCATATGATTATATGAACTCATTTGTTGTGAACTAGTCTTAATTGTGTTCCTTGCAATTATGTTTGTAGAAAATGAATGCACTAGAGCAACGTGAACTATCTTTCTTCATGGAAGGTGAAAGACTTAGAGAAAATGGGTCAAACTTTGCTGATTGGTATTCATGCCTTAGGACGTCGCTCAAGAGAGCAGACATCTTATTTACAATAGAAATGCATGTGGAAGAACATCCGGACGATCATGTTGGCGATCAAGAGATACTTGATCATTATGCTCGCCGACAGAAATGCTCCGTAGTCAGGAATGTCATGATCTTCAGCATGTCAGAGGAGTTGGGCATACAGTTACAGGACACTGGCCCATATGACATGATGGACACGCTAAAGACAATGTTCGTACGTGAGTTCAGAATTGCCAGATTTGAGTTAGAAAGCAAGTTTCTATCTACAAAGATGGAAGAACACACAAGCCTTGATGGTCACTTAGACAGGATGCATGAGATGTACCTGACCCTGGTGGAGGACTATGAATATTGGACAATGAACGAAAGAACCACGGAAGAGTTTGCAATAAATACGTTATTGCACTCACTCCCTCCGAGTTATGGTGATTATGTTCATAGCTATGTCGGAAGAGGAGCTAATATGAGTCTCCAGAACTTCATGACTGATCTCTTGACCGCGGACATTGCTCCTATCGAGGATGCAGAAGTCGTGGATGGAGAAGGTATATGCTTGATATACTTTATAAATGTTTACTCCCTTATACAACAGTTGCAGTAAATGAGTATCTGATACTTATTCTGTTTTATGAAAACAGGACCTGCCGTTGCATGGACGGGAAGAGGTGAAATCGAGGATTGATGGATATCAAGTCAGTTGATGGCCAGCATGGATTCCGCCGAGACATCTATCATAGGAGATACTTAGAGTATTAGATAAATCTTATGTAATCATTATAGTATGAACACTTAGTTGTGTGTCTTGCATCTCGCGAGACAAAGTTATTCATGTAATGAGACAAGTCAGTTGTTCCATCTTTATGAATAAAAGTGTGCTTATACTTTGATTACATCTTGATTTATGATATGATAGAAAGCATTTATAATACTACTATTATTGTCAAGAAATATTCAATGTTTAATGATAAAGTTGTCTTTATTATAACAAGTCAAAGATCTGATTGCATGAGGTGACTTCATAACTGATGAATTCATTAAATGTATGATCTATTAACTTGTGAGTTCATTATCGAATGAAAATCATAACTTGATTGCATGAGATGGATTAGATACACGATCTATGAACCTCTGCAATAAATATAATCGTGACAAGGTTCTAGCAAGTAGAACTTGTGCCAATCATTATACATAAATGATGTAGAATGGGCATGTGGGTTATCATTAAAGACTTCATATGATTAATTGAAAGTTGTATTCAATTGAGATCATAAAACTGAGATTCAGGAATCACAGTGAGAAGTGAGAATACAAGGATACATATCACTACACTACGATCCGAAGTGATAAGTATTGATAATGACATAATGGGAGACTTGTGGAAGTTGTACCACAAACTACGATGGAAGTTGAAAGTGCTAGACTACTTAAACCATTCGTGGTCATACTAAACCATAGTATGGTCTAAACGTTCTTTCCCCTAGCACTATAGTTATTGTCAAATAAGTTGTTTAATTCATTAAGTTAAAACACCCACTTCATGAATAGGAAACCATCCTGAATCTAACGAGACATGATAGCTCCATAACTTATGGTGTTATAAGGTTTCTTAAAAGAAAGAATTTCTTTGTAATAAAACTACGAGCAATTGAAATTACATATTCTCCCCGAATAGCAAAATTTGTGTTGCTTAATTGGTAATACGAGAAAAGTCTCTCGACACAGATCCAATGGGAGATAATGGAAAACTTTGACCGGGGTATTGGACCTTGCCTTCAGAATATCGGAGTATTGCAACGAAAGCATGTTCCGCTGTAATGACACTGCATAAGGAAGGATACGCCAAAGATGATTGATCTTGGTATATGAGTTGAAGCCATTGTTGAATTTAGAAGGTTATCATGAATACGTTCTGTACAGAACAATAATCATGAGTCTTCTTAATAAAACAATAGGGAATAATATTGCTTGAAAGACACAAAGGAATGATGGTAGCCTAGAACACGAGGAGAAATGAAATAATATTGAGTTACATATAGGATGGCTCACGTCCTGTGAAATAAATCGGTTATTTCATATTCTCGACAAACTGGAGAGTTATTTAGAATAATGTAATGGACATAAGGCATTATTTGGTTATGACCAAAGTTCAATGGTGATTGACTACGGAAACGTAGGAATGCTTTAATCAATAAAATATTTCATTTACACAACGATGGACCATAGCCTGAAATTGCATCTCAGTCAAATTGGGATTTGAAAGAGAATTGCAATGGGCATGACGAAGGTTACTTCGTGAAAAGGATGGACTATAGTACCTCAAGACAGGAACCCTCAACCTTGATTTGATCAAGTGATTTTGTGATGACAAAATATTGAGTGGGCCTGCAGTTTCATGAAACTGAGTGGGAGCTTTGAAGACTTCCCGGAAACTTGGAGTGCAAAGGGCATTTTCTGAGTGGGAGCTTTGAAAGCTTTGTCATTATGTGAGACATAGTGAACAATAAAGTGACTTGATGAAAGCTGAAGCACAAATATATGAGTATAAGATGGATATATTTGAGTGGGAGCATGATCATTGTCTCAAACATATATGCGTTGATATGTGTGAAGAATGATCTCATATGTATATATATGGATATGCATTGATTGTGTATATAGAGAATCGTCTCATATACATATGTGCATTATGATATATATAGAGCATAAGGCAAATAAAATACAAGATTGCAAGAATCTTCTTTTATATGAAATACCAACACATTACACGTTGAAATCTATATGAGTAGATTAAGATACGGAAAATGAAACGAAGTGAAGGTTGGAATAATCTTCTAGACAAGAAACAGGTTCTTGTGGCTAGAAATTATATAATGGATGAAATCCAAATATCACAAGCAATGTCTTGATGGAAGAATAGAGATGCACCATGTACTGGACATGTGATCTTATATGTTCTTGACATATGATTCTACCATATAACATGCATTGTGTATCCAACAACAGAATGACTCAAAAGGTTCTTGGAAGAAGAATAGATTCCGATGTGCTTTAGGAGTAAAACACAAAATCTGAATAAAGTCCATGATTTCAGTATAGAGAGGCATACTGAGGACTATTCTCTAAAATATAGAAAGGATAATAGACTTGAATGTAATGCAAGATTACAATTGCAAGCCATATTATGGGTCTATATGGAATTAGAGACATCACCAAAGACATGAAAGAAATGTGAGCAAAATTCACGGCACTACAAACATAATACTACTTAAGAAAGTAGACGTATGGATAAAAGTTTAGCGTTAGAAGTATTGAACTTCTGGTTGAGTGTATTTCCCAGTATATATGACTAAGGATGAGTCTTCTAAAGACTGAACCAAGAGATCATTGGAGGATACTGTGAAATAATAGTCTCACTCTCCCGCGAAACTTATATCCAACCATTATATGATAATGAGTGGTATGTCAAAAGAGCTTTTGACCTATACCAGTTGCAAAGGAAACATACGAATCTGAATTGGTACAGTTCGTTGACGAACCCTCTTCCATGAGCGTGCATGATCAATGAAACACTTATGTGATAAGATGATTATGATCGGAAAAATGCGGCTAGATTATTAGCACTCTAGTGCAAGTGGGAGACTGTTGGATATATTCTCTAGAGGCAAATAATATATGATTATTCCAATATATCTAAGCAAGTTCATAACCAGTTTCATACCGTGCTAGAACTGCATCAGTGAAACAATGATGCAGGTGTGGTATAGAAACCCCAGAGTTCCTAGTTAGCCTCTACATCGATAACTAGTTCATGGTCAACATGATGATCGTGGTTTCGCGATCATGGACAATTAAGTCTCTTGACTATGAGGTCACCTCACGGGTTAAGTGACGTGATGAACATTACCCAAAGTAAGCATTACAGCATGATCAAATCTTATGAAGGTTCAGTGTTGTAATTACAGAACGTGGTAGACCGTTCCATTGACCGTGAGTACGTGCATAATTGCTATCTTCCCGGATGCTTTGACTTACATCCCACCACATGACTGAAATATGCGGGTCATAACGGTTGTATCTTGGGTATTCCGTGGAGATATGTTGAGAAGTATTGTTACAAGAGCGGGATTTGTCAATCCATATAATGGATAGATACTCGGGGCCCACTCGGTGAGATTCCATCCATAAAGCTGCGCAGCGTGTGACTAGGTCACGGGGATGAATATCACGGGAACGAGTGAATAAGGATTAGTTCGGAACGAGGTTGAACCAGACATAGGATGTCATTGACAAAGGGAATGCTATACGACGTAAGGTCCAATCGGTGTTGATATCCGGAATGCACAGGGGTCATTATGGGCATCCAGGTCCCGCTGATGATCATTGACTGTTGCCTCTGCTCGGTCATGACCGGAGTGTTCTCGGACCGTAGGGTAACACACTTAAGGGCTCGATGAAATCGGAGACCTTTTCGGAACCATCGGAGCAACCAGAGAATAAAGGAGACAATATCGGAGGAGTACCGTATTGAACCGAGACAAGTTCGGAGTGAGCCGGAAGGGTTTCCGGAGCACCGGGAGATGGAATAATATGTTTTAGTTATTAATTAATTGAATTAATAATTAAAATCATTTTATTTCTAATTAATATGTGCTATGGGCCTTAGTGGAGAAAAAGGCCCATTAGGGAATTAAAGGGAAAAAGAAAAAAGAAAAAAAAGGGGGGGAGGCGCCATGGGCCCTAGGGCCCATGAGGGGTGTGCCCCCTCTCCCCCCTTGGCCGGCCACCCCTTAGCAAAGGGGACTTTAGTCCCACATTGCTAAGGGAGGTGGGTTGACTCCCTTCCCCAGCCTATATAAAGATGGGCAGGGTGCACATAATTAATAGAGAAAAATTCATGAGAAAATAAATGTAACTCCGAATTGAGATCGATTTTCTCCGGTCTCCTCCCCTCTCTTGTCTCTTCCACGGTGGACTCCCTAGTGTGAGTATATAGTGGAATTGAGGATTCTCTGCTAGAATCGGAGGCCGTCGTGTTGCCGAAGCTCCGTCCAAAGGTCTGCTTCCGCCCCCTCCGCTGGATCGGAGAACGGAGGTCGTCATCGAGTCTCGTACGTGTGTGAGTACTACGAGGTGCTAAACGTGTGGCACTACACCCATCCGGGTGCTCAACACAGCCAGGGGGCTGTGAAACTTGATCGGCTACATTAACCACGTTTGCGGGAACGTTTCCCGCGCAACGGACTACACCCCGAGGTATGTTATTTCCGCACTACTATCTGTTACGGTAATACGGCTAGCTAGATCTTGGGTTAAGGGAACGCTAGTTAGAAAAATTTGTGTTTTCTGCTGCGAACCCCAACACTATCTAGTCCAAGAAGCCGCCTACCTGGGTTTTCTACCACTATCGTGGACCCGGCCGGTTTACCGAAATGGACCCAAGTGATGTGTGCGTGGTGCATAAGCCGGTCTCGGGTGAGCCGTTCTCTCACTTAGCAGCCAGGCCACAAACCTACCAGAACTCCGAACTATTGCGACATATGGACATCGAAAGGGATGAGTTAATAGGTTGAGAGGGGTCAGTGAGCCCAATGTGTGGTTGTACTCTTCATCTTGGATCACCACACAAGAACTCGGACTTAGGGCGGTGTTCAACGAGACAACCCACCGTGTACTCCTACACAGCCTCTCATCGTTCACCTTGTATTAGGGTAGATTCACCAACACCTTTCCACCAACATCATCATGATCACTACCATCCCGACTCACATAACAGTATCATCATGGTATCACTCTAAGGATGCAATAAGCAGTAACAGTTTTAGGGGCCACATGATATCAATCAACTCCTACATTTGCTAGGATTGTGGTTTGCTTACTACTGTGACAAAATGATAGGTCATGCAAAGGAATGGGTTCGTCTATGCGGTAGAAACGTAGCATGTTAATCATCCTATACAATGCATAAGCGAGACATGAGAGGGAAGTGGGATTTTATCGACATGATCAATGGGGGTTTTCTTTCCTTGCTGACGAGGTTCGGGTTCAGGGTCTTCAACGAAGGGGGCAGCCTCCTGTTCCAGTTCCACCTCTACTCGACAAACAACAAACAAGGTAGCAAAGTAAATACAATGTACAATCACATGGTTGAAGGTTGAAACTTGATGTATATGCTTTGATGTGTTAGGCAATTCCATTTAAATGGAGTATATTGCAAATTGAATTGCAAATTCAAACTCCAATTGAATTCAAAATTAGCCAAGTTACAAATGACATTGTTTGATCAAGTTTAAACATTTTGAAAGGTGTATGATATGCCTCTGATGTGTGATTGAAATGTGGTATGTTGCCATGGTCCAAGTTGCAAAAGCATTTGAATTTAATTTGAATAAATTCCAATTAAATCAAATGACAAATGCTACTGGTCCCAACTTAAATTCAACTCAAACATAGTTTAAAGTTGGATTTTTGGATAGCTTATTTTCTCCTGATCATTTTTCATATATTATTTGTTAAATTTGGAGTTGATATGAATTTTCTCTGAATTTCCAAAGTTTCAGCCTTTTTCTGGATTTTCTGGAATTTCTTGAATTCTTTTTATTCTGGAAAAGCTTTTACTGCATCACTATGACATCAGCATGACGTCATGGGTCCACTAACTGCTGGGACCCACTGGTCAGCCTCTCACTGTTTAATTAAAACGATTTGATTTAAAAAATCAACTTAACAGGGGGATTTAGTGTGGCTGGGCCCACGGGTCAGTGTCACTAGGTGGGGATTAAGCCCGGGGGTTAGCCTAACAGGCCGCCGGCTTGACGCCGGCGGTCCTGTACGCGGCGGCGCTGCGTCGGAAACACGTTCCCGGCCACCATTCTATGCGCCAAGGGCACCAGAAGATGGCCCTTGACGAGTCGCATCGCCTGCGGTACTCGGGCGTCGTCGGGGAGGCTCCAGGCGACGTCGTCTTCAACCAAGGCGGCGACCGGAGCTACGACTTGGAGCTGCACTCGAAAAACAGGCACGGGGGGAGGCAAAAGGGGGCTCGTTCGACGCACAAGATCATCAGGATGATGATGCGCGCAATGGTTGAGTCGATGGAGCACTGGGGCGACCTCAACGTCAACCATGGCGGCGACATGCTCCGGCTCTCATGGCAGCACGGGGTAGAGGACGAATTGGAAGGGGGAAACAGAGGGGATCGATGCGCCTGCTCACCACGGTTGCAAAGAACGCGACGGCGAGGTCGGGGGTGCCTTGACGGTGACGAATTCGTCGATGGCGCGCGGCGGCCGTCGACGGAGACAAAGAGAGGTGCGGAGGCTACAGAGCTCCGGGGCTCGATTCCTTCTGCCAGAGGATGTAGTCGTCGTCGGGGAGCATGTCGGACACCTTGTCTTGCCCTGAGGAGCTCACTAGCCGCGTGGGCTCGGAACCATGGCGACGGCGGTGTTCGGTTGTCGTCGGGTTTCACAAAGGGAGAGAACGGGAGTGGAAGGGAGGAAGGGGAAGGGGTTGAGGGCGCTTCAGGACGTCTCCAGGCGTCAAGACGTGGAAGCGGGGAAGCAGGAGGTGGCGAGGAGCTCGTCGGCGGCGCGGTGGCATGCTGCATGCATTCCACCGAGCAGCTTTGGGGTGTGGGGAGGAAGACGCCAAGGAGGGAGGTGGACCTGGGCTGCTGCTGGGCCGCGGGGGGTAAGTTGGGCTGCTTCCAGGTAAGCCTTTCTGTTTTAAATTTTCTGTTTAATCTTTCCTTTCTTTTTCTGTATATTTGTTTTGGCTCTGATAAAAATATCAAACCATTTTATAAAATGCTGAAACTTTTTATATGGCCTCATAATAATATAGACTAGCCACTTATAAAGTTTGGCACTTCTTAAAATTCAAATAATTTGAATCTTAACTCAAATAGGAGTTTTGATTAATTCCAAGGCACTGTTTGAATATTTGAAAATCCATGAGCATGGTGTGGGTCCCACATCACTTGATATGTGATCACACTCATTTATAAGACTTTTCAAAAATCTAACATGAATTTTTGGAGAAGATTTTTATCTGGCCTTTTGAATTAATTCATCTGGGGGGGGTTCCTTCTCCCATTTTGCTTTTGAATTTGATTTCAAAGATTTCTTTTGAAAATTTTAACATGATGCAAGGTGACTTTGATCCTAGCACATTACCTAACAGAGGGTTCTGACACCCCGCTTCAAATGGCGCGGCGTAGTGAGTTCCACCCCGAGCCAGTAGCTCCGCCTCCGCTAGGGCTCAACGCCGGCATGGCCACGGTGCCTCCCAGCACCCGTACCTTGGCCCATTCGACGTGCGACGTCAAGAGCTACGTCTCAGTGGTCACAGCGCTTCGAATGGTGCCAGGAATCGCCCTCCCATGTGTCGCCGCCGTGCTGGAAGGTCGCCGGCGACTAGCCGCCGGCGAGATGACGTGGACGTCATTAGTTTAAGCTTAATCCCCCCCCACAGTGACTGCCATGTGGGCCCAAGGCCACACTTAACCCCCTGGTTAAGTTTAAATTGAATTAAACAGATTTAATTAACACCCCAGAGGCTGACCAGTGGGTCCCCCTTGTCAGTGGCCCCCCTGACGCCATGCTGATGTCACAGTGACGCAGTAAAAGGAATTTCTATTGATGAAATAAATCAGAAATGGCAGAAAATACCCCAAACTTTGAAAATTCATATTAACTCCAAATTTAACAAATAATATATGAAAAATGATCAGGAGAAAATTATCTATCCAAATTTCCAACTTTCAACTATGTTTGAGTTGAATTTAAAATGTGACCAGTAGCATTTGCTATTTGGTTTAAATGGAATTAAATCAAATTCATTTCAAATGCTTTTGCAATTTGAACCATAGCAACATACCACATTATACTTGAACTTCAGAGGCATATCATACACATTTAAAAATGGTTTAACTTGATCAAACAATGTCATATGCAACTTGGATAAATTGGAAATCATATGTGGAGTTTAAAATTGCAAATTCATTTGCAAATACCCCATTTAAGTGGAATTGCTTCACACATCAAAGCATATACATCAAGTTTCAACCTTCAACCATGTGTTTGTGCATTGTATTTACTTTGCTACCTTGCTTGTTGTTTGTCGAGTAGAGGTGGAACCGGAACAGGAGGCTGCCCCCCTTCGTTGAAGACCCTGAACCCGAACCTCGTCAGCAAGGCAAGAAACCCCCATTGATCATGTCGATAAAATCCCACTTCCCTCTCATGTCTCGCTTATGCATTGTATAGGATGATTACCATGCTATGTTTCTACCGCATAGATTAACCCATTCCTTTGCATGACCTATCATATGTCACAGTAGTAAGAAAACCACAATTCTAGCAAATGTAGGAGTTGGTTTATATCATGTGGCCCCTACAATTGTTACTGCTTATTGCATGCTTAGAGTGATACCATGATGTTACTGTTATGTGAGTCGGGATGGTGGTAATCATGATGATGTTGGTGGAAAGGTGTTGGTGAATCTACCCCAATACAAGGTGAACGATGAGAGGCTATGTAGGAGTACACGGTGGGTTGTCTCGTTGAAAACCGCCCTAAGTCTGAGTTCTTGTGTGGTTATCCAAGATGAAGAGTACAACCACACATTGGGCTCACTGACCCCTCTCAACTTATTAACTCATCCCTTTCGATGTCCAGATGTCGCAATAGTTCGGAGTTCTGGTAGGTTTGTGGCCTGGCTGCTAAGTGAGAGAATGGCTCAACCGAGACCGGCTTATGCACCACGCACACATCATCTGGGTCCACTTCGGTAAACCGGTCGGGTTCACGATAGTGGTAGCCAACCCAGGTAGGCGGCTTTCTTGGACTAGATAGGCTATGAGGTAACAGTTGTGGTGAACATCCTCGCTGACACCCCTTGAATGGTGTCGAGTACAAAGGAGGTAACTGATGATCATATGTGTGTAGAGGTACACCCCTGAAGCGTTAATAAAACTATTCGAATAGCCGCGTCCGCGGTTAAGGACTGTTTGGAAAGCTTAGCTTGATTATTAGACAACTTGAACTGGATACTTCTAAAATACACCAAGATAAGTGTGAGTGCTGTGACGTGCTTTCTCGTGGGGAAGTCGAGGAAGGCACCATAGTGGTGTAATTGGTTGGAGAAAGTAGTGGACTCGTGTACGCTTCTTACCTTAAGTCTGGTACTCGTAGTTCAGGACTAGCCAAGTCAAAGCTGGCTCTTCTGCAATTGAACCCCACCTCCCTTTACCTTGATACATGTCCATGAGTAGTATAGCTCCTATGTAAGTCTTGCTGAGTACGAATTTGTACTCACGTTTGCTTATTCTATGTTTTAGATGAACCCACTGACCCCGAAGGTGGCTTCTTCATCGAGCTCGACGACTGAAGAACAAGCTAGTCTAGTCCCAGTCAGACGACTGGTTCCCTCGTGGAGGCCTTGTGTTTAAATAAGGCTTCTTAAGCCATTTGTTAAACTTGTCTGTAATCAGACCTACTTTGCTTCCGCTTGTTTGTTGTAATGTTGGATCACATGCTTGTGATCTCTGTGTGCACTATGTGAGAGTTATCAATAAAATGTATACTTTGTAGAGAATTGCAATGATACCTGCTGTTCATACAAGACATGTGTGCTGCGTGTATGTTTATAACATGCATGTCTTTGTATGGCTTTTCGAGACCTTAGTTGTGATCTGGATGGCGGTCTTTTATACACCAAGTGGCCCTTAGATGTGCGCAGCTTGGGGCATCGCGATGCGACTGCTCGAGACTCCGTCTCGTGCACACTTTGTGGTATGATTGAGCCCGCCCTAGACCCCGACTAAGTGATCGGGCTGGAGTAAGTCTATGTAAGAGTTATGAGATAGTCGATAGTATGGTTGAGGCGACTTGTCTTTGAATATGGGAGTTCATCACCCATATCATTAGACTTGTGTGCGGACGATGAGGACCCATCTCAGTTGATCATCCGTCCTGGATGGGATGCCCCTCACGTACGATGCTTTCCGAGAACGTTCTGTGCTTGGCCTTGTCTGCTTAGACAAGTGGGTACGGTCCTCGGCTCTCCATATGAGTATGTCGTAGCGGGACTTGCATACGCTAACCCCGGGTCCCGAAAACGGACCCATGGTCCAAAGGAAACTACTCATGGAACATCTGGGAAGCGTCCATGGTGAAGGGGAAGCTTTCGGAGGTCGACCCTCCCTCCGGCAGGGTGCCGGGAAGAGGTCTGCTGGTGCTCCCGATCTTGGAAGCGCGGCGGCGACGAAACAGAGGCGATATCGCGAAAAAGGGTTCTCCTCTCGGAAGTTTCACGTCACGGGGAATATATAGGAGAAGGGGTCAGCCAGGGGGGCCACCAGGGGTCCAGGCGCCCCCCCTGGCGCGGCCAAGCCCTAGGGTTCTGATGCGCTGATTTTTTATCCGATTTTACCGAATTCTTGGAGAACTATTAATATGGGGGAAACCTGGAACAAAAAAACAGCAGAAAACAGAAACTGACACTAGGGTGCACTGAGTTAATAGGTTAGTCCAAATATGATCAAAAGTGTATGAAAGTGTATCTAGATCATAGCAATATCACACAAAACATGCATGGAGCAAGCAAAAATTATCGATACGTTTGGGACGTATCAGGGAGCACCCGAACTCTATAGATGCATTAGTCCTTGCTGGTGCGAGTGATCACTCGAGCATGTCATAATCTGCTGGGTGAGGGAGCATCCAAACTCTGTAGATGCATTTGTCCTTGCTTGAGGGGAGTAGCCACTCGCGTCCTCGAGGTTGGATCTATGCTCTGTTTTAGGAAAGGCAGGGCGCTCCCGATGGGAGTAAAATTTTGAAATATAGTCAAATGTTTTTAGAGAGGGACCTTTACGGTTGGCAATAACGTGTGCTCAGTGCCTTCCAGTGAGGCGGGATGTTGGAAGATGGCCTGCTAGGATGAATCAACCTCACGATGTGGTCAGGCGTGACGTGATGTAACATACCGCGGTAGTTTCACACCACGTAATCATGGTCCTCGATTTTCATGCGGAGTGGGCGGTTTGGTTACTACGCCTGTTGGGTTTTCCATGTTGCACGAGTATCGTGGGATCATTCCACGAGATCAACGATGGGTGAGTGTCCCTTGGCTGTTGGTTAAATACCCAGGGGCTGGGTAGATTTAGGTTTTACCCAGCTCTTGCCTTCCTCTGCTTCTTCTTCTTCTTCATTTGTTCCTTGTCGTTCCTCTTCCGCATTCTGTGCTGTTGTGCGGTGAAGTCCATGTCCAAGCATCACAGGGGTGCGGTGCAGGAATCATCGGCGAGGATGACCGGGAGGTGGGAGCGCTCATACTTTGAGGCTGCAGATCTGGACGCTCTGGTGGCGAATGGTCTTGTCTTGGAGGATGCCGCGCGGATTCCTGGGGATGTCCCAATGCCATGACCCGGTATACGAAAGGACCGGGCCATCTCTCAAGGTGAAGGCCTAGAAGAGGAGCAGGAGTAGGTCTTTACCTTTCAAGGGGCTGAAACCTGGGTAAATCTCGTGTCTTGTGTTCACGCCGACTCACCTCCTTGAAACCATCTCGCAGAAAAATTCCCACACTAAGTTCTCCAATGATGACATCTGCTGTGACTTTCCCACGATAGTTGGCACCGACCATGGGGCCTGCGCGTGAAGGCGCTGTGAAACTGGAGGAAGTACGGTATGGTATGGACGATTTCACCGCTGATTGGATTACCAGAAACCAGCCCAAGAAGTTTTGCATCTACAGTACCACCTAGACTCCACAGATCGATTCCATCGAATCAGTTCAACTGGCCTCGTTCGGTCAGAACCAACACCTCATCGGAGGTTCGAAGGGATCTGAATCAGAGTCCGACGAGACCGAGGGTCAACGGGAGCCGACACGAGGCATGTTTTCATCGGAGTTGTCAGTGGATCTCAGAAGCCGGATTGTTCGGTCAAAACCCTAGACCGTGACAATCCGACGGAGTTTTCCGATGATGAATCCATCTGTTTGATTGGAGAAAGATGGTTCAGGCCTGAGACAAAAGAGTATATTCCAGAACAGCCTTGTTATCCAACAGCCATGGAAGGGGATGACACATCGTACCTCCCAGAAAAAGTATCTTTCTTAGACGATGAAGAAGTTGACTACGCAAGAACGACTAGTCCCTTGGGAGAGACTCAGCATGAAGAAACCTCAAAAAATCTCTCTGAGTTCAAGACCTCGACTAATCAAAGCCCATAACCGACTCCCAATAAGAGATCGGATCATCAAAAACCTGAAACCGGCTCAACAACGGCCAGGGACACACGACTCATGTCACCTACATCTCTCAGTGGAAGCCAACAGGAACGCCACGAAAAGACGACTGCGCATCAAAAAACCGCTTGGTCGCAAAGGGAAAAAAACCCGCGAATGCGAAGAACACACTCAAGCTTCACAGAAGAGTCGGCCGCGGGAAGCTCAGCCAAACACCGACTTCGCAGGTGCAGATGAACGACTCAGGTTCTTGATTCGCATATTGGATCGTATGAAGACAGTAGCTGAATAGCTGCAGGGGCTCGTAAATGCAGTCACCAGATATGTCAACTCTAACGAAGCAATAAACGAAGGAATAAAAAAGAAAAAGCAGGGCAGCACTGGAAAACGCAAGAGCATTGAAAACCCCGAAGGACACAACAAACCCGATTCACGGAAATTAGGAAATTCTACAAGGCCAGAAAAGAAGAGTCGGCCACATAACTATGAGGAAGCTCTACAAGGACCCTACCCAAAACATTCCAGACCGGGTCGCCTTGCAAACCATCCTTAGGGACAATGTTACCACATGCTAGCACTCACATAACAATGGGCCAAGGATAACGACCGCCTTAACCCGCCTGAAGAACAAACAGTCACTCCCTACGGCCAAAGAAATCCAGAGCCAATAAATTTTGGACTTACACCTTATGGAGTCGGCCTGGGCGGATAACCATCAAGGTACTGGTAAGATAACCCAAAAACTTCCCTTATAATAAGTAGAAAGTTGTCCCGTGAAACCTGTCATCTGGTCAAATGGGCAAAGAGCCGGCGACCATGAGCTCGATACTTATAAGATCTGTGGGGAATGCACAACTCCATCACTTTCACACCTAGATGGTTCAGGGATATTCCCGGACGACTCGTTAAATCAAATACAATTATGTCGACTCTTACTTTTCTGCCATTTTTTGCATTGCATTACATTCTTGCATTTGAAACTCCCTGGAACCTGGAAGGACTGATCATCTCTTCCATGGAACCTGGCATGTATATTGCTGTATTTAGAGACCTTGGGGGCTTATGGTCTTTTAACCTAAGCTTGACAACCGGAGGACTCGACATATACACGAATTTAGCCTACTATGGCTTATTTTTCCTGTAAGCTGATGCAAACTCGTATTTATATGACCTACGTGACCCATTGTAGAGTAAACAATAGCAAACCCAACAAGGGGTTTGATGAGTTTTACTTTATCAATCGAGAACACTAGAATAAGTCATGCGATGCTTGCTTACAGAGAAGTTTCAACTCAAGTGCAATTAAGTGACCAGCATCTCTTTTCTACGAGGTAGGAAAAATATTCCTGTTTGAGGAGCTGGTTTCGCATTGAACTCGTGTTGCTAAAAGGTGTTGAGACAGTCACGCGTACGACCGACTTCTATGTGAGTTGGTTACATTTTTTGCGTTTTATAAGCATATTACTTTTGTCTTATCGCATGTACAAATGCATTAATGGTTTCCCTCCATAAAAAATCGACTTAAAAGTTGGTATTTGGAGGTTAGGGTCCGGCTCTACTATGATTCGACATGAGAGTAAATTAATCATGCCGACTCATGGAGGCTACACCTTGAATTTCACCACTATGATTCAACATGAGAGTAAATTAATCATGCCAACCCATGGAGGCTACACCTTGAATTTCGTCACTATGATTCGACATGAGAGTAAATTAATCATGCCGACTCATGGAGGATACACCTTGAATTTCTCCACTATGATTCGACATGAGAGTAAATTAATCATGCCGACTCATGGGAGCTAAACCTTAAATTTCGTTATTATGATTGGACATGAGGATAAATTAATCACGCGGACTCATGTGGACTGCACGCCAATTCTTTCCTTCCATTATCTTAAAATATGAACACATGTACGGACCAGATAAATATTTCAACAAGAAAAAAGTGTACCAACTTCAGTTAAAGGACATGATTACGCTTGTTAGAAACATACTGGGAAATAACATGTGAAGAGTCGGTTCTCTAAAATACATCGACTCCTACACAAGATGGAAGTAATAAGCTCACATCACCATAGAAGGGCACAACCCTACATATCAGAAATCTTAAAACTATCCAAAGAAAAAGCAAGCTAAAGCTTTTCAAACCAATGGACGACTTCCGTAAAAAATATCATCTGGGCATCCAAAGGCCGCAAAATAAAACAATTTGATTGGATCGCAAAGACTCGAGCATACATCATGCACGAAAGCAAGTAATATTACAAAAGGCCAACATTGGCATCCCAAATGTTTTTAGACGACTCTCCAAAAGCCAAATAATGTTGCCCTGGTCGTAGCAGCATAAAAACACTCTCCTGAGCCGACTACATCTTCAGGGTTGTACTCCAGCATGACCTGCAGGGTCTACGAGGTTATTGTCAAATAGATCTGTAAAATCTTCAACCCTCAGGTCATCCTCCTCCGTAGCAGCTACTGCCCCCAGGAGCCTCCTGCTCCGGGGTAGTACGGGTGAGTCCAAGAGTCGTACGAGCCCTCCGGTGTGTACACCGAAGTCCTCGGGTCCTCCCATGAGGAAGGTCCTGCGCTCCAAGTAGAAGAAGAACCCTCACCATACTGGGTGATGGTCTCCCCTAGAAAGGTGGGAACTCACCATGCTCCTCCTCGTCGGGCACAACCCCCTCCATGGGGTTATGAAACTGATACTGGGCTATAAACTCGTCAAACTGGGTGTCATTGAAGGACCATCCTTTCCTGCGGGCATAATCAAACAAAAGTGGTGCATATAGAAGGATCTCTGAGTAATAGTCTTTTCAAACCTAAAAATATAAACAAGGTTACCCAACACGGAAGTTGTGGTAACAAAATTATGCCTCTTCATAGCAGCAAGATCAAGACTTGTGTATGAAAATGGAACATCATCAGGATGTGGTGTGCCGTTAAGAGACTCAAGGATAAGTGTGGCGTAAATGCCACCAAATAAATCACCCCTTTTAGCATTCATAGAAAGGCGGCGAGCAATTAAAGCACCCACATTATAATCATTCCTACCAGAGAGGGCGTTCTCATGTATAGAGAAATCTAGTGCAGAACCGTTGCTCGTGTTGTCACGAGCCAACACCCCTCTGGCAATAAAATATGCAAAATACCTGAGATGGGTGAATAAAATGTTGGAGATCTTGGTACGCCGGATATCCATCGTCTCCTGGCTACAAAGGGAGTCGAAAAGAGTTCTCAACTCGATGGGCTGAGAGTTCATCCTAGCCGTCTGACCAGCGTTCGGCACACCTATTATTTCACAAAATCTTGCCAAAGACATGGTCATAAGCTTATCATAAATTTTGAACTCAATAGTTCCAGCTTCCTGACTATAGTAAAAACTATTTTTGAAACAGGAGGTGAGTTTATTATATTGTACCACACGGCATAGTGCTAGCCGTGTGAAACCTGCATTGGCGCAAAGGCCATAAAATTCCTCCTTGATTCCTGCAGCTTCAAGAAAATCATCGCATGGATACATCATTGCGCATGCGGGGCTCATGTCTTCCAACAACTCTAGGGGCACATGATTTTCGCTGTAGCTCACCCTAGTAGCTGATGGTGAAGCTGCAGTTCTAGTAACTCGATCGGAGCGCTCGGGCCTCTTCTTCCCAAGCTACCCCTTTGCTTTTCCTAGCAAACTCATTTATGAAATTTTTGACAATTCACAAAAACAAGGATTTAAACAAAGTGAGTTGAGGCAAACTACTATACTCACTTACCTAAGGCATAAACCTGCATCAAAACTTGGAAAATAAATTTCTACACATGCATGCAAGCTCATATAAACAGTACCAAGAACTACTAAATACTCACAAATGAAGCCACCAATCAAAAATATAATTTGAGGGGTGGAGGAGTTACATACCAGGGAGTATTAGCTCAAAATCTCAGCTCAAATGACGGGCTGTAGAGAGAGATCGAAAATCGCCTCCAAGAACAACAAGAACGCAAGAACGGGAGCAGAACTCATGTTTTTTCAGAGAATGAGAGAGAGAGAGGAAGAAGAAATACCTGTAGGTGGGGCCTGTGGGCGTGGTCAGGGGGCTGGCCGCGCCAGCTGGCCGCCTGGGCCACTGGTAGCCCCCCCTGTCATCCTCAAGGGCCCCTGGTTCTCTCTCGACGTGGACATTTTTTTATTTTTCTGGATTTTTTATGAAAACTTCATTGTTGACATTTTTTATGAGTTCAAAAAGCTGCGAAACTTTCTGAAAGCTTGAAGTAGTGATTAGAATTGTGAAGCTTCAAAAACATATAAACTTGGTACATCAAGGAGAATAAAAGGCAAGGCAAATGAAAACATAACAAGCTCCACTTTTTACTTATATAAAACATGCTCACTAGCAAGGTTGATCAAGTCTTACCAACGAACCGGTGATATATAGAGCAAAAAGTATCACCTCTTATGAAGTGATCATTGAACCTTTAATTTAATGGACATTGTCCCCACCATAATGGTTTTGTATTTGTGGTGCACATGTAGAGGACAATCCCATTCTCCAAGCTTCACGGTCTCGATATTCTCTATTGAGTTAAGGCCATGCCTTGTCGATCTTCTTTGGAAAATACACCGTGTGTTCTTTATGATCAACGTTGAAGGTAACCTTTCCTTTATTGCAATCAATAATGGCACTTGCGGTGTTAAGAAAAGGTCTACCCAGAATAATGGACATGCTCCCATCCTCGGGCATGTCAAGCACAACAAAATCTGTAAGAATTAAGCAATTAGCAACTTAAACGGGAACATCCTCACAAATACCTATCGGGACGGCTGTTGACTTGTCAGCCATCTGCAGATAAATATCTGTAGGGATTAGCTTATGTAAACATAGCCTCTTGTAAAGAGAAAAAGGAATAACACTCACTCCTGCTCCGAGATCACATAAGGCAGTTTTGACATAATTATTTTTTATGGAGCAAGGAATACTGGGTATACCTGGATCACCAAGCTTCTCAGGAATCTTGCCACTGAAAGAATAGTTAGCAAGCATAGTAGATATTGCGTCATTAGGAACTTTTCTTTTATTAGTAACAATATCTTTCATATATTTGGAATCAGGAGGTAACTTAATAGCATCAGTCAAGGGAATTTGAAGAAAAAGAGGTTTCATCCATTCACAAAATTTATTATAGTGCTCTTCTTCTTTAGACTTGAGAGACTTACCTGGAAAGGGCATGGGTTTTTGTATCCATGGTTCTCTTTCCTTCCCATGTCTCCTTGCGATGAAGTCTTCTCTAGTATACTTCTTGAGTTTATCGGGTGCTTCCTCTTCTCGCACCTCGGGATGATAATCCTTCTCCTTATCTTTTTCATCGGGCTCAGCACCGTCTTCAGTTTCAGCATCGGAGGTAGATATGCTATTAGGACCAACAGTAGGTTCTTTACTCTTAACATGATCTTTGGAGTTGTCAGCTTTCTTGTGTTTCTTCTTCTTCTTTTTCTTCCTTGGAGAGCTAACAATCTCATCTTCTACTTGCACTGGAGAATCTTGCTTGATCATCTATAGATGCTGTCGTGGGATTAACACAGCAGATGTCGGAGTCATCGAACTTGTAGTGAGGCCTTTGCTGCGAGGTGGTATCAAGGAGAGAGTCGACATAGACACGGTACTCAGCGACTTACCCAGGTTTCGGCCCCTCTTTGTTCTCGAGGTAAAGACCTACTCCTGCTTCTTATTATTGAGGGGTTTCCGGCTTGTCAAATGGACTAGCCGGTTTGCGGATTACAAGGGTTTGCCGGCTCGTAACTTGTGTCTCGGGGAGATCTAGGTTACGAGTCGTGCGTTGGTGGTTTGTGTGTTGATTTGAGAGTTGATCCTGGCGCCTCGAACCCTCGGCTTATAAAGGTGTCGGGTCTAAGAGTCCACGGATCCGACTCCTACTAGAGGTGGAATCCTATTCTATGTCTACTTTACAAATATGCTACGCGCTATACAAGGTAAGTCGAATTCCTTCTTGGGCTTCAAGCTTGTCTCCTTGGCGTGTCTCCCTTTGGTCCGGGTCTTGTCTTCGCGGGCCTTCACGTATAAGCCGGTCCAGAGAGTTGCGATCTAATGCTGGGTTATGGGCTTGGTCCATCCCCCGACATTAGCCCACATGATTGGTATGATGCTTTATTCTTCATGGCAATCTTCAGTTGCTTGATTGATCTTCATAGAGCCGGCTCTTCGAGTCAAACCAACTTGAGCCTTCAAGAAATGTTATGTTGGCTTGCGCTTTTAAAGAGCTAACACCGACTCATACTTCGAGGATCTGACGCCGGCTTGTGCTTCGGGGAGCTGACGCCAACTTGTGCTTCAGGGATTTGACGCTGACTCATATTGATTTGCTTGGTTAGTGGGCTGAATCCGACTTCCATTATCGCTAATATTATTGTATTTTTTATTCGAACAGTTTTATCCCGATTGTGGAGGCGCAATCAATTCCCTGTTAGATTTGCTCCGAAAATTGAGGGATTTCCTGCCGTTAGCCATTAGTGCGCAGCGGCTCTGGTTTCGGGCCGTTTTCCCTTATAAATACGGGCTCCCCCTACCCGTTAGGTCTTTAACTCATTCCCCTTTCTCTTCTTCCTGTTCCTCGAGCTAGAGCACGAGGGTGAAGTTCCTCGCCGCCGTTCTTCGAGCCATCGGACCTTGGAGCTAGCGACAGAAGTTCTGGGGTCGTGCCACTCCCGTGCGTCGTCCAGGTACGCTTCGCTCCATCTCGGCATTTGTAAATTTTTCGCTCGTCGCCATTACCATAACACCTTGAGCTTTTTCTTCCATAGATTAGTTTCGATACTATTAGATGCGTAGTGCGTGTCCGTAGATAAGTTCTCTGCACCCTAGGTGATTCACATGATGCGCAATCCCATCGCGAGCTATTTGTTGTGATGTATCTCTCCGCCGCTTTTTTTACATCCTTTCGGTAGATCTGTTTTTAACCCGTTTTTAGGTTTTGTTAGATCTGTCTGTTTTCCGGTAGATTGCAGAATCTGCTTGTGCAGATATAAGCCAGCTTTCGCCTATCTTTGTAGTTTCTTACCCGGTGCCGACTCTTGTCCTATGTTCATAGTTAGATTACCGCCTTTAATGAGTTATTTACTCGTTTAGATCCGAGTCACTTGTCATGGTTAAATCCAGCGCCCCGGCTAGGGGTGGGAAGGCAACAGGTGGTCGAAGTCGGCCCCCCGTGTCGGGACCCGGAATATGCGTAAAAGCCGTTTTTGGAATGTCCTCGTTTCTGATTTTGATTTGATGATAACCTAATATCAAATCCATCTTGGAGAAGACAGCGGATCCAGCAAGTTGATCATAAAGATCATTGATCCTGGGAAGTGGGTACTTGTTCTTTATCGTCGCTAGATTTAGCGGACGATAGTCTACGCACATCCTTTCTGTTCCATCTTTCTTTGTTACGAACAGAATGGGGCAACCCCATGGCGATGTGCTAGGGCGGATGAAGCCTTTTGACAATGAAGCATCAAGTTGGGTTTTTAGCTCAGCTAACTCATGTGGGGCCATTCTATATGGGCGTCTGGAAATTTGGGCTGTGCCTGGTATAAGATCTACGATGAATTCTACACATCTGTCTGGAGGCATTCCTGGCAGTTCTTCAGGAAAGACATCCGGGAAGTCACGAACCACCGGAATATCTTCAAGGTCAGGAAGGGGAAGCACATTCAAAGTATGCATCTGGATCCTAGAACTGGGTGAGGTGTAGTCAATGGTCTGGCCCGAAGGATGTGTAAGTTTAACTGACTTGGCTCTACAATCAAGGAAAGCATTCTGCCTTGATAACCAATCCATTCCTAGGATGACATCAATTTCTGAAGACTTGAGGGCTATAAGAGAAGCAAGGAATACTAAACCCTCAATTGCAATTTGATTACCATGGCTTACTCTATTAGTTTGCCACTTTGAACCAGGAGTTTGAATTATCATTGGAGAAAACATTTCTTCAAAAGGAAACTCATGACGAAGTGCATAACTCTCCGACATGAATGAATGAGAAGCTCCTAGATCAAAAAGAACGGAGGCGGGAACATGATTGACTGGGAGTGTGCCAAGGATAACGTCAGAAGTAGCAGTGGTTTCCTCAACTGAGATTTGGTTCACATAGCCACTACTTGTGGCTGAAAGCTTTGCTGGGATGGTTTTGGTGGTGAATTTCTTTTAAGGCTTATGACTAGGTCGAAGGGGTGCCACAAACACTATAGGGCATTGTCAGAAGTGATGGCCTGTCAGACCACACGTGAAACACACCCTGCCTGAATTGCTGGGGGTGGGGTTACTTGGTTGCACACCATCATTCCGGGGTGGAACAACGTGTTCAGGTGGATGGCATAAATTGGATGGTGGCCTCTGAAGAAGGTTTGGAGGTATGGCACTAGTTGGAATCCAAATTCGGCGTTTCCGAGGGGCTGAACTTGAAGAAGGGGCATGTTCAAGAGCATGCTTGCGAGACTCTTCGAACACTTCATTGCCATGCTCAGCTCTGAAGGATCTGTTGACTAAATCCTCAAAGGTGGAAAATTCAAGGAGGTTGAGATCATGGCGAAGGATGGGGCTAAGTCCCTTGCGGAACCTTGCGTGCTTTCTGGCATCAGTGGTGAGCTCATCTTGGGCATAACGAGCGAGACTGTTGAACTCCCTCACATACTCATGAATGGAAATCTCTCCTTGATTCAGATTGCAGAACACTTCCTTCTTGCGCTCCATCAACTCATCCAGAATATGGTAACCTCGAAAGGCAACACAGAACTCCTGCCAAGTCACTACGTGACCATCTGGCTGCATAGCAACATAGTTCTCCCACCATTGAAGAGCAGCACCTTCCAGGAAGTATACCGCGAAAATAACTCGTTCATCGGGAGCAACATGTGCAGTATCAAGCTTAGGCTCGATGGAACGGAGCCAATCATCAGCTTCAAGGGGCTAAGAAGAACATCAGAATACCGGTGGCTTGAGGAGGATGAAGTCCTGAATGCTCACAACCACAGTGCGATGATGGGCGGTATTCTGCTCGATGAGCTCCAGAAGGCGTGTTTGATCACGTCTATTCCGCTTAGCTTCCATCATGATTTCCGCCGCAGAAGGCGGTGGTGGAGGTTCATCATCATTTCGATTCCGAACACGGTCTCGATTCCGACGAACAGCACTACGAGTTCCACCTGACATCCTGTGTGATAAAGATCAACAGTCAGAACAGGTTGTATGATGGGATCAAAGATAAGAGGACATGATTTCGGAAGAAAGGATCATAATGCAAAGGCAAAGAGTCATAGTAACACGAGATAAATTGGGCAGCATAATGGCTACACCGGGATGGACAACAAGAAAACCTCGAGATGATGGGACAGAACTTCTTCAAGGAACTCAAGGACATGAAGACTCTGGACAACCACAACTGTCCTACGGCTACAAGGAAGCGATCAACGAGATGTTCTAGTCAGACATAGATGAGCCTAGTCCTATCATCCCGTAGAAAAGATAAGGGTGACCAAGAACTCAGATCGATGAGGGTAAGGAGAAAAATAAGACTTACGTTGTTCCCTTTATACCCAAGTAACTATATAACTATAGAATGCTAGACTCGACTTCGACCAAGGGTTGAATAATCCTATAGACAGTCCTGCTCTGATACCAAGTCCGTCGGGACCCAGAATATGCATATGTAATTCCAGTCACGATGCAATCACATGGAGAGCCGATCGCCGTACCCACTTGTCTAAGCAGACAAGGCCAAGCACATAACACTCTCGGAAAGCATCGTACGTGAGGGGCATCCCATCCAAACCGGATGATCAACTCAGATGGGTCCTCATCGTCCGCTCACAAGTCTAAATGATTATGGGTGGTGAAATCCCATACTCATAGACAAGTCGCCTCAACCATGTTATCGATTGAATCATAACTCTTACATAAACAGACTCCATCCCCATCACTTAGTCGGGGTCTAGGGCGGGCTCGATCATACCACAAAGTGTGCACGTGACAGAGTCACGAGCAATCGCATCGCAATGCCCCAAGCTATGCACATCTAAGGGCCACTTGGTGTATAAAAGACAGCCAGGCAGATCACAACTAAGGTCTCGAAAAGCCATACTAAGACATGCATGTTATAATCATACATAACTCTACAAAGTAGTTCTTTATTAACTTACACAGAGTATACAAAGATCACATGTCTGTGATCAACATTACATCATACAACTGAAGCAAATTAGGTCTGAGTACAGACAAGTTTAACAAATGGCTTAGAGAAGCCTTGTAAACATACATGCCCTTCCACGAGGTACTAGACTGCTGTCTGGAACTATACTACAAAGGTCAACGTCGAGCTTCACGAAGGTGACTCCATCGGGGTTCGGGTTCTCATCTAAAACATAGAATAAGAAAACGTGAGTACAAAGTCATACTCAGCAAGACTTACATCAGAACTATACTACTCATGCTCAAGTTTCAAGGTAAAGGGGGTGGGGTTTCATCATGCAGAAGTGCCAGCTTTGACTTGGCTAGTCATGTACTACGAGTACCATACTTGAGGTAAGAAGCGTACACGAGTCCACTATTCAAGTCTCCAACCAATACACCACTATGGATACTTCCTCGACTTCCCCACGAGGAGCACACCATAGCACTCATGCTTATCTTGCGAGTTTTAGAAGTATCCATTCAAGTTGTCTAATAATCAGGTACAGATTCCAAGTAGTCCATGACCGCGGATGGGCTATTCGAATAGTTTTGTTAACCTTGCAAGGGTGTAAAATACACACACATGACCATCAGTTACCGCCAGGTCTCTTCACCATTCAAGGGGTGCCGGCGAGGATGTTCACCACGACACTTCGCTCACAACCGGTCTATTCCAGGAGTCGACTATCTGAGGTAGATCCCGCTCGAGAGCCCGGCCGGATCAACGATACGGACTCAGACAATGTAGGCAACCGAGACGCCATCCGAGAAGATGGTTTCACTTTCTCACAGATCCACCCACATATCTATATGATGCAACCTTTCATCCATTCTTTTTCTATGCATATGCCAAATGGAAAGCCCGAACTAATGTGACTCCTGGACGTCAACACGGATCAAGGTACTAGGCCGAGAGGGGTCAGTGAGCCCAATGTGTGGTTGTACTCTTTGTCTTGGATTACCATACAAGAACTTGGTGCCTAAGGTGGTGTTCAACGAGACAACCCACTGTGTACTCTTACACAGCCTCTCATCGTTCACCTTTGTTTAGGGTGGATTCACCAACACGTTAACAACAGCAACACTGTGAACATTCCATCCCGACTCACAATCAAAGTAACCTCATAGTATCACTAAGCAACAATAAGCAATAACAGTTGCAGGGGCCACATGCTCATCATTCAACTCCTATATCTGCTAGGATTGTGGTTTGCTTAATACGGTGACAAAATGATAGGTCATGCATCGGAATGGGTTCAACTATGAGAAAGAACGTGTCTCGGTGATCTCCTAAACATGCATAAGTGAGACTGAGAGGGAAGTAGGATTTTATAGACATGATCAATGGGGTTTGCTTGCCTTTATGACGATACACGGGTCTTAACGGTGGTCTTCTTCTTTGGGGGTGATCACCGTCTCGGAACGTCTGTCACCGGAGCAATCATCAACAAAGGGGGGCAACATCAAAATAAAATGCACAAGCACATGATATAGTTGTCCATGATGTGAATGCTACTGGTTTGTGGCAAATTCAACTTAATTGAAGTGTATTGCATTTGAAATGCAAATTCAAACTCCACATATGAATTTCAATTTAACCAAATTGCAATTGCTATTGTTTGTTCTTTGAAAACCATGTGATCATGTGTGTAATATGTCTCTGATGTACAAGTTACCAAGATTGCATTGCATTGGTTCAAAGTGGAAAAGCATTTGAATTAAATTTGAATTAATTCCATTTAAACCAAATAGAAAAAGCTACTGGTCCCATTTTAAATTCAACTCAAATATATCTGAAAGTGGTATATTTGGATAGATTATTTTCTTCTAATCATTTTTCATATATTATTTGTCCAATTTGGAGTTAATATGAATTTTCTATGATTTATTGAAGTTTTGGCTATTTTCTGGATTTTCTGGAATTAATTTAATTGATTTAACTGGTTTACTGCGTCATGCTTGCGCAAGGATGGCGTCAGGGGGGGCTGACCTGTGGGGCCCCGTGGTCAGTGTCACAGGGTTTAATCCCTCTATTTATTTTAAACAAAGGGGGGGTTAAGGCCTGAGGGCCCCACCTTTCATTGACCTGGGGTCAACTAACAAGGGGTTAGCCCCTAATTACGTGGGCCGCGCCAGCGGTTAGCCGCAGGTGGCACCAGCACGGCGGCGCACACACGGGACGGCGCTCCCGTCGTCCATTTGGCGTTCCAAGGCCACGGGAGATTAGCCCGTGCTACCGCACATCACCTCGTGCACGCGGGTGACCACGGGGGAGGGTCAGAACGTCGCCGGCGACGAGTTCCGCGGCGGTCGGAGCTCTGGAAGACGACGTCATTGCTGCGGGGCACGGAAACGAGTGCGGCAAGAGGGGAAATGAGCGCAAGCTCACCCAAGGTGCAGTGACGGGCTCGAGGAAGCCGGAGGAGGCGAGGCGGCGAAGTATTTCTCGCTGGTGCTTGACGGCGGTCGGAGCGGAACGGTGACGATGGCGTTGGCTTCGGGGCTCCCAGGCTCGATTCACTGCACGGCTCGACGAAGGCGATGCTGGTGGAGCTTCTGGACAGCTTACGGCGGCGAGTGGGGCACAGTGGCCGCGAATTCTACGGCGGCATGCTCCTCTCGTGCTACGGGTCCGCGCGAAATCTTGTTGAGGAACGACGGGGAGGAAGCAGCGATGGAGGGGAAAGAAGCGGGGCGTCGTGGTGTGCTCCGTGGCGCGACGAGGGGCCTTGAGGAGGCCTAGACGGCTCTCGCCATCGAGGTGGCGGTCGTCGCCCCTGGCATGCTCGAAAGTGAGCTGCTTAGGGTAGACGACAAGCCCCTCGTGGGCTTGGGCCGGGGTTCAGTGAGTTGGGCCCGAGGCCATACGGGGTGGGCTGGGATCCCTTTTATTTTATTTTGCTTTTCTTCTTCTGCAATTTGTTTTGTCTTGCTAAATAAAATAGCTAGACATTTTTTTAAATCCTCCAAATTTTTATGTGGCCTTTCAATGCATATAAAAGTTTGGGGATTTTTGAAATTCAATTAATTTGAATTCCAAATCAAATAGGGTTATTATTTAATTTCCAAGCCCTATTTGGAATTTTTGTCAAATCTTGGTGCATGCAGTGGGACCCACTTCAGTTTATATGTGATCATGCATATTTATAAGACTTTTCAAAAATACCGGAGGAATTTTTGGAAGAAATTTTTGTCTAGCCATTTAATCAAATTCTTTAGGGCTTTTCTTTTCCCCAATTTTGAATTTCTTTTGAAATTTTCACATGATGCAAAGGATCAAGAAGCCCTAGCACTTACCTAACTTGGGGTTGTGACACCCCGCTAAGAAGAACACCTCAGAGGCCAATTGGGGGCCGAGTCTTGTTACCGAACAGAAGTTGAAGGAATTATAGGAGGAAGGTCTCCTTCCTTCTCAAGAAGAGATAAAATGTCGTGTTCCTGGTAATGAAAGCCAGCCAGAGCCTAAAAAGGGAGAAGTCATTGTCTTTGCGGATCATGTGACTCGGGGATTTCGGCCTCCCGGGTCCAGATTTTTCAGAAGTGTGTTGCATAATTATAAGTTGCATCCACAAGATTTGAGCATCAATTCTTTGCTCAATATCTGTCACTTTCAAGTCTTCTGCGAGGTTTATCTGCAGAGGAGACCATATCTCGGTCTTTTTGCCGAGTTTTATTATTGCAAGCAGCAGACTGAACAGAGTGGTGGCCAGGCTTTGGAATGTGGAGGCATCACTATTCAGAAGCGTGCCAATACAATTTTTCTGGCTCCTAGATCGGCCAGCAAAGTTAAGGATCTGCAAAGGTCATATTTCTACTTCACCGTGAAGGTGCCTGAAGGTGAGCATCCTTTGCCTGACTTTCGTGAAAGCCGGCTCGTATTTCATGATGGTTTGAATCTTTCCCCCATGGATGAGATGGTGAAGAAAAACAAGCCGCTCATTGCTCGGCTCAAGGCTTTATTAGCCAATGGACTAGCCGGTAAAGATCTGGTCCGGTGTTGGGTAGATTGACAGGTTCAACCTCTTAGCATCAGGGACCGACTTATGTGAAAGTACAACGGGAGAGGAGATCCAATGTGATTTGCACAAAACAAGTTGACCTCTGTCACTCTGGCGACTTATTGTAAGAAATTTATTGCCGAGAAGATTGAAGACCTTAAAGAAGATGGTCTTGTCCCATTTTATCAAGGCAACCCGGCTCCCCCAGTACATCTTTTCCTTTGGCCTTTTACTTGCCGTTTTATTGTCTAAAGATGTTAATCTTCCGTCTTCTTCTTTTCAGGATGATTCCGACTTTTGGGCTGCGGGTCAAGATCTTGAGTCTGAAGAAGAGAAAGAAGAGGACGAAGGTTCAGAAAGTGAGAGTAACCCGGTAAGTATATATTTGTTTTATTTTTGATTCCTCCTATTTATTTTCACTTTCTTTTCTTCTTATAGAATGACTCGGAGGACAATGAAGAGGTAGAGGGCCGAGTTTCTCCTTCCAAGGATGATATGGGCAAGAAGGCCAAGGTTCCTAATCAGCCGGTATTCTTTGTCTGGCTTTCTGTAATAGTTTGATTGTAAGTCAGCTGCTCACATCTTTCTTTTTGTAGGCACAAGGCCAGAAGAGGCATACCCGAAGTTCTGACTCGGGGGACCCTTTTGTGGTTTTGGGAGATCCACCTCGTAATGTTAAGAGCAAGCCGGCCAACATTGCTAATCCTCCTCTGGTGATGGTACTCCATCTTCTGAGGGATCATCACTCCCAGCTGATTTTGTTGTCAATCTAGGGTATGCACTTTCTTTGTTTGATTGTCGATTTGCCTCTTGTATAGTATTTGACAAGTTTTGCTATCCTCTTTGGGCAGAACTCGGCTCGGTTCCATTGATGTGGATGATTCGAAAGAGCAAGCTGTGCTTACAAAGGCGGTGCCTGAGGTCCTTGTTTCTGAAGCTTTGGAGAAGGCTGGCTTGGATGATTCGTGCCCTTCTAACCCGCATAAAGTTTCATCTCCTGATGCCGGCTTGGAGAAGCCGGTGTCAGATGCTGCTCCAATAGTTGTTCCGGCTTCTTCCAAAGGGAGGGAAGCCGATTATTCTGAAGTGATTATCACAGAGACCCGTCAAGGCGTTCTTCCTGCCCAGGATGTCTTGGCAAAGGTTATAGATGATAAGAGGCAGGTTATGAATCAGCCTTTTGGGTGTATCAATGAGAAGACTTCCGTTAAAGAGTTGTATAATCAGTCCATGATTTATATGACTGAGCAGCACAACATTGTCGCCATCTTTATCGGAGATATGAAGTATTTTTTCTTTTCCGACTTTTATTTAGTATGTCAAAATCGTCTTTATGGTATTGATATGCCTTTATAGCCCCTTAAGTCGTCATGTTATTTGCAAATCATGGCGGGTTATAAGAGTCCCAAAACTTGAGCTATAGTATCTTTTGTACTGTAGCCCCCATGAATCGTTTTACCATACTTGATGGTGTGACAAGTCATGAGTGTAGCTATTTGAACTGTAGTCTTCTTAAGGTCAACAATTAGTTATCTTTTGAGTATGCCAATTTAAATTGGAGCTGTAGCCCCCATGAGTCGGTATGCCTACTTGGTGGCGTGCTGAGTCATGGTTTTTAGAATTTTGAGTTGTAGCCCCATGAGTCGGTATGCCTATTTGGTGGCGTGCCGAGTCATGTTTTTTAGAATTTTGAAGCTATAAACCTTATGATAATTTGCTTTTTAGCAGGCCATTAGTTTGGAAGCCGGCCAACAGAATGCTCAGCTGAAGGACCAGCTTGCGGCTGAATTAGCCAAGCTGAAAGAAGCTGATGAGGTGAATATCCGTCTTCAAGAAATTTTGAAGAAGAAAGATGCCGAGTTGGAGGCAATGAAGGTTAGTCTGACCGAGGCTAATAATGCCTTGTCAAAGGCTTTGGATGACATCGTGGCTGCTGAGAAAAAGAAGAAAATTACTGTGGCGAAGCTCATGACACTTCGAAATAGTGTGCGCCGATTCGTTTCATCCGTCTTTGGTAAGCCGGTTTAAAGTGCTTCCTTCTTTTATTATCCAGTTGTTATTTTTGCTGACTTGTGTTTGTTTTGTCACGCAAAGAGCATGAAATTGTTAAGGAGTCGCCCGGAAAGCAGTTAACTAGCAGCTTCTCCCTCATCAAGCAATTGTTTGAGGGTGTCTGCAAACTGATAAGTTCGACACAGCCATTGCCGGAAGGCATGAAGAGGATCACTAACGTCATGGATCCCTTCTCAGTTGTTGCTGAATGGGCGAAGATAGGAAAGCAGTCAGCTTGCCGGATGGGGGCGATGCGTGTCTTGGCACTTGCTAAGGCATATCACCCCGGGCTAAAGCCGGAACTTTTAGCTGGCGGCTTTCCTGAGATCAAGGCTGACGGGACTCCCTTTGCTAAGGAAGATTTTCTGAAGGCGCGGATATATTCAAATGGCTGCTTCTCAGATAGCTGATAGCATCGACCTTTATCGTTTGGAGATTGGTTATGATAGTCAAGGCAAGAGGCGCAAGGTCACCTTCCCAATTCCTGACAAGTTCATTCTTCTTCCTCCTTCGGACGACTCATTAAAGCCGGTGGGCAGCGAGCCGACTCCAGGTGCGGAAGATGATGAACTGAAGATGGCCGACTTCTGTGATATAGACCTGGTAGAGGTTTGTAATAAACTTCTATCACCTGCAGGTGTGGTCGGGTCTTCTTCTCAAGGTCAAGCCGGTGACAAGGTGTAGTCGCTCGAGTGGTTTAGAAAAAAACTCTTAGGTTAATTTGGTATGGCTTGAAAAAGCCGAGTTTGTAATATTTTGAGATACTTGTATCTTGTGGCCAGCATGTGGTCAATAATTTTATGCCGAGTGGCATTTTAAATAGCTTGTGGTATGCCAATGATGACGTGGTTTTCCCTTTGAGGAGATTTTTTGTGATCCGGGTTTTGTTGCCCGGTATGGCTCGTATGAGCCATCTTTTGAATGTTTCTTTCCGAGAATTGGTATGTTTATGCCGAATCTTTTGGAAAGATTTTTCAGTTTGTAGTTCTCAGCATGAGCCGGTAAATATATATTTGGCGCTTTGCCGGATTTTGAGAAGATTTTTCTTATGAACCAGCAAACATGTTTTTGCGTTTTAGCCGGTCTACATAAGAAATTTGTTTTTCGAAGTGTGGTCTTTTTGAGTCGGTTGGTATGTCTTGACGCATGACCGAGTCATATAAGGATGTTTTTCGTATTTGTAGTCTTTATGAGTCGGTATGCGTATATTGATGCATGACCAAGTCACATAAAGGCATTTTTATGTTGTAGTCCTCATGAGTCGGTATGCGTGTATTGACGCATGACCGAGTCGCATAAATACTTTTTTGACCTGTAGTCCCCATGACTCGGCATGTGTGTATTTGACATATTACCGAGTCACATAGGAACTTGCTTTGAGTTGTGGTCCCAATGGGTCGGCATGTGTGTATTTGACAAACAACCGCATCAAATAGGGAAATTTTTCGAGTTGCAGTCCCTATGAGTCGGCATGCGTGTCTTGACGCATTGCCGAGTCACATGAGTTCCAAATCTATTATGCGAGGATTTTTGGGTATGTGAAAAAAGATAGAAAACATGCTTATGATTATGTATGCAAAAAAGGTAATTCACGAGTTTCTCGAAGAAGCCGGCTCTGGATTCATCTGGTCCTCATCTTCTCTCTTTTGAGAAGAGTTTTGGGTTATCCTTGAGTCGAGACTTCTCTGTATGCCGTCTCACATTGATTAGAGTTACTTCGTTTGCATAGAAAATTTCCTCTCGGGATTTTTCTAGCTGGATTTCACGCGTCTAAATCGTATGAGCATTGGTCATACAGGAAATTGGGGGGCGTGGAGTGCCACATGTATAAGCCGAGGTTTTTGGGTGAAGACTCGATGGGTATAGTCGAGCCCCCAAGATTTCTCTGAATTTGAGCTTTGTACATGCAATTTTCACATATGTGCCGAGATTTCTCAGTTGGAGGTTGATGAGTTGTCACCAAGCTTTGTTGAACTTTCTCTGAATGAAACACATAAGCGCTCATATTACCAATTGGAGGTTTATCAAGCCCCAGGTTTCTGAGAATTTTTATAAATGCGAGTTTATGAGAAAAAATGATGAATGCAATGCACAAGAAGAGCAGCCGGAGCCGGCTTACAATTGTGCGGAATATTACTGTGGCATAAAAAATTACCTTTTAGGCGAAAGCACAACACGACGAAGATCGACTTTCTAATAGATGACGGAGCAACATGTCACGATGAAAGTCGATTTTTATTAAGTGGTGAGAGCCGGTTGCGACTAAAGTCATCTTTTTATTAAGTGGTGAGAGCCGGTTGCGACGAAAGTCGACTTTTTATTATGTGGCGAGAGCCGGCGACTGGTTAATTATTTTTCCAGTGCTGATTGAAGTGATGGGGCCCTCGTAGTGACCGGTTGAGTCCATGTGCTTGGCACTTCCCGTGCTTGCAAGGTGTGGTGAGGTTATCTTCTCGTCCACTTGCTTTTCTTCAACTAGGCGTCTGTAATCTTGCATGAAGTAGCATTGACTCCATGTGTGTTTAGCAGGATGACCCGGTTTGGAGTGCTTTGGGCATGGGTCTTGCATGACTCTGTCGTAGTCTCGGTATCTTGTCCCCAGGTCTGGTGAATCCCTTGGTGAGGGTTGCTTGCGTTTCCTGTTTTGCATCTGGTTTATGCTTTGTCCTTGTCGGTACCGGCTTTCATCGGATTTGGCATATCTGCGGATTACTGTTGGATATATGCTCTAGAGGCAAATAATATATGATTATTCCAATATATCTAAGCAAGTTCATAACCAGTTTCATACCGTGCTAGAACTGTGTCAGTGAAACAATGATACAGGTGTGGTATAGAAACCCCCAGAGTTCCTAGTTAGCCTCTACATCGATAACTAGTTCATGGTCAACATGATGGTCGTGGTTTCGCGATCATGGACAATTAAGTCTCTTGACTATGAGGTCACCTCACTGGTTAAGTGACGTGATGAACATTACCCAAAGTAAGCATTACAGCATGATCAAATCTTGTGAAGGTTCAGTGCTGTAATTACAGAACGTGGTAGACCGTTCCTTTGACCGTGAGTACGTGCATAATTGCTATCTTCCCGGATGCTTTGACCTACATCCTACCACCTGACTGAAATATGCGGGTCATAACGGTTGTATCTCTGGTATTCCGTGGAGATATGTTGAGGAGTATTGTTACAAGAGCGGGATTTGTCAACCCATATAATGGATAGATACTCGGGGCCTACTCGGTGAGATTCCATCCATAAAGCTGCAGCGTGTGACTGGGTCACGGGGATGAATATCACGGGAACGAGTGAATGAGGATTAGTTCGGAACGAGGTTGAACCAGACATAGGATGTCATTGATCGAATCTCGGAACAATCCAGTATCGCTGACAAAGGGAATGCTATACGGCGTAAGGTCCAATCGGTGTTTGATATCCGGAATGCACAGGGGTCATTATGGGCATCCAGGTCCCGTTGATGATCATTCACCGTAGCCTCATCTCGGTCATGACTGGAGTCTTCTCGGACCGTAGGGTAACACACTTAAGGGCTCGATGAAATCGGAGACCTTTTCGGAACCATCAGAGTAACCAGAGAATAAAGGAAACAACATTGGAGAAGTACCGTGTTGAACCAAAACAAATTGGGAGTGAACCGGAAGGTGTTCCGGAGCACCGGTAGATGGAATATCATGTTTTAGTTATTAATTAATTGAATTAATAATTAAAATCATTTTATTTCTAATTAATATGTGCAATGGGCCTTAGTGGAGAAAAAGGCCCATTAGGAGAAATAAAAGCGAAAAAAGAAAAAGGAAAGAAGGGGGAGGCGCCATGGGCCCTAGGGCCCATGAGGGGTGCGCCCCTCCCCCCCTTGGCCGGCCACCCCCCTTAGCAAAGGGACTTTAGTCCCACATTGCTAAGGGAGAGTGGTTGACTCTCTCCCCTCTGCCTATATATAGATGGGCAGGGTGCACATATTTAACACACAGAAATTCGTGAGAAATTAAATATTACTCCGAATTGAGATCGGTTTTCTCCGGTCTTCTCCCCTCCCTTGTCTCTTTCACGGTGGGCTCCCTAGTGTGAGCCTATAGTGGAATTGAGGCTTCTCTGCTAGAATCGGAGGCCGTCGGGCTGCCGAAGCTCCGTCCGGAGGTCTGCTTCCGCCACCTTCGCTGGATCGAAGAACGAAGGTCGTCATCGAGTCTTGTACGTGTGCGAGTACTACGAGGTGCTACACGTGTGGCACTACACCCATCCGGGTGCTCAACACAGCCAGGGGGCTGTGAAACTTGATCGGCTACATCAACCACGTTTGCGGGAACGTTTCCCGCGCAACGGACTACACCCCGAGGTATGTTATTTCCGCACTCTCTTCCGTTACGGTAATACGGCTAGCTAGATCTTGGGTTATGGGAACGCTAGTTAGAAAAATTTGTGTTTTCTGCTGCGAACCCCAACAGTGGTATCATGAGCTAGGTCTATGCTTAGTATTACTGTACGGATAGAACACATCGGGGATGTGGGCGTTGATTGTATGATTGTTACCCTCCCACGTGTACTTATTCACATCTACGGCATTGTTTGATGAAGCGGCCCCCAACCGACTTTACGCGTACACTTACGCGAGACTGGTTCCACGCTTGACATACGGCTTGTACCGTATAAAGTGGCTGGGGGGTGTCTGTCTCTCTACTTTAGCGGATGTGGCATTTGCAACGGAGGGCCCCGTGCGGGGTGTAATAGAGACAATCGTATGGTTGACAATGTGGTTGACTCGTAGGTTAAAACCTGTTTAACTATGAAAGCCCTAGCAGCCACGTAAAACTTGCAATATACAACTAGACCGTCTAAACCTTGTATTGCTAAGTGGGGGCTATCATTCGGTTGTTTGTGATGTAGCGATAGCTTTGCTATGTGTTATTAGTAAGTAGTAATCGTCATCATAAAACAAACTAAAATTGAGACACTGTAGACTTAGTGTTGCCATAGCTCAGACATCTTAAAACTTGCTAGTATAGGATACACGACGGTAGTGTCGGGACCCGGGGTTAGCGTATGCAAGTCCCGCTACGACATAGTCATATGGAGAGCCGAGAACCGTACCCACTTGCCTAAGCAGACAAGGCCAAGCACAGAACGTTCTCGGAGAGCATCCTACGTGAGGGGTATCCCATCCAGGCCGGATGATCAACTGAGATGGGTCCTCATCGTCCGCACACAAGTCTAATGATATGGGTGATGAACCCCCATATTCAAAGACAAGTCGCCTCAACCATACTATCGACTATCTCATAACCCTTACATAGACTTACTCCAGCCCGATCACTTAGTCGGGGTCTAGGGCGGGCTCGATCATACATCAAAGTGTGCACGAGACAGAGTCTCGAGCAATCGCATCGCGAGTCCCCAAGCTGCGCACATCTAAGGGCCACTTGGTGTATAAAAGACCGCCAGCCAGATCACAACTAAGGTCTCGAAAACCCATACAACGACATGCATGTTATAAACATACACGCAGCATACATGCCTTGTATGAACAGCAGGTATCATTGCAATTCTCTAAAAAGTATATATCTTTATTAAATAACTCTTACAGAGTGCACACAGAGATCACAAGCATGTGATCCAACATTACATCAAGTATGCGGAAGCAAAGTAGGTCTGAGTACAGACAAGTTTAACAAATGGCTTAGAGAAGCCTTATCTAAAAACAAGCCCTCCACGAGGGAACCAGTCGTCTGACTGGGACTACACTAGCTTGGTCTTGGTCTGAGTCTTCAATCTTCGAGCTTCAGGTAGAAGTCACCAACGGGGTCGGTGGGTTCATCTGAAACATAGATTAAGCAAACGTGAGTACAAAATCATACTCAGCAAGACTTACATAGGAGCTATACTACTCATGCACATGTAACAAGGTAAAGGGAGGTGGGGTTTCACTTGCAGAAGTGCCAGCTTTTGACTTGGCTAATCCTGAACTATGAATACCAGACTTGAGGTGAGAAGCGTACACGAGTCCACTACATCTCTTCAACCAATTACACCACTATGGTTACTTCCTCGACTTCCCCACGAGAAGCACACCATAGCACTCACGCTTATCTTGCGGGTTTTAGAAGTATCCAGTCCAAGTTGTCTAATAATCGAGCACAGCTCTCCAAGCAGTCCTTAACCGCAGACGCGGCTATTCGAATAGTTTTGTTAACCTTGCAAGGGTGTACCGCTACACACACACACTCATCAGTTACCGCCTGGGAGTGGGACCCTTCAAGCGGGTACCGGCGAGGATGTTGCCACAACACTTCGCCCACAGCTCCGTTCTAGTCCAGAGAGTCGCCTATCTGAGGGGGATCTGTATGGAAGTCCGGCCGAGGTTCCAGTACAGCCTCAAACGATGTGTGTAGGGTCCCAAGCCGGTCTTGAAAAGCCGTTCATCCACTTCGCAGACCGTGCCACAACCCTACCAGAACTCCGAACTACTGCGACTTCTGGGTGTCGAACGGGGTGAGGTACTAGGTCGAGAGGGGTCAGTGAGCCCAATGTGTGGTTGTACTCTTCTTCTTGGATCACTACACAAGAACTCGGGCTTAGGGCGGTGTTCAACGAGACAACCCACTGTGTACTCCTACACAGCCTCTCATCGTTCACCTTGTATTAGGGTAGATTCACCAACACGTTTCACTTTCATCAACATCATGTTTATCATCATCCCGACTCACATCATAAGCAACCTTATTGTATCACTAAGCATGCAATAAGCAGTAACAGTTGCAGGGGCCACATGATATCAACCAACTCCTACATCTGCTAGGATTGTGGTTTGCTTACTACTGTGACAAGATGATAGGTCATGCAAAGGATATGGGTTCAACTATACGGTAGAAACGTTATCATGGTGATCATCCTAAATAGTGCATAAGCGAGACATGAGAGGGAAGTGGGATTTTATCGACATGAACAATGGGGGTTTGCTTGCCTTGCTGACGAGGTTTCGATACGGTGTCTTCAACGAAGGGGGTGATCTCGAGCTCCGGTTCCACCTCTACTCGACAACAACAAACAAGGAAGCAATATAAATACAATGCACAAACACATGGTTGAAGGTTGAAACTTGATGTATATGTTTCTGATGTGTTTGGGCAATTCCATTTAAATGGAGTATATTGCATTTGAAATGCAATTTAAAACTCCAATTTGAATTCAAACTTGATCAACTTACATGTGTCATTGTTTGATCATTTTTAATCATCTTCAAATGTGTATGATATGCCTCTGAAGTGTGGTTGAATTGTAGCTTAAAACCATGGTCCAAGTTGCAAGATCAATTGATTTGAATTTGAATTAAATTCAAATAAACCAAATGACATATGCTACTGGTCCAATTTTAAAATCAACTCAAACATAGTTGAAAGTTACATATTTGGAAAGATAATTTTCTCCTGATCATTTTTCATATATTATTTGCTATATTTGGAGTTAGGATGAATTAATTATGAATTTCCAAAGTTTACCCTATTTTCTGTTATTTAAATGAATTTCCTTATTTCTTTTAAATGTTTTTCGGTTTATTGCGTCACTAGGACGTCATGCTGGCGTCAGGGGGTTTTGACCCGAGTCAAACTGACAAGGGGTCCCACTGGTCAGCCTCTGCGGTTTTAAACCCGTGGTTAACTTAATTAAGCAGAGGGATTAGGGCTGGGGCCGCACCTGTCATAGAGAGGAGGGGGGTTAGGAGAGTGATTAGGGCCTAAGTGCCCGGCGGTTAGCCGCCGGCGACCATGGGCATGGCGGCGCTCGGCCGAGGTGTGGTTTTCGGGCACGGGGGAGAGGGCTGGGGGTACGGGCGTGTGCGGAATGAACTCGCGCGTCTGCTGGTGCTAGCAGGGGATCACGGGGAGGCCCGAGGCCATGGCTACGACGGAAATGGCGGCGGCCGGAGCACGGTGCTCGCCGGACTTGGGTTAACGGCCACGAGAGAGGGAGTGGAGAGTACTGGCCAGTAGCTAGCGCTTGCGCGAGTCTTCTGGAGTAATCGGGGGTTCAAGGGGACGCTCTGGTGCGCGACCTCGACGAAGCCCGCGGTGGCCGGCTGCTGACCTAGACGAACACGACGACAGCGGCCGCGGAAAGAGCGTTGGGAGGAGGAAAACGACGCGGGGTGCTCACCAGAGCTCAATGGAGAGCATGGAGAGGCCGGAGGGGGCTCGGCGGCGTCCAATTTCTCGCCGGAATCTTCTGCGGCCGGCGGTGACTCGGCGACGAAGGCGTCGGCTCCAGAGCTTCAAGAGCTCGATTGGGTGCGCGGGAAGACGAAGCCGATGGTTCCGGTGCTCCTGAACACTTCAGCTCGGCGAGAGGAGGCCGTTGGCCACGACTGGGCACGGCGGCGCTCTCCGGTGGATTCTCGGGTGGCGTCGAATCCGGCGAGGGAGAGGCGGAGAGATCGCGGCGAGAGGGGGAAGAAGGTGCGGGGCTTCTGGGCGCTTGCGTGGCTCCAGGAGAGGGCAGGGGGTGGCCTAGAAGGGCCTCGTCGGCGTCCACGGTGACCAGCCCTCCACGGAGCTGCTTGGAACGGTGGGGAAGAAGATGACACGGGAGTGGCTGGGCTGGGCCGAGGCCGAGGCGAGTGGGTCTCGCTTGAGGCGCAAGGTAAGCTCTGTTGTTCTTCTTTTCCTTTTTATTTTTCTGTTTCATTTGTTTTGCCTAGATTTAAATAGCTAGGCAATTTTAATAAATGTCAAATTCTTTTATAAATCCTAGGTGACCAGTAGCTAGCCACATAACTAATTTGGACATTTTTGAAATTCAAAACATTTGAATTTCAATTCAAATAGGGGTAAACTTTAATTTCCAGAGCACCTTTTGAATATTAGAAAATTCCATGTGCTTGGGATTGATCCCAAACCATTTTTAAAATGATCAGCACCATTTATAGGAATTTTCCAAATGTTCAAATGATTTTTGGAAAAAGATTTTTATCTGGCCATTTGATTTAAATTCTCAGGGCTTTTCTTTTCCCCATTTTTGATTTTCTTTTTGAAATTTTTGCATGATGCAAAGTAGCACTTGATCCTAGCACATACCTAACTTGGGGTTGTGACAACTCGCCCCCACTCAAAAGAATCTCGTCCCGAGATTCAGAAGTCTGCGGGAGGAAGGAGGGGTACTCAGCACGAAGACGGTCTTCTCTTTCCCACGTGGCTTCTTTCTCTGAGTGGTGAGACCACTGAACTTTCAGAAACTTGATCTTCTTTCCGCGAGTGACACGCTCTGCTGAATCAAGAACACGAACAGGGTATTCTCGATAAGAAAGGTCATCTTGTAGATCAAGCGTTTCATGGTCGACTTCGCGGATGGGGTCCTTGAAGCAACGCCTGAGTTGTGACACATGGAATACATCATGTACTCGGAAAAGGTGCGGGGGTAGTTCAAGTTGGTAGGCAACTTCTCCACGTTTAGCAAGAATGCGGAAAGGTCCGATGTAACGTGGGGCCAACTTGCCTTTGATACCGAAACGTTGGGTTCCCTTCAGAGGAGTAACCCGGAGGTAAGCCTTCTCATCCAGATTGTAGCTTTCTTTTCTATGATGACGATCATAGTAGCTTTTCTGACGAGACTGTGCGGCTTTCAAACGATCACGGACAATGCGAACTTGCTCTTCTGCTTCCTTGATCATATCCGGTCCAAAGAGTTGTCGTTCACCGGTTTCTGACCAGTTTAGGGGTGTTCGACATCGTCGTCCATATAGGAGTTCAAAAGGAGCCATGTTCAGACTAGATTGAAAACTATTGTTATAAGAAAATTCGGCAAATGGAAGAGACTTCTCCCAATTCTTTCCGAAAGATATAACACAAGCTCTGAGCATGTCTTCAAGAATTTGGTTAACCCTTTCGACTTGACCACTAGACTGAGGATGGAAAGCCGTACTAAAGGAGAGATGAGTTCCCATAGCACGTTGGAAGCTTCCCCAAAATCTAGAGGTGAAAAGGCTACCACGATCAGAATTGATCTCCAAAGGAACACCGTGAAGAGACACAATTCTAGAGACATACAAGTCTGCTAACTGGCTAGCAGTTATAGACTCGCGAACTGGAAGGAAGTGAGCAACTTTGGAAAGCCTATCTATGACAACGAACATGGCATTGTTTCCTTTCTGGGTTCTTGGAAAGCCGGTGATGAAATCCATACCGACTTTGTCCCATTTCCACTCGGGAATAGACAAAGGTTGAAGTGTACCAGCAGGTCTTTGATGTTCTGCCTTAATGCGACGACAAACATCACATTCGGCAACAAATTGAGCAATGTCTCTCTTCATCCTAGTCCATCAAAATCTCTGTCGTAGATCTCGGTACATTTTTGTGCTACCGGGATGAATCGAGAGGGGTGTGTCATGGGCTTCTTTGAGGATGAGTTGCCTTAGAGCCCTATTCTTAGGTACTACCAAACGATTTCCAAAGAATACCGTTCCTTTACTATCTGTGGAGAAACATTTAGCAACTCCGCTAGCAATGTTCTCTTTGATCCGGCGTACACCTCGTGCACGCCTTTGGGCAACTATGATTCGATCCTCAAGGGTTGGTTTCGCCACCAAGTTGAAAAGAGATCCACGAGGAAGAATCTCGAGATTGAGCTTGCGAAAGTTCTCATGAAGAAGTGGTTGATACTGCTGTAGCATGAGGTTGTTACAGTACGACTTACGACTTAGTGCATCAGCCATGACATTGGCTTTGCCTGGGGTGTAAGAAATTCCTAAGTCATAATCTTTTATCAACTCAATCCAGCGTCTTTGCCTGAGATTAAGATCTGGCTGGGTGAAAATGTATTTGAGGCTTTGGTGGTCGGAATAGATCTCGCAACGGTTACCAAGGAGGTAATTTCGCCAAGTTGTTAGGGCATGAACTACGGCAGCGAGTTCAAGATCATGGGTAGGATAGTTCTCTTCATGTGGCCGCAACTGGCGTGAGGCATAAGCTACCACATGTCGATCTTGCAGAAGTATGCATCCTAACCCTTGCCGTGATGCGTCACAATAGATCTCGAAATCCTTTTTGGTGTCTGGAGGTGCAAGTACGGGTGCAGAAGTCAATCTTCTTTTTAGCTCTTGAAAGCTTTCCTCGCACTTGGAAGTCCATAGGAATTTCTTATCTTTCTTGAGGAGTTCAGTCAGGGGCTTTGCAACTTTAGAAAAGTTCTCGACGAAGCGACGACAATAGCTGGCTAGGCCAAGAAAACTCCTAACTTGCTTAACCGATTCAGGTGGAGTCCAGTCAAGGACGGCCTGAACTCTCTCGGGATTCACAGCAATGCCTTTTGCAGAAATCACGTGGCCTAAGTAGGTCACTTCTGGTAGCCAAAATTCACACTTGGAGAATTTAGCATACAGGCGATGCTCTCTAAGTTTCATCAATACCAGCCTTAGGTGTTCGGCATGTTCTTCTTCGTTCTTCGAGTAGATGAGAATGTCATCGAGATAAACTACAACAAATTTATCTAGGTACTCCATGAAGATCGAATTCATCATGCGCGAGAAAGTGGCGGGGGCATTGGTTAAACCAAAGGACATGACGGTATACTCATAAAGACCATAACGAGTAGTGAAAGCCGTTTTGGGAATATCCTCGTTTCGGATTTTGATTTGATGATAACCTAATCTCAAATCCATCTTGGAGAAGACAGAGGATCCAGCAAGTTGATCATAAAGATCATTGATCCTGGGCAGTGGGTACTTGTTCTTTATCGTCGCTAAATTTAGCGGGCGATAGTCTACGCACATCCTCTCTTTTCCATCTTTCCTCGTTACGAACAGAACGGGGCAACCCCATGGCGATGAGCTAGGGAGGATGAAGCCTTTTTCCAACAAAGCTTCCAGTTGGGTTTTAAGCTCAGCTAACTCACGTGGGGCCATTTTCTATGGGCGTCTGGAAATGGGTGCGGTTCCTGGGGCAAGATCCACTATGAATTCTACACATCTGTCGGGTGGCATTCCCGGCAGCTCTTCAGGAAAGACATCCGGGAAGTCACGAACCACCGGAACATCTTGAGGTCAGGAAGGGGAAGCACATTCAAAGATTGTACTTGGTTTCTTGTTCTGGTTGAGGTGTAATCTATTGTCTGGCCTAAAGGATGTGTAAGTCTAACTGATTTGGCTTTACAATCAAGAAAAGCATGTTGTCTTGATAACCAATCCATACCAAGGATGACATCAATGTCTGAAGACTTGAGGGCTATGAGTGAAGCAAGGAATATTAAACCCTCAATTGCAATTTGATTGCCATGGCTTACTCTATTAGTTTGCCACTTGGAACCAGGAGTTTGAATGATCATAGGGGTGAACATTTCCTCAAAGGATACATCATGCCGAAGTGCATAACTCTCCGACATGAATGAGTGAGATGCTCCTGGATCGAAAAGAACGGAAGTGGAAACAAAATTGACTGGGAGCGTGCCAAGAATGACGTCAGAAGTACTATCAGTTTCCTCAGTTGAGATTTGGTTCACACGTCGATTGGGTGCGCGGGAAGACGAAGCCGATGGTTCCGGTGCTCCTGGACACTTCATCTCGGCGAGAGGAGGCCGTTGGCCACGACTGGGCACGGCGGCGCTCTCCGGTGGGTTCTCGGGTGGCGTCGAATCCGGCGAGGGAGAGGCGGAGAGATCGCGGCGAGAGGGGGAAGAAGGTGCGGGGCTTCTGGGCGCTTGCGTGGCTCCAGGAGAGGGCAGGGGGTGGCCTAGAAGGGCCTCGTCGGCGTCCACGGCGACCAGCCCTCCACGGAGCTGCTTGGAACGGTGGGGAAGAAGATGACACGGGAGTGGCTGGGCTGGGCCGAGGCCGAGGCGAGTGGGTCTCGCTTGAGGCGCAAGGTAAGCTCTGTTGTTCTTCTTTTCCTTTTTATTTTTCTGTTTCATTTGTTTTGCCTAGATTTAAATAGCTAGGCATTTTTAATAAATGTCCAAATACTTTTATAAATCCTAGGTGACCAGTAGCTAGCCACATAACTAATTTGGACATTTTTGAAATTCAAAACATTTGAATTTCAATTCAAATAGGGGTAAACTTTAATTTCCAGAGCACCTTTTGAATATTAGAAAATTCCATGTGCTTGGGATTGATCCCAAACCATTTTTAAAATGATCAGCACCATTTATAGGAATTTTCCAAATGTTCAAATGATTTTTGGAAAAAGATTTTTATCTGGCCATTTGATTTAAATTCTCAGGGCTTTTCTTTTCCCCATTTTTGATTTTCTTTTTGAAAATTTTGCATGATGCAAAGTAGCACTTGATCCTAGCACATACCTAACTTGGGGTTGTGACAGGTAGCATGTGATAAGATGATCCCTTAACAAAGCCAAACACAAGTATTCTACCGAAGTGTGCACCGCCTGGAAGGTTCTCCCATATGGCTTGATGCTCCGTACATACCGGAATTGTCCTACATATTCAATGGAGTTCGCATGAGGTTCGGTTCGGCAAGCCTGGCATATGAAGATATGGCCTTGCTGAGCAGCATATAACATGGAGTTTAATTTGGCGAGCCTAGCATATGCAGATATGGCCTCGGAATACTAGAGATCGAAAGATCGAGCATGAGTCACAGTACATATAAGATAATGTGATCGCACAAGTTGTTGTCTACCTTTGAAACTGACCCGTCGGCCGTGTGATATTCGAGGTCGGGCAGTGAATCTGGATCATGTAATCACTAAAACTTCCTAGGGATGAATTGTTTTAGTGCGAGCTCATTTATAATATGATTATATGAACTCATTGTTGTGAACTAGTCTTAATTGTGTTCCTTGCAATTATGTTTGTAGAAAAATGGATAGTATCCAGTACCTTGAATTGGTTTCCTTCTTACATGGTGAAAGACTTAAAGAAAATGGGTCAAACTTCATTAGTTGGTACTTACGCCTTAGAACCGTGCTCAAGAGAATCAACCTTTCATTTTAACTAAAAAACATGTGGGAAACCCTCCAGCAAACGACATGGATGCACAAGCGGCGATTGATTATCAGTATCGTCGAAGGACATATGCCATAGCTAAGGGTATCATAGAAACCAGCATTCCGCAACCTTTGCGTGAGGAGTATGCTGATTTGGATACATATGATATGATCGATGAGCTGAAGTCATCAAACTTGCATCGGTTTAGAGTTGCCAGATTTGAGTTAGAAAGTGAGTTTCTCTCTACAAAGATGGAAGAAGGCTCTTCCCTGAAGGCACACTTGGCCAAGATGCATGAGATACATCTGAGCCTCATAGATGACTTTGACTATGGAACCACACATGAGTCTGCGATATACACGGTGTTACACTTGCTTCCACCAAGCTATACAGACCATGTCCATGGCTATGTCGGCAGAGGTGAAAGCCTCGAGTTCTCTGACTTCATGGATAGACTTCAGTACCTGGAGGTTGAACCCATTGAAGGAGAAGTTGTTGATGGAGAAGGTATATACTTGATATACTTTATAAATGTTTATTCCCTTATACAACATTTGCAGTAAATGAGTGATGGCTTCTCGCCCTTCGTTGGTTACCCCAAGTGGAAGGTTTGAGATGTAGTGCAGCAACAATTTTCCCTCGGTGAAGATACCAAGGTTTGTCTCCAGTAGGACTCCAGAGATGATAAGTAGGTGTCAGCGGCGCAACTGACACGGACCTGCACACAGACACAGATAACTTTGTTCCCAACGAAGTTCAGAGAGGTTGTCAATCTCTCCGGTCTTGTTGTTCACAAAGGATAAAACGCAAGGGATAACGATAGCAAGTAAAAGCAGTAAAGTAAATATAGCTTGGAAATAATAATGAGGATATGGACCGGGATACGTGATGTTCACTAGTGATGTCTCTCTCCCAAAAGACGATAAAACTGCTATGCGAGGTAAACAAATTACAGAAGGGCAATTGACAGGATTATGAACGCACCGCAATGCTAACACTACTGGAAAAATAGCTATAGATAATATGGACACTAATGGCGCACCACATGTCCAGTGCGCCATTACTAAATAGCAATGGCGCACCAAGCACAGATGCACCATTATTACCCTTACTACTAATGGCGCACTAGAACAGGAGTGTGCCACCGCCAATTCGCTTCTGGACCAGCCCCCCTCCCCTGACTTAGCAATGGCGCACTTCCCGGAAGTGCGCCATAAGCCACCATGGATGCTAATGGCTCACTTCCGGTATGTGCGCCATTGCTAAGTCAGGGGAGGGGTGGGCCCAGTCCTGATGACACATCAATAGCGCATATCCTAGACGTGCGCCATTACTAAGTGTGGAACAGCAATGGCGCATTTAAGCACGGTGCGCCATTACTGTTCTGGTCCCCCCTCTCTGGCCCCTGGTCTCCTCTCCCAGAGATAGTAATGGCGCACCTCTAGTGGGTGCACCATTAGCTCCCATACTTAGTAATGGCGCATATTGGTGAAGGTGCGCCATTATTAAGTCTGGGAGCAGCTAGATATTTTGCAACCACCCTACCACACTCACTTTCTCCACCTCCACCTCCAACTAGCTTCTCTCGGTTCCTTTCTTCTCCTCACCTTATTTACACCATAGATCTACCCAAAATAAGTAGTTGTATCTCCTTTTTTCACTGGTAAGTAAGGTATATCTCTTTATTGTTGTGTAGATCTAGTTTGTCTCTCACGAACACACTTTTTGTCGGTGTATATGTGTGGTGTGATGTGATGATCATGGGGTATATATGTGTGGTGTGATGTGATGATCATGGGGTATATATGTATGTGTGTGTGATGATTGTTTGCAGGTACCTCACATATGCATGCGATAGTTGCCAATATTTTGCCGGAATGTTGATTCATTTCCGTTTCGGCGAAAATTTGGCACACTTTGCATTCTTTTTTGTCCTAATAATTAGGCAAGGTCATGCCAAAAAAAATTGGTTCTAAAATATCGTTTTCCTCTATGCCCCGCAGGCGACCATGGTTTGCAAGATGACCGGAGGCATCGTGGATAGGTTTTTGAGCTCCGCGAAGGCCGAGATGATTCAAAAGAACGAGACGGAGATAAGATGTCCGTGTCAAAGATGCAAGCTGAAGTGCCTTTTGGACCCGGATTCACAAACAATAAAGGGGCACCTGCTCACGCGTGGTTTCATGGATGGCTATCGGTGGCAAGGTGATGAAGAAGATTATGAATTAGTCCAGGGTGGCCGGGCAACAGTAAGCAGAAATAGTGCCGAGGTCGGGCGAGAAGATGAAGAATCTCCCGGACATGATCACGATGCAGGACACAATCATCATGTAGAAGATGCCGGACATGATCATGAGGAAGATCAAGACGAGGGGCATGATCATCATGAAGATGAAGATGCCAGAGAAGACGGCGATGATGGACCATCGTCGATGGACTGGGTGCAGGACCCTCATCTTCAAGATTTGCTTTTGAACCAGACGAGTAATAACGCAAGAGCTGCCGCCTGAGAGAAAGCCAAGCTGAATCAACTTGAGATGGATGCAGTTACTCCATTGTATGAAGGATGCAATCCTGAGGATACCCGCCTGAAAGTAGCGCTCATGGCTCTGGAGATGAAAGTAACACATAAAATGACCGACACATGCTTCGACGAAAACATGTCATTCTGGCAAGACCTTCTTCCCAAGGGGAACACGTGCCCGACCAGTTTCAATGAGGCGAAGAAAATCGTGTGTCCTCTGGATTTACCGCATGTTAGATACCATGTCTGCGTTAACGATTGCATCATTTATCGGCATGAGTACGCGGAGTCTACCGTATGTCCGAAGTGCGGCGCCAGTCGATACAACAAGAAGAAGAAAGCTCCTCAAAAAACGGTGTGGTACTTTCCGATCATTCCTCGTCTACAGCGTTATTTCGTGGACCCTAAGCAAGCTAAGCTCATGCGCTGGCATGCGGAAAGGAAGCAGCAAAAAGAAGAAGCTGAAAAAAATGATCCAGAAAAAGATAGGATGTTGAGTCACCCTTCTGATGGGACCCAGTGGGAGGCATTGAACTTCGAGGAGGACTTTGGGAAGGATCCAAGGAACGTAGTGTTGGTCGCGAGCACCGATGGAGTCAATCCTTTCGGAAACCAGAGCAACACACATAGCACCTGGCCAGTGTTTGTGTGCATGTACAACATCCCCCCTGGGAGTGCATGAAGAGAAAGTACATGCACATGAGTGTGCTAATTGAAGGGCCGAAACAACCAGGAAACAACCTCAATCTGTATCTAGGGATCCTAAAAGAGGAGCTAGATACGCTATGGAGAACGCCAGTCAATACGTGGGACGCTCTAGAAGAAACATATTTCCCTATGAAAGCCGCACTGCTCACGACGGTCCACGACTATCTCGGTTTAGGGTATGTCGCGGGGCAGGTGGTCCACGGACAATGTGGATGCGCTAGGTGCATGGACGACACAACGTATCACCAGCTACCTAAGGATCCCGGGTCTTCAAAAACCGTGTTCATGGGACATCGAAGATGGCTTCCTCACAATGACCCATGGAGAAAACGCAAGGATCTGTTCGATGGAACAGCCGAACCCCGAAAGGCCCCATGTAGGAGGAGCGGCACCAAAATAGACATGTTGTTGACAAATTGGAAAGAGTGCCCACCTCCAGGAAAGATCAATTCTAAGCGAAAGGCGCCAGAGCCGCTGTTGAAGGTCTGGAAAACGAGGTCTGTTTTTTGGGACTTGCCGTACTGGAACATCCTCGGTGTGCCAAACAGCCTTGATGTCATGCATATCACGAAGAATGTGTGCGAGAGTATGCTTGCTACCCTACTCAACATGCCAGAAAAGACCAAAGATGGGCCGAAAGCAAGGGAAGACTTGCTATCAATGGGCATCAGGGAGGAGCTTCACGCAAACCGCCCTAATGATGATGATGATGATGACGACGACGACGATGATGATGAGCCACCGGAGGACACGGAAAGTCGTCGCAAAGGCAAAAAGGCCAAGAAGCAGAGCGAACATTATTACTGCCCCCCCACGTGCTTCACTCTAAGTCAGAAGGAGATCCAGCAGTTGATCAACTGCCTCCTAGGAATAAAACTTCCTTACGGTTTCGCTGGGAAGATCAGCAGATACCTAGACTCAGCGAAGCAGAGGTTCAGCGGGATGAAGTCTCACCACACGTGCTGATGAAGCAGCTACTTCCGGTTGCAATGCGCGGGATCATGGATGACCACGTCCGTGAAACGCTATTTGGCCTATGCAACTTTTTTGATGTCATCTCTCAGAAGTCGGTTGGCGTGAGGCAACTCAGAAGGCTACAAGAAGAGATCGTGGTGATATTATGCGAGCTCGAGATATACTTCCCACCTGCATTCTTTGATGTCATGGTGCATCTCCTCGTCCATATCGTGGATGATATCATCCAACTCGGGCCGACGTTCCTGCACAGCATGATGCCGTTCAAAAGGATGAATGGTGTGATCAAAGGATACGTTCGCAACAGGGCACGTCTAGATGGAAGCATAGCCCAAGGCTTTCTGACCGAAGAGTGCATCTCCTTTTGCACGAATTATCTAGGCATCGATAACCCCGTTGGTCTGCCCGTCAACAGGCATCTCGGCAGGCTCGCTGGATGTGGTCACCGCGAGGGTCGCCGTGAAATGCATGCCGACTTCCAGGGTCGACTCGCCGACTTTGAAAGAGCAAACCTAGTCGCGCTCCAACACATTGACTTGGTCGATCTTTGGGTACGCCGGACAACTCGGGTGCATTCTCTGGGGCACCGTCTCGATCAACACCGAGAACCTAAGGCATCATGACCGAGCGAATTTGCGCAACCTCCTCTTCACGAAGATGCACAACCGATACAAGTTCCCCGCTCAATTCGCAAACACACGACTCCACGGGAATAAAGTGAACAGTGCCGCCCTCACGAAGATGAGCACATCCCTGGCTACTTGGAGAAGCACGATGAATAAAATGATTAATAAAGGTGTTAGTTACGAGAAGATCAAGGAGTCAAATCCTTCGATCAGCAAAACTGACTACGAGGAGTTCAAGCTCAAGTGCGAGGACACCTCAACCAGTGAATCGAGTCAGTGGGGGAAAAGTATGCAGGAATTGAACTTAGGGGTTCACAGACTCGGTTCCGGCAGTTACAGAGTGGCGGAACCGAAATGGGACAAGGAGGACGCGGAGCGTGCCGCGCAAGGCCTACCGCCCCTCTTCAAAAAATACGGAGATAAGCCTACAGATAACTATGTCAGGGCCCGATACAAGAGGAACCCGGTAATAGGGGAGCTTACGACGGATCCGAAGGTGGAGGAGCTTGAGCGTCTTCTGGTAAAGAATACCTCCCCATGTTAAATTAGCTCCATATGGTTGCATTTTAAAATTAGCGAAGCCAAATTTCTGAATGGTCCCCGCGTTCCTTGTGCAGGAAACTGAAGGCAGCAGTGCGGGGTCCCCGCCTATCGCCCCTTGGGACAACTCTTTAAATAGGGCGATCAACACACTCAAGAAAAAGGATAAGCTTAGTAAGCCGTCGTCAGCTGGTCGTGTGTCCGGCAAAGGCTGTTCCACAAAATGGTCGAACTACTATAGTACTAGGCGAAAGGAGAAAAGCACTAGCGGCTCGGAGGCACAACTCCAGGAAAAAATGGAGCAGATTCCACGCATTGTGGAAGAACAAGTTGGACAGGCGCTCAGCAACATGATGCCTTCCTTGTTTGTGTTCATGCGAGACTGGCTTGCGAGTGGTCAAGTGGGGTTGCCCCCGATTCCCAGCGTCATGGGAAACAACTCTCACAACGCGACGACAGCGGCGGTGGCCCCGTTGGTGTCCCCGGCGGTGGATGCGTTTGTGACCCCGACGGCGGCCAGGACGGTGCCCCCGGCTGCGGCCGCGATGGTGACCCCGATGACGGATGCGTTTGTGACCCCGACGGCGGCGCAAGTATTTGAGCGTAAAACACCAACGCCCGGCACCTCAGGAGCAAGCGCCCCCTCCGTCACATGCCCACCCGCCGTTGGCGGTCCATCGACATTAGCCGAGCTCGACGCCATCACGGTAACTAAGCCTCAGACGATGACTTCATCTCCTTTTGCCTTTGACTGGGCATCCTTGACGCCCTACACGTTTTCACAGGGCACCGTCAACGTTCCATGCACTCTCCTGCACTTCATGGATGAGGAGTTGGTCGATGTTGCCGTGGGCAGAATCGTTCAACCGGGCATCCGCGTGTTCCATGGTAATCCGATGCCAGCCAACGTGTATAAGGTTCAATTGATTCGGGTGCGGGATGGCTACGGCGAAATATTACCTCCCTATCGACCCCCTGGAGCCGAGGACGAAGATGTGATGGACCTCCACGGCTGCTTGAACTAGAGCATGCTTTGGCCGAAGAGCCAGATTCGTTTGGGGGTGGGGAACTACTCCACCCCACCGCCAGTCGTGTCGGCGCCAAGCCATGCCAAGACCGCTGCAACGCCGTCGGCTGATCCGGGCCACCACCCCACGGACATCGATGTGGCACAAGATCGGAGCAACACCAACACCAACACACTACTTGCCCGTGTCGATGACTTCTACGAGGAACTCGATGGGTGCGACATGGACGACCTTTTCCCGCCTGCTTCTCAAGAACCAAACCTTGGTGCAAAAGACTCCTCCCACCCATCTCGTAGCGCGGAGATGAATTCCAACAATAAGCGTCGACTGTTCAGTTCTCAGGAGACGCCTCCAGCTGCCGCCTTCACCGAGGCTGAGATGGCCGAGGCGCGAAATGTTATCAGCCCCAACACACTCTAGAAGGCGGTCTCCGAGCAGGTAAAGGTCCCATTACATGAGAAGACGAAGAAGAAGGGACGAACAAGAAGGAGGAAGGGTCCCACTACTGCGAGCCAGCCGGCACCGACGATCCGTGCTCAAGACGGGCCACCAAGACCCGACGGAATCATGTCGAGGGTGCATGTAGCGGGTAGGCCGATGCTATCTGCTGCAATGCTCGATGCTGCAACCGGCGTTATGAAGAGTCTGCATGACGTTGTTCTGAATACAGAGACGCGGCGTCTTAGAGAGAATGATGTGGCATACCCAGTTTTCACCGCCAAGGTGCCAGAGGGAAAGGGCTTTGTTGCTTGCGACATCGGACGTGTGATCTTCCTGCGGTTTGATGACATCTTCGCTATGTTTCACCTTTTTCCGCTGCACTACACATTCGTTCGGCTATTTGCGCTCAGTATGCAGATGCGGATCATTAGAGACAAGACCCCGAACATCGTTATAGTCGACCCCTTCTACATGCGTGCCAAGCTCTTCACCAGCCCCGGGGACCGGCGACTCGCTAGTGATTACCTCGAAGACGTCATTATGGCGAACAAGGATAAGGAAAACTTCCTCCTGCCTTACTTTCCCGAGTAAGTCATCCCCTCACGTCACCATAACGTACATTAGGTTTTGCTTAGATTTCGGTCGTTCTTTACCTCCTAACATCTTTGTTGTGTGCAGTGATCAAACAAAGTGCACACTCATCGCTCTAAACCCGAAATGGTCCATGGCCACGTATTTGGACCCGGACCGTGAGTCGAACAAAGACTACACAAATATCAAGAAAGTTCTCGATGAGGCTCTCTCCCGCTACCCCAAATCTGGAGTCACCTTCAAGAAGGAAGTTGTAAGGTACGGCCCGCATGTGTTCACTCACGTAACAAAGTTTGCCTGCGTCAAGCAGCCGCCTGGCGGTCAGAAGGATGCCTACTACGCCATCCATCACATGCGGGCGTTCGTACGGGACCAGCAGCAGCTTACGCCCCCAGCTCATCTCAAGCACTGGGCCGAACGCTTGTCGGTAATCCAAGACGCCGACCTCAGACAAGAATTCTTTCGCATCCAGTCGGAGTTGGCAGGAATCATCTCTGAAGATGTCCTTCGTAACACGGGGGAGTTCTACCTCAACAATCAACTGTCCAACCATGAAATAGATACAATGCTAAGATTGCAGGCTGACGGCGATCGCTCATTCATGACCATCACAAAAGACGGCGGCTTCACCCACGCTCCGGCCCGTGAGCGGAGTCAAAAGTCTTGATGCCCATGCGCCTAGCTATGTAGTTCTGGACTATCGACGAGATCTCGTGTGTGTTGTATAAACTTTTATGAACTTGTCTGTACATATGTCTCCTTAGTTTAAACAGTCATCATTCAACTTATATGTAATCGATGCTATTTATTACTAGGACCATGAACCGTGTGCTATTAATGTGTGTAGCTTTTCTCGTCCTTTGGTCCTTAATTTTGTTGTATACGTATGCACCGCTTAATATATGTAAGTTTCTCTTTATGTTTTGTTTGTCCAGTGCATAAAGAAGATGCCATCGTATGTCGTGTACATTGGTAGGATTCCCGGAGTCTACGACGACTGGGAGGATTGTCGGAGACAGGTTCACCGTTTTAGCGGTAACAGTTACAAAGGGTACCCCACAAGGGCGGAGGCGGAAGCTAGATACGCGCGATATCTAGCGAGGGAGAGGAGGGAGCGGAGGAGGAACCGGATGAAGATCACTTTGATCACGATGATGCTTATCGTGATCTCCACCCTCTTCTTCAATGTCATGGTAGTTTAGATATATCGACTTGTAATGTGATCAAACTCGCTACTCGAGACTTGTAATGTTCTAACTTGATCAATATTTTGAATTTGGAGACTAATTAATATGATGATTTGTAATCGGAGACTAATCTTCTATTTTATTTGATAAATTTGTTGTTTATATTTGTGCTGTTTATAAATCTGCTGTTTATATCTGTTTGTAACCTGTGCAAATACAGAAAAGCAAAAGAAAAAAACATAATATTCATAGTAATGGCGCACATAGTGTGCCTCAGTGGCGCATGTGTAGAAACACAGCAATGGCGCACTTCCTAAAAGTGCGCCATTAGTAACCCAGAGCACAACATACAGATATGGTGGGACCAGTAACTTTAGTGGCGCATTTGTGGCCTTAGTAATGGCGCCCTTCCGGTGCGCCATTAGTGTACAAGATAGTAATGGCGCACCAGAAGTGTGCCATTACTATCACTTACTAATGGCGTGCTAGTAATGGCGCCATTAATGTCAAAATACAGTGCGCCATTAGAGCCCTTTTTTCTAGTAGTGTAACTATGCTACAAAATAAAGGAAGAGGCTCAAAAGCATGGGCAGTATGCCAAAACAAGTAGACCGAAATCCATCTGCATCTACTACTAATCATCCACCTTGAGATATCTATCCAGAACATCTCGCTGGTATTAAGTTGCAAGCCCCACCCAAAGTGTAAACCCAAAGCAACAGACAACTGCATTAAAAAGAACTTTGCGTAAAGTAAACAATCCTTGTAACCGTTGTTACAAGCACCGTTGTTTTCCCCCTTGTGGCAACAGCACATCCCCTAGACTCATGTTTCTGTCACTCAAGCGTGTCATCGGGGGGCATGAACCCACAATCTAGCACAACTTTCCCTCTTGGAGTCACTACCTACTACTTGGCCAAAGCAATAAATAGCAACGGAGAACATGCAAGAATTACTTAGGAACAAAAATATAAGAGATAAAAACCAAATATATTATTCTATCACAATCTAAACATAATCTCATAATCCATCAGATCCCTCCAAACTCAGCATAGCAACAGCAGAAATATTACAAAGGTGCCTCGATCATGTAGGGCAGCTCACGAGGTCTAAACAATGAAGATCAAATAGGGGAGGAGAACATCACATAGCTACTGATCACGGACCAATGGTCCAAGGAAAACTACTCACAAGACATCCGGGGAGCATCCATTGTGGAGAGGAGACTCCCGGAGGTCAATCCTCCCTTCGGCAGGGTGCCGGGAAGAGGTCTTCTGGTGCTCCCGATCTTCGGAAGCGCGGCGGCGGCGGAACAGAGGCGAGTTTGCGGAAAAGGGTTCCTCTTCTGGAGTTTTCCCGTGACGGAGAATAGATAGGCGAAGGGGGCAGCCAGAGGTGGACCAGGGGCCCCAGGCGCCCCCCTGGCGCGGCCAGGGGTGGGGCCGCGCCGGGTGGCCGCCTGGGCCCCCCTGGCTCCCCTCTGGCCCCTCTTGGCTCTTCTCGAAGCTTCCTGTACGCTGATTTTTCTGTATTTTTCCCGGAATTTTTCTGGCACTTTTTATATGGGGAAAACTGAAATAGAAAAACAGCAGAAAACAGGAACTGGCACTGGGGTGCATTGAGTTAATAGGTTAGTCCAAATATGATCAAAAGTGTATGAAAGTGTATCTAGATCATATCAATATCACACAAAACATACATGGAGCAAGCAGAAATTATAGATACGTTTTGGACGTATCAACATCCCCAAGCTTAATTCCTGCTCGTCCTCGAGTAGGTAAATGATAACAAGCATAATTTCTGTGGTGACATGCTAGCAACCATAAAAGAACTTTGAAAAGTAAAGCAATCAAGGTTAGAGATTCAATTCAAGTCATAACATGCAAGAGTCTATATTAGCATTGAAACAAGTAACAAAATAACAATAGGTGCAAGAGCTCTCGCTGTCCGTGACTCGAATGTCTCCAAATGGTGTTTGCGTGCAAGAAGGGGGATAGGGACTATGAGAAAAAGTAATTTTTGTGTTGAGAACTCAATCTACTAAAGTTTCACACTTGGTCTTCTTTGGAATCTTATCTTGACTCGTCCCCAGACCACTAGCCAGGTACAAGTCAATTTGATCCACTCCTTTTCGATATTTTGAGCACTCATGCAATGGATGAGCGTAAGCACGAGAGTTGACACTTAAGATGGCAAAGGGAGAAGTACGGTGGAGGAGGAATACAAAAAGGATGAGAAAGGCTCACATCAATGAGAACAATCATAGGCAAGGGATGCCAAATGATAGATATGATGTGAGGAGTAGGGATTTCCATGCAACGGATGCACATACGAGCTAAGAAGCTCTCCAAAGGAACTAGTGGGGGTGCATCTAACTTGGTCGCTCATGAAGACTTAGAGCTCGTTTGAGGAGGCTCATCCTTGGAATATGCAAGCCAAGTTCTATAGTGTGAAGGTCCCCACATAGCTATATGCATAATGATCATCTCTATGAAGTACAAGGATATAAAGGGAGTACTAGTGTGGATCTCTCAAAAGGATAGTAGTGTTGCCCTTTCTCTCTTTTTATTTATTTTTCTCTTTTTTCTATTTTTTTGTATTTTTTTGGTGGCCTCAATGGCTCTTTCTATTTAACTCTCATTTGTCCTCTTTGGGATCTTTTAATGTGTCCACTTTGGGATCTTTTCCTCACTTAAGGGAAACACTCTATTTTACAAGAAGGTAAAGGAGATCTTTCACACTTTACAAGGTACTCAAAACATAAAGAATATGTAACTATCATGAAGTATGCAATGTATGTTGCTGCCAGTGTAGCAAGAACATGTATGACATGAAGATCAAGTCATGAAGAGGTGGAAGTTGCATGGCAATATAACTCAGAAAGGCTATGGAAATGCCTTGATAGGTAGGTATGGTTGCTGTTTTGAGGGAAGATATAAGGAGGCTTATGATGATAGAGCGTATCATGCCAAGGGTTTGGATGTACCGGCGAAGGTGGACACCAACTCTCGCAGTGAGAAGAAGGCAATGCACGGTACCGGAGAGGCTAGCAAAATATGGGAAGGTGGAAGTGTCAACTTTCAATACATACATTAGTCCGAAGAACTCATGCACTTATTATCGGTAACTCTCAATCTAATAAGGAGGTTCACAAAGAGACAAGTACCCCGAGGAGGAGTGTATGGGGGTTTGGTTACTTGCGCATCCTCGACTCATAGTACGTGAGTGTTCTCTAATATTCGACTCCTCAGAAGAGTAGTGATCCATCTAGTAGCTAGAGTTCTCATATAGTTTTGTAGGTTTTGAAAATACACACGGATTGCCCAAGATACGACACCTATCACTAATAGGCAAGAGATCTTGACACCAAAAGTTCAAACATGACTCACATCAATACCTCAAAACCATTGCAAGTTACTACTAGAAGAAAATAGCAACCTAAATTACCTACTTTCAAGACAATACACAACTCAGTGCAACAACCAACTCTCTTTAACAAGATAAACATGAAAAACTAAAAAGAGTTCCAGCAACAAACTAAACAAAAGCCAAGGCTCTTGCTAAAGACAAACTAAGACTAAAACTAAACATGGCAGTAGCTATGAAAAGATAAAGAACACACAGCAGCAAAAAGATAAGCAGGAAAAATCCTATGATGTGTTCTAAATTTTGAAAAAGGAGCGTGTTTCTCTCCCACACAAAGTAAGACGAGATCTAACTTGTGATGAACAGAAAGCAAAGCTAAAGGAAACTAAAAACAAAACCTAAGAGTGAGACGCTCCAAGCATAGCACATAACGCATGAAGTGATAAAAATATAGTGAGACGAAGGACGAACTGATGATTGTTGATGGAGAAGGGGATGCACGGGGGCATCCCCAAGCTTAGACGCTTGAGTCTCCTTGAATATTTGTTGGGGATGCATGGGGGCATCCCCAAGCTTGAGCGCTTGACACTCCTGGATCTTCTTTCACCATCTTCCATCACACACTTGAAAACTCCCTTCATACATAACTCATCATAAGTTGATTAGAGAGGTTAATACCCTTAATAAATAAATAAATTCCACTAGATATAAATATATTCTTGAAGATCTACTGTTTCTCAAGAGTGCCAAAAAGTTTTTGCAAAGAAAAAGCAAGCTTAAGGTTTGCAAAAGTTAGGAGAGACAAAACGTGGCAGAATCTGTGAAAAACAGAACAGCAGATAGTAAAGAATTTTTTAGGGGCACTTCTGCAACTCAAGTCAAAAAACTCAAAACATACGGAAGTTTCGTAATTGTATAGAGCATGCTGTGTAAAAATTTCAGCTCAAAAAGATGGACTGGGATGTTTCTGGAATTTTTCTGGTCACGAGGACAGAATCTGTTTTCTGGACAGCATGTCACAACTTTTACTTCCCTTGCCGTAAGAGGCTATAACTTGGCACAAAGCTGAAAAATAAAGATACAATGATGTTGCTACAGAAGTAACAATCATCAAGACACAACAAAAGTAAAAATAAAACACCTAAATTCGTTGCGGGTTGCCTCCCAAAAGCGCTTCTTTAGAGCCATTAGCTAGGCTTAAAGATTATAGAAGATGCTCTCACAAGAGTAAGAATTTTGAAGCAAAAGAGAGCATCAAGAAGCAAATGTGAAACACATTTAAGCCTAACCCACTTCCTATGAATAGGCATCTTGTAATAAAATAAATCAAAGAAGCACAAAGTGACATGCATAGGAAGGTAGAACAAGAACAACTTTAAAATTTTCAACATGAAGAGAGGTGTTTTTGTAACATGGAAGTTTCTACAACCAAACTTCCCTCTCTCAAAGTAATTTTCAGTAGCATCATGAACAACATCAAGAATATAACTATCACATAAATCATGTTGTTCATGACCTACAAGCACACGTGTATTGTTTTCAACACGGTTTTTAGGATGATAAGATAGATGCAACCCATCACGTTGAGCCTTGATAAGAGCAAAATTCTCCGGAGTTGGAGATTTCAAAAGGATAATAGGACAATCAAGTGTGGGTGCAATAGCAACAATTTCATGCTTAACATAAGGAACTATAGAGAGTTCATTTTTGTCAGCATCATCCATAGTGGCATCTTGGCCATCAATAAAGCAAGTATCAAAATTTTCAGAAAGGGATATTTCAAGTGAGTCCTCGGAATCATGAGATTCCTCCTCAATGCAATCATTGGCCTCTTCTTGGGCAGCAAACATTTTATTTTTAAAATCCTCAATATAAGAATTGGAAGTATAATTCTCGAAGCAATAAGCAAGAACTGCAAAGTTTTCAGATTCGAAAATAGTATCGTGATATTTTTCAATCAAAGAAGCAATCTCATAGGCACCTTTAAAAGCAACAAACTCTTCAATCTTTTCAACATCAAAGTAATCATAAACACCTTTAGCATAAGAAGATAAGATCTCATTTTCATTAAACTCACATTGGAAAGGGAGGTGTTTATGATCTATATTAGAACAACAAGTAAAATCATAAATGTGGCACAAAAGTTTAGCATGGCAATAAGAAACATGTATTTGATCCCATAAGTGTTTCCCTTTCTGAGATAGGCGGTGCCGCGTATAATGAGCATGCTCATCCAATGATTTTCCCTCAACCAAGTCGGTTGGGTTTTTAGCGCGAGCACAAATTGATCGAAGACGATCCAAGTGAAACATGTCCATCCTACCATATTTGGGTGGTTCATCACCCATGGTGAGGATAGCATAAATAGGCAAAGCAAGGCAAAGGCAAAAGGTAGCAACTATTTTTGTGGTTTTTCGTAAAGGACACTGAAAGTGCAATATATCGACCAGAGGGGGGTGAATGAGAGATTTTCAATTTTACTACCAGATTTTGGTTTTCTTCAGGACTGAAGCAATCATGAAGCTGAAGAAAATCATGAAGCTGAAGAAGTAACCAAAATCATGAAGAAATACAACTTCACAGAATGTAATCATTAGGGCAGCTCATCATAATGCAACAGAAATAAATCAATTCAAATAAGCAGAAGTGCTTGAGATGCATAGTATGAAGACAAAGAGCAGAGGGAGAGCTGAAGCATAACATATCAAATACTGAAGGTTAAGAGGTTGAAGAGATAGCACCAGAGATTGAAGACATTGGTTTGGTAGACCAGTTCAAGTTGCTGTGACAACTCTACGTCTGGATGGAGAGGTTGAGATTCAACTCAGAAGACATAGTCTTCACCTTGTTCTCCTTGAACTAAAGTCCTCAGACTCCGTCCAATAACTCAGGTGAGTCTTCAAGGTAGACTCCCGAAACCTTCACAGACTCAGTCACTCCGGGAATTCATAATTGCATCTTGACTTCCTCAGACTGAAGACTTCTACACCGGCTGTAAGATCACAGTCTTCAAGAGTAAAAAGCTTCGGATCACTCGAACCGACTTCCTCAGAAATGCTCAACTACTCAGGCTGGTGGTTTTCCTCACATAGGTTCTTCAGTTTCCTCAGAGGTGGGTTGCTCTCAGATGACAAGTGTCAGTTTTTCTCTCGGAGCAGCCAACCCACAAATGGGGCTGGGGGTGGCTATTTATAGCCGCGGAGCAACCCGAGGTGAAAGGACATAAATGCCCATGCATGCAATTACTCTCATGCCCTCGGAAATGACCGTTGCTAGACATGTTCTAGCCTCTCACCACGCAACACGTGGCACGGTCAAAGTATTCTCTCTCCAGACTCCTCAACCGAAGATAGTTACCTCAGTGTCCTGAAGAACAACATCTCAGACACCCGAGGACTGAACTTCTACTGCAGGAGATTACTCTCTCTTCAGGAGAACTGCACTTGCAGTCTCCAGACTCCTCAACCGAAGACAGATTCCTCAATGTCCTGAAGAACAACGTCTCAGACACCCGAGGACTGAACTTATACTGCAGGAGATTTCTCTCTCTTCAGGAGAACTGCACTCGCAGTCTCCAGACTCCTCAACCGAAGACAGATTCCTCAGTGTCCTGAAGAACAACGTCTCAGACACCCGAGGACTGAACTTCTACTGCAGGAGATTTCCTCAGGGTTTTTCTTTAGGATTCCTAACTGAGCACTTCCTCAGACCTTCGGAACTCGTTTTCTTCAACCCCTCCAACAGTGCGGTGTTTTCCTATGACTCAAGAAGTATAAAAAGTCTTAGCGAAGACTACGCTTCAACTTCGTCTTCAGCGCGAACTTCCTTAGGATCGTCCTTAGCTTCAGCTTCAACCGAACGCTTCAGGATCCTGATTCCTCAGGATTTCGCGCAACTTCGTATTCAGCGCGAACTTCCTCAGGATCGTCCTTAGCTTCAGCTTCAACTGAACGCTTCAGGATCCTGATTCCTCAGGATTTCGCGCAACTTCGTCTTCAGCGCGAACTTCCTCAGGATCGTCCTCAGCTTCAGCTTCAACCGAACGCTTCAGGATCCTGATTCCTCAGGATTTCGCGCGAACTTCCTCAGGATCGTCCTCAGCTTCAGCTTCAACTGAACGCTTCAAGATCCTGATTCCTCAGGATTTCGCGCAACTTCATTCTTTAGTAAACGCACCGATTTCTCCAATGTTCCTCAACATTTTGGGGGGTCGACATTGGTGGTTAAACACCTCATCAGGGACTGTTCTCCTGTGTATACTCACAAACACATCAGTCCCTTAACTGTTTTGTCATCAAACTCCAAAACCTCAAGGGGAGGGCACTTGATGCACTTACAATCTCCCCCTTTTTGGTGATTTGATGACAATCAGGTTAAGCTTCAACGGGGATAAAATTATGAGTTTGAAGAAGAAAAACTTTGAAGAACAGTTTTAACATTAAGCTGAATATAGTGAAGCTCCCCCTGAGGATATGCATATAAGTTGAAGAATGTTTAATATCAAAAGCATTTTGAGGTATATGAGGAGCTCCCCCTATATCCAGGCATTTTTGTAGCAGTGCATGTTATGAAGTGTTTGAGGAATTTAAACAACGCATTGATAGAGTTGTTTGCAGAGATAATCACATGCATATATGATAGTCGTGAGGAAATAGCATGAGGTAACTGAGGAAAAGTATCAGGCAAACACCAAAATAACAGTTTACAACTCGTTACAAAAAAATATCTGAAGAACGAGAGTTGTAACTGAAGAACCCCGTAACTAAAACCCTCTTGAAGACTAACAGATTTCTCCCCCTTTGTCATTAAATGAACAAAAAGGGAAAAACTGACGCTAACGCCCCTTTGAAGATGCTTCAAGGCTGAGGTGAGTCACGCCTGAGGCAGTCCATGGCAGTGTGAGGGCAGGTAGCAGTGTCTTTGGCTTCTTCAGCAGTCATCTCCTGGTTTGAGGAATAAGAATCCATGGCCGGAGGAGGAGTCGTGCAACGTCTGAATTGCCTCGGGGGTTTTATCGCAGGAATCGGAGGCTTTTGAAGATCCAATTGTGCAATGTCTTCAGGGGTGAGTACTTCTTTCATCAAGGCATCAAGATGTTGATATGTATGATGAGTATACTGATGCACTTTCTTCACTGAAGAATGCGTCTGAGCCATGTAGCTGAGAATTTTAGAAAACTGACGCTTTACCCAATCATGATTTCTATCAACTTTCTGATGAAGACTAATCAGAAGCTCTCGGTCAGTCATCACTCGAGCCTGAGTTGTATCCTCAGTTGAGGCATGAGTTCTGGTTTCATCAGTTGTGCGAGACTGAGGATGACGAATGTTTCCACCGAGGGAATTGGTCGGGAGAACTTCTTCATAGAAGATGCCTTTGCCCTTGTCGTTTGAAGCAATCGTATGCTGAAGCACTTCGACAGGCGGCAGATAGGTCCTGTGATTCGGGTCATCAGGTTGGAAATCAATTCCAGTCACGGCTCGGATGAGCTTCATGGTCCATGGCGCATATGGCTTCAAGATATGAGGATTCTGGGCAGCATCAACAAGAGTTCTGAAGAAGAAGTCAGGAACGTTGATTGGCCCAGACATGCAGAGGTTGTGAAGTATGTTCTTCATGACGCCAATGACTTCTTCAGCAGTGGATTCATAGCCTTTAATGGGGCAGAAGGTCTTCGCCAGAATCCGATACAATGTACTTGGCAGATACAGAAGCTCAGAGACTGGAAACTTTGTGCGAGCTGGGGCTTCAAGGGCCTGAGGCTTCATGAGCATGTTCATCAGGTCATCTCGAAGAATTTGAGACCCATAGGAGCAGGCAGCTAGGGAAGTGCACTGAAGCAACTCAAGAATATCGATTGCTTCAGGAACAGTGATGGTGTAGTGATGATGCTCAGTCATCCATTCGAGGACCCAGGTGTTGATATCTAGAGGATTTCCTGAAACATACAACATGGCATAAAACTGAAGCACAAGCTCTTCATTCCAGTGTATGCATTCAGAGCAGAACTGAAGCAGCTTGGCATGATGCAGATCCTGAAGCACGCTGTTGAAGCAGGGAAGGGCTTCCATATCCATTAGAGGAATATGCTTGTGAGGAAACAGTTTGTTTTGCTTATAGAGCACTGAAGCATAATAGTTCTTCTGAGTGGCAGTCCAGAACCTCAGCAGCTTTCGAGGAGCAGAATGATATGGATTTTGAATCCCCTCTTGGAAAAAACTCATGGCATTGAAGAAATCAGCAGCATCGAAGCTTGGTGTATCATCAGCTTCAAGGTCACGAAAGAATGGTTGCTTCTGCTTCGGACACAAGGATCGAGCTAGAACTGGGCCTTGAGGTGGTGAAGGCGCTTGAGGCACTTCAATCTGAAGAGAGGCTTGAGGATGAGGCGGAGCCGCTGCAGATGCTTCAGGCACAGATGTGTTGAGGTCCTTGGGAAGACGAGGTGATGTGGCCTGTTTGTCTTCAGAGCCATCCTTTGAGGCTTCAGCATGAGCATTTGTACTGTTTTCTGCTTCAGGAGGAGCATTTGTTCTTTGTTCGGCTTCAGCTTCAGTTTCAGCGGCTGGTGGGTCTGGCTGAGGATTAGCAGTGGTAGGTTCAGCAGCATCAGTATCCGTAGTAGTGATTGCTGCAGCATCAGTATCATCAGCAGAGTTTGTGGGAGCACTTGTGGCCTAGCTGAGGACTTCTGAGAGGGTTTCATGCCAGGAGCCTTTTTGCGGTGCTGAGGTGGAGGTTGTTGTCTGGGTTGAGACTGATCCTGAGGCGGAATCTGTATTGAAGCAGTCAAGTCACGGATCAGATTCTTGACACGGCTGCGAGTGCGCTTGAGGTACTGCTCATATGCCGCAGGAAAGTCTTCAGGAGTGTGCATTGTTGTGGGATCAGGAATGACTCCAGGAGCTGGTGGAGGTCGAGCCTTGATACCCAAGGTCTTCAGTGGCGGATTAACTGCAAACATTTCCTCATGTTGAGGATTAAGCCATTGATAGGCCACCCAACGCTTGGCCCATTCCCTCGTGATCTTCTGTACCCGTTTCTTACGTTCATCAGCGGTTTCTCGTTCGGGAGTCTTCAGCTTTTCATATAGCTTCGGGGGCAAGTCTTTAGCGGTATCAGTGTGCTTACGTCGAGGAGCCATTTGCTTCAGCGGTGGAGACTAAGGAATTGTACGTTCGAGCTGAGCTGCAAATGAAGTGAGACTATGAGAACCATACGATTCCTCAGCAGACATGTACCTATGACAGAATTAAGTTGCGAGGGAAGTGGGGTACGGTTATATGCGTTCATGAGGAATAGGCTGAGGAATACAAAGAAATGAGGCATAGGTACTGGTCTCAGAAAGCTAGCAGTACAGTTGAGGATGAACTGGCTTGAGGACACAATAGTACTGAGGAATAATATGCTGAGGAATAAACCACCGAGGAATAAGCATACCAGACTTGAGGCGAATGCTGAGTGTTGGGATCCTCAATGGATATCTTAATGGTGGATAAGCACGACGTGCGGTAAAATCGCAACAAATTGAAGACAGTTGTAACAGAAAATCCGTGATTTGAGGAACTTGAGGACAAAGGCTGAGGATGAAGACAAATGGTCTCAGGCTGATGATGAAGACTAATGGTCTCAGCCTGAGGAATACATGATTTCCGGATGAACGCATATGAGATAGACAGATTAGATAAGTGAGCACAAAGGGACGGGTCCGATCACGTTCTCCTAGATGAAGAAGCAAAAGCTGAAGACAATAACTATAGGTGAACGCTGTTGAGGACAAACACGGTAATCATCAGAAATGAAGACTTCGAATCCTGAGGAAGCTGAGTAACAACACATCCTGAGGAAGTTGAGGAACACCAAATCCTGAGGTGTTTGGGCGGTGGCGCTACCCACCTTATAGGGAATGAGACACTTGATACCATGCAATTGTCGTATGGATCTTGAGTCAATTCCACGTTAATTTCTTCACACTTAGCAAGGTAGTTCCTCATGATTTGAGGAGTACGACGCATCATGTGTTGTGCTTCAGGAGTCAGGTCTTGAAGCACATAAGTATAGCAGAGAACCAATCATGGAGCGGTATACCTTCTGATCGTAGTCCTTGCCATTTTCATCAGGACCGAGGCGTCCGTTTGTAGGCATCGGGGTCTTGATACCTTTGCAGTCTTGCATCCCGAGTTTCCCGAGGCATTCCTTGAGGTACTTCTCTTGAGAGATGAAGGTGCCATTGTGTTGCTGACGAATTTGAATCCCTTGCTGATGAGGAAGTCACGCAATGTGTCATACCAAGCCCATGGGGCTTGCTTCAGTACATACAGAGCTTTCTTCAATCTGTACACCATATCAGGCTTCTTTGCGTGTTCAAAACCTGGAGGTTGAGCAACATATACTTCTTCCTAGACATTACCATTGAGGAATGCACTTTTTACATCCATTTGATATAGCTTGTGATTATGATGGTTAGCGAATGCAATTGTTTTCTTAGATGAAGGACTCAGAGAATATTCCATGAGAAGATTTATGTCACCAGTCATATGATTCGTGCATCCACTATCCATAATCCATTCAGTTCTCCCCGAAGAATTTTCCTACAGAAGAGTTAGTATCTCACACAACAAGTTATGAGCCAGCATCAGTTTGAAGAATTCGTGTATTCTTCGGGACTGTATTCCTCAGGATTTTAAGCCTCACGATTTCAGTATAAGGATATTCTTCAGCTGACACATAATTTTCGTCCTGGGCATAAGATCTGCAATATGGTTAGTTTGCCACAGGAAATGTCCCTGCAAGGATGATTAGTTCTTAACCACCCACATCTTTATGGGTGGTCTTGAGGCACATGAGGATTGATGAGGGTGATGAGATCTAATGGGGTGTGAGATGGTAGCATCAGGATAAACAAATGAATAAGCATTCTTATGTGGAGCTTCCCTGTGAACAAAATGGTTAGCAGATACATGATTATAATCATTTCCTTTTGAGGTATCGTCCTCAGATGATCTCCTTAGCTCATTTGCATCTGCATTCACTGGAATCTTAGTGATGAGGTCCTTCGGAACCCAGATCTTCTTGACTGGAGGACCGTTCCTGCAGTTAGTTCCGATGTATCTAGCAAATAACTCACCATCACCATTCTTAAACAGTTTATAATTTGAGTCAAATGACTCAATCATCACATCTGAAGAAACAACATCATAACAAGATAAGGTATAGGGATCAGGAGGGGGCATCTTTTCCCGAACCCAAGTGGTCTCTGGATATTGTTCAGGTTTCCAGTAAGACCCATCGGGGTTGAGTTTCCGAGTGAATGCGACACCTTCTTTCCTCGGGTTTCTGTTGAGGATCTGTTTCTTGAGGATGTCACAAAGAGTCTGATGTCCTTTCAGACACTTGAACATGCCCGATTCCAGTAGACTCTTCAACCTAGCATTTTCTTCAGCAATGTCTATGGTATCCTCAGATGAGGGGTTAGATACCACAGAGGCAATAGAAATATCAGAGTCTGAAGACATTGAGGAACTAGGCACAGAGATGATACGATCATGTTCAATGCGTTTTAAACAGGGAGGATTAAATCCTTCTTGTGGCATGATGATTTGTTGGGAGAGGAGTGAATCATTTTCTTTCCTCAAATCTTCATGAGACATCCTTACACGTTCAAGTTCTTGTTTCCTCATGAGGAACTCATGAGACAGCTTTTCATGATCGGTAAGGAGTGCCTCATGACGATTGAACAAGTCGTCAAACTTTGACTGAAGAATTTTTGATTCATCAGTCAACTTTTGAGTCTTCGTCATTTCCTCAACCAACATATCATCACTTTTGTTTAGTGAGATCTGAGTCTTTTCAAGTGCACGTTGTTGCTTAGATGCAAGTTTAGCAAGTTTAGCATAGTTTTCATCAGGTTCTTCATCAGAGGGTTCATCTGATGATGAGTAAGAAGATACCTTGGAGGACTTGGCCATGAAGCAGAAGGAAGGAGTTGTGTCTTCAGCTTCAACATCAACATGTGATAGACCAGATTCCTCAGTGCTGAAGATTGACTTTGAGACAAGCGTCGTGGTAAGAGCCAGACCGGACACACCCTCAGATTCTTCAGATTCTTCTTCCTCAGCATCAGGGTTGGAACCAGATTCTTTAGAGTCCAATTCTTTGCCGAGATATGCGCGAGCCTTACGGGAACTGTTGTTCCTGTATCCAGCAGACTTTGAGGATCTTGAGGATTTCTTCTTTGTATTTTCATCAGAACTGTCATCTTTCCCTTTCTTCTTCTTCTTCTTCTTCAGTCTAGCTTCCTTTTCCCATAAAGGACACTCAGCGATGTAATGCCCAGGTTTCTTGCACTTATGGCAGACTCTCTTTCTTGCTTCGACAGAGTCATCATCTTTGCTTTTTCTTGAGGACGATCTTGAGGAATTTCCGAAGCGATTCTTCTTCGTGAATCTTTGAAACTTTCTGGTGAGGAGAGCAAGTTCACGGCTGAGGGTTTCAGGATCATCAGTATCAGCCTCAGACTCTTCATCAGAGGACACTCTTCGTGCTCTAGCTTTTAGCGCGCGGACCTTAGGCGTGGAGCTGTATAAATCTCGTTTTTCAGAGAGCTTCAGTTCATGAGCATTGAGGCGCTCGAGAATGTCCGCTGGATCCAGAGTCTTGAAGTCAGGCCTTTCTTGAATCATCAGTGATAGGAACTCAAATGAGTCATCAAGTGACCTCAGTAGTTTCTTCACAACTTCATGATCTGTGATATCAGCGGCACCCAGTGCTTGAAGTTCATTGGATATGTCAGTGAGTCTGACAAAGGTTTGTTGCACATGCTCATTGTCCAGCCTCTTGAACCTGTTGAAGAGACTGCGGAGTGTATCAACCCGAGAGTCTCGTTGAGCAGAGACTCCTTCATTGACTTTAGACAGTCTTGTCCATATCTTCTTTGCAGTATCCAGACCACTGATACGGTTGAAGTGAGCCTTGTTGAGATGACCACCAATGATGCTTCGAGCTTTTGCATCAAGCTGCCAGTTCCTCTTGACAACTTCAGGAGCAGTCATCAGATTTGCTTCAGGAATGCCTTGATCAACAATATCCCAAAGATCCTTGTCAATGGCTTCAAGATGCATCCTCATCTTGTTCTTCCAATATGGATAGTCTGTCCCGTCGAAGATGGGGCTGTTTGAGGCAACGCTCATTGTACCTGAGGTCGACATAACTAAAACTCCAGGTGGTTAAACCGAATCACACAGAACAAGGGAGTATCTGGCTCTGATACCAATTGAAAGTGCAATATATCGACCAGAGGGGGGGTGAATGGGAGATTTTCAATTTTACTACCAGATTTTGGTTTTCTTCAGGACTGAAGCAATCATGAAGCTGAAGAAAATCATGAAGCTGAAGAAGTAACCAAAATCATGAAGAAATAAAACTTCACAGAATGTAATCATTAGGGCAGCTCATCATAATGCAACAGAAATAAATCAATTCAAATAAGCAGAAGTGCTTCAGATGCATAGTATGAAGACAAAGAGCAGAGGGAGAGCTGAAGCATAACATATCAAATACTGAAGCTTAAGAGGTTGAAGAGATAGCACCAGAGATTAAAGACATTGGTTTGGTAGACCAGTTCAAGTTGCTGTGACAACTCTACGTCTGGTTGGAGAGGTTGAGATTCAACTCAGAAGACATAGTCTTCACCTTGTTCTCCTTGAACTAAAGTCCTCAGACTCCGTCCAATAACTCAGGTGAGTCTTCAAGGTAGACTCCCGAAACCTTCACAGACTCATCCACTCCGGGAAGTCACAATTGCATCTTGACTTCCTCAGACTGAAGACTTCTACACCGGCTGGAAGATCACAGTCTTCAAGAGTAAAAAGCTACGGATCACTCGAACCGACTTCCTCAGAAATGCTCAACTACTCAGGCTGGTGGTTTTCCTCACATAGGTTCTTCAGTTTCCTCAGAGGTGGGTTGCTCTCAGATGACAAGTGTCAGTTTTTCTCTCGGAGCAGCCAACCCACAAATGGGGCTGGGGGTGGCTATTTATAGCCGCGGAGCAACCCGAGGTGAAAGGACATAAATGCCCACGCATGCAATTACTCTCATGCCCTCGGAAATGACCGTTGCTAGACAAGTTCTAGCCTCTCACCACGCAACACGTCGCACGGTCAAAGTATTCTCTCTCCAGACTCCTCAGCCGAAGATAGTTACCTCAGTGTCCTGAAGAACAACGTCTCAGACACCCGAGGACTGAACTTCTACTGCAGGAGATTACTCTCTCTTCAGGAGAACTGCACTCGCAGTCTCCAGACTCCTCAACCGAAGACAGATTCCTCAGTATCCTGAAGAACAACGTCTCTGACACCCGAGGACTGAACTTCTACTGCAGGAGATTTCTCTCTCTTCAGGAGAACTGCACTCGCAGTCTCCAGACTCCTCAACCGAAGACAGATTCCTCAGTGTCCTGAAGAACAACGTCTCAGACACCCGAGGACTGAACTTCTACTGCAGGAGATTTCCTCAGGGTTTTTCTTCAGGATTCCTAACTGAGCACTTCCTCAGACCTTCGGAACTCGTTTTCTTCAACCCCTCCAACAGTGCGGTGTTTTCCTATGACTCAAGAAGTATAAAAAGTCTTAGCGAAGACTACGCTTCAACTTCTTATTCAGCGCGAACTTCCTCAGGATCGTCCTCAGCTTCAGCTTCAACCGAACGCTTCAGGATCCTGATTCCTCAGGATTTCGCGCAACTTCGTCTTCAGCGCGAACTTCCTCAGGATCGTCCTCAGCTTCAGCTTCAACCGAACGCTTCAGGATCCTGATTCCTCAGGATTTCGCGCAACTTCGTCTTCAGCGCGAACTTCCTCAGGATCGTCCTCAGCTTCAGCTTCAACCGAACGCTTCAGGATCCTGATTCCTCAGGATTTCGCGCAACTTCGTCTTCAGCGCGAACTTCCTCAGGATCGTCCTCAGCTTCAGCTTCAACTGAACGCTTCAGGATCCTGATTCCTCAGGATTTCGCGCAACTTCATTCTTCAGGAAACGCACCGATTTCTCCAATGTTCCTCAACATTTTGGGGGGTCGACATTGGTGGTTAAACACCTCATCAGGGACTGTTCTCCTGTGTTGTCGGGACCCGGGGTTAGCGTATGCAAGTACAGTTAAGACATAGTCATATGGAGAGCCGAGAATCGCACCCACTTGTCTAAGCAGACAAGGCCAAGCACTGAACATTCTCGGAAAGCATCGTGCGTGAGGGGCATCCCATCCAGGCCGGATGATCAACTGTGATGGGTCCTCATCGTCCGCACACAAGTCTAATGATATGGGTGGTGAACTCCCATATTCAAAGACAAGTCGCCTCAACCATACTATCGACTATCTCGAAACTCTTACATAGACTTACTCCATCCCGATCACTTAGTCGAGGTCTAGGGCGGGCTCGATCATACCAGAAAGTGTGCACGAGACGGAGTCTCGGACAATCGCATCGCGATGCCCCAAGATGCGCACATCTAAGGGCCACTTGGTGTATGAAAGACCGCCAGCCAGAACACAACTAAGGTCTCGAAAACCCATACAAAGACATGCATAATATATCATACACGCAACACACATGCCTCGTATGAACAGCAGGTACCATTGCAATTCTCTACAAAGTGTACATTTTATTTATAACTCTTATAGAGTACACACAGAGATCACATACATGTGACCCAACATTACAACACAGAACGGAAGCAAATTATGTCTGAGTATAGACAAGTTTAACAAATGGCTTAAGAAGCCTTATTTAAACACAAAGCCCTCCACGAGGGAACCAGTCTGCTGACTGGGACTAGACTAGTTGGTTTTCAGTCGTCCAGCTCAATGAAGAAGCCACCTTCGGGATCAGTGGCATCATCTAAAACATAGATTAAGCAAACGTGAGTACAAAGTCGTACTCAGCAAGACTTACATACGAGCTATACTACTCATGCACATGTATCAAGGTAAAGGGAGGTGGGGTTCACTTGCAGAAATGCCAGCTTTGACTTGGCTAATCCTGAACTACGAGTACCAGACTTTGAGGTAAGAAGCGTACACGAGTCCACTACTTTCTCCAACCAATTACACCACTATGGTGCCTTCCTCGACTTCCCCACGAGAAAGCACGCCATAGCACTCACACTTATCTTGGTGTGTTTTAGAAGTATCCGGTTCAAGTTATCTAATAATCAAGCTAAGCTTTCCAAGTAGTCCATAACCGCGGACGCGGCTATTCGAATAGTTTTGTTAACCTTGCAAGGGTGTACCGCTACACACACATGACCATCATTTACCGCCTTTGATCTCGACACCATTCAAGGGGTGCCAACGAGGATGCTCACCACAACTGTTACCTCATAGCCTATCTAGTCCGAGAAAGTCGCCTACTTGGGTTGGCTACCACTATCGTGAACCCGACCAGTTTACCGAAGTGGACCCAAGTGATGTGTGCGTGGTGCATAAGCCGGTCTTGGGTGAGCCGTTCTCTCACTTAGCATCCAGGCCACAAGCCTACTAGAACTCCGAACTACTGCGACATCTGGACATCGAAAGGGATGAGTTAATAGGTTGAGAGGGGTCAGTGAGCCCAATGTGTGGTTGTACTCTTCATCTTGGATCACCACACAAGAACTCGGACTTAGGGCGGTGTTCAACGAGACAACCCACCGTGTACTCCTACACAGCCTCTCATCGTTCACCTTGTATTAGGGTTGATTCACCAACACGTTTCTACCATCATCAACATGATCACTACCATCCCGACTCACATCACAGTAACAACATGGTATCATACTAAGCATGCAATAAGCAGTAACATTGCAGGGGTTACATGATATCATTCAACTCCTACATTTTCTAGGATTGTGGTTTGCTTACTACTGTGACAAAAGATAGGTCATGCAAAGGAATGGGTTCATCTATGCGGTAGAATCGTAACATGGTGATCATCCTAAACAATGCATAAGCGAGACATGGGAGGGAAGTGGGATTTTATCGACATGATCAATGGGGGTTTGCTTACCTTGCTGACGAGGTTCGGGTTCTGGATCTTCAGCGAAGGGGGTGACCTCTTGCTCCGGTTCCACCTCTACTCGACAAACAAAGCACGAAGTAGCAATCAATATGAATGCAATGCTCAAGCACATGATTGAATGTTAAAGCTTGAAGTATAAGTTTTGATGTGTGAGGCAATTCCATTTAAGTGAAGTATATTGCATTTGAAATATAAATTCAAACTCCACATTTGAATTCAAATTAGCCAAGTTGCAAGTGACATGGTTTGATCATTTTGAATCATCTTCACTTGTATAAGATGTGCTTCTGATGTATGGTTGAATTACATCATAATTCCATGGTCCAAGTTGCAAGATCAAGTGATTAGAATTTGAATTAAATTCAAATAAACCAAATGACATATGCTACTGGTCCCATTTTAAATTCAACTCAAACATAGTTGAAAGTTGCATATTTGGAAAGATAATTTTCTCCTGATCATTTTTCATATATTATTTGTCCAATTTGGAGTTAATATGAATTTTCTATGAATTTCCAAAGTTTGGGGTATTTTCTGGAATTTCTGGAATTATTTAAACCATTTTGCTTTTCTGGAAATTCATTTAATTCAATTATTGCGCAAGTGCTGACGTCAGGGGGGGGGGGATGACATGTGCGGCCGCCCTGTCAGTGGCTGGGTTAATTAACCCGTGGGCTAAGTTAATCCAGTGGCTTAATTAAGCCACTGGGCCCACTGGTCAGTGACCCAGGGGGTCACTAACTGGGTGACTAGTGGCTAATCTACCGGCGGCTTGACGCCGGAGACTGGAGCCACGGCGGCGACTCGCCGGAACCTGCTAGGGGCCACGGGAAGCCACGGGGAGGTCACCAGTGGATGCAGCGTCGTCTTCCGCGTCTTCTGGAAGCATCGGGGTTTCACGGGGAGGTCGGGAGCGACGACGGCGACGACTCCGTCGGAAGCAGAACCACGGCGAGGTCGTAGTCGACGTTGTAGCGCACGGTTCGGGCTGATCTCGCGCGCGTTCGAACGCTGGCATGCTCAGGAGCGAAACGCGCGCTCTGGTTGAGAAGAAGGGGCACAGGGGCGACCTCGAGCTCATCCATGGCGGCGACGTGCTTCGGCATCCATGGCGGATCCGGCTAGAGTGAGTAATCCAGGGGGGAAAGTGAGGGGTTTCGCTTGCGAGCTCACCCTGAACTCAGTAGAGGTGGTGGCGAGGGCTGGGGTGGCTCAACGGCGGTGGAATCGACGAAGTCCTTCACGGCGGCCGGCGGGAACTCGAGGACGAAATCGGCGTCTACGCGGGCTCCGGGCTCGATTCCTTCTGCAAGTCGATGAAGACGACGACGATGAACTCCCTGGACACCTTGGCTTGAGCTCTAGGGCACGGTGGCCACGTCGTCCACGGCGGTGCGCTCCGGTGAGGCTTCGGGCGGCGACGGATTCGAGCACGGGAGGAGGAGGAGGAAGCTCTGGAGGGGGGGAATGGACGCGTCTTTCTCCAGGGCGCGTCCAGGTGCGAGAAGAGGGCACGGGGCGGCCTGGAAGCTTGTCGACGACGACGTGTCGTCCCCAGCTAGCTCGGTGGCATTCCACCGAGCAGCTTGGAGGCGCGGGACGGGGAAGAAGACCCCCGTGCCCTTTTGGGCTGGCTGGGCTGGGTGGGCCGACTTCGCCTAGGCGCCAGGTAAGCTTTTCTGATTTCTTTTTCTGTTTAATCTTTCCTTTCTTTTCTGTAATTTTGTTTTGACTTTGGTAAAAATACCAAATCATTTTATTAAATGCTGAAAACTTTTACATGGCCTCATCATAATATAAACTAGCCACTCATAAACTTTCAACATTTTTAAAATTCAAATGAATTGAATTTTAAATCAAATAGTGGTATTTCATTAATTCCAAGGTACTGTTTGAATATTTGATAAATCTATGAGCATGGGGTGGGTCCCACATCACTTGATATGTGATCACACTCATTTATAAGACTTTTCAAAACTCTAACATGAATTTTTGGAAAAGATTTTTATCTGGCCTTTTGAATTAATTCATCTGGGGGGTGTTCCTTCTCCCATTTTTATTTTGAATTTGATTTCCAAGATTTCTTTTTGAAATTATGACATGATGCAAAGGCACTAACTAACCCTAGCACATACCTAACAGAGGGTTCTGACATGTGTATACTCACAAACACATCAGTCCCTTAACCGTTTTGTCATCAAACTCCAAAACCTCAAGGGGAGGGCACTTGATGCACTTACAGACACTGAGATAAAAACTGAAAGGTAAACTAACAAGACTAAAAAACAAAGGTAAAGGGTAGTGTGCAACTCCCCTATCTTAGCTCTCGGATTCCCCGGCAACGGCGCTAGAAAACTTGCTTGATGGCTTCTCGCCCTTCGTTGGTTACCCCAAGTGGAAGGTTTGAGATGTAGTGCAGCAGCAGTTTTCCCTCGGTGAAGATACCAAGGTTTGTCTCCAATAGGACTCCAGAGATGATAAGTAGGTGTCAGTGGCGCAACAAACGCGAACCTGCACACAGACACAGATAACTTTGTTCCCAACGAAGTTCAGATAGGTTGTCAATCTCTCCGGTCTTGTTGTTCACAAAGGATAAAACGCAAGGGATAACGATAGGAAGTAAAAGCAGTAAAGTAAATATAGCTTGGAAATAATAATGAGTATATGGACCGGGATACGTGATGTTCACTAGTGATGTCTCTCTCCCAAAAGACGATAAAACTAATGCGAGGTAAACAAATTACAGAAGGGCAATTGACAGGATTATAAACGCACCGCAATGCTAACTATGCTACAAAAGAAAGGAAGAGGCTCAAAAGCACGGGCAGTACGCCAAAACAAGTAGACCGAAATCCATCTGCATCTACTACTAATCATCCACCTTGAGATATCTATCCAGAACATCTCGCTGGTATTAAGTTGCGAGCCCCACCCAAAGTGTAAACCCAAAGCAACAAACAACTGCATTAAAAAGAACTTTGCGTAAAGTAACAATCCTTGTAACCGCGGTTACAAGCACCTTTTTTCCCCCTTGTGGCAACAGCACATCCCCTAGACTCATGTTTCTGTCACTCAAGCGTGTCATCGGGGGCATGAACCCACAATCTAGCACAACGTTCCCTCTTGGAGTCACTACCTACTACTTGGCCAAAGCAATAAACATCAACGGAGAACTTGCAAGAATTACTTAGGAACAAAAATATAAGAGATAAAAACCAAATATATTACTCTATCACAATCTGAACATAATCTCATAATCCATCAGGTCCCATCAAACTCTGCATAGCAACAGCAGAAATATTACAAAGGTGCCTCGATCATGTAGGGCAGCTCACGAGGTCTAAACAGTGATGATCAAAGAGGGGAGGATAACATCACATAGCTACTGATCACGGACCCATGGTCCAAGGAAAACTACTCACAAGACATCCGGGGAGCATCCATGGTGGAGAGGAGACTCCCGGAGGTCAATCCTCCCTCCGGCAGGGTGCCGGGAAGTGGTCTTCTGGTGCTCCCGATCTTCGGAAGCGCGGCGGCGGTGGAACAGAGGCGAGTTTGCGGAATAGGGTTCCTCTTCTGGAGTTTCCCGTGACGGAGAATAAATAGGGGAAGGGGGGCAGCCAGAGGTGGACCAGGGGCCCCAGGCGCCCCCCTGGCGCGGCCAGGGGTGGGGCCGTGCCGGGTGGCCGCCTGGGCCCCCTGGCTCCCCTCTGGCCCCTCCCGGGCTCTTCTCGAAGCTTACTATACGCTGATTTTCCCATATTTTCCCGGAATTGTTCTGGCACTTTTTATATGGGGAAAACTGAAATAGAAAAACAGCAGAAAACAGGAACTGGCACTAGGATGCACTGAGTTAATAGGTTAGTCCAAATATGATCAAAAGTTTATGAAAGTGTATCTAGATCATAGCAATATCACACAAAACATGCATGGAGCAAGCAGAAATTATAGATACGTTTTGGACCTATCAATGAGTATCTGATACTTATTCTGTTTTATGAAAACAGGACCTGGCATTGCATGGACGGGAAGAGGTGAAATCGAGGATTGATTGATATCAAGTCAGTTGATGGCCAGCATGGATTCCGCCGAGACAACTATCATAGGAGATACTTAGAGTATTAGATAAATCTTATGTAATCATTATAGTATGAACACTTAGTTGTGTGTCTTGCATCTCACGAGACAAAGTTATTCATGTAATGAGACAAATCAGTTGTTCCATCTTTATGAATAAAAGTGTGCTTATACTTTGATTACGTCTTGATTTATGATATGATAGAAATAATTTATAATACTGCTATTATTGTCAAGAAATATTCAATGTTTAATGATAAAGTTGTCTTGATTATAACAAGTCAAAGATTTGATTGCATGAGGTGACTTCATAACTGATGAATCCATTAAATGTATGATCTATTAACTTGTGATTTCATTATCGAATGAAAATCATAACTTGATTGCATGAGATGAATTAGATACACGATCTATGAACCTCTGCAATAAATATAAACCATGACAAGGTTCTAGCAAGTAGAACTTGTGCCAATCATTATACATAAATGATGTACTAAATGGGCACGTGAGTTATCATTAAAGACTTCATATGATTAATTGAAAGTAGTATTCAATTGAGATCATAAAACTGAGATTCAGGAATCACAATGAGAAGTGAGAATACAAGGATACATATCACTACGCTACGATCCGGAGTGATAAGTATTGATATTGACATAATGGGAGACTTGTGGAAGTTGTACCACAAACTACGATGGAAGTTGAAAGTGCTAGACTACTTAAACCATTCGTAGTCATACTAAATCTTAGTATGGTCTAAACGTTCTTTCCCCTAGCACTATAGTTATTGTCAAATAAGGTTGCTTAACTTATTAATTTAAAACACCCACTTCATGAATAGGAAACCATCCTGAATCTAACGAGACATGATAGCTCCATAACTGATGGTGTTATAAGGTTTCTTAAAAGAAAGAATTTCTTTGTAATAAAACTACAAGCAATTGAAATTACATATTCTCCCCGAATAGCAAAATGTGTGTTGCTTGATTGGTAATGCGAGAAGAAGTCTCTCGACATGGATCCAATGGGAGATAATGGAAACTTTGACCGGGGTATTTGACCTTGCCTTCAGAATATCAGAGTATTGCAACGGAAGCATGTTCCGCTGTAATGACACTGTATAAGGAAGGATATGCCATAGATGATTGATCTTGGTATATGAGTTGAAGCCATTGTTGAATTTAGAAGGTTGTCATGAATACGTTCTGTACAGAACAATAATCATGAGTCTTCTTAATAAAACAATAGGGAATAACATTGCTTGAAACACAAAGGAATGATGGTAGCCTAGAACACGAGGAGAAATGAAATAATATTGAGTTACATATAGGATGGCTCACGTCCTGTGAAATAAATCGGTTATTTCAAATTCTCGACAAACTGGAGAGTTATTGAGAATAATGTAATGGGCATAAGGCATTATTTGGTTATGACCAAAGTTCAATGGTGATTGACTACGGAAACGTAGGAATGCTTTAATCAATAAAATATTTCATTTACACTACGATGGACCATAGCCTGAAATTGCATCTCAGTCAAATTTGGGATTTGAAAGAGAATTGCAATGGGCATGACGAAGGTTATATCATTAAAAGGATGGACTGTAGTACCTCAAGACAGGAACCCTCAACCTTGATTTGATCAAAGTGATTTTGTGATGACCAAAATATTGAGTGGGTCTGCAGTTTCATGAAACTGAGTGGGAGCTTTGAAGATTTCCCGGAAACTTGGAATGCAGAGGGCATTTTCTGAGTGGGAGCTTTGGAAGCATTGTCATTATGTGAGACATAGTGAACAATAAAATGACTTAATGAAAGCTGAACCACAAATATATGAGTATATGATGGATATATTTGAGTGGGAGCATGATCATTGTCTCAAACATATATGAAATTGATATGTGTGAAGAATGATCTCATATGTATATATATAGATATGCATTGATTGTGTATATAGAGAATCGTCTTATATACATATGTGCATTGTGATATATATATAGAGCATAAGGCAAATAAAATACAAGATTGCAAGAATCTTCTTTTATGTGAAATACCAAAACATTACACGTTGAAATCTATATGAGTAGATTAAGATACGAATAATGAAACGAAGTGAAGGTTGGAATAATCTTCTAGAAAAGAAACTGGTTCTTGTGGCTAGAAATTATATAATGGATGAAATCCAAATATCACAATCAATATCTTGATGGAAGAATAAAGATGCACCATGTACTGGACATGTGATCTTATATGTTCCTGACATATGATTCTACCATATAACATGCATTGTGAATCCAACAACAGAATGACTCAAAAGTTCTTGGAAGAAGAACAGATTCCGATGTGCTTTAGGAGTAAAACACAGAATCTGAATAAAGTCCATGCATTCAGTATATGAGGAATACTGAGGACTATTCTCTAAAATATAGAAAGGATAATAGACTTCAATGTAATGCAAGATTACAATTGCAAGCCATATTATGGGTCTATATGGAATTAGAGACATCACCAAAGACATGAAAGAAATGTGAGCAAAATTCACGGCACTACAAACATAATGCTACTTAAGAAAGTAGATGTATGGATAAAAGTTTAGCGTTAGAAGTATTGGACTTCTAGTTGAGTGTATTTCCCAGTATATATGTCTAAGGATGAGTCTTCTAAAGACTGAACCAAGAGATCATTGGAGGATACTGTGAAATAATAGTCTCACTCTCCCGCGAAACTTATATTCAACCATTATATGATAATGAGTGGTATGTCAAAAGAGCTTTTGACCTATACCAGTTGCAAAGGAAACATACGAATCTGAATTGGTGCAGTTCGTTGATGAAACCTCTTCCATGAGCATGCATGATCAATGAACACTTATGTGATAAGATGATTATGATCGGAAAAATGCGGCTAGATTATTAGCACTCTAGTGCAAGTGGGAGACTGTTGGATATATGCTCTAGAGGCAAATAATATATGATTATTCCAATATATCTAAGCTAGTTCATAACCAGTTTCATACCGTGCTAGAACTGTGCCAGTGAAACAATGATACAGGTGTGGTATGGAAACCCCCAGAGTTCCTAGTTAGCCTCTACATCGATAACTAGTTCATGGTCAACATGATGGTCGTGGTTTCACGATCATGGACAATTAAGTCTCTTGACTATGAGGTCACCTCACTGGTTAAGTGATGTGATGAACATTACCCAAAGTAAGCATTACATCATGATCAAATCTTGTGAAGGTTCAGTGCTATAATTACAGAACATGGTAGACCGTTCCTTTGACCGTGAGTACGTGCATAATTGCTATCTTCCCGGATGCTTTGACCTACATCCTACCACCTGACTGAAATATCCGGGTCATAACTGTTGTATCTTGGGTATTCCGCGGAGATATGTTGAGGAGTATTGTTACAAGAGCGGGATTTGTCAATCCATATAATGGATAGATACTCGGGGCCCACTCGGTGAGATTCCATCCATAAAGTTGCAGCGTGTGACTGGGTCACGGGGATGAATATCACGGGAACGAGTGAATGAGGATTAGTTCGGAACGAGGTTGAACCAGACATAGGATGTCATTGATCGAATCTCGGAACAATCCAGTATCGCTGACAAATGGAATGCTATACGGCGTAAGGTCCAATCGGTGTTTGCTATCCGGAATGCACAGGGATCATTATGGGCATCCAGGTCCCGCTGATGATCATTGACCGTAGCCTCACCTCGGTCATGACTAGAGTATTCTCGGACCGTAGGGTAACACACTTAAGGGCTCGATGAAATCGGAGACCTTTTCGGAACCATCGGAGTAACCAGAGAATAAAGGAAACAACATCGGAGAAGTACCGTGTTGAACCAAAACAAATTCGGAGTGAACCGAAAGGTGTTCCGGAGCACCGAGAGATGGAATATTATGTTTTAGTTATTAATTAATTGAATTAATAATGAAAATCATTTTATTTCTAATTAATATGTGCAATGGGCCTTAGTGGAGAAAAAGGCCCATTAGGGGAAATAAAAGGGGAAAAAGAAAAAAGGAAAGAAGGGGGAGGCGCCATGGGCCCTAGGGCCCATGAGGGGTGCGCCCCCTCCCCCCCTTGGCCGGCCACCCCCCTTAGAAAAGGGACTTTAGTCCCACACTGCTAAGGGAGAGGGGTTGACTCCCTCCCCTCTGCCTATATATAGATGGGTAGGGTGCACATATTTAACACACAGAAATTCGTGAGAAATTAAATATTACTCCGAATTGAGATCGGTTTTCTCCGGTCTTCTCCCCTCCCTTGTCTCTTTCACGGTGGTCTCCCTAGTGTGAGCCTATAGTGGAATTGAGGCTTCTCTGCTAGAATCGGAGGCCGTCGTGCTGCCGAAGCTCCGTCCGGAGGTCTGCTTCCGCCACCTTCGCTGGATCGGAGAACGGAGGTCGTCATCGAGTCTCGTACGTGTGCGAGTACTAAGAGGTGCTACACGTGTGGCACTACACCCATCCGGGTGCTCAACACAGCCAGGGGGCTGCGAAACTTGATCGGCTACATCAACCACGTTTGCGGGAACGTTTCCCGCGCAACGGACTACACCCCGAGGTATGTTATTTCCGCACTCTTTTCCGTTACGGTAAGACGTCTAGCTAGATCTTGGGTTATGGGAACGCTAGTTAGAAAATTTTGTGTTTTCTGCTGCGAACCCCAACAATTACCACTACGAGCCCACCAAGATCTTCAGTTACTTCCTTTACGCGCCTAAGTGCGTTTGTTATGGGTGTAAGCCGACGATCTATGTCGGGGTCTTGTTCACAGTATGTCCCGTGAGAGAGTCGGCTTTGTGCCTGCACAAAGCTCCTGTGTTCCAAAGCTATCTCTTCTTGTAGTAGAGTCGCCTTTTCATGATGTTCTTTTAAATTTTCATCAAAGTCGGCTTTGTTTTGATTTGATGGTTGCCATTGGCTCGCGGCCCGGGCCTCCAAGTTGTCTTTCATCCCTAACGGACTTTGATCGGCTCTGTAACAGCCATAGGCTGGACTCTTGTGTCTTGGAGACTTTTGTTGTCCTTGGGCGTCAGCCATGTAAACGGTCGACCTTTGAGATGATTCGTAGTGGGGTAAATCCGGATTATACCGTTCTGGGCTTGATCTGAGTTTGTCTTCTTTGACGGATCGAATCGATCTGGTGTCTGTATCCGTGTCCTCTTCTTGGTACGAGTCAGCTTCAGAGGCATCTTCTTTATCTTCATGGTCTGGAATCTTGTCGAAATGCTCTTGCTTTGAAGACTCCCTGACAAACTCGACAAAGACGTGGTGTGGAATGTTCTCTTGCCGACTTGCTTTGCTTGAGAAAACTTTGGGTGCAATCTTTGGTTCCGGCTTGCTAATGAAGAGGTTGATGGAACCGATTGAGACTTGGTAACCCGGCGTAATCACGGTACTAGTTTCCCATGTGGAGCTATTGATTCAGAGCTTTCCTCTCCAGCTTTTTGTGATCCGTCCGGACATGAATCCTTCCATGCCCTGCTGAGCTCCTCCAAAAATCTAAACGCCTGCATGCGCAGGCCCCACGGTGGGTGCCAATTGTCATGGGGTTAACACAGCAGATGTCCGAGTCATCGAACTTGTAGTGAGGCCTTTGCTGCGAGGTGGTATCAAGGAAAGAGTTGACATAGATATGGTACTCGGCGATATACACAGGTTTCGGCCCCTCTTTATTCTCGAGGTAAAGACCTACACCTCCTTCTTATTATTGAGGGGTTTCCGACTTGTCAAAAGGAATAGCCGGTTTGCGTATTACAAGGGTTTGCCGGCTCGTAACTTGTGTCTCGGGGAGATCTAGGTTACGAGTCGTGCGTTGGTGGTTTGTGTGTTGAGTTGAGAGTTGATCCTGGCGCCTTGAACCCTCGGCATATAAAGGTGCCGGGTCCAAGGGTCCACGGATCCGACTCCTACCTGAGATGGAATCCTATTCTATGTCTACTTTAAAAATGTGCTACGCGCTATACAAGGTAAGTCGAATTCCTTCTTGGGCTTCAAGCTTGTCTCCTTGGCGCGTCTCCCTTTGGACCGGGTCTTGTCTTCGTGGGCCTTCACGTATAAGCCAGTCTAGAGAGTTGCGATCTAATGTCGGGATATGGGCTTCGTCCATCCCCCCGACAGATGCCCCTCGGGATAGAGTGGGTCCTGGGTGTGTGTCCACCCCTGGTCTTTATACCATAAGCTTGTATATCCTGTTTGGCATTATTAGCAAGCAAATATTTTTGCACATTAGAAATTTTTTCAAACTGAGTTTGAACCATATGCAAATGCTTAACAAGACATTTAACATCATTAACTTTTCTTTCAAGAACACCAAGTAAACTTTTGATAGCAAGGGAATTATCATGCAACTGATTTTGTATCCTCATATTAAAATGGTCTTGCTTAATAATGAAATTATCAAGCTCATCTAAACATTGGTCGGGAGGCTTACCTTTAGGGATGTCACTTTCAGTAAAATCAAATAGAGAGTGTACCTCTACCAAGGGAGGGCGAGTAGTAGGCTCACACAACTTCTCAATAGGAGGTAGCTTCTTCACATCTTCGGCTTTAATGCCTTTCTCCTTTATGGAATTATTTTCTTCTTGCATATCTTTGGGGCTTAGGAAAAGCATGCCCCTCTTCTTTGGTGGTGGAGGTAGTTCAGGGATGGACCAATCTTCATGGTTCTTGGCAATCTTGCCCATTAGTTCTTCAGCATCGTCCGGCGTTCTTTCCCTAAACTGCAACCAGCACAACTATCCAGATAGGATCTAGATTCATCGGTTAGACCAACATAAAATATATCAAGCAATTCATTCTTCGGGACTTCATGCCCCGGGCTAGCCTTAATTAAACCACAATACCCCCCAAACTTTAGGGAGGTGCTCATCCTGCAACTGTTTAAAGTTATAAATTCTTTGTAAAGCAGCATGTTGCATATGAGCAGGAAAATATTTATCGACAAAGAATTGAACTAAGTCCTGAGGAATCTCAATGGAACCATAGGGTAATGCATCATACCATGCTTTAGCGTCTTCCTTCAAAGAAAAAGGAAAAAGCTTGGCCACATAAAAGTTTCGTATCTCTCATCAGTAGTAAATAAATTACCTAACTCGGCGACTTTGGTCAGGTGTTCTACAACATCATCATTTTCTCTGCCATAGAAAGGGTCAGCTTCGACCGTAGATATAAGCGGAAGATCAAAAGAGAAATCATAATCAGGATCACTGATGCATATAGGAGATGTAGCAAATTTAGGATCAAGAGTAATCTTGTTCTTCATGGAGTGCTTTTCAAGAAGCTCCTTAACAGCACCAGGGTCAGAGTCGACACAGTCTTTGAGTTCCCTAAAAAAATCATCATCAAGAGTAATATAATCATCATCAAGGATTCTCTCCTTGAGTTCATCTAAGTCTGGGTAACCAAAGGCTTTGCACATAGGAATATAGGTGGCAGGAGTCTCAGTCTCGGACTGTGCTGCAACCTTAGCAATTTTAGCTTCAAGATAGTGACCAAGAAAACTAGTATCATCAAGAGTAGTGGAAGCATCATCAAAAGTATCGGACCTAGTAACAGACTCAGTAGAAGTAGCATGTGGTGGTAGTGGTGAAGCAAACTTACTTATAACGGAAGGTGAATCAAGCGTAGCATTGGTACTCAGAACGGTACATTTCCTTGTAGTGGATGGTAAGATCGGAACCTTGGGGTCTCCTTTCTTCCCCATAGATGATGAAGTGTAGAAGGTAGGATATTTCAAGTAGACTTGTAAATATTGCTATGCTCCCCGGCAACGGCGCCAGAAAACAGTAGGGGATCCTATGTAGCGTTTTCGCGGGTAAGTTAACCCAATTTATTGATTCGACACAAGGGGATCCAAAGAGTATTTATAAGCTTTGATAGTTGAGTTGTCAATTCAACCACACCTGAAATATACTTGCTTGCAACAAAATATTAATATCAACTGTGGTATGATAGGGGTAGTGCTAACAGCGAAAGTAAAACAACAAAAGTAAGTTACTAGTAACCAATAGGATTAAAACACTGTAGGCTAGGGAGATGGATGGTTGGGCACTCCTTGAATAAGGGTGAACATGTAATAGATTCTAACATGGGGCAATGCACACAGAAAAGAAAGGATCATCTAGGCAAATATCAAACATTAGGCATGTATCCCGTAGGTAGTTGTGTGTGCTTGCAATAAGAACTTGCACAACATCTTTTGTCCTACCATCCCGCTACGAACGGGGCCAAAGGGAACTTATGGAGATTAAGGTGCTCCTGTCAAAGAGCACCGGAACAAAGAAATAAACTCAAAGGATACATGAATCCTCAAATTATGGACCACCCCTTTGGTGTCCCAAGCTGTCACCTTTGGGATCGTTGTTTCCGGACCATAATAGGTGCATACAACACATAGATAGGATCAATGACATAGATATACTCATGAAAACACAAGTGGTTCAGATCTGAAAACATGGCACTCGGGCACAAAGTGACAAGCATTAAGAGCAACAAGTTGTAGCAAAGATGATAAACACCATAGTAGATGATAGGCAACATGCCCCCAACAATCTGACGAACTATTACATGATCAAACTCATCCAATCCCTACCATCCCCTTTGCCTACAGTAGGGAATTACTCACACATGTGAAGAGAAGTCATGGAGGGAGGATGGATTGGCGATGGTGATGACGATGGCGACGATCTCACCTCTCCGGAGGCCAAATCAGCCTCCAGATTAGCCCTCCCGAGGAAGAACAGAGGGTGGCGGCTGCTCCGCGACGGGTTCTGGAAAAGCGACTTTTGTTTCGGGGTTTTCCCATCACGGGAATAAATAGGGGCTTTGGTAGGGCACCAGAGGAGGGGGGAGGCCCCCAGGCGGCCGACCGGCGCAACCAGGGGTGGGGCCGCACCAGCAGGGCGCCTTGAGCCCCTGTGGCTACCCTCTAGCCCCACTTCTGCTTCGTGGAAGCTTCGGGTGCATGGATTTTTTATGAAATTTCCTGGAATTTTCCGAGATACCTAAAAATCAATTTTCCTGCACACAATAAAACCATACAGGCAGCTCTGCTGAAAACAGCGTCAGTCCGGGTTAGTTTAGTTCAAATCATGCAAGAATGAGGGCAAATGAATAGCAAACGTGTTTGGAAAAGTAGATACGTTTGAGATGTATCAGTGTGCGGGGGGCGGGAGAGGCATGGCCGGGGCATAACTACCGCACAGTGATACGTCCAAAACGTATCTATAATTTCTGCTTTCTCCATGCCTCTTTTGTGTGATATTGCTATGATATTGACGAACTTCCATACACTTTTGATCATATTTGGACTAACCTATTAACTCAGTGCACCCCAGTGCCAGTTCCTGTTTTCTGTTGTTTTTCTATTTCATGTTTCCCCCATATTAAAAGTACCAGAAAAATTCCGGGAAAAATATAGGAAAAATCAGCGTACCGGAAGCTTCACGAAGAGCCCGAGAGGGACAGAGGGGAGCCAGGGGGCCCCAGGCGGCCAGAGGGCGCGGCCCCGCCACGCTTCCAAGATCGGGAGCACCAGAAGACCTCTTCCCGGCACCCTGTCGGAGGGAGGAATCACCTTCGGGAGCTTCTCCACCACCATGGATGCTTCCCGGATGAACCGTGTGTAGTCCACCTTGGACCATGGATCTATCATCAGTAGCTATGTGATGTTCTCCTCCCCTGTTTGTTCTTCATGGATTAGACCTCGTGAGTTTCCCTACATGATCGAGGCACTTATGTAATCTTTCTGCTGTTGCTATGCTGAGTTTGCTGGGATCCGATGGATTATGAGATTATGTTCAGATTGTGTTTGAGTAATACATTTGATTCTCCTCTTTTATATTTATGTTCTTGAGTAATTCTTGCATGTTCTCCGTTGTTGTTTATTGCTTTGGCCGAGTAGTAGGTAGTGACTCCAAGAGGGAGCGTTGTGCATGATTGTGGGTTCATGCCCCCCGATGACTAGCTTGAGTGACAGAAACATGAGTCTAGGGGATGTGTTGTTGCCACAAGGGGGAAAACAACGGTGCTTGTACTTGCAGGTGCAAGGATTGTTTACTTTTCGCAAAGTTCTTTAATGCAGTTGTCCGTTGCTTTGAGTTTACACTTTGGGTGGGATTCGCAACTTAATACCAGCGAGATGTTCTAGATAGATATCTCAAGGTGGATGATTAGTAGGTAGATGCAGATGGATTTCAGTCTACTTATCTTGGCGTACCGCCCATGCTTTTGAGCCTCTTCTTTTCTGTATAGCATAATTAGCATTGGTTTGCGCACATAATCTGATGGCGGAGAAGTTAATAGGTTTAGATGGGTTGCCTTCCCTGTTAACCGCGCCAATAAAAGATTCTTGATGACCCACAAGTCTCGGGGATCACTTGTAGCTTTTCGATAAATAAGAGTATCGATCCCACGAGGAGCAGAAGGTGTTGATAAGTGACACTGGATAAGGAAAGGGCTGCAAACACTCAAAGGTAAATATTTAGGGGTTTTTGGTTTAAGCAACGGAAAAGTAAAAGACAGGTAAAGTAAACGGGGTAACTGAGGAGTAGCAAGTGGCCCAATCCTTTCACAAGGACAAGCCTAGGAACTGAACTTATAAAAGCTAAAACGTTCTCGAGAAAACACGGGAGAGATAGTCAAGTCACTTTCACCATACTCCGCCAAGTAATATGTATCGTGTTGATAAGTGTCGGTGGGTGGATCAATGCTAGTACACCTTCTAGACTAAGATAAGTGTACTCTTATGATTGCACACCTTGCAAGCATCCGCAAATACAAGGTAGTAATTAAGGCATAAGCCTAACCACAACATTACGATCAAGGATCCATAACTCCCTTGTGCGAAAGTCTGCGAACTGGGGTTGAGGTTTCTGTCACTCCGGCAACCCACCATAAGCATCCTTTGTGCATAATGTATTCCTCTAGGCCCATGAAAGGTGAAGTGTTATGTGTTCGATTCACATAACACCACTAGAGAAATAACAACACAACTTAAGTATCAAACAACACATAGTACTTCAACATAGTATGACTACTAACAACTAGACTTCTCCCATGTCCTCAAGAACTAAAGTAACTACTCACAAGACATAAAAGAGATCATGATCAGAGGTGATAGATGGGTGGTAAACAATCTGGACACAATGATATTTCTCCAACAAAACTCAATAGCATTCACCACAAAGTAGTAATCAACACCAACAGAGTAGAGAGGATAGATAGTACGGATTACAACACAAGTTGAAATTGTGAGATGAGATGGGATGGGATGGATATGCCAGGCACCCTTCTGGCTGCCTAGTGGGTCCCCTCACCTCCTCCTTCGGTGATCTACAGTCAATCTTCATAAAAATGCTCTTCGTAAAATTTCATCACATTTGGACTTGATCTGATTCAGCAACTTGGTATCCAATTTTTACCGCTGAATTCTGGTTCTGCTGCTTCGGCACCGGAAAGTTGTAAACTGTGTAAAATAAGCCAAAACAACATAAGAACAATACTTTAAAGTGGAATATATCAATGAATAGGGTGAAATCACAATATAAAATAGTGATGCTTTTTGGACGTATCAACTCCCCCAAGCTTAGACCTCGCTTGTCCCCAAGCGATTGCTGAGCTCGGTAAACCTGTCCAAAAGTTTAGAGAGTGAAGTGTCGATAAAAGAAGCATCAAGATTCCTCACCAAACTTAAGCATCCTCAACAGCAACCTCAACTCATAAGGTCCTTATGAGTAAGTAGTAACAATTATAACAAAGTAGGACCTGGAAAACTCATCAAATCATGACAAACATAGCCTTGGTCAAGGAACAATTAATAACTTTTACTTTTGTTCTCTCACTTATAATGGAACAGTTGAGGCTTTTGAAAGAACATGCTATTAGCCAAGAAGTTCACATATCAACACAAAGGAAGATGTTTACTAAGCATAAGCTTTTGTAAACAACTCACTTATCAAAAGATAATGTCAACAAAGATGTAACATGCTAGATTTCAATGCAACTTTATATGCAAGCATCTTCATCAACATCAAATGTTTGTTCTCTCTCTAGAAGGAAGGAAGTAGGAAGGACTGACTCAGCACAAAATAAAGATAAACCCCGTGCAAAAGGGTAAGCAGGGAAAACTTATGTGCCATCTCTAGATCAAACATAATAAAAACAAACTTTTGGGAGGTGCATGATCCGTCAATGACTGCTAATAGATAACTCACTCAATTCATGATTTGGACAAGTTTCGAGGAACGACTCCCATGTGGGGACGATCACATCCCCTTGGATTCCTTTGTTTATCACTCGTAAAAGGGCGAAGGAACTTGTGTGTTAGTGTTTATCTTTTACGAGCTGGGCACTCATGCCAGTCCCTTCTCGTATTAGGGGTTTGAAGATTAGACATGCAATCCCAAGATAAAACTTGTCCAAATTAAGAAGATCATGGGTCACCCACCTCTTCCTCATGAGCTGAATCAGCAGCACAAAACAGAAGATTTTGAACATCTAAATATAGCACATAAATTATATACTTTAGGAGTGGTAGTGGAATAACACAAGTAGGAAGGTATGGTGGACTCAAGTGGAAGAAGTTGGTTTCAAGGTATGGAAGTACAAGCAGAATTCCGCTTAGTACAGAGTTTTGGCTAGCAAGGCTTTGAGAGAGCAGACAATTGATGACAACTTAGATGTAAGCAATACAAAGCATAAACATTAGAACTAGCATGAAACATCAAGTTGTCTTCCTTGTCAACATAACACTTCAAGCATAATAACACAAAGGTTTTGGCTATGTCGCTACTTTGAGAAAAACATGCTTGTTGTTATGACCAAAGCTATACTTGCCAAGATTAAATAAAGTTTTCAAAGCCATACCTGATATAAGGTCAAAACTCCCCATAAGAATCAGCTCATAATGTCGATTGCGTGAAGAGAATACAAAGTGCAGCGAAGAAACCAATAGACTTCTCATTAATATTCCTTCATAGAAGACTCCACACTCACGGATACAAAGCTCTCCACAAAAGGAGTGATAGACCTCAAAGCAACACCTATTTCATGAAGTAACTTCCCTAGACATTATATGACTCTACTTGACTCCGAAAGACAAAGATAAAGATAAAGATACCGGGCACTCCCCCAAGCTTGGAACAAGCTAAGGGGATGCCATTACCCGAGGATACTTACTCCTCATCTTGTTGTGGTTGTTTCTTCAGATCCCTGATGACACAGCGAAGGGTTTGGTTCTCTAATTACAAGACTTCCACTTGTAATTTTAGTACACGGAAATCTTCACAGAGTTGGTTGGTGATGCGGTAGGCTTCGGAGATGGTGGAAAGCATGCGTTGCTCTTCAAGTGAAGTGGAGGGCCCTGAAAGGTTAAGAGAAAGATCATATTGAGGTTGGACAGATCCCACCATGATGGGATTTCTTGGACCTCCTTGTTGTTGGGCAGTGATAGTCTTGACTTCCTCTCTCACGGCGCGCTCCATCTCTGCTTGTCTTGCGGCAATTTCTTCTTTGGTAGCCCAGTCAACGTGCTTCCCTTGATTAAGATCCTTCTGAACTTGACGTAGATGCCATCCCAAGAAGTCCTCTCCGCTCGAGCCACAAGAAGACATCTCTAGCAACAGCTTTTCTCCCTGGCACGAATAGACCGAGAAAGAAAACACGCGAAATCGTGAGATACGGCGCTGGGACAATCCGGGCAAATATATAGCAAAAATTTCTGCAACAGAAGGAAGTTTTCAAGCCTAGGTGGAGTCGGAGGCGGAGCCCAGGGCAGCCAGGAGGATGCCCGGCGCGGCCAGGAGTGGGGCCGCGCCAGGGGGCCTCCTGACCTCCCTGGATCTCCTCTCCGGCTCCACTCGGGCTTGGAATTTTCCTAATTTTGCAAAAACTCTGAAAAGTTAACTTTTATTGACGTTCGCGGTGTTTTCTTACCATAATTCATACCTTATCTAATTCTGCTCCTGCCGGAGTCTGAAACTGGGCTGCAACATGTTCTTCATGAGTACTTGTATATATCATGTTTGCATCCACATTGATTGGATCACCAGCCATATAATGTTTGAGTCTTTGTCCATTCACAACTTGAGGTTTGGTGCCTTCAAAATTATTGATCTTGATAGCACTGGACCGATATACTTCTTCGATATGAAAAGGTCCTTCCCATCTGGAAAGTAGTTTACCTGGAGAAAACCTGAAACGAGATCTAAACAACAAAACCTTATCACCAACATTAAATTCATGTTTCAGAATTCTTTTATCGTGCCACTTCTTTACCTTTTCCTCGAACATTTTAGCGCTCTCGTAAGCTTCACTTCTCCACTCATCTAGAGAAGTCAAGTTCATGAGACGCTTTTCACCAGCTAACTTTGGGTCAGCATTCAGCTCTCTGACAGCCCAGAAAGCTTTATGCTCTAACTCTAATGGTAAATGGCAAGCCTTGCCATAGACCATTTATACGGAGACATGCCCATGGGGTTTTTGTAAGCCGTTCTATACGCCCACAAAGCATCTTCTAACTTCTTTGACCAGTCCTTTCTAGAACTGTTTACTGTTTTCTTCAAGATCAACTTGATCTCCCTATTGGTGAGCTCAACTTGCCCACTAGTTTGAGGGTGGTACGGTGATGAAATCCTATGATTGACATCGTACTTGGCTAGAGCTTTCCAAAAAGCTCCATGCGTGAAGTGTGACCCTCCATCTGTCATGAGGTACCTTGGTACTCCAAACCTAGGAAAAATTACATCTTTGAGCATTTTCAAAGATGTCTTGTGATCAACACTCTGAGTGGGGATTGCTTCAACCCACTTGGTTACATAATAAACAACAACTAAGATGTGTGTGTACTTGTGTGAAGGAGGGAAAGGACCCATAAAATCAAAACCCCAACAATCGAAAGGTTCGATCACTAGTGAGTAATTCATAGGCATCTCATTTCTCCTGCTAATGTTACCAACTCTCTGACACTTATCACAATATAAAACATACATTCGGGCGTCCTTAAAGAGAGTAGGCCAATAAAAACCTGATTGTAAAACTTTATGTGCGGTCCTTTCACCGGCATGATGTCCTCCATAGGGACTATCGTGACATTTTCGAAGAATGTCCTGCTGCTCATGCTCCGGTATACACCTTCTTACGATCCCGTCCACACCTTCTTCATAAAGATGTGGATCATCCCAAAAGTAGTGCCTCAAAACCATGAAGAATTTCTTCCTCTGCTGAAATGTGAAACCTGGAGGCAAAAACTTTGCAACAATAAAATTAGCATAATATGCAAACCAAGGGTCGGAATGAGATTGTACTTTTACAACAGCAAGCTGTTCATCTGGGAAATTGTCGTTGACTAGAATAGGATCGTGCGGGATATCTTCCATCCTTGAAAGATTATCCGCCACCGGATTGTCTTCTCCTTTTCTATCGACAATCTGCAAATCAAATTCTTGAAGAAGGAGTACCCACCTAATGATTCTTGGTTTGGCATCCTTTTTCTGCATAAGATACTTAATGGAAGCATTGTCAGTATGAATAATAACTTTAGAATCAACAATATACTGCCTAAACTTATCACAAGCAAACACCACTGCCAAGAATTCCTTCTCGGTAGTAGCATAATTCTTTTGAGCATTATCAAGTGTTTTGCTGGCATAGTGGATGACATTCAACTTCTTGTCAACCCTTTTTCCTAAAACAACTCCAACAGCAAAATCACTAGCATCACACATAATTTCAAAGGGCAAATTCCAGTCAGGTGGTTGTACTATAGGAGCAGTTATCAAGGCTTTCTTAAGAACTTCAAAAGCTTCCTTACAATCTTCATCAAATACAAAAGGAGCATCTTTCTGGAGAAGATTGGTAAGGGGTCTCGAGGTCTTAGAAAAGTCCTTGATAAATCTTCTATAGAAACCAACATGACCTAGAAAACTACGAATACCTTTAATGTCCCTTGGATAAGGCATCCTTTCAATAGCCTCAATTTTTGCCTTGTCCACTTCAATTCCCCTTTCAGAAATCTTGTGTCCAAGAACTATCCCTTCGTTTACCATGAAATGGCACTTCTCCCAATTGAGAACCAAATTTGTTTCTTCACATCTCTGCAAAACTTTATTAAGATTGTGGAGACAGTGGTCAAAGGAGTTTCCATAGACGGAAAAGTCGTCCATGAAAACTTCTACAATCTCCTCACAGAAACCATGAAATATTGCAGACATACACCTCTGAAAAGTGCCAGGTGCATTACACAAACCGAAAGGCATACGCCTATAAGCATAAGTACCGTAAGGACACGTGAAAGTGGTCTTCTCTTGATATGCGGTGTTGACGTGAATCTGGGAGAAGCCAGATTACCCATCAAGATAGAAAAAGTGGGTGTTTTTAGACAACCGCTCGAGCTTCTGATCAATAAAGGGAAAAGGATAGTGGTCCTTCCGGGTGGCCTGGTTTAACTTCCTAAAATCAATACACATTCTATATCCAATAATAGTCCTCTGAGGTATTAGTTCATTTTTATCATTAGGAACAACAGTCATACCTCCTTTTTTAGGAACACAATGAACGGGACTTACCCACTTACTATCAGCTATAGGATAGATGATACCTGCGGCTAGAATTTTGAGAACCTCCGTCTTGACCACGTCCTTCATCTTTGGGTTCAACCGTCGTTGATGATCAACAACCGGTTTAGCATCGGGCTCAAGATTGATAGTATGTTGGCAAATAGATGGACTAATAGCCTTGAGATCATCAAGAGTATAGCCAATAGCACCTCGTTGTCTGCGGAGTGTCTCCAATAATCGCTCTTCTTCATACCCTGAAAGGTTAGAATTTATAATAACAGGATATACTTTCTTTTTATCTAAATAAGCATACTTGAGCGTATCGGGTAGTGGTTTTAGGTCGAACACCGGGTCTTCTTTCGGTTGCGAGAGGATTCCTAAAGGTTCAACCGGGAGGTTGTGCTTCAGGATGGGAGTTTGTCTTAAAAAGATGTCTTCTAGTTCATCCCTCTCATGCATATGTATATTATTCTCGTGGTCTTCCATAAATTTCTGCAAAGTGTCAATAGGAGGAATAGCAATGGAAGCAATTTATTCAATAATTTTTTCATTATTTGACAGGTCAGGACCACGAGGCTGCTTAGAAAACTTAGAAAAATTAAATTCATACGGCTCACCGTTAAATTCAACAGAAACTTTACATTTCTTGCAATCTATTATAGCTCCGCAAGTGCTGAGGAAGGGCCTACCAAAGATAATAGGGCAAAAACTATCTTGCACTGAACCAAGTACAAGAAAGTCTGTAGGATATTTTACCTTCCCGCAGAGTACTTCAACATCTCTTACAATCCCAACTGGAGAGATTGTTTGTTTATTCGCAAGATGGATAGTGACATCTATGTCCTCGATCTCACACGGCTGAATCTCGTGCATGATCTCTTGATAAAGTGTGAAGGGAATAGCGTTGACGCTAGATCCCAAATCACATAGCACATAGTAATTATGATCTCCTATTTTGACAGATACAACTGGTGTACCTGAAATTGGGCCTTTGTTCCTGGCTGTGACAATGTTAGTGGAAAAAGCACAAAAACTAATAGTGGATTCTTCGATATCACTGGTTACCAGATCCTTGACCATTGCAACTTGAGGCTGGACCTTGATCATGTCCTCAGGTTCGTCAGTGGTCCTTCTATTCTTGTTTAGAATACCTGTAACAAAAGAGTGCTCCTTTATCCTGGAGGGATAAGGAGGCTGTTCATACACAACTGCAGGTAAAACAGGATCAGTAACATTAATCTCAATTGGTGACTCCTTGAAACGTTTATGATGTTGACTCTCCTTCTTCCTAGAAGAATCAATATGAGAAGCAAAGTCCTTGCAAAAGTCAACCATTAGCTGGTAATCAAGACCAATTTTAGAGCAAAAGGTATTAAAGTAATCAGTCTTCACATAACTCTCAATGTAATCATGCTCATAGTTTATAGCGGGTTCAATACCCTTATCAATTTCCCAGTCTTCCTTGTTCTTCTGGATCCTTTCTAGATCCCATTTTTCTTCCATACTTCTGGTCTGGAATACCCCACTAGAGGAGGCATCCACATCTCCTTGTCAGGACGATAAAGCCTGGCATAAAAATTTGTAAGTATAATTTCCTTGGGGAGCTCATGGTTTGGGCATTTGAGCATCATGGACTTCAGTCTCCCCCAAGCTTGAGCGATGCTCTCTCCATCGCGAGACCAAAAGTTGTAGATGTAGTTCCTGTCTTGGTGAATTTCATGAAGAGGATAAAACTTTGCATAAAAGAGAGACATAAGCTCTGGCCATTCAAACAGATCAGAGTTATCGAGTAGCTTATACCAATCTGAAGCTTTATCTTTGAGTGATATGGAGAATAGTTTCTTCATGACGAACTCCATCGTCAGACCTGCAAGCTTAAATAAAGAACATAATTGTGATAAATATAGCAGGTGTTCTCCCAGATGTCCTTCTCCTGTATAACGATTAGCCAAGACATAATCAACAATACCAGATGGTATTTTGTAGGGCACAATTTTAGTAGGGGTAGGAGTGACCACCACAGTCGTGGGGCGGCTCCTTACCAGCAACGAACCAACAGCAGAAGAGTCCATAAGGACTGAAAGTAACAACAAAAAATAAAAGTTCCCTTACCGGCTTCACTTACCAATAGCGCTACACTCCTCGGCAACGGCGCCAGAAAAGCTCGTTGATGGCGGAGAAGTTAATAGGTTTAGTTGGGTTGCCTTCCCTGTTGACCGCGCCAATAAACGATTCTTGATAACCCACAAGTCTAGGGGATCAATTGTAGCTTTTCGATAAATAAGAGTATCGATCCCACGAGGAGCAGAAGGTGTTGATAAGTGACACTGGATAAGGAAAGGGCTGCAAACACGTAAAGGTAAATATTTAGGGGTTTTTGGTTTAAGCAACGGAAAAGTAAAAGACAGGTAAAGTAAAAAGGGTAGCTGAGGAGTAGCAAGTGGCCCAATCCTTTCACAAGGACAAGCCTAGGAACTGAACTTATAAAAGCTAAAGCGTTCTCGAGAAAACACGGGAGAGATAGTCAAGTCACTTTCACCATACTCCGCCAAGTAATATGTATCGTGTTGATAAGTGTCGGTGGGTGGATCAATGCTAGTACACCTTCTAGACTAAGATAAGTGTACTCTTATGATTACACACCTTGCAACCATCCGCAAATACAAGGTAGTAATTAAGGCATAAGCCTAACCACAACATTACGATCAAGGATCCATAACTCCCTTGTGCGAAAGTCTGCGAACTAGGGTTCAGGTTTCTGTCACTCCGGCAACCCACCATAAGCATCCTTTGTGCACAATGTATTCCTATAGTCCCATGAAAGGTGAAGTGTTATGTGTTCGACTCACATAACACCACTAGAGAAATAACAACACAACTTAAGTATCAAACAACACATAGTACTTCAACATAGTATGACTACTAACAACTAGACTTATCCCGTGTCCTCAAGAACTAAAGTAACTACTCACAAGACATAAAAGAGATCATGATCAGAGGTGATAGATGGGTGGTAAACAATCTGGACACAATGATATTTCTCCAACAAAACTCAATAGCATTCACCACAAAGTAGTAATCAACACCAACAGAGTAGAGAGGATAGATAGTACGGATTACAACACAAGTTGCAATTGTGAGATGAGATGGGATGGAGATGGAGATGGTGCTGATGTTGGGGATGATGTTTATGATGATCTCGATTATGCCCGTGACGATGATGATGATGATGGCGACGATCTCCCCTTCCGGGAGGTGATCTCCCCGGCGGAATCTGCCCGCCGGAGATGGCTTTTCTCCTCTGTAGGTTTCCGCCCCGTGGCGGCGTCGAAACATGGAAATGACTCTCTTTTTAGGGTTTCCTCCCCAGGGGGCTTATATGGGCGAAAGGGGGCACCGAGGGGGCCCACCAGGCACCAAGGAGGGTGCCTGGCGCGGCCAGGAGGGGGGCCGCGCCAGGCACCCTTCTGCTGGTGGGTCCCCTCACCTCCTCCTTCGGTGATCTCCAGTCAATCTTCATAAAAATGCTCCCCGTAAAATTCCATCACATTTGGACTTGATCTAATTCAGCAACTTGGTATCCAATTTTTACCGCTGAATTCTGGTTCTGCTGCTTCGGCACCGGAAAGTTGTAAACTGTGTAAAATAAGCCAAAACAACATAAGAACTATACTTTAAAGTGGAATATATCAATGAATAGGGTGAAATCACAATATAAAATAGTTATGATTTTTGGACGTATCATAATCCTATCAATTGCCTAGCTGTAATTTGTTTACCTCGCATGGCTATTTTATCTTTCTTTGGGAGAGAGACATCACTAGTGAACATCATAGGAACCTGGTCCATATTTCCACCACTGTTGCACCCACTATCAATTTACTTTCAGTATTTAATTTTCGGTTGCTATCACTATCATTATTATCCTATGCGTTTTATCCTTTGTAAAAAACAAGGCCGGAGGAATTGACAACTCCTCTGTACTCGTTGGGAGAAAAGCTATCTGTTGTGTGTGCAGGTCCAGGTGAAGTAAGCAACCCTAGTTGTGAACGGCGCCATTGTTCACTTCACCACCTACTTATCGTTGCTGGAGTCCTACGGGAGACAAACCCTATCCTCTACATAGGGGAAATTTGCTGCTATCCTACATCTCACCTTCCACTTGGGGTAACCAACGAGGGCGAGAAGTTATCTCGTGTATCACACAGTCGGCGCACGCCCAGGGAATAGGGAGCGTGGCCAGCGGGATGGAGCAGGAGCGCGGTCGTGGTGGCCGCGGCCAAGGGCCGGACTCGAGCGAGGTGGGGTGGCGCGACGGGGTGACGAATCCGAAGGGGAGAAGAGGGGAATGGAGGTGGCGCGGAAGCTCACAGGGGTGCGGGGAAGGGCTCAGGAGGCCGCCGACGATGAATTGGACGCCGACGGCCGCGGAGGTAGCAGGAGAAGGGGGCGGCATCCTCGAGGCTTCCCAGGACGGTTCCGCGCACATGGAGACGAGTTCGAGCTCGGCGAAGCTTCTGGACAGCACGGTGGAGCATGTGGTGGTCGTTGGCCACGGTTGCCCATGGTGGTCGGCGACGACTAGTTACGGGCGAGCCGCGGGTGGGGGAAATGGCGTGGGGAGATGGGGGAGAGAGGGTAACGGGACAGCTAGGGTTCGAGGAGGGGCGCGAGGGTCTCAGGGGCCGTCTTATCTCCGCCGACGACCGTGGGATCGCTGTCACGACAGCTCGGCTCGGCTAGGCACCGTGGATGTCTTCCACGCAGGGCATGAACAGAGAAAGAAAGAAGAATAGGGAAAACGGGCCGGGCCCGGTGGGTGGGCCTTGCCCTGGGCACAAGATAGCAATTTTTTGTATTTTCTCTTTTCTGTTTTCTTTTGCTTTACATTTTTTTGGCTAGTAAGACAATTTTATAAAATGGACAACTTGTTCCAGTATTTGTATTATACTTTAATATGCTGTTACAAAAAGTTTGAGTCTGATATAAATTCTTTTAGGGTTCCATTTGAAAATGCAACGAGTAGAAGGGGCTGTTTTGGCACTGTTATGAATTTTTTAAATGAGTAAAACATTTTAATAAATTCCTATTCCACTTTTAATATGACCTATTGATTATTTTAAATTTATCAAAATTGGTTGCGCAATTTTTGGACAAGGTTTATTTCCACATAGATTTGGAATTTTTATCTCGGCTGAATTTGAACAAGCCATGATCAATGGTGATCATTATTAGCATAATCTGGATGACTTGGCATTAGATAAGGTGATCACTATAGCGTGACACCCGGGGTGTTACATCCCCCAAGCTTGGAACAAGCTAAGGGGATGCCATCACCCAAGAAGATTTCACTCCTCATTCCTGCTCTTGTTGATTATTCAGATCTTTGATGATACGTCGAAGGGTCTGGTTTTCATCTTCCTAGATTTCCACTTGTACCTTCAGCACACGGTAAGCTTCAGAGATCATGGAAGTTGTATTTGGATCATCAAGTGGAGGGGCTGTTCCTGAAAGGTTAAGAGAAAGATCATAATGAGGTTGGACAGACCCCCACCATGATGAGGTTACTTGAACTTCCTCCTAGCGTCGAAGGTCCTCCCTGTTGCTGGGCAGTGATACTCTCGACTTCTTTCCTCACGGAGCGCTCCATCTCCGCCTCTCTTGCAGCAATATCTTCTTCTGTAGCCCAATCAACGTAATTTCCTCGGTTGAGATCCTGCTGAACTTCACGTAAACGTCGGCCCATGTATTCTTCTCCGCTTGAGCCACAAGAAGACATCTCTTAACAGTAAATTTTGTCCTGGCAGAAACAGATCGAAAAGAAAACACACGAAATCGCGAGATACGGTGCCAAGACGATCCGGGAAAATATATAGCAAAAAATTCCACAACAAAAGGAAGGTAACACGCCAAAGTGGGGTCAAAGACAGACTCCGGGGTGCCCAGACGGCCTCCCGCCGCTGCAAGGGGATAGGTCGCGCCAGGAGGGGCGCCTGGAGCTCCTCTCCGGCTCCGTTTAGGCTTGGAATTTTCCTAATTTTGCAAAAACCCATAATATGGAACTTTTATTGATGTTCGCGATGTTTCCTTACCGTAATACATACCTTTTCTTATTATGCTTCTGTCAGTGTCTGAAATAGGGCTGCACCATATTCTTCATGATTTGTTGTGTGTATCAAATTCACATCAACATTGATAGGGTCTCCTGTCATGTAATTCTTGACTCTTTGCCCATTAACAACTTGAGGTTTGGTGCCTTCAAAATTGTTAATCTTGATTGCACCGGAGCGGTAGACTTCTTTGATATGAAATGTCCCTTCCCATCTGGAAAGTAGTTTACCTGGATAAAACCTGAAATGAGATCTAAACTACAAAACTTTATCACCAACATTAAATTCACATTTCAGAATCCTTCTATCATGCCACTTCTTTACCTTTTCCTTGAACATTTTAGCACTCTCGTAAGCTTCACTTCACCACTCATCTAGAGAATTCAAGTTCATGAGACGCTTTTCACCAGGTAATTTTGGGTCGGCATTAAGCTCTCTAATAGCCCAGAAAGCTTTGTGTTCTAACTCTAATGGAAATTGGCAAGCCTTGCCATAGACCATCTTATAGGGAAACATGCCCATGGGGTTTTTGTAAGCAGTTTTATATGCCCACAAAGCATCTCCTAACTTTTTTGACCAGTCCTTTATAGAACTGTTAACTGTCTTTTGCAAGATCAACTTGATCTCTCTATTGGTGAGCTCAACCTTCCCACTAGTTTGAGGATGGTACGGTGAAGCAATTCTATGATTGACATCATACTTGGCTAAAGATTTTCTAAAAGCTCCATGTGTGAACTGTGATCCTCCATCAGTCATGAGGTACCTTGGTACACCAAAGCTAGGAAAAGTTACATCCTTGAGCATTTTCAAAGATGTCTTGTGATCAGCACTCTCAGTGGGGATTGCTTCAACCCACTTGGTTACATAATCAACAACCACTAAAATGTGAGTGTACGTGTGAGAAGGAGGAAAAGGACCAATAAAATCAAAACCCCACCAATCAAAAGTCTCAATGACTAGAGAGTAATTAATAGGCATCTCATTTCTCCTACTAATGTTACCAACTCTCTGACACTTATCACAAGATAAAACATAATTGCTAGCATCCTTAAAGAGAGTAGGCCAATAAAAACCTGATTGGAGAACCTTATGTGTGGTCCTTTCACCGGCATGGTGTCCTCCATAGGGACTATCATGACATTGTCTGAGAATGTCCCTCTGCTCGTGTTTCGGTATGCATCTTCTCATGATCCCATCCGGACCTTCTTTAAAAAGATGAGGGTCATCCCAAAAGTAATGCCTCAAATCGTGGAAGAACTTCTTTCTTTGCTGAAATGTTAAACCTGGAGGCAAAAACCTTGCAACGATAAAATTAGCATAATCTGCAGAACAAGGATCGGAGAGAGATTGTACTTTAACAACAACTAGTTGTTCGTCTGGAAAGCTGTCGTTGACTGGAATGGGATCATGTGGTATATCTAGACCGAAATCCAATTGCATCTACTCACTAATCATCCACCTTGAGATATCTATCCAGAACATCACGCTGGTATTAAGTTCCGAGCCCCACCCAAAGTGTAAACTAAAAGCAACAAAAACCGCATTAACAAACTTTGCGTAAGGTAAACAATCCTTGCAACCGCGGTTACAAGCACCGTTGTTTTCTCCCTGGTGGAAACAACACATCTCCTAGTCTCATTTTTCTGACACTCAAGCTAGACATCGGGGGGCATGAACCCACAATCATGCATAAGCGCTCCCTCTTGGAGTTACTATCTACTACTTGGCCAAATCAATAAAAAGTAACGGAGAACATGCAAGAATTACTCAAGAACAAAATATAAAAGATAAACCAAATATATAACTCATCACGATCTGAATATAATCTTATAACCCATCGGATCCCAGAAAACACAACATAGCAACAACAGGAAAATTACATAGATGCCTTGATCATGTAGGGCAGATCACAAGTACTAAGAATTGAAGCACAAGATTGGAGAGAAGACATCACATAGATACTGGTCATGGACCCATGGTCCAAGGGGGACTACTAACGACACATCCGGGAAGCGTCCATGGTGGTGGAGAAGCCCCCGGAGGTTAATCCTCCCTCCGGTAGGGTGCCGGGAAGAGCTCTTCTAGTGCTCCCGATCTTGGAAGCGCAATGACGGCGAAACAGAGAGGAAATTCATGATGTGGGTTTCTCCTCGAGGGTTTTCAGGACGAAGAGGTAATATAGGATGAAGAGGGAGCCACAGGTGGGCCAGGATGCCCAGGCGGCCACCTGGTGCAGCCGGGGGGGTGGCCGCGTCACCAGGGCGCCTGGTGGGCCCCCTGTCCCTCCTTCAGGGCTCCGAAGCTTCTTTTACGCTGATTTTTTGTATGATTTTTCCAGATTTTTTTGGAGCTCTGTAAATTGGGGGGAAAAACCTCCAACTTACAGACATCAGCAGGTAGGAATTGGCACTGGATGCACTAAGTTAGTAGGTTAGTCCAAATATCTGTAAAATCATATAAAAGTGTAGCAAAACATGTAGCAATGTCACATAAAAAGGCATGGAACAAGAAGAAACTATAGATACATTTGGGACGTATCAGGTCAACACTAGTATTCCTTTTGAAAGATCCACACTCGTTCTCCATATAGTATTTGTACTCCATAGAGAGTTTCATATCATTCATGCATAACTATGTGGGGATCCTTACACTATAGAACTTGGATTGCATATTCCAAGGATTAGCCTCCTCAAATGAGCTCTAGGTCTTCGTGAGCAAGCAGGTTGGATGCACCCCCACTAATTCCATTGGAGAGCTTTTCATAGCTTGCATGTGCATCCGTTGCATGGGAAACCCTACTCCTCACATCATATCTATCATTTGGATTTCTCTTGCATATGATTGTCCTCATTGATGTGAGCCTTTCACACAATTTTTTGTCTTCCTTCCCCATCATCATTCTCTTTGCCATCCTAAGTTCCAATGTATCTTGCTTGCGCTCATCCATTGCATGAGTGCTCAAAGTCGAAAGGGACAGGATCAGTTTGACTTGTGGCTAACTAGTGGTCTGGAGATGAGTCAAAATAAGATTCTGAAGGAGGCCAAGTGTGAAGTTTTAGTAGATTTAGTTCTCAATTAAACTATATAGTATTTTTATACTCTAAACCCATCTCCCACTTCTTGCATGCAAACACCATTTGGAGACATTCGAGTCACGGACAGCGAGAGCACTTGCACCATTATGTTCTTACTTTGCTAGTTTCAATACTAAATATAGACTCTTGCTTCTTATTGTCTTGACTTGAATTGAATATCTTTCTTTCTTTACTATGAAGTTCATATGTGTTGGTAGCATGTCACCACAGAAATTATCTGTGTTATCATTTACCTGCTCGAGGACGAGCAGGAATTAAGCTTGGGGATGTTGATACGTCCCAAACGTATATATAATTTCTGTCGGTTCCATGCTTATATGGGTGCTATTGCTATGTGTTTTGCTACACTTTCATACCTTTTTCAACATATTTGGACTAACCTACTAACTCAGTGCCCCAGTGCCAGTTTTTGTCTGCTGTTGTCCGTGCATTACAGGAAAAATATCAATTATTAAAGTGCTCAGAAAATTCCAGGAAAAATATATAAAAAACTAGCATGTGAGAAGCTTCCGGAAGCCCGAAGGATATCCGTAGGGGGGTCACCCCATCCGGGGCGGCCAGGTGGTGCGGCCCCACCCTAGGCCGCGCCAGGAGGCCGCCCCGAGGGGTGGTACGTCCCCTCGTGCCCCCTTCGGCCTATATTTAGCCCCCATTCCATAAACCCCCGGGAGGCACTCTGTATCGCGAATTTCACCACTGTTTCGCCGCCGCCGCGATCCCGAGATCGGGATCACCAGAAGACCTTGTCCCGGCACCCTGCCGGAGGGAGGATAATCTCTGGGAGCTTTTTCACCACCATTAGCGCTTCCTGGATGTGTCGTGAGTAGTCCCCCTACGAGCATGGGTACATGACCAGTATCTATGTGATGTCTTCTCTCCAATCTTGTGCTTCAATTCTTAGCCCTTGTGAGTTGCCCTACATGATCAAGGCATCTATGTAATAGTTTCTGTGTTGCTATGTTGTGTTTGCTGGGATACGATGGATTATGAGATTATGTTCAAATAGGGATGAGTTATATATTTTGTTCCCCTTTTATATATTAGTTCTTGAGTAATTCTTGCATGTTCTAAGTTGCTTTTTATTTCTTTGGCCAAGTAGTAGATTGGAACTCATGGAGAGAGCGTTATGCATGATTGTGGGTTCATGCCCCCCGATGTCTAGCTTGAGTGACAGAAACATAAGACTAGGGGATGTGTTGTTACCACCAGGGTGAAAACAATGGTGCTTGTAACTGCGGTTGCAAGGATTGTTTACCTTACACATAGTTTGTAATGCAGTTGTTTATTGCTTTGAGTTTACACTTTGGGTGGGTATCGCAAATTGGTACCAACGAGATGTTCTGGATAGATATCTCAAGGTGGATGATTAGTGACTAGATGTTGACGAATAAACGGTCTACTTGTCTTGGCATACTGCCCATACGATTGAGCCTCTAACTTTCTTGTAGCACAATTAGCAATGCGGTGCATTTATAATTCTGTCAATTTCCTAACTGTAATTTTCACCCCAGCATAGTTGTTTTATCGTCTTTTTGCAGAAAGACATCACTAGTGAACATCATGGGATGTCTCTCTCCCAAAAGACGATAAAATTGTTATGCGAGGTAAACCGATCACAGCTGGGAAATTGACAGGATTAAAAACTCACCGCGATGCTAACTATGCTACAAAGAAATAAAGAGGCTCAAAAGCATGGGCGGTACGCCAAAATAAGTAGAACGAAATCCAACTGCATCTACTACTAATCATCCACCTTGAGATATCTATCCAGAAGATCTCGCTAGTATTAAGTTGCGACCCCCACCCAAAGTGTAAACCCAAAGCAACAGACAACTGCATTAAAAGAACTTTGCGTAAAGTAAACAATCCTTGCAACCGTGTGACGCCCCAAAAATCAAGTCATGTACAGCAATCATACACGCAAGGTACACGATCAAGATCAGGGACTCACGGTGAGATATCACAACACAACTCTACAAATAAAATAATACAAGCTGTTTAATACAAGCTAGGGGCCACGAGGGTTCGAATAAAAACAGCTCGAGAGCACAAAGTCAGCGGAAGCAATAGTATCTGAGTACAGACACAAGAATACAAGGTTGCCTTAAGAAGGCTAGCACAAAATCAACACTCGATCGAAAAGGCAAGGCCTCCTGCCTGGGAACCTCCAAACTACTCCTGGTCAAAGGGGAACTCGACGTCGTAGAAGGCATCGGGGATCTTCAGGTTGCGGTTGTCGGCATCGAGGATCTCCTGCTCCTGGGCTCCAACATCGACTACAGCGGCCGATCAGGCAAAACAAAAAGGGGGAAATAAAGCAAAGGTGAGTATCTAGCATACCCGCGAGTCTTACGTCCGCTACTAAGCATTTATGCATTTATATCAAATGGAAAGGGGAGGCTGTATATAGTGGACTGCAAGGTAGAAATTCAGAATAAGGATAAGAAGCTAGGACTATCGATGACTAGCCTCTTCCGACGAGTCTTGCAGCATGAGGTAAGAATCAACCAACAGTTAATATAATAGTAACAAAAGTAACAATGCAACAGAAGTTGTTGCAGCATTGTATAATAATAAGTTGTAATCATAATTAATAATGCCTCCGATTTCTCTCCCTCGACATCCCCGCGAGGAAGAAAACCCGGAACCAACAGTTTAATAGTAGTAGTTTGTAGTGGTAGGATCTGGCTTCAGCATAAAGCATCCTATTACCGTGGACACGGCTATTCGAATAGATTAAACTCCCTGCAGGGGTGCACTGGTGTCATACTACACGCTCGGATCTCCAGGGTGGCGTACACCTTGTTATGGAACACCCCACCGAGGCTATCCGACACGCCGAGGCCCATCATACGGCTCATCAGAGAGGTCCCCGCCGGTCTACATCCCTAAGTGCAAGGGGGTCATGGGCCTATCACCCCTCGCTCTCCGGGTCGTTGTGAGGCGGGAGATCTGTACACCACAGGTGACGATCAGTCCGGGCCACAATGCTGAACTGAATGTCTTTCAGAGCTTTCGAACGAGACCACAACGCGGAAGGCCCACACCGTAATCCCACGTATAGGTAGTGCGTACAAGACAAAAGGCTACTCAAGTCATTCGCCGAACCCGTGAAGCATTTTATTAATTTTCTGTCGAGACAACCGTTATCGTTGCCCCTTATTGAATGAGTCGTGGACAACGACAGTAGTCAGGACCACCAGTAACATCGGTGCCTGCCCTGACGTCCCACCAACTCGTGCGGTTACCAACAAGGCGAACCGTCTCCTTACCTTGTCTCGCGTTTTCTCCGAAGAGATCGACTTTGGTACAACAGGATATCTATCGGCCACGAACAGTACCAGGCCCGCCGCACACCGGTGGAATACACCTGACCTGTCTTCCGCTAAGATACCCTGCGCGGGCACCGTTGGGTCACCCGACTCCTTACCTGTAAGGACACCAGTTGATTCGAGTGCCTACCATCAAGTGAAACCAGGAGGAATCACCCTCGATGGTACACTTGAAGAGGTTCGACAGAGACATCAGCGGAATGAACTAAAGAGGAATATTCTCGTATCACCCCGGTGGTGCCGAGACACCAGCAGAATGAACTAAAGAGGAATACCCTCGTATCATCCCAGTGATGCTATGTACTGAGCCGACGGGAGTGAAATACGAGTCGGTCCACTCGTAAGTCAAACTCGAAGAGACTCGGCAGAGTCTCGCCGTTGTAGGTTCCCTAGGGCGTCTGCATTGATCCGTACCTGTTGCAGTTACAATATTTGTAATCCGCTTTCACTCACCAGAGTGATCACGGCCCGCTATTCTAAACCTAGCTAACAATGCGCAGGGTTCAGTTCTGAATATTATATATATTTATAAGGCAGCATAGGATAAAGGAAGGTACATCAAGGGGCGACAAAAACAGGCTATGCAATTGAATAGGATTGTAACGTAGCCGCAGCAGTAACCATGCCTAGTGCAAGAAATGTACGGAAAGATAGGCGATATCTGGGGAAGGAAATGGCTCTACTTGCCTGGAAGCTCGACGATAGGGGTACGGTCGTCGATGACGTAGTCGATCACAGGGTCATCGGCAACGGACGTCGAGACTACCGGACAATAAGAGAGGGGGAAGAAACAATAAATACACGACAATAATAGCAATACAAAAATATGACATAGCAAATACAGAGCAACGGGGCTCTAACGCAGTGTTAGGTGATTTGATCAGAGCGAGAATTTATCTGAGGATGACTCATCAGTACCGGTTAATTATCGGACAGATGATCCGAAGGGGAAGATTCCATGTCTGCAGTGTTAGAGACATCTGACAGATCTGTGGATAGTGTATCCGTGTTAGATGATCCGTTCTGAGCAACTTTCATATTCAGAATAATTTCATCCGGCAAGTTTTACCGGCTCCGGGTGATTACCGGACAATGCAATCGGAGGGGGAATGCCTCGTGTGCGGTATGTTAGAGGGGTGTGGTGGGGGTATGGGTAGCGTATCCGTATTCGTTGTATTTTTCTGATCAAGTTTGATGTATAAATTATTTTGATGTGACTTACGGTTTAAAAGATATCGATTTTCAAAGTTTAAATCAATTTAAAAGCATTTATGGAATTTCTTTTATTTTTTAAATACAACATTATCCATAATCTTATCCAGAATAGTACCACTGACATGGGGGACCCACATGTCAACCTCTGGATAATTTAAAACAATTTCTATTTATTTTAAAAGAGCAGGGGGTCAAGGGGGCAGGTGGTCGGCCTTGTCTCCACGAGGGAGCAGGTGAGGGAGGGGGCAGGTGAGGGGGGCAGGTGAGGGGGAGGGGCCGGCATGGCCATGGCCATGGCGTCTTGGGGTGGGGGCAGGGAGCAGGTGAAAGAAGGAGAGACAGAGATGGGGGGCTGGCTTGGGCTGGGCCGGATGGGGGGTTGCCCTAGGCGGGTTTTACCCCTTTTTTATATTTGCAGTTATTTTCTGTTTTATTCCTTTCCTTTCTGTTTATAATTTGTTTAGATAATATTTGAATTTATTCAACAGTGAAACTTGCACCAGTATTTGTATTGCATTATATTACACTGCTAGAAAAAGTTTGGTATAAAAATAAAACCATTTGAATATGGTTATTTATTTTAAAAGGCTTATATGGGGTTGTCTAGCATTGTTATTATTTATTTAAATTATCTACACATTTTAATAAATTCCTTTTCCTATTTTAGCATGACCCATTGATTATTAGAGATTTTATAATTATTTTTCCATATATTTTCCTGCAACTTTTATACATCAGATTTATTTAATTTTCTCAGGACAATTTAGTAATGCTAACATATTGATTTAAATTATATAATAGCAAGTGAGTTATTTGCAAGGTTATGGACCTTTAGATTTATCATCTTTAAAAGTTTGATTTCTACATTGTGTTGGAATTTTTATTCGGGGAATTTTTATTTCGGTTGAATCTGAACAAGATCATGATCAAGAGTGATCATCACATGCCATCAAAGTAACTTGGCATTAACCAAAAGTGATTACTGTTGGTGAAAACCGGGGCGTTACAAACCGCGGTTACAGGCACCGTTGTTTCCCCCATGTGGCAAAAGCACATCCCCTAGACTCATGTTTCTGTCACTCAAGCTAGTCATCAGGGGTCATGAACCCACAATCGAGCAAAACGTTCCCTCTTGGAGTCACTACATACTACTTGGCCAAAGCAATAAACAGCAATGGAGAACATACAAGAATTACTCAAGAACATGAATATAGGAGATAAGAACCAAATATATTACTCTATCACAAACTGAACATAGTCTCATAATCCATCAGATCCCAACAAACTCAGCATAGCAATAGCAGAAAGAATTACATATGTGCCCTTATCATGTAGGGCAGCTGATATGCGAGAGAGGATTGCTTCTCGCCCTTCGTTGGTTACCCCAAGTGGAAGGTAAGATGCAGCGTAGCAACAAGTTTCCCTCGGTGAAGATACCGAGGTTGAGTATCGACCAGTAGTACTCCGGCGATGATAAGTATGTGTCAGCGGCGCATCTGACGCGGACCTGCACACAACACAATTAACTTGGCTCCCAACGAAGTTAAGAGAGGTTTTCAATCTCTCCGGCCTTTTTGTTTACAAAGGATCAAAGACACAGGATAATGATAATGATAGCAATTGAAAGTAAAAAGCAAGAAAGTAAAAGAGCATGTAAACAATGATGAGAATATGGACCGGGGTCCCGTGATGTTCACTAGTGATGTCTCTCTCCCAAAAGACGATAAGATTGTTATGCGAGGCAAAAAAATTACAGACCGGTAATTGGCAGGATTATAAACGCACCGCAATGCTAACTATGCTACAAACGAAAGGAAGAGGCTCAAAAGCATGGGCAGTACGCCAAAATAAGTAGACCGAAATCCATCTGCATCTACTACTAATCATCCACCTTGAGATATCTATCCAGAACATCTCTCTGGTATTAAGTTGCGAGCCCCACCCAAAGTGTAAACCGAAAGCAATAGACAACTGCATTAAAAAGAACTTTGCGTAAAGTAAACAATCATTGTAACCACGGTTACCAGCACCGTTGTTTTCCCCCTTGTGGCCACAACACATCCCCTAGACTCATGTTTCTGTCACTCAAGCGTGTCATCAGGGGGCATGTACCCTCAATCGAGCATAACGTTCCCTCTTGGGGTCACTACCTATCACTTGGCCAAAGAAATAATAGCAACGGAGAACATGCAAGAATTACTTCGGAACAAAAATAGAAAAGATAAGAACGAATTATATTACTCTATCACGATCTGAACATAATCTCACAATCCATCAGATCCCATCAAACTCAGAATAGCAAAAGCAGAAAGAATTACATATGTGCCTCGATCCTGTAGGGCAGCTCATGAGGTCTAAACCATGAAGAACAAAGAGGGGAGGAGAACATCACATAGCTACTGATCACAAACCCATGGTCCAAGGTAGACTACTCACGGCACATCCGGGAAGCGTCCATGGTGGAGGAGAAGCTCCCGGAGGTCGATCCTCCCTCCGGCAGGGTTCCAGGAAGGGTCCTAACAGTGCTCCCGATTTTGGAAGCACGGCGGCGAAACAGAGGAGAGATTGCAAAAATAGGGTTCTCTCTTCAGAGTTTCCCTGTCACGAGGAATAAAGAGGCGAAGGGGGGCAGCCAGGGGGGCCACCAGGGGTCCAGGGGCCCCCCTGGGCCCCTGGTGGTGGCCCTCTGGCCCCACTTGGGTGCTTCGGGAAGACTCTGTTACGCTGATTTTTTATCCCATTTTTCCCGAATTTTGGAGCATTTTAATATGGGGGAAATCTGGAATAGAAAAACAGCAAAAAACAGGAACTGGCGCTGGGGTGCACTGAGTTAGTAGGTTAGTCCAAATATGATCAAAAGTGTATGAAAGTATATCTAGATCATAGCAATATCACACAAAACATGCATGGAGCGAGCAGAAATTATCGATACATTTGAGACGTATCAGCAGCTCACAAGGTCTAATCTATGAAGAACAAAGAGGGGAGGAGAACATCACATAGCTACTGATCACGGACCCATGGTAAAAGGAATACTACTCACAGATCATCCGGGATACGTCCATTGTGGAGGAGAGGCTCCCGGAGGTCAATCCTCCCTCCGGCAGGGTGTCGGTAAGAGGTCTTCTTGCGCTCCCGATCTTGGAAGCGCGGTGGCGGCGGAACATAGGCGAGATCGTGAAAAGGGTTTCTGTCTTCGTAAGAATCCCGTCACAGAGAATAAATAGGAGAAGGGGGCAGCCAGGGGGCACCAGGGGTCCAGGCGCCCCCCCTGGCGCGGCCAGACCCTAGGGCGCGCCACCAGGGCGTCATGCCTCTGGTCAATGAAAGTGTATCTAGATCATAGCAATAACACAAAAAACATGCATGGAGCAAGCAGAAATTATAGATACATTTGGGACGTATCAATGTTGAAAGTGCTATTTTCTGTTTTCTGCTGTTTTTTTATTCCAGGTTTCCCCATATTAAAAGTGCTCCAAAAATTCGGGAAAAATTGGATAAAAAGTCAGCGCAACGGAACCTTCCAGAGCCCTGAAGGAGGGCCAGAGGGGCCCCACCTGGTGCCCAGGCGGCCAGGTGGCGCGACCTAGGGTGAGGCCGCGCCGGGTGGCCGCCTGGACACCCGGTGGACCCCTGGCTGCCCCCCTTCGCCTATTTAATCGCCGTGACATGAACCCCCAAGGACAGAACCCTTATTCGCGATCTCGCCTATGTTCCGTCACCGCCGCCGCCGCGATGCCAAGATCGGCAGCGCGGGCAGACTTCTTCCCGGCATCCTGTCGAAGGGAGGATTGACCTCCGGGAGCTTCCCCTTCAGCATGGACGCTTCCCGGATGTGCCGTGAGTAGTTTTCTTTGGACCATGGATTCGTGATCAGTAGCTATGTGATGTTCTCCTCCCCTCTTTGTTCTTCATGGTTTAGTCCTCGTGAGCTGACCTATAGGGGATGTGCTATTTCCACAAGGGGGAAAACAACGGTGCATGTAACCGTGGTTGCAAGGATTGTTTACTTTACGCAAAGTGATTTTAATGCAGTTGTCTGTTGCTTTGGGTTTACACTTTGGGTGGGGCTCGCAACTTAATACCAGCAAGATGTTCTGGATAGATATCTCAAGGTGGATGATTAGTAGTAGATGCAGTTGGATTTCGGTCTACCTATTTTGGTGTACTGCCCATGCTTTTGAGCCTCGTCCATTCTTTGTAGCATAGTTAGCATTGCGGTGCGTTTATAATCTTGTCAATTGCCCAGCTATAATTTGTTTACCTCGCATAGCAGTTTTATCGTCTTTTGGCAGAGAGACATCACTAGTGAACATCACGGGACCCCGGTCCATATTCTCATCACTGTTTACACGCTTACTTACTTTCTTGCTTTTACTTTCCAGTTGCAATCACCATTATCATTATTCGTTGTGTTTGATCCTTTGTAAACAACAAGACCGGAGAGATTGACAACCTCTCTGAACTTCGATGGGATCAAAATTACCTGTGTTGTGTGCAGGTCCACGTTAGTTGTGCTACTGACACCTACTTATCATCTCAGGAGTCCTACTGGAGACAAACCTCGGTATCTTCACTGAGGGAAATTTGTTGCTATCCTACATCTCACCTTCCACTTGGGGTAACCAACGAAGGGCAAGAAACCATTATCATCTCTCACGTATCAAGCAAATTTCTGGCGCCGTTGCCGGGGACTCCGAGTGCTAAGATAGGGGAGTTGCCCACTACCTTTTACCTTTGCTTTTTAGTCTTGTTTGTTTACCTTTTAGTTTTTATCTTTGTGTCCTTTATCAAAAATTACAAAAAAAATGTGCCACACTTTGCTGCTACTATGGGTTCCACTGAAAACACCAGGTTGTGTGATTTCACTAGTCACAACAACAAAGACTTTATCTGCACTCCTATTGCTACACCTGCCACTTCAGCTACCACTTATGAAATTAAACCTGCTTTGTTAAACCTTGTTATGAGAGATCAATTCTCTGGTGCTGGAGATGATGCTGCTTTACACTTAAATAATTTTGTCGAGTTATGTGATATGCAAAAGTATAAAGAAGTAGAAGGTGATGTTGTTAAGCTCAAGCCTTTTCCTTTCTCTTTAAGGGAACGAGCTAAAATCTGGTTTCAATCTTTGCCTAGGAATAGCATAGATTCTTGGGATAAGTGCAAAGATGCTTTTATTGGGAAGTATTACCCACGTGCTAAAATTATCCAATTGAGGAGAAACATTATGAATTTTAAGAAATTGGATAATGAACACGTTGCCCAAGCTTGGGAACGTATGAAATCTCTTGTTAAAAAATGCCCTACACATGGTTTGACTACCTGGATGGTTATCCAGAATTTTTATGCAGGCTTGAAATTTACCTCGCGGAACCTGTTAGATTCGGCCGTGGGAGGAACCTTTATATCAACTACACTCGGTGCTGCCACAAAACTTCTCGATGCGATGATGACCAACTATTCCCAATGGCACACCGAACGCGCTCCAACAGGTAGGATGGTAAACTCTGTCGAGGAGATTACCTCCCTAAATGAAAAGGTTGACTTAATTATGTCTCTACTTACCAAGCAACCCTATATTGATCCTCATGATGTTCCTTTAAATTATGTGGTTGCCCAGGAACAAGTAGATGTGAACTTTATTGCTAGAAACAACTTCAACAACAATGCTTATAGGGGCAACTTTGCTAGTAATCCTAGACCGTTTCGACCCAACTATGGGAACACCAACACATATCCTAGCAACAAGAACCCCACTTCTGAACTAGAAAATATGCTTAGAGACTTTATCACTACCCAAAAAGCCTTCAACAAGAATGTAGAAGAGAAGTTGGCTAAGTTAGACAATCTCTCTTTGAAGGTAGATAGCTTAGCCCTTGATGTTGAGATGCTAAAAATTAAAACCTCTCCCCTTAAGGAGAGGAAGGCCACTCCTATTAATGCTATGCAATTACAAATCGATGAAAATATTAGGATGATGGCTAAACTTAAAGAAAGATGGGCTAGAGAAAAAGAGGAAGATGATAGAATTAAGAGCCTTCCTACACACCACACAGTTGTCACTATCCAAATTGTTGAGGACACTCAAACTGTTAGCACCCAATGCACTCCTAGTCCCATTGGACCTATTAATGGTGATGCTAATACCTCAACCATAGAAGAAGAAACTCATATGAACATAGAGGGTTTCAAACAAGTGAGCTTAGATGACACTACTACCACCTTTGATAGTAGTGATATTGATTTTGATAGTTGCACCCTCTCAGAAGTTATTAGCTTGCTACACAAAATGTCTAGCGACCCCCACACTAGCACACTTAATCTTGCCTTCATGGAGCATATTACAAATGCTCTCATCAAAGATAGGGAGGAGAAGCTTAGAGTAGAAGCCTCCATACCTAGGAAGCTAGATGATGGCTGGGAGACTATGATAAAAATTAAATTAAATAACTTATCTTTCTATGCTTTATGTGACGTAGGGGCTAGTACCTCCGTCATGCCCAAAAGAATGTATGACATGTTTGAATTGAAACCTTTTGATTCTTATTCTTTTGGTGTTCGTCTCGTTGATTCATCCGTAAAGAAACCTTTGGGGAAGATCGACGATGTTATTATCATTTTTAATGACAATTATGTTCCCGTTGATTTTATTATTATGGATATAGAGTGTGAACTTTTATGTCCAATTATTTTGGGACGTCCTTTTCTTCACACAGTTGGTGCTGTTATTGACATGAAAGAGGGGAATATAAAATTTCAATTCCCTCTCATAAAGGGGATGGAACACTCCCCTAGAAAGATAATCAAGTTACCATTTGAGTCCGTTACACGGGCTAGCTATTCTCTCTCTCTTGATAAAACTTGATTCTTCTTTTGCCTTATGCCTAACTTAAAGGCGTAAAAGAAAACGCTTATTGGGAGGCAACCAAAGATGTTTTTACTTCTGTTTTTAGTGGTCTTGATGATTGTTACTACTGTAGAAACATCATTGTATCTTTATTTTCAAGCTTTGTGCCAAGTTATAGCCTCTTATGATAAGGGAAGCAAAAGTTCTGACATGCTGTTCAGAAAACAGATTCTTTCTATTTGACGGAAAAAATCGGAACAAATCACCAGTTCATATTTTTGAGCTGAAATTTTTGCACAGGATGCTCTATACAATTTTGAAACTTTCGTATGTTCTGAGGTTTTTTATTTGAGTTGCATAAGTACCCCAAAAAAATTATTTACTACCTGATGTTCTGTTTTTCACATATTCTGCCATGTTTTGCCTTTCCTTACTTTTGCAAACCTTAAGCTTGCTTTTTCTTTGCAAAGAAAACTTTTTGGAAATCTTGAGAAACATTAGCTCTTCAAGAATATCTTTATATCAAGTGGGGAAATATTTTATTAAGTTTACTAACCTCTCTAATCAGCTTATGATGAGTTATGTATGAAGGGAGTTTTCAAGTGTGCGATGGAAGATGATGAAAGAAGATCCGGGAGTGTCAAGCGCTCAAGATTTGGGATGCCCCCATGCATCCCCATCAAAAATTCAAGGAGACTCAAACGTCTAAGCTTGGGGATGTCCCCGTGCATCCCCTTCTCCATCAACAATCATTAGTTCGTCCTTCGTCTCACTATATTTTTATCACTCCATGCATTATGTGCTATGCTTGGAGTGTATCGCTCTTAGGTTTACTTTTTAGTTTTCTTTAGCTTTTCTTACTGTTCATAACATGTTAGACCCCAGCTTACTTTGTGTGGAAAAGAAACACGCTCCACTTCAATCTAGAACACATCATAGGATTCTTCATGCCTATCTTTTTACTGTTGTGTGTTCTTTATCTTTTCGTAGCTACTGCCATGTTTTGTTTTAGTTGTAGTTTGTCTTTAGAAAGAGCCTTGGCTTTTTTTTAGTTTGTTGCTGGAAATCTATTTAGTTTTCATGTTTATCTTGTTAAGAGAGTTGGTTGTTGCACTGAGTTGTGTCTTGCAATAGTTTTGAGGTATTGTTGTGAGTAATGTTTGAAATTTTGTTGTCAAGATCTCTAGCCTATTAGTGATAGGTGTCGTATTTTGGGCAATCCGTGTTTATTTTAAAAACCTACAAAACTAGTTGAGAACTCTAGCTACTAGATGGATCACTAACCTTTTGAGGTATCGGATATTAGAGTACACTCACGTACCAAGAGTCGAGGATGCGCAAGGATAACCAAACCCCCATACACTCCTCCTCGGGGTACTTGTCTCTTTGTGAACCTCCTCATTAGATTGAGAGTTACGATAATAAGTGCATGAGTTCTTCGGACTAATATAAGTATTGAAAGTTGACACTTCCACCTCCTCATATTTGCTAGCCTCTTCCGTACCGTGCATTGGCCTCTTCTCACTCCGAGAGTTGGCGTCCACCTTCGCCGGTACATCCAAACCCTTGGCATGATACACTCTGTCATCATAAACCTCCCTATATCTTTCCTCAAAACGGTCACCATACCTACCTATCAAGGCATTTCCATAGTTTTTCCGAGATATATTGCCATGCAACATCCACCTCTTCATGACTTGATCTTCATGTCATATATGTTCCTGCTACACTGGCAGAGGCATACATTGCATACATCATGATAGATACATCTGCTTTATGTTTTGATTACCTTGTAAAGTGTGAAAGATCTTCTATACCCTCTTGTAAAATAGAGTGTTGCCCTTAAGTGAGGAAAAGATCCCAAAGTGGACAAAATAAAAGATCCCAAAGAGGAAAAATGAGAGTTGAATAGAAAGAGTCATTGAGGCCACAAAAAAATACAAAAAAATACAAAAAAGAGAAAAAGAAATAAAAATAGAGAAAGGGATAACACTACTATCCTTTTGAAAGATCCACACTAGTACTCCCTCTTATCCTTGTACTCCATAGAGATGATCATTCATGCATATAGCTATGTGGGGACCTTCACACTATAGAACTTGGCTTGCATATTCCAAGGATGAGCCTCCTCAAACGACCTCTAGGTCTTCATGAGCGAGCAAGTTGGATGCACCCCCACTAGTTCTATTGGAGAGCTTTTCTTAGCTCATATGTGCATCCGTTGGATGACAATCACTACTCCTCACATCATATCTATCATTTGGCCTTCTCGCCTATGATTGTCTTCATTGATGTGAGTCTTTCTCACCCTTTTTGTCTTCCTCCTCCACTATACTTCTCTCTTTGCCATCCTAAGTGTCAACTTTCGTGCTTACGCTCATCCATTGCATGAGTGCTCAAAATATCGAAAAGGAGTGGATCAAATTGACTTGTACCTGGCTAGTGGTCTGGGCACGAGTCAAGATAAGATTCCAAAAAAGACCATGTGTGAAACTTTAGTAGATTGAGTTCTCAACAAAACTATTTTTTTCTCGTATTCCCTATCCCCCTTCTTGCACGCAAACACCATTTGGAGACATTCGAGTCACGGACAGTGAGAGCTCTTGCACCTAATGTTCTTTTGTTGCTTGTTTCAATGCTAATATAGACTCTTGCATGTTATGAATTGAATTGAGTCACATACCTTGATTGCTTTACTTTTCAAAGTTCTTATATGGTTGCTAGCATGTCACCACATAAATTATGCTTGTTATCATTTACCTACTCGAAGACGAGCAGGAATTAAGCTTGGGGATGTTGATACATCCCAAACGTATCTATAATTTATGCTTGCTCCATGCATGTTTTGTGTGACATTTCTATGATCTAGATACACTTTCATACACTTTTGATCATATTTGTACTAACTTATTAACTCAGTGCACCACAGTGCCAGTTTCTGTTTTCTGCTTTTTTTATTCCGCGTTTCCCCCATAGTAAAAGTGCTCCGAAAATTCGGGAATAATCGGATAAAAAATCAGCGCAACAGAACCTTCCAGAGCCCCGAAGGAGGGCCATAGGAGCCCCACCTGGTGCCCAGGCGGCCAGGTTGCGCGGCCTAGGGTGGTGTTGACGAAGAATTTGTTCAACGTAACACAGACTTGCACCGCGCAATTGTTTAGAGTAAGGGAGTCAGCACTTTATTTTTCGTTACGAAGAACGGATGATTTACTAGAAAATCAACAAAGAGATCTTCAATTTCGGAGAAGAAACGGGTGCTTTACGAGCAAAACACCAAAGATTACCTAAAACTAGATAAAAAGTAGAAGAACTTGAAAAGTAGATGTATTTTGGGTATATGTCGATTGTGTGTTCAATCGGCCGTCACCTCATCTATATAAGAGGAGGCTGGGCTTTCCGTACAAGAAAAGGACTCTAAATCCCGTCCAAATCATTCCAAACTTAACCGAACTCGGATTACAAGTGGGCCTGGGACAACAGTGCGGTTTTTGGCAGTTTTGGGGCTGTAAACGACCTCGGATGAAAAACCTCAAAACATCAAAGTTGTAGCCCTCGAAATTTCCAAGAACTTTCATGTTGAACGTTTTTTGATTCGAGGTCATCCTGATGGCCGAAATCCTTACGCTTTCCATTAGACATCAATCGTATAAGTGTCTGGCTCCGGGCGTCACTTTTTGCTCTTTGACAGGGTTGTACTCCGAGGGTTGTAACTTTTGCATACGAACTCGGATTGAGATGATTCAAAAACCAAAATCGACCGGCTCGATGAGACCAAGCCGCACCATGCAGAACATGTTTTCATTTGATTATGTCTTGAAGGCCTAATTGGCCGAAAAGTACTTCGAACACTAGGATCTTATCGCTTCCAACATAGTTTCGGCCCTTCAGATGGAATCGGATGATCATGGCTCGAACTGCAAAGTCGTTCATATCGACAATAGCTAACTTTTTCATTTAGAGCACTTCTTAATTTGAGGTCATCTTATATAGGTTTATTGCCGTGCCAAAAACTAGTGTCAACACATGCCCCCCTGTTTTTCGGCAAAACTCGTGTGCCGAAAAATAACTTGCCCATGATTGTGCTAAGGACGATGTCAATACTTCATCGGCCATGTGTTTTCTAAGGGAGATAATCGTATATCGGCCATACGTATTCAAGCTACCTACCACACGCTAGGGTAATATTTCTTCAAGTATCTCCCATTGAGAGCTTTGGACAACTTACTTCCCTGCAAAGTTTGTACAAAATATGAATTCCCAGGAACAATCCCCACAACTTCATATGGACCTTCCCAACTCGGCGACCACTTGCCGAATTTTCTGTCCCTAGTTCCAACGGGAAAAATCGTTTTCCACACTAAATCTCCTATTTGAAACGATTTTTTCCTTGACCTTTTTATTGTAAGCCTTAGCTACTCTTAACTTTTCTTTCTCAATCTCTTGCAACGCTTTTAACCTTTTTTCTGGAACCTCATCTATTCGGTCCATCATTAAATCATTGTAATCTAGAGCCGACAAGTTATTTTTCCTGGCTACCCTAAGAGTTTGCAACTTGATTTCTACAGGTAACACTGCCTCTTGGCCATATACCAACTCAAAAGGTGCAACTTGAGTAGCTCCATGCTTAGATATTCTATGAGCCCATAATGCTTACGAAAGGACTTCATGCCACCTTCCCGGTTTCTCTTCAATTTTCTTCTTTATGAGCCGAATCAAAGTTTTATTACTGGATTCGGCCTGTACATTAGCTTGAGCATAATAAGGTGATGAGTTTAACAATTTAATTCCAAAGGATTCGGCAAACTCACGAAATTGATGAGACATAAAAGAAGAACCTTGATCAGTTGTCAAAGTTTGAGGAATGCCGAAGCTATGAATAATATGCTCCAAAACAAAACTAATCAGCTCCCTATGAGTCATATTTCTTAAGGGAACTGCTTCTGTCCACTTAGTAAAATAATATGTGGCTACTAGGACGAAGCGATGCCCTTTAGAAGACGAAGGATGTATCTCACCAATAAAATCTAAGCCCCACCCTCTAAATGGCCATGGTTTGATTATGGGATTCAACATAGCTGCAGGTGCCAATTGTATATTACCAAACTTTTGACAAGCCTCACAACCTTTGTAGTATCTAAAGCAATCCTCTAACAAAGTCGGCCAATAGAAGCCATCTCTTTTTAGTAACCAACACATCTTATGAGCCGACTGATGCGTCCCACATATGCCTTCATGCACTTCACCCATGGCTAACCTAGATTGATCAGCATCCAAGCATTTTAAAAGTAACTCATCTATAGTTCGGTGATGTAACTCATCATTATGCATAGTATATTTTAAAGCTTGCCGCCGAACCTTCCTGTCTCTAGTTTTACTCGGATCCCTTAAATGATTGATAAGAAGAATCCGCCAATCTACAGCCACAGTTTCCGAATTACTAGGTAACTCGGAGGCTTGGGGTACCTCCGGCATGCGTATCCCTTGCACTAAATCTTCTGAGCTGGGTGTGACTTGGTCCACCTTTGTTCCCGAGTTATCAACAACTCGGTATAACTCGTTGCAACTTGAAGCATCTTCCGAATTACCATCTATTACTCGGTGTATGTCCCGAATTAGTTGCAACTCGGCCTCATCCCTTGCAGCGACAAGCATTGGTTTTTCTAGTATAAGAAACTTTCCCCTATTGACATGGTAACCAGATGCTTGCTGTGCTAGATAGCTCGCTCTAGAATTTTCCTCCCTAGCTATATGACTAATAGTGAAAGTATCCAGGGATTTGATTATATCTAAACATCGGTCTAAGTAACTATTTAGAAATCCATCAAAACATTGGAATTCTCCTTTAACTTGTTGCACTACTAGAAGCGAATCACCAAAAGCATCTATATCTTTGACACCCATATCAGCTAAATATTGTAAACCGAATAGCAAAGCTTCATATTCGGCTTGATTATTAGTACAATTATACTCTAAATGAACCAATGTTTCATATATCACATTATTAGGAGAAATTAAAACGGTACCAACACCTTGACCTTCCCTACAAACCGATCCATCAAAATAAAGTTTCCATGGGCATACGCTAACATAATCAATGTCTTCTTCATCTTTAACACTATGATCAATAATGAAAATGGCAATAACTTGGCCTTTCATAGCTCGCAACGATTCATATATCAAGTCATATTCAATTAATGCATAAGCCCATTTTCCAACCCTACCACTAAGGATCGATTTTTGTAACATGTATTTAACTACATCGGCTTGGCAAGTTACTACACAAGTACTAGACAACAAGTAAGGTCGAAACTTGGTACATGCATAATACAAAGACAAACATAATTTCTCAATGAACACATACCGAGTTTCGGCGTCTATCAAGCGGCGGCTTAGATATGCAATAATGTGCTCCTTCCCATCATCCTCTTGCGTCAACACCACACCGATCACTTTATCTTGTGCATCAATATACAACCTGAACGGCATACCATATTTGGGTGCACGCAACACTGGAGGATTCAACAAGTATTTCTTTATGTTATCGAAGGCCTTCTGTTTCCATGCCCCCCAAGTGAACTCGGCTTCATTTTTTAGCCGGAGTATCGGAGAAAACGATTCAATTTTCCCTGAAAGGTTAGATATGAATCGTCTCAAGTAATTAATCTTCCCCAAAAACTTTTGCACATCCCTTTTGCAAGTCGGCTACTCTAAATTTCTAATTGCCTCTACTTTCTTAGGATCAATCTCTACACCATGCTCATGAATTACAAAGCCTAAGAATTTTCCAGCCGACACACCAAAATCACACTTAAGGGGATTCATCTTTAACCCATACTTACGCATCCTTTCAAAACCTAATCGCAAATCGGCCAAATGAGAATCAAAACCATCCGATTTAACAACTATATCATCAATGTATACCTCTTCTATGATGCCGAGAAAATCATGAAATATAAGATTCATAGCACGTTGTTATGTAGCACCGGCATTCCTCAAGCCAAAAGTCATGACTACCCATTCAAACAAACCGACAAAACCAGGACATCGAAAAGCAGTCCTAGACATGTCCTTTTCTACCATGAATATTTGGTTATAACCAGCATTACCATCTAAAAAACTGATTACTCTATGCCCTGAAGCATCATTGATAAGTGTGTCGGCTATAGGCATCGGATATTCATCTTTCGAGGTAGCTTTATTCAAGTCTCTAAAATCAATACATACTCTAATTGCACCGGTGTTTTTCTTTTCAACAGGAACAATATTAGAAACCCACTCAGCATATTTACATGGCCGAATAAACCCAGCTTTTAGCAACCGATCAATTTCCTCTTTGATACGATCATACATAATAGGATTGAAATTTCTGCGAGGTTGTTTATGCGACCTAAAACCAGATTTAATAGGTAATCTATGCTCAACTAAATCCCTACTCAAACCAGGCATCTCGGTATAATTCCAGCAAAGCAATCAACAAATTCTTTAAGTAACTCGGTTACCTTGCTCTTCTCATTGGCCTTCAAATTAACATTGATAAAAGTAGGCCTTGGAATACTTCCATCACCAATATCTATCTCCTCAAGTGGATCGGCCGACAAGAATCCATGCCCAATCTTTTCCATGTCTTTAAATTCTTCAATGGTTTCATGCATATCGCTCTTTCCGGAACGATACTCCTCAGTACGTTGTTGGAGCCATTTAATACTACTGTTTTTATTCATCATCTAAATAGACAGATTGTTAAGCCGAGCTACATCAACCGGCTGTACATTGATAGGCACAAAACCATTCTAACCTATACTAATATAATCATAGTCCGATAGATCTCTACCGGTCAAACACTGCATGTTACCGAGTTTCCAATCTGCTACTTCAGTCACAGCTATACAAGCCGAGTTGTCTTCTTCAACCACCTCCACATCGTCATCCACCCATTGAATTAAACACTGATGTAGGGTAGAAGGAACACAACAATTCGCATGTATCCAGTCACGTCCCAACAGAACATTGTATCGGCCTTTGACATCCACCACAAAGAAAGCATTCGGCAAGGTCTTACTCCCAACCGTAAGCTCCATAGAAATAATGCCCTTGGCTTCAGATAGCTCCCCTGAGAATCCACTAAGTCCCATGTTGGTCTTCATTAGCTCACTTTCCTTTCGGTTAAGTTTGGTAAACACCGAATAGGGCATGATATTAACACATGCACCACCATCCACAAGCATGCGTCCAATAGGCTTTCCATCAATATTCCCCTTGATAAACAATGGCTTCAAATGTTGATCCGGCTTCTCTGGCTTTTCAAACATGGCTCTACCTGGACCAAGCACAAGTTCAGCAACCTCTGGCTCGGGTGCACGAAATTCAGCGGGCAATGCAAAGACCATGTTGATATCCATATGGGGATTGCTTTCTGAGTTAATACCACTCTCCGAGTTAATGTTGTCATCCTTATCCTCAGCCATGTCATTGTCCGAGTATTTGTCATCACCCTCTGAGTAGTCTTCATCACCACCCAAGTACTCCCCATAATCCACCAAGTCCCGAGCGGCATCTTCCAAGCAATGATCAACATCCGAGTTGTGAGCATCTCCTTCCAAGTTGTTGGCGACATCTAAGTTTTGGGCAGCTCCTTCCGAGTTTGTGGTGTCGGCGTTCCTTTCTACCGTGAGATTTTTCCGCCAAGTTAACCGAGGTATCAATGGCCTCTCCTTATTGAACACCTGGTCGCGCTCCTTCTCAGCAATTTCCTCTCTAATCTCCAATGCTCGCAGTCGTTGCACTCGACGTTTTTGAGTGTGAGTTAATCCTTTAGGACACCAACGAGGTTCTGGACGAGTTCCAGGAACAACCGACTTGCTGCCCCCCGAGTAGTTTGGCCTATACCGAGTAACACGATCATTGGCCTGCTGACGAGATACACCTCCTGCTGCAAACTTCTTGCTCCCACTGGTATTCGGTTCCCCATCTTGATTGATCGAGCCGAAAATAAGTGGAAACTGATTAGGGGCTGCGTGCGAGTTACTTTCCTTGACGAGTGGACTGATGCGCACACCAACTGAACCGGTCTTCCTAGTTGCACCGATGGGCATAACACCACTAGCCTCAGAATCTATCCCAACTTGGTTTGTATTTTCTTCCGAGAGATGGGCCTCCTTTCCCTGAACTGAATTGTCTCTTGGTTCACATGCACCCTGTTCATCCAAGTCATTCCTCGCTCCTCCATCTTCCTTTCCTTTACCGAGTGCTCCTAAAGATTTTCGCACCCAAGTGAGCCTACGGCCAGTATTGTCTTGGTCATCCGCCTTGCGCACCGGTGACCGATCCCTCCGAATCATATCTTCATTGAACCGAATCCTTTTCCCATGCTGTTCTTGGTACATAGGAATCGGCTGATCCCATCTTGGTTGAAAGTAAATCGGTGGTCCCATAGGGAAAGGCGCCCAATGGTTAAAACCCCATGGAGGAAAGTGTGGAGGCATAGGAGGTGGGCATCCCCAATAAACGGGTTGCATTGGAAAACCTGGCTGTTGCTCATATGGATTTCTCTCCCATTGCTCATTGTTATGCCTAGGAAGAGATCTTGGACGTTTAACTCCTCCAAGCCGACTGAACACATTGTTGGTTCTGCGTGAAGTGTATTTTTTCCAACAACATGCTAACTGTCGGCTTTGGTCTTGGAGTTTGTTTCTTCTTGCCATTGACCTTCCATACTCCAATCTCTGGATTCTTGGGCTTGATCATTCTTGGTGGAGCATTGTCCTCAACTACATTCTTCTCCTTGGCTGACTCGGCCTGATCTGACCGAATTAGCATCTTGTTGTTTTGAAACTCGATCATATTGACAGGAAAAGGATCACTATCGAGCTTCATCTTGGAGGCTTCTGTAAATGTCAATCGTCCTTCACTAATGGCCGATTGTACCTGCCTTCGAAACACATTACAATCATTAGTAGAATGAGAAAAAGAATTATTCCATTTGCAATATGCTTTTCTACCCAATTCTTCAGGAGATGGAATTATATGTCCTGCTGGCAACCTAATCTCTTTTCCCTGCAACAACATGTCAAAAATCTTATCACATTTACTAATATCAAAAGTATACTTGATCTCCTCTTTCCTGGTAGGTGCAGGCTTCAAGGCAGGACACACAAAAGGTTTTGACTTTGGTGCTTGGATCCATTCGGCTACACAAACTTCCATGTCATCATCACTAGCCGAATCACTATCATACTCTACAATGTTAACCGTAGGAGTAACTTTGTCTTTCCCCCTATTATCTCTAAATCGAGTGGCCTGCTTAACATCTCTAACTCGATTTTCTTGCGCCAAAGCCTTTTGTAATACTTGATTAACATCTAGAAACTCTTGCCCCTCTAGCTTATCTTTGATGTGAGTGAGTAAACCAGAAAAGGCAAGATCAGCCAAATCCTTTTCGGCTATAGTTAAACTAAAGCATCGGTTTTTCGTATCTCTAAACCTTCTAATGTAATCATGAACTGATTCATTATACTTCTGTCTAACCATAGTCAAATCAGAAAGCCAAAGCTCAGTTTCACCACTATAAAAATATTCATGAAATTTCTGCTCCAATTGTGCCCATGTTGTAATAGAATTAGGAGCAAGTGATCAAAACCAAGTAAATGCAACACCGGACAAGGATATGGGAAATAGCTTAATTCTGTAAACATCCGTTGTGCCAAATTCACTAGTTTGCATTAAAAACTGCCCCACATGTTCCAAAGTTGATCTACCATCTTCCCCTGTAAACTTAACAAAATCTGGAATTCTAACTCCACGTGGATATGGTATAGAATCAAAGGACTCGGGGTATGGTTTTTGATATGCTCGTGATGTACCCTTAGGTGCTAAACCATACTCTCTAAGTATATCAGCAAGTTGATCCTTCATACTAGGTGGCGTAGAATTTATTTGCGGGGGAGACGAGATAGCAACACGTGATAAGTTTTCCAGCAAAGAGACGTGAGTATGTGAAGTTTGTACTGGAAAACTACTAGAATTACCGAATTGGTTGTAACTCGGTTGTGGGTTCGTACCGCATTGTGTGTTACTCGGTTGACAATCTGTACCGAATTGTGTGTGATTCGGTTGATAATCTGTACCGAATTGTGTGTGATTCGGTTGAGCATTGTAAGCTACTGTTTGATAATAGGGTTGCTGCAAATTAGGGTTTAATACACCAATTCGTTTATGATTTGCTGGAACCGAAGTAGTAACAACAGGATGAGCAACATTAGGAACGAAAGTATTAGGCGAACTACCAACAAGGTTCTGGCCATTATGACTATTACTTGTAGCAACGTATGGTTGAATAGCATTATTTGATGCATCAGGCACATGAAAATTATTAGGGATTGGTTGTGTTCTGAGTTGATTGTAACTCGGTGCATGATGAGGCAAACCAATTCCATACTCTTTACTAAGTTGCACTTTAAATTCTTCAAACTGATCAGTCATGTTTTTAGCAAGTGCATGCATAGAATTACCGTATTTGCTAGCTACAGAGGTATCAATTAGATGAACAAGTTCCTCAATAGATTTTGTTACCTCATCACCGAGTGGCTTAGATGCACTCGGCGCGACACTTGGTATGACCGCCTTCTTGACCACGCCGTTCCGCGTCTTCTGGAGTCCCGCGAGCCATGCCTTCCTCTGTTCTTCAAGTGCAAGCTCCATCTCCAATCGCAACTCTTCCGAGAGATCTTCAAGTTCAATAGGGATGATTTTGTCGGAGTCGATGTCGCTGCCGTTCTTGAGATCAGAATTCATGGCGCCTGAGTTGATCATGATCTTGTCCTTGTTCTTCGTCCGAGTTAGATCTAACTTGGCCTCGTTCCCCAGCGGAGTCGCCAATTTTTGTTGACGAAGAATTTGTTCAACGTAACACAGACTTGCACCGCACAATTGTTTAGAGTAAGGGAGTCACCACTTCGTTTTTCGTTACGAAGAACGGATGATTTACAAGCAAATCCACAAAGAGATCTTCAATTTCGGAGAAGAAACGGGTGCTTTACGAGCAAAACACCAAAGATTACCTAGAACTAGATAAAAAGTAGAAGAACTTGAAAAGTAGATGTGTTTTGGGTATATGTCGATTGTGTGTTCAATCGGCTGTCACCTCATCTATATATGAGGAGGCTGGGCTTTCCTTACAAGAAAAGGACTCTAAATCCCGTCCAAATCTTTCCAAACTTAACCGAACTCGGATTACAAGTGGGCATGGGACAGCAGTTCGGTTTTCGACAGTTTTGGGGCTCTAAACGACCTCGGATGAAAAAACTCAAAACATCAAAGTTGTAGCCCTCAAAATTTCCAAGAACTTTCGTGTTGAATGTTTTTTGATTCGGGGTCATATTAAGGGCCGGAATCCTTACGCTTTCCATCAGACATCAATCGTATATGTGTCTGGCTCCGGGCGTCACGTTTTGCTCTTTGACAGGGTTGTACTCCGAGGGTTGTAACTTTTGCATACGAATTCGGATTGAGATGATTCAAAAACCAAAATCGACCGGTTCGACGAGACCAAGCCGCACCATGTAGAACATTTTTTTAATTTGATGATGTCTTGAAGGCCTAATTGGCCGAATAGTACTTCGAACGCTAGGATCTTATCGCTTCCAACATAGTTTCGGCCCTTCAGATGGAATCGGATGATCATGGCTCGAACTGCAAAGTTGTTCATATCGACAATACCTCACTTTTTCATGTAGAGCACTTCTTAATTTGAGGTAATCTTATATAGGTTTATTGCTGTGCCAAAAACCGGTGTCAACAGGTGGGGCCGCGTCGGGTGGCCGCCTGGACACCTGGTGGCCCCCTGGCTGCCCCCCTTCGCCTATTTAATCTCCGTGACACGAAACATGTCGTGGGAAAGTCACGGCAGATGTCCGCAGAGTCGGACTTATCATGGGACCTTTGCTGCGAGGAGAATTCGAGGAGAGAGTCGACATAGACTCGGGACTCGACGTTTTACCCAAGTTCGGCCGCGACGGTGCGGTAAAGACCTACTCCTGCTTCTTGACTGTTGTGGGATCGACTCCTCAATAGGAAGAGTCGATCTTATCGATTACAGTGATGATGTTTCGCAACCTTAGTCTCGTGGAGATCTAGGTTATATCGCGAGTTGTCTAGTCCTGGCTTGAGGTAAGTTCTGGCTCTGGCTCCCATGGACCTCGGCTTATAAAGATGCCGGGTCCCGGGATTCCGAGAGTCCGACTCCTACACGATGTGGAGTTCTATTCTACCTTACAAATTTACTACGTGCTATACAAGGTAAGTCGAATACCTTCTAGGGCTTCAATCTTCACGCTTGGCACGTCAGACTCCTGACCGGGTCTTCTTTGTGGGCCTTCATATGTAAGTCGGCCGAGAGGTCTCTAATGCCGGTTCTATGGGCCTGAGCCATCCCCCCGACATTAGACCCCAGGATTGTTGTGATGCTTTAGTCTTCACAACAATCTTCTTTATTTTCTTCATTGCCGTCGGCTCTTCATGGGTCAAAGGCCGACTTCATGCTTGGCGTTGATTGAGAATCGGAGTCATCTTTCTTCAATCTTGCTCTAATTCCTTTATCTGTATAGGACCGACTCTTCTGGTTGAGTCAACTACCATTTGATTCTCACTAGGAGTCGAAGCCAAATCTCTTTAGCTTCACATTATCTTGAAGTTTTTTCTTTGACCTTTGGTCAAAGATCCGTTTTTTACATTTATAGTCTCTTTTCCCGAGACATCGATGTTAAAGGCATTCATGTCGTTGTGGGAATCGAGGAGTTTTTTCCATAAATTTCACCCACCATGGGTAGTTTACCCGTAGCATTGACTGGTCTTCCTTGTAATTGCTATAAATAGCAATCAGGCAGTTTTATCCTTTGAGTGCTCATATCTTCTTCCTTCGTTTCTTTTTCTCACAGCTCTCCATGGCTCCCAAGCTAAGCATATGTGTTCCTTTGGCGACCGACGACCCTGGTTCCAGTGCTGGCACTCGTGGTGGTCGAGGCCGTGGACGTGGTCGTGGCCGTGGACGGGGCCGTGGTCGTGGCAGAGGCACGCGTTCCCCTTCACCATCTGAATCTCCACCTTCTTCTCCTGAGAGGGGTGAGTTCTTGGTGAAGGTTCATGAAATTCGCCGTTGGGTAAAACTTCATGAATCTTTTGCTCAGTTTGTAATGGATTCCAAACCTCCAAGCCTCTGGCTTCGCTCTGAAAGGTGCCCTCATGGACCCATCTGAGTGGCTACCAACTTTTCTGGCCAGGACTCCATGTTCTTGGAGAAGGGTTGGAAAACTTTCCTTCATTCCAGGAACATTCAGAAAGGAGATACTATCATTTTCAACTATGATGGTGATGAGACCCTGTGGGCCAAGATTTTCGACTCAGATGGTGATCGAGCCGGCTGCTACATGGAGAGCTCGAGAAGTAGTGATGAAGCTCAAGTTTCCTTATCTGATGATGAAGCCGACTCTAAAGACGACCACTGAAGTTGTAGTTTAGCAAGTAGATTGATATAAGTATTGCCGTCTTTTGTATTGTATGCTTTTGATGTAAGACCCGGTCTATGATGAATGAGAATTTTTATTTCCCATCCGATCTATAAGTCGGTTTTTGTACCTGATTTGATAAGATAATATATATGTATCCCCCTGAGTCGATTTGGACAGACTTGTGTCATGTCGACTTATTGATAGGATCAACTTGTAGCCCTCATGGTTGGTATGGTCACATTGTGTGCCAAACCAAATCATAGAATTTTGAAGTGACACTCCCCCAAGAGTTGGTACGAGCACCTTTGCGTTGTGCCAAATATTTGAGAAGGAATTTAGAGGTGTAGTCCCCATGAGTCGGTATGTGCATCTGGGTGCTATGCCGAATCACATAGGTCTAACTCATTTGAACTAAAGTTTAGCATTCCCTATCTCACAGAAACTTGACGACGTCGTGTAAAGTCGGCCAGTGTGTTAGACTGAGATGGGTTTACTTTTTGCTATATGTGTTTTGACAAGTTTTTCCAAACCTCAGAATTTCAATTTGTAGTCCCCATGAGTCGATATGACCATCTTTTGTGTCATACCGAGTCATAGAGAATTTTGAGCTATAGTCCCCATGAGTCGATATGAGCATCTTTGTGTCATACCGAGTCACACGGGTTAATGCTCACGGTGCATCTTTTCGATGACATATAAAAGAAAAAGTATGCATATGATGCTGATGTATGCAAAAAGAAAGTATGAAGGCTCATATAGAAGTCGACTCTGGATTCAACATTCCTCATCTTCTCGCGTTTGAGATAGATTATTGGGTTATCCAGGAGTCGGAAACTCTCTGTAAGCCGGCTACATATGACTATCGTTCCCTGTACTTAAGACCAAACTCAGTAGGCGTTTGCTGTTAGCCCCCAAGGTTTTTAGGCTAAGCCGGGTACACGTAGGTCATATAAGCTTGAGCTATACAGGCCAAGATTAAGGCATATTTAGCTAGTTCATGTATATGCCGGGATTTCTTCGGATAAGAGTCGATGAGTGACATCGAGCTCCCCTACTGCCCCTGAATAAGCTTATACACATGTGAATTTTTACATATATATGCCGAGTTTTCGGATAAAGAGTCAATGATTGTCATCGAGCTCCCCGATTCCCCTGAATAAGCAAATATAGATGCTCAGTACCAATAGAAGGGTTGATCAAGCCCCCGGGGCTCTGAGATATAATAATGCAAAATATGCAATGTATGATGCAAGAATAAATAGTATGAAACAAAAAAGGTAAAGAGGAGTCGATATGGCGAGAGCCGGTGCGACAAAAGTTGACTTAGGTATATGTGGCGAAAGCCAGTGCGACAAAAATCGACTTATGTATATTTTGATGGTGAAAGCCAGCGCGACGAATGTCGGCTTATATATATGTTAATATGGCGAAAACCAGTGCGACGTGTGTCGACTGAGATAAATGTACAGTAATGTTCCTGTTCTACTCAAGTGTAATATGGACGGAGTTGTGCGATGTTCCACGGCCTGGGAGTCTCCTCCATGCATGTGCGCGTGTCTTCCTTCTCGCGTATATCAACTAGGTAGTAGGATCCATTGTACAGGTTCTTGCTGACCACAAACGGTCCTTCCCAAGGAGAGGATAACTTGTACATTCCATCTCTTTTCTGTATGAGTCGGAGCACTAAATCACCTTCCTGGAAAGTTCGACTTCTGATGCGGCGGCTATGGTAGCATTGCAGATCTTGTTGGTAAATAGCCGACTGGGCTGCAGCCAAATCTCGTTTTTCATCGAGAATATCCAAGGAATCTTGTCTTGATTTCTCGTTTTCGGCTTCTACATAGGCAGTGACTCGTGGTGAGTCATGCCGTATGTCACCTGGGAGGAAGGCTTCCGCTCCATAGACTAGGAAGAATGGCGTATAGCCTGCCGACCTGTTGGGAGTCGTCCTGATGCTCCATAATACGGAGGGTCACTCCTCCTCCCAACAACCCGACATCCTTTTCAAGGGGACAATGAGTCGGGGTTTGATGCCTCGGAGCAACTCTTGGTTGGCTCTCTCGGCTTGTCCGTTGGACTGTGGGTGAGCTACTGATGCAAGTTCGAGTCGGATGTGCTCGTTCTGGCAGAATCGCTGCATGATAGGTTAGAACCATTATTAGTGATGATGCTGTGGGGGTAGCCGAATCTGTATATGATCTTTTTCAAGAATTTCAGTGCTGTCGCAGCATCACATTTGCTGACCGGCTCTGCCTCGACCCATTTGGTAAATTTATCCACTGCCACCAATATGTGGGTATTCTTGTTGGCTGACCTTTTGAAAGGTCCCACCGTATCAAGCCCCCATACCACAAAGGGCCAAGTGATAGGGATCATTCTGAGTTCTTGAGCCGGCACGTGAGCTTTCTTTGCATAGCGCTGACACCCATCACATTTCTTGACTATGTCCTCTACACCCGCATGAGCTGTGAGCCAGTAAAATCCATGTCGAAAGGCTTTAGCTACAAGCGAACGAGAGCCGGCATGGTGTCCGCAATCCCCAGAGTGTATTTCATTGAGGATGGCTCTACCTTCTTCTGGTGAGACGCATATCTAGAAAACATCTGCGGCACTCCGCCGATGTAACTCACAATTGATGAGTACAAAGGATTGGCTTCTCCTGACAATTTTTCTGGCCAAAATCTAATCTTGAGGAAGGATTCCCCGAGTCTTGTAATCCAAGTAAGGTACGACCCATGAGGGTGTAGCATGAATTGCAGCAACCAGGAATTCCGGCTCTGCTATGTCTTGTTCTGTTGGTGGTTGTAAGACGGCTTTGTTCGAACATCCAGGAATACGTTTGGAGGGACCGGTTTTCGCTGAGAGCCGAGTCGGGACAAAGCATCTGCTGCTTCTTTTTCCCTACGGTCCACATGATCCACCTGGTATACAACGAATTTTTGGAATCCCATTTTCCTGACACTTGTTGAGAAACGATATTAGAGTCGCCATAGCATTGGATCCAACTTATGCTCATCTCATGAGCCAGCCGTAGCCCATGAAGCAAGGCTTCATACTCTGCTGCATTGTTGGTGCAAGTGAACTGCAGCTGCAGAACATAGTAGAATTTCTCCCCTTTAGGTGAGGTAAGGACCACGCTGGCTCCTGACCCTTGAAGCTGCCGACTTCCATCGAAGTGCATCGTCCAATATTTGGTGATTGGCTTCTCTGGAGATGTTTGGATTTCCGTCCAGTCATGAATGAAGTCAGCTAACGCCTGGGATTTGATGGCCGTTCGAGGTTTATATTTAATGTGATAAGCCCCCAACTCTATGGCCCACTTTGCAATCCTTCCCGTGGCTTCCCGGTTTTGGATGATATCTGCAAGTGGTGCTGAGATGGCTACAGTTATGGGGTGCTCCTGAAAAGAGTGTTTAAGTTTCCGACTGGCCATGAATACACCAAGAACCAATTTCTGCCAATGAGGATAACGTTGCTTCGATGAAGTCAAAACCTCTCTGACATAATAAACTGGCCTTTGAAGGGGGTGCTCTTTGCTAGCTTCCATACGCTCAACAACATCCACATCGCTAACTGCTCGGTTGTTGGCTGCGATATAAAGTAACATAGGTTCCTTTGGCTTGGGAGCCGCCAATATTGGAGCCTGGGATAGCTGCTTCTTCAATGACTCTAGGGCCTGATCGGCTTCGTCATCCCAGACAAATGTTTCTGATTTCCTCAGAAGTCGGTACAGGGGGATTGACTTTTCACCGAGCCGGCTTATAAACCGACTTAGAGCGGCTACACATCCTGTGAGTCGTTGGACTCCCTTTACTGAGGTCGGCTTCTGAAGAGTCATGATAGCGTTGATTTTATCAGGGTTTGCCTCGATGCCTCTCTCTGATACTATGTATCGAAGGAGCTTACCTGCAAGTACTGTCTGGGGATTACTCACAGCTAAGACCCGACCAGAAGATAAGCACCCAAAAGGAAGACTCAACCAGAAGACAGGTCCTGAAGACTAGAGTCGGCTGACATGAGTCACCTCCATGAGTCGGCTGACATGAGTCACCTCCATGAGTCGGCTGACATGAGTCACCTCCACGAGTCGGCTGACATGAGTCACCTCCATGAGTTGGCTGACACGAGTCCATGAGTTGGCCTGATGGGGACTATCCTCTACAGGAGTCGGCCAGACAGGGGACTCTCCTCTACAGGAGTCGGCCAAACAGGGGACTCTCCTCCACAGGAGTCAGCCGGACGAAGGAATCAATATGGAGTCCACCTAACTTGGAAGATACGAAAAGATACAAGACTTAGAGTAGGACTCAGATCTATATCCGACTTGTAATACAAGATGATACTAGTTTGTACCAAAGTAGGACTCTACATGTAAGCGTCCCCCTTCCACCTATATAAGGAGGGGTAGGGCGCCCATAGAGGCCAAGGTCCGCCAGAGTAGGCTCTCGATATGAGAGTAGGCTTCTACCAAAGTAGGCTCTCGATATGAGAGTAGGCTCTCGATATGAGAGTAGGCTTTCGCCACCAGAGTAGGCTTTCGCCACCCGAGTAGGCTTTAGCCACCAAAGTAGGCTTTCGCCACCAGAGTAGGCCTTCGCCGCCAGAGTAGGCTTTCACCATGAGAGTAGGCCTTCGCCATGAAAGTAGGCTTTCGCCTGAATACGACTGTAAGAGAGTCGGCAACATGCCGGCGACTCCCTGTGAGCAAAGGAATAAGACCTGGCCACAAATATCATGTAGGGTCTTTACCAGATTATGTTTCCCAGGGCCTGAAGCTGTATAAAATCATGTTTCTCTTTCTCTGTGATGTTTCTTCTTCCTCGTACACTCGTAGCAAAGGCCCCATAATCAAGTCCGACTTTACGGACATCTACCATGACTTTCCCACGACATTTTGCACCCACCATGGGGCCTACGCACAAGGGTGTTGTCATCTTGGAAGAAATCCTCACATGGATCGAGAAACTCATGATCGTCCGGACAAAGAAGAGCCGACACGAACAAATCTACATCAACAAGTCAATGATCGGCCGACTCTGGCAGGACTCGATCCGACTCGGGTGCATTGCAATCTCGGTTCATTTGACATATACATCAAGATCTAAATCAAGATCATGAAGAAATCATGAGAAAATTCAAGCGCGTGAATCAAAACTCGACTTCAACGACGGCCCTCGCACGCAGCTCGCAGAACAGGAAAACATCTGCATTACGGACGCTCCACGAGATCGACTCGGAACTCATATTGAAGATCCCTTCGGTGAAAAGATGGGAAAATCTGTTGGTTACAAGATGTTCAAATTTCAGCTAATTCCAACGGTTAGATCTCCCTATCCGGCTCCTACACTAAAGCACTATCGAAATCTGGCAGAACTCCGCACAACTTCAGCAAAAAAACTTCCCTGAGGTCGACTCGTACATCAAGTCGAAGCTCCCTCCAGTGGAAAGCTGCGGGATATATTACTTTACTACCACTAAAAATTTCAGAAAATTCCAACGGTTAGATCTCCGTGGCCGACTCTCGCACTACAATGTGTTTTCGCAGCTACGCGAGATCGCGAATTTCCAATCGCGAATTTGGGTTCAATATCGACCCACAAGGCTTCAACCAACCAATGCCAACTCTAGTCCACTTGCAAGGCCACGCTACCAAGCCCCTCGCACGCTGACTTCAGCATCGCACCACTTCGACGCGCCGGCCTTCTGAGCTCACCACGCTCGTACGACCATCAATTGTCGACTCCAACGAGATCGACTACAACCTCATCACGGTCGACTTCCATGGTGATTTGGGTTTACCCTGCATCATCAGATCAGTACAAAGAATCTCAAGCCGACTCCTTGAGTCGACTCAAGACTCGGGGGCTACGCCTCCTATTGGATCCATCGGAGATTGAGATATATCAAGTTTCAACGACGGATTATAACTGACCATCACAAATTTTGGTCCATTGATTCCGACGGTAAAATTCCGGCTGAGATTCCGGTTCGTTGGAAAAATTCCGAATCTCTGAAGAGAAGAGTCTACAAAGTTCCTACTCTACAATAGTGAAGAGTCCACATGAAAAATTCCGGCTCTTCGATGAGTTCCGGTTCATCGGAAATTCTGGCTTCTTTACGGATCCAGAATCATTACAAATTACCGGCTTCAAAAGAAATCTCGGTAATACTCGACACTTCTGGAACCCAGAATTTGTCACCTTATGCATTGCATCCTTATGCATTGCAGCTTTTCATATCATGATGCATTACATCTTATGCATCCATAAGTCGATCTTCATCGCACCAGGCCTCCGCCATAAGTCGATCTTCATCGCACCAGGCTATCGCCACACAAACAAAAAGCCGACTTTGGTCGCAACAAACTCCTTCAAAATCAAAACATCACATGCATTACATACATTTACTTACTGTTCTTTGCATCATACATATCATACTTTGCATTATTATTATCTCAGAAACTTGGGGGCTTGATCAACTCTCAACTGTTATCTGGGCACTTGTGTGTTTATTTCAGGGAAAGTTCAGGGGGCTTGATGACACTCATCAACCCTTAACTGAGAAAACCCGGCACATATGTGTAATTATGTGTATATAGCTTATTTCAGGGAAATCTTGGGGGCTCGACTATAATCATCGAGTCTTAACTAAGAAAACTCGGCATATACATGTGGCACTCCACGCCTTATAACTGCCTGTATGTTTGATGCTCATACGATCTAAATACGCGAAACCCGACTAAACATTCTCAAGAAGAAGTTTTAAAGCAAACGGAAAAACACTGATCAATGTGAGACGACATACAGAGGAGTTCCGACTCATGGATAACCCAATTTTTTTCTCAAAAAAGAGAAGATGAGGAAAATATGAATCTAGAGTCGACTTCTATATGAGCTTTCATACTTCCTTTTTGCATACATCACATACTTCTCTCATTTTATATGTCATCCAAAAGATACACCGTGAGCACTTAACCTGTATGATTTGGTATGACACAAAATATGCTCATACTGACTTATGGGGACTATACCTTCTACATTTCATCTTTTGCCATACATAAAGTCGACTTCGGTCGCAACGGCTCTCGCCATATATAAAGTTAATTTCTGTCGCACTGGCTCTCGCCATATGTATAAGTCGACACTCGTCGGACTGGCTCTCGCCATATGTATAAATCGACCCTCGTCGCACTGGCTCTCGCCATATAAAATATATAAGTCGATTTTCATCGCACCGGCTCTCGACGAACTAGTTGTCATACCAACTTAAGAGTTGGCACACATTATTCCGGGTAGCTGAAAGAAACATATTCCAGCACTCGAAGGGCCACTCTAATAAGAAGCTGGGAACACAACCCATCATATCATATCTACCGATTTCAGCAATTCGCATTCATCGGTTTTTTATCAGCAAGCAAACATTTGCTGGCTTCAACAAAAATTTCTGGCTTTTGGCATATAATACTTGCCGACTCCAAGCAAGAAATTTTAAGTCCCAATTTGTTGCAGGCAAGACAACCCGGCACTTGGGGGCTACACTATTTCGAAGAAAATGTCACAAAGTACAAGTCTCAGGTTGCTGCAGGAAATACAACCCCGCACTTGGGGGCTAAACCAGCGAGGATATTTTATATACAAAACTCCAAGTCATCACGAGATGATAAACTTAGAGCTTGGGGGCTACAAGTGATATGGACATAAAATTGCCCGTAAATTTTTTTCCCGGGTCCTTTTGACAAGACACGGAAGAGCAAAAAGCAACATTGAACCCAAACATGGAAGAGTTAAAAATTGAATCATATCGGGTTCATTGACATGAATCAGTGGAGAAAGCCGGATTAATGGTTTGGCCTCCAGACCCGGTCTTTATCCTAACTATTCATTATACTGGAAGTTTACCATGGACGTGCACCCAACGTTCTCTTTTATGACAATCTCATTGCCATGAAAAGGCAGAGGAAAAATGAAGCCGACGCCAAGATTGCGTCCAAGCTAAACTTTGGGGCTACTGTCGGGGGGATTACTCACAGCTAAGACCCGGCCAGAATATAAGCACACAAAAGGAAGACTCAACCAGAAGACAGGTAATGAAGACTAGAGTCGGCTGACATGAGTCACCTCCATGAGTCGAATGACATGAGTCACCTCCATGAGTCGGCTGACATGAGTCACCTCCATGAGTTGGCTGACATGAGTCACCTCCATCAGTCGGCCCGATGGGGACTCTCCTCTACAGGAGTCGGCCAGACAGGGGACTCTCCTCTACATGAGTCGACCAGACAGGGGACTCTCCTCTACAGGAGTCGGCCATATAGGGGACTCTCTGATACGTCCCAAACGTATCTATAATTTATGCTTGCTCCATGCATGTTTTGTGTGACTTTGCCATGTTTTGCTTGAACTTTCATACACTTTTGAACCTATTTGGACTAACCTATTAACTCAGTGCACCCAGTTGCCAGTTTCTGTTTTCTGCTGTTTTTGTATTTCAGGTTCTCCGGCCATTAAAAGTGCTCCAAAAATTCCGGGAAAAATATATAAAAAATCAGCGCAACAGAAGCTTCTGGAATCACCAATAGAGGGAAGGGGGGCCACCACTAGACAGCCAGGAGGGTAGGTGGCGCGGCCTCACCCTGGGCCGCGCCAGGGACCCTCCTGACTGCCTCGTGGGTCCCCTCGACGCTCCCCTTCGCCTATATTTACCCCTCGGGTGGAAACCCCTAATACGGACTCCTCTTTCGCGATCTCGCCTCTGTTCCGCCGCCGCCGCCGTTTCAAGATCGGGGCTGCCTGGAGAAGCTGCTCCGGCACCCTGCCGGGAGAAGCTACCCCCTCCGGGAGACCCTCCATAGCCATGGACGCCTCTCGTATGTACCGTGAGTAGTTTCCCTTGGACCATGGGTCCATGACCAGTAGCTATGTGATCTATCTCTCCCTCTTTTGTGCTTCCACTTTCGAGTCCTCGTGAGCTGCCTCACATGATCGAGGCATCTATGTAATTTCTGTTGTTGCTATGCTGAGTTTGTTGGGATCTGATGGATTATGAGACTATGTTCAGATTGTGATGAGTAATATATTTGGTTCTTCTCTTTTATATTTTGTTCTTGAGTAAATTCTTGCATGTTCTCCATTTCCGTATTTTACTTTGGCCAAGTATTTTGTTGCAACTCCAAGAGGGAGCATTATGCTTGATTGTGGGTTCAGCCCCTTGATGTCTAGCTTGAGTGACAGAAACATGAGACTAGGGGATGTGTTGTTGCCACCAGGGATAAAACAACGGTGCTTTTACCTGCGGGTGAAAGGATTGTTCACTTTACGCAAAGTTCTTTTAATGCAGCTGTCTGTTGCTTTGAGTTTACACTTTGGGTGGGATTCGCAACTTTATACCAGCAAGATGTTGTGGATAGATATCTCAAGGTGGATGATTCGTAGTAGATGCAGATGGATTTCGTTCTACTTACCTTGGCATACTGCCCATTGCTTTTGAGCCCTTCCTTTGTTTGCAGCATAGTTAGCATTGCGCTGCCTTCATAATCATGTCAATTGCCCAATTGTGATTTGTTTACCTCGCTAGCACTTTTATCGTCTTTTGGGAGAGAGACATCACTAGTGAAAATCACGGGACCCCGGTCCATCTTCACATTATTGTTCACACCCTCAATTTACTTTCATCTTTTACTTTCCTTTGCACCTTTTGTCTCTTGCGTTGATCCTTTGTAAATGACAAGGCCGGAGGAATTGAAAACTCCTCTGTACTCGTTGGGAGCAGAGTTATTTACTGTTGTGTGCAGGTCCATGACAACACCCTAGTCAGGAAGAAATTTCTGGCGACGTTGCCACCTACTTGTATCTCCTGAGTCCTACTGGTTCGATAACCTTGGTATCCTGACCGAGGGAAACTTGTTGCTGCACTGCATCTCAAACCTTCCACTTGGGGTAACCAACGAGGGGCGAGAAGCCATCAAGCAAATTTCTGGCGCCGTTGCCGGGGACTCAAGTCTACAAGATAGGGGAGTTGCACACTATCTTTTACCTTTGCTTTTTAGTCTTGTTAGTTTACCTTTAAGTTTTTACTTTTGTGTCCTTAATCAAAAATACCAAAAATACCTGCTGCTACTATGGGTTGCAATGAAAACACTAATTTGTGTGACTTCACTAGTCACAACAACAGTGACTTTATCTGCACTCCTATTGCTCCACCTGCCACTTCAGCACCTTCTTATGAGATTAAACCTGCTCTGGTTAACCTTGTCATGAAAGATCAATTCTCAGGAGTAGGAGAAGATGCTGCCTTGCACCTAAACAACTTTATCGAGATCTGCGACATGTAGAAGTACAAGGAAGTGGATGGAGACATCGTCAAGCTGAAGCTTTTTCCTTTATCTTTGAGAGGAAGAGCCAAGGAGTGGCTACAATCTTTGCCCAAGAACAGTATCGATTCTTGGAGTAAATGCAAAGATGCTTTTATAGGGAAGTATTATCCCCCCGCTAAAATTATTCAATTGTGGAGTAACATTATGAATTTCAGAAAATTGGATAATGAACACGTTGCCCAGGCTTGGGAACGTATGAAGACGCTTGTCAAGAACTGCCCCACACATGGACTGACTACCTGGATGGTTATCCAGACTTTTTATGCAGGGTTGAACTTCACCTCGCGGAACCTGTTAGATTCGGCCACGGGAGGAACTTTTATGTCAACCACGCTTGGTGCTGCCACAAAGCTACTTGACGAGATGATGCTGAACTACTCGCAATGGAACACCGAGAGATCTCCAACCGGTAAGAAGGTAAACTATGTCGAGGAGATCTCCTCTTTAAATGAAAAGGTTGACCTTATCATGTCTCTACTTACCAAGCAACCCTCTATTGATCCTCAAGATGTTCCTTTAAATTCTTTCATTTCTCAGGAGCAAGTAGATGTTAATTTTGTCTCTAGAAACAACTTCAACAATAATGCTTATAGGAGTAACTTTGGTAGCAACAATCCTAGGCCTTTCCCATCCAACAACTATGGGAACAACACTTATCCTACCACCAGAAACTCCACTTCAGAGCTAGAGACCTTGCTTAGAGACTTTATCACTACCCAAAAGGCCTTCAACAAGAATGTGGAAGAAAAAATAGCTAAATTAGACAATCTTTGTTTCAAGGTAGACAACTTAGCCCTTGATGTTGAGATGTTAAAAATTAGAACCTCTCCCCTTGAGGAGAGTAAGGTCACTCCTATTAATGCTATCCAGTTACAAATCAATGAAAATATTAGGATGATGGCTAAACTTAAAGAGAGATGGGCTAGAGAAAAAGAGGAAGAGGATAGAATTAAGATCCTTCCTACCTACCACACAATAGCCACTATCCAAGTAGTTGAGGATGTCCAAACTATTAGCACCCATCACACCCCTAGTCCCACTGGACCTATCAATGGTGATGCTACCACCTCAACCTTAGAAGAGGAAAACTCTATGAACATAGAGGCTTTCAAACAAGTGATCTTAAATGATATCACTACTTCCTTGGTAGATAGTAGTGACTTAGACTTTGACAACTTCACTTTACCAGAAGTTATTGGTTTCCTACACAAGATGTCTAGAGACCCCCACACTAGCACACTCAATCTTGCTTTCAGAGAGCATATCACCAATGCTCTAATCAAAGTTAGGGAGGAGAAGCTTAGACTAGAAGCCTCCATACCTAGGAAGCTAGAAGATGGTTGGGATCCTATGATAAAAATTAAATTTAATAACTTCTCTTGTTATGCTCTTTGTGATGTTGGAGCAAGTACCTCTGTTATGCCCAAAAGAATGTATGATATGCTTGAATTGAAACCTTTTGATCCTTGTTCTTTTGGTGTTCTTCTTGTTGATTCTTCCGTAAAGAAACCTTTGGGGAAGATCAACGATGTTCTTATCATTGTCAATGACAATTATGTTCCCGTTGATTTCACTATTATGGACATTGAGTGTGAGCCCTCTTGTCCAATTATTTTGGACGTCCTTTCCTTCGCATAGTTGGTGCTATCATTGACATGAAAGAGGGAATTATCAAATTCCAATTCCCTCTCAAGAAAGGGATGGAACATTTCCCTAGGAAAAAGATTAAGTAACCTTTTGAGTCCGTCACACGGGCTAGTTATTCTCTTGAAAAGACTTGATCTTCTTCTTTAAGCCTAGCTAATGGCTCTAAAGAAGCGCTTTCGGGAGGCAGCCCGCAACGAATTTAGGTTTTCCTTTTTGCTTTTGTTATGTCCTTAGTGCCAAGTTTTGTGATTGTTACTAATGTAGCAACATCATTGTATCATTACTTTTCAAGCTTTGTGCAAAGTTTAGCCTCATACGGCAAGGGAAGTAAAAGTTGTGACATGCTGTCCAGAAAACAGATTCTGTCCTCGTGACCAGAAAAATCACAGAAAAATCCCAGTTCATCTTTTTGAGCTGAAATTTTTACAAAGCGTGCTCTATACAATTACGAAAATTCCGCATTTTCTGAGTTTTATTATTTGAGTTGCAGAAGTATCCCTAAAAATTCTTTTCTACCTGCTGTTCTGTTTTTCACAGATTCTGCCATGTTTTGTCTCTCTGTACTTTTGCAAACCTTAAGGTTGCTTTTTCTTTGCAATTTTTTTTTGCAATCTTGGGAAACAGTAGCTCTTCAAGATTATCTTTATTTCCAGTAAGGGAAAAATATTTTATTAGGGTACTAACCTCTCTAATCATCCTACAATGAGTTATGTATGAAGGGAGTTTTCAAGTGCGCGATGGAGGATGATGAAAGAAGATTCAGGAGTGTCAAACGCTCAATATTGGGGATGCCCATGTGCACCCCCAATAAATATTCAAGGAGACTCAAGCGTCTAAGCTTGGGGATGCCCCCGTGCATCCCCTTCTTCATCAACAATCATCAGTTTGTCCCTCGTTGCACTATATTTTTATCACTTCATGCGTTATGTGCTTTGCTTGGAGCGTCTCGCTCTTTACTTTTCTAGGTTTGTTTTGCTTTCTTTGCTGTAGTAACAAGTTAGACCCAACTTACTCTTTTGTGTGGGAGAGATTCACGCTCCGCTTGAACTAGAACTCCTCATAGGATTTGCATGCTTATTCTTTTAGCTGTGAGCTGTTCTTTTTCTTTTCTTAGCTGTTGTTCTGTTTAGTTTTAGTGCTTTAGTTTTTCTAGAGCTTTTCTTTTTTATTAGGTTGAACTTTCTATATGTTGCATGTTTTATCTTGTTAGAGAGTTTGCCTGTTGCACTGAGTTATGTGTCTTGACTGAAAGTAGGTAGTTAAAGTTGTTATTCTCTTTGTAGTAGTAACTTGCAATAGTTTTGAGGTATTGACTAGAGTAATGTTTGAACTTATGGTGTCAAGAGATCTTGCCTATTAGTGATAGATGTCGTATTTTGGGCAATCCATGTGTTTTTCGAAAACCAAAAAACCCCTGTTGAGAACTCTAGCTACTAGATGGATCACTAACCTCTGGACGGTTCGAATATTAGAGTACACTCACGTACCATGAGTCGAGGATGCGCAAGGATAACCAAACCCCCATACACTCCTCCTCGGGGGTACCTGTCTCTTTGTGAACCTCCTAATTAGATTGAGAGTTACCGATAATAATTGCATGAGTTATTCAGACTAATGTGACTATTCGAAAGTTGACACTTCCACCCACCTATACTTTTTCTAGCCTCTTCGGTACCGTTCATTGTCCTTTCTCACCTCGAGAGTTGGCGCATACTTTGCCGGTGCATCCAAACCCTTGGCATGATACGCTCTTTCATCATAAGCCTCCTTATATCCTTCCTCAAAACAGCCACCATACCTACCTACAAGGCATTTCCATAGCCTTTCCGAGATACATTGTCATGCAACATCCACCTTCTCATGACTTGATCTTCATGTCATACATGCTACTTGCTTGATCGATAAGCCGCATGCTAGTTGGGCCTTGCCCTAATCATTGCTACATGACGCGCTAGTATCATTGCATATCCTGCTACCCTGGCAGAGGCATACATTTGAATCATGATAGTTACATTTTCTTTATGTGAGTACCTTTGTAAAGTGTGAAAGATCTCCTATATTCTTGTAAAATATAGAGTATTGCCCCTAAAGTGAGGAAAAGATCCCAAAGAGGAAAAAATCAAAAGATCCCAAAGAGGACAAATGAGAGTTAAATAGAAAGAGCCATTGAGGCCACCAAAAAAATAAAAAAAGAGAAAAAGAGAAAAATAAAAAGGGAGAAGGGGGCATACTACTATTCCTTTTGAGAGATCCACACTAGTACTTCATCTTCTATCCCTTGTACTCCATAGAGATCATCATCATGCATATAGCTATGTGGGGACCCTTCACACTATAGAACTTGGCTTGTATATTCCAATGATGAGCCTCCTCAAACGAGCTCTAGGTATTCTTGAGCAAGCAAGTTAGATGCACCCCCACTAGTTCCCTTGGAGAGCTTTTAGCTCACATGTGCATCCGTTGCATGGCAATCCCTACTCCTCACATCATATCTATCATATGGCCTTCTCTCGCCTATGATTGTCCTCATTGATGTGAGCCTTTCACACCTTTTTGTCTTCCTCCTCCACCTTCTTTCTGTTTCGGCTTTTAGGTGTCAACTTTCTTGCTCACGCTCATCCATGAGTGCTCAAAATATCGAAAGGGAGTGGATCAGTTTGACTTGTACCTGGCTAGTGGTCTGGGGACGAGTCCAGATAAGAATACAAAGGAGACCAAGTGTGAAACTTTAGTAGATAGTTGTTCTCAACAACCTTTTTTCTCTTTCTTCCCAGTCCCTTGCTTGCACGCAAACACCATTTGGAGACATTCGAGTCACGGACAGCGAGAGCTCTTGCACCTTTTGTTCTTTTGTTGCTTGTGTCAATGCTAATATAGGCTCTTGCTTGTTAAGACTTGAATTGAATTGCATGCTCTGATTGCTTTACTTAAAAGTCCTTATTTGGTTGTGTGGCATGTCACAACAGAAATTATGCTTGTTATCATTTACCTACTCGAGGACGAGCAGGAATGAAGCTTGGGGATGTTGACATGTCCCAAACGTATCTATAATTTCTGCTTGCTCCATGCATGTTTTGTGTGACTTTGCCATGTTTTGCTTGAACTTTCATACACTTTTGAACCTATTTGGACTAACCTATTAACTCAGTGTACACAGTTGTCAGTTTCTGTTTTCTGCTGTTTTTGTATTTCAGGTTTTCCGGCCATTAAAAGTGCTCCAAAAATTCCGGGGAAAATATATAAAAAATCAGCGCAACAGAAGCTTACGGAATCACCAAGAGAGGGAAGGGGGGCCACCACCAGGCAGCCAGGAGGGCAGGTGGCGCGGCCCCACCCTGGGCTGCGCCAGGGACCCTCCTGAATGCCTCGTGGGTCCCCTCGACGCCCCCTTCGCCTATATTTACCCCTCGGGGTGGAAACCCCTAATACGGACTCCTCTTTCGCGATCTCGCCTCTATTCTGCTGTCGTCGCCGTTTCAAGATCGGGGCTGCCTGGAGAAGCTGCTCCGGCACCCTGCCGGGAGAAGCTACCCCCTTCGGGAGACCCTCCATAGCCATGGACGCCTCTCGTATGTACCGTGGGTAGTTTCCCTTGGACCATGGGTCCGTGACCAGTAGCTATGTGATCTATCTCTCCCTCTTTTGTGCTTCCACTTTCGATTCCTCGTGAGCTGCCTCACATGATCGAGGCATCTATGTAATTTCTGCTGTTGCTATGTTGAGTTTGTTGGGATCTGATGGATTATGAGACTATGTTCAGATTGTGATGAGTAATATATTTGGTTCTTCTCTTTTATATTTTGTTCTTGAGTAAATTCTTGCATGTTCTCTGTTGCCGTATTATACTTTGGCCAAGTATTTTTTTGCAACTCCAAGAGGGAGCGTTATGCTTGATTGTGGGTTCAGCCCCTTGATGTCTAGCTTGAGTGACAGAAACATGAGACTAGGGGATGTGCTGTTGCCACTAGGGATAAAACAACGGTGCTTGTACCTGCGGGTGCAAGGATTGTTTACTTTACGCAAAGTTCTTTTAATGCAGTTGTCTATTGCTTTGAGTTTACACTTTGGGTGGGATTCTCAACTTAATACCAGCAAGATGTTCTGGATAGATATCTCAAGGTGGATGATTCGTAGTAGATGCAGATGGATTTCGGTCTACTTAACTTGGCGTACTGCCCATTGCTTTTGAGCCCTTCCTTTCTTTCAAGCATAGTTAGCATTGTGGTGCCTTCATAATCTTGTCAATTTCCCAACTGTGATTTGTTTACCTCGCTAGCACTTTTATCGTCTTTTGGGAGAGAGACATCACTAGTGAAAATCACGGGACCCCGGTCCATCTTCACATTATTGTTCACACCCTCAATTTACTTTCAGATTTTACTTTCCTTTGCACCTTTTATCTCTTGCGTTGATCCTTTGTAAACGACAAGGCCGGAGGAATTGACAAGTCCTCTGTACTCGTTGGGAGCAGAGTTATTTGTTGCTGTGTGCAGGTCCATGACAACACCCCAGTCAGGAAGCAATTTATGGCAACGTTGCCACCTACTTGTATCTTCTGAGTCCTACTGGTTCGATAACCTTCGTATCTTCACCGAGGGAAACTTGCTGCTGCACTGCATCTCAAACCTTCCACTTGGGGTAACCAACGAGGGGCGAGAAGCCATCACTCTCCTCCACAGGAGTCAGCCGGACGAAGGAATCAATATGGAGTCCACCTAACTTGGAAGATACGAAAAGCTACAAGACTTAGAGTAGGACTAGGATTGATATCCGACTTGTAATACAAGATGAGACTAGTTTGTATCAAAGTAGGACTCTACATGTCGGGGGAATGGTACCCAGGTAGGGTCACCCAGACGAAAGCATTCTTCCAAGACAAGGAGGAGGCCGATTGGGCTGCTGCTGGACCGAGCTAGGAAGTCGCATGGCCGATTACTCCCAAGCAATCGGCCATGCCGAATGCGAGCACTCGGCCCAGGCGCAATCGGCACGCTCCTCAATCGGCTCAAGAGTTGACCTTATCCAGATCGGATGTCTCTCGTACAAGGTCATTAATGCGGGATCCCGAGAGATCCGGTTGGCAGTAAGCCAAGTCACTTCGCTGATCTGTCAGAGGAGTGTTGTCACCCTTTTCCTCTGAATCCGGAGACAGGACGACGAGATCAGAGGACGTAGATCCACTGTTCATCATCATAACCTAGAAGCTACAGCATGGGCAGCCGCTTGACAAGTCCGGATCAACCGGATATTTGCAGTCGGTCGACCCCAGTCGATGAGAGGATGACAGCTGGGGCCAGCCCCCGACTGAAATGACCGTAGTACCCCGAGCTCACACTATAAGAGCCCGGGGAAACCCTCCTGTGAGAGGGACTCCCCCATTCGCATTTACTTCACACAGTAGAACCCGTAGAGAAGAAAAGGAGAGCCATGCCCACGGAAGGTCTCTTCTTCCTCTAAGCAGCCCCATGAGCATTGATTGTAGTTCGTGAGTTCATTTACAGAAAACAGACAAGCAGGAGTAGGGGTGTTATCTCTCCAGAGAGCCCCGAACCCGGGTACATCGTGGTGTCCTTCACCGTGCTTGTGCCCAACCCTTTTCCGGCACCATCGACATCGTTCTCCCTCGAGTCTTCCCCTCTCTTTAGCCATCCCTATGGCATCTGTTGTTACTAAATGACGACAGTTGGCGCCCACCGTGGGGCAGACTGCGGCGTCGACTGGAGTTCTGATCCGTACGGGATCTTCCTCGTCATCGAGCGTGAGCCACGCCTCCGGCCTGATCTTTAGGCATGGGGCAGTGGACTTTGTGGTGGATTGTGCTGCGCGGTTTGGGGTCGGCGCACCCCTACCGCCCGGGGTATCGCTGCAGATCGGTAGCCATCGTCTCTTCATCAGCTGCTTCCCCGACGCGTATCCCAGGGAGGTGCGCGTCTTCTCCAGTGCCACGGATCCACTCCCGACCAGGGGCTGCACGGCAGCTCCCGGCGGAGAGGAGTCACGTGTGCATGCGGCTGTGATGATGGCAAGAACGACTGCGTCAAGCAATCAAGGCGCAGCGAGTGCGGCTAGGAAGGCCAAGGAGGCGGCGGACGTCGCGGAAAGAGTCGGCACCAGCGCGTTGCGGGATGTGTTGTACACACCCGTGAACAGGAATGGTGATCCCGATCAAGTCTACACCGATCTGGAGACAGCACGGCTCGCTCTCGCTCGCAGGGCCGAGCATGTGCTGGGAGAAGAGCGCAGGCTAGGAGCTATCACTAGAGAGTACAACGCAGCGGATGCCAATCAGCGGCGGCCGATTGCACCCACAGTCCTAGAAGATCTCAGGAGCAGAGGCCGCACCATCGGCAGAGAGCTGTCAGGAGCCCAGCAGCCGGCAACATCGGCATTTGTCCAGCGACCAGCATACAGCATCCCCGAGAAGAATTTGCGAGCTGCCGAGCAGATTGCAAACGAGCTGGAAGATCTGGAGGGCGAAGAGCGACGTCAGCAGACTCGCCGAATGCACGAGCTGCCGGCGTCAGCCAAGCAGCAGCAGCAGGCGGCGTTGGATAATCCAGGGGCAGGCCCTGAAGCATCAAGAAGGACTGCGAGGCCAGCTCCAGAGGTCAGCCAGCGGCCGAATGCGTCGCGGCAAAACAGGCAGCCAGGCCAGTCCCGAAGTGAGAGCAGGGTCAGAAGCAACCGGGGTCCTCCAGTCATGAACCGCAGAGCAGAAGAGCTAGCCGTGAGCAGCAGGCGCAACGACCCACCTCGTCAGCCAGAAGCAAGGCCAGCAATCAGCAATCGGCTGGGTGCTCGTCAGATCGGCCAGAATGATGCAAGGCATCGCATTGAGCTGTTGGAAAGAGATGCGCAGCAAGAAGAGGAGGGAGCAGCCGGCCCAGCATGTTTCGGGCATCGCATTAGGACCGAGCAGTTCCCCAAGGGATTCACCCTGCCCAGAGACACCCCCAAGTACAACAGCTCTGTTAAGCCAGAGGACTGGCTGACAGATTACATGACCGCAGTCGGCATTGCCGGCGGAAGTCGGCGTGTAGCTGTACGCTACGCTCCTCTGATGCTACAGGGGTCAGCTCGAACATGGCTGAACAGTCTGCCCGGCAATAGCATCAACTTCTGGGAGGATTTTTCGAAAGCTTTCATTCGCAACTTCACCGGTACGTATGATCGGACGCATCTTCCTCGGCAACTCGCTTTATGCGTCCAAGGCAAGGATGAGCCGCTCCGAGAGTACTTGGCTCAGTGGATCAAGCTGAAGAATTCATGTGAAGGAGTCCATGAGATCCAGGCCATCCAGTATTTCACTGATGGGTGTCTGGCGGGATAAATGCTGAAGCACAAAGTGCTCCGCAAAGATTTTTCTTCACTGGCCGAGATCATGAAGGTAGCCAACGCATTTGCTGTTTCCGACTTCGCGATGCGCGAGCCTATTCTGCTCGGCGTCGGCGGCGTGGTTCAGACACAAGGGGCTGCGCAAGCGGCAGAAATAGGGAACCAGGGGCTCAGTCGGCGAGAGCGCAGAGATATCAATCGGAACAACAACACCAACCAACAAAACAGTGGAAAGAGGAAAGATGAGAAGCCAGATGCTCAGTATGGCAGTTGGCAGGTGGCCGCTGTCTAGGATCAAGATGAACAAGGCGCTGCAAGTGGCAGTAGGAAGATGAAGCCGAATGCGAAGCCGCAATGGCCGATGAAGCCCAAGTACACATTCGAGGACATGCTAGATCAGCCATGCAAGATGCACAGCAGTCCAGGCAAGCCAGTGGCGCATACCACTTGGCAATGTGATTTTGTCAAGCGCATAGCAAAGGGAGAAGAATTACCACCTCCACCCCCGCCACCACCTCAGAACAGAGCACCACCTCAGGCGCAGAACCAGTTCCCGTGGCAATATGCCACATATATGATTTTTACCAACGAGTCAAGTGACAAGGGCAGTCGGAGGGCCCGAGCTCAGGAGGTCAACGCCACCATGCCCCTGATTCCCCAATATATGCACTGGTCCGATAGAAAGATTACCTGGGGCAGGGAAGATCACCCAAGCATCATGCCGAATCCAGGCACCTATCCGCTCGTGGTGGATGCCCTGTTTGCGGCACCAAAGTTTTCATGTCTGTTCTCCCGAGTGCTCATTGATCCAGGGAGTACAATCAACATTCTATACAGGGACACATTGGTCAAGTTGGGACTTACGGAGAGAGACCTGGAACGCAGTCGGACGACTTTCCATGGGATGGTCCCTGGCCTGTCATGCACTCCCATGGGTCGCATTCGGCTGGATGTGATCTTCGGGACAGAGGATAACTTCAGAAGAGAGCCGATCTGGTTCGAGGTCGCCGACCTCAGCAGCCCATACCATGCCCTCTTGGGATTGCCTGCAATCGCCAAGTTCATGCTTAACTCATATGAGACCTACCTAACGATGAAGCTGCTAGGTCCGAATGGCATCATCACGGTCGCTGGAGACTTCAAGAAGTCTCTCAAATGCTCGTCCGCCGGTGCAAACCTGGTCGATTCCTTGGTGGTGGTCGAAGAGAAGCGCCAGCTCGACAAGGTGGTTGCAATGGCCCAAGCTCAAAGCAAGGCTCCTCTCCCAGTCGGCCCAGCCAAGCGAGCAGATGAGGAGACAGCCTTCCAGGCATCCAAGGACAGCAAGAAAGTTGCTCTAGATCCCTCCGACCCAGCCAAGTTTGTTGTGGTCGGAGCAGGACTTAGCAACAAATTGGAAGGCGAGCTCGTCGAGTTCCTCCGTGAGAACCGAGACATCTTTGCATGGTCTCCACAAGACATGCCTGGAGTGCCGAGGGAACTCGCCGAGCACAAGCTCCACATTCGGCCAGGTTCTAAACCGGTCAAGCAACCTGTTCGACGTTTTTCCGAAGACAAGAGAAGAGCAATCGGCGAGGAGATTTCCAAGATCAAGGCTGCAGGCTTCATCATGGAGGTGTTCTACCCCGAGTGGCTGGCCAACCCAGTCCTCATGATGAAGAAGAACAAGACTTGGCGCATGTGTATTGATTACACCTGCCTGAACAAGGCATGCCCCAAAGATCCGTTTGCTCTGCCCCGTATAGATCAAGTCATTGACTCTACGGCTGGTTGCAAGTTGTTGTCATTTCTGGATGCCACTGCTGGCTATCACCAGATCAAACTTGCTGTGGAAGATCAAATAAAAACTGCCTTTATAACCCCCTTTGGGGCTTATTGCTATATCACCATGTCTTTTGGTCTGAAGAATGGAGGTGCTACTTATCAGCGCACCATCCAACGTTGTACTCATTCTCAGCTCGGCAGAAACTTGCATGTATATGTAGATGATTTTGTGGTGAAGACAGTCAAAGGGGTCACACTCCTGGACGATCTCAAGGAAACATTCGCCAATTTGCGAGTCTACCAGATCAAGCTGAATCCAGAGAAGTGTGTGTTTGGTGTTCCAGCCGGCAAGCTCCTGGGGTTTCTCGTTTCTGAAAGAGGAATCGAATGCAACCCCGAGAAGATAGCCGCAATCGAACGAATGGATCGACCCAGGAATTTGAAGCAAGTACAGAAGTTCACCGGTTGCTTGGCTTCACTCAGCTGGGAGAGAAAGCAATCCCATTGTATCAACTCATGAAGAAGACGGAGAAGTTCACAAGGACTCCACAAGCAGATGAGGAATTCAAGGAGCTGAAGCATATGCTCTCCACTGCACCAGTGTTGGACACACCGATTGAGAAGGAGCCGATGATGTTGTATATCGCGGCAATCAATCGGGTGATCAGTGCAGTGATGGTGGTAGAGCGTTCTGAGAAGGACAAAGCGCAACCGATTCAGCGGCCAGTATATTACATCAGCGAGGTACTCTCAACATCCAAGAAAAAATATCCCCACTACCAGAAGATGTGCTACGGAGTCTACATGGCGGCTAAGAGATTGCAGCCCTATTTTTAAGCTCATCCGATTGTGGTGGTCAGCTCGGCCCCGTTAGCCGACATCATTGGTAGTAGAGATGCAACCGGCAGGGTGGCCAAATGGGCAATTGAGATCGCTAACCATGGCATCCATTATGAGCCGAGAACAGCAATCAAATCTCAAGCATTGGCCGACTTCCTGGTGGACTGGGCTGAAACTCAATATATGCCACCTGTCCCAGGGTCGGACTTTTGGAGAATGCATTTTGACGGGTCCAAGATGAAGAATGGCCTAGGGGCTGGCATGGTTCTCACATCACCAAAAGGAGATCGGCTGCATTATGTGTTGCAAATCCATTTCGCAGCATCAAACAATGTTGCCGAATACGAGGCCCTTGTGCATGGCATCAAGCTAGCCAAGGAGATCGGCATTCGGAACATAGAGTGTTTTGGCGATGCCGACCTGGTGGTGCAGCAGTGTACAGGCAATTGGGACGTCAAAGATGCAAATATGGCAAGCTACCGTGTCTTGGTGCAGCAGCTAAGTGGATACTTTGAAGGCTGTGAATTTCACCATGTGCCCAGAGCAAACAATGAAGCAGCAGACGCCCTGTCCAAGCTCGGCTCCACCAGGCAAAGCATTCCACCAGGGGTATAATTGGAACACATCAAGAAGTCGTCTATCACGCCGTCACCAGAGTCTGAGTCCATTTTCATATCAGAAACCGACCTGGAGGCATTGAGGCAAGAAAAGTTGGTACAACCAATGAAGATTCCGACGCTGAAGTGGCAGTCAGGCGCCCAGGAAGCGGCGGGATCGGCAAGCCTGGCAAGCCCAGGTGCTGCCGATTGCGGTCCAGGGGCTGGTGATCTCGGCAAGAAAAAGAAGTTGAAAGCAAAACCAGCAGCAACACCAGGTGTCGGGAACTCATCCGGGCCATCGACATCAGGAGCTGCCGATTCCGAGCTAGAGATACCAGTGTCAAGGGAGGAGCCAGTAGATCCTCAGGCCCCGGTCTCAGCAGATCAAGCAGTACCAGGGGCTGCCGACGACAAGCTAGAGGTTGAAATCATCAGCTCGGAGATTGACTCCGAGATGGCAAAAGTACAATAAGCCGAGCAAGAAGAAGCAATCGCACCACAGCATGCAATGTTCATGACAGTTGTCACCGCTCCAACCTGGCCACAGCCGATCAGAAATTTCCTGGTCGATGGAACTCTCCCGCCAGATGAAGTTGAAGCCAGGCAGATACAACGCCGATCTGGTTCATACACTATCATCAACAATGAACTGATGCACATAAGTGTAACCGTGGTTCTCCAGCGATGTGTAGAGGAGGACAGGGGGCTCGAGCTGCTCCGGGATATTCATCAGGGCCAGTGCGGTCATCACGCATCAGTAGCTGCAATAGTAGCCAAGGCTTTTCGCCATGGTTTCTATTGGCAGACGGCACGAGCCGCGGCAGAGCATCTGGTTAAGCACTGTAATGGTTGTAAGTGTTTCAAATCCAAGAGTCATCTCCCGGCATCGGCGCTCAAAACAATTCCATTAACATGGCCGTTTGCAGTTTGGGGGCTGTACATGGTCGGGCCGTTCAAGAAGGAAAGGGGGGGGGTCTAGCCCACCTACTGGTCGCAGTCGACAAGTTCACCAAGTGGATCGAGGCACGCCCAATCAAGAAGCTGGATGGTCCGACAGCAGTTCGTTTCATCGCCGATGTCGCAAGCAGATATGGAATGCCTAACAGCATCATCACCGACAACGGCATAAATTCTGCAAAGGGGGCATTAGCTCGGTATGCATCTGAGTGCGGCATCCGGCTCGATGTGGCATCAGTAGCGCACCCTCAGTCAAACGGACAAGCAGAAAGGGCCAATGGTCTCATCCTGGCAGGCATCAAGCCCAGATTGATCGAGCCACTCGAAAGAGCACCTGGGGCCTGGATCGATGAGCTCCCAGCAGTCTTGTGGAGTTTGAGAACCACGCCCAACAGATCAACCGGATTCACCCCATACTTCCTGTTGTATGGTTCAGAAGCAGTCATCCCAGCCGACATAGAATTCGATTCACCTCGGTGTGCCCTATACACCGAAGCAGAGGCCAAGGAAGCGCGATAAGACGGTGTTGATCTGAGGGAGGAAGCTTGTCTTTTGGCTTTGTCCAAGTCGGCGATTTATCAGAAGAGGCTGAGGCACTGCCACAGCAAGAAGATCTGCCCCCTCGCTTTCCGCGAAGGCGATTTGGTGCTCTGCCGAATCCAAAAGTCAGACGGTCAGCACAAGTTATCATCACCCTGGGAGGGTCCTTTCATCATCATCAGAGCACTCAAGAATAATGCATATTACCTCATTGATTGCACGAAAGGCACTCGGCATAAAGATACTTCAAGAGTGGAGACACAGCGTCCCTGGAACGCCGAGCTATTATGCCCGTTTTACAGTTGAGTCATGTGAGTGTATTCATGCTATCAAGCATTCAATCAGTAAAGATGTCATGCATCTGAGAGATGGCATTCGATTGTCTTTATATAAGCTTCTCGTCTTTGGGCAAACCTCAGGGGGCAAAGCCTGGTCATTCCCGAGATAGGCGAACAACCTTACTCGGGGACTGACGGACCGCGCGGTCGCAAGTATAAGAGAAATAAAAATGTGAGAACTACAGTTTCGAAGCCAAGCTAGCATGCGACACAAGCACAGATCACAAATTGAATGTGGCATCAATGAAGCAGTAGTTGGTCGGACCTGTAGTACCACGTCTCACACAAAAAAACACTCTCAAAGAGGGTCATGGACGACGGCGCCATTCGCCGATTGCGTCCCCGATCGATGCGCCAAGAAATCAGCATGGAGCAATCGACCAACTAAGTCTATGCAGAATCCTTCCGCGCTAACGCTAGAGCAGTTCAGCCTCAATGACCAAATCCCAGCGGTGTATGATCTTGTGAGCCGACACCAGACCACACGTCGACTGTTGGCAAACATGGATTTATACCCCCAAGGGAAAATGGCAAAGAGAAAAAATGATAAAGCGAAAAGCAGGAAGTTGATCACATAAGAAAACTATGCAATAAGCAAAGATAAGAGGCGCAAGGCCAAATAAGTTCATTAAATCACAAAATCCCCAGTGGGTGTCCTTGAAGTTTAGCGAAGTCTTGCAAAAGTTGCAGTAAAAGACATAGAATTCACTAGCTAGGCGTCGGGAACGTTGGAGGTCGGCGGCACGGTCGAAGCAGTCGGAGCAGTGGTTGGCACTGGTGTAACGGTCGGAACTGCTTGCTCCGGCGCATTCGGACCCTCTGGCACAGCAGTCGCCTCCGATTGCTTAGGCTCCGTCAAGCCTTCCCGCGCTTTGGAGGGCCTGACCTCAGCTGGCTTGGCACTTGTCTGTTTGGAGGTGGCCTTAGGTAAAGTACGGGACGAGCCGCTGTCGGACAAGTCATCATGATAGAGATAAGAGCTTGAAGAGCGCGCAGGTTGGCTGCCTTGACCTCCTTGGGCACGACCACCAGCACAAGGGCTGTCATCAGCCAGAGCAGCAATAGGAAGTGGCGCAATCGGCATCCCGGCGTCGTCGAGAACAGGGGTGTACTCAGTATGAGGGAACCACCCGGACATGGTTGTGGCAAGACAGTTTACCTGAGTATAGGCCGTCTCGAGGAGGTCGGCTGCTCCATCCCGCATAGTGTAAAGCCGAGCCAGATTCAGCTTGGGATACCAGCTTAGCACAGTCTGAAGCGCCATCTCGGCGCCTGTCCGGGCAGCTGAGTCCAGCAAAGCATCGACTCGACGGGGAGCGGCTTTCAGCAGCATCAGTACTTGATCATGAGTGGCAATCGGGGCATCACCTTGCTCCGAACCCTCATCATCGGTGTCGTGAGGACCCGCTGAGGATCCTTCATCAGGGCGCACACGCCTGAGGTCTTGCTTCAGTTCGGCAGGGCCCCAAAGCAGCTCGGCAAGTTTCTGGACGCCCAATTTGAATGCGAAGACGCTGCCAAGGATGACTGGGATACGATCTTCGGTGGCGATGATGAATTCCCGAGGACTCCATCCTTCAGCCTCAGGTCTCACAGGCCAACCTTCCTCGGCTCGGATGCGCCTCTCCTCAGAGATTGCGCATTGAGTGGCGGATTCGGAGGCAGGCCAATGTTCTGTATCAAGAAGTTAAATATGAGACGATGCAAAAGAGAAGAAGTCGACAAGGGAACCAAGACAAGAGAGATAGCTCACCAGAAAGAAGAGAGTCCATCTCGCGAAGCCCCTCGAGATTGGTCCGGGCCTCGCATCGGGTTTTGGTTAGCTCATCATTGTGGCGCAGTGTCATAGCATCCAGCTTGGCTACTGCATCGTCCCATTCATCTTGCACGGCTTTTCGAGCTGACACTGCGGCATCACGTTCCGAGCGCAGGATGTCGGCAGTCTTGGCCTGGGTCGAAATCACCATCTCCAGCTCTGTTTGGTGACTTGTTCTGAGCGCACCCATTTCACTTCGCTGCCGCTCGGTAGTGCGAGATAAATCAGCCTCGGCAGCTCAAATGCGCTCAAGTTCCTGCTGAGCAGCAGAAAGCTCGGGGCCTTGTCGGCCGAGCTGCTCCACTAGCTCAGCCACACGACCCTGAAGAGCAGTAATGGTGGTCAGAGATGCGGCAGCAGCTGCAAAAGCAGATCGAAGGAAGAAATTAGAATCGGAAAATGTAATTAATCAGGCGGGAATCAGCAGAATTACCTGTCAGCTCGGCGATCTTGGCAGTCTGCTGGTTCACCTGAAGCTGAACAGAGGCGAGTAGTCGCAAGCTGGCGGCATAAGACTCGAGCAAGGTCTCGAAAACTTTACGTCTCTCCTCGGCGGTAGCCTGCGCATGGAAAAGAAGAATCAGTACGAAAATTGACGAGATCAAAATTCGGGAGAAGATCCGAGCAGATTGCACGCAATCGGCCCGAATCTCGGGGACTACACCCAGTGGGTACGCTTGCGCGCACCCACTTGAGGGCAGATCCACCGATTTGAGGACGGCATCAGAAGAAAAAGTAAGAAGAAGATCCGAGCTGATTGCACGCAATCGGCTCGAATCTCGGGGACTACACCCAGTGGGTGCGCTTGCGCGCACCCACTCGAGTGCAGATCCGCCAATCTAAAGACGGCATAAGAAGGCAAAAGTAAGAAGAAGATCCGAGCTGATTGCATGTAATCGGCCCGAATCTCGGGGACTACACCCAGTGGGTGCACTTGCGCGTCCCCACTTGGAAAAGAAGACTTACAGTATGATTGCGGTCGACGAGCTCGAGCTCCTGAAGCACGCCGGTGGAGAGCGCCTTCACTCAGTCATAAGCCGAAGCCATGGTGCCACGGGAGGCCAAGGGAAAGCGACGTGAGGCTTCAGGCTCGGAGTCGGCAGGACTGGTGCGAGTGTAAGCCATTCGGAAATGTTCCACCGAGTGCATCTGCGATTCGGGGGCAGCGGAAGAGGTTGTCGAGGTCGTCGTCGGCGTCGGCTGAGGGATTATAGCCTGCTTGGAGGTAGCAGTGGTCGAGGGTGGCGCCGAGGTGGCTGGCGGAGTAGCAACACTCGTCGTCGGAGCAGTCGTTGAAGGAAGAGATACCGTCACGATCAGCGGGGTGGTCGTTGCGATGGCAGTCAGGATTGGACCAGAGGACCGCGGCGAGGAAGGAGAAATCAGAGGATCCGATTGCAATCCCTCGACGTGGGTGGACTCCAAGTCGACGATGTCCTTTGGAGACACGGAGGCTTTGGGCGGAGGCTTGCTCGGAGGCTGGCTCGGAGGCTTGGCGAGGTCGGTGCGAAGTTTCTTGGCTTTGCGCTCGGCATCCTTGGCCGAGAGAGGAACAATCGGCGGCCATTTTCTGGCGGCATCAGTGTGAGCGGAAGTGGCAGAGGGAGCTGGGCCGGTGACGGCAGGGACGTCCCGGTCAATGTCGTCCAAATCAATGGCAGCCCTGAGCAGAAAGGAGAGATAAGCAACAAAGGAAAGGAGAATGTAAAGGAAGAGAAGGAAGGAGAAATAATTACCCCACAGTTATCGGTGCTCCCCGGGGCATCCGGAAGCGCAGAGGCGGGATATCCAGAGGAACCTCCTACAGAACGGGGCCGACCTTGGGCTTGGCACCAGGAACCTTTCCTGTCGGCTGGGCTCGAGTGCGCCCAGTCTGTGCGGCCTTCGCTCTCGGGGCGACTACCTTTGTTTTCACATGCTTGCTCGGCGCAGCACCGGTTGATGGGTCGTCAGCTCGGGAGCGTTTGAGCGGCGCCTTCTTGGGGTCGGGATGCGCATCTGCACCGGAACCTCCAACCTTTGAGGCGCTGTCGTCGTCACTCCATTCATCCAGAAATCGTTCGAAGGAGGAATCATGCATACCCCCTTGGTCGGCTGCACCGGCGTTGGCGGGGTTGTCCTCGGCGTCGGAGTCGGAGGCGCGGGAGTCGTCGTATTCAAGGTCGGCGGGATCCTCCTCCTCGCGGTCAGGGATGAATTCGACAGCGACTTGGCCGTCTTGCATCAAAGCAGTCACGATAAAGTACTGGAGAAATCGAGAAATCGGGCGAACAGAGAAAGCAATCGGATCATACCTCAGGAGGAGTGATTCCGCGATGAAGGCATTTCAGGCCGAATCGAAATGGTTTTGGCAAGGGAGTGCTGGTGAGTGCTCTCAAGAAAAAAAGGCTATGAGGCGCAGCGTTGGGTTGCTCAGTTTCTTGGTGCAGATCCGAGTGGGATCCGTCCAGGTCACCATGTCGCAGATGCATTGCACTCGGCGCTGAAGCGGGAGCACTCGGACCTGGAGCCAGGTGGCCACGAGGTCGTATGCCTTGAGGCCATCTTTCTCAAGCTGCGGAATCCGAGCTACTTGAGCGTCAATATCGCAGTCGCCGACCCCAAGCTTGGTCGACCAATGGTACTTCTCCGTGGGAGGGGCGAGCTGAAATTCGGGCAGGTTGATGAGGTCGGGGCCCTTGTCAGGAGATCGGATGTAGAAAAAAGTGGTCTGCCAGTACTTGACCGACTGAATGATAGCAGGGGACTCATAGCCTTTTTTTCTTGAGTAAAGGATGCTGCCGCCGCAATCGGTCATGGCGGTCTCATGAATCGGCTCGTCTCTGTCGGGATTCGGCAGAAGCCTTTCGGTCCGAGCCATATGACCTCGGAGGTGGAAGAGGCGTTTCCACAGCCCGATGCTCGGCCGGATGCCGAGATAGCCTTCGCAAAGGGTGACGAATCCCGACATCGTCATGATGAAGTTGGCGGCGAGGTGGTGTGGTTGCAGTCGGTGGAAGTCCAAGAACTCTCGAAAGAAGGTGCTCACCGGCAGTCTGAAGCCGCGCTCGAAGTGCGCCGCGAAAACCACACGCTCCCCGGTGCGCGGCTCCGGCACGATCTCCTCGCCGGGAGCACGCCACTGCATGCCAGCCGACATCTTGCGCGCGTGGAGGAGCCGGCGGATCTCGTCGTCTTTGACGGTGGAACCTTTCAACCGGCCGCGGCTGGCGGCGGATTTCTCATCTGCAGCGGCCATGGCGTCTTCCAGAGCGATGGAGGGAGAATCCTCAGAGATGGGCGAAAGGGATCCGGCAGCGGATGTGGGCGAATGGAGGCGCGGCGGCGGCGAAGGGCGCAAGAAATTGCAGAGAGAGGGTGCGGTGCGGCGGCGCCACAAGCACACCAGACCAAGGTCACCGGAGCAGAAGTGTTGCGGCAACGCGAAGAGAAGAAGGAGGGCGAGGAAGAAGAAGTGTGGTTGAGCCCGAGGAGTCCCTTCCCACATTGGCTTATATGGGCGGCGGGGGCGAGTGGGATCGCAGGTGCGGCACGTGTGGCCCGGTGTGGCCGCGTGTATCAAGAGGAGGTTGGGCTGGATCGGCGCAGAGGATCATGGCACAGAATGCGAGGCGTATGCGGTAACGTCCCTTCGCGCGTGGGTCGTGGGGCCCGGAGCATTAACTTCCCCGGGGAATCGGAAGCGACGTGCGACGTGGGTTGGTCAGAAATTGGTTAAAAGTAACCGTTGGCAAAGCAATCGGGTGAGCCAGATCTCGGCTCGGTCAAGGTTTGGCAACGGTTGTCTATCAGAGAAGCACAAGAGCAATCGGTGAGCTGGCAGCCGAGGTCGGAGAAGTTGTATCGAACCATTATTGGCCTGGTCAGCCGGGCAGAATCTCCAATCTGAGCGATCAGATCGGATCGAGATGTCCCATGATGCTAGAGCAATCAAAGCGCAAAGATAAGAAAAGAAAAACTGCAAGAGCCCCGCGGTCCAGTAACCGTGGGACCCTTACAGCTTTAGGGGCTAGTGTCGGGGGAATGGTACCCAGGTAGGGTCACCCAGACGAAAGCATTCTTTCAAGACAATGAGGAGGCCGATTGGCCTGCTGCTAGGCAGAGCTAGGCAGTCGCATGGCCGATTGCTCCCAAGCAATCGGCAATGCCGAATGCGAGCAGTCGGCCCAGGCACAATCGGCACGCTCCTCAATCGTCTCAAGAGTTGACCTTATCCAGATCGGATGTCTCTGGTACAAGGTCATAAATGCGGGATCCCGAGAGATCCGGTTGGCAGTAAGCCAAGTCACTTCGCCGATCTGTCAGAGGAGTGTTGTCACCCTTTTCCTCTGAATCCGGAGATAGGACGACGAGATCAGAGGACGTAGCTCCACTGTTCATCATCATTACATAGAAGCTAAAGCATGGGCAGCCGCTTGACAAGTCTGGATCAACCGGAGATTTGCAGTCGGTGGACCCCAGCCGACGAGAGGATGACAGCTGGGGCCAGCCCCCGACTGAAATGACCGTAGTACCCCGAGCTCACACTATAAGAGCCCGGGGAACCCCTCCTGTGAGAGGGACTCCCCCATTCGCATTTACTTCACACAGTAGAACCCGTAGAGAAGCAGAGGAGAGCCATGCCCACGGCAGGTCTCTTCTTCCTCTGAGCAGCCCCATGAGCATTGATTATAGTTCGTGAGTTCATTTACAGAAAACAGACAAGCAGGAGTAGGGGTGTTATCTCTCCGGAGAGCCCCGAACCTGGGTACATCATGGTGTCCTTCACCGTGCTTGTGCCCAACCCATTTCCGGCACCATCGACATCGTTCTCCCTCGAGTCTTCCCCTCTCTTTATCCATCCCTATGGCATCTGTTGTTACTAAACGACGACACTACATGTAAGCCTCCCCCTTCCACCTATATAAGGAGGGGTAGGGCGCCCATAGAGGCCAAGTTCCACCAGAGTAGGCTCTCGATATGAGAGTAGGCTTCTGCCAAAGTAGGCTCTCGATATGAGAGTAGGCTTTCGCCACCAGAGTAGGCTTTCGCCATCAAAGTAGGCTTTCGCCACCAGAGTAGGCTTTCGCCACCAGAGTAGGCTTTCGCCATCAAAGTAGGCCTTCGCCATGAAAGTAGGATTTCTCCTGAATACAACTGTAAGAGAGTCGGCGACATGGCGGCGACTCCCCGTGAGCAAAGGAATAAGACCTGGCCACAAACAGCATGTAGGGTCTTCACCGGACGATGTTTCCCGGGGCCTGAAGCTGTATAAAATTGCGTTTCTCTTTCTCTATGATGTTTCTTCTTCCTCGTACACTCGTAGCAAAGGCCCCATAATCAAGTCCGACTTTACGGACATCTGTCGTGACTTTCCCACGACAGGTACCCCAAAGGTGCATTTGGCCGGATTTAACTTTATCTGGTACTTGCGCAGATTTTTGAAGGTTTACTGTAGGTCACTGATAAGTGAGTCGGACAGTTGGGATTTGATCACTATATCATCCAAATAGGCGTGCACGTTACACCCAATCTGTTCTTTGAGGCAACTCTGCACCGTTCAATGATATTTGGCTCCCGCATTCTTAAGGCCAAAAGGCATAGAAGTGTAACAGTAGATCCCGAAGGGGGCGATGAAGGCCGTTTTCTCTTGATCCTCAAGGGCCATCTTGATCTGGTGATAACCAGAATAGGCGTCAAGGAAACACAGGAGTTCACATCCCGCAGTCGAGTCTATGATCTGGTCAATGCGAGGCAGCGCAAAGGGATCCTTCGGGCATGCCTTATTCAAGTCGGTGTAGTCGATACACATACGCTAGGTCCCGTTCTTTTTCAAAACGAGGACCGAGTTTGCGAGCCATTCTGGGTAGAAGACTTCCATGATGAACCCGACGGCAAGGATCCGGGCTATTTCTTTCCCAACAACGTTTCTCCTTTCATCGTTGAAACGGCGAAGGAATTGCTTGACCGGCTTCAGCTTTGAATATATATTTAGGTGGTGCTCAGCGAGTTCCCTCGGGACACCTAGCATATCAGAGGGTTTCCAAGCAAAGATGTCCCAATTCTCACGGAGGAACTCGATGAGCACGCTTTCCTATTTATCAGATAACTCTGTCCCAATGATGAACTGCTGAGAAGAATCACCAGGGACAAAATCAACTTTCTTTGTATCCTGAGCTGGTTGGAACTTGGGATTGTTGTCTGGAGTCGGTTTCTTCAGGATTGTGGGGTCTGCCGGGTCTACCTTTTCTTGGTATACTGACAAGTCCTCTTTTGTGCATGTCGACTCGTCAAATTTGACGTGCTTTTTGTCACACTCCGCTGCCTTGGACCGACTTTCATCCACTATGATTGGACCATTAAGACCTGGCATCTTTAGCTTTAAGTAGACGTAACATGGTCGAGCCATGAATTTAGTGTAAGCCGGTCTGCCTAAAATGGCGTGATATGGACTCTCGAGTTTTACCACTTCAAAGGGTATGAGCTCGGAGCGAAAAATCTTGGCATTTCCAAATGTCGTCTCCAGGTAAATCTTGCCGATCGGACGTGCTGACTTGCCTGGGACTATTCCGTGGAAAACGGTGTTGGAGGGTTGAAACTATTTTTGGGTCAGCCCCATCCTGCGGAAAGTTTCGTAGTAAAGGATGTTGATGCTGCTTCCTCCGTCCATGAGTACTTTGTTAAGTGTATATCCTCCAATTTGTGGAGAGACTACTAGAGCCAGGGCCCCCGGGTTATCCACCACCAGGGGGTGGTGATACGTCCAAAACGTATATATAATTTCTTCTTGCTCCATGCATGTTTTGTGCGATATTGCTATGATCTAGATACACTTTCATATACTTTTGATCATATTTGGACTAACCTATTAACTCAGTGCACCCCAGTGCCAGTTCCTGTTTTTTGCCGTTTTTCTATTTCAGTTTTCCCCCATATAAAAAGTGCCAGAAAAATTCGGTAAAATTCAGATAAAAAATCAGCGTGAAGGAAGCTTCGCGAAGAGCCCTGGAGGGGCCAGAGAGGAGACAGGGGGGGCCCAGGTGGCCACCCGGCGCGGCCCCACCCCTGGTCGCGCCAGGGGGGCGCCTGGGGCCCCTGGTCCACCTCTGGCTGCCCCCCTTCGCCTATTTATTCTCCGTCACGGGGAAACTCCGAGACAGAACCCTATTTTGCAAACTCGCCTCTGTTCCGCCGACACCGCGCTTCCGAGATCGGGAGCACCAGAAGACCTCTTCCCGGCACCCTGCCGGAGGAAGGATTGACCTCCGGGAGTCTCCTCTCCACCATGGATGCTCCCCGGATGTCTCGTGAGTAGTTTTCCTTGGACCATGTGTCCGTGATCAGTAGCTATGTGATGTTCTCCTCCCCTCTTTGATCTTCATTGTTTAGACCTCGTGAGCTGCCCTACATGATCGAGGCACCTTTGTAATATTTCTGCTATTGCTATGCTGATTTTAATGGGATCTGATGGATTATGAGATTATGTTCAGATTGTGATAGAGTAATATATTTGGTTTTTATCTCTTATATTTTTGTTCCTAAGTAATTCTTGCATGTTCTCCGTTGTTGTTTATTGCTTTGGCCAAGTAGTAGGTAGTGACTCCAAGAGGGAACGTTGTGCTCGATTGTGGGTTCATGCCCCCCGATGACACGCTTGAGTGACAGAAACATGAGTCTAGGGGATGTGATGTTGCCACAAGGGGGAAAACAACGGTGCTTTTAACCGCGGTTACAAGGATTGTTTACTTTACGCAAAGTGCTTTTTAATGCAGTTGTCTGTTGCTTCAGGTTTACTCTTTGGGTGGGGCTCGCAATTTAATACCAGCGAGATGTTCTGGATAGATATCTCAAGGTGGATGATTAGTAGTAGATGCAGTTGGATTTCGGTCTACTTATTTTGGCGTACTGCATGTGCTTTTGAACCTCTTCCTTTCTTTTCTAGCATAGTTAGCATTGCAGTGCATTCATAATCCTGTCAATTGCCCTTCTGTAATTGTTTACCTCGCATAGCAGTTTTCTCGTATTTTGGGAGAGAGACATCACTAGCGAACATCACGTATCCCGGTCCATATCCTTATTACTGTTTCCATGCTATCTTTACTTTATTGATTTTACTTGCTATCATTATCCCTTGTGTTTTACCCTTTGTAAACAACAAGACCGGAGAGATTGACAACCTCTCTGAACTTCGTTGGGAACAAATTTATCTGTATCAGTGTGGAGGTCCACGTCAGTCGCGCCGCTGACACCTACTTATCATCTCTGGAGTCCTACTGGAGACAAACCTTGGTATCTTCACCGAGGGAAACTTGCTGCTGCGCTACATCTCCACCTTCCACTTGGGGTAACCAACGAAGGGCGAGAAGCCATCAAGCCAATTTATGGCGCCGTTGCCGGGGACTCCGAGTGCTAAGATAGGGGAGTTGCACACTACCCTTTACCTTTGTTTTTTAGTCTTGTTAGTTTATCTTTCAGTTTTTATCTTTGTGTCTTTTATCAAAAATTACAAAAAAATCTACCACACTTGCTGCCACTATGGGTTCCACTGAAAATACCAAGTTGTGTGACTTCACTAGTCACAACAACCAAGACTTTATCTGCACTCCCATTGCCACACCTTCCACTTCAGCTACCTCTTATGAAATTAAACCTGCTTTGCTAAACCTTGTTATGAGAGATCAATTCTCTGGTGCTGGAGATGATGCTGCTTTACACTTGAATAATTTTGTTCAATTATGTGATATGCGAAAGTACAAAGAAGTAGAAGGTGATGTTGTTAAACTCAAGCTCTTTCCCTTCTCTTTAAGGGGAGATGCTAAAATCTGGTTTCAATCTTTGCCTAGGAATAGCATAGATTCTTGGGATAAGTGCAAAGATGCTTTTATAGGGAAGTACTACCCACCTGCTAAGATTATCCAATTGAGGAGTAATATTATAAATTTTAAGCAATTGGATAATGAACACGTTTCCCAAGCTTGGGAACGAATGAAATCTCTTGTTAAGAAATGCCCTACACATGGTTTGACTACTTGGATGGTTATCCAGACTTTTTATGCAGGCTTGAACTTTACCTCGCGGAGCCTGTTAGATTCGGCCACGGGAGGAACCTTTATGTCAACTACACTTGGTGCTGCCACGAAGCTTCTCGATGAAATGATGACCAATTATTCCCAATGGCACACCGAACGCGCTCCAATAGGTAGGAAGGTAAATTGTGTCGAGGAAATTACCTCCCTCAATGAAAAAGTTGACTTAATTATGTCTCTACTTACCAAGCAACCCTCTATTGATCCTCATGATGTTCCTTTGAATTCTTTGGTTGCTCAAGAACAAGTAGATGTGAACTTTATTGCTAGAAACAACTTCAACAACAATGATTATAGGGGAAAATTTTCTAGCAATCCTAGACCGTTTCCATCCAACTATGGGAACAACAACACTTACCCTAGCAACAAGAACCCCTCTTCTGAATTAGAAAGCATGCTTAGAGACTTTATCACTACCCAAAAATCCTTCAACAAAAATGTAGAAGAGAAATTAGCTAAAATAGATAATCTCTCTTTGAAGGTAGAAAGATTAGCCCTTGATATTGAGATGCTTAAAATTAGAACCTCTCCCCTTGAGGAGAATAAGGCCACTCCTATTAATGCTATCCAATTACAAATTAATTAAAATATTAGGATGATGGCTAAACTTAAAGAAAGATGGGCTAGAGAAAAAGAGGAAGATGATAGAATTAAGAGCCTTCCTACACACCACACAGTTGCCACTATCCAAATTGTTGAGGACACCCAAACTATTAGCACCCAATGCACTCCTAGTCCCGTTCGACCTATTAATGGTGATGTTAATACCTCAACCGTAGATAAAGAAACTCCTATGAACATAGAGGATTTCAAACAAGTGAGCCTAGATGACACTACTACCACCTTTGATAGTAGTGATATTGATTTTGATAGTTGTACCCTCTCAGAAGTTATCAGTTTGCTACACAAAATGTCTAGAGACCCCCACACTAGCACACTTAATCTTGCCTTCACGGAGCATATCACAAATGCTCTCATCAAAGCTAGGGAGAAGAAGCTTAGAGTAGAATACTCCATACCTAGGAAGCTAGATGATGGTTGGGATCCTATGATCAAAATTAAATTAAATAACTTCTCTTGCTATGCTTTATGTGATGTTGGAGCTAGTACCTCCGTTATGCCCAAAAGAATATTTGATATGTTTGATTTGAAGCCCTTTGAGCCTTGTTCTTTTGGTTTTCGTCTTGTTGATTCTTCCGTAAAGAAACCTTTGGGGAAGATCGACGATGTTCTTATCATTGTCAATGACAACTATGTTCCCGTTGATTTTATTGTTATGGATATAGAGTGTGAACCTTTATGTCCAATTATTTTGGGACGTCCTTTTCTTCGCACCGTTGGTGCGGTTATTGACATGAAAGAGGGGAATATAAAATTCCAATTCCCATTAAAAAAGGGGATGGAACACTTCCCTAGAAAGAAAATCAAGTTACCTTTTGAGTCCGTTACACGGGCTAGTTATTCTCTTTGTCTTGATAAAACTTGATTCTTCTTTTCCTTCATGCCTAACTTAAAGGCATAAAAGAAAGCGCTTTCAGGAGGCAGCCCGCAACGAATTTAGGTGTTTCTTTTTTCTTTTTTTGTGTCTTGATGATTGTTACTACTGTATCAACATCATTGTATCTTTCTTTTTCAGCTTTGTGCCAAGTTATAGCCTCTTACGACAAGGGAAGTAAAAGTTGTGACATGCTGTCCAGAAAACAGATCCTGTCCTCGTGACCAGAAAAATTCCAGAAAATCCCAGTTCATATTTTTGAGCTGAAATTTTTACACCGTATGCTCTATACAATTACGAAACTTCCGTATGTTCTGATTTTTTTTATTTTAGTTGCAGAAGTGCCCCTAAAAAATTCTTTACTACCTGCTGTTCTGTTTTTCACAGATTCTGCCACGTTTTGTCTCTCCTAACTTTTGCAAACCTTAAGCTTGCTTTTTCTTTGAAAAAACTTTTTGGAACTCTTGAGAAACATTAGCTCTTCAAGATTATCTTTATATACAGTGGGGAAAAATTATTTATTAAGGGTACTAACCTCTCTAATCAGCTTATGATGAGTTATGTATGAAGGGAGTTTTCAAGTGTGCGATGGAAGATGATGAAAGAAGATCCAGGAGTGTCAAGCGCTCAAGCTTGGGGATGCCCCCATGCATAACCAATAAATATTCAAGGAGACTCAAGCGTCTAAGCTTGGGTATGCCCCCGTGCATCCCCTTCTCCATCAACAATCATCAGTTCGTCCTTCGTCTCACTATATTTTTATCACTTCATGCGTTATGTGCTATGCTTGGAGCGTCTCGCTCTTAGGTTTTGTTTTTTGTTTTCTTTAGCTTTGCTTGCTGTTCATAACAAGTTAGATCCCGTCTTACTTTGTGTGGGAGAGAAACGCGCTCCACTTTCAAAATTTAGAACACATCATAGAATTCTTCATGCCTATCTTTCTGCTGTTGTGTGTTCTTTATCTTTTCATAGCTACTGCCATGCTTAGTTTTAGTTTTAGTTTGTCTTTAGCAAGAGCCTTGGCTTTTGTTTAGTTTGTTTCTGGAACTCTTTTTTGTTTTCATGTTTATCTTGTTAAAGAGAGTTGGTTGTTGCACTAAGTTGTTTCTTGTCTTGAAAGTAGGTAATTGAGGTTGCTATTTTCTTCTAGTAGTAACTTGCAATAGTTTTGAGGCATTGATGTGAGTAATGTTTGAAATTTTGGTGTCAAGAGCTCTTTCCTATTAGTGATAGGTGTCGTATTTTGGGCAATCCGTGTTTATTTTTCGAAACCTACAAAACTAGTTGAGAACTCTAGCTACTAGATGGATCACTACTCTTCTGAGGAGTCGAATATTAGAGAACACTCACGTACCATGAGTCGAGGATGCGCAAGGATAACCAAACCCCCATACACTCCTCCTCGGGGTACTTGTCTCTTTGTGAACCTCCTTATTAGATTGAGAGTTACCGATAATAAGTGCATGAGTTCTTTGGACTAATGTAAGTATTGAAAGTTGACACTTCCACCTTCCCATATTTTGCTAGCCTCTTCCGTGCCGTGCATTGCCTTCTTCTCACTCCGAGAGTTGGTGTCCACCTTCGCCGGTACTTCCAAACCCTTGGCATGATACGCTCTGTCATCGTAAACCTCCTTATATCTTTACTCAAAACAACCACCATACCTACCTATCAAGGCATTTCCATAGCCTTTCCGAGTTACATTGCCATGCAACTTCCACCTCTTCATGACTTGATCTTCATTTCATACATGTTCCTGCTACACTGGCAGCGACATACCTTGCATCCATCATGTTAGTTACATATTCTTTATGATTTTGAGTACCTTGTAAAGTGTGAAAGATCTCCTTTACCTTCTTGTAAAATAGAGTGTTTCCCTTAAGTGAGGAAAAGATCCCAAAGTGGACACATCAAAAGATCCCAAAGAGGACAAATGAGAGTTAAATAGAAAGAGCCATTGAGGCCACCAAAAAAATACAAAAAATGAGAAAAAAGAGAAAAAGAAATAAAAAGAGAGGAAGGGGCAACACTACTATCCTTTTGAGAGATCCACACTAGTACTCCCTTTATATCCTTTTACTCCATAGAGATGATCTTCATGCATATAGCTATGTGGGGACCTTCACACTATAGAACTTGGCTTGCATATTCCAAGGATGAGCCTCCTCAAACGAGCTCTAGGTCTTCATGAGCGAGCAAGTTAGATGCACCCCCACTAGTTTCATTGGAGAGCTTCCTAGCTCATATGTGCATCTGTTGCATGGCAATCCCTACTCCTCACATCATATCTATCATTTGGCATCTCTTGCCTATGATTGTCCTGATTGATGTGAGCCTTTCTCATCCTTTTTGTCTTCCTCCTCCACCATATTTATCTCTTTGCCATCCTAAGTGTCAACTCTCGTGCTTACGATCATCCATTGCATGAGTGCTCAAAATATTGAAAAAGGAGTGGATCAAATTGGCTTGTACCTGGCTAGTGGTCTAGGGACGAGTCAAGATAAGATTCCAAAGAGGACCAAGTGTGAAACTTTAGTAGATTGAGTTCTCAACACAAAAATACTTTCTTCTCGTATTCCCTATCCCCCTTCTTGCACGCAAACACCATTTGGAGACATTCGAGTCACGGACAGCGAGAGCTCTTCCACCTAATGTTCTTTTGTTACTTGTTTCAATGCTACTATAGACTCTTTCATGGTATGACTTGAATTGAATCTCTAACCTTGATTGCTTTACTTTTCAAATTCTTTTATGGTTGCTAGCATGTCACCACAGAAATTATGTTGTTATCATTTACCTACTCGAGGACGAGCAGGAATTAAGCTTGGGGATGTTGATACGTCCAAAACGTATCTATATTTTCTGCTTGCTCCATGCATGTTTTGTGTGATATTGCTATGATCTAGATACACTTTCATACACTTGGGGGGCATCCAGGGGGGCCCAGGCGGCCACTCGGCGCGGCCCCACCCCTGGCCGCACCAGGAGGGCGCCTGGGGCCCCTGGTCCACCTCTGGCTGCCCCCCTTCGCCTATTTATTCTCTGTCACGAGGAAACTCCGAAACAGAACCCTATTTCGCAAACTCGCCTTTGTTCCACCGCCGTCGCGCTTCCGAGATCGGGAGCACCAGAAGACCTCTTGCCGGCACCCTGCCGGAGGGAGATTGACCTCCGGGAGTCTCCTCTCCACCATGGATGCTCCCCGGATGTCTCGTGAGTAGTTTTCCTTGGACCATGGGTCCGTGATCAGTAGCTATGTGATGTTCTCCTCCCCTCTTTGATCTTCATTGTTTAGACCTCGTGAGCTGCCCTACATGATCGAGGCACCTTTGTAATATTTCTGCTATTGCTATGTTGAGTTTGATCGGATCTAATGGATTATGAGATTATGTTCAGATTGTGATAGAGTAATATATTTGGTTTTTATCTCTTATATTTTTGTTCCTAAGTAATTCTTGCATGTTCTCCGTTGTTGTTTATTGCTTTGCCAAGTAGTAGGTAGTGACTCCAAGAGGGAACGTTGTGCTCGATTGTGGGTTCATGCCCCCCGATGACACGCTTGAGTGACCGAAACATGAGACTAGGGGATGTGTTGTTGCCACAAGGGGGGAAACAACGGTGCTTGTAACCGCGGTTACAAGGATTGTTTACTTTACGCAAAGTTCTTTTTAATGCAGTTGTCTGTTGCTTTGGGTTTACACTTTGGGTGGGGCTCGCAACTTAATACCAGCGAGATGTTCTGGATAGATATCTCAAGGTGGATGATTAGTAGTAGATGCAGTTGGATGATTAGTAGTAGATGCAGTTGGATTTCGGTCTACTTATTTTGGCGTACTGCCTGTGCTTTTGAACCTCTTCCTTTCTTTTGTAGCATAGTTAGCATTGCGGTGCGTTCATAATCCTGTCAATTGCCCTTCTGTAATTTGTTTACCTCGCATAGCAGTTTTATCGTCTTTTGGGAGAGAGACATCACTAGCGAACATCATGCATCCCGGTCCATATCCTTATTACTGTTTCCACGCTATCTTTACTTTATTGCTTTTACTTGCTATCATTATCCCTTGTGTTTTACCCTTTGTAAACAACAAGACCGGAGAGATTGACAACCTCTCTGAACTTCGTTGGGAACAAAGTTATCTGTGTCTGTGTGCATGTCCACGTCAGTCGCGCCGCTGACACCTACTTATCATCTCTGGAGTCCTATTGGAGACAAACCTTGGTATCTTCACCGAGGGAAACTTGCTGCTTCGCTACATCTCCACCTTCCACTTGGGGTAACCAACGAAGGGCGAGAAGCCATCAGGTGGTCATCCCTTGTCCAAGTGATTGTCTATTCTGACCAATTAAGCCACCTGGGCCAAGCCGGCTCTGCAGTCACAGCCATAGCGGCTCTCCGGTGCAGCTTCCTATCCCTCCGGCAACTGCTGGTGGTGAAAACGTGATATGCGCGGGTCATGGAGTTGTTTCGGGTTTGCTTGAAATCCAGCAAGCCCTGACTGATTTTTCTGGGCCCCTCCTCTGGGTCCTTGGCATTGAGGCATTGCACCGGCTCCTTGGTAGCCAGGATTTTGGTTGTTACCGTTCTGGCCGGCTCCCCCACCTGACCCGGGACATCCCTGGTTCCCCCGTCGTGTAAACTCTTTCATGAAATTGCAATCTTCCCAGGTATGGTTGGCTGGGCGACCGGGTTTACTATGGGTTGGTCAAGGACTCTTCATAGCTGCTTCAAAGTTGTTTGGGCGGAAATTTCCTTCCGGCTTGCGATAGTTTTTGCCCCCTGATTCTGTCTTTGGGAGCCGACATTTGTGTTGGCTACCAAGTCATAAGTAGTGTGATCAAGTCGTCGCTTGGTTTGCTGACTCTGATTCTGGGATGTTTCGCCGCCGTTTTTGTTCTGGACGGCTTTATCCTGTTGAGGTTCAGTATCCTTGGTTTTGTCAGAATCGGCATATTTGATAACCGCGTTCATGAGCTCTCGTATATCCTTGACCGTCCTTTTGAGTCGGCCAAGCTCGTGTACTAGGGGCTCGAACTTGCAGTTCCTTTCCAAGAAAATGACGGTTGTTTGGGCAGTGATAGTGTTCGAGGAGTGGATTATTTCTGCTACCCGTCGTGCCCAACTCAGGGTCGACTCTCCTTCTTTCTGGACACAATGCTCCAAGTCAACGATTGTGGTAGCTCGCCGACATGTGCCTTGGAAGTTCTTGATGAACTTTTCCTTGAGATCTGCCCAGGAGGTGACATAATTCTCTAGGAGATTTTTGAACCATGTGCGAGCCGGCCCTTCGGGCACAAACTCCTTCGCTGTCTTGTAACATGTCCATGGCTAGGTCATAACTTTCGATCCAAGCTGCCGGGTCCATGTCAGCTGTATAGTTCGCAATCTTACGTGGGCCCTTGAAATCTATTGGCAAGCGTGTATTTCGTAGATCCGACACGAGGCATCGGTTTCCCACGGATCTGCTGATGATCTCGGTGTCTTGATCTTGGGGTGGAGGTTGGGCCATCTGCTCTACACGGCGTTTGGGATTGAAGCCGACCGGTAGGTATTGGATCCTTATTGCCCCCTGAGGGTCCGGAGGTGGCGGAGCTCTGCGCTGGCGATGGCTGCTCAAGCCTGCCGGAGCCGGTGAATCCGGTTGCCGGCTCATACTTTGATATGGGGTCTCATGTAAGTATTGGAATCCCTGTGAGTACTGGGCTTGCTGTGTGATTGCAGTTTTGAGCAGATCAATTGCCCCTCGAGTGGCCTGGTCCACCGGAGTGTCTCCGTGCGTAGGCACGCTGGCGAGGAACCGTGTTGCTTCCACCATAGTAGCCATGGGGTTATTGAAATGATCCGGAGGTGTATGGAATCGTTCCTGACGTGGCGAAGGGACATGTTGCCTTGGTGGTGTGAACCCTGGAGGAGTCGATTGATGCGTATCCTGGAATAGTATTCGTGCCTGGAGATCAGCGGGAATCCGACTCACGGGCCCTGCAGGGCGTGCGTTGGCGAGACTTAGATTCTGAGCTTCTATCAACTCCGACTCGTGTTGTAAGTGCATGGTTTCTTGGGTGAGTCGAGTTTCTCTCTCCACCATCTGTGCGTTCTGGGAGTTAATTTCCCTCCGTATTCTCATCACCTGGGCCTTGAGTCCATTGACCTTGGTTCTCCATGCTTCCTGGTTTTCCGCAGTCATTGGTGTAGCTAAGGTTTCATCCAGGGCGTTTAGGGCATCTGTGAGGACTTCTGCTCCGGTGAGCACTTGTGGTTGTTCCCTATCTGGATTAGGGGCCGTGTTGTGAGCTGTCTCTTGATGACCCTCAACGTAAAGGGATCTATGGCAGCGTTTTCGATAAGTAAGAGTGTCGAACCCAACGAGGAGCGAAAGGTATTGATAGGTGATTTAGGACAGGAATAACTGCAAGCACTGAAAGATAACTTTTTAGGGGTTTTCGATATAAGCAACAATAAGATAAAAGCAAGCAAAGTAAATATTACTGGGGAGCAGCAAGTGGCCCAATCCTTTTGAGCAAAGGATAAGCCTGACAACTGAACTTATAAAGACTAAAGCGTTCTTGAGGACACATGGGGAGGTAGTCACGTGCTTTCGCCATACTCCGTATCAATAACAAGTGTTGTGCTGATAAGTGTTGAGTGGGTGGATCTATGCTAGCACACCTTCTAGACTTAGATAAGTGCACTCTTATGATTAAACATCTTGCAAGCATCCGCAAATACAAGATAGAAATTAAGGCAAAGCCTAACCACAGCAATAAGATCAAGGATCCATTAATCGCTTGTGCAAAAGTGTGCAAACTGGGGTTTAGGTTTCTGTCACTCCGGCAACCCACCGTAAGCATTCTTAATACACAATGTATTCCCCTAGGTCCTTAAGAAGGCGAAGTGTTGAGTGTTCGACTCACACAACGCCACTAGGAAAATAACAACACAACTTAAATATCAAACAACACAAATTACTTCAACATCATATGACTACTAACAACTAGACTTCTCCCATGTCCTCAAGAACTAAAGTGACTACTCACAAGACATAAAAGAGATCATGATCAGAGGTGATAAATATATGATAAACAATCTGGACATAATGATGTTTCTCCAAAAAAACTCAATAGCATTCACCACAAAGTAGTAATCAACACCGATAGAGTAGAGAGGATAGATAGTACGGATTACAACACAAGATAAACTTTTGAGCTGAGATTGGATGGTGGTGGAGCTGGTGCTGATGTTGGGGATGATGTTGATGATGATCTCGATGATGTCCGTGACGATGGTGATGATCTCCCCTTACGGGAGGTGATCTCCTCGGCGGAATCTCCCCGCTGGAGATCTCTTTTCTTCTCTATAGGTTTCCGCCACGGAGCGGCGGCGGAACTCCGTAAAATCATCTCTTTTTTTAGGTTTTCGCGTAACAAGGAGTATATAGGCCAGAGGGGGGAGCCGGGAGTGGCCCCAGGGCTCCAGGCGTCCTCCCGGCGCGGCCAGGGGTGGGGCCGCGCTAGGTGGTCGCCTGGGGCTCCTGTGGCCCCCCTCTATCCCCTCTTCGACGAGTCTTTGTTAATCTTCTGGAAAATACCCTCCGTCGATTTTCAGGTAATTTGGACGTATTCTTCTTCAGCAACTCAGCGTCCACTTTTCACCGTTGAATCCTGCGCCTGCTGCTTCGGCACCGGAAAGTTGCAAACGGTGTAAAATAAGCCAAAACAACATAAGAACATCATCGTGATATGAAATATATCAATGAATAAGGATGAATTACGATATAAAATAGTGATGCAATTTGGACGTATCAACTCCCCCAAGCTTAGACCTCGCTTGTCCCCAAGCGAAAACTGAGCTCGGTAAACCTGTCCACAAGTTTAGAGAGTGAAGTGTTGATAAATAAAATACGGACAAGAAGCATCAAGATGTTATCACCAAACTCAAACATCCTAAACAGCAATCTCCAACTCATAAGGCCCTTATGAAAGAGTAATAACAATTATAATCAAAAGTAGGGCTAAGGAAACTCATCTAATCATGGAAAACAAGTCCTTTCGTCAAGGGGCAACTAAAATCTTTTACCTTTGCTCTTTCTCTTTATAGTTTGAAGAGATAATTTGGAACTTTTTGAAAGAACAAGCTATTAGTCATGAAGTGCAAATGCTAATACAAAGGAAGATGTTTTCTTGGCAAATGCTTTTGCAAACAACTTACTTATCAAGAGATAATGTCAACAATGATATGGCATGGCAAAACTTTAATGCAACATTATATTGTTGAATCCTCATCAGCACCAAGTGTTTGTTCTCTTTGGGAAAGGAGGAAGTAGGGAAAACAGACTCAACATAAAAGTAAAGGAAAAATCCTTGTTAAAGGCAAGCAGGGAGAACTCAAGTGCTATCCTTAAATCAAACAGAATGAAAACAAGTTTTGAGAGGTGCATGATTTGTCAACGACTAATAATAGATAACTCAATTGCTTCTCAGATTGGACAAGTTTCGAGGAACGACTCCCACACGGGGACGATCACATCCCCGCAATCTCCTTTGTTTATCACTGCCAAAGTTTTCTGATTTCTCATGATCAAAGCGTGAAGGACGGTTTGTTTGTTGTATTATCTTTTGTGAGCTGGGCGCACTCATGCTAGTTCCTCCTCGTATTAGGGGTTTGCAGATTAGACATGCAATCCCAGGATAAAACTTGTCCAACTTAAGAAGATCATGAATTAACTACTACTTCCTCATGAGCTAAAACAGGGGCACAAAACAGAAGATTTTGAATATCTAAGGATAACACAAAAATTATATACTTTAGGAGTGGTAGTGGAATACCACGAATTGGAAGGTATGGTGGACTCATATGGGATATACTGGTTTCAGGGTATGGATGTACAAGCAGAATTCCGCTTAGTACAAAAGTTTGGATAGCAAAGGCTTTGAGAGAACAGACAATTGATGGTGACTTGGATACAAAGCAATATAAAGCATAAACATTAAAATAATCATAGCACATCAAGTTGTATTCCTTGTCAACATAACACTAAAAGCATAATAACAAAGAGGGTTTGGCTATGTCGCTACTTTGAAAAACATGCTTGTTGTTATGACCAAAGCTAAGTTTGCCAAGATTAAATAAAGTTTTCAAAGCCATACCTGATATAATGTCAATACTCCCCATAAGAATCATCACGAGGTCGATTGCGTGAAGAGAATACCAAGTGCAGCGAAGGGATCAATAGACTTCTCATTAATATTCCATCATAGATGACTCCACACTCACGGATACATAACTCTTCCAAAAAGGAGTGATAGACCTCAAGGCAAGAACCTATTTTATAAGATAACTTCCCTAGACACGATATGACTCTACTTGACTTTGGAAGACATAGATAAAGATAAAAAAAATACCGGGCACTCCCCCAAGCTTGGAACAAGATAAGGAGATGCCATTACCCAAGGAGATTTACTCCTCATTCTTGTTCTTGTTGGTCACGTACTCCTTGGCGAAGCACTTCCATGGCAGCTATTCTCCAGTGTCAAAGGACATTCCCGTCTCCAAGATCCTGCACTCAGCACCCAAACCCATGCGCAGAAACTTTAGTTCATACTCACAGTTCTGGTTATGCGGATCATAGATCTGTGCATGGAGCTCATAAACTTTTTCTTCTAATGTGGCCAAACTTGACCACATCTCCTTCATCTCCTTCTTGTGGGAAGCCTCTATCTCGTTCATGATGTCGAAGTTAGCTTCAACACCACGCTCCACCATCTTCTTGAACTTGAAGACCTCATGTTCCATATCCTTCAGCCGCTCCTCGTGCTCCCCTTCTTGAATGGTCCCTTCAGATCCTCCTTGTGGAGGTCACCATCCTCCACACGAAGGATCGGTGGGTGCTTCTTCACCTCAGCGAGGTAAGGGTTTATGACGTTGACGACGAACTTGTCCTTGGGGGAACTTGGGGAAGCCATGGAACCTAGACCTAGGTCTAGCTGAAAGTTTTCCTGGCAGAAACGGATCGAAAAGAAAAGACACGAAATCGCGAGATACGTTGCCAGAACGATCCGGGCAAATATATAGCAAAAATTTCTTCACAGAAAGGAAGGTAACGAGCCAAAGCGGGGTCGGAGACGGACTCCGGGGTGCCCAGGCGGCCTTCCAGCGCGTCCAGGGGTGGGGCCACGCCAGGGGGGGCTCCTGGGCCCCCTGGATCTGGTCTTCGGCTCCACTTCGGCCTCAAATTTTCTATATTTTGCAAAAACTCGTAATTTGGAACTTTTATGGCGGTTTCGCGATGTTTCCTTACCATAATACATACCTTTCCTTATTTTGCTTCTGCTGGTATCTGGAAAAGGGTTGCAACATGTTCTTCATGAGTTTTTGTGTATACCAAATCTACATCAACATTAACAGGATCTCTTGCTATGTAATGCTTAAGTCTTTGCCCATTCACCACTTGGGGTTTGGTGCCTTCGAAATTGTTAATCTTGATCGCACCCGAGCGGTAGACTTCCTCAATATGAAATGGCCCTTCCCACCTGGAAAGTAGTTTACCTGGAGAAAACCTGAAACGGGATCTAAACAACAAAACTTTATCACCAACATTAAATTCACGTTTCAGAATCCTCCTATCGTGCCACTTCTTTACCTTTTACTTGAACATTTTAGCGCTCTCGTAAGCTTCACTTCTCCACTCATCTAGAGAAGTCAAGTTCATGAGACGCTTTTCACCAGCTAATTTCGGGTCAGCATTAAGCTCTCTAATAGCCCAGAAAGCTTTGTGTTCTAATTCTAATGGAAGATGGAAAGCCTTGCCATAGACCATCTTATAGGGAGACATGCCCATGGGGTTTTTGTAAGCAGTTCTATACGCCCACAAAGCATTTCCTAACTTATTTGACCAATCTTTTCTATTTCTATTGAATATCTTCTGTAAGATCAACTTGATCTCTCTATTGGTGAGCTCAACTTGCCCACTAGTTTGAGGGTGGTATGGTGAAGCAATTCTATTATTGACATCGTACTTGGCTAAAGATTTTCTAAAAGCTCCATGTGTAAAGTGCGAACCCCCATCAGTCATTAGGTACCTGGGTACACCAAACCTAGGAAAAATGACATCAATGAGCATTTTCAAAGATGTCTTGTGATCAACACTTTCAGTGGGGGTTGCTTCTACCCACTTGGTTACATAATCAACAACAACTAAAATGTGAGTGTACTTGTGTGAGGAAGGAAAAGGACCCATAAAATCAAAACCCCAGCAATCAAAAGGCTCAATCACTACAGAGTAATTCATAGGCATCTCATTCCTTCTGCTAATATTACCAACTCTCTTACACTTATCGCATGATAAAATATAATTTATAGCATCCTTAAAAAGAGTAGGCCAATAAAAACCTGATTGGAGAACCTTATGTGCGGTCCTCTCACCGGCATGATGTCCTCCATATGGAATGTCGTGACATTATTTGAGAATGTCCTTCTGCTCATGTTTCGGTATGCATCTTCGCACGATCCCATCTGGACCTTCTTTGAAAAGATGTGGGTCATCCCAAAAGTAATGCCTCAAATCATGAAAGAACTTCTTCCTTTGCTGAAATGTTAAACCTGGAGGCAAAAACTTTGCCAAGATAAAGTTAGCATAATCTGAAAACCAAGGATCGGAGAGAGATTGTACTTTTGCAGCAGCTAGCTATTCGTTTGGAAAACTGTCGTTGACTGGAATGGGATCATGCGGTATATCTTCCATCCTTGAAAGATTATCCGCCACCGGATTGTCTGCTCCTTTCCTATCGACAATCTGCAAATCAAATTCTTGAAGAAGGAGTACCCATCGTATGAGCCTTGGTTTTGCATCCTTCTTCTCCATAAGATACTTAATGGCAGCATGGTCAGTATGAACAATAATCTTAGAATCAACAATATACTGCCTAAACTTATCACAAGAAAACACTACTGCTAAGAATTACTTCTCAGTTGTATCATAATTCTTTTGAGCACTATCAAGGGTTTTGCTAGCATAATATATGACATTCAACTTCTTATCAACTCTCTGCCCTAAAACAGCTCCAACAACAAAATCACTAGCATCACACATAATTTCAAAAGGTAAATTCCAATCAGGTGGTTGTACTATAGGAGAAGTTATTAAAGCTTTCTTAAGAACTTCAAAGGCTTCCATACAATCTTCATCAAAAACAAAAGGAACATCCTTATGGAGAAGATTAGTAAGGGGTCTTGAAGTCTTAGAAAAGTATTTAATAAATCTTCTATAGAAACCAGCATGACCGAGAAAACTACGAATACCTTTGATGTCCCTTGGGTAGGGCATCCTTTCAATTGCTTCGATCTTGGGCCTGTCCACCTCAACTCCCCTCTCGGAAATCTTGTGGCCCAGAACAATTCCCTCGTTGACCATAAAGTGGCACTTCTCCCAGTTAAGCACCAGATTTGTCTCCTCACATCTCTGCAAAACTTTATTAAGGTTGTGGAGACAATGGTCAAAAGAGGTTCCATAGACGGAGAAAACGTCCATGAATACCTCCACAATTTCTTCACAAAAACCATGAAAGACAGCAGACATACACCTTTTTGAAAAGTGGCAGGGGCATTACATAAACCAAAAGGCATACGTATGTAAGCATAAGTACTATAGGGACAAGTAAAAGTGGTCTTCTCTTGATCAACAGTATTAACATGAATTTGAGAGAAGCCAGAATAACCATCAACATAACAAAAGTGAGTATTTTTGGATAACCTTTCAAGCATTTGATCAATGAACGGCAACGGGTAGTGGTCCTTCCTGGTTGCCTTGTTCATCTTCCTGTAATCAATACACATTCCATATCCAATAATAATTCTCTGAGGTATTAGTTCATTCTTATCATTAGGAATCACAGTTGTTCCTCCTTTCTTTGGAACACAATGAACCAGGCTTACCCACTTACTATCAGCTGGGTAGATAATACCTGCGGCTAGAAGCTTGAGAATCTCAGTCTTTACAACATCCTTCATTTTCGGATTCAACCGTCGTTGATGATCAACAACTGGTTTACAATCAGGCTCAAGGTTGATGGTATGTTGAAAAATAGACGGACTAATCCCCTTGAGGTCATCAAGGGTATAGCCAATTGCACCTTGATGTTTGCGAAGTACTTCCAATAGATGCTCTTCTTCATACCCTGAAAGGTTAGAATTTATAATAACAGGATATACTTTCTTTTCATCTAAATAAGCATATTTGAGTGAATCAGGAAGAGGTTTAAGATCAAACACCGGATCTTCTTTTGGTTTCCATAAAATTCCCAAAGGCTCAACCGGAAGGTTGTGCTTTAGGATAGCAGGTTGTCTTAAGAATATTTTGTCCAGCTCATTCCTCTCCTGCATATGAAAATCATTCTCGTGGTCCTCCATATATTGTTGCAAAGGGTCATTAGGAGGAATAGGAATGGAAGCAATATCTTCAATAATCTTATCATTACTAGGAAAATCAGTACTACGAGGCTGCTTAGAGAACTTAGAAAAATTAAATTCATATGGCACACCATTGAATTCAACAAAAACTTTACCTTTCTTGCAATCTATTATAGCTCCACAAGTTTTGAGAAAAGGTCTACCGGAAATAATGGGACAAAAATTAACCCTTACTGAACCAAGTACTAGAAAGTCGGTAGGATATTTTACCTTTCCGCATAAAACTTCAACGTCTCTCACAATTCCGATAGGAGAGATAGTTGCTCTGTTTGCAAGATGAATAGTAACATCAACTTCTTCAAGTTCACAGGGTGAAATTTCACCCATGATCTCTTGTAAAAGTGAATACGGGATAGCACTAGCACTCGATCCCAAATCGCATAGCCTGTAATGATTTTGATCTCCTATTTTAACAGATACTACTGGAGTACCTGAAATTGGGCCTTTATTCTTGGCTGTGACAAGGTTAGTGGAAACAACACAAAAATTTATATTGGAATCTAAAGCATCATTAGTAATAAGATCCTTAACCAATGCAACTCGAGGATTGACCTTGATCTGGTCCTCAGGCTCATCAATTCTTCTCTCGCTCTTATTCATTATGCCTATTACGAAAGAGTGCTCCCTTATTCTTACAGGAAAAGGGGGGATTTTCATATATAACTGCAGGCACAATTGGGCCAGCAACATGAATATCAATAGGTGATTCTTTGAAGGGTTTATGATGCTGATTCTTCTTCTTCTTAGAAGAGTCAATATGAGAGGAAAAGTCCTTACAAAAATCAATCATTAAATGGGAATCAAGACCAATCTTAGAGCAAAAGGTATTAAAGTAATCAGTTTTCACATAGCTCTCTATATAATCATGCTCATAATTTTTAGCGGATTCAATACCTTTATCTATTTCGCAATCTTCGATATTCTTCTGGATCCTTTCAAGGAGATCCCATCTTTCTTCAACACTTTTTGTCTGAAATACCCCACTAGAGGAGGCATCCAACATCTCCTTATCCTGACGAGAAAGTCTAGGATAAAAATTTGTAAGTATAGTTTTCTTGGGGAGCTCATGAATAGGACATTTGAGCATTAGGGATTTCAATCTCCCCCAAGCTTGAGCGATGCTTTATCTGTCACGAGACCTAAAGTTATAGATATAATTCCTGTCTCGATGAATTTCATGAAGAGGATAAAACTTGGTCTAAAAGAGAGACATAAGATCATGCTAATTAAGCAAACGAGAGTTATCGAGAAGCTTATACCAATCTGAAGCTTTATCTATAAGCGATACGGAGAACAATTTCTTCATGACAAACTCCTTTGATACACCTGCAAGCTTAAATAGTGAACATAGTTGTGATAAATATAGCAAGTGTTCAATGGGATGTCTATCTACTGCATAACGATTAGCCAAAACACAATCGATAATACCAGCTGGTATTTTATAAGGCACAATTTCAGTAGGGGGAGGTACAACCACCACAGATGTGGGGTGTTTCCCCATAAGCAACGATCCAATAGCTAGGTTGTCCATACGGACAAAGAGCAGCAACAGCAAAATAAAAATAATAAGATAGAATTTTCCTTACCAACTTCACTTACTAATAGCGCTATGCTCCAAGGCAACGGCTCCAGAAAACGTTACTTGATGACCCTCAACGTAAAGGGATCTATTTCAGCGTTTTCGATAAGTAAGAGTGTCGAACCCAACGAGGAGTGAAAGGTATTGATAGGTGATTTAGGACAAGGAATAACTGCAAGCACTGAAAGATAACTTTCTAGGGATTTTCGATATAAGCAACAATAAGATAAAAGCAAGCAAAGTAAATAGTACTGGGGAGAAGCAAGTGGCCCAATCCTTTTGAGAAAAGGATAAGCCTAACAACTAAACTTATAAAGACTAAAGCGTTGTTGAGGACACATGGGGAGGTAGTCACGTGCTTTCGCCATACTCCGTATCAATAACAAGTGTTGTGTTGATAAGTGTTGAGTGGGTGGATCTATGCTAGCACACCTTCTAGACTAAGATAAGTGCACTCTTATGATTAAATATCTTGCAAGCATCCACAAATACAAGATAGAAATTAAGGCAAAGCCTAACCACAGCAATAAGATCAAGAATCCATTAATCCCTTGTGCAAAAGTGTGCAAACTAGGGTTCAGGTTTCTGTCACTCCGGCAACCCACCGTAAGCATTCTTAATACACAATGTATTCCCCCAGATCCTTAAGAAGGCGAAGTGTTGAGTGTTCGACTCACACAACACCACTAGGAAAATAACAACACAACTTAAATATCAAACAACACAAATTACTTCAACATCATATGACTACTAACAACTAGACTTCTCCCATGTCCTCAAGAACTAAAGTGACTACTCACAAGACATAAAAGAGATCATTATCAGAGGTGATAAATATATGATAAACAATCTGGACATAATGATGTTTCTCCAACAAAACTCAATAGCATTCACCACAAAGTAGTAATCAACACCAATAGAGTAGAGAGGATAGATAGTACGGATTACAACACAGGATAAACTTGTGAGGTGAGATTGGATGGTGGTGGAGATGGTGCTAATGTTGGGGATGATGTTGATGATGATCTCGATGATGCCCGTGACGATGGTGATGACGATGGCGATGATCTCCCCTTCCGGGAGGTGATCTCCTCGACGGAATCTGCCTGCCGGAGAGCCCTTTTCTTCTCTATAGGTTTCCTCCACGGAGCGGCGACGGAACTCCGTAAAAGCTTCTCTTTTTTAGGTTTTTGCGTAACTAGGAGTATATAGGCCAAAGGGGGGAGCCGAGAGTGTCCTCAGGGCTCCAGGCGCCCTCCCGGCGCGGACAGGGGTGGGGCCGCGCCAGGTGGCCGCCTGGGGCTCCTGTGGCCCCCCTCTGGCCCCTCTTCGGCGAGTCTTCGTTAATCTTCTGGAAAATACCCTCCGTCGATTTTCAGGTAATTTGGAGGGATTCTTCTTCAGCAACTCAGCGTCCACTTTTCACCGCTGAATCCTGTATCTGCTGCTTCGGCACCGGAAAGTTGCAAACTGTGTAAAATAAGCCAAAACAACATAAGAACATCATCGTGATATGAAATATATCAATGAATATGGATGAATTACGATATTAAATAGTGATGCAATTTGGACGTATCATCTCTACATTCCGATTCTGCGATGCGCCCTAAGCCGACTGACTTCCCTGCTCTTCGGTGCCTGCCATGAACACTTTCACGTAGTATGGAGGCTCGCACTACGGGAAGTCGGTGTCGTATTCTGCTGTTCCCGGGCCGAGTCTGTTGCTCCCGGCGAATCGGATGGAGCTGGTATCTGAGAAGCTTGTTTCACTGGGATGTGAGTCAGCGTCAGATGTTTCTTCTGAGGCATCGGGCGTCAGGGACTCGACAGAGCACGCCGTCTCTGGAGATCCAGCAATGAACCCAACAAAAGTGTGCCTTGAGCCGGCATGTCATTGACTCGAGGTTTCCAGGGGGACTTCAGGATCCGGCTCTGGCTCAGATCCGTCTGTCTTCCCATTGAAAATGTGAATAGACCCGATCGGGACCCGATAACCGGATTCGACGGAATCGGCGTCAGAGCCCCAAGTCGAGTCATCTATGCAGAGCTTTCCACGCCGTCTCCTGGTGATTCGCCCAGCCACGAATCCTTCCATACCTTGCAGAGCTCCCCCTAGAATCTCAACACCTGCGAGCGCAGGCCCCACGGTGGGCGCCAACTGTCGTGGGAAAGTCACGACAGATGTTCTCAGAGTCGGACTTATCATGGGACCTTTGCTTGAGGCGACTTCAAGGAGAGAGTCGACATAGTCACGGGACTCGACGGTTTACCCAGGTTCGGCCCCGACGGTGCGGTAAAGACCTACTCCTTCTTCTTGACTATTGTGGGATCGACTCCTCAATAGGAACAGTCGATCTTATCGATTACAGTGATGATGTTTCACAACCTTAGTCTCGTGGAGATCTAGGTTATATCGCGAGTTGTCTAGTCCTCGCTTGAGGTAAGTTCTGGCTCTGGATCCCATGGACCTCGGCTTATAAAGATGTCGGGTCCCGGGATTCCGAGAGTCCGACTCCTACATGATGTGGAGTTCTATTCTACCTTACAAATTTACTATGTGCTATACAAGGTAAGTCGAATTCCTTCTAGGGCTTCAATCTTCACACTTGGCACGTCAGACTCCTGACCGGGTCTTCTTTGTGGGCCTTCATATGTAAGTCGGCCCAGAGGTCTCTAATGCCGGGTCTATGAGCCTGAGCCATCCCCCCGACAAAACCCCCCAGGACAGAACCTTTTTCGCGATCTCGCCTCTGTTCCTCCGCCGCCGCGCTTCCAAGATCGGGAGCGCCAGCAGACTTCTTCCCGGCACCCTGCCGGAGGGAGGATTGACCTCCAGGAGCTTCCCGGATGTGCCGTGAGTAGTTTTATTTGGACCATGGATCCATGATAAGTATCTATGTGATGTTGTCCTCCCCTCTTTTTTCTTCATGGTTTAGTCCTCATGAGCTGCCCTACATGATCGAGGCACATATGTAATCTTTCTGTTGTTGCTATGCTGAGTTTGCTGGGATGTAATGGATTATGAGATTACTTTCAGATTGTGATTGAGTAATATATTTGGTTCTAATCTTTTATATTGTTGTTCTTAAGTAATTCTTGCATGTTCTCCGTTGTTGTTTATTTCTTTGGCCAAGTAGTAGGTAGTGACTCCAAGAGGGAACGCTATGCTCGATTGTGGGTTCATGCCCCCCGATGACACGCTTGAGTGACAGAAACATGAGTCTAGGGGATGTGATGTTGCCACAAGGGGGAAACAACGGTACTTGTAACTGTGGTTGCAAGGATTGTTTACTTTACGTAAAGTGATTTTAATGCAGTTGTCTGTTGCTTTGGGTTTACACTTTGGGTGGGGCTCGCAACTTAATACCAGCGAGATGTTCTAGATAGATATCTCAAGGTGGATGATTAGTAGTAGATGCAGTTCGATTTCGGTCTAGTTATTTTGGTGTACTGCCCATGCTTTTGAGCCTCGTCCTTTCTTTGTAGCATAGTTAGCATTGCGGTGCGTTTATAATCCTGTAAATTGCACAGCTGTAATTTGTTTACCTCGCATAATAGTTTTATCGTCTTTTGGCAGAGAGACATCACTAGTGAACATCACGGGACCCCGGTCCATATACTCATCACTGTTTATACGCTTACTTACTTTCTTGCTTTTACTTTCCAGTTGCTATCACCATTATCATTATCCCTTGCGTTTGATCCTTTGTAAACAACAAGACCGGAGGGATTGACAACCTCTCTGAACTTCGTTGGGAGCAAAGTTACTTGTGTTGTGTGCATGTCCACGTCAGTTGCGCCACTGACACCTACTTATCATCTACGGAGTCCTGATACGTCCAAAATGCATCACTATTTTATATAGTAATTCTTTCTTATTCATTGATATATTTCATGATATGACGTTGTTCTTATGTTGTTTTGGCTTAATTTACATAGTTTGCAACTTTCCGATGCCGAAGCAGCAGACGCAGGATTCAGCGGTAAAAATTGGACGCTGAGTTGCTGATGAAGAACACCTCCAAATTACCTGAAAATCAACGAAGGGTGTTTTTCAGAAGAATGACGAAGACACGCCGAAGAGGGGCCAGAGGGGGGCACAGGGTGCCCAGGCGGCCACCTAGCGCGGCCCCCACCCTGGCCGCGCCGGGAGGGTGCCTAGACCCCTTGGGCCACTCCCGGCTCCCCCCTCTGGCCTATATATCACACATCGTACAAAAACCCTAAAAGGGAGAGTTTAAGCGAGTTCCGCCGCCGCTCCGTGGCGGAAACCAATAGAGGAGAAAAGACATCTCCGGCGGACAGATTCCGCCGGGGAGAACACCTCCCACCTCCCGAAAGGGGAGATCATCGCCATCGTCATCACCATCTTCACGGGCATCATCGAGATCATCATCAACATCATCCCCAACATCAACACCATCTTCATCTTCATCCAATCACACCTCACAAGTTCAACTTGTGTTGTAATCCGTACTATCTATCCTCTCTACTCTACCGGTGTTGATTACTACCGTGTGATGAATGCTATTGAGTTTTGTTGGAGAAATATCATTTTGTCCAGATTTTTTATCATCTATTTATCCCCTATGATCATGATCTCTTTTATGTCTTGTGAGTACTTACTTTAGTTCTTGATGGCATGGGAGAAGTCTAGTTGTTAGTAGTCATATGATGTTGAAGTAATATGTGTTGTTTGATATTTAAGTTGTGTTGTTATTTTCCTAGTGGTGTTATGTGAGTCGAACACTCAACACTTCGCCTTATTAAGGACCTAGGGGAATGCATTGTGTATAAAGAATTCTTACGGTGGGTTGCCGGATTGACATAAACCTGCACAAGGGAACAATGGATCATCGATCGTATTGCTATGGTTAGGCTTTTGCCTTAGTTACTATCTTGTATTTGCGGATGCCTGCAAGATGTTTAATCATAAGAGTGCACTTATCTTAGTCTAGAGGATGCTGATACGTCCAAAACGTATCTATAATTTCTGCTTGCTCCATGCTTCTTTTGTGTGATATTGCTATGATATTGATGCACTTCCATACACTTTTGATGTCAGAACCCTCTGTTAGGTAATGTGCTAGGATCAAAGTCATCTTGCATCATATTAAAAATTTCAAAAGAAGTCATTGAAATCAAATTCAAAAGCAAAATGGGAGAAGGAACACCCCCCCAGATGAATTAATTCAAAAGGCCATAAATAAATCTTCTCCAAAAATTCATGTTTGATTTTTGAAAAGTCTTATAAATGAGTGTGATCACATATCAAGTGATGTGGGACCCACCCCATGCTCATGGATTTTTCAAATATTCAAACAGTGCCTTGGAATTAATCAAAAAACCCTATTTGATTTAAATTTCAAATAATTTGAATTTTAAAAATGTTCAAACTTTACAAGTGGCTAGCCTAGTATATTGTGATGCCCCATAAAAAGTTTCAGCATTTAATAAAATGGTTTGCTATTTATTTTATCTAGCCAAAACAAATGTCAGAAGAAAACAGAAAAGAAAAATAAGAAAAAGAGGTAGAGAATACTTAACTGGCGCCCAGGCGAGAGCAGCCCAGCAAGCCCAGCCGGCCCACCAGAGGTAGCATGGTCTTCTTCCCCGTCCCGTGCACCCAAGCTGCTCGGTGGAAAGCCACCGAGCCAGCCGTGGACGCCACGTTGACTCCGAGGGCCTTCCAAGCCTGCCCTTGCCCTCTTCCTTCGCCTGGAGATGCCCTGGAGCACGCCTCCTCCATTCCCCTCCCTCTAGTGCACTTGCCCCCTCCGTTTTCGCCGGATTTGAAGAAGACCGAGAGGATCGCCGGAGCGCCGTCGAGCCCCCGCGTGGACATCGATGTCCCGAAGCGTGTTGAAGTTGTCCCCCGTGTTCCCCTTCGAGCGCTGCATCGATATGCAGAAGATGGCGAGAAGGGCGCCTCCGTAGCCGACGAATTCTAGCTCGAGCCGCCGCCGGAGCCGAAGGAGATCGACGACGATTGCCTCGCCGTCAAGCCCTCCCAGCTCAAGCCGTCACCGCCGTTGAACTCCTGGTGAGCAAGCGGTTCAAAGCCCTCTCTTCCCGCCCCCTATTTCTGCCTCTGTCACGATCTGCCATGAGGGCCGAGGTGCAGCGCCGCCGTGCTCGTCGACGGCGAGTCTCCCCTAAGCTTTCATAGTTGCCACCGTGTCCTTCGCATTCCCCGTGCTACACTTCTCCGTTTGCACCTGTCCCCGCTCCAAATGGTGCTCTGTGGCGAGGTTCACCTCAAGCCAGTGGCGCCGCTGCCGCAAAACTTGACGCCGACATCACTCTGGTGCCCCCCGATGACGCTGAGGTGCCCGAGGAGATGCGCGCGACCAAGAGAAGTCGTCTGGTGGTCGCAGCGCTTCAAATGGACGCCGGAATATTCCTCCCGTGTGTGCGCCGCCATGTCTGGTGACGCCGGCGTTTAGCCGCCGGCAGCCCGCCGACGTGGCTGTGATTAGGGACTTAACCCCACCTAGGTTAAGTGACCCTGGGTCGCTGCCAGTGGGCCCTGCCCCCCCCCTTAACCCCCTGGTTAGTTAAAACTAACCGGGTTAATTAACCCAGAGGCTGACATGCTGAGCCCACCAGTCAGACCCCCCCCTGACGTCACCCTTGTGCAAGCCTGACGCAGTAAATCGATTAATTGATTTATATAAATCCAGAAATTCCAGAAAAAGGCTGAAACTTTGGAAATTCATGGAAAATTCATATTAACTCCAAATTTAACAAATAATATATGAAAAATGATCAGGAGAAAATAAGCTATCCAAATATCCAAATTTCAACTATGTTTGAGTTGAATTTAATATGTGACCAGTAGCATTTGCTATTTGGTTTCCTAGTGGTGTTATGTGAGTCGAACACTCAACACATCGCCTTATTAAGGACCTAAGGGAATGCATTGTGTATAAAGAATTCTTACGGTGGGTTGACGGATTGACATAAACCTGAACCCCGGTTCGCACGCTTTTGCACAAGGGAACAATGGATCATCGATCGTCTTGCTATGGTTAGGCTTTTGCCTTAGTTACTATCTTGTATTTGCGGATGCCTGCAAGATGTTTAATCATAAGAGTGCACTTATCTTAGTCTAGAGGATGCTGATACATCCAAAACGTATCTATAATTTCTGCTTGCTCCATGCTTCTTTTGTGTGATATTGCTATGATATTGATGCACTTCCATACACTTTTGATGTCAGAACCCTCTGTTAGGTAATGTGCTAGGATCAAAGTCATCTTGCATCATATTAAAAAATTCAAAAGAAGTCATTGAAATAAAATTCAAAAGTAAATGGGAGAAGGAACACCCGCCCAGATGAGTTAATTCAAAAGGCCAGAAATAAATCTTCTCCAAAAATTCATGTTTGATTTTTGAAAAGTCTTATAAATGAGTGTGATCACATATCAAGTGATGTGGGACCCACCCCATGCTCATGGATTTTTCAAATATTCAAACAGTGCCTTGGAATTAATCAAAAAACCCTATTTGATTTAAATTTCAAATAATTTGAATTTTCAAAATGTTCAAACTTTACAAGTGGCTAGCCTAGTATATTGTGATGCCCCATAAAAAGTTTCAGCATTTAATAAAATGGTTTGCTATTTATTTTAGCTAGCCAAAACAAATGTCAGAAGAAAACAGAAAATAAAAATAAGAAAAAGAGGCAGAGAACACTTACCTGGCGCCCAGGCGAGAGCAGCCCAGCCAGCCCAGCCGGCCCACCAGGGGCAACAGGGTCTTCTTCCCCATCCCGTGCACCCAAGCTGCTCGGTGGAAAGCCACCGAGCCAGGCGTGGACGCCACGTCGACGTCGAGGGCCTTCCAGGCCTCCCCGTGCCCTCTTCCTTCGCCTGGAGACGCCTTGGAGCACGCCTCCTCCATTCCCCTCCCTCCAGTGCACTTGCCCCCTCCGTTTTCGCCGGATTTGAAGAAGACCGAGAGGATCGCCGGAGCGTCGTCGAGCCCCCGCGTCGACATCGATGTCCCAGAGCGTGTTGAAGCCGTCCCCCGTGTTCCCCTTCGAGCGCTGCATCGATCTGCAGAAGATGGAGAGAAGGGCGCCTCCGTAGCCGACGAATTGGAGCTCGAGCCGCCGCCGGAGCCGAAGGAAATCGACGACGATTGCCTCGCCGTCAAGCCCTCCTAGCTCAAGCCGTCACCGCCGTTGAACTCCTGGTGAGAAGGCGGTTTAAAGCCCTCTGTTCTTGCCCCTTATTTCTTCCTCTGTCACGATCTGCCATGAGGGCCGAGGTGCTGCGCCGCCGTGCTCGTCGATGGCGAATCTCCGCTAAGCTTTCATCGCTGCCACCGTGTCCTTCGCGTTCCCCGTGCTACATTGCTCCGTTTGCACCTGTCCCCGCTCCAAATGGTGCTCTGTGGCGAGGTTCACCTCAAGCCAGTGGCGCCGCCGCCGCAAAACTTGACGCCGGCATCACTCCGGTGCCCCCCGATGACGCTGAGGTGCTCGAGGAGATGCGCGCGACCAAGAGAAGTCGTCTGGTGGTCGCAGTGCTTCAAATGGACGCCGGAATCTTCCTCCCGTGTGTGCGCCACCACGTCTGGTGACGTCGGCGTTTAGCCGCCGGCAGCCCGCCGACGTGGCTGTGATTAGGGACTTAACCCCACCTGGGTTAAGTGACCCTGGGTCGCTGCCAGTGGGCCCTGGACCCCCCCCCCCTTAACCCCCTGGTTAGTTAAAACTAACCGGGTTAATTAACCCAGAGGCTGACATGCTGACCCCACCAGTCAGACGCCCCCCCTGACGTCACCCTTGCGCAAGCCTGACGCAGTAAATCGATTAATTGATTTATATAATTCAGAAATTCCAAAAAAAGGCTGAAACTTTGGAAATTCATAGAAAATTCATATTAACTCCAAATTTAACAAATAATATATGAAAAATGATCAGGAGAAAATAAACTATCCAAATATCCAACTTTCAACTATGTTTGAGTTGAATTTAAAATGTGACCAGTAGCATTTGCTATTTGGTTTCCTAGTGGTGTTATGTGAGTCGAACACTCAACACTTCGCCTTATTACGGACCTAGGGGAATGCATTATGTATAAAGAAATCTTACGGTGGGTTGACGGATTGACATAAACCAGAACCCCGGTCCGCACGCTTTTGCACAAGGGAACAATGGATCATCGATCGTATTGCTATGGTTAGGCTTTTGCCTTAGTTACTATCTTGTATTTACGGATGCCTGCAAGATGTTTAATCATAAGAGTGCACTTATCTTAGTCTAGAGGATGCTGATACATCCAAAACGTATCTATAATTTCTGCTTGCTCCATGCTTCTTTTGTGTGATATTGCTATGATATTGATGCACTTCCATACACTTTTTATGTCAGAACCCTCTGTTAGGTAATGTGCTAGGATCAAAGTCATCTTGCATCATATTAAAATTTTCAAAATAAGTCATTGAAATCAAATTCAAAAGCAAAATGGGAGAAGGAACACCCCCCCAGATGAATTAATTCAAAAGGCCAGAAATAAGTCTTCTCCAAAAATTCATGTTTGATTTTTGAAAAGTCTTATAAATGAGTGTGATCACATATCAAGTGATGTGGGACCCACCCCATGCTCATGGATTTTTCAAATATTCAAACAGTGCCTTGGAAATAATCAAAAACCCCTATTTGATTTAAAGTTCAAATAATTTGAATTTTAAAAATGTTCAAACTTTACAAGTGGCTAGACTAGTATATTGTGATGCCCCATAAAAAGTTTCAGCATTTAATAAAATGGTTTGCTATTTATTTTAGCTAGCCAAAACAAATGTCAGAAGAAAACATAAAATAAAAATAAGAAAAAGAGGCAGAGAACACTTACCTGGCGCCCAGGCGAGAGCAGCCCAGCCAGCCCAGCCGGCCCACTAGGGGCAGCAGGGTCTTCTTCCCCGTCCCGTGCACCCAAGCTTCTCGGTGGAAAGCCACCGAGCCAGCCGTGGACGCCACATCGACGTCGAGGGCCTTCCAGGACTCCTCGTGCCCTCTTCGTTCGCCTGGAGATGCCCTGGAGCACGCCTCCTCCATTCCCCTCCCTCCAGTGCACTTGGCCCCTCCGTTTTCGCCGGATTTGAAGAAGACCGAGAGGATCGCCGGAGCGCCGTCGAGCCCCCGTGTGGACATCGATGTCCCGAAGCGTGTTGAAGCTGTCCCCCGTGTTCCCCTTCGAGCGCTGCATCGATCTGCAGAAGATGGCGAGAAGGGCGCCTCCGTAGCCGACGAATTCGAGCTCGAGCCGCCGCCGGAGCCGAAGGAGATCGATGACGATTGCCTCGCCGTCAAGCCCTCCCAGCTCAAGCCGTCACCGCTGTTGAACTCCTGGTGAGCAGGCGGTTCAAACCCCTCTCTTCCCGCCCCCTATTTCTGCCTCTGTCACGATTTTCCATGAGGGCCGAGGTGCAGCGCCGCCGTGCTCGTCGACGGCGAGTCTCCGCTATACTTTCATCGCTGCCATCGTGTCCTTCGCGTTCCCCGTGCTACACTGATCTGTTTGCACCTGTCCCCGCTCCAAATTGTGCTCTGTGGCGAGGTTCACCTCAAGCCAGTGGTGCCGCCGCCGCAAAACTTGACGCCGGCATCACTCCGGTGCCCCCCGATGACGCTGAGGTGCTCGAGGAGATGCGCGTGACCAAGAGAAGTCGTCTGGTGGTCGCATCGCTTCAAATGGACGCCGGAATCGTCCTCCCGTGTGTGCGCCGCCGCGTCTGGTGACGCCGGCGTTTAGCCGCCGGCAGCCCGCCGACGTGGCCGTGATTAGGGACGTAACCCCACCTGGGTTAAGTGACCCTGGGTCGCTGCCAGTGGGCCCTGGCCCCCCCTTAACCCACTGGTTAGTTAAAACTAACCGGGTTAATTAACCCAGAAGCTGACATGCTGACCCCACCAGTCAGAACCCCCCTGACTTCACCCTTGCGCAAGCCTGACGCAGTAAATCGATTAATTGATTTATATAAATCCAGAAATTCCAAAAAAAGGCTGAATCTTTGGAAATTCATAGAAAATTCATATTAACTCCAAATTTAACAAATAATATATGAAAAATGATCAGGAGAAAATAATCTATCCAAATATCCAACTTTTAACTATGTTTGAGTTGAATTTTAAATGTGACCAGTAGCATTTGCTATTTGGTTTCCTAGTGGTGTTATGTGAGTCGAACACTCAACACTTCGCCTTATTAAGGACCTAGGGGAATGCATTGTGTATAAAGAATTCTTACGGTGGGTTGCCGGATTGACATAAACCTGAACCCCAGTTCACAAGCTTTTGCACAAGGGAACAATGGATCATCGATCGTATTGCTATGGTTAGGGTTTTTCCTTAGTTACTATCTTGTATTTGCGGATGCCTGCAAGATGTTTAATCATAAGAGTGCACTTATCTTAGTCTAGAGGATGCTGATACGTCCAAAACGTATCTATAATTTCCGCTTGCTCCATGCTTCTTTTGTGTGATATTGCTATGATATTGATGCACTTCCATACACTTTTGATGTCAGAACCCTCTGTTAGGTAATGTGCTAGGATCAATGTCATCTTGCATCATATTAAAAATTTAAAAAGAAGTCATTGAAATCAAATTCAAAAGCAAAATGGGAGAAGGAACACCCCCCCAAATGAATTAATTCAAAAGTCCAGAAATAAATCTTCTCCAATAATTCATGTTTGATTTTTGAAAAGTCTTATAAATGAGTGTGATCACATATCAAGTGATGTGGGACCCACCCCATGCTCATGGATTTTTCAAATATTCAAACAGTGCCTTGTTATTAATCAAAAACCCCTATTTGATTTAAAGTTCAAATAATTTGAATTTTAAAAATGTTCAAACTTTACAAGTGGCTAGCCTAGTATATTGCGATGCCCCATAAAAAGTTTCAGCATTTAATAAAATGGTTTGCTATTTATTTTATCTAGCCAAAACAAATGTCAGAAGAAAACAGAAAAGAAAAATAAGACAAAGAGGCAGAGAACACTTACCTGGCGCCCAGGCAAGAGCAGACCAGCCGGCCCACCAGGGGCAGCATGGTCTTCTTCCTCGTCCCGTGCACCCAAGCTGCTCGGTGGAAAGCCACCGAGCCAGCCGTGGACGCCACGTCGACGCCGAGGGCCTTCCAGGCCTCCCCGTGCCCTCTTCCTTCGCCTGGAGACGCCCTGGAGCACGCCTCCTCCATTCCCCTCCCTCCAGTGCACTTGCCCCCTCCGTTTTCGCCGGATTTGAAGAAGACCGAGAGGATCGCCGGAGCGCCGTCGCGCCCCCGCGTGGCCATCGACGTCCTGAAGCGTGTTGAAGTTGTCCCTCGTGTTCCCCTTCGAGCGTTGCGTCGATCTGCAGAAGATGGCGAGCAGGGCACCTCCGTAGCCGACGAATTCTAGCTCGAGCCGCCGCCGGAGCCGAAGGAGATCGACGACGATTGCCTCGCCGTCAAGCCCTCCCAGCTCAAACCGTCACCGCCGTTGCACTCCTGGTGAGAAGGCGGTTCAAATCCCTCTCTTCCCGCCCCCTATTTCTGCCTCTGTCACGATCTGCCATGAGTGCCGAGGTGCAGCGCCGCCGTGCTCGTCGACGGCGAGTCTCCGCTAAGCTTTCATCGCTGCCACCGTCTCCTTCGCGTTCCCCGTCCTACACTGCTCCGTTTGCACCTGTCCCCGCTCCAAATGGTGCTCTATGGCGAGGTTCACCTCAAGACAGTGGCGCCGCCGCTGCAAAACTTGACGCCGTCATCACTCCGGTGCCCCCCGATGACGCTGAGGTGCTCGAGGAGATGCGCGCGACCAAGAGAAGTCGTCTGGTGGTCGCAGCGCTTCAAATGGACGCCGGAATCGTCCTCCCGTGTGTGCGCCGCCGCGTCTGGTGACGCCGTCGTTTAGCCGCCGGCAGCCCGCCGACGTGGCCGTGATTAGGGACTTAACCCCACCTGGGTTAAGTGACCCTGGGTCGCTGCCAGTGGGCCCTAGCCCCCCTTAACCCCCTGGTTAGTTAAAACTAACCGGGTTAATTAACCCAGCGGCTGACATGCTGACCCCACCAGTCAGACACCCCCCCCTGACGTCACCCTTGCGCAAGTCTGACGCAGTAAATCGATTAATTGATTTATATAAATCCAGAAATTCCAGAAAAAGGCTGAAACTTTGGAAATTCATTGAAAATTCATATTAACTCCAAATTTAACAAATAATATATGAAAAATGATCAGGAGAAAATAAGCTATCCAAATGTCCAACTTTCAACTATGTTTGAGTTGAATTTAAAATGTTACCAGTAGCATTTTCTATTTCGTTTCCTAGTGGTGTTATGTGAGTCGAACAATCAACACTTCGCCTTATTAAGGACCTAGGGGAATGCATTGTGTATAAAGAATTCTTACGGTGGGTTAACGGATTGACATAAACCTGAACCCCGGTTCACACGCTTTTGCACAAGGGAACAATGGATCATCGATCGTATTGCTATGGTTAGGCTTTTGCCTTAGTTACTATCTTGTATTTGCGAATGCCTGCAAGATGTTTAATCATAAGAGTGCACTTATCTTAGTCTAGAGGATGCTGATACGTCCAAAACGTATCTATAATTTCTGCTTGCTCCATGCTTCTTTTGTGTGATATTGCTATGATATTGATGCACTTCCATACACTTTTGATGTCAGAACCCTCTGTTAGGTAATGTGCTAGGATCAAAGTCATCTTGCATCATATTAAAAATTTCAAAAGAAGTCATTGAAATCAAATTCAAAAGAAAAATGTGAGAAGGAACACCCCCCCCAGATGAATTAATTCAAAAGGCCAGAAATAAATCTTCTCCAAAAATTCATGTTTGATTTTTGAAGAGTCTTATAAATGAGTGTGATCACATATCAAGTGATGTGGGACCCACCCCATGCTCATGGATTTTTCAAATATTCAAACGGTGCCTTGGAATTAATCAAAAACCCCTATTTGATTTAAAGTTCAAATAATTTGAATTTTAAAAATGTTCAAACTTTACAAGTGGCTAGCCTAGTATATTGTGATGCCCCATAAAAAGTTTCAGCATTTAATAAAATGTTTGCTATTTATTTTATCTAGCCAAAACAAATGTCAGAAGAAAACAGAAAAGAAAAATAAGAAAAAGAGGCACAGAACACTTACCTGGCGCCCAGGCGAGAGCAGCCCAGCCAGCCCAGCCGGCCCACCAGGGGCAGCATGGTCTTCTTCCCCGTCCCGTGCACCCAAGATGCTCGGTGGTAAGCCACCGAGCCAGCCGTGGACGCCACGTCGACGCCGAGGGCCTTCCAGGCCTCCCCGTGCCCTCTTCCTTCGCCTGGAGACGCCCTGGAGCACGCCTCCTCCATTCCCCTCCCTCCAGTGCACTTGCCCCCTCCGTTTTCGCCGGATTTGAAGAAGACCGAGAGGATCGCCGGAGCGCCGTCGAGCCCCCGCGTGGCCATCGACGTCCCGGAGCGTGTTGAAGCTGTCCCCCGTGTCGGGGGATTGGTACCCGGGTAGGCTAACCCAAGCGGAAGAAACCTTTCAAGACAAGGATGGACCGATTGGGACGCAGCTGGGCCGAGCTGAGCAGATGTACGGCCGATTGTTCCAAGGCAATCAGCCGTACCGAATGCCAGCAGTCGGCCCAGGCGCAATCGGTCCACCCTTCCTTCACCAAGATGATCGTCCGGTTGGTCCGCAGCTGGGCCGAGATTGTCAGAACCGTCTGTTAGGTAATGTGCTAGGGTTAGTTAGTACTCTTGCATCATGTCAAAATTTCAAAAGAAAGCTTTGAAATCCAATTCAAAATCAAAAATCAAAAGCAAATGGGAGAAGAACACCCCCCAGATGAATTAATTCAAAAGGCTAGATAAAAATCTTCTCCAAAAATTCATGTTAGAGTTTTGAAAAGTCTTATAAATGAGTGTGATCACATATCAAGTGATGTGGGACCCACCCCATGCTCATAGATTTTTCAAATATTCAAACAGTGCCTTGGAATTAATGAAATACCCCTATTTGATTTAAAATTCAAATTATTTGAATTTTAAAAATGTTGAAAGTTTATAAGTGGCTAGTCTATATTATTATGAGGCCATATAAAAGTTTTCAGCATTTAATAAAATGTTTAGCTATTTTTTTAGCTAAACAGAACAAATGTCAGAAAAGAAAAATAGAAAAGGAAGCAGAATCCTTACTTGGCGCCTAGGCGGAGCCGGCCCACCCAGCCCAGCAGGCCCACAGGGGCAGCGGCGTCTTCTTCCCCGTCCCGCGCCTCCAAGCTGCTCGGTGGAATGCCACCGAGCTAGCCGGGCACGTCGCCGCCTCTCCAAACGCCACCTGCCCCTCCCGCGCCTTCTAGCGACGCCACGGAGACGCTGGAGACGCCGTGCGTCCATTCTCCCCCTCCACGAGCTCCCTCCTCTCCTCTCTCGCCCGTTTCGTCGTCGCCCGAGAAGAACGCCGGAGCGCCGTCGAGCCCCCGCGTGGCCACCGTGCTCCCCGCGACGCCTCGAGCTGTCCAGAAGAACCGCAGCCGTCGTCTTCATCGACCTGCAGAAGGAATCGGAGCCGAGCGCCTTCACGAGCTCGCTAGCTTCGTCGTCTTCATCGCCGACCGCCGTGGATCGAACTCAAATTCCGGCAACACCAGCGCCTCCCCGAGCAAGCCGCCACTCCAGATAGACTCAGGGTGAGCTTGCAAGCAAAACCCCTCACTTCTCCCCCTCGTTTGCTTCCTCTAGCCGGATCCGCCATGGGAACCCGAGCACCTCGCCGTCATGGTCGTCGTTCTCCTCGCTCCAGTACTCGTCATGAAGCTCCAGCGCGCGCTTTTGACTCCTACGTATGCCAGCACTCGAACGCGCCCCAAATCAACTCCAACCGTGCACTACAACGACATCTGCAAACTCACCGCCGTTCTGTTGCCGCCGGAGTCGTCGCCGCCGTCGAATGCGAGCTCCCCGTGACCCCCTGTTGCCTCCAGAAGACGCGGAGGAAGCTGCTGCATCCATTGGTGTCCTCCCCGTTGCCTCCCATGGCCCCTAGCTCATTCCGGTGAGTCGCCACCGCGGCTCCAGTCGCCGGCGGTTAACCGCCGGTGGATTAGCCCTTAAGCACTCGGGTAATGACCCCCTGGGTCACTGACCAGTGGGCCCAGTGGCTTAATTAAGCCACTGGATTAACTTAACCCAGCGGGTTAATTAACCCTGTCACTGACAGGGTGACCCCACATGTCAGCCCCCCCCCCCCTGACGCCAGCTTGACGTCAGCCTGACGCGTTAAATCATTTAAATGAATTTCCAGAGATTATTTGAATTAAAAGAATTCCAGAAATTCCAGAAAATACCCCAAACTTTGGAAATTCATAGAAAATTCATATTAACTCCAAATTGGACAAATAATATATGAAAAATGATCAGGAGAAAATTATCTTTCCAAATATGCAACTTTCAACTATGTTTGAGTTGATTTTAAAATGGGACCAGTAGCATATGTCATTTGGTTTATTTGAATTTAATTCAAATTCAAATCAATTGATCTTGCAACTTGGACAATGGAATTAAGCTACAATTCAACCACACATCAGAGGCATATCTTATACAATTGAAGATGATTCAAAATGATCAAACAATGTCACATGCAACTTGGTTAATGTTGAATTCAAATGTGGAGTTTGAATTTGCATTTCAAATGCAATATACTCCATTTAAATGGAATGTTGAACACATCAGTACCATGAACATCACCATTTCAATCTTATTCATGTGATTGTGCATTGTACATTATGTTGATCCTATGATTGTCATGTTGCTGATAGAAGTGGAGCCGGAGCCCGAGGTCACCCCCTTCGTTGAAGACCCCGAACCCGAACCTCGTCAGCAAGGCAAGCAAACCCCCATTGATCATGTCGATAAAATCCCACTTCCCTCTCATGTCTCGCTTATGCATTGTATAGGATGATCACCATGTTACGATTCTACCGTCTAGATGAACCCATTCCTTTACATGACCTATCTTTTGTCACAGTAGTAAGCAAACCACAATCCTAGCAAATGTAGGAGTTGTTTGATATCATGTAACCCCTGCAATGCTACTGCTTATTGCATGTTTAGTATGATACCATGTTGTTACTGTGATGTGAGTCGGGATGGTGGTGATCATGTTGATGATGGTAGAAAAGTGTTGGTGAATCGACCCTAATACAAGGTGAACGATGAGAGGCTGTGTAGGAGTACACGGTGGGTTGTCTCGTTGAACACCGCCCTAAGTCCGAGTTCTTGTGTGGTGATCCAAGATGAAGAGTACAACCACACATTGGGCTCACTGACCCCTCTCAACTTACTAACTCATCCCTTTCGATGTCCAGATGTCGCAGTAGTTCGGAGTTCTGGTAGTCTTGTGGCATGGATGCTAAGTGAGAGAACGGCTCACCCGAGACCGGCTTATGCACCACGCACACATCGCTTGGGTCCACTTCGGGAAACCGGCCGGGTTCACGATAGTGGTAGCCAACCCAAGAAGGCGGCTTTCTCGGACTAGATAGGCTATGAGGTAACAGTTGTGGTGAGCATCCTCGTCGACACTTCTTGAACGGTGTCGAGTACAAAGGCGGTAAATGATGATCATGTGTGTGTAGCGCTACACCCCTGCAGGGTTAACAAAACTATTCGAATAGCCGCGTCCGCGGTTATGGACTACTTGGAAAAGCTTAGCTTGATTATTAGACAACTTGAATCGGATACTTCTAAAACACACCAAGATAAGTGTGAGTGCTATGGCGTGCTTTCTCGTGGGGAATTCGAGGAAGGCACCATAGTGGTGTAATTGGTTGGAGAAAGTAGTGGACTCGTGTACGCTTCTTACCTCAAAGTCTAGTACTCGTAGTTCAGGATTAGCCAAGTCAAAGCTGGCATTTCTGCAAGTGAACCCCACCTCCCTTTACCTTGATACATGTGCATGAGTAGTATAGCTCCTATGTAAGTCTTGCTGAGTACGACTTTGTACTCACGTTTGCTTAATCTATGTTTTAGATGATGCCACTGACTCCGAAGGTGGCTTCTTCATCGAGCTGGACGACTGAAGACCAACTAGTCTAGTCCCAGTCAGACGACTGGTTCCCTCGTGGAGGGCTTGTGTTTAAATAAGGCTTCTTAAGCCACTTGTTAAACTTGTCTGTACTCAGACATAATTTGCTTCCGCTCTGTGTTGTAATGTTGGATCACATGTATGTGATCTCTGTGTGTACTCTATAAGAGTTATGAATAAAATGTACACTTTGTAGAGAATTGCAATGGTACCTGCTGTTCATACAAGGCATGGGTGCTGCGTGTATGTTTATAACATGCATGTCTTTGTATGGGTTTTCGAGACCTTAGTTGTGTTCTGGCTGGCGGTCTTTCATACACCAAGTGGCCCTTAGATGTGCGCGGCTTGGGGAATCGCGATGCGATTGCTCGAGACTCCGTCTCGTGCACACTTTGTGGTATGATCGAGCCCGCCCTAGACCCCGACTAAGTGATCGGGCTGGAGTAAGTCTATGTAAGAGTTTTGAGATAGTCGATAGTATGGTTGAGGCGACTTGTCTTTGAATATGGGAGTTCACCCTCCATATCATTAGACTTGTGTGCGGACGATGAGGACCCATCACAGTTGATCATCCGGCCTGGATGGTATGCCCCTCACGTACGATGCTTTCCGAGAATGTTCAGTGCTTGGCCTTGTCTGCTTAGACAAGTGGGTGCGGTTCTCGGCTCTCCATATGACTATGTCTTAACTGTACTTGCATACGCTAACCCCGGGTCCCGACAGACTTGGTATCAGAGAAGGACTGACTGTACGACTAGTAGCCTTGGCCGAAGTTGAGTCTAGCTTGCTATAGTTATATAGTTACTCTGGGTATATAAGGGAATAACGTAAGGCTTCTTTTTTTCTCCTTACCCCTTCGTTCTGAGTCACCCTCATCTTACTCTACGGGAAGATAGGACTAGGCTCTCCTCTGTCTGATTAGCACATCTCGTTGTTTGCTTCCTTATAGCCGTAGGAAAGTTTTGTCCGGTTTTCCTAGCATTGTTGTAATGCTGATTTCTTACATCGTATTATGTAAGTGCTGTTTTTCATGATTTTAAGAAATTGTCATTTCTTACAATTACAGCCATTATGCTGTCCGAGTCATTCCAGGTTTATCTCATAATCTGATGCAGTTGCAAACTCCTTCTTTCTGTTTCAGATGGCAGATCTTCCCCCTCGGCAGATTGTTCGTTTGACCAGGTGCCTCGGTGTGCGTGGCCATCCCGCCACGTTGATCGAGATGATGTCCTATGTGGGATATCGATGGTACCCTGAGTATACCGTCGAGGAGCAGTTCCACGACTTCAACCAGACGCAGTTCCACTGCATTGTCCGGATCTACCCGCACCACGTTGGAGTCACCCAGCCTATCCACTTTGGACATGGCATTGGCGTTACCGAGAACATGGCTGTGCAGGATGCTGCATATTCATGTATTACCCTGCTGAGAGAGGAGCACACCATGCTGAGAGAGACCTCATTCCGCTATATCCCTGCTGCACTTCCAGGAGAAGAGGGATATTACACCGGACTCTACTCAGATCACTCTGCAGAGGATCCAGCACTCTAGGTGAGTGCTAGGTTTGCTAGTGACAGAGATCGTGATGCACGCGCTCTCCATTTCGAGCTCCACGCCACTCGTGTTCGTCTGTATCGAGCACTGACACTCTTGGCACCCTTTGTGAGCGTGGGATCAGTTGAGTTTGATGCGATCTATCCAGTGAGGACGCAGATGCCTTCTCGAGTTGCTTGGCCCGAGATTGGAGGCATTTTTCCACCCCATGGTCCTTTGCTTCCACCCTACGCTGGACCTAGGCCCCATCCTTGCCCAAATGGATATCAGGGTCCACAAGCCTCCGTGTTTTCCGATGGTCACCTCCAGCTACCGGGATACGCGGGTAACTTTTATGAGGACTACTATGGAGATGGAGATGAGTGAGACCGTCTGTGGTCTTACTTAGTGAGGATGTAGTAGTATCGTAGTATGTTGTAAGCAAGGTGTCTAAGTTCCAGAGGCTTAGATAAATAATGTATAGGAAGTCAGAGTGCCTCTGAAGGATGTATCATCTTCATCACGTTTGTATTAGCTTAGTGCTTGTACTAAAACGATGTATGGTTTGTATGACATCTTGTGAATATATGGCTTGTATGCTTTTATCACCATGTTGTCAAGATGATTACTTCCTTTGCTCTGTAATCCTTCCAGTACTTCAATACCTTGATTAGACTCTTGAAATCAACTCTGTTTGACTTTGGATTTTCACCTTCAGGATGTCTCAAGGAACCCGTGGCCAGGTAGGTCGTAACCAAGGTCGTGGGAACGACCAGGAGGAAGGCAACCTTCCACCCCCACCCACGATGGCTCAGGTTCTGATGGAAGTTGAGAGGAACCGCCGAGACTCTCATCACCTGTTGGAAGTCATTGCACGCAACACCACTCAGCAGCGCAATGAGCTGGTGTCCCTGAACGACTTTATCCGGCTTCATCCCCCGGTTTTCAGTTACTCCACCGATCCCCTTGACGCCGATGACTGGCTCTGCAGCATCAAAAGGAAGCTCCAAGCAGGCCATGTTGCAGATGGCGACAAGGTCAGCTATGCCACCTATCACCTTGAAGGTGCAGCTAGCTCTTGGTGGGAGAACTTTCTGAATATGCGCCCCGTTGGACCGCCTGCATCTTGGGAGGAATTCTGCACGTCCTCCCGCGAGCACCACATTCCCAAGGGTCTTATGGACCGCAAGCGTGAGGAGTTCTGTAACCTCACTCAAGGCAGAAGGACCGTTGACGAGTTCAGCCGTGAGTTTAACCGACTTGCTCGTAATGCAACTGAAGAAGTCTCCACCGACTCCAAGAAACAAGAGAGGTTCCGTCATGGCCTCAATAGTGGACTCCGTCGTGAGCTCAACCTTCATGACTTTCCACCTTCCAGGTCCTTGTCAACAAGGCCATCAAGGCAGAGGACATGAACACCCCAACGATTTTCGCAAACACCCTAGAGACGACGGTTCATCCAGTTCTGGCTCCCAGAAGCGCAAGATCTGGATCCCACACAGCGTGTTCCGCCAGAACAACCCACCGAGGCCATCCTATGTGGCGCCTCGTCCACCCACCCAGTTCCACCCAGCTCCACCAAACAACCCAGCTCCACGCACTGTTTTTGGAGCCTGCTACAAGTGTGGTCAGGCAGGCCACTACTCTCGCGAGTGCCCCCAGAACCAGATCCAGAACCAGAATGCTCCACCCCGTGCCGGAGGCAACAACAACAATGGTCGTGGCAAGCCACCCCAGAAAGTCTACACCGCCAAACCCGCTCCTTCCGCCACTCGTGGACGTGTGAACAAGATCGCCGCCGAAGAGACTGACGACACTACTGACGTCATTCTTGGTACGCTCCCAGTCAATTTTGTTCCTACTTCCGTTCTTTTCGACCCAGGAGCATCTCATTCATTCATGTCGGAAAGTTATGCACTTCGTCATGAGTTACCCTTTGTTGAATTTTCCACCACGATGATTATTCAAACTCCAGGGTCAAGATGGCAAACTAATAGAGTAAGCCATGGTAATCAAATTGCAATTGAGGGTTTAGTATTCCTTGCTTCACTCATAGCCCTCAAGTCTTCAGATATTGATGTCATCCTTGGCATGGATTGGCTATCAAGACAGAATGCCTATCTGGATTGCAAAGGAAAATCCGTGAAACTCACCCACCCTTCAGGCAAAACAGTCAACTATACCTCACCCAGAACAAGAAACCAAGTGCATTCCTTGAATGTACTTCCCCTTCCCGAACTTGAAGATATTCCGGTGGTTCGTGACTTCCCGGATGTCTTTCCTGAAGAGCTGCCGAGCATGCCACCCGATAGATGTGTAGAGTCTATAGTGGATCTTGTTCCAGGAACCGCACGAATTTCCAAACGCCCATATAAAATGGCCCCACATGAGTTAGCTGAGCTAAAAACCCAACTTGATGCTTCGTTGGCAAAAGGCTTCATCCGCCCTAGCTCATCGCCATGGGGTTGCCCCGTTCTGTTCGTAAAGAAGAAAGATGGAACAGAAAGGATGTGCGTAGACTATCGCCCGCTAAATTTAGCGACGATAAAGAACAAATACCCACTGCCCAGGATCAATGATCTTTATGATCAACTTGCAGGATCCTCTGTCTTCTCCAAGATGGATTTGAGATTAGGTTATCATCAAATCAAAATCCGAAGCGAGGACATTCCCAAAACGGCTTTTACTACTCGTTATGGTCTTTACGAGTACACCGTCATGTACTTTGGTTTAACCAATGCCCCCGCCACATTCTCACGCTTGATGAATTCGATCTTCATGGAGTACCTAGATAAATTTGTTGTGGTTTATCTCGATGATATTCTCATCTACTCGAAGAACGAAAAAGATCATGACGAACACTTAAGGATGGTATTGATGAAGCTTAGAGAGCATCGCATGTACGCTAAATTCTCCAAGTGTGAATTCTGGCTACCAGAAGTGACCTACTTAGGCCACGTGATTTCTGCAAAAGGCATTGCTGTGAATCCCGAGAGAGTTCAGGCCGTCCTTGACTGGACTCCACCCGAATCGGTTAAGCAAATTAGGAGTTTTCTTGGCCTAGCCAGCTATTGCCGTCGCTTCGTCGAGAACTTTTCTAAAGTTGCAAAGCCTCTAACTGAACTCCTCAAGAAAGATAAGAAATTCTTATGGACTTCCAAGTGCGAGGAAAGCTTTCAAGAGCTAAACAGAAGATTGACTTCTGCACCTGTACTTGCACCTCCAGACACCAAAAAGGATTTCGAGATCTATTGTGATGCATCACGGCAAGGGTTAGGATGCATACTTCTGCAAGATCGACATGTGGTAGCTTATGCTTCACGCCAGTTGCGGCCACATGAAGAGAACTATCCTACCCATGATCTTGAAATCGTTGCCGTAGTTCATGCCCTAACAACTTGGCGACATTACCTCCTTGGTAATCGTTGTGAGATTTATTCCGACCACCAAATCCTCAAATATATTTTCACCCAGCCAGATCGTAATCTCAGGCAAAGACGCTGGATTGAGTTGATAAAATATTACGACGTAGGAATTTCTTACACCCCAGGCAAGGCCAATGTCATGGCTGATGCACTAAGTCGTAAGTCGTACTGTAACAACCTCATGTTATAGCAGTATCAACCACTTCTTCATGAGGACTTTCGCAAGCTCAACCTTGAGATTGTTCCTCATGGCTATCTTTCTACCTTGGTGTCGACACCGACTCTTGAGGATCAAATCATGGTTGCCCAAAGGCGTGCACGAGGTGTTCGCCGGATCAAGGAGAACATTGCTAGCGGAGTTGCTAAATGTTTCTCCACAGATAGCAAGGGAACGATATTCTTTGAAAATCGTTTGGTAGTACCTAAGAATAGTGAACTAAGGCTACTCATCCTCAAAGAAGCCCATGACACACCCCTCTCAATTCATCCCGGTAGCACAAAAATGTACCGAGATCAACGCCAGAGATTTTGGTGGACTAGGATGAAGAGAGACATTGCTCAATTTTTTGCCGAATGTGATATTTGTCGTCGCATTAAGGCAGAACATCAAAGACCTGCTGGTACACTTCAACCTTTGTCTATTCCCGAGTGGAAATGGGACAAAGTCGGTATGGACTTCATCACCGGCTTTCCAAGAACCCAGAAAGGAAACAATACCATCTTCGTTGTCATAGACAGACTTTCCAAAGTTGCTCACTTCCTTCCGGTTCGCGAGTCTATAACTGCTAGCCAGTTAGCGGACTTGTACATCTCTAGGATTGTATCCCTTCACGGTGTTCCTTTGGAAATCAATTCTGATCGTGGTAGCCTTTCCACCTCTAGATTTTGGGGAAGCTTTCAGAAGGCTATGGGGACTCATCTCTCCTTTAGCACGGCTTTCCATCCTCAGTCTAGCGGTCAAGTCGAAAGGGTTAACCAAATTATTGAAGACATGCTCAGAGCTTGTGTTATCTCATTCGGAAAGAATTGGGAGCAGTCTCTTCCATTTGCCGAATTTGCTTATAACAATAGTTTTCAATCTAGTCTAAACATGGCTCCTTTTGAACTCCTATATGGACGACGATGTCGAACACCACAAACTGGTCAGAAACCGGTGAAAGACAATTCTTTGGACCGGACATGATCAAGGAAGCAGAAGAGCAAGTTCGCATTGTTCGTGATCAATTGAAAGCAGCCCAGTCTCGTCAGAAAAGCTACTATGATAGTCATCATAGGCAAGAGAGCTACAATCTGGATGAGAAGGCTTACCTTCGGGTTACTCCTCTGAAGGGAACCCAACGTTTCGATATCAAAGGCAAGTTGGCCCCACGTTACATCGGACCTTTCCGCATTATTGCTAAACGTGGAGAAGTTTCCTACCAACTTGAACTACCCCCGCACCTTTCCCGAGTACACAATGTATTCCATGTGTCCCAACTCAGGCATTGCTTCAAGGACCCCATCCGCGAAGTCGACCATGAAACGCTTGATCTCCAAGATGACCTTTCTTATCGAGAATACCCAGTTCGTATTCTTGATTCCGCAGAGCGTGTCACTCGTCATCAGAAGATTAGGTTTCTGAAAGTGCAATGGTCACACCACTCTGAAAGAGAAGCTACGTGGGAAAGAGAAGACCGTCTCAGTGCCGAGTACCCCTCCTTCCTTCCGCAGACTTCTGAATCTCGGGACGAGATTCTTTTGAGTGGGGGCGAGTTGTCAGAACCCTCTGTTAGGTAATGTGCTAGGGTTAGTTAGTACTCTTGCATCATGTCAAAATTTCAAAAGAAAGCTTTGAAATCCAATTCAAAATCAAAAATCAAAATCAAATGGGAGAAGGAACACCCCCCAGATGAATTAATTCAAAAGGCCAGATAAAAATCTTCTCCAAAAATTCATGTTAGAGTTTTGAAAAGTCTTATAAATGAGTGTGATCACATATCAAGTGATGTGGGACCCACCCCATGCTCATAGATTTTTCAAATATTCAAACAGTGCCTTGGAATTAATGAAATACCCCTATTTGATTTAAAATTCAAATTATTTGAATTTTAAAAATGTTGAAAGTTTATAAGTGGCTAGTCTATATTATTATGAGGCCATATAAAAGTTTTCAGCATTTAATAAAATTTTTAGCTATTTTTTTAGCTAAACAGAACAAATGTCAGAAAAGAAAAATAGAAAAGGAAGCAGAATCCTTACCTGGCGCCTAGGCGGAGCCGGCCCACCCAGCCCAGCCGGCCCACAGGGGCAGCGGCGTCTTCTTCCCCGTCCCGCGCCTCCAAGCTGCTCGGTGGAATGCCACCGAGCTAGCCGGGCACGTCGCCGCCTCTCCAGACGCCACCTGCCTCTCCCACGCCTTCTAGCGACGCCACGGAGACGCTGGAGACGCCGTGCGTCCATTCTCCCCCTCCACGAGCTCCCTCCTCTCCTCTCTCGCCCGTTTCGTCGTCGCCCGAGAAGAACGCCGGAGCGCCGTCGAGCCCCCGCGTGGCCACCGTGCTCCCCGCGACGCCTCGAGTTCTCCAGAAGAACCGCAGCCGTCGTCTTCATCGACCTGCAGAAGGAATCGGAGCCGAGCGCCTTCACGAGCTCGCTAGCTTCGTCGTCTTCATCGCCGGCCGCCGTGGATCGAACTCAAATTTCGGCAACACCAGCGCCTCCCCGAGCAAGCCGCCACTCCAGATAGACTCAGGGTGAGCTTGCAAGCAAAACCCCTCACTTCTCCCCTCGTTTGCTTCCTCTAGCCGGATCCGCCATGGGAACCCGAGCACCTCGCCGCCATGGTCGTCGTCCTCCTCGCTCCAGTACTCGTCGTGAAGCTCCAGCGCGCGCTTTTGACTCCTACGTATGCCAGCACTCGAACGCGCCCCAAATCAACTCCAACCGTGCACTACAACGACATCTGCAAACTCGCCGCCGTTCTGTTGCCGCCAGAGTCGTCGCCGTCGTCGAATCCGAGCTCCCCGTGACCCCCTGTTGCCTCCAGAAGACGCGGACGAAGCTGCTGCATCCATTGGTGTCCTCCCCGTGGCCTCCCATGGCCCCTAGCTCATTCCAGCGAGTCGCCGCCGCGGCTCCAGTCGCCGGCGGTTAACCGTCGGTGGATTAGCCCTTAAGCACTCGGCTAATGACCCCCTGGGTCACTGACCAGTGGGCCAAGTGGCTTAATTAAGCCACTGGATTAACTTAACCCAGCGGGTTAATTAACACAGTCACTGACAGGGTGAACCCACATGTCAGCCCCCCCTGACGCCAGCTTGACGTCAGCCTGACGCATTAAATCATTTAAATGAATTTCCAGAGATTATTTGAATTAAAAGAATTCCAGAAATTCCAGAAAATACCCCAAACTTTGGAAATTCATAGAAAATTCATATTAACTCCAAATTGGACAAATAATATATGAAAAATGATCAGGAGAAAATTATCTTTCCAAATATGCAACTTTCAACTATGTTTGAGTTGATTTTAAAATGGGACCAGTAGCATATGTCATTTGGTTTATTTGAATTTAATTCCAATTCAAATCAATTGATCTTGCAACTTGGACCATGGAATTAAGCTACAATTCAACCACACATCAGAGGCATATCTTATACAATTGAAGATGATTCAAAATGATCAAACAATGTCACATGCAACTTGGTTAATGTTGAATTCAAATGTGGAGTTTGAATTTGCATTTCAAATGCAATATACTACATTTAAATGGAATGCTCAACACATCAGTACCATGAACATCACCATTTCAATCTTATTCATGTGATTGTGCATTGTACATTATGTTGATCCTATGATTGTCATGTTGCTGATAGAAGTGGAGCCGGAGCCCGAGGTCACCCCCTTCGTTGAAGACCCCGAACCCGAACCTCGTCAGCAAGGCAAGCAAAACCCCATTGATCATGTCGATAAAATCCCACTTCCCTCTCATGTCTCGCTTATGCATTGTATAGGATGATCACCATGTTATGATTCTACCGTCTAGATGAACCCATTCCTTTGCATGACATATCTTTTGTCACAGTAGTAAGCAAACCACAATCCTAGAAAATGTAGGAGTTGTTTGATATCATGTAACCCCTGCAATGCTACTGCTTATTGCATGCTTAGTATGATACCATGTTGTTACTGTGATGTGAGTCGGGATGGTAGTGATCATGTTGATGATGGTAGAAAAGTGTTGGTGAATCGACCCTAATACAACGTGAACGATGAGAGGTTGTGTAGGAGTACACAGTTGGTTGTCTCGTTGAACACCGCCCTAAGTCCGAGTTCTTGTGTGGTGATCCAAGATGAAGAGTACAACCACACATTGGGCTCACTGACCCCTCTCAACTTACTAACTCATCCCTTTCGATGTCCTGATGTCGCAGTAGTTCGAAGTTCTGGTAGGCTTGTGGCCTGGATGCTAAGTGAGAGAACGGCTCACCCGAGACCGGCTTATGCACCACGCACACATCGCTTGGGTCCACTTCGGTAAACCGGCCGGGTTCACGATAGTGGTAGCCAACCCAAGTAGGCGGCTTTCTCGGACTAGATAGGCTATGAGGTAACAGTTGCGGTGAGCATCCTCGCCGACACTTCTTGAACAGTGTCGAGTACAAAGGCGGTAAATGATGATCATGTGTGTGTAGCGGTACACCCCTGCAGGGTTAACAAAACTATTCGAATAGCCGCGTCCGCGGTTATGGACTACTTGGAAAGCTTAGCTTGATTATTCGACAACTTGAATCGGATACTTCTAGAACACACCAACATAAGTGTGAGTGCTATGGCGTGCGTTCTCGTGGGGAAGTCGAGGAAGGCACCATAGTGGTGTAATTGGTTGGAGAAAGTAGTGGACTCGTGTACGCTTCTTACCTCAAAGTCTGGTACTCGTAGTTCAGGATTAGCCAAGTCAAAGCTGGCATTTCTGCAAGTGAACCCCACCTCCCTTTACCTTGATACATGTGCATGAGTAGTATAGCTCCTATGTAAGTCTTGCTGAGTACGACTTTGTACTCACGTTTGCTTAATCTATGTTTTAGATGATGCCACTGACTCCGAAGGTGGCTTCTTCATCGAGCTGGACGACTGAAGACCAACTAGTCTAGTCCTAGTCAGACGACTGGTTCCCTCGTGGAGGGCTTGTGTTTAAATAAGGCTTCTTAAGCAACTTGTTAAACTTGTCTGTACTCAGACATAATTTTCTTCCGCTCTGTGTTGTAATGTTGGATCACATGTATGTGATCTCTGTGTGTACTCTATAAGAGTTATGAATAAAATGTACACTTTGTAGAGAATTGCAATGGTACCTGTTGTTCATACAAGGCATGTGTGTTGCGTGTATGTTTATAACATGCATGTCATTGTATGGGTTTTCGAGACCTTAGTTGTGTTCTGGCTGGCGGTCTTTCATACACCAAGTGGCCCTTAGATGTGCGCAGCTTGGGGCATCGCGATGCGATTGCTCGAGACTTCGTCTCGTGAACACTTTGTGGTATGATCGAGCCCGCCCTAGACCCTGACTAAGTGATCAGGCTGGAGTAAGTCTATGTAAGAGTTTTGAGATAGTCGATAGTATGGTTGAGGCGATTTGTCTTTGAATATGGGAGTTCACCATCCATATCATTAGACTTGTGTGCGGACGATGAGGACCCATCACAGTTGATCATCCGGCCTGGATGGGATGGCCCTCACGTACGATGCTTTCCGAGAATGTTCAGTGCTTGGCCTTGTCTGCTTAGACAAGTGGGTGCGGTGCTCGGCTCTCCATATGACTATGTCTTAACTGTACTTGCATACGCTAACCCCGGGTCCCGACAGAGATAGGCACTTGGAAGGCCGATTGCCCAGAGCAATTGACCTTACCAAGAACTAACAGTCGGCCCAGGCGCAATCGGAACAACCTATTACCCTTGGAGGAAGTCGACCCCGACGCCAGTCGAGGGTATGATTACGAGGTCATAATTGCCATATCCCGAGATGTCTGGGTGGCAGGAAGGCCAAGTCATGTCGAAGATCTGGTGGAGATACGGTGTCAACCTCTCCGCCGATTCCGCGGACAGGGCGACAAGACCGCACCTCCTAGCTCCACTGTTCATCCCTAGGTCCTACGGGTCTACAGCATGGGCCGCCGCTCGTAGGCTCCGGATCACCCGGAGAGGAGAAGTCGGTGGGCCCAGGCCGAGTAGAGGATGACAGCTGGGCCCATTCGGCAGTGAAGTTACCGAAGTACCCTGGACTCACACTATAAGAGCCAGGGTACCCCTCCTGCGTGGGGGACGATCCGCACTAGTAGCACCATTACTCATTCCCCCTCAGTTCATTCACTGCTAGTAGTTACTCCTCAGGGAAGAAGGTGAGAGCCTTTCCCACGGCGGCAGCACTCACCTTCCCTGAGAAGATAGAGAAGCAGTTATTGTAGCCAGATCATTGATATACAAGAGACAAGCAGGAGTAGGGGTGTTATATCTCCGGAGAGCCCCGAACCTGGGTACATCGTGGTGTCCTCACCGTGTTTGTGCCCAACCCGATTCCGGCACCATCGACATTCTCTCCCTCGCGTTTTCCCCTCACTTTAGCCATCCCATGGCATCTGACGTCACATATCGACGACAGTTGGCGCCCTCCGTGGGGCTGACCGAGGCGTCAACTGGAGTAAAGTTCCGGACGGGATTTTCCTCTACATCGGGCGGAAGCCACGCCTCTGGCCTGATTCTAAGGCGTGGGTGACGAGGGGGTGACCCCACGACTCCTACTAATGGGCCTACCCGGTGTCATTGAAGGCCCACGGAGCTACCGCCGGACTCGCCTTGGCCCGATTAGATGGCACCAACATTGGGAGTCCTCGACTGACAAGGAAGGTGCGGGGACTTTCCGTAAAAGCTAGGGTTAGATTACCTGTAATTGGAGATTGATTCACCGAGACCTGGTCTACTATATAAAGGCCAGGAGGGGCAACGCATAGAGGATCGAATAATACATCACCTGTAACCCTAGCCTAGAGCGCATCTGCTTTGGCATCCCATGTAACTTCTCCACAATAAATATATCGAGCAGGAAGTGTGTCCTCCTGTTTGCCGACGAGCTTATCGTCCAACCTGTGTCCTCTCCAACTAACCCAAGGTCCCTGACCATGGGATTTGCCGGGGCCGATCCTTGACAATTGGCGCCGTCTGTGGGAACTACACAGGTTGGGAACGCGATCTCGGCGGTCTCACTATCATCAACACTCGCCAGCTCGAAGATTCAGGCGAGATCCAATCTGTTCGAGTCCCTCGGGTTCGCGGCCCACCTCCCGGCCCTGAAGCCAGTCTTCAAGGATCTGCAATCCGGCGTCGATCTGATCTTCGGAGAACACCGGATCTACATCAACCACTGGGGAAGTCTCCGCCTAACCAACGACGTTCAAGCACCTACAGCAGCAGTCGAGGCGGACGTCACCTACACGGCCGACACACCGACCAATAGCAGCCGAGCACTCGGCACCAAGCATCATTGCACTCACCGTCCCTCGGACAGGCCCCTAGCATGGAGAAGCACCGACGCGCGAGCCAGCAGAGGGGCGACCGGAACACCCTCGCAAGTGTTCATGGCGGAAGTCGACGCACCACCACCAGGAACCAACGGGCAAGTTGAAAACCCGAGTGCTCAGCGGGACATAAAGAATACCAGCGGAACAGCAGGACCCGCCAAGGAAGCCCGGATGGTTGTGCAATTGGGCGATCCAGGAAGCATACCAAAGAAAGTCCCAGCGGGACAGGCACCTGGCAACCAAGCAAGTAACCTGCAGCCAAGGCAGCCAGACGGCCCAAACACCCAGCTACCAGAAGGCAGACAACAGGCCACAGCCGCAAAGAAAGCCGCACCACCAAAGGAGAAAATCATCTTATCCAAGGAAACCATAGCAATGGTGCAGGAAGCAGTCAAACTCGGCAGGATGCTGCCAAGAAACACCACAAGAGACGAACTAAGAGCGTACACCAAATTAGCGGGAGAACAGACGCAACGATGGCGCCAGGCCATGGAGGCGCAGGAAAGAGAAGAACTCGAGGGGAAAAGCAGTCGCCGTCAACTTGCCGGAAGCAGCCGCCGCTCCCCCACCCGCGACAGATAAAAAATAAACAACCTACGGAAATCGGAAAGGGAGAGAGTGATCCGCAAACTCGACGAAGACTTCAAACTAGAAGAGGACGACGACGACGAGGAGCCCCTCACACCAGCAGAGGCACTCGTAAGCGCCCAGGACTACCTATCTCGTGCCCGGACAACCTCTAAAGGGAAATCAGACCGCTACACCTCGATCGCCCTACAAAAAATGAAGGACGCCATCGACCACTCAGCACCCAAAAACCCCAGCACCAGGCAGCAGGCCCGCGAGCGGACACCAGACAGGGAACCTAGTGACCCTGACGACGACGACGACGACGACGACGATGAAAATAACGACGACAGACGCAGAAACCCAAACAGGGGAAGAAGGCGCGACGACGACAACGACAGCCGCGCACACCGCAGCACACGGCGAGACGCACGTGACGATATCACCCAGAGCAGAATCAACCGCGGCAGGCGGCGACGCGCAGCGCGCGAAGAATACTCTGAAGAGGAAGCTTCCGAAGAAGAAGTCGAGCCATGCGGAGCACTATGCTTCACCCGAACCGTACGCGAGACACGCATACCAAACGGATTCAAGCTCAACTCGACAACACTAAAGTACAACGGACTTGAAGAACCAGAGGCATGGCTGGAAGACTACTTAACTGCGGTCAAATTCCAGCGCGGAACCAACATCACAGCAATGCAGTACATACAGTTGATGCTCGAGGGCTCCGCGCGGCACTGGCTCAAAAACCTATGGCGCGGGTCCATCAGCTCCTGGAGACAGTTCCGCGCCGCCTTCATCGAGAATTTCAAGTCAACCTACAAACGGCCGGCATCTCTCGAGGAGTTGCGAGCGTGCAAGCAAGGAACAAGGGAGACCCTGAGGGCGTACATCCAGCGGTGGACGATCCTCAAAAACTGTGCAGAAGATATATCAGACGAGAGCGCAATCGACGCTTTCAGAAGAGGCCTACAGCGCGTCGAGTATAAGGAGCAGCTGGGGCAAATGAAAGTCCGCACGCTCGCAAAGCTACTGGAGCTAGCCAACAGCTGGGCAGACGGCGAAGATTCTGTCCGCAACGAAACAGAAACCTTCGCAGCACGATCAGAGCACGAATACGACTACAACGCAGACAGAGGAGGCGACAGAAGGAGTAAACGGCCAAGGCGACACTTCTACGATGACCGAGGACCCGACATGGTTGCAGCCGGCTTCCCAAACGACCGAAATGGGAGGCGACGCGACGACAACAGACAGCCAAACAGAGAGAACCAGGAAAACGAGCCTCAATCGCAGAAACGCGAATGGTGGCCAAAGCAACCACGAGACGGCATCCGAGCGCCCAGAACAGCAAAAGAACAGCTCGACAGCCCATGCACCATACATGGATTCAGAACCGAGCGAGGAGAAATAAGATCATCCCACACCCTCAGGAACTGCAGAAACTTCAAGGAGCTAGCAGAAGAGAAGAACCGCCCCGCGGCCCCTACAGGACAACCACTCGCAAGCATAGCAATCGGGCCAGTCGCCCACAACGCGCCACCAGCTCCTCCGTTGCTGATGAGGCAGGTGGCCTCCATCCAAGAGAGACAAAGGACACCGGATGAAGACCAGTATCCAGAAGCTCACGGAAGAATTTATATGATACAAGAAGGAAGTCCCTCCAACCGCCAGCAGAAGCAAGTAACTAGACAAGTTTTCCTAGCGACATCCGCACACCCAGCGGTCCCAGAATACCTGCGCGGGTCGGAAACAGAGATAACATTTTCCCGAGACGACCACCCACCAGCTGTCCCCTGACCAGGACACGCAGCACTAGTACTGGAGGCGCGGATCGGGAACTACGGCATGTCCCGCGTGTTCATGGACGGCGGCAGCGGAATCAACATCATATTCACCCGAACGCTCGACGACATGTTGATCCAAAGCAACGCCCTGAAGCCCTCAGGAACGACTTTTCATGGGATCGTACCAGGAAAAGCAGTCTATCCCATGGGAAGGATAAGCCTAGAAGTGGTCTTCGGGTGCGCGACCAACTTTCGCAAAGAGATATTGGACTTCGAGGTGGTCGACTGGAAGTCGCAATACCACGCAATCCTCGGGCGACCAGCCTTCGCCCGCTTCATGGTTGTACCTCATTACGCCTACCTCAAGCTGAAAATGCCAGGACCACATGGTGTCATTACAATCAATGGAAGCTTTGTCAGATCCGACAAATGCGACAAGGAATTCCACAAGTTAGCAGAAACTTTCATAGCCCATCAAAACGATGGCACCACGGGAGCTACAGAAGAAAACCTCCCGTAGACGATGAACCAGCAGATGAACACAAGCGCCAGGCAACAAAGCTACCGGCCCTCAAGGCCACTTACAGCAGATAAAAGGTATCCGTCTTCAGCGGAACCTCCCCCTTCTATTTTTTCCAGACTTACTGTATGAGACAATAGGAAAAGCATGATTTAAGTATCTCCCACAAAAATAAACTCCAGCACTCGGGGGCTCGCCGAAGCAGCCACCCCTCGAGTCGTCTCCCGCAAACGCGGCACAAAAATAAACTCCGGCACTCGGGGGCTCGCCGAAGCAGCTACCCCTCGAGTCGTCTCCCGCAAACGCAGCACAAAAATAAACTCCGGCACTCGGGGGCTCGCCGAAGCAGCCACCCCTCGAGTCGTCTCCCGCAAACGCGGCACAAAAATAAACTCCGGCACTCGGGGGCTCGCCGAAGAAGCTACCCCTCGAGTCGTCTCCCGCAAACGCGGCACAAAAATAAACTCCGGCACTCGGGGGCTCGCCGAAGCAGCCACCCCTCGAGTCGTCTCCCGCAAACGCGGCACAAAAATAAACTCCGGCACTCGAGGGCTCGCCGAAGCAGCCACCCCTCGAGTCGTCTCCCGCAAACGCGGCACAAAAATAAACTCCGGCACTCGGGGGCTCACCGAAGCAGCCACCCCTCGGGTCGTCTCCGGCAACCGTGGCACAAAAATAAAACTCCGACACTCGGGGGCTCGCCGAAGCAGCCACCCCTCGAGTCATCTCCTGGAATCGCAGGTACAAAAATAACTTCAGTACTCAGGGGTAACAGTCCCTCCGCAAGCCATCTCCCACAGAGCACATTCAAGCAAGGGAGGAAGACAAAAAACAAGACAACTAATCCAATGGCTCCTGCTTGGCCGTAATATGAGCGCCTAAATTGCGGTCGCTCTCTTCAACGACACGCGCTACAACACGACCTGCAAGTTCGTCAACGGTTGCATAATGATCGTCCATCGACTGAGCCCTACCACCCGGAGGACCTCGTACAACCTCTCCGAGATCTACACCAGGCCAGTGACTATGGACTAAACCTAAAGCAACCCGAGCTCCTGCTTGAATCAGGTGGTCCATCACGCGACGCAGCTCGGCAGGTTGGGTAAAGAGGCGGCAAAGCGTCTCAAGCCTGGAAGGGACAACTGCCAACGGATAAAACTGGGCATGAATACCACCCATCACCCGCTGGCAGTACCTCAACGCCAGCGGAACCTGCTCGACTCGAAGACGCAGCAAAGCAAAAGAACGAGCACGGGCCCCATCCGCCCAAAAGGGGTTCCTCGCTCGCACAACAGGATCTTCCAAGCGCGATATCTCCGAGTGCACGGCCGCTTCTTCATCTCGGGATCTCCCCGCCAGAACTTCGCCAAAGAAACAACAACTACAATCAAGACGAAAGCACGAAGAGGACTCGCAGAATCAAGCAAAAGAAAAACTCACCCCGCAGAACATCAGCTAGTCTGGCAACCCACGAAGCAAGCTCATCAATCATAGCCTCGGCACGCTCTCGCCGAGACCGATGGACAGCCACAGCCGCCTTCAGCTGCACAATCTCCCGCTCGGCATCCCTCAACCGCAAGCAAACAGACTCGTAGGCACCCTCGCGAGCGTCATCCTTCAATGAATTCCAAGGACGAAGAACACCCGGAGCGGCCTACCGCAAACAAAAGTACAAGCATCAAACACCAGAAGGGACAAGCTAAACAAAGTCAAGATAGATAAAGGCAGCCGACAAGCAACAGTCACGGCAGAGTCGCGCGTTACAGATGAAGTCTCAACAAGAGTACTACTGCCCCCCTCCCTCGCCCACAGTAGGATTAATCTGGGCATCCACAGCTTTTTGCAGCAGAAGAGCAAGATGATCAGCACGCCCAAGCAGCTCCGGCGAGTAGCCCGGAATGGTCTTAACCAAGGATTCGTCAACAGAAATCCCGTGCCCCATAAGGACAGCAAGAGCCGTAGAAGAGCCACTCACCAAGCTGTCAGCAACCAATTCCCCCACGCTCTTCCCATCCGGACCAAACGCTGCCACGAGAGCATCCAGGCCCTCGGGCACCTTCGAAGCATCCGGCATCAGGTGCTCATGAACACGGCGAAGAAGACCGGAGGCACGACCACAAGCACCCTCGACAGCAGCAACAACACTCGCAAGAGCATCCACAACCCCCTTCAGAACGCCAGACCCCGAGGCAGCAACCTCGACCGGTTTCAAACCCGCGGTAGCTGCCAACAACCAACGGAACGTCAACAAACAGGAGACAAATATAACAGAAGGAAAAAGGACAGGATCTGCACTTACAAGTAAGTCGGTCCGCCAGCACTCGAAGGCGTTTCCCCTCCGCCAACTCCATCTGCTCATATGCCCCCTCAGCCTGACGAAGGCGAACAAGCTCCTCATGCTGCTCGTGCAGCTCCACTTCTTTTGAAGACAAAGCTTCCTGCAAGTGGGAAGCGGTTCAAGAAACCTTGTCAGCCAGCTTCTCGGCCGCCCGGCGGCGACCTGACGAGCATTCAACCACAAGGAAAAAGTCAGTGCAATAAAACTTGGAAAGCTCCACCCCAAACAGCCTAAGAAAGAAGACGCACCATCCATTGTAGTTAGCGCATCCTGGGCAGAATCGTGAGACCTTTGCCACCGTTCAGCATCAATGATCAGGCGCTCACAGTGTTGGAAGACAGGCTGTAAACAAACGTAAACACGCAGCAAGGAAAATGAGACTGTAAGCAACCGCACGCGCTTGCTCACAGCCTCGGGGGCTACTCCCATCGGGAGCACTGCCGTGCTCCCAATGAAAAAGAACATAAGATAGAAACTTACCACAGCAGAAAAACGGTCAAAGGCACGGATTTTATCTTCAGCTGCAAGATCGAAGCGACCAAAGAAAGGAGGACCCAGCTCGACAGGTCCAACCTCAGAAGCCCCACCAACAGGCACACCCGAAGGAGGTGCGACAGGGATGGCACCCGCCCCCGAAGCAGTCGCCAGAGGAGAAGACCGACCAACAGGAGAAACAGGTACCTCATGACAATGAACAGCCGCCGAGTCTGTTGACTTCAGATCCACGGTGGCCGCACTGTTACTCGAAGTAGTCGGAGGAGTCGCAACACTACAAACCAGTCATCAGATACAGAAGAAAGAAGCAAACGATTGACAAAACCAAGGAGAACACTTACCCACTCTGCGCGGGGCGAGCGCGCCACAGCCGGTTTCTCTTTGGAGCCGCAGGCGCAGAAGGAGGATCAGCAGCTGGAGCCACGGGAGCAGCAGTATCATGATCCCCAAAACTCCCGGGGCAGGACCTCTTCACACGAAAAGGGCCTGAATCCTCGATGTCCTCAGATTCAACAATCATGGGCCCCATCCCGGCGGACCGAGCAGCGCCTTCGGCAGCAGAGGCATTGGGTTCCTCGAGGATATCAGCATCCTCCGGCTGAGGAGGATTACGCAGCACAGGGTCATGCCCCTACAGCATTCAATAAAAACAACAGTCAGCAGACAAGCAACAGCACAAACAAAGGCAAGGCAACACGGTCACAAACCTGAGGAGGAGGATTGTCAGCAGAATATGGACGCGCAAGCCGCATCTCAGAGTCACTCAAGTACTTGGTCACCCATTGGATTCGGGTGAGAAGCTCGCCAGACTCGAAATCTTCAGGCGAGCACCTGGTCGGATCAGCATGACCCAGATACCGCCACATAGGAGAGGCACGATGTTGCAGCGGTTGAACTCTCCTCCCCACGAAAACAAAAATAAGCTCCCCACCAGACAATTCATCCTTCAGCAAAGAAATCCTATCTAGATAGGGAGTCAGTTCAGCTGATTCCGCAGCAGTCAGAGAATGAGACCAAGACGCCTGCCTCACTACTCGAGCGGCTGGATTAAAAGGAGCAAGGCCAAAACGCTGGCCGGTCGCGCAGCGGTCTTTTAGATAAAACCAGTCCCGCCGCCACCCGCTAACCGAGTCGATCTTCTCCAGATCAAAATATGAGTCTTTATCCCCAATGGAGATGCTCATCCGACCCACAGCATACTCGGAGTTAGTCCTCTTCACACTAAAGAGACACCTCCAGAGCCCCCAATGCGGGTAAATACCCAGGAACGCCTCAGACAAAGTGATAAAACAGGCAATGTGCAAAACCCCGTTCGGGGTCAAATCGTGCAACTGGATGCGATAGGAGTACAACAAGCCCCGCACAAATGGATGCAGCGGAAGAGCAAACCCACGGGGGAAGTAAGATTGGAAGCATACCCGCTCATCTGACGCAGGAGCTGGGATCGGCTCATCCCCTGGCAAGCGCGCCTCACCCTCGACCACTACGCCATCGGCAACCAGGCGTGCCAGATCTGAAGCATCAAAGGTCGCTGGTTCCCAAGCGCCAGACATCTTGACTGGTTCCGCAACAACACGAGAGCGTTTGGTCATAGAGGTCGGGGAAGAATCAAAGCAGAAAAGAGGAAGAACTCGAGAACTGGAGGAGGCAAGAAGAAGACGGGGAAAGCAATGGCTGGGTGAAAACCTAAAGTTTACCCAGACGCAAACCTATTTAACCCCGGAGCCTAACACAGAGGATCGCCGTTCACCCTTGCTACCTAGTAAAACGTGGCACGATCCCACGAGGGACGCATCGCATGGAAAACTCAACCGGCGCAGTAACAACACCGCGCACGACGCGCGTAAAAAGAGGACTATAATCACACAATGCGAAAATTTCGGCGGGACCACGCCAGGTCGTTTCCTACGGCAGGCTACAGTGGTCAAAAACAGCAGAAGACCACGCCAACGTCTTGTCAAAGGCAAAGCGTATCAGGTACGCTACCGACGCCTACAGATTTTATCAGATCTTTTTCTAGCAAAGAAAAAAACATCTCACTCCCATCAGGGGGGCCCATCTCGAGAGTCCCCAGGTGCTCACTCATCTGAAGATTAGCAAGGTGCTCGAGTGATCACTCGCACGCACTAGAGTCATAGGTGCTCCCTCACCTATGAACCCCCAACGTGCTCGAGTGACCACTCGCACCCTTAAGAGTCCCGGGTGCTCCCTCACCTCTGAAAGAAACTCAAAACAACTTTCGAGTAATCACTCGCAGAAGGATTCCTCGCCCGAGCACTCGAAACAAGCTCCGCGAGTGAGATGAGTGAACAGCTCACTTGATGATTTGTTCCAAGTGGGTGAAATGCTATAAGGCTCCGCGCCTCAAAAACACACCTATTCCTGGAACCACGACACACTGTGCCCAGATGCCACGCAAGACTAGCGTGTAGGTAAGACCCCGCTGCGAAGTTCGGCCGGGCTGGGACTTGCCGAAGAGCGATTTCACTCCCAACCTTTCCATGCGCTGCGCATGAAGTATAAAGCCGGGTGGACGCGCCTTAGGCTACGCAACCAACTGGCGGCAAATGAACACCGTAAGACCTGAAGCGGCCGGACTTTTGCTATGCTCCAGTATTCCAAGCTCATGTCAAGGGACATGGGTTTGATTGGGCGATCGCGGTATTTGCCACTAGCGCAATTCACCAAGGCTCGATCCGTCGACTCCTTGGGCCCTTTCTGCTTAGCATCCCTCGAAACAGGTTTTGTCATGGCCACCATGCTGCCAGCGACCGCGGGTGCACCGCGCATACAAGACACGGACGCATGAAGACGAACTCGAGTCCCTGCGCGACTCTTCGAGTCCCCCAGGCACTCGGGGGCTACTGACGAGGGGGTGACCCCACGACTCCTACTAATGGGCCTACCCGGTGTCATTGAAGGCCCACGGATCTACCGCCGGACTCGCCTTGGCCCGATTAGATGGCACCAACATTGGGAGTCCTCGACTGACAAGGAAGGTGCGGGGACTTGCCGTACAAGATAGGGTTAGATTACCTGTAATTGGAGATTGATTCCCCGAGACCTGGTCTACTATATAAAGGCCAGGAGGGGCAACACATAGAGGATCGAATAATACATCACCTGTAACCCTAGCCTAGAGCGCATCTGCTTTGGCATCCCATGTAACTTCTCCACAATCAATATATCGAGCAGGAAGTGTGTCCTCCTGTTTGCCGACGAGCTTATCGTCCAACCTGTGTCCTCTCCAACTAACCCAAGGTCCCTGACCATGGGATTTTCCGGGGCCGATCCTCGACAGTGGGGCAATCGATTATGTGGTGGACTACTCGGCGCGGTACAGGGCTGGAGCACCCCGGCCGCGCAGTGTGTCGCTGCAGGTCGGCAGTCATCGCCTCTTCATCGGCAGCTACCCCGAGGCATATCCCAGAGAGATTCGCATCTTCTTGTGCGCTACGGACCCGCTCTCGACCAGGGGCTGCAGTACAGCGCCCGGCAGAGAGGAGGGCCGAGTGCACGCCGCCGTCATGATGGCGGGAGCATCCTCATCAACCAACCGTGACCCTGCAAGTGCAGCAAGAAAGGCTAAGGAGGTAGCTGACGCTGCAGAGCGAATCGGCACCAGTGCGTTGCGGGATGTGTTATACACACCCGTGAACAGGAATGGTGATCCGGAGCAAGTGCACACAAAACTGGAGACAGCACGGCTCGCTCTGGCTCGCAGAGCTGAGCAAGTGCTGGCAGAAGAGCGCAGGCTGGGAGCCATCACAAGGGAGTACAACGCAGCGCATGCAGGACCGCGCCGGCCGATTGAGCCCGCAGTCCTGGAAGATCTGAGAAGCCGAGGCAGGGCAGTCAACCAGCAGCTGTCGGGAGCCGAGCAACCGGAGCGTCCGAGGAGGCCGGCGCAACCGGAGCAACCGGCGCAGTCAGCATTCGTCCAGAGGCCGACGTACAGCACGCCGGACAAGAACTTGAGAGCAGCCGAGCAGATAGCCCTTGAGCTAGAGGACCTGGAGGGTGATGAGCGGCGCGAGCAGTCGCGCCGAATGCGTGAGCTGATAGCAGTAGCAAAGGAGCAGAGGCTCGTTGCAATGGATCATCAAAATGCAGAACCTGGGGCGTCGAGAGGAACTGTGAGGCCGAATGCGGGAGCTAGCCAGCGACCGAATGCATCGCGCCAGAACAGACATCAGCCCGCACCATCTCGGCACGAGAGCAAGGTCAGAAGCAATCGGCCACCCCCAGCGGCAAGCAGAAGAGTCGAAGAGCCAGCTGTTAACAGCAGGCGCAATGACATGCCACAGCAATCGGCACCAAGACCAGCAATCAGCACCCGACTTGGCCCTCGCCAAATCGGCCAGAATGATGCAAGGCATCGCATTGAGCTCTTGGAGAAGGAGGCTCAGGAGGATGAAGAGGGAGAAACTGTCCCATCATGTTTTGGTCATCGTATTCGGACTGAAAAGTTTCCCAAAGGCTTCACGCTGCCGAGAGACACTCCCAAGTACAATGGTTCTGTGAAGCCTGAAGACTGGCTGTCCGATTACCTGACGGTGGTTCGCATTGCAGGAGGCAATCGGCGTGTAGCAGTCCGCTATGCACCTTTGATGCTGCAGGGTTCGGCTCGGACGTGGTTAAATAGTTTGCCCAAGGACAGTGTGAACTGCTGGGAGGACTTCACGAGTGCATTTATCCACAATTTCACAAGCACGTATGAGAGGCCCAACCTCCCGAGGCAGCTAGCTCTGTGTGTGCAAGGCAAAGATGAGCCCCTCTGAGATTACTTATCTCGGTGGATCAAGCTGAAGAATTCATGCGAAGGAGTCCATGAGATCCAGGCCATTTAGTACTTCACAGATGGATGCCTGGCCGATTCAATGTTGAAGCACAAGCTGCTACGCAAAGACTTCACGTCGCTCGCCGAGCTCATGAAGGTGGCAAATGCGTTCGCTATGTCCGATTCTGCGATGCGCCCTATCCAGCTCGGAGTTGGAGGTGTAATCCAGTCACCAGGGGCTCCGCAGTCGGACACAGGGAACCAAGGCCTTAGTCGGAAGGAAAGGAGAGAAAACAACCACAACAACAACAACAACAACAACAACCACAACCAGCAGAACAATGGCAAGCGCAAGGACGAGCAGCCCGATACTCAGTATGGCAGTCGGCAGGTGGCCGCTGTCCAGAATGAAGAAGATCCAGCGGCTGCAGGAGGCAGTCGGAAGATGAGACCAAATGTGAGACCCCCGGGGAAGATGAAGCCCAAGTACACATTCGAGGATATGCTGGACGCGCCGTGCAAGTTGCACAGCACGCCGGGCAGGCCGTCTGCGCACACCACTCGGCAGTGCGATTTTGTGAGAAGGATTGCGAAGGGAGAAGCTTTACCACCTCCACCCCCACCACCACCCCAGAACAGAGGACCACCTCAACAGCAGAACCAGTTCCCACAGCAAGATGCCGCCTACATGATTTTTACCAGCGAGTCCACAGACAAGGGCAGTCGGAGAGCCCGAGCTCAGGAGGTCAATGCCACTATGTCACCGATTCCCCAGTTTATGCATTGGTCCGAATGTCCTATATCCTGGGACAGAGCAGATCATCCCACCATTTTGCCGAATCCGGGCAACTATCCGTTGGTGGTGGACGCTCTGTTCGCAGGACCAAGGTTTTCATGCAAGTTCTCTAGAGTGCTCTTTGATGGAGGAAGCACAATCAACATTCTGTATAGAGATACAATGATCAAGCTAGGGCTTACAGAGAGGGACCTGGAGCGCAGTCGGACGACCTTCCATGGGATTGTTCCTGGATTGTCCTGCACCCCCATGGGTCGCATTCGGTTGGATGTTATATTTGGCACAGAAGAAAACTTCAGGAGAGAGCCGATTTGGTTTGAAGTCGCCGACCTCAGTAGTCCTTACCATGCTCTGTTGGGATTACCGGCGTTTGCCAAGTTCATGATCAACGCACAGCAGACATACCTCAAGATGAAGATCCCAGGGCCAAACGGCGTCATCACTGTCACCGGGGACTTCAGGAAGTCCCTCGAGTGCACATCCGCTGGCAGCAGTTTGGCTGATTCCCAAGTGGTCGAGACGGAGAAGCGTCAGCTCAGCAAGGTGATTGCAATGGCGCAAGCACAGAGCAAGAATCCACTTCCAGTCGGCCCAGCAAAGAGAGTAGATGAGGAATCGGCTTTTCAGTCGGCCAAGGACAGCAAGAAGATCGCTCTAGATCCCTCCGACTCAACCAAGTTTGTTGTAGTCGGAGCTGGACTTAGCGATAAATAGGAAAGCGAGCTCGTCGAGTTTCTCCATGAGAATCGGGACATCTTTGCATGGTCTCCACAAGACATGCCTGGTGTGCCGAGAGAACTCGCCGAGCACAAGCTGCACATTCGGCCAGGCTCGAAGCCGGTCAAGCAACCCCTGAGACGTTTTTCCGAAGACAAGAGAAGGGCAATCGGCGAAGAGATTGCGAAGCTGCAAGCTGCAGGTTTCATCATGGAAGTGTTTTACCCCGAGTGGCTGGCGAATCCAGTCCTCGTCATGAAGAAGAACAAGACCTGGCGCATATGTATAGATTACACTTGCCTGAACAAGGCGTGCCCAAAAGATCCGTTTGCTTTGCCCCGTATTGATCAAGTGATTGATTCTACGGCCGGCTGCGAGCTGTTGTCCTTTCTGGACGCTACTGCTGGCTATCACCAGATCAAACTTGTTGTGGAGGACCACATAAAAACTGCATTCATAACCCCTTTCGGGGCTTATTGCTATATCACTATGCCGTTTGGTCTGAAGAATGGAGGCGCCACTTATCAACGCACAATTCAGAGATGCACACACTCTCAGCTCGGCAGAAATCTCCACGTTTACGTGGATGACTTAGTGGTGAAATCGGAAAAAGGAGGCACACTATTAGATGACCTGAGGGAAACATTTGCAAACTTGAGAACTTTTCAGATCAAGCTCAACCCGGAGAAGTGCGTGTTTGGAGTCCAAGCCGGCAAGCTCTTGGGATTTCTCGTTTCCGAGAGAGGAATCGAATGCAATCCCGAGAAGATAGCGGCAATAGAGCGCATGGAACAACCCAAGACCCTGAAGCAAGTACAGAAGTTCACCGGTTGCCTCGCGTCACTCAGCCGATTCCTCAGTCGGCTGGGTGAGAAAGCAATCCCGTTGTACCAATTGATGAAGAAGACAGAGAAGTTCACCTGGACCCCCCAAGCAAGTGAAGCATTCCGAGAGCTCAACCACATGCTCTCCACAGCACCGATTCTGGCTGCCCCGATTGAGAAGGAGCCAATGATGTTATACATTGCAGCAACCAATCGGGTGATCAGTGCAGTTATGGTGGTGGAGCGGCCTGAGAAGGGCAAGGCACAGCAAATTCAGCGACCAGTGTATTACATCAGCGAAGTGCTCTCGGCATCCAAGCAGAACTACCCTCATTATCAGAAGATGTGCTATGGAGTGTACATGGCAGCCAAGAGATTGAAGCCATACTTTCAAGCTCACTTGATCACCGTCGTCAGCTCGGCTCCACTGGCCGATATCATGGGAAGCAGAGATGCAACCGGAAGAGTGGCAAAATGGGCGATTGAAGTCGCTACCCATGGCATCCAGTATGAGCCGAGAACGGCAATCAAGTCAGAAGCATTGGCCTATTTCCTGGTGGACTGGGCTGAAACTCAGTACATGCCACAGCTCCTAGGGTTAGATTTCTGGCGAATGCACTTTGACGGCTCCAAGATGAAGAGTGGCCTAGGGGCTGGTGTGGTACTCACTTCACCAAGAGGAGATCAACTGCAATATGTGCTCCAGATTCACTTTGCAGCATCAAACAATGTCGCTGAGTACGAAGCCCTTGTGCATGGTATCAAGCTTGCCAAGGAAATCGGTATTCGGAATATTGAGTGTTTTGGTGACTCCGATTTGGTTGTACAGCAATGCACAGGCACCTGGGATGCAAAGGACGCAAACATGGCAAGCTATCGCTTCCTGGTGCAGCAGATCAGCGGGTACTTTGAAGGCTGCGAGTTCCATCATGTGCCAAGAGCAAACAATGAGGCAGCAGATGCGTTGTCCAAGCTCGGCTCAACAAGGCAGGCTATCCCACCAGGTGTGTCTTTAGAGCACATCAAGAAGCCATCCATCATACCATCCCCAGAGTCCGAGTCCATTTTTATCTCGGAGACCAACCTTGAAGCATTGAAGAAGGCAAAAGAAGCTCAACCGGCAAAACTTGCAACCGTGAAGAAGCAGTCCAGCGCCCAAGGTATCTCGGAAACAGCACCAGGGGCTGCCGATTGCGAGCCAGGGGCTGCCAAAGGGTGTGAGAAGAGCAAAGCCAAAGGGAAGCAAGCAGAGGCTGCACCAGAAGGCACAACCTCCGAAGAGCCAATGACGTCAGAAATTGCCGATTGCAATGATGAAGCTCCAGCTCCAGACGAGAAGTCGACACCAGGGGCTGCCGAGTGCGTGCCAGGCGCCGCAATCGGCAGTTCAGGGGCAGAGGTCGAAATGATAGAAGTCCAAGAGGCCGAGATCCAGGAGGCCAGTGGCCAAGGAACTGAGATTCAAGAAGAGGTCCCACCCCAGCATGCAGTAGTAATGGTAGTGGTCAGTGCGCCATCATGGGCACAGCCGATTCGACATTTCCTGGCAGACGGAGTCCTCCCAGAAGACGAAGCAGAGTCACGGCAAATCAGCCGCCGATCTTGGGCATACACAATAATCAACAATGAGCTAGTGCGCAAGAGTGCAACTGGTATCCTTCAGAGATGTTTAGAAGAGGACAGAGGCTTGGAGCTGCTCAGAGACATTCATCAAGGTGAATGCGGTCATCATGCATCTGCAAAGGCCATTGCCAGCAAAGCTTTCCGACATGGTTTCTACTGGCCGACTGCGCTCACAGCGGCTGAGAATTTGGTGAAGTACTGCAAGGGTTGTCAGCGGTTCAAGGCAAGAAGTCATCAGCCAGCATCGGCACTGAAGACAATCCCAATAGCATGGCCGTTTGCAGTATGGGGTTTGGACATGGTTGGACCGTTCAAGAGAGCTCGCAGTGGCATGACACATCTTCTAGTTGCAGTGGACAAGTTTACCAAGTGGATTGAGGCCAGACCGATCAAGAATTTGGATGGTCCGACTGCGGTTCGGTTTGTGGCCGATATTGTGTGCAGATATGGTGTGCCTAACAGCATCATCACCGACAACGGCACAAATTTTGCGAAGGGGGCGCTGGCGCGATATGTTGGATATGTGCCCTAGAGACAAATTAATAAAGATATTTGTCACATATCCGTTTTGTTCATAATACGTTTTATACTGTGCTATAACTGTATTACTTGGAAATACTAATACAGGTGTAGTATAAAACATGGTCCGTAGTTTAACTCGGGTAAACTATCTCATTGGGCAATTGATTGATCAAGCTTTCCTGATCATGGAGACACTTAAGTCCATTGACAATGAGGTCATATCATTAGGGGAATGATGTGATGGACAGACACCCACCTAAAGTAATGCAATGTGATCGAGTCACATAGTTCAGCGTTGCTATGACTTTGTAACGTATGGCTTAGTCCTTAGACCGTAATGATCATACGTAATCACGATCTATGAGGAGACTTTGATTTGTATCCCACCGCCTGACTGAAATATGCTGGCTATAACGGTGCACTTTGGGTATTCCGAAATAGATGGTTGATGAGTATGTTAATAGATCAAAGCGGGATTTGTCAGTCCTTATGACAGGACAGGTACTCTGGGCCCACTCGGTGATATTGTATCAACCCCTTGCAAGGACGTGACTAGGTCACAAGAGATGCAATGATCATGGACGAGAGAAGTTGTTTGTCGTGAACGAGATGTGAACACGGTATGTTGGATACCGACGATCAAACCTCGGACAAACAAAGTACCGCAGCACAAAGGGATTACGTCGTATCGTTAAAGGTTTCCAAAAGCGATCGAAGCTCATTCGATGGAAGCGCAGGGGCTGTCAAGGATTGTAACCAGGTCCAACTGACTAGTCATTGGTCAATGAGAAGAGTCTCGACCATGTCTGCTGTTTCCCGGACCGTTAGGGTGTTACACTTAAGGACAATCGATGCATAGGACAGTTACGGGATCAATCGGTGAAATAGGAGAAATCACCGGAATAGTTCCGGAGGAGGACGGAATGGTTTCCGGACATTTTGAATAGTTCAAAATAAAGTTTAATTGTTTTAATAATGTTTTTATTATTTAATTATCTGAATTAAATATTTAAAACTTATTAAATAATTAAAAATAATGGAAAAAGGCTATATGGGCCCTTGGGGCCCATTAGGGGAGGAGGGGGTTCCCCCCCTTGGGCTTGGCGCCAAGGGGTGGGGCCCAACCCCCCCTTGGCCGGCGCACCCCTCCCCCCTTGGGGGTTTAGTCCCACATGGGGGAGGGAAGAGGGATCACACCCCCCCCCCTTGGCCTTTATAAGGAGGGGTAGACCCCCCTTTTTCCACACAACTTGAATCTCCTTCTGCTTCCTTCTCCATTTCCGGAAGTGGACTCCCCTTGTTAGGAGTCTGCACCAGGATTGGAGTTCTCCACCATAAGGCAGGCCGTCGCTCTGCCGGAGTCGGGATCCGTAGCCGTCTTTCTTCCGCTGCTCGCCTGGTTCGGATCCCGGGAGGAACGTCGATTGTACCGTACGTGTATAGTCTCTTCGAGGCACTACACCTGTGGTGCTGCTTTGTCGCTGGAGGTTTGCCGGGAGTCATCCTCGCCGGTGGTGGTCTTCTACACGACAGGGAGGTCGTAGTTCTGAGTCTACGCCAACCACGTTCGCAAGAACGTTTCCCTCTTTCGGTCTTCAAAGGTATGAACACCGATTCCCTCCGTTACTTTACATCGCCATAGCATAGATCTTGGGTTCGGGTACCGTAGGTGTGAAAAATTTGTGTTTTCTGCCCCGTATCCCAACAGTGGTATCAGAGCTAGCTATGCGTAGATGTATTGTACGGATAGAACACATCTAGGATGTGGGCATCGAATCTTCATTCGTTACCCTCCCACGTGTACTCATTCAGCATTGCGGCAATGTTTGATGAAGCGGCCCCCGACCGACCTTACGCGTTTACGCGAGACTGTTTCCACGCTTGACATATGGCTTGTACCATATAAAGTGGCTGGGGGGGGTGTCTGTCTCTCTGCATTAGCGATGCGAAGATGTTTGCAACGGAGGGCCCCGACAGGGGTGTAATAGAGACGAATGAGAGACGGTGTTGTGGCATGTTTTTCGCAGGATAGAAATTGGTTCTCTCTCTCTCGAAACCCCTAGCAGCCACGTAAAACTTGCACAAGCTAAAGTAGAAAGACGTTTTAACTTTGCTTTGCATGAAGGGGGATCATAGGTAGTATGATTTAAAGTTTTACTTCCTGTTTTATGCTAGTATGCTAGATATATCGACGGTAGCACGAAATAGGACCATCTCTCACAATACCAAAATTGTGTTCTCCCTTTTGATGGGCACCACCTGGAAGGTTCTCCCATATGGCTTGATGCTCCGTACATACCGGAGTTTTCCTACATATTCAACGGAGCTCGCATGAGGTTGGGTTCGGCGAGCCTGGCATATGCAGATATGGCCTTGCCTGAACAGCTAACATCAAGGTTCGATTGGCAGGCTTGACGTATGTAGATACGGGCCTGGAACATAGAAGACCGAAAGGTCGAGCACGAGTCACATGCCTGATGTGATTGGCTTTGAGGCCTACCTGGTTTGCATACTGGGCCGTACATATCGGGGGAGGTATGGGGGCTGGGATTGTGTAATCACTTAGTTAAATTGAGAGGTGTTTCTCTAAGTGGGAGCTTTCTAGAATTTTGAGATTAAATTGAAACTCCACATTATGAACAAAAGTCTAAATTGTATCATTGTGAATCCAACCTTGTAGATGGCAGCACCTCGCCCCTCGTTCAACTTAGGATCATTCCTAGAGAAAGATAAGCTAAAAACAGATGGGACAAACTTCACCAACTGGTTCCGCACCCTGAGGATTCTCCTCGTTCCCCTCAAAATGGCATACATACTAGAGGACGCACTAGGTGACGCACCAGCAGATGATGCCAGTCAGGACGAGAAGAATGTCTATCTCTCCAGGACTGATGATTACAACCTTGTCCAGAGTGGCATGCTCTACTCCATGGAGGCTGAGCTGCAGAAACGCTTTGAGAGGATGGGTGCATATGAGATTATCACCGACCTCAAGGCGGTCTTCTCACCTCAAGCCAGGGCTGAACGGTACGAGGCTTCTGAAGCCTTCTTCTCAGCAAAGATGGACGAGCACGGCAGCGTGAGTGAGCACGTGGTCAAAATGTCCGGCTACGTTCAGCGCTTGAATGCTCTGGAATGTCAGATTCCAGATGAACTTGCGGTTGATAGGGTGTTGCAGTCGCTTCCCCCTAGCTACAAAGGCTTTGTGCTGAACTACAACATGCAGGGGATGACCAAAACCCCTTCTGAGTTGTTCGCCATGCTAAAGAGCGTTGAGGTTGAGATCAAGAAGGAGCACGCCGTCTTCATGGTCAACAAGACCACTGACTTCAAGAATTCAAGCAGACGGGAGAAGGCCAGGAGAGGTGGCCCTAAGAGGGATGGCAAGTCAGTTGCCGCTCCTCCCAAGGCACCCAAGCCTAAACTCGGAGTGGAGTGCTTCTACTGCAAAGGTGAAGGTCACTGGAAGCGCAACTATCCCAAGTACCTAAAGGACAAGGAGGCTGGCAAGGTCGCCAAGAGACACGAAGGTATATTTGATATAAATATTGTTGATCTTCTCTTGACAAGCGCCGGGAACACATCCTGGATATTTGATACAGGATCTGTCGCTCATATTTCTAATTCCATTCAGGGACTAAGGAATAGGAGACGCTTGGTCAAGGATGAAGTGACGATGCGCGTGGGGAATGGCTGCCAGATTGAAGTCTTGGTGGTCGGCACGAAGCATCTTAGTCTCCCTTCGGGATTGGTTTTAGTTCTGAATAAATGTTACTATGTACCCGCGTTGAGTGTGAACATCGTGAGTGGCTCTTGCTTGAAGCGAGACCACTATTCTTTTAAGTCTGATACAATTGGTTGTTCGATTTATAAGGATGATATTTTTTATGTTCACGCACCGGAGTCGCATGGTTTATTCATACTTAATCTCGATGGTGACGTGAGTCACATTAACAATATTGAGGCCAAAAGATTGAAGAATAATGAAGATCACATGATGATGTTGCATTGCCGACTTGGTCATATTGGTGTAAAACGCATGGAGAAGCTCCATAAGGATGGACTTCTTAAGTCATTGGATTTTGGATCCCTTGATACATGTGAACAATGCCTCATGGGCAAAATGACAAGGACTCCATTCAATGGTGTGATGGAGCGTGCGGATGTCTTATTGGGGATCATACACACGGATGTATGTGGACCCATGAACGTCCCCACTAGCAATGATCTTCGTTACTTCGTGACCTTTACTGATGACTTGAGTAGATATGGGTATATTTACTTGATGAAGCACAAGTCTGAAACCTTTGAAAAGTTCAAGGAATTTCAGAATGAGGTCGAAAATCAACTCGGAAGAAAAATCAAGCACCTTCGATCGGATCGAGGTGGCGAGTATTTGAGTCACGAGTTTGGCAATCATCTGAAGTCTTGTGGCATAGTACCACAGCTTACGCCGGCAGGTACACCTCAGAGAAACGGTGTGGCTGAGCGACGTAATCGAACCCTAATGGATAGTGTACGATCGATGATGTCTCATACTGATTTGCCTGTGTCATTCTGGGGGGTATGCATTAGAAACCGCCATTCATATTCTTAATAGGGCACCATCCAAATCCGTAAAGACAACACCATTTGAAGAATGGTATGGCACTAAACCTGAGTTGTCTCACCTGAAGATTTGGGGTTGTGAGGCTTATGTTAGGAAACTACAGCCTGACAAACTTGAATCCAAGGCGGATAAGTGCATCTTTGTGGGCTATCCCAAGGAAACTTGTGGGTACACCTTCTACAACAAGTCTGACAGCAAAACGTTTGTTGCCAAGACGGGACACTTTCTTGAGAAGGAGTTTCTCGCGAAAGAGTTGAGTGGGAGGAAAATAGACCTCGATGAAGTAACTGACCAATCACTCCAATTGGATGAAATGGCTACGGAATTTGTTCTGGAACCATCTTCCACAGTGGGAGTTGAAGAGAATGGCCAGAACGACATTCATAACGATCATGACATTAATGATGATCATGATGAGAATGAAGAGGAACCTTTTATGCCCCGTAGGTCATCAAGAGTCCGTCAACCTACTGAGTTTTACGGACAGCTTGTGAATGCAATCTCGGCTGATGAGTCGGATGAACCTACGAGTTACAAAGAAGCAATGGAGGGACCCGAGTCCGAGAAATGGCTTGAAGCCATGAAATCCGAAATAGACTCCATGTACACCAACAAAGTATGGACTTTGGTGGATATTCCCGAGGACCGCAAGGCCGTCGAGAATAAATGGATTTTCAAGAAAAAGACTGACGCATACGGAAACGTATCTGTCTACAAAGCTCGACTTGTCGCGAAGGGTTTCCGACAAATTCAAGGAGTTGACTACGAGGAGACGTTCTCTCCTAGAGCGATGATAAAGTCTATTCGGATCCTACTAGCAATAGCTGCATATCATGATTACGAGATATGGCAGATGGATGTGAAAACTGCATTCCTAAATGGCAACATTGAGGAAGAGTTGTATATGATGCAACCAGAGGGGTTTGTCGATCCAAGGAACGCTGGTAAGGTTTGCAAGCTTCAACGGTCCATCTATGGGTTGAAGCAAGCATCTCGGAGCTGGAATCTTCGATTTGATGAGGTCATTAAAGCTTTTGGATTTGTCCAAAACGTCGAAGAGTTCTGCGTCTATAAGAAACTGAGTGGGAGCTCTGTAGCATTCCTTGTGTTATATGTAGATGACATATTACTAATAGGGAACGATAAGAAATTCTTAGAGGAAGTGAAGGAATATCTGAATGGACAATTTTCCATGAAGGACCTAGGTGAAGCTGCGTACATACTGGGGATTAAGATCTATAGGGATAGACCTAATCGACGGTTGACCTTGAGTCAGAATACTTATATTGACAAGATATTGAAAAGGTTCAGTATGGATAACTCCAAGAGAGGCCTCTTGCCAGTTATAAAAGGTGTCAAATTAAGCGTGACTCAATGCCCAACCACAGCAAAAGAGAAGGAGGAGATGTCCTCAAAGCCCTATGCCTCAGCCATAGGTTCTCTCATGTATGCTATGTTATGTACCAGACCGGATTTAGCGTTGGCCATTAGTATGACTAATCGCTACCAGAGTAATCCGGGAATGGCTCACTGGACAGCAGTAAAGAACATCCTTAAGTACTTGAGAAGAACCAAGGATCTCTTTCTCGTTTATGGAGGAGTTGATGAGGAGCTCACCGTAAAGAATTACGTTGACGCAAGCCTCGGCTCAGACCTAGATGACTCGAAATCCCAGACGGGATATGTTTTCATGTTGAACGGAGGCGCGATTAGCTGGAGGAGCGGCAAACAGTCAGTCGTCGCTCAATCTTCAATGGAGTCGGAGTATATTGCTGCTTGCGAAGCGTCAAACGAGGCGCTGTGGCTGAAGAAGTTCGTGATCGAGCTTGGCGTCTTTCCCAGTTGCACTGACCCCGTGGGAATCTTCTGCGACAACACGGGTGCCATTGTTAACGCGAAGGAGCCAAGAACTCACTCTACAGCCAAGCACATCCTCCGAAAGTTCCATGTGACGCGAGACTACGTCAGGGATGGACACACTAGGATTCACAAGATACATACGGATCTGAACACAGCAGACCCGATGACTAAACCTCTTCCACAGGGTAAGTTTGAAGAACACCGAGAGACCATTGGTATTAGATACATACCTGATGTAAACTAGTGTAATTTGTACTCTAGTGAAAGTGGGAGACTGTTGGATATGTGCCCTAGAGACAAATTAATAAAGATATTTGTCACATATCCGTTTTGTTCATAATACGTTTTATACTGTGCTATAACTGTATTACTTGGAAATACTAATACAGGTGTAGTATAAAACATGGTCCGTAGTTTAACTTGGGTAAACTATCTCATTGGGCAATTGATTGATCAAGCTTTCCTGATCATGGCGACAATTAAGTCCATTGACAATGAGGTCATATCATTAGGGGAATGATTTGATGGATAGACACCCACCTAAAGTAATGCAATGTGATCGAGTCACATAGTTCAGCGTTGCTATGACTTTGTAACGTATGGCTTAGTCCTTAGACCGTAATGATCATACGTAATCACGATCTATGAGGAGACTTTGATTTGTATCCCACCGCCTGACTGAAATATGCTGGCTATAACGGTGCACTTTGGGTATTCCGAAATAGATGGTTGATGAGTATGTTAATAGATCAAAGCGGGATTTGTCAGTCCTTATGACAGGACAGGTACTCTGGGCCCTCTCGGTGATATTGCATCAACCCCTTGCAAGGACGTGACTAGGTCACAAGAGATGCAATGATCATGGACGAGAGAAGTTGTTTGTCGTGAACGAGATGTGAACACGGTATGTTGGATACCGACGATCAAACCTCAGACAAACAAAGTACCGCAGCACAAAGGGATTACGTCGTATCGTTGACGGTTTCCAAAAGCGATCGAAGCTCATTCGATGGAAGTGCAGGGGCTGTCAAGGATTGTAACCAGGTCCAACTGACTAGTCATTGGTCAATGAAAAGAGTCTCGACCATGTATGTTGTTTCCCGGACCGTTAGGGTGTTACACTTAAGGACAATCGATGCATAGGACAGTTACGGGATCAATCGGTGAAATAGGAGAAATCACCGGAATAGTTCCGGAGGAGGACGGAATGGTTTCCGGACATTTTGAATAGTTCAAAATAAAGTTTAATTGTTTTAATAATGTTTTTATTATTTAATTATCTGAATTAAATATTTAAAACTTATTAAATAATTAAAAATAATGGAAAAAAGGCTATATGGGCCCTTGGGGCCCATTAGGGGAGGAGGGGGTTCCCCCCCCCTTGGGCTTGGCGCCAAGGGGTGGGGCCCAACCCCCCCTTGGCCGGCGCACCCCTCCCCCCTTCGGGGTTTAGTCCCACATGGGGGAGGGAAGAGGGATCACACCCCCCCTTGGCCTTTATATAGAGGGGTAGACCCCCCTTTTTCCAGACAACAATTAATCTCCTTCTTCTTCCTTCTCCTTTTCCGGAAGTGGACTCCCCTTGTTAGGAGTCTGCACCAGGATTGGAGTTCTCCACCATAAGGCAGGCCGTCGCTCTGCCGGAGTCGGGATCCATAGCCGTCTTTCTTCCGCTGCTCGCCTGGTTCGGAGCCCGGGAGGAACATCGATTGTACCGTACGTGTATAATCTCTTCGAGGCACTACACCTGTGGTGCTGCTTCGTCGCTGGAGGTTTGCCGGGAGTCATCCTCGCCGGTGGTGGTCTTCTACACGACAGGGAGGTCGTAGTTCTGAGTCTACGCCAACCACGTTCGCAAGAACGTTTCCCTCTTTCGGTCTTCAAAGGTATGAACACCGATTCCCTTCGTTACTTTACATCGCCATAGCATAGATCTTGGGTTCGGGTACCGTAGGTGTGAAAAATTTGTGTTTTCTGCCCCGTATCCCAACAAGATATGCATCTCAGCAGGGCATTCGGCTTGATCTGGCATTTGTGGCGCACCCGCAATCAAATGGTCAAGTCAAAAGAGCAAATGGACTAATCCTATCGGGTATCAGGCCCAGATTGGTGGAACCACTTGAGAGAGCACCCGGAGCGTGGATTGAAGAGCTCCCTGCAGTATTGTTCAGTTTGAGGACCACACCAAACAGGTCGACTGGATTCACTCCTTTCTTCCTGGTGTATGGTTCAGAAGCAGTCATCCCATCCGACATCGAATTTGATTCACCTCGGCATGCCCTGTACACCGAAGAAAAAGCCAGATTGGCACGAGAAGACGGCATCGACCTCAAAGAAGAAGCTTGTCTGTTGGCCTTGTCCAGGTCAGCAGTCTACCAGCAGAAATTGCGGCACTACCACAGCAAGAAGATTCGTCCTCTCGCTTTCCGAGAGGGATACATGGTGCTACGCCGAATTCAGAAGTCAGACGGACAGCACAAGCTATCCTCACCTTGGGAAGGGCCATTCGTCATCAGCCGAGCGCTCAAGAACAACTCCTATTATCTGATCGACTGCACCAAGGGCACTCAGCACAAGGACACGTCAGGAGCAGAGACAGAGCGGCCGTGGAACGCCGAGTTGTTATGTCCGTTCTATAGTTGAGCGACAGAAACTTATGTAAGCCATTCGGCAAACAATCAGTAAAAGTTATCATGCCTCTGAAAAAGAGCATTCGATTACCTTTGCATAATTTCATTCGAAGAGCTAGCCTCAATCGGCGACGCTCAGTCATACCCGAGGGGTGTATAACACACCCGGGGACTGACCGACCACGAGGTCAAGCGAATAGGCCATCGAGGCACGGGGACTGCGGGCTGGCACTCAACTCGGCACTTAGCTCAAGTGCAAATCACTAAAAGGCTTGTGGCATTGAGAAGGGTCGCATTTGAGGCAGCTGGCAGTACGAATTCCCGGGAAACAATTCGAAACGCGCCACTAAGGGCATATTCGATAAAACAAAGTTACCGATTGCGCCGCGAACCAAGGCGTCGAGCCCGGTAGCGAGCAATCGGCGCCTACTGTCGCAGAATCCTTTGCGTTAAATCTTGTTGTGTAAAAAATGAAAAACTTATCGAACCTTGGCTGGTAATCTACCGTTGATCCGATTGCAGACCGCATGACGGCAGCAAGGTTGACACGGTAGACATCCCCAAGTTCAGCCGATAAAGGAAACCGACAAAGACGCAAAGTTGATCGCACAAGTAAAAGCAAAGACCAAGCAATCGGATTGCATCAGAAATAGCAGGCCCAAGGCCGAATAAGTTCATTACATCGAGGTCACACCCAGTGGGTGTCGACAGAATTAAAATTATGTCTTACAAGCAGATAGTCAGAAGACAAAATAAGATAAAACCGATCCAGTATCGGCAAGCTACAGCAAGTAACATAGTTGGCAGCATGGCTCAGGAAGTCGGAGGCACGAAGCTAGAAGACGGAGCAGTCGGATCCGATTGCGCTTCAGAAGAGGTGGCACCAGTCCGCTTGGATTTCGGAGATGTTTGAGATGAGCCGCTATCAGAAAGCTTCTCGGCCAGGCCAGAGATTGAAGGTGCAGCGAGCGGATTCCCTCCCTCGTCGAGATACGGAGTGTACTCGTATGAAGAAAACCAATTCACCATGTTGCTGGCTAGCCGATTCACTTCGGTATAAGTCTTCTCAAGCAGGTCGAAGGCATTGTCTCGGAGGCTGTAGAGTTGGGAGAGCTTCACCTGAGGGTACCAGCTCAGCACGGTCTGGAGGGCCGTTTCCGCGCCAGTCCGACCTGCAGAGTTCAGTAGGACGTCGATCCGACGTGGGATGGCCTTCAGGAGAGTCCGAGTCTGTTCAGTGGTAGCATTTGGAGCCTCCCCCTTGTCAGAGTCCTCTTCATCTTGTGTTTCAACCTCACGGGTCCCGGCGGAGGAGCCAGCGGCAGATTTCATTTTTTGGAGTCCAACCTTAAGCTCAGTCGGTGACCACAGTGATTCAGCAATTTTCAGGATTCCGAGCTTGAAGGACAAGGCAATTCCCTTGATAACAGGAATGCGGGTTTCGGTACCAATTAGATATTCATGCCGAGTCCAAACGTTATGTTCAAGTTGGCAGGTCCCTCAGGCGGCAACAGTTTCTTCTCGGGACTTGGCTACGGCCGCGTAGGCAGCTGCTTCAGACTCGGGCCAAGCTTCTGTGTCGCGAAAGAGAGTATGAGCAACAAGATAAAAGAGGAAAGCAATCGGAAAATGCACTCGGACGCAGGAAACACTCACCGCTAAGTAGGACGTCCATCTCGGTCATTGTCTCGCAGAAGCCTTTGGCTCGGCGGCGCAGTCGGGTGGTGTCCTCGTAGCTGCGTTTCTCCAGTTCTTCAAATTTGGCGACGTGTTCATCACGAGCTCGCCGAATGGAGTCGCGTGCAGCAACTGCTTCGTCCCTCTCAGCTTGCAAGGCTTCTCGGGCGGCGACGGCAGCATCTCACTCAGCAAGGAGACCATCACCAGTAGCCGTCACGGCAGCTATGTCGGCCAGATGTTTTCTTTCGAGGGCAGCCATCTCAGAGCGAAGGTTTTGGATAGTCCGATTTAGATCGGTTTCTACCCCCTGCAGTCGGGTCGCTTCCTCCTTGGCTTTGGCGAGTGCTGGGCCATGTTGGCTGAGTTCTGCAGTCAATTCAGCAATTCGGCCCTGAAGGTCATCTACCATGGGAATAGAAGCTAGAAGAGAGCATGAAGATATGAGTACAAGAGTAGTTGTTAATCGGAGAGAAGACAGAAATGGTATAGAGGTTACCTTTCAGCTTGGTGATCTCGGCCGATTGATTGTTGACCTGCAGCTGGGCCTGGGCGAGAGTTCGGAGGCTGGCGGTGTAAGCATCAAGAAGCTTTTCGAAGACCTCGTGCCTTTCTTCCATAACAGCCTGAGAGGAATAGCAAGATGGAGTTAGAAATACAGCAGTCAGCAGAAGATCCGATTCGATTGCAAGCAATCGGCCCGAATCTCGGGGACTACACCCAGTGGGTGCGCTTGTGCACACCCACCGGAAGAAAAGTCTCCCGATTGAAGGAAGGCAAAAGGTAAAACGAAAAGTATGAAAGATCCGAACCGATTGCAACCAATCGGCCCGAATCTCGGGGACTACACCCAGTGGGTGCGCTTGCGCGCACCCACCGGAAGAAAAGTCTCCCAATTGAAGGAAGGCAAAAGGTAAAACGAAAAGTATGAAAGATCCGAACCGATTGCAACCAATTGGCCCGAATCTCGGGGACTACACCCAGTGGGTGCGCTTGCGCGCACCCACCGGAAGGAAAGTCTCCCGAGTAAAGGAAGGACATAAAAGGAAAGTCAAGAGTTTACCATGTGATGAGAGGTGAGATGTTGGAGGTCCCGAGCAAGGGCATCAGCAAATTCGTTTACCCGACTGAGAGTGGTCGTCAGAGGGTCCTGAGGGCCGGAGCGGATCCAACGCGCAGAGATCGATTCGCGGGAGCAGCAGAGAGCTTCGCACGGAGCGGCAATGGCGCAGAGGAACGAGAGCTAGAGGTTGAAGATGGCGTTTGGAAGAAGGAAGAGGCGAAGGCCCTCCCCTGTGGCTTATATGGGCGGTGGGGGAGGGGAGTGGGATGCATCTGCGGCTGTGTGGCTTGGTGTGGCCTAGGGCACAGGAAGGGCAACCGGCAAACCAGCACAAAGAATCCTGGCACGGGGGGCGAGGCGTGCGACGAGGGGGTCAGGACCTGCAGTTATGTCAAGTCGCGCGTGGGTCGTGGGTCCCGGCTCATTGATCACATCCCGGAAGAATCGGAGGTAACCGTTGGAATGAAATCGGCGAAAGATGTCTTTCTCGAAAAAGTGAAGACACGAATTTGGAGCAAACCAAATCCAATCGGACAAAGATTTTGCCGGCCGAGTGTGATCTCCGATTCAGTCGACAAACTCGGAATGACGCACTCGATGAGGCCATAGCAGTCGGAGGATATCAAGAGAGAGATTAAAAACTGCAAAGGCCCCGCGGTCAAGCGACCGTGGGACCTTTACAGCTTTAGGGGCTACTGTCGGGGGATTGGTACCTGGGTAGGCTAACCCAAGCGGAAGCAACCTTTCAAGACAAGGATGGACCGATTGGTCCGCAGCTGGGCCGAGCTGGGCAGATGTACGGCCGATTATTCCAAGGCAATCAGCCGTACCGAATGCCAGCAGTCAGCCCAGGCGCAATCGGTCCACCCTTCCTTCACCAAGATGATCGTCCGGTTGGTCCGCAGCTGGGTCGAGATAGGCACTTGGAAGGCCGATTGCCCAGAGCAATCGACCTTACCAAGAACTAACAGTCGGCCCAGGCGCAATCGGAACAACCTATTACCCTTGGAGGAAGTCGACCCCGATGCCAGTCAGGGGTATGATTACGAGGTCATAAATGCCATATCCCGAGATATCTGGGTAGCAGGAAGGCCAAGCCATGTCGAAGATCTGGTGGAGATACGGTGTCAACCTCTCCGCCGATTCCGCGGACAGGGCGACAAGACCGCACCTCCTAGCTCCACTGTTCATCCCTAGGTCCTACGGGTCTACAGCATGGGCCGCCGCTCGTAGGCTCCGGATCACCCGGAGAGGAGCAGTCGGTGGGCCCAGGCCGAGTAGAGGATGACAGCTGGGCCCATTCGGCAGTGAAGTTACCGAAGTACCCTGGACTCACACTATAAGAGCAGCGTGGGGGACGATCTGCACTAGTAGCACCATTACTCATTCCCCCTCAGTTCATTCACTACTAGTAGTTACTCCTCAGGGAAGCAGGAGAGAGCCTTGCCCACGGCGGCGGCACTCACCTTCCCCTGAGAAGATAGAGAAGCAGTTATTGTAGCCAGATCATTGATATACAAGAGACAAGCAGGAGTAGGGGTGTTATCTCTCCGGAGAGCCCCGAACCTGGGTACATCGTGGTGTCCTCACCGTGTTTGTGCCCAACCCGATTCCGGCACCATCGACATTCTCTCCCTCGCGTTTTCCCCTCACTTTAGCCATCCCATGGCATCTGACGTCACATATCGACGACACCCCGTGTTCCCCTTCGACCGCTGCATCGATCTGCAAAAGATGGCGAGCAAGGCGCCTCCGTAGCCGACGAATTCGAGCTCGAGCCACCGCCGGAGCCGAAGGAGATCGACGACGATTGCCTCGCCGTCAATCCCTCCCAGCTCAAGCCGTCACCGCCGTTGAACTCCTGGTGAGCAGGCGGTTCAAACCCCTCTCTTCCCGCCCCCTATTTCTGCCCCTGTCACGATCTGCCATGAGGGCCGAGGTGCAGCGCCGCCGTGCTCGTCGACGGTGAGTCTCCGCTAAGCTTTCATCGCTGCCACCGTCTCCTTCGCGTTCCCCGTGCTACACTGCTCCGTTTGCACCTGTCCCCGCTCCAAATGGTGCTCTGTGGCGAGGTTCACCTCATTCACTACTAGTAGTTACTCCTCAGGGAAGCAGGAGAGAGCCTTGCCCACGGCGGCGGCACTCACCTTCCCCTGAGAAGATAGAGAAGCAGTTATTGTAGCCAGATCATTGATATACAAGAGACAAGCAGGAGTAGGGGTGTTATCTCTCCGGAGAGCCCCGAACCTGGGTACATCGTGGTGTCCTCACCGTGTTTGTGCCCAACCCGATTCCGGCACCATCGACATTCTCTCCCTCGCGTTTTCCCCTCACTTTAGCCATCCCATGGCATCTGACGTCACATATCGACGACACCCCGTGTTCCCCTTCGACCGCTGCATCAATCTGCAAAAGATGGCGAGCAAGGCGCCTCCGTAGCCGACGAATTCGAGCTCGAGCCGCCGCCGGAGCCGAAGGAGATCGACGACGATTGCCTCGCCGTCAATCCCTCCCAGCTCAAGCCGTCACCGCCGTTGAACTCCTGGTGAGCAGGCGGTTCAAACCCCTCTCTTCCCGCCCCCTATTTCTGCCCCTGTCACGATCTGCCATGAGGGCCGAGGTGCAGCGCCGCCGTGCTCGTCGACGGCGAGTCTCCGCTAAGCTTTCATCGCTGCCACCGTCTCCTTCGCGTTCCCCGTGCTACACTGCTCCGTTTGCACCTGTCCCCGCTCCAAATGGTGCTCTGTGGCGAGGTTCACCTCAAGCCGGTGGCGCCGCCGCCGCAAAACTTGACGTCGGCATCACTCCGGTGCCCCCCGATGATGTTGAGGTGCTCGAGGAGATGCGCGCGACCAAGAGAAGTCGTCTGGTGGTCGCAGCTCTTCAAATGGACGCCGGAATCGTCCTCCCGTGTGTGCGCCGCCGCGTCTGGTGACGCCGGCAGCCCGCCGACGTGGCAGTGATTAGGGACTTAACCCCACCTGGGTTAAGTGACCCTGGGTCGCTGCCAGTGGGCCCTGGCCCCCCCTTAACCCCCTGGTTAGTTAAAACTAACCGAGTTAATTAAGACAGAGGCTGACATGCTGACCCCACCAGTCAGACCCCCCCCCTGATGTCACCCTTGCGCAAGCCTGACGCAGTAAATCGATTAATTGATTTATATAAATCCAGAAATTCCAGAAAAAGGCTGAAACTTTGGAAATTCATAGAAAATTCATATTAACTCAAAATTTAACAAATAATATACGAAAAATGATCAGGAGAAAATAAGCTATCCAAATATCCAACTTTCAACTATGTTTGAGTTGAATTTAAAATGTGACCAGTAGCATTTGCTATTTGGTTTAAATGGAATTAAATAAAATTCTTTTCAAATGCTTTTGCAAGTTGAACCATAGCAACATACTACATTTCAATTACACATCAGAGGCATATCATACACATTTCAAAATGGGTTAACTTGATCCAACAATGTCATATGCAACTTGGCTAAATTGGAAATCATATGTGGAGTTTAAATTTGCAAATTCAATTGCAAATACCCCATTTAAGTGGAATTGCTTCACACATCAAAGCATATACATCAAGTTTCAACCTTCAACCATGTGATTGTGCATTGTATTTACTTTACTACCTTGTTTTTTGTTTGTCGAGTAGAGGTGGAACCGGAATAGGAGGCTGCCCCCTTCGTTGAAGACCCCGAACCCGAACCTCGTCAGCAAGGCAAGCAAACCCCCATTGATCATGTCGATAAAATCCCACTTCCCTCTCATGTCTCGCTTATGCATTGTATAGGATCATTACCATGCTACGTTTCTACCGCATAGATGAACCCATTCCTTTGCATGACCTATCATTTGTCACAGTAGTAGGCAAACCACAATCCTAGCAAATGTAGGAGTTGATTGATATCATGTGTCCCCTGCAATTGTTACTACTTATTGCATGCTTAGAGTGATACAATGATGTTACTGTTATGTGAGTCGGGATGGTAGTGACCATGCTGATGTTGGTGGAAAGGTGTTGGTGAATCTACCCTAATACAAGGTGAACGATGAGAGGCTGTGTAGGAGTACACAGTGGGTTGTCTCGTTGAACACCGCCCTAAGTCCGAGTTCTTGTGTGGTGATCCAAGATGAAGAGTACAACCACACATTGGGCTCACTGACCCCTCTCAACCTATTAACTCATCCCTTTCTATGTCCAGATGTCGCAGTAGTTCGGAGTTCTGGTAGGCTTGTGGCCTGGATGCTAAGTGAGAGAACGGCTCAACCGAGACCGGCTTATGCACCACGCACACATCACTTGGGTCCACTTCGGTAAACCGTCCGGGTTCACGATAGTGGTATCCAACCCAGGTAGGCGGCTTTCTTGGACTAGATAGGCTATGAGGTAACAGTTGTGGTGAGCATCCTTGCTGACACCCCTTGAATGGTATCGAGATCAAAGGCGGTAAATGAGGATCATGTGTGTGTAGCGGTACACCCCTGCAGGGTTAACAAAACTATTCGAATAGCCGCGTCCGCGGTTAAGGACTGCCTGGAAAGCTTTGCTTGATTATTAGACAACTTGAACTCGATACTTCTAAAATACACCAAGATAAGTTTGAGTGCTATGGCGTGCTTTCTCGTGGGGAAGTCGAGGAAGGCACCATAGTGGTGTAATTGGTTGGAGAAAGTAGTGGACTCGTGTACGCTTCTTACCTCAAGTCTGGTACTCGTAGTTCAGGACTAGCCAAGTCAAAGCTGGCACTTCTGCAAGTGAAACCCCACCTCCCTTTACCTTGATACATGTGCATGAGTAGTATAGCTCCTATGTAAGTCTTGCTGAGTACGACTTTGTACTCACGTTTGCTTATTCTATGTTTTAAATGAACCCACTGACCCCGAAGGTGGCTTCTTCATCGAGCTCGACGACTGAAGACCAAGCTAGTCTAGTCCCAGTCAGACGACTGGTTCTCTCGTGGAGAACTTGTGTTTAAATAAGGCTTCTTAAGCCATTTGTTAAACTTTTCTGTACTCAGACATACTTTGCTTCCGCTTGTTTGTTGTAATGTTGGATCACGTGCTTGTGATCTCTGTGCGCACTCCGTGAGAGTTATCAATAAAATGTATACTTTGTAGAGAATTGCAATGATACTTGTTGTTCATACAAGGCATGTGTGCTGCGTGTATGTTTATAACATGCATGTCTTTGTATGGGTTTTCGAGACCTTAGTTGTGATCTGGCTGGCGGTCTTTCATACACCAAGTGGCCCTTAGATGTGCGCAGCTTGGGGCATCGCGATGCGATTGCTCGAGACTCTGTCTCGTGCACACTTTGTGGTATGATCGAGCCCGCCCTAGACCCCGACTAAGTGATCGGGCTGGAGTAAGTCTATGTAAGAGTTATGAGATAGTCGATAGTATGGTTGAGGCGACTTGTCTGTGAATGTGGGAGTTCATCAACCATATCATTAGACTTGTGTGCGGACGATGAGGACCCATCTCAGTTGATCATCCGGCCTGGACGGGATGCCCCTTACGTACGATGCTTTCCGAGAACGTTATGTTCTTGGCCATGTCTGCTTAGACAAGTGGGTACGGTTCTTGGCTCTCCATATGACTATGTCGTAGGGGGACTTGCATACGCTAACCCCGGGTCCCGACATTTGATCATATTTGGACTAACCTATTAACTCAGTGCACCCCAGTGCCGGTTCCTGTTTTTTGCTATTTTTGTATTTCAAGTTTTCCCATTACTTAAAGTGCCAGAAAAATTCCGAGAAAAATATAGGAAAAATCAGCGTACATGAAGCTTCGGGAAGAGCCCAAGTGGGGCCAAAGGGGAGCCAGGGGTGGCCCAAGCGGCCACCTGGCGCGGCCACCCTCTAGGCCGTGCCTGGGGGCCCTTGGTCCACCTCTGGCTGCCCCCTTCGCCTATATATCCCTCTCGTCCCGAAACCCTCGAGGACATAACCCTTTTTCGCAATCTCTCCTCTGTTCCGCCGCCGCGCTTCCAAGATCGGGAGCACCAGGAGACCTCTTCCCAGCACCCTGACGGAGGGAGGAACCACCTCCGGGAGCTTCTCCGTCACCATGGATGCTTCCCGGATGAACCGTGAGTAGTCCACCTTGGACCATGGGTCCATGATCAGTAGCTATGTGATGTTCTCCTCCCCTCTTTGTTCTTCATGGTTTAGACCTCGTGAGCTGCCCTACATGGTCGAGGCACATATGTAATCTTTCTGCTGTTGCTATGTTGAGTTTGTTGGGATCTGATGGATTATGAGAGTATATTCAGATTGTGTTTGAGTAATATATTTGATTCTCCTCTTTTATATTTACGTTCTTGAGTAATTCTTGCATGTTCTCCGTTGCTGTTTATTGCTTTGGCCAAGTAGTAGGTAGTGACTCCAAGAGGGAGCGTTATGCATGATTTTGGGTTCATGCCCCCTGATGACTTGCTTGAGTGACAAAAACATGATTCTAGGGGATGTGATGTTGCCACAAGGGAGAAAACAATGGTGCTTCTACTTGCGGGTGCAAGGATTGTTTACTTTAAGCAAAGTTCTTTAATGAAGTTGTCTGTTGCTTTGAGTTTACACTTTGGGTGGGATTCGCAACTTAATACCAGCGAGATGTTCTGGATAGATATCTCAAGGTGGATGATTAGTAGGTAGATGCAGATGGATTTCGGTCTACTTGTCTTGGCGTACCGCCCATGCATTTGAGCCTCTTCCCTTCTGTATAGCATAGTTAGCATTGGTTTGCTCACATAATCATGTCAATTGCCCAGCTGTAATTTGTTCACCTTGCATGGCTATTTTATCATCTTTTGGGAGAGAGACATCACTAGTGAACATCATGGGACCCCGGTCCATATTTCCACCACTGTTTAAACCCGCTATTTATTTTCTGCTTTATTTCCTTTTCTGTTGCTATCGCTATCATTATTATCCTGTGCGTTTGATCCTTTGTAAACAACAAGGCCAGAGGGATTGACAACCTCTCTGTACTCGTTGGGAGCAAAGTTATCTGTTGTGTGTGCAGGTCCACGTCAATCGCCTAATTGCTGGTGCCGTTGTCACCTTCCTGTCGTTGTCGGAGTCCTACTGGAGACAAACCTTGGTATCTTCACCGAGGGAAATTTGATGTTGTCTACATCTGAACCTTCCACTTTGGGTAACCAACGAGGGGCGAAAAGCCATCAAAGCTAATTTCTGGCGCTGTTGTCGGGGACTCCGCTCTTCAAGATAGGGGAGTTGCACACTATCTTTTATCTTTGTTTTTTAGTCTTGTTAGTTTACCTTTCAGTTTTTTCTTTAGTGTCCTTTATCAAAAATCAAAAAAATAGTTACCTTGCTTGCTGCTATTATGGGTTCCTCCGAGAACACCAAGTTGTGTGACTTCACTAGTCATAACAACAGTGACTTTTATCTGCACTCCTATTGCTCCACCTGCCACTTCAGCACCTTCTTATGAGATTAAACCTTCTTTGCTGAATCTTGTTATGAAAGATCAATTCTCCAGTGCTGGAGATGATGCTGCTTTGCACTTAAATAATTTTGTTGAGCTCTGTGATACGCAAAAGTACAAAGAAGTAGATGGCGATATCTTTAAGCTTAAGCTTTTTCCTTTCTCCTTGAGAGGAGGAGCTAAAATCTGGTTTCAATCCTTGCCTAGGAATAGCATAGATCCTTGGGATAAGTGCAAGGATGCTTTTATTGGGAAGTACTACCCCCCAGCTAAGATTATCCAATTGAGGAGTAATATTATGAATTTTAAGCAATTGGATAATGAGCACGTTGCCCAAGCTTGGGAACGCATGAAATCTCTTGTTAAGAATTTCCCTACGCATGGTTTGACTACTTGGATGGTTATCCAAACTTTTTATGCAGGCTTGAACTTTACCTCGCGGAACTTGCTAGATTCGGCCGCGGGAGGAACCTTTATGTCAACAACGCTTGGTGTTGCCACAAAACTACTCGATGAGATGATGACCAACTATTCTCAATGGCACACCGAAAGAGCTCCAACAGGTAGGAAGGTAAACTCTATCGAGGAGATCTCCTCCCTAAATGAAAAAGTTGACTTGATTATGTCTCTACTTACCAAGAAATCTCCTATTGATCCTTATGATGTTCCTTAAATTCTTTGATTGCTCAAGACCAAGTAGATGTGAACCTTATCTCTAGAAACAACTTCAATAACAATGCTTATAGGAGTAATTTTGGTAGCAATCCTAGACCGTTCCCCTCCAACAACTATGGGAACAACAACATTTATCCTAGAACTAAGAACTCCACTTCTGAATTAGAGAGTATGTTTAAAGACTTCATCACTAACCAAAAAGCCTTCAACAAGAGTGTAGAGGAAAAACTAGACAAATTAGATAATATATCATCGAAGGTAGATAATTTATCCCATGAAGTAGAATTGCTTAAAATTAGAACTTGTCCTCTTGAGGAGAGGAAGGTCACTCATATGAACGCTATTCAAGTGAAAATTAATGAAAACATTAGGATGATGGCTAAACTTAAAGAGAGAGGGGCTAGAGAAAAGGAGGAAGAAGATAGAATTAAGAGCCTTCCTACACACCATACAGTTGCTACAATCCAAGTCGTTGAGGATATCCAAACTCTTAGCACCCGACGCACCCCTAGTCCCATAGGACCTATTAATGCTGATGCTATGACCTCAACCGTAGAAGAAGAAACTCCTATGACTATAGAAGCTACCAAACAAGTGAGCCTAAAGGACACCACTGCCACTTTACTTGATAGTAGTGACCTTGATTTTGATAATTCCACCCTTTCTGAAGTTATTCGTTTCCTTCACAAGATGTCTAGAGACCCCCACACTAGCACACTTAATTTTGCCTTCGCGGAGCATATCACTAATGCTCTCATTAAAGCTAGGGAGGAGAAGCTTAGGGTAGAAGCCTCCATACCTAGAAATCTAGAAGATGGTTGGGATCCTATGATTAAAATTAAGTTGAATAACTTCTCTTGCTATGTTTTATGAGATGTTGGAGCTAGTACCTCCGTTATGCCCAAAAGAATGTATGATATAATTGAATTGAAACCTTTTGATCCTTGTTCTTTTGGTGTTAGTCTTGTTAACTCTTCCGTAAAGAAACCTTTGGGGAAGATCGATGATGTTCTTGTCATTGTCAATGACAATTATGTTCCCGTTGATTTTACTATTATGGACATTGAATGTGAACCTTCTTGTCCAATTATTTTGGGACGTCCTTTTCTTCGCACCGTGGGTGCTGTTATTGATATGAAAGAAGGGATTATCAAATTCCAATTCCCTCTCTAGAAAGGGATGGAGCACTTCCCAAGAAAAAAGATTAAGTTTCCTTTTAAGTCCGTCACACGGGCAAGTTATTTTCTTGATAAGACTTGATCTTTTTGCATCAATCCTAGCTAATGGCTTTAAAGAAGTGCTTTCGAGAGGCAGCCCGCAACGAATTTAGGGTTAAGTTTAATTTCTCCATCTAGGAGAAATGGCGCTCCCTCCTCCTCCCACCTCCCTCCTCCACCTTCACCTCCCCACCCTAGTTCGCCATGGAAGGTCTCCTCCACTGGGATTTTCATCCTGGGATTGAGGTGGAGAAGCAGGTTCGTCATCGCTTCAGTTCTACGGTGCACTTTTCTTCCTCACCTGCCTCCAAGGAGTTATTTCTGGTGGTTTCTTTTTCTTAGGTGTCCTTCCCTCTCTCGTGTTCTTCGGTCTCTTTGGCGCTCCAATGTTGTATTGGTGGAATTGCAGGGAAGTTTAACGTGAAACATTTGAATGCTCGGAACTACAGTTTCTCTGTGAATTCAAATAAGGTTGGTCATTTCATCTATGGGCTTAAGGATCGCATTTGGCCAGATTTTATTTGTCATTTCAATCTATACAAGAAGCATTGTTACTTGTTGGCTCCTGGGAATTCTGGTTGGACCTCGGATCAGAGGATTAATGAGATTGCCATTCGATCTCCTACTGCAGTGCGTTCTAATCTTCATTTCTTGAAAGTTAGTGCTGTGAAGGATCGATCATCTGCATCCAATCTGAACAAATTTGACTCATGTGGAGATTTGCAAGTTAATCTTAATAACCTTTTTGAGAAATCTCTGGTGGATGATCATACTGTGAACTTGCACCTCAGTACTATTCGTCAGGATGATCCGTTGCATGCAGATCCAATTTTGGGCAAGTCCCTGGATTGCGGGATACAGATTGGACATATTAATTTGCCTGTGGATCCTAATCACGCTCCGGTCATTAAGAGGTTATTTATTGGGAGGGATTTCAATGGTAAGTCCTGGCGCAATTTGTCTTCATGTGTTTTGGAAACAGTTCTCGATTGGAGGCAAGCAGGATATTCGGATTCCGAAATTTGTGGGCTCCTCCATTTACCATATATCCCGCCAACTCATACCATTTTGTGGGTGCTTCGCCAATCTTCTGAGGTTTTTGTTCAAAACAACGTGCCACATGGTCAACTATGGTACATTTGCTCTGGATGTAATTCTTCTGCCACAAATTTCCTTTGTCATGCGAATAATGTTTTGGCCCCTCGATGCACGGCCTGTGACAGCAGTTCCCACGTTTTTCGTAACTTTCCCTCTCGTGTCAAATGTCTAGACTGTGGTCTCTTGGGACACTTGGCTCAGATTTGCAATTTCTCTCACTCGCGTTTTCTGTGGAAAAGAAAAGATACGCAGTCTTATATGGCAAATCGGGCCTCTAAGGATATGCTACCTGATCTTACTACAAGGGGTAAAAATGGAACTCGACAGTCTAACTTGGTATGGCGTCCTAAAAAAGGAATATCTTCTCAAACCGAATCGTCACCCAATAGGCTGTCTCTCCCCCTTCCTTGTAGTGATTCTGAGCGCACGCAAAAGCTGACAGAACCCCCCCCCCTCCCCGCTGCTCTGCTCCTGTCCCATCTCCACCGCCTCAGCTCCAAGCCCCCCCCCCCATGGCGAACTTCCCGGTGCGTCTGTTTCAGTTCCTTCCGCTGGGAGCAGAACTTGAGCGCGGACCTGACCATCGAACAGCCCGCAACCGGTTGGTGGTGGATGACCCGCCCTTGAGTCATGAGAGGTATGCTCTGGTTATTGTTCATCATGAGATCCCGGATCATCACAAGCAGATGGTGTTGCAAGATGTGGTTCACATTATGCGTGATGACTTCTTACGTCAAGTGCCTAACCACTTTGTTTACCCCATTATTAGAGAAAGCCCGCATCAGCTCGATCCTCTAGATGATGATCTCTTGTTTTCGTTTATCCCCCATGATGAAGGCCCCAATATGCGTCTGTGTCCTTTTCAATATGTTGCTTGGGTGGCAATGCTGGCCTTTCTTATGGATTATCAGACTGATTATTATATCAATAAGGTTGTAACCTTGTTTGCTAAGTTGGACTTATGGCACAGGCCAGGACATCAGAAAGAGCGAGTTCTTGTCAGGGTGATTATCAGTGACATTGCCCAAGTTCCTCATAGCCTTGCTGTTAGTAGGATTGGTTCTCTGTCGGGCATGGGTAGGTCTTGGACAGTGCCAATTTACATCCTCAATGGCCGACATACTATCCCGGACCTAGTTGGCAATGAGGACGATGTCCCGCCCATGAATGCTTCACCTCACCCCTTTGAGCTCCCCTATCTTTCGGCAGCTCAACAGTGGTCGCTTGATCAGCAACTCCTGCTGCAGCAACAGGTGGATGAGGCATGGAATCAAGGGGCTGCTCCGGCCCAAAACCTGCAAGAGGATGGTTGGGGCGCTTGGCCTGTAACCCCTCCTGCTCCACAAGCCTACAGAGGTGTTGATTTGCGTCAGTTTTTGCAATACCACAGACCATCTCTGATGGATGGTGTCCCACAGGAGTACAATGATTCTGATGACCCACAGGATGAGTGGTCTATTTATTCAGAGGTGGTTTCTGCTGCTGATGACCTTGTGAATGGCACTCACAACTCGGATTTGCAGTTTGTGCGTGCGAAAGGAATTGCTGTAGACATTGAGGTACCTGACCTCACTGAATACATGCTTTGGCTATGTTCGATTCTCCTATGAAAGTATGTCAAGCGTATCACCTGGTACTCTAATCGGCAAGTTCGTGAGCTTTCTGGTTTTCTTCCTCTGAACCCTGCTATGTTGGTTTTCAACGTAGTTCAGGCTATTTGTTTTGCTATGGCTCCGGAGTTCCCACGATGTCTGCTTCCCAAGCTGCCCACCACACTTGTGATTCCCTCTTTGATTTGGAATAAAATGCTCACGGTCTCTGGTCCGGTTTCTCCCATGCATAGTTGTGTGCTCACACCCATCTCTGAATCCACTGATTCAGATACTGTGGAATAGCAGCTACCTCCTAATATTTTGAGCAGAGATTCTCTTTCGGGTCAGGAGGCGTTGGGGAAGCAAATTTCCAATGAATCTTTCCCGATTGTCACCACTCAACTCAGGAGAAGCACACATACTACCCGCTATGGTGGTTTCCGGCCTCCGTCCATGGCGGAAACGAAAGCTGTTGTGTCCAAAGTTAAGCCCTGCGATGCTCCATCGGTGGCCTCTGCTTCTGCGGTTCAGGTTCCTTCTAATGGTCTAGGCCTGGTGATTCTTGCTGATGATGATGCGCCACCTCCTTCTACTCCGATCAAGACGCTACAAAAGATGGGTTCTAGTCTATGTGGCATACCTATGGACGAGCTCAGTGCGGGCAAGCTTCTCAAGGCCACGTGCAAGATGAAGAAGTAATCTTCTCTTAGATGCGTAATAACAAATCCTGGAATGTGCTTTGTTAGAACATTAGGGGGATAAATTATGACGAAAAACATCTCGCTGTCCGCAATGCTATTGAATCCAGTGGATGCTCGATAGTCTGTTTACGAGAAACTAAGCGTGAATCTTTTGATCTTAGCTATATTAAACGTTTATGTCCTAAGAAATTTGATATGTTTGCTTATATTCCGTCGGTTGGTAATTCTGGTGGTATCTGCACAATTTGGATGAGTTATGTGTTCTCTGGCTCAGTTGTGCTGTCTGAATCGTTTGCGTTAGGAATTGAATATTCCTCCATGCAGTCTGATGATGTTTGGACACTTCTGAATGTTTATGGCCCCTCCTCTGGTCCAAACCGTGTGGCTTTCTCCAATTGGTTCTTTGATTTTGATATTCCCTTTGGGGAGAATTGGCTTCTTTTGGGCGATTTTAACTTCATTAGAGCGCCTGATAATCGTAATAGGGGAGGTGGTGATGCGGATGACATGCTTCTCTTTAATGATTTCATTCGCTTTCACTCGCTGGTGGAACTGTCGATCAAGGGCAGATCGTATACCTGGAGTAACATGTAATCTGATCCCCTGCTTGAACAGCTCGATTGGCACATCACCTCGGTCAATTGGGCTGCCAAATACCCTAATATGGTAGTTTTGCCCTTGGGGAAACCTGTCTCTGATCATGTGCCCTGTTATGTCAGTATTCAGTCGATGATACCCAAGTCTAATTTATTCCGCTTTAAGGACTACTGGATTTCCCTCCCAGGGTTTCTAAAAACAGTTGAACTTTCATGGAATAAGCGCCGCCATGCTTCAAACTTTGCTGCTCTTTTGTGCAAAAAACTGAAAATACTTCGACGAGATCTTAAACATTGGAGAAAACAATCATCGAAACTCTCTTTTTTCATCAACAACTCCAATCGAATATTGAGTGATTTGGATGAGTTGGAAAACCTGCGCCCCCTTTCGACCCCGGAGATAAATTTTAGGATAATCCTGAAAAATCACCTCCTAAGGCTGCTGAACTGCAAGAAACGGTATTGGAAGCGCAGATGCATGATCAGGTACTTTAAATTTGGTGATGGAAACACCAAAAAATTTCACCGTGTGGCCACTGAACACTTTAGACGGAATTCCATCGCTTCAATCAGAACTACCGATGATGTGCTCATTACTGATCATGTTGGGAAGGAGGCGGTCTTGTTTCAAGCATACAGAGAGAGATTAGGCCAATCCAATCTGGTGAATATGAAATTTGATATGTCTAGCATAATTAAAAGAATTGATGGTCTTGAGGAGCTTTCTAGACCCTTCACCAGAGAGGAGATTGATAATGTGGTCAAGCAAATACCAGGTGATAGGGCTCCGGGTCCGGATGGGTTCGGTGGTAGTTTTCTGAAAACGTGCTGGCATTTGATCAAGGAGGACTTCTATCGATTCTGTGATGATTTTCAGGTAGGCAATTTGAATCTTGAGAGTGTCAATGAAGGATTTATTACACTAATTCCCAAAGTTCAGTCGCCTGTGTCGGTTAACGACTACCGTCCTATCACCTTGTTGAACTGTTGCTTAAAACTGATCACAAAAATCCTAGCTAATCGGCTGCAGAAACTCATCCTCAAGATCATACACCGTAACCAGTATGGGTTCCTGAGGGGTCGGTCTATTCAGGACTGTCTGGCGTGGGATTTTGAGTATATCCACCAATGCCAGGCTTCCGGGAATGGTTGTGTAATCCTCAAGCTTGACTTTGCCGAAGCTTTCGATACCATCGAGCATGAGCCGATGATCGAGATTATGAAACACATGGGGTTCTGTGAAAAATGGCTTGGTTGGATCACTTCACTTTTCTCTTCTTCTAAATCGGTTGTTCTTCTCAATGGAACACCCGGTAGGCAGTTCTTCTGTAGGAGGGGCGTCATACAAGCTGACCCCCTATCACCCTTGATCTTTCTATTGGCTGCGAACCTGTTGCAAGCTGCTATTAACGACGAATTCAGAAGAGGCAACTTGCATCTCCCTATACCCATGGATAATGGTGACTACCCAGTGATTCAATACGCGGATGACACGATTGTCATCATGCCGGCTGATCACCAGCAGGTGGGAAATATGAAGCGCATTCTACAGGCGTACGCGATGTCGGTAGGCCTGAACATCAACTTTCATAAGTCCACCCTGGTCCCGATCAACATTTCGGATGAGGTCACGTCTGATCTGGCTAACATATTGGGTTGTGCGGTGGGGGCGATGCCCTTTACATATCTTGGCCTACCCATGAGTACCACTAGACCAAGTGTGAATGATTTGATGCCCATGATCTGCTCTGTAGAGCGTCGTCTGTCTACTGCAGACTCACTGTTAGATTATGGCTCAAAACTCACTTTGGTCAACTCGGTTGTTACTTCGATCGCCATCTATGCCATGTGTTCAATTAAACTACCGCCCAAGGTGATTGACCATTTGGACAAGATGTGCCGCCAGTGTCTCTGGACCAGGAAAATTGGGGATGAATCCAAGTGCAATGCGTTGGGTTCTTGGACACTTGTTTGTAGGCCCAATTCCAAGGGGGGTTTAGGGGTTGTGGACCTCAAACTTCAGAACCAGGCCTTGCTGCTCAAACTACTCCACAAATTTAATAAGTGCCATGATATACCCTGGGTTCAGTTGGTATGGGGAGCATACTATACTGGACGTATACCGCATGCTATGGATCCATGCGGGTCGTTATGGTGGCGTGATGTGCTATAACTCTCCCCTGTCTACAGAGCCGTGACCTCGGTGTCAATTGGAGATGGTGCGCATACCCTTTTCTAGAAGGATGCTTGGCTGGGGGAGGTCCTGTAGGAACGTTTCAAAAGGTTGTTCTTCTTCTCTAAAACACTAGATGCTTCTGTCCAAGGGGTACTGACTGCAGATACTTTGCGAGCTAACTTTGATCTTCCACTCTCTGTGCCTGCGAGACAAGAATTAGGGCTATTGCAAGATCTAGCTGCGGGAGCTTGCTTGACTTTTGGCCAGGTGGATGCGTGGAATTGTTTATGGGGAGACAGATACACCTCGCGCAAATTCTACCTGCATTGCTTCAGAGAGGTTCAGGTTGATGCAGCTTTTCTGTGGGTCTGGGCAACCAAATGCACTAACAAGTGGAAGGTGTTTGCTTGGCTCCTCCTGGCTGATCGCCTCAACACCCGAAACATGTTGCGCCGTCGTCACTATGTTCTACAGAATAATGACTATACATGCATGTTGTGTGATGTCCAAGCTGAGGAGACGGTAGAGCATCTGTTCTTCCATTGTCCGTTTAGCCAGTTGTGTTGGGCGGAGCTGGGAATTCACTGGGGGCCTCGGGTTATATACTTGAGCTTATACATGCTGCTAAAGCCCTTTGGTCCAAGGGTTTGTTCATGGAGGTTTTCATCGTAGCCTCCTGGAGTATTTGGAAGGTGAGGAATGACTGTTACTTCAGGGATCTATTACCCACGGTGGATTCATGGAAACAAAGATTCTTGAAGGACTTTGACATGCTCAGGCATAGGTGTAATGAGGGGGGTGGTCCCCTCATATCCACTATCCTAAACTCCTTTGTGTAACACCTCTCCCCCCCCCTCACCTCTTCCCCCCCCCCCTCCCTCCTCCTACTTTCATCCTCCCATTGTACCTCTAACCTCATGCCCCCCTCTTTCACCTTGTATATATAACCTTGTCTCCCACCCCCCCTCCCCCCCTCTTTTCCCCTCTCACATGTAAATTTTTACTTTGGTTCTGACCCATTAATATAAGGCAGTGGGGAGTTTCCTCACTGTCATAAACGGCTAAAAAACGAATTTAGGTTTTCCTTTTTGTTTTTATTCTGTTTTTAGTAGTCTTGATGATTGTTACTACTGTAGCAACATCATTGTATCTTTACTTTTCAAGCTTTGTGCCAATTATAGCCTCATATGACAAGGGAAGTGAAAGTTGTGACATGCTGTCCAAAAAACAGATTATGTCCTCGTGACGGGGAAAATCATAGAAAAATCCCAATTCATCTTTTTGAGCTGAATTTTTTACACAGCCTGCTCTATACAATCAATTAACTTTCGTATGTTCTGAGTTTTTTTATTTGAGTTGCAGAAGTATCCCTAAAAATTTCTTTACTACCTGCTGGTCTGTTTTTCACATATTCTGTCCTGTTTTGCCTTTTCTTCGTTTTGCAAACCTTAAGCTTGATTTTACTTTGAAAAAAAAATTTGGAAATCTTGAGAAACAGTATCTCTTCAAGAATATCCTTATTTCCAGTAGAGGAAATTTTCTTTTATTATGGGTACTAACCTCGCAAATCATATTATGATGAGTTATGTATGAAGGGAGTTTTCAAGTGTGCGAGGGAAGATGATAAAAGAAGATTCAGGAGTGTCGAATGCTCAATATTGGGGATGCCCCCATGCATCACCAAGAAATATTCAAGAAGACTCAAGCGTCTAAGCTTGGGGATGCCCCCATGCATCCCCTTCTCCATCAACAATTATCAGTTCGTCTTTCGTTCCACTATATTTTTATCACTTCATGTGTTATGTGCTATGCTTGGAGCGTCTTGCTCTTTATTTCCTTTTTAGTTTTCTTTAGATTTGCTTGCTGTTCATAACAAGTTAGAACCCAGCTTTCTTTGTGTGGGACAGAAACATGCTCCACTTCAACCTAGAGCACAACATAGGATTTTCAGGCTTATCTTTGCTGTGTATGTTCTTTATCTTTTTCGTAGATGTTGTCATGTTTAGCTCTTAGTTTTCATGCTTATCTTTTTAAGAGCTTTTGTTTAGTTTGTTGCTTGAAATCTCTTGAGTTTTCATGTTTATCTTTTTTAGAGAGTTTTCCTGTTGCACTGAGTTTTGTATCTTGACTTGAATTAGGTAATTGAGGTTGCTATTCGATTGTAGTAGTAACTTGCAATACTTTTGAGGTATTGCCTTGAGTAATGTTTGAGCTTTTGGTGTCAAGAGCTTTAGCCTATTACTGATAGATGTCGTATTTTGGGCAATCCGTGTTTATTTTCGAAAAACCTAACAAATTAGTTGAGAACTTTAGCTCCTAGATGGATCACTAATCTTTGGAGGGATTGAATATTAGAGTACACTCACGTACCATGAGTCGAGGATGCGCAAGGATAACCAAACCCCCATACACTCCTCCTCGGGGTACTTTTCTCTTTGTGAACCTCCTATTAGATTGAGAGTTACCGATAATAAGTGCTTGAGTTCTTCGGACTAATGTGAGTATTCGAAAGTTGACATTTCCACCTCCTCATATTTGCTAGCCTCTCATGTGTCGTGCATTGCTTTCTTCTCACTACGAGAGTTGGCGTCCACCTTCGCCGGTACATCCAAACCCTTGGCATGATACGCTCTGTCATCATAAACCTCCTTATATCCTTCCTCAAAACAGCCACCATACCTACCTATCAAGGCATTTCCATAGCCTTTCCGAGATACATTGCCATGCAACATCCACCTTCTCATGACTTGATCTTCATGTCATACATGCTTTTTCTTGATCGATGAGCCGCATGCTAGTTGGGCCTTGCCCTAATCATTGCTACATGACGCGCTAGTATCATTGCATATCCTACTACACTGGCAGAGGCATACATTTGCATACTTCATGATAGTTTCATTTTCTTTATGTTGAGTACTTTTGTAAATTGTGAAAGATCTTCTATACTTCTTGTAATATATAGAGTGTTTCCCCTAAAGTGAGGAAAATATCCCAAAGAGGACAAAATCAAAAGATCCCAAAGAGGACAAATGAGAGAAATAGAAAGATCCATTGAGGCCACCAAGAAATACAAAAAAAGAGAGAAAAGAGAAAAACAAATAAAAAGAGAGAAGGGGGCACACTACTATTCCTTTTGAGAGATCCACACTCGTACTCCATCTTATATCTTGTACTCCATAGAGATTATCATTTATGCATATAGCTATGTGGGGACCTTCACACTACAGAACTTGGCTTGTATATTCCAATGATGAGCCTCCTCAAATGAGCTCTAGGTCTTCTTGAGCAAGCAAGTTGGACGCACCCCCGCTGGTTCCATTGGAGAGCTTACCTTAGCTCATATGTGCATCTTTTGCATGGCAATCCCTACTCCTCACATCATATCTATCATTTGGCCTTCTCGCCTATGAGTGTCCTCATTGATGTGAGCCTTTCACACCTTTTTTGTCTTCCTCCCCCATCATTTTTCTCTCTTTTCCATCCTAAGTGTCAACTTTATTGCTTACGCTCATCCATTGCATGAGTGCTCAAAATATCGAAAAGGAGTGGATCATTTTGACTTGTACCTGGCTAGTGGTCTGGGGATGAGTCAAGATAAGATTCCAAAGAAGACCAAGTGTGAAACTTTAGTAGATTAAGTTCTCAACAATAAAAACTATGTTTACTCTCTCGTATATCCCTATCCCCTTTCTTGCACGCAAACGCCATTTGGAGACATTCGAGTCACGGACAGCGAGAGCTCTTGCACCTTTATGTTCCTATGTTGCTTGTTTCAATGCTAATATAGACTCTTGCCTGTTATGACTTGAATTGAATTACATGCCTTGATTGATTTACTTAAAAAGTTCTTATATGCTTGGTAGCATGCCACCACAGAAATTATGCTTGTTATCATTTACCTACTCGAGGACGAGCAGGAATTAGGCTTGGGGATGTTGATACGTCCAAAACGTATCTATAATTTCTGGTTGCTCCATGCTTCTTTTGTGTGATATTGCTTTGATATTGATGCACTTCCATACACTTTTGATCATATTTGGACTAACCTATTAACTCAGTGCACCCCAGTGCCAGTTCCTGTTTTCTGCTCTTTTGTATTACAGGTTTTCCCATTACTTAAAGTGCCAGAAAAATTCCGGGAAAATATAGGAAAAATCAGCATACAGGAAGCTTCGGGAAGAGCCCAATTGGGGCCAGAGGGTATCCAGGGGTGGCCCAGGCGGCCACCTGGCGCGGCCACCCCCTAGGTCGCGCCAGGGGGGCGCTGGGGGGCCCTAGTCCACCTCTGGCTGCCCCCTTCGCCTATATATCCCTCTCGTCCTGAAACCCTCGAGGACAGAACCCTTTTTCACGATCTCTCCTCTATTCCGCCGCCGCCGCGCTTCCAAGATCGGGAGCACCAGGAGACCTTTTCCCGGCACCCTGCCGGAGGGAGGAACCACCTCCGGGAGCTTCTCCACCACCATGGATGCTTCCCGGATGAACCGTGAGTAGTCCACCTTGGACCATGGGTCCATGATCAGTCGCTATGTGATTTTCTCCTCCCCTCTTTGTTCTTCATGGTTTAGACCTCGTGAGCTGCCCTACATGATCTAGGCACATATGTAATCTTTCTGTTGTTGCTATGTTGAGTTTGTTGGGATCTGATGGATTATGAGACTATGTTCAGATTGTGTTTGAGTAATATATTTGATTCTCCTCTTTTATATTTATGTTCTTGAGTAATTATTGCATGTTCTCCGTTGTTGTTTATTGCTTTGGCCTAGTAGGTAGTGACTCCAAGAGGGAGCGTTATGCATGATTATGGGTTCATGCCCCCTGATGACTAGCTTGAGTGACAGAAACATGAGTCTAGGGGATGTGATGTTGCCACAAGGGAGAAAACAACGGTGCTTGTACTTGCGGGTGCAAGGATTGTTTACTTTATGCAAAGTTCTTTAATGCAGTTGTCTGTTGCTTTGAGTTTACACTTTTGGTGGGATTCGCAACTTAATACAAGCGAAATGTTCTGGGTAGATATCTCAAGGTAGATGATTAGTAGGTAGATGCAGATGGGATTTCGGTTTACTTGTCTTGGCGTACCGCCCATGCTTTTGAGCCTCTTCCTTTCTTTATAGCATAGTTAGCATTGGTTTGCGCACATAATCCTTTCAATTGCCCGGATCTAATTTGTTCACCTTGCATGGCTATTTTATCGTCTTTTGGGAGAGAGACATCACTAGTGAACATCATGGGACCCAGGTCCATATTTCCACCAATGTTTACACCCGCTATTTATTTTCTGCTTTATTTCCTTTTCTGTTGCTATCGCTATCATTATTATCCCGTGTGTTTGATCCTTTATAAACAACAAGGCCGGAGGGATTGACAACCTCTCTATACTCGTTGGGAGCAAAATTATCTGTTGTCTGTGCAGGTCCACGTCAACCGCCTAATTGCTGGCGTAGTTGTCACCTTCATGTCGTTGTCGGAGTCCTACTGGAGACAAACCTTGGTATCTTCACCGAGGGAAATTTGCTGTTGTCTACATCTCAACCTTCCACTTTGGGTAACCAACGAGGGGCGAGAAGCCATCAGGTGCACTAGCATAGATCCACCCACTCAACACTTATCAACACGACACATAGTACCGATACGGAATATGGCGAAAGCACATGACTATTTCTCCATGTGTCCTCAAGAACGCTTTAGCCTTTATAAGTTCAGTTGCTAAGCCTCTCCTTTGCTCAAAAGGATCGGGCTACTTTTTACTCATCAGTGCCTTTTACTTTGTTCGCTTTTACCTTTTTTTTGTCTATATAAAAAACTCCTAAAAAGTTATCTTTAAGTTCCTGCATCTATTTCTTTACCAAAGTCACTTACCAATACCTTCTGCTCCTCGTTGGGTTCGACACTCTTGTTTACCGAAAACGCTACAAACGATCCCCTACAGTTGAGGGTCATCAAGCACTGTTTTCTGGCGCCGTTGCCGGGGAGCGTAGCGCTATTAGTAAGTGAAGATGGTGAGGAAGTTTTTATATTTCTTTTTTTATTTTTTCCGCTGCTTCTTTTGTCCTTATGGACACCTCTACTCTTGGATCGTTGTTTATGGGGAAACGCCTCACGACTCTGGTGGTCACTCCTACCCCTACTGAAATTGTGCCTTACAAAATACCGTCTGGTATTATCAATTATGTCTTGTCTAATCGTTATGCAGGAGATAGACATCCAGGTGAACACTTGCTATATTTAACACAACTATGTTCATTATTTAATCTTGCAGGTGTGTCGCTAGAATTCATCATGAAGAAATTATTCTCCATATCACTTATAGATAAAGCTTCAGAATTGTATAAGCTCCTTGATAACTCACATCTACTTAATTGGGAAGAGCTTATGTCTCTCTTTTATACAAAGTTTTACCCTCTTCATGAAATTCATCGAGACAGGAATTACATCTACAACTTTTGGTCTCGCGACGGGGAGAGCATCGCTCAAGCTTGGGGAGACTTAAATCCCTAATGTTCAAATGTCCTATGCATGAACTCCCCAAAGATATTATAATTACAAATTTTTATGCCAGGCTTTCTCGTCATGATAAGGAGATGTTGGATGCCTCCTCTAGCAGGGTATTCCAAACAAGAAGCGTCGAAGAAAAGTGGGATCTCATTGAGAGGATCCAGAAAAATACTTAAGACTGGGAAATCGATAAAGGTATTGAACCTGCTATAAATTATGAGCATGATTACATTGAGAGCTATGTGAAATATGATTATTTTAATACCTTTTGTTCTAAGATTGGTCTTGATTCCCAGCTTATGATTGATTTTTTTAAGAACTTTGCCTCTCACATTGACTCTTCTAAAGAGGAGAAGGATCAGTATCATAAACCCTTTAAAGAGTTACCTGTTGATATTCATGTTGTTGACCCTATTCTGTCTGCAGTTTTTTATGAAAACCCCCCTTTCCCTACAAGGATGAGGGAGCACTCTTTTGTGACAGGCATAGTAAGTAAAAGTGGGAGAAGAATTGACGAACCTGAGGACCTGATCAAGGTTGATCCTCAAGTTGCGATGGTTAAAGATTTAGTTACTAATGATGTTTCAGATTCCAAGATAATTTTTTTGTGTTGTTTCAACTGACATTGTTACAGCCAAGAATAAGAGCCCAATTTCAGGTACACCAGTTGTATCTGTCAAAATAGGAGATCACAACTATTACGGGCTTTGCGATCTGGGGTCCAGTGCTAGCGCTATTCCTTATTCACTCTACCAAGAGATCATGGGTGAGATTTCACCCTATGAACTTGAAGAGATCGATGTTACTATTTATCTAGCAAACAAAGAAACTATCTCTCCCATTGGAATTGTGAGAGATGTTGAAGTCCTATGTGGAAAGGTGAAGTATCCTACCGACTTTCTCGTACTTGGTTCAATGCAAGATAATTTTTGCCCTATTATCTTTGGTAGACCTTTCCTCAACACTTTTGGTGCTATTATAGATTGTAAAAAGGTAAAGTTTCTGTTGAATTCAATGGTGAGCCATATGAATTTAACTTTTCTAAATTCTCCAAGCAACCTCGTGGTACTGATTTACTTAGTGATGATAAAATTATTGAAAATATTGCTTCCATTGCTATCCCTCCTAATGATCCTTTGCAACAATATATGGAAGACCACGAGCATGACATGTATATGCAGGAAAGAAATGATTTAGACGAAGTATTTGCAAGACAAACTACTATCCTGAAGCACAACCTTCCAGTTGAGCCTTTGGGATCCTAGCGCAACCAAAATAAGACCCGGTGTTTGACCTCAAACCATTGCCCGATACGTTCAAGTATGCCTATTTAGATGAAAATAAAATATATCCTGTTATTATCAGTGCTAACCTTTCAGGATTTGAAGAAGAGCGATTATTGGAGACACGTCGCAGACACCATGGTGCCATGGGCTATACCCTTGATGACCTTAAGGGGATTAGTCCATCGATTTTCCAACACACTATCAATCTTGAGCCCGATGCTAAGCCAGTTGTTGATCATTAGCGACGGCTGAACCCAAAGATGAAAGATGTGGTTAGGACGGAGATTCTCAAGATTCTAGCCGCACGTATCATCTATCATATAGCTGATAGTAGGTGTGTGATGTCTACGCACGCTTCTATTCTTGTAGACTATGTTGGGCTTCCAAGCGCAGAGGTTTGTAGGACAGCAGCAATTTCCCTCAAGTGGATGACCTAAGGTTTATCGAACTCAGGGAAGTAGAGGTTGAAGATGGTCTCTCTCAAGCAACCCTGCAATTAAGATACAAGAAGTCTCTTGTGTCCCCAACACACCTAATACAACTAGGAGTTGTATAGGTGCACTAGTTCGACGAAGTGATGGTAAAATATGGATGATAGGTGTGGCAAAACAAAGTAATATAAATCTGTAATAAAAAGTGCAGCAAGCAAACATGTGACAAAAGTGAGCACAAACGGTGTAGCAATGGTGGAAACAAGGCCTAGGATTCATACTTTCACTAGTGGAAACTGCCAACAACATTAACATAGTCTAATCACATGATATTTCCCATAAAACATGCAATGGAGACGCACTCGGAGGTCATTCCTTTGTGGTCAAGAGAGGACGAGAATTATGTAGGGCTACAAAAGCACACCTCAAAGTTCGTAGTTCTCAATCTATGGATTTCCCAATATCACCGCGGCCATCCAAATAGAGTACTACAATCACCACAACATATCTAAAGGATAGTCAAAGACAAGCACCAAGAGACTCTCAATCTTCAATCAACACACAAAAGAGGAAATCACTCATGATAATATTCTTCTAACCCATGTCCAATAGACCGCTGTCACCATGGTCTCGGGGATTATACTAGATAAGATCAAGTGAGCACATCAATCCAATACATAGAGGAAGGGGAAATATCATGGGATCACCCTAGATTAACATAGCCTATGATCACAACGAAGATCACATCATGGGAGAGAGAGAGAGGAACACATAGCTACTGGTAGAAACCTTAGCCCCGAGGGAGAACTACTCCCGCATCATGGAGGGAGGAAGCAACGTCGATGGAGATGAATCCGGGGGCACTTCCTCGTCCCGGCAGGGTGCCGGCACAGGAATTCTGGTCCCCCGAAGCTTGGCGGCGATGGCGGCGGAGATCGGAATTGCTTCTGGAAAAAGTACTTCGATATTAGGGATTTCCTCTGCGGGGGCTAAATATAGGCCAAAGGAGGGGGCCAGGGGGCCACAGGGCAGCCAGGAGGGTCTATGGCGCGGCCTAGGGGGGACCCGCGCCGGACACCCTCCTGGGCCCCTAGTGGTGGCCCTCCTGCCATGTCTTGGATATTCCGGAAGCTTCCGGAGCGCTGATTTTTTATATAATTTTTCCTGGATTTATTGGGCACTTTAATTATTGGAAAACCCTAAAATACAAAAACAGCATAAAACAGGAACTGGCAACTGGGTGCACTGAGTTAATAGGTTAGTCCAAATATGATCAAAATTATATGAAAGTTCAAGCAAAACATGGCAAAGTCACACAAATCATGCATGGAGCAAGAAGAAATTATAGATACGTTTGGGACGTATTAGTGTGTAAGTCCAGTTCATTGTGTTCCCAAGAAAGGAGGTATGACTGTTGTTCCTAATGATAAAAATGAACTAATACCTCAAAGAGTTGTTATTGGATATAGAATGTGTATTGATTACAGGAAGTTGAATAAGGCAACTAGGAAGGGTGCTATTTTTCATGGTTTCTGTGAGGAGATTGTGTAAGTCTTCATGGACGATTTCTCCGTCTATGGAACTTCCTTTGACCACTGTCTCCACAATCATAATAAAGTTTTGCAGAGATGCGAGGACACAAACTTAGTTTTAAACTGGTAAAAATGCCACTTCATGGTTAACAAAGGGATCGTGCTTGGTCACAAGATTTTCGACAGGGGAATTGAAGTGGACAAGGCGAAGATTGAATCTATTGAAAGGATGCCCTATCCAAGGGACATCAAAGGTATTCGTAGTTTTCACGGTCATCCTGGTTTCTATAGAAGATTTATTAAAGACTTTTCTAAGACCTCGAGACCCCTCACTAATATTCTCCAGAAGGATGTTCCTTTTGTATTTGATGAAGATTGTAAGGACGCCTTCGAAGTTCTTAAGAAAGCTTTGATAACCGTTCCTATAGTACAACCACCTGACTGGAATTTTCCCTTTGAGATTATGTGTGATGCTAGTGATTTTGCTGTTGGAGCTGTTTTAGGACAAAGGGTTGATAAGAAATTGAATGTTATACATTATGCTAGCAAAACCCTTGATAGTGCTCAAAAGAATTATGCTACTACTGAGAAGGAATTCTTAGCAGTAGTGTTTGCTTGTGATAAGTTTAGACCCTATATTGTTGATTCTAAAGTTATTATTCATACTGACCATACTTCTCTTAAGTACCTTATGGCAAAGAAGGATGTCAAACCAAGACTCATCAGGTGGGTACTCATTCTTCAAGAATTTGATTTACAGATTGTTGATAGAAAAGGAGCAGACAATCCGGTGGCGACAACCTTTCAAGGATGGAAGATATACCGCATGATCCCATCCTGGTCAACGACAGTTTTCCAGACGAACAACTTGCCGTTGTAAAAGTACAATCTCTTTCCGATCCTTGGTTTGCAGATTATGCTAATTTTATCGTTGCAAAGTATTTGCCTCTAGGTTTAACATTTAAGCAAAGGAAGAAGTTCTTCCATGATTTGAGGCACTACTTTTGGGATGACCCTCATCGTTTCAAAGAAGGTCCAGACAGGATCGTGAGAAGATGTATACCGGAACATGAGCAGAAGGACATTCTCAAGCAATGTCACGACAGTCCCTATAGAGGACATCACGTTGGCGAGAGGACCGCACATAAGGTTCTCCAATCTGGTTTTTATTGGCCTACTCTCTTTAAAGATGCTAGAAATTATGTCTTATCTTGTGATAAGTGTCAGAGAGTTGGTAATATTAGTAGGAGGAATGAGATGTCTATGAATTACTCACTAGTGATTGAGCCTTTTGATTGCTCGGGTTTTGATTTTATGGGTCCTTTTCCTCCTTCAAACAAGTACAGTCACATTTTAGTAGTTGTTGATTATGTGACCAAGTGGGTCGAAGCAATCCCCACTGAGAGTGTTGATCACAAGACATCTTTGAAAATGATCAAAGATGTAATTTTCCCTAGGTTTGGTGTACCTAGGTACCTCATGACTGATGGAGGATCACACTTCACGCATGGAGCTTTTAGAAAAGATTTAGCCAAGTACGATGTCAATCATAGAATTGATTCACCGTACCATCCTCAAACTAGTGGGCAAGTTGAGCTCACCAATAGAGAGATCAATTTGATCTTGCTAAAGACAGTTAATAATTCTAGGAAGGACTGGTCAAAGAAGTTAGGAGATGCTTTGTGGGCGTATAGAACTGCTTACAAAAACACCATGGGCATGTCTCCGTATAATATGGTCTATGGCAAGGCTTGCCATTTGCCATTAGAATTAGAACACAAAGCTTACTGGGCTGTTAGAGAGCTTAATGATGACCCAAAGTTGGCTGGCGAAAAGCGTCTCATGAACTTGACTTCTCTAGATGAGTGGAGAAGTGAAGCTTACGAGAGTGCTAAAATGTTTAAAGAAAAGGTAAAGAAGTGGCATGATAGAAGGATTCTGAAACGTGATTTTAATGTTTGTGATGAAGTTTAGTTGTTTAGATCTCATTTCAGGTTTTCTCCAGGTAAATTACTTTCCAGATGGGAAGGGCCATTTCATATCGAAGAAGTTTACCGGTCAGGTGCAATCAAGATTAATAATTTTGACGGCACCAAACCTCAAGTTGTGAATGGGCAAAGACTCAAGCATTACATGGCGGGAGACCATGTCAACGTTGATGTAAATATAATACACACAACTACTCATGAAGAATATGTTGCAGCCCCGTTTCAGACACCAGTAGAACCATAATGAGAAAAGGTATGTATTACGGTAAGGAAACATCGTGAACCTCCATAAAAGTTCCAGATTACGTGTTTTTGCAAAATATAGAAAATTCAGAGCCTAATTGGAGCCGGAGAGGAGCTCCAGGGGGGCCAGGCGCCCCCTGGCACGGCCTACCTCCTGGCCGCGCCGGGAGGCCGCCTGGGCACCCCGGAGCCCGTCTCCGACTCCACTTTGGCTCATTACCTTCCTATTGTTGCAGAAATATTTGCTATATATTTTCCCGGATAGTCCCAGCACCGTATCTCACGATTTCTTGTGTTTTCTTTTAAAGCTGTCTCTGCCAAGAGATATTTTAGCTAGACCAAGGTGCCATGGCTTACCCAAGCTCCCCCAAGGACAAGTTCGTCGTCAACGTCATCAATCCTTACCTCACTCAGGTGAAGAACCATCCTCCAACCGTCCAGTTAGAGGATGGTGTCCTCCACCAAAAATATCTGAAGAAACCTTCCAAGGAGGGGAGCGTCGAGGCCAGGATAGAAGAGATGGAGCAAGAAGTCTTCAAGTACAAGAAGATGGTTGAGCGGGGTGTTGAAGCCAACTTCGACCTCATCAACGAGCTAAAGACGTTCTACAAGAAGGAGATGAGGGGGATATGGTCAAGCATCACCGCGGCGGAAGAAAGAATTGATGATCTCCAAGGGAAGATCTATGATCTGCACAACCAGAACTGTGAGTATGAACTAAAGTTTATGCGCATGGGTTTAGGTGCTGGAAGCAGGGTCTTGGAGACTGAAGCCTCTCATGGGACCGGGGAACCTCTACCATGGAAGCGCTTCGTCCAAGACTACATCATCAACAACAACAACAACAACAACAACAACAACAACAACAACAACAACAACAACAACAACAACAAGAATGAGGAGTAAATCTCCTTGCGTAATGGCACCCCTCAGCTTGTTCCAAGCTTGGGGGAGTGCTCAGTATCTTTATCTTTATCTTAGTCTTTTAGATTCAAGTAGAGTCGTATCATGTCTAGGGAAGTTATTATATGAAATAGGTGTTTGCATTGAGGCCTATCACTCCTTCTGTGGAGAGTTTGTATCCGTGAGTGTGGAGTCGTCTATGATGGAATATTAATGAGAAGTCTATTGGTTTCTTCGCTGCACTCGGTATTCTCTTCATGCAATCAACCTTATATGATGATTCTTATGGGGAGTATTGACCTTATATCAGGTATGGCTTTGAAAACTTTATTTAATTTTGGCAAACATAGCTTTGGTCTTCACAAAATGCATGTTTTTCCAAGTAGCGACATAGACAAAACCTTTATGTTATTATGCTTGAAGTGTTATGTTGACAAGGAAGACAACTTGATGTGTTATGCTTACCTTCATGTTTATGCTTTATATGTTTTGCATCTAAATTAGCATCAATTGTCTGTTCTCTCAAAGCCTTTGCTAGCCAAACCCTTTGCCTAGCAGATTTCTTCTTGTTCATCCATACCCTGAAACTAATATCTTCCATTTGAGTCCACCATACCTTCCTATTCGTGGCATTTCCCTACCACTCCTAGAAGTATAGAATTTATGTGTTATCCTTAAATGTTCAAAATCTATTGTTTTGTGCATCTTGTTTAGCTCATGAGGAAGTAGTAGGTAATTCATGATCTTCTTAAGTTAGACAAGTTTTACCCCGGGATTGCATGTCTAATCTTCAAACCCATAATACGAGGAGGAACTGGCATGAGTGCACCTAGCTCGAAAGATAATATAACAAACAAACCCCCCTTCACGCTTGGTCTATGAGAAATCAGAAACTTTGTCAGTGATAAACAAAGGAGATTAAGGGGATGTGACCGTCCCCACTTGGGAGCCGTTCCTCGAAACTTGTCCATCTTGAGAAGTAATTGAGCTATCTATTAGCATTCGTTGACAAACTATGCACCTCCCAAAATTTATTTTCATTCTGTTTGATTTAAGGATAGCACATGAGTTTTCCCTGCTTGCCTTTAACAAGGCCTTTCCTTTACTTTTATGTTGAGTCGGTTTTCCTACTTATTTCTTTTCCCAAAGAGAGCATACACTTGATGTTGATGAGGATTCATCCATATAATGTTGCATTAAGTTTTGCCATGCCACATCATCGTTGACATTATCGATCTTTTTGATAAGTAAGTTGTTTGTGAAAGCTTTTGCCAAGCAAACATCTTCCTTTCTGTTAGCATTTTCACTTCATTACTAATAACATGTTCTTTCAAATCTTCAAATTGTTTTATTATAATTAGAAAGAGCAAGAGTAAAAGTTGTTAGTTGTCCTTTGACCAAGGAAATGTTTGCCATAATTTGATGAGTTTTCTCAGCCCTACTTTTGATTATAATTGTTATTACTTTATCATAAGGACCTTATGAGTTGAGGTTGTTGTTGAGGATGCTTGAGTTTGATGGAGAAACCTTGATGCTTCTTGTTAGTATTCTATTTATCGACACTTCACTCTCTAAACTCGTGGACAGGTTTAGCGAGCTCAGTATTTGCTTGGGGACTAGCGAGGTCTAAGCTTGGGGGAGTTGATACGTCCAAAATGCATCACTATTTTATATAATAATTCTTTCTTATTCATTGATATATTTCATGATATGACATTGTTCTTATGTTGTTTTGGCTTAATTTACACAATTTGCAACTTTCCGATGCCGAAGCAGCAGACGCAGGATTCAGCGGTAAAAAGTGGACGCCGAGTTGTTGAAGAAGAACACCTCCAAATTACCTAAAAATCGACGGAGGGTGTTTTTCAGAAGAATGACGAAGACACACCGAAGAGGGGGCAGAGGGGGCCACAGGGTGCCCAGGCGGCAACCTGGTGCGTCCCCCACCCTGGTCGCGCCGAGAGGTCACCTGGACCCCTGGGGCCACTCCCGGCTCCCCCCTCTGGCCTTTATATCACACAACGTCCAAAAACCCTAAAAAGGGAGAGTTTTCGCGAGTTCCGCCACCGCTCCATGGCGGAAACCAACAGAGGAGAAAAGACATCTCCGGCGGCAGATTCTGCCGGGGAGAACACCTCCCGGAAGGGGAGATCATCGCCATCGTCATCACCATCATCACGGCTATCATCAAGATCATCCCCAACATCAGCACCATCTTCATCTTCATCCAATCTCACCTCACAAGTTCAACGTGTGGTGTAATCCATACTATCTACCCTCTCTACTCTATCGGTGTTGATTACTACCGTGTGATGAATGCTACTGATTTTTGTTGGAGAAATATCATTGTTTCCAGATTGTTTATCATCTATTTATCCCCTCATGATATCTTTTATGTCTTGTGAGTAGTTACTTTAGTTCTTGAGGACATGGGGAAGTCTAATTGTTAGTAGTCATATGATGTTGAAGTAATATGTGTTGTTTGATATTTAAGTTGTGTTGTTATTTTCCTAGTGGTGTTGTGTGAGTCGAACACTCAACACTTCTCCTTATTAAGGACCTAGGGGAATGCATTGTGTATAAAGAATGCTTACGGTGGGTTGCCGGAGTGACAGAAACTTGAACCCCAGTTTGCACGCTTTTGCACAAGGGAATAATGGATCATCGATCGTATTGCTATGGTTAGGATTGTGCCTTAATTACTATCTTGTATTTGCGGATGCTTGCAAGATATTTAATCATAAGAGTGCACTTATCTTAGTCTAAATGGTGCACTAGCATAGATCCACCCACTCAACACTTATCAACACAGCACATAGTACCGATACGGAATATGGCGAAAGCACATGACTATTTCTCCCGTGTGTCCTCAAGAACGCTTTAGCCTTTATAAGTTCAGTTGCTAAGCCTCTCCTTTGCTCAAAAGGATTGGGCTACTTGTTACTCCTCAGTGCCTTTTACTTTGTTCGCTTTTACCGTTTTTGCTGTCTATATCAAAAAACCCTAAAAAGTTATCTTTCAGTTCCTACAGCTATTTCTTTACCAAAGTCACTTACCAATACCTTCTGCTCCTCGTTGGGTTCGACACTCTTATTTATCGAAAACGCTACAAACGATCCCCTACAGTTGAGAGTCACCAAGTCCTACTAGAGACAAACCTGGGTATCTTCATTGAGGGAAAATTTTTGCTATCCTACATCTCACCTTCCACTTGGGGTAACCAACTGATACGCGAGAGATGATAATTGCTTCTCTCCCTTCGTTGGTTACCCCAAGTGGAAGGTGAGATGCAGCGTTGTAGGTGGTGAAGTGAACAATGGCGTCGTTCACAACTCAGGGTTTCTTACTTCACCCGGACCTGCACACAGACACAATTAACTTTGCTCCCAACGAAATTCTGAGAGGTTGTCAATCTCTCCGGTCTTGTTGTTTACAAAAGATAAAAAAACACAAGGGATAATGATAATGATAGTAGCAACTGAAAGTAAATACTGAAAAGTAAATAAGCTTGTAAACAATGATGAGAATATGGACCGGGGTCCCGTGATGTTCACTAGTGATGTCTCTCTCCGAAAAGATGATAAAACTGCTATGCGGGGTAAACAAATTACAGAAGGGAAATTGACATGATTATAAATGCACCGCAATGTTAACTACGCTACAAAGAAAGGAAGAGGCTCATAAGCATGGGCAGTACGCCAAAATAAGTAGACCGAAATCCATCTGCATCTACTACTAATCATCCACCTTGAGATATTTATCCAGAACATCTCCTTGGTATTAAGTTGCGATCCCCACCCAAAGTGTAAACCCAAAGCAACGGACAACTGCATTAAAAAGAACTTTGCGTAAAGTAAACAATCCTTGCAACCGCAGTTACAAGCACCGTTGTTTTCCCCCTTGTGGCAACAACACATCCCCTAGACTCATGTTTCTGTCACTCAAGTGTGTTATCAGGAGGCATGAACCCACAATCGAGCATAACGTTCCCTCTTTGAGTTACTACCTACTACTTGGCCAAAGGAATAAACAGCAACGGAAAACATGCAAGAATTACTTAGGAACAAAAATATAGAAGATAAGAACCAAATATATTACTCTATCACAATCTGAACATAATCTCATAATCCATCAGATTCCATCAAACTCGGCATAGCAAAAGCAGAAAGATTACATATGTGCCTCGATCATGTAGGGAAGCTCACGAGGTCTAAACCATGAAGAACAAAGAGGTGAGGAGAACATCACATAGCTAATAATCACGGACCCATGGTCCAACGGAAACTACTCACGGCACATCCGGGAAGCGTCTATGGTGGAGGGGAAGCTCCCGGAGGTCGATCCTCCCTCCAGCAGAGTGCCAGGAAGGGTTCTGCTGGTGCTCCCGATCTTGGAAGCGCGGCGGCGGCGGAACATAGGCGAGACCGCGAAAAAGGGCTCTGTCTTCGGAAGTTTCACATCATGGGAGATATATAGGCGAAGGGGAGCAGCCAAGAGGCCACCAGGGGTCCAGGCACCCCCCCTGGCACGGCCAAGCCCTAGGCCGCGCCAGCTAGGTGCCTGGGGCCCTGGTGGGTCCCACCTGGTCCCCCTTCGGGACTCCGGAATGTTCCTTCACGCTGATTTTTTATCTGACTTTTCCCGAATTTTTTGAGCACTTTTAATATGGGGGAAAACTGAAATAGAAAAATAGCAGAAAATAGAAACTGGCACTAGGGTGCACTGAGTTAATAGGTTAGTCCAAATATGATCAAAAGTGTATGAAAGTGTATCTAGATCATAGAAATATCACACAAAACATGCATGGAGCAAGCAGAAATAATCGATACGTTTGGGACGTATCAACATCCCCAAGCTTAATTCCTGCTCGTCCTCTAGTACGTAAATGATAACAAGCATAATTTTTGTGGTGACATGCTAGCAACCATATAAGAACTTTGAAAAGTAAAGCAATCAAGGTATGTGATTCAATTCAAGTCATAACATGCAAGAGTCTATATTAGCATTGAAACAAGCAACAGAAGAAAATTAGGTGCAAGAGCTCTCGCTGTCAGTGACTCGAATGTCTCCAAATGGTGTTTGCGTGCAAGAAGAGGTATAGGGAATATGAGAAAAAAGTAGTTTTGTGTTGAGAACTCAATCTAATAAAGTTTCACACTTGGTCTTCTTTGGAATCTTATCTTGACTCGTCCCTAGACCACTAGCCAGGTACAAGTCAATTTGATCCACTCCTTTTCGATATTTTGAGCACGCATGCAATGGATGAGCGTAAGCACGAGAGTTGACACTTAGGATGGCAAAGAGAGAATATGGTGGAGGAGGAAGACAAAAAGGGTGAGAAAAGCTCACATCAATGAGGACAATCATAGGCGAGAAGGCCGAATGATAGATATGATGTGAGGAGTAGGGATTGCCATGCAATGGATGCACATATGAGCTAAAAAGATCTCAAATGGAACTAGTGGGGGTGCATCTAACTTGCTCACTCATGAAGACCTAGAGCTCTTTTGAGGAGGCTCATCCTTGGAATATGCAAGCCAAGTTCTATAGTGTGAAGGTCCCCACATAGCTATATGCATGAATGATCATCTCTATGGAGTACAAGGATAAGAGGGAGTACTAGTGTGGATCTTTCAAAAGGATAGTAGTGTTGCCCCTTTCTCTCTTTTTATTTTCCTTTTTCTCTTTTTTCTATTTTTTGTATTTTTTTTGTGGCCTCAATGGCTCTTTCTATTTAACTCTCATTTATCCTCTTTGGGATCTTTTATTTTGTCAACTTTGGGATATTTTCCTCACTTAATGGAAACACTCTAATTTACAAGAGGGTATACAAGATCTCTCACACTTTACAAGGTACTCAAATCATAAAGAAGATGTAGCTATCATGATGTATGCAATGTATGATGCTGCCAGTGTAGCAGGAACATGTATGACATGATGATCAAGTCATGAAGAGGTGGATGTTGCATGGAAATATATCTCGGAAATACTATGGAAATGTCTTGATAGGTAGGTATGGTGGCTGTTTTGAGGAAAGATATAAGGAGGTGTATGATGACAGAGTGTATCATGCCAAGGGTTTGGATGTACCGGCGAAGGTGGACGCCAACTCTCGGAGTGAGAAGAAGGCAATGCACGGCACATGAGAGGCTAGCAAATATGAGGAGGTGGAAGTGTCAACTTTCAATACTTACATTAGTCCGAAGAACTCATGTACTTATTATCGGTAACTCTCAATATAATAAGGAGGTTCACAAAGAGACAAGTACCCCGAGGAGGAGTGTATGGGGGTTTGGTTATCCTTGGCATCCTCGACTCATGGTACGTGAGTGTACTCTAATATTCGATCCCTCTAAAGATTAGCGATCCATCTAGTAGCTAGAGTTCTCAACTAGTTTTTTTAGGTTTTGAAAATAAACATGGATTGCCCAAAATACGACACCTGTCACTAATAGGCTAGAGCTCTTGACACCAAAAGTTCAAACATTACTCACATCAATGCCTCAAAACTATTGCAAGTTACTACTAAAATTAAATAGCAACCTCAACTACCTACTTTCAAGACAAGACACAACTAAGTGCAACAACCAACTCTCTTATCGAGATAAACATGAAAACTAAAGAGAGTTCTAGCAACAAACTAAAAAAAAGCCAAGGCTCTTGCTAAAGACAAACTAAATCTAAACCTAAACATGGCAGTAGCTACGAAAACATAAAGAGCACACAATAGCAAAAAGATAGGCATGAAAAATCCTATGATGTATTCTAGATTTTGAAACTGGAGCGTGTTTCTCTCCCACACAAAGTAAGACGGGGTATAACTTTTTATGAACAGCAATCAAATCTAAAGAAAACTAAAAATAAATAAGAGCGAGACGCTCCAAGCATAGCACATAACGCATGAAGTGATAAAACTATAGTGAGACGAAGGACGAACTGATGATTGTTGATGGAGAAGGGGATGCAGGGGGGCATCCCCAAGCTTAGACGCTTGAGTCTCCTTGAATATTTATTGGGGATGTATGGGGGTATCCCCAAGCTTGAGCGCTTGACACTCCCGGATCTTCTTTCATCATCTTACATCGCACACTTGAAAAGTCCCTTCATACATAACACATCATAAGCTGATTAGAGAGGTTAGTACCCTTAAAAAATAATTTTTCCCCACTGGATATAAAGATATTCTTGAAGATCTACTATTTCTCAAGATTGCCAAAAGGTTTTTGCAAAGAAAAATCAAGCTTAAGATTTGCAAAAGTAAGGAGAGACAAAACATGGCAGAATCTGTGAAAAACAGAACAGCAGGTAGTAGAGAATTTTTTCGGGGTACTTCTGCAACTCAAATAAAAAAACTCAGAGCATACGAAAGTTCCGAAGTTGTATAGAGCATGTTGTGTAAAAAATTCAGCTCAAAAAGTTGAACTGATGATTTGATCCAATTTTTTTCCGTCACGAAGACAGAATTTGTTTTCTGGACAGCATGTCACAACTTTTGCTTCCCTTGTCATATGAGGCTATAACTTGGCACAAGGCTTGAAAATAAAGATACAATGATGTTGCTACAGTAGTAAAAATCATCAAGACCACTAAAATATAAGTAAAAACATCTTGGGTTGCCTCCCAACAAGTGCTTTCTTTTACGCCTTTAAGCTAGGCATAAGGCAAAAGAAGAATCAAGTTTTATCAAGAGAAAGAGAATAGCTAGCCCGTGTAACGGACACAAAAGGTAACTTTTCTTTCTTTCTAGGGAAGTGTTCCATCCCCTTTTTGAGAGGGAATTGAAATTTTATATTCCACTATTTCATGTCAATGATGGCACCAATGGTGCGAAGAAAGGACGTCCCAAAATAATATATTGGACATAAAGGTTCACACTCTATATCCATAATAATAAAATCAACGGGAGCATAGTTGTCATTGACAATGATAAGAACATCGTCGATCTTCCCAAAGGTTTCTTTACGGAAGAATCAACAAGACGAACACCAAAAGAACAAGAATCAAAAGGTTTCAATTCAAACATATCATACATTCTCTTGGGCATGACGGAGGTACTTGCTCCAACGTCACATAAAGCATAGCAAGAGAAGTTATTTAATTTAATTTTGATCATAGGGTCCCAACCATCATCTAGCTTCCTAGATATGGAGGCTTCTATCCTAAGCTTCTCCTCCCTAGCTTTGATGAGAGCATTTGTGATACGCTCCGTGAAGGCAAGATTAAGTGTGCTAGTGTGGGGGTCTCTAGAAATTTTGTGCAGTAAGCTAATAACTTATGAGAGGGTGCAACTATCAAAATCAATATCACTACTATCAAAGGTGGTATTAGTGTCATCTAGGGTCAGTTTTTTGAAACCATCTATGTTCATAGGAGTTTCTTTTTCTACGGTTGAGGTATTAGCATCACCATTAATAGGTCCAATGGGACCAGGAATGCATTGGGTGCTAATAGTTTCGGTATCCTCAACAATTTGGATAGTGGTAACTGTGTGGTGTATAGGAAGGCTCTTCATTCTATCCTCTTCATTTTCTTCTCTAGCCCATCTTTCTTTAAGTTTAGCCATCATCCTAATATTTTCATCGATTTGTAATTGGATAGCATTAATAGGAGTGGCCTTCCTCTCCTTAAGGGGAGAGGTTTTAATTTTTAGCATCTCAACATCAAGGGCTAAGCTATCTAATTTAGCTAACTTTTCTTCTACATTCTTGTTGAATGATTTTTGGGTAGTGATAAAGTCTCTAAGCATACTTTATAGTTCAGAAGTGGGGCTCTTGTTGCTAGGGTAAGTGTTGTTGTTCCCATAATTGGATGGAAACAATCTAGCATTGCTAGAAAAATTGCCCCTATAAGCATTGTTGTTGAAGTTGTTTCTAGCAATGAAGTTCACATCTACTTGTTCTTGAGCAACCAAAGAATTTAAAGGAACATCATGAGGATTAATAGAGGGTTGCTTGGTAAGTAGAGACATAATTAAGTCAACTTTTTCATTTAGGGAGGTAATCTCCTCGACAGAGTTTACCTTCCTACCTGTTGGAGCGCGTTCAGTGTGCCATTGGGAATAGTCGGTCATCATCTCATCGAGGAGCTATGTGGCAGCACCAAGTGCAGTTGACATAAAGGTTCCTCCCGCGGACGAATCTAACAGGTTCCGGGAGGTAAAGTTCAAGTCTGCATAAATTTTTTGGATAACCATCCAGGTAGTCAAACCATGTGTAGGGCATTTCTTAACAAGAGATTTCATACGTTACCAAGCTTGGGCAACATGTTCATTATCCAATTTCTTAAAATTCATAATGTTACTTCTCAATTGGATAATTTTAGCAGGTGGGTAATACTTCCCAATAAAAGCATCTTTGCACTTATCCCAAGAATCTATGCTATTCTTAGGCAAAGATTGAAACCAGATTTTAGCTCCTTCCCTCAAAGAGAAAGGAAAAAGCTTGAGCTTAACAACATCACCTTCTACTTCTTTATACTTTTTCATATCACATAATTCAACAAAATTATTGAAGTGTAAAGCAGCATCATCTCCAGCACCAGAGAATTGATCTCTCATAACAAGGTTTAGCAAAGCAGGTTTAATTTCAAAAGAGGTAGCTAAAGTGGCAGGTGTGGAAATAGGAGTGCAGATAAAGTCTTTGTTGTTGTGACTGGTGAAGTCATACAACTTGGTGTTTTCAGAGGAACCCATAGTAGCAGCAAGTGTGGCAGATATTTTTGTAATTTTTGATATAAGACACAAATATAAAAACTGAAAGGTAAACTAACAAGACTAAAAACTAAAGGTAAAAGGTAGTGGCCAACTCCCCTATCTTATCACTCGGAGTCTCCGGCAACGGCGCCAGAAATTTGCTTGATACGCGAGAGATGATAATTGCTTTTCGCCCTTCGTTGGTTACCCCAAGTGGAAGGTGAGATGCAGCGTAGCGGCAAGTTTCCCTTGGTGAAGATACCAAGGTTGAGATCGACCAGTAGGACTCCGACAATGATAAGTAGGTGGTGAAGTGAACATTGGCGTCGTTCACAACTCAGGGTTGCTTACTTCACCTGGACCTGCACACACACAGAATTAACTTTGCTACAAACGAAGTTCAGAGAGGTTGTCAATCTCTCCGGTCTTGTTGTTTACAAAGGATAAAAAACACAAGGGATAATGATAACGATAGTAGCAACTGAAAGTAAATACTAAAAAGGTAAATAAGCGTGTAAACAATGATGAGAATATGGACCGGGGTCCCGTGATGTTCACTAGTGATGTCTCTCTCCCAAAACACGATAAAACTGCTATGCGAGGTAAACAAATTACAGAAGGGCAATTGACAGGATTATAAACGCACCGCAATGCTAACTGTGCTACAAAGAAAGGAAGAGGCTCATAAGCATGGGCAGTACGCCAAAATAAGTAGACCGAAATCCATCTGCATCTACTACTAATCATCCACCTTGAGATATCTATTCAGAACATCTCACTGGTTAAGTTGTGATCGCCACCCAAAGTGTAAACCCAAAGCAACAGACAACTGCATTAAAAAGAACTTTGCGTAATGTAAACAATCCTTGCAACCGCGGTTACCAGCACCGTTGTTTTCCCCTTGTGGCAACAGCACATCCCCTAGACTCATGTTTCTCTCACTCAAGCGTGTCATCAGGGGGCATGAACCCACAATCGAGCATAACATTCCCTCTTGGAGTTACTACCTACTACTTGGCCAAAGCAATAAACATCAACGGATAACATGCAAGAATTACTTAGGAACAAAAATATAGAAGATAAGAACCAAATATATTACTCTATCACAATCTGAACATAATATCATAATCCATCAGATCCCATCAAACTCAGCATAGAAAAAGTATAAATAATACATATGTGCCTCGATCATGTAGGGCAGCTCACGAAGTCTAAACCATGAAGAACAAAGAAGGGAGGAGAACATCACATAGCTACTGATCACGGACCCATGGTCCAAAGGAAACTACTCACGGCACATCTGGGAAGCGTCCATGGTGGAGGGGGAGCTCCCGGAGGTCGATCCTCCCTCCGGTAGAGTGCAGGGAAGGGTCCTGTTGGTGCTCCCGATCTTGGAAGCGCGGCGGCGGCGGAACAGAGGCGAGATCGCGAAAAAGGGTTCTGTCTTCGGAAGTTTCACGTCATGGGAGATATATATAGGCGAAGGGGGGCAGCCAGGGGGGCACCAGGAGTCCAGGCGCCCCCTGGCGCGGCCAAGCCCTAGGCTGCGCCAGCTAGGCGCCTGGGGCCCTGGTGGGTCCCACCTGGTCCCCCTTCGGAATTCGGAAGGTTCTTTCACGCTGATTTTTTATCTGGTTTTCCCGAATTTTTTGAGCACTTTTGATATGGGGAAACACTGAAATAGAAAAACAACAGAAAACAGAAACTGGCACTGGGGTGCACTGAGTTAATAGGTTAGTCCAAATATGATCAAAAGTGTATGAAAGTGTATCTAGATCATAGAAATATCACACAAACACATGCATGGAGCAAGCTGAAATTATCGATACGTTTGGGACGCATCAACATCCCCAAGCTTAATTCCTGCTCGTCCTAGAGTAGGTAAATGATAAAAAGCATAATTTCTGTGGTGACATGCTAGCAACCATATAAGAACTTTTTAAATTAAAGCAATCAAGGTATGTGATTCAATTCAAGTCATAACATGCAAGAGTCTATATTAGCATTGAAACAAGCAACGAAAGAAAATTAGGTGCAAGAGCTCTCGTTGTCTGTGACTCGAATGTCTCCAAATGGCGAGAGAAAAAAATTATTTTTGTGTTGAGACTTGGTCTTCTTTCGAATCTTATCTTGACTCGTCCCCGGACCACTAGCCAGGTACAAGTCAATTTGATCCTCTCCTTTTCGATATTTTGAGCACTCATGCAATGGATGAGCGTAAGCACGAGAATTGACACTAAGGATGGCAAAGGGAGAATATGGTGTAGGAGGAAGACAAAAAGGATGAGAAAGGCTCACATCAATGAGGACAATCATAGGCGACAGGCCAAATGATTGATATGATGTGAGGAGTAGGGATTGCCATGCAACGGATGCACATATGAGCTAAAAAGCTCTCCAATGGAACTAGTGGGATGCATCTAACTTTCACGCTCATGAAGACCTAGAGCTCTTTTGAGGAGGCTCATCCTTAGAATATGCAAGCCAAGTTCTATAGTGTGAAGGTCCCCACATAGCTATATGCATGAATGATTATCTCTAAGTAGTACAAGGATAAGAGGGAGTAATAGTGTGGATCTTTCAAAAGGATAGCAGTGTTGCCCCTTTCTCTATTTTTATTTTTCTTTTTCTCTTTTTTCTTTTTTTGTATTTTTTGGTGGCCTCAATGGCTCTTTCTACTTAACTCTCATTTGTCCTCTTTGGGATCTTTTATTTTGTCCACTTTGCGATCTTTTCCTCACTTAAGGGCAACACTCTAATTTACAAGAGGGTATAGAAGATCTCTCACACTTTACAAGGTACTCAAATCATAAAGAATATGTAGCTATCATGATGTATGCAATGTATGCCGCTGCCAGTGTATCAGGAACATGTATGCCATGAAGATCAAGTCATGAAGAGGTGGATGTTGCATGGCAATATATCTCGGAAAGGCTATGGAAATGCCTAGATAGGTAGGTATGGCAGCTGTTTTGAGGAAAGATATAAGGAGGTTTATGATGACAGAGTGTATCATACCAAGGGTTTGGATGTACCGGAGAAGGTGGACGCCAACTCTCGGAGTGAGAATAAGGCAATGCACGGCACAGGAGAGGCTAGCAAATATGAGGAGGTGGAAGTGTCAACTTTCAATACTTACATTTGTCCAAAGAACTCATGCACTTATTATCGGTAACTCTCAATCTAATAAGGAGGTTCACAAAGAGACAAGTACCTCGAGGAGGAGTGTATGGGGGTTTGGTTATCCTTGCGCATCCTCGACTCATGGTACGTGAGTGTACTCTAGTATCCGATCCCTCCAAAGATTAGCGATCCATCTAGTAGCTAGAGTTCTAAAATAGTTTTGTAGGTTTTGAAAATAAACACGGATTTCCCAAAATACGAAAACTATCACTAATAGGCTAGAGCTCTTCACACCAAAAGTTCGAACATTACTCACATCAATGCCTCAAAACTATTGCAAGTTACTACTAAAATTAAATAGCAACCTCAATTACCTACTTTCAAGACAAGACACAACTCACTGCAACAACCAACACTCTTAACAATATAAACATGAAAACTAAAGAGAGTTCCAGCAACAAACTAAACAAAAGCCAAGGCTCTTGCTAACGACAAACTAAAATTAAACTAAACATGGAAGTAGCTACGAAAACATAAAGAGCACACAACAGCAAAAAGATAGGCATTAAAAATCCTATGATGTGTTCTAGATTTTGAAACTGGAGTGTGTTTCTCTCCCACACAAAGTAAGACGGGGTCTAACTTGTTATGAACAGCAAGAAAAGCTAAAGAAAACTAAAAATAAAACCTAAGAGCGAGACGCTCCAAGCATAGCACATAACGCATGAAGTGATAAAATATAGTGAGACGAAGGACGAATTGATGATTGTTGATGGAGAAGGGGATGCACGGGGGAATTGTCGGGGGGATGGCTCAGGCCCATAGACCCAGCATTAGAGACCTCTGGGCCGACTTACATATGAAGTCCCACAAAGAAGACCCGGTCAGGAGTCTCACGTGCCAAGCGTGAAGATTGAAGCCCTAGAAGGAATTCGACTTACCTTGTATAGCACGTAGTAAATTTGTAAGGTAGAATAGAACTCCACATCGTGTAGGAGTCGGACTCTCGGAATCCCGGGACCCGGCATCTTTATAAGCCGAGGTCCATTGGATCCAGAGCCAGAACTTACCTCAAGCCAGGACTAGACAACTCGCGATATAACCTAGATCTGCATGAGACTAAGGTTGCGAAACATCATCACTGTAATCGATAAGATAGACTCTTCCTATTGAGGAGTCGATCCCACAATAGTCAAGAAGAAGGAGTAGATCTTTACCGCATCGTTGGGGCCGAACCGGGGTAAACCGCCGAGTCTCGTTGTCTATGTCGACTCTCTCCTCGAATTCGCCTCGCAGCAAAGGTCCCATGATAAGTTCGACTCTGCGGACATCTGTCGTGACTTTCCCACGACAGTTGGCGCCCACCGTGGGGCATGCGCTCGCAGGTGTTGAGATTCTAGGCGGAGCTCTGCAAGGTATGGAAGGACTTGTGGCTGGGGGAATCACCAGGAGCCAGCGTGGAAAGCTCTGCATCGACGACTCGACTTGGGGCCCTGATGCTGATTCCATCGAATCCGGTTATCGGGTCTCGATCGGGTCTATTCACATCTTCATTGGGAATACAGACGGATCTGAGCCAGAGATGGATCCTGAAGTCCCCCTGGAAACCTCGAGTCGGCGACATGCCGGCTCAAGGCACACGTTTGCTGGGTTCAATGCTGGATCTCCAGAGTCGGCGCGCTCTGTCGAGTCCCTGACGCCCGATGCCTCAGAAGAAACATCTGGTGCTGACTCACATCCCAGTGAAACAAGCTTCTCAGATACCGACTCCATCCGATCCGACGGGAGCAACAGACTCGGCCCGGGAACAGCAGAATAGACTTCCCGCAGTACGAGCCTCCATACTGCGTGACAGCGTTCATGGCAGGCACCGAAGAGCAGGGAAGTCAGCCGGCTCAGGGCGCTGCGCAGAATCGGAACATAGAGACGGCTCACAACACGGCCCCTAATCCAGATAGGGAACAGCCAGAAGTGCTCACAGGAGCAGAAGTCCTCACAGATGCCCTAAACGCCCTGGATGAAGCCTTAGCTACACCAATGACTGCGGAAAAACCAGGAAGCATGGAGAACCAGGGTCAATGGACTCAAGGCCCAAGTGATGAGCATACGGAGGGAAATTAACTCCCAGAACACACAGATGGTGGAGAGAGAAACTCGACTCGCCCAAGAAACCAGGCGCTTACAACACGAGTCGGAGTTGATAGAAGCTCATAAATTAAGTCTCGCCAACGCACGCCCTGCAGGGCCCGTGAGCCGGATTCCCGCTGATCTCCAGGCACGAATACTATTCCAGGATACGCATCAATCGACTCCTCCAGGGTTCACACCACCGAGGCAACCTGTCCCTTCGCCACGGCAGGAACGATTCCATACCATGGCTAAGAGCATCTCCAGCCGTTCGCCCCCCCAAGGCGATTTTCGGCGCTATTTTAGAGCCGCTTGGGGGTCATCGGGCGGCGATAGTGGCTTGGGGGGGCTACCCAGCCGCGGCCCCAAGATATCCCCCCAAGTTCGCCAAATTTCGTCCAATTTTAAGTAAATTTGAGCCAAACCAAGTAAACTTCGACTAACTTCAACCTATTTCATTAAAGTTCGGGCATATTTTACATAAACGACGAAAAATAAAATAAAAACAAACCTAGGGCTGGAACAAGAAGGCGTAGAGAGCGTCCATGGAGCGCGGCGTAGAGTGCGTGGAAGCCGAGGCGAGAGGATGACGACGACGCGTGTTCACACGCCGACAGGTGGGGCGCGGCGCGAGGCACGCGCGAAATCGCGCGCGCTTTCCTTTCATTCGGCGACCCCAAGCGACCCCCAGCGCGACGAGTTCGGGTTGGGTTCGCCGGACTCAAAATCGGCCCAATCCGGTGCTATTTGGGCTCTTGGGGGCGCGGCTGGGCGATTTTCCTCCACCCGGCGCTATTTTCGCCGTCTCGGGGGCCTCTTGGGGCGCGGCTGGAGATTCTCTAATGTGGTGGCAGCAACACGGTTCCTCGCCAGCGTGCCTACGCACGGAGACACTCCGGTGGACCAGGCCACTCGAGGGGCAATTGATCTGCTCAAAACTGCAATCACACAGCAAGCCCAGTACTCACAAGGATTCCAATACTTACATGAGACCCCATATCAAAGTATGAGCCGGCAAGAGGATTCACCAGCTCCGGCCGGCTTGAGCAGCCATCGCCAGCGCAGAGCTCCGCCACCTCCGGACCCTCAGGAGGCAATAAGGATCCAAGACCTACCGGCCGGCTTCAATCCCGAACGCCGTGTAGAGCAGATGGCCCAACCTCCACCCCAAGATCAAGACACCGAGTTCATCAGCAGATCCGTGGGCAACCGATGCCTGGTGCCGGCTCTACGAAAATACACGCTTGCCATCAGATTTCAAGGGCCCACGTAAGATTGCGAACTATACAGCTGACATGGACCCGGCAGCTTGGATCAAAAGTTATGACCTAGCCATGGACATGTTACAAGCTAGCGAAGGAGTTTGTGCCCATTACCTCACAATGATGTTGGAAGGGCCAGATCGCACATGGTTCAAAAATCTCCCAGAGAATTATGTCACCTCCTGGGCGGATCTCAAGGAAAAGTTCATCAAGAACTTCCAAGGCACATGTCGGCGAGCTACCACAATCGTTGACTTGGAGCATTATGTCCAGAAAGAAGGAGAGTCGACCCTGAGTTGGGCACGACGGGTAGCAGAAATAATCCACTCCTCGGACACTATCACTGCCCAAATAGCCGTCATTGTCTTGGAAAGGAACTGCAAGTTCGAGCCCCTAGTACACAAGCTTGGACGAATCAAAAGGATGGTCAAGGATATAGGAGAGCTCATGAACGCGGTTATCAAATATGCCGAGTCTGACAAAACCAAGGATACTGAACCTCGACAGGATAAAGCCGGCCAGAACAAAAACGGCGGCAAAACTTCCCAGAATCAGAGTCAGCAAACCAAGCGGCGACTTGATCAGACTACTTCTGACTTGGTAGCCAACACAAATGTCGGCTCCCAAAGACAGAAGCAGGGAGGCAACAACTATCGCAAGCCGGAAGGAAATTCCCGCCCAAACAACTTTGAAGAAGCTATGAAGAGTCCTTACCCAACCCATAGTAAACTCGGTCGCCCAGCCAACCACACCTGGTAAGATTGCAATTTCATGAAAGAGTTTGCATGACGGGGGAACCAGGGACCTCCCGGGTCAGGTGGGGGAGCCGGGCAGAACGGTAACAACCAAAATCCTACCTACCAAGGAGCCGGTGCAATGCCTCAACACCAAGGACCCGGAGGAGGGGCCAGCAAGATCAGTCAGGGCTTGCTGGATTTCAAGCAAACCCGAAACAACTCCATGACCACGCAGCATATCACGTTTTCACCACTAGCACTTGCCGGAGGGATAGGAAGCTGCAACGGAGAGCCGCTATGGCTGTGACTGCAGAGCCGGCTTGGCCCAGGTGGCTTAATTGGTCAGAACAACCAATCACTTGGACAAGGGATGACCACCCCCCCAGTGGTGGATAACCCGGGGGCCCTGGCTCTAGTAGTCTCTCCACAAATTGGAGGATATACACTTGACAAAGTACTCATGGACGGAGGAAGCAGCATCAACATCCTTTACTACGAAACTTTCCGCAGGATGGGGCTGACCCAAAAACAGCTGCAACCCTCCAACACCGTTTTCCACAGAATAGTCCCAGGCAAGTCGGCGCGTCCGATCGGCAAGATCTACCTGGAGACGGCTTTTGGAAACGCCAAGAATTTTCGCTCCGAGCTCATACCCTTTGAAGTGGTAAAACTCGAGAGCCCATATCACGCCATTTTAGGCAGACCGGCTTACGCTAAATTCATGGCTCGGCCATGTTACATCTACTTAAAGCTAATGATACCAGGTCCTAATGGTCCAATCACAGTGGATGGAAGTCGGTCCAGGGCAGTGGAGTGTGACGAACAGCACGTCAAATTTGCCGAGTCGACACGCGCCAAAGAGGACTTGTCAGTATACCAAGAAAAGGTAAACCCGTCAGACCCCACAATCCTGAAGAAACCGACTCCCGACAACAATCCCAAGTTCCAACCGGCTCAGGATACAAAGAAAGTTGATTTTGTCCCTGATGACTCTTCTCAGCAGTTCATCATTGGGACAGAGTTATTTGATAATTAGGAAAGCGTGCTCATCGAGTTCCTCCGTGAGAATCTGGACATCTTTGCATGGAAACCCTCTGATATGCCAGGTGTCCCGAGGGAACTCGCTGAGCACCAGCTAAATATAGATTCAAAGCTGAAGCCGGTCAAGCAATTCCTTCGCCGTTTCAACGACGAAAGGAGAAACGCTATTGGTGAAGAAATAGCCCGGCTCCTTGCCGCCGGGTTCATCATGGAAGTCTTCTACCCAGAATGGCTCGCAAACCCGGTCCTCGTTTTGAAAAAGAACGGGACCTGGCGTATGTGTATCGACTACACCGACTTGAATAAGGCCTGCCCGAAGGATCCCTTTGCGCTGCCTCGCATTGACCAGATCATAGACTCGACTGCGGGATGTGATCTCCTGTGTTTCCTTGACGTCTATTCTGGTTATCACCAGATCAAGATGGCCCTTGAGGATCAAGAGAAAATGGCCTTCATCGCCCCCTTCGGGATCTACTGTTACACTTCTATGCCTTTCGGCCTTAAGAATGCGGGAGCCACATATCAGCGAACGGTGCAGAGTTGCCTCAAAGAACAGATTGGGAGCAACGTGCACGCCTATGTGGATGATATAGTGATCAAATCCCAACTGGCCGACTCACTCATCAGTGACCTACAGGAAACCTTCAAAAATCTGCGCAAGTACCAGTGAAGTTAAATCCGGCCAAATGCACCTTTGGGGTACCTGCAGGTAAGCTCCTTGGATACATAGTATCAGAGAGAGACATCGAGGCAAACCCAGAGAAAATCAACACTATCATGACTCTTCAGAAGCCGGCCTCAGTAAAGGGAGTCCAACGACTCACAGGATGTGTAGCCGCTCTAAGTCGGCTTATAAGCCGGCTCGGTGAAAAGGCAATCCCCCTGTACCGACTTCTGAGGAAATCAGAAACATTTGTCCGGGATAACGAAGCCGATCAGGCCCTAGAGCCATTGAAGAAGCAACTATCCCAGGCTCCAATATTGGCGGCTCCCAAGCCAAAGGAACCTATGTTACTTTATATCGCAGCCAACAACCGAGCAGTCAGCGTTGTGGCTGTTGTTGAGCGTATGGAAGCCGGCAAAGAGCACCCCCTGCAAAGGCAAGTTTATTATGTCAGTGAGGTTTTGACTTCATCGAAGCAACGTTATCCTCATTGGCAAAAATTGGTTCTTGGTGTATTCATGGCGAGTCGGAAATTTAAACACTATTTTCAGGAGCACCCCATAACTGTAGCCAGCTCAGCACCACTTGCAGATATCATCCAAAACCGGGAAGCCACGGGAAGGATTGCAAAGTGGGCCATAGAGTTGGGGGCTTATCACATTAAATATAAACCTCGAACGGCCATAAAATCCAGGCGTTAGCCGACTTCATCAATGACTGGACGGAAATCCAAACATCTCCAGAGAAGCCAATCACCAAATATTGGATGATGCACTTCAATGGAAGTCGGCAGCTTCAAGGGTCAGGAGCCGGCGTGGTCCTTACCTCACCTAAAGGGGAGAAATTCTGCTATGTTCTGCAGTTGCAGTTCACTTGCACCAACAATGCAACAGAGTATGAAGCCTTTCTTCATGGGCTACGGCTGGCTCGTGAGATGAGCATAAGTTGGATCCAATCCTATGGCGACTCTGATCTCGTTTCTCAACAAGTGTGAGGAAAATGGGATTCCAAAAATCCCATAATGGCAGCTTATCAACGAGAAGTGCAAAGGCAAGCCGGATTTTTCATTGGATACCAGGTGGATCATGTGGACCGAAGGGAAAACGAAGCAGCAGATGCTCTGTCCTGACTCGGCTCTCGGCGAAAACCGGTCCCTCCAAACGTATTCCTGGATGTTCTAACAAAACCATCTGTACAACCACCAACAGAACAAGACATAGCAGAGTCGGAGCCGGCTTTGGTTGCTGCAATTCATGCTACACCCTCATGGGTTGTACCTTACTTGGATTACAAGACTCGGGGAATCCTTCCTCAAGATGAGATTTTGGCCAGACAAATTGTCAGGAGAAGCCAATCCTTTGTACTCATCAATGGTGAGTTACATCGGCGGAGTGCCGCAGATGTTTTCCAGAGATGCGTCTCACCAGAAGAAGGTAGAGCCATCCTCAATGAAATACACTCTGGGGATTGCGGACACCATGTCGGCTCGCATTCGCTTGTAGCTAAAGCCTTTCGACATGGCTTCTACTGGCTCACAGCTCATGCGGATGCAGAGGACATAGTCAAGAAATGTGATGGGTGTCAACGCTATGCAAAGCAAGCTCACGTGCTGGCTCAAGAACTCGGAATGATCCCTATCACTTGGCCATTTGTGGTATGGGGGCTTGATATGGTGGGACCTTTCAAAAGGTCAGCCAACAAGAATACCCACATATTGGTGGCAGTGGATAAATTTACCAAATGGGTCGAGGCAGAGCCGGTCAGCAAATGTGATGATGCGACAACACTGAAATTCTTGAAAAAGATCATATAAAGATTCGGCTACCCCCACAACATCATCACTGATAATGGTTCTAACCTATCAGAAGGGGTTATGAAACGATTCTGCCAGAATGAGCACATCTGACTCGACCTTGCATCATTAGCTCACCCACAGTCCAACGGACAAGTCGAGAGAGCCAACCAAGAGTTTCTCCGAGGCATCAAACCCTGACTCGTTGTCCCCTTGAAAAGGACGCCGGGTTGTTGGGAGGAGGATTTACCCTCCGTATTATGGAGCATCAGGACGACTCCCAACAGGTCAACAGGCTATACGCCCTTCTTCCTAGTTTATGGAGCGGAAGCCGTCCTCCCAAGTGACATACGTCACGACTCACCATGACTCACTGCCTATGTAGAAGCCGAAAACGAGAAATCAAGACAAGATGCCTTGGATATTCTCGATGAAAAACGAGTTTTGGCTGCAGCTCAGTCGGCTATTTACCAACAAGATCTGCGACGCTACCATAGCTGCCGCATCAGAAGTCGGACTTTCCGGGAAGGTGATTTAGTGCTCTGACTCATACAGAAAAGAGATGGAATGCACAAGTTATCCTCTCCTTGGGAAGGACCGTTTGTGGTCAGCAAGAACCTGTACAATGGATCCTACTACCTAGTTGATATACGTGAGAAGGCAGACACGCGCACATGCATGGAGGAGACTCCCAGGCCGTGGAACATCGGACAACTCCGTCCATATTATACTTGAGTAGAACAGGAACATTACTATACATTTATCTAAGTCGACACACGTCGCGCTGGCTTTCGCCATATTAACATATATATAAGCCGACATTCACCGCGCTGGCTTTCGCCATCAAAATATACATAAGATGACTTTTTTCGCATTAGCCTTCGCCACATATACCTAAGTCGACTTTTGTCACACCGGCTCTCGCCATATCGACTCCTTTTTACCTTTTTTTGTTTCATACTATTTATTCTTGCATCATACATTGCATATTTTGCATTATTGTATCTCAGAGACCTGAGGGCTTGATCAACCCTTCTATTGGTACTGAGCATGTATATTGCTTATTCAGGGGAATCGGGGAGCTCGATGAAATCATTGGCTCTTTATCCGAAAACTCGGCATATATATGTAAAAATCCACATGTGTATAAGCTTATTCAGGGGCAGTAGGGGAGCTCGATGTCACTCATCGACTCTTATCCAAAGAAATCCCGGTATATACATGAACTGGCTAAATACGCCTTAATCTTGGATTGTATAGCTCAAGCTTATATGACCTACGTGTACCCGGCTTAGCCTAAAAACCTTGGGGGCTGACAGCAAACGCCTACTGAGTTTGGTCTTAAGTACAGGGAACGCTAGTCATATGTACTCGGCTTACAGAGAGGTTCCGACTCCTGGATAACCCAATAATCTATCTCAAACGCGAGAAGATGAGGCACGTTGAATCCAGAGTCGACTTCTATATGAGCCTTCATACTTTCTTTTTTTCATACATCAACATCATATGCACACTTTTTCTTTTATATGTCATCCAAAAGATGCACCGTGAGCATTAACCTGTGTGACTCGGTATGACACAAAGATGCTCATATCGACTCATGGGGACTATAGATCAAAATTCTCTATGACTCGGTATGACACAAAAGATGATCATATCGACTCATGGGGACTACAAATTGAAATTCTAAGGTTTGGCAAAACTTGTCAAAACACATATAGCAAAAAGTGAACCCATCTCAGTCTAACACACTGGCCGACTTTACACGACGTCGTCAAGTTTCTCTGAGATAGGGAACGCGAAACTTTAGTTCAAATGAGTTAGACCTATGTGATTCGGCATAGCACCCAGATGCACATACCGACTCATGGGGACTACACCTCGAAATTCCTTCTCAAAGATTCGGCGCAACGCAAAGATGCTTGTACCAACTCTTGGGGGAGTGTCACTTCAAAATTCTATGATTTGGTTTGGCACACAATGTGACCATACCAACCATGAGGGCTACAAGTTGATCCTATCAATAAGTCGACATGACACAAGTCTGTCCAAATCGACTCAGTGGGCTACATATATATTATCTTATCAAATCAGGTACAAAAACCGACTTATAGATCGGATGGGAAATAAAACTTCTCATTCATCATAGACCGGGTCTTACATCAAAAGCATACAAGACAAAAGCCGGCAATACTTATATCAATCTACTTGCTAAACTACAACTTCAGTGGTCGTCTTCAGAGTCGGCTTCATCATCAGATAAGGAAATTTGAGCTTCATCACTACTGCTCAAGCTCTCCATGCAGCAGCAGGTTCGATCACCATCTGAGTCGAAAATCTTGGCCCATAGGGTCTCATCACCATCATAGTTGAAAATGATAGTATCTCCTTTCTGAATGTTCCTGGAACGAAGGAAAGTTTTCCAACCCTCCACCAAGAACATGGAGTCCTGGCCAGAAAAGTTGGTAGCCACTCGGATGGGTCCATGAGGGCACCTTTCAGAGCGAAGCCAGAGGCTTGGAGGTTTGGAATCCATTAAAAATTGAGCAAAAGATTCAGGAAGTTTTACCCAACGACGAATTTCCTGAACCTTCACCAAGAACTCACTCTTCTCAGGAGAAGAAGGTGGAGATTCATATGGTGAAGGGGAACGCGTGCCTCTGCCATGGCCACGGCCCCGTCCACGGCCACGACCACGTCCACGGCCACGGTCGCGGCCACGGCCTCGACCACCACGAGTGCCAGCACTGGAACCAGGGTCGTCGGTCACCAAAGGAACATGAGTGCTTAGCTTGGGAGCCATGGAGAGCTGTGAGAAAAAGAAACGAAGGAAGAAGATATGAGCACTCAAAGGATAAAACTGCCTTATTGCTATTTATAGCAATTACAAGGAAGATCAATCAATGCTACGGGTAAACTACCCATGGTGGGTGACATTTATGGAGAAAAAAACTCCTCGATTCCCACGACGACATGAATGCCTTTAACAACGACGTCTTGGGCAGAGAGACTATAAATGTAAAAATGGATCTTTGACCAAAGGTCAAAGAAAAACCTTCAAGATAATGTGAAGCTAAAGAGATTTGGCTTCGACTCCTAGTGAGCATCAAATGGTAGTTGACTCAACCAGAAGAGTCGGTCCTATAAAGGTAAAGGAATTAGAGCAAGATTGAAGAAAGACGACTCCGATTCTCAATCAACGCCAAGCATGAAGTCGGCCTTTGACCCAAGAAGAGCCGGCGGAAATGAAGAAAATAAAGAAGATTGTTGTGAAGACTAAAGCATCACAACAATCCTGGGGGCTAATGTCGGGGGGATGGCTCAGGCCCATAGACCCGGCATTAGAGACCTCTGGGCCGACTTACATATGAAGGCCCACAAAGAATACCCGGTCAGCAGTCTGACGTGCCAAGCATGAAGATTGAATCCCTAGAAGGAATTCGACTTACCTTGTATAGCACGTAGTAAATTTGTAAGGTAGAATAGAACTCCACATCGTGTAGGAGTCGGACTCTCGGAATCCCGGGACCCGGCATCTTTATAAGCCGAGGTCCATTGGAGCCAGAGCCAGAACTTACCTCAAGCCAGGACTAGACAACTCGCGATATAACCTAGATCTCCATGAGACCAAGGTTGCGAAACATCATCACTATAATCGATAAGATCGACTCTTCCTATTGAGGAGTCGATTACACAATAGTCAAGAAGCAGGAGCAGGTCTTTACCGCACCGTTGGGGCCGAACCTGGGTAAACCGCCGAGTCCCGTGTCTATGTTGACTCTCTCCTCGAATTCGCCTCGCAGCAAAGGTCCCATGATAAGTCCGACTCTGCGGACATCTGTCATGACTTTCCCACGACAAGCATCCCCAAGCTTATACGCTTGAGTCTCCTTAAATATTTATTGGGGATGCATGGGGGCATCCCCAAGCTTGGGCGTTTGACACTCCCGGATCTTCTTTCATCATCTTCCCTCGCACACTTGAAAACTCCCTTCATACATAACTCATCGTAAGGTGGTTAGAGAGGTTAGTACCCTTAATAAAATAATTTTCCTCTACTGGAAATAAAGTTATTCTTGAAGAGCTACTATTTCTCAAGATTGCCAAAAAAAATTGCAAAGAAAAAGCAAGCTTAAGATTTGAAAAAGTAAGGAAAGGCAAAACGTGGCAGAATATGTGAAAAACAGAACAACATGTGGTAAATAATTTTTTCGGGGTACTTATGCAACTCAAATCAAAAAACTCAGAACAGATGAAAGTTTCACAATTGTATAGATCATGCTGTGTAAAAAATCAGCTCAAAAAGATGAACTGGTGATTTTAGGATAATTTTTCCGTCCAAGGACAAAATCTGTTTTCTGGACAGCATGTCACAACTTTTGCTTCCCTATCAAAAGAGGTTAGAACTTGGCACAAAGCTTGAAAATAAAGATACAATGATGTTGCTACAGTAGTAACAATCATCAAGACCACTAAAAACAGGAGTAAAAACATCTTGGGTTGCCTCCAAACAAGCGCTTTCTTTTACGCCTTTAAGCTAGGCAAAAGCAAAGGGTCATTTACATTTTTTCCCTAATCTTGCCCCAGTCTCAGCTTTACCCCTAAAAAAACATGTGCTCAACTTTGCCCCTCTTCCGTCTGTTGCCGTTTCAGAAATACCCCTCCGTACCCTTTCCGTCCAGTCAAAGGTCTTTGACCGCCCATAGACTATTTTCTGGACATATTTGCCCCCCACATCTTGTCTCTCTTATCTTCTCCCACACCCATATCCCTCCTCCACGCCCCTGCCTCCCTCCTCAACCATGCCGGCGAGCTTCCCCCCGCCGCCCCTCGCCCCCGAGCTCCCCCTGCCTCCCCAGAGCTTCCCCGCCGCCGTTGGACTCCCGCTCGCCGTGCCCGACCTCGCCATGCCCCGCCTCCCCTGAGCTTCCCTGCCGCCCCTAAGCTCCCCTTGCCCCCGAGCTCGGCCAGACCCACCGATGTGGCCCGCGTTCGCCGTCGCCCGCGGCAGCCGGTGACTATGGCCGCCGTCGCCCATGGCCACCATGTCCCGCGCTCGCTGTGGCCCGCGGCTGCCGTGGCCTGCGCCCACCGTGGCCCGCGACCGCCGTGGCCTGCGCCCACCGTGGCCCGCGCCCGTCGTTGCCTGCGCCTGTCGTGGCCCGCGGCAGCCATGGCATGTGGTCGTCGTCGCCCAAGGCCGCCGTGGCATGTCGCCGCTGTGGCATGCGCCCGCTGTGGCCCGCGCTCGCCGACGAGACCCCTTCCTGGTCCGCGGCCGCCGTGGCCCGCCCTGCGCCGGCAATCTCTTCTCTGCTGGAGCACTTCCTGTTGGATATGTGCCCTAGAGACAAATTAATAAAGATATTTGTCACATATCCATTTTGTTCATAATACGTTTTATATACTGTGCTATAACTGTATTACTTGGAAATACTAATACGGGTGTAGTATAAAACATGGTCCGTAGTTTAACTCGGGTAAACTATCTCATTGGGCAATTGATTGATCAAGCTTTCCTGATCATGGCGACACTTAAGTCCATTGACAATGAGGTCATATCATTAGGGGAATGATGTGATGGACAGACACCCACCTAAAGTAATGCAATGTGATCGAGTCACATAGTTCAGCGTTGCTATGACTTTGTAACGTATGGCTTAGTCCTTAGACCGTAATGATCATACGTAATCACGATCTATGAGGAGACTTTGATTTGTATCCCACCGCCTGACTGAAATATGCTGGCTATAACGGAGCACTTTGGGTATTCCGAAATAGATGGTTGATGAGTATGTTAATAGATCAAAGCGAGATTTGTCAGTCCTTATGACAGGACAGGTACTCTGGGCCCACTCGGTGATATTGCATCAACACCTTGCAAGGACGTGACTAGGTCACAAGAGATGCAATGATCATGGATGAGAGAAGTTGTTTGTCGTGAACGAGATGTGAACACGGTATGTGGGATACCGACGATCAAACCTCGGACAAACAAAGTACCGCAGCACAAAGGGATTACGTCGTATCGTTAACGGTTTCCAAAAGCGATCGAAGCTCATTCGATGGAAGCGCAGGGGCTGTCAAGGATTGTAACCAGGTCCAACTGATTAGTCATTGGTCAATGAGAAGAGTCTCGACCATGTCTGCTGTTTCCCGGACCGTTAGGGTGTTACACTTAAGGGCAATCGATGCATAGGACAGTTACGGGATCAATCGGTGAAATAGGAGAAATCACCGGAATAGTTCCGGAGGAGGACGGAATAGTTTCCGGACATTTTGAATAGTTCAAAATAAAGTTTAATTGTTTTAATAATGTTTTTATTATTTAATTATCTGAATTAAATGTTTAAAACTTATTAAAAAATTAAAAATAATGGAAAAAGGCTATATGGGCCCTTGGGCCCATTAGGGGAGGAGGGGGTTCCCCCCCCTTGGGCTTGGCGCCAAGGGTGGGGCCCATCCCCCCCTATGGCCGGCGCCCTCCCCCCCCCTTGGGGTTTAGTCCCACATGGGGGAGGGAAGAGGGATCACACCCCCCCTTGGCCTTTATAAGGAGGGGCAGACCCCCCCCCCCTTTTTCCACACAACTTGAATCTCCTTCTGCTTCCTTCTCCATTTCCGGAAGTGGACTCCCCTTGTTAGGAGTCTGCACCAGGATTGGAGTTCTCCACCATAAGGCAGGCCGTCGCTCTGCCGGAGTCGGGATCCGTAGCCGTCTTTCTTCCGCTGCTCGCCTGGTTCGGATCCCGGGAGGAACATCGATTGTACCGTACGTGTATAATCTCTTCGAGGCACTACACCTGTGGTGCTACTTCGTCGCTGGAGGTTTACCGGGAGTCATCCTCGCCGGTGGTGGTCTTCTACACGACAGGGAGGTCGTAGTTCTGAGTCTACGCCAACCACGTTCGCAAGAACGTTTCCCTCTTTCGGTCTTCAAAGGTATGAACACCGATTCCCTCCGTTACTTTACATCGCCATAGCATAGATCTTGGGTTCGGGTACCGTAGGTGTGAAAAAATTGTGTTTTCTGCCCCGTATCCCAACAGTGGTATCAGAGCTAGCTATGCGTAGATGTATTGTACGGATAGAACACATCTAGGATGTGGGCATCGAATCTTCATTCGTTACCCTCCCACGTGTACATTGAGCATTGCGGCAATGTTTGATGAAGCGGCCCCCGACCGACCTTACGCGTTTACGCGAGACTGGTTCCACGCTTGACATATGGCTTGTACCATATAAAGTGGCTGGGGGGTGTCTGTCTCTCTGCATTAGCGATGCGAAGATGTTTACAACGGAGGGCCCCGACAGGGGTGTAATGGAGACGGATAAGAGACGGTGTTGTGGCATGTTTTTCGCAGGATAGAAATCGGTTCTCTCTCTCGAAACCCCTAGCAGCCACGTAAAACTTGCACAAGCTAAAGTAGAAAGACGTTTTTAACTTTGCTTTGCATGAAGGGGGATCATAGGTTGTATGATTAAAAGTTTTACTTCCTGTTTTATGCTAGTATGCTAGATATATCGACGGTAGCACGAAACAGGACCATCTCTCACAATACCAAAATTGTGTTCTCCCTTTTGATGGGCACCACCTGGAAGGTTCTCCCATATGGCCTGATGCTCCGTACATACCGGAGTTTTCCTACATATTAAACGGAGCTCGCATGAGGTTGGGTTCGGCGAGCCTGGCATATGCAGATATGGCCTTGCCTGAACAGCTAACATCAAGGTTCGATTGGCAGGCTTGACGTATGTAGATACGGGCCTGGAACACAGAAGACCGAAAGGTCGAGCACGAGTCACATGCCTGATGTGATTGGCTTAGAGGCCTACCTGGTTCGCATACTGGGTCGTACATATCGGGGGAGGTATGGGGGCTGGGATTGTGTAATCACTTAGTTAAATTGAGAGGTGTTTATCTAAGTGGGAGCTTTCTAGAATTTTGAGATTAAATTGAAACTCCACATTATGAACAAAAGTCTAAATATGTATCATTGTGAATCCAACCTTGTAGATGGCAGCACCACGCCCCTCGTTCAACTTAGGATCATTCCTAGAGAAAGATAAGCTAAAACAGATGGGACAAACTTCACCAACTGGTTCCGCACCCTGAGGATTCTCCTCGTTCCCCTCAAAATGGCATACGTACTAGAGGACGCGCTAGGTGACGCACCAGCAGATGATGCCAGTCAGGACGAGAAGAATGTCTATCTCTCCAGGACTGATGATTACAACCTTGTCCAGAGTGGCATGCTCTACTCCATGGAGGCTGGGCTGCAGAAACGTTTTGAGAGGATGGGTGCATATGAGATTATCACCGACCTCAAGGAGGTCTTTGCACCTCAAGCCAGGGCTGAACGGTACGAGGCTTCTGAAGCCTTCTTCTCAGCAAAGATGGACGAGCACGGCAGAGTGAGTGAGCACGTGGTCAAAATGTCTGGCTACGTTCAGCGCTTGAATGCTCTGGAATGTCAGATTCCAGATGAACTTGCTGTTGATAGGGTGTTGCAGTCGCTTCCCCCTAGCTACAAAGGCTTTGTGCTGAACTACAACATGCAGGGGATGACCAAAACCCCTTCTGAGTTGTTCGCCATGCTAAAGAGCGCTGAGGTTGAGATCAAGAAGGAGCACGCCGTCTTCATGGTCAACAAGACCACTGACTTCAAGAAGTCAAGCAGGCGGGAGAAGGCCAAGAGAGGTGGCCCTAAGAGGGATGGCAAGTCAGTTGCCGCTCCTCCCAAGGCACCCAAGCCTAAACTCGGAGTGGAGTGCTTCTACTGCAAGGGTGAAGGTCACTGGAAACGCAACTGTCCCAAGTACCTAAAGGACAAGAAGGCTGGCAAGGTCGCCAAGAGAGACGAAGGTATATTTGATATACATATTGTTGATCTTCTCTTGACAAGCGCCGGGAACACATCCTGGATATTTGATACAGGGTCTGTCGCTCATATTTCTAATTCCATTCAGGGACTAAGGAATAGGAGACGCTTGGTCAAGGATGAAGTGACGATGCGCGTGGGGAATGGCTTCCAGATTGAAGTCTTGGCGGTCGGCACGAAGCATCTTAGTCTCCCTTCGGGATTGGTTTTAGTTCTGAATAAATGCTACTATGTACCCGCGTTGAGTGTGAACATCGTGAGTGGCTCTTGCTTAAAGCGAGACCACTATTCTTTTAAGTCTGATACAATTGGTTGTTCGATTTATAAGGATGATATGTTTTATGTTCACGCACTGGAGTTGCATGGTTTATTTGTACTTAATCTCGATGGTGACGTGTGTCACATTAACAATATTGAGGCCAAAAGATTGAAGAATAATGAAGAATGAAGATCACATGATGATGTGGCATTGCCGACTTGGTCATATTGGTATAAACGCATGGAGAAGCTCCATAAGGATGGACTTCTTGAGTCATTGGATTTTGGATCCCTTGATACATGTGAACAATGCCTCATGGGCAAAATGACAAGGACTCCATTCAATGGTGTAATGGAGCGTGCGGATGTCTTATTGGGGATCATACACACGGATGTATGTGGACCCATGAACGTCCCCACTCGCAATGGTCTTCGTTATTTCGTGACCTTTACTGATGACTTGAGTAGATATGGGTATATTTACTTGATGAAGCACAAGTCTGAAACCTTTGAAAAGTTCAAGGAATTTCAGAATGAGGTCGAAAATCAACTCGGAAGAAAAATCAAGCACCTTCGATCGGATCGAGGTGGCGAGTATTTGAGTCACGAGTTTGGCAATCATCTGAAGTCTTGTGGCATAGTACCACAGCTTACGCCGGCAGGCACACCTCAGAGAAACGGTGTGGCTGAGCGACGAAATCGAACCCTATTGGATAGTGTACGATCGATGATGTCTCATATTGATTTGCCTGTGTCATTCTGGGGGTATGCGTTAGAAACCGCCATTCATATTCTTAATAGGGCACCATCCAAATCCGTGAAGACAACACCATTTGAAGAATGGCATGGCACAAAACCTGAGTAGTCTTACCTGAAGATTTGGGGTTGTGAGGCTTATGTTAGGAAACTACAGCCTGACAAACTCGAATCCAAGGCGGATAAGTGCATCTTTGTGGGCTATCCCAAGGAAACTTGTGGATACACCTTCTACAACAAGTCTGACAGCAAAACGTTTGTTGCCAAGACGGGACGCTTTCTTGAGAAGGATTTTCTCGCGAAATAGTTGAGTGGGAGGAAAATAGACCTCGATGAAGTAACTGACCAATCACTCCAATTGGATGAAATGGCTACGGAATTTGTTCTGGAACCATCTTCCACAGTGGGAGTTGAAGAGAATGGCCAGAACGACATTCATAACGATCATGACATTAATGATGATCATGATGAGAATGAAGAGGAACCTTTTATGCCCCGTAGGTCATCAAGAGTCCGTCAACCTACTGAGTTTTACGGACAGCTTGTGAATGCGATCTCGGCTGATGAGTCGGATGAACCTACGAGTTACAAAGAAGCAATGGAGGGACCCGAGTCCGAGAAATGGCTTGAAGCCATGAAATCCGAAATAGACTCCATGTACACCAACAAAGTATGGACTTTGGTGGATATTCCCGAGGACCGCAAGGCCGTCGATAATAAATGGATTTTCAAGAAAAAGACTGACGCAGACGGAAACGTATCTGTCTACAAAGCTCGACTTGTCGCGAAGGGTTTCCGACAAATTCAAGGAGTTGACTACGAGGAGACGTTCTCTCCTGTAGCGATGATAAAGTCTATTCGGATCCTACTAGCAATAGTTGCATATCATGATTACGAGATATGGCAGATGGATGTGAAAACTGCATTCCTAAATGGCAACATTGAGGAAGAGTTGTATATGATGCAACCAGAGGGGTTTGTCGATCCAAGGAACGCTGGTAAGGTTTGCAAGCTTCAACGGTCCATCTATGGGTTGAAGCAAGCATCTCGGAGCTGGAATCTTCGATTTGATGAGGTCATTAAAGCTTTTGGATTTGTCCAAAACGTCGAAGAGTTCTGCGTCTATAAGAAACTGAGTGGGAGCTCTGTAGCATTCCTTGTGTTATATGTAGATGACATATTACTATGCTTTTACTTTCTAGTTGCAATCACCATTATCGGTATCCCTTGCGTTTGATCCTTTGTAAACAACAAGGCCAGAGAGATTGACAACTTCTCTGAACTTCGTTGGGAGAAAAGTTATTTGTTGTGTGTGCAGGTCAACGTCAACCGCTAAATTTCTAGCGCCGTTGTCACCTACTTGTAGCTTTCAGAGTCCTACGGGAGACAAACCTTATCCTCTACATAGGGGAAATTTGTTGTTGTCCTACATCTAACCTTCCACTTGGGGTAGCCAACGAAGGGCGAGAAGCCATTATCATCTCTCGCACATCAACAAATTTCTGGCGCCGTTGCCGGGGACTCCATTCTACAAGATAGGGGAGTTGCACACTATCTTTTACCTTTGCTCTTTAGTCTTGTTAGTTTACCTTTCAGTTTTTATCTTAGTGTCTTTTATCAAAAACCAGAAAAAATTACCTTGCTAGTAGTTGTCATTATGTCTGGTCCTTTTGCTTTTGTTGAGACAGAAGTGCTCACCTTTAAAAAAAAGGTGGCGAAAGTTTAAAAGATGCTTGGTATAGAATTAACGATTTTCAGAAAAAGAGACACCAAGAAGAAATCCACTACTATCCTGCTTAGAAATTTTTATGTTGGGATTACTCCTTGGAATATGTTCATTCTAAATACTACTATCAATGAGAATTTCCTAGAAGCCCCAATTTGGGAGTCTCTTAATGTTATTGAAAATATTGTTGGAAATCTCCCTGTTGCTAGCATACAAGAGGATATCACTCTAGCTCACATTATGAAAAAACTTGAAAAGATAGAGTTAGAAATACCAAGTATAACTAGGATAAATGAGTTGGATCGCAAGATTCAAGGGAATTTGAATATACTTGATAGCTACATGCTTAAAACAAACTTTGGAGACCATCAAATCCCATGATATGGATCCTTCTAGTATTAATAAGATTGAGGAAATCATTAACACTTTAGGAACTACTTTCTCCTCAATCAAACCAAAAAAGTAGAAACTCCGGTAAGAAAGGAACCTAGGTTCAATTATGTCCCTAAGGTTCCCCGACCTAAAAATAATCCACCATTTCCAAGGGAGTTGAAACCGTGAAAACTTTGGAAGAAATACCCCTCTTAGATAAATTTATAAATGAAACTCCCATTGATTTTCTGCCTTTTGGTTTTATACCTAGAAGTATCTTCATTAGGCCTTTGTTTGAAAGACCTCTTAAAACTAGTTGTACAATTGAAGAGCTTTTTGATGATCTTGATGATGGTTCAATTGATACAACTTGATTCTTCTTTCTTGCTTTAGGGTCAATTCCATTTTCCCCCCTAATCTTGCCCCAGTCTCAGCTTTACCCCTAAAAAAACACGTGCTCAACTTTGCCCCTCTTCCGTTTGGTACCGTTTCAGAAATACCCCTCCGCGTCGTTTTCGTCTGGTCAAAGGCATTTGACCGTCTATGAGACATTTTTTGGACCATGTTGCCCTTACTCTTTCACCTCCTTACATGTGAGACATTTGTTATCTGTGATTAAATTAAATTAAAATTTTATTAAACAGGGGTCCACCAATTAGTGTTCTGGATGAGTTTTAGTTAGTAGATTAATTAATCTGAAAGGGCCCACTTGTCAGTGGCTGTGGGGTATGTTTGGGTGGTGGTTAGTGGCTAAGTACCCAGGTTAATTAATCTGGGAAGTGTTGGGATACGGGGCAGAAAACACAAATTTTTCACACCTACGGTACCCGAACCCAAGATCTATGCTATGGCGATGTAAAGTAACGGAGGGAATCGGTGTTCATACCTTTGAAGACCGAAAGAGGGAAACGTTCTTGCGAACGTGGTTGGCGTAGACTCAGAACTACGACCTCCCTGTCGTGTAGAAGACCACCACCGGCGAGGATGACTCCCGGTAAACCTCCAGCGACGAAGCAGCACCACAGGTGTAGTGCCACGAAGAGATTTTACACGTACGGTACAATCGATGTTCCTCCCGGGCTCCGAACCAGGCGAGCAGCGGAAGAAAGACGGCTATGGATCCCGACTCCGGCAGAGCGACGACCTGCCTTATGGTGGAGAACTCCAATCCTGGTGCAGACTCCTAACAAGGGGAGTCCACTTCCGGAAATGGAGAAGGAAGAAGAAGGAGATTCAAGTTGTGTGGAAAAAGGGGGGGGGTCTGCCCCTCCTTATAAAGGCCAAGGGGGGGTGTGATCCCTCTTCCCTCCCCCATGTGGGACTAAACCCCCAAGGGGGGGAGGGCGCCGGCCATAGGGGGGGATGGGCCCCACCCTTGGCGCCAAGCCCAAGGGCCCATATAGCCTTTTTCCATTATTTTTAATTATTTAATAAGTTTTAAATATTTAATTCAGATAATTAAATAATAAAAACATTATTAAAACAATTAAACTTTATTTTGAACTATTCAAAATGTCCGGAAACTATTCCGTCCTCCTCCGGAACTATTCCGGTGATTTCTCCTATTTCACCGATTGATCCCGTAACTGTCCTATCCATCGATTGCCCTTAAGTGTAACACCCTAACGGTCCGGGAAACAGCAGACATGGTCGAGACTCTTCTCATTGACCAATGACTAGTCAGTTGGACCTGGTTACAATCCTTGACAGCCCCTGCGCTTCCATCGAATGAGCTTCGATCGCTTTTGGAAACCGTTAACGATACGACGTAATCCCTTTGTGCTGCGGTACTTTGTTTGTCCGAGGTTTGATCGTCGGTATCCCACATACCGTGTTCACATCTCGTTCACGACAAACAACTTCTCTCGTCCATGATCATTGCATCTCTTGTGACCTAGTCACTCCTTGCAAGGTGTTGATGCAATATCACCGAGTGGGCCCAGAGTACCTGTCCTGTCATAAGGACTGACAAATCTCGCTTTGATCTATTAACATACTCATCAACCATCTATTTCGGAATACCCAAAGTGCTCCGTTATAGCCAGCATATTTCAGTCAGGCGGTGGGATACAAATCAAAGTCTCCTCATAGATCGTGATTACGTATGATCATTACGGTCTAAGGACTAAGCCATACGTTACAAAGTCATAGCAACGCTGAACTATGTGACTCGATCACATTGCATTACTTTAGGTGGGTGTGTGTCCATCACATCATTCCCCTAATGATATGACCTCATTGTCAATGGACTTAAGTGTCGCCATGATCAGGAAAGCTTGATCAATCAATTGCCCAATGAGATAGTTTACCCGAGTTAAACTACGGACCATGTTTTATACTACACCTGTATTAGTATTTCCAAGTAATACAGTTATAGCACAGTATATAAAACGTATTATGAACAAAACAGATATGTGACAAATATCTTTATTAATTTGTCTCTAGGGCACATATCCAACAGTCTCCCACTTGCACTAGAGTACAAATTACACTAGTTTACATCAGGTATGTATCTAACACCAATGGTCTCTCGATGTTCTTCAAACTTGCCCTGTGGAAGAGGTTTAGTCATTGGGTCTGCTGCGTTCAGATCCGTATGTATCTTGTGAATCCTAGTGTGTCCATCCCTGATGTAGTCTCGCGTCACATGGAACTTTCGGAGGATGTGCTTGGCTGTAGAGTGAGTTCTTGGCTCCTTCGCGTTAGCAATGGCACCCGTGTTGTCGCAGAAGATTCCCACGGGGTCAGTGCAACTGGGAAAGACGCCAAGCTCGATCACGAACTTCTTCAGCCACAGCGCCTCGTTTGACGCTTCGCAAGCGGCAATATACTCCGACTCCATTGAAGATTGAGCGATGACTGACTGTTTGCCGCTCCTCCAGCTAATCGCACCTCCGTTCAACATGAAAACATATCCCGTCTGGGATTTCGAGTCATCTAGGTCTGAGCCGAGGCTTGCGTCAACGTAACCCTTTACGGTGAGCTCCTCATCAACTCCTCCATAAACGAGAAAGAGATCCTTGGTTCTTCTCAAGTACTTAAGGATGTTCTTTACTGCTGTCCAGTGAGCCATTCCCGGGTTACTCTGGTAGCGATTAGTCATACTAATGGCCAACGCTAAATCCGGTCTGGTACATAACATAGCATACATGAGAGAACCTATGGCTGAGGCATAGGGCTTTGAGGACATCTCCTCTTTCTCTTTTGCTGTGGTTGGGCATTGAGTCACGCTTAATTTGACACCTTTTATAACTGGCAAGAGGCCTCTCTTGGAGTTATCCATACTGAACCTTTTCAATATCTTGTCAATATAAGTGTTCTGACTCAAGGCCAACCGTCGATTAGGTCTATCTCTATAGATCTTAATCCCTAATATGTACGCAGCTTCACCTAGGTCCATGGAAAATTGTCCATTCAGATATTCCTTCACTTCCTCTAAGAATTTCTTAGTGATGAGAATATGGATCGGGGTCCTGTGATGTTCACTAGTGATGTCTCTCTCCGAAAAGACGATAAAACTGCTATGCGAGGTAAACAAATCACAGCTGGGCAATTGACAGGATTAAAAACACACCGCAATGCTAACTATGCTACAAAGAAAGGAAGAGGCTCAAAAGCATGGGCGGTACGCCAAAATAAGTAGACCGAAATTCAACTGCATCTACTACTAATCATCCACCTTGAGATATTTATCCAGAACATCTCGCTGGTATTAAGTTGCGAGCCCCACCCAAAGTGTAAGCCCGAAGCAACAGACAACTGCATTAAAAGAACTTTGCGTAAAGTAAACAATCCTTGCAACCGCGGTTACAAGCACCGTTGTTTTCCCCCTTGTGCCAACGTCACATCCCCTAGACTCATGTTTCTGTCACTCAAGCTAGTCACCAGGGGGCATGAACCCACAATCAAGCATAACGTTCCCGCTTGGAGTCACTACCTACTACTTGTCCAAAGTAATAAACAGCAGCGGAGAACATGCAAGAATTAGTCAAGAACATAAATATAAAAGATAAGAACCAAATATATTACTCTATCACAAACTGAACATAGTCTCATAATCCATCAAATCCCAGCAAACTCAGCATAGCAACATCAGAAAGAATTACATATGTGCCTTAATCATGTAGGTAAGCTCACAAGGTCTAATCTATGAAGAACAAAGAGGGGAAGAGAACATCACATAACTACTGATCACGGACCCATGGTCCAAGGAAGACTACTCACGGATCATCCGGGAAGCGTCCATGGTGTAGGTCAATCCTCCCTTCTGCAGGGTGCCCGGAAGAGGTTTACTAGCGCTCCCGATCTTGGAAGCGCGGCGGCGGCGAAACAGAGGCGAGATCGCGAAAAGGGTTTCTGTCTTCGGAAGGATCCTGTCACGGAGAATAAATAGGCGAAGGGGGGTAGCCAGGGGGGCACTAGGGGTCCAGGCGCCCCCCTGGCGCGGCCAGACCCTAGGGTGTGCCACCCGGGCGCCTGGGCCCCTGGTGGTGGCCCTCTCTCCCCACCAAGTGTTTTCGGAGGTTCTTCTACGCTGATTTTTTTATCTTATTTTCCCGAATTTTTGGAGCACTTTTAATATGGGGGAAACCTGAAATAGAAAAACAGCAGAAAACAGGAACTGACACTAGGGTGCACTGAGTTAATAAGTTAGTCCAAATATGATAAAAAAATGTATGAAAGTGTATCTATATCATAGAAATATCACACAAAACATGCATGGAGCAAGCAAAAATTATAGATACGTTTGGGACGTATCAGGTGCCCCTCTCTCCTCTCTTGTAGATCTAATCTCCACCTTACGCCGAAGGGCTGCTCCTCCCTCCTCTCTACTCCGGCGGTGCCGAGCTATGGACGGCGGAGCCCTGCCGGATCTGCCACACTGTACGTGTGAATCAACCATAGAGATATTGTACGTTCGATCTTTCGTTCGAGGGACTTCTGCATCTTCTTCCGCGGAGTAGATCTGTTTGTGGGACGTCACACGGATCATATCTGTTCGAGGGGTTGCGCTACGTCAAACTTCCCCAACTCTCCATCAACATCTTCTGCTACGAGAGAACTACCGTTTGAACGATTGTTAAGGTAATAAGATCGCTATCATTGTTTGCGTCTATCTAGATCCAATCTTGGGACTTGGTTTCGTAGTGCCGTTTTTTTGTTTTCTACTCCGAATCCCAACAGTTTCTGTGTAGCTATGCTGTGTTTGCTGGGATCCGATGGATTATGAGATTATGTTCAGATTGTGCTGAGTAATATATTTGGGTTACCTTTTATGTTTTAGTTTTGAGTGTTCTTACATGTTCTACGTTGCCTTTTATTGCTTTGGCCAAATAGTAGATTGTAACTCCAAGAGGGATCGTTATGCATGATTGTGAGTTCATGCCCTCCGATGTCTAGCTTGAGTGACAGAAACATGAGACTAGCGGATGTGTTGTTGCCACCAGGGAGAAAACAGCGGTGCTTGTAACCGCGGTTGCAAGGATTGCTTAATACAGTTGTCTGTTGCTTTGATACTACAGTTTGGCAGGGATTCACAACTTAATACCAGTGAGATGTTTTTGCACGTTTTTTCTTACATTTTGGTGAAAAAAATTTAAAATTTATTTTAAAAATTCTTTTTTTCAAAAACAAAAGTTAAAAAAATAGGCATGATCATGTATTGCGGAGACACGAACATGCTTGCACCGCGTGCCTCTAAGAAGAGGCACGACCCCATGCCTATAAAAAAGAGGCACGACCATGCCTTCACGGAGGCACGAATCTACTTCCGCCAGAGACACACTGCGTGTTTCTAAAAAAGAGGCACAATCCGTGCTTATGAAAAAGGCACGAATCTGCTTCACGAATGGCACACCTCGTGTCTCTAAAACAAAGGGAACAACAGAGCGCGACGAGTGGCATGCGTACAGTGCACCACTTGTCAAACCGCGAAAGAGTATGGATGTGCTCGTTGAAAAGAATACTCCCTAATTAGTGGTTTCAATTTTTATTATTATTATAAGGGTCTATTCCGTCGTAACCAAACAAAGTGTGGGGCTGTTTCTTTAGTACTTCCTCGGATCTATAATAAATGTCGTTCATCTAGTATAAAGTTTGTAGTCAATCACACCCGTTGTAGAGGTCATTCGCGCGTGTTCCAAGCACACAAATATCACGTTCTGGTGCGTTTCAAGGTTTTTTCTTAGTCCTTTCGCGTTTGAAACGTGTCGCCTTCCGGATACACAGCCGCAGCCACGGCCATACGCGTAGCCAAAGTCCGAGTCACAAACACAGTTTTTTCAGCCACAACCCTGCCACAGTACAGTTTTCAGCCACATTTCCTCCTACAGTCCAGTTTTTTCAGACACAACCACAGTTTTTTCACCCACATCTCCTGCCACAACCTAGTTTTTCAGTCACAACCCTTGGCACAACCCAGTTTCCGCCACAACCACAGTTTATTCAGCCAGTTTTTTTCAGCCACAGCCACAATTTTTTTCAGCCACCGACACAGTTTTTTCAGTCATAACCCCTGTCACACAAGTCCGTGCGTAGTCACAGTTGTTGTTTCACACGAGACACAATCAAACGCGACACGTGGCGAATCCAGAGTGCGTAAAATATGACCTATGCGAAAACGCGCGGGAGAATGCCCGCTGATTAATTGCTCTTAAGTTTGTACGTATTAGCTTAATACAAAATGAGCAAGGGAGTACTAACTAAGTAGACTAAGTAGGAGGAGTACATTACTTGCTACGGCCCAATACCGGCCTGGCTCCAGCCGCCCCGTCACGACGACTCACGGTAAGCCACCGTGTCGTCGTCTCTTGGTCATCGCCCCACCACGAACCATCCATCCCCACGTCCCCTGACCCCGTTCCCCCACGCACATCCGCCGCCGCCGCCGCCGCCGCCAGAACTCTCGCGTGGCGATGATATCGTCGGAGAAACTCTGTCTTGGAACAGAGGAAATCACCCTTGCCCATCCCGGCGGTCGCTTCCTCGACAGCGTTTCCACGGATCTGTTGGACTTGGGATTCCCATCAGTCCTGGGCCATGACCCGCGGGAGGAGGAGAAGACGGAGTCCCTTGTCAAGCTCGCCGGTGCGTGTATCGTCTGTTTTATATATGCGAGTACTTAATCTATCTGCGCTAACTAGCTAGGGTTACGTACCAATCAATTACTACTAATTACTGCGCAGATTCACATCCGTTTGGAATTGGGCGTGAAGACGTCTGTCTAGAGAAAATGTTGGATGATCATTGTGCCGTGAGCTGCCACTATGAATCTGAAATTGATATCTTTGGGGACTGGCCGTATACGGGCGATCCAATTCTGTGGGATGACATCAGCTCAGAGAACAGCGACGATTACGTCGTCCAGGAGTCCGATGAAGTTGATAGGTTCGCAGACGTGGAGACAAATTGCCCAGGTAATTTCTTCTCCTTCCCACTACTGCAAAAAAATATAACATAAAAACAGCAATAGTGGAGTTAATTGGCTAGCTACCAATCTGTGCTACAAATTTTTCAGGGAGAAACATTCCCATGCAGCAAGCAAAGAAAATTGGCAACACATGGTTAAGGAGTATCGCGGAGCAGAACGAGAAATACACGGAGCGGTGCAAGGAGATTCTGAGTCAGGACAAGGAGGCTCATCTCCCTCCTTTTCCTTTAGATGTGTTCCCTGAGGCAACCAGTTTATGCGTCAAAAGGGGTTGCTGCCACCACATTGAATACATGACCCATGATACTTCCACCAGTAAGGCTGAGTCCAAGCACTTGGTATTTATCTAGTCTTGATGTATGTATATATTTGTTTACCAACTTCTCCTCATTTGCAGCTGATCCAAATATCGGATACGACAGGCCAGAACTGATGCTACAGATATTCTCTTTGCGTTTATCGAGCTTCTCTCTATCCTATTCTTACCCCATCATTGTCTATGGAGTAGTCGCTGTTCGGGATGTACTGGAGCCACTGAGGAATCATGTCTTCAACCGTTCCAGAGATGACCCTGTCACCGTTGACCAGGTAATCAAGGCTTGTTAGTTTTCAAAATATAACAATTATGTTCAACCGTCTTATTTGGTTCACAACATTCTAAAAGCATGGGAATTGGGAAAAACATAGCATTGATATGTCATGGCGTATTGAATCATACATGAATAAAAAACAAAGAATCTGTAATAGAAGCTGTTTGGTTGTGGCACATGAAAAACACAAGAAATTTTCATGAGGTTGGAGTCAATGGAAGTTTTCCTATAGTACTGCATGCAAAGTAGGCTATAGGAAAGATTCCTAAGATTTTATTCCCACAAACCAAACATGTTAAGTAGTAAAAAAAAGAAATCATAAGGAATGTAATCATTCAAAATTTCTATGAAATTCCTTTAAACCAAGCAGGCTCATATGCTTGCTAAGATCCATTAAAAGTTTTCTCTATGGGCAGGTCCAAGCATTCAGTCCTATGTTTTCAAGATTCACCCTGTTATATATACGTTGTTTAGCATTCCTTGATTGGAAGAACATGCCTTCAATCCCAAAATATTATCTGACTGTACCATTAACAATAACATACAAAGTGGACATATATAGGGTGAGACTATTCATCACCCAGGGTGAAGAATAGTTATTCCTCACGCACACACATGAAAAAGTTGTGAAGTAATTTAGGGTGTCTACTTGATGTAAATTACAGACACAAGTTGAGGAACCAGTCATACGAGCAATGGCCATTATAAATTTGCGGCAGTTGAGGTAAAATTACAACCTCAGTCTAGTTGAGAATCTACAGTCCCACGAGCAAGGGCCACCGTAAATTTACGACAAGCACACCACACATTATTACAGCCTAGAGACCGACAGGATAACACGTCGTGGGCTTGTGCTTTTTTTCTAAGGGTAGGGCTGGTGCTATTTAATTCCTTAAATAGTACTACCACTTATCTGCACGAGCTCTATCACAGTTGTGTAATGTGTTCTGTTTGATTTTTTTTTAGAATCCTCTGTTTAATTAGTTTGACCAAGGCAATTTGTGTGATCTTTAAAAAACATACGTATAACTATCTGACCGTCACATCAAATTCAACCATTCTGAAAATCTGAGCATTTGAATCCATGAGTTGCCAGTTAGAGATTTCATAAAGAAAATTACGTGTTACTTACAATATATGACATATCATGGAAAAGAAGCATCTGAATATTTCATGTTACAAGACAAAAACACTAGAATTTCTAGCATGAACAACGCCTGAAGACACACGGTGCAAAAACAAAATCTGAAGGCATCCCTATTTACATGCTATATGAACAATAAGTTTCCTATTTACAACAGCTCCTTCCCCCTTCCAGAAACCAAAGAGAAAAATCATGTTTCAGGTGTAGTATATTTGCCCAACATCAAGGCCCCTCTTACAGAATATTCACCACACTGTGTTCCCGGAAGAGAATCCTCATGAATACCTAGCTAGCCGTCCAACTTTGTTTGTACAATAGTGTTGCATGCTAAATTCATCTTGATCACGGCCACAACAGTACCTGCCAGATGCAATGAAATACTCCCTCCATCCTAAAATAAGTGTCGTAAATTTGTTTAGATATGGATGTATCTAGATTTAAAACTAAGTCTAGATACATTCATATCTAGACAAATCTGCGACACTTATTTTAGAACAGAGGAAGTATCAAAGATGAAGCGACTTTACAACATGGATTTATGCAGAACATAAGAGTAAAAGGGTGACGGTGCATATGTGATCATATTTACTTAATACATAAAGTTCAATGCTCCTCGGAATTGCAATCACTTCCTTTCGTTGTTGTGGTGATACCATGCTTTTACATACTAACCCACTTGAACAATTTACAATAGTTGTAATATGCAAGAATTTGTAAAAGGCATATTGAAAACACAATATTACCAGTACTTGTGTTTGGATTTTAAACTTTATCTACCTGATGCAGAAAGAACTGTGGAAATACAAAAGATATATATTTTTCCTGGAAACGTTAGATCTACTAAGAAAAATATGGTGTTGACCATGACATTGGAAGGATTGCGCAGAATACCTTGTATTTGGATAAATAACTCTGAAAGATACGAAGACATGTTAAAGAAGGCCAAGATCAATTCTTTACAGTTTATAATAATCTGAAGGAAAAAATGATGAAATGTATATTCCATAAAATCAATGGCTGTACAATTAACAGAAAATTATTATTTTTCAGTAATATGCCTGACAGATGCTAAAACTTTTATGCTCCAGCGAAAACTAGAAACTTATAAAAAGGATTCTTTTTTTAGTAATAAATGGTTAGTGTATGCATTCTATTTTGGTAGCAAAAAATGTCTCGCATGCCGAGAAGAAAATTTTCTGTTCTAGATGGGTAAGAAATTATGCTTTAGTGGATAAAGAAAATAAGCCAAGCTTTTCCTTTATTTTACATGAAAAGCTACATAGCTAGTAGGTTAGTCAGCATCGATATAAAAATATAGTTAAAGCACATTATAATCCATTCTGTTTGTACGCCTACAGATCCGAAATACTGCTCAACTCTTGAGGCTAACATATAAGTCCCAAAATTAGTACATGAGCCCATCTTATAGCCAACCTTTTTTTTTCAGTTTTTCAAGCTAATGCATATGCTCCAATATAATAAATCCTGATTCAGTACATACAGACCTGAGATGCTTCTAATCTCAGTACTAGCTAATATGCTAGCTCCATTATATTTGGACTAAACTGTTGCCGTCACACTAATATAAATCCCAAAATGAGTGCATGAACCCAATTATCATAACCGATGTTTTATTGCCCAATCAATCTGTATGACTGAGAGGACCTCAAACATACACAGATCTAATAATGAATGCACTAATTATCTCATTGTGTTCAATCTAATAACAAAGATCTGATGGATCATAATAGACAAAGAAATGCACTGTATGGGCACCACTAACCTGAGGAGTCATTAGGCACGTCAGGATTGCTATCTCTGTTTATGGAGGATAGAAGGAAATTAGTAGCAGGACTGGAAGCAAACGTAGGTTAGATCTGGAGAGAGAAGATCTTATTCATTTGTCCGGGCATTGAATCTTTTACCTCGCTGACGAAATCAACACGTATATGCAATTTTCTGTCCAGTCTTGATCTAAGAAGAAGGTGACACATTATCAGATCTCGCCAAGGCTGCAATGAAATTTGTGCATGCAAACAAAAAAAGAAAAAAATCCAGGTACCTAGCAAGAGATGCAGCATACACGTCAAATCTGAGGAACGCCACATCCTAGCAATCGGACAACACCGCGTCATATCGCGTTGGAGATGTCCTGAACTGCGTGAGGCGACGGCGGCGGACAGCCAATTGAACTGAGACGTCCAGATTAGATCGGCTTGTACACGGCGTGGAGCGAGGCGACACTAGAGGAAGGAGAGGCATCGTCGCAAGGGCGCGATCCTGCCGTGGCGTCGAAGGGGCGGCGGAGTGGGGCGATGTGATCGGTGGGGTCGGGACAGACGGGAAGGGGCGAGCCATAGGAGGGTCATGGGGTGGTTTGACTTTGTCAGAAAAACAAATATTTACGTTTGTAGGCATCATTGGTTGAAGTTGAACCATACCTGTCGAGTTCAACGACCAACCGTTATTAATAGAGTTTATATTTATAAATATGCAAATATGCTGCCTTTTTTATGCTTCTTTTTTGTAAGGCATATATTTTAGTATGCAAAGGCTTTACAAATGCTATACATCCGATAGTGTGGCAAGGGAAGATGATTTGGTGTTCCTACTGTTAATATCCCAGGAATAATGAAGATAACAATATATGTGAATCTTTATCCGTATGTATATATATATGTGTGAATCTTTACCCGTATGTATATTTCAAATCCGTTGGCAAGATAACCAACAACAAAAAGGGAGACATAAATGCAGTTAAAGCTCATCATGAGCATGCCTTGCATTTTGAAATAAATGAGAATATTTACTCAAATAAATGGGAACATTTATTTCAAAATAATTCCTTTTTTATGTAAGCATGAGCATTCGTGTTTTGTTGAGTATATTCAATTGATGCAGATACTAATTTTACTCACTTTAAAGTGGATTTTCCCGTTGAGTAAAAAAAAGTTGTTAAATTGCAGGATCCTCTTACCTTGCCACTCTGTAGCCCTTGTCGAGGAATGTATTTGACATATGACCGAGCATTACTAGAAGTTGATCTGTGGATAAAGAAGGAAGGGGATGGGTCATCCGACCAAAAGTTACTTTGCGCATACCTTGAGATGGATGCTGGCACAGATGGAGATGGGTTGGTATATGGTTGTATCCCTTGGGACACTGGCAGCTTGGAAATAGACTGTGTGTACCTCACAGAGAGTGTTGAGGCTTTGATCGAGGTCTCTGCAGAGGTTAACCGCCCTTGCCATGTGAGATTCATCGCTTTCAGCAGTGGCTATGACGATGAGATTCTGCTCTTTGATGGAATATTCACCGGGGAGAAGGTTTTCGAGCATGTTGTTGCTGTGAAGGTAGAGAGAGAATTGAAGATTCAGTTAGAGGTGGAGAAATCACTTTTCCAGTGGACTTTTCAGGGTGGAAATGGCGGAGTTCTAAGCTCCCCTGATGATGACTTGATGTTGAAGTATGGCCAGTTTGATGTGGGTGTGTGTTTTAATCCAACGATGGGCTAAATCAAGCATATTGTGATTGTCTGAAAACAAGTGCTATGGTAGAAGGTTTGTGTTTTAGGAGTTTAATTTAATTAGTGAGATATGTCAGATATGTTAGGCTGAGAAGTTTAAGGTCTGCATTCGTATGTTAAACTGCCAGAAGCTGGGACATGATGTATATCATGTGTTGCTTGGCATTATTACATTTCGAATCCTGCTATTCTCTCTTTAGTGTTGTGTACTCCGTATCATCTGTGGTACTTCCTCTGTTCCCTTTTAAAGACGTTTTACTCACATACGCACAAAACAGTTTAAAGTGGGCCGGCTAAAACGTCTTATAAAGAACGGAGGGAATATTCTCAAGTTAACTTCACCTGACCACAACCAAAGCAGTACCTTGACCATCCATCCGCGACACTGGTGCCTTCTCATGCTCATCAGTCAAGACCACTCTGTAGCTGGAAACAAAACCTCTGGAGAGGCAATTATTCAAAATCAGTGTTGTTTGTTTTGTACCTCTTTTGATCTCTGGATTCTAATTAATCCATGACATGTGAGGTCTTTAATCTTGAGGTATTTCTTTAGTCTTTGATGGTGTGTATGTGTATTATTATTTATAATTCGCAAAGTACTAAGGAGAAAAGTAAGGTGGTGATAGTGGTGAGGTTCATGGACCGGGATTAAGGTTCAATTTGTTTGAGCAGCTTAAAAAATGAACCGCATTTCTCCAGCTCTTTCTATAAGCCGTCTCTCTTATTCAGTGTAGCTTTTAAACTAGTTATCAAATAACAAATGTGAAGGATGGCTCATTTTTTAAGTTGAGAAGATGCAACTTATTTTTAAGTCACCCAAAAGAATTGACCCCAACAATCCACATAGCACTGCATGCAACACCCTTGAACACTACCAACAGATATTGCTCACCGACAAGCCGGCAAGCTTCCCCCCTCTCCTGCGTACGTTGGTCAAGCGTGTCAACCTTTATCGAGACTGCACTGAGTTTATTTATTATACTTTCTCTGTTTCTAAATATAAGATCTTTTAGAGTTTCTAACACAAACTACATACGAATGTATATAAATATATTTTATGGATGTCCACCACACATGTGGTAGCTAGGAGGTTGGACCAAACATTTTCATCATCATGATGTCACGCCAAATCAGCGCATGCAAAAAAGCAACAAACTGATGATGTAAGCAAAAATATTTTGGCCTTTTCAGTTTTTAAAAAGTTTTATCTCTTAAATTAAAATTCCGTTTTCACCATTAAATCCATCATGACTAGATCTTCGAAACTAGATTTTATATCGATATATTTCGATAAAAATATTGGGTTAAAATTTGTCATGTAAATTACCATGTTATTTACACTGAAATTGGCGTGGTGTACTTCAACTACGTTTTCTTCTATGTTTAAAGTAAATTTTAGGTTGTCTGAAATATCTACTGAAAGAGAGTAATCCTCTTGCTTCTATGTGCTCAATAATACTCCAGTGGACTTGAGTTGAAACTCGAGTGCATATAGAGATTTTTTACTAACCAAAATTTGATCAGTTTTAGCAAGCATAGAAGAATTAAAGACAAGTACCGTCACAACATAAATCATAGACAATTCTTGTGTCAATGACATGATGAGGATGACCAATGAAATTGGTAAAAAAAACCCCAGTCCAATGATCCAATGCAACATTACCAGTATTTAGTTCTAATAGTACTACTCCCTTCGTCTCAAAATAGATATTTTGATAAATTTTAGACATCTATTTTGAGACAAAGTGAGTAACATTTACCGATTGGTGAAGAACCACAAGAAAGGAAAAAAATACTTCTATGTGTACTCTTATCCTAGAGGATTCCCTACATCAAAACCCAAGCATGCAACTCTGAATCTCACATCATTTTGAAGCAATTAAACTTCCCGAACTCTCGGAGAATTGAGAGTTGTGTCCATCGCGTCCTCGGTGGGCTCAGGACGACATATCAAGTTTTGGACTGACCCCTGGATCAATAATGGTCAGAGTTTGGCCCTCATCACCGGTCCTTTTTTTTATCGTATCAAGCCTGCCACTCGATCCAAACTGGTGTGCGACGCCCTTCCTGATGAACGTGGATTAGAGACATCCGGGAACCTCTCTCTCTCTCGGTTATCGCGCATGTGATCCAGGTTTGCATAGTGTTGCGGGACTTTCGAATTGTCGAGGAGCCGGATTCTTTCTGCTGGAAACTGGAGAGCAATGGGAATTTCTCGGTGGCCAGCGCCTATGGGGCCTTCTTCTTGGGACGTACTGGGATGCCTGGTGCCCTAGAAAACTGGAGTTCTTGGGCACCCTTGGAGAACAAGATTTTTATGTGGCTGGCTTTGCATGGTAGGCTTTGGACGACGGATAGGTTGAGTCTCCATGGGCTCGATCACCCTAAGATTTGTCCCCTCTGCTGTCAGGAGGATGAGACGGTGGATCACATCTTGGTTGGTTGTTCTTTCTCTCGACAAATTTGGTACGAGGTCCTGCTTACACGACGGTTACATGCGGTCACACCTGGACCAGATTCTGTGCTCCAAGATTGGTGGCCTTCTATTAGCTCTATGGTGGATGACCGGGCATCTCAGCGTGAGCTCAACACCTTCACCAGCTGTACTTGTCGTGTAATATTGCTAGAGTGGAATAGCCGAGTTTTTGACAAGAAGGCGAGTATGATGAAAATGATGATGAAGAGCATTGAGACAGAGTGGAACTTGTGGGGTCTAGCCCGGCAAGCTAATGTGGATGATGTCCGTTAGCTCTCTGAGTTTGAGGTGGTATGAGGGCCAGCTTGTTGGCCTCCTCATATGTATAGTGCTTGTAACTATGTACATTCTCTTTCATCTTAATATATAAGACTCGTACAGCTTGTGTGTTTTTCAAAAAAAAAAGTAGAACTCTACCGATTGTCTTTTTTCTTTGATAGTGAAGTACCTCTTTACTGAGGGTCATACGACAAAAACTTGGTGTCTTGTCGTGTCTGCTTTAACGAGTAGTTACTGAGTTTTCTCTAGCGATGCTCGCCCCTTTTCAGTTTAGATAAAACGAAAATACATCACATCAAGTCTAGAGAGAAGGGAGAGGGAAAGACGGGTTCAAGCAACACTAGAAAATCCGCTGTTCTCTCCCAATATCGAAACGAAAACTACAGTATGAAAATCTGGAAGGAACCGGATCCTCTGCAGTACTGCCCTCTGACTTGGGGTCACTGACGTGTGGCCCCGGGCCCGCATGTCAGTCACCGGGCAGTACCGCAGGGGGAGCTCGATCCGAAAATCTGATACCATTCGTCACTGCAAAATAGACTAACCTACTACAAATTAATAGGCAGCTAAAAGTTGAGAAGAACGATCAAAGTATCCAACAAAGATAGACTACCAATGTATTGAGAGCACATATATATAACAGCGTCCACTACATAATCCATCGCAAAAGACTCAGATGTCGAAGCTTCCAACCGCGCCTTTTACCGATCACCTTGATCACCCATTTCTCTAGCGATGCTGAAGCGTTATGTACCGAGTACCCGTTGTTCTACACACTGAAACCCTCCAAATACTCGGCATTGGCGGTTTTTCCAATAGTGACCGTGGGTCGACGGAGGAGGCAAGGTAGGCCGCCATGTCCGTCTCATACCCAACCAAGTTCTTCCACGAATCGCCATCATCAGCCACCTTGTTGACCGATTTGTCATGGAGGTTCAATGCGAAGGTGCCCCTATGGCCGCTGGGTCTTCCCATGGTGAACAAGACGAGACCGCTCTTCTCCCCAAACCACCGCAGCTTGACCGACGTGGTATAGTAGTCCGACAGCTTTATCTTGGGCATCCGCACTTGTTCGTCCTCACGCTCGAGACCGAACAATAACCTGCCACTGCGGATGTTGTCTTCCTCCTCAAACTTGAAGAAGGATAGATGCGCCAGCAGAAACTTGTTGTGCGGCCATCCCACGACCCCCGTCTCCAGGAAGAAGAGCCTGCCGTCGGGCGAGATGCCCAGGAGCCGTTTGTCTGGCTCGAAATGAGGTTCCTGGTAAGGCACCAGATGCATGTCCATCACGGCGCCGTGCTGGTCGATCTCGTCGAGGCGTGCTCCGAGCACCCCGAAGTCTAGGGCCCAGAAGGCCACTCCCCGGCGCACCACGGCTTGGCCGATGTCGCAGAGCTTGGAGCTGGGGATTTCGACGCTGCTGCACTCGGCCTCCCGCCCCCAGCAGCCGGTGTCCGAGGAATAGCACCGGAGCACGGTGGAGTTGCCTTGGCCAGTAGCAGGGTTGTGGTGGTTGTACAGTAGCAGTAGACGGAAGAAGTTGTTGCAGCGAGGTGGGCGGAGGTCCTGGCCGGTGAGCAACGCGCAGCCGTAGTCCTGTATGGTTCCGGCAGATAAGATCAGAGGCGGCACGAGGACGACGCTGTTGTCGTGTATCATCGGGTTGCAGACGGCGAGCCGGAGACCGTCGGCGGTGGTGCGGCCCTCGCGCTGGAGCTCCAGCACGAGGCGGCCGTTCCGGGACGCGACGGGGCGGGAGTGGTGCAAGATCCCGCCGGAGTCGCCTAGCCCCGCCACGCCGAGAAGCCGCTGCTGTCCGGCGCCGAGGAAGCGAGCGGCGGAGGCCATCGGCACGAAGCCCGGCAGCAGCGGCGACGCCGCTGCGGGCAGGTCCGTCTCCCGGTGGAAGAGGCCGACTGCGAGGTCCGGCAAGAAGCGGCCGAGGGGCGGCACGGAGCGGGAGACGATGACGGCGCTACTGGCGACGACGCGGCCCCAGCGCCGGCACGTGGCGGCGCAACGGACGAGGGCCGCCGCGTCCGATAGGCCGGCGAAGATGCTGGCGAGCGCGTCGTCGGAGAGAGGCTCCGTCGGGCCGCCGCCGGCTTTGCGGCGTTGACGATCTTTCTTGATGCCGCGGTCCGAGTTCGCCTTCCTGCGGCACGGCGCGGCGTCGGCCGCGGCAGAGCGACGAAGGCTGCGTCGTGCTGTGCGCGGCGGAGGCATCTCGGCTCGGCGGTGTCGATCGTCGAGATGGTGGTTCTGCAGATTTTATCGGTGAATCGCGTTATCGAGGCAGTGTCAGACACGGAACGGATCCACATATTGTGCAACGTAACGGTTTGACCGGAGCACTCGATTTGCATGTTCACTGATATGTGGGGTCAGCCTTCTGTGGGTCCACTATGAAACTTTGTTTCTAGACTGTCCAATAAGCTTTAGATATAGCGGAGGGGTTTTTTTTCGAGAAGATATACGGAGGATTTTTTTTTCGAGAGCGTTTTTCAAAACTTAACTACTTTAACCACCTCACTATTTCTAGAGCGTTTTTCAAAAGCAAAAGTACACGACTGAAATAAACGAACATTATGTAATTTTAATAAAAAGGGCAAAGTGGTCATTCATTTAACTTGCTTGGTCGTATTTTTTCAGCAGCTACGGTCCAAAAAAAGCCCAACAAAGCCGAACGAACATGCGGCAAAAAGTGTGGTCGATTTATCCCCTGTGCGCATTTTTTGGTCCAGCGAAAGAGGCTCAACAAGCCGAACAAACAGAGCAAACATGCCTAAATTCATAGTTGTTCCTACAAAATGTTTATTTTAAACCCTAAATTCATAGTTGTTCGTGATTTTAATCCCAAAATCGAAATCACTATCGTTTGTACACTGAACTAATGAATCCCGATCTAAATTGAAATAATACTTCTTTGGCGCACCAGGAAATGAAGGATCCCATCGGGGTGTGTGTGTGTGTGTGAATATTTGACTAAACTGAGCCAACCATTAGCGCAGAAAAAAACTATTCGTACTCAAAAAAATAAAAAATGCTTGCACTTAAAAATACTTGCTGTCCTCGAAATATTTTTTTACTTTTATTCTTATTTTACATCATTAAGATGTTTGCAGTCAAAAAAATATTTCAAAAAATGTTCATACATAAAAAAGTGTATAAAAACTTAGAATGCATTTATTAAATATTTAATACTTTAAAAATGCGTTAAAATATTGCTGCATTTAAATTTGTTTAATTATTTACACATAATGTTTTTATTTTCAATTTATACAAAATAATAATTATTATTAAGTGCAAACAATTTTCTAAATGTGTGATTATTTAAAAAAATTAAAGATTTTTCTAATTTATGAAAAGTGTTAGTGTAGAGGAAGCACGCGAGCGACTGCGTTTACATCCTTGACCATTTTCTTTTACTAAAAAAAATACATACGAGAAAAACGAAAATAAAAATTGAATCTAGCTCTGCCCATTTGATAGGCCAGCTTCGTTCGTGGCCCAGGTGCGACATGCAGAAGATGGGCAGCGCAAATTTTTTACTTTTTTTTGCTTGAAACTATGGACTGCGGGTTTATTTACTAAAACGTGAGGGACTTTTTTTACAAAACGTTATGACGGAAGGAGAAACCTACCTCCCTTTATTATTAGAGAAAGATATACGGAGGATTTGCATAACAAGATTTCTTAAACAACAACCTAAAAAAAAGATTTTTAAACACGTATTAGTAACAAACTAAAACCATCTTTGGCTAGTTATGGATATGCCGTTCTTGGCTCTAATAAGACAAAAATGTCGGGACCCGGGGTTAGCGTATGCAAGTCCCGCTACGACATAGTCATATGGAGAGCCGAGAACCGTAGCCACTTGTCAAAGAAGACAAGGCCAAGCACAGAACGTTCTCGGAAAGCATCGTACGTGAGGGGCATCCCATCCAGGCCGGATGATCAACTGAGATGGGTCATCATCGTCCGCACACAAGTCTAAAAATATGGGTGATGAACTCCCATATTCACAGACAAGTCGCCTCAACCATACTATTGAATATCTCATAACTCTTACATAGACTTACTCCAGCCCGATCACTTAGTCGGGGTCTAGGGCGGGCTCGATCATACCACAAAGTGTGCACGAGACAGAGTCTTGAGCAATCGCAATGCGATGCCCCAAGCTGCGCACATCTAAGGGCCACTTGGTGTATGAAAGACCGCCAGCCAGATCACAACTAAGGTCTCGAAAACCCATACAAAGACATGCATGTCATAAACATACACGCAGCACACATGCCTTGTATGAACAACAAGTATCATTGCAATTCTCTACAAAGTATACATTTTTATTGATAACTCTTATAGAGTGCACACAGAGATCACAAACATGTGATCCAACATTACAACAAACAAGCGGAAGCAAAGTAGGTCTGAGTACAGACAAGTTTAACAAATGACTTAAGAAGCCTTATTTAAACACAAGCCCTCCACGAGGGAACCAGTCGTCTGACTGGGACTACACTAGCTTGGTCTTCAGTCGTCGAGCTCGATGAAGAAGCCACCTTCGGGGTCAGTGGGTTCATCTAAAACATAGAATAAGCAGACGTGAGTACAAAGTCGTACTCAGCAAGACTTACATATGAGCTATGCTACTCATGCACATGTATCAAGGTAAAGGGGAGTGGGGTTTCACTTGCAGAAGTGCCAGCTTTGACTTAGCTAGTCCTGAACTACGAATAACAGACTTGAGGTAAGAAGTGTACACGAGTCCACTACATCTCCAATCAATTACACCACTATGGTGCCTTCCTCGACTTCCCCACGAGAAAGCACGCCATAGCACTCACGCTTATCTTGTCAGGTTTTATAAGTATCCAGTTCCAGTTTTCTAATAATCAAGATAAGCTTTCTAAGCAGTCCTTAACCGTGGACGCGGCTAATCGAATAGTTTTGTTAACCCTGCAGGGGTGTACCGCTACACACACATGATCATCGGTTACCGCCTTTGTACTCGACACCGTTCAAGAAGTGTCAGCGAGGATGCTCACCACAACTGTTACCTCATAGCCGATCTAGTCCAAGAAAGCCGCCTACCTGGGTTGGCTACCACTATCGTGAACCCGGCCGGTTTACCGAAGTGGACCCAGATGATGTGTGCGTGGTGCATAAGCCGGTCTCGGTTGAGCCGTTCTCTCACTTAGCAGCCAGGCCACAAACCTACCAGAACTCCGAACTACTGCGACATCTGGACATCGAAAGGGATGAGTTAATAGGTTGAGAGGGGTCAGTGAGCCCAATGTGTGGTTGTACTCTTCATCTTGGATCACCACACAAGAACTCGGACTTAGGGCGGTGTTCAACGAGACAACCCACTGTGTACTCCTACACAGCCTCTCATCGTTCACCTTGTATTAGGGTAGATTCACCAACACATTTCCACCATCAACAACATGATCACTACCATCCCGACTCACATAACAGTAACATCATTGTATCACTCTAAGAATGCAATAAGCAGTAACAATTGCAGGGGCCACATGATATCATTCAACTCCTACATTTGCTAGGATTGTGGTTGGCTTACTACTGTGATAAAAGATAGGTCATGCAAAGGAATGGGTTCATCTATGCGGTAGAAACGTAGCATGGTAATCATCCTATACAATGCATAAGCGAGACATGAGAGGGAAGTGGGATTTTATCGACATGATCAATGGGGGTTTGCTTGCCTTGCTGACGAGGTTCGTTATCGGGGTCTTCAACGAAGGGGGCAGCCTCCTGTTCCGGTTCCACCTCTACTCGACAAACAACAAGCAAGGGAGCACAATAAGTACAATGCACAATCACATGGTTGAAGGATGAAACTTGATGTATATGTTTCTGATGTGTGAGGCAATTCCATTTAAATGGAGTATATTGCAAATGAGATTGCAAATTCAAACTCCAATTTGAATTCATTTTAGTCAAGTTACAAATGTTATTGTTTGAGCAATGCAACTCATTTTGAAATGTGTATGATATGCCTCTGATGTTCAAATGAAAGTGGCATGTTGCTAAGATTCAAATTGCAAAATAATTTGAATTTAATTTGATTAAATTCCAATTAAACCAAATAGAAAATGCTACTGGTCCCATTTGAAATTCAACTCAAACATAGTTTAAAGTTGTATATTTGGATAGATTATTTTCTCCTGATCATTTTTCATATATCATATGTTAATTTTGGAGTTAACATGAATTTTCTATGAATTTCCAAAGTTTTAGCCTTTTTCTGGATTTTCTTTTAATTAGAAAAGCTTTTATTGCGCCAGCACTGCATCAGCATGACGTCAGCCCCACGTGGACCTTGCCGCCGGCGAGACTCCAGCGACCAACCAGCACGGCGGAGTCCGCGGGGACAGCGATTCCAGGGGCCATTTGACGCGCTGCGAGTTCCAAAATGGAGCCCTTGAACTCGCGCTTCGAATGGACCAAGCTACGGTTGCTGGGGTGCACCGTAGCGACGTCGGCGTCGAGCCCTAGCGGCGGCAGAGGCACGGGCTCGAGGCAAAGCTCGCCGTCGTGCTCTGCTTGAGCCAGCGATGCACGAAACCGTCGCAGAGGAGCAAGGCAGAGACAAAGGACATGGAGGCGGTGACGTTTGCGTAACAGAGGCCCGTCTCCATGGTTCCCGGCGGCGAGGAGCTTCGGCTCTCATGGCGGAACGGCACAGAGGAAGCAATCGAGGGCGTAGCTAGAGGGGTTTTGCTCACCAGGTGATGGTGAACGCGATGGAGTAGGCGACGAGCTCGGGGAGGTCACGGTGGCGCCGGAATTTGAGTTCGATCCGCGGCGGCCGGAGTGGAAGGCGATGAAGCTCGCGTCGGCTACACAGCACATCGGGGCGATTCCTTCTGCTGCTCGGCGTGGACGACGATGGACACAACGGCGCGGCTCGGGGACGACGGTGGCCACGCGGTCTTCAATCCATGGCGACGGCGGCGCTCGGGTCGTCGTCGAACTCGGCGGGAGAGAGAGGGGGAGAGGCTCTGGAGGGGGGGAATGGACGCACGGCTCGTCCAGGCATGGCGTGGCGCGTCTAGGAGACTCCAGAGGGGCAGGGGGCGGCTGGGAGAGCGGCGACGTGCTCGGCTGGCTCGGTGGCATTCCACCGAGCAGCTTGGGAGGCGCGGGGTCGGGGAAGAAGACCCCTGTGCCCTTTTGGGCCGGATGGCCTGGATGGGTCGGCTTCGCCTAGGCGTCAGGTAAGCTTTTCTCTAATTTCTTTTCTGTTTAATCTTTCCTTTCTGTTTTTCTTTTCTGTAATTTGTTTTGCTGTGCTAAAAAAATAGCTAGGCATTTTATTAAATGCTGAAACTTTTTATGTGGCTTCACAATATACTAGGCTAGCCACTTGTAAAGTTTGAATTTTTTTAAAATTCAAATTATTTGAAATTTAAATCAAATAGGGGTTTTTGATTAATTCCAAGGCCCTGTTTGAATATTTGAAAAATCCATGAGCATGGGGTGGGTCCCACATCACTTGATATGTGATCACACTCATTTATAAGACTTTTCAAAAATCAAACATGAATTTTTGGAGAAGATTTATTTCTGGCCTTTTGAATTAATTCATCTGGGGGGTTCCTTCTCCCATTTGCATTTGAATTTGATTTCAATTGATTTTTTTTGAGATTTTTAACATGATGCAAGGTGACTTGATAATCCTAACACATTACCTAACAGAGGGTTCTAACAAAAAAAGAATCCCAGTTTTTATAAAATACAACTTTTTTAGTGAAATTTATAAAATACTCCCTCCGATCCATAATAAGTGTTGCACATTTTATACTAAGCTAGTACAAACTTTGTACTAGGTGAGCGACACTTATTATGGATCGGAGGGAGTACAACAAATTGAGCTTTTTGTACTGTACAAACTACACGGTTGTTCTCATAATCCCATGCATCTATAGTTGTGGCGGAGCTTGAAGCAAAAAGCTGGACGGGTCACATTAAAAAATAAGCAAAAAAATCAAAATCAAAATCCTAAACATTAGTATATGATACAACCAGGGTACTAGACACAGGGTTGTAAGATGGAGCGAGAATATAAACATGCAGTGCATATATGTGTGGGTATATCATCAATATAGTTCAATCGTGAAACACTACTATAGTTTTGTAGACGAGGTTGCATAGGAGATTGAATACATTGGACACGACGACACCCGATCCTTGCTATCTGACCATAAACTTTAGCATAGAGATTCGAGACAGAAATGCGTGCACGTGATTTGTTTAACCAAACTATAGCAATACATCATATGGATACATGCAAAGGGGTTGAGCTTTATCACAAATCAGTGACCCATGAATACTGCTCAAGTATGACTTTATTGTTTCTTTTTTACCATGCGTGGTTGGTGGATCGGTTAAAAAATGGCAGAATAGTTGGGTCGGCAATGATTCACTAATCCCCCTGCCAGTTCTATGAGCTTTAGTTCTTTGTTAATTATTTGTCAATTTTTTGTCAGCTCTATAAGCTCTGCAAATATGCTTAGTTCTTTGCCAATTCTTTGTCAATTTTTTGTCAGTTCTTTGTCAGTCTTATAAGCTTTGCAAATATTTTAGTTCTTTATCAGTTTTTTGTCAAATCTTTGTGAGTTCTATACGCTTCGCAAATATGTTTAGTTTGTTGTCAGTTCTACTGAGTATGAGTTCCCGGTGTTGTTGGAAGATTTATAGATGGTAATAAAAAGTTACGTTATACAGTGCATTTGATCTTTGTGTGCCAATGTTCGACCAGGGTGCAGCAAAGTCTTCTAGTGGGGCTTCTCCCTGTCAAAAGTCATCTGAATGCACCACAAAGTCCTCCAGTGGGGCCTCTTCATCAGCTTTGTCCGCGCAGGATCCTGGCACAAATACGGCTGGAACGTCACCTTATACTGTAAATACTATATGTTCCAGCGATATATACGCCGTTCGAGCTTTGTGGGGTATCGTCTTCACTCCCAGTTAGCACATGACGCGTGCCCGGAGCAGGTGTCCCCGAGATCAGTTGATGAATTCCCGCTTGCATAGGGCCTAACTTCAAATATGCCCTTATCACAATATCTCTGTGCTCAAGTGGATATTGCCAAATTTTAGGGCACTATCCATAATCTCTCTGCAAGAACTCAATACCTCAGAATACATCTTGGTTATGTTGTTGTTACAATTCAAGCAAAGGCAATGCATGGTCTCCTTCAAGTTCAGTTATGTCATCTCTTTTCCTTTTAAAAAACAAATCAATTCTTCTATGATTTTGTTTTTCTTTGCCCATGACTGCCTACCTACATTGCAATTTATACAAGATCAGACTATTACTCAGTACAAGGTGTAAATACAAATAAAACCATACTGATTTGTTAGTGCCTCATGATAAGATAATTAGCTTACCTTCCAGCTCCCAAGTCCCAGTTAATGTGTGTGCGAACAAAATTCAGTCCAGCACAACTGCACAAGAGTCTGCAGAACAGAGGATGAGGGGAATCATCAGCAGCAGCACGCCGAAGTATACAGCGCAGCAGCCAGTGGCCCAGCAGCCAGAAGCCACCAGCAGGCCATCGCAGATGGCGAATCGTTCATGGGGAGAGTGCAGGGAAGGGCGCTCGCCCTTGGCCGCGGGATGGTGAGGCGATGGGCGAGATCCTGGCGGACAGCGCAGGACTGCGTCAGGAGTTTGGGACGCTGTATGGTATGCTCCCTTCGCGGATCGGTGGCCAGTGCTCGGTGCTTCCTTGTCCGTTGTGCCCCGCCTGTTGCCTGCATTGTGAGAGCGTCTCTAAACACGCCTCCAAGAGGCCTCAAAGGCGGCGCTATTTACGTCGGACAGACGAAATCATTCCAGTCGTGCCCCCAAGGGCCCAAATAGCGCTAGATTGGATCAAAATTGAGTTCGACAAACCCAAGCCGACCCGGCGCGCTGAAGTGCGCTTGGGGCGTCTGATGAAGCGAAATGCGCCGAGTGACCCACTGTCAGGTCAAACCGCCCAAATCGACTACCCCTGCCCCCACCACCCTTGTCGTCGACGGCGCCGCGCAGCTGCAAGGTAGTCGTTGCCCCGTCGCCAAACAAGCTAAAAAAGGGACATAGCTCGCCCCACTGCCGCCCTCTCCCCACCACCCTTGCCGAGCACAGTGGCGGTTGGTCGGCTGGTCGCACACAACCGAGTACACCGGCGGTTGGTCGCGCCCGCCAGGCCTGCCAGGTGTTCGGCGAATTTCCTGAACAAAGCGCCGCTGTGATGGACTCCGACGACGAGGCGCTGTTCGCCGCACTGATGGAGGAGGAGGCCAACGCCGGCGCCCAGGACGACAAGCACCTCCTGATGCTCGCCGTCTTGGCCGATCTATTCGCCGCCAACATGGCGCCGCAGCGAGGAGGCTCCAAGATGGGTCGCCGGAAGTCAAAAGAGAGGCGGCGCTCGGAGGACTATTGCTTGCTCTACGCCGACTACTCTATCGATGTTCCCCTGCACGGCGAGAAGGTATTCTGGCGCCGGTATCGCATGGGCCGAAAGCTTTTTCTTCGCATTGTCAATTCACTCCGAGAGTACGACAACTACTTCGTTTGCAAGAAAGATTGCACCGACACAGTTGGGTTCTCCTCACTTCAGAAGTGCACAATGGCCATGAGGATGCTTGCATACGGAGCTCCTGGTGATCAACAGGAAGACTATGCACCCATGATCGAGCCCATCGCCCTTGAGTGTATGTATAAGTTTTGCAGAGTAGTGGTGCGATGCTTTGGAGGATAGTACTTGCGAGCACCCAATGATGAAGACACTGTTCGGATCCTAGCAGAGAATGAATCAAGAGGATTTCTCGGATGCTTGGAAGCATCGACTGCATGCATTGGGAATGAGAGAACTGTCCATTTTCTTGGCAGAGGATGTATAAGGGCGCAAAAGGTTATTGCAGTGTGGTACTTGAGGCAGTTGGTACACATGACCTCTGGATTTGGCACTCCTTCTTTGACATGTCAGGTACGCACAATGACATCAATGTCCTTCAGTGCTTAGATATCTTTGCCAGGCTTATCGAAGGAAATGCTTCTCCGGTGAATTTCAAGGTGAATGGACACCACTACAAGAAGGGATACTACCTAGAAGATGTCATCTATCCAAGATTGCCAGTATTTGTGAAGACTATCTCAAACCCAGTGCCAGGAGGGAAGTACACCTACTTTGCCAAGTGCCAGGAGGCTTGCAGGAAGGATGTCGAGCGGGCATTTGGGGTGCTCCAATCTCGATTTGCCGTTGTCTGGTACCCCGCTCCGACCTGGTCGAAATCTCAAATATGGGAGGTGATGAATTGTTGTGTCATCTTGCACAACATGATCATTGAGAGTGAGAAAGAAGATCCAGTGTATGACACTAGACCATATCTCAACCAGGGACCTCTTGCAGTTGTTGATTACTAGATACCGCCAGATTGGACAACCTACCTCAATATGCGTTAGGAGATCCGAGATCCGCAAGTGCATCATCAACTGCAGCAAGATCTAGTGGATCATCTATGGATGCGCAAAGACAATGTCTAGTTTGATTTGTACCATTTTTTAGTATTTTGTGCTGAACTATGTATTTGTACTGAACTACCGTCGATACTGTGCCGAATATGCGTCCAAATTTAGCCGAAATTTCATGTTTTGTGTCGAACCAGCCGAAATGGGGCGAATTTACACCAAAACTGCGCCGAATCTGGGCAAATATACGTTGAATCTCTGCGCCAGGGGGGGCCTGGGGTCGCGTCTGGGAAGAAAATAGGCCCAAGCTGATTTCGCCGCCGAGAGCCCCACAAGCGGCGCTAAAATAGCGCCGAAAACCGGCTTGGGGGGTCGAACGGCTGGAGATGCTCTGAGTCTGTGAGAGGACGAGAGGATGTGGATTGGGGAATTGGGGGATCGCTAATCACCTTATCGCTAGTGGGTTGTATAGGTATATTTGTTGGGCCAAATTCCTGGGCGGGCCATGGCCTAGGTCGACGACTCTGCAAATATCCGCTCTTGTCTATAGGGCTAGTCCCGAGAGCAACTAATAATAGAGTACTCGTTCGTGGCCCGGTCCAGCGAACAATGTCACGTGTCGCGTTCACAGTGTTTCCTCGGGATTTCGTTTTTTTAATTTTTGTGTATGTATTTTTGGTGTTTAAAATTGGTTCTTTCAGTGGTTTTCAACTTTCCCGGTTTTCGCACGTTTTTAATACGTTTTAATGAAAAAACATTTTTTTTTAAAACAAATGCACGACCTTGCCTCCGCAGCAGGCATGACACGACCGTGCCTTCGAGGGAGGCACGAGTCGTGCCTCGTGCCTCCGCGATAGGCACGGTCGTGCCTCCAGGAAAGGCACTATCATGCCTTCGTGGAAGGGACCATACCTCCGTGAAAAGGCACTATCGTGCTTCCGCAAGAAGCACTCGTGCCTTTAAAATCAGGAAAAACGAAAAAACTCTAGAATGCGCTACTTGGCGCCCGCGAAACAAGCGCGTTATTCGTTGCTACAAGTACTTAAAACTAGTGATTTCGGGAACAACGCGAATGTTGTCGTTTCCTCCTTTTTTTTGAGACAACTCGCTGCAACCTCCTGGTGCGAGCCCCTCCTCTTTCGCCCAGCGTGATCCCAAGTCCCAGTTGATTTGGAGAAAAATGAAATCCCAATTATTTGTTTGAATAAAAGTAGCCCACCTGCTATTTTGGTCAATAGAGATATAATGGCAAAATTTCCATGGCATTTTTGTATGAGATTTGTTTTTAGAAAATTTTCATGGTCATGATTTTTTTCAGTGATGCAAAAATAAAAAAAATCGTGGTCTACAACTTAAAAATTTATGACCCGTTTTAAAATAAACTTACCATGGTAAAATAATCATTTGATATGCTATATATACTATATTTGCTATGCTACATAACTAAAAAATACCATGCTATGTAACTAAAAAATATCATGTCTATAATTATATTTGACATGCTACGTAACTAAAAATGCCATAGTACGTAACTAAAAAATGGCAGACCCAAAAACTATATTTACCACGTAACTAAAAAACGTTATATTCAAAAATTACATTCGTCATGCTACGTAACTAAAAATATATCATGTTTTGAATCCCCACCCTCTCAGTTCAACAGCACAGAGCGCTATCGCTGCATTGTCCCGAGCCGGCTTGTTTTAATACATGTTCACCCACGTTTTGTACAGAGCGAACTAGTTTAAAAGTTGATCTGGCTCCGTCAATTGCTCTGCGATCCGTGCATCCCGGTCCAGTGGTCATCGCTTCGCCGCGTTGGAAGCTAATGAGCGAACGTTTGCTCTATATCGATAGAGTGCAAATTTAATAACCGTATTTCGAGTATATCTAAGTAAATCATTTTTAGTAAGCACGAGCGTTTCCAAGTAAATTTCAATCTCAATTTTATTGACCGCTATTGAAATTTTCTCTATAACTCGAACATGTTGGCCAGCTAATTCTTTAGGTAAATTGTTTTTAGGGCATATACAATGGCGATATGTTAGTTGTGCCACATAGGATAAGTGCTGATGTGGAGAAGAAAGGATTTTTTTTTGCATTTCCTTATTTAAATGATAATCTCTTAGCAATAATTCTTCCACCATAAATTTAAGAATCTCTAATTATTATAGCTAAGCTAAAATATAATCCGTTGTATATCATTTTTTGTGTCATATCTAAATTACGTGGCGAAATTAAGATAAACCAGTCTTATCAACCATTATACATACCCTTAGACCCCCTGTTGGAGTGTTGGGTCATTGCCCAACACCCAATACAAGCAAGTGTAGTATTTTTTTTGAGGGAACAAACAAGTGTAGTAAGAGCATCTCCAACAACCTTTGCATATTAGATTTGTAAAAACTAGTGATAGCAAGAGGAGAGAGATGGTTTACAAAGCCAATCAAGTTTTTAATTTCGTGTATGTTGAATTACTATATTTGCACAACACACACAATGATATATGGAAACAGTTTGTTATAGACACATCTCACACTAAAATATATACATATATACATATACTAACACAATATGTGTACACTTACAACACATGCACCTAAGCGTACACGCACCCACCCAACACATATACGTGTGCGTGTACACATATGCACACGTGTAGTGCATACATATACACATGCGCATACACGTATCCAAACAGCACATACATACACAACACACACTACACGTCACTGAGAGAAAAATATGAAGGAAACCACTTTTGAAAGGCTTACTAAAATTTTATAAAGTGGCTTTTGAATTTGCATATATACAAATTGGGAGGGTAGATTTAGCAAGCTCTATAAAATTTTCAAGTGGAAGACCACTTATACAAATGCTGTTGGAGGAGACTTTTTATGAGGATTTGTATAATACAAATTCATATATAAATATACAAAGGCGGTTGAAGATGGTAAGTAGACAGTAGTAGTACCTAGAACAAGAATATGGAACCGCTGGCGAATAAACAAATCAACGAACCCAGTCCAAATTTTGTTTGTACAAACTTTAGATCTTGCGATCTTTTCATTTTCTACTCGTATTTCCCAATCGAGCCAAAATGAGCATCCTGAGATCATCAAGCTTGACGGAGAAACAAAAAGGCTTCTCATCGACCGACCATTCATATTCACTACGGAAGATCGAGAAAGGAAGAAGAAAAAGAAGAGAAGAAAATGAAAGGAAAATCAGTCCGAGTTGATGTTAGTCGGAGGGCTCCTCCTCTAAGCTCTCGAGCCGCGGCTGCCACACGCCGGCGCGGGCGCTGCTGCTGCGCCGCCGCCGGTGGCCCGACTCCCGCTTCTCAGACAGGAGCTCCCGCAGGTAGTTGTCCTGCTCCGCCGTGCTCGCCGTGGTGGTCACCGCCGTGGCGCTCTTGCGGTGCCCGTGACGCTTCTTGGTCTTGGACTGGCACGCGCCGTGGACTTTCTTCTGCGGTTGGGGCTGATACGTCTCAAACGTATAATTTTTGCTCGTTTCATGCATGTTTTGTGTGATATTGCTATGATCTAAATACATTTTCATACACTTTTGATCATATTTGGACTAACCTACTAACTCAGTGCACCCCAGTGCCAGTTCCTGTTTTCTGCTGTTTTTCTATTTAAGTTTTTCCCCATATGAAAAGTGCTCCAAAAATCCGGGAAAAATCAGATAAAAAATTAGTGTGTCGGAAGCCTCCAAAAGCCCGAAGGAGGGCCAGGGGGCCACCACCAGGTGCCCAGGCGGCCACTTGGCGCGGCCAGGGGTCTGGCCGCGCCAGGGGGGCGCCTAGACCCCCGGTGGCCCCCCTGGCTGCACCCCTTCACCTATTTATTCTCCGTCACGAGGAAACTCTGAGGACATAACCCTACTTCGCAAATTCTCTTCTGTTCCGCCACCGCCGCGCTTCCAAGATCGGGAGCACCGTCAGGACCCTTCCCGGCACCCTGCGGGAGGGAGGATCGACCTCCGGGAGCCTCTCCTCCATGATGAATGATTCCCGGATGTGTCGTGAGTATTCTACCTTGGACCATGGGTCCGTGATCAGTAGCTATGTGATGTTCTCCTCCCTTCTTTGTTCTTCATGGTTTAGACCTCGTGAGATGCCCTACATGATCGAGGCACATATGTAATTCTTTCTGCTTTTGCTATGCCGAGTTTGATGGGATCTGATGGATTATGAGATTATGTTCAGATTGTGATAGAGTAATATGATTGGTTCTTATCTTTTGTATTTCTGTTCCTAAGTAATTCTTGCATGTTCTCCGTTGCTTTTTATTGCTTTGGCCAAGTGGTAGGTAGTAACTCCAAGAGGGAACGTTATGCTCGATTGTGGGTACATGCCCCCTGATGACACGCTTGAGTGACAGAAACATGAGTCTAGGGGATGTGTTGTGGCCACAAGGGGGAAACCAACAGTCCTTGTAACCGCGGTTGCAAGGATTGTTTACTTTACACAAAGTTCTTTTTAATGCAGTTGTCTGTTGCTTTGGGTTTACACTTTGGGTGAGGCTCGCAACTTAATACCAACGAGATGTTCTGGATAGATATCTGATGCATGTAAATGCATACATGAACTTTGCATGTTATTACTTGTTTTTCCTACATATTAGCAACTTATATTCATGTTTTATAATGATTTGGGGGATTTTCTAAACAATCCCCCTTCTTTTGGTTCTAACCTTGTTTTTCCAGAAAACGTACTTTTTAGTGTTTCAAACTTTCCGGGAGCTTCGGGACTCCAAAAAGGGCAAGGCCAAAGAACACGGTTCAGAATTTTCGAGACGAAGACCATGGGCCAAAGTAGAGGGCCAAAAGGCCAACCAGGTGGCAAAGAGGACCCTCCACGCGGCCAGATTCCTTGGCCGCGTGAGAGGCCCCCTTTTTTCCCCCGTGGCTCCGATACCATCGATCTTTCTTCTCCCGAGTGTCTCGTGACCTAAAAACGACTATATAAAGGGTCCCCTGGCCTTTTCGAGGAAGAGGCGGCGCCGAGAGACGAAACCACGAAACAGAGAGACAGAAGGCTGCCGCCGGAGAAATTTTTTTGACGAGTCTAGCTTAAGGAAAAAGTTCGTTTTGCTGCTGTTGCTTTTCTGGACAGATTCTGCCTTCTTTTGTTTTATGCACTCTTTGGCCTTGGGAATCGAATTTCCATGATTCGTTCAAGCAAGAGAGTGAACATACAACATAATGAACCTTATTGTCTATCTACTGGAGCATTTGATTTGGAATTTTGCACAACAAGCATGTGATTTGTTTGTCCTTGCTAATCTCACCCCACAGAAAAAGAATGGGAGAAACATGTTTTGTGAAGTTTTTTCACAGGGGATAGAGGAGCTGCGCCTCAAGACATCCAAGAATGGTGAAAGCCATACGCTTGGGGATGTGATGAACACCCCACTGGAGCTACACTCTTTTGGTTAGCACACGTCTACTTTCTGTTTTTCTAAGCAAAGCATTTATCGTAGAGACTTGAAGCGTCTAGTTTTTGTTTTTATTTTTGTTTTGATAAGACCACCACCATCATTTTATATGATATTGAGCTACTGGAGTTTGGGGTTGGAATGTATTGGATGCTAGTATTATGATTTGGAATAGGGATGCCATGGTTGATTCGAAGAGCTACATATGTTTGCATGATTTATAGACTTTTTATGTGTAGAAATTTGCAATAATGTTGTCTTGAGCTATCTCTTATTCATGTCCTTGATGTTAATTGCTGGTTTATTTAGTTTGTCATGAAATGAGTAGTTCTATGGACATATGCATGCATAGTAGCTGGTCAACTATCTCCCTCTTGCTAGCCAAAAATTTAAAAATTCCAACAAGTAAAAACTTGTTTCCAACACTCCTTAGCCAAGTATTTCCAGTGAGTCCACCATATCTTCCCATTAGCTTCATTGCTATTCCGAGTATGTTCACCATGTTATTGTGTTATTTATGTTCTAAATTAAGATATTCACTTTATTAATTGTCATGGGTTGAACTTGGGATAGGACTCTCACGAACTTTTGAAGGCACACTTTACTTTTTATGCATCTAATAAACATGACCCAATAATGGGAGCCACAAGTTTTGCGTTTGACAAGTGTGTGGTTGGGGGCTAGCTAAAAACGTGTATCACCGGAAAGCTTTCAACATTGCACAATTTTTTTTTACATTTGGTTGATATCATGTACTTTTGTTTTTGGACTCCTGCCATGCCGAAATGAAATAGAGGAATAGTAAGTTTTGATGAGTAAGTATCTATATGACTAGAGAAACGCATTGGGCCGCTAACCCAAGCCATGCTTTATCATGGTGGAAATTTACTTACAGCTTGAGTGACTCTACAACACATCCTACAATAAAATAAGAAGCTATGCATAATAGTGAATGAAAATAAAAAGGATGATGAGTCTACTCCGTTTGTTCATCTTGTCATTGTAACATGGGCTTGTTTCCATGTCATGGGGCAAGAGGTACCTCTTTGCGGTTCTCTATGATGTCATTAATACTTATTATGATTGTACAAAGCTTATTAGGAATCTTAAGTTGAGTAATCATGGAGTAGGTTTTCACACTCACGGGGCATGAGGCTTTCAACCACCTTGTCATTCTCATTACTTCAATACTCACAATTTTAAGATGCTAGTGATAAAGGGGCAATGAGAGTCCTAGATCAATGGATACCACATTTCAATTAGTAATTTTAGTTGAATAATTTAGAGGCTAAATAAGACTTGATCATGTTTTACCTCTACTCAATTTTCTCCAAAGTGTCCACCATATTTTCTATTCTCCATTATTCTATTCTTTGACCAATATAGGATTTTATTTTTCATTTTGTGTATGCATTTGGTCCATAGTGCTTTTATTTCATTATACACTTTGTGAACTTTCATGAAGCATCTTTGCTTGCATATTTGATATTTCTTACAACATGAATTGTATATTGCTACTCATTTCTAGTATTAATCATTTGATTATATGTAGCATGAATAATCCTCCTTGATATTCCATGATTGTTTCAATATGCAAAGTCCATGTTAGTTTTATCACCTTCATACTCGAGGACGAGCATGGGTTAAGCTTGGGGATGTTGATGCATGTAAAATGCATACATGAACTTTGCATGTTATTACTTGTTTTTCCTACATATTAGCAACTTATATTCATGTTTTATAATGATTTGGGGGATTTTATAAACAATCCCCCTTCTTTTGGTTCTAACCCTGTTTTTCCAGAAAACATACTTTTTAGTGTTTCAGACTTTTCGGGAGCTTCGGGACCTCAAAAAGGGCAAGGCCAAAGAACATGGTTCAGAATTTTCGAGACGAAGACCATGGGCCAAAGTAGAGGGCCAAAAGGCCAACCAGGTGGCAAAGAGGACCCTCCACGCGGCCAGATTCCTTGGCCGCGTGAGAGGCCCCCTTTTTGCCCCCGTGGCTCCGATGCCGTCGATCTTTCTTCTCCCGAGTGTCTCGTGACCTAAAAACGACTATATAAAGGGTCCCCTGGCCTTTTCGAGGAAGAGGCGGCGCCGAGAGACGAAACCACGAAACAGAGAGACAGAAGGCTGCCGCCGGAGAAGATCGGAGGGGGGAAACGCCGCCGGGATCACCCCCGGAGGGCTCCACCCCCCTCCGGCGTGTTCATCATCAACATCTACAGCAAGATCAGCTCCATCTCTCCACTGTAATCTCTTGGCAAACACGATGTATGATGCAATACTATATTCCCTTGATGTATTGTGTCTCCCCGTCTATGTTTGAGTAGTGAACTGTTCTTGGCAATGGTGAAATAGTTCGTTGATTGGTTGCATAAAAGTTTGTTATCTTCTATGATTGTCTTTATGTACAATATATGAGTGCACGCATATGTTGGGGAATGCATGTAAGGTGATCACCGGTAGCATAATGGAGTGGTGGTGACTTGGGAGTGACAGTAACCTGAGACCGAGCCACAAAGTTAAATATTGGGGGATATATATAGGGGACCTTAGAACGTAAGGCTATGGTGGGACTTTATGTCTTAATCAATCTTGTGCAGTCATTTACTTGGCCACATGATCCATCATAAGGGGTTGTAGATCATTTACTTGACTATACCTATTCATGGCTCCTTCCTAGAAGAAACAACTAAGACTAAAACATGTGCTTCACTAATTGTGACAACCACACGAACGAAACACCTATTGCTAGAACACTTGCTCCCTTGAGATACTTGAGATATTTGCTGCTTGCTACTTGTGAAACTTGCTTAGAAACTTGCTTTAGAAACTTGCTCTAGGATTACTTGCATTTTTAAACTCGCTTCACTAGTTACTAGACAAACCACACTCCACGTCACTTGCTTTTAATTAGTTAGTTCCTTTTAGTCAAACTTATTGCTTTGCATAAACAGCCATATAAGAGGGTTATAGGGCTTTAGAGAATAGATAGCTTACCTTCAGCTCCTCGTGGGTTCGACACTCAAATACTTATCGAAAGGTACTACAATTGATCTCCTGCACTTTGGAGTCATCAAGAACTTTTCTAGCGCCGTTGCCGGGGAGCATTGTGCTAAGCTTTTATTCTTGTTTGCATTGCATACTAACATATAAACCTAAAACACAATATTAGAACTGTATAATATCTACCTTGAATTAGGACATGAAGTGTTTGAGGAGAAATTGAAAAATTATTTGCACAACAATCATATTTGTGGTAGTACTAATTCTTTGAACACCTTTATTGCTAAGGAAAACCTTGAGCTTGGGGAAGTTTGTCTTGATGAATATGATATTTTTAGTCCCCCTACTATTGAGGATAAAAATGATATACTTGCTGATTCTATGGAAAGTTTTAAGCTTGGGGAAGTTGGTTTTGATGAGCATGATATTTCTAGTTCCCCAAGCTTGGAGGAGAAAATTCACTTTGATGATACTATGCTTCCTATATATGATGATGTTGGGAAACGTAGTAGAAAACAAAAAATTTCGGCCTACGAATCAAGAACCCAAGATCATCCAAGAAGATTGCATACAAGGTTTTAGGTCATGGCTCACCAACCGATGTAGCGGAAGTAGAGTTGGTGAAGCTCGTGGATGTAGTGGAAGTAGATCTCGCAAGTTCTCCCACGAACAGTCCCTCGATCAATCCCACGAACAAGTCCCGCGATCTAGTCCCACGGACAAGTCCCATGAACAAGCTCCTCGAAGAAGGGTCGAAGGTACGACCCCTCCATTAGTATCCACACATCCCGTAGCAGCAATCCAGCAGCGCTCCGCCGTCCAGAGATGAACGCCACCGAGAAAACTAGAGGGAGAAAACCCTAACGGATTCCGATCTAGAACAGCGTCTAAACCGGGGTCTAAAAGTGGAGCAACGGGGTTTAGAGGAGGGAGGGTGGCGCATAGGCCTTGGGGATTGATTGTGTTCCTCCCCCCCCTTGGCTCACCTTATATAGGTGGCCAAGGGTCCTAGGGTGCAACTCAAGGAGGTTTGGGAGTCCAACTTGGACTCCCAAGCCTTCCAAAGCTTCCCACACCTTCCCACCGGAAACCTGCCATAATGGAATTTGGTAATTCCACCTGGAGGAGGATTCCTTCCCCTTGGTGCGCCCCCCACCCCTTGGCCGGCCAGGGCAGCCTAGGTGGCTTGCCCCCCAAGGCTAGGGGCGCAGGGGAGTGGGTGGTACTGCCCGGAACCTTCCAGAACCTTCCATGACCTTCTAGAAGCTTCCAGGACCTTCCGGGACATACCGGGACCGTTTCGGGACATTCCGGACACTTCTGGAGCACTTCCAGGACCTTCCGAGACCGTTCTCGGACGTTCCGGAGCCATCCGGATAATTTCCAAGACCATCCGAGTTACAGTTTAAGCCACCCGATGATCACGAAGGTTGTCGGGACGCCCAGCAATTATCCGGAAACTATTCCGGTTGATCCAGGACTTCCCCAGTACCATTCTCATATGTTCCGGAACCACCTGGGACTACTCCAGAGTGATCCGGACATAACCTTAAATACCCAGAACTACTTCTGGTGCCCTTATGAACAATTCCATAAATCTCTGAAACTACTTCCGGTACCCGTATGAACTATTCTGCTTTGCTTCCACTAAACCTTCTACCATACTAGTATTCTAACAGACTACTTCTCGTTAAGTGTGTGACCCAATAGGTTCGGTATAATGCGGACATGACTCAGAACATCTTCCGGACATAGGTCAACAGCCTTTTGTCAATAGCCAATAATCAACAGCGGAGCCATGGACACCCATGTTGACTCCCACACATACACGAAGAAACTTCGAGTGAACCATTATGTTTATTCATGTACCATTCCCTTTGCTTCGTGATATATGACAAAGTTAGAGGAGAGATGTTTGGCACCCATGTGTAACAACTTCTTGAACACAAGCCACTCGTTATCCTCTTTGCTCGTTTGTCCATTTTCTCGTTATCGTATTCCGGTATCCCCGTGACTGAACCACAAAGCGTCTGGCCAGACTATAATGGATACCGTCATACCGAGTGGGCCCAAAGTCAATATCTCTTCATCGTGAAGGAGCAAATCCCATTCTTGAACTATCACAGTCACTAGCCACACCATCTGACATACCCAGAACTTATTTTACTACTTCCCATTTACGGGAGGATTCATCTAAGAACCAAAGCATGTCTTCCTGTGTGAAGCAACTCGATACTCTCATGGTCTAAGGAATTACGTATATGATAACAATTCATGATATGACTTATAACGTAGTTACGATGTGATCTCTAAGTATATCATTCAATACTGGGGTCGGTTCAACATCATTGTTCTGCTAACAATATGTTCCCATTGCTACTGACATCCTTGTTACAAGAACAATGTCCATGATTAAGAAAACGTAATCATCAGTTATCACATGAGCTGGTCTTAGAGGCTAAACCAGGAACTCTTGGTGTTTACATTTCCACACATGCAAATGAGTTTTCTTCTGAATCTCACAGTCAGGGTCATTGCAATTATAGCACAGAAATATAAACATTAATTACGAACGTGGAAATATATATAATAACATTTTATTATTGCCTCTAGGGCATATTTCCAACAGATGATTGCAATGAAAATTATGAATGTTTAAATCCCACTATCACTAATGAGGATTTTACTTATGTGGATAGTAGTGATTCTTTTATTCATGTGGCTCATGATAAGAATGTTTTATGTGATATTCATATTGTTGAATCTATTCATGATGCTACTGAAAATTATTATGAGAGAGGGAAACATGGTTACACATATTTCAACAATATTAAGTTTCCCCTCTTTATGCTGAAAGTATTGAAGTTGCACTTAGTCTACCTTTCTATGCTTGCTATTATGTGCTTCTTTTATTTGTTTCATTACAAAATGCCAATGCATAGGAAATGGGTTAGACTTAAAAATAAATTGTTTAATATTTTTTTGGTGTGTTCCTTATGCTTTAATTTCCTACTCGGTTTGAGCACACATTTATGTCTTTACAACATGTAAAATACCTTTACCTACTGTTATGTATCATTTAGTTTAAGATTTTCATTTTATAAAAATTTGGGAAAGTAAATGAGAAGGATGAGTAATGGAGAAGTTGGGGTCGACCTTGAACATGTGTTGTTCATGCCAATGAAACCATTGCAAAGTCTCTATCATTAAAACTTTTTCCAAAGCTAAAAACAATAAAAATATTAGTTCACTACTTTAACATCACATTTATGTCTTATTTCTCATCTTAAATGGCAAGAATAATCTTATATGAGAGATAGGATTAAACAATAATAATTAGCTGTCCAGAAAACAGATTCCTAAACTTCACTGCGAAAAATGTTTAAAATCACAGAAGTGGAATTTTGACCTGGTAATTTACGACAGAAATATTTAGTTATCACTACATATTTCATTAGTTTTAAGTTTTCTAATTTGAGCAACTTAAGTGCCTCTAAAAATTCACTCTTTACGGGCTGTTCAGTTTTTGGCAGATTATGTCTTTATTTTGCATTGCTCTCATTACTTGTGTTTTGTGTGGTTCTTTTGATCAAGGAGCAATGCACAACTGTAGTAACAGTAGTTAATATTTAGAATCAACTCATGATGTGTCTTTGATGTACCTATGTGGATTTTATTTATGGAGGCACTAACCCCTCTAATCAAGTTTTATGTTGAGATTTGTGTAAGAAGAATTTTTCAGGAGGAAGAGTTGAGTGAGATGAACAAAGATCAAGAGGGACAACCAATCAAGCTTGGGGATGTACCCCTGGGCTCACCCTACATGTATCAAATAAGTACAAGAATCTAAGCTTGGGGATGCCGAGCCACCTCACTCCAACCATCATGATGTTAAGTAAGAAAAGCCTAGCTATACGGCTATCAATAAAGCGCTTTACGGGAGGCAACCCGGTTGTTCTTAGTTGGTTTTTCCTAGTGTCCTCTTGCTGTCTCAAGAGATTAGGTTTTTTGTTTTAATTCTGGAGTTTTCAATAAAGAGTCAAGTCAAACTCATTTGGACTTATAAGTTGCTATCCTAGTGCATGAAATTTCTGTTTCAGCACGAGTCTGCTCACCGTATGATTTTACGTTTTTTATTGGTATGTCGGATTGAGCTAATTTTCTAGTATGTTCTGAAACTTTTCTTCCTATGTAAGCACAAAAATTGGCTTAATTTTTTGAAGAGTATAGATTAGGGAAAAACGTTCGTTTTGCTGCTGTTGCTTTTCTGGACAGATTCTGCCTTCTTTTGTTTTATGCACTCTTTGGGCTTGGGAATCGAATTTCCATGATTCGTTCAAGCAAGAGAGTGAACATACAACATAATGAACCTTATTGTATATCTACTGGAGCATTTTATTTGGAATTTTGCACAGCAAGCATGTGATTTGTTTGTCCTTGCTAATCTCACCCCACAGAAAAAGAATGGGAGAAACATGTTTTGTGAAGTTTTTTCACAGGGGATAGAGGAGCTGCACCTCAAGACGTCCAAGAATGGTGAAAGCTATAAGCTTGGGGATGTGATGAACACCCCACTGGAGCTACACTCTTTTGGTTAGCACACGTCTACTTTCTGTTTTTCTAAGCAAAGCATTTATCGTAGAGACTTGAAGCGTCTAGTTTTTGTTTTTATTTTTGTTTTGATAAGACCACCACCATCATTTTATATGAGATTGAGCTACTGGAGTTTGGGGTTGGAATGTATTGGATGCTAGTATTATGATTTGGAATAGGGATGCCATGGTTGATTCGAAGAGCTACATATGTTTGCATGATTTATAGACTTTTTATGTGTAGAAATTTGCAATAATGTTGTCTTGAGCTATCTCTTATTCATGTCCTTGATGTTAATTGCTGGTTTATTTAGTTTGTCATGAAATGAGTAGTTCTATGGACATATGCATGCATAGTAGCTGGTCAACTATCTCCCTCTTGCTAGCCAAAAATTTAAAAATTCCAACAAGTAAAAACTTGTTTCCAACACTCCTTAGCCAAGTATTTCCAGTGAGTCCACCATATCTTCCCATTAGCTTCATTGCTATTCCGAGTATGTTCACCATGTTATTGTGTTATTTATGTTCTAAATTAAGATATTCACTTTATTAATTGTCATGGGTTGAACTTGGGATAGGACTCTCACGAACTTTTGAAGGCACACTTTACTTTTTATGCATCTAATAAACATGACCCAATAATGGGAGCCACAAGTTTTGCGTTTGACAAGTGTGTGGTTGGGGGCTAGCTAAAAACGTGTATCACCGGAAAGCTTTCAACATTGCACAATTTTTTTTTACATTTGGTTGATATCATGTACTTTTGTTTTTGGACTCCTGCCATGCCGAAATGAAATAGAGGAATAGTAAGTTTTGATGAGTAAGTATCTATATGACTAGAGAAACGCATTGGGCCGCTAACCCAAGCCATGCTTTATCATGGTGGAAATTTACTTACAGCTTGAGTGACTCTACAACACATCCTACAATAAAATAAGAAGCTATGCATAATAGTGAATGAAAATAAAAAGGATGATGAGTCTACTCCGTTTGTTCATCTTATCATTGTAACATGGGCTTGTTTCCATGTCATGGGGCAAGAGGTACCTCTTTGCGGTTCTCTATGATGTCATTAATACTTATTATGATTGTACAAAGCTTATTAGGAATCTTAAGTTGAGTAATCATGGAGTAGGTTTTCACACTCACGGGGCATGAGGCTTTCAACCACCTTGTCATTCTCATTACTTCAATACTCACAATTTTAAGATGCTAGTGATAAAGGGGCAATGAGAGTCCTAGATCAATGGATACCACATTTCAATTAGTAATTTTAGTTGAATAATTTAGAGGCTAAATAAGACTTGATCATGTTTTACCTCTACTCAATTTTCTCCAAAGTGCCCACCATATTTTCTATTCTCCATTATGCTATTCTTTGACCAATATAGGATTTTATTTTTCATTTTGTGTATGCATTTGGTCCATAGTGCTTTTATTTCATTATACACTTTGTGAACTTTCATGAAGCATCTTTGCTTGCATATTTGATATTTCTTACAACATGAATTGTATATTGCTACTCATTTCTAGTATTAATCATTTGATTATATGTAGCATGAATAATCCTCCTTGATATCCCATGATTGTTTCAATATGCAAAGTCCATGTTAGTTTTATCACCTTCATACTCGAGGACGAGCATGGGTTAAGCTTGGGGATGTTGATGCATGTAAAATGCATACATGAACTTTGCATGTTATTACTTGTTTTTCCTACATATTAGCAACTTATATTCATGTTTTATAATGATTTGGGGGATTTTCTAAACAATCCCCCTTCTTTTGGTTCTAACCCTGTTTTTCCAGAAAACGTACTTTTTAGTGTTTCAGACTTTCCGGGAGGTTCGGGACTCCAAAAAGGGCAAGGCCAAAGAACACGGTTCAGAATTTTCGAGACGAAGACCATGGGCCAAAGTAGAGGGCCAAAAGGCCAACCAGGTGGCAAAGAGGACACTCCACGCGGCCAGATTCCTTGGCCGCGTGAGAGGCCCCCTTTTTGCCCCCGTGGCTCCGATGCCGTCGATCTTTCTTCTCCCGAGTGTCTCGTGACCTAAAAACGACTATATAAAGCGTCCCCTGGCCTTTTCGAGGAAGAGGCGGCGCCGAGAGACGAAACCACGAAACAGAGAGACAAAAGGCTGCCGCCGGAGAAGATCGGAGGGGGGAAACGCCGCCGGGATCACCCCTGGAGGGCTCCACCCCCCTCCGGCGTGTTCATCATCAACATCTACAGCAAGATCAGCTCCATCTCTCCACTGTAATCTCTTGGCAAACACGATGTATGATGCAATACTATATTCCCTTGATGTATTGTGTCTCCCCGTCTATGTTTGAGTAGTGAATTGTTCTTGGCAATGGTGAAATAGTTCGTTGATTGGTTGCATACAAGTTTGTTATCTTCTATGATTGTCTTTATGTACAATATATGAGTGCACGCATATGTTGGGGAATGCATGTAAGGTGATCACCGGTAGCATAATGGAGTGGTGGTGACTTGGGAGTGACAGTAACCTAAGACCGAGCCACAAAGTTAAGTTATTGGGGGATATATATAGGGGACCTTAGAACGTAAGGCTATGGTGGGACTTTATGTCTTAATCAATCTTGTGCAGTCATTTACTTGGCCACATGATCCATCATAAGGGGTTGTAGATCATTTACTTGACTATACCTATTCATGGCTCCTTCCTAGAAGAAACAACTAAGACTAAAACATGTGCTTCACTAATTGTGACAACCACACGAACGAAACACCTATTGCTAGAACACTTGCTCCCTTGAGATACTTGAGATATTTGCTGCTTGCTACTTGTGAAACTTGCTTAGAAACTTGCTTTAGAAACTTGCTCTAGGATTACTTGCATTTTTAAACTCGCTTCACTAGTTACTAGACAAACCACACTCCACGTCACTTGCTTTTAATTAGTTAGTTCCTTTTAGTCAAACTTATTGCTTTGCATAAACAGCCATATAAGAGGGTTATAGGGCTTTAGAGAATAGATAGCTTACCTTCAGCTCCTCGTGGGTTCGACACTCAAATACTTATCGAAAGGTACTACAATTGATCTCCTGCACTTGGGAGTCATCAAGCACTTTTCTGGCGCCGTTGCCGGGGAGCATTGTGCTAAGCTTTTATTCTTTTTTGCATTGCATACTAACATATAAACCTAAAACACAATATTAGAACTGTATAATATCTACCTTGAATTAGGACATGAAGTGTTTGAGGAGAAATTGAAAAATTATTTGCACAACAATCATATTTGTGGTAGTACTAATTCTTTGAACACCTTTATTGCTAAGGAAAACCTTGAGCTTGGGGAAGTTTGTCTTGATGAATATGATATTTTTAGTCCCCCAACTATTGAGGATAAAAATGATATACTTGCTGATTCTATGGAAAGTTTTAAGCTTGGGGAAGTTAGTTTTGATGAGCATGATATTTCTAGTTCCCGAAGCTTGGAGGAGAAAATTCACTTTGATGATACTATGCTTCCTATATATGATGATTGCAATGAAAATTATGAATGTTTAACTCCCACTATCACTAATGAGGATTTTACTTATGTGGATAGTAGTGATTCTTTTATGCATGTGGCTCATGATAAGAATGTTTTATGTGATATTCATATTGTTGAATCTATTCATGATGCTACTGAAAATTATTATGAGAGAGGGAAACATGGTTACACATATTTCAACAATATTAAGTTTCCCCTCTTTATGCTGAAAGTATTAAAGTTGCACTTAGTCTACCTTTCTATGCTTGCTATTATGTGCTTCTTTTATTTGTTTCATTACAAAATGCCAATGCATAGGAAATGGGTTAGACTTAAAAATAAATTGTTTAATATTTTTTTGGTGTGTTCCTTATGCTTTAATTTCCTACTCGGTTTGAGCACACATTTATGTCTTTACAACATGTAAAATACCTTTACCTACTGTTATGTATCATTTAGTTTAAGATTTTCATTTTATAAAAATTTGGGAAAGTAAATGAGAAGGATGAGTAATGGAGAAGTTGGGGTCGACCTTGAACATGTGTTGTTCATGCCAATGAAACCATTGCAAAGTCTCTATCATTAAAACTTTTTCCAAAGCTAAAAACAATAAAAATATTAGTTCACTACTTTAACATCACATTTATGTCTTATTTCTCATCTTAAATGGCAAGAATAATCTTATATGAGAGATAGGATTAAACAATAATAATTAGCTGTCCAGAAAACAGATTCCTAAACTTCACTGCGAAAAATGTTTAAAATCACAGAAGTGGAATTTTGACCTGGTAATTTACGACAGAAATATTTAGTTATCACTACATATTTCATTAGTTTTAAGTTTTCTAATTTGAGCAACTTAAGTGCCTCTAAAAATTCACTCTTTACGGGCTGTTCAGTTTTTGGCAGATTATGTCTTTATTTTGCATTGCTCTCATTACTTGTGTTTTGTGTGGTTATTTTGATCAAGGAGCAATGCACAACTGTAGTAACAGTAGTTAATATTTAGAATCAACTCATGATGTGTCTTTGATGTACCTATGTGGATTTTATTTATGGAGGCACTAACCCCTCTAATCAAGTTTTATGTTGAGATTTGTGTAAGAAGAATTTTTCAGGAGGAAGAGTTGAGTGAGATGAACAAAGATCAAGAGGGACAACCAATCAAGCTTGGGGATGTACCCCTGGGCTCACCCTACATGTATCAAATAAGTACAAGAATCTAAGCTTGGGGATGCCGAGCCACCTCACTCCAACCATCATGATGTTAAGTAAGAAAAGCCTAGCTATACGGCTATCAATAAAGCGCTTTACGGGAGGCAACCCGGTTGTTCTTAGTTGGTTTTTCCTAGTGTCCTCTTGCTGTCTCAAGAGATTAGGTTTTTTGTTTTAATTCTGGAGTTTTCAATAAAGAGTCAAGTCAAACCCATTTGGACTTATAAGTTGCTATCCTAGTGCATGAAATTTCTGTTTCAGCACGAGTCTGCTCACCGTATGATTTTACGTTTTTTATTGGTATGTCGGATTGAGCTAATTTTCTAGTATGTTCTGAAACTTTTCTTCCTATGTAAGCACAAAAATTGGCTTAATTTTTTGAAGAGTATAGATTAGGGAAAAACGTTCGTTTTGCTGCTGTTGCTTTTCTGGACAGATTCTGCCTTCTTTTGTTTTATGCACTCTTTGGGCTTGGGAATCGAATTTCCATGATTCGTTCAAGCAAGAGAGTGAACATACAACATAATGAACCTTATTGTATATCTACTGGAGCATTTTATTTGGAATTTTGCACAGCAAGCATGTGATTTGTTTGTCCTTGCTAATCTCACCCCACAGAAAAAGAATGGGAGAAACATGTTTTGTGAAGTTTTTTCACAGGGGATAGAGGAGCTGCACCTCAAGACGTCCAAGAATGGTGAAAGCTATAAGCTTGGGGATGTGATGAACACCCCACTGGAGCTACACTCTTTTGGTTAGCACACGTCTACTTTCTGTTTTTCTAAGCAAAGCATTTATCGTAGAGACTTGAAGCGTCTAGTTTTTGTTTTTATTTTTGTTTTGATAAGACCACCACCATCATTTTATATGAGATTGAGCTACTGGAGTTTGGGGTTGGAATGTATTGGATGCTAGTATTATGATTTGGAATAGGGATGCCATGGTTGATTCGAAGAGCTACATATGTTTGCATGATTTATAGACTTTTTATGTGTAGAAATTTGCAATAATGTTGTCTTGAGCTATCTCTTATTCATGTCCTTGATGTTAATTGCTGGTTTATTTAGTTTGTCATGAAATGAGTAGTTCTATGGACATATGCATGCATAGTAGCTGGTCAACTATCTCCCTCTTGCTAGCCAAAAATTTAAAAATTCCAACAAGTAAAAACTTGTTTCCAACACTCCTTAGCCAAGTATTTCCAGTGAGTCCACCATATCTTCCCATTAGCTTCATTGCTATTCCGAGTATGTTCACCATGTTATTGTGTTATTTATGTTCTAAATTAAGATATTCACTTTATTAATTGTCATGGGTTGAACTTGGGATAGGACTCTCACGAACTTTTGAAGGCACACTTTACTTTTTATGCATCTAATAAACATGACCCAATAATGGGAGCCACAAGTTTTGCGTTTGACAAGTGTGTGGTTGGGGGCTAGCTAAAAACGTGTATCACCGGAAAGCTTTCAACATTGCACAATTTTTTTTTACATTTGGTTGATATCATGTACTTTTGTTTTTGGACTCCTGCCATGCCGAAATGAAATAGAGGAATAGTAAGTTTTGATGAGTAAGTATCTATATGACTAGAGAAACGCATTGGGCCGCTAACCCAAGCCATGCTTTATCATGGTGGAAATTTACTTACAGCTTGAGTGACTCTACAACACATCCTACAATAAAATAAGAAGCTATGCATAATAGTGAATGAAAATAAAAAGGATGATGAGTCTACTCCGTTTGTTCATCTTATCATTGTAACATGGGCTTGTTTCCATGTCATGGGGCAAGAGGTACCTCTTTGCGGTTCTCTATGATGTCATTAATACTTATTATGATTGTACAAAGCTTATTAGGAATCTTAAGTTGAGTAATCATGGAGTAGGTTTTCACACTCACGGGGCATGAGGCTTTCAACCACCTTGTCATTCTCATTACTTCAATACTCACAATTTTAAGATGCTAGTGATAAAGGGGCAATGAGAGTCCTAGATCAATGGATACCACATTTCAATTAGTAATTTTAGTTGAATAATTTAGAGGCTAAATAAGACTTGATCATGTTTTACCTCTACTCAATTTTCTCCAAAGTGCCCACCATATTTTCTATTCTCCATTATGCTATTCTTTGACCAATATAGGATTTTATTTTTCATTTTGTGTATGCATTTGGTCCATAGTGCTTTTATTTCATTATACACTTTGTGAACTTTCATGAAGCATCTTTGCTTGCATATTTGATATTTCTTACAACATGAATTGTATATTGCTACTCATTTCTAGTATTAATCATTTGATTATATGTAGCATGAATAATCCTCCTTGATATCCCATGATTGTTTCAATATGCAAAGTCCATGTTAGTTTTATCACCTTCATACTCGAGGACGAGCATGGGTTAAGCTTGGGGATGTTGATGCATGTAAAATGCATACATGAACTTTGCATGTTATTACTTGTTTTTCCTACATATTAGCAACTTATATTCATGTTTTATAATGATTTGGGGGATTTTCTAAACAATCCCCCTTCTTTTGGTTCTAACCCTGTTTTTCCAGAAAACGTACTTTTTAGTGTTTCAGACTTTCCGGGAGCTTCGGGACTCCAAAAAGGGCAAGGCCAAAGAACACGGTTCAGAATTTTCGAGACGAAGACCATGGGCCAAAGTAGAGGGCCAAAAGGCCAACCAGGTGGCAAAGAGGACCCTCCACGCGGCCAGATTCCTTGGCCGCGTGAGAGGCCCCCTTTTTGCCCCCGTGGCTCCGATGCCGTCGATCTTTCTTCTCCCGAGTGTCTCGTGACCTAAAAACGACTATATAAAGCGTCCCCTGGCCTTTTCGAGGAAGAGGCGGCGCCGAGAGACGAAACCACGAAACAGAGAGACAAAAGGCTGCCGCCGGAGAAGATCGGAGGGGGGAAACGCCGCCGGGATCACCCCCGGAGGGCTCCACCCCCCTCCGGCGTGTTCATCATCAACATCTACAGCAAGATCAGCTCCATCTCTCCACTGTAATCTCTTGGCAAACACGATGTATGATGCAATACTATATTCCCTTGATGTATTGTGTCTCCCCGTCTATGTTTGAGTAGTGAATTGTTCTTGGCAATGGTGAAATAGTTCGTTGATTGGTTGCATACAAGTTTGTTATCTTCTATGATTGTCTTTATGTACAATATATGAGTGCACGCATATGTTGGGGAATGCATGTAAGGTGATCACCGGTAGCATAATGGAGTGGTGGTGACTTGGGAGTGACAGTAACCTAAGACCGAGCCACAAAGTTAAGTTATTGGGGGATATATATAGGGGACCTTAGAACGTAAGGCTATGGTGGGACTTTATGTCTTAATCAATCTTGTGCAGTCATTTACTTGGCCACATGATCCATCATAAGGGGTTGTAGATCATTTACTTGACTATACCTATTCATGGCTCCTTCCTAGAAGAAACAACTAAGACTAAAACATGTGCTTCACTAATTGTGACAACCACACGAACGAAACACCTATTGCTAGAACACTTGCTCCCTTGAGATACTTGAGATATTTGCTGCTTGCTACTTGTGAAACTTGCTTAGAAACTTGCTTTAGAAACTTGCTCTAGGATTACTTGCATTTTTAAACTCGCTTCACTAGTTACTAGACAAACCACACTCCACGTCACTTGCTTTTAATTAGTTAGTTCCTTTTAGTCAAACTTATTGCTTTGCATAAACAGCCATATAAGAGGGTTATAGGGCTTTAGAGAATAGATAGCTTACCTTCAGCTCCTCGTGGGTTCGACACTCAAATACTTATCGAAAGGTACTACAATTGATCTCCTGCACTTGGGAGTCATCAAGCACTTTTCTGGCGCCGTTGCCGGGGAGCATTGTGCTAAGCTTTTATTCTTTTTTGCATTGCATACTAACATATAAACCTAAAACACAATATTAGAACTGTATAATATCTACCTTGAATTAGGACATGAAGTGTTTGAGGAGAAATTGAAAAATTATTTGCACAACAATCATATTTGTGGTAGTACTAATTCTTTGAACACCTTTATTGCTAAGGAAAACCTTGAGCTTGGGGAAGTTTGTCTTGATGAATATGATATTTTTAGTCCCCCAACTATTGAGGATAAAAATGATATACTTGCTGATTCTATGGAAAGTTTTAAGCTTGGGGAAGTTAGTTTTGATGAGCATGATATTTCTAGTTCCCGAAGCTTGGAGGAGAAAATTCACTTTGATGATACTATGCTTCCTATATATGATGATTGCAATGAAAATTATGAATGTTTAACTCCCACTATCACTAATGAGGATTTTACTTATGTGGATAGTAGTGATTCTTTTATGCATGTGGCTCATGATAAGAATGTTTTATGTGATATTCATATTGTTGAATCTATTCATGATGCTACTGAAAATTATTATGAGAGAGGGAAACATGGTTACACATATTTCAACAATATTAAGTTTCCCCTCTTTATGCTGAAAGTATTAAAGTTGCACTTAGTCTACCTTTCTATGCTTGCTATTATGTGCTTCTTTTATTTGTTTCATTACAAAATGCCAATGCATAGGAAATGGGTTAGACTTAAAAATAAATTGTTTAATATTTTTTTGGTGTGTTCCTTATGCTTTAATTTCCTACTCGGTTTGAGCACACATTTATGTCTTTACAACATGTAAAATACCTTTACCTACTGTTATGTATCATTTAGTTTAAGATTTTCATTTTATAAAAATTTGGGAAAGTAAATGAGAAGGATGAGTAATGGAGAAGTTGGGGTCGACCTTGAACATGTGTTGTTCATGCCAATGAAACCATTGCAAAGTCTCTATCATTAAAACTTTTTCCAAAGCTAAAAACAATAAAAATATTAGTTCACTACTTTAACATCACATTTATGTCTTATTTCTCATCTTAAATGGCAAGAATAATCTTATATGAGAGATAGGATTAAACAATAATAATTAGCTGTCCAGAAAACAGATTCCTAAACTTCACTGCGAAAAATGTTTAAAATCACAGAAGTGGAATTTTGACCTGGTAATTTACGACAGAAATATTTAGTTATCACTACATATTTCATTAGTTTTAAGTTTTCTAATTTGAGCAACTTAAGTGCCTCTAAAAATTCACTCTTTACGGGCTGTTCAGTTTTTGGCAGATTATGTCTTTATTTTGCATTGCTCTCATTACTTGTGTTTTGTGTGGTTATTTTGATCAAGGAGCAATGCACAACTGTAGTAACAGTAGTTAATATTTAGAATCAACTCATGATGTGTCTTTGATGTACCTATGTGGATTTTATTTATGGAGGCACTAACCCCTCTAATCAAGTTTTATGTTGAGATTTGTGTAAGAAGAATTTTTCAGGAGGAAGAGTTGAGTGAGATGAACAAAGATCAAGAGGGACAACCAATCAAGCTTGGGGATGTACCCCTGGGCTCACCCTACATGTATCAAATAAGTACAAGAATCTAAGCTTGGGGATGCCGAGCCACCTCACTCCAACCATCATGATGTTAAGTAAGAAAAGCCTAGCTATACGGCTATCAATAAAGCGCTTTACGGGAGGCAACCCGGTTGTTCTTAGTTGGTTTTTCCTAGTGTCCTCTTGCTGTCTCAAGAGATTAGGTTTTTTGTTTTAATTCTGGAGTTTTCAATAAAGAGTCAAGTCAAACCCATTTGGACTTATAAGTTGCTATCCTAGTGCATGAAATTTCTGTTTCAGCACGAGTCTGCTCACCGTATGATTTTACGTTTTTTATTGGTATGTCGGATTGAGCTAATTTTCTAGTATGTTCTGAAACTTTTCTTCCTATGTAAGCACAAAAATTGGCTTAATTTTTTGAAGAGTATAGATTAGGGAAAAACGTTCGTTTTGCTGCTGTTGCTTTTCTGGACAGATTCTGCCTTCTTTTGTTTTATGCACTCTTTGGGCTTGGGAATCGAATTTCCATGATTCGTTCAAGCAAGAGAGTGAACATACAACATAATGAACCTTATTGTATATCTACTGGAGCATTTTATTTGGAATTTTGCACAGCAAGCATGTGATTTGTTTGTCCTTGCTAATCTCACCCCACAGAAAAAGAATGGGAGAAACATGTTTTGTGAAGTTTTTTCACAGGGGATAGAGGAGCTGCACCTCAAGACGTCCAAGAATGGTGAAAGCTATAAGCTTGGGGATGTGATGAACACCCCACTGGAGCTACACTCTTTTGGTTAGCACACGTCTACTTTCTGTTTTTCTAAGCAAAGCATTTATCGTAGAGACTTGAAGCGTCTAGTTTTTGTTTTTATTTTTGTTTTGATAAGACCACCACCATCATTTTATATGAGATTGAGCTACTGGAGTTTGGGGTTGGAATGTATTGGATGCTAGTATTATGATTTGGAATAGGGATGCCATGGTTGATTCGAAGAGCTACATATGTTTGCATGATTTATAGACTTTTTATGTGTAGAAATTTGCAATAATGTTGTCTTGAGCTATCTCTTATTCATGTCCTTGATGTTAATTGCTGGTTTATTTAGTTTGTCATGAAATGAGTAGTTCTATGGACATATGCATGCATAGTAGCTGGTCAACTATCTCCCTCTTGCTAGCCAAAAATTTAAAAATTCCAACAAGTAAAAACTTGTTTCCAACACTCCTTAGCCAAGTATTTCCAGTGAGTCCACCATATCTTCCCATTAGCTTCATTGCTATTCCGAGTATGTTCACCATGTTATTGTGTTATTTATGTTCTAAATTAAGATATTCACTTTATTAATTGTCATGGGTTGAACTTGGGATAGGACTCTCACGAACTTTTGAAGGCACACTTTACTTTTTATGCATCTAATAAACATGACCCAATAATGGGAGCCACAAGTTTTGCGTTTGACAAGTGTGTGGTTGGGGGCTAGCTAAAAACGTGTATCACCGGAAAGCTTTCAACATTGCACAATTTTTTTTTACATTTGGTTGATATCATGTACTTTTGTTTTTGGACTCCTGCCATGCCGAAATGAAATAGAGGAATAGTAAGTTTTGATGAGTAAGTATCTATATGACTAGAGAAACGCATTGGGCCGCTAACCCAAGCCATGCTTTATCATGGTGGAAATTTACTTACAGCTTGAGTGACTCTACAACACATCCTACAATAAAATAAGAAGCTATGCATAATAGTGAATGAAAATAAAAAGGATGATGAGTCTACTCCGTTTGTTCATCTTATCATTGTAACATGGGCTTGTTTCCATGTCATGGGGCAAGAGGTACCTCTTTGCGGTTCTCTATGATGTCATTAATACTTATTATGATTGTACAAAGCTTATTAGGAATCTTAAGTTGAGTAATCATGGAGTAGGTTTTCACACTCACGGGGCATGAGGCTTTCAACCACCTTGTCATTCTCATTACTTCAATACTCACAATTTTAAGATGCTAGTGATAAAGGGGCAATGAGAGTCCTAGATCAATGGATACCACATTTCAATTAGTAATTTTAGTTGAATAATTTAGAGGCTAAATAAGACTTGATCATGTTTTACCTCTACTCAATTTTCTCCAAAGTGCCCACCATATTTTCTATTCTCCATTATGCTATTCTTTGACCAATATAGGATTTTATTTTTCATTTTGTGTATGCATTTGGTCCATAGTGCTTTTATTTCATTATACACTTTGTGAACTTTCATGAAGCATCTTTGCTTGCATATTTGATATTTCTTACAACATGAATTGTATATTGCTACTCATTTCTAGTATTAATCATTTGATTATATGTAGCATGAATAATCCTCCTTGATATCCCATGATTGTTTCAATATGCAAAGTCCATGTTAGTTTTATCACCTTCATACTCGAGGACGAGCATGGGTTAAGCTTGGGGATGTTGATGCATGTAAAATGCATACATGAACTTTGCATGTTATTACTTGTTTTTCCTACATATTAGCAACTTATATTCATGTTTTATAATGATTTGGGGGATTTTCTAAACAATCCCCCTTCTTTTGGTTCTAACCCTGTTTTTCCAGAAAACGTACTTTTTAGTGTTTCAGACTTTCCGGGAGGTTCGGGACTCCAAAAAGGGCAAGGCCAAAGAACACGGTTCAGAATTTTCGAGACGAAGACCATGGGCCAAAGTAGAGGGCCAAAAGGCCAACCAGGTGGCAAAGAGGACACTCCACGCGGCCAGATTCCTTGGCCGCGTGAGAGGCCCCCTTTTTGCCCCCGTGGCTCCGATGCCGTCGATCTTTCTTCTCCCGAGTGTCTCGTGACCTAAAAACGACTATATAAAGCGTCCCCTGGCCTTTTCGAGGAAGAGGCGGCGCCGAGAGACGAAACCACGAAACAGAGAGACAAAAGGCTGCCGCCGGAGAAGATCGGAGGGGGGAAACGCCGCCGGGATCACCCCTGGAGGGCTCCACCCCCCTCCGGCGTGTTCATCATCAACATCTACAGCAAGATCAGCTCCATCTCTCCACTGTAATCTCTTGGCAAACACGATGTATGATGCAATACTATATTCCCTTGATGTATTGTGTCTCCCCGTCTATGTTTGAGTAGTGAATTGTTCTTGGCAATGGTGAAATAGTTCGTTGATTGGTTGCATACAAGTTTGTTATCTTCTATGATTGTCTTTATGTACAATATATGAGTGCACGCATATGTTGGGGAATGCATGTAAGGTGATCACCGGTAGCATAATGGAGTGGTGGTGACTTGGGAGTGACAGTAACCTAAGACCGAGCCACAAAGTTAAGTTATTGGGGGATATATATAGGGGACCTTAGAACGTAAGGCTATGGTGGGACTTTATGTCTTAATCAATCTTGTGCAGTCATTTACTTGGCCACATGATCCATCATAAGGGGTTGTAGATCATTTACTTGACTATACCTATTCATGGCTCCTTCCTAGAAGAAACAACTAAGACTAAAACATGTGCTTCACTAATTGTGACAACCACACGAACGAAACACCTATTGCTAGAACACTTGCTCCCTTGAGATACTTGAGATATTTGCTGCTTGCTACTTGTGAAACTTGCTTAGAAACTTGCTTTAGAAACTTGCTCTAGGATTACTTGCATTTTTAAACTCGCTTCACTAGTTACTAGACAAACCACACTCCACGTCACTTGCTTTTAATTAGTTAGTTCCTTTTAGTCAAACTTATAGCTTTGCATAAACAGCCATATAAGAGGGTTATAGGGCTTTAGAGAATAGATAGCTTACCTTCAGCTCCTCGTGGGTTCGACACTCAAATACTTATCGAAAGGTACTACAATTGATCTCCTGCACTTGGGAGTCATCAAGCACTTTTCTGGCGCCGTTGCCGGGGAGCATTGTGCTAAGCTTTTATTCTTTTTTGCATTGCATACTAACATATAAACCTAAAACACAATATTAGAACTGTATAATATCTACCTTGAATTAGGACATGAAGTGTTTGAGGAGAAATTGAAAAATTATTTGCACAACAATCATATTTGTGGTAGTACTAATTCTTTGAACACCTTTATTGCTAAGGAAAACCTTGAGCTTGGGGAAGTTTGTCTTGATGAATATGATATTTTTAGTCCCCCTACTATTGAGGATAAAAATGATATACTTGCTGATTCTATGGAAAGTTTTAAGCTTGGGGAAGTTGGTTTTGATGAGCATGATATTTCTAGTTCCCGAAGCTTGGAGGAGAAAATTCACTTTGATGATACTATGCTTCCTATATATGATGATTGCAATGAAAATTATGAATGTTTAACTCCCACTATCACTAATGAGGATTTTACTTATGTGGAGAGTAGTGATTCTTTTATGCATGTGGCTCATGATAAGAATGTTTTATGTGATATTCATATTGTTGAATCTATTCATGATGCTACTGAAAATTATTATGAGAGAGGGAAACATGGTTACACATATTTCAACAATATTAAGTTTCCCCTCTTTATGCTGAAAGTATTGAAGTTGCACTTAGTCTACCTTTCTATGCTTGCTATTTGTGCTTCTTTTATTTGTTTCATTACAAAATGCCAATGCATAGGAAATGGGTGAGACTTAAAAATAAATTGTTTAATATTTTTTTGGTGTGTTCCTTATGCTTTAATTTCCTACTCGGTTTGAGCACACATTTATGTCTTTACAACATGTAAAATACCTTTACCTACTGTTATGTATCATTTAGTTTAAGATTTTCATTTTATAAAAATTTGGGAAAGTAAATGAGAAGGATGAGTAATGGAGAAGTTGGGGTCGACCTTGAACATGTGTTGTTCATGCCAATGAAACCATTGCAAAGTCTCTATCATTAAAACTTTTTCCAAAGCTAAAAACAATAAAAATATTAGTTCACTACTTTAACATCACATTTATGTCTTATTTCTCATCTTAAATGGCAAGAATAATCTTATATGAGAGATAGGATTAAACAATAATAATTAGCTGTCCAGAAAACAGATTCCTGAACTTCACTGCAAAAAATGTTTAAAATCACAGAAGTGGAATTTTGAGCTGGTAATTTACGACAGCAATATTTAGTTATCACTACATATTTCATTAGTTTTAAGTTTTCTAATTTGAGCAACTTAAGTGCCTCTAAAAATTCACTCTTTACGGGCTGTTCAGTTTTTGGCAGATTATGTCTTTATTTTGCATTGCTCTCATTACTTGTGTTTTGTGTGGTTCTTTTGATCAAGGAGCAATGCACAACTGTAGTAACAGTATTTAATATTTAGAATCAACTCATGATGTGTCTTTGATGTACCTATGTGGATTTTATTTATGGAGGCACTAACCCCTCTAATCAAGTTTTATGTTGAGATTTGTGTTTTCTGCCCCGTATCCCAACAGTGGTATCATGAGCTAGCTATGCGTAGATGTATTGTACGGGTAGAACACATCTTGGATGTGGGCATCGAATCTTCATTCGTTACCCTCCCACGTGTACTCATTTAGCGTTGCGGCAATGTTTGATCAAGCGGCCCCTGACCGACCTTACGCGTTTACGCGAGACTGGTTCCACGCTTGACATATGGCTTGTACCATATAAAGTGGCTGGGGGGTGTCTGTCTCTCTGCATTAGCAATGCGAAGATGTTTGTAACGGAGGGCCCCGACAGGGGTGTAATAGAGACGGATGGGAGACGGTGTTGTGGCATGTTTTTCGCAGGATAGAAACGGTTCTCTCTCTCGAAACCCCTAGCAGCCACGTAAAACTTGCACAAGCTAAAGTAGAAAGGCGTTTAACTTTGCTTTGCATGAAGGGGGATCATAGGTTGTATGATTTACAGTTTTACTTCCTGTTTTATGCTAGTATGCTAGATATATCGACGGTAGCACGAAACAGGACCATCTCTCACAATACCAACATTGTGTTCTCCCTTGGTGGGCACCGCCTGGAAGGTTCTCCCATATGGCTTGATGCTCCGTACATACCGGAGTTGTCCTACATATTAAACGGAGTTCGCATGAGGTTGGGTTCGGCAAGCCTGGCATATGCAGATATGGCCTTGCTGAACAGCTAACATCAAGGTTCGATTGGCAGACTTGACGTATGTAGATGCGGGCCTGGAACACAGGAGACCGAAAGGTCGAGCACGAGTTACATGCCTGATGTGATTGGCTTAGAGGCCTACCTGGTTCGCATACTGGGCCGTACATATCGGGGGAGGTATGGGGGCTGGGATTGTGCAATCACTTAGTTAAATTGAGAGGTGTTTATCTAAGTGGGAGCTTTCTAGAATTTTGAAATCAAATTGAAACTCCACATTATGAACTTAATCTTTGTGTCTTAGCAAATATCATTGTAGATAACGTCATACCAATGTTTAGAACTATGGCTCTTTTAGTATGATAGAACTTAAGGTAAATGGGTCTTACTTCATGGATGTGTACCAACACCATTAGAGACATACTCGTTAGTAATGACTTGCTAAACATAATATGAAAAACTGCTAGGAGATACACCTGTTAACTCCGTATTCAAGGAAGATGATGATGAGTATCGTACTCACCGTCACTTATGAATGATTGTCCAATACACCATAATTCATTCTATGGAATCTGAATTGTGAATGCATGTTAACCAACACGTATGACGTGCTAGGTGAACTTGAAAGCACTTGGTCACAAATCAGAGTAATGGAATATGAGTATATGGACGGGGTTTCTTTCAACTATGGTGGAAGGAACAACCTGTTGAGAAAGTCACTTGGAAAATGTATAAGATACATGGAACACCTTGTGTATAACTTGGACTACTGAATGACTGGTTACTTTGCGATAACTGGGGAGTTGCATCCGCTTCCTCCCAGTTACAAAGACCATGTCTGGACTATGTCATGAAGGAGAATCGTTCACCTATCATGAGGTCATGGTTAAAGTCTAGAACTTTAAGAGTAGAACCAATGCAGGAATGGTCATTGACGGAGAAGGTATATTTGATATACGAGTTATAAATGTTTTCCCCACGAAACACTAATTGCGGTTGATTAAGTATTTGATGCTTGAACTTACTGCTTGAGAGTGGCTTGGAAGGGATGAGGTGACAATGTGTGCTGACGGTAATCAAGATAGTTGATGGTCGATAACACTCTCCCTCTACATCTATCAATTGATTAATATATGAATAAATTTTATGATCGTTTGAATGAGGACTTTATTAGTGTGTCTTGCATCTTGCGAAGACAATTATTCATATTAGTGAGAAACAAGTCAGTTGTTCTCCTTTTATGAATGATATCTCTTATGGTCACATTACGATTAAGAATGAGTTATTCTTATATTGATGATAGTTGTTTGATCATTTATAAGAAATATTGTAATGCCAAGAAATATCCAGGCTTAATAATGACACTACAGTTTAAGTCATGAATGGTATGATGATGTCTTAAGATACTCGATCTCTTGACATATACAAACCATGCCTTTGAGGTGAGATGACTAAAACCTCGCATTCTGGTAAAACGGAATGTGTACTGATTGTTGAGTATCATACATTGTGATGTATCGTATGTCAGCATGTGGTGAATTTCATTATTTCGTGATTCGCATGTGGACTTAGATGAATATTTGTATTCACTAATGAAACATGAGTCTGAAATAGTTTGATATGATCAAAAGGGATTTCAGAGTAAAGATGGATATTAAATTAACAAGAAAGACAAGTCTCTACGATTTGATCAAAGTGAGAAATGTTTTGAGTTAGTCTTGGGCATAAAGACTTGTGTGAAAGTTGTTCCACAAATTGCAATGTCTTGAGACACTTCAATATGATTGACGTGCCTGAACATTGTGATCATATTCTATCGAAAAGTGTATGGTCTAAGTTATCTCTTACCAAGTTACGTTATTATTGTTTAGAGTTATTAATTTAATATGCAAACACTCACTTCAGCATAGGGAACCATCTGAGTTCGTGGAAACCAACACTATATATGTCATGGTGTGTTGTGGTTTCTAGGAAGCTTGATTTATGTAAGATAAATTATCTTTGTAGTGGATCCTTAGACAACTATGGATGCATCTTCCACAACTAGAACCAAAAGGAGCAAAACTTGTATTGCTATGTTTGGTGTTTGTCAAGAATTGTTCTTGATAAATGTGCTAATGGAAGAAAAGTGAAAGTTCAACCAAGGTAATTGACCTTGCCTCCAAATGTCAGAGTAGTGCAACGGAATATGTTCTGGAAGCAAAGCTCTACAATAAGAGGAGAAACTAATGATAATGATCATGATCTTCTGATGGGAGCTTTTACTGAGAAATGTAGGATTCAAGAATATATATTTGCCCTTAGTGCAAAATGATATTCATGATTCACTTGTCATGTTAATGGAACAAGACATTCCTACGAACTACAAAGAAGCGATGGTGGACCTAAGTACGAGATATGACTACGAGTCATGAAATCCTATGTTGAGTTACATTTAAGATTGCTTGAATCTTATCAAGTAAGGTGGTTACTTGATATTCACAATAACTTCAGAGTTATGAGGAATAAATGTGAACATCAAAGGGACGTCAAGATTGGTTTGTCACAAAGATTGTTTCTGACAAATTCAATGGGTTGACTACAATGTGTAGCAATGCTTGAGTCAAAGGGATATTCACTACGATTGATCCAGGATTGTTATCAATACCATGACTTCCTCAAATCCTGTATTTGAAGAAGTGTTGTAATTGGTACAACAAGAAGGTTTTGAAAAAACATATGGATACTAGTGTCTCGTAAACTGAATTCTCATTTTGATGGATGATCAAAGGATTTTGGACTTAACCAAAATATTGAGGAAACATGCATTTTCATGAAACTGAGTGGGAGCTGAATAGTTTCCTGAAACTTAATATGTAGACGACATATTTTGAGTGGAAGCTATGAGAGTATTATCCTATACTTATATGTAAATGACATATTTGAGTAGGAGCCATGTGGTTAGTATCCTGAACTTAATATGTGTCTGACATATCTAACTGGGAGCCATGTGGATGTTATCCTTGTCTTATATGTGGCCGACATATTTGAGTGGGAGAAATATGAGTGTTATCCTATAACTTAATATGTGCATGACATATTTGAGTGGGAGCATGATAACATTCTCATATATGGATAACATATTATGAATGGTGCAGTTGGTGTTAATGATTATTTGAATCGTTCATAAATGAAGATGAATAAGTATTAAGCATTGAAAATCTATTAAGATAGATATATGTTTAATAACATTGAGTCGTAATACTTTCCTGGATAAGATTCTGAAGGCGTTCAGAATGGGACAAGTCAAGAAGTGGTCCTTACTTGTATATCCAAGAGAAGTGTTGAGTTAATCTCAGTACAAGAACAATGGTTAATGGTTAATGAAAGAAATGGATGTTTTGGATCCTCTATGCCTTTGTCATAGGTTCTTTCATATAAAACCAGAGTTATGTACTCGACGTAATGTGACCCAAGTTCTTAGTAGTAAGAACATGTTGTGATATGATTTATGAGTAAATCATTGAACAAAGAGTTAAGTTTATCCTTCAGTGTCTGAAGAGAACTGAGGATACATCTCAAATTTGTAAAGGATAGTGGACTTGACCATAAATGTTATGCTGGTTCAAGTTTTGACACTAACCTAGAAAAATTGAGATATCATACTAATGAATGCCTAAGTTGAAAGAAACATGGTTAGACATCAAAGATGCATACAATGCACTAAGGATTGAATCTACATTGATGTGGCTGCTTTAGAAGTAGCAGGAGCTATATTATGGCTTAAGAAGTTCGACTTTTGATTGAGTGAGTTTCAAGTGTGCATGACTATGGGAAAGTCCTCTGACTCACCGGATGTCATTGCAATGACACAACAAACGAAGTCTCACTTCACCGCCAAATATATATACCTCATCATTATAGTGGATAATGAAGGAATGTCAAATTAGGTGACATTATGATTTGCAAAAGGACATACGGTTCTGAATGGTACCCAGACCGTTGATACAACCTCTTCCACGGGCAAGCATGATCAATAAGGAGTTATGATCCAGAGAAAATGCAACTAGATTATTTGTACTCTAGTGCAAGTGGGAGACTGTTGGGAATGTGCCCTAGAGGCAAATAAAATATGTTTTATCGAGCATATTCCATTAGTTCATAGTACGTTTGATACTATGCTAGAACTGTATTAAGCAGAAACATTAATACAGGTGTGGTATACAAACAACCAGGTCCCTAGTTAACCCTAGTATACTAGTCCATTGGGCGATTGATGATCAAGGTTTCCTGATCATGAGACAATGGCGTCTGTTGACAATGGAGTCGTATCATTGGATAATGATATGATGGACATACACCCACCAGAAGTGTTGCGATGTGATCAAGTCACATAGTTCGACATTGCGATAACTATAACGTAGTGACCAGATCCTTTGACCGTAATGATCATACGTAATTACGATCTATTAGGATGCTTTGATTTGTATCCCACCGCCTGACTGAAATATGCTGGCTATAACGGAGCACTTTGGGTATTCCGAAATAGATGGTTGATGAGTATGCAAATAGATCAAAGCGGGATTTGTCCATCCGTGTGTGACGGATAGGTACTCTGGGCCCACTCGGTGATGTTACATCATAAAGTTTGCAAACGTGTGACTAGGTCACGGAGTTGTAATATCACGGGAACGAGTAAACTTGTTTGTTGAGAACGAGGACGAACTAGGTATATTGGATACCGATGATCAAACCTCGGACAAGCAAAGTACCATAGGACAAAGGGAACAGGCACACGGTTAACGGATCCAACAACGATTGAAGTTCATTCGATGGAAGCGCAGGGGCTATCAAGGATTGTAACCAGGTCCAATTGATTAGTCATTGATCAATGAGAATTGTCTCGATCATGTCTGCTGTTTCCCGGACCGTAGGGTGTTACACTTAAGGGTACTCGACGCAGTAAGGATTGATTCGGGATCAGCGGAGAAATTGGAGAGAACACCGGAATTGTTCCAGTGATGACCGGAATTGTTCCGATGAAGGCCGGAAGTTGTTCTGGGTATTTTGAAAGGTTCAAAATATATTTAATAATGTTTAATTAATGTTTTATTATTTAATTATCTGAATTAAATATTAAAATATAATTAAATATAATTAAAAATGAATTAAAAGGCATATGGGCCTCATAGGGCCCATTAGGGGGAGAGGGAGTCCTCCCCCATGGGCCATGGCGCCATGAGGGCCCCCACCCCCCCTTATTGGTGCGCCACACCCCCCCCCTTGGGATTAGTCCCACCCCGAAAGTGGAGGGGGGTGTCACCCCTCCTTGGCCTATATAAGGAGGGGTAGAGGTGCCCTTTTAATCATCATATTTTTGAGAAAAGTTTCTCATCTCTCTCCCTCTTTTCTCCTTCCTCGAGTGGACTCCCCTTGTTTGGATTCTACACTTGGTTGGGGATTTCTCCACTATACGCACGCCGTCGTGCTGCTGGAATCGGGATCCGAATCCATCTTCTTTCCGCTGCTCTACTAGTTCGGAGCCCGGAGGGACGTCGGGTATACTGTATGTGTATAATCCCGCGAGGCACTACACTTGTGGTGCTACTTCATCGTCGTGGCCGTATCGCGAGGTCTTCATCAGCAACGTTCCGACGGGGACGTAATCCCGTCATCGGTCTGCAAGGATCGGGTGGCTACAGGAGTCATCGTGGATCTGCGCGGCATCGGGGATTGCCGGTACGACTACACCAACCACGTTCATGCGGGAACGTTTCCCGCTTAACGGACTACATACTAGTATGTGACCTATCTCTGTCCGTTACTTGCATCAGCATAGCATAGGTCTTGGGATTGGGTATCGTAGGTCAAGGAAAAATTTGTGTTTTCTGCCCCGAACCCCAACACAAAACACCTGACGGGAACAGCCTGGTCTCCCATCTTTCGTCAAGTATAAATTAACATCATAATAATAATAAATATCAACCAACTTCTTTAAATAACATGATATCCCAAACCATAGAATAGGGTAAGCAACAAGTTTTCCTACTCATACTAAGCAATGGTTGAGCAGCGGTAACTTAGCAATACAATGTTTTGCTGAGATGTGGGGATCATGGTTGTTTGGTTTTGAATGTGGCATAATCAAAGTGGATAGGATCAAACAAACGTTCTAGGCTACAGCTAGGCAGGTAGGCAGAAAGGTATCAAGTAATGGTATAAATCTTCCCCTTGCCTGGGTAATCGGTCGTCGAAGCAGACGTAGCAGGGTCCTCGGGCTCGGTGTCAAAAATCTCCATGAAAAGTCTCCTCGGCGGTCTCAGGTGCTAACGTAAGGTACCGGCAAGGAAAAGGCACGCAAGTAAGCAACGAGGGCAATGCACAGGAAAAGATGGTATGATCAAGTTTAATTGACATGACGTGACCCTATCTAGTCAGATTTAAATGAAGGTGGTGACGACACGTCAACAACTTCATATGCAATTTATTTACGTAAAAAGGGCTTTGGTCTTAGCCTTATTTTTGGTGTAAGTAACATGGCAACATGACATGATCAACAATGCATTTAACCGAAACAAAACAACGTGAAAAGTAATCATCGATTCCGGAGACGGAGTAGTGCCGGTGAAAATGACACAAGGAAGGTGCAACAAAGATTTGGAAATCCCAGCCACATTGCATATGGCAATATGCATAGGGGCTGGTCTTCAAAGATGCAAGAATGAAGATGACATGGGCAGGAACTTGGGTCCCGAGTGCAAGGTTGAACTAGTTGCATTTTGAAAAAGGCTCAAATGGACAAACTACTATCACCATGCAAATCCTTGGGAGGAACTACCCCAAAATCATATGTGGCATGGCCATTTTTGAATTTTGGGAAAAACTTGACACAAACAGAAGAGACGGAGGGCTTAATTGAAAAATTGCCACACTCCAAATATTTAGAGGGGAAAGGTGAAAAATTGGACCTCACCATGATGATCAGTAGCTCAAGCTACCCCAAAAACATATATGGGATGGCCCCAAAAGATTTGATGCTCAAAACAGATTTGAATTTGGAATCAAATTCAAATTTGAATTAAGCAGAAAAGAAAACAAAAGAAAAAAAAGAAAAGAAAAGTGGCACTGGCCTGTTGGGCTGCCCTCGGGCGCCAGGCCCACCTCTCTTCTCTCTCTCTCCTTGGCCCAAAACACACAGGCCCACTCGGAGACCACAAAAAAAAGAAAAACGGCCGCAGCCTCTGGATCTGGCCCAGGTCTGCCTCTCCTCTCCTTGTCCCAACAAGCTCCCGGCCCAGCCTGCTCTCGAGCTCCCCTCCTTCTCTGAATCTTCCGACACTAAACATCTTCAGTCGCCCGACTCAAAACAGAGAAAAAAGGGGGCGGCTTGCGCTCGATCTGGGGCTCGAGCACACGATCTATCTGGCGCCATCGACACCTCGTACCACTGAGCTACGCTAGGGAGTTTGAACAACAATTCAACGCAACAGATCAAGAGGTGGCTCTAGCAAACTCTGAAGAAACAGAGGTGCACACTGCAACTCTGAAGAACTGGCAACAGAGCCACACCGGCAACATTGCAATGAACCTCAGCTCGGCTACGGTGCTCCGGTGACCTAGCTGAGGTAGCGATTCGCGAAAGGGAACAACCAAGTCTCCGTTTTGCACGGATCCTACACCGGAGACGCGCCGTCGACGTCGTGCGCCTCACCGGAAAAACACGGCGGCCACGGCTACTGTCAAGTTCAGTCGCGGCCCGAAACAAAAGGGGCAACGCGGTCTCCTTTGCGGCACTTGGCGCGCTCTGGACGCGGCCACGCTACACCTGCGCACGCCCAGACCTCGCCGGGCCATGGTGATCACCGGCGATGCGGATTCCGTGGTCACGGCGCACGACACCGAGGGGAAAACGACGCGGCCTATGCTACACGTTCTACGGGGCGGCGGGGATGGTGGCGCGCTCACCTAGAGGGTCTCGACGAGGAGGAAAACGTGCCGAAGGGGAGGGAGAAGGCGAGGTCGTCGCCGAAGACGAAGACGGCCGAGGCGGGTGTCGACGTCGAGGGGGCGCTCTGCTTCGCCTAGCTCAATCCTGCGAGGAGGAAAACGGCCAGGTTTAGCACGGGTCGCAGCGCGCAGTCGCGGGCTTGAAGATGAGGTGAGGACGGCGGCGAATCGAAGCTTCTCACCGGAGTCATGGCGGAACAGGGGAAAAGGGGCGTCGTTCCAGGAGGCGGCGGCGAGCGGAAGGGAAGGGGGGAATGGAACTAGGGTTCCTGGAGGGAGCCCTAGGCGTTCTTATAAAGGAGGGGGGCGCCTCCCGCTGGCTCCGGGGCTCCACCGGCCGCCGTGGCGCCGGCTGTGAGAGGGAAAGGGGAAAAGGTGAGACTCCACGGTGGAAAGGTGGGGAAGAAGAGGGCGTACCCCTTCGCTGCGGGCCAGGCCAAGGGGAAACGGACCCAGGTGGGCTGGGCTGGAGGAAAAGAGAGGGGAAAAAGAAAGCTCCCTCTCTGGACCCCTTTTCCATTTAATAAAACAGAAAAGGACTCATGTTTTTTTTTCTGGATTAAATACAAGTAGGAAAAATACATAAAATATTTATAATTAACCTTGCATTATTCCTCAATTTCCAAAAATGGTTTGGGCATTTTTGGCAACAACAAAATTGTGAGCTCATTTTGAATTCAAAATCACTTTGAACTAGAGCCCATATTTTGATGATGGAAAAAATGATTTGAGGTTGTAAAAACCCTTGTCATAGCAAAGGAAATGGCTAGGCCAAGTTTGGGGTCAAGGAGAGCATGCATGCAACAATGAAAATTCTTCAAACACCCTTCTTGAACCACTTTGGAAGCAAACTCAAACAAACCAAATGGGCTCCAATCCCAATGAAAATTTAATTCACCACATGAAATTACAATCTTTAGCATCATGCCAAGTTACAAAGTCAACAGACAAGGTACAATATCATGGTGATTTCTATTTATTGCACATGGGCTGTTACATTATCCCTCGTGTGTTTGACCCTTTGTAAACAACAAGACCGGAGAGATTGACAACCTCTCTGAACTTCGTTGGGAGCAAAGTTAATTGTATTGTGTGCAGGTCCAGGAGAAGCAAGTGATTCTTTTCAGACGGCGCATCACTTGCCGAACCACCTACTTATCATTGCCAGAGTCCTACGGGAGACAAACCCTATCCTCTACATAGGGGAAATTTGCTGCTATCCTACATCTCACCTTCCACTTGGGGTAACCAACGAAGGGAGAGAAGCCATTACCACTTCCACGCCATCAACGGCTACGGCTTCTACTTCCGCCGCGTAAACTCGGCGGCCGGCGCGGAGCACGAGGTGGGGATGAGGAAGTAGATGGTGGGCCCCCTCCGAGGCCCCTTCAGTGTGCCTTCGTCTTTTCTCCTGAAAACCAATCCCTGGAATTTTTAGGTCATTTGGAGTTGTGCTGATATGCCCACTCTATGTGCAGTTTCCCTCGTTGATTTCTAGTAATGAAGGGGGAAGTGGCACTCATTCAAAACATGGCATGGTGAAACAAAAATTTTCCACAAGGTCCGGTTGTGATTCCCGTATTCAGTTCAGTATTTCTCGTGATGGTGTATGGAAGGTGCAGAAGGTTGTACTCGAGCATAATCATTATCTCGCCAGTCCTAATAATAAACACATGTTGCGGTCACAACATCGTTTGGTAGAGTCTAATAAAGTTCTGATTGCTAATATGAGGGGAGCTGGATTGAAGCCCGCCGAAGTGTAAATTTTTTTCAAGCAGTGGTATGGAAGACCTAATCATTTACATTTCTTGCGGGTGGATTGCAATAACCATATTGGTCGTGAGCGCAAGAAGTATTTGGAAGTTAATGACGCTCAAACACTGCTAGAATTTTAAAAAAACAAACAGTTAGAAGATACTTCCTTTTTTATGCCATACAATTAGATGAGGAGGATTGCCGGATAGCAAATTTCCTTCAGCAAAATGGTCAATCTAGCATGGACTATGCTTGCTTTGGTGATGCGTTGTCATTTGACACCACTTTCCAGACAAATAAGTTTGAAATGACTTTTGCACCACTTCTTGGTACTGACCATCATAAACAGACCATTCTATTTGGAGCGCTACTATTTGATGAAATTGCCGACACGTTTATATGGCTCTTCAACACATTTTTAACAACAATGTATGGCAAGCGACATGCTTCAATTTTCACAGATCAGTGTGCAGCTATAGGGAAGGCAATTAGCATTGCTTTTCGAAGCACAAAACATCTTCCCTGTCTTTGGAACATTTATCAAAATGCCGCTGAACATCTGAGCCATGTAATTTCAAACCATCCTTGGTTTGTTGCTGATTTTAAGAGAGTTGTATACCTTGAAAGCTCAGTGGTATACTTTGAGCAGAAGTGGCAAGAATTGTTGATTGCTTATGACCTTGTGGATAACACATGGATATATAATTGTTGTTCCTCCTCAGCCATGTCTTCCACTTGAAAAAAAGGAGAAAACAACGTGACCTAACAGAAGATTTATCAATCTCCCCGCTTCAGAGACATCTTTACACTCAATACTTCTCTTGTTGGAGCCTATTATTCTACACTTCTCTAGTTAGAACATTGCACGTAGCAATCTCGTGAGCACATTTGCAATTGAACCTTGCTACCTGAATGTTAGCAACTCTGAAATTTCTGAACAAGACCGGAACTGCGTGCATAACACAACACCAAATTTCAGTAAAAATTATACTAGTAAAAAATTGGGGAAGAATCAGTAGAACTGGGCGCACGCCGGCGCCGTACCTTTTGTGACAAGCAATGGACCTCGGTGGGGCGGCTCGCGACTAGCAGGCGGCGGGGCGACTCTCAAGCAGCAGGCGACGGGGAGACTTGCCAGGAGAAGGCGGCATCGACAAATCGAGCGATGGACGGGACCGTCGCTTCCACGAGATGCTGGGAGAGGCTCGCTGGCGAGCAGAAAATTGGTGGCAAGGACTCGGATGTTCGCCGACACAGGCGCCGGCGCTTCCGCGAGGGAACCAGATCCTCTAACATAGAGAGGAAAAGTCACACGAAACAATGAAGGAAAGTTAGAGTATTGTAGCACAAATACTCCATTATACCATGTAATTAATTATTGTAGGTAATTACTGTAGATACAAAAAAAAAATTTAATTTGATTGCACCATAATTCTGTATGTATGTAACTACTTTAAAAATCACAACCTAAATTTGTATTATAAATATTAATCTAAATGATTTTAATCTTAATCGTACAATTTTAAAGAAGGAAAGTTAGGAAGGTGTAGCTTGTGTGTCTTTCCTTCTCTATGTTAATCTGCTTTCTTCCGCGAGATGTAACTGAAGCAGGTAGCCTCCTTTTTCCTGATTCGAGGTGGTTAACGGGAGCTTTGAGATTAGTGATACAAGATGACGTATCGCAATCCTAGAAAGGGTCGTAAGAGGGAGGTGCTGCGGCCCGTTCCCAGAGAAAATTGCGGGACTGTCTAATTCACAGTCGATTGTTTTTCAATTTAGTCTCAGTCAAATTTTCAATTTAGTCTCAGTCAATTTTTCCCACCAATGATCAGTCACGCCGCGTATTTGGGTTGAAAAAGGGCGCACACAACTATCTGCTGTCGGGACGGGTTGAACTAAACCCACTAAGCTCATTTAACGATCGAAAAAAAACTGACTGGTATCCTTCAAGCTAGCACTCTGCTTCGACCTGATGGCTCCTCGATCATCCTCAGGTAATTATGCTGCTCCCACACACTCCCCCTCATAACACTTGGCGCCTGACTTTGGTTCAATTGTGCAATCGACTCTGAAAATAAATTGTGATTTCTAAAACCTGACACTATCACTTTCCTGGAAAAACTGAAGCAAAATATACATGTCAATGCGCTAAAGAAACAAAATCGACAACTCGGTCGTGTGGTCCGGGTCGTCATCATCGTTGTCCTCGTACATACAGAGCCATGGAAGTTGCTCTCTAAAACTCTAGTCTATACCCAGCCTAAATATTGATTCTGAAACACAAAAATGATAATTGAACATGACTTGAAGAAACTTGAATACTGAATCTGGAAACTTAATGACAGAACACAAATAGAGGCTGTGTCTGTCAGCCCCCTAACCAAATAGAGGCTCTTCGATCGCGCTTGAACCGGAGTGCCTCTACGTGGCACACACCTTCTATCTCTGGACAAAAACACATGACTGTATTTCAGAAAATGAAGAATGAGCAAACTTATTAAGCCTTATATCAAACTGCCAGAATGAAAGATTGAGCACACACATTTTGTCTCTGCACACTGGTCCGTACCCAGCCTAGTTACTGAACCTGAAACATAAAAATGACAGAAATAAAACAAAAGAAACAATAACAACGAACAATGTACCGCAATATTACTCAGTGAATTATAACTGAAGATGACATGAAGAACTTGAATATTAAATCTGAAAAAATGAATTAATGAAACTTAAAATAAACAGCGACATGATTTTTTTTAGGATTGTTGCATCTTACTAAAACACTAAGAAGATGACTAAGTGAAATAAAAAATTTACACAGCTTGAAAACTGAAACTTAAAAATATAAATTATACCGAGTGACTGATAACTGAGCATGATTTGAAGAAAATTAATAATAACTGAAAGACTGAGGACACATACATAGGGAAATTAAAAACGAATATGTACAATGAATAAATACCACACTGCTAGAACTAATGAAATAATGAATCTGGCATAATACCAATACTTGTATTACTAAAAACTGAAGAACTAAAATTCTAGGAAAACAAACAGGTTGCTAACTAAGATTGGGAAAACAAACCAAAAATGAGAAAAAGATTGAAAGCTGAATACTGAGGACAAATAAAACTTACAAAATGAAAAGTAACTATTCATAAAATTAAAATAATAAAAAATGAATAAAGACTGGGTGAACAAAATAAAACATGAAGACCTTTTACCGAAATCTGAAAACTAAAAAAATAATGCGAGAACAAATGAAAAGGAAAATTGGCACAGACTATCGATTTAAAAAAATCTGAAGCAAAATCAACATGTCAATGCGCTAAAGAACCAAAAGAAGAACCCGAAGAAACAAAATCGACAACTCAGTCGTGTGGTCCGGGTCATCATCATCGTTGTCCTCGTCCATACAGAGCCATGACAGCTGCTCTCTAAAACTCTAGTCTATACCCAGTCTGAATATTGAATCTGAAACATAAAAATGATGATTGAACATGACTTGAAGAACTTGAATACTGAATCTAAAAACTTAAATAATGAAACTTATATGGAACTTAAACGGATCATTGATGTGAACAAATGATTGATATCCTAGCCTGAATATTGAATGTGAAACATAAAAATGATAGAAACAAGAATGATAACTGAACATGACTTGAAGAACATTAATACTGACGGATCACTGATATGAACAAATGCTTGATGAATAACTGAAACTACTAACAAAACTGAAGACAAATACACCAACACCGACACTGAAACTATTGAATCTGAACAAGGAAATCCCCATGTGATTGAGAAAAGACTCGAGGAACAATGAATTTCAATGAAATAAATATGACATACACTGAAACATAAATAATAAATGATGGACTGGAATGGGGCTGAGAGGAAAACTGAATTTGACTGAAATAATGAAATAATGGGGGTAAACAGTGAAGCACTAAGGACTGAGCAAAAAAAATTAATGACTAATGTATACATACAGCTAAATAATAAAATGAAAAACTATAAAATGAGAAGAGAAATACTCAAATAAACCAGAAAAACTGATAATCTGATAACTGAAGCACTAAAGACTGAGCAAAAAAATTGATCACTACTGTATACAGACAACTAAATAATCAAATGAAAAACTAAACAATGAGAAGAGAGATACTGAAATAAACTAGAAAATTGATAAATGAAGTAATACAACTAGAAATACTAAAAGAAACACCTAACAAGATGACTGACATAACAGACTAAGGAAACACTGAATAAGAAATCTGAAGAACTAAAAAGCGACTTAAGACAAGGACTAATACAATACAAATACAAACTTAAACTTACAACTGAATTGATACTTGAAGATTTGGTTTGCCTCGTGCGTGACTTGAAGATTAGTAGCAGCGCAAGAGCTACCATGGTAGTGACACGGCCACCGACGACTGACTATCACATGATACTCCACCCATTTATGAGCTTCATACTCGCATTGAGCTTGCAAAGTCAGATTCCTTCAAAAAATACAACCTTAATAGTTCTTCCTCTCTTATTGCTCCTGTTTGTGAATATAGTACAAATGAATCTTCAATTGTGCATTCTGATGGATCTTCATAGTACCATGTGAAAAAATAAAAATATGAATGAATTGCTGCATATCTATGACTTTTTTTTAACTACTATATTTTTCTACTAAAAACTGAAGAATAACAGAGAAAATAGAATGAGAAAATATACAAGGACCCAATAATAACAATGATAGAAATAAACCCGTCTCCCGTGATCCAGAGCTCACCGCGCTGGCCTGGACCGAGCACCTTGCCGGTGGCCGGATCTACTATCTTCCCTTGCAGGTGCGACACCAGCTTTATGACAGAGTGGTACGCCTTGGCACACTGACAAAAATATTTAAACAAAGAAGTGTTGATGACTCAAGTAGCAAAGGCCATCAAACTGAAAAACATTTACTACCTTGAAAAATGAGACTAAGATAAAATGAGGAACAAGAGAGACACTGAGTGTTGTAGAAATGCTACCCATGTACATGAGATAACAAGAAGATAATTGAATGTTACCTTATTCATCCAATTAAATGGATATATGATAGGCCAGTACAAATACTGAATAATATGATGAACTCCTGCAAAATAAACTGAAAAAGGAAATGAGAAATATATATTGAAAAACCTACTATGTTCTATAATAGAAAAACAACATACATAAAACTGTACATCAGTTACTTTGGGTTTCTTTGTGAATCAACACTGAAGCTCTAAATATGAATGAAAAAAGAAAAGCATGCATTCAGAGAAGTGTTGCTAAGGGCTAAGGCCAACACAAAGGGAGAAAGATGCAGAGAAGGTAGCCTTGGATAGAGGTAAAGATTCAAATTACCTGTATGTATTGAAAATTGGTGGAGCAAAAACAATGATCAAAAGCCCCAAAATAACATAGCACTATGAACTGAATCTACAACCTGACAAAACTGGTCATAGCTGATCAAGTAACCTGATAAAAATATCAATCAACAGAAAAATGTTGGACTTTAGAAATCATACTCCCTCCGTTCTGAAATAAGTGCCTTAACTCTAGTACAACTTTGTACTAAAGTTAGCACACAGTTGAGACACTTATTTCAGAACGAAGGTAATCTAAATGCTCTTATATTTCTTTACGGAGGAAGTAACTTCGAAGTCCACAAAACAGAAACTGAATACTGGAGAAAATGACTAGCAACTACCAAACTAATACTACAAAAAGCTTAACTGAATAAGTACAAAACTGGCTCTCGTGAGTGAACTAAATGGATTCAGAACAAGGGAAAATTTCATACATGCCGATGCTGGTGAAAAACAGATAAAACATGCACTACCAAGCTACCTTATGGATGTTATAGTCACTCCTTCGTGCTAGATCAACAACACACAACCCAAAAATGCCACTGAAATTAGAACTAAATGCTAGCAGGTATTGACAAATTGAATCTCCAACACATGGCACAACGGGCAAGGGCTAGGGGAATCGATTTTGCAGAATCAATAGCTGGTCGGGACCGAGAATGAATCTAAGCAGGACTGGGCAGAGGTGCTACATGGAAAATCTACAGGAGAACCTCAACGAGGAAAGGGGGATAAGACGACACGCACAGAGAAGTGATTGCAAAAAATCAGCCAACAGACGACGTAGTGACTGAGGATGCAGGGGCTGAGGAGATAGGGAAAACAAAGGCGAGAAGGTCACCGTACCTGTCTCGTGGACGGCGACGACCTGGTGTTCCGCCTCCACAGACCACCAAACGCTCATGGCGTGCGCGGTGGGGATCCATTGGCCTCCTCTTCATCCCCTCCATCTCCTTCCTCCGCTGCTGGCTGGGAGCTGCGCTTTCGCCTCCGTCGCCGTTCCCGCCTCCCTTAGCTCACCAGCCCTCCGCCGCGTGCGGCCCTTCCCCCTCCATGCGCTGGCGTACTGACTAACTGACATGAGTTGAAAAAAAATAGACATAGATTAAATCGGGTCAGGCTGTGTAACCCTACGCAAAATAAACAACATAAAACGCAGCCCGGTAAAATCACTCGACCACCCAGCAGCGCGACGGGACTTGCGCCCAGATTCGGGTGTAGACGAACGGTCGAAAATTTGACTTAGAGCGAAATCAAAATTCGCTCTAAGTCATCTGAAATTTTTTCCCATCCGCCCCACCCCATCACCAACCGAATCCCCCTACGTCTCTGACCCGTTCCCCGCGCGGATCCGCCACCGCTGCCGTCAACGGAACTCTCGCGTGGCGATGATATCATCGGGGAAACTCTGGCTTGGAAAAGGGGGGATCCGCCTTTCTCATCCCGACGGTGGCTACCTCGACAGCGTTTCCACGGATCTATTGGAATTGGGATTCCAATCAGACCCGGGCCATGATCCGCGCGAGGAGAGACGAAGTCCCTTCTCAAGACCAGTGGTGCGTATATCCTTCGTTCTACATGCTATTTAATTCCCTTCTCAGGACCAGTGGTGCGTATATCCTTCGTTCTACATGCTATTTAATCTAATTGCGCCAACTAGCCAATTTTATGTACCAATTAGTACTTACTATGCAGATTCACATCCGTGTGGAATTGGGAGTGACGACGTCTCTCTAGAGGACATGTTCCATGATCATTGTGCCGTTAGCCGCCGCTATGAATATGAACTAGTGCCTAATGCGCACCTTGGTGCGCCCCTGTCATGCATGTGATTAATGAAATGCTAAATAATACTATACGTAAAGAAAGCATAATATACATGCATGTACATATGCTCAAAGACGCAGGCACGGTGGGGGAGGTCAGGTGCAAGACGAGGAAGGCGGAGGACACCGGATGTTGTGGCGGTCGACCATGACGACTTCCTGGGGCTCCACCTCGCGCTCGTAAGTGGCATCGATGAGGGCCAGCGCGCAGGTCTCGGACGCGAAGGCTACGACGTCGTTGGGGAGGCGGCCGAGCACCAGCGGGTGAAAGCCGTGCGGGTCGCGCACAGCGAATAGATTGTCGGCGGTGAGGAAGAGGAGCGAGTAGGCGCCGGCGAGGCGCTCGCAGATGCGCGCGAGCAGCGGGCGCGAGAGCGAAGTGGAGATGAGGTGGAGGATGACCTCTGTGTCCGAGGTGGTGTTGAAGATGGAGCCTCACGCCTCCAGCTTGCTCCGCAGCGCCTGGTAGTTGACAAGGCTGTCGTTGTGCGCCACGGCCACCTGCCCGAACCTATAGCCGGCCAGGAACGGCTACACCTTCCGCAGGGACACGGCGGCGCCGGCAGTGGAGTAGCGCATGTGCCCGATGGCAGCGGGGCCGGGCAACGACGCGAGCCTGGACGGGTCGTCGAACACGTACGCGACCAGCCCGAGACCGGTCACGGATTTGAGCCTGCCGTCTCCCCCGACGACAACGATCCCGGCGCCCTCCTTCCCGCGGTGCTACAGCTTCTGCAGGCCCAGGTAGCGGAGCGAGGCCGCGTACGGGTGGCTGACAACCCTCACCAGCCCGCACTCCTCCCGCGGGTGGTCGTCGGATTCGTCGTCCGCTCCGTAGGAGAACGGGGTCACGACGTTGTGGACGGTCTCGACGCGGTGGGTGTCGCACCAGTCGACGTTGGGCCGGCCGGTGACGCCCGTGCCATTGAAGACGTGGGTGGGCGCGACCTGGTCGAGGTCGGCCTCGAGCTGGGCGCGGTTCTCGAGCCGCCCGGCGCCGTAGGCGAAGGGGACGCCCTGCGTGTCGCAGAGCTTGCCGAGCAGACCCCCGTTCCAGCCGGTGCGGCCGTAGATGAGGAACTTGAGCGCCGCCGCCGCCGGCGACGAGCCATTGGTGGAGGCCGCCATGGCGGGTTGGCAAGATCCGACCGCGGATGGGAAGGGATTGAGAGGAGAGTGCGAGCGCGGGAGTGGTGGCGAGATCGAGATGGAGACGGAAAGGGGACGGGAGGCGGGCGGTTATCCGCAAAATCGCCACAGTTTTCCGAATTTTGCCTTCTTGAGGCGTATGATTTCTATTACACAGGGACCTAAGCGGAAAAAAAAAGAACGCAGTTACTGGACAGCAGCGACCTGGGTGGACAAAAACAGGATTTTAACAAAATGGAAGGGCCTTTTCGCAAAAACAAATCGAGCCAATCACAACATTGCGGGCGACGTGGACAGGCTGAGCGCTGAGAGCCTCGCGCAAGTCTTCTCTTGGAGGATATGAATATGATATCCTTGTTGCCCCGCCGCTCACGGGTGATCCAATTATGTGGGATGACATCAGCTCAGAGAACGGCGACGATTATGTTGTGCGGGAGTATGATGAATGTGATAGGTTTCCAGACGTGGAGACAAATTGCCCAGGTGATTTTTTGCCTTCCTAACATTACAAATTATATACTACTCCCTCCGTTCCAAATTAGATGACTTCCATTTGTTCACATGTGTATCTAAACATGTATACAAATGAAAGTCATCTAATTTGAAATCGAGGGAGTAATACTGTATAAAAACAGTAACAGTACAGTTAATTGACTGCCACTGATGCTCCAAAGCTCTTCAGGGAGAAACGTTCCCATGCAGCAAGTGATACGTCCAAAACGTATCTATAATTTCTGCTTGCTCCATGCCTTTTTTATGTGATCTTGCTATGTTATTGATGAACTTCCATACACTTTTGATCATATTTGGACTAACTTATTAACTCAGTGCACACAAGTGTCAGTTCCTGTTTTCTGCTGTTTTTCTATTTCAGGTTTCCCCCATATTAAAAGTGCTCCAAAAATTCGGGAAAAATTCAATAAAAAAGCAGCGCTTCGAAGCTTCGGGAACCACCGAGGGGACCCACCAGGGCCCCAGGCGCCCTCCCGGCGCGCCCTAGGGTGGGGCCGCGCCAGGGGGCCGCCTGGACCCCTGGTGGGCCCCCTGGCTGCCCCCCTTCGCCCATATATTCTCCGTGACGTGAAACCCCTGGGACGGGAACCCTTTTTCACGATCTCTCCTTTGTTCCGCCGCCGCCGCGCTTCCAAGATCGGGAGCACCAGGACACCTCTTCCCGGCACCCTGCCAGAGGGAGGAACCACCTCCGGGAGCTTCTCCGCCATCATGGATGCTTCCCGGATGAAACGTCAGTAGTCCACCTTGGACCATGGGTCTATGATCAGTAGCTATGTGATGTTCTCCTCTCCTCTTTGTTCTTCATGGATTAGACCTCGTGAGCTGCCCTACATGATCGAAGCACATATGTAATCTTTCTGCTGTTGCTATGCTGAGTTTGCTGGGATCCGATGGATTATGAGATTATGTTCAGATTGTGTTTGAGTAATATATTTGATTCCCCTATTTTATATTTATGTTCTTGAGTAATTCTTGCATGTTCTCCGTTGCTGTTTATTGCTTTGGCCAAGTAGTAGGTAGTGACTCCAAGAGGGAGCGTTATGCATGATTGTGGGTTCATGCCCCCCGATGACTAGCTTGAGTGACAGAAACATGAGTCTAGGGGATGTGATGTTGCCACAAGGGAGAAAACAACGGTGCTTGTACTTGCGGGTGCAATGATTGTTTACTTTACGCAAAGTTCTTTAATGCAGTTTTCTGTTGCTTGAGTTTAAACTTTGGGTGGGATTCGCAACTTAATACCAGCGAGATGTCTGGATAAATATCTCAAGGTGGATTATTAGTAGGTAGATGAAGATGGATTTCGGTCTACTTGATTTGGCGTACCGCCCAAGCTTTTGAGCCTCTTCCTTTCTTTATAGCATAATTAGCATTGGTTTGCGCACATAATCCTGTCAATTGCCCAGCTGTAATTTGTTTACCTCGCATGACTATTTTATTGTCTTTTGGGAGAGAGACATCACTAGTGAACATCATAGGACCCCGGTGCATATTTCCAATACTGTTTACACCCGCTATCAATTTATTGCTTTATTTACTTTTCCGTTTCTATCACTATCATTATTATCCCGTGCGTTTTTATCCTTTGTAAACAACAAGGCCGGAGGAATTGACAACTCCTCTGTACTCGTTGGGAGCAAAGCTATCTGTTGTGTGTGCAGGTCCAGGAGAAGAAAGTGATTGTTTTCAAATGGCGCATCACTTGCCGAACCACCTACTTGTCGTTATTGGAGTCCTATTGGGCCGACACTCAACCTTAGCATCTTCGCTAAGGGAAATTGCCGCTACGCTACATCTCACCTTCCACTTTGGGTAACCAACGGGGGGCGAGAAGTAAACTCTCGTGACATCAAAGCAACTTCTGGCGCCGTTGCCGAGGACTCCACTCTTCAAGATAGGGGAGTTGCACACTATGTTTTATGTTTGCTTTTTAGTCTTGTTAGTTTACTTTTCAGTTTTTGCTTTAGTGTCCTTTATCAAAAATCAAAAAATAGTTATCTTGCTTTTAGCTATCCTTTCTGTTTAGTCAAGCATGTTAGGATTTGGTACCTTGAGGAAATCGGAGGTCTTAGATTTCCATCAAAGGGATGGAGAAAATATGAAGAAGGCATGGGACAAAATTTCTGATGCACATAGGAGAACTATGCCTTGGATACCTATAAAAATTGTGGTTAGAAATTTTTACCATGGTCTTTTTAGATGGTGCAAACACTCTCTTGATATTATAGCTGAAGGGGATTTCTTAGCTTGTGATGAAGCTAGAGCTCTTGAAATTATACATGGTCTATCTAGTTACTTTGTTTATGATCATAGTTTTGATATTGTTATAGATAGACTTGCTACTATTGAAAAGAGAATGGATGCTCTAGACTTGAGAGAAGTAAAGAAATCCCAGCCAAATAAGAAAGATTTTTATGAGTTAGATGGTGACTGGGAACCTTTTGTTAGAATTGACATCTCTAATCAAGACTTCCTTGCGTTCTGTGACATTGGATCCGTGGTTTCTACTATGCCAAAAGTTGTTTATGATTCTTTAAAATTTAACATGGACAAATTGTCATCCTATCATGAACATGCTAATGGAGATATTTCTGAGATCCAGGGAAGGATAAAAGATGTACCAGTGTCATTCCTTAAAGGGATTGAAATGGTTGATTTCTTCGTCATGAAGCCAAACCAAGGAAACATAGTGCTTGGGAGGGATTTCCTCCGGGCCATAAAAGGCTTCATTGATATAGGTAAGGGACAAATACGCCTACGCGGGAAGGCAAAGGTATGTATCCCTTTCCTAAAAGAAACAAGGATGAACTTGTTGAGGAACCATTTGAATCGATTTATAACTCCGATTATTATGATGATCTTTGATTCCTCCTTTTTGCATTAAGCCTAGCTAATGGCTTTAAAGAAGCGCTTTCGGGAGGCAGCCCGCAACGAATTTAGGTTTTCCTTTTTGTTTTTCTTCTGTTTTTAGTGGTCTTGATGATTGTTACTACTGTAGCAACATCATTTTATCTCTACTTTTCAAGCTTTGTGCCATTTATAGCCTCATATGACAAGGGAAGTGAAAGTTGTGACATGCTATCGAGAAAACAGATTTTGTCCTCGTGACTAAAAAATTTACAAAAAAATCCCAGTTCATCTTTTTGAGCTGAAATTTTTACACAGTGTGCTATATACAATTACAGAACTTTCTTATGTTCTGAGTTTCTTGATTTGAGTTGCAGAAGTATCCCGAAAAAATTCTTTACTACCTGCTGGTCGGTTTTTCACAAATTCTGTCCTGTTTTGCCTTTTCTTCGTTTTGCAAACCTTAAGCTAGCTTTTTCTTTGCAAAAACTTTTAGGAAATCTTGGGAAACAGTAGCTCTTCAAGATTATCCTTATTTCCAGTGAGAAAATTTTATTTTATTGTAGGTACTAACCTCGCTAATCAGATTATGACGAGTTATGTATGAAGGGAGTTTTCAAGTGTGCGAGGGAAGATGATGAAAGAAGATTCATGAGTGTCAAGCGCTCACGATTGGGGATGCCCCCATGCATCCCCAAGAAATATTCAAGGAGACTCAAGCGTCTAAGCTTGGGGATGCCCCCGTGCATCCCCTTCTCCATCAACAATTATCAGTTCGTCTCTCGTTTCACTATATTTTTATCACTTCATGCTTTATGTGCTATGCTTGGAGCGTCTCACTCTTAGGTTTTATTTTTAGTTTTATTTAGCTTTGCTTGTTGTTCATAACAAGTTAGAACCCAGGTTTCTTTGTGTGGGAGAGAAACACGCTCCACTTTCAAAATCTAGAACACATCATAGGTTTTTCACGCCTTTATCTTTGTTGTGATTGTTCTTTATCTTTTTCATAGCTACTGTCATGTCTAGCTCTTTATTTTCATGCTTATCTTTTTAAGAGATTTTGTTTAGTTTGTTTCTGGAACTCTCTTGAGTTTTCATGTTTACCTTGTTTAGAAAGTTTGCCTGTTGCACTGAGTTTTGTGTCTTGACTTGAAGTAGGTAATCGAGGTTGCTATTCTTTTGTAGTAGTAACTTGCAATAGTTTTGAGGTATTGTTTTGAGTAATGTTTGGACTTTTGGTGTCAAGAGATTTAGCCTATTAGTGATAGATGTCGTATTTTGGGCAATCCGTGTTTATTTTCAAAACTTACAAATTAGTTGTGAACTTTAGCTACTAGATGGATCACTACTCTTTGGAGGGATCGAATATTAGAGTACACTCGCGTACCATGAGTCGAGGATGCGCAAGGATAACCAAACCCCCATAAACTCCTACTCGGGGTACTTGTCTCTTTGTGAACCTCCTTACTAGATTGAGAGTTACCGATAATAAGTGCATGAGTTATTCGGAATAATGTGAGTATTCGAAAGTTGACACTTCCACCTTCCCATATTTTTCTAGCCTTTCCTGTGCCGTGCATTGCTTTCTTCTCACTCCGAGAGTTGGCGTCCACCTTCGCTGGTACATCCAAACCCTTGGTATGATACGCTCTGTCATCATAAACTCCTTATATCCTTCCTCAAAACAGCCACCATACCTACCTAGCAAGGCATTTCCATAGCCTTTCCGAGATATATTGCCATGAAACATCCACCTCTTCATGACTTGATCTTCATGTCATACATGCTACTTGCTTGATCGATGAGCCACATGCTAGTTGGGCCTTGCCCTAATCATTGCTACATGACGCGCTAGTATCATTGCATATCCTTCTACACTGGCAAAGGCATACATTGCATACATCATGATAGTTATATCTTCTTTACGATTTTGAGTAATTTTGTAAAGTGTGAAAGATCTTCTATACTTCTTGTAATATATAGAATGTTGCCCCTAAAGTGAGGAAAATATCCCAAAGAGGAAAAAATTAAAAGATCCCAAAGAAGACAAATGAGAGAGAAATAGAAAGAGCCATTGAGGCCACCAAAAAAATACAAAAAAATAGAAAATAAATAAAAAGAGAGAAGGGAGCACACTACTATTCCTTTTGAGAGATCCACACTCGTACTCCCTCTTATATCTTGTACTCCATAGAGATTATCATTCATGCATATAGCTATGTGGGGACCTTCACGCTATAGAACTTGGCTTGTATATTCCAATGATGAGCCTCCTCAAATGAGCTCTAGGGCTTCTTGAGCAAGAAAGTTGGATGCACCCCCACTAGTTCCATTGGAGAGCTTACCTTAGATCATATGTGCATCTGTTGCATGGCAATCCCTACTCCTCACATAATATCTATCATTTGGTTTTCTCTCGCCTATGATTGTCCTCATTGATGTGAGCCTTTCACACCCTTTTTCTCTTCCTCCTCCACCATATTCTCTCTTTGCCATCCTAAGTGTCAACTTTCTTGCTTACACTCATCCATTGCATGAGTGCTCAAAATGTCGAAAAGGAGTGGATCATTTTGACTTTTACCTGGCTATGGTCTGGGGATGAGTCAAGATAAGATTCCAAAGAAGATCAAGTGTGTAACTTTAGTAGATTGAGTTCTCAACACAAAAATACCTTTTTTTCGTATATCCCTATCCCCTTTCTTGCACGCAAACACCATTTGGAGACATTCGAGTCACGGACAGCGAGAGCTCTTGCACCTTTATTGACGGGGATCATCCCCGGAAAATCCCATGGCCAGGGACCCTGGGTTAGTCATGAGAGGCACAGGTTGGACGATAGCTCGTCGGCAAACAGGGAGGCACGCTCCTGATCGATATTATTGATGGGGGAGAAGCGATTACAAGGGATGCCAAGGCTGGAGCGCTCAAGGCTAGGGTTACAGATGAGATATTGGTTGTCTTTGGCGTCGCCCCTCCTAGCCCTTATATACTGGGCTAGGTCTCCGGGGGGGGGGGTTCATCTACGTCTACAGGTAAGCTTTCCTAACCCTAGCTTGCTCCGTACGGCAGGTCTTCGCACCTTCCTTGTGAGTCGTAGACTCCTACGTCGGTGCCAATTAGCGGGCCGAGGATGTATCTTCATGGGCCTTCTATCTTCAGGGATACCGGGTAGGCCTATCTGTAGGAGTCGTGGGGTCACCCCCTCGTTAGTAGCCCCCGAGTGCCTGGGGGACTCGAAGAGTTGCGCAGGGACTCAAGTACATTCATTTGTCGGTTATTTGGTATGCACGGTATATCCGCGGGTCGTTGGCAGCCTGGTGGCCATGAAAAAACCTATTTCGAGGGATGCTAAGCTGAAAGGGCCCAAGGAGTCGACTGGTCGAGCCTTGGTGAATTGCACTAGGGCAAATACCGCAGTAGCCCAATCAAACCCACGTCCCTTGACTTGAGCTTGGAACACTGGTGTCGAGCAAAAGTCCTGCTGCTTCAGGCCTTACGGTGTTCATTTGCCGCCAGTAATGTGCGTAGCCTAAGGCGCGTCCGCCCGGCTTTTTCTATCATGTGCAGTGCATGGAAAAGGTTGGGAGTGAAATCGCTCTTCGGCAAGTCCCAGCCCGGCCGAACTTCGCAGCGGGGTCTTACCTACACGCTAATCTTGCGTGGCATCTGGGCACAGTGTATCGTGTTCCAGGCATGTGTGTTTTTGAGGCGCGGAGCCTTATAGAATTGCACCCGCTTGGAACAGAACATCAAGCGAGGTGTTCACTCATTCACCCGTGGAGCTTGTTTCGAGTGCTCGGACGAGGGGTTTTCCGCGAGTAGTCACTCGAATGGCATTTCGGTTCTTGAGGCGAGGGAGCACCTGAGACTCTTAGCGCCGTATGATCTTGGAGAATGCATGTTTGTCTTGTGTCGGGTTGAGGGAGCACCCGAGACTCTCGTGAGTGCGAGTGGTCACTCGAACACATTGCTGACCTTTAGGTGATGGAGCACCCGAGACTCTTATGATGTACTCTCCCGATGGGAGTAAGATGTTTTTCTTCATCGGGAAAAAGGTCTGGGAGATGGGATCTCTGAGCCTTGATGTTTGTTGGTTTTCCTCGCCGCTTGTCAGGATAACGATGCCTCTGTTTGATGGCTGTCAGGGATGCCTCGCCAGTGACCCGTCACGTCTTCATGACCGTTCATAATGATGACCGATGTGGCGTGCGGCAGGCGCTGGTTGAGTTTCCGATACGCGCGTTGGAAATGCGCGTGAATTGACGCGTCTCACGCATAGTGCGTCCCGTGGGAAAGCATCTTGATCTTGAAATCCGAGATGTCTGCGACGCTTGGTCTTTGAATTAACTGCTGCTGTCGTCTTGGCTTCTCTGTGTGTGAGGATTGTTGTTCTATAAATAAGCCTTTCTTTTCCACAGCGTTTCACCCCCATCCGGCTTGCTTCTTTGCTTCTTCTTTCTTCTCTTGTTCCTCTCATGGCTCCCAAGCAGGGTGTTGGCCGTGGCCGTGTTCGTCGTGGCCGTGGTGGCCGTACCCCATGCTCATGCCGTGGTGGTCACCATGGTACGACGCCAATGCCTTCCTCTTCTCCCTTGGGGGAGGGATTCTGGCGCTATGACTTTCTTTTACGTGTTCGTGGCCAGAGTGCCAATCGCGTTCTTCTTCCCTCTGGTTTTTCCGCCATTTTCTTTGAACGTGGCTTGGATGGCTTGCTTCTGCATCTTCAAGGGAGCTGTCGATCTCCTTCTTATGTTGACTTGGAGGTTGATAACTCCTGCTTGATTTTTCTTGGCTCTGGTTGGAGTTTGTTTGCTCGGCGGTTGAATTTGCGAGATGGCGATATGCTCAGCTGTCGCTTTGACGGCGAAAGCACTGTCACTGTCCGCGCGTTCGACCCGAGCGGCAACAGCATGGATCCGCGTGGGCAGGAGTCGAGCAGCGACAGCTCCATGAAGTCGAGGAGTCCTTCGCCTGCGTCTTCGAATGCTTCCTCCTCTGGGGACTCTTCTGGTGCTGGTGGTGAGCCGTATTCAACTGCTTCCCCCTCTGGCTCTGAAGAGGACCTCGATGTCAAGCCACCGGTTAAACGAGCGCGGCAGGCGACCTTGTAGAACTGGAGGCAGCGGCGTCATCTTCGCCGGCAGCTCGGGCGGAGCTGGAGAAGAAGCTAGTGGAGCAGGAGAAGAAGCTGGTGGAACATCATCTTCAATTGCTCCGCAAATAAGTTGAGCTTCACTTTTTGTTATGTCATTGACATCATGAGCCTGCTGCTTCAACTCCTCCTTTGTCTGTGGTGATGCCCTTGTACTAGAGTCGATTACCCCTCATGGGCACACATGTAGAAGTCATATTTCCTTGGGTGATTCCCTCTTGTAACAGGAGCTGCCTTCTATCCAAATGTAGTTGAGTCCTTTTGTACTGAAAATGATCCTTGTGATGTAAACTGTGCTTGAGTCTTTGCAATGGAATTTTATCTTTGGGCCTTTGCGCAACCGAGAACTGTGTTCGAATCCTTGGTGATTAGGAGCTGTCTTCGAGTCCTTTTGCGATCGAGAGCTGTGTTCGAGTCCGTCCAAACTTTGCAATGTGGGTTCTATCGGGTGCGCGACAGCGCTCCCCATGGGAGTAGCCCCCGAGGCTACGCTTGAGTTGGAGGGTCGAGCGTAGGCTGAGATTTGTTTCCCTTGTCGTTCTTCCGTTAATTTATGTCTTTTATCGGGTGCGCGACAGCGCTCTCGATGGGAGTAGCCCCCGAGTCTTTAGGTGATCGTTGGCGATCGGATGAAGACTAAAGGAGTCTGTGTCCTGTGCTCCCTCCAAATTTTCTTCAGAGTACTTGGTGCTTCATCTGATTGTGGCCATGTCTTTCGAGCCTTGTTCTCAGCAGGTGGGGCTGGCCGCGTATTTTTTGCTTGGGCCTTTAAGCTTCGGATTGCGCGAGCGTTTGTGGTGCTCGAGCCCCCGAGTGCTTGGATGTAGAGGTCGCGTGAGCGACGATAGCGTCTTTCGGGGGAAGTTTTTTCGCTCGAGCTCCCGATTGTTTTTTGGGTAAAGATCGCGTGAGCGACGATGATCGTCTCTCGGGGGGAGGTTGCACTCGAGCCCCCGAGTGTTTTGATGAAGATCGCGTAGGTGGCGATAGCGTCTCTCGGGGGGATTTTATGCTTAAGCCCCCGAGTGCTTTGGTTAAGATCGCGAGGCGATAGCGTCTTTCGGGGGGATTTTATTCTTAAGCCCCCGAGTGCTTTTGGTGAGGATCGCGTAGGCGATAGCGTCTCTCGGGGGGATTTTATTCTTAAGCCCCCGAGTGCTTTGTTTAAGATCGCGTAGGCGATAGCGTCTCTCGGGGAGATTTTATTCTTAAGCCCCCGAGTGCTTTGGTTAAGATCGCGTAGGCGATAGCGTCTCTCGGGGGGATTTTATTCTTAAGCCCCCAAGTGCTTTGGTTAAGATCGCGTAGGCGATAGCGTCTCTCGGGGGGATTTTATTCTTAAGCCCCCGAGTGCTTTGGTTAAGATCGCGTAGGCGATAGCGTCTCTTGGGGGGATTTTATTCTTAAGCCCCCGAGTGCTTTGGTTAAGATCGCGTAGGCGATAGCGTTTCTCGGAGGGATTTTATTCTTAAGCCCCCCGAGTGCTTTGAGATGGCAGTATTTGGGCAACATTTTATTTTATTGCGGTCGAGCGGCTACATGAGTTGCCAGTCATGTTTGACCGATGGGGACTATGGATAGAACAGTCGGAAGTTTGCTACGTTCCATGGGTTGCCCACGTCCTCGTCTGTCTTCGGGTTCTTCAGCCTGTAGGCGCCACCTCCGATGACTTCTGATACTATGAATGGTCCTTCCCATTGGGGGGGAAAGTTTATGGACTTTCTCTTGTATCAGCCGTAGGACTAGGTCACCTTTGTTGAAGGTTCTAGTGCGCAAGCGACTGCTTTGGTAGGTGCGTATCTTGTCCTGGTACCCCTCTGATTTTTCTAGGGCTGTATCTCTTGCTTCGTCAGCCGTATCTTTGTCATCTTGTAGTGCTTCTTCTGCTTCTTCTTCTTCTTCGTATCCGGTGACCCGAGGTGCTCCGAATTTGAGGTCATGTGGTAGGACTGCCTCTGCCCCGTACACCATGAAGAAGGGTGTGTACTGGGTCGCGGTGTTTGGTGTAGTTCGTAGGCTCCATAATACCGCGGGGAGTTCTTCTACCCAGTTGCCGGCGGCTTGCTCGAGTGGTGCGAGGAGCCGTTTCTTGATTCCCCCGCACACAAGGCCGTTTGCTTTTTCCACCTGACCGTTGGACTGCGGGTGCGCGACTGATGCATAATTGATTTTGATGCCCATTTCTTCGCAGAAGTTCTGGAATTCTGCGGCTGTGAAGTTCGTGCCGTTGTCCGTGATGATGTTGTGTGGCACTCCGAACCTGAAGATGATCGATTTGATGAAGTTGACAGCCGTGAGGGCTGTGGAGCTGGTGATGGGCACTGCTTTGATCCATTTAGTGAACTTGTCGACCGCGACGAGCAGGTGTGTCCTTCCGCCCTTTGATGATTTCTTGAGTGGGCCCACCATGTCGAGTCCCCATGTGGCAAACGGCCAGGATAGTGGTATGGTTTTGAGCTCTGATGCGGGAGCGTGTGGCCTGTTTGCGAATTTCTGGCAGGCGACACAACGTCGCACGATTTCCTCTGCGTTTTTCATGGCTGTGGGCCAATAGAACCCGTCTCGGAATGCTTTGGACACGAGTACTCGACTACTCGCATGGTGCCCGCAGGTGCCTTCGTGGATTTCGAGTAGTAGGGCTTTGCCGTCCTCTTCGTCGATGCACCTTTGGAGTATCTGGGTGATGTTGCGCTTGTATAGTTGTTTGTTGATCACCGTGAACGCTTTGGATCGTCGGCTGATGCGTCGTGCTTCGGCCATGTCTTGTGGTAGCGTACCTTCGATTAGGAATCGGAGGAACGGTTTTGTCCAGACGGGTCCTTCGAGCTCTGTCGGAGCTGTGCTGTCGGGTGTGCTGGTGCCTGTGCCTTCTGATGGGGTTGCTGCTGCCACCTGCGCCGGTTCTGTTGCGTCTTCACCGTCCACGACTGCTTCAGGTGTTGCTGCCTGTACCTTGATGGATCTCCGGCTGATGCTTTCGAGAAAAACGCCGGGTGGTACAGGTCGCCGGATCGAACCGATGTTCGCGAGCTCGTCAGCTTCTGTGTTGTTGTCCCTGGTGATGTATTTGAGCTCGCAACCGTCAAAACTTCCCTCGAGTTCGTTGTAGAGCTTCTGGTAGGCCGCCATGTTGTCGGCTATTGCGTAGCAGTTTCTCATCGTCTGCTGGACGACGAGATTGGAGTCCCCGTAAATTATCAAGCGAGTGGCTCCGCACGTTTTGGCCATGCGCATGCCATGGAGGAGTGCCTCGTATTCTGCTTCGTTGTTGGAGGCGTGACTGAAGTTAATCTGGAGGACATATTTCAGCTTTGTTCCTTTAGGGGAGATGAGCACAACTCCTGCCCCTGCTCCTTGTTGTCTCTTGGACCCATCGAAGAACATTGACCATGAACTTGATAGGTCTGGGGGGTCTGGTGTCTGAACCTCCGTCCACTCGACTAGGAAATCTGAGAGTACTTGGGCTTTGATGGATGTTGGGTGCTTGAACTGCAGGTCCCGTGGGCTGAGCTCAATGTTCCACTCAGCGACTCGTCCAGTCGCTCCAGGGTTGTTGAGTATGTCAGCGAGTGGAGCGCTGCTCACGATTGTGATAGGGTGCTCGTCGAAGTAATGGGACACCTTTCTTGAGGTCATGATGATGGCCAGTAGTAGCTTCTGATAGTGCGGGTACCGCTGCTGGGATTTGGTCAGGAGCATGCTGAGGTAGTAGATTGGTCTCTGGATGCTCTGGACCTTGCCTTCTTCTGCGCGTTCGACAACGAGCGATGTGCTTACTACACTGTTACGTGTTGCCACATAGAGGTATAGCTTCTCTCGTTCCTTGGGTACCGCCAGGATTGGTGGGGTCGAGAGTGTCTTTTTCAGGTCTCCGAATGCTTGGCGGGCTTCCTCCGTCCACTCGAATTTCTCTCCTTTCCTGAGCAGCTGGTAGAAAGGCAGCGTGCATTCTCCCAGCCTGTTGATGAAGCGACTTAGGGCTGCGAGTTTGCCAGTGAGCTGCTGTATTTATTTGACGTCGGTTGGTTCTTGCATTCGGGTGATGGCTTGGACTTTCTCAGGGTTTGCCTCGATTCCTCGGGCAGAGACCATATATCCAAGAAGCTTCCCAGCCGGTACGCCGAATGCGCACTTCTTTGGGTTGAGTTTGATTCTGTATTTGTTGAGCGCCACGAAGGTTTCGCGCAGGTCGTCGAGTAGTGTGGCTGCTTTGTAGGTCTTGATGACGATGTTGTCCACGTATACTTGTACGTTTCTTCCGATTTTCTCCTTCAGGCAGACCTGCATCATTCGCTGGTAAGTGGCGCCTGCGTTTTTGAGCCCAAAGGGCATGGTCCTGTAGCAGAATACGCCATAGGGGGTGATGAACGATGTGTGCTCTTCGTCTTCTTCCTTCATCCTGATCTGGTTGTATCCTAAGTAAGCGTCAAGAAAGGAGAGTAGATCGCACCCTGCTGTCGAGTCGATTATCTAATCGATTCTAGGCAGGGGAAGTGGTCCTTCGGGCAATGCTTGTTTACTGGTCTGTAGTCGTCACACATGCGCAGCACGGTCGTGTCTTTCTTGGGCACCAACACTGGGTTGGATATCCAGGTGGCTTTCTTCGTTTCTTGGATGAACTGGGCGTCGAGTAACCGGTTGACTTCCTCTCCGATTGCTCTACGCTTGGGCTCCGAGAATCGTCTCAGCGCTTGCTTCACCGGCTTCGTGTTTTGCTTGATGCGTAGGGCGTGTTCCGCGAATTCGCGTGGTATCCTAGGCATGTCGGCTGGGCACCAGGCGAATATTTCCCACTCGTCTCAAAGGAAAGCGACGAGAGTCGTCGCCTGCTCCTCTGGTAGGTGGGCGTACACGCGGACTGTTTTGTTCGGGTCCGTCGGGTGCACTTGGTGAGTGACCGTGTTGCTGTCGATGCTGAAGTCGCGTCCGTACTCCTTGGATTCACTTTGGTTCACCAATGGGAAGGTACTCTTGTCCGTCACCATGGCTATTTCTCCGAGTTCTTGTTCGGCTCCGAATGTGTCGGAGATTCTGTGGAAATCATGATCACATTGATCTGATTTGATGAAGCTTCCGTTGATCGTGAGGACTCCTGCTGATCCTGGCATCTTGAGCTTGAGGTAGGCGTAGTGTGGAACCGCCATGAACTACGCGAATGCTGGCCATCCCAATATGGCATGGTACTGTGATTGCCAGTCGAGTACCTCGAACTCGAGGACGTGCTTTGCGAAGTTGCGTCGGTTGCCGAAGACAACTTCGAGTTCGATGACTCCGAGGGATGTGGTTGCTTCTCCTGGGACTACCCCGTGTAACTCGGTGCTTGATTTTCTCCATACTCATCGTGGGATCAGCATCTTTTGCAGGGTGCTGGCGAAGATGATGTTCATGCTGCTGCCTCTGTCCATGAAGACCCTATCCATGTCGTACCCTCCGATTTGTGCATCGAGCACCAGGGGCGCGTGCCCTGGTCTTGGGACTGCGGGTGGATGGTCGTCTTGTGAGAACGTGATGCTGGTCTCCGTATCATGTAGCTGGTAGACTTTGACTATGTTTATGCTCTCGGCTGCTCTAGCTTGCAGGGTGTAGGCGTCGTGTTGTGTTTGCGGCACCCTTCCCTCTTGGATCATGAGCATCTGTCCTTGCGGCGGGCTGTGACGTCCTTCCGGGCTTGAGGGCATCGATTGTTCGGGTCTCCGGTTGCGCCTGTCTTCTTTCTACTTTTATTTCTTGAGGTCGTCGGCTAGTTCGTTAAACAGGCGGCAGTCTCTCATAGTGTGGCCTGACCTGACACGTCCCCAGTCGTCCTCGAAGATGTGGATCGTGCAGGGTCCTGCTAGCTGCTCTCTAGCCGTGAGTTTGCTAGATCCGGCGTGCCTCTTCCTTCTTGAGATTCTGAAGATTTGCTCGTGATCCTCCGGGTGTTTGTGGAAGCGAGGGTCGGTTTCGATTCCTCAGCTCATGTCTTGGTTCTTGATGAGGTTGGCGAATTCGTCCGTCCTTCGATCTGGGTCATAGTACTCGCCCACAGGTGTCTCGGAGTCGCTGTCCTGGTTGGCGGCATGTGCTCGTGCGACGGCGTGTCGTCGATTGGTCGTCGGTTGTACGGCTACGTGGCGTGGCTCGTTCGCTGGAGCCTCGCGGTAGGTCTCCCGTGCGCACTTTTTGGGTCGTCGATTCCTTCTTCCTTGGTGATGGTTCTGTTGATCGTTGGTTTCGATCTCGTAGTCGTCGTCGTGAGGCTAGGTCTCGGGGGGGGGGGGGGGGGGGGTTCATCTACGTCTACAGGTAAGCTTTCCTAACCCTAGCTTGCTCCGTACGGCAGGTCTTCGCACCTTCCTTGTGAGTCGTAGACTCCTACGTCGGTGCCAATTACCGGGCCGAGGATGTATCTTCATGGGCCTTCTATCTTCAGGGACACCGGGTAGGCCTATCTGTAGGAGTCGTGGGGTCACCCCCTCGTCATTTATGTTCTTATGTTGCTTGTTTCAATGCTAAATATAGACTCTTGCTTGTTATGACTTGAATTGAATTACATGCCTTGATTTCTTTACTTAAAAGTTCTTATATGATTGGTAGCATGTCACCACAGAAATTATGATTTTTATCATTTACCTACTCGAGGACGAGCAGGAATTAAGCTTGGGGATGTTGATACGTCCAAAACGTATCTATAATTTCTGCTTGCTCCATGCCTCTTTTGTGTGAGATTTTTATGTTATTTATGCACTTCCATACACTTTTGATCATATTTGGACTAACTTATTAACTCAATGCACCCCAGTGCCAGTTCCTGTATTCTGTTTGTTTTTCTATTTCAGGTTTCCCCCATATTAAAAGTTCTCCAAAAATTCAGAAAAAATCCAATAAAAATCAGCGCTTCGGAAGCTTCGGGAATCACTGAGGGGGGGGGGGGGGGGCAGAGGGGACCCACCAGGGCCCCAGGCGCCCTCCTGGCACGCCCTAGGGTGGGCCGCGCCAGGGGGCCGCCTGGACCCCTGGTGGCCCCCTGGCTGCCCCTCTTCGCCCATATATTCTCCGTGACGTGAAACCCCCAAGACGGGAACCCTTTTTCGCGATCTCTCCTCTGTTCTGCCGCCGCCGCGCTTCCAAGATCGGGAGCACCAGGAGACCTCTTCCCGGCACCCTGCCGGAGGGAGGAACCACCTCCGGGAGCTTCTCCACCACCATGGATGCTTCCCGGATGAACCGTGAGTAGTCCACCTTGGACCATGGGTCTATGATCAGTAGCTATGTGATGTTCTCCCCCCTCTTTGTTCTTCATGGATTAGACCTCGTGAGCTGCCCTACATGATCGAGGCACATATGTAATCTTTCTGCTGTTGCTATGCTGAGTTTGCTGGGATCCGATGGATTATGAGATTATGTTCAGATTGTGTTTGAGTAATATATTTGATTCCCCTCTTTTATATTTATGTTCTTGAGCAATTCTTGCATGTTCTCCGTTGCTGTTTATTGCTTTGGCCAAGTAGTAGGTAGTGACTCCAAGAGGGAGCGTTATGCATGATTGTGGGTTCATGCCCCCCGATGACTAGCTTGAGTGACAGAAACATGAGTCTAGGGGATGTGATGTTGCCACAAGGGAGAAAACAACGGTGCTTGTACTTGCGGGTGCAAGGATTGTTTACTTTACGCAAAGTTCTTTAATGCAGTTGTCTGTTGCTTTGAGTTTACACTTTGGGTGGGATTCGCAACTTAATACCAGCGAGATGTTCTGGATAGATATCTCAAGGTGGATGATTAGTAGGTAGATGCAGATGGATTTCGGTCTACTTGATTTGGCGTACCGCCCAAGCTTTTGAGTCTCTTCCTTTCTTTATAGCATAATTAGCATTGGTTTGCGCACATAATCCTGTCAATTGCCCAGCTGTAATTTGTTTACCTCGCATGGCTATTTTATCGTCTTTTGGGAGAGAGACATCACTAGAACATCATAGGACCCCGGTCCATATTTCCAATACTGTTTACCTCCGCTATCAATTTATTGCTTTATTTACTTTTCCGTTGCTATCACTATCATTATTATCCCGTGCGTTTTTATCCTTTGTAAACAACAAGGCCGGAGGAATTGACAACTCTTCTGTACTCGTTGGGAGCAAAGCTATCTGTTGTGTGTGCAGGTTCAGGAGAAGCAAGTGATTGTTTTCAAATGGCGCATCACTTGCCGAACCACCTACTTGTCGTTATTGGAGTCCTATTGGGCCGACACTCAACCTTAGCATCTTCGCTAAGGAAAATTGCCGCTATGCTACATCTCATCTTCCACTTTGGGTAACCAACGAGGGGCGAAAAGTAAACTCTTGTGACATCAGCAAGCAAAGAAAGTAGAGAACGCATGGTTAGGGAGTATCGTTGAACAGAAGGAGAAATACACGGAGCGGTGCAAGGAGATCCTGCGTCAGGACAAGGAGGCTCGCCTCCCTCCTTTTCCTTTAGATGTGTTCCCTGAAGCAACAAGTGTATGCGTCAGAAGGGGTTACTGCCCCCATGTTGAATACATGACCCACGATACTTCCACAAGTAAGGCTCACTGAGTACAAGCTACTTGGTATTTATCTAGTCTTGATGTATGTATGTATTTCGTTTACCAACTTCTCTACATTTGCAGCTGATTCAAAAATCGGATATGACGCACCAGAACTGATGCTACAGATATTCTATTTGCGTTTATCGAGCTTCTCTCTATCCTATTCTTACCCCATCATTGTCTATGGATTAGTCGTTGTTCGGGATGTACTGAAGCCACTGAGGAATCATGTCTTCAACCATTCCAGAGATGACCCTGTCACTGTTGACCAGGTAATCAAGGCTTGTTAGTTTTCAAAATGGAACAATTATGTTCAACGGTCTTATTTGGTTCACAACATTCTACAAGCATGGGAATTGGGAAAAACATAGCATTGATATGTCATGGCGTATTGAATCATACATGAATAAAAAACAAAGATTCTGTAATAGAAGCTGTTTGGTTGTGGCACATGAAAAACACAAGAAATTTTCATGAGGTTGGAGTCAATGGAAGTTTTCCTATAGTACTGCATGCAAAGTAGGCTATAGGAAAGATTCCTAAGATTTTTATTCCCACAAACCAAACATGTTAATTAGTAAAAAAACAAATCATAAGGAATGTAATCATTCAAAATTTCTATGAAATTCCTTTAAACCAAGCAGGCTCATATGCTTGCTAGGATCCATTAAAAGTTTTCTCTATGGGCAGGTCCAAGAATTCAGTCCTATGTTTTCAAGATTCACCCAGTTATATATACGTTGTTTAGCATTCCTTGATCAGAAGAACATGCCTTCAATTCCTAAAATATCATCTGACTGTACCATTAACAACATACAAAGTGGACATTTATAATATGCAAATATAGTGCCTTTCTATGTTTCTTTTTTGTAAGGCATGTATTTTAGTATGCAAAGGCTTTAAAAATGCTATACATTCGATAGTGTGGCAGGGGAAGATGATTTGGTGTCCCTACTGTTAATATCTCAGGAATAATGAAGATAACAATATATGTGAATCTTTTTTTATGTAAGCATGAGCATGCATGTTTTGTTGAGTATATTCAATTGGTCCACATACTAATTTTACTCACTTTAAAGTAGATTTTCCCATTGAGTAAAAACAAGTTGTTAAATTGCAGGATCCTCTGACCTTGCCACTCTGTAGCCCTTGTCGAGGAATGTATTTGACATATGACCGAGCATTACTAGAAGTTGATCTGTGGATAAAGAAGGAGGGGGATGGGTCATCCGACCAAAAGCTACTTTGCGCATACCTTGAGATGGATGCTGGCACAGATGGCGATGGCTTGGTATATGGTTGTATCCCCTGGGACACTGGCAGCTTGGAAATAGACTGTGTGTACCTCACAAAGAGTGTTGAGGCATTGATCGAGGTCTCTGCAGAGGTCAACCGTCCTTTCCATGTGAGATTCATCGCTTTCAGCAGTGGCTATGACGATGAGATTCTGCTCTTTGATGGAATATTCACCGGGGAGAAGGTTTTCGAGCATGTTGTTGCTGTGAAGGTAGAGAGAGAATTGAAGGTTAAGTTAGAGGTGGAGAAATCACTTTTCCAGTGGACTTTTTAGGTGGAAATGACGGAGTTCTAAGCTCCCCTGATGACTCGATGTTGAAGTATGGCCAGTTTGATGTCGGTGGGTGTTTCCATCCAATAATGGGATAAATGAAGCGTATTGCGATTGTCTGAAAACAAGTGATATGCTAGAATGTTTGTGTTTTAGGAGTTTAATTTAAATACTGAGACATGCCAGATATGTTAGGCTGAGAAGTTTTAAGGTCTACGTCGTATGTTAAACTGCCAGAAGCCGGGCGATGATGTATTGTATATATATCATGTGTTGCTTGGCATTATTACTTTTCAAATCCTGCTATTCTCTCTTTAGTGTTTTTTTAATCATCTGTGGTATTTCTCAAGTTAACTCCACCTGACCACAAACAAAGCAGTACCTTGACAATCCATACGCGACAGTGCAGCTGCCTTCTTCTTATGCTCACCAGTCATGACCACTCTACAGCTGGAAACGAAACCTCTGGAGTGGCAATTATTTAAGATCAGTGTTGTTTGTTGTGTACCTCTGTTGATCTCTGGATTCTAATGAATCCAGGACATGGGTGGTCTTTAATCTTGAGGTAGCCTTTAGTCTTTGATGGTGCCTATGTGCATTTTTTTAATTCGCAAAGTAGTAAGGAGAATGGTGATGATAGCGGAAACATTCATGGATCGGGATCAAGGTAATGCTACCTTCTTCTGGCTAGATAGGTGGCTTCTTTCTGAGCCCCTTTGCTTGGCCTTCCCGGCCTTGTTCACACACCACACAAAGCAAAATGCTAGGGTAGCCACTATTATGATGGATGGAATTGATCTGGGCTTGCGTAGCCGGCTAACCTTAACTGCCTCACGTGAATTGGTCTCTCTAAGATTGTTGTTGCAGGATGTGGCTCTCTCTCATGCTCCCGACATCAGATCGCTGCTCAATGGGTCCCCCTTCTCCACTAAGGGGGCATACGATGCCCTTGCCTCCCAGCTCGCGGACCCCAACCTCACACACATCTGGGACAGCCGGGTCCCCAGTAGGGTGCGAGTTTTTGGGTGGCTCTTCAACCTGGACCGACTCAACACACGGGCCAACCTTCATCGCAAGACCATCATTGCATCCTCTACATGCCCTCGATGCTCTGCCGCTCCAAAAGACCGTGGACATCTTTTCTTCACCTGCCCGGCCTCGCAGGCGATATGGGAAGCTCTTGGCGTCACCCCGCTACACGCCCCCTTGGCATCCATATGGGTGATGCCCCCTTCACTTCGACTGCCGGCATCTATTTGGCCCTTCATCCTACTACTCCTTCTCTGGAAAATTTGGGATGCCAGAAACGCAAAAACATTTAGGGACTCGAACATGAGTCCAACTGATGTAATTAAGGCGGTCATTGATGACCTAACTTTATGGTCCCATCGCCTGCATAAGGTGGAGGCCAAACATCACGCCGGATTGTGGCGTGATTTCTTCTCTTCCCGCCTCCCATGATCTCTTGTAAAGAAACAAAAAACAGAAAATGAAATTTATTCAGGTGGGGAGTCTTCCCCCCCCCCCCCCCCCCCCCGTTGACAGTTTAAAAAAAAAAAGGTTCAGTTCTGTTGAGCGGCTTAAAAAATATACCGCATCTCTCCAGCTTTCTCTATAAGCCGTCTTTCTTAGTCACTAAAGCTTTTAAACTAGTTATCAAATAACTAATTTAGAAATCTCAGACAGATTTAAATGATGGCTTATTTTTTTTAGATTGAGGAGATGTGGCTTATTTTTAAGTCACCCAAAAGAACTGACCCCAACAATCCACATAACACTGCAGAAAAGGAACAAACTAATGATGTAAGAAGATTTTTTGGCTTTTTCAGTTTTTAAATTTTTTTATCTCTTAAATTTTATTAAAATTCATTTTTACCATCAAATTCATCGTGACTAGATCTTCGAAACTAGATCCCATATCGATATATTTCGATAAAAATATTGAATTAAAAATTGTCATGTAAACTACCATGTTATTTACACTGAAATTGTCATGGTGTACTTCAACTACGTTTTCTTCTATGTTTAAAGTAATTTTTAGGTACTTTGAAATATTTAATAAAAGAGAGTAATCCTCTTGCTTCTATGTGCTCAATAATACTCCACTGGACTTGAGATGAAACTCGAGTGCATACGGAAATTTTTACTAACCAAAATTGATCAGTTTTAGCAAGCATAGAAGAATTAAAGACAAGTTTGTCACAACATAAATCACAGACAATTCTTGTGTCAATGACATGATGACGATGACCGATGAAATAGGTAAAAAAATAACCCAGTCCAATGCTCCAATGCAACATTTCTAGTATTTATTTCTACTAGCAAACATGCCCGTGCGTTGCTACGGAATAAACAATTTTTTGTATATCTAAACATAACGACATATACAAATCTTCGCCTTCGATCCTCTTTTCGTCCACTATTCGTCGTCGATGTCGTCATCATCGTTGCCGATGAGGTGGATGAATGCGGACCCCACAACACGCCTTGGGTCCAAAAGACCTACGGGGGTGGCAGCGGTGGTGGGGGCAGAGGTGGCGACGAAGGCGGCATCGGTGGCTTCAACGGCCAGAACGCAGACGGCGGCACGTCGAAGGTTCAGACGGCCCTCAAGAGGTCATGGATGACCTCGTAGATCTGGGTGTTGTGGTTTTCTATGATTTGTGGTGGTAGCGAGGTCGGTGGCATCAGGGGAGTGGAGGCGGTGGGTGCGCGTAGATGTCGTCGTCGAGCTCTACGGACGTCACATCGAGCAAGTCTGTGAGACCCGTCCACTGCTTGCGCTCCTCCGCTCGGTCTCCTCGAGGGTGGTCCTACTCCTATCCGCGGGAACGCAAATGTGGGACTATTAAATAACGTGAGAACACCTGGTTCTAGCGTGGTCTCAAGAAGCTAGCTGACATGGTTGGGTGGAGCGTTCCGCACAGTTTGATCCAGCGCAATATTTTTTTGTTAATTGGCTTCGTGCCCACGAGAGAAGTCCATTAGCGTACTAAATTTGATCGGTACGAAGCGTTTTTTAACGAAGAGTTTCTCTCACTTATAGGTGGCATTGGCGGTAATTTCTATCAACTTTTAAACGAAGATTTTTTCTCACTTATAGGTGAAATTAGTGGTAACTTCTATCAACTTTAAGGGCAAATAAGATGACGGACGAAAAAGGGGAGAAATCGGCACGAAGCGTTTTTTAACGAAGAGTTTTGTCACTTATAGATGGCATTGGTGGTAATTTCTATCACGAAGAGTTTTTCTCATTTATAAGTGACATTAGTGGTAATTTCATCAACTTTAAGAACAAATAAGATGACAGCCGAAAAAAGAGGAGAAACGCACCTCCATTTATTATTAGGTATAGACTAGGAAATATGCCCGTGCGTTGCAACGGGAGATAAAAAATCATACACCCACTAAGAGCATCTCCAACAGCATGTGTAAATTTAGATGTCTATATGTCCATATAGACAATGGTCTATAATGATTCTCTGATATACACATCCAATTTTGCAGCAGAATGTCTATATAGAGAATGTCTATAGTTTTTACACAAATGAGTTTTAGACAACGTCTTCACATCGTCCATATATAGACATTGTCGAGGTTGATTTAGACGATATTTACACATCCGTTTAGACGAGCTGCTGGAGAGCAGTTTTGAGGTCACATTGTGTAAAACCCATATACATGTCCATTTAGACGTGTTGTTGGAGATGCTCTAAGGCACTAACTAATCAAACACAATGTGTAAAACATTAAAACCAGTCTCCAAGGCATATGTATTTTGTGATGCAATAGCAATTATGGTAAACATATACCTATAGGATCCTCATGCACATCGGCTAGCATGATCGATTTTCCCCCTTAAATCCTGTTGCTTCTTCTACTTCTTCATCTTTCACCCACTATTTTCGCCCTCCAATCCATGCTCGTCGTTGCCCGCAATGGGGTATCTGATATAATACCAACTAATAGCAAATGAGGATTTACAATAAATAACAAAATCCAACATTATTATGAGGATGAAGTCAAGGAAGATTAAAAAAAGAGATATAATGTTGCCAAAAATGGTTGAAGCGCTACGGGCTACAAATTCTGGTCACCATGCTTTCTTATTTCATGTGTCATTCATCAACACGATAAAATTGATGTTATAGTAAAATAAAGCATATCGCAAATTGCAAACATGTAATGCAAAAGAGATATGACAAGTTCCTATGGTTTAAACATTTTTCTCACATCTCATTTGCACCTTGCTCCTTTATTTAGAGCTAAATTACAATTCAAAAACACCATGGTGGTTTATTCTTAAATTTTAATTATTAATTATTTCCAAATAAAATGGTACAACAACTGACATGAAAAATAAATTATCTGTAAATACAACTTTAAAGATTATATTGTTAATAAATTATCCATAAAGCTTCACCTGAAGTTAAAAAAGCTTCAACCAGCGGAGGTGGTTTTGCTGCAAGGCAATATCTGCGAAATATATGGTGATTTTTTGTTACGTCCAATGTTGCAACCGTTTAAACTTTTGCTTTCATAATTGTGTGTTTTTGCTACTATCATTGAGAGATTTTGCTACAAACAAAAATAATAAAGTGATCGGCGATGACGGGGTATGATTTTTTGTTGTAACCGATAGTACAAAATGCTACAATCAGTGATTAAAATTTGCTTCCACTATTTTTTGCTGCAAGAAGCGCAAAAAATTATAAATATTACATCACTGTTGTACAATAAAAATTGCAAACGTAACGTAAAATATTGCAACTGTACGCACAAAAAGGTATGCGGGCCGACCGGCGCCTAGCGTCTATTTGAGGACGTGACCTGTGTGTACTCTTGTCCTAGATATTGGCCGGCCAATCCATCTTGCCAAGCTGTCCCACGGAATTCAATTTGCATCCTCCAATTTGATTTTTTTGAGCGATCACCGGGGGGAGAGATTCCCCACCTGAATATATTGCATCAAAAGGGCGAGGGCAAGGCGTCAGTTACATCAAGGAAAAGCTTGCAGTTTAGAGTAGAGGAAGGATAGCCAAGCCCTAGCGGCCTCTTTATTGAAGTTACATTTGAAGCGAAAAGACCACAGAGATAATTCATCTACAATGTTTCTAAGAGTTTGCTTCGCCGAGAGGGATTCAATCCTAAATACTAAAGCGTTTCTTGAGTCCCAAAGCTTCCAGTAGATGAGTAAAGCCACAGTCGGCCAGACGGTTGGGTTTAGATGAGGGGGAGTAGCAGTATCCCAACTGAGTTCCAAAGCCTGAGGTGGTGCAACTCCAATGGCGTCCCAAACTTGCACTGAGTAGGAGCAGGACAGGATTAAGTGGGAAGCATCTTCAAAGGGATCATCACAGCGAGGGCAAGCCGCATCCGCAGCCATATGTTTCTTCTTCCCAATTTGATTTAAATCTGTTGGTTTTCATGCATGATGCAACACGTCCCACTCCTTCCAAGACAACCCAAAAAAATTTAATTTTTAATTGACGATACCCATCCTTCTTTCATGCAAGGAGCAACACGTCTCACCTTCCAAGACAGCCCACAATTTTTGGGCTAATGATGGTGGCCGGCCGACTGGCCAAAGCTTAGGCCGGTCGGTCCAAGGCCCACTTGTGCCAACTTTTTCGGTTTTACTGCATCTGACATATGATAAATGTTGTAATCGTAGTATAAAATGCTACTATCTGTACTACTATTATACTAATGTTATTATATTTATCTATATTACTTTTTGCTAAACGGATGTATTTAATAGTATTTTAGTGCTAAGCGCATTCATTTGGTAGCATGATATGAAAATGTTACTAATGATTTTTGCTACAAAAAAAAATGAAGTGTGATCGGTGATGATGGCTCCCGAATTTTGTTGCAACCATTATAAAAAAAGCTACAAGCGTAGATTAAATTTTCTGCCACGAATTGATGGTAATATGGTACGTAATTTTTTTATCAGATTTTTTATTGCAACAGTGAAAAAAATTAAAATAAAAAAATGCACACAATAATTTTTTGTTGCATCCATGTACCAAAAAACTTGCAACCAATAGTAAAAAAATGCTACCACCAGCGATTTAAAATTTGTTACCACAATTTTTTTTGCTGCAAAAAACACCAAAAATAAAAATGTTGCATCCGTGTACCAAAAAAGTTATGAAAGTATCACAAATGTTGCAAAGGTACCGCAAATATTGCAGTAAAAACGAAGAGATACGCGCAAATCTGAACCGTTAAATCACGGAGATCAGACGGTGCGCGTTTGACCGGCCGAACCAGAGCGCCGAGCGCCGGTCGGTCGGCGCAGAGCGTCGCCCCAATTTTTGTAGTGGGCGAAATCCATCCTTCCTTCTCACCCAAGGCATCATGTATTTCCTTTTAACTGACATGCAGATCATTCCTTTTAATCATCCGTTCTGACCTTCGGTTCCTTACGTGCCTTGTTGATATTTTCTGTAAGGCTAATGTTGGTGGCCGGCCGACCGGCCAAAGCTCACGCGCCAGTCGGTTCAAGACCCACTTGTCTTCACTTTCCCGCTTTTGTTGCATTTGACACATAATAACTGTTGCAACCGTAATATAAAATGCTACTATCTGTACTATTATTATACTAATATTATTATATTGATATATGTCACTTTTTGCTAAATGGATGTATTTAATAGTATTTTAGTGCTAAACGCATTCATTTGGTAGCATGATATAAAAATATTACTAATGATTTTTGCTACAACAAAAAAATGAAGTGTGATCGATGATGATGGGTCTCGAATTTTGTTGCAACAATTATAAAAAAAGCTACAAGCGTAGATTAAATTTGCTGCCACAAATTGATGGTAAATATGGTACATAATTTTTTTATCAGTTTTTTTGGTTGCAACAGTGAAAAAAATTGAAAAACAATGCACACAATAAACTTTTGTTGCATTCATGTACAAAAAAGTTGAAATCAATAGTAAAAAATGCTACCACCAGCGATTAAAATTTATTACCATAATTATTTTTTCTGCAAAAAACACCAAAAATAAAAAATGTTGCATCCATATATCGCAAATGTTGCAAATGTACCGCAAATATTGCAAATGTACCGCAAATGTTGCAGTAAAAAATGAAGGGGTACGCGCAAATCTGAACCGTTAAACCGCGGAGATCAGACGACTACGGTTTGACCGGCGCCTAACTAGCGCCGGTCGATCGGCCCCTATCACTGGCCTTTCTGTAAACAACAAATGTATATAAACCGGTAGAAATCCATCTAAATAACCAAGGTGGGACTATTTCATACGAAATATGGAAGCTTGCTTGATTAATCCATGAAATAGATTTCTCTTTTCTTGTGGCTCAAGGCCCATTGCAGCAAGGCCCATCATAATTGCAGCGTTGTTTTTTTTATTGCTGAGTAGGCCTAGCAGCGTTGCACCGATGTGCATTTACACGACAGGGTGGGTTCAGGACGTATTTTTTTTTCTACATACGACATAACAAGGAAAGAACGGACGAAAAAACGTACGAAGGTATTGGGGGAACAAACGTTATTGCTTTTATTAGTAGGTAAAGACATAGAATAGTACAACTCCCTTCGTCTCAAAATAGATACATCTAAATTTTGAGAAATTTTAGACATCTATTTTGAGGGGAAGCAAGTAACATTAACCGATTGGTGAAGAACCACAAGAAAGGAAAAGGAAATACTTGTGCTCTTATCTTGGAGGATTCCATACATCAAAACCCAAGCACGCAACTTTGAATCTCATATCATTTTGAAGTAGAACTCTACCGAGTGTCTTTTTTCCTTGGTAGCGGAGTACCTCTTTACTGAGGGTCATATGATAAAACTTGGCGTCTTCTCGCATCTACTTTAACGAGTAGTTACTGAGTTTTCTCTAGCGATGCTTTTTTTAGAACCGGGTCTCGCCCCTTTCCATTTTAGATAAAACGAAAATACATCACATCAAGTCTAGAGAGACGGGAGAGGGAAAGACGTGTTCAAGCAGCACTAGAAAATCCGTTGTTCTCGCCCAATATCGAAACGAGAACTACGGTATGAAAATCTGATACCATTCGGCAAAATAATAAAAATAATAATTGTTTTACTCCATTTTGAAATAATACATTTATGAAAAAAAAATTCAGAAATATTTTCTTAATAATTGTATTATTCCTCAATGGTTCATTATTTCTGCAAATTTTATCTTTTTCTGTACACCACATATGAAATCATATGTTTATAATAGATATGTATTATGTGTGTGTATGTTTGTTCACAAAATCATAATTTTAGATAAAATTTGCAGTTTACATAATAGACAAAATTATTATGTGTGTGTATGTTTGTTCACAAAATCATAATGTTATAATAGATATGTATTATTATGTATGTTTCTTAATAGTTTTGGATTTTTTGGAATACATACAGTTTATATTTTAAAATTATTTGCTTTTTCTCAAATTGTTAGTTTTAAAATGTTAACATACTCTGAAACAATTGTTAATGTACTTCATAAAATGTTGATACCATTAAAATATGTAAGTAACTTAAAAACATGTTTACATGTTTCTAATAAATGCCAGGGACATTTACAAAAATTTACACGGTGTGCAAAAATTATACTGCAGTTTAAAAAATGTTTATATCATTAAAAAATATGTTTGTTGAAAAAGTACGTGCTATATTAAAATTGTTAATCATGCATTTTAAAATGTTAGAATTATATATAAATACTGTATTTGATGTATACGATAAATTTATGAAATCTGTAAAGAAAGTAACATTAACCGATTGGTGAAGAACCACAAGAAAGGAAAAGGAAATACTTGTGCTCTTATCTTGGAGGATTCCATACATCAAAACCCAAGCATGCAACTTTGAATCTCATATCATTTTGAAGTAGAACTCTACCGAGTGTCTTTGAGGGTCATATGATAAAACTTGGCGTCTTCTCGCATCTACTTTAACGAGTAGTTAGTGAGTTTTCTCTAGCGATGCTTTTTTAGAACCGGGCCTCGCCCCTTTCCATTTTAGATAAAACGAAAATACATCACATCAAGTCTAGAGAGAAGGGAGAGGGAAAGACGGGTTCAAGCAGCACTAGAAAATCCGTTGTTCTCGCCCAATGTCGAAACGAGAACTATGGTATGAAAATCTGATACCATTCGTCACTGTAAAATAGACTAACCTACTACAAATTAATAGGCAGCTAAAAGTTGAAAAGAACGATCAAAGTATCCAACAAAGATAGACTACCAATGTATTGAGAGGACATATAACAGTGGCCACTACATAATCCACCGCAAAAGACTCGGCAGATATCGAAGCTTCCAACCGCGCCTTTTACCGATCACCTTGATCACCCATTTCTCTAGCGATGCTGAAGCGTTATGTACCGAGTATCCGTTGTTCTACACACTGAAACCCTCCAAATACTCGGCATTGGCGGTTTTTCCAATAGTGACCGTGGGTCGACGGAGGAGGCAAGGTAGGCCGCCATGTCCGTCTCATACCCAACCAAGTTCTTCCACGAATCGCCATCATCAGCCACCTTGTTGACCGATTTGTCATGGAGGTTCAATGCGAAGGTGCCCCTATGGCCGCTGGGTCTTCCCATGGTGAACAAGACGAGACCGCTCTTCTCCCCAAACCACCGCAGCTTGACCGACGTGGTATAGTAGTCCGACAGCTTTATCTTGGGCATCCGCACTTGTTCGTCCTCACGCTCGAGACCGAACAACCACCTGCCACTGCGGATGTTGTCTTCCTCCTCAAACTTGAAGAAGGATAGATGCGCTAGCAGAAACATGTTGTGCGGCCATCCCACGACCCCCGTCTCCAGGAAGAAGAGCCTGCCGTCCGGCGAGATGCCCAGGAGCCGGTTGTCTGGCTCGAAATGAGCCGGGTAAGGCACCAAGTGCATGTCCATCACGGCGCCGTGCTGGTCGACCTCGTCAAGGCGTGCCCCGAGCACCCCGAAGTCTAGGGCCCAGAAGGCTACTCCGCGGCGCACCACGGCTTGGCCGATGTCGCAGAGCTTGGAGCTGGGGATTTCGACGCTGCACTCGGTCTCCCGCCCCCAGCAGCCGGTGTCCGAGGAGTAGCACCGGAGCACGGTGGAGCTCCCTTGGCCACGGTTGTGGTGATTATACACTAGCAGTAGACGGAAGAAGTTGTTGCAGCGAGGTGGACGGAGGTCCTGGCCGGTGAGCAACGCGCAGCCGTAGTCCTGTGTGGTGCCGGCAGATAAGATCAGAGGCGGCACGAGGACGACGCTGTTGTCGTGTATCATCGGGTTGCAGACGGCGAGCCGGAGACCGTCGGCGGTGGTGCGGCCCTTGCGCTGGAGCTCCAGCACGAGGCGGCCGTTCCGGGACGCGACGGGGCGGGAGTGGTGCAAGATCCCTCCGGCGTCGCCTAGCCCCGCCACGCCGAGAAGCCGCTGCTGTCCGGCGCCCAGGAAGCGAGCGGCGGAGGCCATCGGCGCGAAGCCCGGCAACAGCGGCGACGCCGCTGCGGGCAGGTCCGTCTCCCGGTGGAAGAGGCCGACTGCGAGGTCCGGCAAGAAGCGGCCGATGGGCGGCACGGAGCGGGAGACGATGGCGGCGCTCCTGGCGACGACGCTGCCCCAGCGCCGGCACGTGGCGGCGCAACGGACGAGGGCCGCCGCGTCCGATAGGCCGGCGAAGATGCTGGTGAGCGCGTCGTCGGACAGAGACTCCGTCAGGCCGCCGCCGACTTTGCGGCGCTGACGATCTTTCTTGATCCCGCGGTACGGCGCGGCGTCGGCCGCAGCAGAGCAACGGAGGCTGCGTCGTCCTGTGCGCGGCGGAGGCATCTCTCGATCGTCCAGATGGTGGTTCTGCTGATGCGCCGATCGATTCTGGAGGGTGGTGGATTTTATCGATCAATCGCCATCGCCCAGCTCCTAGTCGGACTCGGATCCACTTATCGTGCAACGAAACCTAGTTCAAACTTCTTTTTTGCATAATGATAAGTGTCTCACTATTTAGATCCAGTTACTATAATTCGGTCAACTACATCATTAAATATAATTATTTTATAATGCTCATAATTTCTAAACGGTAGCTCGAATTGAAACGTGTTCTATATGTAACTTCTTTAGATTTTTATCTAATTTCACAAAATTTGCTTGGTTTTACCATGTTTACAATTTCTAAACATGATATTTCCTTGTTAATTACAAATGATACCAATTTTTATAAATGAATTGTGTGATATCTAATTAATCGTAACTAATGACAATTTATTTTATTTTATGAGATATGACAATTATCATTTATATGTAACTTAAACATATTGGTAATTATTATTTCAGGACCTGGCTATTATTATTTTTAAGACATGGCAATTATTATTTCATGAGACACGACAATTCTTATTCTGTGTGACATAGTAATTCTTATTTGCTTTGTTTTGGAGGCTCATATTTATTAAAGAACGGTAAATATTGTTTGTGTGATATGACAATTATTATTTTTTGGAATTTTTTTCTTTATGTTTTAAAAATGTTGTACATTGTTTTTTTAGTAGAACTTGGCAAAATTGCAATGGTTCCAATGGTGCAGTAGGTTTTCACCCAATGGTAATTTTACCTTGTTTTTATTTTTTATAGATTTTTTATTATAGGTTGCGATGGATTTTTGTTGGACAAATAATTTTTAAAACCGTCAATGGAAACTTCTTATTTTTATTGAACATGACAATTCTTATTTGTAGTACATGGTACATTTTATTCGTAGGTTATAATTTTTATTTATTCATCGGACATGACAATTATTTGTTTGTAGGACATGACAATTTTTATTTGTAGGATATGACAATTTTTACTGATAGGACATGGTAATTCTTGTTGGTAGGACATGACAATTCTTGTTCATAGGATATGACAATTCTTATTCTTAGAACATGACAATTCTTATTGGTAGGACATGACAATTTTTATTTGCAGGACATGGCAATTCTTATTGGCAGGCTATGGCAATTCTTTTACATGTGGGTCATGATACTTTGCGAAAACAAGACAATTTTTTGTTGAAATTGGTCAACATGGCAATTCTGCCATGTTTTTATTTTTAGATTAATTTATTCAGATTGCGATGGTTCTTTTGCACACGGCAAATTCTATTTTTTGCACAAGGGAAACTTATAGTATTTTATATTTTTATATCATCCATGGCAAATTCTTTTTTCATGCGAAAGTGCAATTCTTATTTCATATATAGCTTATTGGACATGGAAAATTCTTTTTTGTGTGTGAGATGGCAATTTTTGTTTGTCTAATATGACATTTTTTTGCGCGACATGACATTTGTTATATATGGGACATGATAATTCTTATTTGTATGACATGTCATTTTTTACATATGTGACATGATATTTGAAATTGTTGGGCATGGCTATTTTGAATAGAACATGATTTTTTTTCATGATTACAATGGTACAAAAGGGTTTTCACCCTATGTCAATTTTGCCTTCTTTTTATTTTTAAAATTGTTTTCATATAGATTATGATGAAGTTTTTAATATAAAGTTGCCATTATAATTTTATATTTACTTGTATTATAAGTTTATATTAGTTTTTTTATCATGATAATTTTTACTTTAAAAGTTGATTGGATTGTAGTAAAGGAAAATATAGTAGTTATGTCACACAAAATCAGTGTTTTTTTATTTCTTTCACTAATGGACTTGTAAGGCCAGTGCAGAAAAAGGGGGTGAGATAATTCGTGCAAAAAGAGATACACTCTTCGGTTAGAAATCCCTTCGCTATGCTTCCATCTGGATGGGAGCTGTTACGAACGTATTTTTTGATATGTCCATTCATCCTTTCGAATGACATCATGCTGCGCAGAAACGCAGGCCCGAGTTGGACGATATCCTCCACGACATGGATCAACAGATGCACCATAATATCGAAGAACACGGGCGGGAAATAGATCGCAAGCTCGCATAGTATGAGCACGATCTCCTCCTGTAGCCTTTTGAGTTGTGTAGCGCAAATCGACTTCCGAGAGATGACGTCAAAAAAGTTGCAAAGGCCAAACAACATTTTACGGACGTGCTCGTCCATTATCCCTCGGATCGCAACCGGGAGAATCTTTATCATCAGGACGGCACAGTCGTGAGATTTCATCCCGCTGAAACGCTGCTTCGCCTCGTGTAGGTATCTTCTTATCTTCCCCGCGTAGCCGTTCGGAAATTTTACTCCTATGAGGCAGTGGATAAACCGCTTGATCTCCTCCTCACACAGAGTGAAGCATGCCGGCGGGCAGTGATCAATACCGGTCTTCTTCTTGGTTGCCTTTTTCGTTTGCGAGAGATTTGCGTTTCCATATCCTCCTTCTTCGGCTCATCATCGTCGTCACTAGGGGGCTGAAATTCCCTCCTGATGCCCATAAATTTCAAGTCATTCCTTGCTTTTGGCCCGTCCTTGGTCTTCTCCGGCATGTTGAGCAGCGTGCCAAACAAGCTCTTGCACATGTTATTTGTGATATGCATGAGATCAAGGCTATGAGGACTGCGGAGGAGACTCCAGTATTCCAAATCCCAAAAATCAGACCTCGCTTTCCATACCCTCATCAATGGCTGAGTCTTCTTTTTTTTCTTTCCCGGCGCGGGGCACTCTTTCCAAGTTTCAACAAGTTGTCGATTTTTTTTGCCACTCCTTCGAGCTGGGGGTGCTCGGAGCTCCTCGTTGCCATCGAACATATGTCCAAGTTTTCTCCACGCGTGTTTCTTGGGAAGCCACCTCCGAGACCCCTGGAACACAGTTTTCGAAGATCTGGGATCTTTCGCTAGCTGGCGGTACGTTGTATTATCCATGCACCTAACGCATGCACAGAATTGTTGGACCACCTGCCCTGAGAAATATCAGTATCCGAGATAGTCGTGCACCGTCGTGATCACCGCGACTTTCATTGGGAAATATTCTTTTGCGGCGGCGGCCCACGTATTGACTCCGTCTTTCCATAACGTTTCTAGCTCCTCTTTCAACAGCTGAAGATACAGATTGAGGTCCGTACCTGGTTGTTTCGGTCCTTGAACTAGCATACACATTGTTACGTACTTTTTCTTCATGCACTTCCAGGGGGAAGGTTGTATATGCATACAAACACGGTCCAGGTACTGTGTGTGATCCTCTGGCCGCCAAACGGATTGACTCCATCAGTGCTCACACCAATCTTGGGGTTCCTTGGTTCTTTCCCAAAATATAGGTATTTGAGGTCCAACGCAGTCCATTGGCTACCATCTGAAGGGTGCCTCGGCATGTCCTCCTTTTCCGGATCCGGGTTCGGGTCATCCTCTTTTAGCTTCTTTCTATCTGCGTGCCAGGCCATGAGATTTGCTTCATCGGGATCTATGAAATACCTCTGCAGACAAGGAGTGATCAGAAAGTACCATACCATTTTTCTAGGAACTTTCTTCCCTCTCTTGTATCGATTAACACCGCACACCGAACATGTGGTTTTCTCTGCATCCTCACCTCGATAGATCATGCAATCATTTATGTAGACGTGGTATTTAAAGTACGGAAGATCGAGAGGGCACATGACTTTCTTGGCCTCAGCTATACTAGTTGGGCACGTGTTGCCCTTCGTAAGACGATCATGCCAGAATGCCATGTTATCATCGAAGCTTTCGTCGGTCCATTTGTGTTTTTCCTTCATCTCCATAGCCCCAAGTGTTACATTCAAGCGGGTATCCTCGTCGTTGCATCCTTCATACAACTTCGTAACTGCATCTTTCTCGAGTTGCGCCATCTTGGCTTTGTCTCTAGCTGCACCTCTTGTGTTCAACGCCTCTTTGACAAGTAGCGCTTGAACATGAGGGTCCCGCACGCAGCTTGAATCCTCATGTCCGACATCTTGATCTTCATGTGCGGCATCTTGATCTACATGATCTGCTTCGGTTTCTTCTTCATGATCATGTACGGGATGATCTTCGTCTTCTCGCCCGCCGTTGTTGTCTGGTTGCCCTTCCTCATTTACTCGCGCCCCACCATTGACGTCCTCCTCCTCACCAGCTTCATCACTTATCCATCGTGTGCAGCCATCCATCAAACCATTACACTTCAGGTGTCTTTCCAATATTCCGGAATCAGGCTCGGTCACGCACTGCATTTTGCATCTCCAACAAGGACATCTTATATCCGTCCTATTATTCCGTAGCATGTCGTTTGTCACACATTGCATCCACCTAGTCACGGTGATATCGCTCAATATCTCGCGGACCATGATTGCCTGCGTGCACAGAGAGAGCAACACAATTATATATCACGGTAGTCGTCGGAAAAGTTTGGCATGACCTTCCCTAATAATTCATGGGAGCATGCGGAGAGTGCGCCAATTTTTTTCCGAAACGGAACTGAATCAACATTTCGGCGAAACATTGGCAACTCAAGATTCACATATACATCAAACTACCATAAGCTTCACATATACATCAAACCACCATAAGCTTCACATATACACTTCACATATACATCAAACCACCACAAGCTTCACATATACATCAAAACCACCGCAAGCTTCACATATACACTTCACATATACATCAAACCACCACAATCTTCACATATACACTTCACATATACATCAAACCCCAAGCTAATAAAGGCAAGTATGGGTTATAAATGGAAGAAAGGAGTTGGGGAGGAGGTCCACTTACTTTAATATGAAACAAAGAAGATTTAAAGCCAAGTATGGATGGATAAATGGAAGAAATAAGGTGGGGAGGAGGAGAAAACCGAATAGATCTAGGGTGAGAAGAGTAGATCTAGTTTGAGAAGTGTGTGGAGTGAATGAGAGGTGGTAGGTGGGGTGGAGTAGATAAGGGCATCTCCAGGTATTTAGTGGCACATTTTGCATCTCAGTGGTGGCGCATCCCAAAATGCGTCACCCCTAAGCTCCTAGGGTTGGCGCATTCCAAATATGCGCCACCCCTAAGAGCTTAGGGGCGGCACATTCTCAATATGCGCCACACATAAGCTCTTAGGGGTGGGGCATTTCCAGAATGCGCCACCTATAAGGTTCTTAGGGGTGGCTCATTTCTCCAAATGCACCATGTATAAGAGGATCCAGGGCTGACCCACTCTTTGGGGTGGCACATTTTAAAAAATGTTCCACCTATAAGAGCTTATAGGTGGCGCATTTTGAACCAGTGCGCCACCCCTTACACATAGTGGCGCATTACATATAAAATGCGCCACTAAGAAGAATTCCATGTATAGACTTTTCTCTATTAGTGCCTCTTCCTTTCTTTGTAGCATAGTTAGCATTGGTTTGCGCCCGTAATCCTGTCAATTGCCCAACTGTGATTTGTTTACCTCGCATAGCAGTTTTGTCGTCTTTTGGGAGAGAGACATCACTAGTGAACATCATGGGACCCCATTCCATATTTCCATCAGTGTTTACACCCTCAATTTACTTCTTGATTTTACTTTCTAGTCGCAATTATCACTACTATTATCTGTTGCGTTGATCCTTTGTAAACGGCAAGGACGAAGAGATTGACAACCTCTCTGTACTCGTTGGGAGCAGATGGTACGAGAGTTGACGGGTATAGTTTGCTTGCTTCCCCGGCAACAGCGCGATAGCTTCTCGCCCCCTCGTTGGTTACCCGAAGTGGAAGGTTGAGATGGAGATAGCATCAATTTCCCTCGGTGAAGATACCAAGGTTTGTCTCCAGTAGGACTCCAACAACTACATGAAGGTGACAACGGCGCCAGCAATTAGGCGGTTGACGTGGACCTGCACACACAACCGATAACTTTGCTCCCAACGAGTTCAGAGAGGTTGTCAATGCCTCCGGCCTTGTTGTTTACAAAGGATCAAACACACGGGATAATAATGATAGTGATAGCAACGGAAAAGTAAATAAAGCAGAAAATAAATAGTGGGTGTAAACAATATTGGAAATATGGACCAGGGTCCCATAATGTTCACTAGTGATGTCTCACCCTCAAAAGACGATAAAATAGCCATGCGAGGTAAACAAATTACAGCTGGGCAATTGCTAGGATTATGTGCGTAAACCAATGCTAACTATGCTACAAAGAAAGGAAGAGGCTCAAAAGCATGGGCGGTACGCCAAGACAAGTAGACTGAAATCCATCTGCATCTACCTACTCATCATCCACCTTGAGATATCTATCCAGAACATCTCGCTGATATTAAGTTGCGAATCCCACCCAAAGTGTAAACTCAAAGCAACAGACAACTGCATTAAAAAACTTTGTGTAAAGTAAACAATCCTTGCACCCGCAAGTACAAGCACCGTTGTTTTCTCCCTTGTGGCAACAACACATCCCCTAGACTCATGTTTCTTTCACTCAAGCTAGTCATCGGGGGGCATGAACCCACAATCATGCATAACGCTCCCTCTTGGAGTCACTACCTACTACTTGGCCAAAGCAATAAACAGCAACGGAGAACATGCAAGAATTACTCAAGAACATAAATATAAAAGAGGAGAATCAAATATATTACTCAAACACAATCTGAACATAGTCTCATAATCCATCGGATCCCAGCAAACTCAGCATAGCAACAACAGAAAGATTACATATGTGCCTCGATCATGTAGGGAAGCTCACGAGGTCTAAACCATGAAGAAAAAAGAGGGGAGGAGAACATCACATAGCTAATGATCATGGGCCCATGGTCCAAGGTAGACTACTCATGGTTCATCCGGGAAGCATCCATGGTGGTGGAGAAGCTCTTGGAGGCGGTTCCTCCCTCCAGCAGGGTGCCCGGAAGAGGTCTCCTGGTGCTCCCGATCTTGGAAGCGCGGCGGCGGCAGAACAGAGGAGAGATCACGAAAAAGGGTTCTATCGCCGAGGGTTTCTCGTCACGGGGAATAAATAGGTGAAGGGGGGCAGCCAGAGGTGGACCAGGGGCCCCAAGCGCCCCCTGGCGCGGCCTAGGGGGTGGCCGCGCCAGGTGGCCGCCTGGGCCACCCCTGGCTCCCCTCTGGCCCCACTAGGGCTCTTCTGGAAGGTTCTCGTACGCTGATTTTTCCTATATTTTTCCCGGAATTTTTCTGGTACTTTAAATAATGGGAAAACCTGAAATACAAAAACAGCAGAAAACAAGAACTGGCACTGGGGTGCACTAAGTTAATAGGTTAGTCCAAATATGATCAAAAGTGTATGAAAGTTCATCAATATCATAGCAATATCACACAAAAGAGGCATGGAGCAAGCAGAAATTATATATACGTTTTGGACGTATCAGGAGCAAAGTTATTTGTTGTTTGCGACTTCGATTTCTTGGCTGCTTGTGTCGTCGGTTGTGCTCGCGGCCGCCACCTGCGCTGGCTTGTTTGTGTCGTCGGCCTCTGCGACTGCTTCGGGCGCCGCTGGCTTTACTTTGATTGATCTCTGGCTGATGCTCTTGAGGAAAACGCCTGGTGGTACTGGTCCTCGAGTCGATCCGATGTTCGCAAGCTCGTCGGCTTCCGTGTTGTTTGCTCAGGAGACGTAGTTGAATTCGCAGCCGTCGAATCCTCCCTCCAGTGTGTTGTAGAGATTCTGGTAGGCCATCATTTTGTCTGCGATTGCGTCACATTCCCTCATCGCATGCTGGACGACGAGGTTGGAATCGCCGTAGATTGAGAGGCCAGTGGCGCCGCAAGTTTTTGCCATGCGCATGCCATGGAGTAGTGCCTCATATTCTGCTTCATTGTTGGAGGCATTGCTGAAGTTGATCTGGAGGATGTATCTGAGCTTCGTTCCTTTGGGGGAGAATAGTACGACGCCTGCTCCGGCTCCTTGTTGTCTTTTGGACCCGTCGAAGAACATCGTCCATGAGTTGGACAGATCTGGGGGGCCGGGTGTTTGGACCTCTGTCCACTCGACCAGGAAGTCTGGGAGTACTTGGACTTTGATTGCTGTTGGGTGCTTGAACTGCAGGTCTTGCGGACTGAGCTCGATGTTCCACTCAGCGACTCGGCCGGTCGCTCCGGGGTTGTTGAGGATGTCCGCAAGTGGTGCACTGCTCACGATTGTGATAGGGTGTTCGTCGATGTAGTGCGATACTTTTCTTGAGGTCATGATGATGGCGAGGAGGAGCTTCTGGTAGTTCGGGTACCATTGTTGGGGCTTTGTGAGGAGCATGCTTAGGTAGTAGATTGGCCTTTGTATGCTCTGGACTTTGCCTTCTTCTGCGCGCTCGACGACGAGCGTCGTGCTGACTACGCTGCTGCGCGCTGCTATGTAGAGGTACAATTTCTCCCGTTCTTTGGGCACCGCCAAGATTGGTGGAGTCGAGAGGGTTTTCTTTAGGTCCGCGAATTCATTGCGGGCTTCCTCGGTCCACTCTAATTTTTCTCCTTTTCTGAGCAGCTGGTAGAATGGTAAGGTCCTTTCTCCCAGCCTGCTGATGAAACGGCTCAATGCTGCGATCTTCCTGTGAGCTGCTGCACGCCTTTGATGTTGGTTGGCTCTTGCATATTGGCGATTGCTTGGACCTTTTCGGGGTTTGCTTCGATTCCTCGGGCGGAAACCATGTACCCGAGTCTTTTTCCGGATGGGACGCCGAACAAGCACTTTTTTGGGTTGAGCTTGATTCTGTACTTGTTGATGGCCGCGAATGTTTCGCGGAGGTCGTCGAGTAGCGTGCTTGCGCTGTAGGTTTTGATGACAATGTCGTCTGCGTAGACCTGGATGTTTCTGCCAATTTGGTCTCTCAAACATGCTTGCATCATTCGTTGGTACGTAGCTCCGGCATTTTTTTAGACCAAAGGGCATTGTTTTGTAGCAGAATACGCCATAGGGGGTGATGAACGAGGTGTGTTCTTCATCTTCTTCCTTCATCCTGATCTTATTGTATCCTGAGTATGCATCGAGGAAGGATAGGAGGTCGCATCCTGCTGTAGAGTCGATTATTTGGTCGATTCTTGGCAGGGGGAATTGGTCTTTCGGGAAGTGCTTGTTGACAGGCCTGTAGTCGACGCACATCCTCAGTATGTCAGTGTCTTTTTTAGGGACCATGACTGGGTTTGCAATCCAGGTTGCTTTCTTCGTCTCCCGGATGAATTGTGCGTCGAGTAGTCGGTTGATTTCTTCTCCGATTTCTCTGCGCTTGGGTTCTGAGAATCATCGCATCGCCTGCTTTACTGGCTTAGTGTTTGTCTTGATACGGAGCGCGTGTTCTGCAAATTCTCGCGGTATTCTGGGCATGTCGGCTGGGCACCAGGCGAAGATTTTCCACTCTTCGCGAAGGAAGGCTATGAGGGCGGCTGCTTGTTCTTCTGGGAGGTGGGCGTATACGCGGACCGTCTTCTGTGGGTCCGTCGGGTGAACTTGGTGGGCGATTGTGTCACTGTCGACGCTGAAATCGCGGCCGAATTCTTTTGACTCGATTCGGCTCGCCAGTGGAAAAATGCTTTTATCCGTCACCATGGCTATTTCTTCGAGTTGTTTTTGGGCTCCAAACGTGTCGGAGACTTTGTGGAAGTCGCGATCGCACTGGTCCGATTTGGTGAAGCTTCCATTGACTGTGATGACTCCTGCGGGTCCTGGCATCTTGAGTTTGAGATATGCATAGTGCGGAACCGCCATGAATTATGAAAACGCTGGTCGCCCGAGTATGGCGTGCTACTGCGACTGCCAGTCGAGCACTTCGAACTCGAGGACTTGTCTTGCAAAGTTGCGCTTGCTGCCGAAGATGGCGTCGAGCTCGATTGTTCCGATGGAGGCGGCTGCTTCGCCTGGAACTACGCCATATATTGTCGTGCCTGACTTCTTCCAAACTGATTGTGTGATCAGCATCTTGTTTAGGGTGCTGGTGAAGATTATGTTTAGGCTGCTGCCTCCGTCCATGAAGACTCTATGCATGTTGTAGCCTCCGATCTGGGCGTCAAGGACCAGGGGTGCATGCCCCGGCCTTGGGACTGCAGGTGGGCGGTCGCTTTGAGAGAAGCTGATGTTGGTCTCTGCGCCACACAGTTGGTAGATTTCTGCTGTCTTTAGGCCCTCGACTGCTCGGGTTTGCAGGGTGTAAGCGTCCTGCTTTGCTTTTGAGGGTTTTCCTTCTTGGATCATGCAGACTCGTCCATGGGACGTAGGGTATTGCCTTTCTGTACTTGGTGCCGGTGACTGCGCGTTTCTTCGGATGCGCTTGGCTTCATGTTGCTTTTCCTCCTTGAGGCTGTTGGAGAGTTCGGTGAATAGGCGACAATCTCCTAGGGTGTGCCTTGCTCTGAGGCGTCCCCACCCATCTTCGAAACAGTGGATCGTGCAAGGTCCTTCCAATTGCTCTCTGGCTGTGAGCTTATTGGAGCCAGCGTGCCTTCTTCTCCTTGAGTCTTGGAAAATCTACGAGTGATCTTCTGAACGGTCGTGGAATCTTGGGTCGAGCTCTATCCCATCACTGAGCGACTGGTTCCGGATGAAGTTGGAGAATTCATCTGGCCTTCGATTTGGGTCGTAGTACTCACCGGTCTGGGTTTCGGAGTCGCTGTCTTGTCGCGCGGCGGTAGTTTGGGTGGCGGCGGGTCGTCGAGTGGCTGGCGAATCTTCTGTCACGCGTTGCGACTCTTCGAGTGGGATTCCCACGTAGAGTCCTCGCGCTTGCTTTCTGGGTCGTCAAGTTCTTTTCCGTCGGTGGTGGATCTGGCAGTTGTCGAGATGTTGGGCTTGATTCGGCTGTAGACTAAGTGGTCTTGGTGGGGTGATGAAGATGCTTGTGGTGAACTTGAACTCATCGAGCGGGTTAGATCTGGATCTAGCCCTCGAGTCGTGATTTGCTGACGATGGGACCGCCGAGATCGTGATTCCAACCTGTGTAGTTCCCACAGACGGCGCCAATTGACGAGGATCATCCTCGGCAAATCCTATGGTCAGGGACCCTGGGTTTATCATAGAGAAGGAACAGGTTGGACGATACTCGTCGGCTAACAGGAGAAGCACTTCCTTCTTGATATTACTGCGTGAGGAGGCGATTACAAGGGAGGCCAAGGCGAGTTCTCGCAAGACCAGGAGAGTAAATTGGATATTGGCCATTGAGACGTCTCCCCTCCCAGCCTTTATATACTAGGGTATTTGGATCAGGAACACCATCATGGTGATTGGCATAGTTCCGAACGCTTGATCTACATAAACCATATTTTGATATGAGCATCATGATCAAAGCAAAGTAAGCTAAGAGCTCAGTGTAGTAAAAACATGTTGAACGATAGTGCCCTATCTTTAAATACTTCATAAAGTATGAAGGGGGTACATTAAGATAAGCAGGATTGAGACGAGCCTAAAAGCGTTAAGCTCCGTGACGAAGTCTATACCACGAGCAAGCATGAAGACCAAAGTGCCATTGGTCTGAGTAAACCATGCAACTAGATTATTGTCTCTAGTGCAAGTGGGAGACTGTTGGAATTATGCCCTAGAGGCAATAATAATTGTATTATTATAATTCCAGGTTCATTGTTAATGTTTATATGCCTGTGCTATAACTGCAATGGCTTATGCGGAGGTTTGCCAAGTAGCATGTTAACTGCCTCCGGAGGAAAACCCATATGTAGGTGTGGAGTATAAACATCAAGTGTTCTTAGTCTGCCTCTAGGACTAACCCGTGTGTTATGGATGACATGTTTTCCTGTTCATAGGGCATTGGAAATGCCGGTAACACATGGGAGCACATTGTTGCCAGAACAAGGGTGCTGAACCGACCCAATTGTATGATTTACTTTGAAATTGCATCGTTTCCATGTTATAAGTAAAATCATCTAAGTTAATATGCATGTGCCCTTCATGACCATAAGAATGTTTCGTAACTTCATACCGGAGGGTGGGTTTTGACACTGTCCCAACACCACCCGTAACAGGTGTGGCAATAACGGCTTTGATCACTCACACCCGAAAGTGTGTCAAGGGACTTAACGATTCGAGTTGGGAATTTTCTCCTCTAACGATGGAGAGATACTTCTATGGGCCCTCTCGGTATTACGACATCCAACATCGTCTGGCCAGACACTGTGAATTGATCACAAGGGATACCGGAATACTAAACGAGAAAATGGAACAAAACGAGAAGGAGGATGACTTGGTATAATGGTTAATCATGCGGATACCTAATAGATCTCACCTCAGGTTTTGTATAGTATCGTGAAGCAAATAGGACTGGCATGTTAAGCTTGTGGTTCACTCGAATTTATATTCGTGTAGATACGGGAACAGTTATGGGTGTCCATGGCTCCGCTATCGGTTATTGTTCCGCGGGAAAGTCAGTTTCCGGTTCATGTCCGTATCCTACCGAACCTATGGGGACACACACTTAAAGGTAGATGATCTGTAGAGTACTAGAGTGATAGTAGCATGTATTTATCACACCGCGAAAGTCTCGGAGTGATTGGGTTATGATCGATGAGGAAACCGGAACCGTTTCGGGACCCGGTAAGGTACCGGGAAGAATTTTAAGAAAACCGGGTAAAACCGGAGGGCCGGAAAAGTTCCGAGTTGGTCTAGATATATTTAATATTCATTTATTATGTATTTAAAAAGGTTTTGAAATTAAATTAATGAATTTAATATCAATGGGCTCCCTCTCACTTGGAAGGCCCAAGTGGGGAGGGAGCACATGGGCCAAGGGAGCCCAAGAGGGGAGGGCGCATTGGGGGAGCTTCCAGGAAGCTTCCCCCTCCCCCCTTGCTCAACCTGTAAGGCCCCTGATGCGGTACTAACTCTAACTAGTCGCTTTCGCGTCCGGTCGGAGTTAGAAGCGCATCAAACGCCACCGGCGCACGACAATCGCACTCGTGTCGCTGCCGGATTCTCGACAACAGGTATATAAGCATAACTCTAAGAAAGGGAAAATACATATAGAAGATATAATAGAGCAGGGCATACAACGCCACTGTCTAATAATATAACATCACATGAGTACATCTCATCAATACATCAATACATCAAGCGGAAGCATAGTCGGGACCGAGTACGGTCAAGAACCAAATTGCCCTAGAGAGGGCTGCACAAAATATCCACCCACGGGAACGTCTGGGCCCAACTAAAGGATCCTACTGGTCGGTGTAGTCGTACTCGTCGTCATCCTCCGGGGGCACCTCCACGAAGTATCGTCCAGTGCTGGGGTCGAGGTAGTAGTCCACTGCAGCGGCCGATCAGGCAAAGCGGTAAAGACGGAAAAGTAAACGGGGGTGAGAACATGTCATTACGGAATAACTAACGCTACAGGTAAGGTAAAGATATAGACAGTTTGCAGCCGTACTAGCATATATGGTGGCTACACGTTCTATCAGAATAGAGGTGAGATCCAAGAATTTACGTTGACAACGTGTCATAGGTCGGCTATTCACCTACTTACGCAAACATAACACAACATAGTTTCTCTCTCGGTCCCCCTGGACGAAGAAAGACAACCAAGGCACGCACACGGTTTGTCAAAATTTTATAGCATGATTAACATTGATGTTATCCTATGAACAAGGAGTAGGTCTCAAGTAGTCCATAACCGCGGACACGGCTTTTCGAAAAGATTTACCCTGCAGGGGTGTACCAACTGTCCATTATAGACGTCGCATGTACGCCCGGTTTCCACTTGGCTAGGTAAGCGCCTGGAACTCCGGAACGTCAGAGTCCCTCTAACTAACAATGCACATATCCGGGTGGCCCCCGGTGAGTCGACACCCAACCCAAAAGCTGGCCACGCTCTCGAATCGGACTCTACCGTATGACTCCAGGTTTGGATTACCGGTTAGTTCTCTTATGAGACCGGGTCCTCAGCCGGTCTATTTGGGCCAGCCAAGAAACTATGTCCTCCTGGCCCTGGTTTGGTTTGGAAACAACTGGGGATCCAACCAGCACACACACATTGCAAATGTAAAACAGCTCGGGCCACCACTAGAATGTACGAGGCTAGGTAGGTAAGACAAGGGGGCCCCATAAAACCCCACACACGATTAGGCACGCTCGTCAAGAAACACAATACCCGGAACTCGGGTCCTAGGTGACTCAAATGGAACAAAGCACCAGACGGGAGTAGTCCAGCCTTCCACCTTTCGTCGAATATAATTTAACATCATTTAACAATAATAAATATCAACCAACTTCTTGTATAACATGATATCCCAACCATAAATGTATAGGGTAAGCAGCAAGTTTTCTATCCATACTAAGCAATGGCTGAGCAGCGGTAACTTAGCAGAACAATGGGTTGCTGGGATGTGGGGACCATGGCCGTATGGGTTTAAACATGGCATATAATGTAGATAGGATCAAGCAATAACGTTCTAGATCTACAGCTAGGCATGAGCAGAAAGTTATAAAGTAATGACACAGATCTCCCCCTTGCCTGGTAAGGTAGTCGAAGCAGCACTCACGGTACCCTCGGGCTCGGTGTCGGACAGCTCCACGTAAGTCTCCTCGGCGGTCTCAGGTGCTAACGTAAGGTACCGGCAGGAAAAGGCACACAAGTAAGCAACTGAAGCAACTCAAACAAGGATGGCATGTTCAAGTTTTATTTACATGATATGACCCTGTCTAGTCAAGTTTAAATGAAGGTGATGACGACAAGTCATCACTTTCATATGCATTTTATTTACATTGTAATGGCTTTGGTCTGAGCCTTAACTTAGGTGTAAATAGCATGATAGCATGACATGATCAACAAGCATTACAAGAATTTAAATAACATGAAAGTAAATCAATGATTCCGGAGACGGAGTAGCGTCGGTGAAATTGACACACAGGAAGGAGCAACAAGGTTGAGGCCAGCCACTGGGCATATGACAATATGCTAGGGGCTGACTTGAAGAAAGAAGATGACTTGGAACAGTCTTGAAAAGATCAGATGAACAACATTTCAGATGCACTGAAGCTGAAATGTTGCAGACAGACAGATCAGAAAAATTCTGAACCAGGTGAGCACACCTTGTCTCAAAAGTTGCACAACACATCATGAAAACATCACTACTGAACTCCTTGCAGGAAAGCACCCCAAAAACATATATGACATGTCTCAGTTTGAATTTGCAAGGGCAGTTGCAAATTCAGCTGATGTTCAGGGGGCTGAGTGCAAAATTGCACCTCATGAATTTTGAAAAGGTTCAGATGAACAAATCATCATCACCATGCAATTACTTGTGTAAAACTACCCCCATTTCATATATGGCATGGGCCACTTTGATATTGAACAAACTTTGCAAAAATCAAGAATTTACAGGGGGCATTTCATAAAATTGACCAAGGTCCAAATTATGGAGGGGCCAATTGCAAAAGTGCACCTCACCATGATGATCAGTAGTTCAAACTACCCCAATTTTATATATGGCATGCCCCTGTTTGACAACTTGGACAAATTCAGATTTGAATTTGAAATTCAAATTCAAATTGAATTTAAATCAGAAAAGAAATAAAACAGAAAAAGAGAAAAAAAAAGTAAAGAGGGCTTGGCCACTTGGGCTGCCTCCTTCGGTGCCTTACTGGGCTGGCTCAGCAGCCCCCGTGGGCCGAGCGACCCCCACGCGGCCAGGCAAAAACAAAAAAAGAACCGAGGGGGAGCTAGCGCCCGGCGGGGTTCGAACCCACAACCTCCCCCTCGCAGATCAACTCGCACGCCACTCCGCTACCGCTCGACTCGTGTCCAAAGGGGGCTCGCAAACAAGTTAAAGAGACCAAGTGCCTCTGAAGCTGTTCACTGAAGCCGCAACTGCAGCTCTGTCAGGCTCGCGCGGCAGCAACTTCCGGCGACCCTCACATCTGCTACGGGCATGCATTCGCTCCACTGACGCCGGGGTTCTCTAGACGGGACATCCAGGAGTCCAAATCACCATGGCATCGGATCGTGGGCTCTACGGCGGCAACGCTAGGCTCGTCGGAAAAGGGGGCGGCGCAACTGCTCAGAAACTGAAAAAGGCGTCGACTTTGGAGACGTGCACGGCCCCCGGCGACGCTGCGCACGCACTGGCCGCACGCAGAGCGCGCGGGGTGCAGCTCCTGCTCGACGGCGACGCGGATTGGGACACGGCGTCCGCACGCGGGCACGGCACTCACGCACGCGGAGGCGTTCTGCTACGGCGATTCTAACCACTAGCGAGGAGGAAAACGAGGCGGAAGGACATGGATCCTCACATCGGGGAGGTCGGAGACGAGCTCGGCGTCCGGGGAGAGGAAGGAGTCGAACTGCGGTGTCGGGGACGGAGGCGGTCCGCGGAAGCAGAGGAGGAAGAAGCGGGCCGCCTTGCTCCTTCGCGGATCCACGGGTCGGAGAGGACGAAGATGATGCTGGAGGCGCGCAGCACGAACTCCTGAACGAAGACGGCGTCGGAGCTCGGCGAATTCACCGGAACCACCCGGCGGCCATTGAAGAACAGGGGAGCTCCGAAATCGTCATGGCGGCGGCGGCGGGAGAAGGGGGCGAAGGGAATGGATCCTAGGGTTTCCTGGGGCTCCTCCCGCGACGCTTAAAAGGAGGGGAGCGCCTCTCCCTGGAGCTGGGGCTCCACTGCCGCCGTGGCAGCGCTCTGTGAGAGAGAGGAGGGGGAAAAGGAGGGCGCCGCACTGGAAAGAGGAAGAAGACAGGGGCGTACCCCTTCGTCCAGCGCGGGCCGAGGGGAAAACGGCCCAGGTGGGCCTGGCCTGGGAGAAGAAAAGAAGGAGCCCAGCTCCTGATTTCCCTTTCTTTTCTTTTTCCATGGCAAGAAAACAGCAGGAAAATAAAAGGAAAAGAAAAAGATAGGGGAAAATAAAAATATCCCAAATATTTTTAAAATCCCCTAAAAAGGATGCTTGATCACCCAAAATTGATTTGATCTCCAAAAGCAAAACAGTACCCTTTTCCATTTAAAATTAAATAGAAAAGGACTTTGAAGAGTTTTTGAGAGAAAAATAGAAGGTTCAAAATTCCATGAGCTTGAAATTCCTAATCCTTGCATTTTTCTAGATTTTTCAAAATTGGTTTGGCCAATTTTGGCAACAACAAAAATGTGGCCCTGTTTTGAATTCAAAACACTTTGAACTAGGGCTACTGTTTTTGGTGGTGGCAAAAATGCTTTGAGGGTTTTAAAACCCTTGAAATAGCAAATGAAATGGTTAGGCCAAGTTTGGGGTCAAGTGAAGTGAGCATGTGACAAGGAAAATTCCAACAATACCCTTCTTGAGCCACTTTGAATGTAAAGGAAAAACAACTCAACATGACTCCACCCTCAAGCCAATTAAAATCACCACATGAAATGACCTACACATCCACCATGCCAAGTTACAAGTCCAACAGAGAAAGTAAATTACATGGTTTTTGCAGCTTATTACATGTGGGCTGTTACACAACCCTAGGGAGGGGAACCCTAGGGCGCAGCCCCTAGTGCTGCCCCTCCTCCAAGATGGCTCCCCTCCCCCTCCACTTATAAATACAGGAGGTGGGGGCACCCCTTCAACACACAATAGAAGTTGTTCTCTCCCCCGAAGGGCTGCCCCCTCTCTCTCCCTCTCATTAGATCCAATCTCCTCCACCCCGAAGGGCTTCTCCTCCCTCCTCTCTACTCCGGTGGCGCCGAGCTCTGGACGGCGGAGCCCTGCCGGATCATCTACACTGTACGTGTGGATCAACCGTAGAGAGATCGTGTGTTCGATCTTTGTTCGAGGGACTCCACGGTGATTAGATCTGTTTGTGGGAGTGTTCATCTTCACGCTTCTCCGACTCTCCATCAACATCTTCCACTGCGAGAGAAGTGCATCCGTTGAACGGTTGCAAGACGGTAACAAGATCAATAACCTTGTCTGCATCTTCCTAGATCCGTTCTTGGGTTTGGTTTTGTAGTGCCGATTTTTTTTGTTTTCTACTCCGATTCCCAAGAGCGGTATCATGGGCTAGTCTAGTGCTAGATGCAGGTTCGATCTAGAGTTCATAAGTGATGAACGGGCATTGCACAAAATTTCCATTGTGCGCGGTTTTTTGATAATGGATCTAAACTGAATCTTCTAGTTGCTTCCCCTCTAATTGCACAAGTTGATCCCTCCTGCATTGCTTGATTTTGTTACAAACATCTTGCCCCTCGGGGTCCTTCTATGTTGCTCCTGAGTATGCTGGTCACGCGAAGATGATTTGGGTCTTGCTTTTGGTGTGGAGAAATTGTGTAACAAAAGGGGCGTGTTAGATTGTTGATCTAGCACGGGGATCACGCATATTGACGATTGTTCAGTATGGGTCATGAGATTAAATTGTAGTCTCATGGTTCATACGCCCCGAGTGTTAATCTAGCAACTTAAAGATTGTGCTTTATGTGGTTACGTAGCTAGCAAAACGTTTTGCCTTGCAAACCCTACCAGCCACGTAAAAGATGCAAAGAACGAGTAGAAGAACGTCTAACTTGTTTTTGCAGGAACATGTGATGTGGTATAGTCTTCGTCATGATAAAATTTGTATGAGATGATTATACTTTGTACATGTTAAATTTTCATGACTTGCACGTCATGGTACGGCATGATGGATGGAGCCATATGATTGTCATTTATTCGGCCTGCGTGCCAAATTTCATGTAATTTTATTTTAGTAGAATAGATGCTAGCAATAGTTGTAGTATCTACATGAAGATGATGATCATACGTCATGGTGCTTGACGACATGTCGTGCGTGGAGGTGATGCTATCTGCCAAAAGAAGATGAAGAAAGAAAAGCATGGTGCTTGGAGTTTATTGAAGAAAAGGGCTATACCATATCACATACATTAAACTGCTTGTGATGTTAATCCTTTTCAGTGCCTGTTTTGATTGCGCACTAGTCGTAATTTTAATAGGATGATCTCTCTTAAAATATCAAGAAGTTCGTGCTCTCCCAACCGTGCAACCGTCTGTAATAAACGCCACCCGAGGTGCATCGTGTAACACGAGTACCAACAGAAAGGTAACAAAGAGGAGGGTGGATTGAGTTGTATCCACAGCAATAGCGCTTGGTTGTCTTGACGTTCTAGCTTATCAGATCTGAGATCGGAGCACAAGTGTCGAAAGACTAATACAAGAGTCATAAGTCGGTTATGATTGGTTTAGTTAGACCTACTGAGTTGATCATCTCCATGGCTGAGTGTTACACCGGTGGCAGGTGTATTGATCCGGATCTTGATTACCCTAAGATCAATTTTGAGAGATATTGGTTTTAGTGGGAGCATTAGATTAAACTTGTTAAGATTAATGCAATTAATTTTGAACCATGTCTAAATCAATCTGTTTATATCGTTGTAGAGAGATGGCCCGCAACAACAATGCTTTTAGCTTAGGACCGATGCTTGAAAAAGAGAAGCTTGCTGCAAATGGGGGCAACTATGCGGACTGTATCCGTAATCTTGGGTTTTTCCTCAAAGTTGCTAAGAAGGACTATGTTCTCAAAGAAGCTCTCCCAGCCGCTCCCGCTGAGGATGCATCGCAGGACAATAAGAACGTCTATGCGACTAAAGTGGATGACCACACCGCAGTACAATGCTTGATGCTTACGTGCATGGATACAGAGCTCCAGAAACATTTTGATAACTTCTCCGTTGTGGACATGGTGACACAACTGAATGCTCCGTATCGGAAGCAGGCTAGGAATGAACGTTACGAGATAACAAAGCAGCTTTGGGAATGCAAGATGGCAGAAGGTAGCTCCCTAAGCGAGCACGTGATCAAACTTGTTGGTTACGCACAGAGGTTGAATGCTCTGGGATTTGCGATCCCTACGACACTCGGCACTGACATTCTCCTTGCATCACTCCCTCTGTCTTACAACGGCTTTATCATGAATTACAACATGAATGGGCTTGACAAGACCACAGACGAATTGTTCGCTATGCTTAAGACTGCGGAAGTATCTGTGCAGAAGGATCCAAGCCACTTGTTGGTTGTGATGAACATGTTGGGATACGGGGCAGAAAACACAAATTTTTCATACCTACGGTACCCGAACCCAAGATCTATGCTATGGCGATGTAAAGTAACGGAGGGAATCGGTGTTCATACCTTTGAAGACCGAAAGAGGGAAACTTTCTTGAGAACGTGGCTGGCGTAGACTCGGAACTACGACCTCCCTGTCGTGTAGAAGACCACCACCGGCGTGGATGACTCCCGGTAAACCTCCAACGACGAAGTAGCACCACAGGTGTAGTGCCTCGAAGAGATTATACACGTACGGTACAATCGATGTTCCTCCTAGGCCCCGAACCAGGCGAGCAGCGGAAGAAAGACGGCTACAGATCCCGACTCCAGCAGAACGACGGCCTGCCTTATGGTGGAGAACTCCAATCCAGGTGCAGACTCCAAACAAGGGGAGTCCACTTCCGGGAAGGAGAAGGAGGAAGAAGGAGATATTGATGTGTTGGAAAAAGGGGGGTCTACCCCTCCTTATATAGGCCAAGGGGGGTGTTATCCTCCTCCCCTCCCCCATGTGGGACTAAACTCCCAAGGGGGGGGGGAGTGCGCCGGCCAAGGGTGGTGGTGGGCCCCACCCTTGGCGCCAAGCCCAAGGGGGGAGACCCCCTCCTCCCTTAATGGGCCCCATGGGCCCATTTAGCCTTTTCCAATTTTTTTAATTTATTTAATATGTTTTAAATATTTAATTCAGATAATTAAATAATAAAACATTATTAAAACAATTAAACTTTATTTTGAACTATTCAAAATGTCCGAAAACCATTCCGTCCTCCTCAGGAACTATTCCCGTGATTCCTCCTATTTCACCGATTGATCCCGTAACTTTCCAATGCATCGATTGCCCTTAAGTGTAACACCCTAACTGTCCGGGAAACAACAGACATGGTCGAGACTCTTCTCATTGACCAATTACTAGTCAGTTGGACCTGGTTACAATCCTTGACAGCCCCTGCGCTTCCATCGAATGAACTTCGATCGCTTTTGGAAACCGTTGACGATACGACGTAATCCCTTTGTGCTGCGGTACTTTGTTTGTCCGAGGTTTGATCGTCGGTATCCTACATACCGTGTTCACATCTCGTTCACAACAAACAACTTCTCTCGTCCATGATCATTGCATCTCTTGTGACCTAGTCACGTCCTTGCAAGGTGTTGATGCAATATCACCGAGTGGGCCCAGAGTACCTGTCCTGTCACAAGGACTTACAAATCCCGCTCTGATATATTAACATACTCATCAACCATCTATTTCGGAATACCCAAAGTGCACCGTTATAGCCATCATATTTCAGTCAGGCGGTGGGATACAAATCAAAGTCTCCTCATAGATGACAATTACGTATGATCATTACGGTCTAAGGACTAAGCCATACGTTACAAAGTCATAGCAACGCTGAACTATGTGACTCGATCACATTGAAATACTTTAGGTGGGTGTACGTCCATCACATCATTCCCCTTAACGATATGACCTCATTCTCAATGGACTTAAGTGTCGCCATGATCAGGAAAGCTTGATCAATCAATTGCCCAATGAGATAGTTTACCCGAGTTAAACTACAGACCATGTTTTATACTACACCTGTATTAGTATTTCCAAGTAATACAGTTATAGCACAGTATAAAACGTATTATGAACAAAACGGATATGTGACAAATATCTTTATTAATTTGTCTCTAGGGCACATATCCAACAGTCTCCCACTTGCACTAGAGTACAAATTACACTAGTTTACATCAGGTATGTATCTAACACCAATGGTCTCTCGGTGTTCTTCAAACTTGCCCTGTGGAAGAGGTTTAGTCATCGGGTCTGCTGCGTTCAGACCCGTATGTATCTTGTGAATCCTAGTGTGTCCATCCCTGACGTAGTCTCGCGTCACATGGAACTTTCGGAGGATGTGATTGGCTGTAGAGTGAGTTCTTGGCTCCTTCGCGTTAGCAATGGCACCCGTGTTGTCGCAGAAGATTACCACGGGGTCAGTGCAGCTGGGAAAGACGCCAAGCTCGATCACGAACTTCTTCAGCCATAGCGCCTCGTTTGACGCTTCGCAAGCGGCAATATACTCCGACTCCATTGTAGATTGGGCGACGATTGACTGTTTGCCGCTCCTCCAGCTAATTGCGCCACCGTTCAACATGAAAACATATCCCGTTTGGGATTTCGAGTCATCTAGATATGAGCCGAGGCTTGCGTGAACGTAACCCTTTACGGTGAGATCCTCATAAACTCATCCATAAACGAGAAAGAGATCCTTGGTTCTTCTCAAGTACTTAAGGATGTTCTTTACTTCTGTCCAGTGAGCCATTCCCGGGTTACTCTGGTAGCGATTAGTCATACTAATGGCCAGCGCTAAATCCGGTCTGGTACATAACATAACATACATGAGAGAACCTATGGCTGAGGCATAGGGCTTTGTGCACATCTCCTCCTTCTCTTTTGCTGTGGTTGGGCATTGAGTCGCGCTTAATTTGACACCTTTTATAACTGGCAAGAGGCCTCTCTTGGAGTTACCCATACTGAACCTTTTCAATATGTTGTCAATATAAGTGCTCTGACTCAAGGCCAACCGTCGATTAGGGGTATCTCTATAGATCTTAATCCCAAATATGTACGCAGCTTCACCTAGGTCCTTCATGGAAAATTGTCCATTCAAATATTCCTTCACTTCCTCTAAGAATTTCTTATCGTTCCCTATTAGTAATATGTCATCTACATATAACACAAGGAATGCTAAAGAGCTCCCACTCAGTTTCTTATAGACGCGGAACTCTTCGACGTTTTGGACAAATCCAAAAGCTTTAATGACCTCATCAAATCGATGATTCCAGCTCCGAGATGCTTGCTTCAACCCATAGATGGACCGTTGAAGCTTGCACACCTTACCAGCGTTCCTTGGATCGACAAACCCCTCTGGTTGCATCATATACAACTCTTCCTCAATGTTGCCATTTAGGAATGCAGTTTTCACATCCATCTGCCATATCTCGTAATCATGATATGCAGCTTTTCTAGTAGGATCCGAATAGACTTTATCATCGCTACAGAAGAGAACGTCTCCTCGTAGTCAACTCCTTGAATTTGTCGGAACCCCTTCGCGACAAGTCGAGCTTTGTAGACAGATACGTTTACGTCTGCGTCAGTCTTTTTCTTGAAAATACATTTATTCTCGACGGCCTTGCGGTCCTCGGGAATATCCACCAAAGTCCATACTTTGTTGGTGTACATGGAGTCTATTTCGGATTTCATGGCTTCAAGCCATTTCTCGGACTCGGGTCCCTCCATTGCTTCTTTGTAACTTGTAGGTTCATCCGACTCATCAGCCAAGATTGCATTCACAAGCTGTCCGTAAAACTCAGTAGGTTGACGGACTCTTGATGACCTACGGGGCATAAAAGGTTCCTCTTCATTCTCATCATGATCATCATCAATGTCATGATCGTTATGAATGTCGTTCTGGCCATTCTCTTCAGCTCCCACTGTGGAAGATGGTTCCAGAACAATTTCCGTAGCCGTTTCTTCCAATTGGAGTGATTGGTCAGTCACTTCATCGAGGTCTATTTTCCTCCCACTCAACTCTTTCAAGAGAAACTCCTTCTCAAGAAAGTGTCCTGTCTTGGCAACAAATGTTTTGTTGTCAGACTTGTTGTAGAAGGTGTATCCACAAGTTTCCTTGGGATAGCCCACAAAGATGCACTTATCCGCCTTGGATTCAAGTTTTTCAGGCTATAGTTTCCTAACATAAGCCTCACAACCCCAAATCTTCAGGTGAGACAACTTAGGTTTCGTGCCATGCCATTCTTCAAATGGTGTTGTCTTTACGGATTTGGATGGTGCCCTATTAAGAATATGAGCGACAGTTTCTAATGCATACCCCTAGAATGACACAGGCAAATCAGTATGAGACATCATCGATCGTAAGCTGTCCAATAGGGTTCGATTACGTCGCTCAGCCACACCGTTTCTCTGAGGTGTGCCTGCCGGCGTAAGCTGTGGTACTATGCCACAAGACTTCAGATGATTGCCAAACTTGTGACTCAAATACTCGCCACCTCGATCCGATCGAAGGTGCTTGATTTTCTTTCCGAGTTGATTTTTGACCTCATTCTGAAATTCCTTGAACTTTTCAAAGGTTTCAGACTTGTGCTTCATCAAGTAAATATACCCATATCTACTCAAGTCATCAGTAAAGGTCACGAAGTAACGAAGACCATTGCGAGTGGGGACGTTCATGGATCCACATACATCCGTGTGTATGATCCCCAATAAGTCATCCGCACGCTCCATTATTCCATTGAATGGAGTCCTTGTCATTTTGCCCATGAGGCATGGTTCACATGTATCAAGGGATCCAAAATCCAATGACTCAAGAAGTCCATCCTTATGGAGCTTCTCCATGCGCTTGATACCAATATGACCAAGTCGGCAATGCCACATCTTCATGTGATTTTCATCATTCTTCAATCTTTTGGCCTCAATATTGTTAATGTGACACACGTCACCATCGAGATCAAGTACGAATAAACCATGCGACTCCGGTGCGTGAACATAAAACATTTCATCCTTATAAATTGAACAACCAATTGTATCAGACTTAAAAGAATAGCGGTCTCGCTTCAAGCAAGAGCCACTAACGATGTTCACACTCAACGCGGGTACATAGTAGGAATTTTTCAGAACTAAAACCAATCCCGAAGGGAGACTAAGATGCTTCGTGCCGACCGCCAAGACTTCAATTTGACAGCCATTCCCCACGCGCATCGTCACTTCATCTTTGAGCAAGCGTCTCCTATTCCTTAGTCCCTAAATGCAATTAGAAATATGAGCGACAGATCCTGTATCAAATATCCATGATGTGTTCCCGGCGCTTGTCAAGAGAAGATCAACAATATGTATATCAAATATACCTTCGTCTCTCTTGGCGACCTTGCCAGCCTTCTTGTCCTTTAGGTACTTGGGGCAGTTGCGTTTCCAGTGACCTTCACCCTTGCAGTAGAAGCACTCCACTCCGGGTTTAGGCTTGGGTGCCTTGGGAGGAGCGGCAACTGACTTGCCATCCCTCTTGGGGCCACCTCTCTTGGCCTTCTCCCACCTGCTTGACTTCTTGAAGTCAGTGGTCTTGTTGACCATGAAGACGGTGTGCTCCTTCTTGATCTCAACCTCGGCGCTCTTCAGCATGGCGAACAACTCAGAAGGGGTTTTGGTCATCCCCTGCATGTTGTAGTTCAGCACAAAGCCTTTGTAGCTAGGGGGAAGCGACTGCACCACCCTATCAACAGCAAGTTCGTCTGGAATCTGGCATTCCAGAGCATTCAAGCGCTGAACGTAGCCAGACATTTTGACTACGTGCTGATGGCTTCTCGCCCCTTCGTTGGTTTCCCCAAGTGTAAGGTTGAGATGTAGTGCAGCAGCAGTTTTCCCTCGGTGAAGATACCAAGGTTTGTCTCCAGCAGGACTCCAGAGATGATAAGTAGGTGTCAGCGACGCAACTGACGCGGACCTGCACACAGACACAGATAACTTTGTTCCCAACGAAGTTCAGAGAGGTTGTCAATCTCTCCGGTCTTGTTGTTTACAAAGGATAAAACGCAAGGGATAATGATAGAAAATAAAAGCGGTAAAGTAAATGTAGCGTGGAAACAGTGATAAGGATATGGACCGGGATACGTGATGTTCGCTAGTGATGTCTCTCTCCCAAAAGACGATAAAATTGCTATGCGAGGTAAACAAATTACAGAAAGGCAATTGACAGGATTATGAACGCACCGCAATGCTAACTATGCTACAAAAGAAAGGAAGAGGTTCAAAAGCACGGGCAGTACGCCAAAGTAAGTAGACCGAAATCCATCTACATCTACTACTAATCATCCACCTTGAGATATCTATCCAGAACATCTCGCTGGTATTAAGTTGCGAGCCCCACCCAAAGTGTAAACCCAAAGCAACGAACAACTGCATTAAAAAGAACTCTGCGTAAAGTAAACAATCCTTGTAACCATGGTTACAAGCACCGTTGTTTTCCCCCTTGTGGCAAAAACACATCCCCTAGACTCATGTTTCTGTCACTCAAGCATGTCATCGGGGAGGCATGAACCCACAATCTAGCACAACGCTCCCTCTTGGAGTCACTACCTACTACTTGGCCAAAGCAATAAACAGCAACGGAGAACATGCAAGAATTACTTAGGAAAAAAAATATAAAAGATAGAAACCAAATATATTACTCTATCACAATCTGAACATAATCTCATAATCCATCAGATCCGATCAAACTCAACATAGCAATTGCAGAAATATTACAAAGGTGCCTCGATCATGTAGGGCAGCTCACGAGGTCTAAACAATGAAGATCAAAGAGGGGAGCAGAACATCACATAGCTACTGATCACGGACCCATGGTCCAAGGAAGACCACTCACGGGACATCCGGGGAGCATCCATGGTGGAGAGGAGACTCCCGGAGGTCAATCCTCCCTCCGGCAGGGTGCCGGGAAGAGGTCTTCTGGTGCTCCCGATCTTGGAAGCGCGGCGGCGGCGGAACAGAGGCGAGTTCGCGGAATAGGGTTCTGCTTCTGGAGTTTTCCCGTGATGGGGGATAAATAGGCGAAAGGGGGCAGCCAGAGGTGGGCCAGGGGCCCCAGGCGCCCCCCTGGCGTGGCCAGGGTGTAGGGGTTCGGGGCAGAAAACACAAATTTTTCCTTGACCTACGATACCCAATCCCAAGACCTATGCTATGCTGATGCAAGTAACGGACATAAAAAGATCACATACCAGTATGTAGTCCGTTAAGCGGGAAACGTTCCCGCATGAACGTGGTTGGTGTAGTCGTACCGGCAATCCCCGATGCCGCGCAGATCCACGATGACTCCTGTAGCCACCCGATCCTTGCAGACCGATGACGGGATTACGTCCCCGTCGGAACGTTGCTGATGAAGACCTCGTGATACGGCCACGACGATGAAGTAGCACCACAAGTGTAGTGCCTCGCGGGATTATACACATACAGTATACCCGACGTCCCTCCGGGCTCCGAACCAGTAGAGCAGCGGAAAGAAGATGGATTCGGATCCCGATTCCAGCAGCACGACGGCGTGCGTATAGTGGAGAAATCCCCAACCAAGTATAGACTCCAAACAAGGGGAGTCCACTCGAGGAAGGAGAAAGGAGGGAGAGAGATGAGAAACTTTTCTCAAAAAATTCATGATTAAAAGGGCACCCCTACACCTCCTTATATAGGCCAAGGAGGGGTGACACCCCCCTCCCCTTCCGGGGTGGGACTAATCCCAAGGGAGGGGGGTGGCGCACCAATAAGGGGGGTGGGCCCCCTTATGGCGCCATGGCCCATGGGGGAGGACTCCCTCTCCCCCTAATGGGCCCTATGAGGCCCATATGCCTTTTAATTCATTTTAATTATATTTAAATACATTTTAATATTTAATTTAGATAATTAAATAATAAAACATATATTAAACATTATTAAATATATTTTGAACCTTTCAAAATACCCAGAACAACTTCCGGCCTTCATCGGAACAATTCCGGCCATCACCGGAACAATTCCGGTGTTCTCTCCGATTTCTCCGATGATCCCGAATCAATCCTTACTGCGTCGAGTACCCTTAAGTGTAACACCCTACGGTCCGGGAAACAGCAGACATGATCGAGACAATTCTCATTGATCAATGACTAATCAATTGGACCTGGTTACAATCCTTGATAGCCCCTGCGCTTCCATCGAATGAACTTCAATCGCTGTTGGATCCGTTAACCGTGTGCCTGTTCCCTTTGTCCCATGGTACTTTGCTTGTCCGAGGTTTGATCATTGGTATCCAATATACCTAGTTCGTCCTCGTTCTCAACAAACAAGTTTACTCGTTCCCATGATATTACAACTCCGTGACCTAGTCACACGTTTGCAAACTTTATGATGCAATATCACCGAGTGGGCCCAGAGTACCTATCCGTTACACGGATGGACAAATCCCGCTTTGATCTATTTGCATACTCATCAACCATCTATTTCGGAATACCCAAAGTGCACCGTTATGGCCAGCATACTTCAGTCAGGCGGTGGGATACAAATCAACGCATCCTAATAGATCGTAATTACGTATGATCATTACGGTCAAAGGATCTGGTCACTACGTTATAGTTATCGCAATGTCGAACTATGTGACTTGATCACATCGCAACACTTCTGGTGGGTGTATGTCCATCATATCATTATCCAATGATACGACTCCATTGTCAACAGACGCCATTGTCTCATGATCAGGAAACCTTGATCATCAATCGCCCAATGGACTAGTATACTAGGGTTAACTAGGGACCTGGTTGTTTGTATACCACACCTGTATTAATGTTTCCGCTTAATACAGTTCTAGCATAGTATCAAACGTATTATGAACTAATGGAATATGCTTGATAAAACATATTTTATTTGCCTCTAGGGCACATTCCCAACAGTCTCCCACTTGCACTAGAGTACAAATAAACTAGTTGCATTTTCTCTGGATCATAACTCCTTATTGATCATGCTTGCCCGTGGAAGAGGTTGTATCAACGGTCTGGGTACCATTCAGAACCGTATGTCCTTTTGGAAATCATAATGTCACCTAATTTTACATTCCTTCATTATCCACTATAATGATGAGGTATATATATTTGGCGGTGAAGTGAGACTTCGTTTGCTGTGTCATAGCAATGACATCCGGTGGGTCACGCGGACTTTCCCATAGTCATGCACACTTGAAACTCACTCAATCAGAAGTCGAACTTCTTAAGCCATAATATAACTCCTGCTACTTCTAAAGCAGCCACATCAATGTAGATTCAATCCTTGGTGCATTGTATGCAACTTTGATGTCTAACCATGTTTCTTTCAACTTAGGCATTCATTAGTATGATATCTCAATTTTCTAGGTTAGTGTCAAAACTTGAACCAGCATAACATTTATGGTCAAGTCCACTATCCTTTACAAATTTGAGATGTATCCTCAGTTCTCTTCAGACACTGAAGGATAAACTTAACTCTTTGTTCAATGATTTACTCATAAATCATATCACAACATGTTCTTACTACTAAGAACTTGGGTCACATTACGTCGAGTACATAACTCTGGTTTTATATGAAAGAACCTATGACAAAGGCATAGAGGATCCAACACATCCATTTCTTTCATTAACCATTAACCATTGTTCTTGTACTGAGATTAACTCAACACTTCTCTTGGATATACAAGTAAGCACCACTTCTTGACTTGTCCCATTCTGAACTCCTTCAGAATCTTATCCAGGAAAGTATTACGACTCAATGTTATTAAACACATATCTATCTCAATAGATCTTCAATGCTTAATACTTATTCATCTTCATTTATGAAAGATTCAAATAATCATTAACACCAACTGCACCATTCATAATATGTTATCTATATATGAGAATGTTATCATGCTCCCACTCAAATATGTCATGCACATATTAAGTTATAGGATAACACTCATATTGCTCCCACTCAAATATGTCGGCCACATATAAGACAAGGATAACATCCACATGGCTCCCACTTAGATATGTCAGACACATATTAAGTTCAGGATACTAACCACATGGCTCCTACTCAAATATGTCATTTACATATAAGTCTAGGATAATACTCCCATAGCTCCCACTCAAAATATGTCGTCTACATATATCAAGTTTCAGGAAACTATTCAGCTCCCACTCAGTTTCATGCAAAATGCATGTTTCCTCGATATTTTGGTTAAGTCCAAAATCCTTTGATCATCCATCAAAATGAGAATTCAGTTTACGAGACACTAGTATCCATATGTTTTTCCAAAACCTTCTTGTTGTACCAATTACAACACTTCTTCAAATACAGGATTTGAGGAAGTCACGGTATTGATAACAATCCTAGATCAATCGTAGTGAATATCCCTTTGACTCAAGCATTGCTACACATTGTAGTCAACCCATTGAATTTGTCAGAAACAATCTTTGTGACAAACCAATCTTGACGTCCCTTTGATGTTCACATTTATTCCTCATAACTCTGAAGTTATTGTGAATATCAAGTAACCTCCTTACTTGATAAGATTCAAGCAATCTTAAATGTAACTCAACATAGGATTTCATGACTCGTAGTCATATCTCGTACTTAGGTCCACCATCGCTTCTTTGTAGTTCGTAGGAATGTCTTGTTCCATTAACATGACAAGTGAATCATGAATATCATTTTGCACCAAGGGAAAATATATATATTCTTGAATCCTACCTTTCTTAGTAAAAGCTCCCATCAGAAGATCATGATCATTATCATTAGTTTCTCCTCTTATTGTAGATTTTTGCATCCAGAACATATTCCGTTGCACTACTCTGACATTTGGAGGCAAGGTCAATTACCTTGGTTGAACTTTCACTTTTCTTCCATTACCACATTTATCAAGAACAATTCTTGAGAAACACCAAACATAGCAATACAAGTTTTGCTCCTTTTGGTTCTAGTTGTGGAAGATGTATCCATAGTTGTCTAAGGATACACTACAAAGATAATTTATCTTACATAAATCAAGCTTCCTAGAAACCACAACACACCATGACATATATAGTGTTGGTTTCCAAGATCTCAGATGGTTCCCTATGCTGAAGTGAGTGTTTGCATATTAAATTAATAACTCTAAACAATAATAACGTAACTTGGTAAGAGATAACTTAGACCATACACTTTTCGATAGAATATGATCACAATGTTCAGGCACGTCAATCATATTGAAGTGTCTCAAGACATTGCAATTTGTGGAACAACTTTCACACAAGTCTTTATGCCCAAGACTAACTCAAAACATTTGTCACTTTGATCAAATCGTAGAGACTTTTCTTTCTTGTTAATTTAATATCCATCTTTACTCTGAAATCCCTTTTGATCATATCAAATTATTTCAAACTCATGTTTCATTAGTGAATACAAATATTCATCTAAGTCCACATACGAAGTTCACGAAATAATGAAGTTCACCACATGCTGACATACGATACATCACAATGTATGATATTCAACAATCAGTACACAATCTGTTTTAACAGAATGCGAGGTTTTAGTTATCTCACCTCAAAGGCATGGTTTGTATATGTCAAGAGATCAAGTATCTTAAGACATCATCATACCATTCATGACTTAAACTGTAGTGTCATTATTAAGCCTGGATATTTCTTGGTATTACAATAGTTCTTATAAATGATCAAACAACTATCATCAATATAAAAATAGCTCATTCATAATCGTAATGTGACCATAATAGATATCATTCATAAAAGGTGTTCAAGTTATACACAAGGTGTTCCATGTATCTTATACATTTTCCAAGTGACTTTCTCAGCAGGTTGTTCCTTCCACCATAGTTGAAAGAAACCCCGTCCATATACTCATATTCCATTACTCTGATTTGTGACCAAGTGCTTTTCAAGTTCACCTAGCACGTCATACGTGTTGGTTAACATGCATTCACAATTCAGACTCATAGAATGAAGTATGGTGTATTGGACAGTCATTCATAAGTGACGGTGAGTACGATACTCATCATCATCTTCCTTGAATACGGAGTTAACAGGTGTATCTCCTAGCAGTTTTCGTATTATGTTTAGCAAGTCATTACTAATGAGTATGTCTCTAATGGTGTTGGTACACATCAATGAAGTAAGACCCATTTACCTTAAGTTCTATCATACTAAAAGAGCCATAGTTCTAAACATTGGTATGACGTTATCTACAATGATATTTGCAAAGACATGAAGATTAAGTTCATAATGTGGAGTTTCAATTTGATTTCAAAATTCTAGAAAACTCCCACTTAGATAAACACCTCTCAATTTAACTAAGTGATTACACAATCCCAGCCCCCATACCTCCCCCGATATGTACGTCCCAGTATGCGAACCAGGTAGGCCTCTAAGCCAATCACATCAGGCATGTGACTCGTGCTCGACCTTTCGGTCTCCTGTGTTCCAGGCCCGCATCTACATACGTCAAGCCTGCCAATCGAACCTTGATGTTAGCTGTTCAGCAAGGCCATATCTGCATATGCCAGGCTTGCCGAACCCAACATCATGCGAATTTCGTTGAATATGTAGGACAACTCCGGTATGTACGGAGCATCAAGCCATATGGGAGAACCTTCCAGGCGGTGCCCACCAAGGGAGAACACAATGTTGGTATTGTGAGAGATGGTCCTGTTTCGTGCTACCGTCGATATATCTAGCATACTAGCATAAAACAGAAAGTAAAACTGTAAATCATACAATCTATGATTCCCCCTTACATGCAAATTAAAGTTAAAAACGCCTTTCTACTTTAGCTTGTGCAAGTTTTACGTGGCTGCTAGGGGTTTCGAGAGAGAGAACCGTTTCTATCCTTCAGCTAGCGAGCCCTTGTAAGTGTCCCACCACTGAGCAGCGGGGCCACGCAGGAAATAGGACGCGAAGTTGACATAATCAGCAGCGCTCACATTAGCGAACTCCAGCTGACGAGTGATGTCACGAAGCTAATCATCGGCATCCAGCGGCTGTTCAGGATGGTGGAAGAGAGGGGGATTGAGACACATGAAATCCCGCAGAGTAACCACAGGCGGTTGGTTCTGGTGCTGGTTCTGGTTCTGATTCTGGTTCTGGAGCTGATCTATGACTCCTTGCATAAACACCTGGTTCATCTGAAACTGCTGCATCATCGCGGCCATGTAGTCCGGCGGCGGAGGGGGGGTCGTTGGCACCACGACCACGACCACGACCACCACGACCAACCATCCTGCTAGAATTTCAACAGGGGTATTTCAGCGATGAGAATTTTAACGAGAAGCCGGAAACGAGTAAGAGGTAAAACGACAACAAACAGGAGGCGCGGATATATAGGAGTAGTCATATAAGACAATACACATCCACACATAGAATCAATCAAAAATCGGGCATCGTAACGTCGTAGAAATTAAGGAAAAAGGACACACTAGGAGGCGCGCAGACCGTGGTAAGGATTACACGACGCGACATAGATTCCACTATGTCAATCACGCCGCAAGAAAACTGTTGGCCACAGGAGTTAATGCCAGAGGACGCGCGGCCTGCCCAGAATGAGAATGGGATCCGTGGTCCGGGACCTGGGGTATGACTCCGGCGACACGACTAAATCAATGGGGGAAGCACCAAAAACGCCGGGTGGAATCAAGAGAACGTGATCCTAATGTCATATTTTGTAAAACTTACCAGCAAGGATAAGAGAGCAGATTCCCAGAGCATAGGTAAGGAGAAAAGGATCCTAATACCATAGATATCACACGTAGTGACATCGATGTGGGCCCGTAAGCCAAATATTAAGTTAGCAAAATAGTTTTTCAAAGTCTAGACTCAACTTCGACCAAGTAGTGGTGGGGTGGCTTCCTACAGGCAGTCGGCTCTGATACCAACTTGTAACGCCCCCAAAATCAATCCGTGTACAGTAATCATACACACAGGGTACACGGCTCAGATTAGGGTGCCACGGTGAGAATATCACAGCACAACACTAAACACAAAAGGATAAACCAATATGTTACAATAAAGGGGGGGTCACTCGGACCCGAATAGATAAGTCATACAAACCATAATATCTGAGTACAGACATAGTTAGTCAAGTTTTGCCTTAAGAAGGCTAGCACAAATAACATCAGAGATACAGATCGAAAAGGCAAGGCCTCCTGCTTGGGAGCCTCCGAAACTACTCCTGGTCCTGGTCAGCGGGGGTCTCGACGTAGTAGTATCCGCCTCCGGGGTACTCCTGCTCCTGGGATCCAACGTCGACTGCAGCGGCCGATCAGTCAAAGCGAAAAAGGGGAAATAAAGAAAAGGTGAGTATCTAGTATACCCGCGAGTCTTACGTCCGCTACTAAGCATTATGCATTGTATCAACAGAAAGAAGAGGCTGTATATAGTGGACTGCAAGATAGAAATCAGAATAAGGGTAAGAAGCTAGGCCTATCGAAGACTAGCATCTTCCGACGATGTCTTGCAGCATGAGGTAAGAATCAGCCAACAGTTCATATAAAGCATAAAGTAACAACGAAGCAGAAGTTGCTGCAAGATTGTATAATATAAGTTGTAATGATTAACAATAATAATTATGCCTCCGAGTTCACCTCCTCGACATCCCCGCGAGGAAGAAAACCCGGAACCATACAGTTTAATAATAATAGTTTCTAGTGGTAAGATCCAACTTCAGCATAAAGCGTCATGTTACCGTGGACACGGCTATTCGAATAGATTAAACTCCCTGCAGGGGTGCACTACTGTTCAGCCTGCACGCTCGGATCTCCAGGGTGGCGGGAACCTGGTTAGGGAACGCTCCACCAAAGCTATCCGACACGACGCAGCCTATCCTAGGCTCAGCAGAGAGGCCATCCGCCGGACTATATCCTATGCTTCAAGGGGTCTAGGTCCCTCACCCTTGCACGCTCCTGCACGGTACAAGACTGGCCGGTGAAGCAAAAGCAAATCCAAAACACACTTGCTGCAGCAAATAAGACAAGACCGCTTCCCGGCTATCAGCCCGTGGTACTGCTGACGTCTGAAGAGCTTTCGGAAAAACTACGACGCAGGGGAGCCCATACTCCTTATCCCACGTGAAGGTAGTGCGTACAGACCAACGGGTCTCTCAAGTCATCCGCCGAACCATTTAGCATTTTAATTAACCTGCGTGACAACCGTTATCGTTGCCTCGACTTAACCGACCCGCGGTCAACGACAGCAGTCAGGACCACCAGTAACGTCGGTGCCTGCCCTGTCGTCCCACCAAGTCACTGCGGTTACCAACAAGGTGAACCGTCTCCTTACCTTGTCTCGCGTGTGCTCTTGGTAGAGCTCGACTTTCGTGGTTTGGTAACTCTCGCGAGATACGAGCAGGGGCCAAGCACGCCAGTAATGTTGGTCGTACCCTCCCTGTCGTTCCCGACGATATACCTCTCGCGGGCACCGTTGGGTCGCCCGATTTCTTACCTTTAAGGACAACTGCTGTCCAGGACCCTATGGCGGCAAGACAAAGTCAGCCTCGAGTGGAGTACAAGGATTACTCCTGGATAGCTCACACTTGAGGTGACTAGGCATAACCCAGATAGGGGCCTTTGGCGGTGTCTGCATTGTACCGTACCTGTGCAGTTGTATATATTGTATCCGTGTTCACTCCCCTGAGTGGTCACGGCCCTCTAACTAATCCTAGCTAACAATGTGCAGGGCTCACTGCTGAATAATGCATAAGTAATAATATGCAGCATAGGATAAAGGAAAGGTACATCAATGGGCGACAAAATCAGGCTATGCAATTGAATAGGAGTATAACGTAGCAGCAGCAGTAACAATGCCTAGTGCAAGAAAGTACGGAAAAGGTAGGCGATATCTGGGGAAGAGAATGGCTCTGCTTGCCTGGAAGCTCGACGGTAGGGGTAGGGTCGTCGACGAAGTAGTCGTACCCGGCAGCGGTGTAGTCGGCAGTAGCAGCGGGGTCTACCGGAGAACAAAAAGGGGGGAAGAAACAATAAATATAAAGAAATCATAGCAAACAGATGAATAGCATGACGTATGCAATGTTAACGGTGTTCTAACGCAGTGCAATGTACGTTGCTCGGAGCGGGAATTCATCCGGGGATGAACTGCCAGCTCCGGCTGATTACCGGACAGGGTGTCCGGAGGGGGGAAGGGTTCATGCAGGAGGTGTCGTGGACATCCGACAAACATAAGGGGGGTATATCCGGGTTAGTTGAACTATTCCGAACAACTTTCGTGTTCGAAATAAATTCATCCGGCAGGTTTTTACCGGCACCGGGAATTATCGACAGACAGCCCGAAGGGGGGAAATGTCGATGATCGGTGTGTTAGGGGGGTGGGGTAGACATACAAGTGGCATATCCGTATTCCTTATATTTTTCTGATCAACTTTCATGTATAAAGTTTTTGAATCTGACTTGAGTTTAAAAGATATTGAATTTCCAAATTTTAAATCATTTAAAAGATTTTCTGAATTTATTTTATTAATTAAATACTAACATTATCCAGAACATTATCCAAAACAGTGCCTAACATGTGGGACCCACATGTCAGCCTCTGTTTATTTATAAAACATTTTATAAAATTTTAAATATCCCTGGACCCACATGTCATACCCTGGAATAAATCTAAATTCTTTTAAATATTACTCTGACAGTGGGGTCTACCTGTCATAGACTCATATGCTTAATTAGCATTTTTATTAATCAGTGAATTAACTTAACAGTTGGGCCCACCTGTCATTGACAGTGGGGGTTATCTCTATTTAATTAAAACATGGGTTAACTAAGGGGGATTGGGCCCGCGTGTCATTGTCACATCGTTGCTTAATTAAACACCTGACAGGCGGGGCCCAACGGCCAGTGGCACAGGGGGTTTGGTGGTTACAGCAACCATGACGGCGCGCCGGCGATCACCGGAGTTACTCCGGCGAGCCCGTTCTCTCGCCACGGTGGCTCGTTCTCTGCGCGGTTTGGCCCTACGGGTGTGCCTCGACGATGTGCATGCGATGGTGGTGCCAGTTAGTGCTAGAGGAGACCGGAGAGACGCCGCCAACGAGTGGAACCGCGGGGGCTGGAGCGCTGCTCCACAGGAACGGCGACGCAACGCAAAAAAGGGGCACGGCGAGAGGCAAAACGAAGCGAAGCTTACAGTGGAGTTCAATGGGGGACTCAGGGGAGCCGGAGGTGGCCGGGGACGCGCGAATCCAACGGCGGAACGGCGGCGGCCCGCGGCGACAGAGAAGAGGGGGCCGGCGTCCTCAGGCCGTCCCGGGGCAATTGCTTGCGCGAGGTGAGGCAGGCATGTCGAGGAGGCTTTGGGACAAGGTGGCGCGGGCTAGGGCGGCCGGTGGCCACGCCTGTGCGCGGCGGCGTCCACGGCGGAGCTCAGTTGGGGGAAACGGCGCAGGGAGAGAGAGGGGAACGGGAAGGCTAGGGTTTCCAGGGGAGAAGCACGGGTCGGGGGGGGTCTTATCCGCCCGGGGAAGCCATGGATGAGCTCCACGGAGGGGGGGGGGGGGTCGCCGGTGGCAGTGGGGATGCCTGCCACGCCCTCCCCTGTACGGAGGTGGAAGAAGAGGGGGGGTGGCTGGGCCAGTCGGGCCGTTTTCGGTGGGGGTTGGGTTAGTTGGGCTGCGGTGGTGGGCCTCTTTGTTTTTATCTCTTTTTATTTCTTTTCAGCCTTCTGTTCTTTTCTGTTTATATTTATTTTAGTTGCTTTAGCCTTTTTTTAAAATATGTAGTAGGTTCTATAATTAGTGTGACACCATACTGAGATGCCACAAAAAGTTTGGTAGTTTCTCAAACTCATTTGATATTTTATTTTATTATAAAACGGGTAATTGGCTTGGAATTGCTACTGTTATTAATTGTTCGGAATTTTCCATAGCACAATAAATACCAATGATTACATGGGTATGGTCCATTGATTATTTGGGATTTTATAAAAGTGGTTCCAAGATTTTTGGAAAAGATTTATTGTCACCATATTTTTATAATATTCATCAATAGGCATTTAGGGTGTGTTTGAATTTCAATTAATTGGCTTGGACCTGTTTTGGTTCCTGATGATCCAGATCCATCATCACATTGCATCCAAGAACATCAAAGTGAAATTTGAAGTTGAACTGTTCCAAGTTGATCAAACAAAAGTTTTGGACAGTAAAGATGAAAAGTAACCCTGATTACTGTTCACTGACAGTGAGGGTGTTACAAGGATGACTCCCGGTAAACCTCCAGCGACGAAGTAGCACCACAGGTGTAGTGCCTCGAAGAGATTATACACGTACGGTACAATCGATGTTGCTCCCGGGCCCCGAACCAGGCGAGCAGCGGAAGAAAGACGGCTACGGATCCCGACTCCAGCAGAACGACGGCCTGCCTTATGGTGGAGAACTCCAATCCAGGTGCAGACTCCAAACAAGGGGAGTCCACTTCCGGGAAGGAGAAGCAGGAAGAAGGAGATATTGATGTGTTGGAAAAAGGGGGGTCTACCCCTCCTTATATAGGCCAAGGGGGGGTGCTATCCTCCTCCCCTCCCCCATATGGGACTAAAGTCCCAAGGGGGGGGGGAGTGCGCCGGCCAAGGGGGGTGGTGGGCCCCACCCTTGGCGCCAAGCCCAAGGGGGGAGACCCCCTCCTCCCTTAATGGGCCCCATGGGCCCAATTAGCCTTTTCCCATTTTTTTTTAATTTATTTAATATGTTTTAAATATTTAATTCAGATAATTAAATAATAAAACATTATTAAAACAATTAAACTTTATTTTGAACTATTCAAAATGTCCGGAAACCATTCCGTCCTCCTCCGGAACTATTCCGGTGATTCCTCCTATTTCACTGATTGATCCCATAACTGTCCTATGCATCGATTTCCCTTAAGTGTAACACCCTAACGGTCCGGGAAACAACAGACATGGTCGAGACTCTTCTCATTGACCAATGACTAGTCAGTTGGACCTGGTTACAATCCTTGACAGCCCCTGCGCTTCCATCGAATGAACTTCGATCGCTTTTGGAAACCATTGACGATACGACGTAATCCCTTTGTGTTGTGGTACTTTGTTTGTCCGAGGTTTGATCGTCGGTATCCTACATACCGTGTTCACAACTCGTTCACAATAAACAACTTCTCTTTTCCATGATCATTGCATCTCTTGTGACCTAGTCACGTCCTTGCAAGGTGTTGATGCAATATCACCGAGTGGGCCCACAGTACCTGTCCTGTCACAAGGACTGACAAATCCTGCTCTGATCTATTAACATACTCATCAACCATCTATTTCGGAATACCCAAAGTGCACCGTTATAGCCAGCATATTTCAGTCAGGCGGTAGGATACAAATCAAAGTCTCCTCATAGATGACAATTACGTATGATCATTACGGTCTAAGGACTAAGCCATACGTTACAAAGTCATAGCAACGCTGAACTATGTGACTCGATCACATTGCAATACTTTAGGTGGGTGTACGTCCATCACATCATTCCCCTTAACGATATGACCTCATTGTCAATGGACTTAAGTGTCGCCATGATCAAGAAAGCTTGGTCAATCAATTGCCCAATGAGATAGTTTACCATAGTTAAACTACGGACCATGTTTTATACTACACCTGTATTAGTATTCCCAAGTAATACAGTTATAGCACAGTATAAAACGTATTATGAACAAAACGGATATGTGTCAAATATCTTTATTAATTTGTCTCTAGGGCACATATCCAACAGAACACTACCAGTTTCAAGAAGAAGGGCAAAGGCAGAAATGCCAAGAGCGGTGGTAAGACCCAAGCTCAGGTAAAGACCAAGACTGGCCCAACTAAAGATTCTGAGTGTCACTACTGCAAGAACAAGGGGCACTGGAAGAGGAATTGCAAGAAGTATCTGGGAGATCTGAAAAGTGGTCTGATCACCCAAAGGTATAAATAAGTTATACTAAGTTAATAGACAATTTCATTATTTTCATCTTCATAGGTATAATTGATACCATATCGATTGCTAATTGTTCGCAAATCGGTACAGGGAATTCTCAGAATTCAAAGGAGAAGAACGAATGAAGTACAAGTCCGCGTCGGAAGTGGTGCCCAAGTTACCCAAGGCCGTAGGCGTTCGTCTATCAAGATTTATCTTAGAGTTTGAATAAAAGTTATTTAATTCATAGGTCGTGTAAAACAATAATATCGTATTATGTCGTCTGCACGGTGGATGTGTCATCCACGTTTTGAATAATGGTTGTTCGAAAATTATTACTCTCTGAATGTCACCCTTCGTGGTGAATTATTTAAGTTGAAATCTTGATGTTATGTCTATTTTCTTGATTGCTAAATAAATTAAGTTATGTGATGATAATTCCATTATTGTAATAGCATAAATGACTTAGTCGCATTAGAACATAGCGCATGCGGAAGCTTCATATCAATGAAGTCATTCAATCTCTTGACTTTGAGTCATTTGACACATGCAAATTTTTTCTAATAGACAAAATCATTGATTAAATGAATTATTCAAGTGTTTAATAAACTATTGGTAGTAACACATATCGATGTGTGAAGAACCAATAAACAGTACTTTACATAAAACTTTGTGATAATGACTTGTATAGATATACCGATATTTAGACAAGACATATTATCTGAAATTTTTGAATAAGTTCAAAACTGTTTCAACACAAAGAGATGTTGGAAATATGCCCTAGAGGCAATAATAAAATGTTATTATATATATATTTCCACGTTCATAATTAATGTTTATATTTCTGTGCTATAATTGCAATGACCCTGACTGTGAGATTCAGAAGAAAACTCATTTGCATGTGTGGAAATGTAAACACCAAGAGTTCCTGGTTTAGCCTCTAAGACCAGCTCATGTGCTAACTGATGATTACGTTTTCTTAATCATGGACATTGTTCTTGTAACAAGGATGTCAGTAGCAATGGGAACATATTGTTAGCAGAACAATGATGTTGAACCGACCCCAGTATTGAATGATATACTTAGAGATCACATCGTAACTACGTTATAAGTCATATCATGAAATGTTATCATATACGTAATTCCTTAGACCATGAGAGTATCGAGTTGCTTCACACAGGAAGACATGCTTTGGTTCTTAGATGAATCCTCCCGTAAATGGGAAGTAGTAAAATAAGTTCTGGGTATGTCAGATGGTGTGGCTAGTGACTGTGATAGTTCAAGAATGGGATTTGCTCCTTCACGATGAAGAAGATATTCACTTCGGGCCCACTCGGTATGACGGTATCCATTATAGTCTGGCCAGACGCATTGTGATTCAGTCACGGGGATACCGGAATACGATAACGAGAAAATGGACAAACGAGCAAAGAGGATAATGAGTGGCTTGTGTTCAAGAAGTTGTTACACATGGGTGCCAAACATCTCTCCTCTAACTTTGTCATATATCACGAAGCAAAGGGAATGGTACATGAATAAACATAATGGTTCACTCGAAGTTTCTTCGTGTATGTGTGGGAGTCAACATGGGTGTCCATGGCTCCGCTGTTGATTATTGGCTATTGACCTATGTCCGGAAGATGTTCTGAGTCATGTCCGCATTATACCGAACCTATTGGGTCACACACTTAACGAGCAGTAGTCTGTTAGAATACTAGTATGGTAGAAGGTTTAGTGGAAGCAAAGCAGAATAGTTCATACGGGTACCGGAAGTAGTTTCGGAGATTTATGGAATTGTTCATAAGGGCACCAGAAGTAGTTCTGGGTATTTAAGGTTATGTCCGGATCACTCTGGAGTAGTCCCAGGTGGTTCCGGAACATATGAGAATGGTATTGGGGAAGTCCTGGATCAACCGGAATAGTTTCCGGATAATTGCTGGGCGTCCCGACAACCTTCGTGATCATCGGGTGGCTTAAACTGTAACTCGGATGGTCTTGGAAACTATCCGGATGGCTCCGTAACGTCCGAGAACGGTCTCGGAAGGTCCTGGAAGTGCTCCAGAAGTGTCCGGAATGTCCCGAAACGGTCCCGGTATGTCTCGGAAGGTCCTGGAAGCTTCTAGAAGGTCATGGAAGGTTCTGGAAGGTTCCGGGCAGTACCACCCACTCTCCTGCGCCCCTAGCCTTGGGGGGCAAGCCACCTAGGCTGCCCTGGCCGGCCAAGGGGTGGGGGGCGCACCAAGGGGAAGGAATCCTCCTCCAGGTGGAATTACCAAATTCCATTATGGCAGGTTTCCGGTGGGAAGGTGTGGGAAGATTTGGAAGGCTTGGGAGTCCAAGTTGGACTCCCAATCCTCCTTGGGCTGCGCCCTAGACCTCCTGGCCACTTATATAAGGTGAGCCAGGGGGAGGGGGAGACAAACACAACTTGTCCCCAAGGCCTATGCGCCACCCTCCCTCCTCTAAACCCCGTTGCTCCACAATTAGACCCCGGTTTAGACGCTGTTCTAGATCGGAATCCGTTAGGGTTTTCTCCCTCTAGTTTTCTCGGTGGCGTTCATCTCTGGACGGCGGAGCGCTGCTGGATTGCTGCTACGGGATGTGTGGATACTAATGGAGGGGTCGTACCTTCGACCCTTCTTCGAGGAGCTTGTTCAGGGGACTTGTCCGTGGGACTAGATCGCGGGACTTGTTCGTGGGATTGATCGAGGGACTGTTCGTGGGAGAACTTGCGAGATCTACTTCCACTACGTCCACGAGCTTCACCAACTCTACTTCCGCTACATCGGTTGGTGAGCCATGACCTAAAACCTTGTATGCAATCTTCTTGGATGATCTTGGGTTCTTGATTCGTAGGCCGAAATTTTTTGTTTTCTACTACGTTTCCCAACAAGAGAATCATCATCACACATAGATCAAATATTTGACGATCTGATTGTAAAATAAATGAGTTAAAGAATTTAACAAACATCATCGAGTGTATGAAGTCAGTTCATAAAGTAGCGTCACATGAAACCCCGTATAGCTACGGAGTATCTTGACGCATAACCAAGCCCTATATGACATATTGGAATTAAAATCGTTTTCTACCCTGAATTCTAGCATGACATAGTGAGGTCGGTGATGAACTTAAACCACACTCCCATTTACTATACTACTTAACGCTTTTGAGAAACCACTTACGAACTAGATAGAGCATCGTCATATGATTGTTGAAACAATGCCCTATAAATAATATGGCATGGATGAGAACTCCAATTGTTGTTTCATGATTTTAGAGATGTATTTAGAATATACTCGATCCCGAATATAAGTATTGTAGAAACATCATGTTACGAACAACACTTCCACTACCATGCCCGGGAAAAATGTTTATCACGGAACATGGGATTTTTCTTGAGAAAATTGCTCTCTTGAAACAATTAAGTGGGAGTACTGATAGCTTGATAATGGTTACATTGAATCATTTGGTTCTACGGAATGAAACTCAGAAACTCGTTCTAGAGATAAACTCTGTGACCAAACCAGAAATTCCTACATTTGATGAAAAGGAAGGATAAAAATATGAAATGTGTTCAAGAGATGAAATGATCAAGTCCTATGATGTATCACACAGCTTTGTAAATTCACGTTGGACCAAGGTGGTTCTATAGTGTGATAAACCTGTGAACTACAAGAAACCATGACGAGCACTAACTCCACTGTATGGCTTAAAAACCATAAAAACTATATGAAAGCCATCCAAATCAAGTTGAGAACTTGGTAAAACCCTCCTACGGATAACTGATCATTAGAGTGGATTTGACTTTCATAGATATGAACATAGACGATAAGCTTCATCGATGATATTGCTCAACTTATCGTAAAATAAAGTTTTTCGATAGAGTTCAAAAGGTTGACTACAATATGTGTAGTGATGCAAATGTCCATATGGAAAATTACTGATAATCGTGACATACTTCCGAAGTATGATATATGGATTTTTCTTCTGAGAAAATTAAACAAAGGGTGTATGATTGATACAACCTGAAAGGATTTAATGATCTATACGATATTAGTAAAAGTGAGAATGCTTCAAAGATCAGTCCATGGTTGAAGCAAATATCGCAGAGCTGGAGTAATAGTTTTTGATGAAGTTATAAAATTTATTATTTCATCAACAGTCATATAAGATATGGAATTAATTGGGAGCACGATTCTAATCATATATGTGAATAACATATGAGTGATTGAGAATAAATATTTTAGCAAAATAAAACACTAAGGTATTGGATGTCCAGAAAGTGCAACGAGCACCAAAGTAATCTAATTAGTAGATTAATTCTCTTGAAGTACCTCAGATGGATAAAGGTTCTATGAGGAAAACTGAAGAATTCATTACAAATAGATGAAAGAAAGTTTCATAATGATTTGTAATATTTTTTAATCGGTCTATAGCTAAGTAGCAAAATTGGATGTTGAAAATTGTTTTTCAAACTAAGGCACATAGCGGGATTTCTACAACGTAGACGTGAAACATGGCAACTCTGGTAGTTGCATAGGAGGGTATTTGGATCAGGAACACCATCATAGTGATTGGCATAGTTCCGAACGCTTGATCTACATAAACCATATTTTGATATGAGCATCATGATCAAAGCAAAGTAAGCTAAGAGCTCACTGTAGTCCAAACATGTTGAACGATAGTGCCCTATCTTTAAATACTTCATAAAGTATGAAGGGGTACATTAAGATAAGGAGGATTGAGACGAGCCTAAAAGCGTTAAGCTCCGTGACGAAGTCTATACCACGAGCAAGCATGAAGACCAAAGTGCCATTGGTCTGAGTAAACCATGCAACTAGATTATTGTCTCTAGTGCAAGTGGGAGACTGTTGGAATTATGCCCTAGAGGCAATAATAAATTGTATTATTATAATTCTAGGTTCATTGTTAATGTTTATATGTCTATGCTATAACTGCAATGGCTTATGCGGAGGTTTGCCAAGTAGCATGTTAACTGCCTCGAGAGGAAAACCCATATGCAGGTGTGGAGTATAAACACCAAGTGTTCTTAGTCTGCCTCTAGGACTAACCCGTGTGTTATGGATGACATGTTTTCCTGTTCATAGGGCATTGGAAATGCCGGTAACACATGGGAGCACATTGTTGCCAGAACAAGGGTGCTGAACCGACCCAATTGTATGATTTACTTTGAGATCGCATCGTTTCCATGTTATAAGTAAAATCATCTAAGTTAATATGCATGTGTCCTTCATGACCATAAGAATGTTTCGTAACTTCATACCAGAGGGTGGGTTTTGACACTGTCCCAACACCACCCGTAACAGGCGTGGCAATAACGGCTTTGATCACTCACACCCGAAAGTGTGTCAAGGGACTTAACGATTCGAGTTGGGAATTTTCTCCTCTAATGATGGAGAGATACTTATGTGGGCCCTCTTGGTATTACGGCATCCAACATCGTCTGGATAGACACTGTGAATTGATCACAAGGGATACCGGAATACTAAACGAGAAAATGGAACAAAACGAGAAGGAGGATGACTTGGTATAATGGTTAATCATGCGGATACCTAATAGATCTTACCTCAGGTTTTGTATAGTATCGTGAAGAAAATAGGACTGGCATGTTAAGCTTGTGGTTCACTCGAATTTATATTCGTGTAGGTACGGGAACCGTTATGGGTGTCCATGGCTCCGCTATCGGTTATTGTTCCGCGGAAAAGTCAGTTTCCGGTTCATGTCCGTATCCTACCGAACCTATGGGGACACACACTTAAAGGTAGATGATCTATAGAGTACTAGAGTGATAGGAGCATGTATTTATCACACCGCGAAAGTCTCGGAGTGATTGGGTTATGATCGATGAGGCCGGAACCGTTTCGGGACCCGGTAAGGTACCGGGAAGAATTTTAAGAAAACCGGGTAAAATCGGAGGGCAGGAAAAGTTCCGAGTTGGTCTAGATATATTTAATATTCATTTATTATGTATTTCAAAAAGGTTTTGAAATTAAATTAATGAATTTAATATGTCGGGACCCGGGGTTAGCGTATGCAAGTCCCGCTACGACATAGTCATATGGAGAGCCGAGAATCGTACCCACTTGTCTAAGCAGACAAGGCCAAGCACAGAACGTTCTCGGAAAGCATCGTACATGAGGGGCATCCCATCCAGGCCGGATGATCAACTGAGATGGGTCCTCATCGTCCGCACACAAGTCTAATGATATGGGTGATGAAATCCCATATTCAAAGACAAGTCGCCTCAACCATACTATCGACTATCTCATAACCTTTACATAGACTTACTCCAGCCCGATCACTTAGTCGGGGTCTAGGGCGGGCTCGATCATACCACAAAGTGTGTACGATACAGAGTCTCGAACAATCGCATCGCGATGCCCCAAGCTGCGCACATCTAAGGGCCACTTGGTGTATGAAAGACCGCCAGCCAGATCACAACTAAGGTCTCGAAAACCCATACAAAGACATGCATGTTATAAACATACACGCAGCACACATGCCTTGTATGAACAGTAGGTATCATCGCAATTCTCTACAAAGTATACATTTTTATTGATAACTCTTATAGAGTGCACACAGAGATCACAAACATGTGATCCAACATTACAACACAAACGGAAGCAAATTATGTCTCAGTACAGACAAGTTTAACAAATGGCTTAAGAAGCCTTATTTAAACACAAGCCCTCCACGAGGGAACCAGTCGTCTGACTGGGACTAGACTAGTTGATCTTCAGTCGTCCAGCTCGATGAAGAAGCCACCTTCGGGGTCAGTGGTATCATCTAAAACATAGATTAAGAAAACGTGAGTACAAAGTCGTACTCAGCAAGACTTACATAGGAGCTATACTAATCATGCACATGTATCAAGGTAAAGGGAGGTGGGGTTTCACTTGAAGAAATGCCAGCATTGACTTGGCTAGTCCTGAACTACGAGTACCAGACTTGAGGTAAGAAGCGTACACGAGTCCACTACATCTCCAACCAATTACACCACTATGGTGCCTTCCTCGACTTCCCCACGAGAAAGCACGCCATAGCACTCACACTTATCTTGGTGTGTTTTAGAAGTATCCAGTTCAAGTTGTCTAATAATCAAGCTAAGCTTTCCAAGCAGTCCATAACCGCGGACGCGGTTATTCGAATAGTTTTGTTAACCCTGCAGGGGTGTACCGCTACACACACATGATCATCATTTACCGCCTTTGATCTCGACACCATTCAAGGGGTGCCAGCGAGGATGCTCACCACAACTGTTACCTCATAGCCGATCTAGTCCGAGAAAGCCGCCTACTTGGGTTGGCTACCACTATCGTGAACTCGGCCGGTTTACCGAAGTGGACCCAAGTGATGTGTGCGTGGTGCATAAGCCGGTCTCGGGTGAGCCGTTCTCTCACTTAGCAGCCAGGCCACAGACCTACCAGAACTCCGAACTATTGTGACATCTGGACATCGAAAGGGATGAGTTAGTAAGTTGAGAGGGGTCAGTGAGCCCAATGTGTGGTTGTACTCTTCATCTTGGATCACCACACAAGAACTCAGACTTAGGGCGGTGTTCAACGAGACAACCCACCGTGTACTCCTACACAGCCTTGTTGGATATGTGCCCTAGAGACAAATTAATAAAGATATTTGTCACATATCCGTTTTGTTCATAATACGTTTTATACTGTGCTATAACTGTATTACTTGGAAATAATAATACAGGTGTAGTATAAAACATGGTCCGTAGTTTAACTCGGGTAAACTATCTCATTGGGCAATTGATTGATCAAGCTTTCCTGATCATGGCGACACTTAAGTCCATTGACAATGAGGTCATATCATTAAGGGGAATGATGTGATGGACGGACACCCACCTAAAGTATTGCAGTGTGATCGAGTCACATAGTTCAGCGTTGCTATGACTTTGTAACGTATGGCTTAGTCCTTAGACCGTAATGATCATACGTAATCACGATCTATGCGGTGTCAGAACCATCTGTTAGGTATGTGCTAGGGTTAGCTAGTGCCTTTGCATCATGCCAAAATTTCAAAAAGAAATCTTGGAAATCAATTTCAAAATCAAAATGGGAGAAGGAACACCCCCAGATGAATTAATTCAAAAGGCCAGATAAAAATCTTTTCCAAAAATTCATGTTAGAGTTTTGAAAAGTCTTATAAATGAGTGTGATCACATATCAAGTGATGTGGGACCCACCCCATGCTCATAGATTTTTCAAATATTCAAACAGTACCTTGGAATTAAAGAAATCCCCCTATTTGATTTAAAATTCATATCATTTGAATTTTAAAAATGTTGAAAGTTTATGAGTGGCTAGTCTATATTATTATGAGGCCATGTAAAAGTTTTCAGCATTTAATAAAATGTTTAGCTATTTATTTTAGCTAATCAGAACAATTAACAGACAGGAAAGATTAAACAGAAAAGGGAAAATGACTTACCTCTCGCCAGGGGCAAGGCCCACCTCCCCAGCCGGCCCAGCCCGCGAAGCCCTCCTTGTCGTCTTCCACCCCGCGCTGCCAAGCAGCTCGGTGGCGCGGCGCCGACGCCGTGGACGCCACCTCGACACCCAGGAGCTTCCAGGCCGCCCCAAGCCTCCAAAGTGCGCCACGGAGACGCCCTCGACTCCCTCTCTCACTTTCCCCCATCGCCGCCTCGTCCAGAGCCCTCCCCTAGTTTTCCCCTTCTTCCCCGAGAGCGTCCGCCGTTCGTCGTCGAAGAGAACCGTAGCCAGCGGCGGAGAGAAGCCGAAAGGCCATGTCCATCGTGCGCGCCATCGTCGACTTCCTCTTCACGCAGCAGGCGAAGCTGTGATCTGGACTCAAGCCGCCGGAATCAAGCTCGAGCCGCCGCCGGACCCGCAAGTCGCCATCGTCGAATTCGCCGCCACCACGACCTCCCCGACCTCCCTGACCCCTCTGCTAGCATCACGGTGAGCTCGCGGTTCGAACGAGCCATTCCTTCGTCTCCCTCCTCCTCCCTAGCTGGATCCGCCATGGACGCCGAAGCTCCTCGCCGCCGCGGTCATCGTAGTTGAGCGTCCGTGACGCAAACGAGCTCGGGAGCATGTCCTTCGTCTTCACCTTCATCCTCTACGTCGATTGCGAGCGTCCCCGGTTCAAATGGAGCACCACATCAAGTTTTGCCCCAAGCCCGAGCCACGGCGCCGCTAGGGCTTGACGCCGACGACACTCCGGTGAGTTCCAGCCCCCCTGGCTGGCTCCATTCGACGCGGGCGTCCACGAGCTGTCGATTGGTGCCTCCCGCGCACCAAATGGCCCCCGGCAGCCCCCTCCCCATGCAGCGCCGCCGCACTGGTGGCCACCGGCGGCTAGCCGCCGGTGAGGCCACTGTCATTAGGGTTTAACCCCCCTGCTAATTGACCCCAGGTCAATGACAGGTGGGGCCCCCAGGCACTTAACCCCCTGATTAAGTTTAAACCGTTTTAATTAACCCATGTGACACTGACAACCCTGGCCCACCAGTCAGACCCCCCACGTCAGCATGACCACATGCTGATGCAATAAAAGGATTTAAATGAATTTCCAAATAAAAAGAAATAAAAATAATTCCAGAAATTCCAGAAAATACCCCAAACTTTGGAAATTCATAGAAAATTCATATTAACTCCAATTTGGACAAATAATATATGAAAAATGATCAGGAGAAAATTATGTTTCCAAATATGCAACTTTCAACTCTGTTTGAGTTGATTTTAAAATGGGACCAGTAGCATATGTCATTTGGTTTATTTGAATTTCATTCAAATTCAAATCAATTTATTTTGCAACTTGGACCATGGATTTAAGCTACAATTCAACCATACATCAGAAGCACATCTTATACAAGTGAACATGATTCAAAATGATCAAACTATGTCACATGCAAATTGACTAGGTTGAATTCAAATGTGGAGTTTGAATTTGCATTTTAAATGCAATATATTCCACTTAAATGGAATTGCCTCACACATCAAAACTTATACTTCAAGCTTTAACATTCTATCATGTGCTTGAGCATTGCATTCATATTGATTTCTACTTCGTGCTTTGTTTGTCGAGTAGAGGTGGAACCGGAGCAAGAGGCCACCCCCTTCGCTGAAGATCCAGAGCCCGAACCTCGTCAGCAAGGCAAGCAAAACCCCATTGATCATGTCGATAAAATCCCACTTCTCTCTCATGTCTCGCTTATGCATTGTATAGGATGATCACCATGTTACGATTCTATCGCATAGATGAACCCATTCCTTTGCATGACCTATCTTTTGTCACAGTAGTAAGCAAACCACAATCCTAGCAAATGTAGGAGTTGAATGATATCATGTAACCCCTGCAATGTTACTGCTTATTGCCTGCTTAGTATGATACCATGTTGTTACTGTGATGTGAGTCGGGATGGTAGGGATCATGTTGATGATGGTAGAAAAGTGTTGGTGAATCGACCCTAATACAAGGTGAACGATGAGAGGCTGTGTAGGAGTACACGGTGGGTTGTCTCGTTGAACACCGCCCTAAGTCTGAGTTCTTGTGTGGTGATCCAAGATGAAGAGTACAACCACACATTGAGCTCACTGACCCCTCTCAACCTATTAACTCATCCATTTTGATGTCCAGATGTCGCAGTAGTTCGGAGTTCTGGTAGGCTTGTGGCCTGGATGCTAAGTGAGAGAACGGCTCACCCGAGACCGGCTTATGCACCACGCACACATCGCTTGGGTCCACTTCGGTAAACCGGCCGGGTTCACGATAGTGGTAGCCAACCCAAGTAGGCGGCTTTCTTGGACTAGATAGGCTATAAGGTAACAGTTGTGGTGAGCATCCTCGCTAGCACCCCTTGAATGGTGTAGAGATCAAAGGCGGTAAATGATGGTCATGTGTGTGTAGCGGTACACCCTTGCAAGGTTAACAAAACTATTCGAATAGCCGCGTCCGCGGTTATGGACTACTTGGAAATCTTAGCTTGATTATTAGATAACTTGAACCAGATACTTCTAAAACACACCAAGATAAGTGTGAGTGCTATGGCGTGCTTTCTCGTGGGGAAGTCGAGGGAGGCACCATAGTGGTGTAATTGGTTCGAGAAAGTAGTGGACTCGTGTACGCTTCTTACCTCAAAGTCTGGCATTACATAGTTCAGGACTAGCCAAGTCAAAGCTGGCATTCCCTTTACCTTGATACATGTGCATGAATAGTATAGCTCCTATGTAAGTCTTGCTGAGTACGACTTTGTACTCACGTTTGCTTAATCTATGTTTTAGATGACGCCACTGACCCCGAAGGTGGCTTCTTCATCGAGCTGGACGACTGAAGTTAAGCTAGTCTAGTCCCAGTCAGCAGACTGGTTCCCTCGTGGAGGTCTTTGTGTTTAAATAAGGCTTCTTAAGCCATTTGTTAAACTTGTCTGTACTCAGACATAATTTGCTTCCGCTATGTGATGTAATGTTGGATCACATGTATGTGATCTCTGTGTGTACTCTATAAGAGTTATAAATAAAATGTACACTTTGTAGAGAATTGCAATGGTACCTACTGTTCATACAAGGCATGTGTGCTGCGTGTATGTTTATAACATGCATGTATTTGTATGGGTTTTCGAGACCTTAGTTGTGTTCTGGCTGGCGGTCTTTCATACACCAAGTGGCCCTTAGATGTGCACAGCTTGGGGCATCGCGATGCGATTGCTCGAGACTCCGTCTCGTGCACACTTTGTAGTATGATCGAGCCCGCCCTAGACCCCGACTAAGTGATCGGGCTGGAGTAAGTCTATGTAAGAGTTTCGAGATAGTCGATAGTATGGTTGAGGTGACTTGTCTTTGAATATGGGAGTTCACCACCCATATCATTAGACTTGTGTGCGTACGATGAGGACCCATCACAGTTGATCATCCGGCTTGGATGGGATACCCCTCACATACGATGCTTTCCGAGAATGTTCAGTGCTTGGCCTTGTCTGCTTAGACAAGTGGGTGCGGTTCTCGGCTCTCCATATGACTATGTCTTAACTGTACTTGCATACGCTAACCCCAGGTCCCGACAGACTTGGTATCAGAGCAGGACTGACTGTAGGACTAGTAGCCTTGGCCGAAGTTGAGTCTAGCTTTCTATAGTTATATAGTTACTCTGGGTATATAAGGGAACAACGTAAGGCTTCTTTTTTTCTCCTTACCCCCTTCGTTCTGAGTTCTGAGTCACCCTCATCTTGTTCTACGGGAAGATAGGACTAGGCTCTCCTTTGTCTGATTAGCACATCTCGTTGTTTGCTTCTTTATAGCCGTAGGAAAGTTGTGTCAGGTTTTTCTAGCATTGTTATGATGCTGATTTCTTACATCGTATTATGTAAGTGCTGTTTGCATATTGAAAGAAATTGTCATTTCTTACAATTACAGCCGTTATGCTGTCCGAGTCATTCCAGGTTTATCTCATAATCTAATGCCTTTGCAAACTACTTCTTTCTGTTTCAGATGGCAGATCTTCCCCCTCGGCAGATTATTCGTTTGACCAGGTGCCTCGGTGTGCGTGGCCATCCCGCCACGTTGATCGAGATGATGTCCTACGTGGGATATCGATGGTACCCTGAGTACACCATCGAGGAGCAGTTCCACGACTTCAACCAGACGCAGTTCCACTGCATTGTGCGGATCTACCCACACCACGTTGGAGTCACCCAGGCTATCCACTTTGGACATGGCATCGGCGTTACCGAGAACATGGCTGTGCAGGATGCTGCATACTCATGTATCACACTGCTGAGAGAGGAGCACACTTTGCTGAGAGAGACTTCTTTCCGCTATATCCCAGCTGCACTTCCAGGAGAAGAGGGATATTACACCGGACTCTACTCAGACCACTCTGCAGAGGATCCAGCACTTCAGGTTACTGCTAGGTTTGCTAGTGACAGAGATCGTGATGCACGCGCTCTCCGTTTTGAGCTCCACGCTACTCGTGTTCGTCTGTACCGAGAACTGACGCTCTTGGCACCCTTTGTGAGCGTGGGATCAGTGGAGTATGATGCGATCTATCCAGTGAGGACCCAGATGCCTTCTCGAGTTGCTTGGCCCGAGATTGGAGGAATTTTTCCACCACGTGGTCCTTTGCTTCCACCCTACGCTGGACCTAGGCCCCATCCTTGCCCAAATGGATATCAGGGTCCACAAGCCTCCGTGTTTTCCGATGGTCACCTCCAGTTACCGGGATACGCGGGTAACTTTTATGAGGACTACTATGGAGATGGAGATGAGTGAGACCGCCTGTGGTCTTACTTAGTGAGGATGTAGTCGTATCCTAGTATATTGTAAGCAAGGTGTCTAAGTTCCAGAGGCTTAGATAAATAATGTATAGGAAGTCAGAGTGCCTCTGAAGGATGTATCATCTTCATCACGTTTGTATTAGCTTAGTGCTTGTACTAAAACGATGTATGGTTTGTATGACAGCTTGTGAATATATGGCTTGTATGCTTTTATCACCATGTTGTCAAGATGATTACTTCCTTTGCTCTGTAATCCTTCCAGTACTTCAATACCTTGATTAGACTCTTGAAATCAACTCTGTTTGACTTTGGATTTTCACCTTCAGGATGTCTCAAGGAACCCGTGGCCAGGTTGGTCGTAACCAAGGTCGTGGGAACGACCAGGAGGAAGGAAACCTTCCACCCCCACCCACGATGGCCCAAGTTCTAATGGAGGTCGAGAGGAACCGCCGTGACTCTCACCACCTGTTGGAAGTCATCGCACGCAACACCACTGAGCAGCGCAATGAGCTGGTGTCCCTGAACGACTTCATCCGGCTTCATCCCCCGGTTTTCAGTTACTCCACCAAGCCCCTTGACGCCGATGACTGGCTTCGCAGCATCGAGAGGAAGCTTCAAGCAGGCCATGTTGCAGATGGCGACAAGGTCAATTATGCCACCTATCACCTTAAAGGTGCAGCAAGCTCTTGGTGGGAGAATTTTCTGAATATGCGCCCCGTTGGACCACCTGCATCTTGGGAGGAATTCTGCACCTCTTTCCGCGAGCACCACATTCCCAAGGGTCTCATGGACCGCAAGCGTGAGGAGTTCTGTAACCTCACTCAAGGCAGAAGGACCGTTGATGAGTTCAGTCGTGAGTTCAACCGACTTGCTCGTTATGCAACTGAAGAAGTCTCCACCGACTCCAAGAAACAAGAGAGGTTCCGTCGTGGCCTCAACTCTGGACTCCGTCGCGAGCTCAACCTTCATGACTTTGCCACCTTCCAGGTCCTTGTCAACAAGGCCATCAAGGCAGAGGACATGAACACCCCAACGATTTCCGCAAACACCCTAGAGATGACGGATCATCCAGTTCTGGCTCCCAGAAGCGCAAGATCTGGATCCCACACAGTATGTTCCGCCAGAACAACCCACCGAGGCCATCCTATGTGGCGCCTCGTCCACCCACCCAGTTCCACCCAGCTCCACCAAACAACCCAGCTCCACGCACTATTTTCGGAGCTTGTTACAAGTGTGGTCAGGCAGGCCACTACTCTCGCGAGTGCCCCCAGAACCAAGTCCAGAACCAGAATGCTCCACCACGTGCCGGAGGCAACAACAACAACAACAATGGTCGTGGAAAGCCACCCCAGAAGGTCTTCACCGCCAAACCCACTCCTCCCGCCACTCGTGGACGTGTGAACCCGATTGCCGCCGAAGAGACTGACGACACCACTGACGTCATTCTTGGTACGCTCCCAGTCAATTTTGTTCCTACTTTCGTTCTTTTCGACCCAGGAGCATCTCATTCATTCATGTCGGAAAGTTATGCACTTCGTCATGAGTTACCCTTTGTTGAATTGTCCACCCCAATGATTATTCAAACTCCAGGGTCAATATGGAAAACTAATAGAGTAAGCCATGGTAATCAAATAGCAATTGATGGTTTAGTATTCCTTGCTTCACTCATAGCCCTCAAGTCTTCAGATATTGATGTCATCCTTGGCATGGATTGGCTATCAAGACAGAATGCCTATCTGGATTGCAAAGGCAAATCCGTGAAACTCACCCACCCTTCAGGCACCACCGTCGACTATACCTCACCCAGAACAAGAACCCAAGTGCATTCCTTGAATGTACTTCCCCTTCCCGAACTTGAAGATATTCCGGTGGTTCGTGACTTCCCGGATGTCTTTCCTGAAGAGCTGCCGGGCATGCCACCCGACAGATGCGTAGAGTTTATAGTGGATCTTGTTCCAGGAACCGCACCAATTTCCAAACGCCCATATAAAATGGCCCCACATGAGTTAGCTGAGCTAAAAACCCAACTTGATGCTTCGTTGGCAAAAGGCTTCATCCGCCCTAGCTCATCCCCATGGGGTTGCCCCGTTCTGTTCGTAAAGAAGAAAGATGGAACAAAAAGGATGTGCGTAGATTATCGCCCGCTAAATTTAGCGACGATAAAGAACAAATACCCACTGCCCAGGATCAATGATCTTTATGATCAACTTGCAGGATCCTCCGTCTTCTCCAAGATGGATTTGAGATTAGGTTATCATCAGATCAGAATCCGAAACGAGGACATTCCCAAAACGGATTTTACTACTCGTTATGGTCTTTACGAGTACACCGTCATGTCCTTTGGTTTAACCAATGCCCCCGCCACATTCTCACGCTTGATGAATTCGATCTTCATGGAGTACCTAGATTAATTTGTTGTAGTTTATCTTGATGACATTCTCATCTACTCGAAGAACGAAGGAGATCATGCCGAACACTTAAGGCTGGTATTGATGAAGCTTAGAGAGCATCGCCTGTACGCTAAATTCTCCAAGTGTGAATTCTGGCTACCAGAAGTGACCTACTTAGGCCACGTGATTTCTGCAAAAGACATTGCTGTGAATCCCGAGAGAGTTCAGGCCGTCCTTGACTGGACTCCACCTGAATCGGTTAAGCAAGTTCGGAGTTTTCTTGGCCTAGCCAGCTATTGCCGTCGCTTCGTCGAGAACTTTTCTAAAGTTGCAAAGCCTCTAACTGAACTCCTCAAGAAAGATAAGAAATGCTTATGGACTCCCAAGTGCGAGGAAAGCTTTCAAGAGCTGAAAAGAAGATTGACTTCTGCACCCGTGCTTGCACCTCCAGACACCAAAAGGGATTTCGAAATCTATTGTGATGCATCACGGCAAGGGTTAGGATGCATACTTCTGCAAGATCGACATATGGTAGCTTATGCTTCACGCCAATTGCGGCCACATGAAGAGAATTATCCTACCCATGACCTTGAACTCGCTGCCGTAGTTCATGCTCTAACAACTTGGTGACATTACCTCCTTGGTAATCGTTGTGAAATTTTTTCCGACCACCAAAGCCTCAAATATATTTTCACCTAGCCAGATCTTAATCTCAGGCAAAGACGCTGGATTGAGTTGATAAAAGATTACGACGTAGCAATTTCTTACACCCCAGGCAAAGCCAATGTCATGGCTGATGCACTAAGTCGTAAGTCGTACTGTAACAACCTCATATTACAGCAGTATCAACCACTTCTTCATGAGGGCTTTCGCAAGCTCAACCTTGAGATTGTTCCTCATGGCTATCTTTCAACCTTGGTGGCGAAACCAACTCTTGAGGATCAAATTATAGTTTCCCAAAGGCGTGCACGAGGTGTTCGCCGGATCAAGGAGAACATTGCTAGCGGAGTTGCTAAGTGTTTCTCCACAGATAGCAAAGGAACGGTATTCTTTGAAAATCGTTTGGTAGTACCTAAGAATAAGGAACTAAGGCAACTCATCCTCAAGGAAGCCCATGACACACCCCTCTCAATTCATCCCGGTAGCACGAAAATGTACCGAGATCTACGCCAGAGATTTTGGTGGACTAGGATGAAGAGAGACATTGCTCAATTTGTTGCCGAATGTGATGTTTGTCGTCGCATTAAGGCAGAACATCAAAGACCTGCTGGTACACTTCAACCTTTGTCTATTCCCGAGTGGAAATGGGACAAAGTCGGTATGGATTTCATCACCGGCTTTACAAGAACCCAGAAAGGAAACAATGCCATCTTCGTTGTCATAGATAGGCTTTCCAAAGTTGCTCACTTCCTTTCGGTTCGCGAGTCTATAACTGCTAGCCAGTTAGAATACTTGTACATCTCCAGAATTGTATCCCTTCACGGTGTTCCTTTGGAAATCAATTCTGATCGCGGTAGACTTTTCACCTCTAGATTTTGGGGAAGCTTCCAACGTGCTTAGGGAACTCATCTCTCCTTTAGTACGGCTTTCCATCCTCAGTCTAGCGGTCAAGTCGAAAGGGTTAACCAAATTCTCGAAGACATGCTCAGAGCTTGTGTTATCTCATTCGGAAAGAATTGGGAGAATTCTCTTCCATTTGCCGAATTTGCTTATAACAATAGTTTTCAATCTAGTCTGAACATGGCTCCTTTTGAACTCCTTTATGGACGACGATGTCGAACACCATTAAACTGGTCAGAAACCGGTGAAAGACAATTCTTTGGACCGGACATGATCAAGGAAGCAGAAGAGCAAGCTCGCATTGTTCGTGATCAATTGAAAGCAGCCCAGTCTCGTCAGAAAAGCTACCATGATCGTCATCATAGGCAAGAGAGCTACAATCTGGATGAGAAGGCTTACCTTCGGGTTACTCCTCTGAAGGGAACCCAACGTTTCGGTATCAAAGGCAAGTTGGCCCCACGTTACATCGGACCTTTCCGCATTCTAGCTAAACATGGAGAAGTTGCCTACCAACTTGAACTACCCCCGCACCTTTCCCGAGGACACGATGTATTCCATGTGTCCCAACTCAGGCGTTACTTCAAGGACCCCATCCGCGAAGTCGACCATGAAACGCTTGATCTCCAAGATGACCTTTCTTATCGAGAATACCCCGTTCGTATTCTTGATTCCGCAGAGCGTGTCACTCGTCGTCAGAAGATTAGGTTTCTGAAAGTGTAATGGTCACACCACTCTGAAACAGAAGCCACGTGGGAAAGAGAAGACCGTCTCAGTGCCGAGTACCCCACCTTCCTCCCGCAGACTTCTGAATCTCGGGACGAGATTCTTTTGAGTGGGGGCGAGTTGTCAGAACCCTCTGTTAGGTATGTGCTAGGGTTAGCTAGTGCCTTTGCATCATGCCAAAATTTCAAAAAAGAAATCTTGGAAATCAATTTCAAAATCAAAATGGGAGAAGGAACACCCCCCAGATGAATTAATTCAAAAGGCCAGATAAAAATCTTTTCCAAAAATTCATGTTAAAGTTTTGAAAAGTCTTATAAATGAGTGTGATCACATATCAAGTGATGTGGGACCCACCCCATGCTCATAGATTTTTCAAATATTCAAACAGTACCTTGGAGTTAAAGAAATCCCCCTATTTGATTTAAAATTCAAATCATTTGAATTTTAAAAATGTTGAAAGTTTATGAGTGGCTAGTCTATATTATTATGAGGCCATGTAAAAGTTTTCAGCATTTAATAAAACGTTTAGCTATTTATTTTAGCTAAACAGAACAAATAACAGAAAGGAAAGATTAAACAGAAAAGGGAAAAGGACTTACCTCTCGCCAGGGGCAAGGCCCACCTCCCCAGCCGGCCCAGCCCGCGAAGCCCTCCTTGTCGTCTTCCACCCCGCGCTGCCAAGCAGCTCGGTGGCGCGGCACCGACGCCGTGGACGCCACCTCGACACCCAGGAGCTTCCAGGCCGCCCCAAGCCTCCAAAGTGCGCCACGGAGACGCCCTCGACTCCCTCTCTCACTTTCCCCCATCGCCGCCTCGTCCAGAGCCCTCCCCTAGTTTTCCCCTTCTTCCCCGAGAGCGTCCGCCGTTCGTCGTCGACGAGAACCGTAGCCAGCGACGGAGAGAAGCCTGAAGGCCATGTCCATCGTGCGCGCCATCGTCAACTTCCTCTTCACGCAGCAGGCGAAGCTGTGATCTGGACTCAAGCCGCCGGAATCGAGCTCGAGCCGCCGCCGGACCCGGAAGTCGCCATCGTCGAATTCGCCGCCACCACGACCTCCCCGACCTCCCTGACCCCTCTGCTAGCATCACGGTGAGCTCGCGGTTCGAACGAGCCATTCCTTCGTCTCCCTCCTCCTCCCTAGCTGGATCCGCCATGGACGCCGAAGCTCCTCGCCGCCGCGGTCATCGTAGTCGAGCGTCCGTGACGCAAACGAGCTCGGGAGCATGTCCTTCGTCTTCACCTTGATCCTCTATGTCGATTGCGAGCGTCCCCGGTTCAAATGGAGCACCACATCAAGTTTTTCCCCAAGCCCGAGCCACGGCCGCCGCTAGGGCTTGACGCCGACGACACTCCGGTGAGTTCCAGCCCCCCTGGCTGGCTCCATTCGACGCGGGCGTCCACGAGCTGTCGATTGGTGCCTCCCGCGCACCAAATGGCCCCCGGCAGCCCCCTCCCCGTGCAGCGCCGCCGCACTGGTGGCCACCGGCGGCTAGCCGCCGGTGAGGCCACTGTCATTAGGGGTTAACCCCCCCTGCTAATTGACCCCAGGTCAATGACAGGTGGGGCCCCCAGGCACTTAACCCCCTGGTTAAGTTTAAACCGTTTTAATTAACCCATGTGACACTGACAACCCTGGCCCACCAGTCAGACCCCCCCCACGTCAGCATGACCACATGCTGATGCAATAAAAGGATTTAAATGAATATCCAAATAAAAAGAAATAAAAATAATTCCAGAAATTCCAGAAAATACCCCAAACTTTGGAAATTCATAGAAAATTCATATTAACTCCAATTTGGACAAATAATATATGAAAAATGATCAGGAGAAAATTATCTTTCCAAATATGCAACTTTCAACTCTGTTTGAGTTGATTTTAAAATGGGACCAGTAGCATATGTCATTTGGTTTATTTGAATTTAATTCAAATTCAAATCAATTTATTTTGCAACTTGGACCATGGATTTAAGCTACAATTCAACCATACATCAGAAGCACATCTTATACAAGTGAAGATGATTAAAAATGATCAAACTATGTCACATGCAAATTGACTAGGTTGAATTCAAATGTGGAGTTTGAATTTGCATTTTAAATGCAATATATTCCACTTAAATGGATTTGCCTCACACATCAAAAATTATACTTCAAGCTTTAACATTCTATCATGTGCTTGAGCATTGCATTCATATTGATTTCTACTTCGTGCTTTGTTTGTCGAGTAGAGGTGGAACCGGAGCAAGAGGTCACCCCCTTCGCTGAAGATCCAGAGCCCGAACCTCGTCAGCAAGGCAAGCAAAACCCCATTGATCATGTCGATAAAATCCCACTTCCCTCTCATGTCTCGCTTATGCATTGTATAGGATGATCACCATGTTACGATTCTATCGCATAGATGAACCCATTCCTTTGCATGACCTATCTTTTGTCACAGTAGTAAGCAAACCACAATCCTAGCAAATGTAGGAGTTGAATGATATCATGTAACCCCTGCAATGTTACTGCTTATTGCATGCTTAGTATGATACCATGTTGTTACTGTGATGTGAGTCGGGATGGTAGTGATCATGTTGATGATGGTAGAAAAGTGTTGGTGAATCGACCCTAATACAAGGTGAACGATGAGAGGCTGTGTAGGAGTACACGGTGGGTTGTCTCGTTGAACACCGCCCTAAGTCTGAGTTCTGTGTGGTGATCCAAGATGAAGAGTACAACCACACATTAGGCTCACTGACCCCTCTCAACCTATTAACTCATCCCTTTCGATGTCCAGATGTCGCAGTAGTTCGGAGTTCTGGTAGGCTTGTGGCCTGGATGCTAAGTGAGAGAACGGCTCACCCGAGACCGGCTTATGCACCACGCACACATCGCTTCGGTCCACTTCGGTAAACCGGCCGGGTTCACGATAGTGGTAGCCAACCCAAGTAGGCGGCTTTCTTGGACTAGATAGGCTATGAGGTAACAGTTGTGGTGAGAATCCTCGCTGGCACCCCTTGAATGGTGTCGAGATCAAAGGCGGTAAATGATGGTCATGTGTGTGTAGCGGTACACCCTTGCAAGGTTAACAAAACTATTCGAATAGCCGCGTCCGCGGTTATGGACTACTTGGAAAGCTTAGCTTGATTATTAGATAACTTGAACCATATACTTCTAAAACACACCAAGATAAGTGTGAGTGCTATGGCGTGCTTTCTCGTGGGGAAGTCGAGGGAGGCACCATAGTGGTGTAATTGGTTGGAGAAAGTAGTGGACTCGTGTACGCTTCTTACCTCAAAGTCTGGTATTCGTAGTTCAGGACTAGCCAAGTCAAAGCTGGCATTTCTGCAAGTGAACCCCACCTCCCTTTACCTTGATACATGTGCATGAATAGTATAGCTCCTATGTAAGTCTTGCTGAGTACGACTTTGTACTCACGTTTGCTTAATCTATGTTTTAGATGACGCCACTGACCCCGAAGGTGGCTTCTTCATCGAGCTGGACGACTGAAGTTAAGCTAGTCTAGTCCCAGTCAGCAGACTGGTTCCCTCGTGGAGGGCTTTGTGTTTAAATAAGGCTTCTTAAGCCATTTGTTAAACTTGTCTGTACTCAGACATAATTTGCTTCCGCTATGTGATGTAATGTTGGATCACATGTATGTGATCTCTGTGTGTACTCTATAAGAGTTATAAATAAAATGTACACTTTGTAGAGAATTGCAATGGTACCTACTGTTCATACAAGGCATGTGTGCTGCGTGTATGTTTATAACATGCATGTCTTTGTATGGGTTTTCGAGACCTTAGTTGTGTTCTGGCTGGCGGTCTTTCATACACCAAGTGGCCCTTAGATGTGCGCAGCTTGGGGCATCGCGATGCGATTGCTCGAGACTCCGTCTCGTGCACACTTTGTAGTATGATCGAGCCCGCCCTAGACCCTGACTAAGTGATCGGGCTGGAGTAAGTCTATGTAAGAGTTTCGAGATAGTCGATAGTATGGTTGAGGCGACTTGTCTTTGAATATGGGAGTTCACCACCCATATCATTAGACTTGTGTGCGTACGATGAGGACCCATCACAGTTGATCATCCGACCTGGATGGGATACCCCTCACGTACGATGCTTTCCGAGAATGTTCAGTGCTTGGCCTTGTCTGCTTAGACAAGTGGGTGCGGTTCTCGGCTCTCCATATGACTATGTCTTAACTGTACTTGCGTACGCTAACCCCGGGTCCCGACATGCGGAGACTTTGATTTGTATCCCACCGCCTGACTGAAATATGCTGGCTATAAAGGAGCACTTTGGGTATTCCGAAATAGATCAAAGCGGGATTTGTCAGTCCTTGTGACAGGACAGGTACTCTGGGCCCACTCGGTGATATTGCATCAACACCTTGCAAGGACGTGACTAGGTCACAAGATATGCAATGATCATGGACAAGAGAAGTTCTTTGTTGTGAACGAGATGTGAACACGGTATGTGGGATACCGACGATCAAACCTCGGACAAACAAAGTACCGCAGCACAAAGGGATTACGTCGTATCGTTAACGGTTTCCAAAAGCGATCGAGGTTCATTCGATGGAAGCGCAGGGGCTGTCAAGGATTGTAACCAGTCCAACTGACTAGTCATTGGTCAATGAGAAGAGTCTCGACCATGTCTGTTGTTTCCCGGACCGTTAGGGTGTTACACTTAAGGGCAATCGATGCATAGGACAGTTACGGGATCAATCGGTGAAATAGGAGAAATCACCGGAATAGTTCCGGAGGAGGACGGAATAGTTTCCCGACATTTTGAATAGTTCAAAATAAAGTTTAATTGTTTTAATAATGTTTTTATTATTTAATTATCTGAATTAAATATTTAAAGCTTATTAAATAATTAAAAAAAAATGGAAAAAAGGCTATATGGGCCCTTGGGGCCCATTAGGGGAGGAGGGGGTTTCCCCCCTTGGTCTTGGCGCCAAGGGTGGGGCCCATCCCCCCCTATGGCCGGCGCACTCCCCCCCGCTTGGGGGTTTAGTCCCACATGGGGGAGGGAAGGAGGATCACACCCCCCCCTTGGCCTATATAAGGAGGGGTAGACCCCCCTTTTTCCATACAACATCAATCTCCTTCTTCTTCCTTCTCCTTTTCCGGAAGTGGACTCCCCTTGTTTGGAGTCTGCACCAGGATTGGAGTTCTCCAACATAAGGCAGTCCGTCGCTCTGCCGGAGTCGGGATCCGTAGCCGTCTTTCTTCTGGGAGGAACATCGATTGTACCGTACGTGTATAATCTCTTCGAGGCACTACACCTGTGGTGCTGCTTCGTCGCTGGAGGTTTACCGGGAGTCATCCTCGCCGGTGGTGGTCTTCTACACGACAGGGAGGTCGTAGTTCTGAGTCTACGCCAACCACGTTCGCAAGAACGTTTCCCTCTTTCGGTCTTCAAAGGTATGAATACCGATTCCCTCCGTTACCTTACATCACCATAGCATAGATCTTGGGTTCGGGTACCGTAGGTGTGAAAATTTTGTGTTTTCTGCCCCGTATCCCAATAGTGGTATCATGAGCTAGCTATGCGTAGATGTATTGTACGGATAGAACACATCTAGGATGTGGGCATCGAAACTTCATTCGTTACCCTCCCACGTGTACTCATTCAGCATTGCGGCAATGTTTGATGAAGCGCCCCCCGACCGACCTTACGCGTTTACGCGAGACTGGTTCCACGCTTGACATATGGCTTGTACCATATAAAGTGGCTGGGGGTGTCTGTCTCTCTGCATTAGCGATGCGAAGATGTTTGCAACAGAGGGCCCCGACAGGGGTGTAATAGAGACGGATGAGAGACGGTGTTGTGGCATGTTTTTCGCAGGATAGAAATCGGTTCTCTCTCTCGAAACCCCTAGCAGCCACGTAAAACTTGCACAAGCTAAAGTAGAAAGGCGTTTTAACTTTGCTTTGCATGAAGGGGGATCATAGGTTGTATGATTTAAAGTTTTACTTCCTGTTTTATGCTAGTATGCTAGATATATCGACGGTAGCACGAAACAGGACCATCTCTCACAATACCAACATTGTGTTCTCCCTTTGGTGGGCACCACCTGGAAGGTTCTCCCATATGGATTGATGCTCCGTACATACCGGAGTTGTCCTACATATTAAACGGAGTTCGCATGAGGTTGGGTTCGGTGAGCCTGGCATATGCAGATATGGCCTTGCTGAACAGCTAACATCAAGGTTCAATTGGCAGGCTTGACGTATGTAGATGCGGGCTTGGGACACAGAAGACCGAAAGGTCGAGCACGAGTCACATGCCTGATGTGATTGGCTTAGAGGCCTACCTGGTTCGCATACTGGGCCGTACATATCGGGGGAGGTATGGGGGTTGGGATTGTGTAATCACTTAGTTAAAGTGAGAGGTGTTTATCTAAGTGGGAGCTTTCTAGAATTTTGAGATTAAATTGAAACTCCACATTATGAACAAAAGTCTAAATATGTATCATTGTGAATCCAACCTTGTAGATGGCAGCACCACGCCCCTCGTTCAACTTAGGATCATTCCTAGAAAAAGACAAGCTAAAAACAGATGGGTCAAACTTCACCAACTGGTTCCGCACCCTGAGGATTCTCCTCGTTCCCCTCAAAATGGCATACGTACTAGAGGACGCGTTAGGTGACGCACCAGCAGATGATGCCAGTCAGGACGAGAAGAATGTCTATCTCTCCAGGACTGATGATTACAACCTTGTCCAGAGTGGCATGCTTTACTCCATGGAGGCTGAGCTGCAGAAACGTTTTGAGAGGATGGGTGCATATGAGATTATCACCGACCTCAAGGCAGTCTTCGCACCTCAAGCCAGGGTTGAACGGTACGAGGCTTCTGAAACCATCTTCTCAGCAAAGATGGATGAGCACGGCAGCGTGAGTGAGCACGTAGTCAAAATGTATGGCTACGTTCAGCGCTTGAATGCTCTGGAATGCCAGATTCCAGATGAACTTGCTGTTGATAGGGTGTTGCAGTCGCTTCCCCCTAGCTACAAAGCTTTTGTGCTGAACTACAACATGCAGGGGATGACCAAAACCCCTTCTGAGTTGTTCGCCATGCTAAAGAGCGCTGAGGTTGAGATCAAGAAGGAGCACGCCGTCTTCATGGTCAACAAGACCATTGACTTCAAGAAGTCAAGCAGGCGGGAGAAGGCCAAGAGAGGTGGCCCTAGGAGGGATGGCAAGTCAGTTGCCGCTCCTCCCAAGGCACCCAAGCCTAAACTCGGAGTTGAGTGCTTCTACTGCAAGGGTGAAGGTCACTTGAAACGCAACTGTCCCAAGTACCTAAAGGACAAGAAGGCTGGCAAGGTCGCCAAGAGAGACGAAGGTATATTTGATATACAGATTGATGATCTTCTCTTAACAAGCGCCGGGAACACATCCTGGATATTTGATACAGGATCTGTCGCTCATATTTCTAATTCCATTCAGGGACTAAGGAATAGGAGACGCTTGCTCAAGGATGAAGTGACGATGCGCGTGGGGAATGGCTGCCGGATTGAAGTCTTGGCGGTCGGCACGATGCATCTTAGTCTCCCTTCGGGATTGATTTTAGTTCTGAATAATTGCTACTATGTACCCGCGTTGAGTGTGAACATCGTTAGTGGCTCTTTCTTGAAGCGAGACCACTATTCTTTTAAGTCCGATACAATTGGTTGTTCGATTTATAAGGATGAAATGTTTTATGTTCACGCACCGGAGTTGCATGGTTTATTCGTACTTAATCTCGATTTTGACGTGTGTCACATTAAAAATATTGAGGCCAAAAGATTGAAGAATGATGAAGATCACATGATGATGTGGCATTGCCGACTTGGTCATATTGGTATAAAACGCATGGAGAAGCTCCATAAGGATGGACTTCTTGAGTCATTGGATTTTGGATCCCTTGATACATGTGAACAATGCCTCATGGGCAAAATGACAAGGACTCCATTCAATGGTGTAATGGAGCGTGCAGATGTCTTATTGGGGATCATACACACGGATGTATGTGGACCCATGAACGTCCCCACTCGCAATGGTCTTCGTTACTTCGTGACCTTTACTGATGACTTGAGTAGATATGGGTATATTTACTTGATGAAGCACAAGTCTGAAACCTTTGAAAAGTTCAAGGAATTTCAGAATGAGGTCGAAAATCAACTCGGAAGAAAAATCAAGCACCTTCGATCGGATCGAGGTGGCGAGTATTTGAGTCACGAGTTTGGCAGTCATCTGAAGTCTTGTGGCATAGTACCACAGCTTACGCCGGCAGGCACACCTCAGAGAAACGGTGTGGCTGAGCGACGAAATCGAACCCTATTGGATAGTGTACGATCGATGATGTCTCATACTGATTTGCCTGTGTCATTCTGGGGGTATGCATTAGAAACCGCCATTCATATTCTTAATAGGGCACCATCCAAATCCGTAAAGACAACACCATTTGAAGAATGGCATGGCACAAAACCTGAGTTGTCTCACCTGAAGATTTGGGGTTGTGAGGCTTATGTTAGGAAACTACAGCCTGACAAACTTGAATCCAAGGCGGATAAGTGCATCTTTGTGGGCTAGCCCAAGGGAACTTGTGGATACACCTTCTACAACAAGTCTGACAGCAAAATGTTTGTTGCCAAGACGGGACACTTTCTTGAGATGGAGTTTCTCGCGAAAGAGTTGAGTGGGAGGAAAATAGACCTCGATGAAGTGACTGACCAATCACTCCAATTGGAAGAAATGGCTACGGAATTAGTTCTGGAACCATCTTCCACGGTGGGAGTTGAAGAGAATGGCCAGAACGACATTCATAACGATCATGACATTAATGATGATCATGATGAGAATGAAGAGGAACCTTTTATGCCCCGTAGGTCATCAAGAGTGCGTCAACCTACTGATTTTTACGGACAGCTTGTGAATGAAATCTTGGCTGATGAGTCGGATGAACCTACGAGTTACAAAGAAGCAATAGAGGGACCCGAGTCCGAGAAATGGCTTGAAGCCATGAAATCCGAAATAGACTCCATGTACACCAACAAAGTATGGACTTTGGTGGATATTCCCGAGGACCGCAAGGCCGTCGAGAATAAATGGATTTTCAAGAAAAAGACTGACGCAGACGGAAACGTATCTATCTACAAAGCTCGACTTGTCGCGAAGGGTTTCCGACAAATTCAAGGAGTTGACTACAAGGAGACGTTCTCTCCTGTAGCGATGATAAAGTCTATTCGGATCCTACTAGCAATAGCTGCATATCATGATCACGAGATATGGCAGATGGATGTGAAAACTGCATTCCTAAATGGCAACATTGAGGAAGAGTTGTATATGATGCAACCAGAGGGGTTTCTTGATCCAAGGAACGCCGGTAAGGTTTGCAAGCTTCAACGGTCCATCTATGGGTTGAAGCAAGCATCTCGGAGCTGGAATCTTCGATTTGATGAGGTCATTAAAGCTTTTGGATTTGTCCAAAACGTCAAAGAGTTCTGTGTCTATAAGAAACTGAGTGGGAGCTCTGTAGCATTCCTTGTGTTATATGTAGATGACATATTACTAATAGGGAACGATAAGAAATTCTTAGAGGAAGTGAAGGAATATCTGAATGGAGAATTTTCCATGAAGGACCTAGGTGAAGCTTCGTACATACTGGGGATTAAGATCTATAGAGATAGACCTAATCGACGGTTGGCCTTGAGTCAGAACACTTATATTGACAAGATTTTGAAAAGGTTCAAAATGGATGACTCCAAGAGAGGTCTCTTGCCAGTTATAAAAGGTGTCAAATTAAGCGTGAATCAATGCCCGACCACAGCTAAAGAGAAAGAGGAGATGTCCTCAAAGCCCTATGCCTCAGCCATAGGTTCTCTCATGTATGCTATGTTATGTACCAGACCGGATTTAGCGTTGGCCATTTTTTATGACTAATCGCTACCAGAGTAACCCGGGAATGGCTCACTGGACAGCAGTAAAGAACATTCTTAAGTACTTGAGAAGAACCAAGGATCTCTTTCTCGTTTATGGAGGAGTTGATGAGGAGCTCACCGTAAAGGGTTACGTTGACGCAAGCCTCGGCTCAGATCTAGATGACTCGAAATCCCAGACGGGATATGTTTTCATGTTGAACGGTGGCGCGATTAGCTGGAGGAGCGGCAAACAGTCAGTCGTCGCTCAATCTTCAATGGAGTCGGAGTATATTTCCGCTTGCGAAGCGTCAAACGAGGCGCTGTGGCTGAAGAAGTTCGTGATCGAGCTTGGCGTCTTTCCTAGTTGCACTGACCCCGTGGGAATCTTCTGCGACAACACGGGTGCCATTGCTAACGCGAAGGAGCCAAGAACTCACTCTACAGCCAAGCACATCCTCCGAAAGTTCCATGTGACGCGAGACTACGTCAGGGATGGACACACTAGGATTCACAAGATACATACGGATCTGAACGCAGCAGACCCGATGACTAAACCTCTTCCACAGGGCAAGTTTGAAGAACATCGAGAAACCATTGGTGTTAGATACATACCTGATGTAAACTAGTGTAATTTGTACTCTAGTGCAAGTGGGAGACTGTTGGATATGTGCCCTAGAGACAAATTAATAAAGATATTTGTCACATATCCGTTTTGTTCATAATATGTTTTATACTGTGCTATAACTGTATTACTTGGAAATACTAATACAGGTGTAGTATAAAACATGGTCCGTAGTTTAACTCGGGTAAACTATCTCATTGGGCAATTGATTGATCAAGCTTTCCTGATCATGGCGACACTTAAGTCCATTGACAATGAGGTCATATCATTAAGGGGAATGATGTGATGGACGAACACCCACCTAAAGTATTGCAATGTGATCGAGTCACATAGTTCAGCGTTGCTATGACTTTGTAACGTATGGCTTAGTCCTTAGACCGTAATGATCAATACGTAATCACGATCTATTAGGAGACTTTGATTTGTATCCCACCGCCTGACTGAAATATGCTGGCTATAACGGAGCACTTTGGGTATTCCGAAATAGATGGTTGATGAGTATGTTAATAGATCAAAGCGGGATTTGTCAGTCCTTGTGACAGGACAGGTACTCTGGGCCCACTCGGTGATATTGCATCAACACCTTGCAAGGACGTGACTAGGTCACAAGAGATGCAATGATCATGGACGAGAGAAGTTGTTTGTTGTGAACGAGATGTGAACACGGTATGTGGGATACCGACGATCAAACCTCGGACAAATAAAGTACCGCAGCACAAAGGGATTACGTCGTATCGTTAACGGTTTCCAAAAGCGATCAAAGTTCATTCGATGGAAGCGCAGGGGTTGTCAAGGATTGTAACCAGGTCCAACTGACTAGTCATTGGTCAATGAGAAGAGTCTCGACCATGTCTTCTATTTCCCGGACCGTTAGGGTGTTACACTTAAGGGCAATCGATGCATAGGACAGTTACGGGATCAATCGGTGAAATAGGAGAAATCACCGGAATAGTTCCGGAGGAGGACAGAATAGTTTCCGGACATTTTGAATAGTTCAAAATAAAGTTTAATTTTTTTAATAATGTTTTTATTATTTAATTATCTTAATTAAATATTTAATGATTATTAAATAATTAAAAAAATGGAAAAAAGGCTATATGGGCCCTTGGGGCCCATTAGGGGAGGAGGGGGTTTCCCCCCCTTGGGCTTGGCGCCAAGGGTGGGGCCCATCCCCCCCTATGGCCGGCGCACTCCCCCCCTTGGGGGTTTAGTCCCACATGGGGGAGGGAAGGAGGATCACACCCCCCCTGGGCCTATATAAGGAGGCGTAGACCCCCCTTTTTCCATACAACATCAATCTCCTTCTTCTTCCTTCTCCTTTTCTGGAAGTGGACTCCCCTTGTTTGGAGTCTGCACCAGGATTGGAGTTCTCCACCATAAGGCAGGCCGTCGCTCTGCCGGAGTCGGGATCCGTAGCCGTCTTTCTTCCGCTGCTCACCTGGTTCGGAGCCCGGGAGGAACATCGATTGTACCGTACATGTATAATCTCTTCGAGGCACTACACCTGTGGTGCTGCTTCGTCGCTGGAGGTTTACCGGGAGTCATCCTCGCCGGTGGTGGTCTTCTAAACGACAGGGAGGTCGTAGTTCTGAGTCTACGCCAACCACGTTCGCAAGAACGTTTCCCTCTTTCGGTCTTCAAAGGTATGAATACCGATTCCCTACGTTACCTTACATCACCATAGCATAGATCTTGGGTTCGGGTACCGTAGGTGTGAAAAATTTGTGTTTTCTGCCCCGTATCCCAACAAGCCTCTCATCGTTCACCTTGTATTAGGGTCGATTCACCAACACTTTCAACATGATCACTACCATCCCGACTCACATAACAGTATCATCATGGTGTCACTCTAAGCATGCAATAAGCAGTAACAGTTGTAGGGGTCACATGATATCAATCAACTCCTACATTTGCTAGGATTGTGGTTTGCTTACTACTGTGACAAAAGATAGGTCATGCAAAGGAATGGGTTCATCTATGCGGTAGAAACGCATCATGGTAATCATCCTATATAATGCATAAGCGAGACATGAGAGGGAAATGGGATTTTATCGACATGATCAATGGGGGTTTGCTTGCCTTGCTGACGAGGTTCGGGTTCGGGGTCTTCAACGAAGGGGGCAGCCTCCTGCTCCGGTTCCACCTCTACTCGACAAACAACAAACAAGGTAGAAAAAGTAAATACAATGCACAATCACATGATGGAAGGTTGAAACTTGATGTATATGCTTTGATGTGTGAAGCAATTCCATTTAAATGGAGTATATTGCAAATTGAATTGCAATTTCAAACTCCAATTTGAATTCAAACTTAATCAAGTTACATGTGACATTGTTTGATCATTTTGAACCTTTTGGAAATGTGTATGATATGCCTCTGAAGTGTGGATGAAATATAGCATAATTCCATGGTCCAAGTTGCAAAAGTATTTGAATTGAATTTGAATAAATTCCAAATAATTCAAATGAAATATGCTACTGGTCCCATTTTAAAATCAACTCAAAGATAGTTGAAAGTTGCATTTTTGGATAGCTTATTTTCTCCTGATCATTTTTCATATATTATTTGTCCAATTTGGAGTTAATATGAATTTTCTATGAATTTCCAAAGTTTGGGGTATTTTCTGGAATTTTCTGAATTTCTTTAATTCAAATCAATTTCTGGAAAATCATTTAATCGACTTATTGCGCCAGGCTGACGTCATGCTGGCGTGTGGGGGGGGGGGCTGACGTGTGGGCCAGGGGTGTCAGTGACTCAGGGGGCTAATCCCTGCTGGTTTATTTAACCAGTGGCTTAATTAAGCCACTGGGCCCACTTGGCAGTGACCTAGGGTCACTTAACCCAGGTGGGGTTAAGTCCCTAAGCACGGCCACATCGGCGAGGCTGCCGGCGGCTAAACGCCGGCGTCACAGACGCGGCGGCGCTCTGCATTCTCCCTCTCCTGGCCACTATTCGCTACGCCGAGACCACAGGGACGTAGCCCATGCGCTCGCACGTCACCTGGTGCACGCGGGTGTCCAAGATGATGACCACAGCGACGACGGTGACCTCGCAGTCGGCAACAGAGACACGGGGAAGAGGCAAACGTCACCACAGTGCTCCAAATCCAACAAGCTTTAGCTCGTTCGATGCGTGAGGTCACAGCGAAGACGACGGACAGGCTTGGAGGCTCGCTTGCATAGCAGTTGCTCGCCGATGACAACCGTGGCGGCTCGGTACTCCGAAGACCATGGATAACGGTGACAGAGGAAGAAATCGAGGGGGAGAAGTTAGGGGTTTTGACCGTGAGCTCACCAGGAACTCAAGGGAGGTGGTGGCGAGGGCTGGGGTGGCTCGACGGCGACGAAATCGACGTCGATCTCTTTCGGCTCCGGCGGCGGCTCGAGCTCGAATTCTCTGGCTATGGAGGCGCTTTGCTCGCCATCTTCTGCACGTTGAGGTACCGCTCGATGGGTAACACGGGGGAAAGCTCGGTGAAGGCTCTCGTCGTCGTTGGCTGTGTGTGCTCGGCGTCGCGCTCCGGCGATCTGCACGGGTGTCGGTGGAACGGGCGAGAGAGGAGGGGGAGATGGTTCTGGAGGGAGGGAAATGGAGCGGTGCGTCTCCAGGACGTGTCCAGATGCGCTAAGGAGGCCGGGGAGGCGCCAGGCAAGCAGGTGGTGTGGCGGCCGTGGCATGCCGGGCACGCAGCTGCCTGGCTGCCTGAGGAAGACGACAGCCCGGGTGGCGGCTGGGCCTAGCTGGGCCAAGGTAGGTGGGCCTCGCGCAGTGCAACAGGTAAGGTTCTCTGCCTTTTGTTATTTCTGTTTAATCTTTCCTTTTTGTTTTTATTTTCTATAATTTTTTTAGGCTAGCTAAGAAATTAGCAAACCATTTAATTAAATGCTCATAATTTTTATATGGCCTCATCAAATAATATACTAGCCATTTATAAACTTTGAACATTTTTAAAATTCAAATGATTTGAATTTTAAATCAAATAGGGGTATTTCTTTAAATCCAAGGCACTGTTTGAATATTTGAAAAATCCATGAGCATGGGGTGGGTCCCACATCACTTGATATGTGATCACACTCATTTATAAGACTTTTCAAAAATCTAACATGAATTTTTGGAGAAGATTTTTATCTGTCCTTTTGAATTAATTCATCTGGGGGGTGTTCTCTCTCCCATTTTGCTTTTGATTTGGATTTCAAGGATTTCTTTTGAAATTTTAACATGATGCAAGTGAAATGCTAACCCTAGCTCATTACCTAACAGAGGGTTCTGACATAATATCAATGGGCTCCCTCTCACTTTGAAGGCCCAAGTGGGGAGGGAGCACATGGTCCAAGGGAGACCAAGAGGGGAGGGCGCCTTGGGGGAGCTTCCAGGAAGCTTCCCCCTCCCCCCTTGGCGCAACCCTAGGGAGGGGAACCCTAGGGCGCAGCCCCTAGGGCTGCCCCCTCCTCCAAGATGGCTCCCCTCCCCCTCCACCTATAAATAGAGGAGGTGGGGGCACCCCTTCAACACAAAATAGAAGTTGTTCTCTCCCCCGAAGGGCTGCCCCCTCTCTCTCCCTCTCATTAGATCCAATCTCCTCCACCCCGAAGGGCTGATCCTCCCTCCTCTCTACTCCTGTGGCGCCGAGCTCTGGACGGCGGAGCCTTGCCGGATCATCTACACTGTACGTGTGGATCAACCGTAGAGAGATCGTGTGTTCGATCTTTGTTCGAGGGACTCCACGGTGATTATATCTGTTCGTGGGAGTGTTCATCTTCACGCTTCTCCGACTCTCCATCAACATCTTCCGCTGCGAGAGAATTGCATCCGTTGAACGGTTGCAAGAAGGTAACAAGATCGATAACCTTGTCTGCATCTTCCTAGATCCGTTCTTGGGTTTGGTTTCGTAGTGCCGAATTTTTTTTGTTTTCTACTCCGATTCCCAACAAGAACATCATCGTAATGTGAAATATATCAATGAATAAGGAGGAATTATAATACAAAATAGTGATGCATTTTGGACGTATCAACTCCCCCAACCTTAGACCTCGCTTGTCCCCAAGTGAAAACTGAGCTCGATAAACTTGTCCACACTCCCCCCCCCTATGGCCGGCGCACTCCCCCCCCCCCCCCCGTTGGGGGTTTAGTCCCACATGGGGGAGGGAAGGAGGATCACACCCCCCCCTTGGCCTATATAAGGAGGGGTAGACCCCCCTTTTTCCATACAACATCAATCTCCTTCTTCTTCCTTCTCCTTTTCCGGAAGTGGACTCCCCTTGTTTGGAGTCTGCACCAGGATTGGAGTTCTCCACCATAAGGAAGGCCGTCGCTCTGCCGGAGTCGGGATCCGTAGCCGTCTTTCTTCCGCTGCTCGCCTGGTTCGGAGCCCGGGAGGAACATCGATTGTACCGTACGTGTATAATCACTTCGAGGCACTACACCTGTGGTGCTGCTTCGTCGCTGGAGGTTTACCGGGAGTCATCCTCGCCGGTGGTGGTCTTCTACACGACAGGGAGGTCGTAGTTCTGAGTCTACGCCAACCACGTTCGCAAGAACGTTTCCCTCTTTCGGTCTTCAAAGGTATGAACACCGATTCCCTCCGTTACCTTACATCGCCATAGCATAGATCTTGGGTTCGGGTACCGTAGGTGTGAAAATTTGTGTTTTCTGCCCCGTATCCCAACAGTGGTATCATGAGCTAGCTATGCGTAGATGTATTGTACGGATAGAACACATCTAGGATGTGGGCATCGAATCTTCATTCGTTACCCTCCCACATGTACTCATTCAGCATTGCGGCAATGTTTGATGAAGCGGCCCCCGACCGACCTTACGCGTTTACGCGAGACTGGTTCCACGCTTGACATATGGCTTGTACCATATATAGTGGCTGGGGGTGTCTGTCTCTCTGCATTAGCGATGTGAAGATGTTTGCAACGGAGGGCCCCGACAGGGGTGTAATAGAGACGGATGAGAGACGGTGTTGTGGCATGTTTTTCGCAGGATAGAAATCGGTTCTCTCTCTCGAAACCCCTAGCAGCCACGTAAAACTTGCACAAGCTAAAGTAGAAAGGCGTTTTAACTTTGCTTTGCATGAAGGGGGGTCATAGGTTGTATGATTTAAAGTTTTACTTCCTGTTTTATGCTAGTATGCTAGATATATCGACGGTAGCACGAAACAGGACCATCTCTCACAATACCAACATTGTGTTCTCCCTTTGGTGGGCACCACCTGGAAGGTTCTCCCATATGGCTTGATGCTCCGTACATACCGGAGTTGTCCTACATATTAAACGGAGTTCGCATGAGGTTGGGTTCGGCGAGCCTGGCATATGCAGATATGGCCTTGCTGAACAGCTAACATCAAGGTTCAATTGGCAGGCTTGACGTATGTAGATGCGGGCCTGGAACACAGAAGACCGAAAGGTCGAGCACGAGTCACATGCCTGATGTGATTGGCTTAGAGGCCTACCTGGTTCGCATACTGGGCCGTACATATCGGGGGAGGTATGGGGGCTGGGATTGTGTAATCACTTAATTAAAGTGAGAGGTTTTTATCTAAGTGGGAGCTTTCTAGAATTTTGAGATTAAATTGAAACTCCACATTATGAACAAAAGTCTAAATATGTATCATTGTGAATCCAACCTTGTAGACGGCAGCACCACGCCCCTCGTTCAACTAAGGATCATTCCTAGAGAAAGACAAGCTAAAAACAGATGGGTCAAACTTCACCAACTGGTTCCGCACCCTGAGGATTCTCCTCGTTCCCCTCAAAATGGCATACGTACTGGAGGACGCGTTAGGTGACGCACCAGCAGATGATGCCAGTCAGGACGAGAAGAATGTCTATCTCTCCAGGACTGATGATTACAACCTTGTCCAGAGTGGCATGCTTTACTCCATGGAGGCTGAGCTGCAGAAACGTTTTGAGAGGATGGGTGCATATGAGATTATCACCGACCTCAAGGCGGTCTTCGCACCTCAAGCCAGGGCTGAGCGGTACGAGGCTTCTGAAGCCTTCTTCTCAGCAAAGATGGACGAGCACGGCAGCGTGAGTGAGCATGTAGTCAAAATGTATGGCTACGTTCAGCGCTTGAATGCTCTGGAATGCCAGATTCCAGATGAACTTGTTGTTGATAGGGTGTTGCAGTCGCTTCCCCCTAGCTACAAAGGCTTTGTGCTGAACTACAACATGCAGGGGATGACCAAAACCCCTTCTGAGTTGTTCGCCATGCTAAAGAGCGCTGAGGTTGAGATCAAGAAGGAGCACGCCGCCTTCATGGTCAACAAGACCATTGACTTCAAGAAGTCAAGCAGGCGGGAGAAGGCCAAGAGAGGTGGCCCTAGGAGGGATGGCAAGTCAGTTGCCGCTCCTCCCAAGGCACCCAAGCCTAAACTCGGAGTTGAGTGCTTCTACTGCAAGGGTGAAGGTCACTGGAAACGCAACTGTCCCAAGTACCTAAAGGACAAGAAGGATGGCAAGGTCGCCAAGAGAGACGAAGGTATATTTGATATACATATTGTTGATCTTCTCTTGACAAGCGTCGGGAACACATCCTGGATATTTGATACAGGATCTGTCGCTCATATTTCTAATTCCATTCAGGGACTAAGGAATAGGAGACGCTTGCTCAAGGATGAAGTGACGATGCGCGTGGGGAATGGTTGCCGGATTGAAGTCTTGGCGGTCGGCACGATGCATCTTAGTCTCCCTTCGGGATTGATTTTAGTTCTGAATAATTGCTACTATGTACCCGTGTTTAGTGTGAACATCGTTAGTGGCTCTTGCTTGAAGCGAGACCACTATTCTTTTAAGTCTGATACAATTGGTTGTTCGATTTATAAGGATGAAATGTTTTATGTTCACGCACTGGAGTTGCATGGTTTATTCGTACTTAATCTCGATGGTGGCGTGTGTCACATTAACAATATTGAGGCCAAAAGATTGAAGAATGATGAAGATCACATGATGATGTGGCATTGCCGACTTGGTCATATTGGTATAAAACGCATGGAGAAGCTCCATAAGGATGGACTTCTTGAGTCATTGGATTTTGGATCCCTTGATACATGTGAACAATGCCTCATGGGAAAAATGACAAGGACTCCATTCAATGGTGTAATGGAGCGTGCGGATGTCTTATTGGGGATCATACACACGGATGTATGTGGACCCATGAACGTCCCCACTCGCAATGGTCTTCGTTACTTCGTGACCTTTACTGATGACTTGAGTAGATATGGGTATATTTACTTGATCAAGCACAAGTCTAAAACCTTTGAAAAGTTCAAGGAATTTCAGAAAGAGGTCGAAAATCAACTCGGAAGAAAAATCAAGCACCTTCGATCGGATCGAGGTGGCGAGTATTTGAGTCACGAGTTTGGCAGTCATCTGAAGTCTTGTGGCATAGTACCACAGCTTACGCCGGCAGGCACACCTCAGAGAAACGGTGTGGCTGAGCGACGAAATCGAACCCTATTGGATAGTGTACGATCGATGATGTCTCATACTGATTTGCCTGTGTCATTCTGGGGGTATGCATTAGAAACCGCCATTCATATTCTTAATAGGGCACCATCCAAATCCGTAAAGACAACACCATTTTAAGAATGGCATGGCACAAAACCTGAGTTGTCTCACCTGAAGATTTGGGGTTGTGAGGCTTATGTTAGGAAACTACAGCCTGACAAACTTGAATCCAAGGCGGATAAGTGCATCTTTGTGGGCTATCCCAAGGAAACTTGTGGATACACCTTCTACAACAAGTCTGACAGCAAAACGTTTGTTGCCAAGACGGGACACTTTCTTGAGAAGGAGTTTCTCGCGAAAGAGTTGAGTGGGAGGAAAATAGACCTCGATGAAGTGACTGGCCAATCACTCCAATTGGAAGAAATGGCTACGGAATTTGTTCTGGAACCATCTTCCACAGTGGGAATTGAAGAGAATGGCCAGAACGGCATTCATAACGATCATGAAATTAATGATGATCATGATGAGAATGAAGAGGAACCTTTTATGCCCCGTAGGTCATCAAGAGTCCGTCAACCTACTGAGTTTTACGGACAGCTTGTGAATGCAATCTCGACTGATGAGTCGGATGAACTTACGAGTTACAAAGAAGCAATGGAGGGACCCGAGTCCGAGAAATGGCTTGAAGCCATGAAATCCGAAATAGACTCCATGTACACCAACAAAGTATGGACTTTGGTGGATATTCCCGAGGACCGCAAGGTCGTCGAGAATAAATGGATTTTCAAGAAAAAGACTGACGCAGACGGAAACGTATCTGTCTACAAAGCTCGACTTGTCGCGAAGGGTTTCCGACAAATTCAAGGAGTTGACTACGAGGAGACGTTCTCTCCTGTAGCGATGATAAAGTCTATTCGGATCCTACTAGCAATAGTTGCATATCATGATTACGAGATATGGAAGATGGATGTGAAAACTGCATTCCTAAATGGCAACATTGAGGAAGAGTTGTATATGATGCAACCAGAGGGGTTTGTCGATCCAAGGAACGCTGATAAGGTTTTCAAGCTTCAACGGTCCATCTATGGGTTGAAGCAAGCATCTCGGAGCTGGAATCTTCGATTTGATGAGGTCATTAAAGCTTTTGGATTTGTCCAAAGCGTCGAAGAGTTCTGCGTCTATAAGAAACTAAGTGGGAGCTCTGTAGCATTCCTTGTGTTATATGTAGATGACATATTACTAATAGGGAACGATAAGAAATTCTTAGAGGAAGTGAAGGAATATCTGAATGGACAATTTTCCATGAAGGACCTAGGTGAAGCTGCGTACATACTGGGGATTAAGATCTATAGAGATAGACCTAATCGACGGTTGGCCTTGAGTCAGAACACTTATATTGACAAGATTTTGAAAAGGTTCAAAATGGATGACTCCAAGAGAGGTCTCTTGCCAGTTATAAAAGGTGTCAAATTAAGCGTGACTCAATGCCCGACCACAGCTAAAGAGAAAGAGGAGATGTCCTCAAAGCCCTATGCCTCAGCCATAGGTTCTCTCATGTATGCTATGTTATGTACCAGACCGGATTTGTACTCTAGTGCAAGTGCGAGACTGTTGGATATGTGCCCTAGAGACAAATTAATAAAGATATTTGTCACATATCCGTTTTGTTCATAATACGTTTTATACTGTGCTATAACTGTATTACTTGGAAATACTAATACAGGTGTAGTATAAAACATGGTCCGTAGTTTAACTCGGGTAAACTATCTCATTGGGAAATTGATTGATCAAGCTTTCCTGGTCATGGCGACACTTAAGTCCATTGACAATGAGGTCATATCATTAAGGGGAATGATGTGATGGACGGACACCCACCTAAAGTATTGCAATGTGATCGAGTCACATAGTTCAGCGTTGCTATGACTTTGTCACGTATGGCTTAGTCCTTAGACCGTAATGATCATACGTAATCACGATCTATGAGGATACTTTGATTTGTATCCCACCACCTGACTGAAATATGCTGGCTATAACGGAGCACTTTGGGTATTCCGAAATAGATGGTTGATGAGTATGTTAATAGATCAAAGCGGGATTTGTCAGTCCTTGTGACAGGACAGGTACTCTGGGCCCACTCGGTGATATTGCATCAACACCTTGCAAGGACGTGACTAGGTCACAAGAGATGCAATGATCATGGAAGAGAGAAGTTTTTTGTTGTGAACGAGATGTGAACACGGTATGTGGGATACCGACGATCAAACCTCGGACAAACAAAGTACCGCAACACAAAGGGATTACGTCGTATCGTTAACGGTTTCCAAAAGCGATCGAAGTTCATTCGATGGAAGCGCAGGGGCTGTCAAGGATTGTAACCAGGTCCAACTGACTAGTCATTGGTCAATGAGAAGAGTCTCGACCATGTCTGCTGTTTCCCGGACCGTTAGGATGTTACACTTAAGGGCAATCGATGCATAGGACAGTTACGGGATCAATCGGTGAAATAGGAGAAATCACCGGAATAGTTCCGGAGGAGGACGGAATAGTTTCCGGACATTTTGAATAGTTCAAAATAAAGTTTAATTGTTTTAATAATGTTTTTATTATTTATTTATCTGAATTAAATATTTAAAGCTTATTAAATAATTAAAAAAAATGGAAAAAAGGCTATATGGGCCCTTGAGGCCCATTAGGGGAGGAGGGGGTTTCCCCCCTTGGGCTTGGCGCCAAGGGTGGGGCCCATCCCCCCCCTATGGCCGGCGCACTCCCCCCCCCTTGGGGGTTTAGTCCCACATGGGGGAGGGAAGGAGGATCACACCCCCCTTGGCCTATATAAGGAGGGGTAGACCCCCCTTTTCCATACAACATCAATCTCCTTCTTCTTCCTTCTCCTTTTCCGGAAGTGGACTCCCCTTGTTTGGAGTCTGCACCAGGATTGGAGTTCTCCACCATAAGGCAGGCCGTCGCTCTGCCGGAGTCGGGATCCGTAGCCGTCTTTCTTCCACTGCTCGCCTGGTTCGGAGCCCGGGAGGAACATCGATTGTACCGTACGTGTATAATTTCTTCGAGGCACTACACATGTGGTGCTGCTTCGTCGCTGGAGGTTTACCGGGAGTCATCCTCGCCGGTGGTGGTCTTCTACACGTCAGGGAGGTCGTAGTTCTGAGTCTACGCCAACCACGTTCGCAAGAACGTTTCCCTCTTTCGGTCTTCAAAGGTATGAACACCGATTCCCTCCGTTACCTTACATCGCCATAGCATAGATCTTGGGTTCGGGTACCGTAGGTGTGAAAATTTTGTGTTTTCTGCCCCGTATCCCAACAGCAACTACTTCGTTCGTGATGTCGAAGTTAGCTTCGACACCACGCTCCACCATCTTCTTGAACTTGAAGACCTCGTGTTCCATCTCCTTCAGCCGCTCCTTGGTTCTCCCCTAATATAACACCCCCAAATCCAGTACAGTAATCACTACAGTGATTCCACTGTTACTGATCATTACTGTTGATGATCAAGCCATGATCACCTTTGATCATAGCTCTGTCAGATTCCAACCCTGATAAAATTTTCAAATTTGTGTGGACTATAGAATTGCTCCAAGAAATTTTGGGCAGATGATAACCATCTTGCAAATACCTAAACCATTTTAACCTTAGTCATTAGGGTAATAGCAAGCCAAGGATAATTATGAAAACCCTAGAGTTGGTATATCAAAAATTTCATGGAATTTAAAATGGAAATGAAATCATAATAAACCAAAATGATGGAATCAAATTATAAAATGCCTAACAATCATTAGGCCATGATTATATAGCAATGGTTATTTTATTAAAATGGTATAGTAATATTAAGTAATAATAAATGAAATAAAGCAATAGCTTTAGGAAGCTATTAAATTGCCATGGAATAAAATAAACAAGTGCAAATTTTAAATGAACAAAAAATTGTGAAACCAATTTTATAAAATGCCTAAATAACAGTAGGCTATATTAAAAGTGAAATGGGATTTTATTACCATTTTTAAAAATGATAAACAAATAATAATAATAATAAACAGAAAAGAAAATAAAAAAAGGAACCGGCCCAGGCCAGCTGGGCCAGCCAGCCCAGGCCGGCCTGCCGGGCCGCCCCAGCCCACTGCCCTCGTCGGCCTACAGAGGGCGCCCGAGTCAACCCCATCCCCCACGATCCCCATCTCTCTCCCAACTCCGTCTCCCCTCGATCCCGATCCCGATCTCCTCCTCCCCGCAAGATGTCGCCCCCACCTCCCCCTCTCCCCCATGGCCGCTGCCGGCTACTCCGGCCAGCACCGGCGAGCCCCGGCCGCCCGCCGTGGCTCCAGCCGCCTCCACGGCTCTCCCGCGCTCGCCCTCCACAATGGCCCTGCGACGCGCCGCCTCTCCCATGACCAGGCCGCCACCTCCGCATGAGTGTCGCCTCGCCGGACTGCTCCGCCCTGCCGTAACCGCAACCGTCGCCGTCCCCGCCCGCTGTGAGAACCCACCCCCCTCTCTCTACCCGATGTCGTCTATCGTCGTCGCCCCGTGCGCCGTGGCCACCAAGGACCGAGCCAGCGTTCCGGTCGCCCGTGCCACGCACGTGCTCACCCCGTGTTGGCCGTGCTCCGGCCACGCCCCGGGCTCCACTGGTCGCGCTCACCGCCTCGCAGCCGCGCGCCGGCTGAGCCTCGTCGCGCCTTGCACGTACATGCGCGCGTCTGGCCGCTCATGGTCGAGCCCCCGCCCGCCCTTGCCAATGTCGTTGCTGCTGAACCTGCATGGTTGTTGTTGTTGCTTGCTTCTACTGAAGCTTTTCTGAATTTTGCTAAGAACCAAAAACTGATGATGGATACTACTTTGGACAGCGGTAAAATATGGTCAAACACAATTTAAACTTGGATAAAATTATGTGGAATGGTTGTACACCTAACAAGCTCCAATTTGTTCCATTGGACAAACTCCATTCGATGCATAGATAAATTCCTACGAAAATCACAAAACGCCAACTTTAACAGATTCTGGAAATTTGGTTAAGTAGTACTTTCTGGTCCGAGTTTTAATTAAGTAAACTGGCTCTGCTAAAAATTCCATCCGTACCGGATTCGAGATCATGGACAACTGATGCAGGTTGATGTTGGACACAAATTCATCGGAGGAGTAGAACCCTAAATCGTAACCTTCCGAATGTGCTAATGGATGATTAACACCGCAAAATCCCAGACTTAGTAAAATTTCGGTGGAACCCAATGAGACAATGACAAGTTGGCCCCACTTGCTATTAAATAAATATAAGGATTTATTTAAATGCCAGAGTATGACATGTGGGTCCCTTCTCAGGGTTGACCTGGTTAATTATACAGTTTTAGATATTGTTGAATTATTGAATAAAATAAATCCAAAAATTCATTTAAAATGAATAAAACTTTGAAATGGAATAACTTTTAAACCGTAAGTCGGATCAAAATATTTTATACATCAAAATTGCTCAGAAAAATATAACGAATACGACTACGCTACCTGCATACCCACCACACCCCACTAAGATACCAAACGTGAAACATTTCTCCTCCGGTTCATCTGTCTGTCAGACGACCGGAGCCGGTAAAACTTTCTGGATGAAATTGTTCTGAACATGAAAGTTGTTCAGAATGGATCAACGATCACGGATACATTAATCACATGTCTGTTAGTTGTATCTAACGCTGCAGACATGGAACCTTCCCCTCCGAATCATCTGTCCGGTAATCAACCGGTACTGATGAGTCACCCCCGGATAAATTCCCGCTCCGAGCAAATCACTGAACACTGCGTTAGAGCCCCGTTACTTTGTATCTTCTATGTCATACATTTGTATTGCTATTATTGTTGTGTATTTACTGTTTCTCCCCCCCCTTTATTCTCCGGTAGACCCCGTTGCTGTCGCCGATGACATCGTTGCCGAGTACGCCTACTTCGTCGACGACCGTACCCCTACCGTTGAGCTTCCAGGAAAGCAGAGCCATTCTCTTCCTCAGATATCGCCTACCTTTCCGTACTTTCTTGCACTAGGCATTGTTACTGCTGCTGCTATGTTACAATCCTATTCAATTGCATAGCCTGATTTTGTCACCCCTTGATGTACCTTTCCTATGCTGCCTGCTATATCTATATATCATATTCAGCAGTGAGCCCTGCGCATTGTTAGCTAGGATTAGATAGCGGGCCGTGGACACTCAGGGGAGTGACGCGGATACAAAATATATACAACTGCAACAGGTACGGATCAATGCAGACGCCCTAGGGAACCTACAACGGCGAGACTCTGCCGAGTCGCTTCGAGTTTGACTTATGAGTGGACGAACTCGTATTTCACTCTCGTCGACTCAGTAGCGTAGCATCACTGGGATGATACGAGGGTATTCCTCTTTAGTTCATTCCACTGGTGTCTCGGCACCACCGGGGTGATACGAGAATATTCCTCTTTAGTCCATTCCGCTGATCTCTCTGTCGAACCCCCTTAAGTGTGCCATCGAGGGTGATTCCTCCTGGTTTCACTTAATGGTAGGCACTCGAATCAAATGGTGTCCTTAAAGGTAAGAGTCGGGCGACCCAACGGTGCCCGCGAGCGGTATATTGTCGGGAGCGATAGGGAGGGTACGACCGACGTTACTGGCGTGCTTGGCCCCTGCTCGTATCTCGCGAGAGTTACCAAACTACGAAAAAGTCAAGCTCTACCAAGAGCACACGCGAGACAAGGTAAGGAGACGGTTCACCTTGTTAGTAACCGCGCGCTTTGACGGGACGACAGGAGAAGCCCCGACGTTAAGCCCCGACGTTACCGGTGGGCCTTGTTGTTGTTCGTTGTCCGTTGTGTTGTTAGTCAGACAGCGAAAACGGTTGTCTGTGAGATAATATTAAAATGCTAAATGGTTTGGCGGATGACTTGAGAGACCCGTTGGTCTGTACGCACTACCTTCACGTGGGATAAGGAGTTATGGGCTCGCCTACGTCGTAGTTTGTCCGAAAGCTCTTCAGACGTCAATAGTACCACGGGAAGATAGCCGGGAAGTGGTATTGTCTTCTTTGCTGCAGCAGGTGTGTTTTGGATTTGCTTTTGCTTCACCGGCCAGTCTTGTACCGTGCAGGAGCGTGCAAGGGTGAGGGACCTAGACCCCTTGGCGCATAGGATATAGTCCGGCGGATGGCCTCTCTGCTGAGCCTAGGATGAACTGCGATGTGTCGGATAGCCTCGGTGGGGCATTCCCTAACAAGGTTCACGCCACCCTGGAGATCCGAGCATGCAGGCTGAACAGTAGTTCACCCCTGCAGGGAGTTTAATCTATTCGAATAGCCGTGTCCACGGCAACAGGACGCTTTATGCTGAAGCTGGATCTTATCACTACAAACTACTACTATTAAACTGTATGGTTCCGGGTTTTCTTCCTCGCAGGGAAGTCGAGGAGGGGAACTCGGAGGCATTATTATTATTAATCATTACAAGTTACTATTATACAATGTTGCAGCAACTTCTGCTTCATTGTTACTTTATGCTTTATATAAACTGTTGGTTGTTTCTCTTCTCATGCTGCAAGACATCGTCGGAAGATGCTAGTCTTCGATAGGCCTAGCTTCTTACCCTTATTCTGATTTCTACCTTGCAGTCGACAATATACAGCCTCCCCTTTCCATTGATACCATGCATAATGCTTAGTAGCGGACGTAAGACTCGCGGGTATGCTAGATACTCACCCTTGCTTTATTTTCCCCCTTTTGTTTTGCCTGATCGGCCACTGCAGTCGACGTTGGAGCCTCGGAGTCTAGGAGTAGGAGATCCCCGATGCCGACCACCGCAACATGAAGATCCCCGATGCCTTCTACGACGTCGAGTTCCCCATTGACCAGGAGTAGTTTGGAGGTTCCCAGGTAGGAGGCCTCGCCTTTTCGATCGTTGTTGTTTATGTGCTAGCCTTCTTAAGGCAGATCATGTGTACCTTGTGTCTGTACTCAGATACTATTGCTTACGCTAACTTTGTGCTTTCGAGCTGTTGTATTCGAGCTCTCGTGGCCCCTGGCCTGTATTAAACAGCTTGTATTATTTTATTTGTAGAGTTGTGTTGTGATATCTCACCGTGAGTCCCTAATCTCGATCGTGTACCTTGCGTGTATGATTATTGTACACGGTCTGATTTTGGGGGCGTCACAAGTTGGTATCAGAGCCGACTGCCTGTAGGATACCCCCTTCCAACTCCTTGGTCGAAGTCGAGTCTTTGCGAAACTACTTTACTAATAGTGTCGTGTGGCTTATCGGCCCACGTCGCAAATTGGGAGGTATTAGGATCTTTTTATCCGTACCTTTACTCTGGGATTCCGCTCTCTCATCTTTTCGGTTTAAAGATTTTGCTAAATCTGACATTAGGATCTCGTGGTCGCATCTACCCGGAGAGCCCTTCACCCAAGATGATCGCTTGCTTCACCAGAAGATTCCGGAGATTACTCTTTGATAAATTCTCGAACCTATGTGTTCATCGCCTTTGCAATCCCCTGCCACCGATAAGTCTGGATGGATAATTACATCCACCTCTCAATCTAGAAATCATAATTCCCTTGTACTTAAGCATCGAATTATTTTGATGCCTCTATCATCTGATGCCTTTGTATTCTTTCTCCTTCTGGTTGAGTACTGATGCTCACATCAGATTCTTTGCGAACCACCCGACCTTTGGTGGATTACTATCTGACTAATCTTACATGGCTCTCCCATGTGTCAATTGGATTCATCATGTGAAATACCATCCTTGCTCTCGATGATTTGTGTTATCATCGACAACCTCCTTTGACTCTCTGCCAATACAACTTGGTCGAGTATATCGTGCTCTGCTTTCCCTTGGGAAATATGTACACCTGATACATGTGTATCATCACATCTTCCCTTCGATTGGTCTGTTTAACCTTTCCTATAAGGTGTCTTAATTGAGCAGTGATAATCCCCCTGCTTATGTAAACACTTTGATGTACTACTCTGTGGTACAACCTGTTACTATCGTGGATAACCTTTTTGGTTACCGACGATGGACGAGAGCTTTGCCAAGTGGTTCTCTTTGTCCATTGTCCTTGTTACCGACGTTGTTGCCGAGATAACTGACGAAATGTTCTCTGACAAACCTTGCATCGCGATCGCATGGAATGTCGCCACCCTTCTTGTTCAATGTGGGCCCATAACCCAAAGTTCCACAGGATCGAAACCTGACTCATGTCGTCTACCTTGTGATATTCCGTCTGATATCAGACTCAGTGCTTGTGCCTGATGCTCTGAACCCCTTTTCATCATTCGTCATCGACATCGAATGCATGTCAATCCGCTTGAAACTTCTCATACCTTCTTTTGTTTTTCTCGATGTATTCCTCTGAGTATAAACTTGGAAGATACTTTGTACACCGTTCCCTCGGACAACCTCAGTTGATTAACCTGGTATCGATCTGACCCCCTTGAGTTTACCCCCCCCCCCAACCCATTAGTAAGGACGATGGAGCCCCGATGGAAGAATGACAAGTCGTCGAGATGCACTGATGGAGAGAAGTGAAGACATCAACGAGAAGGATCAACTCCTTCGTGAGGGTCAACAAGAACCAGAAGATTCGTTAGAATACGAAACCGGAACCTTACCCCTTACACTACTTTTAATTCTCGGGGCGAGAATTCTTGTAGTGGGAGATATTTGTAACACCCCTAGATCCAGTACACTAATCACTACAATGATTCCACTGTTAGTGATCATTACTGTTGGTGATCAATCCATGATCACCTTTGATCATAGCTCTGTCAGATTCCAACCCTGATAAAAATTTCAAATTGGTGTGGACTATAGAATTGCTCCAAGAAATTTTGGGTGGATGATAACCATCTTGCAAATACCTAAACCATTTTAACCTTAGTCATTAGGGTAATAACAAGCCAAGGATAATTATGAAAACCCTAGAGTTGGCATATCAAAATTGTCATGGAATTTAAAATGGAAATGAAATCATAGTAAACCAAAATGATGGAATCAAATTATAAAATGCCTAACAATCATTAGGCCATGATTATATAGCAATGGTTATTTTATTAAAATGGTATAGTAATATTAAGGAATAATAAATGAAATAAAACAATAGCTTTAGGAAGCTATTAAATTGCCATGGAATAAAATAAACAAGTGCAAATTTTAAATGAACAAAAAATTGTGAAACCAATTTTATAAAATGCCTAAATAACAGTAGGCTATATTAAAAGTGAAATGGGATTTTATTACCATGTTTAAAAATGATAAACAAATAATAATAATAATAATAATAATAAACAAAAAAGAAAATAAAAAAGGAACCGGCCCAGGCTACCCCCCCCCCCTTAAGAGAATTCACCTGAGCGTGCTGATGCTTATACTTGGGCACATATCTGATCTTCTGCCCATTCGGTGCACGGAGAGTGATAGACCGACTGGCACAATCAATAACACCTTGGTACTTGGCTAGCCAATCCATGACCAATATAACATCCAAACCTTGTGACTCCAATACAATAAAATATGTAGGAAAAACATGCTTCCCTATGGCTAGGCTCAACTGACAGCATCCCAAACTAGCTGACATCTCCGCTCCTGGTGAACTTACGAGCATAGAAGACTTAAGAACTACGGTAGGCAACTTATGCTTATCCACAAATGCCCTCGATATGAAAGAATGCGATGCACCAGAATCAAAAAGAACAAGTGCGGGTACTGAATTGATAAAGAACTTACCAATCACAGCATCAGGCTCATCATAGATCTCCTCCACGTTGACATGGTTCACATGCCCCTTGTTGAAAGGATTGGGCTTGAAGACTCCATTCCCATTGGACTCTGGGAAGTCTGTGGCATAGTGTCCCATGTTCTTGCACTTGAAACACTGGATGTGACTCAAGTCCCTTGGTGCCTGGCCATTCTGATGGTTGTTTCCATTGCCTCCATTGGCTCCATTGCTTCTCCCATTACCATTGTTCCTTCCATTGCCATTGACATTGCCATTGCCATTCCTGCTGCCATTGTGGTGGTTGTGGCCATTATGGTTGTGACCATTCCCACCATGATGGTTATGTCCTCCATTGTGAACATGGTCATTCCCACCATTGTGGTTATGTCCCTGGTTATGTCCTCCATTGCCACCATAAGAAGTACGTGGCTTCTAATGCGGTCCAGAGTTATACTTGCCACCATTGTTGTTGTTGTTGTACTTCCTCTTGCGGTTCTCATTGGCCTGTTGCTTGCCTTCCAACACAATAGCTTTGTCTATGAGCCCCTGACAGTTAGCAAAAGTAGCCACTGTCAACTGGACTCCCAACTCATCATTCAGCCCTTCTAAGAACTTCTCTTGCCTTGCTGCATCATTCCTGACATCATCTGGAGCATATCTTGAAAGCTTGTTGAACACCTCAACATACTCGGCCACTGAACGGCCTCCCTGACGCAAACTGCGAAACTCCTTCTTCTTCAAGCTCATGGAGCCTGCTGAAACATGTGCGGCGCGAAAAGCAGACTGGAACTGCGCCCAAGTGATACGTCCCAAACGTATCTATAATTTCTGCTTGCTCCATGCATGTTTTGTGTGACTTTGCCATGTTTTGGTTGAACTTTATTACACTTTTAAACCAATTTGGACTAACCTACTAACTCAGTGCACCCAGTTGCCAGCTTCTGGTTTTCTGCTGTTTTTGTTTTTCAGGTTTTCCAGCTGATTAAAGTGCCAAAAAAATTCCAAAAAAATTATATTAAAAATCAGCGGGCAGGAAGCTTCCGGAATAACCAAGGGAGAGAGCCGGGACCACCACCAGGGAGCCAGAAGGGTCCCTGGCGCGGCCCCAACCCTAGGGCGCGCCAGGCACCCTCCTGGCTGCCCTGGGTGGCCCCTCGACGCCCCCCTTCGCCTATGTAACCCCCTCGGGGTAGAAACCCCTAAACAGGAACTCTTTTTCGCGGAAACCTCTCTGTTCCGCCGCCGCCGCCGTTTTCAGATCGGGGATGTCTGGAGAAGCTGCTTCGGCACCCTGCCGGAAGGAGATCACCCCTCCGGGAGACCATCCATAGCCATGGACGCCTCCCGTCTGTACCGTGAGTAGTCCCCCTTGGACCATGGGTCCGTGATCAGTAGCTATGTGATGTCCTCTCCCTCTTTTATGCTTCCACTTTCGAGACCTCGTGAGCTGCCTCACATGATCGAGGCACCTATGTAATTTTCTACTGTTGCTATGCTGAGTTTGTTGGGATCTGATGGATTATGAGACTATGTTCAGATTGTGATGAGTAATATATTTGGTTTGACCTTTTATATTTTGTTCTTGAGTAAATTCTTGCATGTTCTCCGTTGCAGTATTTGCTTTGGCCAAGTTATTTTCTTGCAACTCCAAGAGAGAGCGTTATGCTCGATTGTGGTTTCAGCCCCTTGATGTCTAGCTTGAGTGACAGAAACATGAGACTAGGGGATGTGTTGTTGCCACCAGGGATAAAACAACGGTGATTGTGCCTATTGGTGCAAGAATTGTTTACTTTACGCAAAGTTCTTTTAATGCAGTTGTCTGTTGCTTTGAGTTTACACTTTGGGTGGGATTCACAACTTAATACCGGCGAGATGTTCTGGATAGATATCTCAAGGTGGATGATTCGTAGTAGATGCAGATGGATTTCGGTCTACTTACCTTGGCGTACTGCCCATTGCTTTTGAGCCCTTCCTTTCTTTGAAGCATAGTTAGCATTGCGGTGCCTTCATAATCCTGTCAATTGCTCAACTGTGATTTGTTTACCTCGCTAGCATTTTTATCGTCTTTTGGGAGAGACATCACTAGTGAAAATCATGGGACTCCGGTCCATCTTCATACCATTGTTCACACCCACTATTTACCTTTCTGTTTTTACTTTTACTAGTACCTTTTTTATCTCTTGCGTTTGATCCTTTGTAAACGACAAGGCCGGAGGAATTGACAACTCCTATGAACTCGTTGGGAGCAAAGTTATTTGTTTTGTGCAGGTCCACGACAACTCCACGCATCAGAATAATTTCTGGCGCCGTTGCCACCTATCGTACTTATCGTTGAGTCCTACTGGAGACAAACCTTGGTATCTTTACTGAGGGAAATTACCGCTACGCTGCATCTCAACCTTCCACTTGGGGTAACCAACGAGGGGCGAGAAGCCATCACCAAGTGATGGTGTTGATGGGGTAAGTCACCAAGTAGTTGTCCCACCATGCTGCGGCAGGACCCTCCAGCAAATGTGAGGCAAAACTCACCCTCTCTGCCTAAGTACAGCCAACTGTCTCCATGTTCCGGCCCACTGAACGAAGCCAGTCATCCGCCACTATGGGCTCAGGAGTGCTAGAGAACCTCTGAGGATTCAACCTCAGGAACCTTGCAAGCGTGTCCACAGGTGGTGGTGGTGGCGCATTGTTGTTGTTGCCCATATTCTGAGTGAGCAACTGGATCAGCTGAGCTTGTCCTTGAAGTAGCTGCTGCATGTAAGCTGGCACTCCATTGTTGTTGTTCTCATTCCCCGTGGGATCACGTCTCGGCGGCATCTGTTGGGCAAGAATAGGTAAGTTGTAGACAGAAAGTAGCTAGGGAAATATACTCCTACCCATATGCTTATTATGATCATGGCAAGCATTATATATGCAATACATATATCACCAATCAACTTCACCAAACAACATCACCATAGCATCAAACACATAACAATCATCAACCAATGCACTCATACGAAAACCATCACATATCACACCATATAGTTTAAAATATATTGTATAACTGATATAAGATCCTTAAAACAACCACGGGTAATATAAGATCCTTAACACAACCACGAATAAGAGTATATCAAGCAACCTAGTATTGCCATACCGAATAAGTCGACATGGTCAAATACGCTAACACGATAACGGTAGTGCACTAATTTTCGATGAAGTAACTCCGAATGTTGTCTTTGCTAAACAGCATGCGGTATTCGCGCCCGCTAATGCGGTTGCGCCTTTTGGGACTCGGCTCATCTTCTTCTGTCGAGGTCTCTACTTCTGGTTCCTCTTCTTGTTCTTCAATCCCATTGGCCTTCATCTTCTCCTTCAGCCTCTTTATCTCTGCTTGCATCTCCACCCTCTCCTTCTTCATCTTGTTGTTGTCCCTCTTGAGCCTGGTGTTCTTCTGCTGCAACTCAATGATGGTGTAGAGCTATGACTGGATGTCCTTCTCCTGGCAATGGATGTGCTTCTCCAGGCTCTGGATGAAGTAGCTAGTTGTACCTGGCCAAATGGCCCCAGGCACATACTTGAACTTCTTGGGCCATATGTTCCCCGATGGAAGAATCTTGGTCATCTCCGCGTACACCATACCCTTGAGTCGGCCGGCATACGTCTCAACAATGCGTCCAAGAGCTATGTGAGAGGCTATGCGCACACAGTGATCCTTCTCCTAGGCATGCACCTCGAATGACTCCGTAATCACCCTTTCCTCGTTCGTCTTGCTTCCTAGGATGAAAGTCTCCACTTGCCAGTAGTCATCGGCTCCCCTTGTCTCCACGATGTCCGGCTGAAAGACTGGCGCGTAGATGTTCAGGTAGTGGCAAATCCCCCTGAGCTCAGGTCCAAACGCCATAGCGCGGTATGACAAAGTGGTCATCTAAAATCAAAGAGAGGTAAGGCAAGATTAGAACAGGTATGAATACGAGATAGAGAAGGTAAGTAAGTACAAGACAGAGTGATGTAAAGTAATATTTTGATTCCTATGGCTTTTCTATTCCATTTTCTAGGGTCACGTCCTACAGTCAACACACTGCTCTGATACCATCTGTAACGACCCAATTCACATAGAATTGAAGTCTCTGTGCTCAAGTGTGTGACGCCCCCAAAATCAATCTGTGTACAGTAATCATACACGCAGGATACAGGGCTGAGATTAGGGTGCCACGGTGAGAATATCACAGCACAACACTAAAGACAAAAGGATAAACAAATATGTTACAAAACCAGGGATCACGAGGATCTGAATACATAAGTCATACAAGCCATAATATCTGAGTACAGACATAGTTAGTCAAGTTTTTGCCTTAAGAAGGCTAGCACAAATCACATCAGGGATACAGAACGAAAAGGCGAGGTCTCCTGCCTGGGATCCACCGAACTACTCCTGGTCAACGGGGAACTCGATGTCGTAGTAGTCGCCTTCGGGGTACTCCTGCTCCTGGGCTCCAACGTCGACTGTAGCGGCCGATCAGGCAAAGCGAAAAAGGGGAAATAAAGCAAAGGTGAGTATCTAGCATACCCGCGAGTCTTATATCCGCTACTAAGCATTATGCATTGTATCAACGGAAAGAAGAGGCTGTATATAGTGGACTGAAAGACAGAAATCCAGAGCAAGGGTAAGAAGCTAGGCCTATCGAAGACTAGCATCTTCCGACGATGTCTTGCAGCATGAGGTAAGAATCAGCCAACAGTTTATATAAAGCATAAAGTAACAATGCAGCAGAAGTTGCTGCAGCATTGTATAATAGTAAGTTGTAATAATTAGCAATGCCTCCGAGTTCACCTCCTCGACATCCCCGCGAGGAAGAAAACCCGGACCCATACAGTTTAATAATAATAGTTTGTAGTGGTAAGATCCAGCTTCAGCATAAAGCGTCCTGTTACCGTGGACACGGCTATTCGAATAGATTAATCTTCCCTGCAGGGGTGCACTTGTGTTAAACTACATGCACGGATCTCCAGGGTGGCGGGAACCTTGTTAGGGAACGCTCCACCGAGGCTATCCGACACTTCGTAGCCCATCTTTCAAACTCAACAGAGAGGCCATCCGCTGGTCTAAATCCTAAGTACGCCGAGCCTTGGACCCCAACCTGAACGTACTCCTGCACGGTGAGTGGCTGGCCGGTGAAGTTGAAGCAAATCCAAATATGACACCACCGCGCGAGCAAATAAGACAACACCACTTTCCGGCAATCAGCCCGCAGTACTGCTGACGTCTAAAGAGTCCTCGGACGACACTACGAAGGAGAGGAGCCCATAACTCGTAATTCCCATGGGTAGGTAGTGCGTACATGGCATATAGCCAACTCAAGACATCCATTGAACCATTTAGCATTTTAATTAACCTGCGTGACAACCATTATCGTTGCCTCGACTTAACTGACCCGCGGACAACGACAACAGCCAAGACCACCAGTACATCGGTGCCTGCCCTGTCGTCCCACCAAGTCTCTGCGGTTACCAACAAGGTGAACCGTCTCCTTACCTTGTCTCGCGTGTGCTCCCGGAGGAACTCGACTTTCGTGATTTGGTAACTCTCGCGGCCAACGATCAGGGGCCAAGCACACCGGTACACTGGTCGTACCCTCCCTGTCGTCCCGTCGCAAAACCTCTCGCGAGCACCGTTGGGTCGCCCGACTTCTTACCTGAAGGACAACCGTTTCTCAGGTACCTAGAGCGGATATACAGAGTCAACAACGAGTGGAGTACGAGGATTACTCCTCGATAGCTCCACTTGATGTGGCTCGGCAGAGCCGAGGTAGGGGCCTGAGGCGGTGTCTGCATTGTACCGTACCTGTGCAGTTATAATCATCGTATCCGCGTTCACTCCCAGAGTGATCACGGCCCTCTATCTAATCCTAGCTAACAATGCGCAGGGCTCACTGCTGAATATAATATATATAATAGGCAGCATAGGATAAAGGAAGGTACATCAAGGGGCGACAAAAACAAGCTATGCAATTGGATAGGATTGTAACGTAGCAGCAGCAGTAACAATGCCTAGTGCAAGAAATGTACGGAAAGATAGGTGATATCTGGGGAAGAGAATGGCTCTGCTTGCATGGAAGCTCGACGGTAGGGGTACGGTCGTCGACGAAGCAGTCGTACTCGGCAGCGATGTAGTCGGCGGCAGCAACGAGGTCTATCGGAGAATAAAAGGGGGGAGAAACAATAAATACACAACAATAGCAATACAAATGTATGACATAGAAGATACAAAGCAACGGGGCTCTAATGCAGTGTTAGGTGATTTGCTCGGAGCGGGAATTCACCCGGGGATGAAATACCGGCTCCGGGGTAATTACCGGACAGGGTGTTCGAAGGGGGAAGGTACCATGACGGAGGTGTCATGTACATCCGACAAACATGTGAAAGGTGTATCCGTGTTAGTTGAAACAATCCGAACAACTTCCGTGTTCAGAATAAATTCATCCGGATAGTTTATCGGTATCCGGCAATCATCGGAGAGACGCTGCCGGAGGGGGACGGTTCGATGTTCGGTACGTTAGATGGGGGGTGGGGGTGTACGGGTAGCGTATCTATATTCGTTACATTTTTCTGATCAACTTTCATGTATAAAATATTTTCATTAGACTTACGGTTTAAAAGATATTTAAATATAAAGTTTTAAATCATTTAAATATTTCTGATATTTCTTTTATTAAATAAATAAACATTATTCAAAATAGTGTATGTTGACTGATCAACCCTGACAAGAGGGTCCCACATGTCATACTCTGAAATTGTTTCAATGGAACAAAAATAAACTTGATTAGGCCTAATATCTACACATAATAATTTTATCCATTTTAAAAATCGTTTGCTAGTTTTTTTTGTTAGTGATCTGCTGCTATTGAAATGGGCAGGGCAGCAATAGTTCGCAGCTGCAGTAGCACCACAAGCATCAGCAACAACAAAAGGCAGCAGCTGCGTTGTGGTGCAAAACAAAGAACTGCTCGTTGTGGTGCAAAACAAAGAAATAATATGGGAGGTTTATACGTCCCAGGAGGGAGTCGAACGCAGCACCTCACAGGTGTAGACCAAGTGCATGCGCCACTACACCACACTAATTAGTCTTGGCAGAATTCAAGACTGAAACTATATAAACAAACATAGGTGGCGCTACTCTGAATCTTACAAAACTGAAGAAAGATTCAGTGTCCAAACCCTGAAGAAATCGAGCACTAGCGCAGAGGATGGACAGAGTGGTCACGTGGGAAGCAGGAGGAGGCCATGAGCGGGAAGGTTGGCGCGCTGACACGGCCGGTGGTGGCCGGCGGCACAGCCAGACTTGGCTGCTATCACACACACACACAATACATACATGCACACACACACACCAGAACGCACGCAGCAGCCATGGACGACCATGACTTGGCTGTGGCTAGCACGCAGCAGCAGCAGCAGCAGCGCTGCTGCGGCTGCCGGAGGCAGGGACGGGGGCGAGCGGGGCAGACCGCGGCCACGCACGACGAGCGCGCGCGCAAGGTGCACGCAGGCGCGGCCAGGGGTGGCTATGGGCGGGGCTGGAGCGCGCGTGGACATGGCAAGGGCCGTCCACGGTGTGGAGAGCGCATGGCCAGGGCGTGGTCCGGGGCAAGGGCGCGGCGAGCGACGCTGGTTCATGGCGGGCGTGCACACGGCTCATCGGAGAACGGCGACCTACGGCACGAATCAAAAGGGGAAAAAGGGGAATCGGACGAGATGCTCACTGGGAGGCTCGATGGGGTCTTGGGGAAGTGGGGGAAGCTGCGAGGGCAACGAATTCATCGACAATGGCACCGCGGCCGTGGCGGGAGGGGTGGCGCGATTCCGGCGATGTGGTGGCCTCCGAGTGCGACTTGATGCAGGGGACGAAGGAGGAGTCACCGCTGGTGCTCCGGGACATCGTCGTTCATCGGGGGAGAGCCTGGCGCAGCGGATCGACGGGGACGGGCCCACGGTCGCGCTCGCTGCGGAAGGGATAGGAGGAGAGAGCACCGGGGAGGGGGAGAGGAGTGAGCAGGGGGTTAAGGGGGGCAGGTGGTCGATATCATCACCCACGTCGCACAGTGGAGGAGAGGGGGGGGTCCGGCCGCGGCTTCCATGGCCATGGTTGTGCCAATGCACGGGGGGGGGGGGGGGGTGGCAGGTGAGAGGATGAGGAGAGAAGGGGTGGGCTGGGTGAGGCTGGGCCCGATGGGAAGTTGTCCAGGGCGAGTTTTAGTATTTTTCCAGTTCTCCGCATTTTGTAACACATATCCCTCTGTTGTATTTTATTTAGGCTAGAAATTGATTTTATAAAAAGGTGCAATTAGTACCGATAATAGTGTTGCAATGTTTAACACTGCCACAAAAAGTTTTGGTTTAATATAAACTCATTTGGTATTTTTATCAAAATTATAAACGATTAAAATGGACTATTTGGCTACTGTTTGATTTGTTTAACATATTTAAATGTTATATTAAATATCTATGGCTATTTTAATATGACCTAATGACTTTTAGAAATTTAATAAAATGGTTTACACAAATTTTGGATCAACAAATATTTCCACCTTTTATTTAATTACCAAGGTCAATTTAATACCCAACATTATTGGTTTCTCTATTTAAAATTGAATTGGGATCTCTCAAAATTCTCAGAATAATATCACTTGTTATTTGCAAAGGTTTCAACATGCCTAGCATTTGCATTTTGATAGAAGTCGAGCTATCACTTGTTTTGGAATTTTTACCTGGGTTGACTTTGGACAAGCCACCGTTTGTTTAATATTCCATAAAAGGCAATTGAGCTTAGTAGTGATTTCAATTCACCAGGGGCTTGGACTTGTTTGAATTCTTGATGATCAAGGTCCATGGCCACATTGGTTTCAATAACATCTCAGGGGCATTTGGAAATTGAATTGACCCAAATTGATGAACGCAAAAAAATTTAGAACAGTAATGATCAACTGTGATTCTGATTACTGTTCACTGACAGTGAGAGTGTTACAAAGTGTCAGTCTCTGGATCGAACTCGTTGGCACACACAATATCATAGATGTATATCAAAGTACAAGTGCATCATTATTACAACATATGATCCATAATAGCATAAATAACAAGTTGCATAGCTCAAGGCTAGCTTATTCAATATAAATATAGCGGAAGCAAAAGCAAGTAACGTGGAGTCCCATCAACAGCCACAAGCGAACATGCTGAGTGTAGACCCGCAACCCTAAACGCACCTTACTGGTCGTCTGAAAAACCTGCAACACCGAAGGTTACAGCCCGACAACGGGTCAGTACATCTGATTTGTACGGCAACTGACACGGAAAAGTTTATATAAAGGACCTACAACTACATGCAAGGTGAGTCAAAGGAAAGGCTTATGGTTTTGTTTTGCAGAAAGCCAATTTTCTCCTGAACTAAACTAGTCAAATTTTAAGTTGAATTCTACCGGAATCACACAACAACCCATGCTAAATCTTTCCCACCAAAATTATTATTAAGTGTTCATCTGTCAAGATCATTCATCAACAGTACTGACTAGTTGCTCAAAGTTCGTCTGTAACCGTGGACACGGCTAATCATGATCAGTTTTTACGCTCTGCAGAGGTTGTACACGTTCCCCACTGGACTCAACCCGAAGATTGAGACAAAGACTTTCTGAAGAGGTTGCCTCCACCCTTTGGTAGCCGGTACACCTAACACACATCTACATCAGCTAGCTACCAGGGCCAGGTTCCCCACAACGTACTCGTGCTAAGCCAGAGCCCATATAGCCAGTGGCTGTACACGGAAGCTACTAGTAATATTGCCTGTCTGATCTTTTTGAGCTTGGACGGCGCCCACTGCGTTCAGAGGGTAGACACCATGTCGCACCGGCTTCACCACCAAAACAACCATTGGGTGCATTTAACCTCGGCACTGTCCTTAGACAAGGCACAACCATCGGGATGCAACCCACCCGTCCAGAAGTGATTTTTATTTATTATAAAGTTGCTACACAAATTATTAAATATTTCACATGCACTCCATGAATTCTCACAACCCAATCCACGTCTATAAAGCATAGCAATAAAGTAACAACACGTGCTAGGTTGATCTACAAATACAAGTCAAGACATGTGGCTATCCTAACTGGTTTTGCAGCAACAGTACAGTAAACTACCTATCATGCAATAGGGTGATATTCTTAACATAATGCATATAGAAAATTATAGGTATGAGTATGGTCAAAGCATCACTTGCCTTTTTCCTGTTCCTGACGATCACAATCCTCACAAAACGACGCGGCGCACTCGGGACAATCTATACGAGCAAACATAGCACCAATCAACATATATTCAATACAAATATGCACAAACAGTAATAAAAATTCAAAGAACTGTAGCAAAACTTTCCTAACAGTAGCTAAACTTAAAGTACTTGTCAAAATAAAACTAACGCAAAAAAGAAACAACGCAAACGGGCGCACCGTTAAAAAGTTACGGCTATCGGAAGTTCAAATTTGGATCTGCTTGGGATTCAAATTTGAAAACTTCAAAATTCTGTAACACTTGGTCTACTAGCTAGAAAATTTCACCTCGGTCGCAACGCAACTGGAATCACTCAATTCCGAGTTACGGTTAAAAAGTACTCGCAAAAACGGTACCGTGCGATTTCGGGGTCTAAACTGCGAAAAGGACCGATCTGCAAATATAATAACGTGAAAAAAAGCAATCGGGTCCCTACGCGGATCCGAAACCGGATCTCGCCGGAATCCGGCGGCGGCGGCTCGGCCGGCCGGCCGGCGGCGGCTCACCTCGAGGCGGCGGGCGGCGGAGCTCCGGCGGCGGCGGGTCGGCGGCGCGAGTCGGCGGGTTCGGGCGGCGCGTCGCGGGTTCGGGCGAAACACTAATCGCCCGCGGGTCCGCGGGCATTTATAACCCGACCCGCGCGTTTTTTTTAATCCGAATTAAACACAAATTCGGTCAGGCGAAAAAAAAAACAGGCTCATTAGGCCCAAAATTTTTTTAGAAAAATCAAGGATAATTATTTTTAATTTCCGTCTTCGCCAATATTTTTAAAATAATAAAATTGAATTTTTGGCTTTACCAAAATATTAAATAAAAATAAAAACTTTGCAACTTATTTTTAAATATTTTTAAATACTTTTCTGGCACTTTAAAAATACCGAAAAACTCCGAAAATGATTTTAAAACTTTTCCGGAGCATAAATAAATTCCTAAAATATTTTTAGAAATTATTTATAAGCCCAAAGTAAATTTAAAAAGTCTCCCAAAAATATTTTAAACTATTTTCCAACAATTTAAAAATGGGGATAAGTCCTTTTATATCCTCTCCAGCAAACTGCCATGTGTTGAAAAATGTTTTAAAATATTTTTAAAACTCCAGAAAAATGCGGAAGTAGCATGAGATGCATATGATGATCTATTAACATCCGAATTTAGAAAATTGGGATGTTATAACGTCGCCCCCGCCTCCCCCTCTCCCCCCATGGCCGCCGCCGGCTACTCCGGCCAGCACCGGCGAGCCCCGGCCGCCCGCCGTGGCTCCAGCCACCTCCACGGCTCTCCCGCGCTCGCCCTCCACAATGGCCCCGCGACGCGCCGCCTCTCCCACGACCAGGTCGCCGCCTCCGCATGAGCACCGCCTCGCCGGACTGCTCCGCCCTGCCGCAACCACAACCGTCGCCGTCCCCGCCAGCTGTGAGAACCCACCCCCCTCTCTCTCCCTGATGCCGTCTATCATCGTCGTCTCGTGCGCCGTGGCCACCATGGACAGAGCCAGCGTTCCGGTCGCCCGTGTCGCGCCCATGCTCACCCCGTGTTAGCCGTGCTCTGGCCGCGCCCCAGGCACCACAGGTCGCGCTCACCGCCTCGCAGCCGCGCGCCGGCTGCGCCTTGCACGTACATGCGCGCGTCTGGCCGCTCGTGGTCGAGCCCCCACCCTCCCTTGCCACTGTCGATGCTGCTGAACCTGCATGGTTGCTGCTGTTGCTTGCTTCTACTGAAGCTTTTCTGAATTTTACTAAGAACCAAAAACTGATGATGGATACTACTTTGGAGAGCAGTAAAATATGGTCAAACACAATTTAAACCTGGATAAAATTATGTGGAATGGTTGTACACCTAACAAGCTCCAATTTGTTCCATTGGACCAACTCCATTCTATGCATAGATAAATTCCTACGAAAATCACAAAACGCTGGAAATTTTGTTAAGTAGTACTTTCTGGTCCGAGTTTTAATTAAGTAAACGGGCTCTGCTAAAAATTCTATCTTTACCGGATTCGAGATCACGGACAACTGATGCAGGTTGATGTTGGGCACAAATTCATCGGAGGAGTAGAACCCTAAATCGTAACCTTCCGAATGTGCTAATGGATGATTAACACCGCAAAATCCCAGACTTAGTAAAATTTCGGTGGAACCCAATGAGACAATGACAAGTTGGCCCCACTTGCTATTAAATAAATATAAGGATTTATTTAAATGCCAGAGTATGACATGTGGGTCCCTTCTGTCAGGGTTGACCTAGTTAATTATAATATTTTAGATATTGTTGAATTATTGAATAAAATAAATCCAGAAATTGATTTAAAATGAATAAAAGATTGAAATGGAATAACTTTTAAACCGTAAGTCGGATCAAAATATTTTATACATCAAAATTGCTTAGAAAAATCTAATGAATACGACTACGCTACCCGCATACCCACCACACCCCTCTAACATATCGAACGTGAAACATTTCTCCTCCGATTCATCTATCTGTCAGACGACCGGAGCCGGTAAAACTTTCTGGATGAAATTGTTCTGAACATGAAAGTTGTTCAGAATGGATCAACGATCACGGATACACTAATCACATGTCTGTCAGTTGTATCTAACACTGCAGACATGGAACCTTCCCCTCCGAATCATCTGTCCGGTAATCAACCGGTACTGATGAGTCACCTCCGGATAAATTCCCGCTCCGAGCAAATCACCGAACACTGCGTTAGAGCCCTGTTACTTTGTATCTTCTATGCCATACATTTGTATTGCTATTATTGTTGTGTATTTACTGTTTCTTTCCCCCCCCCCTTTTTATTCTCCGGTAGACCCCGTTGATGCCGCCGATGACATCGTTGCCGAGTACGACTACTTCGTCGACGACCGTACCCCTACCATCGAGCTTCCAGGCAAGCAGAGCCATTCTCTTCCTCAGATATCGCCTACCTTTCCGTACTTTCTTGCACTAGGCATTGTTACTCCTGCTGCTACGTTACAATCCTATTCAATTGCATAGCCTGATTTTGTCGCCCCTTGATGTACCTTTCTTATCCTATGATGCCTGCTATATCTATATATCTTATTCAGCAGTGAGCCCTACGCATTGTTAGCTAGGATTAGATAGCGGGCCGTGGCCACTTAGGGGAGTGATGCGGATACAAAATATATACAACTGCAACAGGTACGGATCAATGCAGACGCCCTAGGGAACCTACAACGGCGAGACTATGCTGAGTCGCTTCGAGTTTGACTTATGAGTGGACGAACTCATATTTCACTCTCGTCGACACAGTAGCATAGCATCACTGGGATGATACGAGGGTATTCCTCTTTAGTTCATTCCGCTGGTGTCTCGCCACCACCGGGGTGATACGAGAATATTCCTCTTTAGTTCATTTCGCTGATGTCTCTGTCGAACCCCATTAAGTGTGCCATCGAGAGTGATTCCTCCTGGTTTCACTTAATGGTAGGCACTCGAATCAACTGGTGTCCTTAAAGGTAAGAGTCGGGCGACCCAACGGTGCCCACGAGCGGTATATTGTCGGCAGCGACAGGGAGGGTACGACCGACGTTACTGGCGTGCTTGGCCCCTGCTCGTATCTCGCGAGAGTTACCAAACCACGAAAAAGTCAAGCTCTACCAAGAGCACACGCGAGACAAGGTAAGGAGACGGTCCACCTTGTTGGTAACTGCGCGCTTTGACGGGACGACAGGACAGGCCTCGACGTTACCGGTGGGCCTTATTGTTGTTCGTTGTCCGTTGTGTTGTTAGTCAGACAGCGATAACGGTTGTCTGTGAGATAATATTAAAATGCTAAATGGTTCGGCGGATGACTTGAGAGACCCGTTGGTCTGTACGCACTACCTTCACGTGGGATAAGGAGTTATGGGATCCCCTGCGTCGTAGTTTGTCTGAAAGCTCTTCAGACGTCAGCAGTACCACGGGCTGATAGCCGGGAAGTGGTCTTGTCTTCTTTGCTGCAGCAGGTGTGTTTTGGATTTTCTTTTGCTTCACCGGTCAGTCTCGTACCGTGCAGGAGCGTGCAATGGTTAGGGACCTAGACCCCTTGGCGCATAGGATATAGTCCGGCGGATGGCCTCTCTGTTGAGCCTAGGATGAACTGCGATGTGTCGGATAGCCTCGGTGGGGCGTTCCCTAACAAGGTTCACGCCACCCTGGAGATCCGAGCGTGCAGGCTGAACAGTAGTGCACCCCTGCAGGGAATTTAATCTATTCGAATAGCCGTGTCCACAGTAACAGGACGCTTTATGCTGAAGCTGGATCTTATCACTACAAACTACTACTATTAAACTGTATGGTTCCGGGTTTTCTTCCTCGCAGGGAAGTCGAGGAGGGGAACTCGGAGGCATTATTATTATTAATCATTACAACTTACTATTATACAATGTTGCAGCAACTTCTGCTTCATTTTTACTTTATGCTTTATATAAACTATTGGTTGTTTCTCTTCTCATGCTGCAAGACATCGTCGGAAGATGCTAGTCTTCGATAGGCCTAGCTTCTTACCCTTATTCTGATTTCTACCTTGCAGTCCACTATATACAGCCTCCCCTTTCCATTGATACCATGCATAATGCTTAGTAGCAGACGTAAGACTCGCGAGTAGGCTAGATACTCACCCTTGATTTATTTCCCCCTTTTTGTTTTGCCCAATCGGCCGCTGCAGTCGACGTTGGAGCCTCGGAGTCCAGGAGCAGGAGATCCCCGATGCCGACCACCGCAACAGGAAGATCCCCGATGCCTTCTACGACGTCGAGTTCCCCGTTGACCAGGAGTAGTTTCGAGGTTCCCAGGCAGGAGGCCTCGCCTTTTCGATCGTTGTTGTTTATGTGCTAGCCTTCTTAAGGCAGATCATGTGTACCTTGTGTCTGTACTCAGATACTATTGCTTGCGCTAACTTTGTGCTTTCGAGCTGTTGTATTCGAGCTCTCGTGGGCCCTGTCTTGTATTAAACAGCTTGTATTATTTTATTTGTAGAGTTGTGTTGTGATATCTCACCGTGAGTCCCTAATCTCGATCGTGTACCTTGATTGTATGATTACTGTACACGGTCTGATTTTGGGGGCGTCACACCTCCTTGACTGGTCCCTTCAGATCCTCCTTATGGAGGTCACCATCCTCCACATGAAGGATCTGGGGGTGCTTCTTCACCTCAGTGAGGTAAGGGTTGATGACGTTGACGACGAACTTGTCCTTCGGGGAACTTGGGGAAGCCATGGCACCTAGGTCTAGCTGAAAGATTTTCTGGCAGAAACAGCTTGAAAAGAAAACACACGAAATCGCGAGATTCGTTGCAGGAACAATCCGGGTAAATATATAGCCAAAATTTCTGCATAGAAAGGAAGGTAACGAGCCAAAGTGGGGTCGGAGACGGACTCCTGGGTGCCCAGGCGGCCTCCTGGCGCGGCCAGGGGTGGGGCCGCGCCAGGGGGGCGCCTGGGCCCCCCAGAGCTGGTCTCCGGCTCCACTCCGACCTCAAATTTTCCTATTTTTACAAAAACTCGCAATCTGGAATTTTTATGGCGGTTCGCGATGTTTCCTTACTGTAATACATACCTTTCCTTATTCTGCTTCTGCTGGTGTCTGAAACAGGGCAGCAACATGTTCTTCATGAGTTGTTGTGTACACCAAATCCACATCAACATTGACAGGATCTCCTGCTATGTAATTCTTAAGTCTTTGCCCGTTCACAACTTGAGGTTTGGTGCCTTCAAAATTGTTAATCTTGATTGCACCCGAGCGGTAGATTTCTTCAATATGAAATGGCCCTTCCCACCTAGAAAGTAGTTTACCTGGAGAAAACCTGAAACGGGATCTAAACAACAAAACTTTATCACCAACGTTAAATTCACGTTTCAGAATCCTCCTATCATGCCACTTCTTTACCTTTTCCTTGAACATTTTAGCTCTCTCGTAAGCTTCACTTCTCCACTCGTCTAGAGAAGTCAAGTTCATGAGACGCTTTTCACCAGCTAATTTCGGGTCAGCATTAAGCTCTCTAATAGCCCAGAAAGCTTTGTGTTCTAATTCTAATGGCAAATGGCATGCCTTGCCATGGACCATCTTATAGGGAGACATGCCCATGGGGTTTTTGTAAGTAGTTCTATACGCCCACAGAGCATCTCCTAACTTATTCGACCAATCTGTTCTATTTGTATTGACTGTCTTCTGTAAGATCAATTTGATCTCTCTATTGGTGAGCTCAACTTGCCCACTAGTTTGAGGGTGGTACGGTGAAGCAATTATATGATTGACATCGTACTTGGCTAAAGCTTTTTCTAAAAGCTCCATGTGTAAAGTGTGAATCCCCGTCAGTCATGAGGTACCTGGGTACTCCAAACCTAGGAAAAAATACATCCTTGAGCATTTTCAAAGATGTCATGTGGTCAGCACTTTCAGTGGGGATTGCCTCTACCCACTTGGTTACATAATCCACATCAACTAAAATGTGAGTGTACTTGTGCGAGGTAGGAAAAGGACCAATAAAATCAAAACCCCAGCAATCAAAAGGCTCAATCACTAGAGAGTAACTCATAGGCATCTCATTCCTTCTACTAATATTACCAACTCTCTGACACTTATCACAGGATAAGACATAATTTCCAGCATCTTTAAAGAGAGTGGGCCAATAAAAACCTGATTGAAGAACCTTATGTGCGGTCCTCTCACCGGCATGATGTCCTCCATATGGACTGTCGTGACATTGTTTAAGAATGTCCTTCTGCTCGTGTTCCGGTATGCATCTCCTCACGATCCCAGCTGGACCTTCTTTGAAAAGATGTGGTTCAACCCAAAAGTAATGCCTCAAATAGTGGAAGAACTTCTTCCTTTGCTGAAATGTTAGACCTGGAGGCAAAAACTTTGCAACGATAAAGTTAGCATAATCTGCAAACCAAGGATCGGAGAGAGATTGTACTTTCACAACAGCTAGATGTTCGTCTGGAAAACTGTCGTTGACTGGAATGGGATCATGCGGTATATCTTCCATCCTTGAAAGATTATCCGCCACCGGATTGTCTGCTCCTTTCCTATCGATCATCTGCAAATCAAATTCTTGAAGGAGTACCCATCGGATGAGTCTTGGTTTGGCATCCTTCTTCACCATAAGATACTTAACGGCAGCATGGTCAGTGTGAATAATAATCTTAGAATCAACAATATACTGCCTAAACTTATCACAAGAAAACACTACTGCTAAGAATTCCTTCACAGTAAGAGCATAATTCTTGTGAGCACTATCAAGGGTTTTGCTAGCATAATATATAAAATTCAATTTGTTATCAACCCTTTGCCCTAAAACAGCTCCAACAGCAAAATCACTAGCATCACACATAATTTCAAAAGGTAAATTCCAATCAGGTGGTTGTACTATATGAGCGGTTATTAAAGCTTTCTTGAGAACTTAGAAGGCTTCCTTACAATCTTCATCAAAAACAAAAGGAACATCCTTTTGGAGAAGATTAGTGAGGGGTCTTGAAGTCTTAGAAAAGTCTTTAATAAATCTTCTATAGAAACCAGCATGACCGAGAAAACTACGAATACCTTTGATGTCCCTTGGGTAGGGCATCCTTTCAATTGCTTTGATCTTGGCCTTGTCCACCTCAATTCCCCTCTCGGAAATCTTGTGGCCAAGAACAATTCCCTTGTTGACCATAAAGTGGCACTTCTCCCAGTTAAGCAACAAATTTGTCTCCTCACATCTCTGCAAAACTTTATTAAGGTTGTGGAGACAATGGTCAAAAGAGGTTCCATAGATGGAGAAATCATCCATGAATACCTCCACAATTTATTCACAAAAACCATGAAAGATAGCAGACATACACCTTTGAAAAGTAGCAGGGGCATTACATAAACCAAAAGGCATACGCCTATAAGCATAAGTACCATAGGGACAAGTAAAAGTGGTCTTATCTTGATCAGTAGTGTTAACATGAATTTGAGAGAATCCAGAATAACCATCAAGATAACAAAAGTGAGTATTTTTTGATAACCTTTCAAGCATTTGGTCAATGAACGGCAACGGGTAGTGGTCCTTCCTGGTCGCCTTGTTCATCTTCCTGTAATCAATACACATTCTATATCCAATAATAATTCTCTGAGGTATTAGTTCATTATTATCATTAGGAACCACAGTTGTACCTACTTTCTTTGGAACACAATGAACCGGGCTTACCCACTTACTATCAGCTATAGGGTAGATTATACCTGCGGCTAGAAGCTTGAGAATCTCTGTCCTTACAACATCCATCATTTTCGGATTCAACCGTCGTTGATGATCAACAATTGGTTTAGCATCAGGTTCAAGGTTGATGGTGTGTTGACAAATAGATGGACTAATCCCCTTAAGGTCATCAAGGGTATAGCCAATTGCACCTCGATGTTTGCGAAGTACTTCCAATAGTCGCTCTTCTTCATACCCTGAAAGGTTAGAATTGATAATAACAGGATATACTTTCTTTTCATCTAAATAAGCATATTTGAGCGTATCGGGAAGAGGTTTAAGATCAAACACTGGATCTTATTTTGGTTTCGACAAAATTCCCAAAGGCTCAACTGGAAGGTTGTGCTTTAGGATAGCAGGTTGTCTTAAGAATATTTTGTCCAGCTCATTCCTCTCCTGCATACGCAAATCATTCTCGTGGTCCTCCATATATTGCTGCAAAGGATCATTAGGAGGGATAGCAATAGAAGCAATATCTTCAATAATCTTATCATTACTAGGAAAATTAGTACCAAGAGGCTGCCTAGAGAACCTAGAAAAATTAAATTCATATGGATCACCATTGAATTCAACAGAAACTTTACCTTTCTTGCAATCAATTATAGCTCCACAAGTTCTGAGAAAAGGTCTACCGAAAATAATAGGACAAAAATTATCCCTTATTGAACCAAGTACTAGAAATTCGGTAGGATATTTTACCTTTCTGCATAAGACTTCAATGTCTCTCACAATTCCGATAGGAGAGATAGTTGCTCTGTTTGCAAGATGAATAGTAACATCAACTTCTTCAAGTTCACAAGGTGAAATCTCACCCATGATCTCTTGATAAAGTGAATACAGGATAGCACTAGAACTCGATCCCAAATCACATAGCCCATAATAATTGTGATCTCCTATTTTAACAGATACTACCGGAGTACCTGAAACTGGGCATTTATTCTTGGCTGTGGCAAGGTTAGTGGAAACCGCACAAAAATTTATATTGGAATCTAAAGCATCATTAGTAACAAGATCCTTAACCAATGCAACTTGAGGATTGACCTTGATCTGGTCCTCAGGCTCATCAATTCTTCTCTCACTTTTATTTATTATGCATGTCACAAAAGAGTGCTCCCTTATCCTTGCGGGAAAAGGGGGCTTTTCATATATAACTGCAGGAAAAATAGGATCAGCAACATGAATATCAATAGGTAATTCTTTGAAGGGTTTATGATGCTGATACTTCTTCTTCTTAGAAGAGTCAATATGAGAGGCAAAGTCCTTACAAAAATCAATCATTAGATGGGAATCAAGACCAATCTTAGAGCAAAAGGTATTAAAGTAATCAGTTTTCACATAGCTCTCTATATAATCATGCTCATAATTTCTAGTGGGTTCAATACCTTTATCTATTTCCCAATCTTCGGTATTCTTCTGGATCCTTTCAAGGAGATCCCATATTTCTTCAACGCTTTTCATCTGAAATACCCCACTAGAGGAGGCATCCAGCATCTCCTTATCCTGACGAGAAAGTCTAGCATAAAAATTTGTAAGTATAGTTTTCTTTGGGAGCTCATGAATAGGACATTTGATCATTAGGGATTTCAATCTCCCCCAAGCTTGAGCGATGCTTTCTCCGTCACAAGACCTAAAGTTATAAATATAATTTCTGTCTCGATGAATTTCATGAAGAGGATAAAACTTGGTATAAAAGAGAGACATAAGCTCTTGCCAATCAAGCAAATGAGAGTTATCAAGAAGCTTATACCAATATGAAGCTTTATCTATAAGCGATACGGAGAAAAATTTCCTCATGACAAAATCCATTGATACACCTGCAAGCTTAAATAGTGAACATAGTTGTGACAAATATAGCAAGTGTTCACTGGGATGTCTGTCTCCTGCATAACGATTAGCCAAAACACAATCGATAATACCAGCTGGTATTTTATAAGGCACAATTTCAGTAGGGGGAGGAATAACCACCACAGATGTGGGGTGTTTCCCCGCAAGCAACGATCCAACAGCTAGGTTGTCCATACGGACAAAGAGCAGCAACAGCAAAATAAAAACAACAATATAAAAATTTCCTTACCAGCTTCACTTACCAATAGCGCTATGCTCCCCGGCAACGGCGCCAGAAAATGTTACTTGATGACACACAACCATAAGGGATCTATTGCAGCATTTTTGATAAGTAAGAGTGTCGAACCCAACGAGGAGCGAAAGGTATTGATAGGTGATTTTGGATAAGGAATAACTGCAAGCAATGAAAGATAACTTTTTAGGGGTTTTCGATATAAGCAACAATAAGACAAAAGCAAGCAAAGTAAATAGTACTGAGGAGCATCAAGTGGCCCAATCCTTTTGAGCAAAGGATAAGCCTGGCAACTGAACTTATAAAGACTAAAGCGTTCTTGAGGACACATGGAGAGGTAGTCACGTGCTTTCGCCATACTCCGTATTGATAACAAGTGTTGTGCTGATAAGTGTCGAGTGGGTGGATCTATGCTAGCACACCTTCTAGACTAAGATAAGTGCACTCTTATGATTAAACATCTTGCAAGCATCCGCAAATACAAGATATAAATTAAGGCAAAGCCTAACCACAGCAATAAGATCAGGGATCCATCATTCCCTTGTGCAAAAGTGTGCAAACTGGGGTTCAGGTTTCTGTCACTCCGGCAGCCCACCGTAAGCATTCTTTATACACAATGTATTCCCCTAGGTCCTTAATAAGGCGAAGTGTTGAGTGTTCGACGCACACAACACCACTAGGAAAATAACAAGACAACTTAAATATCAAACAACACATATTACTTCAACATTGTGACGCCCCCAAAATCAATCCGTGTACAGTAATCATACACGCAGGGTACACGGCTGAGATTAGGGTGCCACGGTGAGAATATCACAGCACAACACTAAACAAAAAGGATAAACAAATATGTTACAATACCAGGAATCACGAGGATCTGAATACATAAGTCATACAAGCCATAATATCTGAGTACAGACATAGTTAGTCAAGTTTTGCCTTAAGAAGGATAGCACAAATCACATCAGAGATACAGATCGAAAAGGCGAGGCCTCCCGCCTGGGATCCACCGAACTACTCCTGGTCAACGGGGAACTCGACGTCGTAGTACTCGCCTCCGGGGTACTCCTGCTCCTGGGCTCCAACGTCGGCTGCAGCGGCCGATCAGGCAAAGCGAAAAAGGGGAAATAAAGAAAAGGTGAGTATCTAGCATACCCGCGAGTCTTACGTCCGCTACTAAGCATTATGCATTGTATCAACGGAAAGAAGAGGCTTTATATAGTGGACTGAAAAATAAAAATCAGAATAAGGGTAAGAAGCTAGGCCTATCGAAGACTAGCATCTTCCGACGATGTCTTGCAGCATGAGGTAAGAATCAGCCAACAGTTTATATAAAGCATAAAGTAACAATGCAGCAGAACTTGCTGCAGCATTGTATAATAATAAGTTGTAATAATTAACAATGCCTCCGAGTTCCCTCCTCGACTCCCCTGCGAGGAAGCAAACCCGGAACCATACAGTTTAATAGTAATAGTTGTTGGGGTTCGCAGCAGAAAACACAATTTTTTCTAACTAGCGTTCCCTTAACCCAAGATCTAGCTAGCCGTATTACCGTAACGGACAGTATTGCGGAAATAACATACCTCGGGGTGTAGTCCGTTGCGCGGGAAACGTTCCCGCAAACGTGGTTGATGTAGCCGATCAAGTTTCACAGCCCCCTGGCTGTGTTGAGCACCCGGATGGGTGTAGTGCCACACGTGCAGCACCTCGTAGTACTCGCACACGTACGAGACTCGACGAGGACCTCCGTTCTCCGATCCAGCGGAGGGGGCGGAAGCAGACCTCCGGACGGAGCTTCGGCAGCACGACGGCCTCCGATTCTAGCAGAGAAGCCTCAATTCCACTATAGACTCACACTAGGGAGTCCACCGTGGAAGAGACAAGAGAGGGGAGGAGACCGGAGAAAACCGATCTCAATTCGGAGTTATATTTATTTTCTCACGAATTTTTCTCTATTAATTATGTGCACCCTGCCCATCTATATATAGGCTGGGGGGAGGGAGTCAACCCACCTCCCTTAGCAATGTGGGACTAAAGTCCCCTAGCTAAGGGGGTGGCCGGACAAAGGGGGAGAGGGGGCGCACCCCTCATGGGCCCTAGGGCCCATGGCGCCTCCCCCCCCCTTTTTTTCTTTTTCTTTTTCCCTTTAATTCCCCTAATGGGCCTTTTTCTCCACTAAGGCCCATAGCACATATTAATTAGAAATAAAATGATTTTAATTATTAATTCAATTAATTAATAACTAAAACATATCATTCTATCTCCCGGTGCTCCGGAAACCCTTCCGGCTCACTCCGAACTTGTTTCGGTTCAATACGGTACTCCTCCGATATTGTCTCCTTTATTCTCTGGTTGCTCCGATGGTTCCGAAAAGGTCTCCGATTTCATCGAGCCCTTAAGTGTGTTACCCTACGGTCCGAGAACACTCCAGTCATCACCGCGCAGAGGCAACAGTCAATGATCATCAGCGGGACCTGGGTGCCCATAATGACCCCTGTGCATTCCGGATATCAACACCGATTGGACCTTACGCCGTATAGCATTCCCTTTGTCAGCGATATTGGATTGTTCCGAGATTCGATCAATGACATCCTATGTCTGGTTCAACCTCGTTCCGAACTAATCCTCATTCACTCGTTCCCGTGATATTCATCCCCGTGACCTAGTCACACGCTGCGCAGCTTTATGGATGGAATCTCACCGAGTGGGCCCCGAGTATCTATCCTTTATATGGATTAACAAATCCCGCTCTTGTAAACGATACTCCTCAACATATCTCCACGGAATACCCAAGATACAACCGTTATGACCCGCATATTTCAGTCAGGTGGTGGGATGTAAGTCAAAGCATCCGGGAAGATAGCAATTATGCACGTACTCACGGTCGAAGGAACGGTCTACCACGTTCTGTAATTACAACACTGAACCTTCATAAGATTTGATCATGCTGCAATGCTTACTTTGGGTAATGTTCATCACGTCACTTAACCCGTGAGGTGACCTCATAGTCAAGAGACTTAATTGTCCATGATCGCGAAACCACGATCATCATGTTGACCATGAACTAGTTATCGATGTAGAGGCTAACTAGGAACTCTGGGGGTTTCTATACCACACCTGCATCATTGTTTCACTGATGCAGTTCTAGCACGGTATGAAACTGGTTATGAACTTGCTTAGATATATTGGAATAATCATATATTATTTGCCTCTAGAGCATATATCCAACAGTCTCCCACTTGCACTAGAGTGCTAATAATCTAGCCGCATTTTTCCGATCATAATCATCTTATCACATAAGTGTTTCATTGATCATGCACGCTCATGGAAGAGGGTTCGTCAACGAACTGCACCAATTCAGATTCGTATGTTTCCTTTGCAACTGGTATAGGTCAAAAACTCTTTTGACATACCACTCATTATCATATAATGGTTGGATATAAGTTTCACGGGAGAGTGAGACTATTATTTCACAGTATCCTCCAATGATCTTTTGGTTCAGTCTTTAGAAGACTCATCCATAGTCATATATACTGGGAAATACACTCAGCCAGAAGTCCAATACTTCTAACGCTAAACTTTTATCCATACGTCTACTTTCTTAAGTAGTATTATGTTTGTAGTACCGTGAATTTTTCTCACGTTTCTTTCATGTCTTTGGTGATGTCTCTAATTCCATATAGACCCATAATATGGCTTGCAATTGTAATCTTGCATTACATTTAAGTCTATTATCCTTTCTATATTTTAGAGAATAGTCCTCAGTATTCCTCTCTATACTGAAATCATGGACTTTATTCAGATTCTGTGTTTTACTCCTAAAGCACATCGGAATCTGTTCTTCTTCCAAGAACTTTTGAGTCATTCTGTTGTTGGATTCACAACGCATGTTATATGGTAGAATCATATGTCAAGAACATATAAGATCACATGTCCAGTACATGGTGCATCTCTATTCTTCCATCAAGACATTGCTTGTGATATTTGGATTTCATCCATTATATAATTTCTAGCCACAAGAACATGTTTCTTGTCTAGAAGATTATTCCAACCTTCACTTCGTTTCATTTTCCGTATCTTAATCTACTCATATAGATTTCAACGTGTAATGTGTTGGTATTTCATATAAAAGAAGATTCTTGCAATCTTGTATTTTATTTGCCTTATGCTTTATATATATATCATAATGCACATATGTATATGAGACGATTCTCTATATACACAATCAATGCATATCCATATATATACATATGAGATCATTTCTTCACACATATCACTGCATATATGTTTGAGACAATGATCATGCTCCCACTCAAATATATCCATCTTATAGTCATATATTTGTGGTTCAGCTTTCATCAAGTCACTTTATTGTTCACTATGTCTCACATAATGACAAAACTTCCAAAGCTCCCACTCAGAAAATGCCCTCTGCATTCCAAGTTTTCGGGAAGTCTTCAAAGCTCCCACTCAGTTTCATGAAACTGCTGGCCCACTCAATAATTTTGGTCATCACAAAATCACTTGATCAAATCAAGGTTGAGGGTTCCTGTCTTGAGGTACTATAGTCCATCCTTTTAACGAAGTAACCTTCGTCATGCCCATTACAATTCTCTTTCAAATCCCAAATTTGACTGAGATGCAATTTCAGGCTATGGCCCATCGTAGTGTAAATGAAATATTTTATTGATTAAAGCATTCCTACATTTCCGTAGTCAATCACCATTGAACTTTGGTCATAACCAAATAATGCCTTATGTCCATTACATTATTCTCAGTAACTCTCCAGTTTGTCGAGAATATGAAATAACCGATTTATTTCACAGGACGTGAGCCATCCTTAATGTAACTCAATATTATTTCATTTCTCCTCGTGTTCTAGGCTACCATCATTCCTTTGTGTCTTCAAGCAATATTATTCCCTATTGTTTTATTAAGAAGACTCATGATTATTGTTCTGTACAGAACGTATTCATGATAACCTTCTAAATTCAACAATGGCTTCAACTCATATACCAAGATCAATCATCTTTGGTATATCCTTCCTTATGCAGTGTCATTACAGCGGAACATGCTTCCGTTGCAATACTCTGTAATTTCTGAAGGCAAGGTCCAATACCCCGGTCAAAGTTTCCATGATCTCCCATTGGATCTGTGTCGAGAGACTTTTTCTCGTATTACCAATTAAGCAACACACATTTTGCTATTCGGGAGAATATGTAATTTCACTTGCTCGTAGTTTTATTACAAAGAAATTCTTTCTTTTAAGAAACCTTATAACACCATCAGTTATGGAGCTATCATGTCTCGTTAGATTCAGGATGGTTTCCTATTCATGAAGTGGGTGTTTTAACTTAATGGATTAAACAATCTTTATTCGACAATAACTATAGTGCTAGGGGAAAGAACGTTTAGACCATACTACGGTTTAGTATGACTACGAATGTTTTAAGTAGTCTAGCACTTTCAACTTCCATCGTAGTTTGTGGTACAACTTCCACAAGTCTCCCATTATGTCAATATCAATACTTATCACTTCGGATCGTAGCGTAGTGATATGTATCCTTGTATTCTCACTTCTTACTGTGATTCCCGAATCTCAGTTTTATGATCTCAATTGAATACAACTTTCAATTAATCATATGAAGTCTTTAATGATAACTCACGTGCCCATTTAATACATCATTTATGTATAATGATTGGCACAAGTTCTACTTGCTAGAACCTTGTCACGATTATATTTATTGCAGAGGTTCATAGATCGTGTATCTAATCCATCTAATGCAATCAAGTTATGATTTTCATTCGATAATGAACTCACAAGTTAATAGATCATACATTTAATGAATTCATCAGTTATGAAGTCACTTCATGCAATCAAATCTTTGACTTGTTATAATCAAGATAACTTTATCATTAAACATTGAATATTTCTTGACAATAATAGTAGTATTATAAATGCTTTCTATCATATCATAAATCAAGACGTAATCAAAGTATAAGCACACTTTTATTCATAAAGATGGAACAACTGACTTGTCTCATTACATGAATAACTATGTCTCGCGAGATGCAAGACACACAACTAAGTGTTCATACTATAATGATTACATAAGATTTATCTAATACTCTAAGTATCTCCTATGATAGATGTCTCGGTGGAATCCATGCTGGCCATCAACTGACTTGATATCCATCAATCCTCGATTTCACCTCTTCCCGTCCATGCAACGGCAGGTCCTGTTTTCATAAAACAGAATAAGTATCAGATACTCATTTACTGCAACTGTTGTATAAGGGAGTAAACATTTATAAAGTATATCAAGTATATACCTTCTCCATCGACAACTTCTCCTTCAATGGGTTCGACCTCCAGGTACTGGAGTCTATCCATGAAGTCAGAGAACTCGAGGCATTCACCTCTGCCGACATAGCCATAGACATGGTCTGTATAGCTCGGTGGAAGCGAGTGTAACACCGTGTATATCGCAGACTCATGTGTGGTATCATAGTCACAGTCATCTACGAGGATCAGATGTATCTCATGCATCTTGGCCAAGTGTGCCTTCAGGCAAGAGCCTTCTTCCATCTTTGTAGAGAGAAACTTACTTTCTAACTCAAATCTGGCAACTCTAAACTGATGCAAGTTTGACGACTTTAGCTCATCGATCATATCGTATGTATCCAAATCAGCATACTCCTCACGCAAAGGTTGCGGAATGCTGGTTTCTATGATACCCTTAGCTATGGCATATGTCCTTCGACGATATTGATAATCAATCGCCGCTTTTGCATCCATGTCGTTTTCTGGAGGGTTTCCCACATGCCTTTTAGTTAAGAATGAAAGGTTGATTCTCTTGAGCACGGCTCTAAGGCGTAAGTACCAGCTAACGAAGTTTGACCCAATTTCTTTAAGTCTTTCACCATGTAAGAAGGAAACCATTTCAAGGTACTGGGTATTATCCATTTTCTACAAACATAATTGCAAGGAACACAATTAAGACTAGTTCACAACAATGAGTTCATATAATCATATGAGCTCACACTAAAACATTTCATCCCTAAGAAGTTTTAGTGATTACATGATCCAGATTCACTGCCCGACCTCGAATATCACACGGCCGACGGGTCAGTTTCAAAGGTAGACAACAACTTGTGCGATCACATTATCTTATATGTACTGTGACTCATGCTCGATCTTTCGATCTCTAGTATTCCGAGGCCATATCTGCATATGCTAGGCTCGCCAAATTAACCTCCATGTTATATGCTGCTCAGCAAGGCCATATCTGCATATGCCAGGCTTGCCGAACCCAACCTCATGCGAACTCCATTTAATATGTAGGAAAACTCCGGTATGTACGGAGCATCAGGCCATATGGGAGAACCTTCCAGGTGGTGCACACTTCGGTAGAATACTTGTGTTTGGCTTTGTTAAGGGATCATCTTATCACATGCTACCGTCGTGTATCCTATACTAGCAAGTTTTAAGATGTCTGGGCTATGGCAACACTAAGTCTACAGTGTCTCCATTTTAGTTTGTTTTATGATGACGATTACTACTTATTAGTAACACATAGCAAAGCTATCACTACATCACAAACAAACAAACGATAGCCCCCACTTAGCAATACAAGGTTTAGACGGTCTAGTTGTATATTGCAAGTTTTACGTGGCTGCTAGGGCTTTCATAGTTAAACAGGTTTTAACCTACGAGTCAACCACAACGTCAACCATACGATTGTCTCTATTACACCCCGCACGGGGCCCTCCGTTGCAAATGCCACATCCGCTAAAGTAGAGAGACAGACACCCCCCCCCGGCCACTTTATACGGTACAAGCCGCATGTCAAGCGTGGAACCAGTCTCGCGTAAGAGTACGCGTAAAGTCGATCGGGGGCCGCTTCATCAAACAATGCCGCAGATGTGAACAAGTACACGTGAGAGGGTAACAATCATACAATCAACGCCCACATCCCCGATGTGTTCTATCCGTACAGTAATACTAAGCATAGACCTAGCTCATGATACCACTGTTGGGGTTCGCAGCAGAAAACACAAATTTTTCTAACTAGCGTTCCCTTAACCCAAGATCTAGCTAGCCGTATTACCGTAACGGACAGTAGTGCGGAAATAACATACCTCGGGGTGTAGTCCGTTGCGCGGGAAACGTTCCCGCAAACGTGGTTGATGTAGCCGATCAAGTTTCACAGCCCCCTGGCTGTGTTGAGCACCCGGATGGGTGTAGTTCCACACGTGCAGCACCTCGTAGTACTCGCACACGTACGAGACTCGATGACGACCTCCGTTCTCCGATCCAGCAGAGGGGGCGGAAGCAGACCTCCGGACGGAGCTTCGGCAGCACGACGGCCTCCGATTCTAGCAGAGAAGCCTCAATTCCACTATAGACTCACACTAGGGAGTCCACCGTGGAAGAGACAAGAGAGGGGATGAGACCGGAGAAAACCGATCTCAATTCGGAGTTATATTTATTTTCTCACGAATTTTTCTCTATTAATTATGTGCACCCTGCCCATCTATATATAGGCTGGGGGGAGGGAGTCAACCCACCTCCCTTAGCAATGTGGGACTAAAGTCCCCTTGCTAAGGGGGTGGCCGGCCAAAGGAGGAGAGGGGGCGCACTCCTCATGAGCCCTAGGGCCCATGGCGCCTCCCCCCCCTTTTTTTCTTTTTCTTTTTCCCTTTAATTCCCCTAATGGGCCTTTTTCTCCACTAAGGCCCATAGCACATATTAATTAGAAATAAAATGATTTTAATTATTAATTCAATTAATTAATAACTAAAACATATTATTCTATCTCCCGGTGCTCCGGAAACCCTGCCGGCTCACTCCGAACTTGTTTCGGTTCAATACGGTACTCCTCCGATATTGTCTCCTTTATTCTCTGGTTGCTCCGATGGTTCCGAAAAGGTCTCCGATTTCATCGAGCCCTTAAATGTGTTACCCTACGGTCCGAGAACACTCCAGTCATGACCGAGCAGAGGCAACAGTCAATGATCATCAGCGGGACCTGGATGCCCATAAAGACCCCTGTGCATTCCGGATATCAACACCGATTGGACCTTACGCCGTATAGCATTCCCTTTGTCAGCGATACTGGATTGTTCCGAGATTCGATCAATGACATCCTATGTCTGGTTCAACCTCGTTCCGAACTAATCCTCATTCACTCGTTCCCGTGATATTCATCCCCGTGACCTAGTCACACGCTGCGCATCTTTATGGATGGAATCTCACCGAGTGGGCCCCGAGTATCTATCCTTTATATGGATTGACAAATCCCGCTCTTGTAAACGATACTCCTCAACATATCTCCACGGAATACCCAAGATACAACCGTTATGACCCGCATATTTCAGTCAGGTGGTGGGATGTAAGTCAAAGCATCAGGGAAGATAGCAATTATGCACGTACTCACGGTCGAAGGAACGGTCTACCACGTTCTGTAATTACAACACTGAACCTTCATAAGATTTGATCATGCTGCAATGCTTACTTTGGGTAATGTTCATCACGTCACTTAACCCGTGAGGTGACCTCATAGTCAAGAGACTTAATTGTCCATGATCGCGAAACCACGATCATCATGTTGACCATGAACTAGTTATCGGTGTAGAGGCTAACTAGGAACTCTGGGGGTTTCTATACCACACCTGCATCATTGTTTCACTGATGGAGTTCTAGCACGGTATGAAACTGGTTATGAACTTGCTTAGATATATTGGAATAATCATATATTATTTGCCTCTAGAGCATATATCCAACAATAGTTTGTAGTGGTAAGATCCAGCTTCAGCATAAAGCGTCCTGTTACCGTGGACACGGCTATTCGAATAGATTAATCTTTCCTGCAGGGGTGCACTTGTGTTACACTACACGCACAGATCTCTAGGGTGGCGGGAACCTTGTTAGGGAACGCTCCACCGAGGCTATCCGACACTCCACATCCCATCTTTCAAACTCAACAGAGAGGTCATCCGCCGGACTATATCCTATGTACGCGGGGCTTTGGACCCTAACCTCGACGTACTCCTGCACGGTGCGAGGCTGGCCGGTGAAGTTAAATCAAAGCAAATAAAAATCACACTGCCGCGGAAAATAAGACAACACCACTTCCCGGCGCAGGCCGCGGTACTGCTGACGTCTGAAGAGTGCTCGGACGACACTATGAAGTAGAGGAGCCCATAACTCGTAATTCCCACGGGTAGGTAGTGCGTACATGGCATATAGCCAACTCAAGACATTCACTGAACCATTAGTCATTTTATTAACTTGCGGGACAACCGTTATCGTTGCCTTGACTTAATTGACCCGCGGACAACGACAGCAGCCAGGACCAACAGTACATCGGTGCCTGCCCTGTCGTCCCACCAAGTCTCTGCGGTTACCAACAAGGTGAACCGTCTCCTTACCTTGTCTCGCGTGTGCTCCTGGAGGAGCTCGACTTTCGTGGGTTGGTAAATCTCGCGGCCAACGATCAGGGGCCAAGCACACCGGTACACTGGTCGTACCCTCCCTGTCGTCCCAGTCGCAATACCTCTCGCGGGTACCGTTGGGTCGCCCGACTTCTTACCTGAAGGACAACCGTTGCTCAGGTACCTAGAGCGACTATACAGAGTCAGCAACGAGTGGGGTACAAGGATCACTCCTCGATAGCTCACACTTGATGGTGGCTCGGCAGAGCCGAGGTAGGGGGCCTTAGGCGGTGTCTGCATTGTATCGTACCTGTGCAATTATAATCATCATATCCGCCTTCACTCCCCTGAGTGATCACGACCCACTATCTGATCCTAGCTAACAATGCGCAGGGCTCACTGCTGAATATAATATATATATATATATATATATAATAGGCAGCATAGGATAAAGGAAGGTACATCAAGGGGCGACAAAAACAGGCTATGCAATTGAATAGGATTGTAACGTAGCAGCAGCAGTAACAATGCCTAGTGCAAGAAATGTACGGAAAGATAGGCGATATCCCGGGAAGAGAATTGCTCTGCTTGCCTGGAAGCTCGACGGTAGGGGTAGGGTCATCGACGAAGTAGTCGTACTCAGCAGCGGTGTAGTCGACGTCAGCAGCGGGGTCTACGGGAGATTAAGGGGGGAGAAACAGTAAATACTCATCAAGAATATACAAACAGATGCATGACATGACAGATGAAATGTTAACGGTGTTCTAACGCAGTGCAATGCACGTTGCTTGGAGCGGGAATTCATCCGGGGATGAACGGCCAGCTCCGGGTGATTATCGGACAAGGTGTACGGAGGGGGGGAAGGATCAAGCCGGAGGTGTCGTGGGTATCGAACAAACATAAGGGGGGGGTGTCCGTGCTAGTTCATCAATTCCGAACAACTTTCGTGTTCGAAATAAATTCATCCGGGTAGTTTATCGGTATCGGGCAATCATCGGACAGTCGGTCCGGAGGGGGACGGTTCGATGTTCGTTGTGTTAGAGGGGTGTGGTAGACATACGGATAGCGTATTCATATTCGTTATATTTTTCTGATCAATTTTCATGTATAAAGTTTTTGAATCTGAGTTACGGTTTAAAAGATATTCAAAATCAGAGTTTAAATCATTTAAAAAGAATTTCTGAATTTCTTATTATTATTATAACAACATTATCCAAAACATTATTCAAAACAGTGCCTGACATGTGGGACCCACATGTCAGCCTCTGTTATATTATAAAACATTTTAATAAATCAGAAAATCCCCTGGGCCCACATGTCAGTGACTTATTATTTATAGTTCTATTTCTTTAAACTAATCAGGGTGTGGGACCCAGGTGTCAGAGACACACAGTTAATCTAATAGTTAAACTAATCCAGTGGTTAATTAAATGTGCTGGACCCACCTGTCAATGACACAAGGGGGGTTTTGTTTTACTTTCGATTTAACCCAGGGGTTAGCAGGTTTAGGACCCACTGTCAGTGACTGTTAGGAGCTGGATTAGCCGCTAATGGCTTTACTGACCGAAGGGGCCCATATGTCAGCGACGGTGGAGCTCGCCGGCGGAGAACAGTGCGGCCGGAGTTGAGCTATCTCGCGATTCCGAGCGCCGTTTGAGACGCCGCTTGTTGCAGTCGACGAAGAACTCCACGCCGCTTCGATCTGTGTTGATAGCTTGAGCTGGGACACACGGAGGCGATGGCTACGACAAAAATGGCGGGAACAAGCTCGGGCGCTAATGGCAGAATCCACACGGTGAAGAAATCAAACGAGTGTTGGGTCCAAATCGTACATACGGGATCCTAGCAACGCAATGGAGCAACTGGCGCGGTCTGTGGTGCACGAGAGCTCGAGTTAGGTCGTCAATGGCGGCGGCCAGAGCTCGGTCATTTGGGTCTTTTGGCCACGGGCAATGGGGGCGACCACGGATGGTTGGGGGTGATGCGGGTGCTCAAAAGGAGCTAGTAGCCGTGAGAGTGGGCTCGGGGGCAAGGCGGAGTAGCCGGAATCGGTCGGAGAGCTAGCCGGGACCGAGGTTGAAGACGAAGACGTAGTTGTCGCAGAGAGGCACCACGGCTCGATTCCTCCAGCAGCTTGGTGTAGTCGTCGATGGCGAGTCCAGTGGGCAAGGTGTAGTGGGCTGGTTTGGCTGGTGGACGCGCGAGCTCACGACCGTGTCCATGGCGGGTTCTGCGGATTTTGCCCCGACGAGAGCTTGACGAGGTAGGGGAAAGAGGAGGGGTGGGGTGTCCAGGAGGTGCGGGGCTGTGGCTTTATCGCTGCTGCGCCGGGAGGGGGGGCAGGTGAGGCAGGGCCGGGCCGGCAGCGGCGTGGCCGCGCTCGGCCGCCGTACGGGGCAGGTGGGAGCAGGTGGGAGGAAGACGACAAGCGGGGGTGGGCCGAGCTGGGCCATCGCCCTGGGCGAGGTATAGCACTTTTGTAAATTTTTTTGATTTCTTTTTCTCTGTTCTTTTCTGTTAGTAATTAATTTAGTGCCTTTTGCATTTTTGTAAAATGTGTAACCTGGTCCATAATTAGTAATATATATTCCTAGGGTGCCACAAAAAGTTTAGGCTTAAAATAAAACCATTTACTATTTCTTTATAATATTCAATTGTCAAATGGTGCTGTTTTGCTTGGTGTTTGAATTTTCCAGAGGCATAATAAAATACCATAACCACATGGGCATGACCCACTGATTATTTCTGATTTAATAAAAGTGGTTGTATAATTTTTGGACAAGTTTTATTTGCAACATTATTTTTAATATCAACAAAAGGCATTTTGGATTTGATTTGATTCAAATTTGATCATGGCATGATTTAGCAACAGTAATTGTCATTAGCAAAAGGATTACTGTTACAGTCAACTGAGGGTGTTACAAATCTCCCCCACTACAAGAATTCTCGTCCCGAGAATTTAAGTGGTAGCGAGGAAAAGATCGGGGTATTCATCGCGAAGGCGATCTTCGCGTTCCCAGGTGGCTTCATCTTCAGAATGATTCAACCACTGGACTTTGAGGAACTTGACGGTCTTGTTGCGGGTTCGACGCTCAGACTGATCGAGAATGCGGCTCGGATGTTCCCGATAAGTCAAGTCTTGTTGCAGCTCGATCATATCATGCTCCACTTCGCGGATAGGGTCCTTGAAGAAGCGACGGAGTTGCGACACGTGGAATACATCGTGGACTTGGGAGAGGTTCGGTTGCAATTCCAACCGGTATGCCACGGGTCCACTCCTGTAAAGGATACGGAACGGGCCAATGTAGCGAGGAGCCAACTTGCCCTTGATACCGAAGCGATGAGTGCCCCTCATGGGAGTGACACGGAGGTAAGCGTATTCACCAGGTTGATACTCCATTTCCCAGTGTTTGCGGTCATAGTTGCTCTTCTGACGAGACTGAGCGGCCTTGAGATTTTCTTGCACAACGCGAACCTGATCTTCAGCTTGTTGGACAAGATCCGGTCCGAACTAGGGTCGTTCCCCAGTTCCTGACCAATTCAGGGGGGTTCGACATTTACGTCCGTATAGAACTTCGAAGGGGCCATCTTCAAGCTAGCCTGATAGCTATTGTTGTACGAGAATTCCGCGTACGGGAGAGATTCCTCCCATTTCATGCCGAATGAAAGGACACAAGCGCGAAGCATGTCTTCCAGCACTTGATTGACTCGTTCAACTTGGCCTTGCGACTGGGGGTGATAAGCGGTGCTGAGAGACAGACGAGTCCCGAAGGCTTCCATGAAACTATTCCAGTATCGTGAGGTGAAAAGGCTGCCACGGTCTGAACTGATCTCCAGCAGAATACCGTGGAGTGACACAATCCGGGAGATATACAAGTTTGCCAACTGACTAGCAGTGATCGTCTCCTTGACCGACAGGAAGTGAGCAATCTTGGAGAACCGGTCGATGACGACAAAGATGGCATCGTTACCTTTCTGTGACTTAGGAAAACCGGTGACGAAGTCCATTTCGACTTTGTCCCACTTCCAATCAGGAGGAGGGAGTGGTTGCAACCAGCCGGCAGGTTTTTTATGTCCGGCCTTGACGCGACTGCAAACGTCACAGTGAGAAACATAGTGGGCGATGTCTTGCTTCATGTAAGTCCACCAGTACCGCTGACGAAGGTCTTTATACATCTTGGTACTGCCAGGGTGGATTGACAAGGGAGAATTATGGGCTTCTTCCATGATATCCGGACCACAGTTAATGATGGCCGGGCTCACAGGAACTACTAAGCGGCCCTTGAAGTACACAGTATCACCATCATTTGCATCAATGGTAAAAGAGGAGGGCTTCCCTGCTGCGATGTCCTGCTTGATCTTCACAATGTCAGGGGCCAGAGATTGTCTACTCTTGATGAGGTTGTCGAGGCTTGACTCGAGAACCAGGTTGTTAACATAACCTTGAGGAACAATCTCGAGGTTCAGCTTGCGAAGCTCTTCATACAGATGTGGTTCTTGTACCTGAACTTCAAGTTCAGAACAGTAAGCTTTGCGGCTCAAGGCATCGGCCATCACGTTAGCCTTGCCAGGGGTATACGAAATATCCATGTTGAAGTCGGCTATTGTATCGAGCCATCGTTGTTGACGAAGATTCAGGTCTGGCTGAGTAAACAGGTACTTCAGACTTTGGTGATCGGTGTAGACCTCGCAACGATTACCGACGAGGTAATGTCGCCACAGCTTCAATGCATAAATTACTGCTGCTAATTCGAGACCATGTGTTGGATACTTGTCTTCGTGAGCACGCAACTGACGAGAGCCATAAGCAATCACTTTGCGCTCTTGCATTAGGATACAACCTAATCCTTGACGAGACGCGTCGCAATATATCACGAAGTCCTTCTGAGTATCAGGGGGAGCGAGCACCGGGGGAGAAGTTAGCTTGTCCTTGAGCTCTTGGAAACTTTCTTGAAATTTATCTGTCCACTCAAACTTGACGCCTTTGTGAAGCAGATTAGTCAGAGGCCTGGCAATCTTGGAGAAATTCTCGACGAAATGGCGGCAATAGCTAGCGAGCCCGAGGAAACTGCGGACTTGCTTGACGGTCTTGGGAGGAGTCCAGTCAAGAATAGCCTGGATACGTTCTGGGGTGACGGCAATGCCATCCTTGGAAATCACATGTCCAAGGTAGGTTACTTCGGGAAGCCAGAACTCACACTTAGAATACTTAGCGTAGAGTTTGTGTTCTCGAAGCTTCTCCAGTATAAGACGAAGATGTTCAGCATGTTCTTCTTCATTCTTGGGATATATCAATATATCATCCAGATAAACCACGACGAACTTGTCGAGGTACTCCATGAAAATATAATTCATCAATCTGGAGAAGGTGGCTGGAGCATTGGTTAAGCCAAAGGACATGACAGTGTACTCGTATGAACCATAGCGAGTAATGAAGGCAGTCTTCGGAATGTCCTCATCACGGACTCAGATTTGGTGATAACCCAACCTCAAGTCGAGCTTAGAGAACACCTTGGATCCGGCAAGTTGATCATACAGATCGTTGATCCGGGGAAGTGGGTATTTGTTCTGGATGGTGGCTTGGTTAATGGGCCGATAATCTTGGACCAATCGGTTTGTCCCATCGCTCTTCTTGACAAAGAGCGAAGGTGCTCCCCAAGCTGAGGAACTGGGGCGAATGAATCCTTTCTGAAGTGCCTTGTCGATTTCCTCCTTAAGTTCAAGGAGTTCATGTGGCGGAATCTTGTAAGGGCGCTTGGCAATAGGAACAGTGCCTGGCTTCAAGTCGATGACGAATTCAACTTCTCTGATCGGGGGTATTCCCGGCAGTTCTTCTGGGAAGACGTCAGGAAAATCGCGAAACGCCGGAACGTTCTCAATTCCTTCCAGAGGTGAGATATTCAAAGCATTCATCATAAATATATGTGTTTTAGCATTACGGGTAACTCGGGTGGTGTGGTTAACAATCTCGTCGGAGGGGTGAAAAAGTTGGACAGACTTGGTGCCACAATAGAGTGCGGCATCGTGAAATTTCAACCAATCCATTCCCAGAATGAGGTCTATGGTGGAAGACTTCAGGAGGATGGGCGAAGCAAAGAATTCAACTCCTTCGATTTCAATGGTGGTGTTTGGCACTAGCATGGTGGTTCGGCGTTGGCCTATCGGGTGCGAACAACCATTGGTGGTTTCATCGTTTCGTACTTGAAGTTATGCGAAAATGCAAATGCTTCCGACATGAATGAATGTGATGCTCCTGTATCAAATAAAACAGTAGCAGGTACGGAATTAACGAGAAGGGTACCCATCACGGTAGCGGGTTGTTGCTGAGCTTCTTCAACATTGATGTTGTTAGCATGTCCACGAGCATAAGCAGCAGACCCAGTATTATAGTTGGGGGTCCGGTTGTTGCCACGACCATTTCCGCGGCCAGCGGGGTGAACTACCAGTTTCTTCTGTTTCTGGGGGCACTCCCTGGAAAAATGCCCAGGTTGGCGGCATGTGAAGCATAATACATCCTGAGGACGAAGGGGGGTAGCATTGGGTGGTGCAGGCATAGCTCTTGGCATCTGCGGTGGCGGAGGCAGACGGGGTGCAGCATAAGATGGCCTTGGAGCAGGGACAGCTGAATGGGTCACACTGGTAGGGAGCCAGATACGACGCTTCTGCGTTGCGCCCGAAGATGAGACAACGTCACGATAACGCTTCAGAGATTTCTTGTGCTCCATCTGGGCAGTCTCGACGGTGATAGCCTTGTTCACCATGGTGGCGAAGTTGGCGAAATCATGAACGGCAAGAGCGAGCCTGAGGTCTGGATTGAGGCCACGACGGAACTTCTGCTGCCTGCGAGCATCAGTGGTGATCTCTTCTTCCGCATAGCAAGAGAGGTTGAGGAACTCGCGCTGATAGGCTTCAATAGTCATGTCGCCCTGAGTGAGGTTGCGGATTCTTCCGCCTTACGATCCATGATCCCCTGAGGAATGTAGCGGGCGCGGAAGGCAGACTGAAATTCATCCCAAGTGATGACTTCTCCAACTGGCAGTGAACGCTTGTGGGTGCTCCACCACTGAGCAGCGGCGCCTTTCAGATGATAAGATGCAAAGTTCACATAGTCGGCTGGATCGACATTAGCAGACTCCAGCTCGTGAGTCATGTCGCGAAGCCAGTCATAGGCATCCAACGGCTGAACAGTGTTGCGGAACATAGTGGGGTTGAGGTGGGTGAAGTCGTGCAGAGTCACGGTGGCATGCTGATGGTGGTGCCCATTCTGATTTGGCTGGGGGAACTGAGCCATGACATTCTCCATGAACTGACGGTTCAGCTCGAACTGCTGCATCATCGTGGCCATGTAATCCGGCGGCGGAGGTGGGTCGTTGGCACCACGACCACGACCACCACGACCAGCCATCCTGCTAGAATTTAACAGGGGTATTTCAGCGATGAAAATTTAACGAGATACCGAAATCAAGCCTGAAGTAAAGCGACAACGAAGAGGAGGCGCGGATATATATAGGAGTAGTCATATAAGACATACACATTTACACTCGGAATCAATCGAAAATCGGGCAGCGTAACGTCGTAGAAATTAAGGAAAAAAAGGACTCACTAGGCGGCGCGCAGACCGCGGTATGGATTACACGACGCGACATAGATTCCACTATGTCAATCACGCCGCAAGAAAACTGTTGGCCACAGGAGTTAATGCTAGAGGACGCGCGGCCTGCCCAGAATGAGAATGGGATCCGCGGTCCGGGACCTGGGGTAGAACACCTGCGACACGACTCAATCAATGGGGAAGCACCAAAACGCCGGGTGGAATCAAGAGAACGTGATCCTAATGTCAGAGTTTGTAAAACTTACCAGCAAGGATAACAGAGCAGAGTCCCAGAGCATAGGTAAGGAGAAAAGGATCCTAATACCATAGATATCACACGTAGTGACATCGATGTGGGCCCGTAAGCCAAATATTAAGTTAGCAAAATAGTTTTTCAAAGTCTAGACTCAACTTCGACCAAGTAGTGGTGGGGTGGCTTCCTACAGGTAGTCGGCTCTAATACCAACTTGTGACGCCCCCAAAATCAATCTGTGTACAGTAATCATACACGCAGGATACACGACTGAGATTAGGGTGCCACGGTGAGAATATCACAGCACAACACTAAACACAAAAGGATAAACAAATATGTTACAATACCAGGGACCACGAGGATCCGAATACATAAGTCATACAAGCCATAATATCTGAGTACAGACATAGTTAGTCAAGTTTTGCCTTAAGAAGGCTAGCACAAATCACATCAGAGATACAAATCGAAAAGGCGAGGCCTCCCGCCTGGGATCCACCGAACTACTCCTGGTCAACGGGGAACTCGACGTTTTAGTAGTCTCCTCCGGGCTACTCCTGCTCCTGGGCTCCAACGTCGGCTGCAGCGGCCGATCAGGCAAAGCGAAAAATGGGAAATAAAGCAAAGGTGAGTATCTAGCATACCCGCGAGTCTTACGTCCGCTACTAAGCATTATGCATTGTATCAATGGAAAGAAGAGGTTGTATATAGTGGACTGCAAGATAGAAATCAGAATAAGGGTAAGAAGCTAGGCTTATCGAAGACTAGCATCTTCCGACGATGTCTTGCAGCATGAGGTAAGAACCAGCCAACAGTTTATATCAAGCATAAAGTAACAATGCAGCAGAAGTTGCTGCAGCATTGTATAATAATAAGTTGTAATAATTAACAATGCCTTCGAGTTCCCTCCTCAACTCCCCTGCGAGGAAGAAAACCCGGAACCATACAGTTTAATAGTAATAGTTTGTAGTGGTAAGATCCAGCTTCAGCATAAAGCGTCCTGTTACCGTGTACACGACTATTCGAATAGATTAATCTTCCCTGCAGGGGTGCACTTGTGTTACACTACACGTACGGATCTCCAGGGTGGCGGGAACCTTGTTAGGGAACGCTCCACCGAGACTATCCGACACTCCACAGCCCATCCTTCAAACTCAACAGAGAGGTCATCCGCCGGACTATATCCTATGTACGCGGGGCTTTGGACCCTAAACCCGACGTACTCCTGCACGGTGCGAGGCTGGCCGGTGAAGTTAAATCAAAGCAAATAAAAATCACACTGCCGCGTGATACGTCCCAAACGTATCTATAATTTCTGCTTGCTCCATGCATGTTTTGTGTGACTTTGCCATGTTTTGGTTGAACTTTATTACGCTTTTAAACCAATTTGGACTAACCTACTAACTCAGTGCACCCAGTTGCCAGCTTCTGGTTTTCTGCTGTTTTTGTTTTTCAGGTTTTCCGGCTGATTAAAGTGCCCAAAAAAATCCGCAAGAATTATATTAAAAATCAGCGGGCAGGAAGCTTCCGGAATAACCAAGGGAGAGAGCCGGGACCACCATCAGGGAGCCAGAAGGGTCCCTGGCGCGGCCCCAACCCTAGGGCGCGCCAGGCACCCTCCTGGCTGCCCTGGGTGGCCCCTCGACGCCCCCCTTCGCCTATATAACCCCCTCGGGGTAGAAACCCCTAAATAGGAACTCTTTTTCGCGTAAACCTCTCTGTTCCGCCGCCGCCGCCGTTTTCAGATCGGGGCTGCCTAGAGAAGCTGCCCCGGCACCCTGCCGGAAGGAGATCACCCCTCCGGGAGACCATCCATAGCCATGGACGCCTCCCGTATGTACCGTGAGTAGTCCCCCTTGGACCATGGGTCCGTGATCAGTAGCTATGTGATGTCCTCTCCCTCTTTTATGCTTCCACTTTCGAGACCTCGTGAGCTGTCTCACATGATCGAGGCACCTATGTAATTTTCTGCTGTTGCTATGCTGAGTTTGTTGGGATCTGATGGATTATGAGACTATGTTCAGATTGTGATGAGTAATATATTTGGTTTGCCCTTTTATATTTTGTTCTTGAGTAAATGCTTGCATGTTCTCCGTTGCAGTATTTGCTTTGGCCAAGTTATTTGCTTGCAACTCCAAGAGAGAGCGTTATGCTCGATTGTGGGTTCAGCCCCTTGATGTCTAGCTTGAGTGACAGAAACATGAGACTAGGGGATGTGTTGTTGCCACCAGGGATAAAACAACGGTGATTGTGCCTATTGGTGCAAGAATTGTTTACTTTACGCAAAGTTCTTTTAATGCAGTTGTCTGTTGCTTTGAGTTTACACTTTGGGTGGGATTCACAACTTAATACCGGCGAGATGTTCTGGATAGATATCTCAAGGTGGATGATTCGTAGTAGATGCAGATGGATTTCGGTCTACTTACCTTGGCGTACTGCCCATTGCTTTTGAGCCCTTCCTTTCTTTGCAGCATAGTTAGCATTGCGGTGCCTTCATAATCCTGTCAATTGCCCAACTGTGATTTGTTTACCTCGCTAGCATTTTTATCGTCTTTTGGGAGAGAGACATCACTAGTGAAAATCACGGGACTCCGGTCCATCTTCATACCATTGTTCACACCCACTATTTACCTTTCTGTTTTTACTTTTACTAGTACCTTTTTTATCTCTTGCGTTTGATCCTTTGTAAACGACAAGGCCGGAGGAATTGACAACTCCTCTGAACTCGTTGGGAGCAAAGTTATTTGTTTTGTGCAGGTCCACGACAACTCCACGCATCAGAATAATTTCTGGCGCCGTTGCCACATATCGTACTTATCGTTGAGTCCTACTGGAGACAAACCTTGGTATCTTTACTGAGGGAAATTACCGCTACACTGCATCTCAACCTTCCACTTGGGGTAACCAACGAGGGGTGAGAAGCCATCAAGCTAATTTCTGGCGCCGTTGCCGGGGACTCAAAGGAAGTACAAATACGCGAGTCCTGATAACCGCCAATTTCTGGCGCCGTTGTCGGACTCCTGTATCAAAAATAGGGGAGTTACACGCTATCTTTTACCTTTGCTTTTTAGTCTTGTCAGTTTACTTTTCAGTTTTTACTTTTTTGTCCTTAATCAAAAATAGCAAAAATACCTACTGATGCTATCTTCACCATGGGTGTTGAACCACCCAAATATGGTAGGATGGACATGTTTCACTTGGATCGTCTTCGAGCAATTTGTGCTCGCACTAAAAACCCAACCGAATTGGTTGAGGGAAAATCATTGGATGAGCATGCTCATTATACGCGGCACCGCCTATCTCAGAAAGGGAAACACTTATGGGATCAAATACAAGTTTCTTATTGCTATGCTGAGTGTTTATGCCACATTTATGATTTTACTTGCTGCTCTAATATAGAGCGTAAACACCTTCCTTTCCAATGTGAGTTTAATGAAAATGAGATCCTATCTTCTTGTGCCAAAGGTGTTTATGATTACTTTGATGTTGAAAATATTGAAGAGTTTGTTGCTTTTAAAGGTGCTTATGAGATTGCTTCTTTGATTGAAAAGTATTACGATACTATTCACAAGTCTGAAAACTGTCTGTTCTTGCTTATTGCTTTGAGAATTATACTTCCAATGCTTATATTGAGGATTTTAAAAATAGAATGCTTGCTGCCCAAGAAGAGGCTAATGATTGCTATGAAGAGGAATATTATGATTCCAAGGACTCACTTGATACTTCCCTTTCTGATGATTTTGATACTTGCTTTGTTGATGGCCATGATGCCACTATGGATGATGCCTACGAAGATGAACTTGCTATAGTTCCTTATTTTAAGCATGAAATTATTGTTGTTGCACTCACACTTGATTGCCCTATTATCCTTTTGAAATCTCCAACTATTCCGGAGAATTTTTCTCTTATCAAGGCTCAATGTGATGGGTTGTGTTGGGGTTCGGGGCAGAAAACACAAATTTTTCCTTGACCTACGATACCCAATCCCAAGACCTATGTTATGCTGATGAAAGTAACGGACAGAGATAGGTCACATACCAGTATGTAGTCCGTTAAGCGGGAAACGTTCCCGCATGAACGTGGTTGGTGTAGTCGTACCGGAAATCCCCGATGCCGCGCAGATCCACGATGACTCATGTAGCCACCCGATCCTTGCAGACCGATGAAGGGATTACGTCCCCGTCGGAACGTTGCTGATGAAGACCTCGCGATACGACCACAACGATGAAATAGCACCACAAGTGTAGTGCCTCGGAGGATTATACACATACAGTATACCCGACGTCCCTCCGGGCTCCGAACCAGTAGAGCAGCGGAAAGAAGATGGATTCGGATCCCGATTCCAGCAGCACGACGGCGTGCGTATAGTGGAGAAATCCCCAACCCAGAGCAGCCTCCAAACAAGGGGAGTCCGCTCAAAGGAAGGAGAAAGGAGGGAGAGAGATGAGAAACTTTTCTCAAAAAATTCATGATTAAAAGGGCACCCCTACCCCTCCTTATATAGGCCAAGGAGGGGTGACACCCCCCCTCCCCTTCCGGGGTGGGACTAATCCCAAGGGGGGGGTTATGGCGCACCAATAAGGGAGGTGGGCCCCCTCATGGCGCCATGGCCCATGGGGGAGGACTCCCTCTCCCCCTAATGGGCCCTATGAGGCCCATATGCCTTTTAATTCAATTTTAATTATATTTAATTATATTTTAATATTTAATTCAGATAATTAAATAATAAAACATATATTAAACATTATTAAATATATTTTGAACCTTTCAAAATACCCAGAACAACTTCCGGCCTTCATCGGAACAATTCCGGTCATCACCGGAACAATTCCGGTGTTCTCTCTAATTTCTCCGGTGATCCCGAATCAATCCTTACTGCGTCGAGTACCCTTAAGTGTAACACCCTACGGTCCGGTAAACAGCAGACATGATCGAGACAATTCTCATTGATCAATGACTAATCAATTGGACCTGGTTACAATCCTTGATAGCCCCTGCGCTTCCATCGAATGAACTTCAATCGCTGTTGGATCCGTTAACCGTGTGCCTGTTCCCTTTGTCCCATGGTACTTTGCTTGTCCGAGGTTTGATCATCGGTATCCAATATACCTAGTCCGTCCTCGTTCTCAACAAACAAGTTTACTCGTTCCCGTGATATTACAACTCCGTGACCTAGTCACACGTTTGCAAACTTTATGATGCAATATCACCGAGTGGGCCCAGAGTACCTATCCGTCACACGGATGGACAAATCCCGCTTTGATATATTTGCATACTCATCAACCATCTATTTCGGAATACCCAAAGTGCACCGTTATGGCCAGCATATTTCAGTCAGGCGGTGGGATACAAATCAAAGCATCCTAATAGATCGTAATTACGTATGATCATTACGGTCAAAGGATCTGGTCACTACGTTATAGTTATCGCAATGTCGAACTATGTGACTTGATCACATCGCAACACTTCTGGTGGGTGTATGTCCATCATATCATTATCCAATGATACGACTCCATTGTCAACAGACGCCATTGTCTCATGATCAGGAAACCTTGATCATCAATCGCCCAATGGACTAGTATACTAGGGTTAACTAGGGACCTGGTTGTTTGTATACCACACCTGTATTAATGTTTCCGCTTAATACAGTTCTAGCATAGTATCAAACGTATTATGAACTAATGGAATATGCTCGATAAAAACATATTTTATTTGCCTCTAGGGCACATTCCCAACAGGTTGCATGTATCTTATCATCCTAAAAACCGTGTTGAAAACAATACACGTGTGCTTGTAGGTCATGAACAACATGATTTATGTGATAGTTATATTCTTGATGTTGGTCATGATGCTACTGAAAATTACTTTGAGAGAGGAAAGTTTGGTTGTAGAAACTTCCATGTTACAAAAACACATCTCTTCATGTTGAAAGTTTTGAAGTTGTTCTTGTTCTACCTTCCTATGCATGTCACTTTGTGCTTCTTTGATTTATTTTCTTACAAGATGCCTATGCATAGGAAGTGGGTTAGGCTTAAATGTGTTTCATATTTGCTTCTTGATGCTCTCTTTTGCTTCAAAATTCTTATTCTTGTGAGAGCATCTTTTATAATCTTTAAGCCTAGCTAATGGCTCTAAAGAAGCGCTTTCGGGAGGCAGCCCGCAACGAATTTAGGTTTTTCTTTTTGCTTTTGTTCTGTTCTTAGTGGTCTTGATGATTTTTACTACTGTAGCAACATCATTGTATCTTTCTTTTTCAAGCTTTGTGCCAAGTTTAGCCTCAGGGTGCTTGAAAGTTCAAAAGTTGGAGCTTGTTGTCCTGAAACAGATTCTGTCTTCTTGACGGGAAAATTCGCGATAAATCACCAGATCATCTTTTTGATCTGAAATTTTTTGACAGCATGCTCCATACAATTGGCTTGCTAGCCCCTGTTCAAAGTTTTTTGATTTGAGTTGCAGAAGTACCTCGAAAAAATTCCCCTTTCTCTGTTGTTCTGTTTTTCTCAGCTTCTGCCCCAGTTTTTCTTTTCGTAGTTTTGCAATCCTTAAGCTTGCTTTTTCTTTGCAAACTTTTTTGGGAAGGCAAGAGAAACAGTAGCTCTTCCGGGAAATCTTTATTTGCAGTAGAGGAAAATTATTTTATTAGGGTACTAACCTCTCTAATCAGCCTACAATGAGTTATGTATGAAGGGAGTTTTCAAGTGCGCGATGGAAGGTGATGAAAGAAGATCCAGGAGTGTCAAGCTCTCAAGCTTGGGGATGCCCAAGTGCACCCCCAATAAATATTCAAGGAGACTCAAGCGTCTAAGCTTGGGGATGCCCCCGGTGCATCCCCTTCTTCATCAACAATCATCGGTCTGTCTTTCGTTGCACTATATTTTTATCACTTCATGCGTTATGTGCCTTGCTTGGAGCGTCTCGCTCTTTACTTTTCTAGGTTTGTTTTGCTTTCTTTGCTGTAGTAAAAAGTTAGACCCCAACTTACTCTTTTGTGTGGGAGAGAAACACGCTCCACTTGAACTAGAACTCCTCATAGGATTTGCATGCTTATTTCTTTTAGCTGTGAGTTGTTCTTTTTCTTTTCTTAGCTGCTGGTCTGTTTAGCTGTAGTGCTTTAGTTTTTCTAGAGCTTTTCTTTTCAGGTTGAACTTTCTATAGGTTGCATGTTTTATCTTGTTAGAGAGTTTGCCTGTTGCACTGAGTTCTGTGTCTTGACTAGAAAGTAGGTAGTTAAAGTTGCTTTTCTTTTTGAAGTAGTAACTTGCAATAGTTTTGAGGTATTGACTAGAGTAATGTTTGAACTTTTGGTGTCAAGAGCTCTTGCCTATTAGTGATAGATGTCGTATTTTGGGCAATCCGTGTGTTTTTCGAAAACCAAAAACCCCTGTTGAGAACTCTAGCTACTATATGGATCACTAACCTCTGGAGGGTTCAAATATTAGAGTACACTCACGTACCATGAGTCGAGGATGCGCAAGGATAACCAAACCCCCATACACTCCTCCTCGGGGTACCTGTCTCTTTGTGAACCTCCTATTAGATTGAGAGTTACCGATAATAAGTGCATGAGTTCTTTGGACTAATGTGAGTATTCGAAAGTTGACACTTCCACCTACCCATACTTTTTCTAGCCTCTTCGGTACCGTGCATTGCCCATTTCTCACCTCGAGAGTTGGCGCATACTTCGCCGGTGCATCCAAACCCTTGGCATGATACACTCTGTCATCATAAGCCTCATTATATCTTTCCTCAAAACAGCCACCATACCTACCTACAAGGCATTTCCATAGCCTTTCCGAGATACATTGCCATGCAACATCCACCCTCTCATGACGTGATCCTCATGTCATACATGCTACTCGCTTGATCGATGAGCCGCGTGCTAGTTGGGCCTTGCCCTAATCATTTCTACATGACGCGCTAGTATCATTGCATATCCTGCTATCCTGGCAGAGGCATACATTTGCATCATGATTAGTTACATTTTCTTTTTGTGAGTACCTTTGTAAAGTGTGAAAGATCTCCTATATTCTTGTAAAATATAGAGTATTTCCCCTAAAGTAAGGAAAAGATCCCAAAGAGGACAAAATCAAAAGATCCCAAAGAGGACAAATGAGAGTTAAATAGAAAGAGCCATTGAGGCCACCAAAAAAAATAAAAAATAAAGAGAAAAGGAGAAAAATAAAAATAAAAAGAGAGAAGGGGGCATACTACTATTCCTTTTGAGAGATCCACACTAGTACTTCATCTTCTATCCCTTGTACTCCATAGAGATTATCATCATGCATATAGCTATGTGGGGAACTTTTACACTATAGAACTTGGCTTGTATATTCCAATGATGAGCCTCCTCAAACGAGCTCTAGGTCTTCTTGAGCAAGCAAGTTAGATGCACCCCCACTAGTTCCATTGGAGAGCTTTTATCTCACATGTGCATCCGTTGTATGGCAATCCCTACTCCTCACATCATATCTATCATATGGCCTTCTCTCGCCTATGATTGTCCTCATTGATGTGAGCCCTTCACACACCTTTTTGTCTTCTTCCTCCACCTCTTCTTTCTGTTTCGCCTTTTAGGTGTCAACTTTCTTGCTCACACTCATCCATTGCATGAGTTCTCAAAATATCGAAAGGGAGTGGATCAGTTTGACTTGTACCTGGCTAGTGGTCTGGGGACGAGTCCAGATAAGAATCCAAAGGAGACTAAGTGTGAAACTTTAGTAGATAGTTGTTCTCAACAACCTTTTTTCTCTTTCTTCCCAGTCCCTTGCTTGCACGCAAACACCATCTGGAGACATTCGAGTCACGGACAGCAAGAGCACTTGCACCTTTTGTTCTTTTGTTGCTTGTATTAATGCCAATATAGACTCTTGCATGTTAAGACTTGAATTGAATTGCATGCTTTGATTGCTTTACTTAACAGTCCTTATTTGGTTGTGTGGCATGTCACCACAGAAATTATGCTTGTTATCATTTACCTACTCGAGGACGAGCAGGAATTAAGCTTGGGGGTGTTGATACGTCCCAAACGTATCTATAATTTCTGCTTGCTCCATGCATGTTTTGTGTGACTTTTCCATGTTTTGGTTGAACTTTATTACACTTTTAAACCAATTTGGACTAACCTACTAACTCAGTGCACCCAGTTGCCAGCTTCTGGTTTTCTGCTGTTTTTGTTTTTCAGGTTTTCCGGCTGATTAAAGTGCCCAAAAAATTCCGCAAAAATTATATTAAAAATCAGCGGGCAGGAAGCTTCCGGCATAACCAAGGGAGAGAGTCGGGACCACCACCAGGGAGCCAGAAGGGTCCCTGGCGCGGCCCCAACCCTAGGGCGCGCCAGGCACCCTCCTGGCTGCCCTGGGTGGCCCCTCGACGCCCCCCTTCGCCTATATAACCCCCTCGGGGTAGAAACCCCTAAACAGGAACTCTTTTTCACGGAAACCTCTCTGTTCCGCCGCCGCCGCCGTTTTCAGATCGGGGCTGCCTGGAGAAGCTGCCCCGGCACCCTGCCGGAAGGAGATCACCCCACCGGGAGACCATCCATAGCCATGGACGCCTCCCGTATGTACCGTGAGTAGTCCCCCTTGGACCATGGGTCCGTGATCAGTAGCTATGTGATGTCCTCTCCCTCTTTTATGCTTCCAGTTTCGAGACCTCGTGAGCTGTCTCACATGATCGAGGCACCTATGTAATTTTCTGCTATTGCTATGCTGAGTTTGTTGGGATCTGATGGATTATGAGACTATGTTCAGATTGTGATGAGTAATATATTTGGTTTGCCCTTTTATATTTTGTTCTTGAGTAAATTCTTGCATGTTCTCCGTTGCAGTATTTGCTTTGGCCAAGTTATTTGCTTGCAACTCCAAGAGAGAGCGTTATGCTCGATTGTGGGTTCAGCCCCTTGATGTCTAGCTTGAGTGACAAAAACATGAGACTAGGGGATGTGATGTTGCCACCAGGGATAAAACAACGGTGATTGTGCCTATTGGTGCAAGAATTGTTTACTTTACGCAAAGTTCTTTTAATGCAGTTGTCTGTTGCTTTGAGTTTACACTTTGGGTGGGATTCGCAACTTAATACCGGCGAGATGTTCTGGATAGATATCTCAAGGTGGATGATTCGTAGTAGATGCAGATGGATTTCGGTCTACTTACCTTGGCGTACTGCCCATTGCTTTTGAGCCCTTCCTTTCTTTGCAGCATAGTTAGCATTGCGGTGCCTTCATAATCCTGTCAATTGCCCAACTGTGATTTGTTTACCTCGCTAGCATTTTTATCGTCTTTTGGGAGAGAGACATCACTAGTGAAAATCATGAGACTCCGGTCCATCTTCATACCATTGTTCACACCCACTATTTACCTTTCTGTTTTTACTTTTACTAGTACCTTTTTTATCTCTTGCGTTTGATCCTTTGTAAACGACAAGGCCGGAGGAATTGACAACTCCTCTGAACTCGTTGGGAGCAAAGTTATTTGTTTTGTGCAGGTCCACGACAACTCCACACATCAGAATAATTTCTGGCGCCGTTGCCACCTATCGTACTTATCGTTGAGTCCTACTGGAGACAAACCTTGGTATCTTTACTGAGGGAAATTACCGCTACACTGCATCTCAACCTTCCACTTGGGGTAACCAACGAGGGGCGAGAAGCCATCACCGCGGAAAATAAGACAACACCACTTCCCGGCGCAGGCCGCGGTACTGCTGACGTCTGAAGAGTCCTCGGACGACACTATGAAGCAGAGGAGCCCATAACTCATAATTCCCACGGGTAGGTAGTGCGTACATGACATATAGCCAACTCAAGACATTCACTGAACCATTAATCATTTTATTAACTTGCGGGACAACCGTTATCGTTGCCTCGACTTAATTGACCCGCGGACAACGACAGCAGCCAGGACCACCAGTACATCGGTGCCTGCCCTGTCGTCCCACCAAGTCTCTGCGGTTACCAACAAGGTGAACCGTCTCCTTACCTTGTCTCGCGTGTGCTCCTGGAGGAGCTCGACTTTCGTGGGTTGGTAAATCTCGCGGCCAACGATCAGGGGCCAAGCACACTGGTACACTGGTCGTACCCTCCCTGTCGTCCCAGTCGCAATACCTCTCGCGGGTACCGTTGGGTCGCCCGACTTCTTACCTGAAGGACAACCGTTGCTCAGGTACCTAGAGCGACTATACAGAGTCAGCAACGAGTGGGGTACAAGGATCACTCCTCGATAGCTCACACTTGATGGTGGCTCGGCAGAGCCGAGGTAGGGGGCCTTAGGCGGTGTCTGCATTGTATCGTACCTGTGCAATTATAATCATCATATCCGCCTTCACTCCCCTGAGTGATCACGACCCACTATCTGATCCTAGCTAACAATGCGCAGGGCTCACTGCTGAATATAATATATATATATAATAGGCAGCATAGGATAAAGGAAGGTACATCAAGGGGCGACAAAAACAGGCTATGCAATTGAATAGGATTGTAACGTAGCAGCAGCAGTAACAATGCCTAGTGCAAGAAATCTACGGAAAGATAGGCGATATCTGAGGAAGAGAATGGCTCTGCTTGCCTGGAAGCTCGACGGTAGGGGTAGGGTCGTCGACGAAGTAGTCGTACTCAGCAGCGGTAAGGTCGACGGCAGTAGCGGGGTCTACCGGAGATTAAGGGGGGGAAGAAACAGTAAATACTCAGCAAGCATATACAAACAGATGCATGACATGACAGATGAAATGTTAATGGTGTTCTAACGCAGTGCAATGCACGTTGCTCGGAGCGGGAATTCATCCGGGGATGAACGACCAGCTCCGGGTGATTATCGGACAAGGTGTCCGGAGGGGGGAAGGATCAAGCCGGAGGTGTCGTGGGTACCAGACAAACATTAGGGGGTGTATCCGTGCTAGTTGATCTATTCCGAACAACTTTCGTGTTCGAAATAAATTCATCCGGGTAGTTTATCGGTATCGGGCAATCATCGAACAGTCGGTCCGGAGGGGGACGGTTCGATGTTCGTTGTGTTAGAGGGGTGTGGTAGACATACGGATAGCGTATTCATATTCGTTATATTTTTCTGATCAATTTTCATGTATAAAGTTTTTGAATCTGAGTTACGGTTTAAAAGATATTCAAAATCGGAGTTTAAATCATTTAAAAAGAATTTCTGAATTTCTTATTATTATTATAACAACATTATCCAGAACATTATCCAAAACAGTGCCTGACATGTGGGACCCACATGTCAGCCTCTGTTATATTATAAAACATTTTAATAAATCAGAAAAGCCCCTGGGCCCACATGTCAGTGACTTATTATTTATAGTTCTATTTCTTTAAACTAATCAGGGTGTGGGACCCAGGTGTCAGAGACACACAGTTAATCTAATAGTTAAACTAATCCAATGGTTAATTAAATGTGTTGGACCCACCTGTCAATGACACAAGGGGGGTTTTGTTTTACTTTCGATTTAACCCGGGGGTTAGCAGGTTTAGGACCCACTGTCAGTGACTGTTAGGAGCTGGATTAGCCGCTAATGGCTTTACTGACCGGAGGGGCCCATATGTCAGCGACCGTGGAGCTCGCCGGTGGAGAACAGTGCGGCCGGAGTTGAGCTATCTCGCAATTCCGAGCGCCGTTTGAGACGCCGTTTGTTGCAGTCGATGAAGAACTCCACGCCGCTTCGATCTGTGCTGATAGCTCGAGCTGGGACGCACGGAGGCGATGGATACGACAAAAATGGCGGGAACGAGCTCGGGCGCTAATGGCAGAATCCACACGGTGAATAAATCAAACGAGTGTTGGGGCCAAATCGTACATACGGGGTCCTAGCAACGCAATGGAGCAACTGGCGCGGTCTGTGGTGCACAAGAGCTCGAGTTAGGTCGTCAATGGCGGTGGCCAGAGCTCGTCCATTTGGGGCTTTTGGCCACGGGCAATGGGGGCGACCACGGATGGTTGGGGTGATGCGGGTGCTCACCAGGAGCTAGTAGCCGTGAGAGTGGGCTCGGGGGCAAGGCGGAGTAGCCGGAATCGGTCGGAGAGCTAGCTGGAACCGAGGTTGAAGACGAAGACGTAGTCGTCGCAGAGAGGCACCACGGCTCGATTCCTCCAGCAGCTTGGTGTAGTCGTCGATGGTGAGTCCAGTGGGCAAGGTGTAGTGGGCTGGTTTGGCTGGTGGACGCGCGAGCTCACGACCGTGTCCATGGCGGGTTCTTCGGATTTTCCCCCGACGAGAGCTTGACGAGGGAGGGGAAAGAGGAGGGGGTGGGGTGTCCAGGAGGTGCGGGGTTGTGGCCTTATCGCTGCTGCGCCTGGAGGGGAGGCAGGTGAGGCGGGGCCGGCCTGGCAGCGGCGTGGCCGCGCTCGGCCGCCGTACGGGGCAGTTGGGAGCAGGTGGGAGGAAGAAGACAAGCCGGGGTGGGCCGAGCTGGGCCATCGCCCTGGGCGAGGTATAGCACTTTTGTAATTTTTTTGATTTCTTTTTCTCTGTTCTTTTCTGTTAGTAATTAATTTAGTTCCTTTTGCATTTTTGTAAAATGTCTAACCTGGTCCATAATTACTAATATATATTCCTAGGGTGCCACAAAAAGTTTAGGCTTAAAATAAAACCACTTACTATTTCTTTATAATATTCAATTGTCAAATGGTGTTGTTTTGCTTGGTGTTTGAATTGTTTGAATTTTCCAGAGGCATAATAAAATACCATAACCACATGGGCATGACCCACTGATTATTTGTGATTTAATAAAAGTGGTTGTATAATTTTTGGACAAGTTTTATTTGCAACATTATTTTTAATATCAACAAAAGGCATTTTGGATTTGATTTGATTCAAATTTGATCGTGGCATGATTTAGCAACAATAATTGTCATTAGCAACACGATTACTGTTACAAACATCATATGACTACTAACAACTAGACTTATCCCATGTCCTCAAGAACTAAAGTAACTACTCACAAGACATAAAAGAGATCATGATCAGAGGTGGTAAATAGGTGGTAAAAAATCCGGTCATCACAATATTTCTCCAACAAAACTCAATAGCATTCACCACAAAGTAGTAATCAACACCGGTAGAGTAGAGAGGATAGATAGTACGAGTTACAACACAAGTTGCAATTGTGAGATGAGATTGGATGAAGATGCAGATGGTGCTGATGTTGGGGATGATGTTGATGATGATCTCGGTGATGCCTCTGACGATGGTGATGACGTGGCGATGATTTCCCCTTCCGGGAGATGATCTCCTCGGCAAAATCTGCCCGCCGGAGAGCTCTTTTCTTCTCTGTAGGTTTACTCCACGGAGCGGCGGCGGAACTCTGTGAAAACTCTTCTTTTTAGGGTTTTTGGGTAACGAGGAGTATATAGGCCAGAGGGGGGAGCCGGGAGTGGCCCCAGGGCTCCAGGCGCCCTCCCGGCGCGGCCAGGGGTGGGGCCGCGCCAGGTGGCCGCCTGGGGCTCCTGTGGCCCCCCTCTGGTCCCTCTTCGGCGTGTCTTCGTTAATCCTTCGAAAAATACCCTCTGTCGATTTTCAGGTAATTTGGAGGTGTTCTTCTTCAGCAACTCAGCGTCCACTTTTCACCGCTGAATCCTGCGTCTGCTGCTTCGGCACCGGAAAGTTGCAAACTGTGTAAAACAAGCCAAAACAACATAAAAACATCATCTTAATGTGAAATATATCAATGAATAAGGAGGAATTATGATACAAAATAGTGATGCATTTTGGACGTATCAAACCCACGCCGACGACGAGCTATGGCGGCGGCCGTTCTCGGACGTGCACGAGAACGCAGCTACGGTGGGATTTCTCGAGCGTGCAATAGCCGGGTGCGATCTACGGCTCACCAGGAGCACGCCAGTGCCACTAGCGCGCGCTGGGAGGGACTAGGGCGGCGGCGACGTTCACCGCAGCGGCGACCGAAGCACTGAAAAGGGGGGAGCGACATCTACAGGCTAATCGGGAGAGCACGAGTAGATGGCGCCAGCAGGCATGCTCACCAGGAGCGTGTCGGGGCTGGCAGCGAGCTCGGGGGCGATTCGGTGCGGCCGGAATTTGACTACAACCTCGTCGGGGTCGTGGACGACGACGGCGACGATTTGTGACGTGTGGTGGCTCCCGGGACGACTGCTTGCACTGGAAGACGAAGTTGGCGGCAGCGAGGCGGATGGACACGGTGGCGCATCTTCTTGTCGCCATTGGTCGTGGTGGTGCGGGACGGCGGCGACGGTCGGCTCGACGAGGTGGGGAAAAGCGCAGTGGAGAGGAGGGGGAAACTAGATCGAGATCTAGGGTTCATGAGGTCAGGGTCTGACTTAACCACGCCGGCGAGGTGTCGGATGGCTTCCACGGCGGTACGGGGCGGCTCGGCTGCGCGATGCCCGCCACGGCATGGCCATCCTTTCCCTTCACTGTATCGAGGAAGGGGATGGGGGGTTAAGTGGATTTGGGCTGGGCCTGTTTGGTGCTACACGGGGCGAGGGTTAGCCATTTTTCTATTTCTTTTATTTCCTGTTATCCTTTTCTACTTTTCTTTTCGGTTTGCAATTGTTTTATTAGCTTTTGCATTTTTGTATAACATGTAACTTGCTCCAATATTATTGTTGCACCATACTGAAGTGCCACAAAAAGTTTAGGCCATAACAAAAATCATTTAGCATTTGTTTTGAATACGCAATTGATTAAAGGGGACTTTTGGCTGCTGTTTTGATTTGTTTGATTTATTTAATAGCTTAAAAATCCCCACTTCCCTATGGGCATGATCCACTGATTAGTTGGCATTTTACAAAATTGGTGGCACAATTTTTTGACAAAGTTTTATTTGCCACATTGTTTTTAATATCAACCAAATGGGATATTTGAAATGATCAAATGAAAAGATGATCAAGGCATGATCAGAAACAGTAATTGCCATTAGCAAAAGTAATTATCATTACATGACACTAGGAATTTTACAATCAGTGTCCACGACTAGTTCCTTATGGCCCCCACCCTTCATTGGCTCCAACAGCCCTGAGTCCGCGACAAGCTTATTTGAATTTGAACCCGGGAGTACCAAAGAATCCACCTCTCTGTCACGCTTGGGCCAGTCAGTCAAAAGCGGAGGTGCGGTGAGAAATGCGCTCCTTCACAGACCGAGGGGGCCCACTAGTGGATACCACCTCCCGGGGAGCCATAGGAGGGATTTGCCAATCCGCGGTGGCCGGCGAGTTCACCGGAGACTTGCTCAACTCCATGCCGCCATCAGACGCTCCACCACCGCGGTGATCTTGCACACCCCACACCCGCGGTGGATGGGAAGTGGTCGAAGACCACCCACCACCCAGTCTTGCGCCACCGTCCTCATCAGAATCAGGGATGCCACTCTGACCACTGTCCGATGATGTCTCCGTCCGCCATGGCCGCCCTTCTTCAAAGAACTCAGTACTCTCTCGTGATATGAACCAGGACTCGATACTGCAACAGGGGGACAAAGAGCGTGTTGGATATATGCTCTAGAGGCAAATAATATATGATTATTCCAATATATCTAAGCAAGTTCATAACCAGTTTCATACCATGCTAGAACTGTGTCAGTGAAACAATGATGCAGGTGTGGTATAGAAAACCCCAGAGTTCCTAGTTAGCCTCTACATCGATAACTAGTTCATGGTCAACATGATGATCGTGGTTTCGCGATCATGGACAATTAAGTCTCTTGACTATGAGGTCACCTCACTGGTTAAGTGACGTGATGAACATTACCCAAAGTAAGAATTACAACATGATCAAATCTTATGAAGGTTCAGTGTTGTAATTACAGAACGTGGTAGACCGTTCCTTTGACCGTGAGTACATGCATAATTACTATCTTCCCGGATGCTTTGACTTACATCCCACCACCTGACTGAAATATGCGGGTCATAACGGTTGTATCTTAGGTATTCCGTGGAGATATGTTGAGGAGTATTGTTACAAGAGCGGGATTTGTCAATCCATATAATGGATAGATACTCGGGGCCCACTCGGTGAGATTCCATCCATAAAGCTGTAGCGTGTGACTAGGTCACGGGGATGAATATCACGGGAACGAGTGAATGAGGATTAGTTCGGAACGAGGTTGAACCAGACATAGGATGTCATTGATCGAATCTCGGAACAATCCAGTATCGCTGACAAAGGGAATGCTATACGGCGTAAGGTCCAATCGGTGTTTGATATCCGGAATGCACAGGGGTCATTATGGGCATCCAGGTCCCGTTGATGATCATTGACTGTGGCCTCTGCTCGGTCATGACTGGAGTGTTCTCGGACCGTAGGGTAACACACTTAAGGGCTCGATGAAATCGGAGACCTTTTTTGGAACCATCGGAGTAACCAGAGAATAAAGGAAACAATATCAGAGAAGTACCGTGTTGAACCGAAACAAGTTCAGAGTGAACCGGAAGGTGTTCCGGAGCACCGGGAGATGGAATATTATGTTTTAGTTATTAATTAATTGAATTAATAATTAAAATCATTTTATTTCTAATTAATATGTGCAATGGGCCTTAGTGGAGAAAAAGGCCCATTAGGGGAAATAAAAGGGAAAAAAGAATAAAAAAAGAAGGAGGGGGGAGGCGCCATGGGCCCTAGGGCCCATGAGGGGTGCGCCCCTCCCCCCCCCCTTGGCCGGCCACCTCCCCTTAGCAAGGGACTTTAGTCCCACATTGCTAAGGGGGAGGGGTTGACTCCCTCCCCTCTGCCTATATATAGATGGGCAGGGTGCACATATTTAATACACAGAAATTCGTGAGAAAATAAATATTACTCTGAATTGAGATCGGTTTTCTCCGGTCTTCTCCCCTCCCTTGTCTCTTTCACGGTGGACTCCCTAGTGTGAGTCTATAGTGGAATTGAGGCTTCTCTGCTAGAATCGGAGGCCGTCGTGCTGCCGAAGCTCTGTCCGGAGGTCTGCTTCCGCCACCTCCGCTGGATCGGAGAACGGAGGTCGTCATCGAGTCTCGTACGTGTGCGAATACTATGAGGTGTTGCACGTGTGGCACTACACCCATCCGGGTGCTCAACACAGCCAGGGGGCTGTGAAACTTGATCGGCTACATCAACCACGTTTGCGAGAACGTTTCCCGCGCAACGGACTACACCCCGAGGTATGTTATTTCCGCACTACTTTCCGTTACAGTAATACGGCTAGCTAGATCTTGGGTTATGGGAACGCTAGTTAGAAAAATTTGTGTTTTCTGCTGCGAACCCCAACAGTGGTATCAGAGCTAGGTCTATGCTTAGTATTACTGTATGGATAGAACACATCGGGGATGTGGGCGTTGATTGTATGATTGTTACCCTCCCACGTGTACTTGTTCACATCTGCGGCATTGTTTGATGAAGCGGCCCCCGACCGACCTTACGTGTACGCTTACGCGAGACTGGTTCCACGCTTGACATGCGGCTTGTACCGTATAAAGTGGCTGGGGGGTGTTTGTCTCTCTACTTTAGCGGATGTGGCATTTGCAACGGAGCGCCCCGTGCGGGGTGTAATAGAGACAATCGTATGGTTGACGTTGTGGTTGACTCGTAGGTTAAAACCTGTTTAACTATGAAAGCCCTAGCAGCCACGTAAAACTTGCAATATACAACTAGACCGTCTAAACCTTGTATTGCTAAGTGGGGGCTATCGTTTGTTTGTTTGTGATGTAGTGATAGCTTTGCTATGTGTTACTAGTAAGTAGTAATCGTCATCATAAAACAAACTAAAATGGAGACACTGTAGACTTAGTGTTGCCATAGCTCAGACATCTTAAAACTTGCTAGTATAGGATACACGACGGTAGCATGTGATAAGATGATCCCTTAACAAAGCCAAACACAAAGTATTCTACCGAAGTGTGCACCGCCTGGAAGGTTCTCCCATATGGCTTGATGCTCCGTACATACCGGAGTTGTCCTACATATTAAATGGAGTTCGCATGAGGTTGGGTTCGGCAAGCCTGGCATATGCAGATATGGCCTTGCTGAACAGCATATAACATGGAGGTTAATTTGGCGAGCCTAGCATATGCTGATATGGCCTCGGAATACTAGAGATCGAAAGATCGAGCATGAGTCACAGTACATATAAGATAATGTGATCGCACAAGTTGTTGTCTACCTTTGAAACTGACCCGTCGGCCGTGTGATATTCGAGGGCGGGCAGTGAATCTGGATCATGTAATCACTAAAACTTCCTAGGGATGAATTGTTTTAGTGCGCGCTCATTTATAATGTGATTATATGAACTCATTGTTGTGAACTAGTCTTAATTGTGTTCCTTGCAATTATGTTTGTAGAAAATGGATAATACAAAGTACCTTGAAATGGTTTCCTTCTTACATGGTGAAAGACTTAAAGAAAATGGGTCAAACTTCATTAGTTGGTACTTACGCCTTAGAGCCGTGCTCAAGAGAATCAACCTTTCATTCTTAACTAAAAAGCATGTGGGAAACCCTCCAGCAAACGACATGGATGCACAAGCGGCGATTGATTATCAGTATCGTCGAAGGACATATGCCATAGCTAAGGGTATCATAGAAACCAGCATTCCACAACCTTTGCGTGAGGAGTATGCTGATTTGGATACATATGATATGATCGATGAGCTGAAGTCATCAAACTTGCATCAGTTTAGAGTTGCCATATTTGAGTTAGAAAGTGAGTTTCTCTCCACAAAGATGGAAGAAGGCTCTTGCCTAAAGGCACACTTGGCCAAGATGCATGAGATACATCTGAGCCTCGTAGATGATTTTGACTATGAGACCACACATGAGTCTGCGATATACACGGTGTTACACTCGCTTCCACCGAGCTATACAGACCATGTCCATGGCTATGTCGGCAGAGGTGAAAGCCTCGAGTTCTCTGACTTCATGGATAGACTTCAGTACCTGGAGGTTGAACCCATTGAAGGAGAAGTTGTCGATGGAGAAGGTATATACTTGATATACTTTTATAAATGTTTACTCCCTTATACAACATTTGCAGTAAATGAGTATTTGATACTAATTCTGTTTTATGAAAACGGGACCTGTCGTTGCATGGACGGGAAGAGGTGAAATCGAGGATTGATGGATATAAAGTCAGTTGATGGCCAGCATGGAATCCACCGAGACATCTATCATAGGAGATACTTAGAGTATTAGATAAATCTTATGTAATCATTATAGTATGAACACTTAGTTGTGTGTCTTGCATCTCGCGAGACAAAGTTATTCATGTAATGAGACAAGTCAGTTGTTCCATCTTTATGAATAAAAGAGTGATTATACTTTGATTACGTCTTGATTTATGATATGATAGAAAGCATTTATAATACTACTATTATTTTCAAGAAATATTCAATGTTTAATGATAAAGTTGTCTTGATTATAACAAGTCAAAGATTTGATTGCATGAGGTGACTTCATAACTGATGAATTCATTAAATGTATGATCTATTAACTTGTAAGTTCATTATCGAATGAAAATCATAACTTGATTGCATGAGATGGATTAGATACACGATCTATGAACCTCTGCAATAAATATAACCATGACAAGGTTCTAGCAAGTAGAACTTGTGCCAATCATTATACATAAATGATGTACTAAATGGGCACGTGAGTTATCATTAAAGACTTCATATGATTAACTGAAAGTTGTATTCAATTGAGATCATAAAACTGAGATTCGGGAATCACAGTGAGAAGTGAGAATACAAGGATACATATCACTACGCTACGATCCGAAGTGATAAGTATTGATATTGACATAATGGGAGACTTGTGGAAGTTGTACCACAAACTACGATGGAAGTTGAAAGTGCTAGACTACTTAAACCATTTGTAGTCATACTAAACCATAGTATGGTCTAAACGTTCTTTCCCCTAGCACTATAGTTATTGTCGAATAAGATTGTTTAATTCATTAAGTTAAAACACCCACTTCATGAATAGGAAACCATCCTGAATCTAACGAGACATGATAGCTCCATATCTGATGGTGTTATAAGGTTTCTTAAAAGAAAGAATTTCTTTGTAATAAAACTACGAGCAATTGAAATTACATATTCTCCCCGAATAGCAAAATTTGTGTTACTTGATTGGTAATGCGAGAAGAAGTCTCTCGACACAGATCCAATGGGAGATAATGGAAACTTTGACCGGGGTATTGGACCTTGCCTTCAGAATATCAGAGTATTGCAACGGAAGCATGTTCCGCTGTAATGACGCTATATAAGGAAGGATATGCCAAAGATGATTGATCTTGGTATATGAGTTGAATCCATTGTTGAATTTAGAAGGTTATCATGAATACGTTCTGTACAGAACAATAATCATGAGTCTTCTTAATAAAACAATAAAGAATAACATTTCTTGAAGACACAAAGGAATGATGGTAGCCTAGAACACGAGGAGAAATGAAATAATATTGAGTTACATATAGGATGGCTCACGTCCTGTGAAATAAATCGGTTATTTCATATTCTCGACAAACTGGAGAGTTATTGAGAATAATGTAATGGGCATAAGGCTTTATTTGGTAATGACCAAAGTTCAATGGTGATTGACTACGGAAACGTAGGAATGCTTTAATCAATAAAATATTTCATTTACACTACGATGGACCATAGCCTGAAATTGCATCTCAGTCAAATTTGGGATTTGAAAGAGAATTGCAATGGGCATGACGAAGGTTACTTCGTTAAAAGGATGGACTATAGTACCTCAAGACAGGAACCCTCAACCTTGATTTGATCAAGTGATTTTGTGATGACCAAAATTATTGAGTGGGCCTGCAGTTTCATGAAACTGAGTGGGAGCTTTGAAGACTTCCCGGAAACTTGGAATGCAGAGGGCATTTTCTGAGTGGGAGCTCTGGAAGCTTTGTCATTATGTGAGACATAGTGAACAATAAAATGACTTGATGAAGGCTGAACCACAAATATATGAGTATATGATGGATATATTTGAGTGGGAGCATGATCATTGTCTCAAACATATATGCATTGATATGTGTGAAGAATGATCTCATATGTATATATATGGATATTCATTGATTGTGTATATAGAGAATCGTCTTATATACATATGTGCATTATGATATATATAGAGCATAAGGCAAATAAAATACAAGATTGCAAGAATCTTCTTTTATGTGAAATACCAACACATTACACGTTGAAATCTATATGAGTAGATTAAGATACGGATAATGAAACAAAGTGAAGGTTGGAATAATCTTCTAGACAAGAAACAGGTTCTTGTGGCTAGAAATTATATAATGGATGAAATCCAAATATCACAAGCAATGTCTTGATGGAAGAATAGAGATGCACCATGTACTGGACATGTGATCTTATATGTTCTTGACATATGATTCTACCATATAACATGCATTGTGAATCCAACAACAAAATGACTCAAAAGTTCTTGGAAGAAGAACAGATTCCGATGTGCTTTAGGATTAAAACACAGAATCTGAATAAAGTCCATGATTTCAGTATATGAGGAATACTGAGGACTGTACTCTAAAATATAGAGAGGATAATAGACTTGAATGTAATGCAAGATTACAATTGCAAGCCATATTATGGGTCTATATGGAATTAGAGACATCACCAAAGACATGAAAGAAATGTGAGCAAAATTCACGGCACTACAAACATAATACTGCTTAAGAAAGTAGACGTATGGATAAAAGTTTAGCGTTAGAAGTATTGGACTTCTGGCTGAGTGTATTTCCCAGTATATATGACTAAGGATGAGTCTTCTAAAGACTGAACCAAGAGATCATAGGAGGATACTGTGAAATAATAGTCTCACTCTCCCGCGAAACTTATATCCAACCATTATATGATAATGAGTGGTATGTCAAAAGAGTTTTTTGACCTATAACAGTTGCAAAGGAAACATACGAATCATAATTGGTGCAGTTCGTTGACGAACCCTCTTCCATGAGCATGCATGATCAATGAACACTTATGTGATAAGATGATTATGATCGGAAAAATGCGGCTAGATTATTAGCACTCTAGTGCAAGTGGGAGACTGTTGGATATATGCTCTAGAGGCAAATAATATATGATTATTCCAATATATCTATGCAAGTTCAAAACCAGTTTCATACCGTGCTAGAACTGTGTCAGTGAAACAATGATGCAGGTGTGGTATAGAAAACCCCAGAGTTCCTAGTTAGCCTCTACATCGATAACTAGTTCATGGTCAACATGATGATCGTGGTTTCGCGATCATGGACAATTAAGTCTCTTGACTATGAGGTCACCTCACTGGTTAAGTGACGTGATGAACATTACCCAAAGTAAGCATTATAGCATGATCAAATCTTATGAAGGTTCAGTGTTGTAATTACAGAACGTGGTAGACCGTTCCTTTGACCGTGAGTACATGCATAATTACTATCTTCCCGGATGCTTTGACTTACATCCCACCACCTGACTGAAATATGCGGGTCATAACGGTTGTATCTTAGGTATTCCGTGGAGATATGTTGAGGAGTATTGTTACAAGAGCGGGATTTGTCAATCCATATAATGGATAGATACTCGGGGCCCACTCGGTGAGATTCCATCCATAAAGCTGCAGCGTGTGACTAGGTCACGGGGATGAATATCACGGGAACGAGTGAATGAGGATTAGTTCGGAACGAGGTTGAACCAGACATAGGATGTCATTGATCGAATCTCGGAACAATCCAGTATCGCTGACAAAGGGAATGCTATACGGCGTAAGGTCCAATCGGTGTTTGATATCCGGAATGCACAGGGGTCATTATGGGCATCCAGGTCCCGTTGATGATCATTGACTGTGGCCTCTGCTCGGTCATGACTGGAGTGTTCTCGGACCGTAGGGTAACACACTTAAGGGCTCGATGAAATCGGAGACCTTTTTTGGAACCATCGGAGTAACCAGAGAATAAAGGAAACAATATCGGAGAAGTACCGTGTTGAACCGAAACAAGTTCGGAGTGAACCGGAAGGTGTTCCGGAGCACCGGGAGATGGAATATTATGTTTTAGTTATTAATTAATTGAATTAATAATTAAAATCATTTTATTTCTAATTAATATGTGCAATGGGCCTTAGTGGAGAAAAAGGCCCATTAGGGGAAATAAAAGGGAAAAAAGAAAAAAAAAGAAGGAGGGGGGAGGCGCCATGGGCCCTAGGGCCCATGAGGGGTGCGCCCCTCCCCCCCCCTTGGCCGGCCACCTCCCCTTAGCAAGGGACTTTAGTCCCACATTGCTAAGGGAGAGGGGTTGACTCCCTCCCCTCTGCCTATATATAGATGGGCAGGGTGCACATATTTAATACACAGAAATTCGTGAGAAAATAAATATTACTCCGAATTGAGATCGGTTTTCTCCGGTCTTCTCCCCTCCCTTGTCTCTTTCACGGTGGACTCCCTAGTGTGAGTCTATAGTGGAATAGAGGCTTCTCTGCTAGAATCGAAGGCCGTCGTGCTGCCGAAGCTCCGTCCGGAGGTCTGCTTCCACCACCTCCGTTGGATCGGAGAACGGAGGTCGTCATCGAGTCTCGTACGTGTGCGAGTACTACGAGGTGCTGCACGTGTGGCACTACACCCATCCTGGTGCTCAACACAGCCAGGGGGCTGTGAAACTTGATCGACTACATCAACCACGTTTGCGGGAACGTTTCCCGCGCAACGGACTACACCCCGAGGTATGTTATTTCCGCACTACTTTCCGTTACGGTAATACGGCTAGCTAGATCTTGGGTTATGGGAACGCTAGTTAGAAAATTTTGTGTTTTCTGCTGCGAACCCCAACAGAGCGGCGCAACCAAATCAGGCTCAGGAATGGCGAGCCACCGCATGATAGGAATGGCCTCAAGGCATGCAGTCCACGCCGAGAGCGCGAACGCGCCCATGTCGCGCCGAGAGCATGTGTCTGGCTCCACCGTATACACCAGGCATGTCTCACCCAGCAGATCCTCCGCCGTCTGACGATGGCAAGCGTGTGGCGGAATACCTTCCATGACGATCTTGACCTTGTGGGAGAAACGAGTATGAACCGCCTGAGCTTGCCTTGTCCATTGCCCGAAGAACAGCCACACCCCCTTGAACTCGAAGGAGGGACGGGTTTCGACTCTGTTCCGCGGCTCTGCAGCACCGAAAACCACCAGGAAATCTTCAGGCATGTAAGAGTGAACTGATACCCTCTCTGGCTCGATGTTGAACAGCTCCCAGAGCGCCTTCTTGATGAACTCCGGCTAGAGACCCCTGCGACCGCCACCCACATACGCCACCATAGCCAGCTGGAGGCGCCGCTCTAGCATCTCCATGTTGCCAGTGCGACGAACCACACACAGATCTCCTCCCGAGCTAGTGGCTCTTGGCGCGAGGGCGACGCTACGGGCGACGTTGAGGGGGCGCCCTTGACTCTTTCAGCGCCCGCCAGATGCGGGAGGCGGCCGGCGCGCGACCCAGGAGCGGAGGGAGCGGAGGGGGTGGAGGGAGGGTGGCCACATCACGTTCCAAGCTCTGCGACCGGCGCGCTACCTTGGCCAGAGCCAGTCGGCGAAGATCATCTTCAGGCATGGGGCTCCTAGGACGCTTGCACTCCCGAGCTTCATGGCCCTCCTCACCGCAGCGGAGGCAGACCGACTTGTTGATGCAGTCTCTTTTGAAGTGACCTTCTTTCATGCAGTGAAAGCACATGCCCTCCATCTCCGGCGAGATTGCCCGCTTGCCGCGCTGGATCTGCCGAGCCGGACCGGACTCCTGGCTCATGGCGTGGCGGCGGCACCAGAGCTCATTGAAAAGTGGGGGCGGACCCAAGGAGCTGTCGGGCCCGAGTGACGTTCCGCCGCCTTGCTTTGGACTTGCTCCGGCGAGATGGCCTCCATAGAGCTGCCCGACAGGCCTAGACCTAAGACGTGGCCGCTGCGGCTCGACGAGGCAGAGGACGTCGAAGGGCTAGCCGCCATGGCGCAGGACAGGGGAAGGAAGGGGGAGGTAGAGGTGAAGGTGGCTGCGAGTGGACGCCAGCGCCGAAGTGGCGGACGGCGGCGACAGGGGCGGAGACAAGGGGGGGCTAGCAGGGGCTAGACCCCCCCTAATGCCTCGTCCCCCCCCCCCAACGATTTACAGCAGGGGCAAGTAGTAATAACGCGTATCAATAGTGTGGAAAGTACTCGTAACTTGATTAGCCCGTGATTAACTCGTCTGTATCTCTCTTTCCCCGTCAAGCGGCGACACTACAGGATACAAGCCCAATAACCCCTCGCGGTTAATGTGCAGCCCATATAATCTGTATTACTAACATTGATCCAATTATCCAACACAAATCGAACAATTCTGGGTTAAGCTCCTAGGTCAGTTCCCACCGTCACGACAGCCGCCGCTGTTCGCCATCTGCTACAGACGCCATGAGACGAGGATACGGCTGCGATACTAGCCGCTCCAGCACGCCGTTCTGCCGGCCGCCGTGGTATTAGCGTTCTGACGCTTTATCTTGCCTGCCACCACGGTACTAACCAATCTGGCGCTCTTCAAATGTTGGACTGCCGTACCAATGAACAGGTGATCTTGATCATGGTAAGTATTTATGTATAGAATTGCACTTCAGTATACACATTCTCTTTTGACGAATTACAACCAATTAATCTAATTGATTGGTATGTACAAACACAACGAACTGATTTAGTAGATAGATTTGTTCTTCATTTACTTATGTTATGACTTAAACCATGAAGAGAAGTCACAAATTATAATTCTCTGTATAAGCCAATTGCTTCAAGAGGCGGCATTCGATCTTAGTGCTAGAATGTAAATCGATCCGAGGAACAACATAATGCAGATAATAGTTTCGATCCTAATCTGTTTGGTATGTTGTCTGAACGCAAGCGTTGTTCTTCCTAGAGCTAAATTTTGTTTGAGAGAAATTTATTTCTAAATTGCCAAACATATGTTTACTAGATATAATATAAATTATTTCGGCGAGGAGTGCTCAGTGGCTAGGTGGACGCCGGTGCCGGAGTGGCGCACGGCGGAGGAGGGAGAGGAGAGGAGCGCTCACGAGGAGGAGACCCAGAGCTTGTCGCTACTTTGTAAACTAAGAAGAGAAAATATTCTTGAACACCAGACTGCGTTTCTTCGAGATCGAAAGGATATGAGATGTCGGTTCGGCCTGAAACTAGCCGTAGCCCGTAGCGTTTAAATAGCGGGCCCTCGCTTTCTTCCCCACCCCTTCTTCTCGATCGCCTGCCTGCCCCTGCCTCCCTCCCTCCCTCCATCCCGCTCGCGAGAGACCGAGACCACCAGAGAGACCGTGCCCTAGCCCTACCCCACCATCGCGCCATGGATGTTCCCCTTCCACCGCCGGGTTACCTGCGTAGCTTCGTGACGCGGGACTTCGGGCAGCGCTGCCGGCCCGACTCCTTCTGCTTCGCCTGCCCGAAGGCCATCTGCAGCCATTGCTGCCCCAGCCACATGGAGGTTCACCACCAACAGGTGGACGCCAGCCGGTTCCCTCTTCCGAGGGTAAGTATAGTCAAACTTGATCCGATTCGGGGGAAATTATGGTTCTTGGTTCTTGCTGCTGGTTTAGTTGGTTCTTGCTCGTCGTCGTCTCGCTGGTTCTTGATTCTTATGTCGCTCTTCTAATTGCGCCTCAGGTCCGAGTCCTTCCTGGTGATTGCCCGGCCGTGTCCAGTGACGGCGTCCAAGGATGTGGCTTCTCCTTCGCGCATGTCCAGCGCCTTCGCCGTGGCGGAGAAACGTATATTCCGATCCGGCGGAGACTCGTGCCACCGCCCCGCGGCAATCCGGTGTTCTGTTTGCGCCCCGAGTGCGGCGACAGGACATACCGCAGGTGCAGGACGTGCAGCGCCGAATGCGGGGTAAGAAATCTTGGTCCTGTGACCTCTAGCTTCCTGTCCTGTCCTGTGCAAGAAAGAGATTGATCGTTCTTGCTACCGTCTCCCTCGCAGATTGACGTGAACGACGACCTCGGGAGCATTCGCGGGAGGGAAAATGTCGCCGCGCTGATCGCGGCCAACATCCAGTTCCTCTGGGAATTTGATCGAGATCGCTACTGCACACGCTGCCGTCAGCTGTACAGCTCGATGCTGTGCGGGGCACATACTGCCACTCACCACTCAGGTCTGGGTGAGATCATCCGGCTCGTCCGACAGGACGGCCGGGTCCTGACGCGAGTCCATGGAGGAGTTCTGCCGGAGCACGTGCTGGCGGGCGTCCAGGTAGAACCAACTGCCCCATGAGATAATCTTTCTCTGCTACGGAATACTTACGTCCCAGTGTGAACCGCGAACTGCTTGTTTTCAGGTGATCGACGTGGAGGGGGAGGCGATGGTGCAGGTCGTCCCCAGCGACCAGCCGTTCGGCGACCTGGTAGACGGCTTCGGGATTTGCCTGGCAGACGGGTGCCACAGCGTTATCGGGGAAGGAGTTCGCTCCTGCTCGATCAGATGCCAGGTGGAAAGAGAAATTGGAATCGATCCTGCTCCTTTATTTCAGTTTGATTCGGACCTTCCCGTCTCCATTACTGATCAGTGTTCTGTTTAATTTCTCTACAGGCAATGGTGAACAACTGGTTTGTCCTCTGACTTGGGCGAAGGCCGAGGAGAACTTAATTGGGTCAGCTCAGCTGGAACTTGGGCGAGGACAAATGGAGAGGAACTGAGCAAGTGGACGAATGCCTTCGGTTTCAGTCTGGTACAGTACATTGGTTATGCTTGTGCGTCGTTAGTTAGGAACAATCGAAACTGGCGTTTCCTATTTTGTTGTATCGGTTTGTGTTCCCGACAGATTGATCGTTGTGCAAAGTCCGAATGTTTCTGACTGAATTGCTTCTGCTTCTGAATGTTTCGGTTTCTGAATTTTTAGTTGAGTAATGAGGGGAATTACGTCTTTTTTTATTTATTTTGATTTGATGAGGGATAACGCAATTACGTCACTTATTTAATCGGATTTATTTGGTTGTGTCTCTGAATTTCTTGCGGTATGACGCGGGTGTAGGTCGAATATTGGTTCGGGGGTGGAGGTGAATTTCCGGTTTGAGAGATGGCGGCAGCTTTCCACGGCGAGCGCTGCGCCGGGTGCCGCGGCGTCGGCATCTCCGTCCCCCACCAGGTCAACTGCTCCCTCGCCGGCCGGCCAGGAACTTCCTCTCCTCCTCCCGAGTCGCCCCCGCACTGGCGACCGGGGGGAACCCTAGCGCCGCCACCCCAGCACACCCCCTCCCCCCCCCCCCCCCCCTCCCTCCTCCCTCGCCGCCGCCGCCGGCGGCGGGGCCACTTTGGCCTCCCGTTGGCATGGGTTGGTGCGGGCCAACTCTGGCCGGCCGGAGCGCGGCGTGAGCGCCGGGCGCAGCGGCCCTCCCGACGTTGGCCGGCGGGGAGGGGCGGGGTGGCCCAGCGTAGGGCGGCGTGGTGGCGGTAGCGGCGGCGTCTTGACGGCGGCGTTCTGCGTGGATGGGCCATGACCTGTGTGTTTTGTGCCGAGCCTTTGACCAATTGCAAACTTTTGTTGCTCCTTTACTGTTCATGAACTTTTGACTGATTGCTCAATTGGTTGCAATCATTTTGCTGCTCCTGAACTCTTCATGAACATAGTTAAATCTCCACTGCTGAGTGCTCAGCTGCTGGCATAACTAGCCCATTGCCGTTCATTTTAATGAGCCACATGATATTGTTTGTGTTGTGTTCAGGATATTGTGTTGATTATTCAGAATGCCTAACTGTGTAGGATTATTAGATCACATGCTTACTTTGCTTTGTGTGCAATATCCTGAGCTATATGGGGCTGGGAGCTGATCCCTCTGTGTTCTTTCGACGTAGTTTGTCTGATGACTTACGTATCCAGTGGGAAACCATGGTGCACTATTGGCGGGAGACTTGTACATCTCAAGATGTGGATGGTGTTTCCTGGGGCCTGGGTAATAAAAAACCAAGTCGGTCTATGAGTTACTTGAAAGCAATTTACATGGTTGCGATTATCGTTGCGTTTGGAGTGCAGGGATTCGTTTGAAACTGAAATTTTTCTTATGGCTGCATCAGGATGCCGTTCTAACTCGTGACGTTATGAAAAGAAGAAAATGGCTGGGAAACCCAAAGTGATCCTTTTGTTCTCAGCTGGAGACAAGGGAGCATCGCAAACACGGGTTGTTGTAGCAAGAACAAGGGATCTGGGGACTATTGAGCTATCTGCTTGCCTGAGTAACCACAGCTTACGATCTCCTGAAGCTTTCTGCTTCTGAAAGTGTTCGTGAGCTGTGGTTACTCAGGGATAGGGTGTCAAGTGGGATTCTTCCTAAATCCCACTTATAGCTCATTTTGCTTAAAACCAAAATGAACTGCAAGTTGGGTTTCGGTGGGTTCCCACTTCCCTGATGTTCCACTGCTCTTGCTGTGTGGCCAACAAGCAGGAGGATGACAGCAAGCAGAGGAGTGAATGGGGGAAGGAGATGCCGACCCAGAACAAGATGGACAGAAAACTGGTGGAGCTGCAAGAAAAGCTGGTTAGTTCTTAACTATGAATTTGCAGCATCTGTTTCTTATCCAGTTGGTTCATTGCTAAAATTTATGTTTTCTTTGGTTAATTTGATTGAATGTCCTGTTTCGTAAAATGAATGACATGTGAATGGGGAAAGGAGATGGCGACCCATAACAAGATGGACTGAAAACTGGTTAGTTCTTAACTATGAATTTGCAGTATCTATTTCTTATCCAGTTGGTTCGTTCCTAAAATATATTTTTTCTTCGGTTAATGTGATTGAATGTACTGTTTTGTAAAATGAATGGCATGTGAATGGGGGAAGGAAATGCCGACCCAGAGCAAGATGGACCGAAAACTGGTGGATATGCAAGAAAAGCTCTATAGTTCTTAACTATGGATTTGCAGTATCTATTTCTTATCCAGTTTTGGTTCATTGCTAGAAATTATATTTTCTTCAGTTAATTTGACTGAATGTCAACTAATGACATTAGATCATTTAGGTGATTCATGTGATGATGCTTATATCCCATTGGTTAGCTTGTCTTTTGTTAATTTTAACTTTGTGAAAACCTTTATATGATCTACATGTTAATTGCAGAAAAAACAGTATTCAGTGTTCTCAATGTAACAGATCTCCGGACTCCTCTCGTCCTGACTCTTGGCAGGCAGGACCGCGGGAGACTTGTGTCTGTCCGAGAGGTCTCACATATGGGGCTTCATGGAAGAAACGCTTGCCCGAACAAGGACTTCCACCCTTACATCCTCATACCCCCATCATCCTCCCAGATCGCTCGACGGAGAAGCTATGGGTCTCCAGTATTACTTTTATAGTTCAGTCCACTTTGACTGTTACTGGTTTATTCTAGTTTCTATTTTTATAACCAATAGCCTTACCATTGTTGTTTGTGTTTGTGTTGTAGCCTGTTATGCTCTAAGGTGAGTTTAAGACTAAATCCGTTAGTTTAGATTGTATTGATTCTCATTTGAGATTCTGTGGTGCAGTTTTAGTTCACGCTGGTCCAAACTAGCATTTGCAGTTGCTTGTTTCAGAAATCCAAGTTATGCGTCAGATTTTGGCCATCAAGTAAATCCTTCCGGCTGATGCATATTATGGCTTACTATCTGTGCAGTAGTCTCATAAATATTTTTTACCCTAATTTCTGATGGAATTTTCGTCTATTCAGTTCTTTTTATTTCCTTCAGGAATACATTCGCTTGTTTGGTAGCTCAGCTCCACTTATAAGCATTTATGCATTACAGGTTGATATTCTAAAGATGCTCTTGCTGCAATACAATGTTGGCAATGTGCCTTAGCTATATTATTTTATTGATGTCCACTAACCTATTGACTACCTAATAGCTATGCAACTTTTTATGTAAAAATAAAATAAAAATTTGGCTTACATTCTGCATGTGGCCATGGCATAATTTCTGATCCATCATAGAATGGATCTTTTCCTTCTGATCATCTGAGGCATTTGTTGCTACATAAATAGAATACATATATCAACGGATCAACAATTTACCACTAAAAGCAAAATCTTATTTATGAGGTACTACTTTCTGCTGGAGCTTACCGATTTAACATTGTTCAAACAAGCATAGTTTTATGTTTATTTTCTAGCCTTTGATTCAATAGGGATTCATTTGAATATTTCTTGCTTCAGATTCTTTCTTGTAAAGTTTAAGGCATTGATTTGGTCTTATTTTATACGTTTTCTTGTATTTCAGAGAAATCCATTCAAATATGAGTAATTTGGTTCGTTTCACTTTTTACCATTGTTCCACTGCAACATTAGTTACTTCCATTTAATATTGATTCATCTACATGATTATCTGCATATTTTGTTATGTGCATAACCAGTCTGGTATTGAGAATTTTGATCATGTCATTAGGTACCTCCAACCTGCAAGAGAGTTATTACTGGCAAAACTCTAGCTAGAAGCTATATTTATTTGGCAGTCCACGATGCAGGTGGAGGAGCTGGAGAAAACATAATTAATTACCATGTTATTTATCTAGAAACATCCCCATTAACATGTGTTAATTTAATCCCGTTATTAGTGTAGCAACGATGATCACAATCACACTTGTTGGTGTGCACCAAATTGCTCATGACTCTAGGATATGCATCTATACTCGTAGGTGGTCAATTCTTCTTACTTAACTTTTATCTTAGTTTACATGGTGGGTAGAATATAGATGTTGATTTTTTATGAAGGGCATTTCATTCAACTTTTTTATGGAGTGGATACAACCGCAATGAGCGTATACACAACCTCTGCATAACAAGATGTATATGCTTGATTGTCTATCCTGTACTTTATTAAGATTTTTTTTCTGTAGCTACATGGTCTGTTATATTTTTCATTCTGCAGTTGACCATTGACACTCTTTGAAAATCTTTTTGTTGGTCCAGATGGTCCCTTCCCTGATCACTAAACGTGTTTCTTTGTTGGGCAGCAACGGCACACATAAGCTTTACCATTTTATTGGAATCGCTACTTGCTGCATATCTTCCTGTCTGTTGAATTGAGCAGCTGCTCCGTCGAAGCAAAGCAATTTGATTATATGAAGTTGGCATCAGCAACATTATGTAGTTTCTTTGGTCAGGGCGTGGCTATAGTAATCTCTAATTTGAATTGTACATACACTAAGCTTCACATGTAATTACTGTCTATATACAAATATTGTGTATTTTTTTCTTAGGAAAATACATAAAATTTCCATTACTTCTTGGCTTCTTGCATGATTTTCTTGCGTTATGATTATATTTTGTAGGCATTGGAATGATTTTGTAGAAACATTATGATTAGATTTTCTTGTGTGAGCATAATCAGACCAGCAATTTCTCAAAAATTGAAAAAAAATCAAAACATGCACTATAATAAGCTCACGCCAGTTTTTCCCTGAAAAAAAAGGTCATGCAGTTTTTACGTTGGCAATGAGAATTCTTCCAAATTTCCTTACACGTCAGGGATTTGAAAAATGCTTCAAGCTAGTTGGCGAATCGTGGGCAAGTGGGCTAGATTTTCTTACGTTGCCGGTTGGTAATAATATATTACGACGATGGTAGGCTGGATTTTCTTATGTTGCCGCTTGGAAATAGAGAGCAACTAGTTATAGAGTATTTGTTTGTGGCCCGGTCCAAGGAGCATTTTACTGGGTTTATAGCGTGTAACATATCGCATCCATAGTGTTTTCTTGGAATTTCATTTTTTAATATTTGTGTACGTATTTGTAGTGTTTAAAATTGGTATTTTTTGTGGTTTTTTCGGCTTTTCTGCTTTTCACACATTTTTTCTCTCTTTTTGGTGGAAAAACACTAAAAATATCAAAAAAAAAAGACACGACCTTGCCTCCACGGGAGGCACGAATCTGCTTTCGCGGGAGGCACGTCGCGTGCCTCTAAAAGGAGGCACGAGTCATGCCCTCTAAAATAAGGCACGACCGTGCCTTCGCGGGAGGCACGAATTAGCTTACGCTGCGTACCTCTAAAAAAGAGGCACGAGTCGTGCTTCTAAAAAAGGGCACGAGTCGTGCTTGTAAAAAAGAGGCATGATCGTGCCTCTGGCACGACCATGCTTGCGCGAAAGGCACGACGCGTGCCTCAAAACAAAGAAAAAAGAGAAAGCACCAGATTACGCCACTTGGCGTGCGCGGAGGGAGCGCGCTGTTCGTTGCTATGAGTACTATATAATTAGTAATTTCGAAATATTACGGTGATGGTCTGAATTCTAAGGAAGCAAACGCACCGGATGGGCTGGGGTGAAGAATAACTATTCTGCACCCTGGTTAAAGAATAGTCAGAACGGTTGTTTGGGACACCTTAGGTGTGCAGGCTCTTCATCTCTAAAATCTATCTTGAAAGGTATATATATGTTTATTGGTCGTGGGTAGATATTAGGGCGCGTTCTGAACTCCTCCAGCTTCCAAACTCCACAAACTCCTAGTTGAAGTTGACCCGAACGTTTTAGCTTTGAGAAGCTAGATCTGAGAAGCTAAGCTAACCCGTAGTGTAAAAACGTGAAGCTCCAAAAGCCCAGCTCCACGAAAATAAGAAACAAGAGTTGGTCATATTTACAACCAAAGTGCCACCGCCAAAGAAAACGTTTCAGCTACGATGAAAAGAAAACGCTTGGTACTACAGTCTTCTCGTATCCTTTCGTTTTCTCTCATCGCTACAGCCGACATGGGCTACTTCCAGACGGCCCATTAGGGCGCTAAGACGGGCCAGAGGAGCAAGAAGCTAGCCAAGCTACCGAACGAAAGGGATCCCGCTACGTGAAGCAGAAGCTACGTTGAGAAGCTGGATATGTGGAGTTTGTAGGGTTGGAAGGAGTTCCGAACGGGCCCTTAGTCGTGGGTATATATACATACCTTAGATTAAAAATTCATTTTATAGATATGTGTGTATTTATTGTATTTGTCTATAACTAAATAGCTAACATGAAATATACACGTACATATCCAAACATATGTAGCTATTGTACTACGTTATGAAATGAAAATATAGTCGTGGGTATATATACCTACCAAATATTAAAAAATATTGATAAGTAACCTGTATCTTGTTAACCACAGGAAAACAGTACTCAGTCTCTCCGCCAATTGAATATCCCAAGACCGAAAATAGATGATTAAAATTTCAGTGTTGGTTCCTTGTGGTGCTTAAAATTTTCCTCTTTTGGTTCTCTGTAATTTTTGTTTAGCTACAAATGTGTGGTGCAAATCATTATGTACGTTGAAAATTATGGCAATGCCTGAATCTGTACACATATGAAACACCGGATAATGCTAACGTAGACCGAGCTACACGTAGGCCTTTAGTTTGAACAAGTCATAAAATGTATTTTATATGATTCAAAAAGCATTGAATTTTTTTATGAATATATATACACATGTATATGACATATGTGCAAATTTTCATACCATTATACTTTCACATGTGGCGTATGAAAAAAAGACAAATATTTGATTTTAAATGGGCCTTTTTGTTGTTAGTTTTGGGCTGAAATTTTGTTTTTTTTGTGTAGACTTCATATTACAATATTTTCAAGCCAAATTTGACATGTTCATACGGAATACATATAAGTTTCCATAGTTTTTTTTTCGGATTTTTTCAGAACTTTTAAATATATTTTACGATTTTTGTTAAATAAAGGGTCACGTGTAGCTCGGCCTCCAGAAATTCACACTCTATGAAACACCCGCTTTTAAACGTACCCCAGCATATAATATATTTATATTGCAAATGCGGATATTTATATTTTTGTTCCAAAATCAAATACTAGCGACATAAACGTCAGTGCTAAAGACCACATAGTGACGGACGGATGCTCCCTTGTTGTCACTGATAATGACGATCTTTAAAAATACAACACGTCGGTACCATATACTTATGGAAGGTGACATTAGATCTATGTGTCAGAGGCAAGATAGATATGACGGGCTACTGCATAGTCAATCGTCACTGGTAAGAGCATCTTCAATAAAAAAATGTAAATTTGTAGAAGATGTAAATTTGGAGACATAAAAATAGGTGTTATATAATTTATATCACAAAAGGTGGTTTTTACATCTTCAAAGAAAAACCCCAACTTCAACACATGATGCAAGACGGTGATGTAAATGGGCATTTTTAATAGGTGATGTAAATGTTCAAACTATTTTTTTAAACGTTTGCTAGCTTATGAGCGATTTTTATGATCAAATATTGCATTTTTACTGTACAATATTAAAATAATTAATAGTCAAGAATTGTATTCATTTTTTAAAGCTAATTTTTTTAATGGCTTAAACATTTTTGTATATGGATGAATAAGTTTAAATATATAAGCAAAACTATGAAGAAAAAAAGACCAAGCAATGACAAAGTAATATGTTGAGAATTCTAAAACAGTGACCAATTTTTTCTTTCAAAAAAGTCCAGTAACCACCGATAAATTTTAGTGTTGTTAGCATATACGTGAATGGCCAATTGATCAAACAATATATCACCTAGACAAAATATGTACTAGTTAAGATGTATGACAGTGATCATCGATGTAGCTGGGAAAGCCTGCAGCGCGATCTAATCAGTTGCGCGTGAGAGAGGAACAACGCGAATGTTTTCGTTCGCTCGCTGCAACCTTTTTTTTTTTTGAGACAGCTCGCTGCAACCTCCTGGCGCGAGCCCCTCCTCTTTCGCCCAGCGTGATCCCAAGGCCCAGTTGATCTAGAGAAAAATGAAAGCCCAATTATTTGTTTGAATAAAAGTAGCCCAATTGCTATTTTGGTCAATACAGATGTAATGGAAAATTTTCCATGGAATTTTTTTATGAGATTTTTTTTTAGAAAATTTTCATGGTCATGATTTTTTTTCAATGATGCAAAAATAAAAAATATCGTGGTCTACAACTTAAAAATTTATGATCCATTTTAAAATAAACTTACCATGCTAAAATAATAATTTGACATGCTAAAATAATAATTTGACATGCTATATATACTATATTTGACATGCTACATAACTAAAAAATACCATGCTATGTAACTAAAAAAATTCATGTCCAAAATTACATTTTTCATGCTACGTAACTATAAATACCATACTACGTAACTAAAAAATAGCAGGCCCAAAAACTATATTTGTCATGCTATGTAACTAAAAAATGTCATGCTACGTAAATAATAAACGTTATATTCAAAAATTACATTCATCATGTTATGTAACTAAAAATATATCATGTTTTGAATCACCACCCTCTCAGTTCAACAGCACAGAGCGCTATCGCTGCATTGTCCCGAGCCGGCTTGTTTTAATACATGTTCACGCACGTTTTGTACAGAGCGAACTAGTTTAAAAAGCTGATTTGGCTCCGTCAATTGCTCTGTGATCCGTGCATCCCGGTCCAATGGTCATCGCTTCGTCGCGTTGGAAGCTAAATGAGCAAACGTGTTGGAAGCTAATGAGCGGACGTTCGCTCTATATCGATAGAGTGCAATTTTAATATTTGTATTTTGACTATATCTAAGTAAATCATTTTTAGTAAGCACGAGCGTTTCAAAGTAAATTTTGATCTCAATTTTATTGGCCGCTATTGAAATTTTCTCTATAACTCGAACATGTTAGCCAGCTAATTCTTTAGGTAAATCGTTTTCAGGGCATATGCAATGGTGATATCTTAGTTGTGCCATATAGGATAAGTGTTGATGTGAAGGAAAAATAAATAAATAAAAAGGTTTTGCATTCTCTTATTTAAAAGATGATCCCTTAGAAATAATTCTTCCACCATAAATTTAATAATTTCTAATTATTATGGCTAAGATAAAATATAATTCATTGTATATCATATTTTTTGTGTCATATCTAAACTACGTGGCGAAACTAAGATAAAACAGTTTTATCAACCATTGTATATGCCCTTAGACCCCTTGCTGGAGTGTTGGGTCGTTGGCCCAGCACCCACTACAAGCAAGTGTAGTATTTTTTTTCTTTTGAGGGAACAAACAAGTGTAGTAAGAACATCTCCAACAAACTTTGCATATTAGATTTATAAAAAGTAGTGATAGCAAGAGGAGAGAGATGGTTTACAAAGTCAATTAAGTTTTTGCTTTCATGTATATTAGATTGCTATATTTGCATAACACACATAAATATGTACATATATACATATACTAGCACAATATGTATACACTTACAACACTTGCACCTAAGCGTACATGCACCCACCGAACACACATACACGTACACATATGCACACGTGCAGTGCATACATATACACATGCGTGTACACATACCCAAACAGCACATACATACACAACACACACTACATATCATACGGACTCACTTGTCATTGAGCGAAAAATATGAAGGAAATCATTTTTGGAAGGCTTACTAAAAATTTACAAAGTGGCTTTTGAATTTGCATATATACAAAGTGGAAGAATAGATTTAGTAAACTTTATAAAATTTTCAAGTGGGAGATCACTTATGCAAATGTTATTGGAGAAAGGTTTTTTGATAAGGATTTGTATAATACAAATTGTATGTAAATATACAAAGGCTGTTGGAGATGGTCTAAGCAGTAGTACTATAACAACAATATGAAGCCGCTGGCGAATACACGAATCAACGAACCCAGTCCAAATTCTGTTTATACAAACTTTAGATCTTGCGATCTTTTCATTTTCTACTCGTATTTCCCCATCGAGCCAAAATGAGCATCCTGAGATCCTCAAGCTTGACGGAGAAACAAAAAGGCTCCTCATCGACCGACCATTCATATTCACAACGGAAGATCGAGAAAGGAACCAGAAAAAGAGAAGCTAAATGAAAGGAAAATCAGTCCGAGGTGCTGCTAGTCGGAGGGCTCCTCCGCTATGCTCTCGAGCCGCGGCCGCCACACGCCGGCGCGGGCGCTGCTGCTGCGCCGCCGCCGGTGGCCCGACTCCCGCTTCTCGGACAGGAGCTCCCGCAGATAGTTGTCCTGCTCCGCCGTGGTCGCCGCGGCGGCCACCGCCGTACTGCCCTTGCGGTGCCCGTGGACGTGGCCGTGGCGCTTCTTGGTCTTGGACTGGGACGCGCCGTGGCCGTGCTTCTGCGACTGCGGCTGCTGCTTCCGCCGCGTCAGCTCCGCCGCCGGCGCGGAGCACGCGGTGGGGATGAGGAAGTAGATGCGGCCGCGCTTGAGCTCGGAGTCGGGCGACACGATGACGATCCTCCTGGCGGCGCCGGCGGAGCCCGCGGCGGTGAGCGCGTGGCTGGGGTGCGCGGCGAGCACGTCGGAGGCGATGAGCGGGCAGGTGAACTCGTCGACTTGGCCGCTCAGGTGCACGACGCGGACGACGTCCAGCGCGCCGCAGGGGAGCATGCACGCCAGGCAGCACCGCAGGCTGTTCCCCATTGCCGAGTGGCCTCCTCCTACTCTTCGCCGGCGGCTGCTCTGCTCCGTGCGTGGTGACTGGTGACTCTGTCTTGCTTAGCTCTGAGACAGGTATGATGGAGAGTGGCCCGGCATGTCTAGTGTATATATAGAGCAGTTTTGGTGTGTGGGGAGCATCCACTTTTGTGCATGGTGTGCCGAAATGAGTACTACGCAACGAGTACATGCGTACATGCACATTGATCCTGTTTTAATGATGGTGATTATTTTGTGGGGTTGTTTTTAATAAGCTATATTTAATGTAAATTGGTATACTACAATAAGATAATTCATTGTGGGAGCTATATATGATTATATATTTAATGCGTATGATATACTATAATAAAAGGGGATTGCTAAATCTCATATAGCATTTTTATTTGTAAAAACATCAAACAATTTTGAAACTACATTCTTTTGACCGGAAAAAATAAATAACAAATTGCAACTTCAACAAACTTGAATAGTGATATTTCAATAAACTGTTTTTGTTTTGTTTTTCACACAAGAGACTATGAAATTATTTTCTTTCTGAAACTTTACACCTTAGTATAACTACTAGGTCATATTTATTAACAAAAAAAGCACTTGACTATTTTTATTAAAAAAACAATCAGGGTCACCTAGACCCATGGTCCATTTGGTATTTTCACTATATTCAAATACATGTTTAATGCATATGATACACTACAGTAGTAAAATATAATTCATTATATGAGCTATATTCATGCACATGATATGCTAGGATAAGATATAATTCATAGTAGGAGCTATATTAAACAGTACAACATATATTTAATATATTAAATATCACAGGCATTAAACATGTATTTAATACATTAAATATCATATGCATTAAATATGTATTCATATATAGCCCCTTTAAATATTGTTGTATCTTAAAAAAATCTCATTTTAATTTATTTTGTGAGAGAGAAAGTATGAGTTGTCTTGGTTTTGATGCTAAGAGAAATGTCTAGATTAAAATATGATAACTCTATTCTTTACTCCCTCCGATCCATAATAAATGTCGCTTGTAATAGGATACCACGTTGTATTTTTTAAAATTTCATGTTATGGTTATGAAATAGTTCAAGATCCTTTCAAAAAAGATATAGTCCAAGATGAAGCACTGAGACTGCACTGATATTAACATAAAACGATACATATCGAAAGGTTGTTGGAGCTTGCTTACTGAGGATAGTGCCACCATAGAAAAGATTTCTATTCTTATGTGTTTTTCCTTTGAACCAAAGAGGTGGTTAGTCGGGTCGAGGTTACTCCAATTGAGTAAATAATTAACCAATCATGCCCATGGGGGTTAAAAAAGAAAGCCGTAGGACTATCCATGTCCCTTTGGACAAAAAATGACTACCCAATGTATCTTCTATTTACCCTAAAAAAAAGTATCTCCCATTTGGGTGCATGTAGCAATATTTAGCTTGAGCCATATCCAGAGGAGCAAGACAAAAAAGGGACACCATGCAGCATGTTCATTGCACTTGCAGGTTTGCTCCTTTGTTTACTCCTCTACCCGTCTCAACGGCAACCTTTTTATTTTTGCACTTTGTAAGATGCCTTTTGGGGAATCAATCTCTCACCGGTTTTCTTCAGGGTGATCCAAGAACCTAGACGGAAGGCAAAGAATTACAACTAATTACGTAGCCTGAAATGAAATGAAATGATGCGAATTCGTGGGGTTCTCGCAAACCAGCAGCCACTCAAAACCTCGTTTCTCAAGGCGGGGAAGCTGCTAGGCACCATCTCAGGCCATCCATTCCATTCCTCCAATGATATGATTGGGGAATAAATCTCGTGCTCATTATACGATTCTCGTGACGAACATTCCCGGCGGCAGGCAGGAGATTAGAATGGCGCCACGTTTTGACGATTCGGTGGGAAACTCGGTTGGAGTTTCTCCCGGTCTGTTGTTTGTCCGTTTGGAACGAGAGAAGTCGAGTCTGGCCCGTTTCCGCCCAGGAAGTTCTCTGAAACCATTGAATTTTCCGATGTGCAATCCAAACGGAGTATTGCTTGCTGTTGCTGCTACTCCAAACTGTCTGTATACGATGGAATATACGCCGGTTGAATCTGGGCTCGTGCAGGCGGGCTAGCAGCAGCCATCATGTCATCCCATTCCCCAGACCAGACCAGACCAGACTTGAAAAGCAGCAGCAAGCAAGCCAGGTAGGCCGTCGTCGAAAAGCGGAGCCAGGAAGCTGCCTGCCTGCGAGGAGACACCCGAACCGAAAGGCTGCAGATGCCGCTACGCCAGGCGCACACCGGCGCCGGCCGCAGCCGCCCACCCACAAGACCGCCCGGAGCCCCCCCTCCTCCCGACGCGTGCACGCACAGCGGCGTCTACGTACGGTGTATGTACCGAACGAAATACCCCGATCCGCTGATGGCGCGCACGCTCCGGCAGCCGGCCTCGTATCGTACGCTCCGGCACGATTGGCGCCGTATCTACAGTATCATAGGCGGCCACGACACGACCGTCCAGTTAAGCCTGGGATGGGACGTGCGCCGTACCTGAACTACAGTGGTATCGTCGGCCGATGGACAGAAATTCGCGGGGGCGGAGGCGGACCGGCCAGCTTGGGATCGGGGGCGTGGGTGGCGCTTTTGGGCGCAGGAGCTTCGGGGCGTCGGGTGGGGAAGGCTGGCGGTGCGCCCCCAGGGCGGAACCCAACTGCCTGCGTGCGACGACATGTACTCCAAGGGGAGATCGCATGCCGTTGCGGCTGTCGGCTTCGCCCCCGCTACGCTACGATACCCGTGACCCGTCTACTTCTTCTTGATGCGGCCTAGGCACGCACAGTGCTGGCGTCCTTCTTTCTGTCCCCGCTACATCTTGTGTGCTATGCTTACAAATCTTGAAAAAAAAAATGAATAGAAAGGGTGTACGTACATGCTAATAATTCCTTTTAGAAAACAATTCTTAGGCCACTCTTTTATCTTTTTGAGAGTGAAAGGAAGCGTGTTTTTGCAATCTTTGAATCTTTAAGGACTTGAACTCCCTTTCGAATAAGAGACACTTGATCTCCCTAATGTAGCCAATACAGATGTATCCAACGGTTCATCTATCATATAAGAGAGGGTCAAATCGTATTTACTTTTCTCCAAATCATGCAAGGTGGCAACAAACAAACATATTTACTTTTCTCTCGCCTATTCGTTTCCCCAAATAGTGCTTGTTCGTGCATATATCGGCGTCGGCCGCCGCCCCTTGCAAGAAAACGCTGCAAATTGACATCAGCAAGCCAACAATTGTAATCCAAAATTTAAGGTAATTAGATTGTAACGTCTTCTTCCTCTTGTGTATGTTCTTTTTCCCTAGTTTTTTGGTTGTTTTTCTCTATGAATTCTAGTTGATCTAGGCTATGAAACAGTATAATTCAAAGAGAAATCAGTCATCTGATTTAGATAATGATAAGGAAATGTCAAGGTCACCCATTAGACGCAACCAAAGTGCATCAAATGTCACCGCAGCTATAATCTCCCAAAGCCTTCAATTCACACATGATTTAATTTAGATGAGTTGCTTTATGTCAAAAGAAAATTTCAGAATACACAAGAAATCTTAAGAAGCAAGATGAGATTATGTGCGGATATTGAACGAGGGTACCTTAGAGGCCAACTCTTACTCTTGATTATCCACAAAGGGAAATACTCAAAGAAGATGTTTTATAGTTCCATCAAACCGGTATATTTTGCACTCTTCAGTTTTAATGGAGCACACTATATGTGATAGTGATACATGTTATCATATTTTTACTCATTATGTTGTTTTTGCATTGCTCTGAAAAACTATAACTTAGACTTCCCATAACGAGTCAATGAGCGAACCCAACACTAGTGGACAGACCCCCATATTGTCCCGGTTCATAAGGGCCTTTGGTCCCGGTTTCACACCCGGGACCAATAACTCGGGACTAATGATGGTCCCGGTTGGCCCACGAACCGGGACCGAAGAGGCTCCACGTGGCCAGGCGCGCAGCGAGAGGGGAGGGGTCATCGGTCCCGGTTGATAGGAAGAACCGGGACCGAAGAGGCTCCATTTTCTGATTTTTTCCATTTATTTATTTATTTTCTTATTTATTATTATTTATTTATTACTTATTATTTATTATTTATTACTTATTTTATTACTTATTACTTATTACTTATTATTTATTATTTATTATTTATTATTATTTACTCCCTCCATTCCTAATTATAAGGTGTATAGTTTATTTCAAAAAGTCAAACTGAGTTAACTTTGACCATATTTGTAGATAAATATAAATTATACCAAACCAGTATTATTAGATTCATCATGAATCATATTTTCTTATTGCATTTATTAAATATCATAGATGTTGATATTTTTCCTATAAATTTGGTCAAAGTTTAAAAAGTTTGACTTTTTAAAGAAAACTATACACCTTATATCAAGGACAAATCAGATTGACCTTCGTGGTCAAACTTCCCCAAGGGTCACCCATCCTCACACTAGTCCAGTCCCAGCACGCTTAACTTCTGAGTTCCATTCAACACCTACCCCAACTCGCTTAACAGACACTTGTTGATATATGTATCATATCAATCCTATTAAACCTTGTTGATGTTTAGGACCTTGTTGATGTCTATGTTGTGATGAAATTTTTAAAAAAATTGAAACTTCCCGATCGGTTACCTATTATATTTTAAATGTTTTTAAATTATTTTTTTGAAAAAATATATTTCTTTTTAATTTTGAACACACATTTTTCATTTTCGGAGTGACAAAAATGTGGTTTTTTGTGAAGATTCTACCAAATATTTGATGTAAACTTGAACCACTTTATTTTTGTAAAATACTGGACCATATATTATTTACAATTGACCAAAGTTTCCATGTAATATGGTTTTTATATACCTCTTCTGAAAAAGACAAATTTCCGCAGATTCAGCTGGAACGGGGTCAAATTTGAACTACATGTGCTTGATAGTTTGCTCTTTATTTTTTGAAAAAATCATTTTTAGATACACAAGTAGTCATTTCATCAGGGATCTACCAAGACTTTTGTAAGATTCCACCCCTATCTATTACCGGTCATGCCCTCCGTTTTGACTACTTTTTGAAATCGACAAAAATAATTCAAAAAAATAAAAAAAATGTAAAACCTTCGCGTTGCATCCTAATTTATGTCTTAGTAACCATACAAAACAACAAACTTGGAATAAAGCAAATATCTTATAAAAGTCTTTTCAAAATGAGCTATCGAGTATGGAGATTCATGACTTTCAAGCCAAATGACCGATGTTACAGCTAGTTTGAAAGGATAGTTTTCCCAAATGATCTCATATTTTTCACATGTGTGTATATTATACTAGCCAACAAGTTTTCTAAAGGAATTTTTTATTTTCTTTGCACGAAAAATCCATTTTCCATTTTCCGAGTGACAAAAGTAGGGGTTTTTTGTGAAGGATCTACCAAATATTTGATGTCAACTTGAACCACTTTATTTTTGTAAAATATTAGACCATGTGTTATTTACAATTGACCAAAGTTTCCATGTAATATGGTTTTTATATACCTATTCTGAAAAAGACAAATTTCCGCAGATTCAGGTGGAACAGGGTCAAATTTGAACTACATGTGCTTGATAGTTTGCTCTTTATTTTTTGAAAAAATCATTTCTAAATACACAACTAGTCATTTCATCAGGGATCCACCAAGACTTTTGTAAGATTCCACCCCTATCTATTACCGGCCATGCCCTCCGTTTTGACTACTTTTTGAAATCGACAAAAATAATTCAAAAAAAATAAAAAAATTGTAAACCTTCGCATTGCATCCTAATTTATGTCTTAGTAACCATACAAAACAACAAACTTGGAATAAAGGAAATATCTTATAAAAGTCTTTTCAAAATGAGCTATCGAGTATGAAGATTCATGACTTTCAAGCCAAATGACCGATGTTACAGCTAGTTTGAAAGGATAGTTTTCCCAAATGATCTCATATTTTGCACATGTGTGTATATTATACTAGCCAATAAGTTTGCCAAAGGAAGTTTTTATTTTCTTTGCACGAAAAATCCATTTTCCATTTTCCGAGTGACAAAAGTAGGGGTTTTTTGTGAAGGATCTACCAAATATTTGATGTCAACTTGAACCACTTTATTTTTTTAAAATATTAGACCATGTGTTATTTAAAATTGACCAAAGTTTCCATGTAATATGGTTTTTATATACCTATTCTGAAAAAGACAAATTTCCGCAGATTCAGCTTGAACGGGGTCAAATTTGAACTACATGTGCTTGATAGTTTGCTCTTTATTTTTTGAAAAAATCATTTCTAGATACAAAACTAGTCATTTCATCAGGGATCCACCAATACTTTTGTAAGATTCCACCCCTATCTATTACCGGTCATGCCCTCCGTTTTGATCACTTTTTGAAATCGACAAAAATAATTCAGAAAAAATAAAAAAATTGTAAAACCAACAGTCCCGGTTTTTGCGACAAATCGGGACCAATGCCTCGCCAGAGCATTGGTCCCGGTTGTTGGCAAAAACCGGGACCGTTGTACCAACGGTCCCGGTTTTTGCCACCAACCGGGACCAATGCTCGGTCCCGGTTTTTGCCACAAACCGGGACCAATGCCTCGCCAGAGCATTGGTCCCGGTTGGTGGCAAAAACCGGGACCGTTGCCCCCAGTTGAACCGGGACCAATGCCATATCCAGACGAACCGGGACCGTTGCCCGACATCGGTCCCGGTTCTGTAATGAACCGGGAGCGATGCCTCTTTTGGGCTGGACGAAAGGGGGGTCTGTCTACTAGTGCAACGACCAAAATTTCTGGCTAAGCCCCTGCCACCACAGACGCATTAGACCATTCAACAAACAAGGAGACTTCAATTTTTATGGCTTCAATCATCGCCACGAGAGCGTTGTTTTTTCGGCTCCTTATGCAGGTACATAAATTGAGCCGAAGCTTTACCCTTGATTCTCTCTTCTATAGTGTGCTTCTGGGCCATCATAGGAGTTAAGGTAGCTACAAAGGTAATTTTTTGAGCTCTCGACTGATGGGGTCTTTTTGCCATGCATTGTATGATTTCCCAAAAGATCATAATAACCATATCTCAACATCATTATCAAGAAGCCAAAGAAAATTTAGTAGCCAATCAATATCGTTAAATAAGATTCGGTCCTTCTTGAGGATTGGACAGACTTGCAACATAGAATTCCATGTAGCAATGGCATTATCACATGTGAACAATTCGTGATAAGCATCCTCGTCTGCTTGGCTACAGACAATGCAAATCACTCGTCTCACGAGATGACAACGACGTCTGCTATCGGCTGTAGTAAGGCCTCCAGTAGCTGCCTTCCAAGCCGTCATTCTTATACGTTGAGGCGCGCTAGCTTTCTTTCCATATTCAAAGGAACCGAACAACAAGAGCCTTCAACTCTTTTTAGCCTTTCGATATGATTTTTGACGCACACGCCACATTGCCCTGGGCTAAATTACTTCGTATTTTGCCCCCCCCCCTTCTTTCAACCAAGTGATCCGGGATCGTTGGAGCGACTTCTCTATACATCAATTCATCAAGTTCATAGTTCTTTGCTCGAATCACCTCCATACTGACTTGTGTAGCATGCAGGTCCTCCAAATCGACCCGTATTTTTTTATGTCCTTCAGGATGTTCCAAAATTTAGCCGAGCTCCAGCTCTTGAGGTCAAGTGTAACAGCCCAGTTTTTGCAAAAATTAAAAAAAATTGTTTTCGGTGTGAATTGTTTGATTGTCCGAGTTGTTTGCAGTGTTTGCCTCACCGAAATAATAATCGATGAATATTTCTCCCCCTTATTCTCGTACCGGACGGAGACCGACCCTTGCCACCCTGACACTCGACCTTTGCGACACCGGGTTTCACCCGATCACCGTCGCGAAAACCGCACGAGACCAGCCGCAGCCAACGGAACGAAAAACCCCGTTTAATAATTAAACGGGATATTTTTATAGCGCGCCGGAAAGTGTTTTCGGAACGGTTCCAGCGCGAGGTTAACGCCTCCGGCTCGACGCACCGATCGCGCAGTTCGAAGTTTTACCCGAATCGGAGGTCCTGCGGACCCCCGGCGGTCAGAAACGTGAGCACCGCGCGCGCGAGATAAAAACCGGGGATGTTTTTGCAAACTGCCAGCCACCGGGGCTATATATAAAGACCACCACCCCACTTAGGGTTTCCCTAAGCCACTAGCCCCCCTAGATCTGGAAAAACACCCCAATTTTCGTCCAAACCCTAAATTTCAGATCTGGATTTCGCCCAATCCATCCTGGACCGTCAGATCCGAAGATCCGACTGAAGGGTTCGTTGCATAGAAAACAAAATTTTTCCTACGATTGCAACTGCCAAGATCACATCTAGGAGATAACTTGTAACGGTTTGAGAAGGACTCACCCTCGAAGACCAAAAGCTTTAACGAGAACTATTCTCGTGGGTGATGTAGTCGAACACTCGCCGACCTCAAGGTCGTGATGAAGACTTGACGCCACGAACGGGCAGCGTCTCCGTAGTCGGTCACACGTACAGATCAGTGACGACCTCCGCCCCTTGCTCCAGTTGGGCAGCGGAAGTAGTGGATCCTCGGGAACTCCAGCAGCACTACAACATAGTGGTGGTGGTGGTAGAGAAGATCTTGAGCAGGGCTTCGCCTAAGCACCGTACTCGTGAAACTGGATCAGCTAGCAAGGGGAGGAAGATGCCAACCAAAGGGCATATGAGAGATGGAGGAATTAGTGAGTAGAGGGGGTCTCCACCTCCTCCTTTTATAGGAGAGGGGGGGCAGCCAGCCCAAGGGGTTGAGCACGCCCCAAGGGTGCCCCCACCTCTTCCCTATTGATGGTAATGGAGTCTCCACTCACAAAAACCAAAAGCCACTATTATGCCCTTCAATCTCCACTCAAAATTCCAAGAGACTTTGCATTAAAACACTTTTAATACACTTGGTTTAATGCCACTCAACTTAATGAACACTTCATTAAATTAGTACTTCATTTATGAACAATTCACTTAATGAACACATTAACAATTATCCCCTTGCACTATTTCGATATTCCGAAACTATTCCGGCAGTTTTATCGAAACAGTCCCTGTGCTGTCCTGTGCTGTCCAGTATTTTCTCCTGCGTTGCGTATCCACTTAAAACACGTCGGCAAACCTTAAGTGTGTCACCCTACGGTTCGTGAACAAAGTGGACATGACCGAGACACTTCTCTGATCAATAATCATCAGTGGGATCTGGAGATCCATAATGACTCCCACTTATTCAACGATGAACAAGTGATCGTGTGAACCATTACTCCATAACCAATTCCTTTTGTCTCGCGATATTTTACTTGTCCGAGATCCGATCATTTGGTATCATCCATACCTAGTTCGATCTCGTTACCGACAAGTACTCTTTACTCGTTCCGTGATATAACATCCTCGTGAGCCAGTCACGTGCTTGCAAGCGATGTCAATGTGATATCACCGAGAGGGCCCAGAGTATATCTCTCCGTCATCTGGATGGACAAATCCCACTCTTGATCCACGAGCCTCAACTAACACTTTCCAAGTACCCAACGACACCTTTATAATCACCCTGTTACGGTGTGACGTTTGATGGAATCAAAGTACTCTTCCGGTGTCAGTGATTGACGTGATCTCATGGTCTAAGGATTAGGGTTACTTCGTGAAAGTTTGATACAGCAATAGAAACTTGATGACATGATCGTATTGCTATAACTACTGTGGGTGTATGTTCATCACATCATTCTCCAATGACATGACCTTGTTATTAACAACATCCAATGTTCATGATCAGGAAACCTTGATCATCCGTTAATCAACAAGCTAGTATAAAGAGAGGCATTACTAGGAACCTTTTCTCTGTTTATTAAACACACATGTATTAACGTTTCCGGTTAACACAATTATAGCATGAAAATAAACATTTATCATAAACATGGAATAAGATAATAACCACTTTATTATTGCCTCTCGGGCATATTCCCTTCACCGACGGCCCCGGAAGCCGCCACGTCACCCCTGGAGCTCCACAAACCTCCGTCTCCAACCGCCTCCCTCCTCTCGTGCCCGTGGACAGCAGGCCGCCGCCGCCCATCCCGGCCACCGGAGCAGCCCGGGCCGCCGGCCACCTCTCTCTCCCCGCGCCCTCTCCTCCTTCCTCTCCCTTCTTCTCCCCCTCTAACTTCCTCCCTCGTCTCTCCCTGCAGACACATGCGCCGCTGCCATGGCCAGGGACGACCTCGAGCCGCGGCCGAAGACGCTCGCCGGGGCGCCGCCCGTCGCAGCCAGGACCCGGCCGCCATGGGGAGCCCGAGCCCCTCCTCGCCCGCGCGCCTCCCAGCCGCCTGGCTCGCCCCCTCGCCGGAGCCAGCGGCAGCCGCCGCCGGTGACCCGAGCGGCCACGGGAACGGCCCCTCCAGCGCCCGCTCGTCCCTCCCGCTTGCGCCCGGCTGGGCCATAGGCAGCCACGTGGGCCGGCGCGCCCAGGCGGCCCAGCATCCACAGCAGCCCAGTCCAGCACCGGCCACTTGGGCCAGGCCCTGTAGGTGACCGCCCAGCCCCGTTTTTTTTTTCTTTAGATCTGTTTTTTTTCTCTGTTGGGCCCAATAGGAGTAGTTTTGGCCCATTTAGTTTTTTTTATGCTGCTAGTTTTTTTATTAGGCAGATTGTATTGTTTTATTGCGGCGCCCGTAACTTTTCACCGGTAGCTCCGATGGAGACGCTTTCTACATGAAAGTTGCTCCGTTTTGTGCGTAGATTACTAAAATGTTGTTTGTTTCCATGTTTGAGCTTGTTTACTTATTGTTTACCTGCTAATTACACTGTCTGCCACTGTAAACTGTAATTGCAATAACTTTTTAACTGTTGCTCTGTTTAAAATGTTTCTTATATGTAACTTGACTAGAATTGCATGTAGATTGTGTTTTTGCTGTTCTCGCTTGATAAATAAAATAATAAAATATTGTTTAGGGCAAAACAGTACCAAATTCTATTTTTATCGTGGGGTCCGCAATAGCTTGCCATGTATAGGTTTTACCCCCACTTAAATTGACTAGATCAGATAGTTTATTTTTGCTACACCTCTTGCCATGCTTGTGTGACATGCCATGCTTCTGTGCTTTGCCATGCTAACAACCTTTGTTGATCACCTGTAGCTAAACAACTTGAACCACCGTAAATGTGCGGTATCGTCGTGTGTGACGTGTACTCCACTTAACCTGTTAGTAACCGCTCTCGACGGTAGGTGCGATGTCTCGTGTTGCTTCTTGTTGATGCTTGCTCGTGTTTGCTCCGTAGTAATAGTGGTGCACCGTTGATTGCTTTCCAGTGTTTCCTTCTTGTGTGCTTCCGCGGGTACCTCTCGGAGACGATGCGAGCTTGCGATCAACTACACCTTCGGAATCCGACTTATCAACAGGCAAGGACTATACATTACTTAGGATCCATTCTATTTCAACCAGCGGTTTGCATGCTAGTATAGGTTAGGTTCGATGTTTGATCCTACCACATGTTTACAGCCTCTTTCAAACCGATACAGCCATCTCCCCTCCCAGCAAACCTTGTACTGCTATGTTACTATTGCTCGTTGCTCAGCCCCTGCTTAGTATGCATGCTTAGGATGCTACGATGTTACCCTGTTACTCTTTGGGTTGGGATATCACCCGATTATTATATTATTGTTGATGATATGATTATTATAATGTTGACTATATTCGACGAAGGATGGAAGGTCTAGGCTATCCCGCCCCGACGCTTTGTTCCATTCGAGTCACCTAGGATCCGAGTTCCGGGTATTGGTTTTAAGACTGAGCGTGCCTAACCGCGTGTGGAATTTTATGGGGTCCCCTTTTCTTACCTATCTAGCTTCAAACATTTCTAGTGGTGGCCCAAGCTGATTTACCATTTGAAAACCGTGTGTGTGTCTATCGGGTAGCTCCTGGCAGATATTATTTAAAACAACTCGGACCAGTGAGGACTTAGTTCCCTTGCTGTCCCATCATGACCGGCTGAGGACCCGGTTGTCCCATGTGTGATTAACCGGCAATCCAAACCTGGAGTCATACAGTAGAGACCAGATCGAGAGCGCGGCCGGCTCCTGAGCTGGATGTCGTCTCACCGGGGGCCACCCGGATTTGTTCGTCGTTAGCTAGAGGGACTTGTCGTTTCGGATCTCTTGGAACTAAATCATAAAATGGTTGCCTGTGATGGGTAGCAACTGAGAGAGATGGGCGTGCGTGCGGAGCCTCGTAATGGGAAGCTGGCATAATGGAGTTGGAATTTTCGTTTTGATGAAATTGCCAAAAAGAGTTTTTTTTCATCAGGAATAACGAAGATGCTTGAATGTTCAAGAAAGTAAGTGGGAGCTGAATGATATTTCTAAAACCTTATGTAGATGACATATTGTTGATTGGAAATGATATAAATTTCTTGACACAAATAAGGACTTCATTGGAAATAGTTTTCAGTTGAAGAACTTGGGCTAATATAGCATTGGTATTGAGCACAGTGATCTATATAGATAGTAAGTGCCTAATCATGCTAAAGCCAACATTACATGTTGACATGATACTAAAGTAGTTTAGTATGAATACGTCAATAAGGATGTTCTTGCCGAGGTCACGGTGAAAAGTTGTTTGCGGAAATCGGTGTTCATGAACACAGATAAGCAAAAAACACGTGAATTGAATTCCACTCACCTGTGTGTTTGGATTAATCATGTACACCATAATATGTAAAACAACCAGATATGTCCAGTGCTCCAAAAGATTGTGAGCAAGATACCAAAGTGATCAAAATGTTGATCATTGGATAAAAAGTGAAAAGTTAAACTTATGAAAGATAAGATATGTTTCTCGGAAAAATGGAGAGAATGAAGAGCTCGTTATAATGAGTTACACCAGCTGAATTTTTGATGTAAACAGTTACACCAATTCAGTCTTCATACTTACTCCGACCGATTTTTGATTTTAATTGGGATTATGTGTTTCACACGTAAGGGTGGCACAGTATGGAGGAACTATGTCAAGTTCGATACTGTGGCGAATTCTATAACAGAGGCTAAGTATATTGTTGCTTAAAGAAGTAACAAGGAGGGTATTTTGAATCATAAATTCATTTATGAACATGGTATGGTTTCCTAGATGCTTGAAGCTCATGGAACATTGACGAATGATTTCATGACTTATTCTAAAGGAACCAAGGTCCTGCCAAATGATTCAAACATATACAAAGCTAAACTGATAAAATTAGTGAATTTTATGATAGCGTGAAAACGCGAAGATATGCAAGATACAAACGGGCCTGAAACGTCAGATCCGAAGATGAGGTCTATACCACAAATGAAGCATTTCTTACACCGGTATGCCATAGGTATAAAGTGCTCAAGCACTGACAATATTATTGACTCTAGTGCAAGTGGGAGACTGTTGGAAATATGCCCTAGAGGCAATAATAAAATGTTATTATATATATATTTCCACGTTCGTAATTAATGTTTATATTTCTGTGCTATAATTGCAATGACCCTGACTGTGAGATTCAGAAGAAAACTCATTTGCATGTGTGGAAATGTAAACACCAAGAGTTCCTGGTTTAGCCTCTAAGACCAGCTCATGTGCTAACTGATGATTACGTTTTCTTAATCATGGACATTGTTCTTGTAACAAGGATGTCAGTAGCAATGGGAACATATTGTTAGCAGAACAATGATGTTGAACCGACCCCAGTATTGAATGATATACTTAGAGATCACATCGTAACTACGTTATAAGTCATATCATGAAATGTTATCATATACGTAATTCCTTAGACCATGAGAGTATCGAGTTGCTTCACACAGGAAGACATGCTTTGGTTCTTAGATGAATCCTCCCGTAAATGGGAAGTAGTAAAATAAGTTCTGGGTATGTCAGATGGTGTGGCTAGTGACTGTGATAGTTCAAGAATGGGATTTGCTCCTTCACGATGAAGAAGATATTCACTTCGGGCCCACTCGGTATGACGGTATCCATTATAGTCTGGCCAGACGCATTGTGATTCAGTCACGGGGATACCGGAATACGATAACGAGAAAAGGGACAAACGAGCAAAGAGGATAACGAGTGGCTTGTGTTCAAAAGTTGTTACACATGGGTGCCAAACTTCTCTCCTCTAACTTTGTCATATATCGCGAAGCAAAGGGAATGGTACATGAATAAACATATTGGTTCACTCGAAGTTTCTTCGTGTATGTGTGGGAGTCAACATGGGTGTCCATGGCTCCGCTGTTGATTATTGGCTATTGACAAAAGGCTGTTGACCTATGTCCGGAAGATGTTCTGAGTCATGTCCGCATTATACCGAACCTATTGGGTCACACACTTAACGAGCAGTAGTCTGTTAGAATACTAGTATGGTAGAAGGTTTACTGGAAGCAAAGCAGAATAGTTCATACGGGTACCGGAAGTAGTTTCGGAGATTTATGGAATTGTTCATAAGGGCACCAGAAGTAGTTTTGGGTATTTATGGATATGTCCGGATCACTCTGGAGTAGTCCCAGGTGGTTCCGAATCATATGAGAATGGTACTGGGGAAGTCCTGGATCAACCGGAATAGTTTCTGGATAATCGCTGGGCGTCCTGACAACCTTCGCGGTCATCGGGTGGCTTAAATTGTAACTCGGATGGTTTTGTAAACTATCCGGATGGCTCCGGAACGTCCGAGAACGGTCCCGGAAGGTCCTGGAAGTGCTCCAGAAGTGTCCGGAATGTCCCGAAACGGTCCCGGTATGTCCCGGAAGGTCCTGGAAGCTTCTAGAAGGTCATGGAAGGTTCCGGAAGGTTCCGGGCAGTACCACCCACTCCCCTGCGCCCCTGGCCTTGGGGGGCAAGCCACCTAGGCTGCCCTGGCCGGCCAAAGGGGTGGGGGCACACCAAGGGGAAGGAATCCCCCTCCTGGTGGGAATACCAAAACCCATTATGGCAGGTTTCCGGTGGGAAGGTGTGGTAAGGTTTGGAAGGCTTGGGAGTCCAAGTTGGACTCCCAATCCTCCTTGAGCTGCGCCCCAAGGGCCTCTTGGCCACCTATATAATGTGGGGGAGGGGTGGGGGCGCAACACAATCAATCCTCAAGGCCTATGCGCCACCCCCCCTCCTCTAAACCCCGTTGCTCCACAATTAGACCCCGGTTTAGACGCTGTTCTAGATCGGAATCCGTTAGGGTTTTCTCCCTCTAGTTTTCTCGGTGGCGTTCATCTCTGGACGGCGGAGCACTGCTGGATTGCTGCTACGGGATGTGTGGATACTAATGGAGGGGTCGTACCTTCGACCCTTCTTCGAGGAGCTTGTTCATGGGACTTGTCTGTGGGACTAGATCACGGGACTTGTTCGTGGGATTGATCGAGGGACTGTTCGTGGGAGAACTTGCGAGATCTACTTCCACTACGTCCACGAGCTTCACCAACTCTTCTTCCGCTGCAACCGTTGGTGAGAAAAGACCTAAACCTTGTATGCAATCTATCTTGGATGATCTTGGGTGCTTGATTCGTAGGCCGAAAAGTTTTGTTTTCTACTACGTTTCCCAACATTATGTTTGCGTAAGTAGTTCATAGCAAGACTTGTTGGAGGCGATTCCTCATCGAATGCTTGGCTTCTTACCTTACTCTCTAGATCGTTAGCCACTTCATAAATGCTAGTGCGGCAGCAACCTCACCACTTACCCCTTCCTTACCGTAAACTACTAGTTGTCCTAGAATGACGAGTGATGAAGTCCTTGCTGGGTCAGATGACCACTACAGTTGGATGCTGAGTACTTCTGTACTCATGATACTACCCCAAAACTCTTTTCAGGGTTCTGATCGACAACAGGTATGGTGATCGACGTTTCACGTGGAGACTCGACGACGACTAGTTAGGCGGATCCCGGCGGAGGGCGTGGACCCGTGTGGTTATGGGATCGATGTTTTCTCTTTGCCAGTAGGCATTTGATTGTAGTCTGTACTCAGACGTATACCTTCCGCTGTTGTATTGTATTTGAGGCAGTTGTATGCCGATTGTATGAGATGTTGTATCCTGTATCTGTAATGTTGTGATATCATGTTGGAAATCCGGGGCATATGGCTTTGCCATATGTCGCGGTGGGACCGATATGTGCTTCGTCCCCGGATCTGGATGGAAACATCCAGATTTGGAACAGTACCGCATATCGGGCCTTACATCATGCATGACACCTATCAGGGATGCCACGGCCGACCCTAGGTTCTCAGGGGCTTCCTTCCGCCACGAGCACGCTGCGGCATATCAGCAAGGCTAAGATCCCTCTCCTATCAGATCTCATAGCTGGGCAAAGCTAAACGATGCACTTTGTGTAAAGCACCACAATCCCTTGCAAGTGTATCCAATTGGATTCAATTCTATATGAATCTAATCGAATTGATTCATCTCCAATCAAATTGATCAATAAAAGGTATCTCACTGATGATATGCCTTGTTCATAGAACGTATGCATTGATCTCACTACGACTCTTATTTTGTATGCATCGGATTACAAAGAATGCCAATTAGTAGGTACTCACTTATCATAGCATTACACACTGATCTTACTATGGTTCTGGTGAAATATGTATCTGATTGCAAACAATGCTCATTAATATGTATCTCACTGGTCATAACACGTCCGATGACATGGTTCGTTCGTAGAATGTATGCATTAACCCTGCTATGGCTCTTGTTGTATGGATATCTAGTTACAAAGATTGCTCGGTAGTAGGAATGGTACAGATCAGTAGAACTGATGATATCCATTGATCATATCACCCATTGTATGCACTGATCAATAGCACTGATGTTATGCATTGATCATAGCATTGATTGTATGCAATGATCAATAACATTGATGGTATATATGCACTTATGATAGCACTGGTTGTATGCGGTAATCTTTAGAAGCATAAACTCGTCCTGGGCAATGCTACTTTGGACAAAAAGGCAACGCGGTCATGGAGCAATGCTACGACAAAAGAGGTATAAGAACTATGAACATTTCCATGAAGAAGTCGACCCAACTCACTTATGCAAGGTCATCCTTGCACCAAAGTTGGAGTGTCTATCGATGATGCTTGACTTCACCAAGCACTTCCCATCATGTCATCGAAATTAGTGCTCGAGACGATCACCGACTTCTTTTAAAGTGTCATGGTCCGAACTTGTACAATAGGCTCTCCTTTGATAAGGATTGTCCCCCTTTATCGTTGCTCAACAAAAAATATTGATTACCACATCACCGTTAAGCCTATGACCCGCGGCAGCTTGAAGGTAATCGTCATGACGTCAGTGTTGAGGTGGTGGCTAGGTGAAGAAACACGATGAAGCATTTGGAATGAACTATTTGCTCTCTCGCGTGCTATTTTAAGTCTCTAATGTTGGACCGTTTGTTAAATGCATGTTTATACTTCTTATGATTATGTTCTTAGAGTATTGCATGCTGCTTAATGATTGTTCAAACTAGAGGATACCCCACGCGTTGTTGCGAAAATCAATCGCAATTTGCAATATATTTTGATTGTATGAAGTATAAATAATGGAATTAAAAATATATAAACTAAAACTAAAAATATTATTACATATTGTATTTGATTATTGTTTAGTTGAAAATATTAATTTAATAAAAGTGTCATGATACAATGAAAAACATTCACATGCATGTTAGACTGACCCTTTGATGTGGTGACATGTGTCGTGAGATAGATTTATGCATGGGATTGACTATTAATGAATTTTTTTATCTCATGCATATTGTGATGAAATTTTGATGAGATGTCATGTGTGTATGTGAAGATAATAGAGGTAGTGGCTTAGTGGGATGTTGAGGTGGACACTTTGCATGTTAAGAAAATTGGGACCAACTTCTTAATAATGCATACTGTGGTGGACCTTTGATAAGGTATCATGTGTGCATGTGAAGATAATAGAGGTAGTGGCTTAGTGGGATGTTGAGGTGGACACTTTGCATGTTAAGAAAATTGGGACAAACTTCTTAAGAATGTAAGATGTAAGATATGCATATTAGTTTTAGAATAGTTATGTTTTGCATATCCCTAGGGGTGTGTTGATAACTTCACCACTCGGATAATAGGTTACTAAATCATATTTCTTGCACCAAACAATAACATTTTGCATCTGCGTATAACAAGCTTGCAACCAAACACATGTATTTATGCTTGTGCTCAGTCAGACTAAAGGCGATGTAGACAAATGAACGAGGTGCATAATATAATTTGGAAAAATCTAACCAGTGTTGCTGCATTTTATCCTTCTCGTGTGCCAGGTTGCATGCAACGATTGCGTGCACGAATCTTCTACCTCATGCTGACATCATTGCATTCAATGCTATTTTTGAATTTTAAAATTATTTATCTCACAAACCAATAATTTAATTAAATATATATCTTTACTAGTAGGTTCATTTAGGCGAGGCCTTCAAAGCAAGATCCCATGTTGACATATTTTACTGAATTGTTTTCTGTTGTTGTTGGTTGTCACACTTACGTTGTCATAATTATCATTTTACACATGAACAGACGCCATAAAAATTGTACATGGTTAGGGGAACAATAATTTTGTAGTCCCTTGGTTCCAAATTAGATGAATTCCATTTGTTCACATGTGTAAAATACACATGTGAACAAATGAAAGTCATCTAATTTGAAACGAAGGAAGTATATTGTTTGCAATGTTTTGTGAAGCTACAATGGATATTCAAGTATTAGCAATAAGTAAGAAAATGGATCACCAACACAAATAACATAAATTAGATTTCTTATTGGTGTATATTGTTGTTCATCAAGTTGAGAATCAAGTAGATTTTAATTGAATACTAACAGAGTAATAATGTGACAACTGACAATAAGGCATCTTCAACGCTAACCCCTAAAATAGATACCACATCCGTTAGCGGACCGCGAGGGGGGGGGGACAAGCGGACATTGATGCAAGAGTCGGCCATCCTACCGTAGTCACAAAATTCCACGAGCATTTCAACTGAAGTTTGCAGGAGTCAGATAGATTCAAATAAATTCATTGAAATCTGGATATAATTTATACAAACGGATGATATTTCGTTAGTTGTACCATTTTAATACTTAAATAGAAATTAAAAAAACTAATCGAACTCCACATCCGTCTTCACGCCTTTGCGGTTCACCTCCATCTCCTCGATCGACTCGGATGGTTCCTCTTTGTCCTTCAGGTCGACAAAGATCTCATCGATCCTCGCCTATTGTTCACGGATACGGTGATAGTTTGCTTGCACCTTGCGCTTCGATTAAATAGTTTCAAGGATCACATTTTGTTCCGCGGTGAAGGGATTCGTCAAGACGACCACCTCGTCGGCGCGCATGTCCTGAATCTCTCGTGCAAGCTGGCGCTGGCGCACCGCAATCGATTCCAAATCCTCTTACTGATCCGCCGCCTCCTTCTTCTCTTCATCCTCTTCCACTTCCTCTTCATCCTTCTGGCCCGCCTACGTGCCGTCCTCTTGATGTGCCTCCGGCTGCAGCGGCGTGCCGTCCTTCCCGACCATTCGTCGGGCCTTATCCTCCTCCGCCGCCAAGAGCTTCGCTTGCCTTATCATAGTTAGCATCTTGGACGTCATGATTAGAGAGCAGGACATGATCTGAGGTTGGGCGTGAATGAGTTTGAGAGAGGAAATGAGGATGAGTTTAGACGTGGATGGAATGGCTATGAAGGCTCGCCACATCGTTTATATAGCCACGGGCATGGGACTGTCGGGGTGAGCGGACTCATTGCGCGCGGGGGGGGGGGGGGGGGGGTAGGCTTCTTAGTAGCCGCATCCACATTGAAGTGGCACTGCCTATTTGGACCCGCCTCGTCGTGTCGCCTGCATTGAGCACACACGGACAACGAAGCGTTGATGGCATTATTGTCGCTTCGGAGCCATCTCATCGTCTCTCTGGCATTGAATTCTCGCGTGGAAAACAAAGCTCTGGTCGGTGCCTTCCAGGAGCGTCTCTCAAGAATCGAACGACATCGCAACCATTTCGTGCACGGAGAGATTTTGGATGGGTCCTGGGCGGCGGGCGAGGACCTGGTAGTGGTCTGGACTTCCATAAAGCCCCCCTCCATTTTGAGTCAGATTTGCGAGAAACCGAATATACGTACCATCCCATGAGGAATACAAACCCATGTTGAAAGGTTTAAGGTCAGTGTTGGAGATGCCCTAATATGACAAGTATCAACAAAAAAAATTGAAACTTGTCAACGTGAAATCCCGTTTTGAAGATCTCATCATGAAAAAACCAACGATGACATCAGCTCATCAATTGAAGTAACGGTTTAAGAGTTTGATCTTTTCTAAATGTAAAATCAACAAGATCTCTAGTGATGTCATACTATGTAGTACTGCATACATATTGAAAACAGATGAGAAGAAGCCGCCACACGCGAAGATTAATTTGCGGTGCTGCTCCCTAGTGCCTTCTTTATAATTTTATTTATGTATTCAGGATGCCTGAGTCGAACCACATATGTAAGGGCACCTTCAACGCAATCCCTAAAACAGACACCGCATCCGTTCGCGAACAGTTTAACACAATCCATTCAGATTCACTCAAATTCTGATGAAATTTGCGCAAGACAAATAAATTCAAACGAAATGCATTGATATTCCGATAAAATTTACAAAAACAAGCGATATTTCGCTCGTTAAAATATTATAATATTTAAATAAAACAAAAAAAATAACCGGACTCCACCTCCGCTGCCACACCATCGTTCTCTACCTCCTCCTCAGCGGCCTCGGATGGCACTTCATCGTCAGCAGCAACAGGAGGGTCGGCGTTGAAGTAGTCGATCCTCTCTTGTTGCTCACGGAGGAGGCGACGATTGACTTGCACCTCGAGCTCCATTTGAATGGAGTGGAGGATCGACTTTTGTTCTACCGTGGCGGGATTCACCAAGACGACCTTCTCGATGGGGCGCCTGTCCTGTAACTCCTGACAGAGTTGGCGGCGACACACCGGAGTAAGTTCTCCCTCCTTCCCCTCCTGCTCCTCCTCATGCTTCGCCTCCATGCATCGGGCCTCCTCCTCCTCGCCAGGATCTCCGCTCGCCTTGCTAGAGTGAGCATTTTGTAATTAAGTGGTGATTTTAGAGCGAACCACAATGATCAGAGTGGCACATATGAGATTGAGCGCAAATGAGAGTTTGAGCCGGGCGCGCTGCTTTATATTCCGCGGTCAGGAGGACAAACGGCAGATGGCTTCAATGCCACTAGGTAGGCTTTTGGGCCGATATGTCCGTATTGAAGCGTTACCGTCGCTTCGAATCCGTTCCTCGTGTCTTCAACATTGAACACATACCGACAACGTTGCGGTGATGGCATCATTGTCGCTTTAGAACCGTCATGTTGCATCTCTCCACCATTAACGCGCACACGAAGAACGAAGCTCTAACCGAAGACCTCCATTCGCATTTCTCCGGCATTGAACGATAACGCCCAGCCGCCCACCGCTTCGCGCGCGGGGATGGATTTTTGGCTCGAAGGGCTTTTGGTTGAGGTTAGATTGTTGGAAGCAGGTGTTTATGTTATCCGAACTTCCGCAAACCCCCCTTGAATTGAATTAGATATGCGAAAAACGGACAGGTAAACCAACCCATGAACGAATATAGAACCACGTTAAATGGTAAAATTGATTCGGACAGCTTGATCCATACGAATGCAGAAGATTTGAGGATATGCGTTGTAAGTGTTCTAAATACCCCAAATCTATGGAGATACCCAAACAGAGCTTTGATGCTTTAGAGGAAAAAACAAAAATCAACTGAAAACCGGTGTGTTTACGACTAGGATTTTTCCTACCTAATCTATATGCAGCGAACGCCAGCGCTGCCGTCGCCTGACGCGAACCTTTTTTTAGCCACCGGATCATGTACTTACTCAACAGAATCTTTTAGCTTTTTCCAACTTTAAAAAGTTTTATCTCTTAAATAAAAAATCTGTTCAAAATTCCGTTCGTACCATTAAATCCATCGCGACGAGATCTTCGAAACTAGACCCCATATTGGCATGTTTCCACAACTTTTTTTTGACCAAAAATTGCCATGTCTTCACATTGAAATTGCCATGGTGTTTACACTAAATTTTCCATGATTTGTTTCATCTGTTTTTTCGCTAGATTTAAAGCTACCATTGTTTTTCAGATACTATTTACTCATCGGCGAGCACCCCAGAGAGCTTTGTAGAGTAGATATCCGCCGGTCGGGAGGGGGTGCGGGGGGTTATGATGGACGGCATGACGGGTTTCCATTGTTTTTTCAACTGTTTTTTACTCATCAGCTAGGACCTCGGAGAGTTGCGTCAACGACCAGTGTACATCGGGCAGATATCCGGCCATCAAGAAGGGGGTGGGGTGATGGTGCGCGGTATGACGGGTTTTTGGGATACATGTGCGTCGGGAAGATTCTCCGGTGCACCTCAATTGCGACGACGAGGGATGGGGATGTGGTTCGGGCGAGCGGTTTGTCGGTATTGCAATGGTGGCGAATCTACTATACGAGAACGACAATTTTTAGTAATACAACGAGGATCCTAGAGAGCTGTGACGACGACTCATGAACCCCGAGAAGATATCCGGTGTTGGGGAGAGGGGGGGTGATGCGCGGTAACTCTTATTTATAGGACATGGCAATTCTTATTTTGTTGGACATGGCAATTTTTAGTAGAAGCTGGCAAAATCGTCATGGTTCCAATGGTACAATAGGTAAATAAGTTTTTGGACATGGCAATTTTAGTTTTTTAGCATGGTATTTTTTAGTTACGTAGCTTGGAAAATTTAATTTTTGGACATGACATTTTTTAGTTACGTAGCATGGCAATTCTTAGTTATGTAGCATGGCAAATGTAGTTTTTGGATATGACATTTGTAGTACATATAGCATGGCAAATGATTTTTTTAAACATGGCAATTCAACCTTATGTAGCATGGCAAATGTAATTTTTTGGACATGACAATTGTTAGTCATGAAGCATAGTGTTTTTCCTTTTTTTGCCACATGGCAATTGCCAAAATAAACATATCAAGGCGTAGACCATGAATGACATTTGATAGTTTTTTTTAATCATGGCAATTATTGGTCATGGAGCATGACATTTTCTTTTTTTATCACATGGCAATTGCCATGCTAAGCATGACAAATGTTTTTTGTTAGACATGACAATTTTAGTTTATGTAGCATGGCAAATCTACTTTATGCATCATGGAAAATGTTTTTTAGATATGGCAATTCTACTTTATGCGTCATGGCAATAGGTTTTATTAGACATGGCAAATCTACTTTATGCAGCATGGCAAAGGTTTTTTAGGCATGGCAATTCTACTTTATGCGTCATGGCAATTGGTTTTATTAGACATGGCAATTCTAGTTTATGTAACATGGCAAATGTGTTTTTTTACATGGCAAATGATTTTTCTAGACATGGCAATTCTAGTTTATATAGCACGACAAATGTATTTGTTTGAACATGACAAGTATTGACCATGGAGCATCATGGCAAAAAAACATTTTGTATGTTTGCCATGGCAAACTAAGATTCCATTTGCCATTGCAAAACCACGCTTTCGGTTACCATGACAAATATACTTTATAAAACCATTACAAGTCTAGTTTGTGGATCATGAAAAAAAATATGCTTGCCATGGCAAAAGCAAGCTTCCGGTTGTCATGGCTAATGTACTTTATGAAACCATGACAAAAGCAAGCTTCCGGTTGCCATGACAAGTTGTTTGTTATGAAAGCATGACAAGTCTAATTTATGGATCATGGGAAAAAATTGTACGTTTTGCCATGGCAAAACTAAGATTCCTTTTGCCATGGCAAAAAGCAAATTTCCGTTTTCCATAGAAAGTGTATTTTATTGAACATGACAAATATGATCCATATATATTTAGATGTTTAGGTATCGCCAATTTATAAACATGACATTTTCCCTTTATAGACCATGACAAATCTAAAAAAATATCCAATATGGCAAAAATAATCGTATATATTTTCATGGCAGTTTTAAAATTTTTAAGTCATAGCAAATGTACTATATTCACCACGTCAAATGTATTATATGGAGCATGGCAAAAACAAATTGCCGATTATGGAAAATTTCACAACAAAATATAACGTTGGTTAATACTCCCTCCGATCCATAAAAAGTGTCGCACATTTTATACAAAGTTAGTACAAACTTTATACTAAGTGGGCGACACTTTTATGGATCGGAGGGAGTACAATTTTTGCATGACAAATCTACCATCAAATAAAAAAAAGAATTTCATTGTAATCGACATGTATCTAAAACTATTATTATTAAGAAGTTTATTGTACATATTTTCGCTATATCAGTAAAAACGTCAAAAAAAGAGACATCTAGGATTCAAACTCATGTCCCTCACTATGAAGCAAATGACCACAACCACTAGACTAACATCACATGTTATGATTAAAAGGTGTTCGCGCGTTTGTTAAACAACGCGAAGGATGCTCTAAATTCGCGTCCTTTTTCTTAACTAGACAGATGAAAATATAGGAAGCATCCCTTGTTTCTTTTGAGGGGTTGCTTGCCCGTGCATCCAAAACCGCGAGCTTGTAAATTTGACCGGCCTATGCAAACGTGCTTGACCGGACTCGAGAAAAGCGGCAGGCGGCGCCATCCGCCATGGCCGCTCACGTGCGAGCCAGGGAGCGCGGGCGGGGAGGAAGCAACCGGGAAGCTTCATGGGCTCTGTCGCCAGCCACCGACCACCTCGGCATCCTCCGGCCACAAGATCCAATCTGCCATCTGGGCTCGAGCCCATATTCCCTCTTGGACCACACTGCCCGGCCAACCTGGCCCAGGCGACCTGCCTCCATGTCAGTCAACCGTGTGCCGCTGCATCCGGGCCCCAGCCGGGGGTTTGCCAAGTGGACACCGTTAACAAATTCCTCCTCCGTACTGGAAGCCAGATTACTGTATTTTCTGTGAGAAAAACAGCCGTAGCCGTGCATACGGCCCCGTCCTTTCGGCCTCTGTACCGTACACCGTACAGTATAGTACGTGCTGCCTGGATCTATAGTAGTGTATGCGTCCACTAAGCACCTGCGTTCCGTTTGATTAAGCACGATTACAGGCGTTTTTCTCAGTGGTCCAAGCAATGGTTTTAGTATCTTTTCAGACAGCACATTTGGATCCTACCAAATGCAGAATAATTATCTTCCAACTCGACGGGATTAGTATCATATAGTAGCGGCCACAGCAAACAGATTGGATCGATGCTCTATCTGAAATATATTTGCGTCGTTTCTCGGGCGTAAACTGGTTTTATCTCACTGTCCTGCAGGATACCCTGAAGGAACTGACTAAACATATGCAGTACATAGAACTGACAGATCAATGGGTTCATGTGCAAGTGTTTCTGCTTACCATATTTAGGATGACAGTTTATGTTACCGAGCGAGATCCGGATTCAGATGGTGTACTGCTAAATTCAGTGCCAAGTTAGACGAAAACCTTGAGGGCCAAAACATGTCCAAATGCTAAAGGAAATTCAATCTAAGCCCTTCCCAAAAGATTTCTTTCATAACTTGATCTAAGGACAACTCCAACAGACGGCACATTTCGTTCGCCCACATTCTTTTAGATTCATCTGCAGGAAATACGCGGCCGAAGCGCGGATGTAAGCGGACGGTTGTAAGTTTTGATCCATTTCTGGCTTAATATTAGGTAGGGTTTGCGTTCACGCGAGCACGACACGGAAAATCACGACATCCTCTCTTGTCCGTTAGTCAATGGCACACATGAGTTTCCTTCTTCTCAACCTCATCCAAAAGTGGCTCAACCTCGTGTCCTCTCGCCTCGTCGTCGTCACCTAGATTCCGCACTCTCCGGCGCCCCTCTCGACGCCCCTCTACTGCATCCGCGCTCGCATCCACCTCCGCTCACCTCAGTCACCGACGGAGGACATTGGCCCTCTTGTAGACCGAGGCCTTCACCACTGACACCTCCACGATCATCATTGGAGGAAGCGGGATTCGTCAACCAGAAAGAAGGGTGCTTCACTGGTCGAGGCTCTCCACGACCGCTTGCAAGGTGATCGCCGTTTACCAGGCTGAGCCTTGTCCGCGGCCGCCGGTGTCCAGTGAGGTACGCACTTGACTCACATCACTTGGGAGGATCATGGAGGATAGCTTGGATCATTTTTTTTCACAATAACATCATATGCGGTATGGTCGACGAGTACGTACGCACGAGTGAGTTCTCACGCCTTGAGTCATTGTACACGTTCTATAAAGTCGTGGTTAGAGTTCTAGGCTTTGAGTACTTGAGAGAATCAAAGGATACAACCCTATTTCTAGGGATGCTTGAAAGCATAAATATATGCACTGGGCTGGAAGAATTGTCCATTTTATTGGCAAACACAATATAAGGGACATGTTGAGGATTGCATTGTCATATTTGAAGTTGTAGTCTTACATAATCTCTGGGTTTGGCACCCTTTTTTGGCATGACAAGTTCTCACAATGACACCAACGTACTTCAACACTCTCAGTTGTTCTCGAGTCTTACGAAAGGCAATTGCCCAGAGCAAAACTATAAGACACCAGTACAACAGGGGATACTACCTTGCTGATGATATCTATCCTCCGTGGTCTACATTAGGGAAGCAATCTTTGAGTCTAAAGGAGAAAAGCGGGCTAGGTTTGCCAAAGAACAAGAGAGTGTTGGGAAGGATGTGGAGCGTTCTTCTGGTGTACTTCAATCTCACTGGCTATTGTTCGACATCCTGCTAGGACATGGAGCATCAAGACTATGTGTGTGTGGGGGGGGGGGTGATGACTGCTTGTGTGATCATGCATAACATGATCGTAAAGGACTAAAGGGTGAGCATGGTGACAACATCTATGATCAAAACTGGGATTACCAGGGTGATTTGATTGAGCTTGGTGGTGACCGACAACATTTGCAGAGTTCATCCAATTCCATCAAGAAATGTGTGATCAGATAACAAACTTTTAACTTCAAAATAATTTGGTTGAGCACAAGTGAACTCACATAGAAAACCAGTAGTTGTATTTATCCTTTTTTCAATCTATTTGGTACAAATTTGAATTTATTTGATTGTAATAAACTATGTAATTTTATTGTAAACTATGTGAATTTAGTTGTTTAATATTGAATTTTATTGTTATGTTTAACATGTTCAAAATGCAAAATTCAACAAAAACAGACTCGTCGAACAAAAAAAATCACCACTATTGAGTCTTGCAACCTAAGATACATAGATAGTGGTCGAACTCCTACACCATCCAAACAAACAAAAAACGAATAAAACACATGTTCGTTTGAATCGGACGGTTCAAGTTAACCTAAGGTTGAGAGGCAGTGCCCCATGAGATGTAGTACATAGCTCCACCTCTAGCTAAACTGCCAATCAAACATGGAAGCTGCATTCCAACTCTACCATATAGTTATAGTGAACCCATGAAAACCTGCAAAAATAGGGTAAGAAACATGTTAATTGGTTAGAAAGGCAAATTTTCTAAACAAAAAAAACCGAGAGCAATTCCTCCTCCAAGCTACTCAAAGCATCTCCAACAGCTTTGGTAAAAAACTTTTCAAAAAAATGGTTTTACTTGGTCTTCATATAATTTGAGAAGTTTTTGATCAGGTATTTTCTCAATTTTCGTAAATACTTTTCCCTAAAATCTGTTTTTCTTTATTTTCCATTAAACAAGCATACAAATGGCACATCCATATCTATATTATTATCAAAATATTTCAAACAATGTTGTATCAAACACACATACATGATAGAGTGCGGATTATGTGTCTACACAAGCGGCTACATATTATATCCTTATTGTTCATTGATGCATCGAGATCCACACAAAATGCACTACAATTTGCTTTGAATGTGCGTAGTTAAAATAAAAAAATGTCCAATGTTGGATCCATGATCCCCCCAGATTGGGGTATTTGGTTCAGTTTTGAGCGGCCATGTAGAACAAGAAAGATTTGTCACTATTTTTTCTTCTCTCTTTCCGTTGTTGGGGCGGATGGATGAAGCTTCCCCTAACGAAGATAGTTTTACCTTTATGGTATCCCTCTGTTGTACATGTGTAGCATGTTGTTGCTTTTTTTTATTTCTGAATATGCATAAGTCCTTAGGACAACCACCTCCAGTCAGGGCCGGGCCGGCAAAAATCGGGGCCCTGTGCGAAACTAAAAAATGGGGCCCTATCTCATTCAAAAAATTGAACTAGTGAGCCATTATAATGTATATGACACAATGTTTTACGTAACAATTGAATATAAAAAAGTCATACCTATGCAAATTTCGGTTGCCTAATGTTTTTTTTTGAAACGAGGCAAAAGCTTTGCCTTTCATTGATATAGAAGAAAAGAGTTGGCCCGTTTATGAGGAAAACTGGCCGAAAAACCGTTACAACCCAACACCACACGCTAGCCCCGAGGTTGCGCTCCACACGGGCCGACGACCAACCAGGTCGACACCACACCTCAACGCAACAGGCGGAGGCGAAAGACCGGAGCGACCGCTCCAACTACCACGCCGGCCCCCAGGGCCGCGCCCCGCCTGGCCGAAGACGAGCACGCCTCCGCCAAAACCACCCAAGCACACTACAGGGCCCACAGAAGCCCCCGCCCACGCCAGAAGCACCTGTCCTGAGCAAAGCATCACCACCGTGTCTTGAACAACGCCGATCCCTCCGAAGACAGAAGCAGCTCCAACAGAAACTTCCTTGCCAACGCACCATCCACCCAGGAAGCAGGGGGTAGAAGGCGGGACTTGGTCGATCCCAAGAAGAGCTTCGTCTTGGACTCATCGATGATGTCGTACATTGCGCCAGGAGCTTCGCCCAGAACCCCAACGGCATCATGAACCATCCCACGAGCCACGAGTCTCTCTGAGCGAATCAATCTCCAAAATGATGCCCTCAAGAAGGGATTCGACGCCAAGAAAAGCTAGAACGCCTCCATCATCCGATCTTATAAACCAAATCTAGGGTTTCCCCTGGAGCATGTCGGAAAGGGAGGAAGAAACTGCTACATCGAAGCCTTCAAGAAGGAAAATGACGCCCGAAAACGCCATCATCGACAACTCCGGCCATCGCCGGCAGCTTCTCCTCCCATCACCGAGATCCAACCAGTCCCCCGTCGAACCTCCGCCATGCGCAGCTACCTGGATCAGGCCAAAGGAACGCCGATCCAGATCTGTCCACCGAGCCACGCCAGGCCCCAGGCCCCAGGCCGCACTGCGCGCACCCGCCACCGGCCGCACACGCACCCAGCTCCCTCCGAGCCGAAAACGAGACACACAGGCCAGGCCCTGCCGCGCAGAACCGGCGAGAAAGCCGCCGCCGCCACCAGCCCGGCCACCCGGACCACGAACGCAGCCCGGCGCCGGACGCCCACCAGCACGCCGCGCCCGCTCCCCGCGCACGCCGCGCCTCCTGCGCCAACTCTCCGCGCTCGCCCGCTCCGAGGCCGAGCCAGCGCCGCCCAGGAGCGCCCAAGCAGAGAGGGGGCGCCACCCCGTGGGCCACCGCGACCGCCGCTCACCCCCGACGCCTCGCCACCAGCCGCCCCAGCAGAGAGGGGGACGCCATCCCGTGGCCGAGGGCCGCCGCGACCACACCATCATCTCGCCACCAGCCGCCGAGAGAAGAGCGCGGGGGGAGGGGGGCGGACGGGATGAAACGCCCCGTCGCCACCCTCCCAGGGCGCGCGCGGCTTCGCCGGCGCCCCTCCGATGGCGGCGCAACGGGGGAGGAGGGACGGAGGGACCCCGGCGGCGTGATCTAGGGTTTCCCCCGTGCCGCCAGGGAAGGGCGACGCGGGGGGGGGGAGGGATTTGTTTACGTACTGTGCCTAATGTTTATTTGAACAACATTCTTTTAGTATTATTTAAAATGAAATCTTCAGTGACATCCTTGTAACCAAATCTTCTCCAACACCGGCTATTATGGCTAATCATTGAGTTTTTATTGTGTCATAGTAGTACGCATAATATTGTGATCTTTAAGAGGAGGCAAGAACTGATCTCTAACTACCCCTGCCAAAATTTAATTAAGAATTAGGAGTAGGGAGAAAATGGAGAATTTCTTTCCCTGATCGTTTCTGAAGTGTGTACAATACATTAGAAGCTGAAAGTGTTCATGTACTAATTCAATTGAAGCCAACCTAGTGAATAGCGATCCGAGCATCTGGTTTATTGAACCCAACCTTGTGATTTAGTGTGTAGCGATCTGTACATCTGGTTTAATTGAATCTAAAGATCAGAAAGGAGGACATGTTACCTGCTCGAAGCTGGGAGGCTGGAAGCCCTCGACGATCGTGTAGTCATGTACCTGTTCGGTAGAATCCAATCCTAGGTGAGACCACGACAGGAATTGTGGCTGACTCGCAGTGTGCGTCCCCGCCCGTGTGCAGGCGGCGGACGCCCAGGCCATGCGCCAGCCAGGGAAGCAACCGGTAGCCTACCCCTGTCGAATGCCGAGTAGTAGTCCCGTTCCGGCGGTCGGCGCAGCCGCGCAGGAACCAGGAAGCAGGCGAGGCGCAGGGGTCCGGCGATTCCGATTCTATCGATAGCGCGAGGCGTCTGGTGGTTCGTTTCCTCTACGTGCGGCCTCTCGCTAGGGATCGATCGGTAGGACAGGCACAGCAAGCCACGCAGTGGGCAGCGAGCGGCCCACTAGTAGGAGATGAAACGTGGAAGCCCAACACGAGGTATACTTCATATACACTATATAAAAAAATTGGGCCCTTATAATTTCTAGGCCCTGTGCGGGCCGCACACTTGGCACACCTATAGGCCCGGGTCTGCGCTCCAGTGTATGACTATACACATCTCAAAGCAACATGACTCTCAATGGATGGTGTGGATATAACATGTACCCGCTTGTGTAGGTACATATGAATTTCCGATACATCATAATAATTTCATATTCACAATTTATGAAATTTGGTTTGATATCCAAATTTGAACATAACAAATGGTTCAAATAATTGGAAGTAGAACATAGTACAAAGAAGTTTATTGATCATCACGAAGTTGTTCATGAGCGCAACGGCTTTGATCCGTTGATGCATTTCAGAAATGCATGCGGTACTCGGTCATCCCTCTATTGATTCTCTCCAGAATAGTTATCCATTAGCTTGTCATGAGCGTCCTACCTATTTCAACGGAGTATAGGATGCCCATGCGTTGAACCTCCCCACTTCGGTAATGCAAGAGATCACGCCCAATATGAGCACACACCATCTGAACAGAAAGTTTTTGAGACGTAAAAACTCCAGCTGAAGAAGTTTGTTGAATACCTTAGGATGAAATTGAGCAGAGGCGCATCCGGACGGAGGGGGCTAGTGTGGGGAGGCAGTTGGAGGGCGGGTGCCGCCATCCACTGCGACCGAAGATGGGGCGGTGCGACTGGGCAGAGATGAGGTGGCACGGCCATTGCGGCCGACGCCGGTGAAGGGGAGACGTGTGGAAGAGATAGATCGATGCGGGGCAACGATGACATGGCATCAAGATGAGGCGCGCGTCCTAAAAGTTCAACGAGATTGCCTCTCACCAAATTTTATGGGGATGACTTCTTCCTGATGGAAGGGGAGTTTGTAAGAATTTATGGAAACCATAATAAATTTACATATTTATGAAAATTGATGGAATGGTTTTTTGGCCTAAAATTTTCTAAATAATGATTATTTTATTAATACGAGAGTTGTTGGAGATGCTCTCACAAAGAAAAGCATTGTACTTACAAAATTCCTGCTACGCTACGGCTTTAATGAAACGAAATTAGGGTGATAGAGATACCATATCCATCACCCCTTTGTTCTTGACTCTGTAAGTGTTGCCATCAAAGAGGTTAGAACATAGCAAAAATAACTCAAAGAAAATGCAACCAGATAGATAAGCGGGCGGGGAAGAACGTGATACTTATACATACCAACGGTGTTTTGTGAATGTTGATTGCAGTCGTAATCGTGGTCCGCTTAATTTTAGATGGTACATCAGTATACATTTATGATAAAAAAATATCTATTAAATCATAGTCCGAACATACCGAAGCCACCAAATTATCTATAGGGCTTACACGGATTACTCCCCTCCTACCCACCTCACTACCCGTTCTAGAAAGGCTTCGAGACCGGCTTTGATCAAGCCCGCTTCTCGCCAGATAAGGCTCTCCGTGGCGATGCAGCGTAGTACCAGTCGCAAGTTCGGGCGCGCACCTTCGAACACAATACTGCTTATGTGCTTCCACAATTCCCACATATTCAGCAGGATGATTGCTCGAACCGACTTCCTATGCGGCCGCGGGGATGTGGCCCTGATGCACCATTCTCGTAGGGTGTCATCCAGTGTAGGCACATCGGCGTCCTGCCCAAGGTCCAAAAAAGTTTTGTCCACACATCCCTCGCAAAGACGCATGTTAGTAAGAGGTGATCAATTGTATCCTCTTGTTGGTCGCAAAACGGGCAAGTGTCCTGGTGTGGGAGCCCTCTCTGTGCCAACCTATCCGAGGTCCAGCAGCGACCTTTTAAAGCGAGCCATGCAAAGAAACGCCACCTGAGTGGTGCCCGTGATTTCCACGTAAAGTCTGTCGTGGGCGATATTTCCATGGTCGAGAATTTGGCGTTGTACACGAACTTTGCCGAGAAACTCCCACCTTCTTCCCAAGCCCACCTGATCTGATCGGGATGTAGGGGGTCGAGTGTCACCGCGCCAATTCGTGGCCAAAGTCTGAGGAATTGAGTCAGCTCCTCTGCGCTCAACACCGGGCCCACATCTCGGGCCCATGTTCCATCCATCAGGGCCTCCGCAACCGTTCGAGATCTCTTGATCCTATTACTGACCTTCTCGGATATCTGCGGGGCGAGCTCGTCAATCCTGAACCCATTGAGCCACCTATCCTCCCAAAACAGGGTCGAACGGCCATCCCCTATCATAGCCTGTGTTGTCGCCCGGAAAATGCTACACGCATCTACAAGCACTGTCAAGTTGAATTCCGCCCAAGGCGGGGTGGAATCAGTGCGCTGCAGCCATAACCACCTCGCCTGCAAAGCTGTGTTCATCCATCTTAGGTTCAAAAGTCCCAGCCCGACTTCCCACTTCGGCGAGCAGACCGCATCCCAAGCCACCCTGTAGCTCCCATTGCTCGCCTCGGCACGCCCGCACCAAAGGAAGCCTCGGCATATTTTGGTCAAAGCGGCTATCGTCTTTGCAGGGAGGTGTATATAAAGCATCGAGTGAATTGGTACCGCACAGAGCACGAACTGGATGAGGATTAATTTACTGCTCCGTGGCAGGGTTGCCGCCTTCCACTGGGGTAAATAGGCAGCAAGTTGATCCACTAATCCCTAGAACTGGGCCACCGTTTTTTCCGAATTGTAAGTGGTAGCCCCAGGTATTTGCAGGGAAAATCCGCACCTGGGCATCCCAGCACGTCGCCCACAGCTCGCATCTCATCAGGGGAGCATCTGATCAATAGTGTCGCGCTCTTGGACATGCTGATCTGAAGGCCCGACGCATGTCCAAAGGTCTGTAGGATTTCTGCCCCGATCGCGAGCTCCACCGTCTTAGGCTTTAGAAATATCATAAGGTCATCCGCAAAGAAAGACAGTCGGTGCCGGATCCCCGTCCTTGCGAGCGGAGCAAGGATGTTGTCACTCATGGCCTTATCGAACAAACGCTGCAATGGTTGCATGCATAGGAAGAAGAGCATCGGGGAGAGTGGATCCCCTTGTCTGAGCCCCCGACAATTGTAGATCCGCGCCCCAGGCACTCCATTCACTGCGATCTGCGTAGAGGCCGTCGCCAACAGTCCACGCATCCATGCGATCCACCTTGCACCGAAGCCCATTTGATGCATGACCTCTACCAAGAAAGGTCATTGCACCGAGTCAAAAGCTTTCATTTGATGCATGACCTCAACCAAGAAAGGCCATTGCACCGAGTCAAAAGCTTTGGAGATATTCAGCTTGAGTAAGACCGTGGGATCCCGTAGCGCATAGAGCCATCTAGCGATGCATTGTACCATCATGAAATTGTCATGAAGTGAACGACACCATCATGAAATTGTCATGAAGTGAACGGTCATGCACAAATGCACTCTGGTGCATGCCCACCAGACGTGGCAGGTCTATAGCCAGGCGAGACGCAAGGGTCTTCGCAAAAATCTTGATGGCGCCATGCACCAGGCTCACAGGTCTGAAATCCTTGATCTCCACGGCCCCAAAAATCTTGATGGCGCCATGCACGAGCCTCACAGGTCTGAAATCCTTGATCTCCACGGCCCCGACTTTCTTCGGTAGAAGCGAGACCACCGCCTTGTTGATCGCCGGCAGCCCACGCATGTCTCCATGAAAGAACAGATCGAACGTCCTCATCATATCATCGCCAATGATGTGCGAGCAACTCAGCATAAAAGCGCTCTGTGAAACCATCGGGGCCTGGGGCTTTGTCCATGGGCATACTCTTTATCACTTGCTCCACCTCTTCCTTTGTGAAAGGTGCCTAGGTAGGTCCAAACCACCCAAATTTAGGGTGTAACTACGCGAGAAGGTATCCTCTGCAACCAAATGATTTGTGCACCTGATGCACCAACGACCCGTGGTCTGTTGGATGAAAAAAGGAAGGACAGGATCCATCAATAGGCTCAGCTTCTGCTATATTTACAGAACGGTCCTTGTACTATCGTAGTATCCACAATCTCTCACATCGAACAACCTTCTTTTATTTTTGTACTTTGGTGTGTATATGTAAGCAACAAGATGTCAAACGTCTGCATGAAGTTTCGGCAAGAAAATAATGTATGCATACTGTTGTACTTGTAATGTTAAAAATACAAGTGTGTTGCTACTTCAATAAAGCCATCCCTTTCCTTCAAAACTAAAGCGTGATTTTTGTTACGAGCATTTATTGATACAAAAAGGTGAGCAATATGCTATTGCTAGAACATTTCTTGTCATGTACTCCGTCCGATCCATAATAAGTGTCGATCATCTAGTACAAAATTTGTACTAGCTTAGTACAAAATAAACGACACTTATTATGAATCGGAAGGAGTACTATTTTTTTATAGCATCTTATGCAAAACTGTTTAAACAAATTACACGTACTAAGGGAGGAGGAGAGCTAAGCTAGAGTAGTACTTTTCACACAAAAAAGCTAGACTACTACGTAAATCTCTTTCCTCTAGCGAAACAAAAAATATGGTATCTCGTTCGCTCGTTGAATGTAATACTCTCTGTGGTGTAGCGACGTCGTCAATGGCGCTACCATAATGCCATCGTGACATGCTGGGTCCTACACCCCGATAGGGTAGCGCCGTCATAGGTGGCGCTATCCTCGATAAGGTAGCGCCGTCGCTGATGGCTCTACCCTCTTGAATACTTAATTTTAGTTGTTTTGCGTTGCTTGTATCTTTTTAATCATAGCATCGTTTGTGATGTTTTTTATATGTAATTTGACTAGAATTGCATGTAGATTATGATTTTGTTGTTGTTTTATGTTGTTAACCAATGTAAAATATGATTTAAGGTAGAACATTAGTAAAATTAGCTGTGAGGTACTTAGTGATATGTCATGTTTAGAATTTTACCTCTATTCAATTGACTAGTATAGATAGTTTGCTTGTGTGAAATACCATGTTAACAACCTTTGCTCAGTTTTAGAACCGATTGAAGCTAGATAGGTAAGACAAGGGGACCCCATAGGATCGCACACACGATTAGGCACGCTTAATCTTAGAACCAATACCCGAAACTCGAATCTTAGGTGACTCGAATAAAACAAAGCGCCAAGACGAGATAGCCTGATCTTCCATCCTTCGTCGAATAATCAACATTGTAATAAATGATCAGAATAGTGATTTTCGCCCTACGCTCCGGAGTGGAGCCAAAGACTTCCGCATAATAGTCGTCAACTGCCTTGGCAATGTCCTCATGTCCAGTGATGACCTGGCCATCCTGTTGAAGGAGCAAATAACCAAACACGACCCTATATCTCTAGGGACCTCGTATGGTTGGAACAGTAACAATAGTGTAGCGCGCTAACCGTAACAGAGCACGCTAGGCCTAGACATCACCGGTGAAGACCATGAGTCCATGACGCAAACCACACGAAGCATGCAGGAAGAAGGAGCAGGACGAAGCCATATTTATTCATTGCACACAGCATTTGTTTACAGAGCATCAGGCAGAGCCTGAACTGATGCAGGAGAACCATCTTCCCTCTTTCACTTCTTCTTCAGCCTCCATTATTCGAGTCGTCGTCGTCGTAGACGATGTCTTCCGCTGCCGGTGAGCAGCTTCTAGTTCTCGTGATCCCAGACCTCGGACGCACTCCTGTACGGCCCATGGGTCTTGTTCACGAACAGCTCCTCTCCGGTCAGCACACGCTTCTGCAACAAAACGAGACCCAGATTGAGGTGGGCGTATCGCATTTGCATTATGAAAGACAGTGTAAAGAGCATGGCACCCCTCACCTCATCTTTGATGCTGCACAGGACCTGGAAGTCCTCGTCAGGGATCTCCCATCCGAACACCTGGATGTTCTCCTTGATCCTCTCGTCTTTGCTCGATTTGGGGATCACGCTCGTCCCCCTCTGCAGAGACCACTTGATGAGCACCTGCCCCGGGGTCTTGTTCAACTTGTTGGCCACCTGCATGCAGTTCAGTGCTTGAATTGAGCTACTACTACACAGTAGACGTAATTTGAATAGCTTGAATTTTCAACGGTAAAAAATCATATGTTCTGCTATCTAATCATACTCACCTTCTCAACAACCGGGTCATGAGCAAGGTTCTTCTCTGAAGAACCCAATGGGGAGTAAGCCTGCACAAGGAAAACAAGAATTACCATTAGGCATTTTACTCAAGCTGCCAAGATATCACACCAGCAAGCAAGGTCGTGCTATCATCATGTCTCATTTTGTAAAAAGAGATGTTTATCTTACGGTGGCATGGATGCCGTGCTTCTTGCAGGCCTCGAGAATCTTGTCGTTCTTCCAACCAGGGTGCATTTCCATCTGTCAGATTAACAAATACAAGGTCAAGAAAGTTTATTTCAGTTAATGTCGGACTGCTGATCAAATTTGAGGGCTTTCAACCTGGCATACGGCCGGCGCAATCTTTGCGGATTGTAGCAGCCGGTTGAGTTTTGTCACGGTGTAGTTGCAGACTCCGATGTCCTTGACCAGCCCATCCTTGACAAGCTTCTCCATTTCCTTCCACACCCCCTCCATGTCGAATTCCAGCACCTCCCCTGCTTCTGGTGGCTTGTGTGCCCCATCTTTCAGCCGGAACGGCCAGTGGATCTGTGTTCATTATAATTTTTACTATTTATATATTCCAAAAACATTTCAGTCCGTTGTACAAAAGTTGCAGACAAGAGAAGGCACTGGTTTTCTGTTTCTTACAAGGTAAAGGTCGAGGTAGTCCAACTGTAGATCCTTGAGCGTCTTCTCTAGTGCCGGCCGCACCCTGTCAGGAACCAGGTTCGTGCACCTAAAAATAGCCAAAACATTGATCAAACTTAACATGCTCAAAAGTCAAAACACCTCATAATTTACTGGACAATCTATGACTGCACGCATAAGTACCATAATTTTGACGTCACAAACAAATCTTTCCTGTTGATCCCAGCTTCCATTGCGGCATTAAGCCCTTTGCCGACCTGTAATCAGCCGATGATGGATGTTTAACCGCACATCGCGCCTACTAGGCTAGGTTAGAACAGAAACATAGTATTGCTTTGATGTACATACCTCCTTCTCAATTCCGTATTCAGCAGCTGTGTCCACATGCCTGTACCCGGCCTGCAACCATCATATACATTCAGCTCATCACATAATCCTACTGTCATTTCCGAGTGAGCTAGAGTCCTGGACTATAACCTCACCAAGACTAATAACAACTGTATCTGCAAACGCAGTTAGCAAAGATAATATAGTACCTCGGTGATGGCCGTCTGAACGGAGTGAGCAGTATCGGAGCCAGCTCTCCAGGTGCCCAATCCGACGGCCGGGATGGCATGCCCGCTCTTCAGAACGAAGTAGTCTTGCTTCTCCTGCCCCATCATCGCCTTGGCGCTCGCCATGATCGCTCGCACCTTCTGAATCTCAAACCTTCCCTTCACTCTTCAGACGTCTTCTCCTTCCTAGTCTGATGGTCTTCTTGGACAACTTCTTAATTTATTCATGGAGGAGATGGATACGGATTCGCACTTGAATATATAGGTAGAGAGGGTTCTAGGAAGAGATGCCACGTACCTTGGTATCCATGGACAGATGGCGGGAGGTCACCACCGAAGGGGCATGGGTGTCACAGTGCTATGTTGCATGGAGCACGGGTTGCACTGGACGAACTTGCCAGAACCCGTGTAGGTGGCAAGCAACACAGCAAAAATTGGCACTTAGCTGATGGTACCGGAATGAACTTGCTCTTCCTGGTTGATGACGAGGAAAGCTTTGCAGGCAGAAAGATTTGATTACAACAGGTCAGGTATGACCTGCCAAATTTTCTAAAGTATAATCACCCACTGTTATTTCAAACTTAATTAATCTGAGTAGTACTTTACAACATATGATTAAGCCACAACTTACAGCCCTCGATTGCTGCTGCGAATTAATCCAATAGATACTGCTCGGTTCTCCTTACATATATGTACAAAGTACAGATTACAACAAGTATATTTACAACAACATTAAAGCCTGTAGTTCTAAACAAGTTGGGGTAGGCTACAACAAGTATATTTACTCTAGAAAAATGACTAGATGAGAACCGTAGTAATTTATGTTTTTCTCTAATAAAAATAGTCCGTTCCTGGGCAATCCAAGAGCGAGAGGCTCGGCGCTGTAGCAAGAGGACACCTCTCACTGTCTTGAACCTATATGGTTGTGGACTTTGAAGCCGCCACAGAGCAACCAAATCACTTGGTCGGATCACTTGATTGGTCTGCGTTGTTGTTGCTGCTGCTGGTGCTGCTCATGCTTTCATCCGAGTTCTGTGCTTCTGATCTACCGCCCTCTAGCTGGGATGTTTCCGGTGGTGTGGCGACATCGTCAGAAGGAAGCGGTTCATTAATCTTTTGCAGTCCAGTGTAGCGCGCAAGATCAACCCATTGCTGCAGTGAATACAGTAGCAAGTTGGTGCTTATTCAGTAGAAAGCTAGAAGTACCAATAGAGTTAGGGACCTTTAGGCTTTAGTGTTATTGTGTTGTATAAACATATTCATTTGCTTGAAAATCGACAAGTACGCCGATTACTTCCTAAGGTAACATATAAGCACCATCAAAATATTAAGTTTGGAAAATAATGAGCTGGTGATGCTTTCCTCACAACAATATGAGATAACAAATACTCTTCTCAGGTTTCTTGGTATGAAAAGTTATGTTTGCTTACTCTTTAGTGTGTTATTTGTGTAGGGTAACAGTTTGAGACTACAGTATGCTACCAGAACCACAAACTAAGAAGATAAGAGTGCCCAACCTGTGTTCCCAAGTATGAGTTGACTGTCCTTGCTACAAAGGACAAGAGACCAGCAAGAAGTGGCTGATTATAGCGAGTTGCCAGGCTCTCTCCCAGTCGATGCTCCAATAAGCCAGCAATGATCTTCAACATAAATATAGTAAACAGAGTTAGATAAACTGTCCTAAAGCAGAATAAGCTGGCAGTGGGTCAAATTTCCATTGGGACCCATTCGAAATGCAGAAAATATAGTTTTGAGTCTAGTTTGCACACAGCAAAACTTGCCAATGTACCAAGATATATTGCATATGTTACCAGATTCTGGAGCTCTGGTTGCAAATAATCAAGAATGTTTTTATTTGCCATGCTGCGACTTAAACTCAACAAAAGTTATTTACAAGCAGTACATTTTTCAACAATGACTACCTTATGCCTGCGAATAGTATAGTTACTTATGCAACTCAAAAGACCAATAATACTCCCTCCGTTCCAAATTAGATTACTTCTATTTGCTCACATGTGTACTATACATATGGGCAATTGGAAGTCATCTAATTTGGAACGGACGGAGTAATAATTAGGGTTGATGATAGTTAGTTACAGACCTTGGGTGCCACTAAGGTAGAAAGAGGAGAGTTGAGGTTGAGGTTTTATACTTTCATAACAATTTTTAGAAAATTAAGCAAACATAACATAACCTAGGCCTTTTAACTGAAAGCAATTAAGTTTTCCAATAAGTTACCTGATACCGCAAATTTGCTGATGTTCCAAGAAAACCACTATAAACAGCTGCTGACTTCAAAATAGGAGCTCTCTTTCGCCGTGCTCCCACACTCCCTGAAGGCTTCAGCACTCCTCGAGCAGCATACAGGAGATCTGAGGAAACTCCAGCCCCGACACTAGAAATAAACCCGACGCCAGCAAGTTTCAAACCACCAACTATTACTGCGGCAACCCTCTGGTTCATATTCCAGTTCTGACCAAAGGTATTCTTTTGGAACGCGTTATCTGGCAACGATCCTAAAAGGCCTTTGACAAAACCCAAGCTCTGACCAGATTCATCATCGGTAAAAGAAAGCACTGAAATAGTTGGAGCCGGTAGCCACACTGTAAAGAAATCGACAACAGACCCTCTAATAGTATCGGTGAGGACATAGTCAATTTCTTCAAAAAATCGCCCTTTCCGTCTTTCGTACTGTGCTAGTAGAGTGGTTGTAATTGATATAGCCTCTTCAATGGCTAATCTTTGAAGGAATTTTGGGTCTGCGAGCAATCTTTCCCGGAAACCCTGCAAATTTGATTGGATTAATGAATTGTCATATAATGGAGTCCTATTTAGTTACCAATAGCTTACAATAGTTATTCTGTTTTGAAATCAAGAAGGAAATGTGTTTCAAAGTCTCAAAGAGGATTTCCAGAAACATTAATATGATAAATTAATAAGCGGTAAGTAAGTATATAGAGCGAATGTTCGCTCCAGGACATGTCAAAAGCGAACGAGTTGCCTGGCAACTCGCAGCACACGCGATGGCAAATCTGGCACGCGATTGCCATAAAAAATCAAAACGCAGCGAGTTGCCATGCGTGTGTACTGCAGTTTCCATCGCGCATTAACTACAGTTGCCATAAAATCGTTCGCGCTTGCCATGCTCCAGAGCAAACATTCACTCTGAATTGCCATCCTTAATAAGATATATGGGTGGAAAGGACCAAAGAGCAAAACATAATTAATGAAATAGTTTCTTACTTGGAATCGGTGAATTAGTTCAGTCATAACAGGGTTTTTGTCGAGGTCAAAGAAGTTTTGCAATATCTCAGGAGAAACAACTCCAAGATCTATTCCTTTCTGAAGATCCTGCAATAGTTCAGTGAAAGAATTCCATTAGCCAAACTATATAAAACCCGATACTGCAACAGAAGATTTTACTAATAGAGATCTGACCATGGCTGCTTTCATTAAATACCTGGGGTAAAGCTTCATGCCTCCTGCCAGCAGCATTCATAACTCTAGCAATTTCGGCACGGTCAAAGCAATTTCTACTGCAAATTTTAGCCGCTGAATACCATAAGAAATCAGCTACTGGGATTTCACCTTCCCTCCTTATACTCTGTCTTTCAGGATCAAGTAGTACCACAACTTGGTCTTTCTTTGGCAACTTTTTAGATACTCTGGCAGGGACACCAACTCCTCGTGACCCATATATAAGATGGCTTGCACCCGCCACAACAATTAGCATCCCCGGAGGATCTTTACCATTAAGTTCTTTCATAATTATCTGAGACATGGTATAATCATCAACTACTCTTGCCTGTGCTGATAAATATGAATTCGGACCAAAAGGAGAGTCCCGAGTTGATGTAATATTCTCTATGAATGACCGGCCAGACCTAAAACCAGAAATGAAGCCAGAGCCTGCTGGAGGAGCATATTCCTTTCTTTCTGCTTTTGAAAGGCCTCCAATCCCCTCTGATTGGACAGTTCTTTTCACCTACTCAATAAGGGAACGTTAAATTCTACTCCTATTCATAGGTCAAAAAGTATGCACAACATAACAGCATGCAAGTAATATCTTGGTTTTCAGAATTAGACTCATTCAATAGTTTATGCAGAGTTGTCTAGGTACTCAATAGTGGCCATGCCTGCTAAAGCAGTTGTGCAGCAAGCTGCAGAAGAACTGTTTCACAGGATGTGGCACAACGACTGCAATCTAAAGTATGCATATAAGATTAACATGTAGGTATCAAGGAAAAACTTTGCAGTTGTAAGAAATTAGAAGAATTTGAATCGCTGGCGCACAATGGTATTAGTAATAAAATGTCAAAAGTTCCTGCAAACTGTTGAATAGACAGTGAATAGATTATAGAAGCTATCAAATCACCTGCAGCGGGGTTCCAGAAGCAACAAGCTTAATTCCATTATCACGACAGAAATTTAGAAGAGGTTCATACTCCTTCCAGCGCCCTGATGGCCAGTGCGACGTATAAGACTTTAGGATGTTGCCATCAATCCTGCATATAGCATAAGCTTGTAAATTATTATAAAAATGAACCGAGGTCTCACTTATGAATTTATTTCCTTTCTGGATCAAGGTTTTCGAGTCGACGAGTCGTTCTGGGGTAGCGACTCTTGAATAGTCGACCTTGCAGTTGCAACTAGTCAACAGAGTGTCGACGAGTCGTTCGACTCAAAAACAGTGTTCTGGATAATATAATTTTCAGGAAGATGAAATCAATTTCACTACTTCAACCAAACTCCATCAGCATCGAAATCCTATAAATTCAATTGCAATGGAAATATTGCGCTGTTAACTATAAACAGATATGTAACTCATAAAACTTCAATTATTCTTATAATCACAACGAGGCATTAAGGAGCAAAAGATACATAATGTATTCATCTATTATTAAGTGGACACCAAGTGTACTTCATCCAATGAAATAAATTATGTGAACAAAAACAGATTAAACAGAACAGCGGTAGAACGGAGGGTTAACGACAATAGCTAGTTAATGCACTGCATTTCTCACAACAATCTGAAAGATACAGAAATGTCACTGATCAGCCCTCCACCTGAAGTTAGAGAAACCAGAGTTAGAATAAGGAGGTCTTATCAAATTTAAAAGACCCATCAGAGTTCTGAGTTCATTTCCACACGCACACACGGACATTCCCGGACACACTAATCTCCTAAGTGAACCACAACCACTGAACCATAATATGAGCTCGCAACAACAAGCGTCAATGCGTCATCTCAACAGAGCTAAAATTCTAGCGATTATCGTCATCCGACTGCAAAATGGTAAAATGGTAAGGGGGGGTAGGTAGCGCACCTTCCGCTCATGAACTGGTCGAGCTGCTGCTGGAGGTCGCAGGGGAAGGCCTCGAGCGCGAGGGCCAGGCGCCTGTCGGCGTCGGCGCAGCGGGCCTTGAGCTTGGTGACGATCTCGAGCTCGAGGACGCGGTCGTCGGGATCGGGCACGAGCTCGGCCTCGCCGAGGTAGACGACCCTGGCGGCCGCCAGCTTGTCCCACACCCGGCCCTTGGCCTCCCTCCCCACCGCCTGCGGCTCCCCGATGACGGTTGCGTCGTACACCCTCGACACGGCCGACTCGTCGCCGCCCTCGGGCTCCTTCTCCTTCGCCGGAGTCGGCGGGGTGGGAGTCGGCGGGGTGGGGGTCTGCGGGTCCGCGGGAGGCGGTGGGGACGCCTCGCCATCAGATGCGGCGGCGGCGGCGGCGGCTGAGAGCGGGCGGAGGACCGCGGAGGCGGCGGCGAGCGACGGGATGAGGAGGAGGAAGTCGCGGCGGGAGGAGGCGGAGGCGCATACGCTGCGGCGGAGAGAGGAGGAGGAGGTGAGGGGCTTGGTGCTGAGGCGGAAGCGGGGACACGGGAGGAGCGGTTTGAAGGAGGCGGCGGCGTTTCTGGCCGGCGATTGGGAGGACATTTTCCGCGGTCTGCTTCTCCGGCAGCACCGCGGCCGCGGGGGACAACGATCTCTTCTGTGCAGAGTTCCAGACTCTTCTTCGCTTGTTTCTTCCTAACCCTCTCCCTTCTGGTGATGGATAAAAACTCACTTAGAATTCGAATTTGAATTTGCGCCGTATGTGGCTTTATTCAGATTTAAAACCGGACGTTTGAACTTGTGACGGTGGGATTTAAAAAAAAATCAAAACCAGCAAAGTCCCTTTTTTGAATTCGTGGCTGTAGGATTTCAATGGTTGAACTCTCCTCAACCGCATCAGGTAGCTTGGCTTCCGGCGATCCACATCGACAAGATTCATATAATGGACATGTGCACAAGACGACGAGGGAAATACCAGGGCGGAGATAAACAGGCAACTGTTAATAAGTTCGCAATGGGTATATGCACAAAAGAAGGAGAAAAAAAAAGTGCATGTGGGCAACTGAGGTCGGCAAATGCATATGTGGATAAGTAAAAGATGGGCAGCCACACGCTCGTCAGCCAGCACAGTCAGCACACGCAAACCAAATACTCCTACCGTACTATACTTCTGTGTTGTCACAGAAGAGCCACAGCCCATACCATCCGGTCCGGGCAGACGAGAAAGATCGCGCCGTGTGCTTGCACAACAAACCAAAATGCTTTTGTTTCACAAGTTGTAATTTCCACGCAAATTCTACAGCTCGTCTCATGAGGTTGTATATATTGTACTATTACAATGGCAAAACTGGGGGGAACAAAGGAAAGGTTGTGCCGGTGTCCAAGTCGGTGGTGAAAATAAATGGAGTAGATCAAAACCCACTGCTATACTAGTGGAACTGTACACAAGGGCTGCACATGCCCGCATCAGTTGCTCCTGTTTGCGTATACTTTAGTTTCCTCTGCTACCTTTCCCCACATATTAGCAAAATGGTCCGAATACGAGACCTGCAAATCATTGTAGAGCAAAGAGGTTATTGTCTCAAGTGAATGCTCTCGCACTTTCTGCTGACACACGCTTTATAGCCAAATACCTCACTGCAACATAGTATTTCATACCTGGTTTACTACAAATCCTTTCAGCATCTCAATAAGATCACGACGCCTATCCTTGTCAAATCTATTAATCTCAAACATGTTGTTTTCCTGCATTACAATATAGATAGATAAGGTAAATGGCCGAAGGGCAAAAAATAGAATTCTTCGGAGTGCAGTATGGCTTCAAAATTCGTTAACACGCACTCTGAATATTCCCAAAGTCCTATAAAAAAAAATGGATGCCCCAACTCTACAAGAAATCAGAGTATATAGCATAAAACTACTACTTTTGCAGCTAGGGTTCCAAAAATTACTACCTGTTGTTAAAAATTCACCAAAAACTACCTCAAATTTGGTTTGTTGTTTCAAAAAGCATTGATGACCTAACGGTTAAGTTTTGACCAGGTTGGGCCCACTCGTCAACACCCATGTGGCCACTCCGTTTGCATTGATAGTTATGACATGTGGGTCCCACATTATGGTCAAACTAAATTTAATTTCCCCTTTTAAAAAATCCCAAGGAGCGTGCCGGCACACACTCACATCGCGCGTTGGGTTCCTTGGAGTGTTCCTCCTTCACCGTTTATCTATGGTTGATCCTTGCTCACCGTGCTCATGGACGCCACCATAGAATCCAACACCAACAACACACTGGGGTCGAGCTCTTGCTCACATCCCTCCGCCTGCTTGATGCCCTGGCGGGAGAGGTGGCCCGCCGTCCATGCCATCCAGTGCGTGTTGCGCAGCGCTGCAGGGAGTCCTGATCGCCCATCGGCACAGTCCTGTTGGCTATCGGCGGTGGAGCACAGGTGGCGTGGCCGAGCGCCCGAGGCATCGCGGCTCAGGTGTCCTGCTGGCGTTTGGCGTGCATCCAAAGTGTGGCGGCCGCAAAGGTGGCACATGGTCCGCAGAGAAGAAGGCAACGCAGGGTGGACGGAAGGGAGGACCAGATGGGGCTCTTGCCCGTGGCCGAACTGGCTCACGGCCAGCTTCGAGCCTGAGCAGGCCTTGTCGCACGCCTGCTCGCATGTCGTCGTCGTCATGGCCCCGCTCTATACAGCCAGCCCTCACAGCCAAGTGCCATGGCTCTCCTTGCATTGGGCCGAGCTTTGCCCTGGCCAACCACCAGCTCGCCAGACACGCCCTGGCCACCCAGCCCCCATCGTCGGGCTCCTCCGATCGCCGCCTCACCGGTCTCACCGTCGCGGCCACTCAATGACCCGCTCCGAGCAAAGGGGGCAATGGGTGGGTTGCGGGCGGGAGGAGATGGTTCGGCGGCGGTAGCCGACGAGCAAACCGACTAGAGGTGGGGATTGATCCTATTTTTGAGTTGGGAGGTGGGGGTTGTTGTGATATGCAGGCCTTTACATCAAAGTTAACAGGCAACAGATGGTCCCCAACAGTTTTTTTGCTAATGGATGGGGCCCAGCTTAAATTTTAACCATACAGTCATCAGTGTTTGTTGAAACGAAAAATCAAATTTGTGGTAGTTATCAGTAAAAAAAAGGGTGATTTTTTGGAACCCTTACCCCAAAAGTGGTAGTTTTATGCTATATACTCCCAAGAAATCAACCTCCAGCCATTTTCTGACTCAAAAAAAAAGATCTTACAGTTTGTACTGTACCATTGTTCACAACCCCTGAAAATACATGTTCAAGCTCCAAAAGAGACGTGCATGTGCAATGATCCACAATCAGTATCTTAGCAAACCCACACAAAGACCGCCCTCCAGGATCTTGTAAAGCAAAGTGATATACTGTCATAGAAAACCTAGTATGCCTATTTCATCTACCTGAACAGCCATTTTAATTTTGGGAAGCCCTTGGAATTAAGAGAGTTTACTTTCCATCAATAGCTAAACTAAGACATTATATGCGGATTAGCATGGATAGTTTCACTAGCTAAAACTTGTCCATCCTTTGTATTTCTCCTGGCTGTAGCTATGCTTTCAAGTGAAGTTTGTCAACCAGAAAAGATAACAAACTATACTCATGAAAGTGTTTATAGTTCAACTACATGTTAGCTACCAACCCACATCATTGTGACAGTAATTCTAAATTTTATTCTGTTCTTCAAAGACATAATATTGAAAGATACTGACTTCACTTGAATAAACTGTTTTTCTAGTTGGTATTCTGTACTTCACTTATAATGTTTATAAGCTTCAAACATCTGCTACGAATGCCTAATATTATTTGATTGTGTGTGCAGCTGTCACGAGAATATAAACTTTAGGATGATTATGCTAGCGCAAGTAGTAACTATAAATGCGCACCAGTTTTCATTAATAAACCATCCAATAGCACATTTGTCTAAGCCTTTTTTTTCTGGGATTCTATATGATTTTCCATTTTTTCTTATAACTTCATGCCCCATAAGTTTTCTCAAAGGAACAATCAAAATTTTCAGCGGTTTACCTTAATACTTTCATATTCTCTAAGAGCTTGATTTTTTACTGCTTCTCTTGTGCTTATTGTTTCTTTCAACCCCTCTATCTTCTGATACCTCGTCCATTCCTGCCCAATACCTTTTGATGATACAGATTCAAGTCTTCCTGCCCTAGTGTGCAAGAAAAACAGATCTGCTGACAGACTTTGGACATGTTGTAAAGCATTTGAACGATCAGTAAATGCATGATGAACAGATATCATCATCTCCAAGTATTCATGGATAGTATCCTGTGAACCCATTAATAATTCACTGTTAATACATAAGAAATCCCAAGATATATGATATTCATGTCTGTTTGAGTTTGTGGCATATGCACATACCAGCTGTTGTACAACTTCAGAATTTAATTTTGCTTGGGATCTGCTGAACTTGACAACAGAATTTGCAAAATGTTGAATACCGCCAGCTCGTCTTCTCTCGGAACCACATGTTGCCTGCTCCCTTTCAAATTTTGCCAGTTTAATCAATGTCATTCCCAAATGAGCTGTAGTTGTTCGAAGATCATCCTGAGCTTTAACAAGAGATTCCACCTATATAACATGCAAAATTAGAAGATAACGATAGTTGTTTTGTGAACAAAAACATAACATTCCACAAGTTATATGAAAACTGTGAGTGCACAAGAACAGAATAGGCATTTCGAGACTTATTCTGCATATATCAAGAAAATAAGTCCAGAAAGTGGAATGCAGCACATTTCTATCTATATAAGTCTATTTACCAAGAAAACTTGACATTTCACTATTTTGGAGGCATGCAGTATGCCATGCTAATGCTATCTACTTCAATATGTTACTACTCTTTCTGATAAAACACCATGCATGTATGTTCGCATACGCTTTTATACATAAGCAAAAAAATTGTGGTCGGACCGGTGACAAGTGACCCACTGGGTCGAGTAGTGGCCCAAGAGACCTTAACCAGGTTAGTGGCAAAGGCCGGGTCTAGTAACAATACTTCTGATAGGCCAATTTGTCAACATTACGAAAAACTAACTCAAATCTTCATTATTTCACAAACCAGAGAATTAGAGCATCTACAAGAGTTCTCTCAAAAATGTTCCGTACAACCGCTTTTACAGGATGGCTGTAAATTTTACGGGAAGGTTTTCGAAACCAACTTTTGTCAGATCCGGTAAACTTCTTCCCCTAAAATCTACTTTGTTTAAAAAAATCCTTAAAAATTCCTAACTAATGGCATAGGGCCCGCAAGTCGGTGACACGTGTCATGGTGGCCGATGAAATGTGGTGTGGCGGCGGACGAGCGTGATGGTGGCACGGCGGCAACGTGGCGGTGGGGCGACCTTTCAATGGCAGCGCAGTGAAGTTCCGGTGGCGGCGGCGTTCCGGCAGTTTTTCTGCCGCCAAAAATTTACAAGATGAACATCATCCCATAAACTTGAATGAACTTGGGATCAAGCTTACAGGATCCTTAAAATTTTCAACAGGTTTACAGGATCTGTTGGAGATGGGTAGTTTTTTTACGGATACAAGACTTGTTGGAGATGCTCTTAGATAAGTACCATCTACTCCCTCCGTACCTAAATATTACCTAAATGTTAGCCTACCAAAATGTCATATATTTAGGTACGGAGGGAGTAGGTTTAGAGTAACCTAGTCATCATTAGAAAAATAAAGGTAAGATGGTCCATATAGAAATTTTATTTAGCCGCTGAAAGTGTGTTCATGTTTGTTGGCTGCCGCTGGTTCCTCTCGAAGTAAGTAAGGGCGCAAGCTGACACCACTCAGAACAGGAGGAACCAGAAGAGTGTAGCCCTCTCCACACAAATCTATCAAATATGTACAGATGAACTGTACCGACCGAGCTCAGAAATTAACAACAGATAACATGATCTCGCATGAATCAGTGTCAGAATTGTCTGCTATGACTACATATACGGGAGAGAGTCGGGGTGGCACCAATTGAAGAGAAGCTTGTCCAACATCGTCTGAGATGGTTTGGGCATATCCAGTGTAGGCCTCCTGAAGCGTCTGTGCAAAGCGGGTGGTTAAGGCATGATGATAATGTCAAGAGAGGTCGGGGGAGACCATACTTGACTTGGGAGGAGTCCGTGAAGAGAGATCTGAAGTACTGGGTTATCACCAAAGATCTAGCTCTGGACAGGGGTGCGTGGAAGTTAGCTATCCACGTGCCAGAACCATGACTTGGTTTCGATATCTTTTGGGTTTCAGCTCTAGCCTACCCCAACTTGTTTGGGACTGACAGGCTTTGTTGAAGTGTATAAGCTTAACTTGCGACTACATATGTTGGCAAAACTTAAAATTATCGAGTGCTGATAATAGTTAAAATAGCCAGGGATCATAACAACCCCGAAAAATTGAGTATATGGCCCCTATAACTTGAAATTTGGACCTCTGTTTAGCTAATTAGCTTGAGGAATTCAAAGAAACCATCTTGTGAACATGAAAAGGGCACTCGTACAGACCCACCTTAAAATATTCATACGATTTTAAAAGTTCTAAACGGTACATAAATTTATATAAAGTGCTAACTGTGTTGTCAAGCATCAGAAATACAGAGTAAGTGATAGGGCGCCGTATTCATGTCTGCGGTGGTGGTCAGAGTTGAGGTCAAGCCCACTCCCTCTTCCTACTGCTTCCCCTTCTCCCTCTTCCTCCTCCTCCCATCAATGGTGCTTGGATGGTCGTGCGCTAAGACTGTTTGGTAACTAGATTTTCCCTAGGTGATAAAGTATGAAGCAATTAACAGCTTCCTATGAGATTGATGTTACTTAAGTTATACAGTACATATGAGACTTGTCGATCTAATTTTGAGCATTGATATACAGCCTAACATATAGTGCAGATTTTCTACACACGATAGTGATAGTCTGTGAGGGAAGCGAGGAGAGACAGCTGCACATACCTGTTGAGACGTCGTAGTGAGCTGCTGCTGCAAGTCCTCGAGCCTGGACTTATGCGACAGGAATTCCTCATCAGTCTCCTCCTCTACAGGCGGTGGCTTAGTTGCGACCAACCCATTCACAACGCTCTGTTTCAAATCCTTAAACATTCCAAACAAGTCTCTCCCAGCCTTGGCAGGGACCGTCGGAATGGCAGCGTTCACCGTGGTAGTCCAGTGCCGCGGCGCCTCGGCCTGAAAGGCGGCCATGGCGCCCGGCTCTATCAGGAACACGCGGAGGTCAGGGCTGCGGCCGACGACGGGGTGCGCGGCGAGGCGGCGGAGGTAGCGCTGGAGCGCGGCGCAGCGCTGGCTGACGAAGTCGTGGCGCTGCATGACTTGGCCCTCGACGAGGCTCTTGTCGGGCCTGGCGGGCACGAAGAGGCCGCGGTGGCCCGCGGCGAGGCGGTCGGCGAGGGCGACGACGTCGCGGAAGCGGCGGCGCACGCGGACCTCGCCGGCGTCGGCGTTGGCGAGGCGCGTGGTAACGAGGTAGGAGAAGTAGCTCCCGGAGCCCGGGATGACGCCGGCGGGCCCCGCGACGGGCTCCGCGTGCTTCTTCGGGTCGGACACGGTGATCCGGGAGAACTCGGGGGGCGAATCGCCGTGTGCGGCGGCGGCGGGTGGTGTGCGGGCGGTGGGGGGCGGCGGGGGCGTGATGTCTTGGTCGTCGTCGTCGTCGCTGTCGAGGAAGTCGTCGATGATGAAGGGCTGGTGGCGGGCGCCGTTGGAGGAGGAGGAGGGCGGGCGGAGGAGGGGGTCGGTGGCGGCGGCGGGGGAGGAGTGGGAGGAGTCGAGGGCGAGGGTCTCGAGGTCGTCGGCGGACGGCGATTGCGGCTCGGCGGCCATCATGGTGGCTGCTTGGGGGTAGGGTTTGGGTTTGTGGGGATTTAGCGGGAGGGGGCCGGGGGATCTGGGAGTCGATCGATCGGGGCAGTGGAGGAGCGGGAGGAGTCCGGAGCTGGGCGGTGGTGGCGTGGCGTGGCGTCGCGTGTTCCGCCGCGGGGTGTGCGTAAGCCGTAAGCGTAAGCGTAAAGCAGTGGGCGGAGCTCGGATAATCTCGAACTCGAAGAGGCAGGCAGGGCGTGCGGCGTTAATGACACCTGGGGCCTGCCTGACTGTTGTTAATTACGGAGTATAATAATTAACAACAACACGAACCAGATGGGGACGCTCCGCATCCGCTGCTCCCTGCGTGCATCATGACGTGAAACCCCGTCACGCACGCAAAGGAAAGGGGTACTTGATCCCGATGGCCTTTCTATCCAGTGTGCGAATCGAAGGCACTGGATAAACGGCTTGCTTTCTTTTCCCGTTCAGTTGTGTTGTCCTGCGTCCCGTCCCGTACCAAGGCCGTCAAGGCAAAAGATAGGTTATCTTTGCTGTTCTTCATCGCCAACCACTTGGTGCTGAAGTACCTGAACTCGCACACCTGTTGACAAAACTGCTATTTCCATTCAGGCTATAGCTTCAGACTTTACAAAGCCTTACAGCACAAAAGCAACACCAAAAGATATGACCGTAAGCTGCCGCAAACCAATGTACAGGATTGTCAAGATCAACACTGATGCATCTTTCCATGCGGAGAACTTGACAGGTGCTTCAAGGGCAATTGCAAGGGATGAGAAGGGAATTTTCATAGCAGCAGCAACTTGGTATTTACCCCATGTTGGATCGGCAGAGTCTGCGGAAATTATGGCTATCCGCAATGGCCTATACTTGGCTGCAAAGATTGGTTGCAACAAGAAATTGAATTGGATAGTGTGAATGCAGTTGAAGCTGTGAAGCTCAAAGGAAACTACCTTGGAGTAGATGTTGCGACTGTGCAAGAGTGCATGGAACTGGGAAGCGACTTCATAAGTCTGCACTACGGATCTTGCCCAAGAGAAGCTAACGGAGCAGCCGACGCCCTAGCAAAACACTGCTATCTACAGAAATCGTCGGAGTTTTGGGAGAGTGATATTCATGGCTTTATTTCTCCATTTATTGTAAGTGATATGACTATCTTTTGAGGAATAAGTCTTTACCTAGTAAAAAAACACTTGTGCTGAAGTGCGCGTGGTTGACTGTACACACTCCTTTAGCGAAAATAGTATGATTGGATTGAACTCTGGTCTAAAAGCAACTGAACTCCGTTGATCAACAAAAACATCCATGTGGGCGGAGATAAGGAGTACAGACTGTTTTGATTCAGGTGTTATTTAAAGGGTGTTCAGATGAGCTTTTTTAGCTACGGTTGCGGCTTTCGGCTTCGAAGCCAAAAGTTTCTATTTAGGGGCTTCGGACTACAGTTGTGGCTTCCTGCCGACCAGGTCAAAAGTGACAACTGCAGTCAAAAGCCTTTAAATAGAAGCCCAACCAAACACCCTCTTAGTAGCAGGTCACCCTGTGCAAAACCGAATCGAAACCGGAAACCGAATCGAAAAAAACAGAATTGACTGCCCAGGCGCCCAGCCCACCTAGCCACCAGCCAGGCAGCCAGCCCAAATTCAAGTCACACACGCGACACGCGAGTCGTAACCCTAGCCAGACACCGCACTCGGGCACACTGCGAGAGGGAGAGCTAGGGAGCCACCGGGAGGGAGAGCCAGCGGCCGCGCATCTTGTGGCGTCTCGGCGTCCTCGGCCTCTGCGCGGCATCCTCGGCCTCCCCGCCGGTCGTCGCGCCCGTCTCGCCGGCCGCCGCGTCTGTCTCGCCGGCTGTTGCGATCGCCCCCGCCTGTGGCTCAACCCTTGTTGACGCTGCTCGGTGGTTGCTGTCCCCGCTTGGGCAACTGCCTCCACTTCACTGTAAGGCCCGATATGCGTTACTGTTCCAGATCTAGATGTTTCCATTCAGATCCGGGGACAAAGCACATATCGGTCCCACCGCGACATATGACAATGCCATATGCCCCGGATTTCCAACATGATATCACAACATTACAGCTACAAGGATACAACATCTCATACAATCGGCATACAACTGCCTTAATACAATACAACAGCGGAAGATACATGTCTGAGTACAGACTACAATCAAATGCCTACTGGCAAAGAGAAAAACATCGATCCCATAACCACACGGGTCCAGGCCCTCCGCCGAGATCCGTCTAACTAGTCGTCGTCGAGTCTCCATGTGAAACGTCGATCACCATACCTGTTGTCGATCAAGAACTCTGAAAAGAGTTTGGGGGTAGTATCATGAGTACAGAAGTACTCAGCATCCAACTGTAGTGGTCAACTGACCTAGCAAGGACTTCATCACTCGTCATTCTAGGACAACTAGTAGTTTACGGTAAGGATGGGGTAAGTGGTGAGGTTGTTGCCGCACTAGCATTTATGAAGTGGCTAACGATCTAGAGAGTAAGGTAAGAAGCCAAACATTCGATGAGGAATCGCCTCCAACAAGTCTTCTATCCACCTACTTACGCAAGCATAACACCTATCATATCCTTGTCTTCCTCTTCGCATCCCGACGAAGAAGAAGCAGTCAAGGCACACACACGTCGATCAAGTTATATTAAGATTATCTCAGTTGTTGTTGTCTATGAACAAGGAGTAGGTCCCAAGTCGTCCATAACCGTGTGTTGGGAATGTGCCCTAGAGGCAAATAAAATATGTTTTATCGAGCATATTCCATTAGTTCATAATACGTTTGATACTATGCTAGAACTGTATTAAGCGGAAACATTAATACATGTGTGGTATACAAACAACCAGGTCCCTAGTTAACCCTAGTATACTAGTCCATTGGGCGATTGATGATCAAGGTTTCCTGATCATGAGACAATGGCGTCTGTTGACAATGGAGTTGTATCATTGGATAATGATATGATGGACATACACCCACCAGAAGTGTTGCGATGTGATCAAGTCACATAGTTCGACATTGCGATAACTATAACGTAGTGACCAGATCCTTTGACCGTAATGATCATACGTAATTGTCATCTATGAGGAGACTTTGATTTGTATCCCACCGCCTGACTGAAATATGCTGGCTATAACGGTGCACTTTGGGTATTCCGAAATAGATGGTTGATGAGTATGCAAATAGATCAAAGCGGGATTTGTCCATCCGTGTGACGGATAGGTACTCTGGGCCCACTCGATGATGTTACATCATAAAGTTTGCAAACGTGTGACTAGGTCACGGAGTTGTAATATCACGGGAACGAGTAAACTTGTTTGTTGAGAACGAGGACGAACTAGGTATATTGGATACCGATGATCAAACCTCGGACAAGCAAAGTACCATAGGACAAAGGGAACAGGCACACGGTTAACGGATCCAACAACGATTGAAGTTCATTCGATGGAAGCGCAGGGGCTATCAAGGATTGTAACCAGGTCCAATTGATTAGTCATTGATCAATGAGAATTGTCTCGATCATGTCTCTTGTTTCCCGGACCGTAGGGTGTTACACTTAAGGGTACTCGACGCAGTAAGGATTGATTCGGGATCACCGGAGAAATTGGAGAGAACACCGGAATTGTTCTGGTGATGACCGGAATTGTTCCGATGAAGGCCGGAAGTTGTTCCGGGTATTTTGAAAGGTTCAAAATATATTTAATAATGTTTAATATATGTTTTATTATTTAATTATCTGAATTAAATATTAAATGTATTTAAATATAATTAAAAATGAATTAAAAGGCATATGGGCCTCATAGGGCCCATTAGGGGGAGAGGGAGTCCTCCCCCATGGGCCATGGCGCCATAGAGGGGCCCACCCCCTTTATTCATGGCGCAACCCCTCCCCTTGGGATTAGTCCCACCCCGGAAGTGGAGGGGGGGGTGGCACCCCTCCTTGGCCTATATAAGGAGGGGTAGAGGTGCCCTTTTATTCATCATAAATTTGAGACAAGTTTCTCGTCTCTCTCCCTCCTTTCTCCTTCCTCGAGTGGACTCCCCTTGTTTGGAGTCTACACTTGGTTGGGGATTTCTCCACTATACGCACGTCGTCGTGCTGCTGGAATCGGGATCCGAATCCATCTTCTTTCCGCTGCTCTACTGGTTCGGAGCCCGGAGGGACGTCGGGTATACTGTATGTGTATAATCCCGCGAGGCACTACACTTGTGGTGCTACTTCATCGTCGTGGTCGTATCGCGGGGTCTTCATCAACAACGTTTCGACGGGGACGTAATCCCGTCATCGGTCTACAAGGATCGGGTGGCTACAGGAGTCATCGTGGATCTGCGCGGCATCGGGGATTGCAGGTACGACTACACCAACCACGTTCATGCGGGAACGTTTCCCGCTTAACGGGCTACATACTGGTATGTGACCTATTTCTGTCCGTTACTTGCATCAGCATAGCATAGGTCTTGGGTAAGGGTCTCGTAGGTTATGAAAATTTTGTGTTTTCTGCCCCGAACCCCAACAGTGGTATCATGAGCAAGGCTATGCGTAGATGTATTGTACGGATAGAACACATCTAGTATGTGGGCATCAATTCTCAATTGTTACCCTCTCACGTGTACTCATTTAGCGTTGCGGCAATGTTTGATGAAGCGGCCCCCGACCAACCTTACGCGTTTACGCGAGACTGGTTCCACGCTTGACATATGGCTTGTACCATATAAAGTGGCTGGGGGGGTGTCTGTCTCTCTGCATTAGCGATGCGAATATGTTTGCAACGGAGGGCCCCGACAGGGGTGTAATAGAGACAATTGCGGGATTGGTGTTGTGGCTTGTTTTCGCAGGATAGAAAGCGGTTCTTTTCTCGAAACCCCTAGCAGCCACGTAAAACTTGCAAAAGATAAAGTAGAAAGGCGTTTTCAACTTTAATTTGCATGTCGGGGGTATCATAGCATGTATGATTTATGTTGCATCCTGTTTTGCTAATATGTTAGATATACGACGGTAACATAATAGGATGATCCCTCACTAAAACCAACATAGTGTCCTTACCCTAGTGAGCACCACCTGGAAAGTTCTACATTATGGAGGCACCACATGTCACACGTGTGTCAAACATTTTTTCGTTCACATGAGGTGGGTGTAGCAAGCCTGGCATATGTATATGATATGGCCTTGCATGACACAGCAACAAATCACACAGGGTGTGGTGGCGAGCCTGGCATATGTATATGATATGGCCTCGGGACACAAGAGACCGAAAGGTCGAGCATGAGTCACATGGATGATGTGATTGGCATGATGGCCTACCTTGAACAACATACTGATGGCCGTGACGATCGGGGGAGGTATGGTGTTCAAGGATCGTGTAATCACTTAGAATAAACTATGAGGGATGTTTGTCTGAGTGGGAGTTCCAGAATTGTTTTTGAAACATGAACTCCATATTATGAACTTAATCTTCATGTCTTAGCAAATATCATTGTAGATAACGTTATACCAATGTTTAGAACTATGGCTCTTTTAGTATGATAGAACTTAAGGTAAATGGGTCTTACTCCATTGATGTGTACCAACACCATTAGAGACATACTCATTAGTAATGACTTGCTAAACATAATACGAAGAACTGCTAGGAGATACACCTGAAAACTCCGTAATCAAGGAAGATGATGATGAGTATCGCACTCACCGTCACTTATGAATGACTGTCCAATACACCATAATTCATTCTATGGAATCTGAATTGTGAATGCATGTTAACCAACACGTATGACGTGCTAGGTGAACTTGAAAGCACTTGGTCACAAATCAGAGTAATGGAATATGAGTATATGGACGGGGTTTCTTTCAACTATGGTGGAAGGAACAACCTGCTGAGAAAGTCACTTGGAAAATGTATAAGATACATGGAACACCTTGTGTATAACTTGGACTGCTGAATGACTGGTTACTTTGCGATAACTGGGGAGTTGCATCCGCTTCCTCCCAGTTACAAAGACCATGTCTGGACTATGTCATGAAGGAGAATCGTTCACCTGTCATGAGGTCATGGTTAAAGTTAAGAACTTTAAGAGTAGAACCAATGCAGGAATGGTCATTGACGGAGAAGGTATATTTGATATACGAGTTATAAATGTCTTTCCCACGAAACACTAATTGCGGTTGATTAAGTATTCGATGCTTGACCTTACTGCTTGAGAGTGGCTTGGAAGGGATGAGGTGACAATGTGTGCTGACGGAAATCAAGATAGTTGATGGTCGACAACACTCTCCCTCTACATCTATCAATTGATTAATATATGAATAAATTTTATGATCGTTTGAATGAGGACTTTATTAGTGTGTCTTGCATCTCGCAAAGACAATTATTCATATTAGTGAGAAACAAGTCAGTTGTTCTCCTTTTATGAATGATATCTCTTATGGTCACATTACGATTATGAATGAGTTATTCTTATATTGATGATAGTTTTTTGATCATTTATAAGAAATATTGTAATGCCAAGAAATATCCAGGCTTAATAATGACACTACAGTTTAAGTCATGAATGGTATGATGATGTCTTAAGATACTTGATCTCTTGACACATACAAACCATGCCTTTTAGGTGAGATGACTAAAACCTCGCATTCTGGTAAACGGAATGTGTACTGATTGTTGAGTATCATACATTGTGATGTATCGTATGTCAGCATGTGGTGAATTTCATTATTTCGTGAACTTTGTATGTGGACTTAGATGAATATTTGTATTCACTAATGAAACATGAGTCTGAAATAATTTGATATGATCAAAAGGGATTTCAGAGTAAAGATGGATATTAAATTAACAAGAAAGACAAGTCTCTACGATTTGATCAAAGTGACAAATGTTTTGAGTTAGTCTTGGGCATAAAGACTTGTGTGAAAGTTGTTCCACAAATTGCAATGTCTTGAGACACTTCAATATGATTGACGTGCCTGGACATTGTGATCATATTCTATCGAAAAAGTGTATGGTCTAAGTTATCTCTTACCAAGTTACGTTATTATTGTTTAGAGTTATTAATTTAATATGCAAACACTCACTTCAGCATAGGGAACCATATGAGTTCGTGGAAACCAACACTATATTGTCATGGTGTGTTGTGGTTTCTAGGAAGCTTGATTTATGTAAGATAAATTATCTTTGTAGTGTATCCTTAGACAACTATGGATGCATCTTCCACAACTAGAACCAAAAGGAGCAAAACTTGTATTGCTATGTTTGGTGTTTGTCAAGAATTGTTCTTGATAAATGTGGTAATGGAAGAAAAGTGAAAGTTCAACCAAGGTAATTGACCTTGCCTCCAAATGTCAGAGTAGTGCAACGGAATATGTTCTGGAAGCAAAGCTCTACAATAAGAGGAGAAACTAATGATAATGATCATGATCTTCTGATGGGAGCTTTTACTGAGAAAGGTAGGATTCAAGAATATATATTTGCTCCTGGTGCAAAATGATATTCATGATTCACTTGTCATGTTAATGGAACAAGACATTCCTACGAACTACAAACAAGCGATGGTGGACCTAAGTACGAGATATGACTACGAGTCATGAAATCCTATGTTGAGTTACATTTAAGATTGCTTGAATCTTATCAAGTAAGGAGGTTACTTGATATTCACAATAACTTCAGAGTTATGAGGAATAAATGTGAACATCAAAGGGACGTCAAGATTGGTTTGTCACAAAGATTGTTTCTGACAAATTCAATGGGTTGACTACAATGTGTAGCAATGCTTGAGTCAAATGGATATTCACTACGATTGATCCAGGATTGTTATCAATACCGTGACTTCCTCAAATCCTGTATTTGAAGAAGTGTTGTAATTGGTACAACAAGAAGGTTTTGGAAAAACATATGGGTACTAGTGTCTCGTAAACTGAATTCTCATTTTGATGGATGATCAAAGGATTTTGGACTTAACCAAAATATCGAGGAAACATGCATTTGCATGAAACTGAGTGGGAGCTGAATAGTTTCCTGAAACTTAATATGTAGACGACATATTTTGAGTGGGAGCTATGGGAGTATTATCCTAGACTTATATGTAAATGAAATATTTGAGTAGGAGCCATGTGGTTAGTATCCTGAACTTAATATGTGTCTGACATATCTAAGTGGGAGCCATGTGGATGTTATCCTTGTCTTATATGTGGCCGACATATTTGAGTGGGAGCAATATGAGTGTTATCCTATAACTTAATATGTGCATGACATATTTGAGTGGGAGCATGATAACATTCTCATATATGGATAACATATTATGAATGGTGCAGTTGGTGTTAATGATTATTTGAATCTTTCATAAATGAAGATGAATAAGTATTAAGCATTGAAGATCTATTAAGATAGATATGTGTTTAATAACATTGAGTCGTAATACTTTCCTGGATAAGATTCTGAAGGAGTTCAGAATGAGACAAGTCAAGAAGTGGTCCTTACTTGTATATCCAAGAGAAGTGTTGAGTTAATCTCGGTACAAGAACAATGGTTAATGGTTAATGAAAGAAATGGATGTGTTGGATCCTCTATGCCTTTGTCATAGGTTCTTTCATATAAAACCAGAGTTATGTACTCGACGTAATGTGACCCAAGTTCTTAGTAGTAAGAACATGTTGTGATATGATTTATGAGTAAATCATTGAACAAAGAGTTAAGTTTATCCTTCAGCGTCTGAAGAGAACTGAGGATACATCTCAAATTTGTAAAGGATAGTGGACTTGACCATAAATGTTATGCTGGTTCAAGTTTTGACACTAACCTAGAAAATTGAGATATCATACTAATGAATGCCTAAGTTGAAAGAAACATGGTTAGACATCAAAGTTGCATACAATGCACTAAGGATTGAATCTACATTGATGTGGCTGCTTTAGAAGTAGCAGGAGTTATATTATGGCTTAAGAAGTTCGACTTCTGATTGAGTGAGTTTCAAGTATGCATGACTATGGGAAAGTCCGCTGACCCACCATATGTCATTGCTATGACACAACAAACGAAGTCTCACTTCACCGCCAAATATATATACCTCATCATTATAGTGGATAATGAAGGAATGTCAAATTAGGTGACATTATGATTTGCAAAAGGACATACGGTTCTGAATGGTACCCAGACCGTTGATACAACCTCTTCCACAGGCAAGCATGATCAATAAGGAGTTATGATCCAGAGAAAATGCAACTAGATTATTTGTACTCTAGTGCAAGTGGGAGACTGTTGGGAATGTGCCCTAGAGACAAATAAAATATGTTTTATCGAGCATATTCCATTAGTTCATAATACGTTTGATACTATGCTATAACTGTATTAAGCGGAAACATTAATACATGTGTGGTATACAAACAACCAGGTCCCTAGTTAACCCTAGTATACTAGTCCATTGGGCGATTGATGATCAAGGTTTCCTGATCATGAGACAATGGCGTCTGTTGACAATGGAGTTGTATCATTGGATAATGATATGATGGACATACACCCACCAGAAGTGTTGCGATGTGATCAAGTCACATAGTTCGACATTGCGATAACTATAACGTAGTGACCAGATCCTTTGACCGTAATGATCATACGTAATTGTCATCTATGAGGAGACTTTGATTTGTATCCCACCGCCTGACTGAAATATGCTGGCTATAACGGTGCACTTTGGGTATTCCGAAATAGATGGTTGATGAGTATGCAAATAGATCAAAGCGGGATTTGTCCATCCGTGTGACGGATAGGTACTCTGGGCCCACTCGATGATGTTACATCATAAAGTTTGCAAACGTGTGACTAGGTCACGGAGTTGTAATATCACGGGAACGAGTAAACTTGTTTGTTGAGAACGAGGACGAACTAGGTATATTGGATACCGATGATCAAACCTCGGACAAGCAAAGTACCATAGGACAAAGGGAACAGGCACACGGTTAACGGATCCAACAACGATTGAAGTTCATTCGATGGAAGCGCAGGGGCTATCAAGGATTGTAACCAGGTCCAATTGATTAGTCATTGATCAATGAGAATTGTCTCGATCATGTCTCTTGTTTCCCGGACCGTAGGGTGTTACACTTAAGGGTACTCGACGCAGTAAGGATTGATTCGGGATCACCGGAGAAATTGGAGAGAACACCGGAATTGTTCTGGTGATGACCGGAATTGTTCCGATGAAGGCCGGAAGTTGTTCCGGGTATTTTGAAAGGTTCAAAATATATTTAATAATGTTTAATATATGTTTTATTATTTAATTATCTGAATTAAATATTAAAATGTATTTAAATATAATTAAAAATGAATTAAAAGGCATATGGGCCTCATAGGGCCCATTAGGGGGAGAGGGAGTCCTCCCCCATGGGCCATGGCGCCATAGAGGGGCCCACCCCCTTTATTCATGGCGCACCCCCCTCCCCTTGGGATTAGTCCCACCCCGGAAGTGGAGGGGGGGGGGTGGCACCCCTCCTTGGCCTATATAAGGAGGGGTAGAGGTGCCCTTTTATTCATCATAAATTTGAGACAAGTTTCTCATCTCTCTCCCTCCTTTCTCCTTCCTCGAGTGGACTCCCCTTTTTTGGAGTCTACACTTGGTTGGGGATTTCTCCACTATACGCACGTCGTCGTGCTGCTGGAATCGGGATCCGAATCCATCTTTTTTCCGCTGCTCTACTGGTTCGGAGCCCGGAGGGATGTCGGGTATACTGTATGTGTATAATCCCGCGAGGCACTACACTTGTGGTGCTACTTCATCGTCGTGGTCGTATCGCGAGGTCTTCATCAACAACGTTCCGACGGGGACGTAATCCCGTCATCGGTCTACAAGGATCGGGTGGCTACAGGAGTCATCGTGGATCTGCGCGGCATCGGGGATTGCCGGTACGACTACACCAACCATGTTCATGCGGGAACGTTTCCCGCTTAACGGACCACATACTGGTATGTGACCTATTTCTGTCCGTTACTTGCATCAGCATAGCATAGGTCTTGGGTAAGGGTCTCGTAGGTTATGAAAAATTTGTGTTTTCTGCCCCGAACCCCAACACCGTGGACACGACTTCTCGAAAAGATTTAACCCTGCAGAGGTGTACCAACTGCCCATTACAAGGCTTCGCATGCACGCCCATCTCTCTCAGTTGCTACCCATCACAGGCAACCATTTTATGATTTAGTTCCAAGAGATCCGAAACGACAGGTCCCTCTAGCTAACAACGAACAAATCCGGGTGGCCCCTGGTGAGTCGACATCCAGCTCAGGAGCCGGCCGCTCTCTCGATCTGGTCTCTACTGTCTGTCGCAGGTTTGGATTGCCGGTAATTCTCAAATGAGGCCGGGACCTCAGCCGGACAGGTTGGACCAACAAGAAAACAAAGTCCCCGCTGGCCCTGGTTGGTTTAAAGGATGTCTGCTAGGAGCGACCCGACAGACATATATGCATGGTTTGCAAATGGTAAATCAGCTTGGGCCACCACTAGAAATGTTTGAAGCTAGGTAGATAATAAAAGGGGACCCCATAAAATCCCACACGCGGTTAGGCACGCTCGGTCTTAAAACCAATACCCGGAACTCGGATCATAGGTGACTCGAATGGAACAAAGCGTCGGGGCGAGATAGCCTAGAGCTTTCGTCCTTCATCGAATATATTCAACATTATAATAATCATATCATCAACAACAATATAATAATGTGATAGCCCAAAACCAAGGAGTAACAGAGAGTAACATCGTAGCATCCTAAGCATGGATACTAAGTAGGGGCTGAGCAACGAGCAATAGTAACATAGTAGTACAAGGTTTGCTGGGAGGAGACATGGTTGTATCGGTTTTAAAGTGGCTGTAAACATGTGGTAGGATCAAACATCGAACCTAACCTTGACTAGCATGCAAACCGCTGGTTGAAATAGAATGGATCATAAGTAATGTATAGTCCTTGCCTGTTGATAAGTCGGGTTCCGAATGTGTAGTTGATCGCAAGCTCGCCTCATCTCCGAGAGGTATCCGCGGAAGCACACAAGACGGTAACACTGGAAAAGGCAATCGACGAGACGACATCTATTACTACGAAGCAAACACGAGCAAGCACCAACAAGAAGGCAACACGAGACATCACACCTACCGTTGAGATCAGTTACTAACAGGTTAAGTGAGGTACTCGTCACACACGACGATACCGCACATTTACAAGGGTTCAAGTTGTTTAGCTACACAAGATGAGAAAAGGTTGTTAACATGGCAACTCAAGAAAGCATGGCATAGCACACAAATATTACAAGGGGTGAAGCATAAGATAAACTATCTATGCTAGTCAATTTAAGTGAGGCACAACCTAAACATGACATATCACTAAGTGTCGCACGACAATTAGAACATTTGATACTGTTATGCCCTAAACCATATTTTAGGTTGGTTAACAACAATAAACAATAGCACAAACACAAAGTACACGAAAAACTAATCAAGTTACATATAAAGAACACCCCAAACGGAGCTACGGTTAAAAAGATACAAGCAAAACAAGTTTGGAACACAATCTGCCAACATCAGGAAGCACACTTTAGAGCAATGCATAAACAGGATAATGAATGCAAACATGCTAAAAAATGATATGCAACTAAAGTATACATGGCAGAGAAGGCATGGTAAAAGGAATCATGCAAAAAGGCATCATAAACAACTAGTTATAGCCCAGGTGGCTGCCAGTTTGTAAAAACATCTCCGGTTTTTCTCTCGCGCGTGCGGTGTTTACGTTTCTGACCGCCGGGGGTCCGCAGGACCTCCGATTCGGGTAAAACTTCGAACTGCGCGATCAGCGTGTCTTGCCGGTGGCGTTCACCTCGCGCTGGAACCATTCCGAGAACACTTTCCAGCGCGCTATAAAAATATCCCGTTTACTTATTAAACGGGGTTTTTCGTTCCGTTGGCTGCGGCTGGTCTCGTGCGGTTTTCGCGACGGTGATCGGGTGAAGCCCGGTGTCGCAACGGTGGAGTGTCCGGGTGGCAAGGATCGGTCTCCGTCCGGTACGAGATAAGAAGAGGGAAAATAATCGTCGATCGATAAATCGGGGATGCAAACACCGAAACAAATCAGACAATCAAACAATTCACACCGAAAACAAAAATTTTAATTTTTGTGAAATCTGGGCTGTTACATTCACCCTCCTCAACGACATGGGATCTGGGAATCCCTGCCTTTGCTCGGCAGCCGCAGCTGCTTGATTTCCTGCCACCGTCGATCATACCGCTGTTGGTTTGTCTCTTCGATTAAGGATAACGAATGTCTCACTAGCATTAGTATTTTTTTTCCAGCTTGCTAATGCAAGGGCAAAATAGAATTTTCATATCACACATAATATTTTATGGCTAAAACTGACAAAAATGTCATAAAGAACACAAAATGAAGTTTAGATGTAAAAACAAGAATAATAAAAAATTTAGGACCATAAAGAAAGCAGATTTTAAAAAACAGGTCAAATAAGATTTTTTCTCATAAATGTATTGCTTGAAACTTCAAAATCGCGTCAACTTTGGTTATTTTGGTTATTACCGAAACCGAACCGATAAGAAGTAGTTATTACCGAACCCGAACCGTATAAACTGAAGTATAAAAACCGTATAAACTTTAAACCATATAAACCGAACAGAATCGAACCAAAAAAAACAGGCTTAGTAGCAGGTACTAGTAGACAAGTTCGAGACTAGATTGTTTTGCCCAACATATTCAAGTTGCAGGTGGCACGAATAACATAGAACCCGTCAACAAGCATAATTTTCAGCATCATCGCATCTGTATTCACTTCAGTAGTTGGTGTGCTCATCCTCGAAGCTCCAATCCAGTTGTTGTAAACAAGAATAGATATACAAGCAAGACTGTTAATTTAGCCGCTGCGGTAGACCAGGCAAGGGATGGCATGCAACTAGCACAGAATCAACCAGAAAATTCAATAGAAATAAACATTATTAAAGATGACATCTATTAGGATATATATCTGTAGTTGGAGGACTGCAGCAACCAGGACTTGGCTCTTTCCAGTATTACCAGCTTTGAGACCAAGAAGCTTGAGAGGGTCACAACAAGGAAATAGTTTGATCAAACTGAACTCATATACTCCCTCCGTTCCAAATTAGATGACTTCCATTTGTATATATGTCTAGTTACATATGTGAATAAATGGAAGTCATCTAATTTGGAACGGAGGGAGTACTAGATTAGATTGTTTTGTAGCAAAAAGTGACACGAATAGTTTTCAGCATCATCGCATCTGTATTTCGTAGTAGGTGTGCTCATCCTCTAAGCTCCAGCCTAGTTGTTGTCTGTATAAACATGGATAGATATACAAGCACAACTCCTAACTTACCGCTGCGGTCGACCAGGTAAAGGATGGCGTGCAACTAGCACGAAAGTAACCCAGAAAATTCAAACAAAGGAAATATTATTCAAGATGATACAGTTTAGCTTGCAAAACGATACTATATTATGGGACAGAGGAAGTATGTATCAAGATGAATATATCTGCAGTTGGATGATTGCAGCAACCAGGACTTGGCACTTTGCAGTATTATCAGCTTTGACACTAAGCAGCTTGAGAGGTTCACAACATGGATCACATTCTAAAGTCAGCATAAGAGAGATAACTTCATCATTTGGCACCTAACAGACAATGCTGTTGTCGAATCAATTTCCTAAGAACGATCACCTCTAACAAGCTGTAAAAAAAATCACAATAAAATCATTCTTGGAGCTAGAGCTGACAAGGAACCTGTCGGACATTATGAGATCACTGTCAAGAGGCTTGATAAATGCTGAACAATTTGTCTTTTTATTGGTCTGCAAGTTTTCACACTTGTATTCCCTCCTAGTTCATTTTTTAATAGTATGAGGTTGTAATACCAGCAACAATGAATACATTTGTATTAGAAACAAACCCTTGATATGGCTAGGCAGGTATGAGGTATGTTAGTAGTAAAAAAAACTACTCATGGATGTGCAACATAATACTACTTGGCATGCACAACCAGGAACCGTACCACGTCACCAATTGAATTCTTAGTTTAGATAGGAAAGCTCCCAGAACATGTTCAACAAGCAAGACAATGGCCTTGATAATTAGAAATTGAGCATTCTTAATCAAAATACTGGTAAAGTTTGACACTGACTCGCCACGCATTTCATGCTCCAAAGAAGCTTACCATGTGTTGACCAGAACAATTGCTGTCGAATATCTATGGGTGATCATAAAACAAAAGAGACAGGTGATTGCTCATCAATAGCCAAGTGGAGAGCTCTAGTCTAATCCAAATAGAAATAGCACTACCATGAAGGCATACAACAATCTCAATATAACATGAAGCCAAGTGCGCGCTGATGCAGCACACCACTATCCTATTCCTCACCTCAGCTATTAACATACCTCAACTTACAAAATACTGTTCATCAAGCAATGAGTGCCTTTTGTCTAAAATACAGCTTGTCACAAAGATCAATGGACTGAAACACTACATCAGGGCAGCATTGCAATACCATTATACCAGTGACCATTGATTTCTGATAGAATAACTATTATTCAACAACAAATGCCAGATAATACTCAACACACATTCATCTATCAAGTATCACAAACAACAGAAGCACCACAGAATAAAAGTTTTGTTTCATTACCATCAAGAACATACCATCTACATCACTGATACAGTTAAACATCATACATCATGCATTTATATAAAAGTACTTAAGTCTTGACCACTAAACTTGCATCACAGTGTGGAACTCATACGAGAAAATTGTGCATATATTGGCAAAAGTCGGCACATCAATCAGGATCAACAATAAACCAATAGATATGTAACTACAGAACGATGAACTGGAGAAGATACAGGGCACAGCTAGAGCAATATCAGATCCAGGGTAAGTCCAGTTTTAAGACGAACTTCTCGCGCCCAAGAAGCCTACCAGATCTTGTCGGCTGCCGCCTCAAACCCTAGATCCGGGCGCCCCGAGGAAGGACAGCAGGCCCTGGGCCGCGCTGTTGCCGCTGGCCGCGTCGGAGTCGTCCAGGAAGAGGTCCTCTGGCATGCGGAACGCGCCGTGCGCGGCGACGATGGCGCCGCCGACGAGCATCCCGGAGATGATGAGCGAGGCGACGGGCGTGAAGAAGAAGGCCACGATGGACGCGACGACGAGCCCCAGCAGCGTCTCGCGGTCGGAGAAGGTGCGGCCGAAGAGCGCAACGGGCTGGTCGGAGGCGCGGAAGATGTAGAGGAAGCACCAGGCGGCGAGGACCCCCAGGAGGATGAGGAGCGAGAAGGGGTGCGCCAGGAGCGAGGCCCCGAGCGCGAAGGCGACGACGGCGGTGTAGTTGACGCGGAAGTAGGTGAGGTTGCGGCGCAGGCGGGAGGTGGCGTCGGAGAGGGAGTCCGGCCGGGAGAAGGCCGAGCGGTCGACCATCTCGGCCCAGGGGCGCCGGTCGGACAGCGAGCGGCGCGCCGACTCCGAGATCCGGCTCATGAAGAGCCGGAACGCCGGCGTGGCGATCGGCGCGTCCAAGCCGCCGCCGCCGCCGCCGCCGCCGGCGGAGGCCGCCGAGCCCGCGGGCGTGGGGTTGGTGACGGGGAGGAGGGGCGGCGGTGTCGGCGAGGAAGCCATGGGGGGCGGGTTCTGGAGCAGATCTGGGCGTGCTCTCCAACAATCAGGAAGGGTTGCTGCAGTAGCGGTGGTTGCCTCTCTCTTGCTTGCGCCCTTCCTTCCGGTTGGAGTTATTCTAGCTCGGTTTGTTCCGTAGGATGGACGACAGTGTTGTTAAGCTGTTGCGTGGGTCCACATGTCAGTGACCAGCTCATTTTGTTCGATTGGAGTAGCCTTGGTATGCTTCGTCGGCTGAAAGAAAAGAAATTCCTTAGATCCTAAAAAAACAATTCTTCCATTTTTCACCTCAATTTTCATTTTCTCCCTCAATGATATTTCTATCAGTTTTAACCACTATATCTATAAAGTGCAGCATGAAAAGTCCTTCTTGCCCTTACACTAACTCGCTGAATCTATTCTAGTATTCCTCATCCGCTTTTTCTCTCCCGAAGAGAATTCCAACTTTGAGTCATAACTCTACGACGGTGCCACGAGGCACATAGTGACGCTGGCGCAAGGCTGAGAGGGCGGTATGGAGGACGATAGCATGTGCGGCGCAGCCATGGCGGGGCAGCGGCGGAGGGTCGTGCAGCTCATTCAGCATGTGGCTGCACGGGAACGACTCAATGTCACTGCCGCACTCATGACACAAAACATCAACAATATCTATCCGTTCTTCACCAGTTTCATCAATGCCATGGTTAGGATGGGAGGCATCTAGGTGCTAACCGACGGCAATGGCAAGATAATCCAGGATCATAAACCGATCAACACTTTAAACTACACGTCGCTCTTAATCTGTATTTTTTTGGCCCCTTCATAGGTGGTAAGACGAATGCAATGAAATTGTACATCGATTGAATTATGGATACGTACATTACGTTGTGCGCGAGATGTCTAGTGTGCCAGATCTTATTTTTTCTTTAGGGATAAAATGATATTTTCATTTTAGATTTTAGATCATGGCAAGAGGAGGACGTTATGAGGGCAGCCTGTCCTGATGGTGCCTTGTAAATGATGACGACTACACATGTACTACTTCATCTAGGTGGTGCTTAGAACAACATAATCATATATGACCATGTGCCCCTTACGATGGTATTGAAGTGCATGAAGGCTTATGTCTCATGGTTGTTGCATTAAAATCTTATAATGTTCATATTTAAGCATGCGAAGAGAGATTGGGCATGATCTTGGTTCACAAAGAAGCAACCATGCATCCTTAAGGTCGACAAAGGAGTAGAGCCCAATTGTCATCGAATTCGTAGTAGCATACACCACGTACATGTATGCATTCATTTAATTGGAGCAGTTGTTTCACTGTTGTTGAACCACACACAACATAGGACTTGGAAGCATTAGGATGTGGGACAATGTTGTCATATATTTATACATCACAAAACAACAACATGATAGTTGGTTGGATACTAGTTCTACTCCATACTTGAGGATGTCTATGACCATTTGAGATAGATTATACATTTCTCAAAAAATAGCTTTCTATCATGGGACTAGAGTTGCGAAAAGATATAAGGATGCATTTGGTCTTGAAAAATTCCACCATCTATCATCACACTAATACAATCCTCTGTATCTACGATTTTGTCACAAAAATTGGCTTATTTGCATAGTAGATTTGTTAAATCTGCAAAAAAGTAGTGAATGCGTAACACAACTCTCATGATACCTGGTTATGGTAACCGTCGTGGGGTTAACACAGCAGATGTCCGAGTCATCGAACTTGTAGTGAGGCCTTTGCTGCGAAGTGGTATCGAGGAGAGAGTCGACATAGACACGGTACTCGGTGATTTACCCAGATTTCGTCCCCTCTTTGTTCTCGAGGTAAAGACCTACTCCTGATTCTTATTATTGAGGGGTTTTCGGCTTGTCGAAAGGACTAGCCGGCTTGTGGATTACAAGGGTTTGCGGGCTCGTAACTTGTTTCTCGGGGAGATTTTGGTTACGAGTCGCGCGTTGGTGGTTTGTATGTTGAGTTGAGAGTTGATCCTGGCGCCCCGAACCCTCGGCTTATAAAGGTGCTAGGTCCAAGAGTCCACGGATCCGATTCCTACTTGAGGTGGAATCCTATTCTATGTCTACTTTACAAATACGCTACGCGCTATACAAGGTAAGTCGAATTCCTTCTTGGACTTCAAGCTTGTCTCCTTGGTGCGTCCCCCTCTGGGCCGGGTCTTGTTTTCGTGGGCCTTCACGTATAAGCCGGTCCAGAGAGTAGCGATCTAATGCCGGGTTATGGGCTTGGTCCATCCCCCCGACATTAGCCCCCAGGATTGGTATGATGCTTTAGTCTTCATGGCAATCTTCGGTTACTTGATTGATCTTCATAGAGCCGACTCTTATGAGTAAACCGACTCACGTCTCTGTGTCTTCAAGGTTCTGACACCGGCTTGTGCTTCGAGAAGATGACGCCGGCTTGTACTTCGAGGTGATGATGTCGGCTTATGCTGATGCCGATTTGTGTATCACTTTTTGATTTTTTTCCTAAGTCTTTTAATTTGACTTTTGAGTCAAAAAAGTTATTTGTCGTTGTATTTATTGTTGTTCTACCCGAAGCGTCGCCACTAAATGCACGGTGAAAATCGAGGAGTCATCATAAATGTCACCTACCGTGGGAAACCTACCCAGGTTTTTATGGCATTTATTGGCCACCTTCTTTTTATCTATATAAATAGATGTCCAAGGGGGGTGATTCTTTCACACCCTCTTCTTCTTCTCTCCATCTTCCTCATGGTTCCCCGGCGCCGCGTCCGTGGCAAAATCGTGACTCGCTATTTTCGCGACCGTGCCTCTTATGGCATGCGGCGCCGCATTTTTATGTCTGCAAGCTGGGGTCATCTTAGTTGTGATTTTGTTTTGAACATCCCTAGTCCTCTTGCGGCTCGGGTTTTTCTTCCGCCCATATTTTCTCGTGCTGTTTCCGAACTTGGGTTGGATGCTCTCTGGCTGGAGTTCCAGGCCAGTTATCGTCCTCTTATTCTGGTGGAATTCGAGTTGATTCCTCCGGTTTGGCATTTTTGGCTTCCGGTTGGCAGGATTTTTCTCGTGAGTTTGATCTTCGCGCAGGGGATACTCTCTGCTGCAGGTTTGACGGTGACAAAATCCTCTGCGTGTGTGGTTTTAGTGCCGAGGGAGACCGCCTCCAGCCTTCTTTGGAGGGCACCGTTGCGCTCGTCATGAATGGTGGTGAAGCTTCTCTTCCTTCTTCTCCCTAAGAGTCTGCTGTTGAGGGTGCAAACGAGTCACCGACTAACGGTATTTGCTCTTCTTGAGCTGGAGAAGAAGGTGACAGAGCTGGAGAAAAAGCTGGCGGAGCTGGAGAAGAAGTTGGTGGAGCTGGAGAAGGAGCTGTCGGAGCATTGTCTTAGGTGCTCCGCAAATAAGTCGAGCTTCACCTTTTGTTATGTCATTGACATCATGAGTTGGTCGCTTTAACAATGAATCCTCCCTTTGTCTGTGATGATGTTTTGTTTTGCATTTCTCATAAGGGTATATGTAGAAATCGTAATTCCTTGGATGATTTCTGTCTGTAGTCTTTTTTGATGTAATGAAGACGACTAAAGCCCTTGTAATCTAGCCTAGTAAGCCGGCATAGCTTTTGTCGACTTTTGTCTTTAGTTTTTCTTCTGATGTAAGAGGTTTCTAACCCGAGATGAATGAAATATTTTGTTCCTTAATGAACCTTCTAAGTCAAATTTTGTTTATTTTAACTTGTGTATGAGACTCGCTTATTGGGTAAGAGGTGTAGCCCCCTGAGTCGGTTGAAACAGAATGTTGTGCCAACTCATAAAATGAATTGTGAATGTTGCTCCCCAAAACTCGGTGGTAATATATGCCAAGTTTGTAGAGAGAACTGGAGGTATAGTCCCCATGAATCGGTATGAGTTCCTGTGATGTCATGCCGAGTTATAGGAGGGTGATTATTTCCCAAAAATTTAACATGAATATGTGTTCATGCTAATTTTTTTGACTTATAGTCCCCATGAGCCGGTATGAATATCTTTGTATCTTACCGGGTCATAGAAGAAGATTTTCGAGCTTCTAGACCCTATGAGTCGGCATGCGTGTCTTGGCGTATGACCGAGTCACATAAAGACGTTCTTTGAATTGTAATCCCCATGAGTCGGCATGTGTGTCTTGGCACGCTGCCGCATCACATAGAGAAATTTTTCGAGTTGTAGTCCCCATGAGTCGGTATGTGTGTATTGACACATTACCGAGTCACATGAATACTTTCGAGCTGTAGTCCCCATGAGTAGGTGATACGTCTCAAACGTATCGATAATTTCTGGTCGCTCCATGCATGTTTTGTGTGATATTACTATGATATAGATACACTTCGATTCACTTTTGATCATATTTGGACTAACCTACTAACTCAGTGCACCCCAGTGCCAGTTCCTGTTTTCTGCTATTTTTTATTTCAGTTTTTCCCCGTATAAAAAGTGCTCCAAAAATCCGGGAAAATCAGATAAAAATCAGCGTGTCGGAAGACTCCAGAAGACTGAAGGAGGGCCAGGGGGCCACCACCAGGCACCCAGGCGGCCACCTGGCGCGGCCAGGGGCCTGGCCGCACCAGGGGGGCGCCTGGGCCCTGATGGCGGTGAAGTTAATAGGTTTAGTGCGATTACCTCCCCTGTTAACCGCGCCAATAAACAATTCTTGATAACCCACAAGTCTAGGGGATCAATTGTAGCTTTTCGATAAATAAGAGTGTCGAACCCAATGAGGAGCAGAAGGTCCTGATAAGTGACACTGGATAAGAAAAGGCCGCACACACTCAAAGGTATATATTTAGGGGTTTTTGGTTTAAGCAACAAAAAAGTAAAAGACAAGCAAAGTAAACAGGGTAACTGAGGAGTAGCAAGTGGCCCAATCCTTTCACAAGGATAAGCCTAGGAACTAAACTTATAAAAGCTAAAGCGTTCGCGAGAACACACGGGAGAGATAGCCAAGTTACTTTCACCATACTCCGCCAAGTAATATGTATTGTGTTGATAAGTGTTGGTGGGTGGATCAATGCTAGTACACCTTCTAGACTAAGATAAGTGTGCTCTTATGATTACACACCTTGCAAGCATCCGCAAATACAAGGTAGTAATTAAGGCATAAGCCTAACCATAGCATTACGATCAAGGATACATAACTCCCTTATGCAAAAGTGTGCGAACTGGGGTTCAGGTTTCTGTCACTCCGGCAACCCACCATAAGCATCCTTTGTGCACAATGTATTCCTCTAGGCCCATGAAAGGTGAAGTGTTAAGTGTTCGACTCACATAACACCACTAGAGAAATAACAACACAACTTAAGTATCAAACAACACATAACACTTCAACATCATATGACTACTAACAACTAGACTTCTCCCAAGTTCTCAAGAACTAAAGTAACTACTCACAAGACATAAAAGAGATCATGATCAGAGGTGATAGATGTGTCGCAAACAATCTGGACACAATGATATTTCTCCAACAAAACTCAATAGCATTCACCACAAAGTAGTAATCAACACCAACAGAGTAGAGAGGATAGATAGTACGGATTACAACACAAGTTGCAATTGTGAGATGAGATGGGATGGAGATGGAGATGGTGCTGATGTTGGGGATGATGTTGATGATGATCTCGATGATGCCCGTGACGAGGATGATGATGATGGCGACGATCTCCCCTTCCGGGAGGTGATCTCCCCAGCGGAATCTGCCCGCCGGAGATGGCTTTTCTCCAATGTAGGTTTCCACCCCGTGGCGGCGGCGAAACACGGAAACTCTTCTCTGTTTAGGGTTTCTACCCCAGGGGGTCTTATAGGCGAGAGGGGGCACCGAGGGGGCCCACCAGGCATCCAGGAGGGTGCCTGGCGCGGCCAGGAGGGGGCCGCGCCAGGCACCCTTCTGGCTTCCTGGTGGGTCCCCTCACCTCCATCCTCGGTGATCCCTAGTCAATCTCCATAAACACACTCCCCGTAAATTTTCATCGCATTTGGACTTGATCCGATTCAGCAACTTGGTGTCCACTTTTCACCGCTGAATTATGGTTCTGCTGCTTCGGCACCGGAAAGTTGTAAACTGTGTAAAACAAGCCAAAACAACATAAGAACAATACTTTAAAGTGGAATATATAAATGAATAGGATGAAATTACAATATAAAATAGTGATGCATTTTGGACGTATCAGGCCCCTGGTGGCCCCCCTGGGTGCCCCCTTCTCCTATTTATTCTCCGTCACGGGAAACTTCCGAAGATAGAACCCTATTTCGCAAATTCTCCTCTGTTCCGCCGCTGCGCTTCCAAGATCGGGAGCACCGTCAGGACCCTTCTCGGCACCCTGCCGGAGGGAGGATCGACCTCCGGAAGCTTCTCCTCCACCATGGACGCTTCCCGGATGTGCCGTGAGTAGTCTACCTTGGACCATGGGTCTGTGATCATTAGCTATGTGATGTTCTCCTCCCCTCTTTGTTCTTCATGGTTTAGACCTCGTGAGCTGCCCTACATGATCGAGGCACTTATGTAATTCTTCTGCTGTTGCTATGCTGAGTTTGATGGGATCTGATGGATTATGAGATTATGTTCAGATCGTGATAGAGTAATATATTTGGTTTTGATCTCTTATATTTTTGTTCCTAAGTAATTCTTGCATGTTTTCCCTTGCTATTTATTGCTTTGGCCAAGTGGTAGGTAGTAACTCCAAGAGGGCACGTTATGCTCGATTGTGGGTACCTGCCCCCTGATGACACGCTTGAGTGACAGAAACATGAGTCTAGGGGATGTGTTGTGGCCACAAGGGGGAAAACAACGGTGCTTGTAACCACGGTTGCAAGGATTGTTTACTTTATGCAAATTTCTTTTTAATGTAGTTGTCTATTGCTTTGGGTTTACACTTTGGGTGGGGCTCACAACTTAATACCAACAAGATGTCGTGGATATATATCTCAAGGTGGATGATTAGTAGTAGATGCAGATGGATTTCGGTCTACTTATTTTGGCGTACTACCCATGCTTATGAGCCTCTTCCTTTCTTTTGTAGCATAGTTAGCATTGCGGTGCATTTATAATCCTGTCAATTGCCCATCTGTAATTTGTTTACCTCGCATAGCGGTTTTATCGTCTTTTGGGAGAGAGACATCACTAGTGAACATCACGGGACCCCGGTCCATATTCTCAACATTGTTTACCATCTATTTACCTTTTCAGTATTTACTTTCAGTTGCTATCATCATTATCATTATCCCTCGTGTGCTTGATCCTTTGTAAACAACAAGACCGAAGAGATCGACAACCTCTCTGAACTTCGTGGGGAGCAAAGTTAATTGTATTGTGTGCAGGTCCAGGTTAAGAGAGCAATATCTCAAACGGCGCGTTGCTCGCTTCACCACCTACTTATCATTATCGGAGTCCTACGGGAGACAAACCCTATCCTCCACATAGGGGAAATTTGCTGCTATCCTACATCTCACGTTCCTCTTGGGGTAACCAACGAAGGGAGAGAAGCAATTATCACTTCCACGCCATCAAGCAAATTTTTGGCGCCGTTGCGGGGGACTCCGAGTGATAAGATAGGGGAGTTGCCAACTATCCTTTATCTTTACTTTTTAGTCTTGTTAGTTTACCTTTCTGTTTTTATCTTTGTGTCCTTTATCGAAAATTACAAAAAAATCTGCCACACTTGCTGCTACTATGGGTTCCTCTGAAAACACCAAGTTGTGTGACTTCACCAGTCACAACAACAAAGACTTTATCTGCACTCCTATTGCCACACCTGCCACTTCATCTACCTCTTATGAAATTAAACCTGCTTTACTGAACCTTGTTATGAGAGATCAATTCTCTAGTGCTGGGGATGTTGCTGCTTTACACTTGAATAATTTTGTTGAATTATGTGATATGCAAAAGTATAAAGAAGTAGAAGGTGATGTTGTTAAGCTCAAGATTTTTTCCTTTCTCTTTGAGGGACGGAGCTAAAATCTGGTTTCAATCTTTGCCTAGGAATAGCATAGATTCTTGGGATAAGTGCAAAGATGCTTTTATTGGGAAGTATTACCCACCTGCAAAAATTATCCAATTGAGGAGTAACATTATGAATTTCAGGCAATTGGATAACGAACACATTTCCCAAGCTTGGGAACGTATGAAATCTCTTCTTAAGAAATGCCCTACACATGGTTTGACTACTTGGATGGTTATCCAGAATTTTTATGCAGGCTTGAACTTTACCTCGCGGAACCTGTTAGATTCGGCCGCGGGAGGAACCTTTATGTCAACTACACGGTGCTGCCACCAAACTCCTTGATGAGATGATGACCAACTATTCCCAATGGCACACCAAATGCGCTCCAACAGGTAGGAAGGTAAACTCTGCCGAGGAAATTACCTACCTAAATGATAAAGTTGATTTAATTATGTCTCTACTTACTAAGCAACCCTCTATTGATCCTCATGATGTTCCTTTAAATTCTTTGTTTGCTCAGGAACAAGTAGATGTGAACTTCATTGCTATAAACAACTTTAATAATAATGCTTATAGGGGCAACTTTGCTAGTAATCCTACATCGTTTCCATCCACTTATGGGAACAACAACACTTACCCTAGCAACAAGAACCCCACTTATGAATTAGAAAACATGCTTAGAGACTTTATCACTACCCAAAAAGCCTTCAACACGAATGTGGAAGAAAAGCTAGCTAAATTAGATAATCTTTGTTTGAAGGTAGACAGCTTAGCCCTTGATGTTGAGATGTTAAAAATTAGAACCTCTCCCTTTGAGGAGAGCAAGGCCACCCCAATTAATGCTATCCAGTTACAAATTAATGAAAATATTAGGATGATGGCTAACTTAAAGAAAGATGAGCTAGAGAAAAAGAGGAAGATGATAGAATTAAGAGCCTTCCTACACACCACACAGTTGCAACTATCCAAATTGTTGAGGACACCGAAACTATTAGCACCCAATGCACTCCTAGTCCCATTGGACCTATTAATGGTGATGCTAATACCTCAACCGTAGAAGAAGAAACTCCGATGAACATAGAGTGTTTAAAACAAGTGAGCCTAGATGACACTACTACCACCTTTGATAGTAGTGATATTGATTTTGATAGTTGCACTCTCTCAGAAGTTATCAACTTACTACTAATACGTCCCAAACGTATCTATAATTTCTGCTTGCTCCATGCATGTTTTTGTGTGATATTGCTATGTTTTTGATATACTTTCATATATCTTTATAACATATTTTGGAACTAACCTATTAATGGTTGCAAGAGTGCACAAGTTCTTGTTTTTCTACTTTATGTGTAGGAATTACTTGGATAAAGGAAAGATCACAAAAGGAAGCCTTGTAAGAGTTGGACTCTAACTTTCCCGAAATCTGTCCCCACCAGACAGGTTTTAAAGATCACCTCGGAAACGCTAGAAGACGGCCTCAAACGGAAAAACTGAAAACTACAAAGTTGTAGGATGTTTTTTTCCGGTGGATTTAGACATAAAATTCGGCCCAATTGGAGTTCGGATGCTTCCAAAAACCCCGAAATACAGTAGACATAATCTGGATGACGGGAATCCGAGAGTCTATATAAAGAGAGGAAACCTAGGTCAAAGGCACCACGAAATTTCCTCCCCCTTGGCAGCCGTCTTGAGGGGGAGATCAATCTCCACAGCAGCACCATATCCAAGGAAGAAGAAGGGGCCAAGGGCCGCTGCCCCCAAGGGCCGTGGCCGTGGTCGTCACCGTCGCCGTCTCCTTCATCTCCTCCGGGCTGTACCTCTCTGTCAGAACCATCTGTTAGGTAATGTGCTAGGGTTAGCCAGTACTCTTGCATCATGTCAAATTTTCAAAAGAAATCTTTGAAATCAAAAATCAAAAGCAAATGGGAGAAGGAACCCCCCAGATGAATTAATTCAAAAGGCCAGATAAAAATCTTCTCCAAAAATTCATGTTAGATTTTTGAAAAGTCTTATAAATGAGTGTGATCACATTTCAAGTGATGTGGGACCCACCCCATGCTCATAGATTTTTCAAATATTTAAACAGTGCCTTGGATTTAAAGAAATACCCCTATTTGATTTAAAATTCAAATCATTTGAATTTTAAAAATGTTCAAAATTTATGAGTGGCCAGTATATTGTTTGATGAGGCCATATAAAAATTATGAGCATTTAATAAAATGTTTAGCTATTTTATTTAGCTAAACAGAACAAAGGTCAGAAGAGAAAACAGAAAGAAAAAGAAAAACAGGAAAGTGGCCCACTTACCTGGGCCACCTCGGCCCGACTTACCTCTCCCGCAGCCCAGCCCACCAGGGGGGCACATGCGTCTTCCTCCCTGGACAGGCAGGCTGGCAGGTCGCCGGCGAGTGCCGTGGGCGCGCCAGGCAGCTGCCTGCCTCCCGGGAGGGCTATCCCCTCGCCACGCCACCTTCTGGAGACGCCCAGGCCACTTCCCCCCCTCGCGCACGCTCTTCTCCTTTCTCTCCGACGAATCCCCGTGAAGGACCGAGTGCACCGGAGAGCACCGGCGAGCCCCTGCGTAGCCAACGACAGCGAGGAGCTAAGCCACCTTGTCCAAGAGCCTTGCCGTCTTCGTCTTCGTCATCAGGCCAAAGGAATCGAGCCCGGAGCCCGCGTAGACGCCGGATTCTTCCTCGAGTTCTCGCCGGCCGCAGAGAAGATCACCACCAAATTCGTCGCCATCGTTGCCTCTCAGGCCGCGCCGTCTTCACCAATCACCTCAGGGTGAGCTCCTCTTCGAAACCCCCCAAACCCCGTGCTTAATTTGGGCCCCCTCCGTCGACCGCCATGAGAGCCGAGACAGGTCACCGCCATGGATGACCTAGAGCTCGCTCCCGTGCTCCAGCGCCTCCTCCTTCTAGCCTACAACGCTTCCGGTGCTCGCAGCTTTCCAACGAACCAAACCCCAGTCAAAACGGCGCTCCAGAGCACGATCCCGACGTCACCGTGGTTCTGTCGCCGCCAAGGACGTCGCCGCCGTCGATTCCGAGCTCCCCGTGACCCCCTGTTGCTTCCAGGCGACGCGGACGACGATGCTGCACCCGATGGTGTCCTCCCCGTAGCCTCCCATGGCCCCTAGCCCATTCCGGCGAGTGCGCCGCCGTGGCCAGGTCGCCGACGTTTAGCCGCCGGTGGGTTAGCCACTAACCCCCGTGCTTAGCCCCCCCAGTGAGACTGACCAGTGGGCCCAGTGGCTTAATTAAGCCATTGGATTAGATTAACCAGCCGGATTAGTTAACCCAGTCACTGACACCCTGGACCCACATGTCAGCCCCCCCCCCTGACGTCAGCCTGGCGCAATAAATCGAATAATGAATTTCCAGAGATTAAAAGAATTAAAGAAATTCCAGAAATTCCAGAAAATAGCTCAAACTTTGGAAATTCATAGAAAATTCATATTAACTCCAAATTGGACAAATAATATATGAAAAATGATCAGGAGAAAATAAGCTATCCAAAAATGCAACTTTCAACTATGTTTGAGTTGATTTTAAAATGGGACCAGTAGCATATGTCATTTGAATTATTTGGAATTAATTCAAATTCAAATCAAATGATTTTGCAACTTGGACCATGGAATTATGCTATATTTCAACCACACTTCAGAGGCATATCATACACATTTCCAAAAGGTTCAAAATGATCAAACAATGTCACATGTAACTTGGTTAAAGTTTGAATTCAAATTGGAGTTTGAATTTGCAATTCATTTTGCAATATACTCCATTTAAATGGAATTGCTTCACACATCAAAGCATATACATCAAGTTTCAACCTTCCATCATGTGATTGTGCATTGTATTTACTTTGCAACCTTGTTTGTTGTTTGTCGAGTAGAGGTGGAACCGGAGCAGGAGGCTGCCCCCTTCGTTGAAGATCCAGAACCCGAACCTCGTCAGCAAGGCAAGCAAACCCCCATTGATCATGTCGATAAAATCCCACTTCCCTCTCATGTCTCGCTTATGCATTGTATAGGATGATCACCATGATAACGATTCTATCGCCTAGATGAACCCATTCCTTTGCATGACCTATCATTTTGTCACAGTAGTAAGCAAACCACAATCCTAGCAAATGTAGGAGTTGTTTGATATCATGTGGCCCCTGCAAATGTTATCGCTTATTGCATGCTTAGTATGATACCATGATGTTACTGTGATGTGAGTCGGGATGGTAGTGATCATGTTGATGATGGTAGAAAAGTGTTGGTGAATCTACCCTAATACAAGGTGAACGATGAGAGGCTGTGTAGGAGTACACGGTTGGTTGTCTCGTTGAACACCGCCCTAAGTCTGAGTTCTTGTGTGGTGATCCAAGATGAAGAGTACAACCACACATTGGGCTCACTGACCCCTCTCAACTTACTAACTCATCCCTTTCGATGTCCAGATGTCGCAATAGTTCGGAGTTCTGGTAGGTCTGTGGCCTGGATGCTAAGTGAGAGAATGGCTCACCCGATACCGGCTTATGCACCACGCACACATCACTTGGGTCCACTTCGGTAAACCGGCCGGGTTCAAGATAGTGGTAGCCAACCCAAGTAGGCGGCTTTCTTGGACTAGATCGGCTATGAGGTAACAGTTGTGCTGAGCATCCTCGCTGGCACCCCTTGAATGGTGTCGAGATCAAAGGCGGTAAATGATGATCATGTGTGTGTAGCGGTACACCCCTGCAGGGTTAACAAAACTATTCGAATAGCCGCGTCCGCGGTTATGGACTGCTTGGAAAGCTTAGCTTGATTATTAGACAACTTGAACTTGATACTTCTAAAACACACCAAGATAAGTGTGAGTGCTATGGCGTGCTTTCTCGTGGGGAAGTCGAGGAAGGCACCATAGTGGTGTATTTGGTTGGAGAAAGTAGTGGACTCGTGTACGCTTCTTACCTTAAGTCTGGTACTCGTAGTTCAGGACTAGCCAAGTCAAAGCTGGCATTTCTGCAAGTGAAACCCCACCTCCCTTTACCTTGATACATGTGCATGAGTAGTATAGTTCCTATGTAAGTCTTGCTGAGTACGACTTTGTACTCACGTTTGCTTAATCTATGTTTTAGATGATACCACTGACCCCGAAGGTGGCTTCTTCATCGAGCTGGACGACTGAAGATCAACTAGTCTAGTCCCAGTCAGACGACTGGTTCCCTCATGGAGGGCTTGTGTTTAAATAAGGCTTCTTAAGCCATTTGTTAAACTTGTCTGTACTCAGACATAATTTTCTTCCGCCTGTGTTGTAATGTTGGATCACATGTTTGTGATCTCTGTGTGCACTCTATAAGAGTTATCAATAAATATGTACACTCTGTAGAGAATTGAAATGATACCTGCTGTTCATACAAGGCATGTGTGCTGCGTGTATGTTTATAACATGCATGTCTTTGTATGGGTTTTCGAGACCTTAGTTGTGATCTGGCTGGCGGTCTTTCATACACCAAGTGGCCCTTAGATGTGCGCAGCTTGGGGCATCGCGATGCGATTGTTTGAGACTCCGTCTCGTGCACACTTTGTGGTATGATCGAGCCCGCCCTAGACCCCGACTAAGTGATCGGGCTGGAGTAAGTCTATGTAAGAGTTATGAGATAGTCGATAGTATGGTTGAGGCGACTTGTCTTTGAATATGGGAGTTCACCACCCATATCATTAGACTTGTGTGCGGACGATGAGGACCCATCTCAGTTGATCATCCGGCCTGGATGGGATGCCCCTCACGTACGATGCTTTCCGAGAACGTTCTGTGCTTGGCCTTGTCTGCTTAGACAAGTGGGTACGGTTCTCGGCTCTCCATATGACTATGTCGTAGTGGGACTTGCATACGCTAACCCCGGGTCCCGACACTCTCCATCAACAACTCTCCCCCTCACCATGTCCATGTGTGAGTAGTTCCCCTCGGGGCTAAGGCTTATATCTTGATCTATGTGGTTTCTCTCTCTCCCATGATGTGATCTTTCTTGTGATCATAGGCTATGTTAATCTAGGGTGATTCCATGATATTTCCCCTTCCTCTATGTATTGGATTGATGTACTCAATTGATCTTATCTAGTATAATCTCCGAGACCAAGGTGACAACGGTCTATTGGACATGGGTTAGAAGAATCTTATCATGAGTGATTTCCTCTTTTGTGTGTGGATGGAAGATTGAGAGTCTCTTGGTGCTTGTGTTTGACTATCCTTTAGATATGTTGTGGTGATTGTGGTATTCTCTTTGGATGGCCGCGGTGACATTGGGAAATCCATAGATTGAGAACTACGAACTCTGAGGTGTGCTTTTGTGGCCCTATACAATTCTCATCTTCTCTTGACCACAAAGGAATGACCTCCGAGTACGTCTCCATTGCATGTTTTATGGGAAATATCATGTGATTAGACTATGTTAATGTTGTTGAGAGTTTCCACTAGTGAAAGTATGAAGCCTAAGCCTTGTTTCCACCATTGTTACACCGTTTGTGCTCACTTTTATTACATGTTTGCTTGCTGCACTTTTTATTACAGATTTATATTACCTTGTTTTGCCACACCTATCACCCATATTTTATCATCTCTTCGCCGAACTAGTGCACCTATCTAACTCCTAGTTGTATTTGGTGTGTTGGGGACACAAGAGACTTCTTGTATCTTAATTGCAGGGTTGCTTGAGAGAGACCATCTTCAACCTCTACTTCCCTGAGTTCGATAAACCTTAGGTCATACACTTGAGAGAAATTGTTGCTGTCCTACAAACCTCTGCGCTTGGAGGCCCAACATAGTCTACAAGAATATAATCGTGCGTAGACATCAACTACACAAAATGTCTAGAGACCCCCACACTAGCACACTCAATCTTGCCTTCACGGAGCATATCCCAAATGCTCTCATCAAAGCTAGAGAGGAGAAGCTTAGGGTAGAAGCCTCCATACCTAGGAAGCTAGATGATGGTTGGGACCCTATGATCAAAATTAAATTAAATTAATTATCTTGCTATGCTTTATGTGACGTTGGAGCTAGTACCTCAGTCATGCCCAAAATAATTTATGATATGTTTGAATTGAAACCTTTTGATTCTTGTTCTTTTGGTGTTCGTCTTGTCGACTCTTCCGTAAAGAATCCTAAGATCAACGATGTTCTTATCATTGTCAATGAAAACTATGTTCCCGTTGATTTCATTATTATGGATATAGAGTGCGAACCTTTATGTCCAATTATTTTGGGACGTCCTTTTCTCCGCACCGTTGGTGCAATCATTGACATGAAAAAGGGGAATATAAAATTTCAATTATCTCTCAAAAAGGGGATGTACTACTTCCCTAGAAACAAAATCAAGTTACCTTTTGAGTCCATTACACGGGCTAGCTATTCTCTTTATCTTGATAAAACTTGATTCTTCTTTTGCTTTATGCCTAGCTTAAAGGTGTAAAAGAAAGCGCTTGTTGGGAGGCAACCCAAGATGTTTTTACTTCTGTTTTTAGTGGTCTTGATGATTGTTACTACTATAGCAACATCATTGTATCTTTATTTTCAAGCTTTGTGTCAAGTTATAGCCTCATATGATAAGGGAAGTGAAAGTTGTGACATGCTGTCCAGAAAACAAATTATGTCCTCGTGACGGAAAAAATCAGAATAAATCACAAGTTCATCTTTTTGAGCTGAATTGTTTACACAACGTGCTCTATACAATCACGGAACTTTCGTATGTTATGAGTTTTTTATTTGAGTTGCCGAAGTGCCCCTAAAAAATTCTTTACTACATGTTGTTCTGTTTTTCACAGATTCTGCCACGTTTTGTCTCTCCTAACTTTTGCAAACATTAAGCTTGCTTTTTGTTTGAAAAATCTTTTGGCAATCTTGAGAAACAATAGCTCTTCAAGAATATCTTTATATCCAGTGGGGAAAAATTATTTATTAAGGGTACCAACTTCTCTAATCAGCTTATGATGAGTTATGTATGACGGGAGTTTTCAAGTGTGCGATGGAAGATGATGAAGAAGATTCGGGAGTGTCAAGCGCTCAAGCTTGGGGATGCCCCCATGCATCACCAATAAATATTCAAGTAGACTCAAGCGTCTAAGCTTGGGGATGCCCCCATGCATCCCCTTCTCCATCAACAATCATCAGTTCGTCCTTCGTCTCACTATATTTTTATCACTTCATGCGTTATGTGCTATGCTTGGAGCGTCTCGCTCTTAGGTTTTATTTTTAGTTTTCTTTAGATTTGCTTGTTGTTCATAACAAGTTAGACCCCGTCTTACTTTGTGTGGGAGAGAAACACGCTCCACTTTCAAAATCTAGAACACATCATAGGATTCTTCATACCTATCTTTTTGCTGTTGTGTGTTCTTTATCTTTTCATAGCTACTGCCATGTTTAGTGTTAGTCTTAGTTTGTCTTTAGAAAGAGCCTTGAATTTTGTTTAGTTTGTTGCTGAAACTCTCTTTAGTTTTCATGTTTATCTTGTTAAGAGAGTTGGTTGTTGCACTGAGTTATGTCTTGTTTTGAAAGTAGGTAATTGAGGTTGCTATTTAATATTAGTAGTAACTTGCAATAGTTTTGAGGTATTAATGTGAGTAATGTTTGAACTTTTGGTGTCAAGAGCTCTAGCCTATTAGTGATAGGTGTCGTATTTTGGGCAATCCGTGTTTATTTTCAAAAACCTACAAAACTAGTTGAGAACTCTAGCTACTAAATGGATCACTACTCTTCTGAGGGGTCGAATATTAGAGTACACTCACGTACCATGAGTCGAGGATGCGCAAGGATAACCAAACCCCCATACACTCCTCCTCGAGGTACTTGTCTCTTTGTGAACCTCCTCATTAGATTGAGAGTTACTGATAATAAGTTCATGAGTTCTTCGGACTAATGTAAGTATTGAAAGTTCACACTTCCACCTCCTCATATTTGCTAGCCTCTCATGTGCCGTGCATTGCCTCCTTCTCAATCCGAGAGTTGGCGTCCACCTTCGCCGGTACATCCAAACCCTTGGCATGATACGCTCTGTCATCATAAACCTCCTTATATCCTTCCTCAAAACAGCCACCATACCTACCTATCAAGGCATTTCCATAGCCTTTCCGAGATATATTGCCATGCAACATCCACCTCTTCATGACTTGATCTTCATGTCATACATGTTCCTGCTACACTGACAGCGGCATACATTGCATACATGATGATAGCTACATCTTCTTTATGATTTGAGTACCTTGTAAAGTGTGAAAGATCTTCTATACGCTCTTGTAAATTAGAGTGTTTCCCTTAAGTGGGGAAAAGATCCCAAAGTGGATAAAATAAAAGATCCCAAAGAGGACAAATGAGATTTAAATAGAAAGAGCCATTGAGGCCACCAAAAAAATAGAAAAAAGAGAAAAAGAAATAAAAAGAGAGAAAGGGGCAACACTACTATCCTTTTGAAAGATCCACACTAGTACTCCCTCTTATCCTTGTACTCCATAGAGATGATCATGCATATAGCTATGTGGGGACCTTCACACTATAGAACCTGGCTTGCATATTCCAAGGATGAGCCTCCTCAAAAGATCTTTAGGTCTTCATGAGCGAGCAAGTTAGATGCACCCCCACTAGTTCCATTGGAGAGCTTTTCAGATCATATGTGAATCCGTTGCATGACAATCCCTACTCCTCACATCATATCTATCATTTGGCATTCTCGCCTATGATTGTACTCATTGATGTGAGCCTTTCTCATCCTTTTTGTCTTCCTTCACCACCATATTTCTCTCTTTGCCATACTAAGTTTCAACTCTCGTGCTTACGCTCATCCATTGCATGAGTGCTCAAAATATCGAAAAGGAGTGGATCAAATTGACTTGTACCTGGCTAGTGGTCTAGGGACGAGTCAAGATAAGATTCCAAAGAAGACCAAGTGTGAAACTTTAGTAGATTGAGTTCTCAACACAAAAATACTTTTCTTCTCGTATTCCCTATCCCCCTTTTTGCACGCAAACACCATTTGGAGACATTCGAGTCACGGACAGCGAGAGCTCTTGCACCTAATGTTCTTTCGTTGCTTGTTTCAATGTTAATATAGACTCTTGCATGTTACGACTTGAATTGAATTACATACCTTGATTGCTTTACTTTTCAAAGTTCTTATATGGTTGCTAGCATGTCACCACAGAAATTATGCCTGTTATCATTTACCTACTCGAGGCGAGCAGGAATTAAGCTTTGGGATGTTGATACGTCTCAAACGTATCGATAATTTCTGCTCACTCCATGCATGTTTTGTGTGATATTGCTATGATCTAGATACACTTTCATACACTTTTGATCATATTTGGACTAACCTACTAACTCAGTGCACCCCAGTGCCAGTTCCTGTTTTCTGCTGTTTTCTTATTTCAGTTTTCCCCCATATAAAAAGTGCTCTAAAAATACGGGAAAAATCAGATAAAAAATCAGCGTGTCAGAAGACTCCAGAAGCCCGAAGGAGGGCCAGGGGGCACTGATACGTCCAAAACGTATCGATAATTTCTGCTTGCTCCATGCATGTTTTGTGTGATATTTCTATGATCTAGATACACTTTTATACATTTTTGATCATATTTGGACTAACCTATTAACTCAGCGCACCCCAGTGCCAGTTCCTGTTTTCTCCTGTTTTTCTATTTCAGTTTTCCCCCATATAAAAAGTGCCAGAAAAATTCAGGAAAATTCAGATAAAAAATCAACGTGACGGAAGCTTCGAGAAGAGCCCGGGAGGGGCCAGGGGGGCCCAGGCGGCCACCCGGCGCGGCCCCACCCCTGGCCGCGCCAGGGGGGCGCCTGGGCCCCTGGCCCACCTCTGGCTGCCCCCTTTCGCCTATTTATCCCCCGTCACGGGAAAACTCCAGAACAAGAACCCTATTCCGCGAACTCGCCTCTGTTCCGCCGCCGCCGCGCTTCCGAAGATCGGGAGCACCAGAAGACCTCTTCCCGGCACCCTGCCGGAGGGAGGATTGACCTCCGGGAGTCTCCTCTCCACCATGGATGCTCCCCGGATGTCTCGTGAGTAGTTTTCCTTGGACCATTGGTCCGTGATCAGTAGCTATGTGATGTTCTCCTCCCCTCTTTGATCTTCATTGTTTAGACCTCGTGAGCTGCCCTACATGATCGAGGCACCTTTGTAATATTTCTGCTATTGCTATGTTGAGTTTGATCGGATCTGATGGATTATGAGATTATGTTCAGATTGTGATAGAGTAATATATTTGGTTTTTATCTCTTATATTTTTGTTCCTAAGTAATTCTTGCATGCTCTCCGTTGCTGTTTATTGCTTTGGCCAAGTAGTAGGTAGTGACTCCAAGAGGGAGCATTGTGCTAGATCGTGGGTTCATGCCTCCCCGATGACATGCTTGAGTGACAGAAACATGAGTCTAGGGGATGTGCTTTTGCCACAAGGGGGAAAACAACGGTGCTTGTAACCGCGGTTGCAAGGATTGTTTACTTTACGCAAAGTTTTTTTTAATGCAGTTGTCTGTTGCTTTGGGTTTACACTTTGGGTGGGGCTCGCAACTTAATACCAGCGAGATGTTCTGGATAGATATCTCAATGTGGATGATTAGTAGTAGATGCAGATGGATTTCGGTCTACTTATTTTGGCGTACTGCCCGTGCTTTTGAACCTCTTCCTTTCTTTAGTAGCATAGTTAGCATTGCGGTGCGTTCTTAATCCTGTCAATTGCCTTTCTGTAATTTGTTTACCTCGCATAGCAATTTTATCGTCTTTTGGGAGAGAGACATCACTAGCGAACATCACGTATCCCGGTCCATATCCTTATCACTGTTTCCACTCTACATTTACTTTACCGCTTTTATTTGCTATCATTATCCCTTGCGTTTTATCCTTTGTAAACAACAAGACCGGAGAGATTGACAACCTCTCTGAACTTCGTTGGGAACAAAGTTATCTGTGTCTGTGTGCAGGTCCGCGCCAGTTGCGCCGCTGACACCTACTTATCATCTCTGGAGTCCTGCTGGAGAAAAACCTTGGTATCTTCACCGAGGGAAAACTGCTGCTGCACTACATCTCAACCTTACACTTGGGGAAACCAACGAAGGGGCGAGAAGGCATCAAGCAAGTTTTCTGGCGCCGTTTCCAGGGACTGCAAGTGCTAAGATAGGGGAGTTGCACACTACCCTTTACCTTTGTTTTTTAGTCTTGTAGTTTATCTTTCAGTTTTTATCTTTGTGTCTTTTATCAAAATTTACAAAAACAACTTTTTATCTTGCTAGCTTTCATTATGTCTGGTCCTTCTGACTTTGTTGAGACAGAGGTTCTCACCTTTAAACAAAAAGGTGGAGAAAGTTTAAAAGATGCTTGGTATAGAATTAATGATTCTCATAGAAAAGCCACCAAGAAGCAATCCACTACTATCCTGCTTAGAAATTTTTATGTTGGGATTACTCCTTGGAATAGGTTCATATTAGATACTGCTATCAATGGGAATTTTCTAGAAGCCCCGACTTGGGAGTCTCTTAATGTTATTGAAAATCTTGTTGGAAATCTCCCTATTGATAGCATGCAAGAAGATATAACTCTATCTCACATTATGAAGAAACTTGAAAAGATAGAGTTAGAAATACCAAGTATAGCTAGGATAAATGAGTTGGATCGCAAGATTCAAGGGAATTTGAATAGGCTTGATAGCTCCATGCTTAAAATTATCAAAACTTTGGAGGTCATCAAATCCCGTGATACGGATCTTTCTAGGATAGATAAGATTGAGGAAATCATTAATACTCTTGGAACTACTTTCTCCTCAATCAAACCAAAAAAGGTAGAGACTTCGGCAAGAAGGGAACCTTATGTCCCTAAGGTTCCCTGACCTAAAAAGGAACCACCTATCGCCAAAGAAGTTGAAACCGTGAAAACTTTGGAAGAAATACCTCTCTATGATAATTTTATAAATGAATCTTCCATTGATTTTTCGCCTTTTGGATTTCTCCGTAGAAGTATCTTCATTAGGCCTTTATTTGAAAGACCTCTTAAGACTAGTTGTACAATTGAAGAGCTTTTTGATGATCTTGATAATGATTCAATTGATACAACTTGATCTTTTTGCATTATGCCTAGCTAATGGCTTTAAAGAAGCGCTTTCGGGAGGCAGCCCGCAACGAATTTAGGTTTTTATTTTTTGCTTTCGTTGTGTCTTGATGATTGTTACTTCTGTAGCAACATCATTGTATCTTTATTTTTCAGCTTTCTGCGAAGTTATAGCCTCTTACGGCAGGGGAAGTAAAAGTTGTGACGTGCTGTCCAGAAATCAGATTCTATCCTCGTGACCAGAAAAATTCCAGACAAATCCCAGTTCATCTTTTTGAGCTGAAAGTTTTACACAGTATGCTCTATACAATTACGAAACTTCCGTATGTTCTGAGTTTTTTGATTTGAGTTGCAGAAGTGCCCCTAAAAAATTCTTTACTATCTGCTGTTCTGTTTTTCACAGATTCTGCCACGTTTTGTCTCTCCTAACTTTTGCAAACCTTAAGCTTGCTTTTTCTTTGCAAAAAAGTTTTGGCACTCTTGAGAAACAGTAGATCTTCAATATTATCTTTATATCCAGTGGAGAAAAAATATTTATTAAGGGTACTAACCTCTCTAATCAGCTTATGATGAGTTGTGTATGAAGGGAGTTTTCAAGTGTGCGATGAAAGATGATGAAAGAAGATCCAGGAGTGTCAAGCGCTCAAGCTTGGGGATGCCCCCATGCATCCCCAATAAATATTCAAGGAGACTCAAGCGTCTAAGCTTGGGGATGCCCCCGTGCATCCCCTTCTCCATCAATAATCATCAGTTCGTCCTTTGTCTCACTATATTTTTATCACTTCATGCGTTATGTGCTATGCTTGGAGCGTCTCGCTCTTAGGTTTTATTTTTAGTTTTCTTTAGCTTTGCTTGCTGTTCATAACAAGTTAGGTCCTTTCTTACTTTGTGTGGGAGAGAAACACGCTCCAATTTCAAAATCTAGAACACAACATAGGATTTTTCCTGCCTATCTTTTTGCTGTTGTGTGTTCTTTATATTTTCATAGCTACTACCTTGTTTAATTTTAATCTTAGTTTGTCTTTAGCAAGAGCTTTGGCTTTTGTTTAGTTTGTTGCTGCAACTCTTTTTAGTTTTCATGTTTATCTTGTTAAGAGAGTTGGTTGTTGCACTGAGTTGTGTCTTGTCTTGAAAGTAGGTAATTAAGGTTGCTATTTAATTTTAGTAGTAGCTTGCAATAGTTTTGAGGCATTGTTGTGAGTAATGTTTGGACTTTTGGTGTAAAGAGCTCTTGCCTATTAGTGATAGGTTTCGTATTTTGGGAAATCCGTGTTTATTTTCAAAACCTACAAAACTAGTTGAGAGCTCTAGCTACTAGGTGGATCACTACTCTTCTGAGGAGTCGAATATTAGAGTACACTCACGTACCATGAGTCGAGGATGCGCAAGGATAACCAAACCCCCATACACTCCTCCTCGGGGTACTTGTCTCTTTGTGAACCTCCTCATTAGATTGAGAGTTACCGATAATAAGTGCATGAGTTCTTCGGACTAATGTAAGTATTGAGAGTTGACACTTCCACTTTTCCATATTTTGCTAGCCTTTCCCATGCCGTGCATTGCCTTCTTCTCACTCCGAGAGTTGGTGTCCACCTTCGCCGGTACATCCAAACCCTTGGCATGATACGCTATGTCATCATAAGCCTCCCTTTACCCTTCCTCAAAACAGCCACCATACCTACCTATCAAGGCATTTCCATAGCCTTTCCGAGTTACATTGCCATGCAACTTCCACCTCTTCATGACTTGATCTTCATGTCATACATGTTCCTGCTACACTGGCAGCGATATACGTTGCATACATCATGTTGGGTACATCTTCTTTATGATTTTGAGTACCTTGTAAAGTGTGAAAGATCTCCTTTACCCTCTTGTAAAATAGAGTGTTGCCCTTAAGTGAGGAAAAGATCCCAAAGTGGACACATTAAAAGATCCCAAAGAGGACACATGAGAGTTAAATAGAAAGAGCCATTGAGGCCACAAAAAAATACAAAAAAAATTAGAAAAAAGAGAAAAAGAAATAAAAAGAGAGAAAGGGGCAACACTACTATCCTTTTGAGAGATCCACACTAGTACTCCCTTTATAGCCTTGTACTCCATAGAGATGATCATTTTGCATATAGTTTGGAGAGCTTCTTAGCTAGTATGCGCATCCATTGCATGGCAATCCCTACTCCTCACATCATATCTATCATTTGGCATCTCTTGCCTATGATTGTCCTCATTGATGTGAGCCTTTCTCATCCTTTTTGTCTTCCTCCTCCACCATATTTCTCTCTTTGCCATCCTAAGTGTCAACTCTCGTGCTTACGCTCATCCATTGCATGAGTGCTCAAAATATCGAAAAGGAGTGGATCAAATTGACTTGTACCTAGATAGTGGTCTGGGGACGAGTCAAGATAAGATTCCAAAGAAGACCAAGTGTGAAACTTTAGTAGATTGAGTTCTCAACAAAAATACTTTTTTCTCTCGTATTCCCTATCCTCCTTTCTTGCACGCAAACACCATTTGGAGACATTCGAGTCAAGGACAACGAGAGCTCTTGCACCCTTTGTTCTTTTGTTACTTGTTTCAATGCTAATATAGACTCTTGCATGTTATGACTTGAATTGAATCTCTGACCTTGATTGCTTTACTTTTCAAAGTTCTTATATGGTTGCTAGCATGTCACCACAGAAATTATGCTTGTTATCATTTACCTACTCGAGGACGAGCAGGAATTAAGCTTGGGGATGTTGATACGTCCAAAACGTATCGATAATTTCTGCTTGCTCCATGCATGTTTTGTGTGATATTGCTATGATCTAGATACACTTGTATACATTTTTGATCATATTTGGACTAACCTATTAACTCAGTGCACCCCAGTGCCAGTTCCTGTTTTCTGCTGTTTTTCTATTTCAGTTTTCCCCCATATAAAAAGTGCCAGAAAAATTCGGGAAAATTAAGATAAAAAATCAGCGTGACGGAAGCTTCGAGAAGAGCCCGGGAGGGGCCAGAGGGGAGCCAGGGGGCCCCCAGGAGGCCACCCGGCGCAGCCCAACCCCTGGCCGCGCCAGGGGGGCGTCTGGGGCCCCAGGCCCACCTCTGGCTGCCCCCTTTCGCCTATTTATCCCCCGTCACGGGAAAACTCCAGAACAAGAACCCTATTACGCGAACTCGCCTCTGTTCCACCTCCGGGAGTCTCCTCTCCACCATGGATGCTCCCCGGATGTCTCGTGAGTAGTTTTCCTTGGACCATGGGTCCGTGATCAGTAGCTATGTGATGTTGTCCTCCCCTCTTTGATCTTCATTGTTTAGACCTCGTGAGCTGCCCTACATGATCAAGGCACCTTTGTAATATTTATGCTATTGCTATGTTGAGTTTGATCGGATCTGATGGATTATGAGATTATGTTCAGATTGTGATAGAGTAATATATTTGGTTTTTATCTCTTATATTTTTGTTCCTAAGTAATTCTTGCATGCTCTCCTTTGCTGTTTATTGCTTTGACCAAGTAGTAGGTAGTGACTCCAAGAGGGAGCGTTGTGCTAGATTGTGGGTTCATGCCTCCCCGATGACATGCTTGAGTGACAGAAACATGAGTCTAGGGGATGTGCTGTTGCCACAAGGGGGAAAACAACGGTGCTTGTAACCGCGGTTGCAAGGATTGTTTACTTTACGCAAAGTTCTTTTTAATGCAGTTGTCTATTGCTTTGGGTTTACACTTTGGGTGGGGCTCGCAACTTAATACCAGCGAGATGTTCTGGATAGATATCTCAAGGTGGATGATTAGTAGTAGATGAAGATGGATTTCGGTCTACTTATTTTGGCGTACTGCCCGTGCTTTTGAACCTCTTCCTTTCTTTAGTAGCATAGTTAGCATTGCGGTGCGTTCATAATCCTGTCAATTGCCTTTCTGTAATTTGTTTAACTCGCATAGCAATTTTATCGTCTTTTGGGAGAGAGACATCACTAGCGAACATCACGTATCCCGGTCCATATCCTTATCACTATTTCCACTCTACATTTACTTTACCGCTTTTATTGGCTATCATTATCCCTTGCATTTTATCCTTTGTAAACAACAAGACCGGAGAGATTGACAACCTCTCTGAACTTCGTTGGGAACAAAGTTATCTGTGTCTGTGTGCAGGTCCGCGTCAGTTGCGCCGCTGATACCTACTTATCATCTCTAGAGTCCTGCTGGAGACAAACCTTGGTATCTTCACCGAGGGAAAACTGCTGCTGCACTACATCTCAACCTTACACTTGGGGAAACCAACGAAGGGGCGAGAAGCCATCAGGCACCACCAGGCACCCAGGCGGCCACCTGGCGCAGCTAGGGGCCTGGCCGCACTAGGGGGGCGCCTGGGCCCCTGGTGCCCCCCTGGCTGCCCCCCTTCACCTATTTATTCTCCATCACAGGAAACTTCCGAAGACATAACCCTATTTCGCAAATTCTCCTCTGTTCCGCCGCAGCCACGCTTCCAAGATCAGGAGCACCGTCAGGACCCTTCCCGGCACCCTGCCGGAGGTAGGATCGACCTCCGGTTGCTTCTCCTCCACCATGGACACTTCCCGGATGTGCCGTGAGTAGTCTATCTTGGACCATTGGTCCGTGATCAATAGCTATGTGATGTTCTCCTCCCCTCTTTGTTCTTCATGGTTTAGACCTCGTGAGCTGCCCTACATGATCGAGGCACTTATGTAATTCTTCTGCTGTTGCTATGCTGAGTTTGATGGCATCTGATGGATTATGAGATTATGTTCAGATCGTGATAGAGTAATATATTTGGTTTTGATCTCTTATATTTTTGTTCCTAAGTAATTCTTGCATGTTCTCCGTTGCTATTTATTGCTTTGGCCAAGTGGTAGGTAGTAACTCCAAGAGGGAACGTTATGCTCGATTGTGGGTACATGCCCCCTGATGACACGCTTGAGTGACAGAAACATGAGTCTAGGGGATGTGTTGTGGCCACAAGGGGGAAAACAACGGTGCTTGTAACCACGGTTGCAAGGATTGTTTACTTTATGCAAATTTCTTTTTAATGTAGTTGTCTATTGCTTTGGGTTTACACTTTGGGTGGGGCTCGCAACTTAATACCAACAAGATGTCCTGGATATATATCTCAAGGTGGATGATTAGTAGTAGATGCAGATGGATTTCGGTCTACTTATTTTGGCGTACTGCCCATGCTTATGAGCCTCTTCCTTTCTTTTGTAGCATAGTTAGCATTGCGGTGCGTTTATAATCCTGTCAATTGCCCATCTGTAATTTTTTTACCTCGCATAGCGGTTTTATCGTCTTTTGGGAGAGAGACATCACTAGTGAACATCACGGGACCCCGGTCCATATTCTCAACATTGTTTACAAGCTATTTACCTTTTCAGTATTTACTTTCAGTTGCTATCATCATTATCATTATCCCTCGTGTGTTTGATCCTTTGTAAACAACAAGACCGGAGAGATTGACAACCTCTCTGAACTTCCTTGGGAGCAAAGTTAATTGTATTGTGTGCAGGTCCAGGTTAAGAGAGCAATATCTCAAACGGCACGTTGCTCGCTTCACCACCTACTTATCATTACCTTAGTCCTACGGGAGACAAACCCTATCCTCTACATAGGGGAAATTTGCTGCTATCCTACATCTCACCTTCCACTTGGGGTAACCAACAAAGGGAGAGAAGCCATTATCACTTCCACGCCATCAGTCGGCCTGTGTGAATTGACACAGTACCGAGTCGCATAGGAACTTGTCTTGAGTTGTGGTCCCTATGAGTCGGCATGTGTGTATTGACACATTACCGAGTCGGATAGGTTTTAACTCTGTATCCTGCAAGGATTTTGTGTATATGCAAAGGAAAAATATGCTTATGATTATGTATGAAAAAAGGGTAATTCATGAAGTGCTTGAAGAAGCCGGCTCTGGATTGATCTGGTCCTCATCTTCTATCGTTTGAAAAGAGTTTGGTTATCCTTGAGTCGAGACTTCTTTGTGTGCCGTCTCAAATTGATCAGCGTTTCTCCGTTTGCGTCGAAAATTTCCTTTTGGGAATTTTCTAGATGGATTTCACGCATCGAACATACAGGCAGTGTGGGAGGCATGGAGTGCCACATGTATAAGCCGAGGTTTCCTGGGTGAAGACTCGATGGATATAGTCGAGCCCCCAAGATTTCTCTGAATTCGAGCTTTGTACATGCAATTTTCACTTATGTGCCGAGATTTCTCATTTAGAGGTTGATGAGTTGTCATCAAGCTCTATTGAACTTTCTCTGAATGAAACACATAAGTGCCCAGATCACCAATTGGAGGTTGATCAAGCTCCCAGGTTTCTGAGAATTTTGTAAATGCAAATTATGACATGTGTGATGCAAAACAGAAAAATAAATGCATGCAAGGCTTATGATGATGTTGAATTAAAAATATTTTTTATGATTAAAGCTAGTTTTGTTGTGTGGCGTTATAGATGGTTGCGACGAAAAGTCGACTTCTAATGGCGAGAGCCGGTGCGATTGAAAATCGACTTGTGTGTGGCCGGAGCCGGTGCGATAAAAATCGACTTGTGTGTGGCCGGAGCCAGTGCGATGAAGATCGACCTTTATATATTTCATTGGGCGAAAGCCGGTGCGACATGAGTCATCTTATAACCTTGAGTAAAATGGCATCCCTTTCCTACCTAAGTATAATACGGACGAAGTTATGCGATGTTCCACGGCCTGAGGGTCTCTTCCATACAGGTGCGTGTCTTCTCCTTCTCTCGCATATCAACTAGGTAGTATGATCCATTGTAGAGGTTCTTGCTGACCACAAAGGGTCCTTCCCATGGGGAGGAAACTTGTGCATTCCGTCCTTCTCTTGTATGAGTCGGAGCACCAAGTCCCCTTCCTGGAAAGTCCGGGTCTTGATTCTACGACTATGATATCGTCGTAGGTCTTGTTGGTAAATTGCTGACTTGGCTGCTGCTAACTCTCGTTCTTCGTCGAGAGCATCTAGAGCGTCTTGCCTTGCTTTCTCATTGTCGGCTTCTACATATGATGTCACCCTAGGTGAGTCGTGATGTATGTCTGATACGTCCAAAACGTATCTATAATTTCTGCTTGCTCCATGCATGTTTTGTGTGATATTGCTATGTTCTAGATACACTTTCATACACTTTTGATCATATTTGGACTAACCTATTAACTCAGCGCACCCCGGTGCCAGTTCCTGTTTCTGCTGTTTTTCTATTTCAGTTTTCCCCCGTATAAAAAGTGCCAGAAAAATTCCAGGAAAAATATAGGAAAAATCAGCGTATAGGAAGGTTCGCGAAGAGCCCGAGTGGGGCCAGAGGGGAGCCAGGGGTGGCCCAGGAGGCCACCCGGCGCGGACCCACCCCTGGCCGCGCCAGGGGGGCGCCTGGGGCCCCTGGTCCACCTCTGGCTGCCCCCTTCGCCTATATATTCCCCGTGACGTGAAACCCTCGGGGACAGAACCCTTTTTCATGATCTCGCCTCTGTTCCGCCGCCGCCGCGCTTCCGAGATCGGGAGCACCAGAAGACCTCTTCCCGGCACCCTGCCAGAGGGAGGGCCGACCTCCGGGAGTCTCCTCTCCACCATGGATGCTTCCCGGATGTCTCGTGAGTAGTTTTCCTTGGACCATGGGTCCGTGATCAGTATCTATGTGATGTTCTCCTCCCCTCTTTGTTCTTCATGGTTTAGACCTCGTGAGCTGCCCTACATGATCGAGGCACTTTTGTAATCTTTCTGCTATTTCTATGCTGAGTTTGTTGGGATCTGATGGATTATGAGATTATGTTCAGATTGTGATTGAGTAATATATTTGGTTTTTATCTCTTATATTTTTGTTCCTAAATAATTCTTGCATGTTCTCCGTTGCTGTTTATTGCTTTGGCCAAGTAGTAGGTAGTAACCCCAAGAGGGAACGTTATGCTCGATTGTGGGTTCATGCCCCCTGATGACACGCTTGAGTGACAGAAACATGAGTCTAGGGGATGTGCTGTTGCCACAAGGGGGGAAACAACGGTGCTTGTAACCGCGGTTGCAAGGATTGTTTACTTTACGCAAAGTGCTTTTTAATGCAGTAGTCTGTTGCTTTGGGTTTACACTTTGGGTGGGGCTCTCAACTTAATACCAGCGATATGTTCTGGATAGATATCTCAAGGTGGATGATTAGTAGTAGATGCAGTTGGATTTCGGTCTACTTATTTTGGCGTACTGCCCGTGCTTTTGAGCCTCTTCCTTTCTTTTGTAGCATAGTTAGCATTGCGGTGCGTTCATAATCCTGTCAATTGCCCTTCTGTAATTTGTTTACCTCGCATAGCAGTTTTATCGTCTTTTGGGAGAGAGACATCACTAGTGAACATCACGTATCCCGGTCCATGTCCTCATTACTATTTCCACGCTTATTTACTTTTTGCTTTTACTTTCAATTGCTATGATTATCCCTTGTGTTTGATCCTTTGTGAACAACAAGACCGGAGAGATTGACAACCTCTCTGAACTTCATTGGGAACAAAGTTATTTGTGTCTGTGTGCAGGTCTGCGTCAGTTGCGCCGCTGACACCTACTTATCATCTCTAGAGTCCTACTGGAGACAAACCTTGGTATCTTCATCGAGGGAAACTTGCTGTTGCACTGCATCTCAAACCTTCCACTTGGGGTAACCAACGAGGGGCGAGAAGCCATCAAGCAAATTTCTGGCGCCGTTGCCGGGGAACTCCGAGTGCTAAGATAGGTGAGTTGCACACTACCCTTTACCTTTGTTTTTTAATCTTGTTAGTTTACCTTTCAGTTTTTATCTTTGTGTCTTATATCAAAAATCACACAAAAAAAATCTGCCACACTTGCTGCTAATATGGGTTCCACTGAAAACACCAAGTTGTGTGACTTCACTAGTCACAACAACCAAGACTTTATCGGCACCCCCATTCCCACACCTGCCACTTCAGCTACCTCTTATGAAATTAAACCTGCCTTGCTAAACCTTGTTATGAGAGATCAATTCTCTGGTGCTGGAGATGATGTTGCTTTACACTTGAACAATTTTGTTGAATTATGTGATATGCAAAAGTATAAAGAAGTAGAAGGTGATATTGTTAAGCTCAAGCTCTTTCCTTTCTCTTTAAGGGGAGACGCTAAAATCTGGTTTCAATCTTTGCCTAGGAATAGCATAGATTCTTGGGATAAGTGCAAAGATGCTTTTATAGGGAAGTACTACCCACCTGCTAAAATTATCCAATTAAGGAGTAACATTATGAATTTTAAGCAATTGGATAATGAACACGTTGCCCAAGCTTGGGAACGAATGAAATCTCTTGTTAAGAAATTCCCAACACATGGTTTGACTACCTGGATGGTTATCCAGACTTTTTATGCAGGCTTGAACTTTACCTCGCGGAACCTGTTAGATTCGGCCGCGGGAGGAACCTTTATGTCAACTACATTTGGTGTTGCCACGAAGCTTCTCGATGAAATGATGACCAATTATTCCCAATGGCACACCGAACGCGCTCCAGCAGGTAGGAAGGTAAATTCTGTCGAGGAAATTACCTCCCTCAATGAAAAAGTTGACTTAATTATGTCTCTACTTACCAAGCAACATTCTATTGATCCTCGTGATGTCCCTTTAAATTCTTTGGTTGCCCAAGAACAAGTAGATGTGAACTTTATTGCTAGAAACAATTTCAACAACAATGCTTATAGGGGTAATTTTGCTAGCAATCCTAGACCGTTTCCATCCAACTATGGGAACAACAATACCTACCCTAGCAACAACTCCTATAATCCTGCTTATACGAAAATAGACCTACCTAGCTATGAGAAATTGATAGAAATAGAGAAAGCTACTAAGAACTATATGCACACCCAGTTTGAACAAAACAAAGCCTTCTCTAAGCAAATAGGTGAGCATACTGCCATTCTGCAAAACATTAGTGAACGGCTTGATAGCCTGAACAGTGAGATTTCTAATCTCCAGGCTAGACTTACCGCCACCGAAACCCATGTTTCGAATATGTCCCACACCCAATCTACTTTGATAAATCAAATGGCAGCCAAACCAGAAGTTATCCCTATGGAAGAGGATAGAATTAAGAGCCTTCCTACACACCACACAGTTGCCACTATCCAAATTGTTGAGGACACCCAAACTATTAGCACCCAATGCACTCCTAGTCCCATTGGACCTATTAATGGTGATGCTAATACCTCAACCGAAGATAAATAAACTCCTATGAACATAGAGGGTTTCAAACAAGTGAGCTTATATGACACTACTACCACCTTTGATAGTAGTGATATTGATTTTTATAGTTGCACCCTCTCAGAAGTTATTAGTTTGCTACACAAAATGTCTAGAGACCCCCACACTAGCACACTTAATCTTGCCTTCACGGAGCATATCACAAATGCTCTTATCAAAGCTAGGGAGGATAAGCTTAGAGTAGAAGCCTCCATACCAAGGAAGCTAGATGATGGTTGGTACCCTATGATCAAAATTAAATTAAATAACTTCTCTTGCTATGCTTTATGTGATGTTGGAGCTAGTACCTCCGTTATGCCCAAAAGAATTTTTGATATGTTTGAAATGAAGCCCTTTGAGCCTTGTTCTTTTGGTGTTCGTCTTGTTGATTCTTACGTAAAGAAACCTTTGGGGAAGATCGACAATGTTCTTATCATTGTCAATGACAACTATGTTCCCGTTGATTTTATTGTTATGGATATAGAGTGTGAACCTTTGTGTCCAATTATTTTGGGACGTCCTTTTCTTCGCACCGTTGGTGCGGTTATTGACATGAAAGAGGGGAATATAAAATTCCAATTCCCATTCAAAAAGGGGATGGAACACTTCCCTAGAAAGAAAATCAAGTTACCTTTTGAGTCCGTTACACGAGCTAGTTATTCTCTTTCTCTTGATAAAACTTGATTCTTCTTTTGCATCATGCCTAGCTTAAAGGCATAAAAGAAAGCGCTTTCGGGAGGCAGCCCGCAACGAATTTAGGTTTTTCTTTTTGCTTTTGTTGTGTCTTGATTTTTGTTAGTACTGTAGCAACATCATTGTATCTTTATATTTCAGCTTTGTGCCAAGATTTAGCCTCTTACGGCAAGGGAAGTAAAAGTTGTGACATGCTGTCCAGAAAACAGATTCTGTCCTCGTGACCAGAAAAATTCCAGAAAAATCCCAGTTCATCTTTTTGAGCTGAATTTTTTCCACATAATGCTCTATACAATTACGAAACTTCTGTATGTTTTGAGTTTTTTGATTTGAGTTGCAGAAGTATCCCTAAACAATTCTTTACTACCTGCTGTTCTGTTTTTCACACACTGTGCCACGTTTTGTCTCTCCTAACTTTTGCAAACCTTAAGCTTGCTTTTTCTTTGCAGAAACTTTTTGGCACTCTTGAGAAACAATAGCTCTTCAATAATATCTTTATATCCAGTAGGGAAAAATTATTTATTAAGGGTACTAACCTCTCTAATCAGCTTATGATGAGTTATGTATGAAGGGAGTTTTCAAGTGTGCGATGGAAGATGACGAAAGAAGATTCATGAGTGTCAAGCGCTCAAGCTTGGGGATGCCCCCATGCATCCCCAATAAATATTCAAGGAGACTCAAGCGTCTAAGCTTGGGAATGCCCCCGTGCATCCCCTTCTCCATCAATAATCATCAGTTCGTCCTTCGTCTCACTATATTTTTATCACTTCATGCGTTATGTGCTATGCTTGGAGCGTCTCGCTCTTAGGTTTTATTTTTAGTTTTCTTTAGCTTTGCTTGCTGTTCATAACAAGTTAGATCCCATCTTACTTTGTGTGGGAGAGAAACACGCTCCACTTTCAAAATCTAGAACACATCATAGGATTTTTCCTGCTTATCTTTTTTTCTGTTGTGTGTTCTTTATCTTTTCATAGCTACTGCCATGTTTAGTTTTAGTCTTAGTTTGTCTTTAGAAAGAGCCTTGGCTTTTGTTTAGTTTGTTGCTGGAACTCTTTTTTAGTTTTCATGTTTATCTTGTTAAAGAGAGTTGGTTGTTGCACTAAGTTGTGTCTTGTCTTGAAAGTAGGTAATTGAGGTTGCTATTTAATTCTAGTAGTAACTTGCAATAGTTTTGAAGTATTGATGTGAGTAATGTTTGAACTTTTGGTGTCAAGAGCTCTAGCCTATTAGTGATAGGTGTCGTATTTTGGGCAATCCGTGTTTATTTTCAAAACCTACAAAACTAGTTGAGAACTCTAGCTACTAGATGGATCACTACTCTTTGGAGGGATCGAATATTAGGGAACACTCACGTACCATGAGTCGAGGATGCGCAAGGATAACCAAACCCCCATACACTCCTCCTCGGGGTACTTGTCTCTTTGTGAACCTCCTTATTAGATTGAGAGTTACCGATAATAAGTGCATGAGTTCTTCAGACTAATGTAAGTATTGAAAGTTGACACTTCCACCTTTCCATATTTTGCTAGCCTCTCCCGTGCCGTGCATTGCCTTCTTCTCACTCCGAGAGTTGGTGTCCACCTTCTCCGGTACGTCCAAACCTTTGGCATGATACACTCTGTCATCATAAACCTCCTTATATCTTTCCTCAAAACAGCCACCATACCTACCTATCAAGGCATTTCCATAGCCTTTCCGAGATATATTGCCATGCAACATCCACCTCTTCATGACTTGATCTTCATGTCATACATGTTCCTGCTACACTGGCAGCGACATACATTGCATACATCATGATAGTTACATCTTCTTTATGATTTTGAGTACCTTGTAAAGTGTGAAAGATCTCCTTTACCTTCTTGTAAAATAGAGTGTTGCCCTTAAGTGAGGAAAAGATCCCAAAGTGGACACAATAAAAGATCCCAAAGAGGAAAAAATGAGAGTTAAATAGAAAGAGCCATTGAGGCCACCAAAAAATACAAAAAAAGAGAAAAAAAGATAAAAAGAAATAAAAAGAGAGAAAGGGGCAACACAACTATCTTTTTGAGAGATCCACACTAGTACTCCCTTTATATCCTTGTACTCCATAGAGATTATCTTCATGCATATAGCTATGTGGGGACCTTCACACTATAGAACTTGGCTTGCATATTCCAATGATGAGCCTCCTCAAATGAGCTCTAGGTCTTCTTGAGCAAGCAAGTTGGATGCACCCCCACTAGTTCCATTAGAGAGCTTCTTAGCTCGTATGTGCATCCGTTGCATGGCAATCCCTACTCCTCACATCATATCTATCATTTGGCATTTCTTGCCTATGATTGTCCTCATTGATGTGAGCCTTTCTCATCCTTTTTGTCTTCCTCCTCCGTACTGCTCTCTTTGCCATCCTAAGTGTCAACTCTCGTGCTTACGCTCATCCATTGTATGAGTGCTCAAAATATTGAAAAAGGAGTGGATCAAATTGACTTGTACCTGGCTAGTGGTCTGGGGACGAGTCAAGATAAGATTCCAGAAGAAGACCAATTGTGAAACTTTAGTAGATTGAGTTCTCAACACAAAAATACTTTTTCTCGTATTCCCTATCCCCTTTCTTGCACGCAAACACCAATTGGAGACATTCGAGTCACGGACAGCGAGAGCTCTTGCACCTAATGTTCTTTTGTTACTTGTTTCAATGCTAATATAGACTCTTGCATGTTATGACTTGATTTTAATTTCTAACCTTGATTGATTTACTTTCCAAAGTTCTTATATGGTTGCTAGCATGTCACCACAGAAATTATGCCGTTATCATTTACCTACTCGAGGACAAGCAAGAATTAAGCTTGGGGATGTTGATACGTCCAAAACGTATCTATAATTTCTACTTGCTCCATGCATGTTTTGTGTGATATTGCTATGTTCTAGATACACTTTCATACACTTTTGATCATATTTGGACTAACCTATTAACTCAGTGCACCCCAGTGCCATTTCCTGTTTTCTGCTGTTTGTCTATTTCAGTTTCACCCATATAAAAAGTGTGAGAAAAATTCCGGGAAAAATATAGGAAAAATCAGCGTACAGGAAGCTTCGCGAAGAGCCCGAGTGGGGCCAGAGATGAGCCAGGGGTGGCCCAAGCGGCCACCCGGCGCGGACCCACCCCTGGCCGCGCCAGGGGGGCGCCTGGGGCCCCTGGTCCACCTCTGGCTGCCCCCCTTCGCCTATATATTCCCCGTGACGTGAAACCCTCGGGGACAGAACCCTTTTTCGCGATCTCGCCTCTGTTCCGCCGCCGCCGCGCTTCCGAGATCGGGAGCACCAGAAGGCCTCTTCCCGGCACCCTGCTGGAGGGAGGGCCGACCTCCGGGAGTCTCCTCTCCACCATGGATGCTTCCCGGATGTCTCGTGAGTAGTTTTCCTTGGACCATGGGTCCGTGATCAGTAGCTATGTGATGTTCTCCTCCCCTCTTTGATCTTCATGGTTTAGACCTCATGAGATTCCCTACATGATCGAGGCACTTTTGTAATCTTTCTGCTATTTCTATGCTGAGTTTGATGGGATCTGATGGATTATGAGATTATGTTCAGATTGTGATTGAGTAATATATTTGGTTTTTATCTCTTATATTTTTGTTCCTAAGTAATTCTTGCATGTTCTCCGTTGCTGTTTATTTCTTTGGCCAAGTAGTAGGTAGTAACCCCAAGAGGGAACGTTATGCTCGATTGTGGGTTCATGCCCCCCGATGACACGCTTGAGTGACAGAAACATGAGTCTAGGGGATGTGCTGTTGCCACAAGGGGGAAAACAACGTTGCTTGTAACCGCGGTTGCAAGGATTGTTTACTTTACGCAGAGTGCTTTTTAATGCAGTTGTCTGTTGCTTTGGGTTTACACTTTGGGTGGGGCTTGCAACTTAATACCAGCGAGATGTTCTGGATAGATATCTCAATGTGGATGATTAGTAGTAGATGCAGTTGGATTTCGGTCTACTTGGCGTACTGCCCGTGCTTTTGAGCCTCTTCCTTTCTTTTGTAGCATAGTTAGCATTGCGGTGCGTTCATAATCTTGTCAATTGCCCTTCTGTAATTTGTTTACCTCGCATAGCAGTTTTATCGTCTTTTGGGAGAGAGACATCTCTATTGAACATCACGTATCCCGTTCCATGTCCTCATTACTGTTTCCACGCTCATTTACTTTTCTGCTTTTACTTTCAGTTGCTATCATTATCCCTTGCGTTTGATCCTTTGTGAACAACAAGACCGGAGAGATTGACAACCTCTCTGAACTTCGTTGGGAACAAAGTTATTTGTGTCTGTGTGCAGGTCTGCGTCAGTTGCGCCGCTGACACCTACTTATCATCTCTGGAGTCCTACTGGAGACAAACCTTGGTATCTTCACCGAGGGAAACTTGCTGCTGCACTGCATCTCAAACCTTTCACTTGGGTAACCAACGAGGGGCGAGAAGCCATCAGCACCTCACTGACATAATAAATCGGCCTTTGCAGGGGGTATTCCTTGCCGTCTTCCATGCGCTCCACCACAACTATGGAACTTATAGCGCGGTTGTTAGCCGATATATAGAGTAGCATAGGTTCCTTTGGTTTGGGAGCTGCCGGGATTGGCGCCTGGGTTAGTTGTTTCTTGAGTGATTCCAGAGCCTCATCAACTTCATTGTCCCAAACGAAGTTGTCCGACTTTCGCAATAGCCGGTACAGGGGTATGGACGTTTCGCCGAGTCGACTGATGAACCAGCTCAGGGCGGCTACACATCCCGTGATCCGTTGAACTCCTTTGGTTGACGTCGGCTTCTGTAGGGTCATGATAGCTTTGATCTTTTCCAGGTTTGCCTCAATGCCTCTCTCTGATACTATGTATCCCAGGAGCTTGCCGGCGGGGACCCCAAAGGTGCACTTGGACGGGTTCAACTTCATCTGGTACTTGCGCAGGTTCTTGAAAGTCTCCTGCAAGTCGGTGATGAGTGAGCCGGCTAACTGTGATTTGATCACAATGTCGTCCACATAAGCATGCACGTTTGATGTGCGAGGTGATGATAGTGATTTCTCGCCCTTTGTTGGTAAACCCCAAGTGGAAGGTGTGATGTAGCACAGCAGAAAATTTCCCTCAGTAAAGATACCAAGGTTTATCTCCAGTAGGACTCCGGAGATGATAAGTAGGTGTCAGCGGCGCAACTGACGCGGACCTGCACACAGACACAAATAACTTTGTTCCCAACGAAGTTCAGAGAGGTTGTCAATCTCTCCGGTCTTGTTGTTCACAAAGGATCAAACACAAGGGATAATGATAGCAACTGAAAGTAAAAGCAGAAAAGTAAATGAGCGTGGAAACAGTGATGAGGATATGGACCGGGATACGTGATGTTCACTAGTGATGTCTCTCTCCCAAAAGACGATAAAAACTGCTATGCGAGGTGAACAAATTACAAAAGGGAAATTGACAGGATTATGAACGCACCGCAATGCTAACTATGCTACAAAAGAAAGGAAGAGGCTCAAAAGCATGGGCAGAATGCCAAAATAAGTAGACCGAAATCCAACTGCATCTACTACTAATCATCCACCTTGAGATATCTATCCAGAACATCTCGCTGGTATTAAGTTGCGAGCCCCACCCAAAGTGTAAACCCAAAGTAACAGACAACTGCATTAAAAAACACTTTGCGTAAAGTAAACAATCCTTGTAACCGCGGTTACAAGCACCGTTGTTTTCCCCCTTGTGGCAACAACACATCCCCTAGACTCATGTTTCTGTCACTCAAGCGTGTCATCAGGTGGCATGAACCCACAATCGAGCATAACGTTCCCTCTTGGGGTTACTACCTACTAATTGGCCAAAGAAATAAACAACAACGGAGAACATGCAAGAATTACTTAAGAACAAAAATATAAGAGATAAGAACCAAATATATTACTCAATCACAATCTGAACATAATGTCATAATCCATCAGATCCCATCAAACTCAGCATAGCAACAGCAGAAAGATTACAAAAGTGCCTCGATCATGTAGGGCAGCTCACGAGGTCTAAACCATGAAGAACAAAAAGGGGAGGAGAACATCACATAGCTACTGATCACGGACCCATGGTCCAAAGGAAACTACTCACAACACATCCGGGAAGCATCCATGGTGGAGAGGAGACTCCCGGAGGTCGGCCCTCCCTCTGGCAGGGTGCCGGGAAGAAGTCTACTGGTGCTACCGATCTCGGAAGCGCGACGGCGGCGGAACAGAGGCGAGATCACAAAAAAGGGTTCTCCTCTCGAGGGTTTCTCGTCACGGAGAATATATAGGCGAAGGGGGGCAGCCAGGGGGGCCACCAGGGGTCCAGGCGCCCCCCTGGCGCGGCCAGCCCCTAGGGAGCGCCACCAGGGCGCCTGGGCCCCTGGTGGTGGCCCTCTGGCCCCACTCAGGTCCTTCCGGAAGGTTCTTCTGCGCTGATTTTTTATCTGATTTTTCCCGAATTTTTGGAGCACTTTTTATATGGGGGAAAACTGAAATAGAAAAACAACAGAAAACAGGAACTGGCACTGTGGTACACTGAGTTAATAGGTTAGTCCAAATATGATCAAAAGTGTATGAAAGTGTATCTAGATCATAGCAATATCACACAAAACATGCATGGAGCAAGCAGAAATTATAGATACGTTTTGGACGTATCAACATCCCCAAGCTTAATTCATGCTCGTCCTCGAGTAGGTAAATGATAACAGCATAATTTCTGTGGTGACATGCTAGCAACCATATAAGAACTTTGAAAAGTAAAGAAATCAAGGTTAGAGATTCAATTTAAGTCATAACATGCAAGAGTCTATATTAGCATTGGAACAAGTAACAAAAGAACATTAGGTGCAAGAGCTCTCGCTGTCCGTGACTCGAATGTCTCCAAATGGTGTTTGCGTGCAAGAAGGGGGATAGGGAATACGAGAAAAATATTTATTTGTTGAGAACTCAATCTACTAAAGTTTCACACTTGGTCTTTTTCTGGAATCTTATCTTGACTCGTCCCCAGACCACTAGCCAGGTACAAGTCAATTTGATCCACTCCTTTTTCAATATTTTGAGCACTCATGCAATGGATGAACGTAAGCACGAGAGTTGACACTTAGGATGCCAAAGAGAGAAGTACGGAGGAGGAGGAGGAAGACAAAAAAGAATGAGAAAGGCTCACATCAATGAGGACAATCATAGGCAAGAGATGCCAAATGATAGATATGAAGTGAGGAGTAGGGATTGCCATGCAACGGATGCACACACGAGCTAGGAAGCTCTCCAATGGAACTAGTGGGGGTGCATCTAACTTTCTCGCTCATGAAGACCTAGAGCTCGTTTGAGGAGGCTCATCCTTGTAATATGCAAGCCAAGTTCTATAGTGTGAAGGTCCCCACATAGCTATATGCATAAATGATCATCTCTATGGAGTACAAGGATATAGAGGGATTACTAGTGTGGATCTCTCAAAAGGATACTAGTGTTGCCCCTTTCTCTCTTTTTATTTCTTTTTTTTCGTTTTTCTATTTTTTTATTTTTTGTGGCCTAAATGGCTCTTTCTATTTAACTCTCATTTGTCCTCTTTGGGATCTTTTATTGTGTCCACTTTGGGATCTTTTCCTCACTTAAGGGCAACACTCTATTTTACAAGAAGGTAAAGGAGATCTTTCACACTTTACAAGGTACTCAAAATCATAAAGTAGATGGAACTATCATGATGTATGCAATGTATGCGTCTGCCAGTGTAGAAGAATATGCAATGATACTAGCGCGTCATGTAGCAATGAATAGGGCAAGGCCCCACTAGCATGCGGCTCATCGATCAAGCAAAAGCATGTATGACATGAAGATCAAGTCATGAAAAGGTGGTGTTGCATGGCAATATATCTCGGAAAGGCTATGGAAATGCCTTGATAGGTAGGTATGGTGGCTGTTTTGAGGAAAGATATAAGGAGGCTTATGATGACAGAGCGTATCCTGCCAAGGGTTTGGATGTACCGGCGAAGGTGGACACCAACTCTCGGAGTGAGAAGAAGGCAATGCACGGTACGGGAGATGCTAGCAAAATATGGGAAGGTGGAAGTGTCAACTTTCAATACTTACATTAGTCCGAAGAACTCATGCACTTATTATCGGTAACTCTCAATCTAATAAGGAGGTTCACAAAGAGACAAGTACCCCGAGGAGGAGTGTATGGGGGTTTGGTTATCCTTGCGCATCCTCGACTCATGGTACGTGAGTGTACTCTAATATTCGATCCCTCCAAAGATTAGTGATCCATCTAGTAGCTAGAGTTCTCAACTAGTTTTGTTGGTTTTGAAAATACACACGGATTGCCCAAAATACGACACCTATCACTAATAGGCTAAAGCTCTTGACACCAAAAGTTCAGACATTACTCACATAAATACCTCAAAACTATTGCAAGTTACTACTAGAATTAAATAGCAACCTTAATTACCTACTTCCAAGACAAAACACAACTCAGTGCAACAACCAACTCTCTTAACAAGATAAAAATGAAAACTAAAGAGAGTTCCAGCAACAAACTAAAAAAAAGCCAAGGCTCTTGCTAAAGACAAACTAAGACTAAAACTAAACATGGCAACAGCTACGAAAAGATAAAGAACACACAACAGCAAAAAGATAAGCAGGAAAAATCCTATGATGTGTTCTAGATTGGAGTGGAGCATGTTACTCTCCCACACAAAGTAAGATGGGGTCTAACTTGTTATGACCAGAAAGCAAAACTAAAGAAAACTAAAAATAAAACCTAAGAGCGAGACGCTCCAAGCATAGCACATAACGCATGAAGTGATAAAAATATAGTGAGACGAAGGACGAACTGATGATTGTTGATGGAGAAGGGGATGCACGGGGGCATCCCCAAGCTTAGACGCTTGAGTCTCCTTGAATATTTATTGGGGATGCATGGGGGCATCCCCAAGCTTGAGCGTTTGACACTCATGGATCTTCTTTCGTCATCTTCCATCGCACACTTGAAAACTCCCTTCATACATAACTCCTCATAAGCTGATTAGAGAGGTTAGTACCCTTAATAAAAAAAATTCCCCACTGGATATAAAGATATTCTTGAAGAGCTACTGTTTCTGAAGAGTGCCAAAAAGTTTTTGCAAAGAAAAAGCAAGCTTAAGGTTTGCAAAAGTGAAGAGAGGCAAAACGTGGCAGAATCTGCGAAAAACAGAACAGCAGGTAGTAGAGAATTTTTTCGGGGCACTTCTGCAACTCAAATAAAAAAACTCAAAACATACGAAAGTTTCACAATTGTATAGAGCATGCTGTCAAAAAATTCAGATCAAAAAGATGATCTGGTGATTTTATTCGAATTTTTCTGTCCAGGGACAGAATCTGTTTTCTGGACAACATGTCACAACTTTCGCTTCCCTTATCATAAGAGGCTATAACTTGGCCCAAAGCTGAAAAATAAAGATACAATGATGTTGCTACATTAGTAACAAACATCAAGACACAACAAAATAAAAAAGAAACCTAATTCGTTGTGGGCTGCCTCCCAAAAGCGCTTTCTTTTATGCCTTTAAGCTAGGCATGATGCAAAAGAAGAATCAAGGGTCTCCAAGATCAGAATCATAAAAACCTTCAAATTGATTTTCAATAAGCTCATTCTCCTTCTTCCTAGGGAAGAGGTACTTACCTTTAGCCATACCGCGTAAGCGTATGTGCCCATTACCAATATCAATGAAGCCTTTCATAGCACGGAGGAAGTCTCTTCCGAGCACAATGTTACTTTGGTTTGGCTCCATGACGAAGAAATCCATTGGTGCAGTCCTATGAAGGAATGCAACTTGGACTTCTTTTACCTTTGCTTTAATCTCTGAAATATCTCCATTAGAATGTTCATAATAAGATGATAATTTATCCATATCTAGCTTCAAAGAATCATAAACTATTTTTGGCATAGTAGAAACTGTGGATCCAATATCACAAAGAGCAAGGAAGCCTTGGTTAGAGATGCTAATCCTAACAAAGGGCTCCCAATCATCATCTATCTCCAACATTTCTTTCTTGTTGGACTTAAGTTCCTCTACTTTCCTCAAGTCTAGAGCATCCAATCTTTTTTCAATAGTGGCAAGTCTATCTATGAAAGTATCAATACTACGATCATAAACAAAATAACTAGATAGACTATGCAAAATATCAAGAGCTCTAACTTCATCACACTCTAGAAAATATCCTTCAGCTATAATATCAAGAGAGTGTTTACACCACTTAAAAATACCATGGTAAAAATTTCTAAGCATAATTTTTATAGGTATCCAAGGCATAATTCTTTTATGTGCTTCAGAAATTCTGTCCCATGCCTTCTTCATATTTTCTCCATCTCTTTGACGGAAATCGAGAACTTTCGATTCCCGCAAAGCACCTAGCCCTAACATGTTCATCTAAACAAGGAGGACTACTAACAGCAAGATGAATAATTTTTTTGTGATTTTTGATATAAGACACAAAGATAAAAACTGAAAGGTAAACTAACAAGACTAAAAAAAAACAAAGGTAAAGGGTAGTGTGCAACTCCCCTATCTTAGCACTCGGAGTCCCCGGCAACGGCGCCAGAAATTTTGCTTGATGTGCGAGGTGATGATAGTGATTTCTCGCCCTTCGTTGGTAAACCCCTAGTGGAAGGTGTGATGTAGCACAACAGAAAATTTCCCTCAGTAAAGATACCAAGGTTTGTCTCCAGTAGGACTCCGGAGATGATAAGTAGGTGTCAGCGGCGCAACTGACGCGGACCTGCACACAGACACAAATAACTTTGTTCCCAACGAAGTTCAGAGAGGTTGTCAATCTCTCCGGTCTTGTTGTTCACAAAGGATCAAACACAAGGGATAATGATAGCAACTGAAAGTAAAAGCAGAAAAGTAAATGAGCGTGGAAACAGTGATGAGGATATGGACCGGGATACGTGATGTTCACTAGTGATGTCTCTCTCCCAAAAGACGATAAAAACTGCTATGCGAGGTGAACGAATTACAGAAGGGCGATTGACAGGATTATGAACGCACCGCAATGCTAACTATGCTAAAAAAGAAAGGAAGAGGCTCAAAAGCATGGGCAGAACGCCAAAATAAGTAGACCGAAATCCAACTGCATCTACTACTAATCATCCACCTTGAGATATCTATCCAGAACATCTCGCTGGTATTAAGTTGCGAGCCCCACCCAAAGTGTAAACCCAAAGCAACAGACAACTGCATTAAAAAGCACTTTGCGTAAAGTAAACAATCCTTGTAACCGCGGTTACAAGCACCGTTGTTTTACCCCTTGTGGCAACAACACATCCCCTAGACTCATGTTTCTGTCACTCAAGCGTGTCATCAGGGGGCATGAACCCACAATCGAGCATAACGTTCCCTCTTGGGGTCACTACCTACTACTTGGCCAAAGCAATAAACAACAATGGAGAACATGCAAGAATTACTTAAGAACAAAAATATAAGAGATAAGAATCAAATATATTACTCAATCACAATCTGAACATTATATCATAATCCATCAGGTCCCATCAAACTCAGCATAGCAACAACAAAAAGATTACAAAAGTGCCTCAATCATGTAGGGCAGCTCACAAGGTCTAAACCATGAAGAACAAAAAGGGGAGGAGAACATCACATAGCTACTGATCACGGACCCATGGTCCAAAGGAAACTACTCACGACACATCCGGGAAGCATCCATGGTGGAGAGGAGACTCCCGGAGGTCGGTCGTCCCTCCGGCAGGGTGCCGGGAAGAAGTCTGCTGGTGCTCCCAATCTCGGAAGCGCGGCGGCGGCGGAACAGAGGCGAGATCGCGAAAAAGGGTTCTCCTCTCGAGGGTTTCTCGTCACGGAGAATATATAGGCGAAGGGGGGCAGCCAGGGGGGCCACCAGAGGTCCAGGCGCCCCCTGGCGCGGCCAGCCCCTAGGGCGCGCCACCAGGGCGCCTGGGCCCCATGTGGTGGCCCTCTGGCCCCACTCAGGTCCTTCCGGAAGGTTCTTCTGAGCTGGTTTTTTATCTGATTTTTCCCGAATTTTTTGAGCACTTTTTATATGGGGGAAAACTGAAATAGAAAAACAACAAAAAACAGGAACTGGCACTGTGGTGCACTGAGTTAATAGGTTAGTCCAAATATGATCAAAAGTGTATGAAAGTGTATCTAGATCATAGCAATATCACACAAAACATGCATGGAGCAAGGAGAAATTATAGATACGTTTTGGACGTATCAACGTTGCGTCCAATCTGCTCCTTGAGGCAGTTTTGTACCGTTCGTTGATAGGTGGCTCCTGCATTCTTCAAGCCCAAAGGCATAGAGGTATAGCAGAAAATTCCAAAGGGTGTGATGAAAGCCGTCTTCTCCTGGTTCTCAAGGGCCACCATTGATTTGATGGTAGCCGGAGTATGCGTCAAGGAAGCACAAAATCTCACATCCTGCAGTTGAGTCTATGATCTGATCGATACGAGGTAGCGCAAAGGGATCCTTCGGGGAGACCTTGTTCAAGTCGGTGTAGTCGATGCACATACGCCAAGTCCCGTTCTTTTTCAAGACGAGGACTGGGTTTGCAAGCCACTCCGGATAGAATACTTCCATGATAAACCCGACAGCCAGGAGCCGAGCTATCTCTTCCCCAACGGTGTTTCTCCTTTCATCATTGAATCGACGAAGGAATTGTCTGACCGGATTTAGCCTTGGGTCTGTATTTAGGTGGTGCTGAGTTCCCTCGGGACACCCGGCATGTCAGAAGGTTTCCATGCAAAGATGTCTCGATTCTCACGGAGGAACTCGATGAGCGCGTTTTCTTATTTGTCAGACAACCCAGCCCTGATAATGAACTGTTGGGTAACATCGCCAGGGAAAAAGTCAACTTTCTTTGTGTCTTCAGCCGGTTGGAACTTGGGGCTGTTATCAGGAGTTGGATTCTTCAAGATTGTGGTGTCTGTCGGGTCTACTTTCTCTTTATATGTTGTTAGATTTTCTTTGGCACATGTTGAGTCGGCAATCTTGACGTGTTGCTGGTCACACTCTGTTGCCCTGGACCGGCTTCCTTCCAGAGTGATTGGTCCATAAGGACCCGACATTTTGAGCTTTAGGTAGACATAACACGGCCGAGCCATGAACCTAGCATAAGCCGGCCGGCCTAAGATGTTGTGATAGGGGCTCTCAAGATCGACTACTTCAAAGGGTATGATCTCAGAGCGAAAGTTTTCAGCGCTTCCAAAGGCCGTCTCCAGGTAGATCTTGCCTATAGGTCTTGCCGACTTGCCTGGGACAATTCCATGGAAGACGGTGTGGGACTGTTGCAGCTGCTTCTGAGTTAACCCCATCCGGAGGAAGGTCTCGTAGTACAGGATATTGATGCTGTTGCCTCCGTCCATGAGCACTTTATCAAGTGTGTATCCTTCGACTTATGGAGAGACTAGCAGAGCCAGTGCCGCGGGGTTATCTACCACAAGGGGATGATCATTTCTTGTCCAGGTGATTGGCTGTTCTGACCATTTAAGCCACATGGGCCAAGCCGGCTCTGTAGCCACGGCCATAGAAGCCCTCTGATGTAGCTTTTTGTCTCTTCGACAACTGCTAGTGGTGAAGACGTGAAAGGCCGAGCGATTCTCAAGTTGCTTGGGATTTGCTTGAAACCCGACAGATCCTGATTACCCTTGGCGTCCTCCTCCTCCGGGTCCCTGTTGTTGGTGTGTTGTGCCGGCCCCCTGATGACCTGAATTTTGGTTATGGTTGCCCTGGCCGGCTCCATCAGCAGACCCAGGAGCTCCCTGGTTTTATCGTCGTGCAAATTCCTTCATGAAGTTGCACTGTTCCCAAGTGTGATTAGCTGGACGTCCAGGTTTTCTATGCGTTGGGCAGGACCCCTGCATAGCTGCTTCAAAACTGTTTGGGCGAAAGCCTCCTCCTTCCGTCTTGCGGTAGTTGCTTCCCCCTTGCTTCTGTCGCTGGTAGCCGGTGTTGGTATTAGCTACTAGGTCAGAAGCATTTTGGTCATGGCGACGCTTATTCGGCTGGTTCTGGGATCCTTTGCCGCCGTTCTTTTTATTTTATCCGAATTTATCCTCCTCAGAGTCAGCATCTTTAGTTTTATCAGACTCGGCGTATTTGATCACTGTGTTTATGAGCTCACCCATGTCTTTGACAGTTCTCTTGAGCCGACCGAGTTTGTGCACTAAGGGCTCAAACTTACAATTCCTCTCCAAGACGATTACTGCGGTTTGGGCTGTGATAGTATTTGAGGAGTGCATTATATCTGATGCTCACCGTGCCCAGCTGAGAGTTGATTCCCCTTCTTTCTGAACACAGTGCTCCAAGTCGACAATCGTAGTAGCCCTTTTGCAGATGCCTTGGAATTTTTTGATGAATTTCTCTTTAAGATCCGTCAATGAGGTGACAAAATTCTCAGGAAGATTCTTGAACCAGATGCGAGCCGGCCCTTCCAACATCATTGTGAAGTAGCGAGCGCAAACCCCATCTGATGCTCTCAAGAGATCCATGGCCACGTTCGTGTGTTTCCTCCCTGCCCAAACGCTGTTGCTAGCGTTGGATTCTGCGCACTAATCGCTGCGCTAAGTGAGTTGGTACACCATCAAATTAAAGTCATTCGGGCGAACCGCGTCTGCCCACACGGTCTTTCTTTTCACTGCCCACTAGTACGTACGTATTAGGCCAGCTTTTAGCCTTTTCAAACTTTAAAAAGTTTTATCTCTCAAATAAAAAATCCGCACAAAATTCCGTTCGTACCATTAAATCCGTCGCGACGAGGTCTTCGAAACTAGACCCCATATTGACATGTTTCGACAACTTTTTTTGGACCAAAAATTGCCATGCTATTCACATTGAAATTGCCATGTTGTTTGTACTAATTTTTCCATGATTTGTTTCATCTGTTTTTCGCTAGATTGAAAGATACCATTGTTTTCAGATACTTTTAACTCATCGGCGAGCACCCCGGAGACATCCTTAGAGTAGATATCCGCCGGTCGGGAGGGTGTGTGTGTGGGGGGGGAGGGGGGTTATGATGCATGGACGACATGGTGGGGTTCCCATTGTTTTTTCAACTGTTTTTTACTCATCGGCTAGGACTCCAGAGAGTTGCGTCAACGACCAGTGTACCCCGGGCAGATATCCGGCGGTCAAGAGGGGGGTGGGGTGACGGTGCACGGTATGACGAGTTCTTGGGATACATATGCGCCGAGGAGATTCTTCGACGCACCTCAACTGCGACGGCGAGGGATGGGATGTGGTTTGGGGTGGAGCGGTTGTCGGTGTTGTGGTGTTGCGTTGGTGGCGAATCTACCATACGACAACGATAATTTGTAGCAATACATCGAGGATCCTAGAGAGCTGCGAAGATGACTCGTGAACCCCTAGAAGATATCCGGTGTGGGGGGGGGATGATGCGCGGTAACTCTTATTTAGGACATGGCAATTCTTATTTTGTTGGACATGGCAATTTTTATTAGAACATGACAAAATCGCCATGGTTCCAATTCTTATTCGTAGGACATGGCAATTCTTATTCATCAGACATGGCAATTCTTATTCTTAGGACGTGACAATTCTTATTCACCAGACATGACAATTCTTATTCGTAGGACATGTCAATTCTTAGGACATGACCATTCTTACTAGTAGGACACGACAATTCTTATTCATTGGACATGTCCATTCTTATTCGTAGGATATATCAATTCTTATTCGTAGGACATGGCAATTCTTATTCACCAGACATGACAATTCTTATTCGCAGGACATGGAAATTCTTAGGACATGACAATTCTTACTAGCAGGACACGACAATTCTTATTCATTGGACATGGCAATTCTTATTCATAGGACATGACAATTCTTATTCGGAGGACATGACAATTCTTATTCATACGACATGGCAATTCTTAGTAGTAAGACATGTCAATTCTTATTGGTAGGACATGACAATTTTTGTTTGTACGACATGACAATTATTGTTCGTAGGACATGGCAATTTCTTTTTCGTTTGAGAATGTAATTCTTCTTTTGTGTGAGATGGAAATTCTTGTTTGTCGGCTATGACATTATTTATTTATTTTACGTGACATGGCATTCGTTATATATGGACATGAATTTTTTTATTTGTACGACATGACAATTCTTATATGAGCTGTGCTTGCACAAAGTTGTGCGTGCATGGTGCGTTCGGGCTGCATGTGAGTTTCCACCGAACGAAAACGTTCGGCAACTGAATGAATTGTACCGAACGAAAACGTTCGGTACTAGCACCCTTGAACCTGACGTTCGGTGAATATCACCGTCCTTGCTTTATACCATGGGTAGTGGGAAAAGCCGCTATCGCGAAAGACAACAATTAAATTCCCACTTAGGTTAAAATGAACATTTGCTTAGGTGCACCGTGGAAAATCATATAAACTGTTTGAAGTTAAATTGCCAAGACATCACATGCGTTAACATATACGATAAATAGCCATGAGAGCAACTAAGGCGACATCCCAGCTAGTCGAGTGCCTGCAAAATAAGGTGAGGAATTTAGAAAACAAAGTGCATAGTATGAACTAACGTCATGTTTGCTTCAGCAGCCGTGCAGATGGAGGAGCTCTGCGCCATGTGTGGCGACGTTCATCTCATATATATTTTCCGGCCGAGGAGCCGAGGAGGCTGGCGCCGATGGTAGCGTCGACCCGCGAGGTCTTAACTCTAAAGGCAAGATACTAAAGGCGACATCCCAGCTTGTCGAGGGCTAGCTTCAATGCCGCCTCCGCCGCTGACTCAAATCATCCATGGAGAGATACATCTGATCCAATCTTTTTTCCTGCTTTACCATATATAACCTAGCTGATTGGGTGTGCATGAACGGAAGAGAACCTAGCTTACCACACTTAGGCCTCATTTCATCATTTGGTCGTCGAGGATGAAAAAGCCTGGGCGAAAAAAACCCAAGCGGGGAATTCCCTGCGCACATGACATCCCTGTACAAACCACGGGAAACTTCATGTTGATGTTTGGACACCAGGGGAAAGGGGGGAGCAGGAGAACCTGCCATGGTCGAAGGAGTAGGAAGACCTTCGCTCTCAACGGAACAGAAGATCTCAGGCAGATCGGATATTGAGGGAAGAAGAAGGACGACCTAACCGTCGCCGTCGCCGGCAGTGACAGCCTGCCAGGAGCTTCAAGGCGGAGGTGAAATTCGAGGAAGGAGGTGGGCCGTGGGTGACACCGTGTCCATCGCCGGCGTCGGCGAGACGAAGCCTGGAGGCAGAGCACTGGAGGGACGGGTCGGAGGCGTCGCTCCGGTCGCCGGAGGAGAAGCTCGGAGCTCTAGATGTTCGCCGCCGTCGCCTCTGATTCACTGCCCTTGTTTGGCCTCAAGTCGTGGAGTTTCTCCCCGGTCTCTAGAGTCGTGGATCTCTTCCCCTTGGAAAGTCCGTGGACCGGGGCAGAAAATCCCTAAAAATGAGCAATCAAATGGCACGGTAGTTCGCCACGGGCTGGTTCGCCCCCGTGGTCTTCACGCCCCGGTTTTTGACGGAGATCCCGGAGGGATCACCGGTTACCAAACGATGTCTTATAGCTAGGTTACAGCCGAGTCGACACGGCACCCCCCCTCCGGCCCTCCAATCCATGCTCTTTAGGCGAGGAGACTCTATCTCTCCTATTTTCTTTTGGTTAATAACAACCTGTAGTAAATCCCGATAATGTTGCATAAAGATAGTGTTTATATATTCCCTACAAAACCATAGTGTGTATATATATTGGCCACATAATTCAAAAGAAAAAGGGTCAAATTGCACAACAGGACGCCAAAAATTGTTCGTCATTTCTGATTCAACTGAGGAAAAATCGATGGAGTTTATGCAGTTCTTTGTAGGTTCAACAATTACTGGCCGTTATCTTGTTAAGCAATCATTGAAAGCAAAATAGAAGATTAGATAAAAATAGCAAAACATTGCTAAAAACTACCTAATGTAAGGATAATGGTGATCATTATCTCTAACCTATGCAGATAAATAAACATTATATTCTGAAAACAACGAATGATATACAAGGAGCATCAGATATTCAACCAGTTGTCCATAAACATAGTTCATACTACTATTACATTATCAGAACCGGGTGTTTCGGTTCACCAACACGAAAGTAAGCCTTTGCAGATACAAATTTAATAATTTATGAAGAAAATAATGTGCCTTGAGAGAATGTATCACCACAAGAAGTTTACTTTAAGTGTATTGGAGTAAGAGGCTAAGCTCTCCTCATATAAAATGGGAACGAAAGGGATAATACTAGTGTCCACCACATTCATCTCTCCTCCTTCCCCTGTCTGGTCTCTGGAGCATGTCAAACTATTCTCCGATGAAGTTGAAGGCATGCCGGGTCTACTTCCGACAACCGGTACCTGATCAAGCGAATACAAAGTTTGAATCACTTGTCCCACTGGATCATACATACCGATTTTCCTCCCCGTGCTGAGCATGATCCTCCCATCAGTGGGGTCAATAGCTAATGGCACCACAACGTCTGTCTCCAGGGAGTAGCCAGGACATGCTTTCAGGTGAATCATGCAAGCTCTGCCCCATTCGCCGTGCTCCATCTTCCACACATCTAGAGTGTCTGCCGTTGGGTCTGCTAGAACAGCACACAACACTCCGGCGAGCTCAACCGCAAACGCACGGCAACGGTTTCCGCTATCCCATCTCGCAAACCATGAAGGGCAAGGGATAACTTGAAACATTTTCGTGGTGATGTCGAAGGAGACAACGGCCCACTCCCAGCTAGGTCCCAACCTTGGGTCACTCATCCAGTACAGCACCCCGTCGAGATAGGCAGGTGGCATGTCGTTCACGGGCAGAGGCGGTTCTGAGATCGGGTAGCCAGGATTATTCCGACAGCAGCACCGCAGTAACGCGCATGTCAAACGATATCGGCGAGATTCGAAGTCCTTCCGGTGATAGAAGATCTCCACGACCACGTGTTCACGAGTCATGGGGTCAAAAGTCAGGCCACCATTCTTGTTGCCGACGGTGAACGCATGCTCTTCTGCTCTAGGTTCATTCCATGACAAGGCTTAGAGCAAATCACCTTCTTATCAAGCTCAACCAATGTGCTGCTGTGACTAGGTGTTCCTCGGAGAAATGTATTCAATGGAGCGAAACTGACGCCCAGTCTTCCAGTTCCAGTGCCCTTGCACGCTAGCATCATCTTTGGTCTTCTGCCCATATTATTATGTTTACCGTAGGACTCGACAAAGTTTTCGTTCTCGATCAATCTGAGCCACTTCTTGCAGACAAATTTGGAATGTATTGCTGATTTGGCTGGGAGGCGGAGTAAGATCTCTCTAGTCGCCTTAGCATGGGTGGATGACAATGTTGTCTCTTCATCTGTTTTATGTACCGGAGATAAGGTCTCTTCAAATAAACTGAATCTTGAACTAGGGTGGTCGTGTAGAGGAGATGAGTGTGTCTCCACGACTGAAAGAATGGTCTCTAAAGCTTCAGACCTAGGGTCATAGGTGTAAACCTTCTTCTCATACTTTTCCAAGTCAATACTGCGCTTGCTAGTAGCAATGATTATCTTCTTAAAGGATGACCCGTAAACGCCGAAGGATCCAATAACTGTGATGAATTCAGGTTCACGTAAATCTCTCGCGGGCTGTCCGGAGAAATCGATCCGATGATGCAGTGACCAGTCACCACCAGAGTTGTTGTCCGGCAACTTCCAAATCTCCAGAGAGGTAGCATGAGGATCCTGGTTGCGAAGGTCTCGAACCATATACATTTGGCCATCCATCTCCACTAGGTGCTCTCCTCGCCAGGAAGTTGATGGTGGTACTACTGGTATCCAGAAGGGTGGTGGCCGAATGCATGTGAAGGTTTCCTCTGCGATCGAAAAGCATAGGATAGCAAATATGGGTGTCGTAGGATCCATCGTCCACGTAGGATACATCAGCCAGTGCAGAAAACCGTTTGCAAACACGGGTGGTAATTTGTTGAGCGATGCATTCCGAACGGCGGAATATACGAACTGGCACAAGGTGGAGGGCACTCCACCAGCGACCTCCCTCCAGCGATCGCCATAGCGACCTCCGGTTGTGTACACCTCGCACCTAGTCCTGACCTCGTCATGGCCTTTCCCTTCAATCAGCCTCACCACCTTGTGCTCCCCCGTGCTGGCATCGAACCCTAGCCCGGTGGTGGACCGGCGGGCTCTGATCGTGGAGCGCGGCAGACGCGTGGCCGCCCGTGTGGCCGCGTTGCAGATGTAGTAAGCCGTGGCAAGGCCTTCGTATAGAAGGGTGAGGCCGCGGCACGGTACCGGCGACACCACCTCCACGAAGTTGCCACGGGCGCCGTCGATGGTGAACAATAGGTGCCCCAGATCTCCGGTGGTGCTACCTGATGATGATGACGACGGCGTCAAGGAGCGTGCGTACACCGCGGTGGAGAGAAATCTGGCGGTGGGTGTGATGTAGAGGAGATTCGGTGGTTCCCGCCGTGCGGCCATGCGGAGGCTTCGGAAGTCATCGGAGGAGAACAGCGCCGCCCAGGAGCGGCAGACGGCCCGAAAGCGGAGGATGGATTTGAAGGGGAGCCGCTGCAGCACCTCTGTTATCATCTCGTCAGGAAGCAACACCGCCTTGTCCATCCTCATCCTCTCGTCCGGAAGCAACTTGATTCTCCTACCCCTTGTTCTTCTTCCAACGTCCAATCGAGGTCTGAGCGGGGTGGAATCGCGTCCTGCGCTCTCAGCTCTGCCGTTTTCGATCGGGTGAGCAAGGGTCGGTCTCAGGGTTTAGACTCGTTCTTTCGAGGAGGCCCTAAAATCTCGTACCTCCTCGCAAGCTTATGGCAACTCCAACCACGGTTTCCTAATGTTCCGCGTAGTCTGAATTCGTTTACAAATCCTACACCGACCGACCACGTACCGAGCACCAAATCTGTTGGAGCGCCGAAAAACTAACACGTGCTTTTTATTTATCTATTTTAGTACTGTAGTATAAATTACTTTTACTTTTAGTTTTATTATGGATTTGAGAATTAACTATTGCACATCTAACTCTACCACCGTTGGATAAAATCTCTTTGAAATCCATGTTTTTTTCCCTGAGTTATTGTGTTGTTGTTTTCACGGATGCTGATTTGTTTCACGTACTTCCTCTGTTTCAAATTAGATGATTTTTCTTTATTTACATGTGTAGCTATATATATGAACAAGTGAAAGTCATCTAATTAGGTACGGAAGTGGAGGATCGTGGAGGTGGCGCCACGCATCTATGGCAAGGTTAGACCCAGCACTCGCAGCTCCCGTACCGTGGAGGAGGCGTTGGTCGGAGTCCACTGGTAGAAAGAGGCCCATTAGTCCCGGTTCCGGAACCGGGACTAAAGGGTCGTAACTAATGCCCAAAACCTTTAGTCCCGGTATTCCCATGAACCGGGACAGATGGGGCTCCACGTGGCCTCTGCGCCCTGATCAGGCAGAAGGGCCTTTTGTCACCAACCGGGACCAAAAAGCTTCCACGCGTCAGCTTTTCAGGGGCTGGGGTTTTGTTTTTTGAGGGAGGGGGGGGAATTGAGTGTTTTGTAGGGTTAATTTAGGGGTCTGTGTTAGCTAGCTAATTAATAGAGAGATGACCTCTCTTATCTCCGTGCTTGGTCGATGCTACGTACTATAAGTATAGAGAGGACTTGGTCGACATGCTAGCTAGCTAGTAAGCAAATGAAGGAATTAAACCATTAAGTACAGAAGATCGTCATGAACATATACAGAGAGAAGTGACCGACATCTCCTTCTCTGAGATATAGTTCAAACAACAAGTTTTCGTATATCTATCCGACGATACTGGCTACATATATACAATATAACTTCTCTTACAATACCCTAATTAACCTGTGAAATTAAGTTCCATATGGTATTCTCCGCCTTTCTTGATGACGTGGTCAAGAAAGAATCTCGTCAATTCCTCTTGAATTGCTATTATGCGATCTTGTGGTAGGATTTCTTGCTGCAGCTCCCAAATCTAATGTCAGAACCCTCTGTTAGGTATGTGCTAGGGTTAGCTAGTGCCTTTGCATCATGTCAAAATTTCAAAAAGAAATCTTGGAAATGAAATTCAAAATCAAAATGGGAGAAGGAACACCCCCCAGATGAATTAATTCAAAAGGCCAGATAAAAATATTTTCCAAAAATTCATGTTAGAGTTTTGAAAAGTCTTATAAATGAGTGTGATCACATATCAAGTGATGTGGGACCCACCCCATGCTCACAGATTTTTCAAATATTCAAACAGTACCTTGGAATTAAAGAAATACCCCTTTTTGATTTAAAATTCAAATCATTTGAATTTTAAAAATGTTGAAAGTTTATGAGTGGCTAGTCTATATTATTATGAGGCCATATAAAAGTTTTCAGCATTTAATAAAATGTTTAGCTATTTTATTTAGCCAAACAGAACAAAGATCAGAAGAGAAAACAGAAGGAAAAAGAAAAACAGAAAGTAGCCCACTTACCTGGGCCACCCCGGCCCAACTTACCGTTTCAGCAGCCCAGCCCGCAGCCTCCCCTTGTCGTCTTCCCCGGCGCGGCAAGCAGCTCGCTGGAGCGCATGCCGACGCCGGCGAGCACCTGCTGGCCTGCCTGGCGTCTCCCGAGCCTTCTAGACACGTCCTGGAGACGCCCTGGAGCCATCCTAATCCATTCCCCCCCTCCTCATCGTCTTCCTCCTCCTCCTGCGCCCGATTTCACCGCCGCCCGAAGACCACCGTGGAGCACGCCGTCGAGAACACGTAGCCACCGTCGTCCCCGAGCCGTGCCGCCGTGTCCAGGAGAACCGCAGCAAGCCTCTTCATCGTTCCCCTCAAGCAATCGAGCCCGAGCACCTCAGCAATCGACGCCAGCTTCACCGAGAGCTCGCCGGAACCGTGAGTCGCCGTTGTCGAATTCCTCGGCTACACAGCATCCCCGGCCTCACCGTCTTCTCCATTAGCTTCAGGGTGAGCTTCTTCACCTTTCCCCTAAGTTTGCAGCGTCTCGTTTGCCCCACAACCGAATCCGCCATGGATCCCGAGCAAGCTCGCCGCCATGGTCGTCGCCCTCCTCGCTCCAGTGCTTGTCGTGGACCCCCAGTGCATGCGTTTGACTCCCGCGTATGCCAGCTTTCGAACGCAACCAAGAACGCCCCAAACCGTGCTCCCTGGCCTCGGCTACGACCTCGCCGTTTCTCTGTTTCCGCCGGAGTCGTCGCCGTCGTCACTCCCGACCACCCCGTGAACCCCCGTTGCCTCCAGATGATGCGGAAGACGATGCTGAGTCGATTGGTGTCCTCCCCGTGCTCTCCCGTGGCCTCTAGCTCACTCCGGTAAGTCGCCGCCGTGGCCAGACCGCCGGCGTTTAGCCGCCGGCGAGTTAGCCCTAAGCCCCCCCTGTTTCACCAGTTAAGTGACCCCCTGGGTCACTGACCAGTGGGCCCAGTGGCTTAATTAAGCCACTGGTTAAGTTAACCCAGCCGGGTTAATTAGCCCAGCCACTGACAGGGTGGCCCCACCTGTCAGCTCCCCCCTGCTGACGCAATAATTCATTTAAGAATTTCCAGAAAATCAAAAATGTTAAAATAATTCCAGAAAAGGCAGAAATTACCCCAAACTTTGGAAATTCATAGAAAATTCATATTAACTCCAAATTGGACAAATAATATATGAAAAATGATCAGGAGAAAATTATCTTTCCAAATATGCAACTTTCAACTCTGTTTGAGTTGAATTTAAAATGGGACCAGTAGCATATGTCATTTGGTTTATTTGAATTTATTTCAAATTCAAATCAATTGAGTTTGCAACTTGGACCATGGATTTAAGCTATACTTCAACCACACTTCAGAGGCATATCATACACATTTGAAGTTGATTCAAAATGATCAAACTATATCACATATAACTTGGTTAATGTTGAATTCAAATGTGGAGTTTGAATTTGCATTTTAAATGCAATATATTCCACTTAAATGGAATTGCCTCACACATCAAAACTTATACTTCAAGCTTTAACATTCAATCATGTGCTTGAGCATTGCATTCATATTGATTGCTACTTCGTGCTTTGTTTGTCGAGTAGAGGTGGAACCGGAGCAAGAGGTCACCCCCTTCGCTGAAGATCCAGAACCCGAACCTCGTCAGCAAGGCAAGCAAAACCCCATTGATCATGTCGATAAAATCGCACTTCCCTCTCATGTCTCGCTTATGCATTGTTTAGGATGATCACCATGTTACGATTCTACCGCATAGATGAACCCATTCCTTTGCATGACCTATCATTTTGTCACAGTAGTAAGCAAACCACAATCCTAGCAACTGTAGGAGTTGTTTGATATCATGTGGCCCCTGCAAATGTTACCGCTTATTGCATGCTTAGTATGATACCATGTTGTTCCTGTGATGTGAGTCGGGATGGGAATGATCATGTTGATGATGGTAGAAAAGTGTTGGTGAATCGACCCTAATACAAGGTGAACGATGAGAGGCTGTGTAGGAGTACACGGTGGGTTGTCTCGTTGAACACCGCCCTAAGTCCGAGTTCTTGTGTGGTGATCCAAGATGAAGAGTACAACCACACATTGGGCTCACTGACCCCTCTCAACCTATTAACTCATCCCTTTCGATGTCCAGATGTCGCAGTAGTTCGGAGTTCTGGTAGGCTTGTGGCCTGGATGCTAAGTGAGAGAACGGCTCACCCGAGACCGGCTTATGCACCACGCACACATCGCTTGGGTCCACTTCGGTAAACCGGCCGGGTTCACGATTGTGGTAGCCAACCCAAGTAGGCGGCTTTCTTGGACTAGATAGGCTATGAGGTAACAGTTTTGGTGAGCATCCTCGCTGGCACCCCTTGAATGGTGTCGAGATCAAAGGCGGTAAATGATGGTCATGTGTGTGTAGCGGTCCACCCTTGCAAGGTTAACAAAACTATTCGAATAGCCGCGTCCGCGGTTATGGACTGCTTGGAAAGCTTAGCTTGATTATTAGACAACTTGAACCGGATACTTCTAAAACACACCAAGATAAGTGTGAGTGCTATGGCGTGCTTTCTCGTGGGGAAGTCGAGGATGGCACCATAGTAGTGTAATTGGTTGGTGAAGGTAGTGGACTCGTGTACGCTTCTTACCTCAAAGTCTGGTACTCGTAGTTCAGGATTAGCCAAGTCAAAGCTGGCATTTCTGCAAGTGAACCCCACCTTCCTTTACCTTGATACATGTGCATGAGTAGTATAGCTCCTATGTAAGTCTTGCTGAGTACGCCTTTGTACTCACGTTTGCTTAATCTATGTTTTAGATGACGCCACTGACCCCGAAGGTGGCTTCTTCATCGAGCTGGACGACTGAAGTTAAGCTAGTCTAGTCCCAGTCAGCAGACTGGTTCCCTCGTGGAGGGCTTTATGTTGAATAAGGCTTCTTGAGACAATTTGTTAAACTTGTCTGTACTCAGACATAATTTGCTTCCGCTTTATGTTGTAATGTTGGATCACATGTATGTGATCTCTGTGTGTACTCTATAAGAGTTATAAATAAAATGTACACTTTGTAGAGAATTGCAATGGTACCTGCTGTTCATACAAGGCATGTGTGCTGCGTGTATGTTTATAACATGCATGTCTTTGTATGGGTTTTCGAGACCTTAGTTGTGTTCTGGCTGGCGGTCTTTCATACACCAAGTGGCCCTTAGATGTGCGCAGCTTGGGGCATCGCGATGCGATTGCTCGAGACTCCGTCTCGTGCACACTTTGTGGTATGATCGAGCCCGCCCTAGACCCCGACTAAGTGATCGGGCTGGAGTAAGTCTACGTAAGAGTTTTGAGATAGTCGATAGTATGGTTGAGGCGACTTGTCTTTGAATATGGGAGTTCACCACCCATATCATTAGACTTGTGTGCGGACGATGAGGACCCATCACAGTTGATCATCCGGCCTGGATGGGATGACCCTCACGTACGATGCTTTCCGAGAATGTTCAGTGCTTGGCCTTGTCTGCTTAGACAAGTGGGTGCGGTTCTCGGCTCTCCATATGACTATGTCTTAACTGTACTTGCATACGCTAACCCCGGGTCCCGACAGACTTGGTATCAGAGCAGGACTGACTATAGGACTAGTAGCCTTGGCCGAAGTTGAGTCTAGCTTGTATAGTTATATAGTTACTCTGGGTATATATGGGAACAACGTAAGGATTCATTTTTCTCCTTACCCCTTCGTTCTAAGTTCTGAGTCACCCTCATCTTATTCTACGGGAAGATAGGACTAGGCTCTCCTCTGTCTGATTAGAACATCTCGTTGTTTGCTTCCTTATAGCCGTAGGAAAGTAAGTGTTGTTTCCATGTTGGAAGAAATTGTCATTTCTTACAATTACAGCCGTTATGCTGTCCGAGTCATTCCAGGTTTATCTCATAATCTGATGCATTTGCAAACTCCTTTCTGTTTCAGATGGCAGATCTTCCCCCTCGGCAGATTGTTCGCTTGACCAGGTGCCTCGGTGTGCGTGGCCATCCCGCCACGTTGATCGAGATGATGTCCTATGTGGGATATCGATGGTACCCTGAGTACACCATCGAGGAGCAGTTCCACGACTTCAACCAGACGCAGTTCCACTGCATTGTCCGGATCTACCCGCACCACGTTGGAGTCACCCAGCCTATCCACTTTGGACATGGCATCGGCGTTACCGAGAACATGGCTGTGCAGGATGCTGCATATTCATGTATTACACTGCTGAGAGAGGAGCACACCCTACTGAGAGAGACTTCATTCCGCTATATCCCTGCTGCACTTCCAGGAGAAGAGGGATATTACACCGGACTCTACTCAGATCACTCTGCAGAGGATCCAGCACTTCAGGTGACTGCTAGGTTTGCTAGTGACAGAGATCGTGATGCACGCGCTCTCCGTTTTGAGCTCCACGCTACTCGTGTTCGTTTGTACCGAGCACTGACGCTCTTGGCACCCTTTGTGAGCGTGGGATCAGTGGAGTACGATGCGATCTATCCAGTGAGGACCCAGATGCCTTCTCGAGTTGCTTGGCCCGAGATTGGAGGAATTTTTCCACCCCGTGGTCCTTTGCTTCCACCCTACACTGGACCTAGGCCCCATCCTTGCCCAAATGGATATCAGGGTCCACAAGCCTCCGTGTTTTCCGATGGTCACCTCCAGCTACCGGGATACGCGGGTAACTTTTATGAGGATTACTATGGAGATGGAGATGAGTGAGACCGCCTGTGGTCTTACTTAGTGAGGATGTAGTAGTATCCTAGTATATTGTAAGCAAGGTGTCTAAGTTCCAGAGGCTTAGATAAATAATGTATAGGAAGTCAGAGTGCCTCTGAAGGATGTATCATCTTCATCACGTTTGTATTAGCTTAGTGCTTGTACTAAAACGATGTATGGTTTGTATGACAGCTTGTGAATATATGGCTTGTATGCTTTTATCACCATGTTTTCAAGATGATTACTTTCTTTGCTCTGTAATCCTTCCAGTACTTCAATACCTTGATTAGACTCTTGAAATCAACTCTGTTTGACTTTGGATTTTCACCTTCAGGATGTCTCAAGGAACACGTGGCCAGGTTGGTCGTAACCAAGGTCGTGGGAACAACCAGGAGGAAGACAACCTTCCACCCCCACCCACGATGGCCCAAGTTCTGATGGAGGTCGAGAGGAACCGCCGTGAATCTCACCACCTGTTGGAAGTCATCGCACGCAACACCACTCAGCAGCGCAATGAGCTGGTGTCCCTGAACGACTTCATTCGGCTTCATCCCCCGGTTTTCAGTTACTCCACCGAGCCCCTTGACGCCGATGACTGGCTTCGCAGCATCGAGAGGAAGCTCCAAGCCGGCCATGTTGCAGATGGCGACAAGGTCAACTATGCCACCTATCACCTTGAAGGTGCAGCAAGCTCTTGGTGGGAGAATTTTCTGAATATGCGCCCAGTTGGACCACCTGCATCTTGGGAGGAATTCTGTACTTCTTTCCGCGAGCACCACATTCCCAAGGGTCTCATGGACCGCAAGCGTGAGGAGTTCTGTAACCTCACTCAAGGCAGAAGAACCGTGGACGAGTTTAGTCGTGAGTTCAACCGGCTTGCTCGTTATGCAACTGAAGAAGTCTCCACCGACTCCAAGAAACAAGAGAGGTTCCGTCGTGGCCTCAACAGTGGACTCCGTCGTGAGATCAACCTTCATGACTTTGCCACCTTCCAGGTCCTTGTCAACAAGGCCATCAAGGCAGAGGACATGAACACCCCCAACGATTTCCGCAAACATCCTAGAGATGACGGATCATCCAGTTCTGGCTCCCAGAAGCGCAAGGTCTGGATCCCACACAGTATGTTCCGCCAGAACAACCCACCGAGGCCATCCTATGTGGCGCCTCGTCCACCCACCCAGTTCCACCCAGCTCCACCAAACAACCCAGCTCCACGCACTGTTTTCGGAGCTTGCTACAAGTGTGGTCAGGCAGGCCACTACTCTCGCGAGTGCCCCCAGAACCAGGTTCAGAACCAAAATGCTCCACCACGTGCCGGAGGCAGCAACAACAACAACAATAGTCGTGGCAAGCCACCCCAGAAGGTCTTCACCGCCAAACCCGCTCCTTCCGCAACTCGTGGACGTCTGAACCAGATTGCCGCCGAAGAGACTGACGACACCACTGACGTCATTCTTGGTACGCTCCCAGTCAATTTTGTTCCTACTTCCGTTCTTTTCGACCCAGGAGCATCTCATTCATTCATGTCGGAAAGTTATGCACTTCGTCATGAGTTACCTTTTGTTGAATTGTCCACCCCAATGATTCTTCAAACTCCAGGGTCAAGATGGCAAACTAATAGAGTGAGCCATGGTAATCAAATTGCAATTGAGGGTTTAGTATTCCTTGCTTCACTCATAGCCCTCAAGTCTTCAGATATTGATGTCATCCTTGGCATGGATTGGCTATCAAGACAGAATGCCTATCTGGATTGCAAAGGCAAATCCGTGAAACTCACCCACCCTTCAGGCAAAACAATCAGCTATACCTCACCCAGAACAAGAACCCAAGTGCATTCTTTGAATGTACTTCCCCTTCCCGAACTTGAAGATATTCCGGTGGTTCGTGACTTCCCGGATGTCTTTCCTGAAGAACTGTCGGGCATGCCACCCGACAGATGTGTAGAGTTTATAGTGGATCTTGTTCCAGGAACCGCACCAATTTCCAAACGCCCTTATAAAATGGCCCCACATGAGTTAGCTGAGCTAAAAACCCAACTTGATGCTTCGTTGGCAAAAGGCTTCATCCGCCCTAGCTCATCGCCATGGGGTTGCCCCGTTCTGTTCGTAAAGAAGAAAGATGGAACAGAAAGGATGTGCGTAGATTATTGCCCGCTAAATTTAGCGACGATAAAGAACAAATACCCACTGCCCAGGATCAATGATCTTTATGATCAACTTGCAGGATCCGCTGTCTTTTCCAAGATGGATTTGAGATTAGGTTATCATCAGATCCGAATCCGAAATGAGGACATTCCCAAAACGGCTTTTACTACTCGTTATGGTCTTTACGAGTACACCGTCATGTCCTTTGGTTTAATCAATGCCCCCGCCACATTCTCACGCTTGATGAATTCGATCTTCATGGAGTACCTAGATAAATTTGTTGTGGTTTATCTTGATGATATTCTCATCTACTCGAAGAACGAAGGAGATCATGCCGAACACTTAAGGCTGGTATTGATGAAGCTTAGAGAGCATCGCCTGTACGCAAAATTCTCCAAGTGTGAATTCTGGCTACCAGAAGTGACCTACTTAGGCCACGTGATTTCTGCAAAAGGCATTGCTGTCAATCCCGAGAGAGTTCAGGCCATCCTTGACTGGACTCCACCTGAATCGGTTAAGCAAGTTAGGAGTTTTCTTGGCCTAGCCAGCTATTGCCGTCGCTTCGTCGAGAACTTTTCTAAAGTTGCAAAGCCTCTAACTGAACTCCTCAAGAAAGATAAGAAATTCCAATGGACTCCCAAGTGCGAGGAAAGCTTTCAAGAGCTAAAAAGAAGATTGACTTCCGCACCCGTACTTGCACCTCCAGACACCAAAAGGGATTTCGAGATCTATTGTGATGCATCACGGCAAGGGTTAGGATGCATACTTCTGCAAGATCGACATGTGGTAGCTTATGCTTCACGCCAGTTGCGGCCACATGAAGAGAATTATCCTACCCATGACCTTGAACTCGCTGCCGTAGTTCATGCCCTAACAACTTGGCGACATTACCTCCTTGGTAATCGTTGTGAGATTTATTCCGACCACCAAAGCCTCAAATATATTTTCACCCAGCCAGATCTTAATCTCAGGCAAAGACGCTGGATTGAGTTGATAAAAGATTACGACGTAGCAATTTCTTACACCCCAGGCAAAGCCAATGTCATGGCTGATGCACTAAGTCGTAAGTCGTACTGTAACAACCTCATGTTACAGCAGTATCAACCACTTCTTCATGAGGACTTTCGCAAGCTCAACCTTGAAATTGTTCCTCATGGATATCTTTCAACCTTGGTGGCGAAACCAACCCTTGAGGATCAAATTATAGTTGCCCAAAGGCGTGCACGAGGTGTTCGCCGGATCAAGGAGAACATTGCTAGCGGAGTTGCTAAATGTTTCTCCACAGATAGCAAGGGAACGGTTTTCTTTGGAAATCGTTTGGTAGTACCTAAGAATAAGGAACTAAGGCAACTCATCCTCAAGGAAGCCCATGACACACCCCTCTCAATTCATCCCGGTAGCACGAAAATGTACCGAGATCTACGCCAGAGATTTTGGTGGACTAGGATGAAGAGAGACATTGCTCGATTTGTTGCCGAATGTGATGTTTGTCGTCGCATTAAGGCAGAACATCAAAGACCTGCTGGTACACTTCAACCCTTGTCCATTCCTGAGTGGAAATGGGACAAAGTCGGTATGGACTTCATCACCGGCTTTCCAAGAACCCAGAAAGGAAACAATGCCATCTTCGTTGTCATAGATAGGCTTTCCAAAGTTGCTCACTTCCTTCCGGTTCGCGAGTCGATAACTGCTAGCCAGTTAGCAGACTTGTACATCTCCAGAATTGTATCCCTTCACGGTGTTCCTTTGGAAATCAATTCTGATCGTGGTAGCCTTTTCACCTCTAGATTTTGGGGAATCTTCCAACGTGCTATGGGAACTCATCTCTCCTTTAGTACGGCTTTCCATCCTCAGTCTAGCGGTCAAGTCGAAAGGGTTAACCAGATTCTTGAAGACATGCTCAGAGCTTGTGTTATCTCATTCGGAAAGAATTGGGAGAATTCTCTTCCATATGCCGAATTTGCTTATAACAATAGTTTTCAATCTAGTCTGAACATGGCTCCTTTTGAACTCCTGTATGGACGACGATGTCGAACACCACTAAACTGGTCTGAAACCGGTGAAAGACAATTCTTTGGACCGGATATGATCAAGGAAGCAGAAGAGCAAGTTCGCATTGTTCGTGATCAATTGAAAGCAGCCCAGTCTCGTCAGAAAAGCTACTATGATCGTCATCATAGGCAAGAGAGCTACAATCTGGATGAGAAGGCTTACCTTCGGGTTACTCCTCTGAAGGGAACCCAACGTTTCGGTATCAAAGGCAAGTTGGCCCCACGTTACATCGGACCTTTCCGCATTCTAGCTAAACGTGGAGAAGTTGCCTACCAACTTGAACTACCTCCGCACCTCTCCCGAGTACACGATGTATTCCATGTGTCCCAACTCAGGCGTTGCTTCAAGGACCCCATCCGCGAAGTCGACCATGAAACGCTTGATCTCCAAGATGACCTTTCTTATCGAGAATACCCCGTTCGTATTCTTGATTCCGCAGAGCGTGTCACTCGTCGTCAGAAGATTAGGTTTCTGAAAGTGCAATGGTCACACCACTCTGAAAGAGAAGCTACATGGGAAAGAGAAGACCGTCTCAGTACCGAGTACCCCTCCTTCCTCCCGCAGACTTCTGAATCTCGGGACGAGATTCTTTTGAGTGGGGGCGAGTTGTCAGAACCCTCTGTTAGGTATGTGCTAGGGTTAGCTAGTGCCTTTGCATCATGTCAAAATTTCAAAAAGAAATCTTGGAAATGAAATTCAAAATCAAAATGGGAGAAGGAACACCCCCCAGATGAATTAATTCAAAAGGCCAGATAAAAATATTTTCCAAAAATTCATGTTAGAGTTTTGAAAAGTCTTATAAATGAGTGTGATCACATATCAAGTGATGTGGGAACCACCCCATGCTCATAGATTTTTCAAATATTCAAACAGTACCTTGGAATTAAAGAAATACCCCTTTTTGATTTAAAATTCAAATCATTTGAATTTTAAAAATGTTGAAAGTTTATGAGTGGCTAGTCTATATTATTATGAGGCCATATAAAAGTTTTCAGCATTTAATAAAATGTTTAGCTATTTTATTTAGCCAAACAGAACAAAGATCAGAAGAGAAAACAGAAGGAAAAAGAAAAACAGAAAGTAGCCCACTTACCTGGGCCACCCCGGCCCAACTTACCGTTTCAGCAGCCCAGCCCGCAGCCTCCCCTTGTCGTCTTCCCCGGCGCGGCAAGCAGCTTGCTGGAGCGCATGCCGACGCCGGCGAGCACCTGCTGGCCTGCCTGGCGTCTCCCGAGCCTTCTAGACACGTCCTGGAGACGCCCTGGAGCCATCCTAATCCATTCCCCCCCTCCTCATCGTCTTCCTCCTCCTCCTGCGCCCGATTTCACCACCGCCCGAAGACCACCGTGGAGCACGCCGTCGAGAACACGTAGCCACCGTCGTCCCCGAGCCGTGCCGCCGTGTCCAGGAGAACCGCAGCAAGCCTCTTCATCGTTCCCCTCAAGCAATCGAGCCCGAGCACCTCAGCAATCGACGCCAGCTTCACCGAGAGCTCGCCGGAACCGTGAGTCGCCGTCGTCGAATTCCTCGGCTACACAGCATCCCCGGCCTCACCGTCTTCTCCATTAGCTTTAGGGTGAGCTTCTTCACCTTTCCCCTAAGTTTGCAGCGTCTCGTTTGCCCCACAACCGTATCCACCATGGATCCCGAGCAAGCTCGCCGCCATGGTCGTCGCCCTCCTCGCTCCAGTGCTTGTCGTGGACCCCCAGTGCATGCGTTTGACTCCCGCGTATGCCAGCTTTCGAACGCAACCAAGAACGCCCCAAACCGTGCTCCCTGGCCTCGGCTACGACCTCGCCGTTTCTCTGTTTCCGCCGGAGTCGTCGCCGTCGTCACTCCCGACCACCCCGTGAACCCCCGTTGCCTCCAGATGATGCGGAAGACGATGCTGAGTCGATTGGTGTCCTCCCCGTGCTCTCCCGTGGCCTCTAGCTCACTCCGGTAAGTCGCCGCCGTGGCCAGACCGCCAGCGTTTAGCCGCCGGCGAGTTAGCCCTAAGCCCCCCCTGTTTCACCAGTTAAGTGACCCCCTGGGTCACTGACCAGTGGGCCCAGTGGCTTAATTAAGCCACTGGTTAAGTTAACCCAGCCGGGTTAATTAGCCCAGCCACTGACAGGGTGGCCCCACCTGTCAGCTCCCCCCTGCTGACGCAATAATTCATTTAAGAATTTCCAGAAAATCAAAAATGTTAAAATAATTCCAGAAAAGGCAGAAATTACCCCAAAATTTGGAAATTCATAGAAAATTCATATTAACTCCAAATTGGACAAATAATATATGAAAAATGATCAGGAGAAAATTATCTTTCCAAATATGCAACTTTCAACTCTGTTTGAGTTGAATTTAAAATGGGACCAGTAGCATATGTCATTTGGTTTATTTGAATTTATTTCAAATTCAAATCAATTGAGTTTGCAACTTGGACCATGGATTTAAGCTATACTTCAACCACACTTCAGAGGCATATCATACACATTTGAAGTTGATTCAAAATGATCAAACTATATCACATATAACTTGGTTAATGTTGAATTCAAATGTGGAGTTTGAATTTGCATTTTAAATGCAATATATTCCACTTAAATGGAATTGCCTCACACATCAAAACTTATACTTCAAGCTTTAACATTCAATCATGTGCTTGAGCATTGCATTCATATTGATTGCTACTTCGTGCTTTGTTTGTCGAGTAGAGGTGGAACCGGAGCAAGAGGTCACCCCCTTCGCTGAAGATCCAGAACCCGAACCTCGTCAGCAAGGCAAGCAAAACCCCATTAATCATGTCGATAAAATCCCACTTCCCTCTCATGTCTCGCTTATGCATTGTTTAGGATGATCACCATGTTACGATTCTACCGCATAGATGAACCCATTCCTTTGCATGACCTATCATTTTGTCACAGTAGTAAGCAAACCACAATCCTAGCAACTGTAGGAGTTGTTTGATATCATGTGGCCCCTGCAAATGTTACCGCTTATTGCATGCTTAGTATGATACCATGTTGTTCCTGTGATGTGAGTCGGGATGGGAATGATCATGTTGATGATGGTAGAAAAGTGTTGGTGAATCGACCCTAATACAAAGTGAACGATGAGAGGCTGTGTAGGAGTACACGGTGGGTTGTCTCGTTGAACACCGCCCTAAGTGCGAGTTCTTGTGTGGTGATCCAAGATGAAGAGTACAACGACACATTGGGCTCACTGACCCCTCTCAACCTATTAACTCATCCCTTTCGATGTCCAGATGTCGCAGTAGTTCGGAGTTCTGGTAGGCTTGTGGCCTGGATGCTAAGTGAGAGAACGGCTCACCCGAGACCGGCTTATGCACCACGCACACATCGCTTGGGTCCACTTCGGTAAACCGGCCGGGTTCACGATTGTGGTAGCCAACCCAAGTAGGCGGCTTTCTTGGACTAGATAGGCTATGAGGTAACAGTTTTGGTGAGCATCCTCGCTGGCACCCCTTGAATGGTGTCGAGATCAAAGGCGGTAAATGATGGTCATGTGTGTGTAGCGGTCCACCCTTGCAAGGTTAACAAAACTATTCGAATAGCCGCGTCCGCGGTTATGGACTGCTTGGAAAGCTTAGCTTGATTATTAGACAACTTGAACCGGATACTTCTAAAACACACCAAGATAAGTGTGAGTGCTATGGCGTGCTTTCTCGTGGGGAAGTCGAGGATGGCACCATAGTAGTGTAATTGGTTGGTGAAGGTAGTGGACTCGTGTACGCTTCTTACCTCAAAGTCTGGTACTCGTAGTTCAGGATTAGCCAAGTCAAAGCTGGCATTTCTGCAAGTGAACCCCACCTTCCTTTACCTTGATACATGTGCATGAGTAGTATAGCTCCTATGTAAGTCTTGCTGAGTACGCCTTTGTACTCACGTTTGCTTAATCTATGTTTTAGATGACGCCACTGACCCCGAAGGTGGCTTCTTCATCGAGCTGGACGACTGAAGTTAAGCTAGTATAGTCCCAGTCAGCAGACTGGTTCCCTCGTGGAGGGCTTTATGTTGAATAAGGCTTCTTGAGCCAATTTGTTAAACTTGTCTGTACTCAGACATAATTTGCTTCCGCTTTATGTTGTAATGTTGGATCACATGTATGTGATCTCTGTGTGTACTCTATAAGAGTTATAAATAAAATGTACACTTTGTAGAGAATTGCAATGGTACCTGCTGTTCATACAAGGCATGTGTGCTGCGTGTATGTTTATAACATGCATGTCTTTGTATGGGTTTTCGAGACCTTAGTTGTGTTCTGGCTGGCGGTCTTTCATACACCAAGTGGCCCTTAGATGTGCGCAGCTTGGGGCATCGCGATGCGATTGCTCGAGACTCCGTCTCGTGCACACTTTGTGGTATGATCGAGCCCGCCCTAGACCCCGACTAAGTGATCGGGCTGGAGTAAGTCTATGTAAGAGTTTTGAGATAGTCGATAGTATGGTTGAGGCGACTTGTCTTTGAATATGGGAGTTCACCACCCATATCATTAGACTTGTGTGCGGACGATGAGGACCCATCACAGTTGATCATCCGGCCTGGATGGGATGCCCCTCACGTACGATGCTTTCCGAGAATGTTCCGTGCTTGGCCTTGTCTGCTTAGACAAGTGGGTGCGGTTCTCGGCTCTCCATATGACTATGTCTTAACTGTACTTGCATACGCTAACCCCGGGTCCCGACATCTAATTCGAAAAAGGGGGTCGATACAGATATATGAATGAAACTCAACACAAATGATGGTAATAAAATAAAATTATGAATATTATTGCTTACGCACTTTAAATTGTTCTTTAGAGTAGCCGGCATTCTTAGAGATCGTCGCGTTGTATATGTACTCGCAAATGTAGTACCCACAAAGATTAGTCCCTTCATTCTGCCACAACCACTTTACGAGAAATAAAGGTCAATCAAACTGATAATCAAGCATTATATAAATGGTATTGATGAAACTATAGAATCAATATAATGGGAGATGTGCGGAACTAGCTAATAGTACTTACTTTCGGGCGTGAAAATTCCAGCTCCTTCGGCAGTCCCAGAGCTTTTTTGGTGAACTGTATCCAAACCCTGCCAGACATAGAAAATAATTATTACCTGATATCAGAAAATGAACAAAGTTGTCGAAATAATGCGATAATGATCGATTGAACTTACTTCTTAAGCATTTCAGTGATGATCGCATACGTCTCGGGATCTTTCCGTCTTGAGTCTAAGATAGTTACTACTCCCTCCTCATGCATAATCTCTAGGATAATAAAGTGGAAGCTGCGCACGCATGCATAACTCATCAATTACATTACTATAACCTCGAGTAAATAAGGAAAACGAATATGCACAGTAACACTCACTTGATGTTGTAAGGAAAGATTATTTTTTGTTTGTTTTGATGTTGAAGCAAAGATTGTAGCAAGTTGGCCTCGGCTAGTTTGGGAAATTATTCAATCTCCCAATGATTAAAGAGATTTAGGTTAATTAACCCAATATTACAGATTTGTCTTTGCTTGCATTCCACGATCTTCAATCTGCATGATATAGTGAATTATATGTAGATGCAATGAAAGAGCTGAGCTATATATAGAGACTTAATTAAAGAAGTAGTACTTATAGACAGTAGCAAGTGATGATTACTTTATCGATGGCCTTTTGATTGTAAAGCTGGAATAACTCCTCAAATGGAACCGGCAACACATCAAGTCCAACGAGGTCCTGCTTGTCTTTAACCATAATTAGCACATTATCGTACTCAGATTTCTTGCATACGTCCATGTACCAGTGATGTAATCTTCGCATCATCGTTGGTAGTTGTTCAATAGGTGATCTGACGAGAGGATGCCCGTACCGGTATGTGTATTCGTCCACTACCTCCAGTGGATCAAAATGTGTATCTTCGGGCAGGTAATCACCAGGATTGGTACCGGGCACCATCCCGGCTGCCAGGTAATCACCAGGATTGGTACCGGGCACCATCCCGACCGGCAGATTTGCGACGACGATATCGCTAGACACCTACAGCGGGGGCACGATTTGTTCACCTGTTCACCGAGCTGGGGATTTTTTCCCTGTTGCAATTTTTTCTTCTCTCCTTTTGTCAGTTGCAGTGGTTCCAAGCCGGCGCGCTTCTTGCGCTTTCTTTTTAAGAGTGTGGACATAGTTGTCATCCAGCGGAGCCGGTGTTGGTCACTTCAGGGCATCCAAAGTGCGCTTCTCTTTCGCCTCATCTATCTTCGGAGGCGGAGGTGGTTTTTTCTTTTTCAAATAGGCATCCACTTAGGCTTGAACAACCTCCGCGGTTTCCTCCGAGCTCTTCTCATATGGTAACTTCTCAAGAGGCTTGACAAATGATGGACCATATTTGTATCGCTTCCCGCCACTGGTTGTACTGCTAGACGCTGGGGCGACGATGGCTCTTTTCCTTTGTTGTTTAAGATCAGGCGTCGGAGCAGCCGGAGCGGCGGCGGCTCTCTTCTGCTCTTGCTCCGGACTGCTCGGACGCGCCGACGCAGGCGGAGAAGGAGGCGGAGGAGGAGGCGCGCACTGATCACTCGCCGGAGGAGGATGCAGAGAAGTAGGCGTGCCTTGATCACTCGCCGGAGGAGGAGGCGGGCCCTTACTCGCCGGAGGAGGAGGCGTGCCCTGATCACTCGCCGGAGGAGGAGGCGGGCCCTTACTCGACGAAGGCAGAGGAGGAGGCGGGCCCTTACTCGCCGGAGGAGGAGGAGGAGGAGGCGGAGGCGCCGTCCAGTTCAGAAGCTTGATGAATTCTTTCTGCCATAGACATGAAGTCCTCAGAGCATTCTCCAGGAGAGTTCCATCTTCGCCGGTAGGGTAGTCAAGGTCGAGATCCTCATATACCTCCACTATTTCATCGACCATCACAACAGCATAGCCTTGTGGAATCGGAAGACAGTGAAAAGTTCCGTTGGGTCAAGGAGGTGCAACATGGCCGATAGCCACCGTGGGTTTCAAGTGCATCAATGGTTTCCTAAGGTGGAAAACTTGAGCCTCCATGATTTCATCCACGGGGTACCTCGGAGCCGTCAAATCAGGCTGCGCAATGAGCTCGGTGGAAGCCACGCTGCTTCTACGCTGAGATGGCGGGGTAGCTTCTAGGGTAGCTTCGTCAGCTCGATGCCTCTCTTCTAGCGCTTGTACTCTTGCATGCAGCTTCTGCATATCGCTGAGCTCATGTTTCCTCTTCCGCTCCCTGCTTGTGTAATTGCCTGCGTCGGGAAACCCATGCTTCCACGGAATGGAGCCTCGCGTGCTTCGTGTTCGTCCTGGGTGCTCATATTCACGAGGGCCTTTGTGAGCTTGTCGTTCTCTCTATCGGGAACAAACGTACCTTCCCGCGATGCGGCGAATATTTCCCGAAGATTTTCTACCGGTAGGTTCGGTTGTTCGTTTGTCCAAACGCACTTCCCTGTTTCAAGGTGCAAGGTTCCCCCAACCCCGAAGAACCAATTCCTTCCACGCTCTGACCAGTTCAATGTCTCTGGTACGATCCTGTAAGAGCAAGTTTTCCCCCCGAAGGTTTTGGACACTATTGGACAAAGCAGAAGTGGAACTAATATTGTTTTCGAGTATAAACATATACTTAGGTTCCGAAAGACTGGAGTTTGCATGTAGAAGGTCGAAGGACAACTCACTGCAGCGAAGTTGCAGTCATCTACCGAAACCTTTGAAGGAAGACGACCCCTAAAAATGTCATCGAAGAAGATGACTCTCTCGAGTAAAAGCGCAACGAGGAGAAAGTTGAAGCTGGTCGAAGACTTAGTCTTTTTACTAGTTTCTCTTTATTTTCTTGAGTCGTAGGAAAAACCGTACTATCAAGAGGGGTTTGCTAGTTGAGATCTTAGTCGAAGTGAATTTGCTCTGCTCAACCTAAACCCACGAAAGCCTACCGAGAGAAATCTTATTGAGTCGAGTGAATACCTCAAAGGTAAAGTCATCGCACTTCGTGCCTTCGAGAGAGAACTCGTTCGGTAAGTCAGCTTACTTGTTCCTCAAGTAAAGTTGCGCAGTGATTGGAATCCGACCGTTGTGGACACGCGTCAAGCGGTCGCATCGGGTCACTTCAGTCATTTTACCCATCGGGATCGCCAACTATAAATACCCCGCACCTACCCGCCATTTCGGGTTGGCTGCTCCACTGAATATTCTAAGACAGAAGTATGTGAGCATCCCAAGAGAGATTCATCGAGAGAAAACCAAAACCCAAGTCTGAACTGAGTTGAGCAATTCACAGAGACTTAGGTCGAGATTAGCCAATATTTTTATCTTGGAGAACTGCAAGTCTCCTAGACGGTTAGGCGTCGCCTGTCAAGCAGTCGAAGAGAAATTGTCACTGCTGAAGGAAGTTTGTAAAGGTCTCGGAGATGTCCTGAATCATCTACCACGAGTGAAAACTGGACAAGATCGAGGAGTTTGTTGCAGTGGAGAATAGGACGGAGAGAGTTTTGCTCCAGGTGTTCAATCACCAGTCCCTCCAACCAGACGTAGCACTTTGCAGAGTGTGAACTGGTTTACCAAACATCGTCGTGTCAGGCTCGTTTTCCTTCATGCTTTTACATTAAGTATTTACTCGTTGCCTGTCTATCTTCGATGTTTTCCTTCGCACCCAATCCTTTCGAGCGATGCATTACTTTCGATACTGTATTTCCTTCGTCATGCCATTAGTCCTTCGTCGTTTGCATGAATTTCTTCTAAGTTCCTTAGAATTTTTAGAAGTGATCATTCACCCCCTCCCCCTCTAATCATTCTTGAGCTTTCAATTGGTATCAGAGCTAGGCACTCCCTACGCTCTGCGTATTTTGGTCTAACAACCTGGAGTGTTGTCAAGAATGTCGTTTGCAGCTATTCGCTCGGGGGAACCAATCCCTATCTTCAATGGGAAGGACTATCCCTATTGGAAGGACAAAATGAAGAGGAATATCATGGCTATCAACTCTGCCGCTTGGGAAGTTGTCAAGAATGGTGTAACTGTCAAAGACAAAAATGCCATCACTCTTGAAGAGGCAAAGAAGATAGAGCTAGATGCTGAAGTCTGGGTCTTCATTACAAATCATCTGATTCCAGAGAAATATCATGAGGTCAAGATTTCTTCGGCCAAAGGTGTTTGGGACTATCTCGAGAAGATTGGTGAAGGTGTCTCTACTCAGAAATATGCTCGTATTGACACCCTTCGAAGAAAGTTCTATCGTTTAAAGAGGCACGAGGGAGAAAAAGTTAGCTCCATATACAGCAGACTCACTGCGCTGTCGAATGAACTGATTTCCCTCGGTGCCGAAGACATTACCAATCGGATTATTGTCAGAACCTTGCTCCGTTCGCTTGATGATTCCTTCGATCACATTGTGCTGATGATTAAGGAAAGGACTGATTTCAAGGATCTAGTTGCCGCTGATATTCTTGAGAGACTCAATACCTTCGAGATGGAAGAAGATGAAAAACGAGATGTTAATGGGACTCGAAGAAAATCTCATGCACTAAAGGCCAGAGCTTCACATCACTTCTCTCCTGAAGCTAGTTCTGAATCTGGTTGCGCCTCTGATGACCCCGAGAACATTGGAAAAGATCTGGCATTGATAATGAGAAGATTCAACCGCTTTCAGAGAAGGAACTCCTCTTCACCGAAGAAAAACTACTCTTCAAGACATTCGAGCAATTCATCACAACATCGATCATCATCCAGAAACTCCTCAGCGAAAGATAACTGTTGCTACAAGTGCAAGAAGCCAGGTCACTTCATTGCTGATTGTCCTCTCTGGGAAATTGAACATAGATCAAAGCATTCCCACAGCAACTCTTCGAGCAAGTCTCACAGATCGAGCAAAAACTATGAGTCGAAGAGATATGATTCTAAGTCCAGAAAAGACAAGAAAGACGGTTCTGATGATGACGAGAATAAGAAGTATCACAAGCATCGAGAGAGTTCTTCCTCGAAATCACATTCCTCTCGACGAAAGTATTCCCACCGTGCCAAAGCCTATCTGGGTAAAGAGATGAACTCTGAAGATGAAGCATCCGGTTCCGAAGCTGAATCAAACCCAAGATCTGGTGCTGGTTCAGGTTCAGAATCTGATGGTGTTGCTGGTTTAGCATTTGCTTCGAGCAAGACTTCAAGTTCATTTTTCACCAACCAAAGCAGCGAAGATGAATCTCCAGCTTACTGCTTCATGGCCAAGGCTAAGGTATCCTCATCAAAGAATTCCTACGATACTTCTGATGGATCTGCTTATGAAAGTAACTCTAGGATAAGCTATGCTAAACTTGCCAAAATTGCTTCTATCCAACAAGATGAGCTAGATTCTCTAAGTGAAACAATTCAAAAATCTGAGACTTTGTTGATTGATTAGATTGAGAAAGGTCAAACTTTGACGAATGAGCATGCTGCTCTGAAGGAAAAGTATGATGAGCTTTCCTCTCGGCATGATCTTCTCTCAGTGGACTACGAGAAGCTAACCTATGAATTCCTTCAAAGGAAAATGGCTCTCGAGAAACTGAGAGAGGCTAATGAAGAGTTGGAAAGTGTCAATCTCACGCTCATGACTCAACTAGGCTCAGAAGCTAAAAATGAATCTACTTCACCATGCTTAACTTGTTTGGAACGAAGTAAAATTGAGTCTATTTCTGAGAGATCGAAAGGAAAGCAACCTAGTGTTATTGATGATACTAACCCCTCGAACGAGGAAACCATTACCGAGGAACTCCTCAGGTTGAAAATTTTATTTGAAACAGGCATGTTCAAAAGTGTGCAGGGACACCAGTACCTATGTGATATCCTACGAAAGGCTCTTCTTCACAGGAATCCACGAAACGAAGGAGTTGGCTTCGAAAGGAAAATCAATCCTGATGGAACCTACTGGGAACCCGAGCAGTATCCTAAAACTGTCTGGGTTCTTGTGAAAGAAAAACCCATTGATATTGCTAATCTTTCAGGTTTCAGTTGCAAAATTGATAAAGCCATTGTTGATGAATCACTTGATTCTGACTACAAGCTTGTCAAAGATCAGGAAGGAAAGGTGTCGGCTGAATTCGTTGGTACTCCTCCGAAGAATGGTTTCTATAAGCGACAGATTTGGGTTCGCAAATCTCTCGTAGAAAAACTGCCCCCTAACCATTCTATGCAGGGAAAATCCTCGGTACCACCGAATCACTACTATTCTCTCGAGGATAGAAATGAACCCTTGGTGCCTGCTTCAAATGTTCCCCAGAAGGAATACTATCGTGTCGATAGAAATGTTTATCGTCATCGTAACAATAACACCAAAGTTGTTGTTACCCATCAGTACTCTAACCCCTCGTCGAGGAATTATATTTATGGTGTGCTTGATGGTCCAGATAGACAATGCAATCCTGTTCGCTATAATATTGCTGCCCCATCTAGCTCTTCCATGCCTTCTAAGTCACCTGCTCGTTTGTGGGTGGTAAAGAAGAACTAATTCTTCTGCAGGGCTATGTCTCCGGTGGATCCGAATGGGTCATGGATAGTGGATGTACAAATCATATGACCGGAGACAAAGATTTGTTCACCGAAGACAAACTCACTGAATCTTCACAGAGATACATTACCTTCGGTGACAACAACAAAGGAAAAGTACTTGGTTTGGGTAAGGTTGCTATATCGAAGGATAAGCATATTGATAAGGTTATGCTTGTTCAATCACTTGGATATAATCTTATGTCTATCTCAAAACTTTGTGATATGGGTATGCTTGTACTGTTTTCTGCTTCTCGTTGTGTTGTCTTTTCACAGGATGATTATTCCTTCGTGTTCGAAGGACATCGCAAAGGTGATCTTTATATCGTTGATTTCTCTTCGGGACCTGCAGTGCCCACATGTTTAATGGCCAAAGCCACTTCTGGTTGGTTATGGCACCGAAGACTTGGTCATGCAGAAATGAAAAATCTTCAAACTCTTATCTCGAAGAAGAACATCGTTGGAATTGATAATGTTAAATTCGATAAAGATCGTCTATGCAGTGCCTGTGAAGCAGGAAAGATTGCCAAGAAACATCACTCAGCAAAAACTATAATGACTACTACTCGTTCTCTTGAATTACTTCATATGGATTTATTCGGTCCTCAAAATTATGCTAGTCTTAGAGGTAACAAGTATGGTCTGGTTATTGTTGATGATTTCTCTCGATATACTTGGGTTTTCTTTCTAGATGAAAAAAGAAAGGTTGTTGAAATCTTCAAAACTTTCGCAAAGAGAGCTCAGACTGAATATGAATTATCTCTCAAGCATATCAGAAGTGATAATGGTACAGAATTCAAAAACACTCATATCGAAGAATTTCTTGCTGAATATGGCTTTACTCATGAATTCTCGGCTGCCTATACACCGCAAAAAAAATGGTGTGGTAGAGAGAAAGAATCGAACACTTATTGAAATGGCCAGAACAATGCTTGCTGAATACAAGACTCCTATCAGGTTCTGGGCCGAAGCAATTGATACTGCATGTTATATCATCAACAAGGTTTATCTGCACAAATTTCTGAAGAAAACTTCACATGAACTCATCACGGGTAAAAAGCCAAATGTTTCATATCTCAGGGTTTTTGGTGCTCCATGTTATATCAGAGATATGAATCACAGCTCCAAGTTTTCCCCAAAGGCTCACGAAGGTTTTCTCCTAGGTTATGGTTCGAATTCTCACACTTACAGAGTTTACAACTCTCATCTTGGCAAAGTTGTAGAAACTGTAAATGTTCGATTTGATGAAACTAACGGCTCTCAAAAGGAGCAATTACCTCTTAACCTGGATGAACCACCATTGGATGAAGTTATCAGGTACATGGCTATTAGAGATATTCGACCTGTCGAAGGAAATGCACGTCAAGCCAACAAGGATGATGATGGTCCAATGTTCCCACACATAGCCCGGGGCGCTGGAGATCAACATCCTGAAGCAAATGATGTACAGTTCGAAGGAGAACGCGTAAACGAAGAAAATGTCCAACCCGAAGGAGAAGCTGAACCCGAAGGAAATGCTCCCGAAGGACAAGCTGATCCCGAAGAACAACCGGATCCACAATACGATGAAGAAGTTTTACCTCGTGTTCGAAGAAGAGTGGACGTCGACTCAATTCTCGAAGAGATTCGTTTACCAGGTCGTCCCACCACTCGTTCTCGTACTCGATTAGCTAACTTCTGTGGAAATTTCTCGTTTGTATCCATGCTAGAACCATCGAAATTTGATGAAGCCATGAAGGACTCAGACTGGATGACTGCAATGCTCGAAGAACTTAATCAGTTCGAGAGAAACAAAGTCTGGTCTCTTGTCGATAGACCTGATCCCAAGAAGCATAATATCATTGGTACGAAGTGGATCTTTCGCAACAAGCAAGATGAAGATGGCATTGCGGTAAGGAATAAAGCTCGACTGGTTGCTCAAGGCTACACCCAAATCGAAGGTATTGATTTCGGTGAGACTTATGCTCCAGTTGCTCGACTTGAATCCATTCGTGTCATGCTTGCTTTTGCCAATTACAATGGCATATTGCTATATCAAATGGATGTCAAAAGTGCATTTCTTAACGGTGAAATCGAAGAAGAAGTATATGTTATGCAGCCACCAGGTTTTGAAGACCCGAAGAATCCTGATAAGGTGTACAGGTTGCACAAGGCCCTATATGGGTTAAAGCAAGCACCTCGTGCTTGGTATGAAACTCTGAAGGATTTTCTTCTGAAGAAGGGCTTCAAACCAGGAACAACTGATCCGACTCTTTTTACTCGTGCATACAAAAATGATCTTTTTGTGTGTCAAATTTATGTCGATGATATTATTTTTGGCTGCACTAACCCTGATATCAGCGAAGAATTTGCTCGTATGATGTCGAAGAAATATGAAATGTCCATGATGGGTGAATTGAAGTTCTTTCTCGGGCTTCAAATCCGTCAACAGAAGAATGGGACTTTTTATCTCTCAAGAGAAGTATCTCAGAGATTGCCTGAAGAAGTTTGATCTTGTCAGTTGCAAAACTATCAAGACACCACTGCCTACGAATGTTCATCTAGATGCAGATGAAAAAGGCAAACATTTCGATCAGAAGAAATATCGCTCGATGATCGGTTCGCTTCTTTACCTTTGTGCATCTAGACCTGACATTATGCTATCAGTTTGTATGTGTGCTCGTTTTCAGGAAAACCCGGAAGAATCACATCATATTGTTGTCAAGCGAATTCTTCGATATCTGGATCACACACCATCTTTGGGACTTTGGTATCCCAAGGGTGCCCAGTTTGATCTCGTTGGATATTCTGATTCTGACTGGGCTGGTGATCGAGTCGACAGGAAATCTACCTCGGGAACATGTCATTTTCTCGGTAGATCTCTTGTCTGGTGGGCTTCGAAGAAACAGAATTGCGTATCTATTTCTACGGCTGAAGCCGAGTATATTGCTGCCGGTTCATGCTGCACTCAGATTCTGTGGCTCAAGCAAACGCTGAAAGATTATGGTATTCTTGTGAAGAAAATTCCATTGCTATGTGATAACGAGAGTGCTATCAAGATTGCCCATAACCATGTGCAACACTCTCGAACGAAGCATATTGACATTCGTCATCATTTTCTTCGAAATCACGTTCAGCGAGAAGATATTGTTATCAGCCATGTTCGCACCGAAGATCAATTGGCTGATATCTTTACGAAGCCCTTGGATGAGAAAAAGTTCTGTGCACTAAGGTGTGAGTTAAACATATTGGACTCACGCAATGTGCAGTAAGATCATAACTTTTGGTACTATGTATTATATGTTTTCTTTCTATGTTGTTCACTTACGTTAATTTTCTATCGTGTTTTTTTCGTTTGTTTTTGTTCGCTTGGTGTTGTCCTATACACTTACCACTCCGAGTTTTATCACTGTTTTCCCCTCGGATGGATTAAGCATCGGACCCTGTTTTCCCTCTATTCTATCCCTACCCCATCTGTGCTTTTTTTCTCTCGTGAACATGTATATTTGTACTCGATCAAGATTCCCTTCGAATGTCATTGATTCCGAAGGAAAATCTATCGAACCTTTATCTACTTTTATACTCGATGTTCGATGAGTTTGGTCTCGGACGTGGAGCAACTTTCTTTCGGTTCGTTGGGATTTTCCCGCGATTACCGCCACAAAATCCGTCCGTTGAATGCGGAGAGACGCGAAATCTGCGCCGTTGGATCAGATCTGACAGTTATGTCAGACCCCCTCCCCTATAAATACTGATCCACCCCACCGGCTCAGCCATCGCAATTTCCTCGACTTCATCTCTCCGCTCCCAAAGTTCTCTCTCGCGCGCCGTCGTGCTGCTCGTCGCCGTCGACTCCCTCGCCGCTTTGCTGCCGGAAGGAAGCCGTCGGAGACCTTCCCGTCGACGAGGAACTTCATCCGCGTCGCTGTAGTCGCCACACATCGCCAAGTTAGGGTATGTGTGGCTCTGGACACGATTCCAATCTCATCTGTTCATCGTATCCAGATGTGTTCTTGATTTTCTCTCATTTTCTTAGGTCTGTTTGATCTGTTTGGATCATTGAATCTTGGGAAATCTGTTTCTAGCGTTTTCTGTCGATTCCCATCTGAGCTAGGTAAGAAATCCCTCGGATTCTCTCACTTAAGCAATTTCCTCAGAAACGTATCGATAAACTTGTTTGTGCAATTCGTTCATACAAGTTCTTCGTTAGATTTGCACCCGATGGAAATCTAGCCTAGCACTTGCTTGAAAAACTTCCTGCAAGACATGCTTATCGATATGTTTACTGCATTCAAATGATTTTCCTCGAAAACCGCTGGTACTTGTTCACAACTTTCCTATATTCCCTCGTACCTATCTTTTTCGCAGGAAAATGTCTGGGATCGAAAGAAATGTCAGAGCTCCCAAGCGTGTGGGAGGCCGAACAAGAATCACCAACAACTCTGAAGGATTATCAGAGGATTTGATCATAGAAAAGAATTTGATAACGCCTTCAGGTTCTGAAGATGAACGTACAAGAGAAAATTGGCTGCAAGAGATTCGAAGGCTACAAGCACTTCATTGGTATGAATACAAGTCGCTTATTCCTTGCTGGGAGAGGCTGTTTGCAATGAAAAATCCCTGGTCGGATGTCAAATCTTTAAGGCCCAAGTGGATGAAAGATAATCGACCACCTCCTCCAGCTGATGCTCACCCATCTGCTCTCAAAAGCTCTGCTGATTTTCAAGAGCTGGTTGATGCTCGGGAAGCACGAGCACAGAAGAGAAAGGAAGCCAAAGCAAGAAAGGAGGCTGCTGCTGCTACTGAGGGTGCCGAGGATGTTGGCCCAAGTGCCAAAACGAAGGCTGGCAAGAAATCAGCCAAGCGAAAGAAAAAGGTGGTAATTGTCTCACCACCAGATGCAAGCTCCGATGAAAAAGCAAAATCTGATGATCAAGACCCTGGCACTGAGGCTGATGTCGAGGACATTCCTCTGAAGAAGAAGCCGAGCAGTAAAGGCATTAGGATCCAGGAGCCAGCTGCACAGGCTCCTCGAGCAAACATTGACTTGACCAACTTGGTCACTGATCCGCCCATTTAATCTGCTCCACCAGTTCAAGCTCGCCGTCCAAAACCTTCGGCTAAATCGAAGGGAAAGCAAGCTCAAGTTGTTGAGGATGAAGAAACTCTTGTTCAACGAAAAGAAAGGCTGGCAAAGCAAAAAGAGCAAGAAGAAAAAGACTTGACAAATTCCAAGCTCCTGAACTTCCACAGCCAGCCCGAGCATAAAAAGGCCTAGGTTGCTCAACAACTACGCATTTTACATTTGGTCAGTGAAAAGTATCGACGACAGATTGTTGAAGGCAAAATTCCTGATGCCCCGAAAGAAAAGGTCGTGGCCACCAGCGCCACCGAGAAAGTTGTGACTCCCACAGTCACGAAGGAAAAGGTTGCAGGTGCAAGTGCTGCAAAGAAAAATGCTGAGGCCCCTAGTGCCTCGAAGGATAAAGCTGCGGCCCCTAGTGTCTTAACAAAACCCATTGCTGCTGCCAAGGCCACCAAGGAGGCCGAGAAGAAAGCCAAGGAGGCTAGGAAAAAATCTCAGGTTGTTCCAGTTCCTCGAGTCGCACCAGCTCCTGCACCTGCACCTGCTGCACCTGTTGTTTCCGGCCCTCGTGCCGATGAAGAGAGCTCCAACGAAGGAGATTCTGGTGCTCATGCTCCTTGGGATGCTGCTAATATTTCACATATCCTCTGGAAGATGGCTACCACACCGAGCAAAGTCATTGCCGAGGATGATGTCCCTGCTGAGATCCAAGAGCATGTTGCTCGATACATGCTTCGCTGGGAAGGGTATATCACCCAGGATCGCAAGGACAAGGAGCAAGTGAGATTTTACACCAGGCAACTTCAAGAAGAAACCGAGGACATTGAGTCTCGTAAGTTTTTCAAATCCAAGATTGCCACTCTTGAAGCATCCAGAAGGGCTCAGAAGGAAAACCTGACCGCTGTGTATGAAAAGGTTCGAGAAATTGTGTCTGCCGTATGCAAAGAGCACAATGATGCCCTATACAAGAGACAATCTCGTAAGAGAAAGTCTGCTGCCCCAACCTCTGCGCGTGGGACGCCAGAGATCGAGAAGAATGCCAAGAAGGACAAGTCTACCGAGGTCGTTGCTGCTCCAGCACGATAGGAAACTGCACCAACCCCCACCAAGCAACCAAATCCTCCTCGTGAGAAAACTCCACCCCCTCGCCAAGCCACACCTCCACCTCGCCAACAAACACCTCTACCTCGTCAACCATCACCACCAAAAGCCTCGTCGCCACCACCAAAACCATCATCACCACTGAACATTATTCCATCAACCACCCCAGCCATCGAAACCCAAGCCCAAGCAGAGACCGAGCAACTTGCTCAGGTCGAGCAAGCAACTCAAGCCCCCATCTCCTCTGCTCAGAAAGATTACTCCTCTGCCCAGACTCTGCCTGACGGAGAAGATGCTGATGTTGATATCACGACAGTTTCTTCTCGTCAAGATGCTGTCGAAGGAAACAGCTCTGGAGATGACGGTTCTAGTTCCAGTTGTTCCTCCTCATCAAGTTCCTCGAACGAAGAAATGGTTGATGCTTTCGCACAACTAGACGAAGATTTGGAGGCCATGGAGAATGAAGAGGCCGCTCAAAATGCTAATGCCGACGAAGGAGTTGCCGTCGAAGCGCAAGCTGAGGAAACTGCTCCTGCAGCCATCCCAACTCAGGACATCGTAAACGTTCCATCTTCAATTCCTCGCCCTGCTGACCCAGTCTTCCTGATGCCAGATATTGCTGCCGAAGTTTTTCCTGTTGACGAGCTGCTCCATTCTGCTCATCCGAGAGAAATGCTGCCCCTGTTCCGCTCAGATGTTCCTCGAGGAGGCCCCATCTTCAAAAGGCGTGAACACAAGCCATTTTTCTTCGGGACCGGTCCCTTCGAGAAGCCCAGAAGTGCATATTCTCTTCGGTTTTGGACCCAAGAGCAAGCCATATACTACACCCGTGTGCTGTACAACAAGGCAAGAGTTTTCCAACATCAATACCTTGATATGCCTTCGGTGTACTCCACGTCATGTTTCGAGAATGTTGCCGAAACAATTGATGGTCTTCATGCTCACAAGATGTTTGCTCTCGATTGTGTCTACAATCCCGAGCTTATCAAGCAATTTTATGCAACTCTCTATGTCACTGGTGATCCCGAGAAATCGAAGACGTAGAAATTTGATTATATGATACAAGGCCAAGTATTCCATTTGACTGTCGACCAATTTCTGGCCATCATCAATTTACCTCGGTTCGAAGGATTACCACACAAGATTCATGCCTTACCTGCTCCAACTCCTGCTGAATTTTCTACGCTCATGAATCCAGATGTCGTAGGAGATAACTACCCGGCTGAGCCCAAGCCAAGACACTTAGTTTTTGAAGCAAAGGCATGGTTTTATATTCTTTCGAAGACTTTGATGCCAATGCTCGATGTGCACGATGATTTTCCTATTCCCAATGATGTGCAACTTGCTCTATTGAAGTTAGTCCATGGTCATCCTTTCGATTTTGAAGACTACTTCATCAGAACTTTGGTGTCTTGTGCTGATGATCACAATTCCCACAAGCCGTATGCACAATGGCTGATGGCTATCTGCAATTACTCTCGGGACGTGCCATTCCCCGTGTCAGTTTTCCCGAAGATTTTCACTCCACCAGTTAGGGAAGTATTGAAGATTGTTGCTCGACCCAACGATCAATATGCTGAGCACACTGGCATCCGCGCTCACTTAACTGAGCGTAATGTTCGCTCGAAGTTTATCAAGCCTGTGCATCACATGGAAGTTTCTCTTCGGTCCCAGCAAATGCTTCAACATCACATCGACCAAGATTTCATTCAGAAGCAAGCTTTGATGGACGAGATTAATGATTTGCGCAATATTACCATGAACAACAATCAGATGCTGCGTGAATGCCTTCGCCGAGATTGGAAAGGACTGCGGAAATTCAATTCCCTCGGTCAACTTCAACGATGTGGCTTCGAAGAATATCCTCCCCATCTGAACAGGAATTGGACCAATGATGATCGAGTCGATCGCCCGGATCCCAATATCCCTCGGCTGCCGAAGAACAGAGATGTACTCAGTGTCGATGACTATTATCACATCACTGTGAACACCTTCTCCTCCGACTCCGAGAAAGATGAAGCCCCTCAACGTCAAGCGAGAGTTTACACTCCACATCCTAGAAGCCCCAGGACCCCGCCGGAATCGTAGCTGGAATCTTCTGGAGATCACCACTCCTTCCGCACGAATATCACTCCTCCAGGCGCTCGCCCAATTCGTCGTGCTCCAACGCTCGCTGAATCTTCTCGACGTCGCCGGAGCCGCCACAACGAGTAGGGATTTCTTTCGACCCTATTCTCTCGACTTTTTGTACGTTGTGACAAAAAGGGGGAGATGTAGTGGCATCGAAGAAATTAGTTTGCCAACGGGGTCAAGGGTTTTGCTTTTCATTCGATACACTTTTGAACTTTGAGGTTTTCTGAGTAGTTTGAACAAACTTTCGATTCATATTCGATCTGGTTGTAACTAACTCTAAGTAGGACTGTGAACTGCTACTCTTTTTCGTAAGATATCTATCTGCTGCTTGCGATACTTAACCTTTTCGCAGGAAGTTATCTTTCATATAAGTTCACAGGTCATTCGAAGAGATTGCATATTTCTCATTGGATATTATCTGGAATGCAATTTCTCTCACTAAGATCATTGATGTTTTTCCCTCGACTCTACTTGTCAAATATGCACTTCACAGGAAACTCTTATCTTCCGTGCATACATCAAGGGGGAGTATTTCATCAATCTTAGCACTGGTTTATCATCGAAAACTCAAAACTTTCTCAATTATTTATCGATGCCTGTTTTGTCAACAATCGTCCAAAAAGGGGGAGATTGTAAGAGCAAGTTTTGCCCCCGAAGGTTTTGGACATTGTTGGACAAAGCAGAAGTGGAACTAATATTATTTTCGAGCATAAACAGATACTTAGGTTCCGAAAGAATGGAGTTTGCATGTAGAAGGTCGAAGGACAACTCACTGCAGCGAAGTTGCAGTCATCTACCGAAACCTTTGAAGGAAGACGACCCCTAAAAATGTCGTCGAAGAAGATGACTCTCTCGAGTAAAAGAGCAACGAGGATAAAGCTGAAGCTGGTCGAAGACTTAGTCTTTTTACTAGTTTCTCTTTATTTTCTTGAGTCGTAGGAAAAACCGTACTATCAAGAGGGGTTTGCTAGTTGAGATCTTAGTCGAAGTGAATTTGCTCTGCTCAACCTAAACCCACGAAAGCCTACCGAGAGAAATCTTACTGGGTCGAGTGAATAGCTCGAAGGTAAAGTCATCGCACTTCGTGCCTTCGAGAGAGAACTCGTTCGGTAAGTCAGCTTACTTGTTCCTCAAGTAAAGTTGCGCAGTGATTGGAATCCGACCGTTGTGGACACGCGTCAAGCGGTCGCATCGGGTCACTTCAGTCATTTTACCCATCCGGATCGCCAACTATAAATACCCCGCACCTACCCGCCATTTCGGGTTGGCTACTCCACTGAAGATTCTAAGACAGAAGTATGTGAGCATCCCAAGAGAGATTCATCGAGAGAAAACTAAAACCCAAGTCTGAACTGAGTTGAGCAATTCACAGAGACTTAGGTCGAGATTAGCCAATCTTTTTATCTTGGAGAACTGAAAGTCTCCTAGACGGTTAGGCGTCGCCTGTCAAGCAGTCGAAGAGAAATTGTCACTGCTGAAGGAAGTTTGTAAAGGTCTCGGAGATGTCCTGAATCATCTACCACGAGTGAAAACTGGACAAGCTCGAGGAGTTTCTTGCAGTGGAGAATAGGACGGAGAGAGTTTTGCTCCAGGTGTTCAATCACCAGTCCCTCCAACCAGACGTAGCACTTTGCAGAGTGTGAACTGGTTTACCAAACATCGTCGTGTCAGGCTCGTTTTCCTTCATGCTTTTACATTAAGTATTTACTCGTTGCCTGTCTATCTTCGATGTTTTCCTTCGCACCCAATACTTTCGAGCGATGCATTACTTTCGATACTGTATTTCCTTCTTCATGCCATTAGTCCTTCGTCGTTTGCATGAATTTCTTCTAAGTTCCTTAGAATTTTTAGAAGTGATCATTCACCCCCTCCCCCTCTAATCATTCTTGAGCTTTCAGGTCCCTTTATCAACAAGGTCCTGTTCAGCCTTTTCCCAGAACGGTCGGGCTTTGAGGTAGCCACCTGACCCCGTGTGATGGTGATGCTTCTTATTTGCAGCATTTAGCTTGTTTATCGCTGACATCTTCTTACTCTTATCCGATGTCTTGTGGGCCACAAATGCGGGCCACTGTTCTCTTATCTTCTCAAATCGGCCCTCGAATATTGGAGTCTTCTTTTTGTCGACAAACGTTGTTTTCAACTCATTCTTCCACCTCATGAATAGATCCGCCATCTTCTTAAGAGCATGAGCCTTGACCTTTTGCTCTATAACTGGCTTTTCTGTATGCTCCTCTTCCGGTAGGGTGAAATTTGCCTTCAGCGCGGTCCAAATATCATCTTTCTGTCTATCGGTGACAAAAGACACTTCAGGGTCTCCGCCCTTCGGCTTATTACATTGGTGGATGGTGATCGGGATCATGTCCCTAACAAGAACCCCTCACTGAGCATAAAATGCTTCTTTGGTCTGGCTGGGTTCAATCGGTTGGCCATCTCTACTGATGCTGGTGATCGTGAACCTTTCATCCGAGCGTAACTTTTTCTTCGGGCCTCGTCTCGTTACCGAGGTTTGGCTCGATCCGGATCCGGAGGGCTAGAAAAGAAGAAAGAAGAGAGTTAAATGTGTACATACCAAAACAATTAATGCATTAATTAATATATATACCTCACCGGACTTTGCAACAGCTCCTTCCTCCGTTCGCTCACCGGAGCCGTCATCACCATCTCCTTCCTCCGTTCGCTCACCGGAGCCATCATAAGCATGCCCTTCCATCTCCATTGTCTGATCACCGAAGCCTGCTTCACCCTCTTCTTCCAGACCATCGGTGTCGTTCAGAAACGATAAGACATCACCTCCTTCTCGGACGACGTCGCCCACTAACAACGGTCCTAACAATTGTCCTTCGCGGATGATTGCCCCCAACAAATCTTCTTCTTCTAAGTTTCTTGGACGATCGTCCATAGTTTCTGCAAAATAAACCTATATAATCTATAATACCTAAATAGTTCATCCCCACTAACCTATTTATCTTAACATGCAAGCTATCCACATCATCAAGTAGGTCCACCATGTAGAAATCATTTACCATTAATTCTTCATGCACATGCTATCATTAATTTTGCATGTGCATGCAACCTATTCTATACTACCTAAATAGTTCATCCTCACTAAACTATTTATCTTAACATGCAAACTATCCACATCATCAAGTAGGTCCGCCATGTAGAAATCCTTTTCCATTAATTCTTCATGCACATGCTACCATTAATTTTGCATGTGCATGCAACCTATACCAAATAAATAAATAAAAATTTATACACTCAACCTTAGAATTTATAAGCGATTTTTTAATTAAAAAATCCAATTATGAGTTACCTCACATTTTATTTTCTATGCGACAATTTTTTTAATGAATGCACATATGTAGTTGCTATCATTATTTTAGGTTAACCAAGGGTGACATCTCCATTGTCTCTACTCAATGTTATTTTCGTCTTATATTATCTTGCTGATACATTTTTAAGGTAATAAATTAATAAAACAAAATACACACTCATTTTTGGATTGTTCGCCATTTTTGTAGATTTTACTCTAAAAAATATTTCTTTCAAAAAATAATTTATAATCAAATTATACTATGTTTCATATTTTTTCCATATTTTAAAACATTAAATTATTTGTTAACAGTTCCCGCAGCAACGCGCGGGGTATCATCTAGTTAAGATGGCGCCCGGAGCCAGACACCCGTGCAACCGATGTCTGATGGAAAATGTGACATGACGCCCGGAGCCAGACACCCGCACAATTGATGTCTGATGGAAAACGTGACATGACGCCCGGAGCCAGACACCCGTGCAATTGATGTCTGATGGAAAGCGTGGGGATAAGCCGAAAAACCCCATTGACCCCTCGACCCCTCGACGACCCTCGACCCCTCGACGACCCCTCTCTAGTGTCAAAGGTTTCAACAAATAAAACCATGTCATCATCATTAGGCGAAAGTAATAGGCGCATGATGGTACGAAGCTCTCCAAAGTTATTTTGTAACGGAGTCCCAGATAGGATAATTTGCTTTTTGATACAAAGTTCAGCAAGAGCCTTCCGAATATCGCTATTTGGAAGACATTTGCTGAAATTTGTACAAAAAAGTGAATCATCCTATCAGGAACTCTGTTCCAAAACAATTTTAGAGAACTTCGTACGTACCATCATGCCCCGAGTACTTCCGGCTAATGATGAAGCCATGGATTTATTTGTTGAATCCTCGACGACCCTCGACCCCTCGACCCCTCGACGACCCCTCTCTAGTGTCAAAGGTTTCAACAAATAAAACCATGTCTTCATCATTAGGCGAAAGTAACAGGCGCATGATGGTACGAAGCTCTCCAAAGTTATTTTGTAACGGAGTCCCAGATAGGATAATTTGCTTTTTGATACAAAGTTCAGCAAGAGCCTTCCGAATATCGCTATTTGGAAGACCTTTGCTGAAATTCGTACCAAAAAGCGAATCATCCTATCAGGAACTCCGTTCCAAAACAATTTTGGAGAACTTCGTACGTACCATCATGCCTCGGGTACTTTCGGCTAATGATCAAGCCATGGATTTATTTGTTGAATCCTCGATGACCCTCGACCCCTCGACGACCCTCGACCCCTCGACGACCCTCGACCCCTCGACCCCTCGACGACCTTCGACCCCTCGACGACTACCCTCGACCCCTCGACGAATACCCTCGACCCCTCGACCCCTTGAACCCCTAGACGACCCCTTGACCCCTCGAGCCCTCGACGACCCTCGAACCTCTACGTATCGGCGCGTAGTTCCCGACCCTCGACCGCTCGGCGATCCTCGACACCCCTGTCGTTCCGTAATTTTTAAAATAGAGGAGAAGAAGAAAAAATAGAAACCTATTTTTTCTTCTTCTTCGCTATTCCTTCTTCTTCTCCTATTTTTTTTCTTCATCTCTCCCTCTTCTTCTCCTCTTCTTATTTTTCTTTTTCCCTCTCTTTTTTCTTTTTCCTTCTTCCTTCTACCTCTTTACTTATTTCTTCCCCCCCCAACACTAGAACATTTTAACTTAGCAAAATTGAGATTATAAAACAGAAAAAAATTGAGAAAAATAATCTTTTCTGTTTTCTTTTAATTAATTTGTTTTATTTCTTCTCCTCACCCCCCACTGCTGCAGTCATCCATGGCACACACGAACGCCATTGTCGTGGCCATGGGCGCCGCGGCCATGGACGTCATGGCCGGCGGCGAGGGGCATCCGGCCGGAGCGGCGAGGGGCGGCCGGCGCCGGTTCCCTCCTGCCCATGGCGGCGCACGGGAGGAGCTCCTCCCGGCCATGGCGCGCGTGCGGCGATCGGCGCGGCTGCAGGTTGCAATGCACAAAGGAGGAGAGGGGGGATGACGAGACTCTCACAGCGGGGGCGGCGCCGGCGAGGTCGTCGACGTCGTCGGGGGCAGTGCGCGGCGGTGCGGCGCGGCGGTTGGGCAGCCTGACGGCGTCGATTTCAACTCCGGCGTCGTCGGGGGCAAATGGCGAGATGAGAACTGAAAAATCCTAAGTGCCACTTATATAACAAGAGCATTGGTCCCGGTTTGTAGCACCAACCGATACCAATGCATACATTTGGTACCAGTTCGTACCACCAACCGGTACCAAAGGTCTTTTTCAGCAGCCCAAAGGGCGGGAAACAGAGACCTTTGGTACCGGTTGGTGGCTCGAACCGGTACCAATGCCCACCTTTCGTTCTGGGTGGTGGCTTGAACCGGTACCAATGCCCACATTTTGTTCCGGTTTGTGCCACCAACCGGGACGAAACGTGCGCTATCGCGGTGCGGTGGGATGTTTAGTCCCACCTCGCTAGTCGAGGGACAGCCGGAGTGGTTTATAAGCGTTGATGCGCGTACCACTTAGAGCTCCTCTCAATCGCAGGCTTTCGGGCCTACTCTGTTACTCCTTGCCTGTGGGACTGTTGGGCCTGCCGCGGGCCTGGATCCTGGCCCAATATTGGGTTTCTAGTCGTATCCAGGCCGCATTGGCCCGGTAGGTGGCATTTTATTATTATTCTTCCAGTAATAAAATTGTAAAAAGGACCTTTAGTCCCGGTTGGAGCCACCAACCGGGACCAATGGTCTATAATTAGTCCCACCTCGCTAACCGAAGGTGGGTTAGAGTTGTTTATAAGCACAGGCTGTCCAGCACTTACTGTAGCATATCAAGCTTATTAAAAGGTGTATACCGAGGAATTCAACCCGAGGGGGGGTGTTGTATCTCTTTAAGTAGGCGGGAGGCTGACTTCCGCTTCTATCATCTTGAACAGGCATAGGTCCTTCTGGTCCAGAAGGACATGTGTCTGTTGAAGCCGATAGAGGCAGATGTCACCCTCCCGCATGCTCAAGGAGATATATATCACCCTCCTTGGGAGGATTCCTCTGTCTACCTCTTATAATAAATTTGTTATACTTTTTGTTTTTGTATAATTTTAGTTTTAATAATACAAAGATTTCAAAACAAAATACGGAAGGATGTGACCGAATGATTTGTATTTGGTCGATGAAGTGAAAGATTTTTAGCTAGATATATACATATAAGATCAACAAAACACACGATTTCTCCTGCATACAGCCCGACAGTGGCTCATGAGTGCAAGCATATCAAATGCACCGTCGAACGTATGCAAGAGAATCCGAATGGTTTGTATTCGGCCGATGAACCGAGTGTCGAACAAGTCCTAGAGGTGGGCTATATATATATATAGGCAATGACAAGCCTGATCCAACGGCTCAAAAGCCTGATCCAACGACTCACAAGCGCTTGAAAGAAACACGCGATCCGTGTGCTTCTTCCTGATTGGTTGGATCCAACGTCTCAGAAGCCTGATCCAACGACTCACAAGCGCTTGAAAGAAACACGTGATCTGTGTGCTTCTTCTTGATTGGTTGGATTCAGAATCATGTACGGTTAAAAGCACGTGGAAGAGGACTCCACGCAACGCCAGTCGCCACTAGTTATCTTCTCGTGCACTCTTTCCCCTTCCGCGCCACCCCCACCATGTCGCCCCGGCGCCGAATCCACCCCCTCTACCACGGCGTCCGCGAGCGCCTCGACGACACCTACACGGCAGTGATCACCTGCTCCAACAACGAGCGTGTGTGGCTCAGCACGTTCTACCATGCATCTTCAGCTGCACGCGCGTACGACGTTGCGGCGTGGAGGCTCGGCCGCCCGCGCGCGGAGATGAATTTCCGCAACTTCCACATCGTCGAAGAGGCGGAGGACATGGTAGATCCGCCGCTCCTCCTCACTGAAGAGGACCACCGCCTCCATCGCCGACGAGCGGTGCTCGGCCTCGCCTCGGAGCAGGACCAGCGTGCCGTGCAAGATTGGTACGCGAGCCATCCCCATGAAGCCTCGAAGGAGGCGAAACACTGGACGAGGCTGGCGGTCGAGAGAGCGGAGCGGCGACACGAGCGTCATGAATGGAGGGAGGAGCGGCGGGCGGCCAAGGCGATGGCGGAGGAGGAACTAGAGAGAGGCGCCGCCAACTGGCCAATCGGTGACCCCCGCTGGATAACGTTGGAGGATGACATCAGCTCCCTCACCGAAAACGATTTCTCCGACGACGAGGAGGAGTAGTTTTTTTATGTTCTAGGTTTGAGATGTTAAGTTGTTGAATGTTTTAAGTTTGACGCGTCGCCGCCACCATGCCACCATATGTTCTAGGTTTCCCGCGCAGAAAAAATAAAGCCACATTCTAAAATTTCAACCCTTTCTGAATTCATTTGCTATTTTTCATGCATTTAATGATTTATTTTGAGCTAAATGACCCTGAAATTGGAAAGCACTACAACTGAACTCAGAAAAGGATGAAACTTGGCATGGTATCATCATTTGACCCACATAACATGTGTGCAAAAGTTGAGAGGGTTACGATAAAAACTGTGGCGCACTGTGTATCATGCGCCACAGAAATATTTCTATGGAGCTTCCCCTCTTTAGCGCGCCACAAAATCCATTTCTATTTATAAGCAGTTTCCTAGTAGTGGTAGCTAATGAGAACTTTGTTTTGAAGATCTAGGGGGAGAAGATACCACATAGCTACTGCCAAGAACTCGTAGTCCAAGGGGGAACTACTCAGGTAGCATCATGGAGCGAAGAGGGGTTGATAAAGATGATCCCGGGGGCCAAGGCCCTCTTCGGCAGGGTGCCGGACCAGGATCCTAGTGACCCCCGAAGCTAGGTTTTGATGGCGGCGGAGATCGGGATCGCTTCTGGAAAATATGACTGGACATCTCGGGTTTTTGCGTCGGGATGTAAATATAGGCCAAAGGGGAGTCCGAGGGGGAGGGGCCCACCTCACCCAGGCGGCCAGGTGGCGTGGGTCCCCCCTGGCCACTCCCTAAGGTCGCCTGGGGTGTGTGGACCTCCCCCAGATCCCCTCATCTAGATGTATGACTTTTCTGATGTAAAAGATTTTTGGGAATTTTTTTGGATTTTTTTGAGCAACTTCATTTTTGGACCTTTTCTGCATTGCAACGACAAAACAGACAGAAACTGGCACTGGGATCTATATTGGTAGGTTAGGACAATAAATGATTCAAAAGCATGGAAAAAAGATGTAGCAATGACACAAAATGAGCAAGAAACAAGCAAAAATTATATATACATTTGAGACGTATCAGGCCCTCCTGGTGGCCCCCTTTGACTTATATTTACCTCATGTCCCAAAAACCCTCAGGAAGTCCTCTGTTACGCAATTTTCACCACTGTTCCGCCATCGCGATCCCGAGATCAGGATCGCCAGAAGACACTGCCCCATAACCCTTCCGGAGGGAGGATTGATCTCCGGGAGCCACCCTTCTGGAACACCCTGCCACAGGGTGTCGGGACAGGGTCTTCTGGCGATCTCGATCTCGGGGTCGTGGCGGCGGCGGAACAGTAGTGAAAATCGCGTAACGGAGGACCTCCTGAGGGTTTTCGGGACATGAGGCAAATATAGGCCAAAGGGGGGCATCAGGGGCCCCCCACCTGACCAGGCGGCCAGGTGGCGCGGCCCCACCCCTGGCCGCGCCAGGCACCCGCCCTGGTGCAGGGGGGTGACCCCTCCGGCTCCCATTCGGGCTTCTAGAGTCTTCCTGTATGCTGATTTTTTATATAACTTTTCCCGATTTTCTTGAGCACTTTAAATATTGGTAAATAACTGCAATGCACGGACAACAACAACAGACAAGAACTGGCACTGGGGCACTGAGTTAGTAGGTTAGTCCAAATATGTTAAAAACGATATGAAAGTGTAGCAAAAGATATAGCAAAGTCACCCAAATAAGAACGAAACGAGCATAAATTATAGATACATTTGGGACGTATCAACCCGTAGCTCCGCCATCCGGCGACCCCGAAGGGCCACGCCCGCCGAGGCCGCAAACGCCGCGCTCGCCTGCACGGCGTCAGCTGCGCCTGCGGGGCCGCGCTTGGACATAGGATGTGGTCGACGCGGCCACCTCGTAGGCCAGGTCGTTGGAGCAGCGGACCGGCTCTGCGGCTGCCTCGCACTATTGCTGTTGGGCATCGCTCAGCGGCCGGGTGGAGCTCGTATCCATGCTGATGGCGCTGGCCTCGACCTTCTTCTGCACCGACGACGCCTCCATCCGCACCTTGCGCTCACCGACACCCACCATGCCCTCGTGCCACGGATTCGATCTGGACCAGCCAAATCCGTTTGTCCGCAGCCCGAAGATAGCCGCCGCCGACGGCCGCTCGCAACTCCCGCACGAGGTCCCTGATCTCGTGGGAGGCGCCGCCGCAGGGAGAAAGGGTCGCCTCGCCGCCGCCCACTCCACGCGAACTTCGCCTGCGGGGGGCGGCGGTGGTGGTCGCCGCCCGTGTGGCCCTTGGGGCCTTTTCGGTTGTCGGCTCTGATTATTGGCCTCGTGTGCGTGCTTGATCAATAAGGATGTGTTTGGTTGGGGGGTCTAGCTCGACTCGCTCTGTATCGCACCAGCCAGCCAAGTGTTTGGTTCGCGAGCGGGTTTGGGCGGAGCAGCTAGAGAGTGAATATACCTAGTAGATGATGTACCGCGCGACTCGATAAATTCGACGGTGTCACATGGCACCGTCGACTCGGCTCGCTCCCTCGCGTCCCTCGCGGCCCCCGCTCACCCCTTGAACCCTAGCCGCCGTCTCGTCCCAGGCGTCAAGATCCGCCGTCCTCCACCGTCCCCGTCGTCAAGATCATCGTCAAGATCTGCCGTCCCTCAAACCCTAGCCGCCGTCCTCGCCTTCCTCGAGCGGCAGTTCTGACGGAGGAGTTGCGAATCAAGCAGGTGCCCGTCGACCTCTGCATCGGTCATCATCTTCCCTGACGCCGACGACGTCGACTCCGTCCCTCTCCCCGCCGTCCTCTCCGTCCCCGAGCAAGGTGAGCGGCGCGAGCCTTTTCCTCCTCTTGTGGTTGTAGTGGTCGTGATTGCCGCGCATGTCTTCCTGTCCGTCCATCTTAGCCGTTGCCGCCATGCAGCCTACTGCTGTTTCCGCCTTTTCTTGGGGTCTCACTCCGTAGCCATAGGAAAGCTTCGTGTTGGCTATGGACTGGCCCCCGTGGTAATGGCGGCCCTGCTTGTTTTTGCGTGCCCGTCCTCAAGGTGTTCGATGGATTGTGCGCAGGTGTCCTCAAGGTGTTCTACTTGCTGTTATGAAATTAGTAGGCCAAAAAAGAGTTGGTGATTCGTTCTGTTGAGATCAACACCCTGCTCTTCAATGTAGGCTGACTGAAATTTTAAACCAAGATTAGCAGTACCATATGTCAATGCACTATGTTGTCTAGCTTTTGCTAATTTCTTTTCAGTTTCTATATCTTATCACATCATTGGAACCTTATACTAGCAATATAGCATGCTGTACAAATACATGAATTTTAAGTTTTGTTCCCTGTCTTTTTAAGCTTTGTTCTTCGGTGGCTCTTGCTTATTGTGATAATGATTGTGACACATCATTGGAACCTTATACTAGCAATATAACATCCTGCTGCAGGGCAAGGTGAAGGTGTACCCGGACGGCGAGGAGGGGTTCGTGAAGATCGTGGCGGGGGACCTGGTGGTGTTTCCCAAGGGGATGAGCTAGCTGCACCTGGGCCGTCGCCGAGGCCGTCGACAAGCACTACAAGTTCGAGTAGCCGGCACCTACACTGCCGCTGCTAGCACTGGATTGAGGTATTTGTAGCAGGATTATGTCATGGACCAGTGAATCTCTTGTGGTGGAATAAAACGCCAGATTAGCCAACTGTGTTAGTAGCAGCTTGTGATTTCTTGGATCCATGCTCACCTTTGTCCACTCGATTCTGATATCAATCATGCCGTAGTGCGCAACAATGTCATGTACTCCCTCCGATCCATAATAAATGTCGCTCCTTTAGTATAAAGTTTGTACTAGCTTAGTACAAAATGAGCGACACTTATTATGGATCGGAGGGAGTAATTCTTTAGTGTGGCGAGAACACGGCCAGATCAGGTTGGAACTTGTGTGTTCGTGACTTAGTAGTAGCCTCTCCTGCAATTTACACGGCATATACAATGATACTATCTATTATGGCAGCACGTCTCATCTATTATGTGCACATATTTTTGTCAAGTCTTGCTACACTTGAGGCACCGGCGGCCTCCTCTGGCAGTCTCTTCAACGGGCACTGACTTGTTTTCAAGGTACACATATCATCCATACAAATGTTGATTTATTTTTGAAATTTGTAGGAATTGCTTGCTGAAATTAAATTTTGGATATGTCAATGGGAAATCAAACAATTTTGTTAATTTGGGCTGCTGCTGCTTATGTTTGGATGGTCATGGCAGTGGTTGTTGTTCAGCCTAGAAAAAAAAAGAGCACGACCACCAATTAGTTATGCACCAATTGATGAAAGAGATAGGATGCGTATGGAATATCTGAATAACAAAATCTGGAGGGATGAGACTACTTGCAGAAATATGCTTAGACTTGGTAAAGGAGCATTTTTTGGTTCTGTCACGTGTTCAGGGAACGCCATCTGCTTGAAGATACTATACACTTGTCTGTTGAGGAGCAAGTTGCAATGTTCCTCAACACAATAGGCCACAATTTGAGAACTAGGTTAGTTGCCACAAATTTTGATAGGTCAACTGAAACTACAAGCAGATATTTCAACTTAGTATTGCATGCTATTGGTGAGTTGCGAGATGAATACATCAAGCCACCTTCCCTGGATATTGCTCCTAAAATTGCAGGCAACCATCGATGGGATCCATACTTTAAGGTAAGATGGGTAGGCAATAGTTGTGGTGTTTTGGTACCTTTCGAAATACTAGGTTGCTAATTGGGTATATTGTTGATGAATTAGGATTGCATTGGAGCAATTGATGGTACCCACGTGAGGTGTTCTATGCCTAAGGCCATGGAGCCATCTTTTCGTGGTAGAAAGTCTTTCACTTCACAAAATGTTTTGGCTGCGGTAGATTTTGATGGAAGGTTCACATATGTGCTGGCTGGTTGGGAGGGCACAACTCATGATGCAACAGTGTTAAAAGATGCACTAGAAAGACCTAATGGCCTACATGTACCAACAGGTAAAACTAATAAAATCGTATCAGTTTGCTATGTAGATGACAAATAAGTACCTAGCTAATTAATGATATGTTGTAGGTACATATTACTTAGTTGATGTTGTCTACGGGGTTAAGCCCGGATTCCTGCCTCCCTTTCGCAATACAAGATACCATTTGACGAATGGGGACACCATCAAGTTCAAAATGCACAGGAACTGTATAACCTTAGGCACTCTTCACTTCGCATAAAGGTTGAGTGTGCATTTGGTTCGCTTAAGAGGAGATTCAAAGTCCTTGATGAGGCCAAGCCCTTTCACCCATACCCTACACAAGTTGACATTGTTCAAGCATGTTGCATTATACATAATTGGATGTTGACTAATGGGGCTGATGATATCTTCATTGAAGCACAAAATGCTCAATCTGAAGCACAAAATGAACCACCTGAAGCCCCACCGTATGTAGTACATGCTACAACTACACGAGGCCAAGCTAGAGAACATCAAGCCACCGTTAATCTTAGGAATAATATAGCCAATGAAATGTGGGAAGGGCGTGCACAATACCTTAGCCAATCAACATGCTTAGTCCAGTTTGTGTAACATTTAGAATACTTTTCTGTAATATTCTGTAATATGCTTAGTCTAGTTTGTTATTTTGAAGTATTTCTGTAATGCTCTTTTGAACAATATATATTTGTAATATTTCTGTAATATTTTGAACAAGGATGCAATGGATGAGATAGGTTCAGAGGGTAGGTCAGTGGTGTCCTGGACTTCTTCCATGTCAACTTTCATGTTGAAGCACATGTGTGCACTTGTGGATGGTGGTGTAAGGACATCTACAAGATTTAAGATGATGCACTACATTGGCTGTGCAAGGGGATTGAATGAACACGTTCGCCAATCCTTGACTGGATCGCAGATTAGCAGCCATCATAGAGTTATTAAGAAGAAGTTTGCCAAGATCAGCAAAATCAAAGACACAGTTAGTAGTGCATAGTGGGATGATGAAACATGCACCATACGCTGGAGCATGAGACGGCTTTAAACTATATTGCGGTATGTTTTATTACTTGTTGAAATTTTTGTTATAGTTGCTGGAATTCATGTATTGCTTGCTGAAATTGTTGCTGTAGTTGCTGGAATTCATGTATTGCTTGCTGAAATTGTTGTTTTAGTTGCTGGAATTCATGTATTGCTTGCTGAAATTATTGTATTGTTTGCTGAAATTGCTGTTATAGTTGCTGAAATTGCTGTTAGAGTTGCTGGAATTGTTGTTTTAGTTGATGAAATTGTTGTATTGCTTGCTGAAATTGCTATTAGAGTTGCTGAAATTGCTGTTAGAGTTGTTGGAATTGCTATTTTAGTTCCTGGAATTGCTGTTTTAGTTGCTGGAATTGTTGTTATAGTTGTTGGAATAGTTTTTTACTTGCTGGAATAGTTGTTTTCTTTTCTATTCTTTCTTATTCTTTTTGTTTACATGTTAATTTCAGAAGCACAGGGATGCAGCTGAGTTCATCAACAAACCAATAAAGAATTACCGAGAGATGCAAATCATATATGGTGACCGCTTGGCAATCGGGAAGTATGCTAAAGGGTCAAGCGAACCTATTGGGATTTCTGCAACCTCAATGAACTGTGATGAGGAAGATGAAAAGAACACTGAAGGGAACTCTGCCACAAAGCCAACAAAGAAACAAAAGAAGTATCCTAATGAAGAAGGCCTCATTTCCATTCTTGGTCGTGTAGGATCTGAGCTTGCGGCTGCCATCGTCACAGCCGGTGAGAAGTCTGCCCCTCAACCACCTCTTGATGAAATCCCTATGACTTGTATGAAACTTTGCTTGGTATGGAAGGCTTTAGTGAGGCTCAAATTGCTCACTATTTTGCCTTTCTGGTTGAGAATCCTAAAAGTGCCAAAGCTTTCATGAAGATGGGACACACATGTTAGCAGACTTGGATGGCTAGGTACATTAACAAATAGTGGAAAGATTAGATAAGGTTGAGTGAGCGTTGAACCTTATGTGTGTCGAATGATCTTATGTGTGTTGAACCTTCTATGTATTGAACGAATACGTGTGTCAAACCTTATGTGTGTTAAATGATCTTGTGTGTGCGAAACATTCGTTGCTAATCTGTTTTGAATGATCTTATTATGTGTTGAATGATCTTACTAAGTGGTATATATTCGGTTACTAATCTGTTTTGATCTGAATTTACTTGAAGTAATCTGATTGTATCCTTGTACAGATTTTAAATAATAAGGAAACTGTATTCTCACTTTTTCCGGTTCGCGCTATCAATCAAACACGGAAATTGGTTTGAACCATTCACTCGGATTCAACCAACCAGACACGAGAGTGGTTTGTTCCATTCACTCCAACTCAGGCAACCAAACACGAAACTCGATTGGCTCCAACCAAATTCTAGTTCACCCCAACCCATGAGTCTGAACCATCAACCAAACACACCTAAGTAACTTGAAATAGTTCTACTCGCGCGTGAGCACGACGCTCCCGTAGCCGATGTGTACGCCGTGGTGCTTCCTTCGTAGTCCACCGCCACCGGCCGACCTCCTCCGCGTCAATCCCGCTCCATCTCCACGCCACGGCGCCATTTCCACCTTTGAGACCGACCGAGACCTTTCTCCCCCGCCGGACACCTTTGCACACCCTGTCGCAGCACCTCGCCTTTCGCCTCCCTCGAGGCCACGCCGTTTTCACCGTCCACTCATCAGTCATCATCACCATCCTCTCGCTGCCAATAAGCTCATCCGACCGTCCGACGCGACGAGCACTGCCACCACTCACCGGTCACCGCGGCCGCTCCCCGTCCCGTGCCCGTGCGTGCCTACTCCCATCCCATCCCAGTAAAGACCTCGGCCAGGCCAGTCCACGCGCTGTCCTCCTCCGCCACAAGCAACCACCACCGCGTGGGAACGGAAGTCACCCCCCCAACCACCACCACCACCCGAACCCGCGTGCCCAGACGTGGAAACCTCGTCCAGATCGGAGCCAGCCTGGGATGGCGGAGGACGGCGAGGAGAAGCTTCTCGCGACGGTGCAGCACATCGTGCAGACGCTGGGGAGCAGCGACACCATGACCGAGGACATCCTCAAGGTCTTCTCCAACTACGACGGCCGCCTCTCGCTCGACAAGATCTACGCCGCGCGGGGCGCCGCCGCCGCCGCCGCCTCCGGAGGGGACCGCTCCATGCCGGCGTCGCCGCCGCTGCCCCCGCCGCCGCAGCAGCACCAGCACCAGAAGCAGCAGGCGGCCGCGGCGCAGGGCTCCTCCGCTCGCCCCCCCGTCACGTCCATGGAGCGAACCGTGCGCACGCTCGACCGCCAGATCTCGCAGTTCGTCACCATGGACCGCCTCATCTGGGCCGAATCGGGCGACGCCGACGCCTTCCTCGAGGCCGTCGACGACCTCATCGGCACCGTGCAGGAGCTCGACGCCGCGGGGACCAACCGCGCCCTGCTCGACCGCGCCGACGAGCTGCTCAGCCGCTGCATGGCGCGCCTCGAGGACGAGTTCCGGGCCCTCATCGAGCGCCCCGACGACGCCGCCCCCTCGGCTCCCGGCGGCTTCGCGTCCGACGGCAGCGACGACGATGACGAGTTCTACGGCGGCGCCGCCGACGGCTACGGCGACGAGCCCATCCCGATCGCCAAGCCCGTCACCGACTACGACGTTGTCATCGACGCGCTCTCGCCTGGGTCCATCGCCAACGTGCACCAGATCTCCCGCCGGATGGTGGACGCCGGCTTCGGCCGGGAGTGCGCCGAGGCCTACGCCGCTGCACGGCGCGGCTTCGTGGACGAGAGCGTTGCGCGCCTCGGCGTCCGGCCGCGTACCGCCGAAGAGGTCCATGCCTCCCCCTGGGAGGAGCTGGAGTTCGACATCGCACGCTGGATCCCAGCCTTCAACATGGTCTTCCGCATTCTGATTCCCAGCGAGCGCCGCCTATGCGACCGCGTCTTCGACGGTCTCGCCCCCTTCGGTGACCTCGCCTTTATCGCTGCTGTGCGTACTCAGGCACTGCAGCTCATATCATTCGGCGACGCCATTTCTTCCTCCAGCCGCTCGCCGGAGCGCCTCTTCCGCGTGGTGGACATGTATGAGGCTGTGCGGGACATCCTCCCGGACCTTGACCCTGTCTTCTCCGACCCTTACTCTGCGGCACTCCGCGCAGAGGTCTCTGCTGTGTGCAACACCCTTGGTTCCTCAATAAAAAGCATATTCATGGAATTGGAGAATCTCATCCGCCGAGACCCTGCTCGGGTTGCCACACCTGGTGGTGGCATACACCCCATCACTAGGTATGTCATGAACTACCTCCGTGCCGCGTGCGGTTCGCGACAGACATTGGAAGAGGTGATGGAAGGCGACCTTAGTGCTGGTGGTAGAGCTGCTGTTGCCGTGGACCCTGATCGCCCCACATCTTCACTTGCCGTGCACATCGCATGGATCATGGATGTTCTTCACAAGAATTTGGATACAAAGTCTAAGATTTACCGAGATCCATCACTGGCTTGCATCTTCTTGATGAACAATGGCAAGTACATTATCCAGAAAGTGAATGATAGTGAGCTAGGTGTTCTGCTTGGCGATGACTGGATCAAGCAGATGTCAACTAGAGTGCGTCGCTGGAGCATGGATTATCAGCGTTCGACATGGGGCAAGGTTACAACTGTGCTGCAGATCGGTGGTTCAGGCGTTGGTGCACTCCCAGCCAAGGCAATGCTGCAGAAATTGCGGATGTTTAATACCTACTTTGAGGAGATCTACGCAGTACAATCAGAATGGGTGGTAGCCGATGATCAGTTACGAATGGACGTTAGGGCAGCAGTGGAGGATTCAGTGATGCCAGCCTATGCGGCTTTGATTGCCAGGTTAAAATCAGCCCCTGAAACCGGACGTGACTTGTACATCAAGTACACACCTGAAGATGTTGAGGCACATATCCAGCACTTGTTTGAAGGAGCAGCAAAGTGATTGGTTGATCAGTACCTTGTGGTTCCGGTTCCGGTGATAACCTATTTTTTCTCTGAGATTTGTTAAATTGCTGGCAGGATCTTGGTGAATATCTGTTCCTCAGTAATGGTGATATTCTTACCTCAACCTTGTAGTGTTGTATCGTTTGTATTTTGCCTCCATGAAGAAATTATGGAGTTTGGCAAATGGTGTACATGATTATGATTGTAGGTGTGTGTATGTCAACTAGTAAGGTGATTATTTTGTAACAAAATTAGGGTCCCATTTTTATTCCAACTGTTTCATGGGTGAATTTCAGTGTTTATTTTAAACTTCATGTGCTCTAATAATTTCCAAAGAGTTGCTCTGTTATAATTTTTTGGGAGGCCCTGTTATATTTTTGTGGAAGGTCTAATTCTGTGATTGCCAAAAATTGTCCAAATTATGAAATCCATGGCAGACCTAAACATGCCATTATGACTTCATCATTGTAATGTTATCAACAAAGAGATGGAGATTCTAAAAAAAAACAAAGAGATGGAGATAAAGTGGTGAATTGTTTTTGTGCCAAGTGAGTTTTTAAAGATATGCTTCATCATATGACCTATAGAAACTTAAACAAGGTGTTCTGCATAGTTGACAAATTTCTGTCGTTGTTTAGAATGTGGACTGTTGCATCTTCTAATCTTGGGAACGAGTAGTCTAGTCTTGGGATGTTGGACTTTTTGTTTACAGGTTTTTGCTTTGTATCTGAAATATCAAGCAGTGGCTGTTTTTTCTCATTGAAAATTGCTGATACTCTAGTAAGCTGATATCCCCAGCGCTCCATTTATATTTTGCTTTTCTTGTAAGGTTCACATTAACTTTCATTAAAAAACTGGTAAATGCTCTAAAAACTCAGTAGTAGGGAACTTCATTGTGCAGTGTACTTTTTTTTTAAAATTCATATGGCACCCAGTAACTTCCATGAAAGAAATCAGATGCCACAGAATACCTTGTTCACACAGGTCCATTTATGTTGGGATATCATTTAGGCCTATCATAGACACTTGTCTGGCCCAGCTGCCAGTAGTCAAATACACAACTGTTATACTTGTCCATTGCATGACATTATAGGTTCAGTGTTAATTAATTTCCATTTCTCTTGAAATATATTGTATTTGTGAGTTAGGGCATGATGCTGTTATGCCCTGGGAGTAAGAATAGCCAATCATACAGTGAGGACATACATGTCCCCTTTTCATTAAATTTGTTAGTTAAGTTATCATATCCTATTTGTGTCTGTTAGTTTAATTTACCAACTCAGTTTTCTATGCTTAACGAAATGGCTCAGTGTACCTTCCTGCTAGAATTATCTTTGTTTAACGAAGTTCATTTACATGATGTCTACTGTGCTAAAAGATGGGGCCTGGTTTGCCTCTCATGTCAGCGGCAGTGAGCAGACATCACAGCTTCGGGAACACTCGGAACTGTTGGGAATTGATTAAATTTCCCCTAATACAGCTGAAATGAGTTCAAGGGTATACAGCTTACCAGTATTCTCCATGTTTTTTTCCTTATGAAACACTCTGTTCCTGAGGTATGCAATGTAGTGGTAACTATAGGTTTATTTTTCGAGTAGCACCTTGCAACTTTTTGTTTCCACTGCAGATGGATAATTGTACATGCCCCTTTTCATTTAAAACTGGTAAATGCTCTAAAAACTCAGTAGTCAGGAACTTCATTGTGCAGTGTACCTTATTGAAAATTTATATGGTATCCTGTAACTTCAATGAAAGAAAATCAGATGCCACAGAATAACTTGTTCACATAGGTCCATTTATGTTAGGATATCATTTAGGCGTATCATAGGCACCTGTCTGGTGCAGCTACCAGCAGTCAAATACCCAACTGTTATACTTGTCCATTGCGTGACAGCATAGGTTCAGTGTTGCGTAATTTCCATTTCTCATAAAATAAATTGTAGGAGTATTTGCGAGTTAGGGCATGATGCTGTTATGGCCTAGGAGTAGGAGTAGCCAATCACAGTGAGCACATACATGTCCCCTTTTCACTAAATTTGCTACTGTAGTTAAGTTATCATATGCTATTTGTGCCTGTTAGTCTAGTTTACCGTCTCAGTTTTCTATGCTTAAGGAAATGGCTCATTGTAATTTCCTACTGGAATCATCTTTGTCTAATGAAATTCCTTTACATGATGTCTACTGTTCGTAAAAGATGGGGCCTGGTTTCCCTCTCATGCCGGCGGCAGTGAACAGACATCGGAGCTTCTGGAACACTTGGAAATGTTGGGAATTGATTAAATTTCCCCTAATACAGCTGAACTTAGTTCAAGGGTATACAGCTTAACATGCTTTTTTTCTTCTTATAAAACACTCTGTTCCTGGTATGCGATGCAGTGGCAACCGTAGGTTTATTTTGGAACACCTTGCGGCTTTTATTTCTACTGCAGATAGATAATTGTACATGCCTCTCTTCCCTAACTGTGTATTTAGGAATGAAAATTATATGTTTGATTTCCATTGCAGATAATTGGACATGCTCCCATCATCCTCAGTGTTTTTTTAAATGCTCAGTGCTTTGTTACTGTTGCTTGTAGGTTCATGCATGAAAGTTGATTTGAACCAAGTATACCCTTTGAAACTATAGGGCTCCTAAAGTGATGCCGTGTGGAACATAAGGTCCGAAGGTAATGTGCAGCCCTCGGCCTCCACTACCACACGTTACAGTTCCTGCTACTGCAGTGCTCTATCAGGTTGTGATTATGAATTCTAATTACTCATGAAAGTTGCTGATAAACTTACTGAAGTGAACTAGTGATCCATAATCTGGACAACCCACTGCACCATTCTCAGTATTGTGACCTCTCAGAATTCAGAACTAGCAGGTTTGAATACTCAATTTGGAACCATTAACCATGTGCCGTAGCCTATCTCATGCCAGTTTCGACTGTCCATTTTCTAGTATAGTTGCAGACACTTCACTGGTGCTGCTGGAATCACTTAGGTTGCAGACACTTCACTGGCTGGATTGGGGTGGGACGTACTCAAGCAGAATACTGTATATAAATGTTTCTCTGAATAGGCAATCTTGCATATAAATTCTATAGTCATCAGGTTCCCACTTGTTTCATCTTCTTGAAGAGCGAAGAGGGAGGTACCTTCAGATGGATGGGGTCTACTTCTGGTTGAGGGGTTTGCAATAGTTACTGATACAACTATTAAGTTTGGTCATTAGAAAAAGAGATGCCGAAGAACTATACATTCTGGAATTTTTGAGGTTATACTGGATAATTTTTTATAAATTTAAAATTTTCAAAAAAATAATGGCTTCGCCCGGGTTTGAACCGGAGACCTTCAGTGTGTTAGACTGACGTGATAACCAACTACACCACGAAACCGTTTTTGATTGTTTTCATCTTACGTTCTATATCTTAGCAGGTATTTCAACTTCATGTATAGTGGGGACTCTACACAACATATGAACTTCATGTATAACCCCATTGCACCATTTATATTTTGCTTTTTTAAAGATTCACATTAACTTTCATTAAAATCTGGTAAATGCTCTAAAAACTCGGCAGTGAGGAATTTCATTGTGCAATGTACCTTTTTTTCAAAATTCATATGGTACCCAATAACTTCCATGAAAGAAAATCAGATGCCACAGAATACCTTGTTCACACAGGTCCAGTTATGTTAGGATATCATTTAGGCCTATCATAGACACATGTCTGGTGCAGCTGCCAGCAGTCAAATACACAACTGTTATACTTGTCCATTGCTTGACAGTTGACAGTATAGGTTCAGTGTTAAGTAATTTCCATTTCTCATGAAATAAAATTGTGTTCGTGAGTTAGGTCGTGATGCTGTTATGGCCTGGGACTAGGAATAGCCAATCGCACAGTGAGCACATACATGTCCCTTTTCACTGAATTTGCTAGTTAACTTAATCATATGCCATTTGTGTCTTTTAATTTAGTTTACCACCTCAGTTTTCTATGCTTAACGAAATGGCTAAGTGTAACTTCCTACTGGAATCATCTTTGTGTAGTGAAGTAGCTTTACATGATGTGTCTACTGTGCGTAAAAGATGGGGCCTGGTTTTCCTCTCATGTCAGCGGCAGTTTGCAGACATCGGACCTTCTGGAACACTTGGAACTGTTGGGAATTGGTTGAATTTCCCCTAATACAGCTGAACCGAGTTAAAGGATATACAGCTAAACAGTATTCTCCATGTTTTTTTCCTTATAAACCACTTTGTTCCTGTCTCCTGAGGTATGTGATGCAGTGGTAACTGTAGGTTTATTTTTCGATAACACCTTGCGACTTTTTATTTCCCCTGCAGATAGATAATTGGACATGCCCCTCTTCCCTAACTCTAGATTTAGGATTGAAAATTGTGGAGTATGTTTTATTTCTATTGCAGACAATTGGACATGCCCCCATCACCCTCACTGCTTTGTTACTGTGGCTTGTAGGTTCATGCATGAAAGTTGACTTGAACCGGTGTACCCTTTGAAACTCTGGGCTTGCAGAGCAGCACAGGAGGTCGGAAGGTAATGTGCAGCCCTCGGCCCTCGGCCTCCACTGCCAGACGTTACAGTTCTTGCTACTGCAGTGCTCTATAAGGTTGTGGTTATTAATGCTAATTACTGCTCAAAGTTTCTGATAAACTTACTGTAGTGATCCATAATCTGGACAACCCACTGCACCACTCTCAGTATTGTGACATCTCAGAGTTCAGAACTAGCAGATTTGAATACTCAATTTGGACCCAGTAGCCATATGCCGTAACCGATCTCATGGCTGTTTTCGACTGTCCATTATCTAGTAGTTGCAGACACTTCACTGGTGCTGCTGGAATCACTTAGGTTGCAGATACTTCACTGGTTGGATTAGATTGGGATGTACTCAAGCAGAATCCTGTATATAAATTATTTCTCTGAATAAGGAATCTTGCACATAAATTCTAGTCATCAGGTTCACACTTGTGTCATCTCCTTCATGAGCAAAGAGGGAGGTACCCATATGGCTGGGTATTGTTGGCTTAAGGCCATGTGTTAGACGAAGGTTCGCCGATGATGACTACTTACTCTAGTTGCATCTTCTTCTCCTTGAGGTCCAGAACAAGATAGAAAATCCCCCATCGACGAGTTTTTGCCCCTACATCCATGACTAAGGTAAATGGTTTTGCAACAGTTATTGATACAAGCAATGATTTAAATTGTGTGCGAAACTCACGCAATTGCGGGGCAATTGCGTCTGGGAGCAGATCACACAATTTGAAACATCTATTTGCGTTTTGCCGCAAAACGTCGCAAAATGCCACGAAATTGCGTTCAGAAGATGACACGGAACTCGATTCTGCATCTTCTACAGGTTTCGGTTATAACTGATTCATTGAGGACTGAACTTGCGTGATGTTATGAACTTATTAACTTATCTATCATGTTTCATGTTAATGTTATGCCATTTGTGAGTCCGAGAACTTAAGTTTAGCCTAAGAGAGTAAGACTAAGACCTTTAGTTTGGTGCTTGTAATGTGTGTCAGACCATTTTATGCTGCAAAATTAACTATGTCTGTTGACATATCAGTGGTCATGGCTATCTTTTACATGTTTTATTGATTTGCCGCGAAATGCTTTTGCAGCCGCAATTGTGTCTTTAGCATCCCAAAACAGCCGCCGCAAAATCGTTTTCCCCACAATTTAAAACTTTGGATAAGTATTAAGTTTAGTCATCGAAAAAAGGGATGCCAGAGAATTATCTGTTCTGGAGTTTTTGAGGTTATACTGAATAAAAGTTTTGTAAATTTTCAAAAAAGAATTTTGCTTCGCCCGGGTGATAACCAACTACACCACGAAACCATTGTTGTATCTGGCAATCTCACATTCTATATTATACAAGTTACGTAAAAAAAATACTGTAAGCACTAAACCAGGCCAGAAGTAGATCCTATCTCGTGCACGTCCGATTACAAAACTATGAACTGCGAAGCGACGAACAGGAAAGTGTCTATTTGAATCAGGTGCTACGAACTACCGAGGTCAACATCTACGTTGCCAAGGTCTACTGCCGGAACTTGCTAGACACGGCGGTCGTCATCGTTCGGTCGGGTGGCGGCGCCGGGCCACCGTCATCGCCGTGCCACACGTCCTGGGCGCCCGGCACTGCGGCGTTGAGCCCTCCCTGGTCCTGCTGCTTCATGATGAGCACCGAGTATGGCGTGTCGAAGTCGGAGGACGCGAGCAGGTCGCCGATGACGCCTAGCTCCGGGCACTCGCTCCAGTCCGACAGCCCGTTGGCCGACATCACCGGGTACCATCTGTGCCTCATGCCCACGATCACCAGGTCGTAGCCGGCCTTGTCCAGCCCCCTCAGCACCTCCACGATCTTCTCCATGTCTCCCACCAGCTCCTCCTGCACCTGCAGGTTCATCGTCTTGCTCCGCGCCGCCAGCACCTTCACCTCCTCGATCGCCTTGTTGTCCACCCGCCGGTCCGCCGGGTCGTCCTTGATGCCCCTCGTCGGCAGGAACCGGATCACCGCCGCCTTCGACCCCGGGTGCCGCGCCATGCGCGTCACGTACGCCAGCGCCTCGCGGTCGTCGCCGCCGCCGAAGAAGAGCGCCGCCACGGCCGCGTGGAACCCGAGCCCGCTCATCCTACCGCCGGACGACGACGACGACGACACGTGGTCTTGCATGATGAAGGCGCTCAGGCCCACGTTCCCTGCGTTGCGGTCCACGAAAAGCCCCACGGAGCACGGCGCCACCTGCATCACCTTGCGGTTGACCACGCGGAGCCCCATGGCGGCGCGCGTGCCGCCGGCGAGCATGTGGCGCTTGTGGTAGTGCAGGAGGATGAGCGTCGCGCGCTTGTCGACGGCGAGCCGGCATACCTCGTCGTGCATGGAGGAGTAGGGCGAGATGGTGGTGAAGGGCTGCAGCGACACGGCGCCCTCCGGATGCCGCTGCTCGAACTGCAGGAAGGCGTTGATGATGCGGTCCGAGTCCGTGGACGGCGCGTTGGCCGACGACGTCGACCCGATCCTGGCGGAGGCGCTGCGGCGGAGCTTGTGCGGTATGAACACCGGCGCGGAGCGGCCGGCGATCTCGACGAGCTGGAGGAGGCAGAGGACCACCGGCGTCTGCGGCGTGGCGTGCGACGCCTCGAGCAGCGACAGCGTGCCCTGCACGTGGGACTTGTCGTGGATGCACGCCAGGATCCGCAGGTCCGCGTCCGCCTTGAGGTGCTGCACCGTGCGCCGCTTGTACACGGCGTACCGCCGCGCCGGGTCGTACAGCCAGCTCGCCACCGGCACCGACACCGCCGTGATCGCCACCGACGAGAACACCAGCGCGCTGAACATGTGCCTCCCGATGAGCTTGTTGGTCACGAAGAAGGTGAAGGTGATGACCTCGACGATGCCCTTGGAGTTCATGAAGAGGCTGAGCGACACGGCGTCCAGCAGCGGGATCTCGAGGCACAGCGACGAGGCCAGGACGCCGACCAGCTTCCCGAACCACCCGAGGAGCACGACGAACTGCAGCCCGCCCCAGTGTATCTCCCACACGTTGGTGCTGAGCCCGGTCATGGTGTAGTAGAGCGGCAGGATGAGCCCGGTCACCATGGCCTCGATCTTCTCGCCCAGCGCCGTGCCCAGCGGCGGCCCGTCGGGGATCGCCAGCCCCAGCATGAGCGCGCCGTGGAACGAGTTGGTGCCGATGATGTCGCTGTAGAGCCCGACCAGGAGCACGATGAGGAGGAAGAAGAAGACGTACGTCTCGTCCACCGGGCTCCCCGTCGGCGTGCGCTCGATCACCAGCAGCGCGATGGGCCGCACCACCAGCAGTATGAAGCCGACGAGCGCCGCCACCGACATGAACGCCCAGAGCGACGTGGATGGGGACACGAGGTACGCCTCCGCGAGCAAGTAGCCCACCATGATGAGCCAGGCGATGCCGTCCGTGGTCATGGACGCCGACATGGCGATGCGGCCGAGGTCCGAGTTGAGGAGGTTGAGCTCGGACAGGATCGGGGAGAGCACCGCGAAGGAGGTGAGCGAGAGCGTGGCGGCGAGCGCGAACAGGAACGTGAACCGCGTCGACAGGTCCTTCTCCTTGGACAGGGCGTCGCCGGAGGAGCCCGCCGCCGTGAGGGCCAGCGCGAGGAGGAAGCCGGAGAGGCCGATGGTCACGCCCTTCTTGCCGGACCGGATGGCGAGCATGGGGTCCATCCGCACGCCGATGAGGAAGATGACGTACATGAGGCCGAAGGTGGCCACCGTGTTCAGCACCGGCTCCCCCCTCGCCGGGAACACCAGCTCCTTGAACTCCTCGTTGCGGCACAGCATCGACGGGCCAAGTATAATTCCGCCCTGAAATCAACACCAAATTGAGCAACATTTCCACCATAAAAGATTCAAGCCGATGAGCGTACCATGATCTCGGACACGACGCGGGGCTGCTTGAGCGGCTTGAGGAGGAAGTAGAGGACGCGGGTGACGGCGACGATGAGGACGAGCTGCACGCCGAGGAGGGGCAGCGACGACGACAGCGGGCTGCCGCCCTGGAAGATGTTCCGGCCGGTGCCCGTGGTCTGGGGCACGACGTAGCAGTTGACCTTGTCCATCTCATCAATTCCCCGGCGCCCGCTGCCTCCGGCTCGGCGTTGGCCGTGGTTCTTCTTCTTGCCCTACGTGCGCCCGCGGCCTCCTCAGGCTGCTTCTTCCATGGCGGTTTTCGTGGTGGATGTGAGGAGTGGTGGTGATGTGCTGACATGTCAAAAAAGTGTCAGAACTTGGTAGTCTCGAGAATATATTGAGCTCAGCTTGTTTAGTTGGATTCTAGTGGCTAGAAACTGCCAGCGTTGTGGATTGTACGATGTAGGCGGGTTGATCTCGCGTCCAAGAATAGCAAACCTACAATTGAACGGACAAGAACACCATACATGCATGTCATGCAATGTCCTCTCAGACCATATACAATGCAAAGAGCTTAAAAGTGGGGCTTACGGAAAAAAACAGATTTTTCTCTAAACATTAGTGCTTAAACGATAGAGGATAAACGCTTAATTAGGCATCTTTCCTATAGAAATAAGCATTGATGCTACAAAAAAAAGTTGGTTTATTTTACTAAGCACCCCTTTAAGCATCTTGCATTGTACAAGGCCTCAAAGAACAGAGATTTGGTTTTGCTAAACCTAAGGGCGTCTCCAACAGTGACCCCAAAACAAATACTCCCTTCGTAATTTTTTATAAGATGTTTTAGATTACTGTTTTAGTGATCTAAAACGTCTTATAAAAGTTTACAGAGGTAGTACTCGTTTGTAGTCTGGTTCGAAGCAGTCCATGGACACTGATACAAAAACTGACCACTCAATTGTAAACGTAAACATACGATTGCAGTTCAACCAAAGTCAAGCAAAATGAGATAAACTCGGACGAAACCTATTCAAATTCAGATAAATTTACATAAACCTAACATATTTCATACAAAATGAATGATTTTTATAAAAAACAAACGAAATATATGAGTTTAATCTAGTGTAAAACCACGTCGGCGACTGTGGTGGGTTGTCCCTGCGCTCCCGGAGTAGAAGTTACTTCGTTATTAGCTCTAGGGTTCCCGACGGCGAGGAATCTTTAGTGTAGCTCCGGAGTTCCCCGCAGAGAAGGTGCAAGAGACCAGTCATCGGCATTAAAGTGCTTCATCTCTAGGGGTGCCGCCGGTGAAGTTGCAGGTTACTAATCCAAGGAGAAGGGCATCTTGGCATGCCAATAGCCGCCCATGGTTGTCGTCCTATCGGCAAGCCGCTTCCATTGCGAGATAGAAACATGAAGGAACTTTCCACGTAGGTGTCCCATGTGATCCTTCCGCGGGTGTACATCGTTTGCATGTCATAGCCCATAGGTTTGTGAAAAACGAACATGTGGACCAATCCATGAACGGATGCATGATCACGTTGGATGATAAAACATGTTCGATCTATTTGATCCGAACGGTTGTGGAAGATTTGAGGATCGGCGTTGAAGATGCCCTAAGTTTGGTATTTTCTTACGTTTAATTATGCATTGAAATTCCACGCGAAGAAAATCTAGCTTTGAAACAACAAAATACTATAATTTCCCGTTTTGGAATGGATGGGTTTTATTGATTAAAATGTATCAAGGGAATACAAACACACTTAGTATTTTTGGTATTTTGTATAATTAAGATGCATACAATGATACAATTAACATCAATACACGTAGGAAGAATCATGTCATCAAGAGAAACTCATACACAACCAAAGAAGTTATGACTAGGTAAAAGAAAAAGAAAAAGAATGATGAACGCTAGAGAGAGACAAACTACAATATCTACCATCTACATAAACCATCTCTTGACATCGTAAAAAACTAGAGTTTTTTAACAACACATCTAGAAAGGAAATAAAACTTAAAATGTGGTGTGGTCGCATCAAATCACCTAAAAGGACCTACATGTCCCCTATACGAGGGGGTGAATAAATAAATGTAATTTTTTTACAATAAAATCAAATTAAAGTAAATGTATATTTCTTAAGCATAGATTCTAAGTATGCCAGGCCCACCAGAATGCATCAGCAACCTATGCTAAATAAGCTGGACACTTAAACTAGTAAGCACAAACTATATAACAAAATATAAAATTAAAATATATAACTAAGCAATTCAAACTAGTACAAAATATATCAATAAAGCAAGCACGAATTACAGACAATAAAGGAAGCAAAAGGCAGATGTTATTTTTCCTAAAGTTGAAGTATATATCCATTGATACTCTAGTCTTCATGAATATATGCGAGTGCCAAAGCCTTCCGAACGCCACCAAATGGCTCACCCAATTCTCGTCGAGTCTCCCCCAAGGGAAAGCCTTCCCAATCTATAATACTATAATAGATCATCCCCACTATCTTATCTATCTCAACATGCAAGCATGCCACATCACCACACAATTATGATTGGGATAAAGTCCACCTCAACATGCAACCATGCATGAGACAAGACCCACCAGCACATGCAACCATGCATGCATGGAAAAATATTTTTCATTCCCTTACTATACTTATATTTAAAAAATAATCTATAATACCTAAATAGTTCATCCCCACTAACTTATTATCTTGACATGCAAGCTATATCCACATCATCAAGTAGGTCCACCTCTTTTCCACTAACTATTCATACACATGCTTGCATTAAACTATCTTATCTATCTCAACATGCAAGCATGCCACATCACCACACAATTATGATTGGGATAAAGTCCACCTCAACATGCAACCATGCATGAGACAAGACCCACCACCACATGCAACCATGCATGCATGGAAAAATATTTTTCATTCCCTTACTATACTTATATTTAAAAAATAATCTATAATACCTAAATAGTTCATCCCCACTAACTTATTATCTTGACATGCAAGCTATCCACATCATCAAGTAGGTCCACCTCTTTTCCACTAACTATTCATACACATGCTTCCATTAAATTCTCATGTGCATGCAACATATCACAAATCTATATTAAATTTTTATGCACTAAGCCTCATGATTTAGAATTGTATTTTTTTATAGAAAAAAATTATGAGTTACCTTGCATTTTATTTTCCTATGCAACATTTTTTTATGAATGCACATGTGTAGTTCTCTCAATATGTAAGCATGCCATCTCATCATTCAACATGCATGACAAAAGCTCACCTTACTATACCACTATGCATAATAAAAATCCACATGCAACATATGAATGCATGAGAATTTTCATTTCATTATGATATATATATATATTAATTAAAAAATACGATTTCAAATATACATATTTCATTTAACCAAACATTTGACTGGAATATTTTGCAAAACTTTCCCGCAACAATGTGCGGGGGCATTATCTAGTTAACTAAGGGCCTCAATCCACTATGGCTAGCTTATTTCTCAACTTTTAAGACGGAAAGCCCCATAACCACTTCACAAGATCATCTATGTCTCTTCAACAAGCCCTTAGGATGAAAGTTGTCTATTAAAGTCAATGATGATGTAGGCCATTACTTCCAGACAAAAAAAGGACTACGACAGGGTGATCCCATGTCCCCAATGTTATTTTACATTATGGAAGACATGTGATTGAGCGCGCCAAGCAGGACGACTAGATTGCAGAAGTAGTACCACACCTTGTGGATGGTGACCTCTCTATTCTGCAATATGCCGATGACACAATCTTTTTTGTGGAACATGACTCGGACAAGGCTCGAAATCTGAAACTACTGTTGTCAGCTTTTGAGCAAATGTCGGGTCTGAAAATTAACTTCCATAAAAGTGAACTGGTCTTCTTTGGAGAAGCCATTGAGACGGCGGACGAGTATGCTGACCTGTTTGGATGCCCACAAGGTCAATTTCCGATTAAATATATGGGAATATCGGTGCATTATCGTCGTCTCGCCATTGTGGACTGGAAGCATGTGGAGGAGCGTCTAGAGAAATGGTTGAGCAGCTGGAAAGTAAAGTTGCTCTCAGTTGGAGGACGATTGGTTTTGATTAACTCTGTCCTCATAAATATGGTTCTCTATATGCTTTCTTTCTTCAACTCCCAAAAGGGGTCCTACAAAGACTTGACTATTTTAGATCCAGATTCTTTTGGCAAGGAGATGGTGAAAAGAAAAATACAGACTGGCCAAATGAAGTGTGGTTTGTAGGCCGAAAGACCAAGGTGGCCTTGGAATTCATGACCTGCATGTCAAGAGTGAGGCCCTACTCAGTAAATGGTTTTTTCAACTTCTTACTGAGGATGGTGTTTGGCAAACCATGTTGCGCAACAAGTATCTCGGCCAAAAGGCAGTGTCTCGGGCATATTGGAAACCTGGTGACTCGCACGTTTTGGGCTGGCCTAATGACGACAAAAGAACATCTTTTTCGCTTTGGGTCTTTCGCGATAAAGGACGGGTCAAAAATTCGTTTCTGGGAAGACATCTGGATAAACAATGCCAGACTCAGAAAACAATATCCAGCCTCATGTAACATTGCTCACGATAAGAATAATACTATTGCACACGTGCTTAGTTCATCTCCGTCGAATCTTTCATTCAGTTGGGATTTGATTAGTCCCCGACTTGTGTCATGGCATAATCTTCAATCCTGGCTGGATTTGATTAATCTAACCCAAGGCCGAGATGTGTTTCGCTGGGACCTTACTACATCAGGGTCTTTCACAGTAGACTCCATGTATTGTGCGCTCACATATTTTGAGGTACCAATGAGTAATAACAAGAAAATTTGGAAGTGCAAGATTCACTAAAAATGGAAATCTTTATAGGGGAGTTGTCTTAACCAAATACAACCTCGCACGAGCAACTGGGCAGGGAGGAAGAAGTATTGTTTTTGTACTCACGATGAGGCAATCAAACACCTATTTTTTCCAATGCCAATTTGCATGTTCTACGTGGTCAGTCATCCAAATAGCTTCAAATTTGTATCCGCCCACAAGTGTTGCCAATATTTTTAGTCATTAATTGCACGGTATTACAAATAGTTTCAAAACGCTTATAAGGGTGGGAGCGCATATGCCTTAATTTGGTCGTTGTCTATGTAGAAATGATTTTATATTTAATAACAGAAATACTTCCCCTCTGCAGGTTATTTTCCGTTGTACGCAATTGCTACATACGTGGTCTATGCTACAACGACTGGAGTACCAACCGTTGTTCAAGGTGGTGCGTACGCGATTGGAGAAGGTGGTTACGGAGGTTTTTCCCCAACAAGGGTGGCAACATAACCTACGGATCGATGCACCTCCTCCTTCGACATAGACATAGTGTTAGTCTATAGGACTCTACTATTGCCGAATTATCGGTTTTTGTTTCATGTTTTATTATCAGACTTTCAGTTTTGGTTGTGCGCATCTTAGTTATGCAGAGACCGGATGTTACTTATAATGCTTTGTATTTGCTTGATGCTAAAATTTTAGATAATAAAATCACCCTTTATCAAAAAATCTATGTCTCTTCAAAAACTTCTTTAAGGCGTTGTTGGATAGCCGAGATATACCGAACCCGATCTCTATAAATTAGGAAAACTTTATAATATATAATTCTCGTTTGGTTACTTCAACTAATCCGTGTTTATAAAACAAACTTAGTTTTCCAAATCCCATGATTTTAGTTTGTAGAAAAACAACTATTACTTGTTTTTTCAAAAACTCAATTCACCAAAACTAGATCACGTTAGTTTTTCTATAACTAGCACTTTCACACACTTCTCTAAATGACCTTCCTCATGCTCTTACTCGCCATGTGTTGTTGGTGACCGTGTTAATGGTAAGGTTGGAGCTGCGGCAGTTGGCTACTGCCTCAGTGTCACCGTTGATCTCGGTGGTTCTGTGCTTTTTACTCTGACCTTGCGACAACAACCTAGGCGTTATGACCTCGACCGTAGGCACGACGACCTCCTTAAGCTGAGGACCTCAGTAAAAAGATCGGTAGACATGGCGAACTCGGCGACCGAGGGACCGCGACGATGATAGTCGTGCGTGCGACATCCTTCACCACGTGATCTTAGCAATGAGGGCAGTAGGCATGGCAATCACGTCGACAAGGGAGGTAGGCAGCGACCATGGCAACGACGGAAAATGGGCAAGCGTCGATGTGGACAGAGGAGAAACCAAATGTTAGAGAGGGTTAGTAGTGCTCGCCAATGGATGAATCGGTAAAGTGGAAAAAACAAAGTCACCCATGATAGAAAAATAGGAGCAGTCCAATCGATACAGAACAATTTGTTTATTTTCTTAACCCAAACATAATATTCTACAAAATGGTTATTCATTTTTGTAGTAAAACTGATTTTACAAAAAATCAACTAAAAATGTGTTCTATGTATACCTATGGTTAACGCTCCCGATCCAAACAACCACTAAGAGATCACCGGATTAACACCAAAAAACCATCTATGAGGCGGTGATCTCCAAGAGTAACAATCTCTCGGACTCTCACAAAAAGTGATGCGGGGAGCTCAAGCCAATGCAACACGTGCAAATCAAGTTCAAGTAAACTATGCTCAACTCTCTCTCAATCTCACAAGATGCACATAAAGAAGATGAGAGATTGAAGAGAGAGGAAGTAATGGTAAAAAGTCAACCAATGACTCCAAGATTCGTCCACAAACCCTTCTTCACTTATAAGGACGCTTAGAGTTTAGAGGTATTTTATGGATCAAATGGATGGTACAAATATGCATGAACAACTCATAAATCCGTGGGGAAGAAAGCGGCTTAAATAACCAACCCCCAAAAGCTAGCCGTTTGACTCAAACATCACCTTCTCTCGACATCACCCTAGGGACCCAAAAATGTACCGAGGACCCTGTGGTTCAAATCCAAGGGACCCAACCTGCACAAAGATAACATACAACAGAAAAACTAAAACATGCATTATTTGTTCATAGGAACTCCGATTTTGATGATCTTGAATTCCTTTTGAAGCTATTGCCAAGCCCAAGGTCCTTGCATGGAGAAACACCCAAGACCAACCAAATAAAGACTATGCCACAAATGCAAAGGTTGGATCACTCTGCATATGACTTGATCAAGCTACTTGTCCGGTAGTCCCTCTTGATAGTACACCTATCAAGACATATAATACAATCTTCCACCAAGCACCATAAAACTGACAAAAGTAGGAACCTAGCTAAGTTATACGTTTGACCCACACATTCCACTTGAGCTTGATGATAACATTCATGCTTGCCTCAAGTTACAATCTTTTTCTTGTTCATCCCTTTTTTTGGAAAATAAGGTTTTACCTCCGGCCTCTGCATCAAAATGATGCATGCAACCATCTTATTAAACAAAGTAAAAGGTTCGATTCAAGTCATGAAGATAACAAAGTAAAATGGCCACAACCGACAAAAATAGGAAAAGAAGCCTATGCGCCTATCCTATTATTGGACCGCCATCCAAACCGGTTGTAAGTATCCTGTGTTATCGTCTCCCAACGGTTGCACCCAATACCCATAAGCTCCTTGGCCTTCGCAGTGCTGAGTAATGAGATGAATCCTGAAGTCTTGAAGACAATCTGCAATAAATTTTTGATATTTAACCTGTTAAATATAACATCATTTCGACAACTCCATATCGCCCAAAGTAATGCACACACCCCAACTCGAATATGTGCCACTGTTTTGGACTCCACCCCACTTAACCAATCTCCAAACAGATGATCTACATTATGAGGTGAACTAACGTTGAATGTCACGTGCAGAGTTTGCCATAGTAACTTGGCCATTGGGCAAGTGAGGAAAAGATGTTGCATGGACTCATCTTGATCACAGAAGCAACATCTTTTGCTACATTCCGACCTACGCTTTGCCAAGTTATCTTTGGTCAAGGTGACCTCCTTGTGTACGGACCACATGAACACCTTAATTTTTAGGAGAACTTTGACCTTCCAAATATTAAGAGAATTGGGCAACGGATCCGAATTGATCACCCGGTGAAGATTTTAGAACGACTTTTCATATTGAAATGAGGCAAGCCCTCACTATTTGAAAAATCCCCTAGATGTAATAATAAATATGTAATTATTTAATTTTCATATTCATAATTAAATGTATATTTCTATGATAGAATTGCAAGGGTTCCGAAATGTGAAATCATGAGGAGAATACTCGTGTCTGGATGTGCACATCAAGGACGGTTACATAGTAGAGGGTATCATGTATGTTGGCTGGATTCTTGCTTATGGTGGTGCAAGAATCGGGGCAAGAAAAAAAGGGTAATGGTAAGTGTCGAACGTCAGGTCAGAAGCTCCTCCGCACCTGACATTTTTCTGAACTAAAATTGCCACCTAAAAGTAAAAAGAAAAAAACGAAAATTGTCATCTTTGTGAAAACATGCCATGCCCTAACACTAAAGTTGTCACCTCGCTTTAACTAAACATGCACTAAAAAATGTTCGGACTTGCCATCCCTTGGGTCTGAAGTTCGTCACTTATCAGATCCCAAAATTTATCATCCCACCATCAAAGACACGCGACAATGTTCTAGAAATTCCTTGACGTGACATTACAAGGTTATTAGCAACAAAATCATAGCCTTGTATCGTTGTTTAGTCAACGTCAACACAATTACTCTTCTGCTTCAAGATGTCGATGCCCATCTTGTACCGTTGTTTAGCCATTGTTCAGAACTTCAGATCGATGCTTTTGAACTTCATTTGTTCCCAGGATTTAACCAATGATATATGTACATGTACTAGATGCATGCGGTCGTTCTCATAGCTGTAGTTACTTTAGCACCATGGCAAACTAGTCACTTAATAACTCTTGAAAAATTGTTGTTTACACTATTGAGCAACTAAGGACTTGTTCCAATTCTCTCCATGGTAGGAGTGGAGTGAAGCGCGCGGAGCTACAAATTACCAACTCTGAAACAAATAACTATCTGCTTCTCTGCTCCGCATTGGCTCCTTTGCGGAGTTGATCTGTTCTGCGCCGACTAGCTAGCTCGGGGAGCGAAGTTTCAACAGCAGATATAATCCGAACAGACCCTGAGTACCATGGGGTCCTGTTGTGATCGATACTCATAGAGATGAACTAGCAGGCGACATGACCATAGTGCTGGTTCTCTAGTCGGTGCTACACAAGAGAACGTTGAAACTACACGAGTAATGTATCTTGCTGTTGTGCTAGGAGATATATACCGCAAAGGGATTACTGATGCCTCTCAGTCCTACATACGCTCTTACACCACAACATGCACGGATTGATGCTGATGCATAAGAATTTGGCAGTGTTCCTTCCCAGTTTCATTGGTTGGGTTTAATTTTGTGTTGTTTACTATATATAGTTCCTCAGCCCTCTACTGATGTACTTTTGTATAGGGCTGCGCTATTTATCTCAATCAATTTCCAAGATTTGATTGTACCATCTGGTAGGTATATGGTGAAATAAACACGACGAGAAGGAAACCGTGAATTGATTTATTGATGATGTGGATAGAAAGATGCTATCAGCGAAAGAACAGTCATTGCTGATAGTGGGGAGCTGGGGATCACTTGTACGTACTATAAAACATGTACACATTGGATTGTCTTGAAACTAGTGTTAGGATTTAGCATATTTATAAGAGGAGTTTACTGACAGAAGTGAAGGCCAGGTACCCACCGGTTTAAACTCCCTCTTTACTAAATACTGATTTCATTTAGGATTTCGTACAACAAACAAAACAAGGCATGTATACTCTTGATGGCACTTCGTTTCTTATTGTACTCCATTGACCATTGTAGTATATGATCTTGAAGAAATAGCCTTAGCTATTGAATGAGAGAGAGGTTCATACAGAGGAAGAAAAAAAATGAAGCTATCTCAGAATCATAGAACGGAATGTACTCAAGAGTAGAGAGCACACAATTACTGAATCACAAAGAGCGGTATCTATTTTCCTAAAATTAAAAGACAGATATAACAAATACAGTAATGTCTTGGCAACTTCCTCTGCTGAGACTACTAGATCTGTTTAATCAAATTTAGATTGAGTTTTCTGGTCGTTTGAGTTTTGCACATTAGTTTAGTCTTCTGAGCAGGTGGGTCTAAACTGCAAGGTGATCTACTGATCTTGAAATATCACCATCGTCCAAAAATCATTTCCAGAGCCCAGACGATAATCTGAAAATAGATAAAAGAAAGTGCACAAGTGAGTACATGCTCTTCTTTTAGGTTTTGCTTTGAGCTGCATTCCGTAGACACTAGACAGGCTCGAGGTGATTCCATGTACATCATGATCATCTACTTATATATTACAGTTCTACCTGACATAACACTATGCGGAGAAAGTCTCCCTACTGACCTACATAAAGTATGTAATATGCTCAGCTAAACGACCCAATCGGTTGCCAGCACGATGAAGCCACTCCAGTCAGCAAAATTCCCACTTTCATCAGACGAAGAATCCTCCTTCGGCTGCCATTTCAGTCGCCCAGCTCCCACAGTGGCGACATGGTGAATTCAGCATCGAACCCGTCGACCTGGTAATCTTTGCTATAGATGTCGGGGTGGTATGCTAGTTTCTCAGTGTTACGGTCGACATCAATGTACATGGCAATGTCGTTCAGGTAGTCAGCATAAACTTCCTGTCCCTCAGCCCAAGAAGCGTCCCAATGCTGAGCGATCCCCGTGTCGTCACAACCACCATGCACTGGCGTTGGCTTAACTTGATCCTCAACGAAGCCAGAGGCCGCAACCATTGGCTTGACTTCACGCTCACTGAAGACAGAGGCATCGACCATTGACTTGACTTCATGCTCAGTGAAGACAGAGGCAGCGATCATTGGCTTCACTTCACGCTCACCGAAGACAGAGACAGCGACCATTGGCTTCACTTCACCCTGGCCAAAGACAGAGGTGGTGATCATCGGCTTTACTTCATGCTCATCGAGGACAGAGGCGGCAGCCATCAAGGGCTTCATTCCATGCTCAGCTAGGACAGAGGCAGCAGCGGCAGAAGGAGAAGAAGAGGTGGGATGGCATTGCACTGGCTCGGTGGTGGTGATGGAGGTCGCCGATGGGAAGTTGAAGATTGCATCGGAGCCGAAGATGGCCATGGCGGCCCTGTCGTATGCAAGGGCAGCGTCAACGGCGGTGTCAAAGGTGCCCAGCCAGTGTCGCTTGCCGCCGTTGGGCTCACGGAACTCGCAGACCCACCTGCCCGACTTGCGCTGCCGAACGCCCCGGTACTTGTGGAACCTGTTCTCCGGACCACCCTTCCCTCCAGGAGTCCTGACCCCCAGCATGGCAATGCTCTTGCGACGAGCTTTCTTGGTCCTGCTCGTACTGCACGCAAACAGCGAAACACACATCTCAGATCTCGATGCAAACCGTGATAAATAAGGCCATGCCAGAATTCTAGGAATGGTTGATCAACAATTATCAGCATGGATATGAGCAACCAGATACACATAGAAATGCTGTGCTACCCTTGAACCCGAGCTCTGAAGTGGTAATTACTAATTAGTTGAACTGAAAACAGATATTCAACTAGCCGCAGTTTGTTTACTGGAAATGCATATTTTCAAGCACACTCCCTTAGCAATGTAGTTCGTAGACACCATACCAAGGAGCAAGGAGTTGCTCTGCAGTAATCTGCTCTGTTAAGGTGAAAATTCAGTAGACAATGCAAGCAGTTTTCAGAAACCAACGAGGCCAATATATATCCTGTCGAACTTCCCTGGACTGGACTTACAAGTTCCAAACATGAATACTGTTTCCCCTACTGCTGGAATCATTTGAATGTTACAAACACAATCGATTCCATTCCTCCACTTCTTCAGGACAAAGATAGTTCCATTTTTCATGTATAAAAAATATCCCCAACATTCTCAATGGGAAAAACATTGACATTCTCAAACTAAATCCAGTGTTGTCCGCCCAGAAATCTATCTATGCACCACCCTAGCAGCTGCCCAAATCAAAACAGTTTAACACGGCGGCGCTCGGGTCGCTCCCCGGTTCATCTCCGGCGCCAAAAATCCCCAATGCCTGAAGCAATCGACACCGCAGACAAGGGCTCGCAAAAACCCCAGCAGCACGAGAAACCCTCTCTATGCTAAAAAAAACACAGGGTGGGTTCCGGACGGAGACCGGGAATCAAACGAACCCGGCAACGAAATGCCGCGAGGCTCTTTCTTACCGTGAAGGAAGTGTCGCCGTCGACGGCTCCATCTCCTCGCTCTTGATCCCCACGGCGCGTTCCACGGGCATCCTCCTCCTCCCCTCCCCAGCGACCCGCGGACGCCCGCAGCCACGGGAAGGATCGAGAAGCGCGTAGAACGACGGGACACTTCGTCCGCGAGGCACCCCCCCTCCCACCTCCCCCCAGTCCCAGCGAAGCTCGGAAATTGCGGCGGCGTGCTCCGGTGCCACCGCCGAGTCAGTTGCTGTGATGTGGCAGGTGGGCCGTGGGCTTCTCTTCTTGGGGTGGGGCGAGTTGGTCCGGCCTAGTTCGTCTTTTCTTCGTGGTTTTTGTTATGGTTTTCTGTTTGGTTTTCTCTGTCAGGTATTTGATTTTATTTTTCTCTTACAGGTTGGTGTTTTCTTACGATACTTTTGCAAAAAAATTATATAGCATTTTCTTAATATACAATAACCATTTTATAACACGCGATGAAAATTTTGTATTATACTGTATAATGACTTTTTTTTAATATAGACTAGTTTTTTAAACACATATTGGGCAAGTTTTTATTGAATGATGAACTTTAAATATAAATTTAAAGTCCTAAAAAAGTACAAACAATCGATCTACTAAACAAAAAATCAACTAAAAATGAAGCAAGCAAAGAACAAATAAAATAATATTGACTATGTCGCGTATTGCCAAAGTGGTAGATGGCCCATTACACATTGTATGTGTGAAGGCTCATCTACTGGACACTAACACTACCCATCTTATTCGTCGACTTTTGATTTTAAACTCTTTATCCATGATTTGATCCTTCTGTACGATGTCTTTTCTTTCAAGAAAAAAAGATGGGTTTTAATGTTGAGTGTGGAGGTAAACGTTGCAATCAATAAGGGCTCTTACACACTTGCTTTGTTGGGAGCCTCTCTCAACCTTAGCTACCGCCAAGTTTCCTTCCACCCTAATGCATTGTGCTCCCTCCTCTTCCTCATTCGAGGACCTCGTCAATGGCAAGAGGAGTGAGGAACCGTTTGTTCCCCTTTTTTCCTTAGGTTCCGTTTCCCCTGCCATTGGAGCCTCGAGTTGTTTAGAAGGGTTCGAATTTTGGGAGATGTCAAGAGACAAGAAGAAGAAGAAGAACAAGAGACATCCTTGGATTCTCTATTGCATTGCTTAAGAGGGCAAGAGGCAAACCAACGTAGGCGAAACATTCTTTATTTTTTAATCACCTGATCGGTCGGTAAAGCATGGTGCATCCATTTTCTATCACCTGCATGGAAGTGAATGCACGCTAGACCGTGATGCCGCATCCAAAGGCTTCTTGATGGAGTGGCCAAAGCGTTGTAAGGGTGCCATAGTTGACTATGTTAGTAAGGCTTCGTGTTGCTCTTGGGATTCTTGGGTGGGTTGAGAGGGCCCTGCAAGATGGTCCCATTTTGGTCAAGTATGGTCCTAGCTTCCTTGCTGGATGTATCTTCGGCTTAGTTCTTTCTCCACCATTTGTATCAGTCAGGGCTAGACTCTGTATTGGTGTGGTTGAATGTCCATTTTCTAGTCAGTGGATAGGCTTCAGGGTGTCTTAGGTTTCCCCATGTTAGCACACAAAATCTACATCACGAGTTGAATTTCAGGGGGCTTAACTGCCAAACCCGGAGAGCAACTATCTGCGCTACCATTATCGCTTCCACCTATGGCATTGTATGTCTCGAGGAGACGAAACTTAAATATGTTGATGCCTTCGCCGCCTCCGCCTTGGGGGGTCATCAGCTTAGTAGTTTTGCCTAGCGTTCCAGTTGAGGGCACCAGGGGAGGCATTTTGCTTCTATGGGATGACCTCCTGATGGAGATGTCCAACATCACCACCTCCGCTCACTACCACTCGGAAATTGTGCAAAATACAGGGCTCCGATGAGACTTTCAAGCTCACATCAATGTATGGCCCAATGGCGTCCTCCCGCAAAGATCCATTCTTTGCGGAGCTTTTGACTCACAAGCCAGCCAATGGGGTATCGTGGCTTGCCGTTAGCAATTTCAACCAAATCTATCGAGTGTGAGGCAAGAACAAGAGAAACGTGAATCCGAGTCTTATCAATCGTTTTCGAATGGAATTGCACGTTTGTGAGCTAAAATAAATTCACCTCCAGAATAAACGGTTCACTTGGAGCAATGAGAGGGTGAATCCGACCTTATGCAAACTTGACTCTTTCTTTTGCAACGCCGAATGGACACCACCTTCAACACCCATTGACGAGGGGGTGACCCCACGACTCCTACGGATGAGCCTACCTAGTGTCCGTGAAGGCAGAAGGCCCATGAAGATACGGCCTTGGCCCACTAGATGGCACCGACGTAGAGGTCCTCGACTCACAAGGAAGGTGCGAAGACCTGCCGTACGGAGCAAGCTAGGATTAGGAAAGTTTACCTGTACACGTAGATGAACTCCCCGAGACCTAGCCCGCTATATAAGGGCTGGGAGGGGCGACACCAAAGACATCGAATCTCACCTGTAACTCTAGCCTTGAGCGCTCCAACCTCGGCTTCCTTTGTAATCGCATCTTCCCAATCAATAATATCGAGCAGGAGTAAGCCTCCTTGTTTGCCGACGAGTTATCGTCCAACCTGCGCCTCTCATGACTAACCCAGGGTCCCTGACCATGGGATTTGCCGGGGTTGATCCCCGTCAATTGGCGCCGTCTGTGGGAACTACGCAGGTTGGGATCACGATCTCGGCGGTCCCATCTTCAGCAAGCCACAACTCGAGGGCAAGAACCTGACCTAGCCCACTCGAAGGATTCAAGATCACGGCGGACATCTTCGCCACCCCATCAAGACTACTCGAGCTGCAGTCACGCCAGGACCAATTCATACGGTAACGGCCAAGTACAGCGCCAGCACCGAAGGAGCCGACGACCCATAAGAACGGCGAGGGGCCTTTACGAAGGAATTCCACTCGACGAACTGCGACGCATAGCGAAGGACTCGCAAATCTTCCGACAACCCTGCATCGCCCGGGCACCCGCCGCACGTCAAGACGATGACTATGAGATTGAATCTAACGATCAGCAGAACCACTGCCAAGGCAGAAGGAATCGACGACCCAAAAGGCGCGCACGGGCATCCGCCGCCAACCAAGACAGCGACTCCGAGACACCAGTTGGCGAGTACTACGACCCAGATCGAAGGCCGGATGAATTCGCCAACCTCATAAAAAACCAAGACATGAGTCGAGGAATCGAAACCGATCCTCGCCTCCAAGAGCACCCGGAGGATCACGAGCAGATCTTCAGAATCTCAAGAAGGAAGAGGCACGCCGGATCTAGCAAACTCACGGCCAGAGAGCAGCTAGCAGGACCCTGCACGATCCACATCTTCGAGGATGACTGGGGACGCGTCAGATCAGGACACACTCTGAGAGACTACCGCCTGTTCAACGAGCTAGCCGACGACCTCAAGAAGGAAAAGCAGGAAGACGACAGACGCAACCGACGACCCGAGCAATCGCCGACCTCAAACCCGGAAGGACGTCACAGCCCGTCGCAGGCACAGGTGCTCATGATCCAAGAAGGAAGATTACCGCAAGAAGAACGCGACGCCCAAACCCTACAGGGCAGAGCAGCCGACAGCATAAACATAGTCAAAATCTACCAATTGCATGACACGGAGACCAACATCGCGTTCTCACAGGACGACCATCCACTCGCAGTCCCAAGACCGGGGCATGCACCCCTAGTGCTCGATGCACAAATCGGAGGATACGACATGGACCGGGTCTTCATGGACGGAGGCAGCAGCATGAACATCATCTTCACCAGCACCCTGCAAAAAATGCTGATCCCACGATCAGTATGGAGAAAATCAAGCACCAAGTTGCATGGGGTAGTCCCAGGAGAAGCAGCCACATCCCTCGGAGTCGTCGAACTCGAAGTCGTCTTTGGCAACCGGCATAACTTCACAAAGCATGTCCTCGAGTTCGAGGTACTCGACTGGCAATCACAGTATCATGCCATACTGGGACGGCCATCATTTGCGCAATTCATGGCGGTCCCACAGTACGCCTACCTCACGCTCAAAATGCCAGGATCATCATCAGGAGTCCTCAAGATCAACGGAAGCTTCATCAAATCAGATCAATGCAACCGTGATTTCCACAGAATCTCCGACACATTCAGAGCCAAACAAGAACTCAGAGAAATAGCCATGGTAACAGACAAGAGCACCTTCTCATTGGTGAACCGAAGCGAATCCAGGGAGTATGGACGCGACTTCAGCATCGACAGCGACACAGTCACTCACCAAGTGCACCCAACGGACCCGGACAAAACAGTCCGCGTGTACGCCCACCTACCAGAGGAGCAGGCAGCAGCTCTCGTTGCCTTCCTCCGAGACGAGTGGGAAATATTCTCCTGGTGCCCAACTGACATGCCTGGGATACCACGCGAATTCGCGGAACACGCCCTACGCATCAAGCCAAACACGAGGCCACTGAAGCAAGCGCTGAGACGATTCTCGGAGCCCAAGTGCAGAGCAATCGGAGAGGAAGTCAACCGTTTACTCGACGCTCAGTTCATTCGAGAAACAAAGAAAGCCACCTGGATAGCAAACCCAGTGCTGGTGCCAAAGAAAGACACGACCGTGCTGCGCATGTGCGTCGACTACGGACCAGTCAACAAACACTGCCCGAAGGATCACTTCCCCCTGCCTAGAATCGATCAGATAATCGACTCAACAGCAGGGTGCGACCTACTCTCCTTTCTGGACACTTACTCAGGATACAACCAGATCAGGATGAAGGAAGAAGACGAAGAGCACACACCGTTCATCACCGCCTATGGAGTATTTTGCTACAAGACCATGCCCTTCGGGCTCAAAAACGCAGGCGCCACTTATCAACGAATGATGCAAGCCTGCCTAAAGGAGCAAATAGGAAGAAACTGTCGGGACCCGGGGTTAGCGTATGCAAGCCTCGCTACAACACAATCATATGGAGAGCCGAGAACTGTACCCACTTGTCTAAGCAGACAAGGCCAAGCACAGAACGTTCTCGAAAAGCATCGAACGTGAGGGGCATCCCATCCAGGCCGGATGATCAACTGAAATGGGTCCTCATCGTCCGCACACAAGTCTAAATGATATGGGTGATGAACTCCCATACTCATAGAAAAGTCGCCTCAACCATACTATCGATTGTATTATAACCCTTACATAGACTTACTCCAACCCGATCACTTAGTCGGGGTCTAGGGCGGGCTCGATCATACATCAAAGTGTGCACGTGACGGAGTCACGAACAATCGCATCGCGGTGCCTCAAGCTGCGCACATCTAAGGGCCACTTGGTGTATAAAAGACCTCCAGCCAGATCACAACAAAGGTCTCGAAAACCCATACTAAGACATGCATGTTATAAACATACACGCAGCACACATGTCTAGTATGAACAACATGTATCATTGCAATTCTCTACAATGTATACATCTTTATTAATAAATCTTACAGAGTGCACACAGAGATCACAAGTCTGTGATCCAACATTACATCAAACATGCGGAAGCAAAGTAGGTATGAGTACAGACAAGTTTAACAAATGGCTTAGAGAAGCCTTATCTAAAAACAAGCCCTCCACGAGGGAACCAGTCGTCTGACTGGGACTACACTAGCTTGGTCTTGGTCCAAGTCTTCCTTCTTCGAGCTTCGGGTATAAGCCACCATCGGGGTCGGTGGGTTCATCTAAAACATAGATTAAGCAAACGTGAGTACAAAATCGTACTCAGCAAGACTTACATAGGAACTATACTACTCATGCACATGTATCAAGGTAAAGGGAGGTGGGGTTTCACTTGCAGAAAGTCCAGCTTTGACTTGGCTAGTCCTGAACTATGAGTACCAGACTTGAGGTAAGAAGCGTACACGAGTCCACTACATCTCTTCAACCAATTACACCACTATGGTTACTTCCTCGACTTCCCCACGAGAAGCACCCCATAGCACTCACGCTTATCTTGGTGTGTTTTAGAAGTATCCAGTTCAAGTTGTCTAATAATCAAGCTAAGATTTCCAAGCAGTCCTTAACCGCGGACGCGGCTATTCGAATAGTTTTGTTAACCCTGCAGGGGTGTACTACTACACACACATGACCATCAGTTACCGCCTTTGGCCTCGACACCATTCAAGGGGTGTCGGGGAGGATGTTCACCACAACACTTCGCCCACAGCTCCGTTCTAGTCCAGAGAGTCGCCTATCTGAGGGGGATCCGTATGGAAGTCCGGCCGAGGTTCCAGTACATCCTCAAACGATGTGTGCAGGGTCCCAAGCCGGTCTTGAAAATCCGTTCATCCACTTCGCAGACCGTGCCACAGCCCTACCAGAACTCCGAACTACTGCGACTCTTGGGGTTCGAACGGGGTGAGGTACTAGGATGAGAGGGGTCAGTGAGCCCAATGTGTGGTTGTACTCTTCTTCTTGGATCACCACACAAGAACTCGGACTTAAGGCGGTGTTCAACGAGACAACCCACTGTGTACTCCTACACAGCCTCTCATCGTTCACCTTGTATTAGGGTAGATTCACCAACACATTTCACTTTCATCAACACCATGTTTATCATCATCCCGACTCACATCAAAAGCAACCTCGTTGTACCACTAAGCATGCAATAAGCAGTAACAGTTGCAGGGGCCACATGATATCAACCAATTCCTACATCTTCTAGGATTGTGGTTTGCTTACTACTGTGACAAGATGATAGGTCATGCAACGGATATGGGTTCAACTATGCGGTAGAAACGTTATCATGGTGATCATCCTAAACAATGCATAAGCGAGACATGAGAGGGAAGTGGGATTTTATCGACATGATCAATGGGGGTTTGCTTGCCTTGCTGACGAGGTTCAGTCACGGGGTCTTCAACGAAGGGGGTGATCTTGGATTCCGGCTCCACTTCTATCAGCAACATAACAATCATAGGATCAACATAATGTACAATGCACAATCACATGAATAAGATTGTAATGGTGATGTTCAAGGTACTGATGTGTTGAGCATTCCATTTAAAAGGAGTATATTGCATTTGAGTTGCAAATTCAAACTCCATTTGATTTATCGATGAATTTCAAATGCATTTGAATGCATGAATGTTCATTTGAAAAAGTTGATCATGAAGTGATGTTGTAAAGTTGGAACAATGTCTCTGATGTGTGGATGAATCCATCTAAAATAAGTGTGTTGCAAAGTCATTTGCAAATTCCCTCCAAATTTGAATTTGAAAAGGATCCATATGCATGTTTGCTACTGTTCACCCATTTTAAAATGGTCAAACATGAAAACAAATTGCATATTCATAATCCTTGTATTTTTCTGATAATTTTAGACATATTATTTGTCCAATTTGGAGTTAATATGAATTAGTTATTGAATTTCAAAGTTTAAAGCATTTTCTGGAATTTTCTCTCTTTTCTTTATTTCTTTTAATCTCTGGAAATGATTTATTGCATCAAGCTGAGGCAGTGCTGATGTCACCAGGGGGATGACAACAGGGGCCCACCTGTAAGTCTCAGTGGGGTTAATCCCTGTTAGATTAAACTAACAGAGGGGTTTAGGGGGGTCTAGGGCCCACTTGTCAGTGAGAGAGAGAGAGAGGGATTAGGAGGGGGGGTTAGCCCCTAATTCAACTAGCCGGCGGGCGGCTAACCGGCGGCAGCCACAGGACGCGGCGGCGCCCACTGGAGAGGGCGGCTCCGGCCACGGGAGGCCACGGCAAGGGCACCAGAGCGTGCCCCTTGCACGTGCGCACCCAGGGGAGGCGTCGCGTGCACCGGAGGGGGCCGGAGGCCACGGCGGGGTCGAGCTCCCGCAGCGGCTGACCTCTGGCTCCGATGAGCTCGTCGACAGGGGCACCCCGGAGAGAAATGGAGGGGCGGGGAGGAAGCAGAAGCTCACCCTGAGCTTGAAGGAGGAGCCGGCGAGGTTGGGGAGGTCCGGTAGGCGGCGAATTCGGAGGAAGTAGCCACGGCGGCCGGCGGCGAGTCGATGAAGGGGGCGGCGTCCTCGGGGCCTCCTCGGCGCAATTGAGCGGCCACGATGACGAAGACGGCGATGGCGGACGTCCTGGACAACTTGGCGGAGCTCGCGGGGGTCAGTGGCCACGCCTGCGCACGTCGGCGGGCTCGGGGGCGCTCGGGTCTTCGCGGGGAGCTCGCCGGGGAGAGAGGGGAAAGGGTCCAGGGGAGGGGGAAGTGGAAGGGGAGAGCACGGGGCGTCCACGGCGTGGAGATGAGGACGGGGGGAAGCAGGCAGCTCCGTGGCCAGGGGAGGTGGCGGCCATGCGTGGTGCACGGCTCGGCCGTCCCTCCTTCTGGCAGAGGAGGAAGACGACACCGAGGCCAGCTGGGCTGGGCCGGCTTGGGCCTCGCCTGGTGCGAGAGGTAACCCCCTTTTCCCTCTGTTTTTCTCTTTTCTTTTTATATTTTCTGTAAATTGATTGACCTAGCTATTTAAAATAGCTAGGCATTTTATTAAATGCCAATATTTTTTATATGGCCTCATTAAAGCTATAACTAGCCACTTATAAAATTTGGCACTTTTTAAAATTCAAAACATTTGAATTTTAAATCAAATAGGGGTTTATTTAATTTCCAAAGCACATTTTGAATTTTTGAATATTCCATGGGCATGGTAAAGAACCCAAACCACTTTTAAAATGATCAGCATCATTTGTAGGAATTTTCCAAATACTCAAATGATTTTTGGAAAAAGATTTTTATCTGGCCATTTGATTTAATTTCTCAGGGCTTTTCTTTTCCCCATTTTTGAATTTTCTTTTGAATTTTTGCATGATGCAAAGGCACAATAAAACCATAGAACTTACCTAAGTTGGGGTTCTGACAGAAACGTACAAGTCTACGTGGACGACATCGTCATCAAGACCTACAAAGCAGCCACACTACTCGACGACCTGCGCGAAACCTTCGCAGCGCTCAACAAATACATAATCAAACTCAACCCAAAGAAGTGCGCATTCGGCGTACCGGCGGGAAAGCTGCTTGGCTACATGGTCTCCGCCCGCGGAATCGAGGCAAATCCCGAGAAAGTCCAAGCCATCACCCACATGCAAGAACCAACCGACGTCAAAGGAGTGCAGCAACTCACTGGAAAACTTGCAGCTCTCAGCCGCTTCATAAGCAGGCTTGGAGAACGCACGCTGCCTTTCTATCAACTTCTCAGGAAAGGAAAGAAATTCGAGTGGACGGAGGAAGCCCGCCAAGCATTCGCGGACCTGAAAAAGACACTTTCAACCCCACCAATCCTGGCGGTACCCAAGGAACGTGAGAAGCTATACCTCTACGTGGCAGCACACAACAGTATAGTAAGCACATCGCTCGTTGTCGAACGCGCAGAAGAAGGCAAGGTCCAGAGCATTCAGAGACCAATCTACTACCTCAGCATGCTACTGACCAAATCCCAGCAGCGGTACCGCACTATCAGAAGCTACTACTAGCCATCGTCATGACTTCAAGAAAGGTGTCTCAGTACTTCGACGAGCACCTTATCACAATCGTGAGCAGCGCACCACTCGCTGACATACTAAACAACCCTGGAGCAACCGGGCGAGTCGCCGAGTGGAACATCGAGCTCAGCCCGCGAGACCTGCAGTACAAGCACCCAACAGCCATCAAAGCCCAAGTACTCCCAGATTTTCTGGTCGAGTGGACGGAGGTTCAAACACCAGCCCCCCCAGACCTATCAAGCTCATGGTCAATGTTCTTCGACGGGTCCAAGAGACAACAAGGAGCTGGGGCAGGAGTTGTACTCATTTGCCCCAAAGGAACAAAACTGAAATACGTCCTCCAGATCAACTTCAGTCACGCTTCCAACAACGAAGCAGAATACGAGGCACTCCTACATGGCATGCGCATGGCCAAAACATGCGGAGCCACTCGCCTCATAATTTACGGGGACTCCAATCTCGTCGTCCAGCAGACGATGAGAAACTGCAACGCAATAGCCGACAACATGGCGGCTTACCAAAAGCTCTACAACGAACTCGAAGGAAATTTCGACGGTTGCGAGCTCAACTACATCACCAGGGACAACAACACAGAAGCTGACGAGCTCGCGAACATCGGTTCGACCCGGGCGCCTGTCCCACCTGGCGTTTTCCTCGAAAGCATCAACCGGAGATCCATCAAGGCGCAGACAGCAGCACCTGAAGCGGTCGCGGAAGGCGAAGACGCACCAGAAATAACGCAGGTGGCAGCAGCAACACCATCAGAAGAAACGAGCACCAGCGCATCCGACAACACAGCCCTGACAGAATTCGAAGGACCTGTCTGGACAAAACCGTTCCTCCGATTACTAATCGAAGGCACGCTACCACAAGACGTGTCCGAAGCACGGCACATCATCCGACGATCCAAGGCATTCACTGTGATCAACAGACAATTATACAAGTGCAACATCACCTAGATACTCCAAAGGTGCATTGACGAAGAGGACGGCAAAGCCCTATTGCTAAAAATCCATGAAGGCACCTGAGGGCACCACGCGAGCAGTCGAGTGCTCGTGTCCAAAGCATTCCGAGCGGGTTTCTACTGGCCCACAGCCATGAAAAACACAGAGGAAATCGTGCGACGTTGCGTCGCCTATCAAAAATTCGCCAACAGGACACACGCTCCCACATCAGGGCTCAAGACCATACCACTATCCTGGCCGTTCGCCACCTGGGGACTCGACATGGTGGTCCCACTAAAAAAATCATCAAAGGGCGGAAGAACACACCTGCTCGTCGCAGTCGACAAGTTCACCAAGTGGATCGAAGCAGTACCCATCACCAGCTCCACAGCCCTCACGGCTGTCAACTTCATCAAATCGATCATCTTCAGATTCGGAGTGCCACACAACATCATCACGGACAACGGCACGAACTTCACGGACGCAGAATTTCAGAACTTCTGCGAAGAACTGGGCATCAAAATCAATTATGCATCAGTCGCGCACCCGCAGTCCAACGGCCAGGTGGAAAAAGCAAACTGCCTTGTCCGTGGAGGAATCAAGAAACGGCTCCTCGCACCACTCAAGCAAGCCGCCGGTAAGTGGGTAGAAGAACTCCCCGCGGTGTTGTGGAGCTTACGGACCACGCCAAACACTGCGACCCAATACACACCTTTCTTCATGGTGTACGGGGAAGAGGCGGTCCTACCTCATGACCTCAAGTTCGGAGCACCCCGGGTCACCGGATACGAGGAAGAAGAAGCAGAAGAAGCATTACGAGACGACAAAGATACAGCTGACGAAGCAAGAGACACAACCCTGGCAAAATCAGAAGGGTACCCAGACAAACTGCGTACCTACCAAAGCAGTCGACTGCGCACCAGAACCTTCAACAAAGGCGACCTAGTCCTACGACTAATACAAGAGAAGGTCCACAAACTTGTCCCCCAATGGGAAGGACCATTCCTAATCTCAGAAGTCATTGGAGGCGGCGCCTACAGACCGAAGAACCCAAAAACAGACGAGGACGTGGGCAACCCGTGGAACGTGGCAAACTTGCGACTATTCTATCCATAGCCCCTATCGGTCGGACATGACTGACAACTCATTTAAATCGCTTGACAACAATAAAATAGGTGTTTCCCAAATACTACCATCTCAAAACACTCGGGGGCTGAAGAGGAAACTCCCCCCCGAGCAACTCTATCGCACTCGCGATCTTAATCGAAGCACTCGGGGGCTGAAGAGGAAACTCCCCCCCGAGCAACTCTATCGCACTCGCGATCTTAATCGAATCACTCGGGGGCTGAAGAGGAAACTCCCCCCGAGCAACTCTATCGCACTCGCGATCTTAATCGAAGCACTCGGGGGCTGAAGAGGAAACTCCCCCCGAGCAACTCTATCGCACTCGCGATCCTAATCGAAGCACTCGGGGGCTGAAGAGGAAACTCCCCCCCGAGCAACTCTATCGCACTCGCGATCCTAATCAAAGCACTCGGGGGCTGAAGAGCCCCCCCCCCCCCCCCGAGCAACTGTTATCGCACTCGCGATCCTAATCGAAGCACTCGGGGGCTGAAGAGAAACTCCCCCCCCCCCCGAGCAACTCTATCGCCTGCGCGATCTTAATCGAAGCACTCGGGGGGCCTAAGAATAAAAACTCCCTGAGCAACGCCATCGCCTATGCGACCTCCTTCACGAAGCACTCGGGGTCTCGAGCACAAATCCCACCCGAGAGACGACCATCAACACCCCCATGACATCCAAACACTTTTTGAACAAGCTTTGGAGGAAGCACAAGTTCATCTAGTCTTTACCCGACCGCCAATGATCACCTAAAGACTCGGGGGCTACTCCCATCGGGAGCGCTGCCGCGCACCCGATAAAAGACAACAAGGGAAACAAAACTCTAGCCTACGCCTGACCCTTCGACTCAAGCGTAGCCTCGGGGGCTACTCCCGTCGGGAGAGCTGTCGCGCACCCGATAAAAACCCACAGTACCAAGTACAAGACGGACCCGAAGACAGTTCCCAGCCGCAAAAGACTCAAACGTAACTCTCAGTTCCAAAAAAGAGGGGGGATCCAAAGACAACTCCTGATGGTGAAGACACAGTTTTTTGGTGGCATAAAAGCTCAAATATACACAAAGGATAAAGCATGGTTTACATCATAGATATCATCCTCAATACGAAAAGGACTCAACTACATTTGGATAGAAGGCAACTCCTATTACAAGAGGAAATCACCCAAGGAACTATGACTTCTACATGTGTGCCCATGAGGGGTAATCAACTATAGTACAAGAGCATCATCACAGACAAAGTAGGGATGGAAGCAGCAGGCTCATGATGTCAATGACATAAGAAAAGGTGAAGCTCGAATTATTTGGGGAGCACTGGGGAAGCTGCTCCACCAGCTTCTTCTCCAGCTCCGCCCAAGCTGCCGGCGAAGATGACGCCTCCGCCTCCAGTTCTACAAGGTCGCCTGCCGCGCTCGTTTAAACCGGTGGCTTGACATCGAGGTCTTCTTCAGAAGCAGAGGAGGAAGCAGTTGAAGACGGCTCACCACCACCATCAGAAGAGTTCCTGGAGGAAGAAGCAGTTGAAGACGCAGGCGAAGGACTCCTCGACTTCATGGAGCTGTCGCTGCTCGACTCCTGCCCATGCGGATCCATGCTATTTCCACTCGGATCGAATGCGCGGACAATGATAGTTCTCTCACCGTCAAAGCGACAACTAAGCATATCACCATCTCGCAAATTCAACCGCCGAGCAAATAAACCCCAACCAGAGCCAAGAAAAATCAAGCGAGAGCTATCAACCTCCAACTCAACATAAGAAGGAGATCAACAGCTCCCCTGAAGGTGCAGAAGCAGGCCATCCAAGCCACGTTCAGAGACAATGGCATAAAAAGCAGAGGGAAGAAGGATGCGATTGGCACTTTGGCCACGAACGCGCAAAATAAAATCATAACGCAAGAATCCCTCCTCCAAGGGAGAGGAGGAAGGCACTGGCACCGCACCATGACGACCTCGACGACATGAGCGTGGTGTGCGGCCACCACGGCCACGATGACCACGGCCACGGTGAACGCCTCGCCTAGGAACCATGAGCGGAAGGAGAGATGAAGAAAGAGGTGAAGAAGAGAGTTGGATAGAAGCGTAGAAGAGAAAGGCCTATTTATAGAACAAAAATCCTCGAAGCACAGAGAAGCCAAGACGAAAGCAACAATTAATTCAAAGACCAAATGACCCAGCCGTCTCGAATTCCAAGACGAAAGATGCTTTCCCACAGGAAGCACTGTACGCAGGGCGCGTCAATTCGCACGCGTTTACAATGCACACATGGGAAACTCAACCGGCGCCTGCCGCACGCCACAAACGGCCATCATTATGACCGGTCCTCGAGATATGACGGTTCACTGGCAACACATCACTGACAACCATCAAACAGAGGCATCACCATCCCTGACGAATGGCGAAGAAACCCAAACAGCAAGGCGCACTCAGTACGCCATCAAGGATCAGAGATTCCATCTTTTCAGATCTTTTCCCCAAGGAAGAAAAACATCTTACTCCCATCGGGAGCGTACACCAATACGAGTCTCGGGTGCTCCCTCACCTAAAAGCCAGACAAGTGCTCGAGTGAAACACTCGCACCAATGAGAGTCTCGGGTGCTCCCTCACCTAAAAGCCAGACAAGTGCTCGAGTGAAACACTCGCACCAATGAGAGTCTCGGGTGCTCCCTCACCTAAAACGTCAGCCACGTGCTCGAGTGAACACTCGCTTTTATAAGAGTTTCGGGTGCTCACTCAACCCGACGTAAGATAAACAAGCACTCGCCAAGACCATACGGCGCTAAGAGTCTCAGGTGCTCCCTCACCTGAAAAGCCGAAGCGGCATTCGAGTGATTACTCGCAAAAAACCCCGACTGAGCACTCGAAACAAAGCTCCTCGGGTGAACGAGTGAACAGCTCGCTTGATGTTTTGTTCCAAGCGGGTGCAATGCTATAAGGCTCCGCGCCTCAAAAACACACAATTCCTAGAAAACGATACACTGTGTCCAGATGCCACGCAAGATTAGCGTGTAGGTAAGACCCCGCTGCGAAGTACAACCGGGCTGGGACTTGCCGAAGAGCGATTTCACTCCCAACATTTCCCATGCGCAGAGCATGATAGATAAGCCGGGCGGACGCGCCTTAGGCTACACACATTACTGGCGGCAAATGAACACCGTAAGACCTGAAGCGGCCGGACTTTTGCTCGACACCAGTGTTGCAAGCTCACGTCTCGGGACGTGGGTTTGATTGGGCTTATGTGGTATTTTCCCTAGTGAAATTCACCAAGGCTCGATCCGTCGACTCCTTGGGCCCTTTCAGCTTAGCATCCCTCGAAACAGGTTTTGTCATGGCCACCAGACTGCCAGCGACCCACGGATGAACCGTGCATATCAATAAATGATAAATGAATGTACTCGAGTCCCTGCGCGACTCTTCGAGTCCCCCAGGCACTCGGGGGCTACTGACGAGGGGGTGACCCCACGACTCCTACGGATGAGCCTACCTGGTGTCCGTGAAGGCAGAAGGCCCATGAAGATACAGCCTTGGCCCACTAGATGGCACCGACGTAGAGGTCCTCGACTCACAAGGAAGGTACGAAGACCTGCCGTACGGAGCAAGCTAGGGTTAGGAAAGTTTACCTGTACACGTAGATGAACTCCCCGAGACCTAGACTGATATATAAGGGCTGGGAGGGGCGACACCAAAGACATCGAATCTCACCTGTAACCCTAGCCTTGAGCGCTCCAGCCTCGGCTTCCTTTGTAATCGCATCTTCCCAATCAATAATATCGAGCAGGAGCAAGCCTCCTTGTTTGCCGACGATTTATCGTCCAACCTGCGCCTCTCATGACTAACCCAGGGTCCCTGACCATGGGATTTGCCGGGGTTGATCCCCGTCAATCGACATCCACAAAGCTTTTGACTTGGTCAAGTGGGAGTAAATTCTTGACCTAGGAGGGGGTTTCCAACAGATTTCAGTCTTGGATGATTACTTCTTGGTTCTTCCTCATCGAGAATCTTGTTGAATGGGGTGTCGAGCATGACAATCAAGCATGAGAGGGGCCTCCGTCAATGAGACGCTCTCTCCCCCCTCCTCTTTGTCATTGTGATTCACCTTCTCCATCAACTTCTTGTTGTGGCAAGTTCGAAAGGTTTTTTGCACAAGATTCATAGAAGAATGGCGTTTGTGAGAACTTCACTCTATGCGAAAGATGTGTTGGTTTTCATAGACCCTATAAAAAGGGATATTGACAACCTCTCCATCATTTTGCGGAATTATGAAGAGGTCATGAGACTTTGCACAAACTTCCTAAATAGCTCGATGGTGCTAATCCGATGCAACGACCTAGACTTGAGTCACATGCTCCAAAGCTTGCCGGCTTCAAGGTCCTCTTTTTCGTTGCGGTACTTGGGCCTTCCCCTCTTCATTTGGCAATTAAAGAAGCTGGCCTTGAAGGTGCAACTCTAATTTTTTTAACGAGTAATCTGCATGTGCTGTTTGTGTTAGGGTTCGCAGCAGAAAACACAATTTTTTCTAACTAGCGTTCCCATAACCCAAGATCTAGCTAGCCGTATTACCGTAACGGAAAGTAGTGCGGAAATAACATACCTCGGGGTGTAGTCCGTTGCGCGGGAAATGTTCCCGCAAACGTGGTTGATGTAGCCGATCAAGTTTCACAGCCCCCTGGCTGTGTTGAGCACCTGTATGGGTGTAGTGCCACACATGCAGCACCTCGTAGTACTCGCACACGTACGAGACTCGATGACGACCTCCGTTCTCCGATCCAGCGAAGGTGGCGGAAGCAGACCTCCGGATGGAGCTTCGGCAGCATGACGGCCTCCGATTCTAGCAGAGAAGCCTCAATTCCACTACAGGCTCACACTAGGGAGCCCGCCGTGAAAGAGACAAGGGAGGGGAGAAGACCGGAGAAAACCGATCTCAATTTGGAGTAATATTTAATTTCTCACGAATTTATGTGTATTAAATATGTGCATCCTGCCCATCTATATATAGGCAGAGGGGAGGGAGTCAACCCCTCTCCCATAGCAATGTGGGACTAAAGTCCCTTTGCTAAGGGGAGGTGGCCGGCCAAGGGGGGAGGGGGCGCACCCCTCATGGGCCCTAGGGCCCATGGCGCCTCCCCCTTTTTTCTTTTTTCTTTTTCCCTTTTATTTCCCCTAATGGGCCTTTTTCTCCACTAAGGCCCATTGCACATATTAATTAGAAATAAAATGATTTTAATTATTAATTCAATTAATTAATAACTAAAACATAATATTCCATCTCTCGGTGCTCCGGAACACCTACCGGTTCACTCCGAACTTGTTTCGGTTCAACACGGTACTTCTCCGATATTGTTTCCTTTATTCTCTGGTTACTCCGATGGTTCCGAAAAGGTCTCCTATTTCATCGAGCCCTTAAGTGTGTTACCCTACGGTCCGAGAACACTCCAGTCATGACCGAGATGAGGCTACGGTCAATGATCATCAGCGGGACCTGGATGCCCATAATGACCCCTGTGCATTCCGGATATCAAACACCGATTGGACCTTACGCCGTATAGCATTCCCTTTGTCAGCGATACTGGATTGTTCCGAGATTCGATCAATGAAATCCTATGTCTGGTTCAACCTCGTTTCGAACTAATCCTCATTCACTCGTTCCCGTGATATTCATCCCCGTGACCTAGTCACACGCTGCAGCTTTATGGATGGAATCTCACCGAGTGGGCCCAGAGTATCTATCCATTATATGGATTGACAAATCCCGCTCTTGTAACAATACTCCTCAACATATCTCCACGGAATACCTAAGATACAACCGTTATGACCCGCATATTTCAGTCATGTGGTGGGATGTAAGTCAAAGCATCCGGGAAGATAGTAATTATGCACGTACTCACGGTCAAAGGAACGGTCTACCACGTTCTGTAATTACAACACTGAACCTTCATAAGATTTGATCATGTATCTAATCCATCTCATACAATCAAGTTATGATTTTCATTCGATAATGAACTCACAAGTTAATAGATCATACATTTAATGAATTCATCAGTTATGAAGTCACCTCATGCAATCAAATCTTTGACTTGTTATAATCAAGACAACCTTATCATTAAACATTGAATATTTCTTGACAATAATAGCAGTATTATAAATGCTTTCTATCATATCATAAATCAAGACGTAATCAAAGTATAAGCACACTTTTATTCATAAAGATGGAACAACTGACTTGTCTCATTACATGAATAACTTTGTCTCGCGAGATGCAAGGCACACAACTAAGTGTTCATACTATAATGATTACATAAGATTTATCTAATACTCTAAGTATCTCCTATGATAGATGTCTCGGCGGAATCCATGCTGGCCATCAACTGACTTGATATCCATCAATCCTCGATTTCACCTCTTCCCGTCCATGCAACGGCAGGTCCTGTTTTCATAAAACAGAATAAGTATCAGATACTCATTTACTGCAACTGTTGTATAAGGGAATAAACGTTTATAAAGTATATCAAGTATATACCTTCTCCATCAACAACTTCTCCTTCAATGGGTTCAACCTCCAGGTACTGAAGTCTATCCATGAAGTCAGAGAACTCGAGGCTTTCACCTCTGCCGACATAGCCATGGACATGGTCTGTATAGCTCGGTGGAAGCGAGTGTAACACCGTGTATATCGCAGACTCATGTGTGGTCTCATAGTCAAAGTCATCTACGACGCTCAGATGTATCTCATGCATCTTGGCCAAGTGTGCCTTCAGGCAAGAGCCTTCTTCCATCTTTGTAGAGAGAAACTCACTTTCTAACTCAAATCTGGCAACTCTAAACTGATGCAAGTTTGATGACTTCAGCTCATCGATCATATCAAATGTATCCAAATCAGCATACTCCTCACGCAAATGTTGCGGAATGCTGGTTTCTATGATACCCTTAGCTATGGCATATGTCCTTCGATGATACTGATAATCAATCGCCGCTTGTGCATCCATGTCATTTGCTGGAGGGTTTCCCACATGCCTTTTAGTTAAGAATGAAAGGTTGATTCTCTTCAACACGACTCTAAGGCATAAGTACCAACTAACGAAGTTTGACCCATTTTCTTTAAGTCTTTCACCATGTAAGAAGGAAACCATTTCAAGGTACTGGGTGTTATCCATTTTGTACAAACATAATTGCAAGGAACACAATTAAGACTAGTTCACAACAATGAGTTCATATAATCATATTATAAATGAGCTAGCACTAAAAAAATTCATCCCTAGGAAGTTTTAGTGATTACATGATCCAGATTCACTGCCCGACCTCGAATATCACACGGCCGACGGGTCAGTTTCAAAGGTAGACAACAACTTGTGCGATCACATTATCTTATATGTACTGTGACTCATGATCGATCTTTCGATCTCTAGTATTCCGAGGCCATATCTGCATATGCTAGGCTTGCCAAATTAACCTCCATGTTATATGCTGCTCAGCAAGGCCATATCTGCATATGCCAGGCTTGCCGAACCCAACCTCATGCGAACTCCATTTAATATGTAGGACAACTCCGGTATGTACGGAGCATCAAGCCATATGGGAGAACCTTCCAGGCGGTGCACACTTCGGTAGAATACTTGTGTTTGGCTTTGTTAAGGGATCATCTTATCACATGCTACCGTCGTGTATCCTATACTAGCAAGTTTTAAGATGTCTGAGCTATGGCAAAACTCAGTCTACAGTGTCTCCATTTTAGTTTGTTTTATGATGACGATTACTACTTACTAGTAACACATAGCAAAGCTATCACTACATCACAAACAAAACAAACGATAGCCCCCACTTAGCAATACAAGGTTTAGACGGTCTAGTTGTATATTGCAAGTTTTACGTGGCTGCTAGGGCTTTCATAGTTAAACAGGTCTTAACCTACGAGTCAACCACAACGTCAACCATACGATTGTCTCTATTACACCCCGCACGGGGCCCTCCGTTGCAAATGCCACATCCGCTAAAGTAGAGAGACAGACACCCCCAACCACTTTATACGGTACAAGCCGTATGTCAAGCGTGGAACCAGTCTCGCGTAAGTGTACGCGTAAAGTCGGTCGGGGGCCGCTTCATCAAACAATGCCGCAGATGTGAAAACGTACACGTGGGAGGGTAACAATCATACAATCAACGCCCACATCCCCGATGTATTCTATCCGTACAGTAATACTAAGCATAGACCTAGCTCATGATACCACTGTTGGGGTTCGCAGCAGAAAACACAAATTTTTCTAACTAGCGTTCTCATAACCCAAGATCTAGCTAGCAGTATTACCGTAACGGAAAGTAGTGCGGAAATAACATACCTCGGGGTGTAGTCCATTGCGCGGGAAACGTTCCCGCAAACGTGGTTGATGTAGCCGATCAAGTTTCACAGCCCCCTGGCTGTGTTGAGCACCCGGATGGGTGTAGTGCCACACGTGCAGCACCTCGTAGTACTCACACACGTACGAGACTCAATGACGACCTCCGTTCTCCGATCCAGCGAAGGTGGCGGAAGCAGACCTCCGGACGGAGCTTCGGCAGCACGACGACCTCCGATTCTAGCAGAGAAGCCTCAATTCCACTACAAGCTCACACTAGGGAGCCCACCGTGAAAGAGACAAGGGAGGGGAGAAGACCGGAGAAAACCGATCTCAATTCGGAGTAATATTTAATTTCTCGCGAATTTCTGTGTATTAAATATGTGCACCCTGCCCATCTATATATAGGCAGAGGGGAGGGAGTCAACCCCTCTCCCTTAGCAATGTGGGACTAAAGTCCCTTTGCTAAGGGGAGGTGGCCGGCCAAGGGGGGGGAGGGGGCGCACCCCTCATGGGCCCTAGGGTCCATGGCGCCTCCCCCCTCTTTTCTTTTTTCTTTTTCCCTTTTATTTCCCCTAATGGGCCTTTTTCTCCACTAAGGCCCATTGCACATATTAATTAGAAATAAAATGATTTTAATTATTAATTTAATTAATTAATAACTAAAACATAATATTCCATCTCCCGGTGCTCCGGAACACCTTCCGGTTCACTCCAAACTTGTTTCGGTTCAACACGGTACTTCTCCGATATTGTTTCCTTTATTCTCTGGTTACTCCGATGGTTCCGAAAAGGTCTCCAATTTCATCGAGCTCTTAAGTGTGTTACCCTACGGTCCGAGAACACTCCAGTCATGACTGAGATGAGGCTACGGTCAATGATCATCAGCGGGACCTGGATGCCCATAATGACCCCTGTGCATTCCGGATATCAAACACCGATTGGACCTTACGCCGTATAGCATTCCCTTTGTCAGCGATACTGGATTGTTCCGAGATTCGATCAATGACATCCTATGTCTAGTTCAACCTCGTTCCGAACTAATCCTCATTCACTCGTTCCCGTGATATTCATCTCCGTGACCTAGTCACACGTTGCAGCTTTATGAATGGAATCTCACCGAGTGGGCCCAGAGTATCTATCCATTATATGGATTAACAAATCCCGCTCTTGTAACAATACTCCTCAACATATCTCCACGGAATACCTAAGATACAACCGTTATGACCCGCATATTTCAGTCAGGTGGTGGGATGTAAGTCAAAGCATCCGGGAAGATAGTAATTATGCACGTACTCACGGTCAAAGGAACGGTCTACCACGTTCTGTAATTACAACACTGAACCTTCATAAGATTTGATCATGCTGTAATGCTTACTTTGGGTAATGTTCATCACGTCACTTAAACAGTGAGGTGACCTCATAGTCAAGAGACTTAATTGTCCATGATCGCGAAACCACGACCATCATGTTGACCATGAACTAGTTATCGATGTAGAGGCTAACTAGGAACTCTGGGGGTTTCTATACCACACCTGCATCACTGTTTCACTGACGCGGTTCTAGCGCGGTATGAAACTGGTTATGAACTTGCTTAGATATATATTGGAATAATCATATATTATTTGCCTCTAGAGCATATATCCAACAGTTTGGGGCCGTTTGTAACAAACTCTATCTTTTTCTTAATTAATAGACAAGGTAAATACGTTCGCTTCTGTTTCGAGAAAAACAATGTCACCTTCTGTAAAAGAAATGAACAATACACATGATCAGTCCAATTTTTCTGATTACCTGAAGATATCACTTTCAAGCCTTCAACCATGCACCTCTGATATTTCCATGCTAATCCCGGGACACAAGATCTGCTAAACAGTCAGCTCTTCCAACGGAACTGTGCCTGACATCACCCACAAACGATTCAATCCAACGAACCGTGGCGATCGACCAGCAATTAAACAAACAAAATCATTGCGAGGAGGATCATGCACGTCGAGACTTTCAGCGCATCACCCTGGCCAGAGCCAAACTTTCTGAAAGTTCATCACCCTGCATTGTTTTATGGCACTATTACCTGGGCCAATGCGGTCGACCAAGATAATGTTGTTTTAGCTTAGAGACATTGCATTTGCGCCGAGACCGTTTTGATCGCATGCGCTTTTGGTTGTAAGCATGCACTGAACCTGCAAATCCGCAATATGGCCGTTTTTTATCTGACCCTTCAGCGCTTTTCTGGAAGGAGGGCAGAGCGTCAGTTCGTTCATCAATCATCCCAATATATTTCCGCCAATATTGTTGCTTCTTGCGTCCGTCTCGATTGCCTATTTTTAACGTATTATTATGCCTTGTGGTTTTCCAGTTCCCCTTTCGTAGAGAGGGAGTTTTCTTGTTGTTTTCGTGTGCCTTGCACACCTCAGAAATGCATTAGTCGTTTATATTCTGACGGCACACGGCAGTCGATGGATCATAGACATGCCGGTTTCCCGGAACTGACTGATTGGGCTGTTTAGAGGAGGCCAGGAAGATGTTTTTGCTGGGCAAAGTACACAATCTAAGCAGCTTAATTAGAGATGACGATCCTCAGTGGCACATCACGCAAACGCCACAGAGACCAGAGGCACTAACACGATAAACAACAAAGCAAAGAGGATTTAGCGGTAGCATTAAGCTTCGTCGCCTCCCCTGAGAGCAACAAGTATCCGGTTTAATCTACCAACCAAAATAGTCCCTACTGTCATTCTAGATAAACCTGCAACTTAAACCTCTAACCCCTTTTGTCTCATGCCGTGGATCTTCTAAACCCCTTCTGGCACCAGCCGATGGATTAACAAATAACAACTCGTGTGTGTGGGTGTGTCTAATCCGTTTGTTTGTTACATCTAACACCACAAAAAACGTCATTTACACTCAAAAGGAGAGTAGTAAACAAGAGCAACCAAACCTAAACAACAGATTAATCACCCATTAGGCCTTAGATTATCCACCACTTTCCCTCGGCTCCTCTACTTTGACCCCCTATGTCCCAAGTCCCAACCAACCCGCCCTGGTTTGCCACCCACTGGAAACCAAACCAGCCCCGGAGCCGGCCCAAACCATCACCTTTCCTCCGCTTTCTCATGAGAAAAATATCCCCAACTCTCCCAAGTGACCCTAGAAGAATTCCCAACTCTCCTGCCCAAGTGACCCTAGAAGTTTAGTTTAGAGAACGAAACTGCACCCCGGCCACAACTTGCTCAACCATGTTGCAGTAACAAATGGCCAAGTTGCCGTGAGTTGTGATCGGACCACCGCAATCTTGTTTGTCCCAGGTGTATAATAAGTGCCCGGCCACCACCTCTCTCTCGCCCAAGGACCATCGATCCTCTACTGATCTCTCTTTCTCCTCCATTGCTATCCCAGCTCGAACTCTCTGCAAAGGAAACCGAGAAGCTAGGTTTGGGTCGAGGAGATCGAGGGAGGGAGTAAGGTGGTCGAGTGGGAGTTCGTACAGTACACATAATGCCGTACACGGCGTCGCGGCCGTCGTCGGCGCCGCAGCGGGCGAGGATGGCGGTGGGCGGCGGAGGGGGGTGGAAGGTGACGGCGGCGCAGGAGCACGCGGCGTCGTGCGGGGCGGTGCCGGGGGAGGTGGCGTGGCACCACGAGCACGCGGCGGGGGAGCGGCAGTGCTGCTCGGCGGTGGTGCAGGCCATCGAGGCGCCCGTGGACGCGGTGTGGGCCGTGGTGCGCCGCTTCGACCGGCCGCAGGCGTACAAGCACTTCATCCGGAGCTGCCGCCTCGTGGACGGCGACGGCGGCGACGGGGCCGTGGCCGTGGGGTCGGTGCGCGAGGTGCGGGTGGTGTCGGGCCTCCCCGCCACCAGCAGCCGCGAGCGGCTGGAGATCCTGGACGACGAGCGCCGCGTGCTCAGCTTCCGCGTCGTCGGCGGCGAGCACCGCCTCTCCAACTACCGGTCGGTGACCACCGTGCACGGGGCCGGCACCGCGTCCGTCGTGGTGGAGTCGTACGTGGTGGACGTGCCCCACGGGAACACCGCCGACGAGACGCGCACCTTCGTGGACACCATCGTGCGCTGCAACCTCCAGTCGCTGGCCCGCACCGCCCAGCAGCTCGCCCTCGCCGCTTAGGCCATACATGCCGGACCTCCTCGCCGGCGTCCAACCGTGCCGGTCCTTTTTTTTTTCTTCCTTTCAGGAATTCGATCGTCGTTGCTTATTGTTTCAAGCTGACTCCTCCAAGTGTTTGTTGCCTCCATGCATCGAGGCGATTGATCAGCGTGTTGTTCTACTCTAGCTTCTTTACGTTTACCCTTTTTTTCATTCTTGGCCACACAAAGTGTAGTACTCCAAACCATTGTGTTAGTGCTAAACCTGATACCACTAATCAACTCTTGTTCATAAGCATTCATGTTAATCTCTACTTCATGGCCAGCTCAAGCTTCTTGATGTAAGCTACTATTCCATATTAATTATCGCTAAAACGGATGATCTAACGCTGAAATACATCCAGATACATCCATTTTAGCGTCGGAACCATGGATGCAATGTCAAAAATCTTGAGGCAAATTTGCAAAATATCTGAGGGCAGGGCAGGGTGGGTGGCTGGTTTAGTGGGATACATTAGTCATTAGGACGAGTTTTAAGTTGTACCAAACGGATGCACATGAAGGTGTGGAACCATGGAGGGGGTAGTGGCCAAACCAAACCAAACCATAGCAAATCATGAACTGGCTGCTAATTAAAGTATCAAGTGGCGGCCGTCCACTGCATGCACATCACAGTCCAACATGAACCGGGCTGGCATTCAGGCTCACCTCTTCTTTTTATTATGACATAAATAAAACAAACAGCTCACCTCCGTGCGCCTTCCCTGTCGATCACGCGCTGCCATTTCTTAATCGTTTGACTTTTTTTATATAAATCATTTGACTTTGATAGTATCTTCTTCCCTCTAGTCTCTAGACTATTTGTAATTGTATTGGATCGCGTCGTCTTACGTACTGCGATCGATCAAATCTCAGGTGCCATACAGGGGTAAACAAGTAGTAGTGTATTAGCCGTGGATCTCGATGCCCTACACATCTCCAAGGAACGTATCCTTCTCGTATCATGAAGAGGCCGGTGTATAGTATTGCCTGGCACTGGCAGTACGATCGATGTTGCGCAGTCAATTGAGAGAGAAGCAAAGGAGTTTCAAGATTCTGTGCGATCAAAACGTGTCAAACAGTATGTACGTAGTAGAGTGGTGTGGAAGCAAATGCAGAGCGTGACTCAACAATGGAGGTTCGATCTCTCGTATCACATAGTAAGATCATCCTGTAAGACGATGCAAAATGCTGGCACTGTCGTACTCCTAAATTAGCAATGGTGGCCGATGAGCGGGGTGGCTGGCAGAAAGAGAGAGAGAGATGGCAGCTGCCAAGTGCCACCCAAGTTGTAGGCGCGATAGGTGAGACCGCGCATGCACGCACGGGATAGCACTCATCATAGCCCGAGCCGCGCGCGTACATGGCGCCATTAAGATTTAGGGGAATCAATCCAGAGCAGTGCGTACGTACGTACCATGCGTACGGACCCCTTGTTTCTTCCTTTGTTTTTGGCACCAACTTGATGGATTCTCGTCCTTGCTTATAATTAGCCTATGGCGGAAGTACCGTGCCTAGCTTTGTCAGCGATTTCTACCGCTGAAATCATACTCTACTTACAAGTAGTACGTAGAGCTTTACAGAAAGGAAAATGCGGACTGCTGTAAAAGATGCATATATGCTTGGCCAGTTCTATAACGCTTCATGGCTGTACGTACTGAGGTCTAAACAAAGCTGCAACTGGCGTGATGGCCTGCACAGTTCCGTGTTTTCCTTGTGTAGCCAGGAGCTCAGTTGGCATTAACAAAACCGGCCGAAAGGTGACGGTGGACTCGACATGGATGTAGTACGTGACGACGATGGAAGAAAATGTAATAAGGACAGCGGCGGGCATGCACTTGGCCAACTTGCCCGTCCAACTGTGCATTTCCTCTCGGTCAAGGAAGGACAGCAGCTGCTCGGCCCCTCGGCGCGATTCGATTTGCTTGCTTTCTTCTTTCTATTTTTCAACTTGCTAAGTGAGATAAATTAGCTTGCGCCATCGCGGGCAAGTGGGCGTTCAACTTGGCCGGGCTGTGCCGCCCGCGCTTTGCACAGCGGTGACCGGTGAGAAGGGAGGGAGAGGAGAGGGAAGCTTCGTCGCGTGGCCGCCGGTCCGACCCTTGGCGCCTCCGAGCGAGCACCAGCTAGCTAGAGCTGCTTGTGTCTGCGCACGTCCCTCCGGTTCCACCGCCTTTCCGGAGGGCGCACAGATCCGAATGGACTGGACTCATCATCGACTTACATCATGTGAAGGAGTAGTATCTTTGTTTCATGTGCCGACTCACTAAAACACCAGGCTAGGCTAGCTAGTCTTGATATGGATGGATGGACCCAGGAAACAGACGCAGCAGCATGTCCCTGCCTACCTTCTTCATGAATGGCATCCGACTGACGACACCATGTTGTATATCATGATGCACAGGCTCGTGCCTGCCCATCATACACTACTCTACACTAGATAGACAAAATGGATGGTACGAGTAGTACGTAGGTACGTACGCTCCTATTTGTCGCGGCGCCGACGTACGGCCTGGCTGGCCTAGCCGAGGCCACCAACCCAAACAACCCTGAGCCAGCCGGACACGGACAGAGCGCGCACGCCGCACGCTCCGTGCATCCATCATCCTTCCTCGTCGTATCGATCGATCGGGCCCCGAACCCGAGAGAATCAATCTCCCGGAGCCCACCTGCCCGCCGTCTATGGCGGACGCCGAGAGCGGCTGGCTGGCTGGCTGCGCGTGCAAGCAAATACGGCCGGGGCGCAGCGCGGATCGAGCCGTACGATGCGTGCGTACCTGCGGCCCTTTCCTTGACCTCAACCTCCAACGTGCGTGCAGGCGGTCGCGTGCGTCGTATCCTCGCCGCGATTTTATCCCACTAATCTTATGCCCAAGTTGGCGTCGTCGTCGTCGTCGAGGAATGCGTGCGCCGGCGCCCCCTCGCCCGCAAGTGGCCTCTGGTTAGCTCTTGGTGGTGTCGCGTAGCTGCTGCGGGCGAGCGTGCGTGCGCTGCGGCGGCCGGTTGTTGGCTTGGTTCGGGCCCAAGCTTGGAATCTGATCGCGTCGGCGCGGGCGCGGGGCGGGGAGCAGTTTGTTGTGGCTTGTGTTGTGAGGCGTGTTTGGTGAGTGGAATCCATGGTTTGGCAGGGTGATGCCCGTACGTGTGGTGTACGAGATGCAGATTTTTATTTTATTTTTAGAACATTGTCACCCCTCTATTGAATTACAGAAAGATCAGGAGGGATATACAATTGGGGTCATGAGGATTCAGAAGCCACATGTGGTGACCCTATTGGAGGTTTGCACCAAATTTTGCCAGATTATGAGCATCAATCAATGTTTTCTCTCTTACTCTCATACATGAAATGGCATTGATCAAAACTAGAGAGCCTCATGACTGACAGATGCAGATGTGAGTTTTCTGCCGGACACCGAAGGAGTCGACGAAGCTCTACGTGTGCAATCCGTCTGTGATGGAAGGTGCCGAGATGGATCTCATGGAGCTTGACTTGGATCGATCGATCACTTGATAATTTGCAAGTTGATCGATCATGCCCTTAAGCACCAACAGCTTCATCTTAATCTTTATCAACAACTACTGGCCTTCTTGTGCTTGTTTTCTTCTTGAGTGGGCTAGCAATTACCTTTGTGATCACACCAGTTTCATCAGTAATGGCCACATCAGTGCCAGATTCAGCTGGTTCCATCAGCAGTGATGAAAGCATCAGGTTCTTCTTCATTGTCTTCCTCTACGTCCAGGTCAACTACTTCATCCTCAAAATCACTACCACTACTATTGTATTCACCTTTTTCTTATTCTCCATGGTACTCCACAAACACCGCAGCTACTGAGCCAACACAAATGTAGTCTGCCATCCTCATAAAACCGTTGTCATCATTTATATACACCAAGCCATGAACAAGTTCTTTCTCAGGAATCAGGAAATATACCTTATTGATTCCTTGGGTTCAATGTGATCCTTGAGATAACCTTCAACTCATGTAGGAGACAATTTTGTCCTCCCTATCTCTCGCATTGCTTAGTCTCCCCCTGTCGTGGATATAAATCTGACAATAGATATGGGGGTATGAAAGGAGCTAAATGATCTGTACGTAGAGATGGTTGACGCAAAGGGGGTATACAGGTTAGGCCTCTCCGTAGAGATAAAAACCTTAGTCCTGTCCCAGGCTTACTGGGGTGTTCTTTCTTCAGGAAAACTGAGAGTCAGGAAAACTGAGAGCCAGGTGGCACCGGGTGCGTCAACCCTAAATCCAGAGGAGGACAAGTATGCACTGACTCCTATCGATGCTGGCGGCAGCCCCCCGCTCCTAAGGTAGCGACGGTGCCTTCGCCGTTCCTGTCGGGGGTTAAAAAATAGGAACAACGCTTTAAAACCTGAAAGGCTCTTGAAATTACGATCATTTTTATTTTATTTTGAACATTTTCTAAAAAAACAGAAAGATTCATACAAAACGCGACCACTTTATTGCAATTTTCATATATGTCTATTGAAAAACGACCATAATTTTAATAATTTCGTGGAGATTTTAATGTTTTTGGAAAAAAACTTATGATGGAAGGAACAATTTTTTGTACTTTTCATTTTTTTAAAGAAAACATGAAAGTTTGTTCAGAAAATATAATGTTTTTATAATCCAAACATTTTCTGTGTTTGTACAATTTGAGAACACAAAACTGTTTTTAAAATTTTGGACAATTGTTTTTAAATGGTGAACATGTTTTGAGAATTGCATATATTAAAAAAATCCTGATTTTATAAAAACAATTTTAGCATTATTTGAAAATTGGAACATTTATTTAAACGCCAATATTTTATGTAATGTTCGAAGATATTTTGATAATAAAATTACTATTGAAATATGCAAACATTGTCTAAAAGTTTAGTGTTTTGTAAAACACAATTACTTTGTAGAAAGTTTGGGAACATATTTTTAAACCTTGTTTAAAAAATTGAGTGCATTTATTTTAAATATTCTCCCTTTATTAATTTATGAACATTTTTTAGTTTATTGGAATATTTAAATGTTTTTGAAATATCTGAATGTTTTTGAAATATCTGAATGTTTTTAAAATATTGGGATTTTTAAATATATATATATATATATGTATTTTTTATTAATTACGGTAAATATATTTGAAAATAAATAAATAAATAAATAAATAAATAAAGAGAAACTAGAAATGAAGAAGGTTTGGAATAGAAGCGCGACTAACAGTGAAGAAAGATAATGGTAAATATCATGTCAAAATCTTCTACTCCCTCCAGCCCATATTAGTTGTGGTGAAATGGCTGTATCTAGTACTATAATATATCTAAATACATTCATTTCAGAACAAATAAATGGGTCAAAAGAAGTAGAAAAGTTCTCAAAACCTGTCAAAATGGATAAAAACCACTAAAACCTATAGAACGTACATGTGCTTTGATGGGCCGGCGACGGAGGCGCAGCGGAATCAGTTTGATGCAATATTCGCCAAATATGGATTACCACTTATCCCCTCGAGGAGCTCTGAGTGGCAACCCGAATTCAACTTATCTTCTATATCTAAATAGCTAACATTTATTAGCATATTTTATTAGCATATTTTTGTTAATATGCAAGCATGTCACCTCATAATTTAACATGCATAAGAAAGACTCATCTTGATATGTCACTATGCACGATGAAACCCACATGCAACATGCATGCATGAATATTTTCATTCTACTATGATATTATAATAAATTCATACATTAGTTAAAAATTATTGTTCCAAATATACATATTTCATTTAACCAAACATTTCACTGAAATACTTTGTAAAAAATTGCCGCAACAACGTGCGAGGTATCATCTAGTTTCACATATGGCAGACACTATGCCAGTTTGGAAAACCGTAAAGTTGTGGCGAGCACTTTTATTTTGTAAAAAAGGATAATATTTTGAAATTTTGAGTTTATTCTATAATATGTAGGCATTTCATTAAAACTGTGATTTGTTGAACTGTTTTTATTATTTTTTTACCTTAATTTTTTGAACATTTTTTAAAATTGCTGAATTTTATAAAAATCTCAGTTTTATTTAGATTCCTCAAAAAATTAACAGAAAAACGAACAAATCCACCAGAAAAAAATAATAGAAAATGGGAAAAACTAATCACCCATAAAAAATCAAGAACTTGTAACACCTACCATTGGGCCGGCTAAAACATACTAGCCCGATTCATCTTTTCGGCAATCTACCGCAAAGAGCAGTAAATATAAATATTTTGTCGTTGCTTAATAATACTCCTTCTGTTTAAAACTAGATGACTTTTATTTGTGTACTCAGAAACGGAGGGAGCACCTATCAACCGCTGGGACGCCAAGTTTTGACTAGTTTTTGAGTCAGGTTTTCAAAAAATTGCTAATGCAAAAAATTTGTAATATGTTTACAATTTTTAAAATGTCGACTTGAATTTCAAAATGTGTGCCTTCCTCAATGAGCACAATCTTATCTATCGTGGGCGATCACATCGTCGTGATGTTGTTGCACAATGATTGAATGAGCAGATTGATAAAGGGTGAGAATATGTTTGTGTGCGAAAGAGGAATGAGGAGTAAGGAGGCCACCGGCAACTTTATTTAAGCTCCTTCAATAGGCTTTAGGGGTCGACTTGCAGTTTAACTTTGCGGCATCTATTCTGATCGGGCTATTTTCAGCCCTTAAAATGGTTTTAATATTTCCCTTATACGAGTCTTAAGGGGTGAAGTTTTAAAAGGTCTGGTAGAGATGCTTTTAGTGCATTATAAAAGATATTTCAAATCAATTTACTCAATATCCTAAAATATATAAATCCATTTACGAGGAGAAAAGTACCAAACGCAAATAATATACTTGAGCGCCCTTTTAGAGTACGGTACTAGCATTGACAATTGCATAATAATTTTCAGAAATCTTCAGGTTTTGTTTCTGCGTAGTTGAAGAAGTCAGGGAGCTAGATTGGCCACCAGCACCTCTAGGATGGAGGGGCGGCTGCTCCTCAGATGCGCAAAGCCATCACTCGCCATGACTGCCTTGAGGTTGTCAACAGAGGTGAGGAACTCCATGCATGCCTCCTTGAGACCATCACAACCATGCTGTTCAGCCAACACCAATGTCGTCGCCGCCGTGTCTTTGCTGATGTGCTTGCACAACGTCTCCTCGCTCATCAACTTGAGCCTCTCGAGGTTATACCTATCCGCGGCCACAAGTAGATGTTGTGCCATCTCCACAACTTCGTCCTCGTCAATCTCAGGCAACGAGTCGGCGTAGATGAAGTGAAGCATCGCCTTGAAGACCTTAGCTTCCATGCCGTCAATCCGTACGCAGGTTGCCTCCTTCTCTTTCATGGGGCCCAAGAGCTCCGCCATGAAGACCGGGGACCGAGCGGCGACGATGCACCTGTGCGCGGGGAACGTTTCGCCACCCACCTCGAAAGATATGTCCCCTCCGTTTTGGCTCGTCAGGAGGTCGAGCAGGTGGCGGTGCAAGTTGGACGGCGGCACGGCGGCGACGGACGGCGTGGCGCGGGGCTGCCTCTTGAATGTGCGGATCTCGTTCCTGACGGTGATGTGACACCTGATGGTAAAACAATCGTCCTTGAGATACTTGGATTCCTCCAAATCCCTCCGTTTGATGAAACTGTTAAACCCTCGTCCTTCTTGGGGACTGTATCTATCGAATTGATGGCTTCTCCTGCCGAGAGAATACACTGGTTTTCCGTCGTGGTCGAGCACGTTGATGCGGAGCGCCACCATGATGTCCTTGCCATCGGCGTTGTCCTTGTCGTCGTCGCGTTGCGCATGGATGGCGATCCAGTCGGCGTCGCCCGAAGTCGCACCGTCGGGGTAGTATCTGATATACCAGCGATGGCCTGCGATGATGAAGGGCTCCGATACGATGGACTTGCCGACGCCGAGCCCCTTCGTTAGGGAGTACCCCTCGATCTTGAGGTCGTGCCACCCGCACACAGCCTTGGCGACAATGGCGGACGCGGAGGACGGAGAGGAGTCTGACATAACGGGGGCGACTTATTAGTTAGCTGCAGGCTGCACTGCAGCAATAAAATACCGGAGCACAGAGTTCGAGCTCGTTGCGGTGCAGCCGGCGAACGGCGGCGATCAGGTCACTTGGTTCAGGTCCTTGGTTTGCCAAGCGGTGCGCGTGGCCGCCGGACGTGGGCACGCAGAAAACGACGGAATCACCGAGGCAGGGTTGGATGGGCCGACACTAGCCGCCGGTCGGTCGGCCGGCCCAGTTTTGGCCGGTCAGCCCGCGGCCGTCCGGTCGCGGGTGTTTAACGGCCTAGATTACTGCATACCGCTTCGTGAAATAATTTTTTTTTAACTTATATCGACATAGCTTTTTTAATGCCGGTAGCAGCTTTTTTTGGTACACGGATAAAACAAAAAATTGTTGTGTGTATTCTTCCTTAAAAAATCCGCTGTTACAGCAAAAAGTCTTAACAAAAATTGTTGCGTATCATATTTACAATCAAATTCAAGGCAGCAAATTTAATTATCGATGGTAGCTTTTTTAATAACGGTTGTAACTAAATTCGCGATCCATCATCACCGATCACACTTCATCATTTTTTGTTGTAACAAAAACAATGGTCAGTGACAGTTTTTCCCGTTGCATGTTGCAACAAAAAAACGTAGCACTGTCATCGCCGATTACACACTTTAAAATGGATGTACGGTCTACAGAAGCGCACAGCCCGTAGGCCCTACGGCTACAGGAACGCGTAGTCTGCGGGGCCCACCGAAGGTTGAAGACGCCGACAACATAGGTCACCCTCCTCTTAGAGACACTTTGCAAGCAGGGAGGCCCAGGTATAAAGCCTCCCAGGAGCCCTCCTAGCGAGGGTGTCGATCATTTGCACCACCTAGGCACACGCTCAAGGGAGAGAGCATAGACGAGACATATTCTTCCTCCGATACAGCTCTAGGAGCAACGTTGTACACCATGTGTTCTTCATAGAGATTTTTACATGGGTAAGAATGTTATCTTCGTACGAGGGTCCTAAACCTGGATACATCGCAGTGTCTTTCGATGCTTGTGCCTAAGCCCGCATCCGAACATCGTAGGCGCTCATCGATCCTTAACCACACGAGATAAACCACCCCATGACATCTGCCGTCCCGATACGACAACAAACAACGACCGCGATGAAATTCCGCTCCTCTGCTCAGCATCTGAATCAGTGTCCAGGCTCGGGATCCTTGTTGCAACCTGAAGATCCAAGCTTTTTGTTCTCCAGGCTTGAAGCTCCGGCCTAACAGAAACGGCTAGTGATTGCCTGACACGGTCAGTGAACACCTACACAAAACCTGAAGCCTCGTAGTACAATGCAGATTTCAAATCGTACAATGCAGCAAGATGGTGATCTCCCATGTTTGGTCAGGTCAGGCCCAGACCGCGAGCAGGGACATGAGGCCAGCCCCGAGCAGCAGCGAGACGTTGAGCGCGAGCTGCAGCCGCGCCCTGCTCTGCACCCTGGGCTTGCTGAAGTCCTCGGCCAGGATGTCCACCAGCGCCATGTACACCAGGATCCCCGCCGCCGCCGCCTCCAGCAGCCCCTGCACCACCAGCGCCGTCGGGCTCGTCTCGTCGTACACGCTGGATATCGCGATCCCCACCCCGATCCCCACCGGCGTCGTCATCGAGAACAGCACCCCCATCGCCACCACGGACTTGAGCCGGAACCTGGCCTGCCGGAAAACAGAGCTACATTCAGTGCCATTTTTGACACATGGAGAAAGAAAACTATGGTGTGGTGTGGTGTGCTGAGCTCACCTGGACGATGCAGCCTCCGAGCCCGATGCCCTCGAAGAGCTGGTGGAACGTCAGCGCCGGGACCAGCGGCCGCACCGTGCTCGGGAAGTCGGAGGCGCCCAGCGACATGCCGATGATGAGCGAGTGCACCACCACGCCCAGCTCCAGCACCTTCGCACCAAGGACCACCAGCCAATCAGATACGACGCCCCGCTCGCGGTCTCGCGGATTCGAAAAGGCCATGTTTTGTTTTCTTGTATTTGGTCGGAGGAATCGGGCTGACCTGAGAGATGACGCGGTGGCGCACCAGCTCGTCGGCGTCGGGCGGGGCGGTCAGAACCGACATCCCGTGCGCGTGGCCGTGGGAGGTCGACTCCGGGTCGTCCGGCGCCGGCTCGTCGGTGACGGCGGCGGCCCGCTTGGCGTTGGTCCGGTGGAAGTACCCCGTGGCGACGGTGTCCACGATGAGCGTGGCCACCGCGGCGAGCATGGCGACCAGCCCGGCGAACGGGAAGTGCCTCCACGGCCCGCGCACCAGGCACGGGGACCGCAGCGCCTCGAAGGCGGCCGGCAGGATGTGCACCAGCCCCGTGGCGAGGATGACGCCGCCCGCGAAGGCCTTGACGGCGAGGAACAGGTCCGTCTCCGGCCGGAGCGCGGGGAACCGGCGCCCCAGCGACGGCACGCCCGCCCCGATCGCGCTCCCGGCGAGGATGCAGAAGATGGCGATGATCTTGAGCCGCAGCGCACTCGCCTTGTCGCGGCCCGCCGTCTCGGCCTCGCAGCCGCCGCCGTCTTCGCCCCCGGCGACAGCAAGCGCCGGCACGACGAGCAGGACGGCCACGAGGCAGAGCACGGCGAGAGCGCGCGAGCCCATCGGCTAGGGAAGCAGGATGGCACAGTGGTGGTGGACTGGTGGTGTGCGTGCGACCGCGAGAGGGGTTGGGACATGTTTTTTTTTTCTCGGAGAAGGTTCTTGTAGTTGTAGGTAGGAGAGGGAGAGGGAGAGGGAGCCGCCATTTGCAGCCTCGGCCGCAGCTCGGCGGTTCCCAGATGAGGAGATGTGGTCACTATGGCGATCACGTCTCGATGCACGCGAAGGGCATTGATCGCGTCTCGGTTTGGACGTTTGCTGGCTCGCGCGGCCAAATTGATGCCTGCGGCATTAGCACAGCATTTTAAAACGGCGCTAATGCGTTTCCGGTGGTTTAAAAACGGAGTAGTAGCTAATTAGTCTGATGACCTTTTTTTTCCTCGACAACAAAGTAGTAGTACTTATGATCTTCTAATGCGTGTTGTTTTCGACGGGACAAGGACTAACCATGATAACCATGGGTTAATCAGACAGCTCAAACACAGTCTGGTCGATAAAAGTTCTTTTATGATAATCAGAGGGCAGGACCCTGTCTCGGCCTCGCAAACAAAGTGCGCCAGCTAATTTCAACCGTGCTTAGTGCAAACAAGTTCTTAGCGTGAGTAATCAAATAGGAGTACTACTAGCAGCTGCACGAGTACAGTGCTATAATCAAAGCTACTATAGCTCCACCATAAAGTTGGTTTGATTTCGGCGGTCGTCGGATGGGAAAATGTTGTCATGTTGTTACAATGTCGACACCCTGAAGTATACAAGACAGGGTCTTCTTCTCTTCTTCTTGTCAGAGAAGGAAAGGGGAGGACACCCTGGCTCCGACGTTTTTCTGTAACGTGTAGCCCAATGGAGGCAGGATGACATCATTTGTTCATTTATCAGAAATTCGTGTTTTTTTTCCTTTTCTGAGGGAAGAAATTCATGTTTTTACCTACCGGTGAAACTGCTTAATTTGTGGATTTATGACCCTGCATGCACAGGAGTGAAATGGCTTCATTGTACACGATTTTTTTATCTTTGTAATGTTGTGTATTGAATGAACATATGAGAAGAGAAGACCCGGATTTTCTTTTTTACAAAAGATCTTACTACGGTCTTGAATTCAAAAATTACATTTTTATGACCCAGTTGTTGCCAACAGGGCCGAAGAGCCTCTTCTCGTGGCGAACACGGTTGAAGAGACCTTTTTTATTGCAGCCATGGATGAAGAGTTTCGATAAGGCCGCCGCTTCGTGTAAACGGGGCTTCTATTCCCTCTTTTGTTGATAGCGTATAAGGAGACCTTTTTCATGTCGTTGATAGCGTGAACGAAAAAAAAATCATTATTGGCGTAGACAAAAAGCTTCTATTCCCTCTTTTGTTATTCTTGCTTTATACATCTTGCGTTTTTCTTTCTCGCATCCTTTTCTCGTCCTTTCCCTTCCCGCCACCCCTCTTCCACCCTTTGTGTTTTAGCCATCTCACTCTTCCTCTCTTCTTCCTTTTCACTCATTTTTCCATACTTTTGCTCTTGTCTTGCTCATTCTAATGAAATCCCTTCCCCGCGTTATGTTCTGTATCATACCTTAGTCATTTTTTCAGTTATGTCTGATGATTCCTTTCTCCGTTTACTCTAATGATGTTAAATTTCTCTTGACATGTGTCGTAAAAATGAACATGGATAATAGGAGGGTTTCAAGTGTCACTTTCGATGAATTAGTTAGTAGTAAGAGTCACATGATTGGGTAGGTAGGTGCCTTACTAAAGAAGGGCTCTCGAAAAGGATCCTGAAAAGGCATCCAGCGAAAAAAATCAAGAACTTTTGAGGTTGCGTGGAAGGTGGAAAATGGTTGTTGAACTCAAATATGAAGTAGCACATTCCGAAATTATTTTTTCTCCCTAACCATACATGGATTTTTTTTCTCAGAATCAATGTGGGTACCATATTAAGGTAATTGATATTACATATTCCATTTGGTTAGTCGATAGTGTCGAAGTTCTAATTTCTCATTACTATTTGTAATGTGTAATGGTACCTTGAGGACACATACTTGTTGAACATGAAGATATATAGCTTTGGGTGGATGAACATATTATAGGTGGATCATCTAGGGGGATGCAAGCTCTAAAAGAAGATGGTGGAATAATTTTGCATGAACGAAAGATGGTACACAATCGAAGAAATCGAACGATGTCGATGATGACTTTATGCCAAGGAAACAAGCCCGAGATAGGTCGAAGGGTCGTGTTGCATCAGCGAGGGGTGGTGCAAGCTCTAGTAAAATGAACGAAAATGACTTTATGCCAAGCAAACAAGCTCAAAACATATCCAAGGGTTATGCAATCTCTAAGAGTAGCAATGTCTGAAATATGCCCTGAAGGCAATAGTAAAGTTATTATTATTACTAGCCAAAATGTCCTTGCGTTGTAACGGGAGAAAATAAATCACAACATCTAATCTGATGGGAAAAAAACCACACCCCGCTAATTCAATAAGTACAACCCAAGACCCCCATAGGCCACGTCCCTTGTTTCAGTAAGACTCCACGCTTATCCTCCTTCTCTCCCTCGTCGATGATGATGACGGTGTCCAATACATCGCACGACACACCTACCATTGAACCTCTCTAGGGCAAGAGAAGGTTTGAAAATTAAAAACTAATCCCTATCACGCTGGATACGGGGACCACCCTCCGCGAGTTACACCATGCACCTAGTCCGACCCATCGCACTTCAACAAAGAAGATATGTCATTGAGGGAAGCTCCATCGTGAGCAAGGGGTCATCAATGAGCGTTGCACAGATATGAGAGGCTACATGGAGGGATAGGCAAAGCAGCCCAACTGCAATCGGTCAAGCGAGAGGTGGCACAGGAGAGAGAAAATCAGTGGTGGGGTGACGGTTAGAGAGCCCGTGACGGAAAAACACGTTACCGGAGTCATCCTCGTCTCTAAACAAATTATTGCAAGCCTGTTTACTTGATCCTTAATTAAAACCATAACATCTTATGGAAATGAGCTTATGCCTTGGATAAATTAACTTTTTCGTGCTCACACAAAACAATAAAGAATTGCACATATGTAAGGACACATAGCCGATTTATATTGTGGACACCGGTAGAGGGGTCATTCTTTTGATCCTTTGTTAGAGGGATATGCTCGTGGGACTTGTTCGTCAACCCCTCCCCCTTTGGCTTGGGGGGCAAGGCTCCCCATAAGGGTTGTTTGAAATTGGACCCTAGTCCTATTAGGACTAGGAGTCCCAAAGTGTAAAAGTTTCCCCTTACGGAAGGAGTCCTAGGGGAAGGCTTCCTCCCCCAAGGAAGGGGTCTTAGGAGGACTACCCTCAGTGTTCGACCAACCTAGGACCCATAGCCACCTATATATAGATGTCCAAGGTAAGGGGCGCAACACACATATATTCCTATTGCCCCCTACGCCCACTGTTGCCCATTTGCTCCTCCACCACAACCCTGGTCTATATAGCGTTCTAGATCGGAATTCGTTAGGATTTTCTTCCTCTAGTTTTCTCTTGCGGTGTTCCTCTCTGGATGGCATAGCCCTGTTGAACTACTTCATCGACACATTTTAATACTGGTAGAGGGATCATTCTTTTGATCCTTTGCTCGAGGGACTTGCTCATGGTACTTGTTCGCAGGACGTGATCGCGGGAACGAAATCCTTGCGGTTGGGAGGTCATAAATTCCTAGATATGGGTATCGACATTAACAGTCTTCACCAACTGTCCTCTCCAGTGCACTCTATGGTGAGATAAGATCTAAACCTTTTATGCATCTTCATGGATGATCTTGGGGGTTTTGGGTCGTAGGCTCGATCAAAATTTATTGTTTTCGACTACGTTCCCCAACACCCTAGAAGCATAGAAATAATCTCTCGGCGGGATTTATATTGTGGATACTCGTAGAGGGATCATTCTTTTGATCCTTTGTTCGGGGGCCAAGCTCGTGGGACTTGTTCGCCAACCCTCCCCCCTTTGGCTCCCCATAAGGGTTGTTCAAAATTGGACCCTTATCCTATTACGACTAGGAGTCACAAAGTGAAAAGGTTTCCCCTTAAGAAGGGAGTCCTAGGGGAAGGTTTCATTCCAAAGGAAGGAGCACTAGGAGGACTAACCTGCCCGTTCGACCGACCTATGACCCCTAGCCACCTATATATATAGATGGCCAGGGTAAGGGGCGCAACACACATATATTCCTATTGCCCCCTACGCCCATTGCTGTCCGTTTGCTCCCCCACCGCAACCCTGATCTATATTGCGTTATAGGTCGGAATCTGTTAGGATTTTCTTCCTCTAGTTTTCTCAATGGTATTCCTCTCTGCATGGCATAGCCTTGCTGGACTACTTCATCGACATATTTGAATAGTGAGAGAGCAGACGGTCGAGGAATAAGAAGGGTATGATCTTATCTTGTACTCATTGTTGCTAGTGAGCATGAAAAGATACTCCTTGGCCCCGAAACTGGGTCTTCATTGTTGAGCCCAAAGTAAAGATCATTTGACCCGAGTCATCACGAAAAAACCCTTTTCATCCCTAAGGCAACGAAGAGTTGGTCTTCTGCAATAATTGGTTCATATAAACGCAATATCTCCGGGATAACATAGTTTCAAGAACTCATAAAAAAATAGTTTGACCTATACATATACATTTTCACAAGGACAAACAAATAAAGGAGAAAAAAATCCAAATATAATGCCCCGCCCCAGGATGACTAAAACAAGAAGTTCCCCAACCAAGAGAAGAACAAAAACAAAACAAAAGAAGTCCTTCAAACGTTTTTCTTTTCAGGTGAGGACGATTTCTCAGGCCCATACAGCAAGCATTGACATGAGGGCCGTCCCAAACAGCAAGGAGAGGTTCACGATGACCTGCAACCTGCCGTTGCTCTGCACCCTAGGATTCATGAAGTCTTCGGCGAGAAGGTCGACGAGGGCCATGTAGTTCAGGATTCCGGCGGCGGCGGCGCTGAGGATCCCTTGGATGATCAGGGCGTTGGGGCTATTCTCGTCGTAAACGGAGGATATCCCGATGCCGATCACCACGCCAACCGGCGTGGTGAGTGAGAAGAAGAGCGCCATCACCAGCACAGACCTCAGCCGGAACTTGGCCTGTCAAAAATGGTGTTAACCGCCGGCGGCCGGTCAGCCTACATTTTCTAGCTAGCGATCATAACTAAGAGTACGTACCTGAACAATGCATCCTCCGAGCCCTATCCCTTCGAAGAACTGGTGGAAAGTGAGCGCGACCACGAGCGGTCTGATGGTGCTGGCGCTCTGGGATGCGCCCAGAGACATGCCGATGATCACCGAGTGCACCACGATCCCCAGCTCCAGCACCTGCGAGATGACGCGGTGGCGGATGAGCTGCGCGCCGCCGTCGTCGGATGCCGCCGACGACCGCGCGACGACGGCTGACACGCCGTGCGCGTGATGCGCTGGCGGTGCGGCCTCCACGTCGGCGGCCCCGGCGACGGCGCTGGAGGCCTTCTTGGCGTGCGCGGCGCGCTGGAAGTAGCCCGTGGCGATGGTGTCGACGACGAGCGTGGCGATGGCCGCGAGCATGGCGACGAGGCCGGCGAACGGGAACTTCTGCCACGGCCCGTCGACGAGGCACGGCGAGCCGAGCCGCTCGAAGGCCTCCGGGAGGATGTGCACGAAGGACGTGGCGAGGATGACCCCCGCCGCGAAGGCCTTGACGGCGAAGAACAGGTCCGTGTCCGGGCTCAGCGCCGGGAACCTCCGCCCCAGCGACGGGATGCCGCACCCCGCCGCGCTGGCCACGAGGATGCAGAAGACGGCGATGATCTTGAGCCTCAGCGCGCCCGCCTTGTCCTGCTCCTCCTCGCCGCCGGCCTCGCACTCGCACTCGGCGCGGGCGAGCAGAGGGAGGGAGGAGACGAGGAGCAGGAGGAGGCACAGGGCCGCGAGCTTGAGGCTCGCTGCTGCCATGGTTTATCGTCAGAGGTGGAAGAACTACGGTGATCACTGATCGATCAGCCGGAGAGACGATGTGCAGTCGTACACACGCATATGTATACATCGCTGCCGGTAGCTATCCATTTAAAATGAGATATGTACATTCACTGTGAACGTATCCGGTTCGCGTAGAATTAAACGTACCTCAAGAATCGGATTCTATATTAACAGTTGCCTGATATTCCCATGTTCAGCAGTCAACAGGGGCAAGCTTTAGAGTGGTTTTAACTGTTAGTAATAACTCCAATGAAGTATATCAAACCCAATCGAAGATACAATTAGAACAACTCTAGCAAATTCGTCAAAATTATGTCCTGTAAAAATATTTTGCTGGCGGTTCATATCCGGATTTATAATACAACGTAGGCTTCGACAGAACAGATGCAGCAAACTGTATCACATATATTATACGATGGTTTTACGACATCTGCTTCACCAGATTGCGTGCGGTACTTTTGCCTGTCTAAACTAGAAATGACATACGGCAAATGTATGTACCTTAACATATATTACATCAATTATCTCAAATACAATGACTGTTTAAAACCGAGTAACAACTGGATCGGAATTATTACAATGAAAATTATTTCGAAAATCGAATCACACACATTAAAACAGGAAACCACACACTGGAAACTGAGATCTATGAAAAAAAAGGAATATTGGAAATCTAATTATTCCCGTATAATTGTCACTGGCGCTCAATAAGATTTTCACGGAACTGCTAGTAGGTGTCACGGTCTTCTATCTGCTTGTAGATATCAAGAAATGCAACAATCTCATCATGGTTTCTAGCAGGCTTGACACGCGTACCAAGTTCAAATTTATCTCATCTTCAACGATTATGTTGTGTAGGATTACACAAGCAGTCATAATATCTGAGAGGTTTTCTTTGTTCTAGCAGCGAGTAGGACCTCGAACAATTGCAAACCTAGCTTGCAGCACACCAAATGCCTTCTCAATGTATTTTCTGCATGATTCTTGTGCTTGGGCAGAAATGGATCAACGAACTCTGTTGCAGGGTGGGCAGAGGCGGGCAACCGTGGATCCGCAACGCTTCTTCGTGCCCTTCTCGAACTTGTCGACCGTGATGAAGAAGTAGAATGTGCTCGGCGTCATTGTCGGTGAGGAGAATGTCCTCTATTTCAGAGTCATCGAATTCGAGGGAGGAGAATATCCTCTATGTTAGAGTAATCGGATTCGGAGTAGGAGGATGAACCCCGTGTATCCATCTACAAATTAGGCATCCCACTTTTTATCAAAATTCAAAGCTGATGAAAAAAATAGGTCAAAATAGGGAGAGAGGTAACCTCTTATAGGAGGGGGACGAAGCCGGTGCAACCTACTCCTTCACCGCCACAACACCCTTGTTCTTCATCGCCGTCGCCGATGATGCCACGAAATCAACCGGATCCGGGAGACCTATTGATGGAGAAGGTGCGGGCGAGCACGAGCATGTTCGTACGCTGAGCAGATTTGTTGTTGGTGGCCTAGGAAGGGACAAATCACCTCAGAACAAATTTCTTGAGATATGTACCTAGGGTGGCGACGAAAAATCTGCCGGGCGCTGAAACTTTCGTCCCACCAACCCGCGGAAGGTATAGCACTCCCCACGAAAAAGAAATGGAATACATCACATATGGCGGCCGTGGGACGGGGTTTGTCGGCTCCCGCAAAAATATTTGGCGTATCAATCGATATGCGGTATCTGATAAGACCTTTTGTTTGGCCCGCTACTGCATATCGACGGTTATTTTGCGGGTCGAACATTTTTGACGAATCTGCTACTGTTGCTCTTACCACTCGCATTTTTGCTCGCACTCAGCCCGGGCGAGCATAGGGAGGTAGGAGACGATAACCAGGAGGATGCACAGGGCCGCGAGCTTGAAAATGAAGTTGCCATGAGTCATCGGAGGCGAAACAAATGGTGATCACCGAGACACTGAGCAGTAGGGGAGGCGCATATAAGGCCTTGTACAATGCAAGGAGCTTAGAGGAATGGTTAGCAAAATAAACCGACTTTTTTTATAGCACCAGTGCTTATTTCTATAAGAGAGGTGCCTAATTAAGCGTCTACCCTCTACATCTAAGCACCAGTGCTTAAAAAAAAATCTGTTTTTTTTTGTAAGCACCTTCTCTAAGCACCTTGCATTGTATATGGTCTAAACGGAGATGCCAGTTAGCACCTAACTTACAGACTTACAGTACCTATCGATAAACTGAGATGTCAGTGAGAACGTTCCGATTCGGCTTACAAACTTTCTGAAGAACAAACATCTACTCTAGCCGATATTCCCAAAAGCAAGCTTTAGAGTGCCCAACTCCACTGCAGCCCGAAGATGGTGATATAGTTGCATGTACTTATGCGCATCATGCAACTTTTCATCCATATATGCACTTTGCGTCGATCTCTCGTCACCATTTCGTTGCTGCCTCGAAGATCCCAAGTTGTCCACCGTGCAACACTGCATGGCTTTATTACACTTTCTTCCGGCACTTCACACACTTTCCCACCGAGCCACGATTAGATGGCTGTAGATCCACTGATCTGATGGGTGAACAAATGGCTTCCCTGGAGTTAATAATGCTTCTACTTCAGCATTTTCCAATGTCAAATGGTCAACGCCGCTCTGGGCGCAACCAGTACGTATCTCCTGAGATATGATCTGTACAGTAACAAAAGGTTGTTTGACATGTGGTACCACTACGGTGTCGACACTGTGAGGCCACGGCATGACATGGTTGACCGTGTTCACAAAGCTATTAGTAGAGTTTTTCTCCTAAGCTCAAATGCTTCCTCATGAACAGTAGATAAAAAATAAAAAGAAAATAAAAAATAATAACAAACATTGTTGATTGTTTTACATACATGCATATTTTCGCGAAAAAGGAAAAGGAAAGGAAGAATGATGATGTCAATTAGTTACACCCCAAGCAATTGAGGGTACTCAAACCTCTTCTTCTTCCATGTCCACCTATGTAAGATAATTATTGTCATTTTTATCACATTTAGGCTTTGTTTGTTTGGGCTTTTGCTTTTATTTTTGCAGTTTTTTTCATTTTGGCTAAGAAGCCCAATAAGCATACCTCAAAGCCCTCAACAGATGCAAGTCTTCTATTTCAACATGGCGTCTCACAGTTGGGCGTGTGCTTCAGCGAAGACTTCCCTAGTTGACGCTCACAAGCATCAACTAGGAGGTCTCCACGGACCCTATAAAAAGGAGGTATCCACCGAACACACGCAAGCTAAAAACACGGCGCCGACGCCACCACTGCCCCGGTTCCCGCCCCACCACGACCGCCCTAACTCATGCAAATTGGATGTGTTGCGCTACTGCCACTGGCCTCTGCGGCGTGTTGTGCTTCTTCCCTCTGAGTGGTGATGAGGCGATGACGACCTCCTTTGCTGCGTCCCGGTCGCATGATTCTTCAGCCTTCGGCCGTATGTGGCCTGACCTTGCGGCCTGCTGCGACCTACTGCCGGTCATCCGCCTCCGCGTCCTCCTCTCACTGATATTTTTCTCGCTGGTAGTTTAATGTTTGGTGAATTGATGTGTGCATAGTTTGATTCTCACAATGCATAGTTGATTTAATAATTGAATTGAAACTAAAAATTAGAGTTTGTACGTGCGTTTGTGTAATGTGTTGGTGAAACTTGAGTTGATTCATTTTGCAAAATTATATGTTGGTTTATGCATTTTCTAATTGTCAGGGGCAGATCTAGAGGGTGGAAAGGGTGGGTCGTGGCCCGTTCTAGGATTTTGGATCAACCTAATATTCCTATGCATTTTTAATGGGATAGAGGAAAAAATGGCACAATGTTACTGACCTATTGACTGACCCTAAAAAAACTTGCCTCCTCTTTAGTGCTCTACTCGAATACTCGGAAAGATACAAAGCGGATCATGAGGTTGAATAAGCCACAAATGGGGACCTCGAGGAATGCTAAGTGAGAACTTAACTAAGTTGTGGGTATCTAAATTTTCCAGTATACTTTCGAACATAAAATCATAGTTTTGAAAATTTAGTGATCTCCTCCATACTTCTTTCACGATAGCCTTGTGTTGCCTCCCTTTGTCTTGTTTGATATCATTAACAATGGGCTTGCAATTGCTAGAAATAACAATGTCATGAAGTCCCAAATCCTCGGCTAGGGATTGCTCTTCTCTACATGCTATCGCTTCTAACACCAAGGGATCACATATACTTGCAATCACCAAGGAAAATGACCCCAAATAATCTTCATGTGCATCCTTACAAATCGCAGCAACAACTCCCAAAGATCAATTGGCACAGTGGACACCGTCCACTTTGATTTTTGTAACCCCATGAGGCGGTAGCTTCCACCCAACAGCGTCCCCCGCAACATGAGATGACAAGTTCGCATGCAATACTGGTTCCCCCCTTGGAGCATGCGATATGGTTCCTTGTTGTTTGGTTTGTATAATTTCAATATCCGCAATGAACCGTACCACAAAACTATGAGCTGTATAAGGACTCCAAAAAATTGATTTGTGGATGGCTTTCCTCTTGGTTTTCCAGATTTCCCAGAGAGTCACCACTAATCTGGTGAATTGTGAAGTCGATAGTGTCTCTTGCAAACTAAAGAGCCACAATTTTGCATTGGGTTGTTGAGTTTCTGAAATTGTATCGATAAGCCCTTCTCCATCCAAAGACCAAACACATCATGACATCGAGCACTCGGACAGGGAGTGTTTCCATGAGTCACCTACTCCGCGGTGCTTTCTTTGTCCCTTCTTTTGAATATGATTTTTTTGGATGTGTAATAAAAAATGCTCATCGTATACAAAATAAAAAGCTCAATGTATATTAAAAAGGTTTATTATTTTTAAAAATAGTTCAACACATGAACAAAATATTCAATATAATAACAAGCTCATTTTACATTAAAACATTGTTAAATATATCTCCTCTCCATCTCCACTACTTATAAAAGAGCAAACACGTTGTGATACATTTAATCTCGCGCGTTCAGTTGACTTGGATCAATGATCCAGATCCTTTCAATGTTGAGCACAACTCAACACAATTCAAATCCCACACCATCCAACTCTTTCCATAATAACACCCAGATTATAAAGGAAACAAATCATAATAGTTATCTCCTCTCATACCTCTCATACCAACACACACGTTACAAAGAAAGGAAAATATCACTCCGTTCAACTCTTTCTATAATAACACATCACGTTATAATTTATATAAAATTGCAAAGAAGATAAAAACATCTATGATATCACAGAATATCCCCTCTTCGCACGTTAAAATGTGTTTGTAACTAATTATAATAAATTTATGTGATCCTGAATTTTATGTGAAGACATATGTAACAATCGTGTGTTATGCACACACTCGCATCATTGGGCAAAAAACAATTTTAAATAGCTCGATAAAAACTTGCTATAAGAGAAATAAGATTGAACATACATGTTTTTTGCTTTAAATATAATACGTGCGTTGCACGCGCACACTTATACTAGTATAATAAAAAGTTCAATATGCGTTTTGATAAAAGTTGAACATATTGATAAAATATTCATCGTATAAAATAAAAAATTAATATATAAGAAAAATTTCAATACGCATTTAAAAAAAGTGAAATGAGTGCTAAGAAAAAGCTCAAAAATAAACAATCTGAAACTTAAGAAAGAAAAGAAAAACACGAAACAGGAAAATATGAAACATAAAAAAAAAACAAGATCAAAATTTCGTGACGAAATGGGCTGGCCCGTTAGGTCGTGTGGTGGTGACGAACGCAGCCTGCGAGGCGCCCTCGTACATCGAAAGCTGCCTCGTCCCTGTCTGGTCCCGCCCCGACGCCGTTCGCCGCTCCTCGCTGTCGCCGGTCGCCGCCTCCCTGCCTCCGGTCGCTGCTCCTCCTTCCTGCGGGCTTCGATCCCAGCGTTTGCCGCTCGGAGCCAGCTGCCCTGCGCCGTGCACCCTGCCGGCTGCCGCCCTGCGTCGTGCGCCCTGCGGGTTGCGGCTCTGCCCCCGGCCGCTGCAAGTGAAGGGCCGCCGCCGCCCACTGATTCCAGCCTTTCCAGGCTTCAAGCACAGCTGGTGGTCTCCTGATTTGAGGTACTGGTCTTGAAGTTCACCCACTGCCCTCATTTCCCAATTTTTGTTTAGGGTTTCTTCTTTAATTTAGGATTTCTTCCAGTACACAAACAATTAACATTGCACATATGTTTTTGTTAATTTGTGTCATTGTGATTGATAGAAGTGAAATTACTACGGTAGAATATTGAAAAATGAAGAGGACAGGGGACATTGTTTACTGTGTTTGTAACACCATATTGATTTATTTCTATATGATATTGGTAATTAGTTAGAAAGTTCACATGTCATATTTCTTATCAAAATTTTTTTGGGGGACGGACCACCCTGTTCTCAAATGCTAGCTCCGCCACTGATTGTCACAGTGTATAGATGATTTGTAGTTTTGTCATGTTTTATCTCTTTGTTAGATTGTTAAGCATTGATGTTAAATTCTACATTTGTTGAGCGTTTGAGCTTTATTTTGTATGCTTTTCGCACGGGGTATTTTTTGGAATATTATGGGGTATTTTTGGGGTGTTACAAGTGCCAAAGTTTGTCCATGTTGTCGGAAAAAAATTGGCCCGGGGTTTGCTTTAATCCTGGCTCTGCCACTGGTTAGTGTGATTGTACAAATTGCTCTGTCAGACTTTCAGTACTAGTTTAGTGTTCAGTCTTCTGAGCTAGTTGGTAGTTGCAAATTTCAAACATACATAGTGATTAAACTATGTATGTTGCTCTTTTGGTCAATTTCGTGTTACTCGTGTGATGTCAACTTTTTTTAAGGTGGCACACCCTATGATTTGCTCCTGGCTCCACCACTGCTTTTAGCTTGCTTTAATCTCAGATCTGGCGTAGGATCAATGTCAGCTATTTCCGATCAGAAGAAACGGACCTTAGAAGCCATTCAAGAACGGTATGCAGCAGCTAAAGCTAAGAAGCTGCAAGATGAACAGCCTAAGTGCCCGAAGAACAAAGAAAGTACCCCCAAGCCCAAGTTTGATGCACGGAGGAAAGGAAAAACTCCCGAATTCACTCCTTTTCGCACATCTGCCCAGCTCCCTACATTTAGAGGTTTTTATTTTGTTCACCATTCTCCATTCCATTGATGCAAATTTTATACATTTCACTAGTTTTTCTCATACTGCTGCTGCTTCTCAGCTCAAGGAAATTCCAGTCATCAACAAAACCCTTCTGGTTCCTCAGGTAAACCCATGTCATGTGTGTGCGTGTGGCTGTGTTCCAAAATTAACAGTTAACTATTTTGACCTGTTAGGTGGAGAAGTCAACCCTATATACTCTGAGCTTTCATTTGCTCTCCATGAAAATTTGTCCCAACATGACTATTCGGTAAGATCCCATGATATGCGTTATGGGTCTCAAATTGAACTATGGGCTGAAATAACCTTTAATATTTTCTGGGTGAACTTGGGTGTAGGATCTTGACAACACGGACATAGTTCACAGTGTTGTATATGACATAATTCAGAAAGGTGGAGAAGCCGGAAAAATTGCCAAGGGATCCAAAAAGTTAAAGCTGGATAGAGGGATTCTTTTGGATAACTATGTTCAAAGGGGTCCTATATTAGTGGATGCACAATCACGGTCTTTGTTGACTCACTCGAAGCGATCAAAAAGGCACATGTCACTGAAGCAACATAAGAAATGTGGGTCATTTGATTTACATGATACATTCTGCAGGTAATTCTTGTTCATGATTAGTGTCCAGATATAAGTTATCTTCTTCTATCATTGCGGTTTTTTTTTCACGATACGAGTGAAATATGTATATATCCTTGCTAAAATCCCCACACGTGGTATCTTTGGAGTTTATGCAGTTTTTACATGTGATTCTTGTCCTTGCAGGTATGACCTCTATAAGCCAATGCATGAAATGTGGAAAGGGTATATGCGAGAGCTGACAAAAAGCACACCGTATGGATCCGTCACTATCTTTCCTTTCTGTTACTTTCTGGCCTCGTTTCCATCTATACAATATTTTTGCCTTTTGAGGAAAAGATAGAAAACTTGTGTTTTTTTATAGTACTTTGCTGTTACCATTTAATTTGATGCTTGTAGCGCAAATTAGGAGGGTTTGCAAATGTTTGTGCATAGTACCAGATTATGTTTAAAAAATAACACATTTCACCATGGTCCTTACCCGAGTGGCCAAATATAGACTCGGGATTATGGCCCTTATGTCTCCACACATGAACTGATTGACTCGTAAATACGTACACGCTGGCAAAGTAGGCTGACTAGTCATAAACAACATGTTTGAGACATTGTTATCCCCAGTGAAGATTAGTTACATGTCTGCAGAGCAGTGTGATCGTTTCAATGCCTCATCAGTAAACAAGTAAAGTGGATCACTCCTAAAGGTTGACCCATATTTGTAAAGTCACCTCATGCCTACTTGGCACAGTGGCACCCACGACTGGGTTGTCAACTCCCAGATTGGGTCAGCCAGAGTTAAGGCTCTGGTAAAAAGCTCTACTTCTTGTTACATAATCTAGTATTATGCGCAAGCATTTGTAAACTCTGGTAATTTGCACAACATATTTTAAATATATGACCTAATTGTTTTTAGACCATTTCTAATTGGTGTCTACTTTTGAAGGATTCTACGACTGTTAAGTTGTATTGGTGCATTTGTAGTACTCTATGATTATCAGTTTGTTTTGACTTATGATCACAGTACAATAAGACACAGGCTTTATACTGTTAATAAAATTGAGCCACCCAAAAATGATATTTGCACAGAAACTGTAGGGACTAAATTATTTGTTATTCGTCTGATTGCATAAGATAATAGCTTAACTAAGATGTCGTTGTATAGAAGTTTGGTAAATAGAGTTCTGAAGGATTATATTTTTAAATTCTTTTTGAGCAATAACCAATAAACTTCAAGTAATGTAATCAGTTTAACCTTTCCCAGACTTGGGCTAACCCTTTATTATGCCTTTTCAGTACAATCTATGAGTTATTGATGTTCTCTGTTTTCGCCACAGGAAAAAACAATTGTCTGAAAACCTCCTTTCAGCAGATCTTCATGGGGCCCTTATAATAGGTGATCCATATACTTGACGTAGTTGCATACTGGATTATTAGATTGCCTGTATTGATTGTCATTGTTTTTATTATTTTCTTGGCCATTCCCAGTGGTACAATGCAAAACAGCCTCATATCAAGGTGTAAGTGGCATCATGATTCGGGACACTGCAGAGACTTTTGGAATTATATCAGAGGACAACCGCTTCCGAGGTACTTACTGTCCCACTTCCTAATGCAATATTTTTAACAGGCTTGGATGAAGTGATGTATAGTTTGCTTGAGAGCATGTCTTTTAAAATCTTTTTTCTTGTTCTGGAATATAGGGCTGTTACAGTCTTTTGTTGGCTTTTCTTTTCTACTGTTAATATGATACTTCCTTTTCCCATTGATCATGCTAAATAATTTTATTGTAACTCTCCGTCAATATGATTGGTGGTCTAGGAGACTGAGATGGAATACATGTTTTGCTGGTGAGGTCTGGACTTGAAATTTTCATGGGCAAGGAAACCATAAACTGTGTTGTTGCTGGAGCAGCGGTGTGGGATGCAGGTGTGACGGCGGATCCCTTGCCGTGGGGAAGACTCCAGCGTGGACGAAGATTCTGATTCGTGCTAGCCAGATGCATCGGTGACTAGTCACCGTTGTGTACCAGGCCGTAGCAGTCTGTGCCGCCCTACTAAACCAACGACCAACCACACCAATCCTTTTCTGTCCGGACCAACCTCCTTCTATCCCAGTTACATCTCAATCGAGCATGACAAAATTCTATTGCCTGTTCCACAAGATGACATGTGGGCGTGGTGTATGAATTTTATAGGTCATGTGCACACACTAGCTATCCATCTGTTCCTGGTGCCTCTTATGTCTACACTTATCAAATTCAAATCGCTACTATGCGGAGACAAAATAGTGCACTAAACAGGAATGAACATTACCAATACATAGTACTATGAGGAATAGGAAGGATCCCTCCTTATATAACACTTGGTTACGCGTCGTGAAGGCAGTGACTTGAAGTCATTGGATCTCTGATTCAATAGCTAAGGATTCTTTGGTTATGAGCTTGGTTCTTTGGTAGGTAAGAGCCCATGAGATCCTTACACAAATGATGAATTTCATGTGCTTGTTTTTACTCAGGTAGGTCAGAGGTAATGAGAACTTTATACGTTGATAAATGTCCTCGACTAGATCAGTCTAGGTTACAAGAGCTTTAAACAAACAATAAATTTTAAGTTTTTTCAAGTATTGTTCTTTGGTCTCTATACATGTGGCTAGCCAACATGAAGAGTCTAAGGTCACGGCCTCGACAAGACAAAGTGAGCGAAGTAGAAAGATTTTTCCTAGTTGTAACCATCTCCCTACTCATACTCAGACAAATTCTATCATGTTTATTAGGTTGTGCCTTGTCTTGGCCTGATAATCCGATCATACATTTATTTTCCTTCAGGATATCTTCAGGATAATCTGATCATACATTTACTTTACCAAAATTTTAAAGCAAGGGACTATATTTGATTTTTTTTCCTTCTATGCATTCCAATTCCAACAACTACCCAGTGACCACCTTTCGTAGAATCACAATCCAATCCAGCTGCCGCTAGTAGTTACATAGTACACACAGTATTCTATCGTGTATAGACTCAAAACTTGCCCAACTGAATTGATTGATCTCCTGCCTTTTTTCACGCTCGGAAGGGACACTCTCGAGTTTCAAGGTCAAAGCAGAATAACCGATGTAGAAAACTGAAACGAAAGGAAAACTGGAACAGACCCCAAATCTAGCATCCACCGTAAAAAATGAACTGCACCTCCCGCAACTTCAACGACTGTAATAATCTCAAAAGGGTTTTATTTGAAAATGCATAGAAGGGAGAATTCATGATTGTTTTATTGCATCAAATAGCTCAACTAAGTTGTTATTGTACAGATTTCTTTTAAACAAAGCGCGAGACGACATTGGATAAGCTGCCCAGCTATTCACGTATACTTAAATGGGCTAGAAAGTATCCTACTATAGCAGGCTAGCAGTTGATTACGTTTTTAAACACAATCCACACGCGCTTGAAGTGGAAGATCACACAACAGCTTCAATTTTTTAGTACCACATCACCTAGCAGAAGAAAAGAACGAGAGTGAGGGTCCTATATAAACTGATGTGTGTTCATCGTACAATCTTTTTTCTTGTTCTGGAATATAGGACTGTTACACTCTTTTGTTGGCTTTTCTTTTGCACTGTTAATACGATACTTCCTTTTCCCATTGATCATGCTAAATAATTTTATTGTAACTCTCCGTCCATATGATTGGTGCTCTACGAAGCTGAGATGGAACACATGTTTTGCCGGTGAGGTTCACACTTGAATTTTTGAGGGGCAGGAGTTCAAGCAGACAGGCTTGTTCAGCTTCCTGCTCAAAACATTGTATTTTATTCACTCAATGGAACTGCTCTCCCCATAGGCTGGTTCTTGCCGTTATACTATGTTGTGTGTAGTCATGAATTCTAGTATCAATTACGGCATACCTGATGGGGATTGCTTTCTAAGAAGCTCATTTTGAAACCTGCAGTTGTGCCGAAAGCTGGGTCAGTTTTTCTCCTCCAAGCCGACTGCTGGAAGGTGACACTGATCGGCGACAAACTCTCACCAAAGGAGAAGTCCAAGGAAAACCAGCGTCAGCAGCGTGCGCAGTCACTGATCAGATAGAGTTACCGGCCTGTCGGGCTCTGTTTTCTGACAAGTTTTGCCAAAGGAACCTCTACAGTTTTCTTGTTTACTTGTGGTTATTGTTGATTAATGGCAGTCTATACCTTCTTGGCTTAGCAGTTGCTCTTGCTCCACATCGTAACCCCTGTCACTCCTGGCAAAGACGACGCGACGCTGAGGAACTCCTTACCTTTCGGTAATTCGAACACTCTTCTTGTGCAGGTTGCATCCTTGTATGATAGCAACTTGTTAGAGTGAGATTTGGAAAGCATGTTCGGAGCGAGTGATTCGTGCTAGCCAGGTGCATTGGTAAGTATAGTCACCGATTGTGTACCATTCTGTAGCTGTACGTGTCGCCCCTACTAAACCAACTACTAACCAAGCCAATCCTCTTCTGCGAAGCTCAGCCTCCTTCTATCCCAGTCAAACATCCTGGTTAAGCATCACAAAATTCTATCGCATGTTCCTCAGCATGACATGAGGGCGTGGTGTGGCGATGCTCCATCATGTTTCAGAATGACTGGAGTAGGCCAGTGTAAGGGAAATGGCGGATGTGGTGAGGCATGCTGGATGTGTGAATTTTATATATCATGTACAAAGATTGGCTATCCATCTGTTCCTGGTGCCTCTTATGCCTACACTTAACAAATTCAAATCGCTACTATGCGGAGACGAAACAATGCACTAAACATGAATGAGCAATACCGATACATAGAAGTAAGATGAGGAATAGGAAGGATCGCTCCTTATAGAAGACTTGGGTACGTGTCATAAAGGTAGTGAATTGAAGTCATTGGATCTCTGTTAGGTCAATAGCCAAGAATTGATTGGTTGTAAGCTTGGTACTCTGGTAGGTAAAAGCCAATGGGATCCTTACACAAATGATAAATTTCTCGTGCTTGTTTTATTTCTACTCGGGGTAGGTCAGAGGTAATGAGAACTTTATACACTGATAAATTACCTAAGCTTGTTTCTACTCGGCTAGATCAGTCTAGGTTACAAAAGCTGCACTTCCTCATCTTCTTTCAGCCTCTCAACAGTTTCGGACTGTGGTGGATAATCCAGCAGGGGAACATGGCCCTACGAACATCAAAGTTCAAATATGGACAAAATAAAATACTCCCTCCGTTCCAAAATAACTGTCGTAGCCTTAGTACAACTTTGTACTAAACTAGTACAAAGTTGAGACAATTATTTTGAAACGGAGGGAGTACATGACAAAGAACATAATCCAAAAATAGACATAATAAACTCAAATACCTCAGAAAGTGGATGGACGGTACTACGGTAGAGTACGGCATCACCGGACTCTCAAAAAGCGGAGGACTCGAGACCTTGGTGATACGCTGCACCCGTGAATCAAGTTCAATACTCGAGAACTCCTCGTGCAACACCCTCGTCGAGTCCTCAACTCCCGCATATTGCCACATGGGATGTGCCCGAAACTATAACGGCTACACACATCTCTTGACAAACAAAGCGATGAGCTGGAGACCAGTCACCTCTCGCTCACCCTTTGCCTTCAGCTCTGCCACTTGGCGGATCATCGGCTCCACCTTCTTCAGTTCAAACGGCGACGGCTCGTGCTCCCAAGCAGGGCACCTAACCGCTCGCGCCGCAGGATCAAACGGCGCAAGCCCGTACTGCTGACCAATGGCGGTTTGGTCCTTCACGTAGAACTATTTCGTTTGCCACCCTTGAACAAAATCTAGCTTCTCCAAGTCAAAGTAGGTATCCTTTGTCTTGATGGAGATCGTAATCCCTCCAAGGGTGTACTCCCCGCAAGACCTTTTCACATTGAAAAGATACTTCCGGGGTTAGTGAGGGTACACCCCCAAGAAACACTCGCACATCATGATGAAACACGCTATATGCAGGATCCCATTGGGGATGAGATCGTGCAGTTGCGCTTGATAAGCAAACAACAACCGACGAAGGAACGGATGAATGGGGAAAGACAAACCGCGCTGAATGAAGATAAGGAAGCATACCCGTTCATCCGGTTATGGGTTCAACATGTTTTCGTCCCCAGGAACACTCATAACGTCCTCCGTGACAAGACCATCTCTCCTCAGAGCGGCCAGATCAGCAACACGGAACGTGTACGGCTCCCAGCCGCTCGAGGACTTCTTCGCATCAGCCACGACCGCCGACTCTTTCTCGACGGCCCTTGTCGCCCTCGAGCCTTCAGCAGGTTTCGACATGGTGTCACGGGCGAGAAAAACAGAGCAAGAGCGCAAGGAGCAGAGGTAGCAAAAGGATGGCAGCAGGGAAGCCAGACGGCAAAGGCAGTGTAAAATCCCAATTTACCTCCGGCCTCGTTATAAAACAGCGGCACGGGTATATCAATCCACTGTTCACACAAGATACTGAATCGACGGGGCACGATCTCCTGCCTTCCACGCGACGAAAAATTCTCAATCGCACAGTAACTACGCCGCCCATTATGCACGAAAAATGAGGCACAATCATCACGCCTCGCAAAATTATCTCGCCATGACAAGTCAAATCAACTCTGACTACGGCGCGCAACTCTTCACAGCTGTCAAAGACCGCTGTGACGTACCATCTCCACAGCAGCATCACAAGAACGCGATGCATAACAACATCACATTGGCCCCAACGATGACATCCTCACTACTCAACTTTTCTTTTTTCATTTTTCTAACCGTTTTTCTTTGATTCTTCATCAAATAAACTTCCATCGAAAGCATGTTATTTCTCTGACCACAGGATGTCAAGGCACTTTACAGAGGTTCGAGTGCTAATTCGACCTCGCTATCAATCAAATACAACCCAACAGAAATTCGAGTCCGCACTCGCAGATGAAAAACGCTAAAGACAAACTGAAGTAGTCACTCGACTAGTCTGTTGAGTGCCCACATGCGGTCACTTCAAACTGATCCTCCAAACAAGATCAATCGTTACAAAACGTTTTACCATGGCCGGCGCCCGCGTCTCCTCTCTCGCCGGGCGTCGACAGGTTCACGCAGGAGGGCGGCGCTGCTGCTACCATGGTGGACCGCATCCGCCTTTGCCTCCTCCAGCGGCAGAGCACTGAGGCCGGCGTCATCGTCGGTGAAGACCGGGAGGAGACCAGGAGTGTGGGAGTACGTGGAGGCGGCGAGGGAGATGGCGCGTTCGCCGGACGACGGGCCGCTAAGGTGGTTCACGCCGCTCGGGTGCGCCGGCGCCGACGCTGCTCTACTTGCCCGGTACATATGCACACACAATTTTTCGTCTCCCTAATAGGGAGAGAACGTTGGCTCCAAGGTATGACAATTTCGAACGATTTGCATGGCAACTGCAGTACAAATGCATGCAATTCAGAGCATACGTTTGCCATAAAAACTTAAAAACACAGCGAATTGCCGTGTGTTTGCACTGCAGTTGCCATGTATTTGTACTACGAGTTGCCATAAAATCGTTCACGTTTTTCATCTTTGAGAGCGAACGTTTGCTCTAAATTGTCATCCTTTTCGTTTTCTTACAACGTTATACTTCTATTTATTTTCTACCGCTTGGCACTCGCGTGGTGGAAAAATATACACCTCGAACTCCATGTCAAGATTTTCTACCGCACATGGTCAAAGGTTCTCAACTTCTCATTCTCACTGTTTGATCATTCTCATGCTTCTGGATTCATGGCAACTTGAATATTCTTTTTAATCTAAAAGTGAATCTGAATACTATTCCCACTGGTCGATTTGCTCTCACCTTTCTCTATGCTGTTCAAAATTGAAACGGTCGTGTGCATCCTAGTTATGCAAAAATCAGATGTAATACTTAAAACTATTAAATAATAAAGCGTCTTTTAACAGAATAAAATATAAAAAAACTACTTAAAAGGACGTCAATTTATAGCAAATGTTCGAAAGATTTTTATGGCAACCGATGTAAACACGGATGACAACTATAGTGTATAGCACATGGTAACTCGATGTAACTTTTCCTTCAATTACCACGCGCGTGCTGGCAGTTGTCACCCATATCTACATCGGTTGCTATATCCGGGAGCGAACGTTCCCTCGCTTCCTATGATTACCCTAAACAAAATGATCAGTAGATGCATCAAAAGGGGCCGATCCTACGTGCCATAGGGCGTGCGTTTTTCTACTTTAAAAGGACATATCATCGAGGACTTGACCATATTATTATTTAAGCAAACACATAACAGTGCACCGACAGAAATGTATTACGTGAAAGATATCAAAGATTGGGTAGCTCGCAGTCTTGCACTGATGCACTGTGTAACCAACATGGCAGCCAATAATGTTCTTGACCTTCTTGCCACTTTCAGATCCTGCCAAAATCACAAGCAAGACAAAAAAAAACACTTTGGAAATCACAGACGGCATGCACCACGTGCTGCTCAATTTCCCATCACTGTAATTGGCATGGCAAAACCGGGCTTTCTCCAGCAGTTGGTGGCCATCCCCAACTGGAAGTGGCAGCACGATCATCACATGGACTGTGACCTCTGCACAATGTTGTCCAATTGTTGTTGTGGAGCCACCGAATTAGGGTCTTGATTGAATACAGTTGTAGAAAAGCAACACCTCTATACTAAAGTATTGTACTATGTTGTCCAATTGCAGTTCAAGTTGATTCTTTTGCTAGATTCAGTCGTGTGCCAGAAATACAATACTCCTATGAAGTTGGTGCCAGATAATTTTTGTTTTGTTGCTGGATGATTGGCACTTGGGAGGATTTTCACATTGATCCAATCACTTAGCTTCGTTCTATTTCAAATAGAAATTGAGTAACTGTCTGAAGTGATTTTGGTCTTGCAGGCATCGATGGAGTAGGCTTAGGGCTCATCGGGCACCACAAGAGATTAGCAAAGTAAGAGCAATTTTCGAAAAGAAATCCAACATTGCATCTCTGGGTTTTTTTCACCATTGCAACTAATGGATGGATGTTTCCACTCTGTCTACAGGATGTTCGATATGTGGTGCTTGCATATACCTGTTCAAGACCGCACCGCCTTCGAAGATGCGTGTTTTTCGTGTCGATTTTCAGACATTGAACTATGCTTGATTCATCCTTCAAGAAAATGCCGACCTTGGAGTTCCAGTTTATCTGTTTCCTACATATTTGGGGCCAAAATGCTGACAAAAGCTCCAAAACTTCACCGATGATGAACGCAGGAATCGTCGAGTACGTGGACAAGACGGTGATCTCAGAGAATTCGAGGGCACCAGACAGGTCGGTCTATCTCGTTGGATAATCCTTCGGGGCATGTGTCGCTCTCACTTTAGCGGCACAGAACCGAGACGTTGATTTGGTACTGGTCCTAGTTAAACCAGGTCTTGCCTTCAGTTATCCATGGCTTCTGCATTTGCTCTGTTCTTTCTTTCATCGATAGTAAGCTCTTACTGTACTAACCAATCTGATTTCGGAATCTATTCACAGGGCCATCTTTCCACATGTCACAGTTGCAGTCTATCTCGACATTTCTAGATTTGGTCCTTGATCCCTTCCATTTGAGCATCCCACGACTCCTGAATTTCCTCACAGGTTGACAATCATCTCCACGAGGAGAATTTATGACTTGTTGTTAGATGAACAACACGAGGATTGGTGTGCATCTACTGATCATTCAAAGCTCAATGCTTTTAGGCAACTTGATGAAGATGACATCGAGATTCGATGGAGCTGGCCAGGCACTATCAGAGGTCACCAATGATTTTCTACCTTCTCTCATGGTGAGCAGCAAGATATTTAAGATTTTTTTTGTGCGTGACGTAGTCGTAATGATTGCCTGCCTGTGCTTCTTTCTGCAGTATCTGGCTGATATTTTGCCAAAGGAATCCATTGTTTGGAAGATGAAAGTGTTAAGGACGGCGGCGGCGGCGTTTTTCAATTCCCGCTTACATGCAGTCAAAGCCTAGGCCCCTGTTGCTTGCTAGGTATGATCTGCAATAGTCGAACTGACAAAATCTATTTGAGATATGAGGAGAGAATTTTCCTCTGCAAATATTAAGAGTAGAGTGTCCAAATGCTTTACATGATCCCTCTGCAACATTTTAATGATTTTTTTCCTTTTGAGCCTATTATGCTCATTTATCTGAAATTGGTGATCTTTTTTTGTCAGTGAGAATGATGAACTGCTGCCAAGCCGCGAAGAGGCTGAAAGACTACATGGCAAGCTAAAAAAATGCAAAATCTATCACTTCAGGTACAATGGCCACAAAATCTTGTTGGTAATACAAATAATCATCATTGCTTGCTAAATGACATGCAGAAACAACCTAGTTTTTAGTTATGTATATGAAAGGATCGATATCGTCAACTAGAGAGGGGGTGAATAGGTGACTAACAAATTTAAACTTAATTACCAACTTTTAGGGTTTAAGCGGATAAATAAGATTCTTCAGATGTGTTCTAGATGAATAACCCTATGTGGCAAGCAAGCTAAAATCAAATGCCAGGCAACAAATACAATAGCAAGCCAACAAGCATAAGAAGGTAGTACAAGTAAAAGTGCGGAAAGGATAAACCACAAGTGACACGAAGACACGGAGATTTGGTTGACCGAAGTTCGCACTATTTTGAGGGAGTGCTGATCTCCGTTGGAGCGGTGCTCAATCCTTGAGAGCGCTACCAACAACGTAGCTCACCGTATTCTCCGTTTTTGAGTCACCCCCAACGGATGAGCCTCGATTCACTAGGGGTTGGTCTTGAAGGAGACCACCACACCTTTACAAACTCCCCGGAGCACACCACAAGCAAGGAAGCTTCCGGGCGGACACCTAGCCACCTAGGAGCCAAAGCTCCAAGAGTAAGAAAGACAACGGTGAAGAAATCTTGCGGGGAACAAAAATCGGTTTGGTGGAAGTGTAGATCGGGCATTACTCTCTCAAATCCCAAAAGATCAACAAGTTTGGGTGGAGGACTTGAGAGTAATGAGCAAAATGAAGGTCTAGCAATGGAGCTCAAGCAAGGGGGGAGAAGTTAGGGTTGGAGGTGGAAGAAGGGGGGCTTTATATAGTCCAAGGGATGAGGGGGAGGATCTAACCGTTGGAGCCCCGTGTGCACGGGCTAAGTTAGCCCTGTGCGCACGGGCTACTCAGAGAAGAGACACCCACCCCGTGCGCACGGGGGTCAGAGACCCCGTGCGCACGGGCTACTACATGGGGTGCGGGGTACCCCGTGCACACGGGGTGGTCAGTAACTTCTTGATCACACCACAGAGAAGCCCTACTTGGCACAAACAAAATCTACGCCTCCGGAGAGTTTTGTGGGAGGCTTGGTGACATGAAAAATTGTGTTCCCACACATGCTCTAACCTCGTTGACCCGTCTTAATAGTGCGGTGTTCCTACGACTCAAAAAAACCCGAAAATAATCCTTCGAGTCAAGGGAAAACCACACCTTTTATCTTTTTGCAGCGGGGCCAATCATCCTCCAAAATTAGTAACCCTCCACGAGAAAAATGACCTGAGATAAATCTTTAGCACCGTCATTAGTCCCACTAACCACATTGTCATAATACCAAAACACCATTTAGGAGTAAATGCACTTTCAATCTCCCCGTTTTTGGTGAACTGATGACAATATGGTTAGAGCATGGCAATAAGATATACAAATTAGAGATGCCATGAAAATCTATTTAGCATAGAAGGCCCCCCCTTGATGTATGCATATAATAGTGTTTGCGTTTGAATGCAATACACATACAACAAAAGGTCTCCCTCTATGTAAATATCCAAGTGCAATGATATGAGAGATGCACATGAACTAAGTTAACCATTGCACAAGAACCTCGTGTGATCTTTAGAAAATAACTATGACAGGCATAGATCACATAAAGGATATGAGAATGTGAGCTAAATAATTGTGCAAGACTATAAATGGTAATGACATGATAGAAAAAACATGCAACATGGCATATGGAATATCATGACATAGATAGCATAACACACATAGTCTCACTCATAATAGGATAAAGTGGCTCACATCCACACAAGTACTGGAAAGGAAATACAAAAAGTAGCACAAGCCAATCATAAACAAACAAACAAGGTCTCACTATGGCCTGCAACCTAACCTACACACGATCCCTAAATAGAACTCTTCTCCCCCTTTGGCATCAAGACGCCAAAAAGGGAAAAGGCGATGCTAACATCACTAGACGAACGACGGCTGGCTCGAAGCATCACCATGATCATCAAAGCGCCAGTTGGCCATGGGGAAGGAGTAGTCCGTCATCTGACTTTCCTTGTCCTCTGGACTGGGAGGAGCGGGAGTCCCTGACTGCTGGGCCTTGAGTGCCTTGAGGGAACGCTGCTCTGCCTTGATGCGGTTGCTGTCCTTGGGTTGCTTCTTATGAATAGACTGACACATCTTGAACATGTTACTGATAGTCTTGAACAGGGTCTTCTTCTCGCGGCGCGTGAAGGCTGCAGGAGCATCATCACCAGCAGGAGTAGCCCTCGAGCCAGGGATCCTATCAGAAGAGGAGCATCCCGAAGTGAAGATGGCACGGTCCTCTGGCACCGGGTTGCGCCCCACCGATGTGCGAGAGATGATAATGGCTTCTCTCCCTTCGTTGGTTACCCCAACTGGAAGGTGAGATGTAGGATAACAGAAAATTTCCCCTATGTAGAGGATAGGGTTTGTCTCCCGTAGGACTCCGAAAGCTACAAGTAGGTGTCAACGACGCAATTGACGCGAACCTGCACACAATACAAATAATTTTGCTCCCAACGAAGTTCAGAGAGGTTGTCAATATCTCCGGCCTTGTTGTTTACAAAGGATCAAACGCAAGGGATAATGATAATGGTAATTTCAACTAGAAAGTAAAGTAGGAAATAAATTGAGCGTGTAAACAATGATGAAAATATGGACCGGGGTCCCGTGATGTTCACTAGTGATATCTCTCTCCCAAAATACGATAAAGCTGTTATGCGAGGTAAACAAATCAAAGCTGGGAAATTGACAGAATTAAAAACGCACCGCAATGCTAACTATGCTACAAAGAAAGGAAGAGGCTCAAAAGCATGGGCGGTACGCCAAAATAAGTAGACCGAAATTCAACTGCATCTACTACTAATCATCCACCTTGAGATATCTATACAGAACATCTCGCTGGTATTAAGTTCCGAGCCCCACCCAAAGCGTAAACCCAAAGCAACAGACAACTGCATTAAAAAAACTTTGCGTAAAGTAAACAATCCTTGCAAATGCGGTTACAAGCACCGTTGTTTTCCCCCTTGTGGCAACAGCACATCCCCTAGACTCATGTTTCTGTCACTCAAGCTAGTCATCAGGGGGCATGAACCCACAATCGAGCATAACGTTCCCTCTTGGAGTCACTACCTACTACTTGGCCAAAGAAATAAACAACAACAGAGAACATGCAGGAATTACTCAAGAACAAAAATATGAAAGATAAGCACCAAATATATTACTCAATCACAAACTGAACATAGTCTCATAATCCATCAGATCTCAGCAAACTCAGCATTGCAACAGTAGAAAGAATTACATATGTGCCTTGATCATGTAGGGAAGCTCACAAGGTCTAATCCATGAAGAACAAAGAGGGGAGGCGAACATCACATAGCTACTGATCACGGACCCATGGTCCAAGGTAGACTACTCACGGATCATCCGGGAAGCGTCGATGGTGGAGGAGAGGCTCCCGGAGGTCAATTCTCCCTCCGGCAGGGTGCCGGGAAGAGGTCTGCTGGCGCTCCAAATCTTGGAAGCGAGGCGGCGGAGGAACAGAGGCGAGATCGCAAAAAAGGGTTCTGTCTTCAGAAGAATCCCGTCACGGAGAATAAATAGGCAAAGGGGGAAGCCAGGGGGCCACCAGGTGTCCAGGCGGCCACCTGGCGCGACCTCCCCCTAGGGCGCGCCACCAGGGCGCGTGGACCCATGGTGGTGGCCCTATGGCCCCACTTAGGTGTTTCCAGAAGCTTCCGGTACGGTGATTTTTTATCTGATTTTTCCCGAATTTTTGGAGCACTTTTAATATGGGGGAAACCTGAAATAGAAAAACAGCAGAAAATAGGAACTGGCACTGGGATGCACTGAGTTAATAAGTTAGTCCAAATATGATAAAAAATGTATGAAAGTTGGCGTCCCCCTTCGCCGATACATCCAAACCCTTGGCACGATACACTCTGTCATCATAAACCTCCTTATATCCTTCCTCAAAACAGCCACCATACCTACCTACCAAGGCATTTCCATAGCCTTTCCGAGATATATTGCCATGCAATATCCATCTTCTCATGACTTGATCTTTATGTCATACATGCTACTTGCTTGATCGATGAGCCGCATGCTAGTCGGGCCTTGCCCTAATCATTGCTACATGACGCGCTAGTATCATTGCATATCCTGCTACACTGGCAGAGGCATACATTTTCATACATCATGATAGTTACATCTTCTTTATGATTTGAGTACTTTTGTAAAGTGTGAAAGACCTTCTATACTTTTTGTAATATATAGAGTATTGCCCCTAAAGTGAGGAAAAGATCCCAAAGTGGACAAATTAAAAGATCCCAAAGAGGACAAATGAGAGAAATAGAAAGAGCCATTGAGGCCACCAAAAAAATAGAAAAAATAGAAAAAAGAGAAAAAGAAATAAAAAGAGAGAAGGGGCACACTACTATTCCTTTTGAGAGATACACACTCGTACTCCCTCTTATATCTTGTACTCCATAGAGATTATCATTCATGCATATAGCTATGTGGGGACCTTCACACTATAGAACTTGGCTTGTATATTCCAATGACGAGCCTCCTCAAATGAGCTCTAGGTCTTCTTGAGCAAGCAAGTTGCATGCACCCCCACTAGTTCCATTGGAGAGCTTACCTTAGCTCATATGTGCATCCGTTGCATGGCAATCCCTACTCCTCACATCATATCTATCATTTGGTTTTCTCTCGCCTATGATTGTCCTCATTGATGTGAGCCTTTCACACCTTTTTGTCTTCCTCCTCCACCATATTCTCTCTTTGCCATCCTAAGTGTCAACTTTCTTGCTTACGCTCATCCATTGCATGAGTGCTCAAAATGTCGAAAAGGAGTGGATCATTTTGACTTGTACCTGGCTAGTGGTCTGGGGATGAGTCAAGATAAGATTCCAAAGAATACCAAGTGTGAAACTTTAGTAGATTGAGTTCTCAACACAAAAATACTTTTTCTCGTATATCCCTATCCCCTTTCTTGCACGCAAACACCATTTGGAGACATTTGAGTCACGGACAACGAGAGCTCTTGCACCTTTATGTTCTTATGTTGCTTATTTCAATGCTAGATATAGACTCTTGCCTGTTATGACTTGAATTGAATTACATGCCTTGATTGCTTTACTTAAAAGTTCTTATATGGTTGTTACTTGTTAGCATGTCACCACAGAAATTATGCTTGTTATCATTTACCTACTCGAGGACGAGCAGGAATTAAGCTTGGGGATGTTGATACGTCCAAAACGTATCTATAATTTCTGCTTGCTCCATGCCTCTTTTGTGTGATATTGCTATTATATTGATGAACTTCCATACACTTTTGAGCATATTTGGACTAACCTATTAACTCAGTGCACCCCAGTGCCAGTTCCTGTTTTCTGCTGTTTTTCTATTTCAGGTTTCCCCTATATTAAAAGTGCTCCAAAAATTCAGGAAAAATCCAAGAAAAAATCAACGATTAGGAAGCTTCCGGAATCATCGAGGGGGGCCAGAGGGGACCCACCAGGGCCCCAGGCGCCCTCTCGGCGCGCCCCAGGGTGGGGCCGCGACAGGGGGCCGCCTGGACCCCTGGTGGACCCCATGGCTGCCCCCCCCTTCGCCTATTTATTCCCCGTGACGCAAAAACCCCGAGACGGGAACCCTTTTTCGCGATCTCTCCTCTGTTCCGCCACCGCTGCGCTTCCAAGATCGGGAGCACTAGAAGACCTCTTCCCGGCACCCTGCCGGAGGGAGGAATCACCTCCGGGAGCTTATCCACCACCATGGATGCTTCCCGGATGAACCGTGAGTATTCCACGTTGGACCATGGGTCTATGATCAGTAGCTATGTGATGTTCTCCTCCCCTATTTGTTCTTCCTGGATTAGACCTCGTGAGCTGCCCTACATGATCGAGGCACTTATGTAATATTTCTGCTGTTGCTATGCTGAGTTTGCTGGGATCCGATGGATTATGAGATTATGTTCAGATTGTGTTTGAGTAATATATTTGATTCTCCTCTTTTATATTTATGTTCTTGAGTAATTCTTGCATGTTCTCCGTTGCTGTTTATTGCTTTGGCCAAGTAGTAGGTAGTGACTCCAAGAGGGAGCGTTATGCATGATTGTGGGTTCATGCCCCCCGATGACTAGCTTGAGTGACAGAAACATGAGTCTAGGGGATGTGTTGTTGCCACAAGGGGGAAAACAACGGTGCTTGTACTTGCAGGTGCCAGGATTGTTTACTTTACGCAAAGTTTTTTAATGCAGTTGTTTGTTGCTTTGAGTTTACACTTTAGGTGGGATTCGCAACTTAATACAGCGAGATGTTTTGGATAGATATCTCAAGGTGGATGATTAGTAGGTAGATGCAGATGGATTTCGATCTACTTGTCTTGGCGTACCGCCCATGCTTTTGAGCCTCTGCCTTTCTCTATAGCATAATTAGCATTGGTTTGCGCACATAATCCTGTCAATTGCCCAGCTGTGATTTGTTTACCTCGCATGGCTATTTTATCGTCTTTTGGGAGAGAGACATCACTAGTGAACATCATAGGACCCCGGTCCATATTTCCAATACTGTTTACACCCTCTATCAATTTACTGCTTTATTATTTTTCCGTTGCTATCGCTATCATTATTATCCCGTGCGTTTTATCCTTTGTAAACAACAAGGTCAGAGGGATTAACAACCCCTTTGTACTCGTTGGGAGAAAAGCTATCTGGTGTGTGTGCAGGTCCAGGACAACCGCTAATCTCTGGCGCCGTTGTCACCTTCTTGTCGTTATCAGAGTCCTACTGGAGACAAACCTTGGTATCTTCACCGAGGGAAATTCGTTGTTGTCTACATCTCAACCTTCCACTTTGAGTAACCAACGAGGGGCGAGAAGTAAACTCTCGTGACATCAGTTACCCCAAGTGGAAGGTGAGATGTAGGATAGCAGCAAATTTCCCCTATGTACAGGATAGGGTTTGTCTCCTGTAGGACTCCGAAAGCTACAAGTAGGTGTCAACGGCGCAATTGACTCAAACCTGCACACAATACAAATAACTTTGCTCCCAACGAGGTTTAGAGAGGTTGTCAATTTCTCCGGCCTTGTTGTTTACAAAGGATCAAACACAAGGGATAATGATAATGGTAATTGCAACTAGAAAGTAAAGCAGGAAATAAATTGAGTGTGTAAACAATGATGAGAATATGGACCGGGGTCCTGTGATGTTCACTAGTGATGTCTCTCTCCCAAAAGACGATAAAACTACTATGCGAGGTAAACAAATCACAGATGGGCAATTGACAGGTTTAAAAACACACCACAATGCTAACTATGCTACAAAGAAAGGAAGAGGCTCAAAAGCATGGGCGGTACGCCAAAATAAGTAGACCAAAATTCGACAACATCTACTACTAATCATCCACCTTGAGATATCTATCTAGAACATCTCGCTGGTATTAAGTTGCGAGCCCCACCCAAAGTGTAAACCCAAAGCAACACACAACTGCATTAAAAGAACTTTGCGTAAAGTAAACAATCCTTGCAACCGAGGTTACACGCACCGTTGTTTTCCCCCTTGTGGCAACAACACACCCCCTAGACTCATGTTTTTGTCACTCAAGCTAGTCATCAGGGGGCATGAACCCACAATCGAGCATAACGTTCCCTCCTGGAGTCACTACCTACTACTTGGCCAAAGCAATAAACAACAACGAAGAACATGCAAGAATTACTCAAGAACAAAAATATAAAAGATAAGTACCAAATATATTACTCAATCACAAACTGAACATAGTCTCATAATCCATCAGATCCCAACAAACTCAGCATAGCAACAACAGAAAGAATTACATATGTGCCTTCATCATGTATGGCAGCTCACAAGGTCTAATCCATGAAGAACAAAGAGGGAAGGAGAACATCACATAGATACTGATACGGACCCATGGTCCAAGGTACACTACTCGCGGATCATCCGGGAAGCGTCAATGACGAGGGGGTGACCCCACGACTCCTGCGTATGAGGATACCCGGTGCATATGAAGACAGAAGGCCCGTTGGGAAGCCACGACAAGCCCACGACTGGCCCAACCAAGCACCGACGTAGGAGTCCGCGACTGATATGGAAGGCACGACTTGGCGTACAAGGCAAGACTAGAATTAGGAAACTATCTTTGTAGTCTAGTACGGACTCCCCGAGACCTAGCCTAGCATATAAAGGCTGGGAGGGGAGACGTCGAGATCAATCCAATACACAATCTACTCCTGGTCTTGTGAGAACTCGCCTTGGCCTCACCTGTAATCGCCCGCCTCACGCAATAATATCGAGCAGGAAGTGCTTCTCCTGTTAGCCGACGAGTATCGTCCAACCTGTTCCTTCTCTATGACTAACCCAGGGTCCCTAACCATGGGATTTGCCGGGGCTGATCCCCGTCAATTGGCTTCGTCTATGGGAACTACACAGGTTGGAATCACGATCTCGGTGGTCCCGCCCTCTACAGATCAAGACTCGAGGATTAGAACCAGATCTAGTCCGCTCGAGGAATTCAAATTCACCACAAGCATCTCCATCACCCCGTCAAGATCGCTTAGCCTGCAACCGAATCAAGTCCAGCACCTCGACGACCGCTAGATCCATCGCCGACGGAAAAGAACTCGATGACCCAGAAGACAAGCGTGAGGACCCTACTCGGGAACCCCACTCGAAGAGTCGTGGCACGTGACAGAAGACTCGCCCACCAGTCGACGACTCGCCGCCGCCCAAACTCCCGCCACGCGACAAGACAGCGACTCCGAAACCCAGACCGGAGAATTCTACGACCCAGATCGAAGACCAGATGAATTCGCCAACTTCATCCGGAACCAGTCACTCAGCGATGGGATAGAGCTCGACCCAAGATTCCACAACCGAATAGAAGACCACTCGCAGATCTTCCAAATCTCAAGGAGAAGAAGGCACGCTGGCTCCAGTAAACTCATAGCCAAAGAGAAACTGGAAGGACCCCGCGTGTCCACTGTTTCGAAGACAGTTGGGGACACCTCAGAGCAAGCCACACCCTCGGAGAGTGTTGCCTATTCACCGAGCTCTCCAACAGCCTAAAGGAGGAAAAGAAGTGTGAAGCCAAGTGCACTCGAAGAAGCCCGCGGTCACCATCACCAAGTACAGAAAAGCAACACCCCACATCCCATGGACGAGTCTGCATGATCCAAGAAGGAAGACCCTCAAAAGCAAAGCAGGACGCCTACACCCTGCAGGTCGAAGCAGCCGAAGGCCTAAAAATAACAGAGATCTACCAACTGTGTGGCACCGAGACCAGCATCACCTTCTCTCAGAGCAACCACCCGCCCGCAGTCCCAAGGCCGGGGCACGCACCCCTGGTCCTCGAAGCTCAGATCGGAGGTTACGCCATGGACAGAGTCTTCATGGACGGAGGCAACAGCCTAAACATAATCTTTGCCAGCACCCTACGCAAGATGCTAATTCCACGACCAGTTTGGAAGAAGTCAGGCACAACAATATACGGCGTAGTTACGGGCGAAGCAGCCACCCCCATTGGAACAATCGAGCTTGACGTGATCTTCGGCAGCAAGCGCAACTTCGCAAAACAAGTCCTCGAGTTCGAAGTGCTCGACTGGCAGTCGCAGTATCACGCCATACTCGGGCGACCAGCGTTTGCACAATTCATGGCGGTCCCGCACTACGCATATCTCAAGATCAAGATGTCAGGACCTGCAGGAATCATCACAGTCAAAGGAAGCTTCACCAAATCGGACCAGTGCGACCGCGACTTCCACAAATTCTCCGACATGTTTGGAGCCCAACAACAGCTTACAGAAATAGCCATGGTAACGAACAAAAGCATATTTCCGCTGGCAAGCCGAAGCGAGACAAAATATTTCGTCCGCGATTTCAGCGTCGACAGCGACACAATCACACACCAAGTCCACACAACAGACGCAGAGAAGACGGCCCGCGTATATGCCCACCTCCCAGAAGAACAAGCAAACGACCTCATGAACTTCCATCGCGAAGAGTGGATACTGAGGATGTGCGTCGACTATGGGCCTATCAACAAGCACTGCCCAAAAGACCACTTCCCCCTGCCGAGAATCGATCAAATAATCGACTCCACAGCAGGATGCAACCTCCTATCCTTCCTCGACGCATACTCAGGATACAATCAGATCAGCATGAAGCAAGAGGACGAAGAGCACACTTCGTTCATCACCCCCTACGGCGTATTCTGCTATCAAACAATGCCCTTCGGCCTAAAAAATGCCGGAGCCACGTACCAGCCGATGATGCAAGCATGCTTGAGAGACCAGATTGGCAGAAACGTCCAGGTCTATGTAGACGACATTGTCATCAAAACCTACAGCGCAAACACGCTACTCGACGACCCCCGTGAAACATTCACGACCCTCAACAAGTACAAAATCAAGCTCAACCCAAAAAAGTGTGTGTTCGGCGTCCCAGCCGGAAAACTACTCGGGTACATGGTCTCTGCCCGAGGAATCAAAGCAAACCCCGAAAAAGTCCAAGCAATCGCCAAGAGGCAAAGGCCAACCAACATCAGAGGCGTGCAACAGCTCACAGGAAAACTTGCAGCATTGAGCCGTTTCATCAGCAGGCTAGGAGAAAGGACCCTACCGTTCTACAAACTGCTGAGAAAAGGAGAAAAAATCGAGTGGACCGAGGAAGCCCGCAATGCATTCGCAGACCTAAAAAGAAAACTCTCTCGACCCCACCAATCTTAGCGGTGCCTAAATGATGTCTACGCACGCTTCTATTCTTGTAGACTATGTTGGGCCTCCAAGCGCAGAGGTTTGTAGGACAACAGCAATTTCCCTCAAGTGGATGACCTAAGGTTTTTCGAACTCAGGGAAGTAGAGGTTGAAGATGGTCTCTCTCAAGCAACCCTGCAATTAAGATACAAGAAGTCTCTTGTGTCCCCAACACACCTAATACAACTAGGAGTTGTATAGGTGCACTAGTTCGGCGAAGAGATGGTAAAATATGGGTGATAGGTGTGATAAAACGAAGTAATATAAATCTGTAATAAAAAGTGCAGCAAAGAAACAAGTAACAAAAGTGAGTGCAAACGGTGTAACAATGATGGAAAAAAGGCCTAGGCTTCATACTTTCACTAGTGGCAACTCCCAACAACATTAACATAGTCTAATCACATGATATTTCCCATAAAACATGCAATGGAAACGTACTCGGAGGTCATTCCTTTGTGGTCAAGAGAGGACGAGAATTGTGTAGGGCTACAAAAGCACACCTCAGAGTTCGTAGTTCTCAATCTATGGATTTCCCAATGTCACCGCGGCCATCCAAAGAGAGTACCACAATCACCACAACATATCTAAAGGATAGTCAAAGACAAGCACCAAGAGACTCTCAATCTTCAATCCACACACAAAAGAGGAAATCACTCATGATAATATTCTTCTAACCCATGTCCAATAGACCGCTGTCACCTTGGTCTCGGAGATTATACTAGATAAGATCAATTAAGTACATCAATCCAATACATAGAGGAAGGGGAAATATAATGGGATCACCCTAGATTAACATAGCCTATGATCACAACAAAGATCACATCATGGGAGAGAGAGAAACCACATAGATCAAGATATAAGCCTTAGCCCCGAGGGGAACTACTCACACATGGACATGGTTAGAGGGAGAGTTGTTGATGGAGAGGTGCAGCCCGGAGGAGATGAAGGAGACGGCGACGGCGGCGGCGGCGCCCACGGCCACGACGGTGGCCACGGCCCTTGGGGGCAGCGGCCCTTGGCCCCTTCTTCTTCCTTGGAGATGGTGCTGCTGTGAAGATTGATATCACCCCTCAAGACGGCTGCCAAGGTGGAGGAATTTTCGTGATGCCCATTGACCTAGGTTTCCTCTCTTTATATAGACTCTCGGATTCCCGTCATCCAGATTACGTCTTATGTATTTCGGGGTTTCTGGAAGCATCCGAACTCCGATTGGGCCGAATTTTATGTCTAAATCCACCGGAAAAAAATTCCCTACAACTTTGTAGTTTTAAGTTTTTCCGTTTGAGGCCGTATTATAGAGTTTCCGAGGCGATCTTTAAAACCTGTCTGGTGGGGACAGATTTCGGGAGAGTTAGAATCCAACTCCTACAAGACTCCTTTTTGTGATTTTTCCTTTATCCAAGTAATTCCTACACATAAAGTAGAAAAAAAAAACTTGTGCACTCTTGCAACCATTAATAGGTTAGTTCCAAAATATGTTATAAAAAGATATGAAAGTGTATCAAAAGCATAACAATATCACACAAAACATGCATGGAGCAAGCAGAAATTATAGATACGTTTGGGACGTATCACTAAAGAACGGCAAAAGCTATACCTTTACATAGCAGCACGCAGCAGTGTCGTGAGCACGGTGCTCGTCGTGGAGCGCAGAAGAATGCAAAATCCAGAGCATACAAAGACCAATCTACTACCTCAGCACGCTGCTCACAAAGCCACAGCAACGGTACCCGCACTACCAGAAGCTCCTGCTCGTCATTATCATGACCTCCAGGAAAGTATCGCACTACTTCGACGAACACTCCATCACAATCGTGAGCAGTGCACCACTCGCGGACATCCTCAACAATCCCGGAGCGACCGACCGAGTCGCTGAGTGGAACATGGAGCTCATCCCGCGAGATCTGCAGTTCAAGCATCCAACAACAATCAAATCCCAAATACTCCCAGACTTCCTGGTCGACTGGGCAGAATTCCAAACACCAGGACCCCCAGACCTATCCAACTCATGGACGATGTATTTCGACGGATCCAAAAGACAGCAAGGAGCCGGAGCAGGCGTCGTACTAGTCTCCCCCAAAGGAACGAAGCTCAAATACATCCTCCAGATCAACTTCAGCAATGCCTCCAACAACAAAGCAGAATACGAGGCACTACTCCACGGCATGCGCATGGCAAAAAACTTGCGGCGCCACCCGCCTCTCGATCTATGGCGACTCCAACCTCGTCGTCCAACAGGCGATGAGAGACTATAACGCAGTCGCAGACAACATGACAGCCTACCAGAAGTTGTATAACACACTAGAGGGAGGATTTGACGGTTGCGAACTCAACTACATCCCCAAAGCAAATAACACAGAAGTCGACGAACTTGCGAACATCGGATCGACTCGAGGACCAATACCACCAGGCGTTTTCCTCGAGAGCATCAACCAAAGATCAATCAAAGCAAAGACAGCGGAACCCAAGGTAGTCGTAGAGGAAGATGACACAAATGAACCAGCACAGGTGGCAGCAACGAACACAGTCGACGGCACAAGCAGCCAAGCAACCGAACCCGAAGAGCCAGCAACACTCGAAGGCCCAGCATGGGAAAAACATCTCCTTCGGTTCCTAATCGATGGCACCCTACCACAAGACGCTGCAGAAGCCCGACGCATTAGTCGACGATCTAAATCATTCACAGTAATCAATAGACAGCTCTATAAGCGCAGCATTTCTCAGGTCCTACAAAGGTGTATAGATGAAGAAGACGGGAAAGCCCTACTGCTCGAGATCCACGAAGGCACCTGTGGACATCACGCGAGCAGTCGAGCACTCGTGGCCAAGGCTTTTCGAGCAGGCTTTTACTGGCCGACCGCCATGAGAAACGCAGAGGATATCGTACGGCGTTGCATCACCTGCCAAAAGTTCGCTAGCAGGACACATGCCCCAACATTAGAACTAAAAACCATACCATTATCAAGGCCATTTGCCACATGGGGACTCGACATGGTAGTCCCACTCAAGAAATCTTCAAAAGGAGGACGAACACACCTACTAGTCGCAGTCGACAAGTTCACCAAATGGATCGAAGCAGTACCAATCACTAGCTCAACAGCCCTCACGGCAGTTAACTTCATCAAGTCAATCATCTTCAGATTCGGAGTACCACACAACATCATCACAAACAATGGTACAAACTTCACAGCAGCAGAATTCCAAAACTTCTGTCAAGAGTTGGGCATCAAAGTCAACTACGCATCAGTACCTTTACATAGCAGCACGCAGCAGTGTCGTGAGCACGGTGCTCGTCGTGGAGCGCAGAAGAAGGCAAAATCTAGAGCATACAAAGACCAATCTACTACCTCAGCACGCTGCTCACAAAGCCACAGCAACGGTACCCACACTACCAGAAGCTCCTGCTCGTCATTATCATGACCTCCAGGAAAGTATCGCACTACTTCGACGAACACTCCATCACAATCGTGAGCAGTGCACCACTCGCGGACATCCTCAACAATCCCGGAGCGACCGGCCGAGTCGCTGAGTGGAACATGGAGCTCAGCCCGCGAGATCTGCAGTTCAAGCATCCAACAACAATCAAATCCCAAATACTCCCAGACTTCCTGGTCGACTGGGCAGAATTCCAAACACCAGGACCCCCAGACCTATCCAACTCATGGACGATGTATTTCGACGGATCCAAAAGACAGCAAGGAGCCGGAGCAGGCGTCGTACTAGTCTCCCCCAAAGGAACGAAGCTCAAATACATCCTCCAGATCAACTTCAGCAATGCCTCCAACAACAAAGCAGAATACGAGGCACTACTCCACGGCATGCGCATGGCAAAAACTTGCGGCGCCACCCGCCTCTCGATCTATGGCGACTCCAACCTCGTCGTCCAACAGGCGATGAGAGACTATAACACAGTCGCAGACAACATGATAGCCTACCAGAAGTTGTATAACACACTAGAGGGAGGATTCGACGGCTGCGAACTCAACTACATCCCCAAAGCAAATAACACAGAAGTCGACGAACTTGCGAACATCGGATCGACTCGAGGACCAATAACACCAGGCGTTTTCCTCGAGAGCATCAACCAAAGATCAATCAAAGCAAAGACAGTGGAACCCAAGGTAGTCGTACAGGAAGATGACACAAATGAACCAGCACAGGTGGCAGCAACGAACACAGTCGACGGCACAAGCAGCCAAGCAACCGAACCCGAAGAGCCAGCAACACTCGAAGGCCCAGCATGGGAAAAACATCTCCTTCGGTTCCTAATCGATGGCACCCTACCACAAGACGCTGCAGAAGCCCGACGCATTAGTCGACGATCTAAATCATTCACAGTAATCAATAGACAGCTCTATAAGCGCAGCATTTCTCAGGTCCTACAAAGGTGTATAGATGAAGAAGACGAGAAAGCCCTACTGCTCGAGATCCACGAAGGCACCTGTGGACATCACGCGAGAAGTCGAGCACTCGTGGCCAAGGCTTTTCGAGCAGGCTTTTACTGGCCGACCGCCATGAGAAACGCAGAGGATATCGTACGGCGTTGCATCACCTGCCAAAAGTTCGCCAGCAGGACACATGCCCCAACATCAGAACTAAAAACCATACCATTATCAAGGCCATTTGCCACATGGGGACTCGACATGGTAGTCCCACTCAAGAAATCTTCAAAAGGAGGACGAACACACCTACTAGTCGCAGTCGACAAGTTCACCAAATGGATTGAAGCAGTACCAATCACTAGCTCAACCGCCCTCACGGCAGTTAACTTCATCAAGTCAATCATCTTCAGATTCGGAGTACCACACAACATCATCACAAACAATGGTACAAACTTCACAGCAGCAGAATTCCAAAACTTCTGTCAAGAGTTGGGCATCAAAGTCAACTACGCATCAGTCGCACACCCACAGTCCAACGACCAAGTGGAGAAAGCAAACAACCTAGTATGCGGAGGAATAAAGAAACGACACCTCGCACCAGAACAAGCCGCAGGAAACTGGGTAGAGGAACTCCCCGCAGTAATATGGAGCCTGCGCACCACCCCAAAAAGATCAACCCAGTATACACCTTTCTTCTTGGTATACGGGGCAAAAGCAGTACTGCCGCACGACTGAAAATTTGGAGCTCCCAGAATCTTAGGGTACGAAGAGGAAGAGGCAGAAGAAGCACTGCAGAACGACAAAGACACATCAAACGAAGCACGAGACACAGCCATCACAAGATTTGAAGGTTACCAGGACAAACTGCGCACATATGATACGTCCCAAACGTATCTATAATTTCTGCTTGCTCCATGCATGTTTTGTGTGACTTTGCCATGTTTTGCTTGAACTTTCATACACTTTTGAGCATATTTGGACTAATCTATTAACCCAGTGCACCCAGCTGCCAGTTGCTGTTTTCTGTTGTTTTTGTATTTCAGGTTTTCTGTCCATTAAAAGTGCTCCAAAAAATCCGAAAAAATCAGATAAAAAATCAGCGACCCGGAAGCTTCCGGAATCACCAAGGTAGAGGAGGGGGCCACCACCAGGAGACCAGGAGGGTCCCTGGCGCGGCCCCACCCTAGGCCGCGCCAGGAGGCCTCCTGGCTGCCTGGTGGGTCCCCTCAACACCCCCCTTCCGCCTATATTTAGCCCTCGGGGTGGAAACCCCTAATATCGATCTCTTTTCCGTGAACTCACCTCTGTACCGCCGCCGCCGTTTTCTAGATCGGGGCTGCCTGGAGAAGCTGCCCCGGCACCCTGCCGGGAGGAGGAACCCCCTCCGGGAGACCATCCATAGCCATGGACGCCTCCCGGATGTACCGTGAGTAGTCCCCCTTGGACCATGGGTCCGTGACCAGTAGCTATGTGATGTTCCTCTCCCCTCTTTGTGCTTCCACTTTCGAGACCTCGTGAGCTGCCTCACATGATCGAGGCATGTTTGTAATGTCTGTTGTTGCTATGCTGAGTTTGTTGGGATCTGATGGATTATGAGACTATGTTCAGATTGTGATGAGTAATATATTTGGTTCTTCTCTTTTATATTTTGTTCTTGAGTAAATTCTTGCATGTTCTCCGTTGCCGTATTTTACTTTGGCCAAGTGATTTGTTGCAACTCCAAGAGGGAGCGTTATGCTTGATTGTGGGTTCAGCCCCTTGATGTCTAGCTTGAGTGACAGAAACATGAGACTAGGGGATGTGTTGTTTCCACCAGGGATAAAACAATGGTGCTTGTACTTGCGGGTGCAAGGATTGTTTACTTTACGCAAAGTTCTTTTAATGCAGTTGTCTGTTGCTTTGAGTTTACACTTTGGGTGGGATTCGCAACTTAATACCAGCGAGATGTTCTGGATAGATATCTCAAGGTGGATGATTCGTGTAGATGCAGTCGGATTTCGGTCTACTTACCTTGGCATACTGCCCATTGCTTTTGAGCCCTTCCTTTCTTTGCAGCATAGTTAGCATTGCGGTGCCTTCATAATTCTGTCAATTGCCCAGCTGTGATTTGTTTACCTCGCTAGCACTTTTATCGTCTTTTGGAGAGAGAGATCACTAGTGAAAATCACGGGACCCCGGTCCATCTTCACATCACTGTTTACACCCTTAGTTTACTTTCAATCTTTACTTTCAGTTGCCACTATTATTATCTCTTGCGTTGATCCTTTGTAAACAGCAAGGCCGGAGGAATTGACAACTCCTATGTACTCGTTGGGAGCAAAGTTATTTGTATCTGTGTGCAGGTCCAGGTGAAGCTAGCAACCTCGGCGCCATTGTTCACTTTACCACCTTCTTGTATTTCTGCGAGTCCTACTGGAGACAAACCTTGGTATCTTCACCGAGGGAAATTTGCTGCTACGCTACATCTCACCTTCCACTTGGGGTAACCAACGAGGAGTGAGAGAACTATCCTCACCGTATCAACATATCAAAGCAGTCACCTGCGAACCAGAACGTTCACCAAAGGAGACCTCGTGTTACGACTAATATAGGAAAAAGTGCACAAGCTTGCCCCGCAATGGGAGGGGCCGTTCATCATCTCAGAAGTCATAGGAGGAGGCGCATACAGGTTGAAGAACCCCAAAACCAACGAGGACGTGGGAAATCCATGGAACGTGGCGAACTTACGCCTGTCTACACATAGTCCTCTAGGCATTGTCAGAAGACATCGGCAGCAGCACCGATTGGCAACCCATGTAAAACTCAAAGAAATAAAACAATGCTGACCAAACACTTTCCTCAAAAGCACTCGGGGGCTCGAGCATAAACTCCCCCCGAGAGACGCTATCCTCGCTCATGCGACTATACTTAAAAGCACTCGGGGGCTCGAGCATAAACTCCCCCCGAGAGACGTTATCCTCGCTCATGCGACTATACTTAAAAGCACTCGGGGGATCGAGCATAAACTCCCCCCGAGAGACGCTATCCTCGCTCATGCGACTATACTTAAAAGCACTCGGGGGCTCGAGCATAAACTCCCCCCGAGAGACGTTGTCCACGCTCATGCAACTATACTTAAAAGCACTCGGGGGCTCGAGCATAAACTCCCCCCGTGAGACGCTATCTTTGCTCATGCGGCTATACTTAAAAACACTCGGGGGCTCGAGCATAAAACTCCTCCCCGAGAGTCGCAAGCTCATCTGAAAAAATAATCATATCGAAAGACGCAAAGTTCTTTAGTCTTCACCTGATCGCAAGCGATCACCTAAAGACTCGGGGGCTACTCCCATCGGGAGCGCTGACGCGCACCCGATCAAAACTTGGAATAAATAGCAACGTGAAAAGACAGCCCAAGTAGACAAAAAATAACATCTTACGCCTGATTCTACAAGTCAAACGTAGCCTCGGGGGCTACTCCCATCGGGAGCACTGCCGCGCACCCGAAGGAACTTTTTCTTTATTACAAAGGAGTCAAGGCCATTTCTTATTACAAAGGAGTCGAGGACAAACCCCATCACAAAGGATTGGAAGACAGTTCTCCTTCACATAAGAGTCGAAGACAGTTTTTCATTACAGCAGAGTCGAAGCCAGTTTTTTATTACAAAGGAGTCGAAACAGTTTTCGTTACAAAGGAGTTGAGCACAATTTTCTCATTACAAAGGAGTCAAAAGACAGTTATCCCTATAGAAGGACCCGAGCAACTACAGGACGGGTTACAATTATCCCAAGGAACTATGACTTCTACATGTATGCTCATGCTGAGATAATTGGCACTTTCGTACCACAACCTGACGAGCATCACCACGGACAAAGTAGCAACACAGTCCGCGAAGAAGCAGGTCGCTGTCCTCCAGTTCTACAAGGTGCCTCGCCTACTAACGCAACCGCTTGACGACCGGCTTGACGTACAGCTCATCCTTAGAACTAGAAGAGCAAGCACCATCAGCCGAAGACGAAGAAACGGGAGAAGCAGGCGAACCACCACTCGATCCATCGGAATCACCACTGCTTGTTTCCTCCCAGTATGGATCCAGACGATTGCCATCGGCATCAAATGCACGGACAGTAAGAGTATCTTCGCCATAAAAACGACATCAAAGGCTATCTCCGTCGCGCAGATTCAACCGACGAGAAAACGCCCTCCAGCCAGACCCAAGGAAAATCAAGGATGAACTATCAACTTCCAACTCCACCCAAGAAGAAGACCGAGCGCATCCGTGAAGACGGAGCCAGAAATTCTTCAAATTACGCTCAGAAGAAATGGAGGCAAACGAGAACGGAAGAGGAATTCGGGCAGCGCTCCGGCTAAGAACACGCAAAAGAAAATCATAGCGCCAAAAACCCTCTTCCATGGAAGAAGAAGAAGGCGCCGACGCAACACCATGAACTCCACCACGAGAAGAACGAGGCGTGCGGCCACCACGACCACGGAGGCCACGACCTCGCCCATTCCCACCACTACCGCGCTTGGGAGCCATATGAAGAAGAAGCAGAAGAGAACGATGATAAGAATGGATGCCAAGGACAGGCAACCACTGGAGGTATTTATAGCGCAACCCAAGGGCAAACCAGCGAAAACACGTAGAAGCCCAGGCGGCGCCATCATTGCATCAAAGACCAAATAGGACGGGCGTTACGAATTCCAAGACAAGATGCGTTCACACGATCAACACTATTTAAAGGGCACGTCAAATCTCGCCTGTTTCCCATACAATCCTTGGAATCCCAACAGACACCAGGCAGCATGACGTCCAAATCGTCATTATGACGGGCCAGAAGACGCGACAGATCAAAAAAGCAAGCATCATCATAGGTCACCAAACAGCATGACAATCAGCGTGACGGATCAAGATAAAAGCAATTGGAAAAAACCAAAAGACTCCAAAAGCCACCTATTTCTTGGTGTCAAAATTTTGTGATTCTAAAAACAAAAAATTTCTTACTCCCATCGGGAGTACCTTTATTCGAGTTCGAGTGCTCCCTCACCCAGAAAGCAAAGACGTGCTCGAGTGATCACTCGCACCAGCAGAAACAACGTACTTTCAGAGTTCGGGTGCTCCCTCACCCCGAAGACAGTAAAGCATTCGAGTGACCACTTGCAAAAGACTCAACAAGTATTCGATAATATGACCTACTCGCACACTCGACGATCTTTCGAGTGAGTGCTTTCTTATTTTCCTCGCCCAAGTGCACTACAAGCTCCGGGAGTGACCGCTAAATAGCTCACTTGATTGTTTATTCCAAGTGGGTGCATCGCTAACCAGGCTCCGTGCCTCTACAAAAAACAATTATGCCTGGGATACGACACACTATACCCAGATGCCACACAAGCTTAGCGTGTAGGTAAGACCCCGCTGCGCAGAACGGCCGGGCCGGGACCTGCCGCAGAGCGATTTCACTCCCGACCTTTTCCATGCGCTCGCATGATAGAAACAGTCGAGCGGACGAGCTCAGGCTATTTGCTTAGACTGGCAGCAATTGATCCTATAAGACCTGCAGCGGCATGACTTTGCTAGACACTGGTCGTTCCAAGTTCATGTCGAGGGACGTGAGCTTGATTGGGCTACTGCGGTATTTTCCACTAGCGCAATTCACCAAGGCTCAACCAGTCGACTCCTTGGGCCCTTCTTAGCTTAGCATTCCCTCGAAGCAGGTATTGTCATGGCTCAAAACTGCCAGCGACCCACGGCAGTGCCGCGCCCACAAGCAATAAAACGCTGACGAAATCGAGTCCCTGCGTGACTCTTCAAGTCCCCCAGGCACTCAGGGGCTACTGACGAGGGGGTGACCCCACGACTCCTGCGTATGAGGATACCCGGTGCATATGAAGACAGAAGGCCCGTTGGGAAGCCACGACGGGCCCACGACTGGCCCAACCAAGCACCGACGTAGGAGTCCACGACTGATATGGAAGGCACGACTTGGCGTACAAGGCAAGCCTAGAACTAGGAAACTATCTTTGTAGTCTAGTACGGGCTCCCCGAGACCTAGCCTAGTATATAAAGGCTGGGAGGGGAGACATCGAGATCAATCCAATACACAATCTACTCCTGGTCTTGCGAGAACTCGTCTTGGCCTCACCTGTAATCGCCCGCCTCACGCAATAATATCGAGCAGGAAGTGCTTCTCCTGTTAGCCGACGAGTATCGTCCAACCTGTTCCTTCTCTATGACTAACCCAAGGTCCCTGACCATGGGATTTGCTGGGGCTGATCCCTGTTAGTCAATGGTGGAGGAGAGGCTCCTGGAGGTCAATCATCCCTCCGGCAGGGTGCCGGGAAGAGGTCTGCTGGCACTCCCGATCTTGGAAGCGTGGTGGCGGCGGAACAGAGGAGAGATCACGAAAAAGGGTTCTGTCTTCGAAAGAATCTCGTCACGGAGAATAAATAGGCGAAGGGGGCAGCCAGGGGGGCCACCAGGTGTCTAGGCGGCCACCTGGCGCGGCCTCCCCCTAGGGCGCGCCACCAGGGCGCCTGGACCCCTGGTGGTGGCCCTCTGGCCCCACTTAGGTGTTTCCAGAAGCTTCCGGTACGCTGGTTTTTTATCTGATTTTTCCCGAATTTTTGGAGCACTTTTAATATGGGGAAAACCTGAAATAGAAAAATAGCAGAAAACAAGAACTGGTACTGGGGTGCACCGAGTTAATAAGTTAGTCCAAATATGATAAAAAAAAGTGTATGAAAGTGTATATAAAACATATCAATATCACACAAAACATTCATAGAGCAAGCAGAAATTATAGATATGTTTGGGACGTATCACACAGCTTGGGCACGACATAAGGAGCAGGAGCAGGCGGCTTCCAGTTCAGATCTCTCTTGAGCACATTGACTGGGTACTGAGAAGTAGGAATAAACCTCATAGGGCACACAGACTCAATCAGTGCCTGAATGAAAGGAGCATAGATCAATGACTTCCGCAGACGAACACACTCTCGGATCTCAAAGAACATGGTGTCCAGAACATCCACCTTCATGCGCTCCTTCACCATCAGAAAGATATCAAGCATAGAGGAACACAGGTTATGGGAGTCACCCGCCTTCGGTGTAAGAGTGTACCGAAGGATGTGACGCAGTGTATCATAGGTGGGCATCAAATCCTTGATGGAACCACTGACAAACGACTTCTCTTGCTTGTAGGCAAACGAAATCTCATCCTTGTCCCTCCCAGTCTCAGAAATCCTGTCAAAATATGGATGGGGCTCAGTGAAGAACTGGTACTGAGGAATAATCTCGTCAAACTTGGCAAAGGGAGCAGAACACACAACCGTGCCAGACATCCACCGCATAGTACGGGCATCATCATTATGAAAATAGACCGTGGCATAGAACTGCATGACGAGGTCCTCATTGTACTTGTGCGTGAACTGACAGAAAGGAATAATCCCCAGCCGACCAAGATCATCATACACCCCGGGATAGAGATGAGCATTGTCCCGCAGGTGCTCCACATTTATCTGCTTGTGGGGAGCAAACTTCTTCGCCTTAGCCATCATCAACTCATGAAATATGCGGTGCTGGTACAGGTTGCGGAATCTTGGGTCCATGCCGAGATCAGAGGCAGCCACATAAGGGTTCTGCTGACGAAAAGCCCAATACTCGGGCTGAGTCCACTCACTGACCGGAATTTTGGCCACATTCCATCCACCTGGAATTGGACGCTCACCGGGACTCGAGCTCTCCTCATCTTCTTCATCATCATCCATGAAACCAGTCTCTGGAGAGGGCTCGTGCTCAGGCTGATATGCACCCTCAGAATCAGACTCCTCATAGTTTCTGTTGTCCTCAACAATGGGGTCCTTGGCGAACGGACATGTAGCCTGATGGTTGCAGCAAACTTAGTAGCACGCCAGGTCCTGGGTTCGACTCCCGGTGGAAGCGAATTTAAACAGGCCTGTGTACAAATTTCTGGAAATAAAATACTGTGGGGCTATTGTCCTACAGTAAAACAGTCAAAAAAAACAATGGGGTCCTTGGTGGAAGCACAACGACGACGATGACCACCACCTTGGGAACCCTCTCCCTGTCCCTCTAATGGCTTCTGACGATGATAGACGGTGTCATCATCGACCTTGGCACGCTTGCGACGAACGAACACAACAGTACGACCGGGGGAATCTACAGATGAAAGACGAGACATGTGCAAATGCTTAGAGAGAATGGACAAAATGAAGGATGTAATCAGCAGTTCTGGGCTGGCTCTGCCCGGAGGGCCCGCTCGCACAGGGTCTGTACCGTGGGAACGGGGGGGCCGTGCGCACGGTACAAGTCCCGTGGGCACGGGGTCTTCCCAGTCGTCGCTCAAACCTCGCGAGGAGGGGAGGGACGGGCTGAGGAAGTTCCCTGCCTAGCAAGTGCACCCCAGATCTGTTCATTACTAAAGAATGAACCCTGACCACCTTGAATCCGAAGGGAACTTGCATTCTAAGGAAATATCACAAAAGAACAGGGAATAAAGAGGGGATCCTCACCAGAGGAAGCCATGGAGGCTGGCGACAAGGAAGGTGCGGTGCTGGGCCGGAGGGATCCGGTCGGGAGCACCCGAGACGACGACGGCGGCTGCTAGGCGAGTCACGGGCAAGAGGGGGAAATGACGGTGATAGAAACCCCCCCTCGCTCGTCCCTGATGAAGTCGGCCAGATCCGCATAACCCCGTGCGCACGGGGGTCATGGCCCGTGTGCACGGGGGACCCGTGCGCACGGTACACCCCGTGGGCACGGGGTACTCAGAGGAAATCTGCCACAGTTGTGACGCCCCTAAAATCAGACCGTGTACAATAATCATACACGCAGGGTACACGACTGAGATTAGGGTGCCACGGTGAGAATATCACAGCACAACACTAAACACAAAAGGATAAACAAATATGTTACAATAGAGGGGGGTCACGCGGACCCGAATACATAAGTCATACAAGCCATAATATCTGAGTACATACATAGTTAGTCAAGTTTTGCCTTAATAAGGCTAGCACAAATCACATCAGAGATACAGATCGAAAAGGGGAGGCCTCCTGCCTGGGATCCACCGAACTACTCCTGATCAACGGGGAACTCGACGTCGTAGTAGGCGCCTCCGGGGTACTCCTGCTCCTGGGATCCAACGTCGGCTGCAGCGGCCGATCAGGCAAAACAGTAAAGGAAATAAAGCAGGTGAGTATCTAGCATACCCGCGAGTCTTACGTCCGCTACTAAGCATTATGCATTGTATCAATGGAAAGAAGAGGCTGTATATAGTGGACTGAAAGACAGAAATCCAGAGCAAGGGTAAGAAGCTAGGCCTAACGAAGACTAGCATCTTCCGACGATGTCTTGCAGCATGAGGTAAGAATCAGCCAACAGTTTATATAAAGCATAAAGTAACAATGCAGCAGAAGTTGCTGCAGCATTGTATAATAATAAGTTGTAATAATTAACAATGCCTCCGAGTTCACCTCCTCGACATCCCCGCGAGGAAGAAAACCTGGAACCATACAGTTTAATAATAATAGTTTGTAGTGATAAGATCCAGCTTCAGCATAAAGCGTCCTGTTACCGTGGACACGGCTATTCGAATAGATTAATCTTCCCTGCAGGGGTGCACTTGTGTTACACTACACGCACGGATCTCCAGGGTGGCGGGAACCTTGTTAGGGAACGCTCCACCGAGGCTATCCGACACTTCATAGCCCATCTTTCGAACTCAACAGAGAGGTCATCCGCCGGACTATATCCTATGTACGCGGGGCTTTGGCCCCTAACCCCGACGTACTCCTGCATGGTGCGAGGCTGGCCGGTGAAGTTAAATCAAAGCAAATACAAATCACACTGTCGCGGCAAATAAGAAAACACCACTTCCCGGCGCAGGCCGCGGTACTGCTGACGTCTGAAGAGTCCTCGGACGACACTATGAAGCAGAGGAGCCCATAACTCGTAATTCCCACGGGTAGGTAGTGCGTACATGGCATATAGCCAACTCAAGACATTCACTGAACCATTTAGTATTTTAATTAACCTGCGTGACAACCGTTATCGTTGCCTCGACTTAACTGACCCCCGGACAACGACAGCAGCCAGGACCACCAGTACATCGGTGCCTGCCCTGTCGTCCCACCAAGTCACTGCGGTTACCAACAAGGTGAACCGTCTCCTTACCTTGTCTCGCGTGTGCTCCTGAAGGAGCTCGACTTTCATGGTTTGGTACCTCTCGCGGCCAACGATCAGGGGCCAAGCACACCGGTACACTGGTCATGTCCTCCCTGTCGTCCCGTCGCAATACCTCTCGCGGGCACCGTTGGGTCGCCCGACTTCTTACCTGAAGGACCACCATTGCTCAGGTACCTAGAGCGGCTATACAGAGTCAGCAACGAGTGGAGTACAAGGATTACTCCTTGATAGCTCACACTTGATGGTGGCTCGGCAGAGCCGAGCTAGGGGGCCTGAGGCGGTGTCTGCATTGTACCGTACCTGTGCAGTTATAATAATTGAATCCGCGTTCACTCCCCTGAGTGATCACGGCCCTCTATCTAATCCTAGCTAACAATGCGCAGGGCTCACTGCTGAATAATGCATAATAATAATAGGCAGCATAGGTTAAAGAAGGCACATCAAGGGGCGACAAAAACAGGCTATGCAATTGAATAGGATTGTAATCGTAGCAGCAGCAGTAACAATGCCTAGTGCAAGAAAGTACGGAAAGGTAGGCGATATCTGGGGAAGAGAATGGCTCTGCTTGCCTGGAAGCTCGACGGTAGTAGTAGGGTCGTCGACGAAGTAGTCGTACTCAGCAGCGGTGTAGTCGACAACAGCAGCGGGGTCTACCGGAGATTAAGGGGGGAAGAAACAGTAAATACAAAGCAAGAATATACAAACAGATGCATGACATGGCAGATGAAAAGTTAACGGGGTTCTAACGCAGTGCAATGCACGTTACTCGGAGCGGGAATTCATCCGGGGATGAACGGCCAGCTCCGGGTGATTATCGGACAAGGTGTCCGGAGGGGGGAAGGATCAAGCCGGAGGTGTCGTGGGTACCGGACAAACATAAGGGGGTGTATCCGTGCTAGTTGATCTATTCTGAGAAACATTCGTGTTCGGAATAAATTCATCCGGTACTTTAGCAGTACCGGACAAATTATCGGACAGTCGGTCCGGAGGGGGACGGTTCGATGTTCGTTGTGTTAGAAGGTGTGATAGACATACGGATAGCGTATTCGTATTCGTTATATTTTTCTGATCAATTTTCATGTATAAAGTTTTTGAATCTGAGTTACGGTTTAAAAGTTATTGAATTTCAAAGTTTAAATCATTTAAAGGATTTTCTGAAATTTCTTTTATTATTTATTCAACATTATCCAGAACATTATCCAGAATAGGGCCTGACATGTGGGACCCACATGTCAGCCTCACTTTTTACTAATTCAATTTATTAATCTAATTATTCAGTGGGGCCTACATGTCATTCACACAACTAATTAAATCGTTTCTATTTATTTTAAAAAAAGCAGAGGGCCCACATGTCATACTCTGGACATCTATAATATTCATTATATTAAATCAAATAACAGTGGGTCCCATCTGTCATTCACACACATGTGATAATTAACCAGTTTATTTAACTAGGGGGGTATCTAATTACTAGGCCCACATGTAAGTCTCTAGGGGTTATCTTAATCTAACATTTTTTTATTAGTTTTAACTTATTGGCCTTGGGCCCATCTGACAGACACCCAGGGGGTCAACCCCAACTGGCGTCCACGCCAACTCCAGCCGGCGACGAGCCGTGCCGGCGAGGGGGCGCAGCGCGGAGCGGGCGGCTGTGGAGAGCGGGGTGGGGCCACGCGCGTGAGTGCGGCCAGGGAGGCTCATAGGGTGCGCCTAGGCGTGGCCAGGGGGTGGCCAGAGCGCGCCGGGCGAGGTGAGGGCGGCCCGGCCATGGCGACTCCGACGAGGCACGGCGAGAGCAGCGGTGACGTTGCGGGTATGGGGGGCGTGGCTAGACCAGGAACGTACGGGGCGGCCACGGGGGCGCGCTGGGTGCGGCCATAGAAGCCAGGGGCACGGGAGCGCGACGCGGCCATGGTGAGTGGCGGCCGGAGCACGGGACGCGGAGCGGCGGCCAGACAACACGAGGGAGAAGAAGGAGAGGATGTTGAGGTGCGAGGGCTCACAAGGAACTTGTAGGGAGGGGCAGCGGGCACGGGGAAGCTCGTGGTGGCGATGAATTCGTCCTCGACGCCGGCGATGGTGGTGGAAGGGGGCGGCGAGATGCCGAGCGTACGGGGCGCGGCAACTCGATTCTGCGAGCTGGAAGACGAAGGCGACGATGGGAAACCTCCTGGACAAGGTCCCGGCCGCTGTGAGGTCGTTGGCCGCGGGGGTTCGCCGGCGCGGACCCGGTTCGACCATGGCCGAACACGGCGAGCACAGGGAGAGTGAGAGGGGGCAAAGGGGGGTTGACCAGGGGGGTGTGGGGGCTTAGGTCTTATCCACGCGAGGAGAGAGGGGAGGAGCAGGTAGAGGGGGCATGTGAAATGGGGCATGGCCAACAGTGGCCTGGCCATGGCGCACGGCGAGGTGGGGGGGGGGGGGCAGGTGGGGAAAACAGGGGAGGGGGAAGAGAGAGAGGGGGCTGGGCCCGGGGTGGGCTTCGGCCCAGTGGGAGGGCCTCGCCCAGGGGCGTTTCCTTTTAGTCTTTTGTTATTTATTTTTCTTTTTGTTTTCTTTTCTTTTCTGTTTAAATTTATTCTAGCTCATTTATCAAATTTATAAAACATGGGACTGGCCCCAATATTAGTGTTATATAATATAGAATTATTACTAAGAGTTTTTGTGATTTACAAAAATCATTTGATATCTTGTTTTCTTTATAAGGTATTAAAAGCCACTGTTTTGCTACTGTTTTTAATTATTTATAATATTAAAACATTTTAATAAAACCCCAAATCACTTTTATTATGGCCTACAGATTATTAGGCATTTTATAAATTTGTTTCCATAATTTTTAGCTCGTTTAAAATTCCCACTTGTTTATTTTATTCCATGGCAATTTAACAATTCCCAACTATTGTTTTTATTTTAAATATTATTCCTTTATATTACTATACCATTTTAATAAAACAACCATTGCTATATTATCATGGCCTAAGATTGCTAGGCATTTTATTTAATATGTTTTATTAACTTTGGTTTAACTATGATTTCCATTTATATATTAATTTTCAAAACAATTGTGATAACCCCACAACATTGGTTCCATCATTAGCATTGACTTGTGATTATTCAAATGGCTAGGAGTTAACTTGGTTTAGGTATTTGTAAGATGGTTATCATACACCCACAATTTCCTTGGAGCAAGATTATAATCTGCAAATTTTATCAGGGTGAGAATCTGACAGAGCCTTGATCAAAGGTGATCAGGGTTTGATCATCAACAATAATGACCACTAACAGTGGAATCACTGTAGTGATTACTGTTACTGATTTCGAGGTTGTTACAACAGTTTTCAGGGAGGGAGGAAGCTGGATGATTTAATCCTTACCTCTCCCCTGGGTGAAAACCGCACACTTCCCTTTGAGTAACATCGCTCAAGAATGCCTAATCTACGGAAGGTGTGAATGGAGAGCATTTGCACGGATCGAAATAAGAGTGTCTTATGAGATAAGAGTGGAATTGGATAGGGCATCTAAGGTTAAAGGCGGATCTATTCCTATCCGGGGGGATACAAGGGTCTAAACGACCCGAAAAACAAACAACGCAATTAAGCGAGGAAAAAGGCGGTGACCCGAAGGTCACCATGTTTGAGTGTATGTGACCCGAAAGGAAGAGGCTCAAAAGCATGGGCGGTACGCCAAAATAAGTAGACCTAAATCCATATGCATCTACTACTAATCATCCACCTTGAGATATCTATCCAGAACATCTCGCTGGTATTAAGTTGCGAGCCCCACCGAAAGTGTAAACCCAAAGCAACATACAACTGCATTAAAAGAACTTTGCGTAAAGTAAACAATCCTTGCAACCGCGGTTACAAGCACCGTTGTTTTCCCCCTTGTGGCAACAACACATTCCCTAGACTCATGTTTCTGTCACTCAAGCTAGTCATCAGGGGGCATGAACCCACAATCAAGCATAACGCTCCCTCTTGGAGTCACTACCAACTACTTGGTCAAAGTAATAAACAGCGACGAAGAACATGCAAGAATTACTCAAGAACAAAAATATAAAAGATAAGAACCAAATATATTACTCAATCACAATCTGAACATAGTCTCATAATCCATTAGATCCCAGCAAACTCAGCATAGCAATAGCAGAAAGAATTACATATGTGCCTTGATCATGTAGGGCTGCTCACAAGGTATAATCCATGAAGAACAAAGAGGGGAGGAGAACATCACAAAGCTAATGATCATGGACCCATGGTCCAAGGTGGACTACTCACGGATCATCCGGGAAGCGTTCATGGTGGTGGAGAAGCTCCCGGAGGTCAATCCTCCTTCCGGCAGGGTGCTGAGAAGGGGTCTTCTGGTGCTCCCGATCTTGGAAGCGCGACGGCGGCGGAACGGAGGCGATATCACGAAAAAGGGTTCTGTCTTCGGGGGTTTCGGGTCGAGAGATAAATATAGGTGAAGGGGGGCAGCCAGGGGGGCACCAGGGGTCCAGGGGGCCACCAGGGGTCCAGGCGGCCCCCTGGCGCGACCCCACCCTAGGGCGCGCCGGGAGGACACCTGGGGCCCTGGTGGGTTCCCTCCGGCCCCCCTTCGGGACTCTGGAAGGTTCCCATACGCTAATTATTTATTGGATTTTTCCACAATTTTTGGAGCATTTTTAATACAGGGGAACCTGAAATAGAAAAAAAGCAGAAAACAGAAATTGACACTGAGGTGCACCGAGTTAATAGGTTAGTCCAAATATAATCAAAAGTGTATGAAAGTGTATCTAAAACATAGCAATATCACACAAAGCATGCATGGAGAAAGAAGAAATTATAGATACGTTTGGGACGTATCAGCGCCCCACGCCCCCGCGTCGTCTCGCTTGAGGTGACACGGGCGGAAACCAGATCGCGCGCCGCCGAGAACCTCCCACCACCCCTTCCCACCCCTCGTCGTCGCCGGAGGAGGCTGCCGGGCGAAGCCCTGGCGGCGGGGTCGTCCTCCTCCCGCCTAGCCGCGGGATCTCGGCGTTGGGAGGCCCTCTCCCCTTCTTGTGCGCCGCGTCAGATCCGGCGGGCTGGTTGCGCCGCTCGAGGATCCACGGGCTTCGTCCCGTCTCCTCTCTTGCTGGGTGGCGTCCTCCTTGTTGTGCTCTTGCGGGTGGCAGCCGCAAGAGCTTCGTTGGCGGGCTATTGGTCTTCGGCCAGCCGTTCTTCTCCGGTGAATAGGAGCGGGTGCAGACTCCTCCTTCCTGCTAGGCGGGGAGCAACCTCCTGCAGGACGACGGCGCGCCGGCTTCGACGGCTCTGGTGGCGTACTTGTGGTGGGATGCCAGATCTGGCCAACTCTGGTTCGTCGAGGAGGTGTGCTGTTGGTGGCATGCGGATCCGACGCGGGCGTGGTGGCTTCTGCGTGGACTTGGCGCGAATGCTTCGTGAAAGGTGTGCAGGTCAGCGGAGGTGCAATGCGTGTGGGTGTGGTGTTGGGCGGTGCTTCGAGCGAAAGCTCACCGGGCGAAAGCCGGCGTCAGTGACGGCGTTCATGGACGTCGTAACACCTTGGAGGCGTCGTTGTGGAGTTCTCCCCCTGCACACCTTTAGTTACTTCTCTTCGGGTGAAAGCCTAAGGCCCCGTCGGGTCGGGCGACAGCGTCATCATCGTCGCTTCCCTCATTGGGGCGTCGTCTTGAAGAGCACTGGATCTCGTTTGTGCGCTCTATGGGCTGGACGCTCACACCATTGCGGTCGGCATGTGTCCGGATGGCAATGTGGATGTTGCACGATTTCTTGTGTGGCAATGATGGCGGCTTCCGGCGGAGTTGATTTGCTGCTGGATCTTGATAGTCGGTCTCTTCCGACGTGTTTGAGGGGTCGCCATGCCTCACCTTGTCTTTCTGAAGTCGTAGCTGCTGAGAGGGCCTCGCGGTGACGACGACATGCGACAGGTGGTCGGTTCCGGTGCTGGCTCGGCACAAGTCCAGCGCTTCTTCCCACGATGCTCGTCGACGGAGTCGGAGACGCCTGGTGATCGGCGCGTGTGGCTGGCTGTTTGGCATCGGCCGGCACAAGCCTCGGCGCTTGCTTGCGGTGAGGGCTTCTTCGGTGCTTGTTGATGATGGAGTCGGAGTCGCCCTCGCGAAGATGTGATGACGATGACGCCGGATTGCAATCTCAACGACTGTTTGCCTTGTTATTGCGGGCATGTTGTAACGGTTTTCGCTCGATTTTTCGATAATTAACCGAGCAACTCTCTTCTTGCTTAATGAATTCAAGATCCTTTGGGGCCGACTTTAAAAAAAATGTTTAGCGAGGTTAATGAAAACACATAATTAAAGTTGACCACTGGTTAAAGTTTACTATTTTCAAAATGCAGTCCATTTCTTTTTTGCCCATCGCCCATGGCGTTTAAATTAATAAACCATTGTCACCCAGATTTAATCACCTGAACATGTCAGGCGACGACACAAGTTGGCTTTTAATAAACCAAGCAAATTTTTTATATCAAATGAAACCTTCTGTCACACCCAAGACGTGACAAAAGCAACTTCGAATCCTGATAATGTCAGGCACGCCTGCATCGAGAGGTCAATTCACGAATGAACTTATAGAACTGCCACGATTCGTTGGCCGCATTCATCATGGCCACTGAACAATTCACCCACCACTCGCCCATCTTCTTCCTCTCCACTCCCCAGCTCATACCAAAAGGAGACGTAACTGCACCTCACATTTCCACAGCGTTCTTATCAACCATAATTAAAGTTGATCTGGAAGTATATCCCTAGCATGCGCTTAACAATGTGTTTATCAGGTATTTTCGACAACCTCAATTCAATCATCACCTGTCAGGGAAACAGGACCAGATCAGATCATGAGGTGCAGAGAAACGACTTCGAATAAGGATAAATGTAACAGCTAGAATAAATTGGATGTACCTTTAAGGCCTGGCAACAAACCATTCCAGAATGTTCGAACCAAACACATTCACAATTGAAAAATGTTTCAGCATCTTCAACTTCGACCTTGAATTGAACCTTGCTCCACTTCTCCCAGGATGCTGCCTCTACATGAGACACAAGGTATTAGTCACACATCAATTGTTGTAGCAAGATTGAATCAGTAAAATATTTTAGTTAGAATAAATTCCATCACCTCCCCTACCTATCATTAGTGCCAGCTCCCAACAACAAAGTTAAATATCAAATATCGTACACAATGCTTGAGATACTCAGATACACACCAAATCAGGCTAGATCAATTAATCATTGTTGTAGTTCAAACTTACTACTCTGAGCCTAAACTAAGTACCAGCGCATAAACATACGCAGGGGCCAAAAAGATGTAACAGATAGAGATCTTGGAAAAAGAACAATACATAATCACGGTAGATATGTATTCCAGTATGAAAATTCAGATATTGCGTCGTTTCAAAAATAGTAACCAGTATAAGCCTAACAACAATTGTTCTGGCAAGATCGAATCAGTAAACTAATATAGGTAGAATAGATTCTATCAGCTCTAGACTATACAATTTATCGATAAGTGCCAGCTCACAACTACGCAGCCAAATATCAAATGTTGTATACAATGCTTAGAGATACAGACCAAGCCAGGCTAGATCAGTTGCTCATTTTTATTATTTGAAATTAATACTCTGAGCCTAGACTAAGTAGAAGTGCACAAACATACGTAGGTCCCAGAAGCTAAACAGGAAACTTTTTTGCACTTCAGTATTAATTAGTAAACATCCCCGGGAAGGACAATTCGGTTAATTAACCAAGCCTGAATCTTAGACTATTGCTGTATAAACAGAAATTTCCTCGAGGAAAATTCGAGCTAGAAACCATACCTCCTGGTCGACCCACTCTTTGCTTCTGAGGAGACTTGGTACACTGCTTGGTCATGGCCGAATCCACCAATCTGGTCGCCGGTACTGATCCATCCGCCACCGGCCACTGCAGCTTCTGTGATGCTGGCTGAAGCCTGAGATTCTGTCGACCTAGCATGATACAGGGAAAAGTTCAGTGAAAAAATCAAACTGATACTTGCAGAGCTAATCGCTGTTTTGTATGGAATTTTACGGGTAGATATTTTTACATTAGCTAATAATTCATAATAATAGCAATCCAAAGCTTTTTTTAGAAGATCTGATCTATAAGATAAACACATCCTAGTAATTCATACCATCTCTTTAACCCTTTATTGGATTGAACAAAAAAGAACTAACAGAGCCAGTTATAATAGTTTTACAAAAAAATGATTAAAGATACCAGCAAACAGAAGAAGATGAGATGTTGAGTGGTATGACCTAAATATCAAGCTTGCAGCCCAACATAACTAAGAATTAACACATTACTAGCGTGATAAACGTTGAGTAATACCAAATCCCACTTCCCAAGAAAACAAGTTGTAGAATTGGTACGCTTCATCCAATGAATCAAACGATGTGCTTATAGATGGGTTCACCACATTGACATCCCTCTTAGAGATGTAAGCCCTCATTGACAATTCAAGCGCGCTCTTCCAGTTTGGATTTACCTCCCGTTCCACAGGCGCCTTGCCAATCCTGACCCTGCAATCAACAATATGCAGCTTTTGATCAGCTAGACCGGCGAAAAAGAGCGGAGACACGAGTATGTGGTGCTGGAACAAGAACCAGTTTTACCTTAATAAAAAACAGGACAACTTCGTTTGATACATTTTTCATGTTATTCGCACAACAATTATAACAGCATGTGTTGTAATTAAAAATTTCTCCTCCACAAAACCGCATGTCTATCTATACCGAATTTCCACGAGCTTACTCGAGGAAAAATGAAAATATTGCTACCATTCAAACTGTACGACTAAACTAAGATTACCTGTTCAAACAACTGTGGGGGACCAAAGTAAAGTAAACTTGGTACACTCCAAAAATCTTGGTAAAACTGAACAATATTCTTACTCACGCGATTTGGTGTTTCGCACACAAACACTTATAACTGCAAGCATTCTTTTGTGCTGTAAGCCTGGTGAATCAGCTTTTTTCTGCGGCCCAAGCTTATGTGTTAACCAAGGGCAAGAAAGAGGCGGCCAAATCTAAAAATAATTGTCTAATCTGTATTTCTCCCGATTTGAAAAATATGAATATCTAATAGTTATAATTCCAAAAAACACATCGGATGCAGACAAATTAAGTACCAATTTGTTCCTCCATCGTTAGCTTGTACCAAGTAGATATCCAATAACTATACTGTTGTAGCTTTTTGCAAATCATAACTATGGTTACAAACCAAAACTCGAAGCACTGATTGAGTTAACAAAAATGAAATAACAGTTCAAAGATTAAGGTATAGTCACAAACCTCCTGGTCCAACCGCTAGTGGCTTCAAATGTTACGGTGTGAGCAACTGGATCGAAGCCGGATCCGGAGAACCATGCTGCTGTACAGCTGTACCCACCCACCCACCACCGTCGAACACAACTTCAGGATCAGGCCCAGATCCGCAATCTCATCGCAAGCGCCCGGCATCCTCCTGCCGCCAGCTTCACATCCAACGAAGCTTGCCGATGCCTGTGATTCGGATGGCCTAACCATTGAGATGGGGGGCGCATCTAATCCCCGCATCCTGGTACATATAAGCAAGCCCCAGATTAGAAACTGAGCCGATCTGGAACAGGAAAAAGGAAAATATTGCGTTGGAGGAGTTTCTCAACCTGGACGATGAAAATCTGCCAGCATGGATTAGTCCATCCATTCCGAGATTCATGGTGGACAAGCTCGCTGGATGGGGGGCAGAGCGAGGATGGACCGATGGAGACGATGATGACCTGGTGGGGAAGAGAGCAGTAGGCGTCCCGCACCCAACCCATTGCAAATGTTCCTTTCCTAATTAACCACACCTCGCTTCCACCCGTTCCCGCACCAGCACATGTCAAGGCCACCGCGCACGGATTGCGTCCTGTGCTAAAAACGGGGGGACATTTGTTCCAAACATGTACGCCTAGGACACCTACCTAGTAAAAATAGCTGACGCTCTCAGCGCACAACGCGCTGACACCGCACCATCTCGAGACGTGGTTGGGCAGTGAGGATTAAGTCCTCCCATAGCTCGGCCTACATTAGTTCGCTCTCCATGCCGCCCAGGCTTCTATATCAGGCATCTCATGGTTCTGATGCAGAAATACCCACATTTGAACCCTGATACTGAGATGATCACTTCTAGTAACATTAGTTAGGATCCAAACCAATTGTTTATATTGTTCTTTTTAATCTTTTATATACGTAGTTATTTTCTATTAATTTACCGCGAAATAACTGCAGTTTATACAAATTAGAAGGGTCAATGAGTGGTTCGGAACTGTAAATTTCTATGTGAAGTACATTAGCGGACTTACTAAATTAGGCAAGAGCTCTCATTCGAAATGGTGTTTCAGTTAAGGACCAGAAACTTCTCCAGTAACTAAATGTTACTCCCTCCATCCACAAATCTAAGATGTTTTGGATATTTCAATATGGACCACATACGGACTGAAATGAGTGAACAAAAACACTAAGACGCGTCTATTTACATCAATTCAGAAAAAAAAATAGAACATCTAATAATTACGAACGAAGGGAATATTTTGTTAATATCCACCACTATATTGTGGTAAAGGTCAACAAAAGAAACAAAGCACAGTGGTTACGCGTCACTGGAATGGTTATTTCCTGAGCAGAAGAAAACACACACACCATATCAAAGATTATGTTTACTGTTCACCATGTTCCAAACAAAACACAAAGTTGGAAGAAAATGAGATATTCCATTGCAGTTTATTAATCTTGTACATATAGAAATGGTAATAAACACAAGAGACTAACTGACAAGTTAGTGAGGTCATGATATGTACACATTTCATATTAGGTGTGCAAGCATCAGTTGCCTATGTCGAAGTACTTGGGATCTGCAGGGAAGTCATGCTCGATGCGCAGCTGCAATAAGACGAAAATTCAGTTACTACAGATTTAACTTCAAGAAATTAAAAACCAAAGCAATGCACATAATAATAAGATAAGCAACGCCACACTGTTAATAACACCGTATTATAATTTTATGTTAATATCTACATGTGCCCAAATTGATGTATCCTATAATGTAATCTGTCAGAATGTAGAGGTCAAAAGAGCAACACGCAGGACCTCAGTATGTTCGCATCCTAATCAGCAATTTTGGGAAATCTAGAATACTATCCTGAGGAGGCTGCCGCTGCACTCTAGGATTCTCCGCTAGTTTTGCTTGTGCCAACCCTTTCTTCTTGCTGACCTTTTTTGCGTTTTCGTAGTGCTGTGTAAGCTTGTTGTTTTTGCCTGCTTCTTTATTTGTATGGTTTTGTTAGCCTTGGTAGTTTTGTTTTGGTTCTTGGTCCTTTAAGTTGTTGCGCCTTTTTGGCATGCTCCTAATAATAATACAAAAACATACACATTTTGCTGTGTGTTAGGAAAAAAGAATAACTCTGTTTCACTCGTGCAGAAAGAAACGAAAAGGAAGTTGTGTTAAAAGAGACAGCTACACAACGTAGAGTAATCTCAGTTTCTACATACCTCGCCTTCGTCTGAATCTGAGTGCCTTTGAGGGAAGACAACTCTAATATCATTGTAGAGATAAAATCGTCTCTCTTCATCGGCCATGGTACTCCGATTGAGTGGTTCTGATGACATGGCAGGTTTGCTCCGCTGCATCGATCTTGATGATTTCTTGGAAAAGGGGCTCAGAAAACGCAGGTGCAAAGCATAACGAAGAACGCCTCCAGCTGAAGTATCATTCACCTTGGAAGGTCTGCAGCAACCAATAGGACTCGATTCATTTGACTCACTAATGTCACATTCCATTGAGCAACATGTTCTATTTGTGTAACCTCCCTTTTCTGATTCATCAGTTAAGTAGCAGTTCTGCCCCTGTTCACAGCCTGCAAAATTAAAATGATTCGTCAGCAATTTGAACACAACAATTTCGCTTTATCTATCTATGGTATTAGCTACATTACATTCAGAAAACAGAGTGCCGCATTCTCTAAGTTCGCTTCCATATTGGACTGACTCGACCTTTGTGTGACTGGCATCGCTTCCTTCTTTCGTTGGATTAGAAGGAGGAACAGATGATAGAGTGACCTTTTGCCTCACGAAAGTCTGTCCCATTTTAAAATAACAGAAATAAGATGGAACTCAAGAAAGAATTTAAAAATAAGACAAATAGTCATGACACACTTATTCAAAACAAATAAAGCATGTTTTGATGCATGTTCGGGAGAAACGACAAATAATCATGAGCCCATCTAAATAAGCAAACACCACTCTTGCACTGGGAAATACTTCAAAATGGCTCCTCCTTTTGACACACATCAAGCTAGCTTTTTCCGGTACATCAGTATATTGCAGGTCAACTTACTGGACATCCAATGAAATGGTAATATTTCCAGTTACAGACAGAGGATCAGTATACTGGCCTAGTCGCAACAGCGGCAACCAGTGTTACTAATTACTAAATGCTTAAAATTACAGAAAGCCCTTCTTGAACACAAACTACCACAGAAAGATAAACGAACCTGGGACAATCTACATCTCCAATTCTATCTACCAAATATAGAAGTTTGCGAATGTTATACAACCACATCTAAGATCTAAGTTTCCTGTATGAACTTAAGGGGGGACATGATAAAACTAATACATATTTCCAAGTTCTGACATAACTATAAACAGCTGCAGATATGGCAACCCAGTAACTGAACAAAGTTGACAAATATGCCATAGGAACTCAAAGAAATTGAGGATGACAACAAAGCAAGTCTACACAACAAAATTATACAGCTATGCCGTATGAAAATAAGAAAATCCAAGCCATGACAATAAACAAAATATGTGATTATCTTCAGTATTTAAGTCTATATGACGATGAAAGTAGTCAGAAGTTACAGGCCTTGCAATAACTCCCAACTTCTCATACCTTGGTTCCAGAAGGCATGCCACTCAAATCATAGTTGCAGAAGAAGGTGTGCAGCGGTGTCTTCTCTGGGTTACTGACCACCTGTCAAGGGCAACAGTTTGCTTCTGGTAAATTAGGTGCATCAAAGTATGACAGTTAAATAGAACTTCTAAGAGATGAGCCATTAAAAGAACGACTCGAGGGTGGTGGAGACAATATGTCAGCCCCACAATTAGCGTCGGATGTTGACATGCACCCACAAAGAGCAAACTTTGAATTTAATATTCCATTTTCGAAATGGCAGAATATAGTAAATAGATATTTGAGGCATCTATAATACCTAAATAGTTCATCCCCACTAACTTATCTATCTTGACATGCAAGCTATCCACATCATCAAGTAGGTCCACCATGTAAAAATTCTTCCATTAACTCTTCATGCACATGATTTCATTAACTTTGCATGTGCATGCATCCTATCACAAATAAGTAATAACTTTTTTATGCACTCAACCTTACAATTTATAAGTATTTTTTTTATAGAAAATCAAATTATGAGTGACAATGCATTTTATTTTTCTATGTGAATTCTTTTTATACACGTCCATAATTGCTATCATTGTTTTAGGTTTATCCAATGGTGAACACGTCTTCGTTGTCTTTAATCTCAACGTTGTTTTTACCTCAATATCATTTGGCAGATATATTGTCAAGTAACTAAATTAACAAAACAAAAATCAAACTCATATTTGGTTTTTTCATCAAATTTTCTCTCACAGGTCTTAAAACATCAAATTCTTTCTTAAAAGTTTTCGCAGCAACGCGCGGGGTATCATCTAGTTCATTATAATGAATTGAGAAGAAGGTTTTATTTGTTTAGATAGTTCTGCAGTGGTGTGAGCTTGTAAGGATTAGCAATAGGGGGGGGGGGGGGGGGGGGTTATTAGTACAAAAATTACATACAAGTATGCACCCATGTCCCACCTATTGTATATACTAATAGTGTGCATCATTGGATTAGCTTATTAAAACTTCCAGGCTTCACCCACAGGCAAAGGATTCAAGTGTTATATTGTGCAAAGAGCAAGAGACTACTTTACTAGCAACGGCAGGCAGCCCACAGGAAGCAAACAGATACATAGTAGTGCACCAATTCATCTGAAACAATCCAGAAAAATACACATAAAACTGTAGTAATATTTAATAAGGCCGATAATTCAGTACCAGTTGTATGCGCCCTTTAACTGGGATGTGTAAACGACTTTTCGATGATCTTGAATCATTATTGTTGGAACTTCTTTTAAGTTTTGGACTTTTGCTGTTGCTAGTAGGCAACCTCCCCGCAAGATCAATCGACGAATAGTACAGTAAGGAGCTATCCTCATCAATGCTGGTTACTGCAAATGGAATCTTCTGAGTTGGGGGAGAGAAGTTGCCACCGGTCACATTCAGGACAGCCAGAAAACCATCAATATTCTGCATTTCAGGAAAAAAACAGAATAAATCCCCAAAAAATGTGCACCATATCCAACTGAAAAAACTCAGTTAGGAAGAAAATAGTAAAAGTCACACTGCAGACCTGCTTATCTTTTCCACACGAATAGCGACCAGATAGAAGGGACTCCTCAAAGGAGCCAACTAGTGATCTTCTTACAGGAAAGAGGCTTAAGCCCCGAAGGCATCCAATGCGCGGGGATACAGGGGCAGATTCTGGGAACCAGTTTTGGAATCTTCTATCTGAACACCTCTTAGGGGTCATCATATCGAAGTTAACAGGCAAGATAGTAGCTTTTCCAGTTGCATCCCTTACCCTAATTCTACCGCCATGTTCTGAACCACCTTCACCTATCGATCTTTCTGTTTCCTTCAAGTCAAGAAAATCATTTTCAATTTCTCTCACTAAATCTCTATGAGCTCCCGAATTCTTCCCTCTCTGCATCCATTTTGGGCCAAGAGGGGACAAGCTGAGTGGAGGGGAATGTGCTAATTTAGCTAGTGGTACAGCTACCGCAACCCCTTCAAGATTCACAATCCTTTTGGTCTCTAGGTGATCTGAACAAGAATATGACTCCCTGGCCTCAAGCAAAGGACCATCGGTGAATACATTACTGCTAAACTTATCAACAACCTGCGCTTTACTCCAATTGGAGTATCTGAAGGCTGGCCAAGTAGGTGATTCAAACGAATCAAGAGTTGTAGTGTGAGCTTTTTTACAATCTTGAAATACAGAACTGCGAAGTTTCCTAAAACAATCAGAATGCTGACTTTTGGCATCAGCAGAACCAATATTTATTCCATCACCACTGAACTGTCCATGGAGCACATTAGTTAAAGGCGATAACACCCTTTTCCTTGCCTGGAGCCCATGCTGTTCAACAGATGAATGACAAGTATCGATGACCAAAGAATTATGCATTTTGTCAGCTACCATCATATCAGAATCTCCGGTGAAGCCAGAAAAACTTGATTCAAACCCAACAACCCTCCTCGCAGGCATCTGAACAGAAGGTCGCAACTTAGGGCATGATCTAGAACTTGGATTCCTCGAATCAGGTTTTAGGCCTTGGGAGTCTGCAGGCCCATCCACAGCATGGCTGGCTCCAAAATTTCCATCAAATCCATTCAAAGAATCTAACACAGCTTTCCTCTTCAGATCACTGATGGATGGATATGGAAATGCTCTGCTAGTTGAGCTTCCTACAGGAAGCTTACCAAAATCACTGCTACCACCACCACCAAAACAAGGAGGACTATCTACAGATGCAGTCAGCTTAGGAGGCGCCTCCTCCTTGACTGCAGGAACTTGAGGCAAACCCATCACAATGTACCTTCAACAAAAGAAGAAGAAAATGATCCTGCTGCCGATGCGGCTTACTCGGATCTTCCAATCTCCAAAACTATTGTAATTGCTCTAATAACAATTAACTCGACTCTGCACGAAGGTTTCAACTGTGTTGAGGTTTCTGATTCAAATCCATCAGCAGTAAAGAAGCCATTGCCGCGCCACCAATCATGCTCTTGTAGTTACTGGAAGAATTAGAGATGAACCATACCAACAGTTCAGATGGCAGTCCTGCATAAACAAAAGAAAGGCTGTCACCGCATTGTTGGATGAGCTTATATGGGCATTTACTCTGCAGAAACAGGGTGCCATTATCCATCAACAGAGCTTCTACAGATCAGAAACAACAGTAAAGTACCAATTATGTAACGTATGATGCAATGCAGCAAAATTAACAAGCATAAAACTGTCCATTGCACATCAACGGTGTTAAAAATAATCTGGCAGCTAAATCTATGGGCAGATGAGAGGGGGGAACAGAAGGCCTCTAGATTCCCCAGATCAGGAAACCAAGAACAATCTGAAAGCGATCACCGATGCGGTGATCGGAGCACAAGAACCAGAATCACATCATCGCATCCAAGATCCCCCACCACCATCCGGGCCAAAAAAAAATCCATACAAAAGAGAAATCCAGGGCGCGGACAGGCATCAGCCCACGAACCAGAGCGGGGGAAGCGATCGGGGAAGCTTTCTTTGGTTCAAGAAACAGGGGAAACCAGATTGGGTTTTCTGCGGCAATCGGACCGATTCGATCGGAGCACGGGGAATTTAGGGGGAATGATGTTGCTGGCGGATTTACCGAGGAACATATTGGGCCATTCGTCGGAGCGATCTCTTTCCCTTCTCCCCGCTCCCGTGTTACCGAGAAACAAAACCGCCGAGGAAGCAAATACAGGACGAGCACACAACAAATGTGTATCCTCTAATCATCCTCGCAAAATCTACGATGCGTATAGCGTAAGGGAACCTGAGCCTACACGAGAGAGAGAGAGAGAGAGAGAGAGAGGGAGAAAAAAAAACGCAGGAACATGAGTCATACCGCGGGGAATGGGGTTTCCAGCTTCTTCCTCATGGCGCGGAGCCGTCGGCGGCGGCGAGACCGTCCCCGGCGGAGAGCACGCGGCGGATGGGGGTCGGATCGATGCGGCGGGGGACATCGGATCGGAGGGGGGAGAAAACCACAAACATATAAAGGAGGCTCGCTGCCCCACCCCCCGAATGTTTTCGTTCGGTGCCAGCCTGTGTACGGCCCGAAAAACTTTTTTTGTTTCTATACTGAGCCTTACAAACCCATTAGTGAAAAGAAAGAAAAATGTTAAAAAAAATTGTGTTGTGATAAAAATATTTTTTCTTTGATACATACAACACAAGTAACTTTTAAATTAAAATTTTCCATGATAAAAAACTATAAAATTATCATATGAGTAAATATATAAATATCATGGCAAATTTATATTAAAAAATTCATCGTGACTTATATAAAAAGAATCGAAAAAATAAAAACAAGGAAAAAAATGTCATGGGGTGAAAACCCTATTGTCGTATTGTAATCATAGCAAATTTGCGATGTTCTGTTCAAAAATAGCTTTGTTTAACAATTTTAAATATCATGTCCCGCATATAAGAAATTGTCATGTCGTATAAATAAGAATTATCATGTCCCATATATAACGAATGTCATGTTCCACACAATATCATGTCCCGCATATAAGAATTGCCCTGTCGTACAAATAAGATTACCATGTTCCATATATAACGAAAGCCATGTCACGCTAAATAAAAAATTGCCATAGCCGACAAACAAGATTTGCCATCACACAGAAAAAATATAATTTGCCATGTCCAATAAGCTATATGCGAAATAAAAATTACACTCTCACACGAAAAAGAATTTTCCATGGATGATTAAAAAACGAAAATACTATGAGGTTCCCATGTGCGAAAATAAGATTTTTTCCATGTGCAAAAGATCCATTGCAACCTAAATAAAACAATCTAAAAATGAAACATGGTAGAATTACCATGGGAAGAAAATCCTATAACACTATTATAACCATGGAAAATTTGTCATCTTCTACTTAAAAAATAGCCGTGTTCAATAATTTCAGCAAAGAAAATGCGATCTTTCGGAAAGTATCATGACTCACATGTAAGAATTGCCATGTCCTACCAGTAAGAATTGCTATGTCCTATGAATAAGAATTTCCATGTCCTACAAACAAGAATTTCCATGTCCTACCAGTAAGAATTGCCATGTCCTACGAATAAGAATTGTCATGTCCTACCAATAAAAATTGGCATGTCCTACCAGTAAGAATTGCTATGTCCTATGAATAAGAATTTCCATGTCCTACAAACAAGAATTTCCATGTCCTACCAGTAAGAATTGCCATGTCCTACGAATAAGAATTGTCATGTCCTACCAATAAAAATTGGCATGTCCTACAAGTAAGAATTGTCATGTCCTACGAATAAGAACTGTCATGTCCTACGAATAATAATTGCCATGTCCGATGAATAAAAATTGCATTGTCTTACAAATAAGAATTGTCATGTCCAATAAAAATAAGAATTTGCCATGGATGGTTTTAAAAAGAATTTTTCCAACAAAAATCCATCGGAAACATATATAAAAAACAATCTACAAAAAAAAACAAGGTAAAATAGCCATTGGGTTGAAAACCTATTGCACCATTGCAACCATGGCAATTTTGCCATGTTCTACTAAAAAATCTATGTCCAACATTTCTAAAACAGGAAATTATCGTGTTTAACGTAGTATTGTAAAGAATTGTCGTGTACAACAAATAACAATTGACATATCACAAAAATAAAAAATCATGTTTTAATAAATGTGTACCCCCAAGACAACATAAAAGAATTGCCATCTCGCACAAAATAGGAATTGCCATCTCTAATGAAAATAATAATTGTGATGTCCTAAAATAATAATTACCAACACCCGTAAGCTACATACAAATGATAACTATCATATCTCACAAAATAAAAAATTATCATTTATTATGATTAATTAGATATCACACAATTCATTTACAAAAAATGGTATGATTGTAATTAACAGGAAAATATCATGTTGAAGAATTGCAAACATGGCAAAATAAAACAATTTTTATGAAACCAGAAAAAACCATGCATCTTCGTCGGTTTCAACTATCAGGATCATCACCATCAACGAGGAGTACCTCTACATCGACTACATCAACCGACGAGCTTCATCATCGATGATGATTATCCATCCTTGGACACCCTCAATCGGAAGCAAGGCCAGTCACCCCCGACTTCGTGAAAGATTAAGTGTGACGAAGATATTCATTCCGTCACAAGCTTTTCCTTCCTTGCTATTACCTTCGTGAGACCCTCCATCTTTGCGATTACCTCATATTTATTGAGCTAGCTATCCGAGTATTGTTTGGCTTCGCAAAAACTTGAGCACTATAGTGATACACACATCATTTGGTATATCATATAGTGTGACGTTGCTCTCGTGCATGTCTTGTGATACTAGTAGTGCATATTTGGTTGAGCCTCAAGACAAATGGTGGAAAGAAAGAAAAAGAGAGAATATATATATATAAAGCTTTTAAACACTAAAGAGAAAGAGGACCACACCTTATAAGCATAGAGAGTTCATGAAAAATAATAATATATCTATGGTGTGTAATCTTTTTACTACGACAACAATATTATTTATTTGCCTAATACAATTGGCATCACATAGTGATGGCGTTTCTTAAATGTCCAACGTCAACAGTAACCATAAAAAACTGGCGTCCGAAAAAGGCCAACACCGAGGTGAAAAAATAGTCCTGACGTTTTTAAAATTTGGCACCGACAATTAATGTTGAGGATAAGATTTTCTCTATAAGTTAAGGGGAGACGATATGTCGATGACGTTGACTCCGGTAATTAACCGACGGCATGGAGATGCAGCTTTGGGAACCCACCAAACTTCCCCCTTAGTGTGGTCAGTGTAATTTTCCCGCTTTGTACTGCGCCTTTCAATTCAGTTTCCGCATCGTGATGATCACGTAATGGTAGGGTCGATTTGGACCGATCAATCGATGGATCTTATTCGCATTGATAATGCTAGTCGATACCTATTTGGAGGACTGCGTCTAGGGTTTTTAAAATTAATTACCGGACCTGAAGAACATGGGATTTAGGGGGATAAAGATTGTTCTTTTCGAAGGATCTGTGGAGGTGTTGTAATTGTGGGTAAAAGCAAGGTTATTTACATACTTGGGGGGGGGGTAAAAGGATGTTAATTTTGAGGAGATAATGAGTCCAGTTGCTATTTCCAAACTTTATTTTACATGTCAAAATTTTAGAACTTCATATATATAAAGTGGGTGATATAAGAGATGATGATCATGTAGTATGATTTTGTCTGCTGCATAGTGGTATTGACTTCATAATGCATAATGAGAGTGAGTAGATGTTTATGTATAAAGTAGGCCATTTTACTTGTTGTACATTCAGATAATATTTCCTTTGAACTGACTGAGCACGACCCGGGCAGTTGGATCGGTGATGTCGCGCTCTTGCATTGCCGATGTCGCCCTTCGCAATGGAGGAGTACGAGCGGTTCTGGCGGGGATGGCCGAGCAGGGTTGTTGCGACCCTGCGCTCTTCCCCCGCTAGAAGAAGGATGGCATCGATGACTATGACACGGGCGACAACGAAGGTGCTGCGAGGCAGTTCGAACCATGCCTACGAAGTCACCATCAGGTTTTTGTACTAGATTTTTAGTTTTATTAGTTATTTGGACAAAATATCATCCAATTTATGTAAATCACGACCAAATTTGAATGAAATTCATCAAATAGGTACCAATTTTGTGTGATTTTACGGTATTTTCATATAAGTACTAGCGGATGGATGCACCCATGTATAACCGACTTCCACATTAGTGTCCATGCGTTGGTTCCCTGTTTGCAAACATATGCAACACTCGTTTTAGGGAATAGCGTTAAAGATGGCTTAACCATCTTCCGACTCATGCTCAAACAAATTTCTAGCATGTTAATTAGGCTGTGTGTTGTCTCCGCCTGGCCATTCAATCATACTTTACTTTCCTAGAGGACGTCTTCTTAGAGCAAGTCTAGCAAATTCACCATCCCATCCTCGCCCTGTACATATACAAATTTTTTGGTGTACGAATATTTTCGGGTATAGCAGAAATGCCATCCCCTCTCGGCTCGTAATTTTTCTACGGGCGACCCGCAAACGATCGCTTCGGTAGCTATACCTACGGTCCGAGGGTGATTTAGGATTCCCGTCTCGCATACCCCCTGCTGTCGCAAACTCTTTCCTTCATGGCTTAGTTCCCCCAACTCCGGCGAGCAATTCCATGGATACCGATGCTGGCGCAGCTCCCGCGAAGGAAGTGGCGAGGTGCCGTTTCTTCTTCTTCGGTAGCTATATTTACGGTCCGAGGGTGATTTGGGATTCCCGTCTCGCATACCCCCTGTCGTCGCAATCTCTTTCCTCCATGGCTTAGTTCCCCAACTCCGGCAAGCAATTCCAAGGCTACCGATGCTGGCATAGGTCGGGGTCGTGGAGGAAACGGCGGCTCCCGCGAAGGAAGTGGCGAGGTGCCGGTAGCTCCACTGGACTCGGTTTCTTCTTCTTCTTCTGCAGCAGCGGCGATGACGATGGCGATCGCGCACGGCTGCGCTTCCTCCAGCTCGGCCAACACCTCACACAGTTTGTGAATTTGTTGTTCGAAATGGCAGATCTGATCCGTCCCGAATTTGAACCCCATGGCCGCTAGGAAGGACACTTGTGAGTTTTACAAGATGGAAGTCGAAGTACAGAAGCAGCTGCAAAAAAATTGAAACGAAAGGGAAATTTCGAAACAGATCCCAAATCTCGATTCCACCACCACCAGAAGGAAAACGACCTCGACCTTGCGGCACTTCCCCGCCCGCCATCGTCCACGCCGGCCAGCGCTGCCGTGGCTGCGACGCTCCACTTCACTCCCTCCCTCCCCACCTTCACCCACCCACCCACCCCACCCAAACCCAGCCCCCACCTCACCGCCGTCCCCTTCCGCTCCCCAACCAGGCCGCGCCGCGGCGGGGGCAGCAGCCAGGGAGCGGCGATCCATGGCCGTCCCCTCCGCCGACCGCAAGAGGCGCCCCTTCCTCCTCTCGCTCTCCCTCTTCCTCCTCCTCTCCGCGCTCCTCGTCCTCCTAGTCCTCTTCCTCGACTCCTCCGCGCAGTCCCTCCCCTTCCGCCTCTCCGCCCCCTCCCCCCACCCTCTCCAGCATCCGGGCCCCGCCCCAGTTCCCGTACCCGGAAGCTCGTCCGACTCGCAACCAGCCGCCGCCGTCGCAAAAGCGGAAGAGAAGGCCGACGCATCGCGGCCAAACGCCCCCGCCTCCGTCGCAGGGGTCAGTGGAAGCCGCGACCCGTCACGGCCCGTCGACGACAGCAGCGACCCGGCGGCAGTCGACTCGGATGCCGCGGGCGTCGATGCGGCGGGAGTGGATGGCGGTGGTGAGGCTGAGGACGACGGGGCGGTGGCGGAGGTGAGGTGGGAGACGTGCAAGGTCAAGAGGGGCGTGTCGGCGGCGGACTACATCCCCTGCCTCGACAACATCCGGGCGATCAAGGCGCTGCGCTCCAGGCGGCACATGGAGCACCGGGAGCGCCACTGCCCCGTGCCGCCGCCCAGGTGCCTCGTGCGGATGCCTGCGGGGTACCGGCTCCCCGTGCCGTGGCCGCGCAGCCGTGACATGGTGAGGACATTCGCGCTTGCCTTTGTCGGTGCCATTTTTTTACTAATGTGATTGGGTGGTCAACTCCCAACGAGCACGCATGTTTCAGTCTGTCGCGGTGTCAATTTCTTATTTAAACTGACATCAGAAGTTCAGAACATTACCTATGAACACTGCAAACTAGGAATATTCTCCTTTTAGTAAGCTACAGTGCTCAGGATATCTAATTTGGTATTGAGAAGCAGTGTAAGTGTAACTAATATTGAATCTCTGATACTAGCATTAGTAACCTTGCACGTGGACCCTTGACCCTTCAGCCATTTTGAGGTTTCAAGGCAGATGGTGAATCACTGAATCTTATACAGTTTACCTTGATGAAATCAATGCCTTCAGTAGCTAAGGTTTAATTATAGCAGACCACTAATGTTTGGTAATCTCCTTTCTGAATTCCAGATTTGGTACAACAATGTTCCTCACCCAAAACTGGTGGAATATAAGAAGGATCAGAACTGGGTTACAAAGTCTGGTGATTATCTTGTTTTCCCCGGAGGCGGAACTCAATTCAAAGATGGTGTTGCAAGATACATACAGTTCGTAGAACAGGTAGATATTAGTCTGTCACCTTGATCTACTTCTGAACATACTAACTTTGAAAGAAAATTCCAAGTACTTTTATGGCCAAGTAAGTTCTGTGTACTAGTGAATGGAGATGCTTCTTGTGTGTATGTTTGCCAATGTTCAGTATTTCCTTTGGTAATGTTGAGACTTTAAGAGTGAATATAAACGCTGTGCAATTACATCCAACAATAATAACACCAGTAGTGAAATAGCACTATTGTGTTTATTTCAGTTGATCCCCTAAACTATATTAATCTGCTGTAATAGCCACCTTCATGGGAACATCTTCCTGCCTTTTTCTTGAGGTGGGGCCAAGAGCTTTTCATTATAAATATCAAATTCTGGATACAGTAGCCTTTAGTTTCATGTTGTTTATTTTACCCTGTTTTAACAAGTACTAGAACCCCTTAGAAGTAGAGTAAATCTGTACTGTACTTGTTTGATTTGGCATGTACTACTGTGCTTTCATTGCTTAAATAATTATTCCTATGGGGTATAGTCATTTAAAGTTTTCCCAAGAATGCTGCCATCGGTCTTCGTCGCAGCTCCTTGTTTTTTTCTTTCGCTGAGGTCATATCATGACTTCCTATCATAACCTTGTTTGTAGATAATGCCTACCATTCAATGGGGAACACACACAAGAACTGTCCTGGATGTTGGATGCGGTGTTGCCAGCTTTGGAGGATACCTGCTTGACAGGAATGTCATTACTATGTCATTGGCCCCAAAAGATGAGCACGAAGCTCAGATACAGTTTGCATTAGAGCGTGGAATTCCAGCATTTCTAGGAGTAATCGGAACTCAAAAGCTCCCTTTCCCTGATAATGCATTTGATGTGGTCCATTGCGCAAGGTGCAGGGTCCATTGGTATGCGAATGGCAAGTGTCCTATTTCTTCATGGCATTTTAAGCTACTGTAGCATCTATATCTCATCCTTTTCAGATAAGTATACCATATCTCTCCTGCTAATTTGTTTTTAAGTATCTCTTACTATTGGGATGTGCAGGTGGAAAACCACTGCTGGAGCTTAACAGAGTCCTAAGACCTGGAGGATTTTTCGTTTGGTCTGCAACGCCTGTCTATCGTAAAGAGCAAAGAGATCAAGATGACTGGAATGGTTTGTGACCATATCATACAATACCCATAAATCCTGGAATATGTTTAGCCTCAGTTCTCATCCTAGTAATATTATCTTGGAGATTGCCGCAACTGTTAAGAGGAAGTGAACTGATAGTCATATCTGTGAGGATTGCTGACAAAACACGCTATAATACTGACTGACGCAAAGTTGGAGACTAGAGAAGTGAGGTAGCTACTTTTAGCTTAGGTCAATTATGTAGAAAAGGATATCCATATCCTCATATATGAAACATGCGTGCGAGGTAGAACAAGTAAATGGTCTACTAAGCAAAGGAAATCATATTTCAGTATTTTACTTAAGTTTCTAAAGATGTCTACAGCAGCGCCTCATTAATATTATGTATAGTTTGCAAGTAACCAGTGTCATTTTTGTGGGCAGTTTTGTGCTAACTGGGAATCCCTTACATGTTGCAGCAATGGTTACTCTGACCAAATCAATGTGCTGGAGGACAGTTATAAAATCTGAAGATATTAATGGAATTGGTGTTGCTATATATCAAAAACCAACCTCAAATTCTTGCTACCTTGAGAGGAAAACTAATGAACCCCACCTGTGTTCCCAGAAAGATGGATCACGGTTTCCTTGGTACGTTATAGCTTGCTTCATTTTTCTCGTCGTTGTTTCACCAAAGTTCAGAGTGTTATAACTTCCAGGCTCATGGCCAGACATCAGTTGATCGATACCTTTTACAGCCTAGCCTTATTGTAGACATTTTAGATATCATAGTTTATTTGTAACTAATACTGCAGTTTCGAATTGGTTTCATCTATACCCACCTGTTTTATCTTTGCTTTTGCAGGTATGCTCCTCTTGATAGTTGCATTTTGCCAACTGCTGTTTCCAGTTCAGATGAAACAAGCAACTCTCCCCTTCTCTGGCCTGAAAGACTTATCAGATACGCAAGTGTGCCTGATGACTCTGCTACCATTGAGAAGTTTGATGCTGATACAAAGTACTGGAAACAAGTCATTTCAGAAGTATATTATAATGACTTTCCAGTGAATTGGTCAAGTGTCCGCAATGTAATGGACATGAATGCTGGTTATGGAGGGTAAGAAAACACAAAGTCTGCTGACTAATTTTATGAAATTCATTTTCTTATGCCACCAGTATCGATGCACGTAGCTTTTAGTGCTTCTACTTTTGCTGTTTTGGTGATGTTGCTTCATTGATTTGGGCCATACAAATATGTAGTTCGTTAGTACATGGTTGCTTGAATTCACTGATCGTCCCCCAGCAACGGAATAAATGTTTCTCCTTTGTGGTTACTAATTACTTAGGACTGCCCAGTCAGATGTATGTTTTCTTATGGGTATTATGCAAATCAGAAACTTCCTCTAGGAATTAGTAAAGATCATATTTCTGTAATCAGATGTAGATCTGCATATGTATAGTTGTTATCTTTTTTCTTTTATTTTTGAACTAGGTATAGTTGGTGTGAAACTAACTAATGACTTTGTCATGATGGCAAATATTAATCAAGCTAGTTTTGTTGAACCAGGTTTGCAGCAGCACTTGTTGATAAACCATTATGGGTTATGAATGTTGTACCTATTGGCCAGTCAGATACCTTGCCAGTTATTTATAGCAGAGGTTTGATCGGGGTATATCATGATTGGTGCGAATCTTTCAACACGTACCCAAGGACCTATGATGTTCTTCACATGAGTGACCTCCTTGGAAGTCTTACAAAGAGGTAAACAGTCACACCTCATGAATTTCACCGCACGTGCTCCTTTTTTGTCAGAGCATAGCTTGATTTGGCTGTCCCCCTTTAGGTGTGACATCCTTGAAGTAGCAGCCGAAGTCGACAGGATATTGAGGCCTGGCAGATGGTTTGTGTTGAAAGACACCATGGACATGATGAAAAAGATGCGCCCAGTTCTTCGCTCTCTGCACTATGACACTGTGATCGTGAAGCGGCAATTTCTCGTCGCCACAAAGAGTTTCTGGCGTCCTCGGCGGTAAAGCCTCCAGATTGGGATGGCATGGACCAAACTTGCAAGGGAACCGTCAACGCACGAAGATTCTGTTGATTCTTTGGATTCTGATCGGATCGATTGTTTGATAATACAGCAGAGGTATGATTTTCCCAGTTCCATGTAGCCCTGAAGCTTTTGGTCGTATACATACACACTTGTGCAGTTTCCTGTCAAAGCAAAACAATAGGGATGGTATAGTTGACGCCTAGTGCTAACAACAGATGGCGTACACAGAGTATAGGATCGTATTTTGTATACTTGCTCATGATTTTTTTTTGTACATTGAACGATAAAGATTTTGAAGTTTGTAGAGGAATGTGGGCCTACCTTTCTTCTATCTCTCTCCATAGTTTTGTGTACTTCTCGTTTCCTCTGTTGCCGGGACCTGCTGACGATTGAACACAAGACGGACTTGTCAAGGGTAAAGCCGTATTAGTTCAACATTCAAGGATTGATGCGTAAAATGTTGTATACATTACATGTTTTTGAAATTTGATTGAATTTAATTTTCAGTCGTTTTTATTTTTTACTTTTTTCTGAAACGCTGTCAACACAGCTTTTCATTTCATAGAAGGCTGGAATGTTACAGTGAAGGGGTAGATGCACAGCTTTTCAGTTTTCAGACGTTAAATGTTTACAGAAAATTGGCATCCCAGTTTACTGTACTTCAGAAGTTCTTGAAGCAACTCATGAAAAAGAAAAGGTTCTTGAAGTTACCAAAGCTTGTACGGTGAAGATGTTTACCGTAATCATATTGCTGGGCTGCTGTCTTTGGCGCGGCAGCTGTACGAGGCCCTGTCAGGAGGAGGCGTCGGTGCACGCATAAAACTGACTGCTGCTGCTTGCTCCAAAGTTAACACTTGCACACTTGCTTACCCCTGTCCCCCTACACTGCACTAAGAGCGCGTTTAATTACCCGCATAACCTTCAGTCAGGTTGTAGAAGACTAAATTTGGCATGTTTAGTTATCTTTGCCTACAGCGTACGGCTAGGCCTGCATAGCACAATTCTTAAAGCAGTTCAGAGCATGGCTTTGAAGAAACGGTAAAATCGATCATTTTCATCAAGCCAAGTCCAAGCGATTGAGCACAAAGAAGGCACACGGTTGCATGCGTGGTGACGAGCGGAGGATGACACGTTGTTTTTCCAATGTGCGCCATGAATCTTCTCACCCCTCGCTCTCCCTTTGCTAACTTTCACTCTCTCATCGGCAAACATGACGAGCACCAACCGCGGGAAGATCTGGATGGCAATCACCCGCGATGACCTTCCGCGACCGCTTCATCATCACTTTGTCATTGGCGGTAAGCCCTTCCCTGCCTAGTTAGAGACCGATTTAGAATTTGATAGGGCTCGATTTGGATGCCGATTTAGGTTCAGTTTGGGGTTTGATTTTGAGGAAGATCAGTTGTATTAGGGGGGTAGATCAAAGTTATTTGGGAGAAGATCGGTTCTGTTTGAGGGTAAAATCAATGTGATTCAAGGAAAACAAGTTCGATGTGAAGGTAGATCAGTGTAATTTTGGGAAAGACCAGTTTGCTTTTGTGGTACTATGTTGAGCATTGATCTTCATTGCTATGCAATCCATGTATTATGATGGTCGTTGTACCAGACTGGGTTCTACACATTGTAGTTTTGATCCTTGTATCAGCTCTTCCCAACATACAAAGGAGAATCACCATTTACATGCACATCGTTACGATTTTGCACATCATCATTCACATGCACATTGCTATGATCCTACACAACTCGGTGCACATCACCATTTTCTTGAACATTGGTCCTATGTTCTTTATTTTGATGATTTGTCGAAAGGTTGGTCCTCGACATATTGCTTAGGGAGGCTGCTCCAAAGGTAAGGGTGTAGTAGAAGGAAACACCTCCAAGAGGCCTCAGGGAGGCCGACGAATGTTGACCACCTCCGTGAGGACCTAGGTCCAACCCACTTATGCAAGGTGCTTTTAGCACTTGGATTGGATTTACCTCCCATGCATCCCCGATGCATTTCATGAGCACATGGGCACCATCCCATGGTATGTCATTCTGAGGACGAGCACCAGATGCAACTGAAAGGCCAGACTCTAGAATGCATATCTATACCATAGCTTGCAAGTTCTTGATCGGATAGTTCATGAACTTCAAGGTCTTGAACGATATAGTTTCAAGGTCAACATGTTTGGCCATTCGTGTGTCGAGGTGGTGATCAAATGCGGCAAGCACAAGCCACCACTTGTCATGGCCAAAGAGTTGTAATCTCTCTTCGTTAGTGTGTGAGCGATAAACTTATCATTTTAGGTTAATGTCTATGTCTCTGTGTATGCTTATGATCATATAGTTTCAATGTGGTTTAATCTACGTTCTTTACTGTTGCTGCCATTATATCATGCCTATGACTATGTGTTGGTAACCTCATCGCTAAAAGAAGATGTTATCACACTGCATGTCTTACACGTAACCAAACAATAACATGTTGCGTATGAGGATCATACACTTGCAACCAAACGCTAAGCTCGTGTTTTTGCTATGCTCTCATGCAGCCCGAGGTTTTGTGGGCAACCAAGTGCTTGTGCTTCTTCTTTCATGCAACCCGAGGTTTTATGGGCAACCAAATGCAATGCAGAACATGGTTGAAAGATTGCCTTAGTCCAACCCTGCTTTACCAAGCCACAGGTGCAAAGGAGTCAAAATGACCGAAGGGAACCAAAAACGCCTTAAGGTCTTCTCACCACTCGCTGCCCGTTAAAATAATTGTTTGTTTGTATAGGTTCAAAAATATATATTTGTTGCTTGTAATCACGGTCATAGAGATTAGCATGCCCCTCCCAAAAGAAGAAGAAGTAGGGATGTGCATGCAGCTGGGAGTGGTTTAGCTGCCAAGATTGCTCAAAACAGTGGAGCCTAAATAAGATTGTTTATTGCACTAGCTTGTGCCCAAATTAAACATTGCTAGCCATGATTCAAGGTGGGGAAGCTCTTCTTGATCCATCCCCGCATGGCATCAATATCTAAACTAGCTGGTACAAGTAATTAAACTAGCAATGAACACACATAGTGCATGTTTCGACCCGAGTCAATTACAAAACCCCACCATAACCGAAAACCCTAATTCAAAAAACCATCACCTTCCATTTTTTTTCTTCAAAAAACTGGCACCGTTGTGCTGGTAGTTCTTAGAAAATGTTGATCAACTGATTAAAACTGTTTGATGCTGAATCTGACGGAGAGTCCCATTGTAAGGTCAACGTGGCACTGGAAAAATAGAATATGAGGTGGCGCAGTCGAGCTCTTCCCTCTCTCTCTCTCTCTCTCTCTCCCTCTCTCTCTCCTCGGCACCGGCGGTGTGGTCTCCCTTCTCGGCACCAGTCATCGTGCCTTCGGTGACGACCGGTGAGTGCCGCGATGCCAGAGCGCAGCCGCCTCGGCCTTCTCTCTCTCTCTCTCTCTCTCTCCCTTCTCTCCTCCCCTCTATTTGAAAACCCTAATTCAAAAAACCATCACCTTCCATTTTTTTCTTCAAAAAACTGCCACCGTTGTGCTGGTAGTTCTTAGAAAATGTTGATCAACTGATTAAAACTGTTTGATGCTCAATCTGATGGAGAGTCCCATTGTAAGGTCAACGTGGCACTGGAAAAACAGAGTATGAGGTGGCGCAGTCGAGCTCTTCCCCCCCCTCTCTCTCTCTCTCTCTCTCTCTCTCTCTCTCTCTCTCTCTCCTCCCCTCTATTTGTTTTTGTAACGAGTAAATTGAGAAAACCTTGATATTTTATTGCCATATCATCGCTTACAGTGGAACCCAGTAGTTAGTTTCAGCGTCAAAGTCTATAATTCTAGCGATCAGTGTTTTTAGCAAACTGCCAGTACAATACCAGTGATTAAAAAAAACAAAAAGATGATGGTTTTTCAAATTAAAGTCCCCAATTGTGATGTTTTTTTTTCAATTTACTCTTTCGACGACCCCTACTACCACTACAGTAATCAGCAAGCCATGCATGCGTATCGTACGCCTACTCATTTTAGGCGAGGAACTCGCATGGAACTGTTTTCCTCTAAAATAATAATATTAATTGAAAGGTCATGCTTGCGTTGATGCATATGCTGTAACAGTTTTGTTTTAGCATATGCTACTAGCAGCTGATGAAGCACTTTCGAGTGATGACCATGCATAAACAACAAGTTTATTTTGCTTTCGGTTAGCTCCCTTTTCCTTCTTCTGTTTCCCCGGTGAGCTCCATGGGTGCAAGCACACTAGAGCTACACAATACACAGTGCATTCTAACATCTATTGATTCTTGTTTTTCTTTTTCTTCTTTGAAAAGGACGATCCATGCTAACGTCGTTGATATATGTTCTTGTATATCATTATTTTACTCAGAAAGCATCCGTCCGTACATGTGATCATAACGCATAATTTTGTGGGGCGAGTTAATCTCGATCAGACCCCACTAATACATTCCCTGATCAAATATCGAGTGCTCGCTGCACTCGACAAAGAATCATTCCACCTTACGTTTGCTTAACTTTGGGCGCATATCACTGTTCCATATCCATGAATAATACAGCTATGTTGTAGGACGATCATCTAAAAACAAAAGGTGGAAAAAGAACACGGAATTGTACGAGAACATGCATGTATTCAATTCAAGTAGATCACACGGGCACCTAACTGTACTGCTGTGCCCCACTGCCTTCATAAAGGGATTAAGTAGGAGTACAAAAATGAACGGAAATCGGCTTCCTTTATAGCGTATAAAGAAAAGCCAATCCGAGAAGTTTCAATGTTCTAATGATTTTCTGATTCTCACATCACTATCAAATCTTAGAGGAAAAAAAAATCAGAGCCACTGGATTTAAATAGAAATACCCTCTTGTCCCGACTGAAATCTAGCACAATCGGGCATAATGGCAAGGACATGCCATTTGAAATTGTATGTTTGCTGTGGAAGGAAAGTAATGAAACTGTAGCTTTAGTTTGCAAATTGACCACCACAACTTATCTATCTCAAATGACTGATGACCTCAAAATTTAGTAGTACTTGTTCATATATTATTAGATTAAATAACTAAGAACGTTAGGAAAATTAAAGTGCTAGCTAGACTATTGAACTGCACCAAAATTTTAAGGAAATTACATCTATGGTCTCTAAATTTTTCAAGAAGTCCAATACTGGAATTTTCAGCCATTAAGTGTCAAAACAATCTAGATCAAGTCCATAATCCACTGGAAGCAGCTTTGATGATGATATGGCTGAAGTTTCACACATGGTGACCTAAGTAGCACAAAAACTTGCGAGAAGGTCAAGAAAGGAAAATTTTAAAATAACAAATGCGTAGGAAAGCCCAATTTACTAATGATTATACTATTTTTAGAAAAACATAGCAATAAAAAATGTTCTATAAAAACATGGAACTCGGTAAAGTTATGGAAAATTTTCACAAAAGATCTCATACTATTTATCAACATTTTTGTTTGACTATTCATGATTTGTCGATATTTATTATTATTTGTATGTTTTCATATTTCCTCTCATATTATTTTTTTAAATATTATTTAAGAATAATTCTATGTATTTTATTTTCCTAAGATGCTATTATTCTTATTTTATTTCCCCCATTTTCCCCTCTACTTAGCCGACTTTTCAAAACTAAAGAACTCCAAATTTCCAAGTTTGTTGTCAAATTGTTGTGTTCACTAGACTGTCCCGTGTGTGAAACCTTCGCCACATCAACGTAAGAACCGGCAAAAAGACATAATGCATACAGCTTTCATACATGAGAAACTGCAAATTTATAGAATTAGAGTTACATAGCAATATTAATTTCTTATCTTACCGTTCGAAGGGATAAAGAATATGCCTCTATTAAATTTTTTGTGTACAGACAATTGGCCTTTTAGGGTCCATTTGGTTGAACAAGGAATCATTCCGAGGACAGCAAACTCCCGTCAGGGCAGGTAGAGAGATGGGGAGAATTTTCATGATGTCCTAAGACCGGAATTTTCTACCCAAAAAATTTAAGGGGATCCCGAAAGAATCTTTTGCCTTCAAACAAGCCCTTAGACTCGTTCCCACTTTGTTCAATAGAACCCACAAATGAGTGTAGTAGTTCTTACCAAAAATTTCCAGATCCACATTTCATTTAACCAATGAAGAAGGATCATCATGATTGGTGTGGGTCGGCAGATATTTTGGACTTTATAGAGAGAAAAAAATGGTACGTACCAAAAGCAGCGTGCATGTGTCCTCTACCTGCAGCAGCGTCGGCATGCATGTTCTCCGCCTTACTTACACACGCACGTACGGCAGTACAAAAACAGTACTCATTTGTGGGTACCTTATGTTCCCTAAACAGAAAAGGGCTATACTGTAGAATGTGGAATCATTGGCGAGCTCTCTTGTGCAGTCCGCTATTTGTTCCATCAACAGTAACAGACTGGGCCTGCCACGAGATCTATTTATTTACGTACATGTATCATGGATCATGGATGTATGCACATACGCGCCAGTTCAATCATCACACTCTTACATATATGTACTCCCTCCGTTTTTGAATTGCTTGTCATCCAAATGAATATGTCTAAAACTAAAATGGTACTAGATACATTCATTTGAGCAACAAGTAATTAACGGAAGAAGTAATTAGTATGGAGTATATACGTAGGTTTGCAGGCACTAACGATGATGAAAAGAACTCAAGCTGATGGATAAATGTGGGTAATGCAATTATACTTGAAATGCTTCTCTCTCACGTGTGCCTCCCTAATCAAAACGTGGATTGTAAGTGGACAAGGATTCTTGGATATTTTTTTATTGAGTTTTGCTTCTATACACCCCTTTTAAGAGTTTGAACAATAGTAAGAGCATGTTCGTTAGCCCTCCAACTCCTGGCTTCTTCAACTCCACGTTTGGAGTTGTGCCGAACTATCCAACTCCAGGAGTTGGTGGGCAGAAGCGGGAGCTCGATTCAGTGCAACATTACTAGAGTTGAGGAGCTGGGTTTCCCGAGCTCCACTTTCCTTGAGAAGCAGGAGTTGGGGATAATTACAATACTGCTGCCACCGCCAAGTGAGATGAGCACGTACCGGTTCAAGCGATTGCTACTCCTTTTCCCCTCGCCTCGAGCCATCCTTGGTCGCTCATTCCCTACCAGGCCAATGAGGCCAGCCTAAATGGGCCAAATATGTTTTTTATGTCTTTTGGCCTGTTCCATCGCTGGCTTTGAGAAGCTAGTCTACCGAACAAAAATGAACTCCCAGATTTTACGTGAGAAGCTGGATGTTGGAGTTCGGCGCCGGAGCTGAGGATTTTACAGCCGTGGGTGACTACCGAACACGCCCTAAAGCAACATAAAAATGAAATTTTTTTATATTCACGATCAATAAATTCTAATACATATTCTTGTTTTTGAACATAAAAAGGTCTCGAAGACCCGACTTCTATTTATTAAAATCATCAAAGATAGCACATCTTACAAACAGAACCTTGGGAAAGATAAAAATTATAGGCAAAGCTCCACATCTTACAAAAATGACCCTAGAAAGGGATGAAGAAAAGCAACCGGATCCATCTTCTCCGCGGTGGATAGTATCGTCGCCGGCGCCGGGGAAGAACCACTTGGTCCAACGAAATCCACCGAGAAGAATCTTTGCCTCGCACTGGACGAATAGGGAGCTGCATTTTAGCCAGAAGATACCGAGACGACCTCGAGGCTACCGACGAAGAATGCCACAATGGGTTGCATAGCTCCTCCAGGAGACTTCCCTTTAAACATCGGTGTCCTGCCATACCAGATCAAGCACCAATGCGGGTAATAAGCGTCAGATCCGGCCACCATCTGCCTCCCCACCAGCTCCCCACTCCACCTCGCCATCGCCAAGATGGCATCGGGAAAGAAAGGGGGCTGCAAGATCCAACAGAAGAGTAGGAGCATCGAACTTATTGGAGAGGATGTCAACAAAGATCTCCACCGCATGCAGAACCTCGCCGCCTCAGCGAAGAAGACACTACCGAGCAGCCAACAAAGAAGGGTCGACTGCATATCTATTCTTTAAATGCATCAAGAGAATAAATCAAAACAATATAACCTAATCAAAACAATATAACCTAATCAAAACAATGTTTAATCTATATCAAAATATGCTAGAGTAGGTGTACGAAAGCAAAACTCTATTTTATTTGATTTTTAAATAGTAACAATTTGGTCTAAAACTTAATACTCCCTCCGTTCCTAAATATAGGGCGTATAGTTTTTTTGAAAATTCAAACTTCTTTAACTTTGACCAAATTTATAATAAAAACTATCAACATCTACAATATTAACTAAATACAATATAAAAATACATTTCAAGATGAATCTCATGATACCGATTAGATATAATTGATGTTGATACATTTCTCTAAAAATCTGATTAAAGTTAAACAAGTTTGACTTTTCAAAAACATTATACGCCCTATATTTAGGAACAGAAGGAATACATCTCAGCTATGATGCCACGTAACATTACATGCATCATTTAAGTCATCCAAAAACTCAATATGATGGAGAAAGACTTGAAAATTGATGGGTCACTACCTGTTTTCGGTACTAGAAACTTTGATTACTACCTTCGGATGAGAATATAAATCGGGCACGTGTCTATAAATCCTCAATTTGACTATTGAAAGATGTATTGTATGTCGTAATAGTTATACTTTTAGATTCATTATTGAATGAATATTTAAAACATATATTTTATGATATATTATACATATTTCGCTACTTAATCGATGGCCAAAATTTGTGCGCCCGACCTACATTCTCATTCAAAGGGAGTAATGTGAATCAACTAGTGGTTGAATGTTGAGAATCAATTGATGGTTTGATGCTTTGTTATCTCATTAATATGAATTATTGTTCATTTGTTCTTTCAATGAGAAAAGTTTTCGTCAATGGCGAGTTTAACTTCGTCTATATCTACAATAGACGTTGTGAGTATGTGTGTATGTGGGTCTACACTCTATATAATCAGAGTTTCATAAAAAATATCTATAAGCAAGTATAATAGAATGATGTAGACGAGTTATTAGATGCTACTACATTAGATTTCTATAAAGCAGCGCGTAAAGCCTTTTTCGGTTACTACATTAGATTTCTACCATTGAGAAAGAGACACGTAGAAAAGAAAAGAAAAAGATTTGTATGTTTATAGCCTATTGTAACACGGACACCAACAATATTTATGAGATAAAAATGTACAACATATAATAAAGGTTTAATATACAAGGATAATTAATCATCGTGTGAATTATTAGATTGACTATAAATAACATGGCAACTCTATATAGTCAATTGTTGATCATATACTTATTGACCTTGTTTTATTAATCTCACATATTGCATCAAGACCCAGTAGTGTTCTTTTAGTGGAGGGAAACGTTTCCATCGACTATGAGACGCATGCGTTGATTTCCTCATTCCCGAAAACGATGTACTTGCTTAAGTTTTTTAAATGTGCTCATAAGAATAAGACATGCTTGCGTATTTTTATAAAATATGTGTAAGTCTATAGTATCTATGATGTATTGTGTAAAAAAAAGAAGACTTGTAAACTGTTGAATCAGTAGCAATGAGGAGGTTAATCTAACATTCTTAAGAAGTTGCTCCCCACTTCTACAATTCTCTCAACATGCAGCCTTCCACGTCATCAAACATGCCACATCAGCAACTCCACATCATCATGTAGCCACATCACCAATTCTCCACCAGGTCATGTGTTCCATTTGCAGCCGTAGGACATGCAACCTTCCACCTCAGCTTCCTTGACTTCAATTTTCTGTTTGTGCCACCACACCCTTCACGACAGAAAATGCAAAAGACCCACTATCTCATGGCCCTTCAACTTTTCCAGGAAAAAGGAAACATATGGTTCTTCACATCCCCACTATCGCATGGCCCCTCAACTTCTGAATGAAATAAATCTATGAGCAACAAAGAAGGACTGATTTGCCTTTAAATACCTCATTAGACCAGAAACGTTCCATGCCCGTCGTTTCCATTCTTCTCACATGATGTCTTCTTAAATAGCAAAGACATCATATTCATAGCCCAGACCAGTTTCTTTATACTAGAGGATACCCCGCGCGTTGCTGCGGGAATCGATTGAAATATATTTTGGATGATTTGATTGAATGAAACATGAATAATTAAATTAATAATATATAAACTTAAAGTAAAAAATACATGTTATACTACATGTGTTTTATTTTATTATTGTGAAGTTGGAAATATTTATTTAATATAATGGAAAACTATTTCATGCATGTTTAGTGAGGTGGCATATGTCATGAAATGGATGTGTGCATGAGAAGAATTAATAATAAATAGCTTATTCTCATGCATATTATGGTAGGCCTTTGATGAGGTGGCATGTGTGCATGTTAAGAGAATAGAGGTAGTGGGGAGCAACTTCTTAAGAATAGTAGATATGAAGGTTGTAGATGATGGGGATGGAGAGAGAGAGAGAGGGTGAGGCGTTGCATGAATGTCATCCACCATGTCAACCCAGTTGGACGGCTGGACGGGAAGGCGCTGCTACTATTGCTGAGGACGTCGTTGACGCTGAGCTTTGTGAGCGTGTGCGGTGACACCATGAAATGCTTGATCCGGGCCACCTGCTTCGTCTTCTACCAAAGCATTACGCAGCAAAACAGCTCGCTCACACACATCTTCCTCATCTCTTGATTTTTTTTCCTTACATGAGCAGGTCACCACGCTGTGTCATAGCTGCCTAGGAGGTCCAGTTGGCATGCACCTACACGCTGCATCTACTCCCTTTCAGTTTATGCTAATTCGCGGCGCAGGCCTGCTGCACATCCAGTTGTTATGGAAGATCCTACACTGTCAAATTGCTGATTCTTTTGTACTGTTTTCAGCACAAAACGCCACTCTCTCTTTTTTCTTTTTGCAAACCTGGATGCTAGATGTACGTAAGTTGTGTGAAGTAACGTGCCCGAGAAAGATGAAAGCTAGAATTCAATCAAGATGCAAACAAGCAAAAAAAAAATTAGATGAAAGGCTAGGCCCGACTCCATAAATAAAGCCATACGGCAACAGAACAAGGTTTCCAGCTGCAGACAAGCAATTTGTATTAATACTCCCTTCGTTCCTAGATATATACCGTGTATAGTTTTTAACATAAAAATAAAAAATACACTCTATATTTTAACTTTTTCTTAAAAATAAATACATCTTATATCAAATAATTTGGTCATCCATTAAAATACTGAGGTACCTAGAAAGCTGATTTCAAAGTTACATTATATGCGCCATCTTCTTCTCTCTTTTTTTCTTACTTTTTCTCTTCAGAAAATTTCCTTCTCCTTCAAACTCTTAGGCCTAGTTTGGCAGCAAAGTATTTTTGAAGTATTTAGAGAATACTTCAGTTTCTCAAAATAATGAAGTACTAAATACTTTAAGGTGTTTGGGTTCAATAATTACTATGGTTTTAAAACTGAAGTATTATCTAAAACTGTGGTTTTTTTGAAGTATTTGAGAAAGAGGTTAGACCCTCTTTTTTCAAAAACTGAGAAAGGAGAAAAACTATGGTATTTGTTAGCCAGATGGTGGAATACTTTGGTTTTAGAATACTTCAGTTTTAAAAAAACTGTGCTACTAAACTAGGCCTTAATCACATTAGCATCCCGCCGCAACGACGCGGGCATTGTCTAGTTAACTAGGTTTTGTTGGCATCTACGTTCACGCTTCCCAGTCAACACGACGTACCTAGGACAGGGAAGAACAAAGCGACGACAGGCCGTGGTGGCCCCTCTTTTAATAGCCTGCCCAACGAATGTATGTACGGTCGCAAAATTTTAATAATACCGTCACGGCCCCAATCATCACAGATCGGGAATCCAATGATGCCTCTGCCGCTCCCCAAATAATGTCCGTACGCACAGTACGTCGTCTAGTAGTTAACAAAACCAGCAAAATTACAAAAGGGGAACCAGTCGATCCGACGTTGCAACCACGGCTCCCGATCGAATAAAGCACAAGCAACCTAGCTTAAATTAGCTTAGTTTAGCTAGCTATCCCGCAGCTTTTTTTCCTTAATCATTAGTATGTGCCTAACTTGCTATTATAAGATGAATTTAACGCACCTACACGAGTCATCGTCAAGAAGAAACTAATTGAAAGTTCATCTTGTCTTGGTATTTGCTCACATCATCTTTCTGCTTTTGTCCAATGTTCATCGAAGCTTCGGCAACGAAGCTTACGGAACCGAGGCGGGAGCCAAAGGCGGTGCTCCTCACAGCACACTTTCTTCCAGAAGGAGAGTGTCAGACCAACGAAATTAAGTGACTTTGTTATGGTAATCTACCGATGCGGCAAAAAAAAGGAAATTGCATTCGAGCTCGGGAGTAGAAGGACATCTTTCATAAACTCTTTTAACTATTCTCGTCAATTTTGCATAAAATATGGCAATTAAGTATCGCTTAGATGATTAGATTTCTTGCGACGGAATCAACCTGACTGAATTTAAATCCTAGACTCGTGGATGCTTGCATATTTTCTGAATTTATTTTAGGTTCTTCAACTCCATTCTTCCAGTGTATGGCAGGTTAATCCATTATAAGGCGTTTGTGATGATTTAGTCAAACACACGATCTGTCAACTCAGTTTTTCGAAGGTGCTAACAGATGTAGGGAGTGTGCATTTGTGCTCATAGAAATGAGTGTCTGTATATGTATGTGAACGTCTGCATTCGCACTATATTTCTAAAAAAAATACACACAAAATCTATTTTATGGATTTTTTGCATAAAAAACACATGACTCTAGCTCCAATCTATTGTTTTGTTCGGTAGGCTTAGGTTTAGTGCGTCCCACAACGCCATTTTGATGACCGTGACACAAGTTTCTACAATATTCTTCTCTAGTCAAAACCCCATCCTGGAAGTGCCTCGATGGCGAACTCGAGGGATTTGTCAAAGCCTTTATTTTGTTGCTCCCCTCGTATGATAGTACATATGTTTATTGTTTGTATGGTAGTTGACATCTTGTATGAAGGTACAAAAACAAGGCAGGACCCCAAAAATACAAGGTAAGAGGTACAAGGTGGCATTTTTAGCGACCGGTTCGATGATGGTGGGTCCAAGACTCAAGAAGCGTATGGACGAACCGGGTCGATGCACCACAAGGGAAATGGCCTCGCCGGTGGCTGGCCTCTTCTTCATCCCACACATGTCATGGTGCTTCTTCTTCATGTTTGATGAGGGCAAGCCGCGTGAACAACTGTTACACCAGAGCCTTTAGTGTAACTTTCCTTTTATGTGTTCCATTTATGCAATTGTTTCTGGACATTCGTCCTCTCTCAATGTCTCTTGCGTTTTTCAAGAATTCATATTTGTTATATGATACTCCCTCCGTATCATAATGTAAGACATAGGAAGCAGCGATTCGGTTTTCGGGTGCATCTGCATCCGGGAAGACTAAAAACAATTACATAAATATAAAAAAATGTTTTAAAAAATTCATTTTTTGTGGTGGAAGATGCGTACGTACGAGATGTTGATGCAAATTTTGGAGACGGGTTGGACATCTGGAGAGTGCGCCGCAAAAAAAATACAAATTTGCAGTTTCTTTGAACGACACTGTTCATGCACTATTTAGGACTGAATTTGTCTTTTTTGCCGCGAGCACCCTAGATGTCCAAAAAATCTCAAATTTTACACGAACATCTACCCTCTAAGCATCTTTCACCATAATAAAAATTAGAATTTTTTGAACTTTTTTCATATGTCTTTTCGATGATCACTTGTGCAGGAGCATATGAGCCTGGGCTCATCTTTGAATATCCCATTTTTGCAGTTCATTTGAGCTGCAAAAAGGCAGTAGTTGTTTAACAGAATGCAAGATTTCTACAAAAAACAGTACTGTCTCCGATCCATAACTAATGTCACTTATTTAGTATAATTTTTGTATTAACTTAGTACAAAATGAACCACAGTTATTATCGATCGAAGAGGGTAACATTGTTGGGCTTGATTGATAGGATTCCTGATGGGTGGTCCCACTTGAAAGTGCACACATATAAAAAACAGCCGCATCAATTCGCCAACTAAAATTGTTAATATCTCACCCTCATTTTTTTAATATCTCCCAAACCTTTCATCAAATCAGTTGAGATTTTCCCTGGTTAGTACTGGGTATGTGTTAGATTTATGATTACTTTAAAAATATTAATTTTCGAAGCAAAATTCGAACGAGCTAACTAAAATTAAAAATATCCAAACCTTTTGTCCGAGTGAGTTGAACCAAAGTTTGAATGAGGCAACTAAGTGAATAGTTTTTTTTAACTATGCACTTACAAGCGGGGTTTATTAGTCAGAAATCATGTCAATGGAGTCATACTTTCCAAAATTATAGGGCAGGTCGGGTAACCATACTTTGATGAGTCAAAATGTTTTTACGACAATGATTTTACAAAATAATCCCTTCAAAAAATATTACTCCTATAAAATCTCATTTAAGATTCTAGTCCTTCTCGGCAAATGGGGCTTAAGGAAAAATAAAATAAAATCACATATTACCTCCGATCCATATTAATGTACTCAACTTTGTCTAGATTCATATGTATCTAATTAAGTATTTAGACTAGATGCATGTGTATCTAGACAAACTTAAGTACATTAATATGGATCGGAGGGAGTACGTAAAAGTTCATAAGCAGTAGTCAATGGTGGTGAATCCAAAAGTCCTCATGTACCCTAAGTTGCATTATACGAATGATCTTATTCACGGAAACAAAGTTAAACTCAAAATTCATTTGATTTTTTGCGTGCACTAACTGTTTGAGTAACCGTGGTATAATTGCGAATCCTAATCCATTTGGTAATTAACCAAAATTTAAACTAAAAACACGTGAAGTATTTTCAAACGGAGGGAGTACAAAACACTGGAAGTTGGAGAATTAAAAGCGAGCACGAGGGAAGCCGGCCGGTGGTGTCTTTGGACGGCGGGGCCGGTCACGTTTCCGTGTCAAAAATGGGGTAAAGTGCGTGCACAGTGCTGAGCAACAGTGCGGATCGATGGAGCGGATCACAGATGGATGGACGCCGGCCGGTCAGCGTGATCTATCCATTCCATGAGATGAAATGATGCGAGGAGGGGCCATGCATGCAAAAGACGATGGAGCTAGCTAGCTAGCGATTCACTAGCATCATCCCTTTTCTCGCCTGGACTAGCGATCCAGGACACTGCTCGACTCGACACACGCCGCGAGAAAGTGAGGAGGAGAGGGAAAAAGGCTAGCTACTGTTCTTCTTCTTTCTCATCCCCTTTTCTTATTCTCTGTCTCTCTCCGATCCCCCTCTCCCTGTCCTCACAAAAGGGGATCGATCGAGCATGGCGGCTGCGGACGGGAATGCATGGGGAATTCATGGAGCTCGACCAAAGGCCGGCAGGAGAAATGTAGCCAGGCAATGTGTGAGGACTGAGGACTAGATCAAGAGGGGGGAGAAGCCAAGAACATGGCGTATATTTTTTTGGATGGGAAGATGGATCTGTAATTCGCGTCCATCATTTCAATCTGGAAACCTGATCTTGGTCTACTGGAATGTTAAATACTTAAAGGCGAGGGAGGTGCAAAAATAGAATGCAAGAGACATGAAAGATAAAGCTCACGGAAGTTGCACCGTCCATCCATGCATGCATGCAGACGGGTGCATGGCCGGGCAGCAGCAGCGCACGTCGGAGCTGGAAGATGGAGTGGGGGACGGAGATCTTTGGTCCGGAGCAACAGTGGGTGGCGCGCCCGCACGTGTGGTCGCCGCCATGGGCCTAGCCTAGATTACTCCCGGATCCGCATGCAGTGAGAGTGAGAGTCTACAGTCCCATCCGGCTGGGGACCAGAGAAGATCGATCTGCCTTGAGTTCAGCTCCTTCTTGTTTTACTCGCTTGCTCCTTCAAGAACCTCAGATATTAAAACCCACGACATTCTGCTAAATTAGATCAAATTTTACAGGCACAGACTTTTAATTGCAGCTAATGAAATTCAGAAATGTATGCATGCTGATTAGTATACTCAGGAAAGGGATCCAATGGTAATGTGATTCAGGAGTACTCCGGACACTGGACTACTGTATGTGTGCACCAGAGGAGTACATGCGCCACATTCATGCAAAGCTTTTAATTTGCACCTGCGTATGTCGATCTCCATTTGCACAGTATTAGTGGAACACAAAATTGAAGCGAAAATGCATGTGCCAGTACAGAGTACACCGCGTCTCACTATAGCATATGCAGTGTCCAAATGTTTGCCAAGAAACTACTATATATCGAGAGAATATGTAGTCCATCGGTAATCAAAAGAGATTCCTTGTTGCAATGCAATGGAAGATCATGCATAAATATTTAATTAACCTCAAATCTGGATGTTATATATGTCACCATGTATATATGGGACATGAGCGAGCAGAACATCATCAGCTAGAGCTAGCACTGCACTGATCAATTGTTCGCTCCCCAAAACTCGTTCAAATCTCACATACTTACTCAGCTACTCACTGACCTAGGTAGTAGCTAAAATCATAAGGACTTATATATCGAGACGACAAAAGAAAACTAGTAATTCAACAAGAAAAGGGAGAAAGATAGTGAAACCAAATGGCAAGAGAAATAAACTGCTCAAACCTTGCAAATTAAGCGCGATCGATCGATCGATGTATACATTACCGACACGTACGTAGGGAAGCAAATACGACAAGGAGGAGGCCTCTTGTCTGCGACTGCTGCGAGGTGATTCTACTGTACTCGGGAGGTGCTTGGTGCAGCAGCGACGCTACTCCCTCCTCCACCTCCCTGGGCTCCGGTGGGTGCCGGCGGTGCGGTCTGCTCTCCTCCTACCACGCCGCCGGGGATAACCGCGGTGGCGGAAGACGAGCTCGTCCCCTCCCCAGCAGCAGCAGCAGCTGCTGCTGCAGCGGTCGGCGGCGTGGGCTGGGTGCGCTTGCGCTTCTTCTTCTCGTAGGGTATGCCCCTGGCCTTGGCCTGGCCGTCGCGGACCTCGCGGAGGTAGATCCGGACGGCGCGGGCGGCGAAGGGGTTGGACTCGGGGGCGTGGCCGCTCTCCTCGTAGGCGGCGCGGAGGCGGCCGATGAGGGCGTCGAGGGAGCCCCAGGCCTGGCGGAGCGGGCAGGGGCAGGGAGCCGGCGGGCTGGGCTGGCCGTAGTGCGCGCAGCCGGAGGCGTGAACCTTGGTCTTGCCGAACTGGTCGAGGTACTTGAGGAACTCGATGACGTGCGCGCCGCTGCAGCGCGCCAGCGTCAGCGGCGGCCGGTGGTTCCGCAGGTATTGCAGGAACGTGTTCCAGTCCCGCCGCTTCTGCGACTCGTACCTGCTCAGCTGCTGCGGCGGCGGCGGCGGGGGCGCCACCGCCACCGCCACCGGCTGCGCCTCCCCGGAGCCGGCGGTGCCCGGGGAGTCCATGCCGCCGGCCGGTGATCTAGCTCGGGCAGGGAGGAGACAGTGGAGACGCGCGGGTGGATGGGCGGAGAGCGACGTGGGCGGGGAGGTGAACCTGAGCGGCAGTGAGGTGAAGGGGACGGAGGGAGGTGTGATGCGTGAAGGTGATTGCAGGGGAGGGGGAGGGGGGAGGGTGGTGGGGGCCGGGGAGCATTCACGTGGTTGGTGGCCCCCGGGAAGAATTCCCTACGCGCTACGTACGTGAGGTGCGTATGCATGAACAGTAGGGTTTGCATGTGCTGAGGGTAGAGACTGTTGCATGGCCGATGGATGGATCCATGGATGTGATACTGATATCCTTGGTGTGCGTCGATCGAATGTGGCAGCGTTGAGGTTGTGCTGTGGCAAACAGTGGCAGGTGTCGGCTTGGCTGCCCGGGTACTGCTCACTGACATGACATGCATGGTAACATGGTTTTGCTGTTCAAAATTCTACTAGTAGTTGTCAGACCTGAAATTGTTGTCAAGTTCACTATTTGTAAAAGAGATAAAGTATGGACCTTGATAAGTGCCAAACGGTAGGGCGAAAAAGATGATAGTTCCGAATGTTTTGCTTGACAGCTTTAGCTAAACGTGGTTGGCAACTTTACATGTAAGCACATGACAATTTTCTATAGAAAATACAATTTTCGAAAAAAAAATTAGGTGGCAACTTTAGTTCAGAAAAGCGTCAGGCCAAAGGGGCTCTCGCCCTGACATTCGGCACTTGTCATTTCCCTAAAGTATTTTTATGTGCGTGTGTCAATCACACTAGTAATTTTTAGCACATTGAAATTGAATGTAAGTCTCCTAAAATTTTTATTTGAGTCAAGTCGACTTCGAATGAAGAAAGCAGGAGCCATAGGAGGGAAGAAAGGAGCAACCGCCGGCTCGTCGAGGAAGCATCAACCTCTGGATCTATCTTAGGCTTGCATACTCGTTGGGTTCCTATCTAGGGTGATAGGCTCGTCGGGTATCTATCTTAGTGATGGGTGGTGCCGGCTTGTGGTTTTTTTTTCTGTAAGTTTCTTGAGATTAAAGAGATGATCGAAGATGACGGCAAAATCGACAGTGGGGGAAGGTCGAAGAGAGGGCGGGGCGACAATTCGATCGTGGGAGGCGAAGACAGACGCCCCTATCAATGATATGCAGGCGGATCATGCTGTTGTGGAGATATCGAGATATAAGGTTGAAGATGGCTTTATGGCCATTGGATCTATATCCAAATTGTGCGAGAAAATTTTATTAGCTCAATTACATCAACTAAATGGATTATAAAGTGTTTTCTTACATGCATATATACTTTGGAAAAATGAAAATGAAACATCGGTGCAAAACCTTGTATGAGTTCCTATCAAAAACAAATTGATAAATACCAAGAAAGGACTCGATAAACGTGATACCACGGACTGTGTTGTGACCGATGCACTAACGACATGACCTTTTAACGAGTGCCCGACATCGAGTACTCGTCAAAGGTATGCTTAAAAAAACTACCGTTCACCTACTTTTGTTTTTCTTTTCTTGATTTTTCTTTCTTTTGATTTGATTTCTTCTTCAATTTTCTTTTCTTCGCTTTCGGTTCTTGTTATATTTCTTTTGTTTTGCTTTGTTGCCTTCTTCTACTATTTTTCTTTGATTTCTTCTTAATTTTATTTTGATCGAGGCTCGGGCATCAACATAGAGCATAGTGGCTATTTAATTTTGAAAAATACAAACATAATATGAAAGTAATTTGAATTACAAGTGCATGAAAAATTTGGCAAAATTAGGTTGAAAATATTTGTGTTTTTAGTCCATGTTTAGGTTTTATTAAAAACAGAAAGGAATTTCAAACATGGGGATGCCAAGACTCGATTTTGGATATGGAGTTTATTGGTTTAATTTTTTTAAATGCAAATGAAATCTGGTGGTGTCCTGTATAAAGGCTCCCCTATGATGACGGGTTTGGCCTTATAAGTCGGGTTGTAGGCCTCTTTGAAGATTTTATCGGCATACTACTTGATGAAGCCCATGGTGAATGAGGGAATATCTTAATACTTGTTGTGGAAGACAATATGATAGGATGTAGAGAATACGACCTCCTTTTGTCTTATATAAAGACTGTAGAAAAATTGTTCTACAACACATATATTAAAGCAAAATATAAGTATTTACAAATATTACAATTACCTTTCTTAGGGAGTGTCATGATGAAACTTATCCTAGAAAATCTTGAATCCAATCCTGTAAAATGGTTTTATACTTCTGCTTGATTATGTGTTTAAGCAATATGAGATCATTTCTGAGGGCACTTTTCCATGCTTGCACAGTTGGTTGTTGATTCTTAAAGATCATATTGTTCCTTTCCATTCAAATGTGCCAGCATCCCATAATATTGATTTCCCAACCAATTATTTTGGGAAGACATAGAATTAATGACACGGTCTCGAAATTTATATGTTTTTTTTTGGTACCAACATTGTCCCATCAATAAAGAGCAAAATTACAGTCCTAAAAAATGGAGTGATGTTTCTTCAATCTGATTGTGACACGGAACAACATGAAAGCATGTGAAAAGTTTTCCTTTGCAGCCAATTCCTTGTGTTAACCCTGTCATAAAGTAGGAACCAGAAGAAAATCTTCTATGTCATCATGACAACATTCTTCCAAAGTTTTCTGAAGATGAAGTGGACCTCTTCTTTAGGGAATATAGGCTTGTACATTTTTGCTGCGTAATAGTATGATCATTTCCAGGGATAATTCCAGTAGTCATTGTTCTCATTGACTGTATGTTTTGGATGATCTTCAGAAGGATTTGATACTGATCGTATGATTATACAGAAAGAGGTGTGATGAATTATTCAACATGGTCAGGATTTTGAGAAAAGCGTGCAACTGATATATTGGAATTATTAGCGAATGAAAATAATTTAGGAAATTTATCTTTGGTAATTCCATTTCGCGAATTATCCTACCACGGGAGGATATTGTTTCCTTCCCAATCTTCCTGTTATGATCTTTTTGAATTGTGGCAAGTACTTTAAAATGCTTTTTCACCAAAATGATATAGTTGGTGTGTCCAATACTATGCCATCTTGATAGTAAATCCCGCAAATAAGGATACAACCTCCTTGACTGTATTCAGATGCAATGCAAGTAAACCCTAAGGGCATTTCCAATGCCGACACACTTAAAATGAACATTGCATCCATTCGTGGACTGGCTGTACCTGGTACGGACCAATCCACGGATACTGATTCGGGAGTCGGTCATCAAACCGTAGCCGCAAATGTTTTCAAGCATTTCAATGGAAATTTCTCGTAGTCGGATAAAATTGAACGAAATTCACTGTGATCCTTAAATTATTTGCATAATAACAATATTTATGTTGAGGCTCGCTTGGTTGGGGTCATCTAAAATGGTTGAGGTGAATTCTCACATGACAAAGATTCCTCATGGTCAACACAATTGTTGATGTTCAAGATTCAATTTTTAACTAGGGTATACTTACCAACATAATTATATATTGGCATACTTAGCAACATATAAATAGGTTCAGTCGCTCCATGGAAGTATAACCTACTCCCTCTGTTTGGAATTAGACGCTGCCAAAATGATTGTATCTAGATATATTTTAGTTTTAGATACATCCATTTCAATGCTTGCTAGTGATGTGTGTCTATGAAAGACATATGAATTATGCATTACCCACAGTGCTGCATTTTCAGATTTGGCAGAGTTAGGGCTCCTGGAAACTTGTTGGCGCTGGAGCGGCCCAAGCCAACCAAGAAGCCATGGTTTTGTACAATTGTACTACCACGTGATGGAAATAAAATATAGCAGGAATCATCTGCAACATCAATGTCTTTTCCTTTTCCACATCACTCCAAGGTTGCAAAACTGGAATATTAGTGGAAAACTACCAACTTAAGACGTCCTTTAATTTCCACCGCAGAAAGGAGTCAACAATTTTGAAAAAACTGGCAATGCGTCCACATCTTCATCTCCAGTTTCAGACATTCTCCCTCCAGTCGCCACCGCACTCATCAGTCATCACCCATCCATCTAGCTAGCCCACCTGAGACTGAGAGCCGCCTAGCTAGCCTAACATTTTCACATGCGTTCACTCAATTCCTAGGCAGGGACCATGCAATGCATGCAGCTCGTTTCTCTCGCCGTCTAGCGGGCGTTTCTTCTCCCATGAAACAAGCCTGTCGTGATCATACGTAGTACAATATGGTCCAAGGCACTGTGTGCACATTACTCCTACCTGAACCATTTTAAGCTAGTTCGATCACGATCGATCTCGTGCCATGAATGTGTTCGTGCTACCGATTCGGTCCATTCCCCACGCAGAATCCTGACAGTGACACTGTGACAGCCGTAATGCTTCAACAAACCCCGTTGCCTTTAAATTTCCATTTCAGACGTGAACGAGGCAACATATTTTTTATAAAAAATAAATAGTACAATGAAGATGTTTACTTGCACGAGCATACACTCATCATTATAAACATACGCACACACACCATATTTCTATGAGTATCTTCGCAGTACTGAACCGACACATCATCATCGACGAATTCACTACAGACAACTCGTAAATCGTAATCAAATGGAAAACGTCTTCTTCACTAAAAACACATCACTGAAAAATCTATTTTTTTTCTCCAGAAAATAGGAGCACCAATATCACCAAAGTAATTACAATATGTGCTGGTAATGTGCTGTCCCCTAGTAAAATCAGGTCACGCACTGCATCTTTCTATCCATCTATCCCGATCTCGAAAGAGACTGGAAAGCAGCAGCCAGGGAGCACAAGAGCCATCGCAGTCCGGAACTTTGGATCGGGTTATGTTACGTCAGGGTAGATCGACCGATCTCTGGATCGCACGAGATCGGACCGGATCGAGGTTAGTGCCCGGCTTTTGCTTGCTTTCGCCGAGCACTAGCGGCTAGCCCGATTGATTGGCGATTATCTTATTTAGCACCTAGACGATCGATCGCCCGAGACGTACGTACTCCGGGGATATCGCTTGGAGAAGCTGCGAAGGCGACGGCCGGATACACATTTCCCCGTCGATCGTCTGAATGTGTGAGACGTCGTGAGACCAGACCACGGACCGGAAATCAAATGCGCGTCGGTGTCAGGTGCAGACGGGAACGCGCCGCCGTGGGGGTCGGGGGTGGGGTTTTTGATATGATCGGTTTGACTGCGTCCTAAACCGCAGACCAGACCGCGCGCCTCACGATATGCATGCCAGAAGATGATGTCGGAGAAGGGAGAGGTGTCACCACGGCATGCATCGTGTTTACAAAGCTAAGGGCAACTTCAAATGAAAAAACCCAAACGAACGCAGACCATATGTGTTCTTGATAATCTCTACGCCGGATTCACACAGGCCTCGCCTACATATTTTAGTTAGGGTGGTAGCTGCTTGGCCATATGGTTGTACCTCAATGATATGATTTTTTTAAATAGAAATGTGTACGCTTCGTTCGAATACATGTAAGTTGTACTAAGTGTGTGTCAATTAATTTGGATCGGAGGGAGTACTTTTTTCTTCCAAAAAGGCTACATTTTAGACAACACAAACCTTTAAAAGACACCCTTACAGGAACTGAAAAACAAATTCAAATCGTTGAAGGTCTTTTAAAAAATCTTTGAAGGTGTTGAAGTCTTCTTCCTTCCGCATACAACCATATAGGGAAATCTTTGCCGCCTATGGGCCTCCGCCTCAGCGGATCAAACTTGTCTAAACCCTACAACTTGTAGAAGTGGCGATTGAGTCATCGATGTAGAACAGAAGAAACTATCAATCGTGATCTATGTAGAAACTCGCCACCTTGGACGCCTCACTTTCAGCTAGACGGAGTTGGAAACACAAATCTCACCTGCCTCAATGAGGTTGAGATTGAACAATCTTTGATAATTGAAAGTTGAGCTGAAGAATCAAAATGCACGACCATGTTGTGCGCTTCGAATGATAGTGTGCAAGACAAAATTGCATATAAAAACGCTAGACTAACAAACCCATATATGGGAATACACCATCTTTCATACGCCTCTCAATGATATGAAGCAGGGCAAAGTGAGAATACCTTATTCCACATTGCTAATGATATCATTGTCTTGCCATTGCCAAACGAAGACAACCCCCAAATTTATTCATAAAACTAGATCATATCCCTAGAGTGTTAACCCCCCCCCCCCCTCCCGTTGATGGAGCAAAAGACGGGGGTGCTCAAAGTCACCGGATATCCACTGCCACCACTTGCCTACGTCGGTCGGGGAGCAGCAGTGGAAAGAGCACTCGTACTCGCATATTTCAAAACACACGATTCTTTAGATCTGCATGCTTCAATCTTGAGAGGGGGGAAATAACGGTCCATGGATCTAGCTTTCAAATGCCGCATTTATGGATTTTTCTCTTGTCAGAATTGCTAAAACACAAGTGCCTACATCTTTTTACAGTTTCATTCATCTTTTTGTTCGATGGTTTTCTAGGCACCATTTATCTTGAGTTTCGGTAATTTCCATGTTTTTTATTTTTTTCATCTATTTTTATTGTTTGTTGCAACAACATAATTTTTTCGTGTGCAACTCCAAAGTGCAAACACACTTGTTACTATTGTTACTAGTGCAATTTTACTTTTATTTTTCTTTTGTTATTTGTTGCAACTGTGTTCTTATGTTACTCCTTTCGTCACAGTTTATAGGGCATGTGTGTATCCCTAGATCTTCAATTAAACCAACATAACACAAGATATATATTATAATAAAAATATCATTATAAACATCAGATGATATATTTTTAAATGGTATATTTTTTACGTTATATATCTCGTGTTTTCTTGGTCAAATTGCTGACCTAAGAGCACGCACATGCCTTGTAAACTCCGAGGGAGGGAGTATGCACAATTGCTCTTTATTTCTCAGGCACAAGAGCAACTAGATTTTTCAGCCACCTGCTCCACAGACACTCCTTTATTGCTGATTCATTACGATTGTGTACGTGAAGTTGGTACTTTCTTGCTATATTAATTAAATGATACCATAATGTTATTGTGAGCATTATTTGCTATGTTTTCTTATTGAGTTAGAACATGAATATTTGTTTATGGTATATACATGTAAGATTTTTATGAAATGTAAATAGCGTAATAGTTTTCACATGTATGGTTTCATGTTGTGGTGGATCTTCTTCATGCTTGTTAGCATGTTTCCATGCATGGTTGTCTATTAAGTTGAAATAGTTGCATGTTTAGATAGATAAAAATAATGGAAATCACTTTCTTGTGTATATATATATGTGAAATCGGATGAATTGCTCGCATTTTGGGCCCTTTTCATTTCCTACTTTGTGATGATAGAATCCTCTTAGAAAACCTTTACCTCAAAACGCTTTATGCTTGACATCCTAGTGAAGTAAGATTTTGCAGCTATTCAATGGCGTATGTGTCGAGAGAACCTGTGTAGTTGGTTTTTTTTATCTTAAATAATTGAAGTGCAATGCAACAGAGCCATATAGTGGAAAAGAAATATGCAGTAGTACCTTTTTTTTGCAAATAAGAAATATATATGCTAGAATATTAGAACTAAGGGCTTATTTACGAAGTGATGCAACGTTTGGTGAATCCAAGGGATGTGAAACATCTTCCAGATACTTGATCGTGTACATAACAGAAGAATAACTTTATTCCGGATACTTATTATTGTTACTAACAAATGGACCTTCTGATGCCTCCCTTTTCCTTTAGGAAAATGGATCTTATGATGTGAACCATCCTATTTATCAGCGCACCCACTGAAGCGTCCCATTCCAGAGCAGCATGCAGCCCTAGAAAGCTCTGGATCGTGTCGCAGTTTGTCCTGCGATGAGACGGTGACACCAACGTCTGGGTCACGGTCAGCTTGGACGAGAGAGACGAGGAAGCCGCCCGGATCAATCGACACCGGGATGGGGGTGGGCGTCCGGTGCGTTGCACCCGGCACGAACCGAGCCGGGAGCGAGCGATCGAGCTCGGATAGGAGGACGCCGGAGCGATCGACACCGGCGGGGGACGGGCGGCCCGGCACCGGCAGCGCATGGCCCCGGCGACGTCGACCCCGGTCAGTCCGGTCGAGCCGCCGAGAGCCGGAAACATATCGCGTCTTGCTTTTGCATGCTCCATGGACAGGGACGTGGCGAGCCACATTACATGCATGTGCCCGTCGCGAGTCACACAGTTGCGTACGAGACTGCCTGTAATCATGGCGGTACGGCGGACCTAACCTGATTTTCTTGGGTCTTATCGTGGATTCCCGGTTTGGTTTCTTCTTAGTTCTTACACAGGAACAATAATTGGAGCAGTGCCGCAAGCTGTTCGCGCTGTTTGGGGATTATCGTGTTCGCAAAATGATCGACAAGACGGAGGAATTGAGGGAATAGTGTCCCATCATGCATGAAAAATCGGGCTGATCATCGTATCCTGACTTCCCGTAGCCGGTGGTGGCCCAGCCCTCCTGATTGCAAAAGAACTTTGTTATGCATTAGTTTGTGATTTTTGTGAATTTGTATCTCCCTGTTTATATGTATACTCAACATAATGCTAGCTACGACTTTCAGAAATGTGGGGAAAAAATGCAAGCATGGATGCCCACAGAATCATACAAATTTAGTGAAACAATATGATCAGCTAAACCACAAGTTAGCTTACACCACAAGTCCACAACTAGCTATCCTTTTCACGAATTCACAAAGTTTGCATATCTTTTTTGATCGACAGAAGATATTCAAATGAGGTTCGGAGCAAAGAGACATGAAATGCTCGCCCCGTATAAAGGATACGACACAATGATAGACTCCCTTGGCCCGGACTCCGGCCATGGGAGGTGAGGAGACGAGACACGGTGCACTAAGAACATGGCACAACTATCACGAGGAACCTCCATCGTGCAGTCACAACTCAAGAACTAACTATATCAACGTACCGCAAACGGTAAGCACCTAGAGAGTCGGTAATTGAATTGCAGGATCCTAGCAAGACAGAGGAAGAAATCGACTAACGAGAGGGGAAGGAAAAAAATAGTGTAGAGAAATGAGCATGTTGGGCCGAGTTCGGCCTAATTAAGGTTTGGGCTAGACAAAGTTATTCCCCTTTTCCCTTTTTTCTCAACATTTTAAGTGGACAACCAACCCTTTTGAGGGTTTAAAACTTTAAGAAAAATTTGAAAAAAACATGTGCTATTTATATTATTTCACGCCACTTTAAAAACTTTCAATATTTATTTCAAAGCTATTGAACTTCCATTTAAATTCAAATTCAATTTTGCGCTAAATCTGAGTTTGAACTGCAGATAGGTGAAATGTGATTCCTAAAATCATGAAAATTTTATTGGAGCTTGTGGGCAACATATTAAACCGAAGTATGTTTTTTCATAAATTTTCATAAAAGGAATCGTCGCCAATTACATTACAGTTATGTCAATGTTGAATTTGAGTGAATAACGCTGATTCAAATACCAAACCAATACATAATTTTTTAGATTAACTCAAGGGTTGATTATGATATGTATAGTCTAGGAATAAAATTGCAATCCAATTGTGCAGTGATATTTTCTTCTAAACATTCATTTATGAGCCCGATTTAAGCATATCGCGAAGTTTTAATTTACAGTTTTTTTTTACCACGCAGCTACATAATGAGGTAATTCCATGAGCTGCATTATGATACACGATGATTACATACTCTTGTACCACTTCTAATCAGTAGGTTTCACAATAAGTCATTACACCACATACAAATTTGATCATTTTGAGGTCTAGTCTTGTTTTTGTTACATTCGATCATGTCGATAAATCCATAGTACATGGTAGGTAAAACATCATGACGTTAGAGAGGGCACATAGTCCGTCCTACTCCCAGTCCATTAGTGCTGGGGGCCATATTACACCGGGGCGACAGCCAGTCAGTCGACAACAGTTGACGCTTACACGAGGTCAATCTCAATAGAAACACGATATCAGTGCACATGCATTGCATAGAGGACACCTTATCTTGCTTAGTAAGCCACATCATAGTAAGTAGACACGTCGAGCCTAGATTAGCGCTAGGACTTCCGATTACCTCCATGCATTCATGGTTACGCGCGCCTGTGCCATTGTCATTGGCCGGAGCGCATGCACACTGGGCCATCCCTCCTGGCTCCTCCTGTCCAGGGGACCTCTCGAGAGCGAGCTGATCATTGCATTCCTCATCGTCGGCCCGACCAAGTTTCAGCGGAATTCCTCGATCAGCAGAACGAGCTCAGAGGAGCGAGAATCTAGGGCATGCATGGACTGCCGGAAAATGTTTGTACGTACGGTACGTACGTACCATGCATATATATGGTCCATGGTTGTACTACGTATTCAGTTTATACCTCCTACTCCAGTCCCCAGTACGTTCTCCACGAAGCGATTATATACTATCTCGCCAACATTATGAGCCACAACCAAACCACGCCGGCCTTGAGGCCTCATGGGATGATTAATGAGAAGTGCTAATCATGCATGATCGACACAGTGTACGTACTCCACTACGCTTCATGAGAGATCGATGAGACCTGTACGTGCCGTGCCGTGCCGTGCTGGGTAATGCTTGTTCCATCATGCTCTGTAGCCAGCGTGCGCTTTGTACTGATGTGTACTGCTAGGCACTCCGGGAGACACTGCATAGTACTACTACCGGCTAGCTTAGCTAATGGCCAATGAGAGCCCCGATGAAAGAAAGAATCAAGCCGCTCCCGCCGGAACTTTGGCTTTGTCGGGTGCATGGTGCGTACGTACACGCACGGATGCATGCGGGTTGCGGGGACGAAGCGCGCGAGCACCCGCACGGAACCGGCCGGAGGAAAGCAGGCGAGCCGACCGTGCTCGGCGTACGCGACAGTGTCATCAGCTGACCTGACTTGGTGGCTCTTGCATCACTCACATGCGATTGCCGCGCATGCGTCCCGGCAGTCGTACACTCTTGGCGTACGTACGTACGTACTGTACCTTCGTTGCGTACGTCCTGCAGCACAGCTCTTAATTTCTTTCCGGTTTGGTTTGGCTAGCCAGCTATACTGTCACTACGGGACAGCACCCAAACGCCGACGGCCGGCCACCGTCGGCTTAGGCCTACGCCGCCGGCCACCGTCGGCGTAGAGCCGTCGGGCTTGGGTTTTCTCGGGCTTGCCCTAAAAGCCGTCGGCGTAGGGGCAGCCGTCGGCGTATAGGCTGCCCGACGGTGTTTACGCGGCCGTCGGCGTCGCACCAGTGGGCCCCACCCTGGGCTTAACGGCCGTTACGGCTGGTTGCCCTCTATGCCGACGGCCGGGCCGTCGGCCTAGGGTGCCACGCGGCAGGCTGTGGGGCGGCGGGGCTTCGGGCCTACGCCGACGGTCGGGCCGTCGGGGTAGGTCCCCTTCCAGTCGGGCCACGCGTCGCCCGCTGGTCTCGTCTGGACCCTGCCACTACCTACGCCGACGGCCTGGCCGTCGGCGTAGGCTGTGCCAAATGGCACAGGATATGGCCTACCCCGACGGCCTGGCCGTCGGCGTAGATAGTGGCAGGGCCTCTTTTTTGTTTGTTTCTCCTGTTTCCTTGCATATAACAAATTCAATAATATATAATATATATTGCATTATATATTATATCATGTGCATATAAGCACATGCACATTGATATAAGCACATTGACACAACAATTGATATAAGCACATCAACACAAGACAAACATTGATATAAGCACATGCCCATCGACACAAGCATTTATACATCGTATCCATACATAGCATAAGAAGAAGAAACATTGTATCCATACATAGCATACGTATCCATACATAAAATGCAAAGAGAAGAAACATCGTATCGGTACATAACCCGGCCGAGGTAGCATCATCATCAACTCATCGCGTCCGGAGAGGGAGTCGAGCCGGAGAAGCCGAGGTCTCCGCGCGTGAAGATAGGCGACTGACGGTGCGGAGGCGCCGTCGAACCAGCACCGGAAGCAGGTGATCCCGCGCCACCATGAACCGGTGTGCTCTCGCGCGAGGCACCACTACCACCGGGGCCAGGGTGCACCGGTGTGACCGCGCGGGACGCCGACGGCGAGGCAGCAGCACGACCAAAGGGTCCAGTCCCGGAGGCTCCCGTTCCCTACACGTTTGAGCAATAGTTAGCAACCGCCAAGGCACGTGAAAGTGGTTGCAACTGATTGGGCAAGTAAATTACCGGGGTATAGCCGGTGTAGTAGTAGTTCTGGGCGAAGTCTTCCTTCGATACAAACTCCGGCTTAAGCCCGGCTCGTGGAGGTCGTTGCGGTATATCGACGAGCACTCCCGTAAGCCGAGCACTCTCTAGAGCCTGCAAAATAGTTAACATGTCAGGCATTGCATAAAAGTATGAAAATTGAGACTTGTCATCTTTTGAAAAAAATAAAGGTTGGAACTTACAACTTCTTTTGCCTCTTTCCACTCCTCGTGTATTTGTGCTCTCTGTCTCCACTGCGCAAGGTCCACCAAATAGGCGTCGTTGTGGGCCTTGTAGGCCGCCTCGAAAGCAGCCTACAATTACAAAAATTGAACCATCTCATCAACTAAGCCACTGAGGAAGTAGTATTGTCACAGAAAGGATGGAAATGAGAGAAACTTACATCGTAGCCAGTCTGGGAAGGCCGTCGTCGAGGAGGCGGTGCGGGGTCGTCGGGACCAAGGGTAGCCTTGATCCGCGTGAGGCTCAAATTGGGACTGCGCGGGGTCATCTTATCCATGACCTTTAGACGGCCGTGCTGAAAGCCTCCCCCAGACACGACCAACGCTCTGGGGTCGGGTTCCGCACTTCTAGGGTCATCCAACTCCGGATTAAAAGCGATCATCGCCTCGAGGTAGTTTGCACCGTCCTCCTGGGCAGTGCCGAAGTACTCGGGAAGCTGAGGCTGAGGCTGGGAGAGATCGGGCGCCATCATCCTCATCGAGTCCCATGACTCATATGAGCTAACAGGCCTCCCTAGTTTATCCTCCTGCATCGCCAAAGAGATTTTATGAGTACCAAATAGGAACATGCATGAGGGGAAATAAATGCAGGTTGTTCCATGTATGTGTATACCAGCTTGGCCTTGTAGCGCTCACTGCCTAGGTTTCCAGCCCGATGTGTCCCCCCGCTGCCGCGGTTCGCCTTTTTCCGCTCACTCAAGGCGTTCCACTCCTCGTCTTCCCCGCGCCACCTCGCAGTCAACGCCCTCCATGCCTCCTCCTTGCCATAGGCCCAATCGGGCCTAACCTAAAAAATCAATACGCATGTGAAGAACAGATGATGCAATTGCAACTTAGCATTAACATATAATCTCATCGACAATTTACTTACCTCGTCGTACTGTTCCTCGCTCATCGTCGAGCGTGACTTGACATTCTCGTGCTTCGGCAACGGCTTGCCCGATTTCGCCATGTTGTATTGACTCCTGGCGGTATGACCCTGGTTATAAAACTGCTGATTAGTCAACCTCTTACAATGAGCCTGCAGTGTCTTGTTCGCCGTCTCCTGGTGCTCCGGAGCCACCCTATAGAATCTCTGAAATCATGCATCAAAAAAGTGTGGGATTCATGAGTTAGCATGGCGGGGTCATCAACTATGAACCAAAAAAGTGTGAAGAGTCATGATTTTGCCTTACCCAAAACTTATTGATCACGGCGTCAGAAGCTTTCCCGTAGGGGGGACAATCTGCGAGCTCGTAGTGTCTCCAAGTCGTGGCTAGCTTCCTCTCGCCTTTGTCTGTGGTGTAGAAGCCCGGCCAAAACTTCCTAATAATAGCTCCAAGCATGCAGCCAGGGACTCGGGTCCCCGCAGGATGAAGCGAATTGCTGCACAAGAATCAAACATTAGTACATGCCAAGTTGGTATCAACGAAATGAAACTATAGCCACTTACTCAGTTCTAGTAGGTTCAATGAGGGTCCGAGCCTCCGGGGCAGGCTCCTCCTTAGGGACTTCTGTTTCCCCACGAACCTTTGCCTTCTTCGTCGACGCACTCGATGGCCCCGACGCAGTCACCATCTCCTCGTCTCGAGACTCCGCTTCCAAGTCTCAAGAGTCAATCTCCTCGTCTGGAGACTCCGAGAACGCGATCTGTGAAGCCACGTCGCCGGAAGCGGAGGGTATGTCACTTAGAAGGACGGTACCTCGCCCTCGTCCTCGACCTCGTCCTCGGCCTCCTGCTCTCGGGGGACGTCCCCCTCTTCCTCCTCCTCGTCCTGCATCCCCTCCTCCTACCTCCTCGGCGCCGTACCTTGAGGTGGTTGCTCTTCCACTCTTCGTCTTCTTTATCCCCTGAAGCAAGGACTGCGGTGATGCCTTGCCACTCATATTGGCCAATCACCTGCATTGAGAAAAATAAAACAATTAAGCATAAAGACGCAATGCAATTAAAAAGCATAAAGACGCAATGCAATTAAGAAGAATTTCGGCAACACCTCCCCGCTGCTCTCCCGATACACGTCTCGACTAAAAGCCGAGAGAATGTGCATCCGGAGAACAACGAGGAGGCGCCACCGAAATCCTGTCTCGGATCGAGGAAGAGCCAGCGAGAACCATACCCAACTACGAATCCGCCGACTGCCCGATAAAAGCCGTAAGCGTTACGGTTCAAAATATGCGAGACCACTAATGCATATTTATCCGCGTAACGCTTAAAGTCGGGATGACGCCTAGGTGACGCGAGTTGACTTGGTGATCTAGACATAAAAATAAACCTAGGTACACGAGAGGGGTGAACGGATTCTCACCCTTGAAGCGTGATCGACAACGGGCGTGCGAGGCGACGAAGGGGGCTCCGAGACGGCGACGGCTCCAAGATAGTCTGTAATTACCATATAAATAACAATTTAGTCTCAGATTGAACTACTTAGATGTGCTCTAACTAATAATACCATATAAATAACAATTTAGTCGACGAGAGGCTATTTTTATTCTTAGTTAGATTGAACTACTTAGATGTGCTCTAACTAAAGCACATCTAGATGTGCTTTAGCAAATTCGATAATAATGATATAAAACATATTTTTCTTTTTCAATAAATAAATGCATATATACAAACATGTGGTTATGCATATATAAATCATATTTTTCTTTTTCTTCTTAGTTAGATTGAACAAATAAATCAATTGAACTAATTAATAAATCATCCTAAAATATACTACAAGAAATTGAAGAAAAAAGGAAAAAGAGGTGCTTACCGAGAGCTCGGCCGGTGGGGAGGGCGGCGGCGGTGGCGGTGGCGGGTGGGGAGGTAGGCCGCGGTGGGTGGGGAGGACGACCGCGGTGGCCGGCCGGTGGGGAGGGCGGCGGCGGTGGCAGGTGGGGAGGGAGGCCGCGGTGGGTGGGGAGGACGGCGACGGGTGGGGAGGGCGCACGGCGGCGGCGGAGGCTCGGAGGTGGGGAGGGTGGGGAGGTGGGCGGCGGCGGTGGCGGGGAGGGCGGTGGCGTGTGGGGAGGGACGGAGATGGGGAGGGCGGCGGCCTGGCGGCGAGGCGCGGAGAGGGCGGGGGGATTTGGGAGAGCAGTTGAGCAGGGGGTCTTCTGTCCGAAAAAGTGGGCGAGGACAGGCCGTCGGCGTAGGTCTATTTAATTTTTTTTAATCAGCCATACGCCGACGGCCAGGCCGTCGGCTTAGGTACTTTTTTATTTTTTTATTTTTTGTATTTCTATATTATTTTATGTTTTCAAGCATGTAAATTCTTTTTACTTTTTTACACCATTGTTTTTAATTCTTTTCAATAGGTCTATACCCCTTCGCATACATCCTCTGTCACCTAGCTACGGATGTTCTGGTGTTTAATTATTAGGGGGAAACTCCCTGTTATCGGTGGAACGGGGGAAACTCCCTCTATCTATGTTTGTTTAGCACATATGTACATGGAAAACCAAGGTTGAACACATTTCACCACATTATTCACACCGGTAGACACGTACCGGGAGTTTCCACATACGGATCGACGATTTTACTAAGTGTTAGCCCATTCCGTGAACAACGTCAGACACATGACCTACATATGCCATCTACAAACATTAAATCATACTTATAAACATAACCTAGCTCCACATGCAGGTTTTCCAATGATTCCGGCCGTCCGACGGTCATTCACCTCCGAAACCCTAGATCGGGGGGCCTGCAGATCTACCCTTATAGCTTTCTCCGTACGAGGATGGACCAATGGACTTTTTTATCTATCTATGTTTGTTTAGCACATATGTACATGGAAAACCAAGGTTGAACACATTTCACAACATTATTCACACCGGTAGACACGTACCGGGAGTTTCCACATACGGATCGCCGATTTTACTAAGTGTTAGACCATGTCCGTGAACAACTTCAGACACATGACCAACATATGCCATCTACAAACATTAAATCACACTTATAAACATAACCTAGCTCCACATGCAGGGTTTCCAATGATTCCGGCCCTCCGACGGTCATTCACCTCTGAAACCCTAGATCTGGGGGGCCCGAAGATCTACCCTTATAGCTTTCTCCGTACGAGGATGGACCAATGGACTTTTTTATCTACCTATGTTTGTTTAGCACATATGTACATGGAAACCAAGGTTGAACACATTTCACCACATTATTCACACCGGTAGACACGTACCGGGAGTTTCCACATACGGATCGACAATTTTACTAAGTGTTAGCCCATGTCCGTGAACAATTTCAGACACATGACCTACATATGCCATCTACAAACATTAAATCACACTTATAAACACAACCTAGCTCCACATGCAGGGTTTCCAATGATTCCGGCCCTCCGACGGTCATTCACCTCCGAAACCCTAGATCTGGGGGCCCCGCAGATCTACCCTTATAGCTTTCTCCGTACGAGGATGGACCAATGGAATTTTTTATCTATCTATGTTTGTTTAGCACATATGTACATGGAAAACCAAGGTTGAACACATTTCACCACATTATTCACACCGGTAGACCCGTACCGGGAGTTTCCACATACGGATCGACGATTTTACTAAGTGTTAGCCCATGTCCGTGAACAACGTCAGACACATGACCTACATATGGAATCTACAAACATTAAATCACACTTATAAACATAACCTAGCTCCACATAAGGGTGGCACAGTATGAAGGAATTGTGTTAAAGTTAGATACTGTGGCTAATTCTATAACATAGGCTAAGTATATTGTTGCTTAAAGAAGTAACAAGGGAGGGTATTTTAAATCATCAGTTCATTTATGAACATGGTATGGTTTCCTAGATGCTTGAAGCTCATGGAACATTGATGAATGATTTCAGGACTTATTCTAAGGAACCAAGGTCCTACCAAATGATTCAAACATATACAAAGCTAAACTGATAAAATTAGTGAATTTTATGATAGCATGAAAACGCGAAGATATGCAAGATACAAACGGGCCTGAAACGTCAGATCCGAAGATGAGGTCTGTACCACAAATGAGGCATTTATTACACCGGTATGCCATAGGTGTAAAGTGCTCAAGCACTGACAATATTATTGACTCTAGTGCAAGTGGGAGACTGTTGGAAATATGCCCTAGAGGCAATAATAAAATGTTATTATATATATATTTCCACGTTCGTAATTAATGTTTATATTTCTGTGCTATAATTGCAATGACCCTGACTATGAGATTCAGAAGAAAACTCATTTGCATGTGTGGAAATGTAAACACCAAGAGTTCCTGGTTTAGCCTCTAAGACCAGCTCATGTGCTAACTGATGATTACGTTTTCTTAATCATGGACATTGTTCTTGTAACAAGGATGTCAGTAGTAATGGGAACATATTGTTAGCAGAACAATGATGTTGAACCGACCCCAGTATTGAATGATATACTTAGAGATCACATCGTAACTACGTTATAAGTCATATCATGAAATGTTATCATATACGTAATTCCTTAGACAATGAGAGTATCCAGTTGCTTCACACAGGAAGACATGCTTTGGTTCTTAGATGAATCCTCCCGTAAATGGGAAGTAGTAAAATAAGTTCTGGGTATGTCAGATGGTGTGGCTAGTGACTGTGATAGTTCAAGAATGGGATTTGCTCCTTCACGATGAAGAAGATATTCACTTCGGGCCCACTCGGTATGACGGTATCCATTATAGTCTGGCCAGACGCATTGTGATTCAGTCACGGGGATACCGGAATACGATAACGAGAAAATGGACGAACTAGCAAAGAGGATAACGAGTGGCTTGTGTTCAAGAAGTTGTTACACATGGGTGCCAAACTTCTCTCCTCTAACTTTGTCATATATCGCGAAGCAAAGGGAATGGTACATGACTAAACAAAATGGTTCACTCGAAGTTTCTTCGTGTATGTGCGGGAGTCAACATGGGTGTCCATGGCTCCGCTGTTGATTATTGGCTATTGACAAAAGGCTGTTGACCTATGTCCGGAAGATGTTCTGAGTCATGTCCGCATTATACCGAACCGATTGGGTCACACACTTAACGAGCAGTAGTCTGTTAGAATACTAGAATGGTAGAAGGTTTAGTGGAAGCAAAGCAGAATAGTTCATACGGGTACCGGAAGTAGTTCCGGGGATTTATGAAATAGTTCATAAGGGCACCAAAAGTAGTTTTAAGTATTTAAGGATATGTCCGGATCACTCTGGAGTAGTCCCAGGTGGTTCCGAAACATATGAAAATGGTAATGGGAAAGTTTACGATCAACCGGAATAGTTTCGGTGATCGGTGGACAGCTTAAACAATATGTTGTGTTCACCGGACATAATTACCTTTGCCCGGATGGCTCCGAAACCCATTTAGATGGCTCCGGAACATTCGTTAGAGGTTCCGGAAGGTATTGGAAGTGCTCCAAAAGTGTCCGGAATGTCCCGAAACAGTCCCGGTAGGTCCCGGAAGGTCCTGGAAGCTTCTAGAAGGTTCCGGAAGGTTCCGGGCAGTACCACCCACTGCCCTGCGCCCCTGGCCTTGGGGAGCAAGCCACCTAGGCTGCCCTGGCCGGCCAGGTGGTGGGGGTGCACCAAAAAGGGGTGGGAGATCCTCCAGGTGGGATTTCCAAATACCATTATGGAAGGTTTCCGGTGGGAAGGTATGTGTAGGTTTGGAAGGCTTGGGAGTCCAAGTTGGACTCCCAAACCTCCTTGAGCTGCGCCCTAGGCCCCTTGGCCACCTATATAAGGTGAGCCAAGGGTGGGGGAAGAGATACACAATCAATCCCCAAGGCCTACGCGCCACCCTCCCTCCTCTGAACCCCGTTGCTCCACTTTTAGACCCCGGTTTAGACGCTGTTCTAGATCGGAATCCGTTAGGGTTTTCTCCCTCTAGTTTTCTCGGTGGCGTTCATCTCTGGACGGCGGAGCGCTGCTGGATTGCTGCTACGGGATGTGTGGATACTAATGGAGGGGTCGTACCTTCGACCCTTCTTCGAGGAGCTTGTTCATGGAACTTGTCCGTGGGACTAGATCGCGGGACTTGTTCGTGGGATTGATCGAGGGACTGTTCGTGGGAGAACTTGCGAGATATACTTCCACTACGTCCACGAGCTTCACCAACTCTACTTCCGCTACATCGGTTGGTGAGCCATGACCTAAAACCTTGTATGCAATCTTCTTGGATGATCTTGGGTTCTTGATTCGTAGGCCGAATTTTTTTGTTTTCTACTACGTTTCCCAACAGTGGTATCATGAGCGATCCTTGATTAGATGCATGTTTAGGTAGATCATATGTTGATATGAGGCATTGATTTTCTTGTTTGCTTCTCTATCATGTGATCTTTTCTTTGCTCGACGGCATGATGTGATTTTGCTACAAGGTTTGAGTTTTACCATGATCCTTCTATGCTGCTCTTAGTATGCTGGTTGCCTTGATCATGGACTACATCAAATTCCTTGGATCTCATCCTAGTCTTGCTATAGAAAATTTTACATGAACGGGCTTGTGGATTTTATGAACTCAAATCCACACGGGGGTCACGCGTTTAACGAAGTTTGGCTTGTGGCATTAGTTGCTACACGCACCCCGTATGTTAAACTAGCAACAAAAGAAGTATCGTGTTTTGTTTTGTCTAGGGTTTATCGTTTGCCTTGTAAACCTGCTTAGCAACCACGATAAAATTTGCAACAACCCGTATAGATAGCGATCTAACTCGTTTTTGCAGAGAATGCATGTGATGTGGTATAGCCTTCAAGATTTGCAATGTGTTTGTATGAGATGCTATATGTTATGTAATATTTATTCGCGACCTGCGTGTCGTGGTACGACATGATGACTGGAGTCATATGATTGTCACTTAATTATGGCCTGCGTGCCAGAACTGTTTATTAGCTCGAGGCAAAGCAATAGATAGATGCAAGGTGATGATCTACGATGCGGAGGTGGACCCCGACGCACATGCCGGAAGCCGTGGTGATGTTCCCGGCGCCAAGGAGAAAGTTGGTGAACGCGGTGACTTCTACCACGACGGCGTGAAGACTACGAAGACTTCACAAAGCAAAGGGCTATATCATATCACATAAGTTTATGAACTGCCTGTGATGTTTATCCCTTTGATGCACCCTTGTTTGATGCGCGGTAGTCGTGTTTTATTAGGGTGATCTCTCGCAAAACAATATCAAGTTGATAGTGTTCTCCAAACTGTAGCACCGTCTATACTATGTTTCACACCGGAGCAGGTCATGTCACATGGGTGCACACGGTGTGACGCATAAAAGACGGGTGTGTTAAAAGAACACACAGCACATTACACTTGGTTATCTTGACGGTTTGGATAAAAGTTTGCTACCGGAACACGCCCATCGAAAGATGAACAAGAATCACCTTTGGCGTGATTGGCAAGTTGGCCTACCGGTCCAGTCTAAGTCATCAGTGATGTCACATCAATGGCGGACGATTGGGTTGGATCTTGAATCACTCCAGCATCAATTACGAGAGATATTGATCTGAGTGGGAGCGCACTAAGTAATTAAATTGATTAATCACAAGTGCAACTTAATTATGAACAAAGTCTTAGTATTTGCATTATCGTTGTAGAATAATGGCTCGCGTTACCACCTTCCCAATTGATTTTGATTAACTGTTTTATCTGGTAAAAACTTTACGATTGGTACCGTATTGTGAGGACTATCCTCAATAGTGTCGAGAAGGAGCTTGTCCTATCGCAAATTTTTGATGCTCTCCCGCTGATGCTATGGATGATGTGACTTATGTCCATAATCCAAAATGCTATAATTCCACGACAGCTAAGTGCATTGTCTTCACCATCATGAAACCCGAACTTCGAAAAGTTTGGGATAGTTATGTTATATTCATGGAACTGAAAAATAAGTTTTCAGTAGTAAGACAATTAATGTTGGATATAAGATATCTAGTACAATGTATGATTGTAAGTATTAGTGAAAATGTTCATTGTGCTCTAAACAAAACTGATGTGTGGGATCCAGAAGAACAATGATCATATGATGATGAGGATTAAGGGAAAGAAAGTTCCATAGGGTGTTAGTAAGACTTACACGCCGGAAAGTCCATGGCCTGCGCCACCCTTGATCATGTGTGATCTTCTGTGAGTAGGAGTGACATTGGAAATAGAACTATGATACGTATAAAGGCAAAACGAAAGAAGACTGGAATAACCAGCTCAGAAATGAAAGTCATACGGAGTTATAGATGAATTCATTGCTGGTCAAGAGATGTAATTCTTGGGAATCATGATTAAGCAGTTAATTGTGGATTCTGTATATTGTGATTAAACTGTTGATCACCGGAATATCACATCGATTGCATATTGTTGCAACTCGATGCAAGAAATACTATGGCCTTTATGACTAGCTAATGATGAGTTTTGACACGCTCAGGAACACGGTAAAAGGTTTACTATACCGTGTGTTGACTCTATGATTATCTTCATAATTCATTTTAGAGTTGAGTAAATTGTTACTACACTTTAGCCTTGTTGCAAAACATCATTTTGAATCATGTTTGTTGCAAGAGAGTTGTTCAAAGCTATGAATAACGTAAAGGCCATACTTCCATTATGAATAGGGTGTATGTTATGAATCTTGATAATAATACTAAACATTCATAACACTGACGCTAAACGTCGCAAGACTAATAGAAATACCACATAGATGTGGCACTGCCGTTTATCACAAGTGACATAACATGCATGAAGAATTTCCATAAGTGATGGACTTTCGAGTCATATGATTATGAATCACTTGACGCTTGCGATCTTTGTCTCGAATTAATGTGACTAAAACACCGTTAATAGGCCATACATGAACGGGCAACTAAACCATTGGTAATCATACATGATGATGTGTGTAGTCCAATAAGTGTAGTTGTGTGCAGTGGATTCCCTATCTTCACTCATGAGTTGAAGTAGATATGTGGATATCTGTTCAATAGAGACATACGTCTGAAATCTTTGAAATGTTCAAGGAATTTTAGAGTGAAATAGAAATTCATTGTAACGAGAAAATAAAGCTTCTGCAAATTAGATTGTAGAAAGTAATATTTGAGTTACAAGTTTAGCGAACGTCTGATGAGTTGTGAAGAAGTGTCATAACTTGCGTCTCCCGGAACACCACTATGAGTAAAGTGTTCGAGAGATGTAATCAATCCATGTATGACACTGTAAGATCAAATATGATGTTTATCAATTTGCCATTATACTTATTAAAGTTATGCGTTAGTGACTACGGCTTTTACACTGAAAAGAGCATCATCAAATCTGTTGAAATGACACCATATTAGATGTGGTATGGACTGTTAAAACCATGTTGTCTTTTCTTAAAATTTGGGTATATGAGGCATATGTTTGACATACTCAAAACCCCAAATCAGATAAGTGCTACTTTGTTAAGGTTATGCCAAAAGTTTTGGTATTCCTCTATCACTACACAAAAGCAAAACTGTTTGCTGTTAAGAACAATGTGTTTTGAAGAAAAATAGTTTCTTACAAAAGAGTGAGTGGGAGGACAGTGCAACTTGTCAAAGATTGTTGAATCTTCAGAGGAGTGCGCAGCTGAACCACACAGGTTAGACAAAAATCGTACAAACATTCATGATATGTAAAACGAGATATTGTTGTTCGACAATGATAAACCTGTGATATACAAAGAAGCGTTGATGGGCCCTGACTCCGGGATTTGGCTAAATGCCAAATAATCCGAGATAGTATCCATGGAAGTAAGTCAAGTTTTGAACTTGGTAGACCCTCGGAAAGACTAAAAGTCTGAAGAATATATATATGGATCTATAATTGATTCGGATGAAATTGTTTTATCCATAAAGCTCAACTCGTTGGAAAATTGTTTTCTAGCAAGTTCAAAGGTTGACTACGGCGAAATAGTGTCGACCGTAGAAATGCTTTAGTCAGTTCGGGTTATACTAGCAATTACTACATATCTCATTTATAGGATATGATAGAATGAACGTCAAAACAAAGTTCCTACATGGAAATATAACAAAGGACGTATACGTGATACGACCGGAATGTTTTGTCGATTCAAAGGATGCTAAAATAGATGCAAGCCTTCGATATCCAGTGATGGACTGGAGCTAGCATAATGGAGTTGGAATTTTCGTTATGATGAAATTGCCAAAAGAGTTTGTTTTCATCAGGAATAACGAAGATGCTTGAATGTTCAAGAAAGTAAGTGGGAGCTGAATGATATTTCTAAAATCTTATGTAGATGACATATTGTTGATTGGAAATTATATCAATTTCTTGACACGAATAAGGACTTCATTGGAAATAGTTTTCAGTTGAAGAACTTGGGCTAATATAGCATTTGTATTGAGCACATTGATCTATGCAGATAGTAAGTGCTTGATCATGCTAAATCCAACGTTACATATTGACATGATACTAAAGTAGTTTAGTATGAAAACGCCAAGAAGGATGTTCTTGCCGAGGTCACGGTGAAAAGTTGTTTGCGGAAATCAGTGTTCATGAACACAGATAAGCAAAACACATGAATTGAATTCCACTCACATGTGTGTTTGGATTAATCATGTACACCATAATATGTAAAACGACCAGATATGTCCAGTGCTCCAAAAGGTTGTGAGCAAGATACCAAAGTGATCAACATGTTGATCATTGGACAAACAGTGAAAAGTTAAACTTATGATAGATAAGATATGTTTCTCGGAAAATGGAGATAATGAAGAGCTCGTTGTAACAAGTTACACCAGCTGAATTTTGATGTAAACAGTTACACCAATTCAGTCTTCATACTTACTCCGATCGGTTTTCGATTTTAATTGGCATTATGTGTTTCACACATAAGAGTGGCACAGTATGAAGGAACTGTGCTAAAGTTAGATACTGTGGCGAATTCTATAACAGAGGCTAAGTATATTGTTTCTTAAAGAAGTAACAAGGGAGGGTATTTTAAATCATCAGTTCATTTATGAACATGGTATGGTTTCCTAGATGCTTGAAGCTCATGGAACATTGATGAATGATTTCAGGACTTATTCTAAGGAACCAAGGTCCTACCAAATGATTCAAACATATACAAAGCTAAACTGATAAAATTAGTGAATTTTATGATAGCGTGAAAACGCGAAGATATGCAAGATACAAACGGGCCTGAAACGTCAGATCCGAAGATGAGGTCTGTACCACAAATGAGGCATTTATTACACCGGTATGCCATAGGTGTAAAGTGCTCAAGCACTGACAATATTATTGACTCTAGTGCAAGTGGGAGACTGTTGGAAATATGCCCTAGAGGCAATAATAAAATGTTATTATATATATATTTCCACGTTCGTAATTAATGTTTATATTTCTGTGCTATAATTGCAATGACCCTGACTATGAGATTCAGAAGAAAACTCATTTGCATGTGTGGAAATGTAAACACCAAGAGTTCCTGGTTTAGCCTCTAAGACCAGCTCATGTGCTAACTGATGATTACGTTTTCTTAATCATGGACATTGTTCTTGTAACAAGGATGTCAGTAGTAATGTGAACATATTGTTAGCAGAACAATGATGTTGAACCGACCCCAGTATTGAATGATATACTTAGAGATCACATCGTAACTACGTTATAAGTCATATCATGAAATGTTATCATATACGTAATTCCTTAGACCATGAGAGTATCCAGTTGCTTCACACAGGAAGACATGCTTTGGTTCTTAGATGAATCCTCCCGTAAATGGGAAGTAGTAAAATAAGTTCTGGGTATGTCAGATGGTGTGGCTAGTGACTGTGATAGTTCAAGAATGGGATTTGCTCCTTCACGATGAAGAAGATATTCACTTCGGGCCCACTCGGTATGACGGTATCCATTATAGTCTGGCCAGACGCATTGTGATTCAGTCACGGGGATACCGGAATACGATAACGAGAAAATGGACGAACTAGCAAAGAGGATAACGAGTGGCTTGTGTTCAAGAAGTTGTTACACATGGGTGCCAAACTTCTCTCCTCTAACTTTGTCATATATCGCGAAGCAAAGGGAATGGTACATGACTAAACAAAATGGTTCACTCGAAGTTTCTTCGTGTATGTGCGGGAGTCAACATGGGTGTCCATGGCTCCGCTGTTGATTATTGGCTATTGACAAAAGGCTGTTGACCTATGTCCGGAAGATGTTCTGAGTCATGTCCGCATTATACCGAACCGATTGGGTCACACACTTAACGAGCAGTAGTCTGTTAGAATACTAGAATGGTAGAAGGTTTAGTGGAAGCAAAGCAGAATAGTTCATACGGGTACCGGAAGTAGTTCCGGGGATTTATGAAATAGTTCATAAGGGCACCAAAAGTAGTTTTAAGTATTTAAGGATATGTCCGGATCACTCTGGAGTAGTCCCAGGTGGTTCCGAAACATATGAAAATGGTAATGGGAAAGTTTACGATCAACCGGAATAGTTTCGGTGATCGGTGGACAGCTTAAACAATATGTTGTGTTCACCGGACATAATTACCTTTGCCCGGATGGCTCCGAAACCCATTTAGATGGCTCCGGAACATTCGTTAGAGGTTCCGGAAGGTATTGGAAGTGCTCCAAAAGTGTCCGGAATGTCCCGAAACAGTCCCGGTAGGTCCCGGAAGGTCCTGGAAGCTTCTAGAAGGTTCCGGAAGGTTCCGGGCAGTACCACCCACTGCCCTGCGCCCCTGGCCTTGGGGAGCAAGCCACCTAGGCTGCCCTGGCCGGCCAGGTGGTGGGGGCGCACCAAAAAGGGGTGGGAGATCCTCCAGGTGGGATTTCCAAATACCATTATGGAAGGTTTCCGGTGGGAAGGTATGTGTAGGTTTGGAAGGCTTGGGAGTCCAAGTTGGACTCCCAAACCTCCTTGAGCTGCGCCCTAGGCCCCTTGGCCACCTATATAAGGTGAGCCAAGGGTGGGGGAAGAGATACACAATCAATCCCCAAGGCCTACGCGCCACCCTCCCTCCTCTGAACCCCGTTGCTCCACTTTTAGACCCCGGTTTAGACGCTGTTCTAGATCGGAATCCGTTAGGGTTTTCTCCCTCTAGTTTTCTCGGTGGCGTTCATCTCTGGACGGCGGAGCGCTGCTGGATTGCTGCTACGGGATGTGTGGATACTAATGGAGGGGTCGTACCTTCGACCCTTCTTCGAGGAGCTTGTTCATGGAACTTGTCCGTGGGACTAGATCGCGGGACTTGTTCGTGGGATTGATCGAGGGACTGTTCGTGGGAGAACTTGCGAGATATACTTCCACTACGTCCACGAGCTTCACCAACTCTACTTCCGCTACATCGGTTGGTGAGCCATGACCTAAAACCTTGTATGCAATCTTCTTGGATGATCTTGGGTTCTTGATTCGTAGGCCGAAAATTTTTGTTTTCTACTACGTTTCCCAACATGTACATGGAAAACCAAGGTTGAACACATTTCACCACATTATTCACACCGGTAGACACGTACCGGGAGTTTCCACATACGGATCGACGATTTTACTAAGTGTTAGCCCATGTCCGTTAACAACGTCAGACACATGACCTACATATGGCATCTACAAACATTAAATCACACTTATAAACATAACCTAGCTCCACATGCAGGGTTTCCAATGATTCCGTCCCTCCGACGGTCATTCACCCCCGAAACCCTAGATCTGGGGGGCCCGCAGATCTACCCTTATAGCTTTCTCCGTACGAGGATGGACCAATGGACTTTTTTATCTATCTATGTTTGTTTAGCATATATGTACATGGAAAACCAAGGTTGAACACATTTCACCACATTATTCACACCGGTAGACCCGTACCGGGAGTTTCCACAGACGGATCGACGATTTTACTAAGTGTTAGCCCATGTCCGTGAACAACGTCAGACACATGACCTACATATGGCATCTACAAACATTAAATCACACTTATAAACATAACCTAGCTCCACATGCAGGGTTTCCAATGATTCCGGCCCTCCGACGGTCATTCACCTCCGAAACCCTAGATCTGGGGGGCCCGCAGATCTACCCTTATAGCTTTCTCCGTACGAGGATGGACCAATGGACTTTTTTATCTATCTATGTTTGTTTAGCACATATGTACATGGAAAACCAAGGTTGAACACATTTCACCACATTATTCACACCGGTAGACACGTACCGGGAGTTTCCACATACGGATCGACGATTTTACTAAGTGTTAGCCCATGTCCGTGAACAACTTCAGACACATGACCTACATATGGAATCTACAAACATTAAATCACACTTATAAACATAACCTAGCTCCACATGCAGGGTTTCCAATGATTCCGGCCCTCCGACGGTCATTCACCTCCGAAACCCTAGATTTGGGGGGCCCGCAGATCTACCCTTATAGCTTTCTCCGTACGAGGATGGACCAATGGACTTTTTTATCTATCTATGTTTGTTTAGCACATATGTACATGGAAAACCAAGGTGGAACACATTTCACCACATTATTCACACCGGTAGACCCGTACCGGGAGTTTCCACATACGGATCGACGATTTTACTAAGTGTTAGCCCATGTCCGTGAACAACGTCAGACACATGACCTACATATGGCATCTACAAACATTAATCACACTTATAAACATAACCTAGCTCCACATGCAGGTTTTCCAAATGATTCCGGCCCTCCGACGGTCATTCACCCCCGAAACCCTAGATCTGGGGGGGCCGCAGATCTACCCTTATAGCTTTCTCCGTACGAGGATGGACCAATGGACTTTTTTATCTATCTATGTTTGTTTAGCACATATGTACATGGAAAACCAAGGTTGAACACATTTCACCACATTATTCACACCGGTAGACACGTACCGGGAGTTTCCACATACGGATCGACGATTTTACTAAGTGTTAGCCCATGTCCGTGAACAACGTCAGACACATGACCTACATATGGCATCTACAAACATTAAATCACACTTATAAACATAACCTAGCTCCACATGCAGGTTTTCCAAATGATTCCGGCCCTTCGACGGTCATTCACCCCCGAAACCCTAGACATGGTTTGTAATGACCCTAGCTATGACCTAACCAAACACAACCCAAGACAAATGTCCAACGGGCTACCCCCATCCGGAGAATATCTAGGGGGGTAGACGATCGGGGGGGACCAGCAGGTCTACCCCTATAGCTTTCTCCGTACCAGGGTGGACCAATAATGGACTTCTTTTCTCCATCTGTGCTTGTTTAGCACATATATATGTACATGGAGAAGCAAGGTTGGACACATTTCACCACAAGATCATTCACCTCCGGGAGTACACGTCTACACGTGTGCACGAATCTTTTTCTAAGTGTTATCGCATTCATGTATGAAGAAGGTCACACCCGGGATCTATGTTTTGCATCTATGGGCCTTCCACCACACTTGAACACATAAACTAGGTCCACATGCAAATTTTTGTGGGATTCCGACGCTCTGGCGGTTATTCACCTGCGACATCCGGCCTGCTTCGGTGGGGGGCCTGGCGGTCTACCCCTATAGCTTTCTCCGCATGATGTTTGAACAATGTACATTTTGGTTTGTTAAGATTTGTTTAGGACAAAACTACATGGAAAACAAGGTTGGGACCTTGTAACCTTTCGTAGCCCCCGGAATACCCGCAAATTAACGGGTGTATTTCCACCTACATGTCCATGACTTTGAATAGTGCTATCACATGAATGTGAAAATGGTCACACCAAGGAGCTAGACATTGCATTTATGCATTGATCTTACACCACACTTGGACACATACCCTACAATTAATCACATGCAAGTTAATGCGGTACTACGGCGGTCTTTCTTCACCGAAACCCGGCTTAGTCCTGGCGCGAGACCGAGGCCGGCCGGGAGGGGGGCGGTGGTATACTCTTATAGCTTTCTCCGCACGAGGTACAACTGTGGAGCATACATATTAATATAGTAATAGTAGCATAATATATTTTAATTTAGTATTATAATTTGTTATTATATTATTTTATGTATTAATTAGTAGACATTAAAAGAATAAAGAGGCATACGTATATCGAGTGTTGAAATGAGATGATATATACTATAATTCCATTTCCAATATTATTTGATGTATTAGTATTAGTAATATAAGATTAAATAGTTAAACAAAAGAAAATAAAAATGAAAAAAAAACACAACCCGGGGTCTACGCCGACGGTCGGGGCCGTCGGCGTAGCCCCTGCTGGGCTTACGCCGTAACGTTCGGCCGTCACCGGGGCCCACCTGGCAGGCCTTTGCCGACGGCCCATTAAACGCCGACGGCGGCCGTCGGCCTAAATTGCGCCTACGCCGACGGCCTTTCTACGCCGACGACGGCCCTCGGCCTAGGTACGGCTACGCCGACGGCTTTGGGTCGCCGACGGCCCACCACCAGGGCTGACGAGCCGGGCCGTCTACGCCGACGGCCCCGACATTTGGCCGTCGGCGTAGGTTTCGGCCGTAGGCGTCAGCCTCCTCTCCCGTAGTGTGTACAAGGTATCACACTATCAGGTATGTACGTGGAGGTTGTCTCGGTATTGTCTCTGATTTGGAAGAGTAAACTCCCACACTTCGCCCCCAATCTCTCATGTCTCATCTATCTGGAAGTGGCTATATATATATATATAAATTGCCTGAATTTGTTTTCTGATTCAGTCAAAATTTTCCATCGTCGGGTAGGAATCAAATGCCTATAAAGCCATCTTCAACCGTCTAGCCAAGAACCGCCCGCAGCCACCGGTCGAACCACTTGTCTCAACCGTCTGCGGTCGGTGATGCTGTCGATATCGCCTTGACTTCCCTCCACCTCTCTGCTGGCCACCGCCCCTGATCATCCTTGTAATCCCCGACCTTCGGTTTCTAACGCCAGCAAAGTGCACCCCTCCCACCTCTAAGATAGACATGGGAGTGATCCTCTCTGGAAAGCCGCACCCCCACACTCCTAAGATAGACCCAGGAGGCTTCTCCAACGAGGACGACTTCTTCTTCTTCTTCTTTCTCTTCGGCGGTTGAAAAATCGATTGCATCTGTATTCTTTTCAGGCAACTACTACCTCTGTCCCATAATGTAGTATCATTTTTTGAGCTAGACTAGCTTGAAAAACGATACTATATTATGGGACGGAGGGAGTATTGCTTAGCTCATGGGCATCTATCTACAACTAATCAGATCCCTCATGTTTGAAAAACTCATAAATAAAATAGTAAAAAATAATACAGTTGTGGAGCCTCAAACCTCACCTACTTTGTACACTCGCTCGATCCCAGCAAGTTCATGTTTTGAATCGGAAATATTATATTTGAACTAAAACAAAGACAAGTATTATGGAACGAAAGGAAAAATACATAAAAAATTTACCACGACATGAACGAGAGAGCTAATCCGTCGATTCATTTTTTTTTCTTGTCGTTGATCTTCCCGATTCCCTGTCCTCTAGGCACCACTCCTCCGATTCTGCGTCATCTCAACTTTCAAATTTCAAAATCTGACCATGGCTCTATCGCTACAAATCTTGCACCAGTACATAAGTGCAATGTTGCATGCTTGCTTAAGTTTCTCTTGGAAGTGCTACAAATGAATTGGTTGCCATATAGTACTATGAATCCAATACAACTTAAATTACTGGTGTGAATCCGTAGGGACGCGTGAGCCTTATGCTAGTAGTTTCGGAATAATTGAGATTACACAGCAGTCACAATGATTAAGAGTACACACCAGTCACAATGATTAATCAAGCACACACACACACCACTTTTAATTTTACATTAATATCCAGCTTGCACATAGTGTGTCTTGGCGTGTGGGTTTCTTCTAACAAGTCACATCACTCAACATGATAACAACCCCTATGAACAAGATGTGAAAGTCTGTTGGTGGAATATCCTTTGGCACTCACAATCTGCTAAAAGCAAAAGCTGTTTCAAATCCTCTAGCTAGCTAGCTAGCTGCTGACCGATCCATCTTCCAATGCGAACACGTTTAGTCCTGCAGTAAAAATAACAATTAAGCACCACTGATAATCCTCCTAGGATTAACAATTGCACCACCTGTGTACGGTTCAGTGCTCGTGCACAAAATCCAACTGAAGAGATCGGTGGCAACAAAATCTTGGAAATCTTGACGGGATCTTATGTATAGTGTATGAAGCCATGAAGGTATATATTCAGAGCTCCACACGCCCATGGTTTTAGCTTTTAATAGAAACCTCCGGATGACTGGTCGTCGTCTCAGCTCTCACCCAACTTGACGGATGCACTGTTGCCAGGCGATGCTAGTGGAGTATATGTAAGTGCTAGTGGACGTACTATGTATAATCGGTGTATCTCATTCTCACGCCACAGTAACCTGGCTCCTGACCCTGAGAGGGGGCGCGTAGATACGCTACAGTCTGTATCAGACACCCAGGCCCATGCATGCATGAGCTAATGATTGGGAGACGGAGCAAGCATGTCAATGGCGTAAACGGCAACAGTGAGTACACTTGGGTATCAGTTTGCGTCCACTCAATCGATCCATCGGGTACGTCGGAGGTGAAGCTGAGCGGAAAGTGGCCGGGGTGAGGGCCAGGGAATTTTAGGAGCTTCTTTACCCAACAGTGAAAGGCTAGTTATTCCAAAGCTGCGTGCTTTGGCTCTGTTTCTGGTTCGCTTTTGGCATCTTGGGGAAGGGAAAGGAGAGATCGTAACGGCGAGATGCTTCGTCGGATGGATGGACGGGCGGTGGCAGGCAGGAGTAGCCCCACGTTTCTTCTACTGTAGGAGAGGAGAGATCGAGATGGCGATTCATGCCGGTGCCTTTTGTTCTACGTAGTTGCCTCTGCTGCATGGCGTGTCTGAACTCTGGAAGAAATGTGACTTGGCATCACGTAGGGGAACGGTGCTGTGTTATTGCATTTTGTTGCCATGCTGAAGTAACTTCTTAGTAACGATTTGAACCAAATAGCGTCTGTAGTCCAACGGTTAGGATAATTGCCTTCCAAGCAATAGACCCGGGTTCGACTCCCGGCAGACGCAATTTTTTGTCACTCTGTGATCCAGTTTTTTACCATTTCCAAGTTATTTTTTACCGGAGCTCACTCCGGTGGCAGTGCTATTTGCTACTCTCACTGCCGATCTAGATACTCTGTGATCCATTTTTTACCATTTCCACGTTATTTTTGACCGGAGCTCACTCCAGTGGCAGTGGTATTTGCTGCTCTCACTGCCGACCTAGATAAGAAAGAGAAAGAGTACCCTGAATCTTTGCTCGGCTTCTACCTTCATGAGCAATCTCCACATGCTGAAACGCCCCTTACTTTGTTTTTACCTCCTTCAGAATGGCACCATAACTTCAAGGCTTTTGTCTCTCAAGGTTATTGATGGCTTCTTTTGTAATGTAAGGTTTTTTTATCTTTATCTCCTTCAGAATGGCACCATAACTCCAAGGGTTTTGTCTCTCAAGGTTATTGATAGCTTCTTTTCTAGCGTAAGGTTTATGATAAAGAGGAGGCAGAGGCTAAATCAACCAATTGATTGTAACAACTGAAACGGCCGTAAAAGAACATTTTTGCATCCCGGTCGATGGATTTCACTGGCCGCCCATGACATATCGACCTAGTGAGTTTCAACATTTATCTGGACCAATCCCTGAGCTAAATCAACCAATCGATTATAACAACTGAAACAGCCGTAAAAGTACATTTTTGCATCCCGGTCGGTGGATTGCACTGTCCGCCCCATGACATATCGACCTAGTGAGTTTCAACATTTATCTGGACCAATCCCTGAGCTGACGGGGGCCATCGACGAAGGTTTTTGGCCCGATGATCTCACAGAACCGGTGAAACTTTTAAAAGGGATCAAATCAAGCTCTTAAAGAAAGCCCTGACAAAAAAAATAGGTGGAAGCAACAGGGTGATACTCATCCTCACTCATAGATTGCCTTTCATCTTACCCACCAAAGTGGCTAACAACGTCACCAAAATATCGGTAAGGTCATCATGTATAAAGATTCCTTCTTAGGGTATAGCAACTCCTTGTATTCTTCAGATAAATTCATTGACAATGCTCAACAAGTTCTTCGTCCATGGGAGCACATACACATCTAGCCATAGCAAAAATCCAACTAGTGGTGCTAACTATATTTAGTAGTTTAGACAGATCATGCAAGATGAGTTCAGTGCCATGTGTCGGTTGATCTTCACCAGTACTTTAATCTTTCATAAGTTTGCCTATTGACTTTGTGTTTAGACCACATTGAAAGATCCACAATAATGTGATCCTATGGCGTTTACATGAATCTATGAGCCGCTAAACTAAATCCACACAAAAAGGTTGGGAAAATGTATGTTGAGATTGTGCGGTGGAAGGGGTGGCGTCATTAAACCGAGAAAAGAAGGCACGGGGCTGCAACAAAGCGTCAGAGGTTTGAGATGATTTAGAGGAGGTGATTGGGCCAAATCACGATGGTCCGAGCGACATAGGTGGCAACAAACGAAGGCATCCTGAATTGTTTGTGGTGCTAATATTTTGGTGAATTAAAGGCACCCTATATCACCTCGTTCAACCATCAAATATGAAGGCTCGGAGACTGGATATGAAGCGAGCCCCATAAATTATGGTGACTCATGGTCATACAACGACTTTACTAGTATCACCTTTTCGAACAAAATCAGCACATCGACGGTTATTATGCCAATCGGGTTGATACGACAACTCTGCTAGAGTTGCCCTAATTACCTCTTTGTGAAAAAAATGAGCCTTTTGTGAAATTTGAGAAAAGCGAGAAATCACTTTGCTTGGCTCGTTTCAAAAATAAAAAAGGGCCTGGGTCGGCCTGTTTCGAACTTATGGGCCTCTCATGAGGCTAAATAATCCTGTATGTGCGCATGGTCCATCCTCTCTACCCCTCAAAAAATATTTTTTGGTCCAGCCTCTCAACTCCCAAATGCCCAAACGTACCCAGGGGTGTTGTTATGAAGACCAGAGCGGCGAGGGCGGCGGGACGATCTGCCGCAGCGACTTGCCGAGACGGAGGCGGGTTCAGAGATGACGGAGGAGGCGGGGGCCGAGATGGCCGGGGAGAGTAAGATAACAAAGACGGAGTATCCATCGGAGGAACTGGATTGGTGGATGGATGAAGAGTTCAAGAAGATAGAGGAGGAGTATATATGGAGCGGCTGGTGGCAAGGTGGAACGCCGAGAACCCCGACGCGACGCCACTCGTCGTGGAGGCGCTCACGGAGGAGCAGCGGGCGTCGCTGGAACAAGAGGACTTGGCCAGGGAGCAGTTGATTGCTCAGGCCTACGTGGATAGGATGGCGACGGAAGACATGGCGAGACTGGAGATGGAGGAAACTGATCCCAACAAGGACTACGACGACCGGTACTACCAAGATTACCGGGAGAACTGGGAGTGGAAATATGCCAAAGAGTTCGGCCCCTTCGAGGCCACCAGTAAGTTGATTTCCATTCCCTTCTCTTATCACTGAATGTACATAGTTTCAACCAATATGTCCCTTGTTTTTTTTTTGTAAAGGGCATGATCCATCATAGGATGCACACAGCCATTTCAACCAATATGTTACATGGCCAATTATAGCATCATTCAGTTGTGCCATATTTTTCCAATCAATCAGCACTCAGATTTTTTATAGAAACGGGGATTAAGGGTCTTGAAGTGATGCTATTTTCTGTAAAACGTCAGCACCTAGCGTTATATAAATTCCCTGTCAGTTTAAATTCTCAGCAATAATTTTGCATTCAGAATGTGATTAAACAGTCTGTTGTACCAGAACTGTGCTCTAGATAGTAGTTATGCATTGCTGACACTGATTCGTTTGCCTTACTCCAGCCCCAAATAGGACCTGCATTTGATTCCCCTGTTGTATGTGTCAGGCTCTTTTACCCTGGCCGTTTGACAGTTCAAATAGTTGTGGAAAAGATTTGCTTGATCAGTCCAAAAATCAGATTTCTTCCATCCCCTGTAGCTATTCTTCTATCATATATATAAATGTCTCTATCTCTGCAAAAAATCCATAACTCCCAGCCCTCTCCTTTCCATTTAGGCTTACATATTTTCAACCATTCCACTCAATGTCAGTCATTTCTTATGGTTTTTACATCCTCGCTTTCCTTTGTCTATTTTGGTTATATCGTTGTATACGAAGACATCGACATGTGGTATATTGATGGACTAAGTCGTCTCTTTCTCTAAATCTTATAATTCATTCTGCAACTACTTGTTCAGAACTATAAAGTTTCTCCTCTTCGATTCCTCCCACATCAATGTAATCAGTACACTATTTAAAAAATAAACCAATCCAGCGGGCTTACATTTCTGATGGGCTCGTTACAAACTATTTCTACTCTCTCCAGAAACTCAGGCTGCTTTATCCAAGTTTTATCATATCGAAATTTCTTTGATCTTTCATCAGCGACTAAACAGTATAGTTCCGATCAATTGATGATTACATTGCATCTCTTCTTACTGTATGTTCGATCACTTGGTGTTCCTACTATATTTAATTTCACCATCGATCTAGATTGATAGAGGCAGGAGCAGGACATTACTGAATCATAATTTCCTGTCACCACATGCGTAGGGTTTTTTTTTTGAACGGTCACCGGGGGGGAGAGTCCCCACCTGAATATATTGATCAAAGTGATTCAGTTTATAAAGAAAACCGGATCGAAAACCTTAACAAGTTGACCCCGTTTATAAGGAAAACCGGGCCGAAAAACCATATAAGAGGGAAGATTACATGGGTGAGAACAAATGGACGCCCCAAGAAAGGCACTACCTAGCTAGCAAAATCAAGATTTCCTGTCACCACATGCGTAGGTTAATATCTCTCTAACTAACGTGAAATCTCCTGCCACTACATGCAGCTCGGATCCCCGCCATGTGTTTCACAGACGAGCCGACGTGGCCTGGTATTACCAACCCTCGGTGTACTATGCAGATCTTTTCAGTCAAAGTTGAGGAAATATATGGGGATTTACATTGGCCGCTGGATGTGTTTGGTATCGTTGCTGTGAGGGATGACCTGGATCATAATCGCAATATTATCTTTGAGCGCAAAAGGGATAACTGTCAAACTCTCAATGAAGAGGTATTTATTTCTTGCATTCATTATGTTTTATCTGTTTTTAGCCTTGCAACACAGCCTTTTTTAATTACTGTTCTGATGCGTCTGCTATGGTTTCTACTTCACAACCCCTAGTATCTGTTTGGTACATGTGTTGTCTTTTCCTGTACTTCATGAGAGTTGGCATCAAGATGTTTTAGAAATGTTGCAAGTTACTGCTGGAAAGCAAATGTTGTAGACATGGCTTTTGTTAATATGCTTTGAGATATATGCGCAGACCTCAAACATTATAGTTTTCTTCTTTTTATGTTACGCTAACGCAAATAGGCTAATGTTTTCTGCCATCATTTGTTTATGCACATCACATTGTATTATGCTATGCAGTTAAAATTCAATGTACGGTAACGTTTTCTCTTGATTGTGCTGCTCAATATTTACATCTTATCCAGCTTCACTTTACTTTTTATTTGTTTAAATTGGCTCTGTTAGTTTGAATGGTATTTAAAACATCTCCTTGCTGACCAAACCCAGTTTATTGGCATTGTGTTCACCCTCAGTTTTAAGTTGTTGTGCCCACAGATTTCTAGTTTAACTCAATATGTTACCACTATAAATTAAGATATAGTTGATGACCAGCTCTCCCTTTTCTTTTACCAATATTTGGGATATTCTTATCGTTTACTCAATTGGTGGTGTTGCATGCAGGATCCATACTTAGCATTAACAGGTCCTGCCCGTGCTCCCGTAACTGATTGTAATAAGCATATGCATTTCGATGTCACACTGAAAGTGAAGTGCAGCAAAGAATCAGAGGACAAAGATCTAAGCCTGCTAGGATTTCGCTACGAGTGCTGCGAATCGCTCAATTATCAAGAGAGTAAGAGACAGTACACCACCAGTTCGTGCGTGAGCAGCAAAAAACGTAGAAGCAAGCTGAGCACACTAGAGATGACATGTGGCATTGTAGCCTCATCCATTGAGGCCACGATCAGTGTGCGTATCGTCGAAGGGCCATGGCCAGGTGGATTCAGCGGGCGGTTCACTGCCTCGACTGCTAGCGTCAGTCAGATGAAGGTGTTACTGCTCAATATTGGAGATGGGAATGCGCCTGTTGTTGCCGCTGATGACACCGTTGAGCTCTCACGGCGAGTGGTCTCCGTGGAAAGCTGTGGGGAGCTGAGAGTGTGTGCAGCAGCGTGGCTTGGCAACAAGCAGATTGAACGTGAGGTGTTCTTTCAACCAATGAGATCTGGTAGAAGCTCTCATTTGCTTGATGTTGGCTCGTGTGAAATGGAGGTTACCGTTGCCTGGTCCCTTTTCCCGTTAAGTTATCCCACTGATCGTGTTCCTTCAAGCAAGGTGGTGTCTATTGATAATGGAAAGAAGTCCACATACCCCCCTCAAGTTTCACGATCGACTACTTAACCCCCTCAACTACAAAACCGGGTATCTAGCCCCCTTAACTTCATAAAACCGATCAAATAACCCCCTAGAAGCTTGGAAAGTGGTTTTGGATAGTAGTTTTTCCACGTGGCGTCCTTCTCTCTGTCCCCACCTACTATTGCAATCTTCTACGCACCCCTTCATGATAGTAGCACATTCCGCTCACCGTCCATTTTCCCGAGGAGGAGAGGAGAGGCCGACAAGGGCTTCCTGATGCATGCGTTGTTGGATGGTACAGTTGGCCATATAATGGACGTAAATGAATCCATCCCAAACAGGTAGTTGGACAATTGGAAGAAATTAAGTACGCACGCATGGAAGAGCTAACTCTAAACTAGACTGATCGATTGATCTCCGGCTCGACGTACATGCGCAACACAGACTATGTACGATCCGGACACGGTAACCAATCGGTAGCCCGCTTGTGGGCGCGCGCGATCGAGGCGTAGGAGTGCAGGCGCTGGTTGCAAACGTTGGGACGCAGTGGCGAGCGACCGGCTTGGGCACAAGCGGCATGGCGTGGCCTCCTCTGCTCCTCTCCGCGTACAGGAGTGGATTAGCTGTGGACTGACAACATGCGACCAAGCGAGCGTGCGGCCGAGCAACGTTCTCACCGGCCTCGTGCTGCTCCAGCGCTTCAGGTCAGCAAGGCAAGCCATCCATCAGGCAGTGTCCTCACAACCTGGAGGTAAATCAGCCATGGTTGTAAATCATGCACTGCCTAAAGATAAATCTGTAGGCCATGGCGGCACCTCGTACGCATCCATGGTACTTCGTGCTACTGTCGTGAAGGGGTGCGGGGAAGATGGCAATAGCGGGTGGGGACAAAGAAGGACGCCATGTAGGAAAACCACTCTTCAAAGTCACTTTTCAAGCTTCTAGGGGGTTATTTGACCGGTTTTGTGAAGTTGAGGGGGCTAGATACCCAGTTTTGTAGTTGAGGGGGTTAAGTAATCGATTTGCGAAACCTCAGGGGGTATATGGACTTCTTTCATTGATAATGACTTATTTACCGTGGCAAGCATGAACCAAGTTTGATTAATTTGCTATCTTAATAAACTCTTGTGTGAGTCAAATTACAACGGGGTGCTCAATGATGTGGCAGGCTAGTCGGAGTTGAAGGTGGGTGATCTAGACGGATACTCCCTCCGTTTCAAAATAAGTATCTCAACTTTGCTTATTTCAGAACGAAATGAGTACTAGTGAACATTTTCATACGTGTAGTTTTTCTTCGGTCCAAGAAGCCTTTGCTTCTATTTGGAGGAATGCTCGTATAGAGCAGTGTTGGTCGGTCACCGCCATTCTTCATCTTTATCTTCCTGATGCAAAATCTCTGAACTCCTTCATGTTTCATAGTGGTACGATGTCCTTAAGGAAACCAATAGTGGGAATTTAATTGGAATTGTTTGTTCGCATGTCCCCTTCGTATTTGTATGCGCATGGCTGAGTGTGGTCTACAACACCTTATGTGAGGCATGGAAAGGATTCAAAATCACTTTCGCTCGACAATCCCCCACACTAGTGTTTGGAAATGAGGTTGCCGAGAGATGCCCATCTTGTAACTTCCTAACGAAGTCATTTGGGCGACTTGTTTGGTTCTGGTGAGTGGTGTATCCTATTGAAGCGTATGTATCCTTATCAAGTACCTAAGGTCCGGGGTGAACTTTCCACTCTCACCCTTCCATTTCTCCTTGTGGCCATTCTATGGGATCTTACTTTACCACCTAACATCAAATTCATTGTCATTTTGTACCTTCCTCTTTGTGCACTTGTGTGAGAACTTCTTCAGGATACTCTCGGTTCTTCCATTCCCGGAGCTTGCGGGTTCATACACATCGTCGGTGTAGTTTTAGACTAGCTGAAAGTCTTTTTTTATGAAAGCCATCCGTTTTACATAAAATATGATCGGTTTATGTAAATTATATTCAAATTTAAATAAAATACATTTGAGTATGTGCGAATTTAGCGTATTTCTGTTGAACTACTCGCGGATAGATGAGGCTACAGTTGGATAATCGGCTTCCACATCAGTGTTCGCAGGACAGGTCCTACTCCCTGCGAACGGTTGTGATGACCATTTTAAGGGATAGCGTTGGAGATGTTCTAATGATATGTATAAGTCTGGACCTAGGGTTTAGGGCCGGGACAAATTTTCATGCTTGATAAACGTTTAAGTGTTTAGGATTAATGGTGCAGAGGACGTTTAGAGGTTAGTGGTCCTGTGTATGTACGAGAACGGTATGACATATTGTACTTCCTTCGCCCAAATAAGTGTATCTGGCACTAAACATTTCTTACATGTAATACTAACTTATAAAATTGTTTAGCCAAATGAACCAGTTCGCGTCTGTAGTCCAACGGTTAGGATAATTGCCTTCCAAGCAATAGACCCGGGTTCGACTCCCGGCAGACGCAACTTTTTTATTTTTTTATTTTTTTATTCATGTTGATGATGATGCATCGACCATGCAAATGCATCCTAAACATTTGAGTGGCGGCAGACTGCTGCCTCTATTGCCGATCGACGAACGAAAAAGAAAATAAGGCAGTAACCAGGAACCAGTTTACTCTCATGAAATGAGAAAATTATGGCACCACACTGGTTGGCGAAAGTGCTACTATTAGCTCTAGCTCATCTGAGTTTGGGTAAAGTGCTACTATTAGCTCTAGCTCATCTGAGTTTGGGTGAACAATAAAAAACTGAAAACAAAATTTAAATAATCTGCGAAAAAATTGGCAAACATTGAGAAAAAAATTATACGTGTGCAAAATTTCATTACGAGACCACATTTGCGATTGTGTGAGTAAAAAAATAAAATCAATGCTCCAAAATAATTTCAAAAACTGTCTTTTTGAGCATCTAATTTGTTTTTTCTCCCACACATCCACAAATATCTCATAACAAAATTTTGCACACATGTAAAACTATTCTCAATGTTTATCACAAAAAAAATTCAGATTTATTTTTTTCCGATTTTACTGTTCACCCGACCTCATGTGAGCTCGTGCCCACATACACCGTGTCCGTTGGTCGGCCCTTTTCAGATTTTGGGCGGCTAAATAATTCTCTCTTTATGCATACGAAAAGGTCAGTTATAGGTACCGGTCGTCCGACCTAGTTTGGGTCGGTCGCCGCGCAGCCGTTCTATCATGGGCATCCAACGACTCAAGTTGTTGTGTACCCTTTCGCAAAAAAAGATTTTTCTCGTAACGATGTAGCTTTTTTAGATGTCGATTGCAGCTTTCGTGATACATAGATGCAACAACAAAATTCGAGGGAAGAGGACCAAGGCAGCTATATAAGGGGCAAGATCGTCATCGTAGAGGGGGATATGCGGCCAATCACTTGGAGCTCATCCCGACCTTGTAAGCTATCTCTCGCTGAAGCAATACCACACATGCAGGAGTAGGATTTTACACCTCAAGGTGCCCTGAACATGGGTAGCTCCTTGTGTCCCTGTCGTGTTTTGTCTGTCCCTGGTTGTATTTCACTTGCAGGTATCCCCGCCGAGCTCGTCGTTGGGTCGTTGATTGTGATACAAGCTCCCTGTGTTCGAACAAGGGGATTGGAAGATTTCCCTTGGACAAATTTGTCCAACATACAGTGGGCACGTTCACTATGCAGAGTTTACGCAACACTGTGTGCTAACGCGCGTACAGTGGTTGTGGTTGGCAGGTGGAGGCGTCGATGAGGTGGGAGAGGAGGCGTAGAGTGTTGAAATACGTCATCGACGTCCTTTGGGTCTTTATGGCGTGGGTGTGGCGTTGGGGGCGCGTCGAGTGGGGTCCGAACAGTGGCCAGCGTGCAGTGCACATGTTTGGCATGCCACTATGGTGGTGACCGCTGGTGCCATGTTCCCTTGGGCTCGCTTGGCTTGACCACCTTAATCTTGTGTAGAGCAAAACATCTAGGCATGTTGTGTGCTCATTAATTAAGTGATCTTTACGTCCATGGATTAAATGCTGGGTCAAGGTCTTTCGTGCTTGTACTGAAATGGATCTTACTAGTTTACTGGATGAGATTGATTCTTGTTGTGTGGCTTGTAGATGCTGAAGACAATATCTATGCCAAGTTCCAATGACAATGGGCCAAGTGGCAAGGCACTTCCTATGTAAACAACAAAACTTGGGCAAGCAAACAAAAAGTGATGTTACACTCACTCAGTAAAATGTCTTGGTTGGCCAATGCACATTTCTAGGGTCCAAATGATCCATGGAAATATTGTGCAAAGGTTTGGGATTTTTCAAATGTGACCAAATGTGGGTTTCTTTGCAACTATGGGCATTAAGCTCTATTTTTTTATTCAAAATAAAATACTAAATGAGCTAGGGCATAAATGGTGGTGATCATATATTGTGTATGTGATCTCCTAAGGAGTAGAACACAATAATAGATGTGGTTGCTAAATTCAAAGGATCGAGTTCCGATGCTATCTAAATGAACTCTACACACAAGTAAAAAGACATGGGTAAAATTTTAAGGTGTTACAATGTGTCAATGACCGATAAGACTTTCATCACGATAATCACATGATGCAAACTAATAGTTGGAATACAATTAATTTTTTCTTATTAAGGAATGTAGTGAGTCTTGACTATTTTACCCTTGGCCTAATATCGAAATCTTTTACGCGTTTCTCAAATGTGGTTTGTGCATTAACGCAAATAGCGGGCACATTTAAATGGCAACGAATATTTCAGGATCTCATTCCCGTACAGTAAATCAAGAAAATATACGCAATTAAACATGCCAACATTGATGCCATTATTTCAATATAGCAAGCTAATATTTAATGTGATTACCGAGGTTGTCTAGCCATTGATCTTTGACGCGTCAGTAGTCGTCGCGATTCACGAATCATATCTTTAATCGCCTATTTTTCATCATGATCCAAAATGCATATACAATATAAAACATATACTTTTCCAAGTCAAACTTATGCATTTCATGATTCTCATCCAATTCTTTTGTTTTGGTATCGGTAGCATAGAATTCCAAAGCTTGTGAGGTTTGTTTTTAGGGAGCAAAGCTTGAGAGGTGGTACACCTAAAATCGTTGGCAACTCCCCAAAATGGAAAACTGGCATGTTCAGAATTCAGATGGGCTGTGTTTTGGAAACGTGCCCATAAAACCCACCCCCACCGAACGAGCCCGGCCGAAGCACAGCACCGCCCCCTTCCCTCCTCCTACCTAACTCGCAGCCCTCATGGTCATGTGGCCTTCTTGGGTGAAGACGCGCGCCACCAAGTCCAAGCCCTCGGCCTCCCCATCCACCCCGCTCTCCGCCGCCGCCGCCCGCCGCTTCTCCTTCTCCTTCGCCGACCCCTCCAACTCCCTCAAAGACATCCAGTCGCTGGTCGTCCACCCGGAACCCGCCCGCCCGCCGCGCGTCTTCCACCGCCTCCGCGTCGCGGCCTCCGCCCTCCGCTTCCTCCGCGCCCTCCAGCCCGCGCCCGCGCCCGCCGCCGCCGTGGAGGTGGAGCCAGAGGTGCCCCGCCCCTGCGTGGTGGTGATCTACTTCACCTCCCTCCGCGTCGTCCGCCGCACCTACGAGGACTCCTACACCGTGTGCTTCATCCTGCGGGGGATCGGCGCCACCGTCGAGGAGCGCGACCTGGCCGTCAACCGGGCCTACATCGACGAGCTCGCCGCGCTCCTGCCGTGCGGCCAGGCCCCGACCATCCCGCAGGTCTTCGTCGACGGCAAGCACCTCGGGGGCGTCGAGGAGGTCCAACGCCTCCACGAGTCCGGCGAGCTGAACCGCATCGTCGGCGTCGCGGCCTCGCCATCCCACGCCCCGGCACGTCCCCCCTGCGGCCGCTGCGGCGGCCGGCGCCACGTGCCCTGCGGCAGCTGCGACGGGAGCCGCGAGCAGTACAGCGACCAGGGCGGCGACCTCGCCTGCGACGCCTGCAACGAGAACGGCCTCGTCCGCTGCCCCGACTGCCTCTTCCCGGAGGCCGCCTGATTCAGATCCAGCTCTTCGTATCCGGCCGGCTGTCCAGCTCCAGTAACTGAAACTCATTACTACTACTGGCAGCAGTACGAGTACGACAGCCGCTCCTCCTCGACGACAGCTCGAGAGACCACCTGCATGCATGCATGGCTAGCTCGATATGCTCTAGCACTTACTACAGTATTCCCTCCGTTTCCTTTTACTGGTCAAAATAAAATTTGATAAAATTTGACCAAATTTATACTAAAATGTATCAACATATACAACATCAAATGTATACCATATGAAAATTAATATCATGATGATTCTAATGATATTGATTTCATATTATGGATGTTGATAGATTTTTTTATAAAATTGATCAAGCTTTACTTTGACCAAATCTTATATGCGAAGTAAAAAGAAACGGAGGGAGTATTACTGGTCAAATTAAGTATTAGTACCTATCAAAATATAAGATAGTTTTGTAAACTAAACTAATTTACAAAAATATCTTATATTTTTTGATAAGAAGGAAATACTGTTCAAAGCCGGTCAGCTTAGCTGGGGGTGTGGACAGTGGACATGAGTTTTAATTTAGCTCTGGCGTTAGAACTTTTGGAAGATTTGCCGTTCATTTTTTTGTTCCCCGTGCTCTTGGTTAATCCAATCTTGGACGGACCAGACGAGATTATACAATTATTTTACCATATCATACCATGCCTATACTTTGTGAATTCTGGTATTTTGTTCTTGTACGTGCGTCTCAAATCATCTTAATTCTCATGGCACAGGCTCCGCGTGCTGTTTGCGTGCCCATATTTTACCATATCATACCATGACTACACTATTAATCATTAGTAATGTTTGACTGTTAACCATGCATCTTTGATTATCAACCAAACATACGTCTGTTTTCTATTTGGGCTCGGGTCATTTTTTTTTGTTCATTGTTGTGCTGCCATCTGTCTTAATTTCAATTAGTCTACTATCATCAGAAAAAAAAATCAGTTGCCCGTCCGCTGCTAGAAGCCGTGAACCATGAGTTGATGTGCTTCTGCTACCCCATCTACTACATTTTGGGAGCTCTGATAGACGCAAGGAATAAGCTAGGTAAAGCGTTGTTCGCTTCAATGTCTTGCAGTAGGACAAAAACACACTTGGCACATCCTCATGTTTAGGGGAGAAAAATAAAGTACACTGGACATACATGAAAAGCAAAACTGGAAAAAATAGAAAAAGAAGGTGTCAACAGTGAGCAAACAAAACTAGGAATGCTGTTTAAAAAATAAAAGTAGTTATGACTAGGTGTAGCAGATACAAAAAAACTGAAAACTGACAGCAATATGAGCCAAACAAATGCCGATCCTTAGGGTTACTGAAGACTAATAACAGAAAGGTACCGATCCCATCCTTAAGTGGGAATGTTGAGAACTAACTCTGAAGACTAAGAACTGATAACTATGACTAAGAATTGAAGAAACTACGAAGGAAGTAATGAAGAATGTAACTAACTGACAGAACTAAAGAAAAAATCATGTTTGGAAAAAAAACTGACAGAACTAAAGAAAATGACACCTAACTCGTGAAACTACTTACAGAAATAATTACATGATTGAAAACTAAAAGGCTAATGATGGTGGCCGGCCGACCGGCCAAAGCTTAGGCCGGTCGGTCCAAGGCCCACTTGTGCCCACTTTTTCGCTTTTGCTGCATCTGATACATTATAATTGTTGCAACCGTATTATAAAATGCTAATATCTGTACTGCTATTATACTAATATTATTATATTGATCTATGTTATTTTTTGCTAAACGGATGTATTTAATAATATTTTAGTGCTAAGCGCATTTATTTGGTAGCATGATATGAAAATGTTACTAATGATTTTTGCTAAAAAAAAGTGTGATCGGTGATGATGGCTCCCGAATTTTGTTGCAACCATTATAAAAAAAGCTACAAGTGTAGATTAAATTTGCTGCCACGAATTGATGGTAAATATGGTACGTAATTTTTTATCAGATTTTTTATTGCAACAGGGAAAAAAATTGAAAGAAAAAAATGCACACAATAATTTTTTGTTGCATCCATGTACCAAAAAAGTTACAACCAATAGTAAAAAATGCTACCACCAGCGATTTAAAATTTGTTACCACAATTTTTTTATGCAAAAAACACCAAAAATAAAAATGTTGCATCTGTGTACCAAAAAAGTTGTGAATGTACCGTAAATGTTGCAAATGTTGCAAAGGTATCGCAAATGTTGCAGTCAAAAAAGAAGAGGTACGCGCAAATCTGGAACGTTAAATCATGGAGATCAGACGGTGTGCGTTTGACCGGCCGAACCGGAGTGCCGGTCGACCGGCGCAAAGCGTCGCCCAAACTAAAACATGACTGAAAACCTATGAACATTAAACAAATGATGTCACTCCAATGTTTAAAAACTAAAACCTAACTGATGACTTATACTAAACTGAAAATGTGGAAACTCATACTAAAAACTAAACCAAAATATCAAAACAAATGTCTAATGAGAGACTGATGTCACTGAAACTAACTATGCAAGACTAAAAACTAGAGACTGAACACAAAATGAATATATAACACTGAAAACCATACACTGAACCCTGAAAAAAAAACTGAGAACTATTGATTAAAAACAAACTGAACACAAAATAAAGTAAGGCACACTGAAACAAAAGAGAAAAAAGGGCGGGGGCAAATTGCAGCTGCGGGGATTCGAACACGCGACCACTACTATAAAACACAGCTCCCTTGCCAATGCCTCAGTCGTTTGTTTTCTAAACAAAGCAGGTATCGGATGACAAGTACAAGTCAGCCTGTCTTATACAGCCACAGTGAACAGCGCTGAGATGGACGGCCACAAAATCCAGCCTGAAGCGAAAATAAAAACAGACGTCTGAAATTTAGTAAAACTGTTGATTTTCAACATCAAACACTATAAATCGTTAGTCGTATATGCTCTAACACGACTAATCGATTAACCTCTTTATGTATAAAAGTGATGTCTAACGGTTACTCGAGAATTGAGGGATTATATGAGGAAATAAGTTCTTCGAGGGACCAACGCATTGAAATAACAATCAAGTTCGCGGGACCAACTTGGTGCACCGGGCGCGCGCGAATGTCGCAGCCCAGTTCTCGGACGCGACATTGCCGCCAATCCTCGTCGATTGATGCTCATAATCGCCCAGGACCGGAACACCATCGTTGTCCTCGTCGGCGACGACAAGACATGGCCTTCAGTCGGTCGTCAAGTGCAAATGCATTCACACATCCAAGAAAACAGAGTAATTGTCCTCTTTATGGAATAAGCAGAGTAAGCTCAGGCCAACATAGCGTTCAACAGTCACATAGTTAAGATCGAGTTCCATGTCATTCAATATGACACTATAACGTAGTAGATTTTTCAAGTCTTCAACCGGATGTTGACAGATTTTCAGAGTCAATTTTGCGCCTCTCGCCTATCGCTTTGAATACGCCTCCCAAAAGTCACTACCTCCACACCCAAAAAACTGAGCATTTCTTTCAGCTTACCTCGTAGAAGCAAGAGGCTCCACGACACTATGCATAACCCTCACTTAAGTCATCCACATAGTTAGTTGGGAAAGACACAGGAGGACCAAAATTCTTGTAGAGCTCACAGGGCTGGTCCTTAGGCCGGGCAAGAAGGGCGACCTCCCTGGGCCCCGAGAAAAAAGGCAATTTTTAAAAAATATATACTAATCACTATGCTGTTATCCACTAGATTAAATAAAATAATTATATTTTTCTGTTAAATTTAATAAATTAGTTTTTCTTCAACAACGCCTAACTTTGATTATGAATTTTTACTTATAATATGTCTACATTATTATCAATACATATAAAAAACCTATTTCATAGAATAAAATGTTGTGATGTCATTTTTATAGCTCAATCCATACACTTTAAAATATTTATATATTTAATTAGGTGAAATAAATTTTTATTTCATAAATTGACAGGAGACTTCTAAATACAATGATGATAACAAGCATATTTTCGTAAGTGCATATCAAATAATAAAATTTACATATGGAAACTTATTAGAATGCACACAATTTTATATGTATTGGTGGTTACTGTTTCTAAGCATTATTTTTTCAATACAAAGTACAAAGTATGCACCTTTTATTAAAATTTGTCTCTTCCTAAACAAATATGATTATATAAATGATTAAAGAATGTCATTATTGGTTCAGTTTATATTCTACAACTTTCTATGCATATGCTTACTTACTCATATAATAGAAAGAACTTTTGTGATATATACTAGAAAGCACTATTATGATGTTAATTGATTGGATCTTACTCTTTACATATATTTATCATAAATATTATAAATTATGTATTTTAGAAATATAGTTCTAGTTGAAAATTTTGTTATAAAATACATGTTACTGTATTTCTATGATATTTAGTTCAAAACAAAAGACATCAACATATATTTATTACCATTATCATGTGATTAAATTATGGTAACACAAACATTATTCTTTAAGATTATAACATGTTAAAAATAAGATTTAAATAAGTATACAAATTTAGTAAATATTTATTTATTTATTTGCCTGGGCCAAAAAAAATGTTGGACCCGGCCTGAGAATTCATCATCGAGAAGAATAAGTTGCAGTTCGCCTCGTGGCCCGATAACCTGTGCAAAATTGTGCAACTTGCACTCTGCTAGGTCACCAAGCAACTCTATTTTTAACTCATTGTATCATTTTATAACCCCTCCTGAATTTCCTGCACACCATCTCCGGGCTCAATAGACTGTATCTGCTAATTTTTTGCCACATTATTATTAGCTCACACAACAAATCAAATAGTATATGTGTATCCACATATCCAATACGCATCCTCCTTATCATTTTTATCATGACCTTACGTATTTTGCTAGCCTCGCGGAACAAGATGATTATACGAAACAGAGCCCTCTTGACTGCTGCATCATTTGATATTGGATTGATGAGCACATAAAACATATCAAACAATGTAGTACTCGTTGTTTATGCATTGTGACGTCCAGGGAAATGCAAACTCCTAGAGTTTCAATATCCTAACATCGACCTTTTTTGGTCCTGAAAATAGAACTAATAGCGCCAAAAAATGTCATCACACCTTCGATACGCTATCAAATATAGAGACTATCATAGATTAGCAGTTTTGCGTAAACATGAGGACGCCAATGGTCTTCAAGTCTGATTCTATGGTACGTTAATCCACCTTGAGAATGTCTCATTGGTGTAATGGGATGGACCTTGAATATAGGTAATCAATGCCCCCCACCCCCACCCCCCGGCCCGCGCGCGAATTAAAAGGGAATCATCGATATGTGTTGAAAACAAATAACACTTTTTTGTAAAAATTATTAAGGACAAAAGGAATATTTTCTATATTATCGTAAACTACATATCATGTTCCTAATGGATAAGAAAATATATCTATCATTTTTAGTGCTTTTTTTGGGAGCCATTTTTAGTGCCAGATACATTCATTTGAGCGATAAATTGATCGAAGAAAGTATAAGACTTGCATTTTGTTTACTTGCCATATATCGCACTCATATACGCTAAATTGCAACCATTTATTACGAGTCGATCGACTAGTACTAGTCACTACTTTTGGGTATTGATTGTGGGCGTGTCAGATGGAATGCTCGAGTTGTCTTCGACTATTCTTGACTAGTTATAAGTTTTTACTTGAGCGACTAGTCAAAACCAATTCTTCAACCCACCAGTCATAAATCCTTGGTTGCAACATCTAGCCGCCTAAATGATTTTGCTAGACCAAATTTTACACCACAATGTTTGTCCACACTTGTAAGAAAATTAATTTGGTACATGGGAGCATATGTTCTTCTCTTTTAAAAATAACATTTTGAAATGTTAAAAAAATCGGAATAAAATTTTGATATGTGCATCACAACATTCTATGTGTGCATATCAAGTTTCGTGAAAATCCAACATCTTTTATAGCATATGTAAAAAAACAAAAAATATCTCATGAAAAACCTTTTTAGCAACATTTTTTGTCTTTTTACACATGATATAAAATATATTGATTTTTTGTCAAACAACTTCGTAAACACATAAAACATCAAGATGTACACCTAATTTTTTTATCCGGTTTCTCTAAAAAATTGAATGTGTTTAAAAATATATTTTAACAACCTATGCTCCCAGGTGCAAAAACGCCACGTCCGCTTCCAACATACTAATTGCTGCAGTGCCCAAGTTATTTATTTAAGACACTATAACTGAACCAAAAGCGAGCACTCTCAGCGATTTCCATTTTTGACCGTTCATTTTCGTCATCTGGGCGTTCTGAACCGTCCGATCTCTTGACCCAGCGTCCTTTGGGCTGCTATTCCGGAGGCCGAATCGAAGACCTCTGGTTAACTGGGCCGTCTACTGGCCCATTTGGCGAGAGACACCACCACCGAGCGCCTGCTGGTAAAACCTAGATACGCCACTGGCCTCCCTCCGCTTCTCCCTTCTGCGTCGCATCCTCTCAAACCCCGGCTTTCACCGCCGATTTTCGGAGCACCACGGCCGGAACAACCCATCGCGGCTACTCGTCTTCTTCGAGGAAGAAATCCGCATAGCCAGTCCTTCCATCTTCACCCCCATGATGGGCCAGCGGGAATGCATCCAGCCTGAGAGAGAGAAAGAGGAGGGGACCTAGCCGTCGCGGGCGATGCATGTCAATTGGTCGACGCCATGGTTGGTCGTCTGAGCGATATTGCTCGTCTGGGGTTTGATGCCAGTCGATGCGGACGATGTTTCTCATGTCTTTTCTCCTGAAGATGAAGCATTAGGAGTGAGGATGGAATGCACAGTAGGATCTAAAGGATTTTTTATTGACTACCCATGTCAACGAGGTAAATCCTAACTCAAACTCTCCCCCTATGTAGTTCTCAATCTGATAATCCTTGATTTTTCTTGACGTCAGCGTGCATTCCCCAGAATTGTACACCTTACTGCTCCTCTTCTGGGATGTACGCACTCTACCTATCGAGGTGTTTGAGATTGCCGTCTTATTGGTAGCAGTTTTGGGATCTGGTACCAATCGTAGTGACTGTTGATGTGAGCTCCACCACATAACGTGATGCACCATCATGTGGTTTTTATGGTATTCTTACTTCTGATGATGAATTAATCACTATGGTTTGCAAATTTTTGTTAATGATTGGTGATTCTTGAGTCGACAAAGGGGAAATATAATTGACAAGTTCAGGCCCATACTAAACTGTGGGGCTCAAGATGACAAATTTTCTTGCCAATAAAATTTCATCGATAATAGTTAGTATTTCCTAGAATAAGTAGTTTGTCAAAATATGTGTTTTCCTCTTATGTGGCAATATTTTTTTCTGAACCATTCATAAATCCGCATTGCAACTAGGATATGCTATTGACATAAACTACTCACTTGAAAATGAAAATGGTATGCATGGTTGGAGGAATTTTTTTATATCTGGAGGACAATAGTGTGTAAAGATGCAATAATGTAGACAAGTGCCATGTGCTTCCATGGAATTGATTTATAAGAAGGTATATGCTGAACTTCATTAAAAAAACTCGAATATGTAATTATGCAAGCTGTTACTTATTACTTTCATTTGGCTTTTCGTATGTGTAGTAACAATTCTCTGTTCACAGTCCGTGTTATTAGACGTGGCCAATGTGCGTGCCGCCGGGCTGCCAAGGGTGTGGTCACAGATATGGATGCATCGTTGTTCACGGAGATGAGTTTGGATGGCATGGAAGCTCCGCCTCTGCCTGTGCCGACAACATTCCCGAAACCAAGTTACCAAGTTCAGAATGTTTCTTGCCTGTATTCAGTCCCCCCCTACTGATATTGAATGCAGTTCAATTCAATTTCAGATTGGCAAAACAGCCAGTTGAAGACAATGGCATTATGTATGTTCTGTTCTAAACCAGATACAAGGCTTGGTATGTTCTAAACCGGATAGAAGGCTTGGAATATGCTCGGTGGTAATCGTTGTCTCTCCTACTCTCCACCTACAGGGTTCGCCACCTCTCCTCCGGTGTACACCGCCAATCTGATGTGGAGTCGCCTCATGACGACAGGAAGATGACCTGGTAGTGGCCGCAAGCATTGAGGAAATTAATCACCATGCCGGTCTTTGGTGGCTAATAATTGCATGTGAGTTACGATGCCACTTTATCCTCTTCCCTTCCTCCTTTTGCGTTATTTATGTTGTTCTTTATCCTCACAGAATGTTTCAAGTGATCTAAGTTGACGTATTCAAACTCGGTTCTATTGGATTGGTTCTTACTCGTGGCAGAGTAATAGTCTAGCATTCTCCTAGGTTGATGTGTTCCTCCGTGCACGTCTACTTTTGTTTCTGCGGCGCTCCCATCTTATTAGAATTATTGAATATGACACTAATTTTGGTTCTCTTAATAATAAACGAACAGTAGCAGCAGCAAAGCAGAACAATTTAGTAGTTTTGGACCAATCAGACTACTACTATATGAAATTATGGTTAGGTGACAATTGAATTATAAGTCTCTTACCAATATGCCTGCTCCACCCACTTCTTCCCAAAACTATTTTGTTATCTCTATTAGGGGTGCCTTATGCTGTGCTCTATGAATTTGTCAAAGTCTAGCTTTCGTATTGATTCTTTTCATGCTCACTTAGTTATAAATCTTAAAGCTAACAAAGTTGGTACATCATTTCCACATTTTTTGGTATCAGATAGATTTTAGGTATATCCTTAGTGATGAAGCTGCTGCAGCTAGAGGTGTGCGGGGTGTCTCACCCTAGATGCATACTTTGATGCTTTAGAAAGATGATTTAGCTCGGTGTAGGAACAGGAAAAGCAGTTTCGTGAGCAATTCAAAGAAGTCAATATATTCTTGGTGAAATCACCTATGCAAGAGGAGTTCGTCATGAAGTCTATCAGGAAAAGGACACCCTTTACTCACTTGTGTTCCATAGTGGCATGCAGGTCGACGCGGAGTTTGTGATCCCGGGATCACGTGATCCCGGATGAACAGTAAAATCAAAAAAATAGTAAAAAAATTCAAAAAATTCTGAATTTTTCTGGGAAAAAACTTTGATGTTTTCTTTATATGCGTGCAAATTTTCGTCAAGAACTAACGTAGGATGAACGTGTGGGAAAAAAACAAAATTGATGTCATCCCTATGTTAGTTCGAACACTTTTTGGAACATCAAATTTTGTTTTTTTTGCTCACGCGTCCATCCTATGTTAGTTCTTGCTGAAAGTTTGCATGCATATAGAAAAAACATCAAAGTTTATTATAAAAAAGATTCAGATTTTTTTCGATTTTTTTACTATTTTTTTCGATTTTATTGTTCATGCGGGATCACATGAGCCCGGGATCACAATAGGACTTTCGCATGCAGGTTGATTTACCCTAGCTTGACCCATGGGATAATTTCGTTGTATATCATAGTTGCATGGTATGTTGCAGGCCAGACTTGGATATAAGCAGATTTGGACGATACAATGTAGCTTCAAAAAGGAGTGCGCGTGGCCGTGTGGGGTTGTTCCTAATGCATGTGCGTATATGCCTGTATGCTTATTAGATTCCCGCTTCTCACATTGCTGAGAGGCTAAATTAGTCTAAATCATACAGTTGCAATTATCAATAATACAATAATTTGTCATGTTTTTTTTACATTCAGTTCGTACAGTTTTGTTTATTCCCTTTTATCCTCCTTGATTGAATGACAAGGCAAGTTTTCGTTAACAGAAAACATAACTGGCAATCTTTGTCCTGGTAGGAGCTAAGAAACAAATATCACCGTTATTCTGTCTATTAACTTTAGTACGGTTTGGTTAATTATTTTGACAATTCAATTATAATTGATCGTACTTAATATTGCATCTGTTAGTCGAATAGAACTTGATGTTGAAAATCAAAGAAAGGGAATACTTGGTCTAATCATACCTGAATTTTCGTGTAGATTTATATTGCATGATTAAAATACAACACTTACATATAGTGTAAACATTAAATCATGTGATTAAGTTAATATTGCTCTTACATATAATTGCATAATCATTAATATTATAATGTTAAAATGGGCGGGCGCAACAACGCGCGCCTACAATGATCTAGTAGTTAAGATAGCAGCTGTTATTTAATTAACATGTGTTAATTATGGGGTAATTTCCCATTGTAACTGCCATCTCTCCCTAACAGATGCCTCTTAGTCGCATCTCTTCTCTTTGTATATATATACCTACAAGCATCTAATGAAAGAGATAGTTGATTCGCTTTAACAGCAGCTACTATCCGCCTCAGCCATCCTTGGGTGAAGGAATGCGGCCGGTGGGATAACGTGACGGAAAAAGGGACCAGGCAACGGTAACTTTCATTTCACACGAGCCAACCTTAAGCGGACATGAGCTTCTACCAGATTTTAATGGTTGAAATAACACCTCACGGTCAATCTGCTTGCTTTCTAGCCAACCTGCTGCACGCACTCTCAGCTCCCCAAAGCTTTCAACAGAAACCACACGTCGTGATAGCTCAATGGTGCCATCAGCGGCAACAACAGGCGTATTCTCATCTCCAAAATTGAGCAGTGACACCTTCATCTGACTGACGCTAGCAGTTGATGCAGTGAACAACCCGGTGAATCCATCCGGCCATGCCCCTTCGACAATACACACACTGATCGTGGCCTCGATGGATGAGGCTACAATGCCACATGTTAGCTCCAGTGTGCTCAGCTTGCTTCTACATTTTTTGCTGCTCACGCATGAACTGAGGGTGTACTCTCCCTTACTCTCTTCATAATTGATCGATTTGCAGCACTCGTAGCGAAAGCCTAGCAGGCTTAGATCTCTGTCCTCTGATTCATTGCTGCACTTCACTTTCAGTGTGACATCGAAATGAATAGGCTTACAAAGAGTTACGGGTGCACGGGCAGGACCTGTTAATGCTAAGTATGGATCCTGCATGCAACAACACCAATTGAGTAAACAATAAGAATATCCCAAATACTGGTAAAAGAAAAGAGGGAGCTGTTCATCAACTGTAACTTAATTTATAGTGATAGTAATATATTGGCTTGAACTAGAAATCTGTGGGCACAACGATAGAAAACTGAGGGTGAACAAAATGCCAATAAACTGGGTTTTGTGAGCAAGGATGTTTAAATATTTTAGAACCCTTCAAACTAATAAGTAAAGTGAAGCTGGATAAGAGGTAAATATTGAGCAGCACAATCAAGAGAGAACGTTGCCATGAATTGTGCATACTATAATACAATGTGAGGTGCATAGACAAATGATAGCAGAAAAAATTAGCCTAAATGTGTTAGCGTAACATAAAAAGGAAGAAAACTATAATGGTTGAGGTCTGCACATATATCTCAAAGCATATTAACAAAAGCCATGTCTGCAATATCTGCTTTCTAATAACTTGCAACATTTCTACAACATCTTGCAGCCAGATCTCATGAAGTACAGTAAAAGACAACACTAGTATAAAACAGATACTAGGGGTTGTGAAGTAAAAAACCATAACAGACGCATGGCACATACAATACGGCAACGCTCGAGAACAGTAATTAAAAAAGGCTATGTTGCAGGGATAAAAGCAGATATAACATAATGAATGCAAGAAATAAAAACCTCTTCATTGAGAGTTTGACAATTATCCCTTTTGCGCTCAAAGATAATATTGCGATTGTGATCCAGGTCATCCCTCACAGCAACGATACCAAACACATCCAACGGCCAATGTAAATCACCATATATTTCCTCAACTTTGACTGAAAATATCTGCATAGTACGCTTGGGGTTGGTAATACCAGACCTCGTCGGCTCGTCCGTGAAACACATGGCAGGGATCCGAGCTGCATGTAGTGGCAGGAGATTTCACTTTAGTTAAAAGAGATATTAACATATGCATGTGGTGACAGGGAATTATGATTCAGCAATGCCGTGCCTCTATCTATCTAGATCAATGGTGAAATTAAATACAGTAGGAACATCAATTGATCGAACATAAAGTACAAAGAGAAGCAATTGAATCATCAATTGATTGGAAATATACTGTTTAGTCGCTGATGCAAGATCAAACGAATTTCAATATGATAAAAATTGGATAAAGCAGACTGGGTTTCTGGAGAGAGTATAAGTAGTTTGTAACGGGCCCATCAGAAATGTAAGCACGCTGGATAGATTTATTTTCAAATTACAGTAATTCCAAAAATGTTTACATGGATGTGGGAGAAATAGAAGAGGAGAAACTTTATAGTTCTGAAAAAGAAGTTGCACAATTAATTATAAGATCTAGAGGAGGAGACGACTAAGTCCATCGATATGCCACATGTCGATGTTACATACAAAAGACAACGATAATCAAAATGGACAAAGGTAAGCGAGGAGGTAAAAACAGAAGAAATGACATTGAGTGGAATGGTTTAAAATATGTAAGCCTAAATGGAAAGGAGGATTGGGACTTAAGGATTTTTGTAGAGATCAGAAACATTTATATAGATGATAGAAGAATAGCTATAGGGGCACAACTATTTTTCGACTGATCAAGCAAAGCTTCCACAACTATTTGAACTGTCAAACCACCAGGGTAAAAGAGACAAGGGCCGGCCCTGAGGGGTAGCCGCTTTTAAATAAACGTAGAACCCATAATTAGAGAGGGGCAAGGAGCAGTAGTCTGGGCAGGTACGCACGCACACAAAATCACGTCGCTATTCTATTCGCTGGGGGCCCAATCCTTTCCTTCTGATCGCTAGTTCCCTATTCTACTCCCTAGGACCCCGATCGCAAGTCGCAGCAGCAGCCAGCAGGTGTCCAGGCGCTGGTAGACGATGCACATGCACATCGCTCAGGCTAGCCAGGAATTTGTGAAACTACTAGTTACACTTTGGTCAATCTTGTGGGTATGGAGGGAAGCAATCCATGATGAGCAATTTCAGTCTCCACTAACCACATTTTCCTTTATCCAGAGTTATCTAGCTGATATCCAGGAAGGGTTTTAAAGTAACAACACTGCTGTGAGGGGTAGGCCTTGTCCAGAACTATGCACGGGATGGAAGAGACACCCTGCTGGTGTACGTAAGATACATGTTTGATGCGGCTGTGGGAGGCACGGGGACCGAGGGGCGATATCAGCCATTTGTTGAGATGATTCAGGTATTTTCTTGGGATCCTCGACAGTCACTATTCATGACCTTGTATCAGCCGAAATTTTGGAAGCAATGGCGTGCAACGAGACATTATCTCTAGCAAAGGATCTTAACTGTGAGAAAATTGTGTTGTCGACGGATTGTATGGGAACTGTCAATCACAAGAATCAAGTCTACCTGGGAGAATCAATGGTCGTCATTGAAGAATTGAAGAGGAGATCTCAACAATATACTTCTGCTGAGGAGATTTTTGAAGGAAGGGCAAGGAATGTAGAAGCCCATTCGCTTGCAAAAGCAGCTACTACACTGAACTTTGGTAGGCACGTTTGGCTTACAGAAAGGCCTGACATTATTTGTATCCCCTATAGCATTTTGAGTTAACAAAGGGGATGCAAGTCTCAAAGAAAAAAAACATATCGCTGGGGCATGGACAATTGAAGTCGCCGATTCGCGGAGCACCTCCGGTCTTCACTCTTCAGACACTAAGCAAAACGCGGGACTCTTTGCGCAGGCACATCCCCGAGCAGTGAGCGCCTCCCACCAGACGCTCACATGGCATAATCACCAAGCATCCAATCGCCGATGTCGATCCACTATTCGAGGTATACCATATCGTCAATCTTTATTTGGTATACATATATTGCGTATTGACTATTGAGTAGTTTGAGATAAAAATAATCTTTCAAACGTGTTAGTCTATCCTTTTAGCGCACCTGGATCTGCACCCCACGATCTTAGCGCGTAGTGTTGCGATAATGATGCAGGCATGTGTACATGGTTGTGTCACATGTATCCGACAGTCTTTGAGCGGTTGAGCGATTAGGCCATTGCACCCCTAGATTCTCAGGACGGGCCGTGAAAGAGACTGAGACATACAACAGGTGAATCAAATGCAGATAAACCAATTTGGGGCTGGAATAAGGCAAAACAATCCGAGTCATGAACGCATAACTATCTAGCACAGTTCTGGTATAATGGACTGTTTAATCACATTTAGAAAGCAAAATTAGCGCTGAAAATCAAACCGATAGGGAATTTATAATGCTAGGTGCTGACATTTTACAGAAAGAAGTAAAGCCACAAGAGCAATTCAATTGCTGTGATAAGTAACAATGTAGATTTGACAGGTTTCAGTGCGATGCAAAACAACTTAGAACTTACTCGTGGCCTCGAAGGAGCCGAACTCTTTGGCATATTTCCACTCCCAGTGCTCCCGGTAATCTTGGTAGTACCGGTCGTCGTGGTCCTTGTTGGGATCAGTTTCCTCCATTTCCAGTCTCGACATGTCTTCCGCCGCCATCCTATCCACGTACGCCTGAGCAACCAACAGCTCCCTGGCCAAATGGTCTTGTTTCAGCGACGCCCGCTGCTCCTCCGTGAGCGCTTCCACGACGAGCGGCGTCGCGTCGGAGTTCTCGGCGTTCCACCTAGCCACCAGATGCTTCATAGACTCCTCCTCTATCAGCTTGAACTCTTCATCCATCCAATCCAGTTCCTCCGATGGATACTCCGTCTTTGTTACCTTCCTCGACGTTCTCCTACTCCCCCCGGCCACCTCGGCCCCGCTGTGAGTTTCTCTCTTTCTCCCCGCCTCATTCTTCATCTCCGACTCCACATCCTCAGTCGTCTCCGAACCCGCCTCCATCTCGGCAAGCCGCTGCAGCTGATCGTCCGCCGCCGTCGCCGCTCGACTCTTGATGAGGGGAAACCTAGATCTACTCCTTGGTTACGTTTGGCACTTTGGGGGTATACCCAAAACAAAGAAAAATAGCGTGTATACCTCCTAAAAATTTGTTAGAAATAGTTTAAACTGTTTCTTTTTTTTAGGAACATAGTACAACTCTGACGCTCACAAACACGAGTATACAATCACCTCTATGACGTACACACGCACACCCTACCCCTATGAGCATCTTCGCAATACTGAGCCGGTACATCATCTTGAGATTAACGAAGCCACCACCTCGTCTTTGACGGGAACGTCTCCTCCCACTGAAAGCGCATCACCGGAAGCCCTGGAATAAATCCAGAAAAATGCGAGCACCATTGTCAAATCTGGGATTTGAACTCTGGTGGGCTAGGGATACAACCATCCACCTAACCAACTCAACCACATGTTGATTCGCGGAATAGGTTAAACTGTTGAAGCGCGCGGTCGCATCCCTTCGTCCCTACAGATGCATGTGTTTGATACACGTGTCTCTTCAAAGTAATATCAAATGCTATCATGGCTTAGGGTGCTACCAGTGCTGCCACTTAAAAATAAAATTTTAAAAAACTTAAAAAATTCCGCGAAAACTAGTGTATGTTTTCAATGTATGTTTGTACAACCTCCACAAATTTCAGCTTCAAAGTCCTAACAAATATTGAAAAATAAAAAAGACAAATCAGGCATGAACAATGTCATTTTTTTATTTTTATCTTTTTGTGGCACCCATAATACTATTCGTGCATGAATTATCTTTTTTGTTTATCAATATTTGTTAGGACTTTGGAGCTGAAATTTTTAAAGGTTGTACAAACATATATTGAGAACATTCATTAGTTTTCGCAGAATTTTTTGAAACTTTTAAAATTTCGTTTTCAAGTGGTAGCATTGGTAGCACCCTAAGCCATGGTAGCACTAGATATTCTCTCGTGTCTCTTCCTCATGTCGGTGCTCTCTTAAGGCGTTCTTTCAAAAAAAAACCCAAATGATTAGTAGAAAAAAGATGTGTTTAGATCTAGGTCGATTAAGACTTAACGAAGTGTCATTCAAGTGGTTGAACATGTAAAGGAAAGAAAAACAATTTTCTTTGCACTAATCTTCACACACAATCTTACGAATATAGCATTGACTTAGACTTCGTTAAGTCTTAATCGGCTAAGATTTACCAATCCCCATGGAAAAAACACAGTGATTCATTCAATCAATTTCTTTTCGTTTAAATGATGCTAAATTCTAACAATATTTGAATTTTATGTGTACTACATGTGAGACAAGATCCTAATTTTAAGGCTTTCACACCTTAAAATCTACGCGGGATCACTCAGATTCCTCAAACGCATCAAGTCGATGTAAATGGTTTTTTCATTGACTGGACTATCTTGGTTTTCCATGGTTCTAAATAGCACATCTACACGATGGTCTTAAGTGTGTCTTCCCACAATAAACCATTGATTCGTTATAAAGAAGATCAATTTCAATCAAATTTGAATGGACAACATTCTAACAAAATCTTATGTGCCTTGAACATGGCCCACATGGCCCTAGGATTGAAATTCAGCATTCGTTCCATATATCCAGATTCAAAATGGTTTGGTACTGTCATGTATCCAAAGAATTAATCTCATTACATGATTTTTATTTCAGAATTGAAGATTACCAACTTCATGATGTAGTCATACAGTTTTACGCATTGTTGAATTAGTTCAATTGTAACACACTATAGATCGTAGTACGCCCGTTTAAAATTAGCATGTGCAAATCAAAAGTATTTTTCATCTGCGATAATTCGGTTCCATATTGATATACCACCATGTCGTACATCAATGATGATTCACAAAAAAATTAGGATCTATATGAGGAATAATTGTCGGTCGTTGAATTTTGCATAAAACACCCTACAACTTCTGTTAATCAACATGTAGTACACCTTTTAAGTATTAAAATATTCATTCTTTCTTATGTACACATCCACTCCCACCTGTGTACCATTGTGGTCCAACAAACTTGGCCCACCTGACACGGCCGGGAAAGAGGGAGGTTGCAGAAACATCGATGATCAGAATACTAGCGATCTCTGGCGTTGAAAATCACAATTTTAACCTTTTGTTCAAACTTCAGCACATTTGATCCTTCGACGAAGCTATTTTAAAATTTAACTCAATAGGGTAGCGCCCGCCCAAGTGGCGCTATCCTCTATGGGGTAGCGCCATCGTAAGTGGCGCTATCATAGTGCCACCGTGACACGCTGGGTCCCGTACCCTGATAGGTAGCGTCATCACTGGTGGAGCTACCCTCTATAGGGTAGCGCCGTCACCGGTGGCGCTACCCTCCTGCATATTTAATTTTAGTTGTTTTGCGTGCTTGTTATATATTAATTCGTAGGTCTTTTGACCATAAGTGTTATATATGGATTCATGTGCATCATGTATGCTCTATGTTAATGTTGTGCATGATCATTTTGGAGTTAGTTTGATAGTACTTCTACTGCTGTTTAGGGAGGATGTTAATACTGCTATTGTATGTTTCTTTGATTTCACTAAGTCCTAAATCAGTGATATAAATTAGCTTTTTGCATGGCTTATATCTATGTAATTTTGATGCTTCTGAACATGAAACATTTATGTCATGTCTTGTTTGTCATGTCTACTGTAAATGCATATCATCGTTGTGCATGTTTGCAATCTGTAGCATGTTATTTATTTTCTCTTAAGTGTGCTACCTGATGTTGACAGATTGTGCTCATAACTTGCTTTGCTTGTATCTTTTTAACCGTAACTTCGTTTGAGATGTTCTTTATATGTAACTTGACTAAAATTTCATCTAGATTATGATTATGCTATTGTTTGCTGTTGTTAGCTAATGTAAAATATGGTTTATGGCAGTACAATAGTAAAATTATAAATTGTCGTGGGGTACTTAGTGATATGCCATGTTTAGGATTTTACCTCACTTAAATTGACTAGCATAGATATTTTACTTTATGCTTCACCTCTTGCCATACTTGTGCGACCTTCCATGCTTGTGTGAGATACCATGTTAACAACCTTTGCTCATGTTGTGTAGCTAAACAACTCGTTGCGTAACTTGAGTATCTTCAAAAGACAAACATCTTTACACCAACATGTAGTCAGTCTCAGAATACGTCCCACCTAGTGCGCTTGACCCCTTCCTTGGCCTACGAGCAAAAATTTAATATGAAATTACATGAAGTAAGTACAAATTACATGACAAAACCATATGTCTCGTATTTTAACATGATATCACAACATTACGCAAGCATTCGATGAGGAATCGCCTCCAACAAGTCTGCTCTCCATCTACTTTCAGAACCTACCAAATCCCTGCTCTCTCACAGACATGATGTGAACAATGGCCTCTAGAAAGAGCTTCATTGGACCACTTCCTCCCTTGGCATGTTTGCACGCATCCCAACAATCAAATTTGTAGTTACGAACGCCTGCATTAGTTACTCATGAATGATTCCCCTTAAAACGCATCAGCATCATCAGTAGGGCCATCTCCAGTTGCGGCTGCCATTTACAATCCACACTCATGGAAAACTTCAGGTCCTCTGGAGAAGACAACGGATACTTACAGAACTTTGTTGGAGATTTTAATTACTATTCAGCCGCTTCATCAGGAGAAAACTTTGTTGGAGATTTTAATCTTAGGAATCATTCTATCTTTTTGCATTTACCTACTGCAATAATGGAGTCTCGAGTACCGAATTGAGGTAGAACTCTTTTACCCCCTCTGTACTACTGTCACTCCAAGCGGCTTCTCGCAAGGTACTACAAAAATCTTTGCACAAAGCATCATCATCACCAAGCACTATAAAAAATTTGGACTTCAAAAGTTTTGTTGTATCATTGCATACGAGCTTGACGACGCCGCCCTTCTCGAAGGCGACATGTGACACCATGGATTTTGGATCATTCTTTTTCCAAAAACTTTTCTGATTTATTTCTGGATTTGACAGTTGATTTGATTTTGAGATACTCTTTGGACTTGAATATTGAGCATATTTCCTTTCCTTTCTCAAGTGGACCATGATTCCCTAGCCATTTCTGTTGGGATACGGGGCAGAAAACACAAATTTTTCATACCTACGGTACCTGAACCCAAGATCTATATTATGGTGATGTAAAGTAACGGAGGGAATCGGTGTTCATACCTTTGAAGACCGAAAGAGGGAAACGTTCTTGCGAACGTGGCTGGCGTAGACTCGGAACTACGACCTCCCTGTCGTGTAGAAGACCACCACCGGCGAGGATGACTCCCGGTAAACCTCCAACGACGAAGTAGCACCACAGGTGTAGTGCCTCGAAGAGATTATACACGTACGGTACAATCGATGTTCCTCCCGGGCCCCGAACCAGGAGAGCAGCGGAAGAAAGACGGCTACGGATCCCGACTCCAGCAGAACGACGGCCTGCCTTACGGTGGAGAACTCCAATCCAGGTGCAGACTCCAAACAAGGGGAGTCCACTTCCGAGAAGGAGAAGGAGGAAGAAGGAGATATTGGTGTGTTGGAAAAACGGGGGTCTACCCCTCCTTATATAGGCCAAGGGGGGTGCCATCCTCCTCCCCTCCCCCATGTGGTACTAAACTCCCAAGGGGGGGGGGAGTGCGCCGACCAAGGGGGGTGGTGGGCCCCACCCTTGGCGCCAAGCCCAAGGGGGGAGACCCCCTCCTCCCTTAATGGGCCCCATGGGCCCATTTAGCCTTTTCCCATTTTTTAATTTATTTAATATGTTTTAAATATTTAATTCAGATAATTAAATAATAAAACATTATTAAAACAATTAAACTTTATTTTGAACTATTCAAAATGTCCGGAAACCATTTCGTCCTCCTCCGGAACTATTTCGGTGATTCCTCCTATTTCACCGATTGGTCCCGTAACTGTCCTATGCATCGATTGCCCTTAAGTGTAACACCTAACGGTCCGGGAAACAGCAGACATGGTCGAGACTCTTCTCATTGACCAATGACTAGTCAGTTGGACCTGGTTACAATCCTTGACAGCCCCTGCGCTTCCATCGAATGAACTTCGATCGCTTTTGGAAACCGTTAACGATACAACGTAATCCCTTTGTGCTGCGGTACTTTGTTTGTCCGAGGTTTGATCGTCGGTATCCTACATACCGTGTTCACATCTCGTTCACAACAAACAACTTCTCTCGTCCATGATCATTGCATCTCTTGTGACCTAGTCACGTCCTTGCAAGGTGTTGATGCAATATCACCGAGTGGGCCTAGAGTAACTGTCCTGTCACAAGGACTGACAAATCCCGCTCTGATCTATTAACATACTCATCAACCATCTATTTTGGAATACCCAAAGTGCACCGTTATAGCCAGCATATTTCAGTCAGGCGGTGGGATAAAAATCAAAGTCTCCTAATAGATGACAACTACGTATGATCATTACGGTCTAAGGACTAAGCCATATGTTACAAAGTCATAGCAAAGCTGAACTATGTGACTCGATCACATTGCAATACTTTAGGTGGGTGTACGTCCATCACATCATTCCCCTTAACGATATGACCTCATTGTCAATGGACTTAAGTGTCGCCATGATCAGGAAAGCTTGATCAATCAATTGCCCAATGAGATAGTTTACCCGAGTTAAACTACGGACCATGTTTTATACTAGACCTGTATTAGTATTTCCAGGTAATACAGTTATAGCATAGTATAAAACGTATTATGAACAAAACGGATATGTGACAAATATCTTTATTAATTTGTCTCTAGGGCACATATCCAACAGTCTCCCACTTGCACTAGAGTACAAATTACACTAGTTTACATCAGGTATGTATCTAACACCAATGGTCTCTCGGTGTTCTTCAAACTTGCCCTGTGGAAGAGGTTTATTCATCGGGTCTGCTGCGTTCAGATCCGTATGTATCTTGTGAATCCTAGTGTGTCCATCCCTGACGTAGTCTCGCGTCACATGGAACTTTCGGAGGATGTGCTTGGTTGTAGAGTGAGTTCTTGGCTCCTTCGCGTTAGCAATGGCACCCGTGTTGTCGCAGAAAATTCCCACGGGGTCAGTGCAGCTGGGAAAGATGCCAAGCTCGATCACGAACTTCTTCAGCCACAACGCCTCGTTTGACGCTTCGCAAGCGGCAATATACTCCGACTCCATTGTAGATTGGGCGACGACTGACTGTTTGCCGCTCCTCCATCTAATTGCGCCATCGTTCAACATGAAGAAAAACATATCCCGTCTGGTATTTCGAGTCATCTAGATCTGATCCGAGGCTTGCGTCAACATAACCCTTTACGGTGAGCTCCTCATCAACTCCTCCATAAACGAGAAAGATATCCTTGGTTCTTCTCAAGTACTTAAGGATGTTCTTTACTGATGTCCAGTGAGCCATTCCCGGGTTACTCTGGTAGCGATTACTCATACTAATGGCCAACGCTAAATCCGGTCTGGTACATAACATAGCATACATGAGAGAACCTATGGCTGAGGCATAGGGCTTTGAGGACATCTCCTCCTTCTCTTTTGCTATGGTTGGGCATTGAGTCACGCTTAATTTGACACCTTTTATAACTGGCAAGAGGCCTCTCTTGGAGTTACCCATACTGAACCTTTTCAATATCTTGTCAATATAAGTGCTCTGACTCAAGGCCAACCGTCGATTAGGTCTATCTCTATAGATCTTAATCCCCAATATGTATGCAGCTTCACCTAGGTCCTTCATGGAAAATTGTCCATTCAGATATTCCTTCACTTCCTCTAAGAATTTCTTATCGTTCCCTATTAGTAATATGTCATCTATATATAACACAAGGAATGCTACAGAGCTCCCACTAAGTTTCTTATAGACGCAGAACTCTTCGACGTTTTGGACAAATCCAAAAGCTTTAATGACCTCATCAAATCGAAGATTCCAGCTCCGAGATGCTTGCTTCAACCCATAGATGGACCGTTGAAGCTTGCACACCTTACCAGCGTTCCTTGGATTGACAAACCCCTCTGGTTGCATCATATACAAGTCTTCCTCAATGTTGCCATTTAGGAATGCAGTTTTCACATCCATCTGCCATATCTCATAATCATGATATGAAGCTATTGCTAGTAGGATCCGAATAGACTTTATCATCGCTACAGGAGAGAACGTCTCCTCGTAGTCAACTCCTTGAATTTGTCGGAAACCCATTCGCGACAAGTAGAGCTTTGTAGACAGATACGTTTCCATCTGCGTCAGTCTTTTTCTTGAAAATCCATTTATTCTCGACGGCCTTGCGGTCCTCGGGAATATCCACCAAAGTCCATACTTTGTTGGTGTACATGGAGTCTATTTCGGATTTCATGGCTTCAAGCCATTTCTCGGACTCGGGTCCCTCCATTGGTTCTTTGTAACATGTAGGTTCATCCGACTCATCAGCCGAGATTGCATTCACAAGCTGTCCGTAAAACTCAGTAGGTTGAAGGACTCTTGATGACCTACAGGGCATAAAAGGTTCCTCTTCATTCTCATCATGATCATCATCAATGTCATGATCATTATGAATGTCGTTCTGGCCATTCTCTTCAGCTCCCACCGTGGAAGATGGTTCCAGAACAATTTCCGTAGCCGTTTCTTCCAATTGGAGTGATTGGTCAGTCACTTCATCGAGGTCTATTTTCCTCCCACTCAACTCTTTCGCGAGAAACCCCTTCTGAAGAAAGTGTCCCGTCTTGGCAACAAACGTTTTGCTGTCAGACTTGTTGTAGAAGGTGTATCCACAAGTTTCCTTGGGATAGCCCACAAAGATGCACTTATCCGCCTTGGATTCAAGTTTGTCAGGCTGTAGTTTCCTAACATAAGCCTCACAACCCCAAATCTTCAGGTGAGACAACTTAGGTTTCGTGCCATGCCATTCTTCAAATGGTGTTGTCTTTACGGATTTGGATGGTGCCCTATTAAGAATATGAGCGGCAGTTTCTAATGCATACCCCCAGAATGACACAGGCAAATCAGTATGAGACATCATCGATCGTACGCTATCCAATAGGGTTCGATTACGTCGCTCAGCCACACCGTTTCTCTGAGGTGTGCCTGCCGGCGTAAGCTGTGGTACTATGCCACAAGACTTCAGATGATTGCCAAACTCGTGACTCAAATACTCGCCACCACGATCCGATCGAAGGTGCTTGATTTTCTTTCCGAGTTGATTTTCGACCTCATTCTGAAATTCCTTGAACTTTTCAAAGGTTTCAGACTTGTGCTTCATCAAGTAAATATACCCATATCTACTCAAGTCATCAGTAAAGGTCACGAAGTAACGAAGACCATTGCGAGTAGGGACGTTCATGTGTCCACATACATTCGTGTGTATGATCCCCAATAAGTCATCCACACGCTTCATTATCCCATTGAATGGAGTCCTTGTCATTTTGCCCATGAGGCATGGTTCACATGTATCAAGGGATCCAAAATCCAATGACTCAAGAAGTCCATCCTTATGGAGCTTCTCCATGCGCTTTATACCAATATGACCAAGTCGACAATGCCACATCTTCATGTGATCTTCATCATTCTTCAATCTTTTGGCCTCAATATTGTTAATGTGACACACATCACCATCGAGATCAAGTACGAATAAACCATGCAACTCCGGTGGGTGAACATAAAACATTTCATCCTTATAAATCGAACAACCAATTGTATCAGACTTAAAAGAATAGTGGTCTCGCTTCAAGCAAGAGCCACTAACGATGTTCACACTCAACGCGGGTACATAGTAGCAATTATTCAGAACTAAAAACAATCCCGAAGGGAGACTAAGATGCTTCGTGCCGACCGCCAAGACTTCAATTTGACAGCCATTCCCCACGCGCATCGTCACTTCATCCTTGAGCAAGCGTCTCCTATTCCTTCGTCCCTGAATGGAATTAGAAATATGAGCGACAGATCCTATATCAAGTATCCAGGATGTGTTCCCGGCGCTTGTCAAGAGAAGATCAACAATATGTATATCAAATATACCTTCGTCTCTCTTGGCAACCTTGCCAGCCTTCTTTTCCTTTAGGTACTTGGGGCAGTTGCGTTTCCAGTGACCTTCACCCTTGCAGTAGAAGCACTCCACTCCGGGTTTAGGCTTGGGTGCCTTGGGAGGAGCGGCAACTGACTTGCCATCCCTCTTGGGGCCACCTCTCTTGGCCTTCTCCCGCCTGCTTGACTTCTTGAAGTCAGTGGTCTTGTTGACCATGAAGACGGCGTGCTCCTTATTGATCTCAACCTCGGCGCTCTTCAGCATGGCGAACAACTCAGAAGGGGTTTTGGTCGTCCCCTGCATGTTGTAGTTCAGCACAAAGCCTTTGTAGCTAGGGGGAAGCGACTGCAACACCCTATCAACAGCAAGTTCATCTGGAATCTGGCATTCCAGAGCATTCAAGCGCTGAACGTAGCCAGACATTTTGACTACGTGCTCACTCACGCTGCCGTGCTCGTCCATCTTTGCTGAGAAGAAGGCTTCAGAAGCCTCTTACCGTTCAGCCCTGGCTTGAGGTGCGAAGACCGCCTTGAGGTCGGTGATAATATCATATGCACCCATCCTCTCAAAGCGTTTCTGCAGCTCAGCCTCCATGGAGTAGAGCATGCCACTATGGACAAGGTTTTAATCATCAGTCCTGGAGAGATAGACATTTTTCTCGTCCTGACTGGCATCATCTGCTGGTGCATCACCTAACGCGCCCTCTAGTACGTATGCCATCTTGAGGGGAACGAGGAGAATCCTCAGGGTGCGGAACCAGTTGGTGAAGTTTGTCCCATCTATTTTTAGCTTATCTTTCTCTAGGAATGATCCTAAGTTGAACGAGGGGCGAGGTGCTGCCATCTACAAGGTTGATTCACAAGGATACATATTTAGACTTTTGTTCATAATGTGGAGTTTCAATTTAATCTCAAAATTCTAGAAAGCTCCCACTTAGATAAACACCTCTCAATTTAACTAACTGATTACACAATCCCAGCCCCCATACCTCCCCCGATCGTCACGGCCATCAGTATGCGAACCAGGTAGGCCTCTAAGCTAATCACATCAGGCATGTGACTCGTGCTCGACCTTTCGGTCTCCTGTGTTCCAGGCCCGCATCTACATACGTCAAGCCTGCCAATCGAACCTTGATGTTAGCTGTTCAGCAAGGCCATATCTGCATATGCCAGGCTTGCCGAACCCAACCTCATGCGAACTCCGTTGAATATGTAGGACAACTCCGGTATGTACGGAGCATCAAGCCATATGGGAGAACCTTCCAGGCGGTGCCCACCAAGGGAGAACACAATGTTGGTATTGTGAGAGATGGTCCTGTTTCGTGCTACCGTCGATATATCTAGCATACTAGCATAAAACATAAAGTAAAACTGTAAATCATACAACCTATGATCCCCCTTCATGCAAAGCAAAGTTAAACGCCTTTCTACTTTAGCTTGTGCAAGTTTTACGTGGCTGCTAGGGGTTTCCAGAGAGAGAACCGTTTCTATCCTGCGAAAAACATGCCACAACACTGTCTCCCATCCGTCTCTATTACACCCCTGTCGGGGCCCTCCGTTGCAAACATCTTCGCATCGCTAATGCAGAGAGACAGACACCCCCAGCCACTTTATATGGTACAAGCCATATGTCAAGCGTGGAACCAGTCTCGCGTAAACGCGCAAGGTCGGTCGGGGGGCGCTTCATCAAACATTGCTGCAACGCTAAATGAGTACACGTGGGAGGGTAACGAATGAAGATTCGATGCCCACATCCTAGATGTGTTCTACCCGTACAATACATCTACGCATAGCTAGCTCTGATACCACTGTTGGGATACGGGGCAGAAAACACAAAATTTTTATACCTACGTTACCTGAACCCAAGATCTATGCTATGGCGATGTAAAGTAACGGAGGGAATCGGTGCTCATACCTTTGAAGACCGAAAGAGGGAAACGTTCTTGCGAACGTGACTGGCGTAGACTCGGAACTACGACCTCCCTGTCGTGTAGAAGACCACCACCGGCGAGGATGACTCCCGGTAAACCTCCAACGATGAAGTAGCACCACAGGTGTAGTGCCTCGAAGAGATTATACACGTACGGTACAATCGATGTTCCTCCCGGGCCCCGAACCAGGAGAGCAGCGGAAGAAAGACGGCTACGGATCTCGACTCCAGCAGAACGATGGCCTGCCTTATGGTGGAGAACTCCAATCCAGGTGCAGACTCCAAACAAGGGGAGTCCACTTCCGAGAAGGAGACGGAGGAAGAAGGAGATATTGGTGTGTTGGAAAAAGGGGGGTCTACCCCTCCTTATATAGGCCAAGGGGGGTGCCATCCTCCTCCCCTCCCCCATGTGGGACTAAACTCCCAAGGGGGGGGGGAGTGCGCCGGCCAAGGGGGGTGGTGGGCCCCACCCTTGGCGCCAAGCCCAAGGGGGGAGACCCCCTCCTCCCTTAATGGGCCCCATGGGCCCATTTAGCCTTTTCCCATTTTTAATTTATTTAATATGTTTTAAATATTTAATTCAGATAATTAAATAATAAAACATTATTAAAACAATTAAAATTTATTTTGAACTATTCAAAATGTCCGGAAACCATTCCGTCCTCCTCCGGAACTATTCCGGTGATTCCTCCTATTTCACCGATTGATCCCGTAACTGTCCTATGCATCGATTGCCCTTAAGTGTAACACCCTAACGGTCCGGGAAATAGCAGACATGATCGAGACTCTTCTCATTGACCAATGACTAGTCAGTTGGACCTGGTTACAATCCTGGACAGCCTCTACGCTTCCATCGAATGAACTTCGATCGCTTTTGGAAACCGTTAACGATACGACGTAATCCCTTTGTGCTGCAGTACTTTGTTTGTCCGAGGTTTGATCGTCGGTATCCTACATACCATGTTCACATCTCGTTCACAACAAACAACTTCTCTCGTCCATGATCATTGCATCTCTTGTGACCTAGTCACGTCCTTGCAAGGTGTTGATGCAATATCACCGAGTGGGCCCAGAGTACCTGTCCTGTCACAAGGACTGACAAATCCCGCTCTGATCTATTAACATACTCATCAACCATCTATTTCGGAATACCCAAAGTGCACCGTTATAGCTAGCAAATTTCAGTCAGGCGGTGGGATAAAAATCAAAGTCTCCTCATAGATGACAATTACGTATGATCATTACGGTCTAAGGACTAAGCCATATGTTACAAAGTCATAGCAACGCTGAACTATGTGACTCGATCACATTGCAATACTTTAGGTGGGTGTGCGTCCATCACATCATTCCCCTTAACGATATGACCTGTAAATGGACTTAAGTGTCGCCATGATCAGGAAAGCTTGATCAATCAATTGCCCAATGAGATAGTTTACCCGAGTTAAACTACGGACCATGTTTTATACTAGACCTGTATTAGTATTTCCAAGTAATACAGTTATAGCACAGTATAAAACGTATTATGAACAAAACGGATATGTGACAAATATCTTTATTAATTTGTCTCTAGGTGAAAGACCACGATGTCGCCTAGAGGGGGGGTGAATAGGCGTTTTAAACCTTTTATGGATTTGTTAATATCCGGATGCGGAAATAAACTAAGCGGATACTTAACAAGCACAAATCCTTAATATACTAGGCTCAACTAAGTGCAACAACAACTTTATTCTAAACTATATGAACACAATAATGATACTAGTAGGCACAAGTAAGTTACACAAACTTACACAAGATATATGTCACAAGATGTGAATATGTGAGATACAATATACCAATTCACACGAGGAACAATATGGAACAATAGTAGCACGTATGAATTGCGGAGTATAATGTGTTGGCCTAAAACAATCACTACGATATGATAGCCAACACAATATAATGAGGACAACAAGATATAGTGAATGCAAGGTCAAATGACCAAAGTAAACCACAAGTAGTGAGCTAGGGTTAGAGATAACCGTAGACTCGGAGACGAGGATGTATCCCGATGTTCACTTCCTTGGAGGGAAGCTACTCACCGTTTGGAGAGAGTGGGTGTTACCATGAAGGCACACCAACGCCACGAAGGCTCACCCTATTCCCCTTGAGATATCACCACGAAGGTGATTCCCAACCACTAGTGGTAGACCTTGAGGCGGCCTCCAAACCTTCACAAACTTTCCGGGGGGCAAATCACAAGTTGATTCCTCGCCGGAGCACTCCTACCGCCTAGGAGTCTCCAACCTCCAAGAGTAACAAGATCAAGGGGGAAATGCTCAAGACTTGCTCAAATCGCGAATTCCTTTGGTCAAAAGAGGGAGAGGGAGTGGATCTATCAATGGGTGAAATCTCTCTCAAGAACTCTCACAGATCTCTTCGAGATCTAGGATTTGGTGTAGGAGAAAGGAGAGGGAGCCTTTTAGGGTTCTTGTGTGTTTGGAATGAAGTGCTCAACCCTCACAAGTGGGGGTGAGGGGGTATTTATAGCCCAAGGGACGAAATGTCCGTTGGGGCAAGAAGTTGTGCAAGTGTCGGACGTCCGTCAGATGTCGGACGTCCGAAATTCCAAATGTCGGACGTCCGAACCAAGTCGGACGTCTGAAATGTTCAAAGAGAGTTCAACAAGCAACACAGAAGAAAATTCCAGTAGCATGTCGACGTCCGACAGGGTTCGGACGTCCGATGTGTCGGACGTCCGAAGCACGTCGGACTTCTGGTAAATTTGCTTGCTCACTGACCATCTGGACACAATAATTTTGGTGGATTTCGGACGTCCGACAAGTTTCGGACGTCCGATGTGTCGGACGTCCGAAATACATCAGACGTCTGTCCAGAAAAAGAACAGCAGGAACCCAAAACTGAAACGTGCATAACTTTTACATACGAACTCCGATTTTGATGATCTTGGGCTTATTTTAAAGCTATTGAAAAGCTCAAGCTCCTCACATAGAGAACCACCCAAGATAAAACAAAATGGGAGTTGCAAAGTATGCAAAGTATATGCCATAGGATTTGAGGAATGAGTTGGCTTTGGATTTCCCCCCTTTTGGTATAAAGGATAGGAGTGGAATTGAGGTAGGAATTGTTGACTTGAGCAAGTCCATTACTAAACCCCTTTGATCCCCTCTTAATAGTGCGGGATACCTATGACTCAAGAATAATAAAAGAACTATACTATAGCTTCCGGAAATCCATTCTTGAGCATGTATCATTTTCGATGGTCAATGATCCACGACACAATACCTTTGACTTGAGCATTCCACTTGAGCTTGATGATGGGGTCATGCTTGGCTCAAGATGTCCATGAAATATTGGTCACATAACTCGGTGAAGACTTCATTAGTATCCTCGTAAGTCATGAGGAAAGCTTTGCATTATATTCCATCTTCACATGTGCCACCACGTGATCATCCGCAAGCTTCAAGCATGTACTCCTCTGAGATGCATATCTTGAACTTGACCTTGTATAACTTGATGACCATTACACTTGATTTCATCATCTCATGAGCACTTGTGATCTTTCTCTTGATGCATTCCCATGAGAATCACCTATCCCTCAAAGATATAGAAATACATCGTATGGGTTAGAACTCAAAGCACAATTGACAATTTCTTACCATGCCACAAGATCTCATGTGGTACATAAGTAGTGCTAGAGTGTTGACCATCAAGAATTCAATCTTTCATCTTTATCTTGGTCAGCATTCATCTTTACTCCATGATCAAGTGGTGTCCAGTCCAAAAGACACATGACAGATATATTGTTGAGTCCTTATGATGACCTCAAATGGACAAATGTTGAACATGAATATTCTCAGTCTTGTTGAGGAAAATGGATTTTCTTTTGAATCATCTTAGTCCGAGGTTGTATACAACACGTGAGACCCAAAATACGATCATCAATATATTGTATTCATTGCAACATCATCCATTCTTCTTATCATTATCCATGGGACAAACATCCATAGATCCATGATGTCATTGTTGCTTTATTGGAATCATCATTCATTACCAAGCCACAATCGATACATTTGTGTTGATGAACAATGTTCTTCATGCATTGCCTATGTAACTTTCCTTCAAATATATATATCTCAATGCAAACATTAGTCCATAAGGATTGTCATTAATTACCAAAACCACACATGGGGACTACATGTACTTTCACTAGGGCACATATCCAACAGTCTCCCACTTGCACTAGAGTACAAATTACACTAGTTTACATCAGGTATGTATCTAACACCAATGGTCTCTCGGTGTTCTTCAAACTTGCCCTGTGGAAGAGGTTTAGTCATCGGGTCTGCTGCGTTCAGATCCGTATGTATCTTGTGAATCCCAGTGTGTCCATCCCTGACGTAGTCTCGCATCACATGGAACTTTCGGAGGATGTGCTTGGATGTAGAGTGAGTTCTTGGCTCATTCGCGTTAGCAATGGCACCCGTGTTGTCGCAGAAAATTCCCACGGGGTCAGTGCAGCTGGGAAAGACGCCAAGCTCGATCTCGAACTTCTTCAGCCACAGCGCCTCGTTTGACGCTTCGCAAGCGGCAATATACTCCGACTCCATTGTAGATTGGGCGACGACTGACTGCTTGCCGCTCCTCCAGCTAATTGCGCCACCGTTCAACATGAAAACATATCCCGTCTGGGATTTCGAGTCATCTAGATCTGAGCCGAGGCTTGCGTCAACGTAACCCTTTATGGTGAGCTCCTCATCAACTCATCCATAAACGAGAAAGAGATCCTTGGTTCTTCTCAAGTACTTAAGGATGTTCTTTACTGATGTCTAGTGAGCCATTCCCGGGTTACTCTGGTAGCGATTACTCATACTAATGGCCAACGCTAAATCAGGTCTGGTACATAACATAGCATACATGAGAGAACCTATGGCTGAGGCATAGGGCTTTGAGGACATCTCCTCCTTCTCTTTTGCTGTGGTTGGGCATTGAGTCACGCTTAATTTGGCACTTTATAACTGGCAAGAGGCCTCTCTTGGAGTTACCCATACTGAACCTTTTCAATATCTTGTCAATATAAGTGCTCTGACTCAAGGCCAACCGTCGATTAGGTCTATCTCTATAGATCTTAATCCCCAATATGTACGCAGCTTCACCTAGGTCCTTCATGGAAAATTGTCCATTCAGATATTCCTTCACTTCCTCTAAGAATTTCTTATCGTTCCCTATTAGTAATATGTCATCTACATATAACACAAGGAATGCTACAGAGCTCCCACTCAGTTTCTTATAGACGCAGAACTCTTCGACGTTTTGGACAAATCCAAAAGCATTAATGACCTCATCAAATCGAAGATTCCAGCTCCGAGATGCTTGCTTCAACCCATAGATGGACCGTTGAAGCTTGCACACCTTACCAGCGTTCCTTGGATCGACAAACCCCTCTGGTTGCATCATATTGATGACCCTCAACGTAGAGGGATCTATTGCAATGTTTTCGATAAGTAAGAGTGTCGAACCCAACGAGGAACAGAAGGTAGTAGCAAGTGACTTTGGTAAGGAGATAACTGCGAGCACTGAAAGATAACTTTTTAGGGGTTTTCTTGGTATAAGCGACAGGATAGTAAAAACGAGCAAAGTAAAAGATACTGGATAGCAAAGAGCGGCCCAATACTTTCTTAGCAAAGGAGAGGCTTAGCAACTGAACTTATAAAAGCTAAAGTGTTCTTGAGGACACACGGGAGAGGTAGTCATGTGCTTTCGCCATATTCCGTATCGGTACTATGTGCTGTGTTGATAAGTGTTGAGTGGGTAGATCTATGCTAGTACACCATCTAGACTAAGATAAGTGTACTCTTCTGATTAAACACCTTGCAAGCATCCGCAAATAGAAGATAGTATTTAAGGCAAAAGCCTAACCATAGCAATACGATCGGTGATCCATTGTTCCCTTGTGCAAAAGTGTGCGAACTGGGGTTTAGGTTTCTGTCACTCCGGCAACCCACCGTAAGCATTCTTTATACACAATGCATTCCCCTAGGTCCTTGATAAGGCGAAGTGTTGAGTGTTCGACTCACACAACACCACTAGGAAAATAACAACACAACTTAAATATCAACCAACACATATTACTTCAACATCATATGACTACTAACAACTAGACTTCTCCCATGTCCTCAAGAACTAAAGTAACTACTCACAAGACATAAAAGAGATCATGATCGGTGGGGATAAATAGATGATAAACAATCTGAACACAATAATATTTCTCCAACAAAACTCAATAGCATTCACCACAAAGTAGTAATCAACACCGATAGAGTAGAGAGGATAGATAGTACGGATTACAACACGAGTTGCAATTGTGAGACAAGATTGGATGGAGGTGGAGATGGTGCTGATGATGGGGATGATGTTGATGATGATCTCGATGATGCCCGTGACGATGGTGATGACGATGGCGACGATCTCCCCTTCCGGGAGGTGATCTCCCCGGCGGAATCTGCCCGCCAGAGATGGCTTTTCTTCTCTGTAGGTTTCCACCACGGGGCGGCGGCGGAACTCCGGAAACTCTCTCTCTTCTAGGGTTTTTGGACGATGAGGAGTATATAGGCCAGAGGGGGGAGCCGGGAGTGGCCCCGGGGTCCAGGCGCTGATACGTCCAAAACGTATCTATAATTTCTGCTTGCTCCATGCATGTTTTGTGTGATATTGCTATGATCTAGATACACTTTCATACACTTTTGATCATATTTGGACTAACCTATTAACTCAGTGTACCCCAGTGCCAGTTCCTGTTTTCTGATGTTTTTCTATTTCAGTTTTCCCCCATATAAAAAGTGCCAGAAAAATTCGGGAAATTGAGATAAAAAATCAGCGTTACGGAAGCTTCGAGAAGAGCCCGGGAGGGGCCAGAGGGGATCCAGGAGGCCAAGGCGGCCACCCGGCGCGGCCCCACCCCTGGCCGCGCCAGGGGGGCGCCTGGGGCCTCTGGCCCACCTCTGGCTGCCCCTTTCGCCTATTTATCCCCCGTCACGGGAAAACCCCAGAAAGAGAACCCTATTCCGCGAACTCGCCTCTGTTCCGCCGCCGCCGTGCTTCCGAAGATCGGGAGCACCAGAAGACCTCTTCCCGGCACTCTGCCGGAGGGAGGATTGACCTCCGGGAGTCTCCTCTCCACCATGGATGCTCACCGGATGTCTCGTGAGTAGTTTTCCTTTGACCATGGGTCCGTGATCAGTAGCTATGTGATGTTCTCCTCCCCTCTTTGATCTTCATTTATTAGACCTCGTGAGCTGCCCAACATGACCGAGGCACCTTTGTAATATTTCTGCTATTGCTATGTTGAGTTTGATAGGATCTGATGGATTATGAGATTATGTTCAGATTGTGATAGAGTAATATATTTGGTTTTTATCTCTTATATTTTTGTTCCTAAGTAATTCTTGCATGTTCCCCGTTGTTGTTTATTGCTTTGGCCAAGTAGTAGGTAGTGACTCCAAGAGGGAACGTTATGCTCGATTTTGGGTTCATGCCCCCTGATGACACGCTTGAGTGACAGAAACATGAGTCTAGGGGATGTGCTGTTGCCACAAGGGGGAAAACAACGGTGCTTGTAACCGCGGTTACAAGGATTGTTTACTTTACGCAGAGTTCTTTTTAATGCAGTTGTCTGTTGCTTTGGGTTTACACTTTGGGTGGGGCTCGCAACTTAATACCAGCGAGATGTTCTGGATAGATATCTCAAGGTGGATGATTAGTAGTAGATGCAGATGGATTTCGGTCTACTTACCTTGGCGTACTGCCTGTGCTTTTGAACCTCTTCCTTTCTTTTGTAGCATAGTTAGCATTGCGGTGCGTTCATAATCCTGTCAATTGCCTTTCTGTAATTTGTTTACCTCGCATAGCAATTTTATCGTATTTTGGGAGAGAGACATCACTAGCGAACATCACGTATCCCGGTCCATATCCTTATCATTGTTTCCACGCTATATTTACTTTTCTGCATTAACTTTCAAGTTGCTATTATTATCCCTTGCGTTTTATCCTTTGTAAACAACAAGACCGGAGAGATTGACAACCTCTCTGAACTTCGTTGGGAACAAAGTTATCTGTGTATGTGTGCAGGTCCGCGTCAGTTGCGCCGCTGACACCTACTTATCATCTCTGGAGTCCTACTGGAGACAAATCTTGGTATCTTTACCGAGGGAAATTTGCTGTTGTGCTGCATCACGCCTTCCACTTGGGGCTCACCAACGTAGGGCGAGAAGACTACACCCGTCAACCCTCGCGCCATCAAGAAAATTTCTGGCGCCGTTGCCGGGGACTCCAAGTGCTAAGATAGGGGAGTTGCACACTACCCTTTACCTTTGTTTTTTAGTCTTGTTAGTTTATCTTTCAGTTTTTATCTTTGTGTCTTTTATCAAAATTTACATAAAAAATATTTATCTTGCTAGCTGTCATTATGTCTGGCCCTTCTGCCTTTGTTGAGACAGAGGTTCTCACCTTTAAACAAAAAGTTGGAGAAAGTTTAAAAGATGCTTGGTATAGAATTAATGATTCTCATAGAAAAGCCACCAAGAAGCAATCCACTACTATCCTGCTTAGAAATTTTTATGTAGGGATTACTCCTTGGAATAGGTTCATATTAGACACTGCTATCAACTGGAATTTTCTAGAAGCCCCGACTTGGGAGTCTCTTAATGTTATTGAAAATCTTGTTGGAAATCTCCCTATTGTTAGCATGCAAGAAGATATAACTCTATCTCATATTATGAAGAAACTTGAAAAGATAGAGTTAGAAATACCAAGTATAACTAGGATAAATGAGTTGGATCGCAAGATTCAAGGGAATTTGAATAGGCTTGATATCTCCATGCTGAAAATTATTAAAACCTTGGAGGTCATGAAATCCCGTGATACGGATCCTTCTAGGATAGATAAGATTGAGGAAAACATTAATACTCTAGGAACTACTTTCTCCTCAATCAAACCAAAAAAGGTTGAGACCTCGGCAAGAAGGGAACCTAAGTTCAATTATGTCCCTAAGGTTCCCCGACCTAAGAATAAGCCACCTATTGCCAAAGAAGTTGACACCGTGAAAACTTTGGAAGAAATACCTCTCTTTGATAATTTTATAAATGAATCTTCCATTGATTTTCCGCCTTTTGGTTTTATCCCTAGAAGTATCTTCATTAGGCCTTTATTTGAAAGACCTCTTAAGACTAGTTGTACAATTGAAGAGCTTTTTGATGATCTTGATAATGATTCGATTGATACAACTTGATCTTTTGCATTATGCCTAGCTAATGGCTTTAAAGAAGCGCTTTCGGGAGGCAGCCCGCAACGAATTTAGGAGTTTTCTTTTTGCTTTTGTTGTGTCTTGATGATTGTTACTTCTTTAGCAACATCATTGTATCTTTATTTTTCAGCTTTGTGCCAAGTTATAGCCTCTTACGGCAAGGGAAGTAAAAGTTGTGACATGCTGTCCAGAAAACAGATTCTGTCCTCGTGACCAGAAAAATTCCGGAAAAATCCCAGTTCATCTTTTTGAGCTGAAATGTGTACACAGTATGCTCTATACAATTACGAAACTTCCGTATGTTCTGAGTTTTTTTATTTGAGTTGCAGAAGTACCCCTAATTTTTTTTTACTATCTGCTGTTCTGTTTTTCACAGATTCTGCCACGTTTTGTCTCTCCTAACTTTTTCAAACCTTAAGCTTGATTTTTATTTGCAAAAACTTTTTGGCACTCTTGAGAAACAGTAGCTCTTCAAGAATATCTTTATATCCAGTGGAGAAAAATTATTTATTAAGGGTACTAACCTCTCTAATCAGCTTGTGATGAGTTATGTATGAAGGGAGTTTTCAAGTGTGCGATGGAAGATGATGAAAGAAGATCCAGGAGTGTCAAGCGCTCAAGCTTGGGGATGCCCCCATGCATCCCCAATAAATATTCAAGGAGACTCAAGCGTCTAAGCTTGGGTATGCCCCCGTGCATCCCCTTCTCCATCAACAATCATCAGTTCGTCCTTCGTCTCACTATATTTTTATCACTTCATGCGTTATGTGCTATGCTTGGAGCGTCTCGCTCTTAGGTTTTATTTTTAGTTTTCTTTAGCTTTTCTTGCTGTTCATAACAAGTTAGATCCTTTCTTACTTTGTGTGGGAGAGAAACACGCTCCACTTTCAAAATTTAGAACACATCATAGGATTTTTCCTGCCTATCTTCTTGCTGTTGTGTGTTCTTTATCTTTTCATAGCTACTGCCATGTTTAGTCTTAGTTTTAGTTTGTCTTTACTAAGAGCCTTGGCTTTTGTTTTAGTTTTTTGCTGGAACTCTCTTTAGTTTTCATGTTTATCTTGTTAAGAGAGTTGGTTGTTGCACTGAGTTGTGTCTTGTCTTGAAAGTAGGTAATTGAGGTTGCTATTTAATTTTAGTAGTAGCTTGCAATAGTTTTGAGGTATTGATGTGAGTAATGTTTGAACTTTTGGTGTCAAGAGCTCTTGCCTATTAGTGATAGGTGTCGTATTTTGGGCAATCCGTGTTTATTTTCAAAACCTATAAAACTAGTTGAGAACTCTAGCTACTAGATGGATCACTACTCTTCTGAGGAGTCGAATATTAGAGTACACTCACGTACCATGAGTCGAGGATGCGCAAGGATAACCAAACCCCCATACATTCCTCCTCGGGGTACTTGTCTCTTTGTGAACCTCCTTATTAGATTGAGAGTTACCGATAATAAGTGCATGAGTTCTTCGGACTAATGTAAGTATTGAGAGTTGACACTTCCACCTTCCCATATTTTGCTAGCCTTTCCCATGCCATGCATTACCTTCTTCTCACTCCGAGAGTTGGTGTCCACCTTCGCCGGTACTTCCAAACACTTGGCATGATACGCTCTGTCATCATAAGCCCCCTTATATCTTCCCTCAAAATAGCCACCATACCTACCTATCAAGGCATTTCCATAGCCTTTCTGAGTTACATTGCCATGCAACTTCCACATCTTCATGACTTGATCTTCATGTCATACATGTTCCTGCTACACTAGCAGCGGCATATATTGCATACATCATGATAGTTACATCTTCTTTATGATTTTGAGTACCTTGTAAAGTGTGAAGATTTCCTATACCTTCTTGTAAAATAGAGTGTTGCCCTTAAGTGAGGAAAAGATCCCAAAGTGGACACATTAAAAGATCCCAAAGAGGACAAATGAGAGTTAAATAGAAAGAGCCATTGAGGCCACCAAAAAATACAAAAAAATAGAAAAAAGAGAAAAAATAAATAAAAAGAGAGAAAGGGGCAACACTACTATCCTTTTGAGAGATCCACACTAGTACTCCCTTTATATCCTTGTACTCCATAGAGATGATCATTATGAATATAGCTATGTGGGGACCTTCACACTATAGAACTTGGCTTGCATATTCCAAGGATGAGCCTCCTCGAAAGAGCTCTAGGTCTTCATGAGCGAGCAAGTTAGATGCACCCCCACTAGTTCCATTGGAGAGCTTCCTAGCTCGTATGTGCATCCGTTGCATGCCAATCCCTACTCCTCACATCATATCTATCATTTGGCATCTCTTGCCTATGATTGTCCTCATTGACGTGAGCCTTTCTCATCCTTTTTGTCTTCCTCCTCCACCATATTTCTCTCTTTGCCATCCTAAGTGTCAACTCTCGTGCTTACGCTCATCCATTGCATGAGTGCTCAAAATATCGAAAAGGAGTGGATCAAATTGACTTGTACCTGGCTAGTGGTCTGGGGACGAGTCAAGATAAGATTCTAAAGAAGACCAAGTGTGAAACTTTAGTAGATTGAGTTCTCAACACAAAAATACTTTTTTCTCGTATTCCCTATCCCCCTTCTTGCACGCAAACACCATTTGGAGACATTCGAGTCACGGACAGCGAGAGCTCTTGCACCTAATGTTCTTTTGTTACTTATTTTAATGCTAATATAGACTCTTGCCTGTTATGACTTGAATTGAATCTCTAAACTTGATTGCTTTAGTTTTCAAAGTTCTTATATGGTTGCTAGCATGTCACCACAGAAATTATGTTGTTATCATTTACCTACTCGAGGACGAGCAGGAATTAAGCTTGGGGATGTTGATACGTCCAAAACGTATTTATAATTTCTGCTTGCTCCATGCATGTTTTGTGTGATATTGCTATGATCTAGATACACTTTCATACACTTTTGATCATATTTGGACTAACCTATTAACTCAGTGCACCCCAGTGCCATTTCCTGTTTTCTGCTGTTTTTCTATTTCAGTTTTCCCCCATATAAAAAGTGCCAGAAAAATTCGGGAAAATTCAGATAAAAAATCAGCGTGACGGAAGCTTCGAGAAGAGCCCGGGAGGGGCCAGAGGGGAGCCAGGGGGGCCCAGGCGGCCACCCGGCGCGGCCCCACCCCTGGCCGCGCCAGGGGGGCGCCTGGGGCCCCTGGCCCACCTCTGGCTGCCCTCTTTCGCCTATTTATCCCCCGTCACGGGAAAACCCCAGAAAGAGAACCCTATTCCGCGAACTCGCCTCTGTTCCGCCGCCGCCGCGCTTCCGAAGATCGGGAGCACCAGAAGACCTCTTCCCGGCACTCTGCCGGAGGGAGGATTGACCTCCGGGAGTCTCCTCTCCACCATGGATGCTCACGGATGTCTCGTGAGTAGTTTTCCTTGGACCATGGTTCTGTGATCAGTAGCTATGTGATGTTCTCCTCCCCTCTTTGATCTTCATTGTTTAGACCTCGTGAGCTGCCCAACATGACCGAGGCACCTTTGTAATATTTCTGCTATTGCTATGTTGAGTTTGATAGGATCTGATGGATTATGAGATTATGTTCAGATTGTGATAGAGTAATATATTTGGTTTTTATCTCTTATATTTTTGTTCCTAAGTAATTCTTGCATGTTCCCCGTTGTTGTTTATTGCTTTGGCCAAGTAGTAGGTAGTGACTCCAAGAGGGAGCGTTGTGCTAGATTGTGGGTTCATGCCCCCCGATGACACGCTTGAGTGACAGAAACATGAGTCTAGGGGATGTGCTGTTGCCACAAGGGGGAAAACAACGGTGCTTGTAACCGCGGTTACAAGGATTGTTTACTTTACGCAGAGTTCTTTTTAATGCAGTTGTCTGTTGCTTTGGGTTTACACTTTGGGTGGGGCTCGCAACTTAATACCAGCGAGATGTTCTGGATAGATATCTCAAGGTGGATGATTAGTAGTAGATGCAGATGGATTTCGGTCTACTTACCTTGGCGTACTGCCTGTGCTTTTGAACCTCTTCCTTTCTTTTGTAGCATAGTTAGCATTGCGGTGCGTTCATAATCCTGTCAATTGCCTTTCTGTAATTTGTTTACCTCGCATAAAATTTTATCGTCTTTTGGAAGAGAGACATCACTAGCGAACATCACGTATCCCGGTCCATATCCTTATCATTGTTTCCACGCTATATTTACTTTTCTGCATTTACTTTCAAGTTGCTATTATTATCCCTTGCGTTTTATCCTTTGTAAACAACAAGACCGGAGAGATTGACAACCTCTCTGAACTTCGTTGGGAACAAAGTTATTTGTGTCTGTGTGCAGGTCCGCGTCAGTTGCGCCGCTGACACCTACTTATCATCTCTGGATTCCTACTGGAGACAAATCTTGGTATCTTTACCGAGGGAAATTTGCTGTTGTGTTGCATCACGCCTTCCACTTGGGGCTCACCAACGAAGGGCGAGAAGACTACACCCGTCAACCCTCGCGCCATCAGGCGCCCTCCCGGCGCGGCCAGGGGTGGGGCCGCGCCAGGTGGCCGCCTGGGCACCCTGTGGCCCCCCTCTGGTCGCTCTTTTGCGTGTCTTCGTGATCCTGCTGGAAAACAGCCTCCGTCGATTTTTCAGGTAATTTGGAGGTGTTCTTCTTCAGCAACTCAGCGTCCACTTTTTACCGCTGAATCTTGCGTCTGCTGCTTCGGCACCAGAAAGTTGCAAACTGTGTAAAATAAGCCAAACCAACATAAGAATAGCATCATATCGTGAAATATATCAATGAATAAGAAAGAATTACTATATAAAATAGTGATGCATTTTGGACGTATCAACTCCCCCAAGCTTAGACCTCGCTTGTCCCCAAGCGAATACTGAGCTCGATAAACATGTCCACAAGTTTAGAGAGTGAAGTGTCGATAGATAAAATACGAACAAGAAGCATCAAGGTTTCTCCATCAAACTCAAGCATCTTCAACAGCAACCTCAACTCATAAGGCCCTCATGAGAAAGTAATAACAATTATAATCAAAAGTAGGGCTGAGGAAACTCATCAAATTATGGCAAACATAACCTTGGTCAAAGGACAACTACAAACAATTTGAAGCTTTTGAAAGGACATGTTAATAGTCATGAAGTGCAAATGCTAACACAAAGGAAGATGCTCGCTAGGCAAAAGCTTTCGCAAACAACTTACTTATCAAAAGATAATGTCAACAAGGATATGGCATGGCAAAACTTAATGCAGCTCTATATGGATGAATCCTCATCAACATCAAATGTCTGTTCTCTTAGGGGAAAAAAGGAAGTGGGAAAACTGACTCAACATGAAAGTGGAAGAAAGGCCTTGTTAAGGGCAAGCAGGGAAAACTCATGTGTTATCCTTAAATCAAACAGAATAAAAATAGATTTTTGGGCAGTGCATAGTTTGTCAACGAATGCTAATAGATAGCTCAATTACTTCTCAAGATGGACAAGTTTCGAGGAACGGCTCCCAAGTGAGGACGATCACATCCCCTTAATCTCCTTTGTTTATCACTGCCAAATTTTCTGATTTCTCATAGACCAAGCGTGAAGGAGGGTTTGTTTGTTATATTATCTTTCGAGCTGGGCGCACCCATGCCAGTTCCTCCTCGTATTATGGGTTTGCAGATTAGACATGCAATCCCGGGATAAAACTTGTCCAACTTAAGAAGATCATGAATTACCTACTACTTCCTCATGAGCTAAACAAGAGGCACAAAACAGAAGATTTTGAACATTTAAGGATAACACATAAATTCTATACTTATAGGAGTGGTAGGGGAATACCACGAATAGGAAGGTATGGTGGACTCACATGGAAGGTAATGATTTCAGGGTATGGATGCACAAGCAGAAATCTACTTGGCAAAGAGTTTGGCTAGCAAAGGCTTTGAGAGAACAAACAGTTGATGCTAATTTAGATGCAAAACATATAAGGCATAAACATTAAGGTAAGAATAACACATCAAGTTGTCTTCCTTGTCAACATAACACTTCAAGCATAATAACATAAAGGTTTTGGCTATGTCGCTACTTGAGAAAACATGTATGTTGTCAAGACCAAAGCTATGTTTGCCAAAATTAAATAAAGTTTTCAAAGCCATACCTGATATAATGTCAATACTCCCCATAAGAATCGTCATATGATGCCGATTGCGTGAAGAGAATACCGAGTGCAGCGAAGGAACCAATAGACTTCTCATTAATATTCCAATATAGACGGCTCCACACTCACGGATACAATCTCTCCACAGACGGAGTGATAGACCTCAATGCAAACACCTATTTCATATAATAAACTCCCAAAACATGATACGACTCTACTTGACTCTAAAATACTAAGATAAAGATAAAGATACCGGGCACTCCCCCAAGCTTGAAACAAGCTGAGGGGATGCCATTACCCGAGGAGATTTACTCCTCATTCTTGTTGTTGTTGATTCTTCAAATCTTTGATGACACGACGAAGGGTTTGGTTTTCCTTCTCCAAAATCTCCACTTGCACCTTTAGTACACGGAAATCTTCACACAGTTGATTGGTGATGCGGTAAGCTTCGGAGATGGTAGAAATCGTACGTTGATCTTCAAGTGTAGGGGCCATTCCTGAAAGGTTAAGAGAAAGATCATAATAAGGTTGGACACTCCCCACCATGATGGGGTTGCTTGATATTCCTCCTTGTGTTGATGGACCCCCTAGTTTCTGGGCGGTGATAATCTTGACTTCTTTTCTCACGGAACGCTCCATCTCCGCTCGCCTTGCAGCGATTTCTTCTTCTGTGGCCCAATCTATGTATTTCCCTTGGTTGAGATCTTTCTGAACTTCACGTAGACGCCGTCCCATGAAGTCCTCTCCACTTGAGCCACAAGAAGACATCTCTAACAATAGCTTTTTACCCTGGTAGAAACAGATTGAAGAGAAAACACACGAAATCGCGAGATACGTTGCCGGAACGATCCGGGTGAATATATAGCAAAAATTTCTGCAACAAAAGGAAGGTAACGAGCCAAAGTGGGGCCTCGAATTTTCCTAATTTTGCAAAAACTCATAATATGGAACTTTTATGGCGGTTCGCGATGTTTCCTTACCGTAATACATACCTTTTCTTATTCTGCTTCTGTCGGTGTCTGAAACAGGGCTGCAACATGTTCTTCATGAGTTGTTGCGCGTATTATATTTACATCAACATTGACGAGATCTCCCGCCATGTAATGCTTGAGTCTTTGCCCATTCACAACTTGAGGTTTGGTGCCTTCAAAATTGTTAATCTTAATTGCACCAGACCGGTAGACTTCTTCGATATGAAATGGCCCTTCCCACCTGGAAAGTAGTTTACCCGGAGAAAACCTGAAACGGGAACTAAACAATAAAACTTTATCACCAACATTAAATTCACGTTTCAGAATCCTCCTGTCATGCCACTTCTTTACCTTTTCCTTGAACATTTTAGCGCTCTCGTAAGCTTCACTTCTCCACTCATCTAGAGAAGTCAAGTTCATGAGACGCTTTTCACCAGCTAACTTTGGGTCAGCATTAAGCTCTCTAATAGCCCAGAAAGCTTTGTGTTCTAACTCTAATGGCAAATGGCAAGCCTTGCCATAGACCATTTTATAGGGAGACATGCCCATGGGGTTTTTGTAAGCAGTTCTATACGCCCACAAAGCATCTCCTAACTTATTTGACCAGTCCTTCCTATTTCTGTTAACTGTCTTTTGCAAGATCAACTTGATCTCTCTATTGGTGAGCTCAACTTGCCCACTAGTTTGAGGATGGTACGGTGACGCAATTCTATGATTGACATCGTACTTGGCTAAAGCTTTTCTAAGAGCTCCACGCGTGAAGTGTGATCCTCCATCAGTCATGAGATACCTAGTTACACCAAACCTAGGGAAAATTACATCTTTGAGCATTTTCAAAGATGTTTTGTGATCAGCACTTTCAGTGGGGATTGCTTCAACCCACTTGGTTACATAATCAACAGCAACTAATATGTGAGTGTACTTGTGCGAAGAAGGAAAAGGACCCATAAATCAAAACCCCAACAATCAAAAGGCTCAATCACTAGTGAGTAATTCATAGGCATCTCATTCCTCCTACTAATATTACCAACTCTCTGACATTTATCACAGGCTAAAACATAATTTCTAGCATCTTTAAAGAGAGTAGGCCAATAAAAACCTGATTGGAGAACATTATGTGCGGTCCTCTCACCGGCGTGATGTCCTCCGTAGGGACTATCGTGACATTGCTTGAGAATGTCCTTCTGCTCGTGCTCCGGTATGCATCTTCTCACGATCCCGTCCGGACCTTCTTTGAAAAGATGTGGGTCATCCCAAAAGTAATGCCTCAAATCATGGAAGAACTTCTTCCTTTGCTGAAATGTTAAACCTGGAGGCAAATACTTTGCAACGATAAAATTAGCATAATCTGCAAACCAAGGATCGGAAAGAGATTGTACTTTAACAACGACAAGTTGTTCGTCTGGAAAACTGTCGTTGACTGGGATGGGATCATGCGGTATATCTTCCATCCTTGAAATATTGTCCGCTACAGGGTTGTCTGCTCCTTTTCTATCAACAATCTGCAAATCAAATTCTTGAAGAAGGAGTACCCATCTGATGAGCCTTGGTTTGGCATCCTTCTTCGTCATAAGATACTTAATGGCAGCATGGTCAGTATGAATAATAACTTTAGAATCAACAATATACTTCCTAAACTTATCACAAGCAAACACTACTGCTAAGAATTCCTTCTCAGTAGTAGCATAATTCTTTTGAGCACTATCAAGGGTCTTACTAGCATAATAAATAACATTCAACTTTTTATCAACCCTTTGTCCTAAAACAGCTCCAACAGAAAAATCACTAGCATCACACATAATTTCGAAGGGAAAACTCCAGTCAGGCGGTTGTACTATAGGAGCGGTTATTAAAGCTTTCTTAAGAACTTCGAAAGCCTCCTTACAATCTTCATCAAATACAAAAGGAACATCCTTCTGGAGAAGATTAGTGAGGGGTCTCAAGGTCTTAGAAAAGTCTTTAATAAATCTTCTATAGAAACCAGCATGACCGAGAAAACTACGAATACCTTTAATGTCCCTTGGATAGGGCATCCTTTCGATAGCTTCAATCTTCGCCTTGTCCACTTCAATTCCCCTCTTGGAAATCTTGTGGCCAAGCACGATCCCTTCGTTAACCATGAAGTGGCACTTTTACCAGTTTAGAACTAAGTTTGTATCCTCGCATCTCTGCAAAACTTTTGTTAAGATTGTGGAGACAGTTGTCAAAGGAAGTTCCATAGACGGAGAAATCGTCCATGAAGACTTCCACAATCTCCTCACAGAAACCATGAAATATTGCAGACATACATCTCTGAAAAGTAGCAGGGGCATTGCATAAACCAAAAGGCATACGCCTATAAGCATAAGTACCATAAGGACAAGTGAAAGTGGTCTTCTCTTGATCGGCAGTGTTAGCATGAATTTGAGAGAAGCCAGAGTACCCGTCAAGATAGCAAAAGTGGGTGTTTTTCGACAGCCTCTCAAGCATCTCATCAATAAAGGGCAGCGGGTAGTGGTCCTTCCTGGTTGCCTTGTTCAACTTCCTGTAATCAATACACATTCTATATCCAATAATAATTCTCTGAGGTATTAGTTCATTCTTATCATTAGGGACTACAGTTGTCCCTCCTTTCTTAGGAACACAATGAACTGGACTTACCCACTTACTATCGGCTATAGGGTAGATAATACCTGCGGCTAGAAGCTTGAGGATTTCGGTCCTCACAACATCCATCATCTTTGGGTTCAACCGTCGTTGATGGTCAACAACAGGTTTAACATCGGCTCGAGGTTGATAGTATGTTGACAGATAGATGGACTAATTCCCTTAAGGTAATCAAGGGTATAGCCAATTGCACCACGGTGTTTATGAAGTACTTCCAATAATCGCTCTTCTTCATATCCTGAAAGGTTAGAGTTGATAATAACAGGATATACTTTCCTTTCATCTAAATAAGCATACTTGAGCGTATCGGGAAGAGGTTTGAGATCAAACACCGGGTCTTCTTTGGGTTTGGATAGAATTCCCAAAGGTTCAACCAGAAGGTTGTGCTTCAGGATAGCAGGTTGTCTCAAGAAGATTTCATCAATTTCATTTCTTTCCTGCATATGAGTATCATTCTCGTGGTCCTCCATGTATTGCTGCAAAGGATCATTAGGGGGAATAGAAATAGAAGCAATACTTTCAATAATTTTATCATCACTAGGTAATTCAGTACCACGAGGCTGCTTGGAAATCTTAGAAAAGTTAAATTCATATGGCTCACCATTGAATTCAACAGAAACTTTACCTTTCTTGCAATCTATAATAGCTCCACAGGTTCTGAGAAAAGGTCTACCAAAAATAATAGGACAAAAACTATCTTGTACTGAACCAAGTACAAGAAAGTCGGTAGGATACTTTACCTTTCCACATAGGACTTCAACATCTCTCACAATCCCAATAGGAGAGATAGTAGCTTTGTTTGCAAGATGAATAGTAACATCAATCTCTTCAAGTTCGCAGGGTGAAATCTCACTCATGATCTCTTGATAAAGCGAATAAGGAATCGCGCTAGCACTTGATCCCAGATCGCATAGCCCGTAATAATTGTGATCTCCTATTTTAATAGATACAACTGGTGTATCTGAAATTGGGCTTTTATTCTTGGCTGTGACAATGTTAGTTGAAACAACACAAAAATTTATAATAGAATCTGAAACATCATTAGTAACTAAATCTTTAACCATAGCAACTTGAGGATCGACTCTGATCTGGTCCTCAGGTTCGCCTGTTCTTCTCTCACTTTTATTTATGACGCCTGTCACAAAAGAGTGCTCCCTTATTCTTGAAGGAAAAGGGGGTTGTTCATATATAACTGCAGGCAAAACAGGATCAACAACGTGAATATCAATAGGTACTTCTTTGAAAGGCTTATGGTAGTGATCCTTCTTCATCTTAAAAGAATCAATATGAGAGGCAAAGTTCTTACAAAAATCAATCATTAGATGGGAATCCAGATCAATCTTAGAGCAAAAGGTATTAAAATAATCAGTTTTCACATAGCTCTCAATATAATCATGCTCATAATTTATAGCAGGTTCAATACCTTTATCGATTTCCCAATCTTCAGTATTCTTCTGGATCCTTTCGATGAGATCCCATCTTTCTTCAACGCTCTTTGTCTGAAATAACCCGCTAGAGGAGGTATCCAGCCTTTCCTTATCCTGACGAGAAAGCATGGCATAAAAATTTGTAAGTATAATATCTTTGGGGAGCTTATGGATAGGACATTTGAACATTAGGGATTTAAGCCTCCCCCAAGCTTGAGCGATGCTCTCTCCGTTGTGAGACCTAAAGTTATAGATGTAATTCCTGTCTCGATAAACTTCATGAAGAGGGTAAAACTTTGTATAAAAGAGAGACATAAGCTCTTCCCAATTAAGAGAATGTGAGTTATCGAGGAGCTTATACCAATCTGAAGCTTTGTCTGTAAGCGATACGGAGAATAATTTCTTCATAACGAACTCCAGTGACACACCTGCAAGCTTGAATAATGAACATAGTTGTGATAAATATAGCAAGTGTTCACCTGGATGTCTGTCTCCTGCATAGCGATTAGCTAGGACATAATCGATAATACCAGATGGTATCTTATAAGGCGCAATTTCGGCAGGGTCAGGAGTAACTACCTTAGTTGTGGGGCGGCTCCCCAAGAACAACGATCCAATAGTAGGGGTGTCCATAAGGACAAAAGCAGCAACATCAAAACTAAAACAGAAATATAAAAACTTCCTTACCGGCTTCACTTACTAATAGCGCTACACTCCCCGGCAACGGCGCCAGAAAACGTAGCTTGATGACCCTCAACGTAGAGGGATCTATTGCAGTGTTTTCGATAAGTAAGAGTGTCGAACCCAACGAGGAGCAGAAGGTAGTAGCAAGTGACTTTGGTAAGGAGATAACTGCAAGCACTGAAAGATAACTTTTTAGGGGTTTTCTTGGTATAAGCGACAGGATAGTAAAAACGAGCAAAGTAAAAGATACTGGATAGTAAAGAGTGGCCCAATCCTTTCTTAGCAAAGGAGAGGCTTAGCAACTGAACTTATAAAAGCTAAAGTGTTCTTGAGGACACACGGGAGAGGTAGTCATGTGCTTTCGCCATATTCCGTATCGGTACTATGTGCTGTGTTGATAAGTGTTGAGTGGGTAGATCTATTATGGTACACCCTCTAGACTAAGATAAGTGTACTCTTATGATTAAACACCTTGCAAGCATCCGCAAATACAAGATAGTATTTAAGGAAAAAGCCTAACCATAGCAATACGATCGGTGATCCATTGTTCCCTTGTGCAAAAGTGTGCGAACTGGGGTTTAGGTTTCTGTCACTCCGGCAACCCACCGTAAGCATTCTTTATACACAATGCATTCCCCTAGGTACTTGATAAGGCGAAGTGTTGAGTGTTCGACTCACACAACACCACTAGGAAAATAACAACACAACTTAAATATCAACCAACACATATTACTTCAACATCATATGACTACTAATAACTAGACTTCTCCCATGTCCTCAAGAACTAAAGTAACTACTCACAAGACATAAAAGAGATCATGATCAGTGGGGATAAATAGATGATAAACAATCTGAACACAATAATATTTCTCCAACAAAAATCAATAGCATTCACCACAAAGTAGTAATCAACACCGATAGAGTAGAGAGTATAGATAGTACGGATTACAACACGAGTTGCAATTGTGAGACAAGATTGGATGGAGGTGGAGATGGTGCTGATGATGGGGATGATATTGATGATGATCTCGATGATGCCCGTGATGGTGGTGATGACGATGGCGACGATCTCCCCTTCTGGGAGGTGATCTCCCCGGCGGAATCTGCCCGCCAGAGATGACTTTTCTTCTCTGTAGGTTTCCGCTACGGGGCGGCGGCCGAACTCCGGAAACTCTCTCTCTTCTAGGGTTTTTGGACGACAAGGAGTATATAGGCCAGAGGGGGGAGCCGGGAGTGGCCCCGGGGGTCCAGGCGCCCTCCCGGCGCGGCCAGGGGTGGGGCCGCGCCAGGTGGCCTCCTGGGCACCCTGTGGCCCCCTCTGGTCGCTCTTTTGCGTGTCTTCGTGATCCTGCTGGAAAACAGCCTCCGTCGATTTTCAGGTAATTTGGAGGTGTTCTTCTTCAGCAACTCAGCGTCCACTTTTTACCGCTGAATCTTGCGTCTGCTGCTTCGGCACCGGAATGTTGCAAACTGTGTAAAATAAGCCAAAACAACATAAGAATAGCATCATATCGTGAAATATATCAATGAATAAGAAAGAATTACTATATAAAATAGTGATGCATTTTGGAAGTATCACATATACAACTCTTCCTCAAGTTGCCATTTAGGAATGCAGTTTTCACATCCATCTGCCATATCTCGTAATCATGATATGCAGCTATTGCTAGTAGGATCCGAATAGACTTTATCATCGCTACAGGAGATAACGTCTCCACGTAGTCAACTCATTGAATTTGTCGGAACCCCTTCGCGACAAGTCGAGCTTTGTAGACAGATACGTTTCCGTCTGCGTCAGTCTTTTTCTTGAAAATCCAATTATTTTCGACGGCCTTGCGGTCCTCGGGAATATCCACCAAAGTCCATACTTTGTTGGTGTACATGGAGTCTATTTTGGATTTCATGGCTTCAAGCCATTTCTCGGACTCGGGTCCCTCCATTGCTTCTTTGTAACTTGTAGGTTCATCCGACTCATCAGCCGAGATTGCATTCACAAGCTGTCCGTAAAACTCAGTAGGTTGACGGACTCTTGATGACCTACGGGGCATAAAAGGTTCCTCTTCATTCTCATCATGATCATCATCAATGTCATGATCGTTATGAATGTCGTTCTGGCCATTCTCTTCAGCTCCCACCATGGAAGATGGTTCCAGAACAATTTCCGTAGCCGTTTCTTCCGATTGGAGTGATTGGTCAGTCACTTCATCGAGGTCTATTTTCCTCCCACTCAACTCTTTCGCGAGAAACTCCTTCTCAAGAAAGTGTCCCGTCTTGGCAACAAACGTTTTGCTGTCAGACTTGTTGTAGAAGGTGTATCCACAAGTTTCCTTGGGATAGCCCACAAAGATGCACTTATCCGCCTTGGATTCAAGTTTGTCAGGCTGTAGTTTCCTAACATAAGCCTCACAACCCCAAATCTTCAGGTGAGACAACTTAGGTTTCGTGCCATGCCATTCTTCAAATGGTGTTGTCTTTACGGATTTGGATGGTGCCCTATTAAGAATATGAGCGGCAGTTTCTAATGCATACCCCCAGAATGACACAGGAAAATCAGTATGAGACATCATCGATCGTACGCTATCCAATAGGGTTCGATTACGTTGCTCAGCCACACCGTTTCTCTAAGGTGTGCCTGCCGGCGTAAGCTGTGGTACTATGCCACAAGACTTCAGATGATTGCCAAACTCGTGACTCAAATACTCGCCACCACGATCCGATCGAAGGTGCTTGATTTTCTTTCCGAGTTGATTTTCGACCTCATTCTGAAATTCCTTGAACTTTTCAAAGGTTTCAGACTTGTGCTTCATCAAGTAAATATACCCATATCTACTCAAGTCATCAGTAAAGGTCACGAAGTAACGAAGACCATTGCGAGTGGGATGTTCATGGGTCCACATACATCCGTGGGTATGATCCCCAATAAGTCATCCACACGCTCCATTATCCCATTGAATGGAGTCCTTGTCATTTTGCCCGTGAGGCATGGTTCACATGTATCAAGGGATCCAAAATCCAATGACTCAAGAAGTCCATCCTTATGGAGCTTCTCCATGCACTTTATACCAATATGACCAAGTCGGCAATGCCACATCTTCATGTGATCTTCATCATTCTTCAATCTTTTGGCCTCAATATTGTTAATGTGACACACGTCACCATCGAGATCAAGTACAAATAAACCATGCAACTCCGGTGCGTGAACATAAAACATTTCATCCTTATAAATCGAACAACCAATTGTATCAGACTTAAAAGAATAGTGGTCTCGCTTCAAGCAAGAGCCACTAACGATGTTCACACTCAACGCGGGTACATAGTAGCAATTATTCAGAACTAAAAACAATCCCGAAGGGAGACTAAGATGCTTCGTGCCGACCGCCAAGACTTCAATTTGACAGCCATTCCCCACGCGCATCGTCACTTCATCCTTGAGCAAGCGTCTCCTATTCCTTAGTCCCTGAATGGAATTAGAAATATGAGCGACAGATCCTGTATCAAGTATCCAGGATGTGTTCCCGGCGCTTGTCAAGAGAAGATCAACAATATGTATATCAAATATACATTCGTCTCTCTTGGCGACCTTGCCAGCCTTCTTGTCCTTTAGGTACTTGGGGCAGTTGCGTTTCCAGTGACCTTCACCCTTGCAGTAGAAGCACTCCACTCCGGGTTTAGGCTTGGGTGCCTTAGGAGGAGCGGCAACTGACTTGTCATCCCTCTTGGGGCCACCTCTCTTGGCCTTCTCCCGCCTGCTTGACTTCTTGAAGTCAGTGGTCTTGTTGACCATGAAGACGGCGTGCTCCTTCTTGATCTCAACCTCGGCGCTCTTCAGCATGGCGAACAACTCAGAAGGGGTTTTGGTCATCCCCTGCATGTTGTAGTTCGGCACAAAGCCTTTGTAGCTAGGGGGAAGCGACTGCAACACCCTATCAACAGAAAGTTCATCTGGAATCTGGCATTCCAGAGCATTCAAGCGCTGAACGTAGCAAGACATTTTGACTACGTGCTCACTCACGCTGCCGTGCTCGTCCATCTTTGCTGAGAAGAAGGCTTCAGAAGCCTCGTACCGTTCAGCCCTGGCTTGAGGTGCGAAGACCGCCTTGAGGTCGGTGATAATCTCATATGCACCCATCCTCTCAAAGCGTTTCTGCAGCTCAGCCTCCATGGAGTAGAGCATGCCACTCTGGACAAGGTTTTAATCATCAGTCCTGGAGAGATAGACATTCTTCTCGTCCTGACTGACATCATCTGCTGCTGCGTCACTTGGGCGGGCGCTACCCTATTGGGTTAAATTTTGAAATAGTTTCTTCGAAGAATCAATGTGTGCTGAAGTTTGAACAAAAGGTTAGAATTGTGATTTTCGACATCTCCGGCATACTACATGAATACAGAACTGATCGAGCTAGCTTCTGTTGTTTTGTTAAGTCAACGTTAAACAGTCTCCTAAATAGTCCCACCTTTGCATTTTTACACTGGATTCCTTCAATTTAATTATGTTTTTTTGTTTATTAAAAGTATCAATCGACAATCAATAAAAAAAGATATCATAATGCCTCCAGAAGAGAGATACTTCCTCCGTCCCGGTTTATTAGGCTCCAAAGTAGCATAATCATGTCCGTTTTTATAAGGCCTTGTATTGGGAAGTTGCATGTATGCATTCTTCTTTCCATTGGTTGCTTAAAGAGTTATTATTGCTAGTATTATTGTTAGGAAATAAATACATTGCATGCATATTTTTTCATTGGTTGCATGCGAGAGCTAGCCTATAAAAGAGTGTATTGGAAGTGGAATGAAGTGATTAATGTAAGCAAATTATAATGTGCCTTGATCTAAGAGAAATGATCTTGGAGCCTAATAAACCGAGACGGAGGGAGTACTTGGCAAAATAAAATAGGAAGAGGTGGTTCAGATAACAAGAAAAGAAAGACAGAACCTGAGAGGTTGATGCAATTAAAGATTTTTTTTAGGGGTATGCAATTAAAGATTTTTTTTGAGGGGTATGCAATTAAAGATAGGAAAGGCCAGGTTTGCCATCAGAATGCTACTGAGTCGGCCCAACTCAACCTTTTTGCATAACGCCTGCCATCAAACACTACTGGCTATGAGGACTACCGATAGAGTGTCAATTAGGAAGCACGGAGATATTTAACCACATAACGCAACATCGAGAAGTGCAAACAATTTTGAAGAAATGGGAAATTTTGAAAGCTGAAAAGAAATAAAATGCAAAAGAAAAAGATTAAAAAGGATAGAAAGTGTTAGCACTTTAAATTTTTATTCAGGTTTCAAATTATGTTCCCATATTTACAAAAGAATATTTATGTTTCAGAAAAAATGAAAAATTGTTTGCACTTTTAATTTTAGTTCGGGTTTAAAATATTGTTCCTGTTTTCAAACTTTTGTTCGGTTCTTGAAATCTATTTGCACTTAAGAAATGTTTCATGTTTTCAATTTTTCTTTAACTTTTTGTAAAATATGTTTATAGTTCCTAAAATGTTTTTAAAATTTTCAAAAAAGTTTGAAGATCTTGACGTTGCGGTGTGTGGTTAAATATTTCGCGCTACTTATGAATATGTATCACCAGAAGTCATTAGTTGAGTGCCTAGCGGAATGAGTTTAGAAGCACTAGGTCCCAAGTTTGATTCCCCTGAGCCTTTATTTTGGGTATTTAAAGTTGTGTGTTACAAAAAAGAGAAAAAAAATGCTTATCGCATCTCCAACAGCCGCGCTATATTAGCGCATCGCTGAGGAAAACTGATTTTTTGCGCGCGCGACCAAAAGTTGCGCTCCAATGGATGAGCTATATTCTCGCGCGGCGCGCGCACTAAACACGAGCCATCGTGCTGAAGAAAACTGGATCCCGTGGTGGGTATTTGGTGCGCCCACTCCAGCGCGCTGGGCAACCAAAAGGTGCGTGTGAATCAACCAACCGCCAGATTTGTAAAACCTCTTTCCACCGCGCCGCCACTTCCCCGCCTCTCCACAGCGTGCCGCCGCTTCTGCCCCCTGTCTCAAACGCATCTCACGGTGTCCACAGGCTCTTCCCCCACCTCTTCCCAACGCCTCTCACGGCGGTCGTCGCTAGTTCCCCCGACGAACAGCGCACGACAATCGTTTGCAGCTCGACGCCACATGGTGTTTGATATTGCAAGGTATTTGTTGTTGATTTATTTTGTGTGTGTATTTGATCTTGTTGGTTCTATGCTTGAGTGGGAAATGTTGTTTGTGTTGAGCGCGCGCTGGAGTTTTAGCATGGCTGCTGAAGCGCTACCTGCGGCGCGCAAGATTTTAGCGCTTCTAGTCATTGTGGAGGAAATCGTTAACTGGTACTTGCTCGGTTGGTTGGTGAATAGGGGAATAATAGGCTAATCGGCAAGTTAATCAATTAATCGGCCGATTTATCGGCTACTCGGTGACTCTACGAGTAGGGATTAATCGACAAGTTAACTGGTTAATCGGACGAATTCTTGAACAGGGCTTCTAGTAAAGCAAAACATTACCTCAGGGCGCTAAAACACTATTTTCGCTCTGTAAAAAAAAGTAGCGCGTCTGTTGAAGATGCTTTTAGCGCCTGGTGAATCGGCCCAGTTGCGTTTGACCACAATCTTATTTACCATGTTAGCAATTCGAGAACATGCTCAAGGTTTGAAATAGACCGGAATCAGATTATTTGAAGTGGTGATTTTAAGATTCAAAATTCCGGGTTCGATTTAGTTTTCGTCTATAAGTTTAAAGTTTGTTTTGAATTATTTTTCTTGATATATTAGACAACTATGAATCATTAGAGGCAATTGCCATGTATCAACTCCTTTTTATTTGAGATCTAATCCAGCAGGGATTCACTGGAGATGGCCTTCTTTTGATGAGGAAAGCTGGTAAATTACATGCCAAAAATGATAAGCCCTTAATCTCAAAATTAATTAAACCGATGAAGGCACGGCAGCCGTCGCCGCTTGATAATTGCAGTTCGGGAGCCGGCACTCGCAGCGGGGCACCAGGTTGGGGAACGACCAGTCGCAGTGCCCATCGGCAAAGCCGTTTCCTTGGCAATAGCCCCTACAGTCCGCGGTCTTGCACCACCAGTAGAAGTATCCGTGAGGCTCGATCCAGCACCCATCGTCACCGAGCACCATTCCTACGGATCAATGGAGGTTGGGCAGCATGAGAATTAAGAAGAGATGAGCAAATATGCTTAGTTCTTATTCCGTCTTATAATATAGTATCGTTTTTTAAGCTAGTCTAATTCAAAAAACGAGTTAGTCTAGCTCAAAAAACGTTATTATATTATAGAACAGAGATAATAGTTGTCTATTATCTACATGGACAGAAATGATCTACTTACCGAAAGGCGCGAGAAGTAGACATAGCAGGAGGCTGGAAACGACCACCTTGCTGGTCACCTTCATCATTGCTAAGATGTATTGTACGTTCAAGAGAGAAGAGAGAGGCGACTGCCTCAGAACAAGATGCGGTCTGGATCAGTGATGTGTGGAAAGAGAAAGTGTTTGTGGCATCTATATTTATACCAATATACAAAGATACAGAGGTAAATTCAACTAATCTTGATCATCAAAGCAGGTAAAATCGTATCTAATATAAATAGTGGCCCAATAATGTGTAAATAATACCTAATAAATTTGTACCCTGCAATCCATACATAATCAATGAAGAAAATTAATTGCATGCTGAGTAATACTAGAGGATATTGTGATGTTATGTTTGGTGTTTGTATGTTCATCCGTTATTCCTTCTCTTTTTTTTACGAGAGTCCTCCCTTCTTTTACAATAACGTCCCACATTAACTCAATCGAATTAAATTAAATCTTATCAAAATCACGACTAAATTAAAACCTTCCATTTCATTCCTTGTTCGTATCCAAATCAAATCATATCATATCAAAATCTTAACTAAATAAAAATATTCTTTGTCTTTCCTATCCACACACAAATCAAATCAAATCTTATGAAAATCTAGAATATGGACACGTTTGATATTAAACCACTAGAATGTTTATGCCTCATTTGCAACGCACATGCAATTAGCTAGTTACTATTAAAGGTGGGTATGCGGTCGTCATGGTAGATTGTGTGTTTGTACGTTCGTTTCTCGTCCCTCTTCGGACGTCCCGCGTTAACTCAATCAAATCAAATTATTTTTTATCAAAACTTTAACGAAATATAAAGTTTTTTTTGTCCCCTATTCATTCCCAAATCAAATTATATCTTATCAAAATCTCAGCTAAATCAAAACATTTTCTGCCTTGACTATTCACACTCAAATCAAATCAAATCTTACCGAATTCTAGAATATATTGAGTGTAAGATATATGTCGGACACAATTTATGTTGAACCACTAGAGTATGCCCCATTGTAACACAATGGCAATTAGCTAGGTGAACATTAATTGCATTGTTAGCCTTGACATTATATTGGTACTTCGAACCAAAGAGAGAACCTATCAGCATGTGGAGATTCGTTGCTGTGAAAATTTCAAACCGAAGAGAGAGCCTATGAGCGCACAATTCTAACCTCGAAACAACACAAAAATTTGAGAGTTAATTCCTTCATTCTTGCGGGTTGAGATCTTTTGTAAACTAGATGATACCCCGCGCCTTGCTGCGGGAATTGGTCGCTCTATATTTCAACAAAATTTAATTATGTAATTTTAAAATATTTATATTAATAACAAACGGATAAAAAATTTAAAACACATACAATTTATTATATTTGATTATGTTTATTTTTTGAATATAAGTATAATAAGAGAATGAAAAATATTTTTCCATGCACGGAAATTGGTCGTCTTATATTTCAACAAAATTTATTTACGTGAATATTTAGATTAATAACAAATGAACCAAAAAAATTAAAACACATACAACTTACTATATTTGATTGTGTATATTTATAAATTAATTTTTGAATATAAGTATAGTAAGGGAATGAAATATTTTTCCATGCATGCATGGTTGCATGTGGTGGTGGGTCTTGTCTCATGCATGGTTGCATGTTGAGGTGGACCTTATCCCAATCATAATTATATGATGATGTGGCATGCTTGCATGTTGAGATAGAAAAGATAGTGGGAATGATCTATTATAGTATTATAGATTATAGATTATTGTGCAATAAATGCAATAGAGATGTCCAATAATGTATTCCTTTAGGTCCTTTTACTTCACATATAAGATTTGTCTAAAATCAAACATCATAAAGTTTAACCAATTTTATAGAAGAATATGAACATTCACAATACAAAATCAATATCATTAGAGACATCATGAATTTAATTTTCATATTTTGTAACTTTAGTATTATAAATATTGATCAATATAAAGAAAATACATATTAGGAATCCGATCCGTTGAATGGTTTTTGGAAGGTTCTACGAAGTAGTTGAGATCGGTTTCAAAGTCTATTTTTAAATATTTTTATTTGTGTTTAAATATTTTACATTGTGTTATATACATGTCTAATTTTCTAGTGTATGCTATAATTATATATACTAGATGATGCCCCGAACGTTGTTGCGGAATTTTTTTGCAAAATATTTCAGTGAAAATGTTTGGTTAAATGGAGCATGTATATTTAAAATAATAACTTTTGAACCAATATATGGATTTAATATAAATATCATAATAAAATAAAAATTCCCATGCATGCATGTTGCATGTGGGTTTTTATTATGCATAGTGACATATTGAGGTGGGTCTTTCTCATGCATGTTGGATGATGAGGTGGCATGGTTGCATGTTGAAAAAAATATGATAGTGAAGGATGATGTGGCATGCATGATGAGGTGGAGTGTGTGCATGTTGAGAGAATTGGTAGTAGTGGGGAGCAACTTCTTAAGAATGTAAGATATGATAATTTTTTATGCACATTGTGCATTTTTTAAACACAAGTTGCTCATATTTAAATTTTGCGTGTGAACATGTTTTGAATAAACATTAACATTTTATAAGATATGATGATTTTTTTTCGTATGGTAATATATATATTTTATATTATGTGAGCATTTAAAAAATTAAATTAATATATTTTAAAATATCATGAAAATATTTTTAAAATGTGTGAAAAAACATAAATACCATTTTTACATTAATATTTTTTGAAAATGTCAGAAACATTATCTCAAACACATGAACCAGTTTTAAAGGGATAATTGTTTCTGTGCCCTTAGTTGGGTCACACTCGACAGGTTACCCCTAGTTTTGGAAAACACTCGGTCTTGCCCAACTCAGTTTGGTCCTCTTATGTTTTTGCCCTTTGACCGCAACTTTGAAAACTTCATGGTTCATACTAGATTCATATTAACTTGGAAAACTACAAATAAGTTATCAATTTTTTTAGAAAAACGCCACCTAGGCTATATGTGCATGTCATTTGCATTCATGACAAAAATGTTGAAAAGTCCCCATCTCAGGTTGAAATCTTATGATCTTATCATGAATATTTTTTTTTCAAAATTTGAAAACAAACTATATATAATTTTGTAAATTTTAAAATATATTATGAAATAGTTTTGTACGGTACTATATATTTTTGTTATATTATGTGATCATTTAGAAAATTATGTTAATATTTTTTAAAAATAATATCATGAACATATTTTTATAATGCGTGGAAAAACATTTTCTAAATTTTTTATGAATATGTTTTTTACGTTAATATTTTTTGAAAATGTCAGGAACATTTTCTCAAACACATGAACCATTTCAAATGTCATGATGTTTCTGATCAGTTTTTGAACTTTTTGTGAATCGTGCAATTTTGTACTATATTGTATGGAAAATTTAAGTGTCATGAACCTATTTTTGAAAATGTGTTTCTTTCTAATGTCACTAATATTATTTTGAAAGCTAGCAATATTTTTTAAAATAACTTGAATATTTTTATTAAGACAAATCTAGTGACCGCCGATGAAAATCTATGCTGCTAGCACATACATGAACTGTCAATCGGTAAACTACATGACGCGTATGCAAAACACATAATCAAAACGTGTGGCGGTGACCGTCAGTACTCACCGATACAGTTTTAATAACCTGGGTCAAGGTGAATTTTGGGTTTGAAGTTGAGTGACCCACGGAAAAACTTCTCTGAACTGAACTGATCTCCCCGGATCAAGGCTGCTTTCGTGGGCGGGCGCACCACCTCCGTCAATTCCACGCTCAATCCATTATCCATCCACTGCTCATCCACGTGACGTTCCAACCACCATTGACCTCCCCCACACACAACAGGAAAACAAGCTCTGAACAAGTCCTTTAAAAAAAAACACAGTATAACTCTGACGCTCACATACACGAGTATACAATCACCCTTACGACGCACACACGCATACCCTATCTTTATGAGCATCTTCGCAATACTGAGCCGGTATATCATCTTGAGATTAACGAAGCCGAAAATACGAGCATCATTGTTAAATCTGAAATTTAAACTTTTATGGGCTGGGATACAACAATCCGTAACCAACTCAAACACAGTTTGATTTGCAAGCTCTGAACAAGTCAATCGTACCAATTATACCCTAGTTGCATGTTGGATACGCACGTAGTACTATTTTCTAGGCTGGCCCAGCTGAAAACCGCAGCAAGCGAAGAGAGAGGAGGGAAAAGAGGAACGGACGCCGCCATTTCCCTCTGGACCCGTTTGAACGATTCCGTTCTCCCCTCCCCTCCCCTTTCCTCCGCCTCCGCGTGCGTTTCCGTTAGTGCGTGCGTCCCATTGATTCCGCGTCCCGCACCGTCATCCGCCAGCCACCACCACCATTCATTCACATCTCCTTCTCCCCCCTCTCCTCCTCGCCGCCGCCTCCCCTTCTCCCCCGTCCTAGTACTACTACTACTTTTCTTGGGATCCACCGAGACTACCACAGCAGCAGCAGACCAGGCGGCCCCGTCGCCGAGGGAGGGCCCGATTCGGTCACGCGCCCGCCCCTTGATTCCTTCTTGCCGGCGGCTGCTCCGCCCCGCTGGTCTTCCTCCCTCCTCTCCTCTCCTCTCCTCTGCACGCGCTTAATCCGCTCCGCGTTCCCTGCGCCAGTCAGCCCGCGGTCTACTCCCCAATCGCAAGGAAAAGCTCGAAATCCTTCTGGTTCCTGCAGCGGCGGGCGGAAAGATCGATCGGAACTACGAGCGCGCTTCTTCTGCTGCGCCGCCAGTTCCTGGAGGAGCAGTTCGTGGGAGTCGCCCGTGTGCTTGTGAAGTTGCTTCGGGCATGGGGAATTTCCGGCGGAGAGTCCCGGCCCCGGCGGCGTGCCTCCTGCTCTGCTTCCTCATGACGGGCTTCGAGCTCTGCACGTCTCTCAACCACGAAGGTGCCGGATCGTGGTTTCGGTTGCTTCTTCTCTCTACGTTTTTCCTTTCTCAGCCTCCGCTTGGTTTGACTCCGTTCAGGGTTTCGTCTGCTGGATTTCTCGCAGGTATTGCTCTTCTGAGGTTCAAGGAGATGGTAGAGGCTGATCCGCGTGGTGCTCTGCTCGATTGGGACGAAGGCCACGCCACCCCTTGTTCGTGGTTCGGCGTGCGGTGCTCCGATGATGGGCGCGTCATAGGCCTGTAAGTACACTAGGTTTTTCTTTTGGTCCAGAAAAAGATGGAACACGGATTTACCATTTCTGCTTAGTTGGAACAAATGAACGCCTGAATTAAACTGTTAAGTAGAGTAAACTTATGTTTCCTTCAATGCTTTACAATTTTCTATTTTACATTCGTTGGCAGGATTATATTTTCTTCTCTTGTATCGTGGGAATGATAGTTGACCTACTCTTGCTTTTAAAATAGTAAGACATTCCATCCGCATCTTTCTAGGTAGCATCCCCCTTTTCCCTAAGCGTGGGAACATCCTTCTTTGGATTGGCGATTTGTGGATCATCCTTATAAGGAGGGTCTTTATTAACACTTCAAAATAAGAAATAGGGACCTTTACAAATTAGCATATGGAGCATGAGCTTATCTGTTTGTGCTGACATTTTGTTGAACATGTAGTTACCCTGACATGCATGGGATGTTCCGCATAGGATGTCCATCTTATGCAGCAACGGTTGCTCTGTTTAAATTGCTTTGTTTCATACGTGATGTTAGCAATATTTTCATATGCTCTAATTGATCATGTATTTTGATGTTTTTGCCTAATTTGTGTGCCTTTGTTTTGTAGGAACTTGTCAAATCTTGGTCTCAAGGGCATCTTATCTCCTGAGATTGGACAGCTTACTAATATGCATTCTCTGTAAGCATATTCTGTACTTCCCTCAGTGACTTTTTTTTTTGGAATTTTAGTTTTCACATTACATGTTTCACACTTCAAAACATAAGATAGTACTCCCTCCGTCCCATAATTCTTGTCTTGTACTAAAACCATGACAAGAATTATGGGACGGAGGAAGTATTTGATATTTCTGAAACTACCACTGAATCAGAGTCATAGTGCACTTCCATCTAGGCTTTGATGTTGAGCACAACAGTAAAGCTGAAACTTCGTAGTGTGTATGTTTTCCTGATGAGGCTTATGACCTTAGCTGTGAAAGGATATTACTTTTGTATCTTATGTACTTGTGTTACTTGTGAATGATGTTCGCCTTTCAAACTTTTCTGATCTATTTTCCTTTCATCCATACAGTGTACTGCACAAGAACTTGTTCTATGGTATTATCCCTAGAGAGATAGGAGATTTACAGGAGCTGAAGGTCTTGGATCTGGGGTATAATAACTTCAATGGATCAATCCCATCAGAGCTAATAAACATTATAGCCCTGGAGTTTATGTGCGTGCGATTTTCGATATGTTTTTTTTTTCATTTCAGTTTAACTTCAAAACTTGACTGACCTTACTACTTGAATTGCAGCTTTCTTAAAGGAAACAGACTTTATGGTGATTTACCTCTTGAACTAAATGAGCTCATCAGTCTGTGCGAGTCTCAGGTTCGCCAAGTCAGGGCTTTGTCAAATAGGATGCCCACTGCAAGGTTTGTCTAACCTTTCTTCTACTTGCATATCTGAAAGTTAAACTTGTGATTATGCAAGGCTTGAGTTCTAGTAAAAATCAAACAGGGATTAGAGCAAGCTTAATTTTTGGTAAAAAAGAAAATACCTCCCTGCTCCTGCAACCACATATATGTTAATGATATCTGAAATATTTGGGAATTATCTGTTTCGACTCAAGAAATGTCAGAGCTTCCTTTAGGAACTGTTCCTCCACAAAATGGTAAATTACATCCAAATATTTCGTAGCAGTGTAAGGCTAAATGGATGTATGGCTTGTTGAATGTTCCTTTTAGTTTAACACCAATCAGGCAGTAACTATGAAGACCAGTATAAACGTTTTGTTAGGGAAACTTATTTTATAACGCATCTCTGGAATTCAGTACTTCAGATTCTATGTCATAGGCACCATTACTTGGTTACTAGGTATACTTGTGTTTTGTTCTATAACGTGTTCTTGGTTGATGATTTTTTTATTGAACCTTTTTCTGTTAGGATGATTTTATGGCTTTTTTTCTAGATTTTTTTTACTGCCAACATGATTGTTTGCTTCCTTAACATTCAGCTATTCTCTATGTAGGAGTAAGGACAGTGGTACAATCAGAAGACTTCTAGCAGGCAAACAAAATCATTCTCCAAAGAACATGATGCCTGGTTCTGAAAATTCTGTATTAGAACCATCAGATGTGAGCCCTTTTTTTTCGCTCCAGGAATCCCACAAGGATCCAACACCACCAGTTTCGCACCATGCCCTGGCACCACCTCCTCCTTCTGAACCTGCCTCTCCTGTATCCGCCAACAAAGACCAAACTCCAAGCCAAAAGAGCAAGAGCAACAGCAGGAAGAGTGGTTCTTGGACAATATATGCGTTAATAGGAGGAGCGGTTTGTTTTGTGGTTCTATCCTTGTCAGCTGTAATATTTCTTTGCTACCGCCGTGGGAAGGCTAGTAGTGTTGTGCCCTTGTCTTCAAGTAGGCAATTGCAGACCAATATCCTGGGAGGTTAGTATGCCGACAGATTTATTGTTCCTGTTTTATTTATTTTATTAAATATTCCATGTTAAGATGCATTTCTATAATTATGCCATACTAGCAATAGTGTCTGTTTTTTATATCGCCATGTAACAAAAAGTTGGAATGAACTGCAAAGTTCTAACTTCTATTTTGCAGGCATAACTTTGTTCAAACGGTCGGAACTCGAAATAGCCTGTGAAGATTTCAGCAATGTAATTGATACACTGCCTGGATTTACATTGTATAAAGGAACTCTCCCATGTGGAGCCGAAATAGCAGTTGCGTCTACACTGATAAAACATGCCTTTGGATGGTCTGCTATAGCTGAAGCACAATTCAAGAATAAGGTATATAACTGTTTTTTCTGTTTAATTCTTTTCCATGATGTAAGATGCCAAGCTTCTAACATAAATATGATGTTGTATTCTAGGTTGAATTTTTGTCGCGAGTGAACCATAAGAATTTCTTGAAACTTGTGGGTTACTGTGAAGACGAAGAACCATTCACCCGGATGATGGTGTTTGAGTATGTTTCAAATGGGTCACTATTTGAGCACTTGCATGGTAAGAATTCCCAGGTTCATTTTGTTATTCTTCTTGCCAACATGATTCGTGCTACGAGCAGTTATTACTCTCCATTATTAGTTAATACTAACACCGAAATATTTCTGTTGCAGTTAATGAGGCAGAGCACTTGAATTGGCAGGCACGCCTGCGAATGGCGATGGGAGTAATATACTGTCTGAACCACATGTACCAGCAGTATCCCCCTGTGATCCTAAAAAATCTGAACTCGTCTTGCATATACCTGACCGAAGACAACGCTGCGAAGGTTTCAGACATCAGTTTTGGCGATGACAGGAAAGACAGCGATGATGAATTCGATGAGCCTGACGAGTGCAGCATAGTGTATAAGTTTGCCTTGCTTCTGCTTGAGACGATCTCTGGAAGGCGTCCGTTTTCCAATGACACCGGCCTCCTGATTCTATACGCGCACCGGTACCTCACCGGTGAAAAGCCCTTGATGAGCATGGTCGACCCTACACTCAGATCAGTCCCTGAGGAGCAGGTCGCAGCGCTGACAGAGCTGGTGAAATTGTGCATCTGCGATGACCCCTGGCGGAGGCCGACGGTGGCGGAGGTAACCCGAGTGATGCAGGAGATCACTGGGCTTTCTCAGGAGCAGTCGACCCCGAGGAATAGCGCATTGTGGTGGGCTGAGCTTGAAATCCTCACGGCATAGAGAAATACATACTAGTCCATTGTGGAATTGCCTTAAGGCCATTCTGCAGTAATGCGGTCTGTTTGATAGAAGGAACTTAGAGAAATGTACAGTTTGGAGTTCTAACTCTGTAGGCAGGGCATGCAGTTGTACAGACATGCCTGCACTGCTCACACTATTCTTTCGTTCTTTGGTAGATCGTCTTTTTTCTTCTCGAATTTCAGTAGCGAAATCCTGCAAAATCTTGTAAGGTTCAAGGAAAGGATATGCCAAACATTTGTAAACAAAGTTTGAAATGTGAAATGCCTTGCTTCAGCAGTTCAGTGCACTAATGGTGTATCATATTGTAGAGCCGCACACGACTTTATTTGTTAAAGGAAAAAATGTCGAAGGCTTGAAACAGTACTTATTTGCAGTTTTTGGCTGTCGTCTTTGATCTTAAACCTCATCACCTCTTGCTATTCACAGCGTTGCTCCCGCGCGCGTGATGGAGCCACGACTCGGACGGCGCCTTGAGCTGCAGCTGCGGCATCCGCCCGGACGTCGAGTGCAGCGGCGAGGTGGCCGCCTTGCCGCTCCTCCTCTCCCTGCTCATCCTCGGGCTGCCGCCGCCGCAGCCACTGCTGGCGTCCGTCGCGGATCGCGCCAGCCTGCTCATGGCCTTCCTTGCGTCGGCGCAGTACCTCCTGCTCGTGCCAAGGATCGACATGCCCAGCCCGGGGCCGCCGGGGCTCGACCACTCCTTGCCACTGCCGCCGATCCTCCCCTCGTGCCAGTGCGACGGGTCGCCGTTCCGTAGCCCGAGCTCCTTCACCAAGACGTCGCCCATCGTGGTGCTCCGGCGAGGAGGGGAGGCCCGAGGCCGCGCCGGGCTCCACGGGAACCCGCAGAGCACCGGCTTCACGCACCAAGGGAAGATCACCGCGAACCCGCACGCCCTCGGTGGCGTCTCACCGCCGCCTCGCGCCTTCTCCTCGTGGCGCCACGAGCCCTGCTGCGGCGTGCCGCCATTCCAGCTCTCCTCCTCCTGCTGGAGAGCGGGGACGCGGCGCTCGCGGCGGGGAGACTGCATCTCGAGCCTGGGCGTGGCCTCCGGCGCCTCGTCCTCCTCCTCGTCGTGGTCGGAGCGGCGCGCGGCGCGGCGCGGGGGTTTCTTGGCGCGCTTCTCCGTGGACGTCCTGGCGATGGCGTTGGCGGCGGGGAGGAAGCGGTCCATGATGAAGCTGGACAGGCGCCTCGACGCGGCGCGGCCGTCGATGGAGCTCAGCCTGGCGGAGAGCGCGGCGAGCCGGTCGGACGACGAGATCCTGTCGAGCGCTTCGGAGAAGGTGTCGTTGTCGTCGTCGTCGTCGCTGCTGGTCGCGTCGGTGGTGGCGTTGCCCCCGTGGTACGCCCGGCCGCCAGAGCGCCCCGGCGGCGGCCTCGGGGGCAGCCAGCCGCGCTCCAGCGCCGCGCCGCCGGCCTTGGGCACGCCCGGGGAGCTCTCCCACGAGAATGGCACGTGCGTGCGCTGCGGCGACGCGGCGCGCGCGCTCCGCGGCGTGCCGGCCGCCGACCCGCAGCAGGACCTGCGCGGCGTGGGGAGCGGCGAGTCCAGCAGCTGCGCCACGACGTGCCCGTCGCTGGGCTTGCGCCGCCGCCGCCCCCGGTGCTGCTGCTGCTGCTCCCCCTCGGCGACGCAGCTCCGGGCCGTGATGATCTCCATGCCGGCGAGACCCGCAGCGGTGCGCGGTCGGCTAGAGCGGCGTGCTGGAGCTGCGGGGCAGTGCATGCGACAGTGGTACGACCGGGGGCGCGTATAAAAGGCCGGGCGCGCGGTTCGGTGGTTGCGCGCGCGCGGGCATTGGCGCCGACGGAGCACCGGCAAAGGCGACGCGACGGTGGACGGTGGTGGTTGTGTGGGAGCTCTGTCCGGCTGTCTGTCGCTCTACTGCCCGTGACGCCGTTTATAGGCCGCAATGGAGGTTGCCGAAAGGGAAGGGAGGCGCTTCCGATGGAAAACCTTTAAGCTCCGGTGGCAATTTTTTCCTTGTTTGTGGAATTCCACCGTGATTTCTTTCAGAATTTCTACTTGTCATTAATTGGATTGCTTATGAGTCACGCTCATATTACACAGCGTAAAGAAGTTCCTATAACGTTATGTTTTTTTATTTAAGAAGTACGTAAAATGTGTACCATCATGTTTAAAACTTTAAATTTACAGTTGAACTGCTACCATGCTGGGAATCAATGGCATTGTGTGGATCCACACAATGTACTCCTCAGGGCCTCTTTGGTTCAAAAGATTTTCATATGAATTTTGAATTTTTAGAAAATTTTCCTACATTAATCATTTTATTCGTAGGACTAATTCTATAAGAATTTTTTAGGAATCATTTAAACTACATTTCATAGAAAATATAGCGTCCAATTTAACCTCTTGAAAAAAAACTTTGTTTTCAATTGACTTAACACTTCAATTGAGTGTTTTTCTATTTCTGTATTTTTACAATCATGTGAATCAAATAGGCTTTGAATAATATACAAAGAAACATGATATGGGAACGTTAAATTTTAAACATAGGATGGACATCAATCTAAGCGATAATATGTTCCTTGGCAAAATAGTACTTCCTCCGTTCACAATTTAAACTAAAACCACCTCATCTATTTGTGAACAGAGGAACTAACTTTTAAAAATACAAAATATTTGTAACAAATAAAATGCTCAGGTTATTAGGTTATCTAGGTGCATGCAAAATGTACATGTACAAGCGGTTACATGTGATATCATGTCCGCACAATGCTAAAAGATTGTTTTGAGATCCGTAAAAACTGTGCTAGAAACATTGCATATTTTATAAAAAACCAATGCAATGTACCTAATTCTTAAGAAAAAATCTTTCTTTTTCCAGTGAATTGAACCATGCATTTTCAAATCATATTGGAACTAATACGTAATAGCATATTAGTCATATGTTTTTTCTGCTCATATATTTTTAGAATTCTACAAACAATGAAGCAATTTTAAGTTCCATTTCATATATGTTGGTAGAAAATTATGGTACGTATTCAAATAACTATATCTTATGGAAGCTATAATAAAAACAAACGCATAGTATAAAACATATAATTTTTTTGGTAGCAATCTCAAACAACAACGCATGGATAAGATATCACATGTACCCGCTTACACATGTACAAAATCCACACTCATATAATAATTTTCCATTTTTAAAAATAATGTTGCCATGCTACATAAACTTAACTTGCTATGATTTGAAAACAAATGTAAAAATAAATATTTTTTCACCTAGAACTATGTCATTGTAAACTATGTCTTTTTTGCCATAAAAATTGAAAATAGGAATAAACTTGCCATCTACCTAGAACTCTCTCTGCCAGAGAGATTTTACGTCAGTCGAGCAACATGTAGCACGAGATATGTTTAACTAACTGTCGAGGCACAGGCTGAGAACTCCAACAGCAGCATCGGGTCACCGGCGTTCCACTTCCACCCGCTCTGAACGAGATCGACGGCAACTCAACGGCAAAGGCAGTACCACTTCCGATACGATGGGGTGTCGGCGCAGGTTTTTCCTGATGTACGGAGGTGTTCTTAATTGCTGATTCTTCTACGGGGAAGCATCTTTCGGAAACGCCGTATTACCAGTCTGCCACATTTTCAAGCCGCTGACCTGATTAATATGCATGGCGAGCCTTCGAAACAAACCACATGCGGATGTTGTGTGTCATGGGGGCGGAGTCGCGGAGAATCTGATGCCATGCCATGGCCGCCGGCCACTGACACATGCATTACCATCTGATCTGTCATTTCATTTGGGGCTGCGGATCTTGCAGTCTAATCCGTTGTTATGCTGTCAGATATTAAGATCCAGGCGAATCTGGTGGTTGAGTTGGTTAGGTGGATGGTTGTATCACCAGTCCATCAGAGTTCAAATCCCAGATTTGACAATGCTGCTCGCATTTTCCTGGATTTATTCCAGGGCTTCCGGTGATGCGCTTTCAGTGGGAGGAGACGTTCCCGTCGAAGACGAGGTGGAGGCTTCGTTAATCTCAAGATGATGTACCGGCTCAGTATTGCGAATATGCTCATAGGGGTAGGGTGTGCGTGTGTGCGTCATAGGGGTGATTGTATACTCGTGTATGTGAGCGTCAGAGTTGTACTGTGTTCTGAAAAAAAAGATATTAAGATTCAGATTTGCTAGGGCACATTTAGATGTGCTTTAAGATAGAGCACATCTAAATCCTATACTACTGATTTTACATAAAGATTTATTTATATATATTTATTATATTTTTTCGTTTTCTTCCTAGTTTGATTGAAATAATATGTACAATTCACATACTCCCTTCGTTTTCAAATACAAAGTTTATTTTAGAGATTTCAATGCAAGCTACATACGGATGTATTAGATACATTTTAAAATATAGATTTATTTATTTTGCTTCATATCTAATCCGTATTGAAATCTCTAAAAGAAGCTTATAATTTAGATTCTTGTAAATTTGATGGTTATAGCTGGAGCACACAAAAAAGGTAAAAATGAATTTTAAAGGTAAATAAAATGTAAAGAAAACACACAATTCAACATGGTTTCACGCACACCTACATGAATAGTAAATTAAAAAAAAACTAAAAACTGTATTTTCTTATTGAAATTTTGGGGTATCAAACTTGGTTGATCATTCTACTTACGTAGGAAGTTCTGTGCCGTAGTGACACCCAGGTTATTATGTAGTGAAAAAAATACAACCAGAGCTTACTATTTCTTTAAACAATGTTTTAAAATATAGTTTAATTTTGTCATTTTTGTTCAGAATACCACATATGTCATTTTTTCGTGAAGTTTTGTACTTGCTCTGTAAACTAATATAAGACGTTTTAGACCTCTATTTTAGTGATCTAAAACATTTTATATTTACAAACAGAGGGAGTGTATACCACTCAACCATTTAATGCTATAAAAAGTTTTATTTTTATTTTTCCTAGTATTGTTTTTTGAATTTAACTACTCATAAAGGGTTCCCGTGAACAATTCCGCATCCAATAAATTATAAAATAAATTGGAAATGTATGTAAATTACTCCAAGAAAGAAAACATAGGGAAAATAAGGAAAAGGAAGAAAGAAAGGAAAGCAGACACATTGAAGACTTGGAGAGTAAGAAGAAGAAAAACGTACTCTCCAAGAGAAGAAAAATAACAGAGAATATAATGGAGGTTCCGGCCCAGCCAGACAGCCCATCTCGCCTTGTCGTGAGCTTGGTAAGCACGAAAGGCCGCATCTGAAAAAACAAGAGAAAGCTCGGGAGGCTCTCTCTCCTTCCCCCAAACCCCAGCCATGGCCGACGCCGCCGACCCCGCCGCCGGCCAAAACCCTAAGGACGCCGGGAACCACGTTCCCGAGCCCTGGGCTGGCGCCGATGGAGAAATCGACGAGGAGGAGTACGAGTACGAGGAGGAGGAGCTGGACGGGCCGGCGGCCGCGGCCTTCGAGCGGGAGAAGGTGCAGTCCGTGTTCCGGAGGCTCTCGACGGACCCCGTGGGGATCCGCGTCCACGACGTCATCATCACGGGCAACACCAGGACGCGGGAGGAGCTCATCGAGGCGGAGGTCGCCGACCTCCTCCGCTCCGCCACCACCGTGCAGGACCTGCTGCGCGCCGCCAGCATCGCCAGCGCGCGGCTCAATGCGCTCGACGTGTTCAACGCCGTCAACATCACGCTCGACGCCGGCCCGCCCGAGCTCCCCGGCACCACCAATGTCGTCATCGAGGTCGTCGAGTCCTCCATCCCCTCCGGTAACGCCGGCTTGTACTCCAGGCCCGAGGTGAGCTTCTCCACTTGGTTCGATTTGTTGGAGATTGTGTTGGATGATCGAATTGCTTGTAGGTAGAGACTTAGAGGAACATCTGTTTATGCCGTTGGGCTTGGATTGAGATCTGGATTTGTAGTTAGCTGAGCCCATTGTTAGAATCGTTTCTTCGGAATTGGTCATCTTTCCAAATGTTTTCTTATGCTTTGATTGGTCTTATGATTCATTAATCATCATATGTTCCTGCTAGTTGGACGCACGTCACTAGTGAAGATTGTATCCCTGCAACTGAAAGCCTGTAATTAAAACACCAGATAAGTAAATTGCCAAGCACAAGCAGCACCGATAATGGATGCTATTAAGTTCTGTATTAACTTTACCATCAGTCTGTAGCCACCTAAAGTAGCCCACATAGTAATACGAGGCTGCTAGATTTAGCTGGATGCTCCAAATCAACTTATGAGGTTGCCATTTTAATGAATACCTGTTTATCAGTAATTTTTCTTGTAAGTACATGATAGACTTGCAAAAGTGCGGAACACATTGATATCTGTAAGTAAGAAGACCTGGAACTATTTGATTGTTCTTGGACATCATCTTAGCTGATAACTGATCTCAATTCATCAGAGAGCTAAACTGTACAACTCAATTTTTGGAGAATGAAAACTTGAAGATAAAAGCACGCGACTTTTTTTATATCAGCTTGGGAATCCTAGTAAAATATGTCTATATTATAGCATGGTAAATCTTGAGCTTGAGATTTATTTACATTTTTTTTTGGCTAGATTCATGGACACACAATAATGTTCACTGAAAACACTTGGACTTTCTACATCTTACATACTATAACACTATATTACACATGACTATTTCTTGTTGTTCACTGAATTTTTGGCCCTCCACAACCTAGGTAACAGCAGGAATAGACACAATGGGGATACATGGTAGGTGTAGGGTGCTCTTGAGCTTTAGTTTTAGGGTTTTCATGAGCTCATCTGTCTCCAAGCAAAGCACGAATGAAAATGTACATGTTCGTACTTGATATTTGACCTGAAAATCACCCTAGTTACTCCCAGTATATTGAACAGGTCTACAAAAAAGCAAAAAAAAAAAAAAACTTAGTCATTCATGTTCTAAGTTACACTTTATTCCTCGCAGCTGGTAGGTTATATGTTAATGTTATCCATCAAATTCTTCAATTGCGATGAATGCGAGTCATCTAATAGTTGATCCAAATCTGTCCTCTATCTTGATCAATTGATATACAGAGGGTATGTTTAGCTTCCCATAAGAAAATTGCTCTGCAACTTTGTGAGTCAAGCTGTGAGTTCAGTTGTGGGTGTTCAACATCCAACTTTCACAATTATAGATTACCTTGTTTTTTTCCTCTTTAGCACATTCTACTAATGTTTTCAACTACCTTAAAAAAACGCTAACGTTTTAACAGTTATTTTTTCAGTACTGAACAAAAAACTGCTTTTACTAAGGTTCAGTGTAGGCTCTATTCAAAATGTGCATTGGTTGGGATGTTTTGTTAAAAATTATTGAACTCATTGTCTCATGTGTTTTGTTAAAAATGTTTTTTAGTTGAGAAGTACTAATCTCATTTTGAATACAAATTTTTTAGTAATAATTGAACTCATTGTCTCTGTGTTTTGTTTCATTGGTAGTTACCTATTACCCTATACTGAATAAAAACATTGTAGTATAACTATAAATTTTATAGCTCATGATCTTACTTAATCTATATTGTCGTCACCATAATGGCAGAAAAAAAATCCACTGTTGTGATTACTGCATGACGCAGTCTTATAATCTCCACTAACTATTTCAGTGTTTCTCAAATCTGATGCATGACTGTATTCTTTACGTTTGTAGGCAAGATCATGGTCAATCGAAGGGGCCCTTAAGTTGAAGAATTTGGCTGGCTATGCAGATATCTGGGATGCTTCAATTGCATATGGTTTGGACCAAGCATCAGAGATTGGTGTTGGAGTCTCGGTACCAAGATTTAAATCAATACCAACACCCTTGATGGCTCGGGCATCATTATTATCACAAGATTGGATGAAGTTCTCATCATACAAGGAGCGCCTACTTGGTCTTTCATTTGGTTTGCTTTCAACCAAGCACCACGATTTGTCGTACAACCTTACATGGCGTACCTTAACTGACCCATCACGCCTCGCATCAACACCCATAAGAAGGCAGTTAGGGCATAACCTTCTATCTGCATTGAAATATACATACAAGATTGATCAAAGGGATTCACATATCAGGCCAACAAAAGGATATGCATTTCTCTCGAGCTCTCAAGTTGGTGGTCTTTGGGATAACAAAGGATTGAAATTTTTCCGCCAGGTCTGTTTTCAGCTTTCTCTGTCCACCTTTATCACGATTTCTTTAGCACTAATCCATTCATTATTTATCTTTTTCCCCTTGTTATGGTTCCTCATGTAGAAGGATACTTGTCATGTCCATTCTCATTATTAATATCTTACAGTATGTTGCTATTGACAGGAGTTTGATGTTCGTGCTGCTGTGCCTTTTGGATTCTGGAATGCTGCTCTCAATTTTGGTGTAGGAGCGGGTGTTATTCTACCACTGGCAAGAGGATTCATGAATTCATCTACACCTGTGACTGATAGATTTAACCTTGGAGGTCACTCTTCTCCAGTTTGCAGCCTGGGTGGAATATCATCCTTGCTGGGTTTCAGAACAAGAGGAGTTGGCCCGACAGAAGCACGAAGGCTTGTCCCCGGCGAGTCGGACGATGGCTCTCCTGTTGTTCCAGGGAGGGATTACTTGGGTGGCGACCTTGCTGTTTCTGCCTTTGCTGACCTTTCCTTTGATCTGCCTCTGAAGCTGTTTAAAGACGCTGGAATACATGGTCATGCATTTGTGGCCGCTGGGAATCTTGCAAAGTTGTCGGACGGCCAGTACAAGAACTTCTCCCTTGATGAGTTCCGTCGTTCGTTTAGGAGTACTGCTGGCGTTGGCATTATTTTGCCGACTAAACTGTTCCGGGTCGAGGTATGTTTCAATTACCTCTTGTCAGTTTTCTTTTCACTGAATCACAGATCATGTGTTACTGTGCCTCCTGACTAACCAGCTACTACTTTTGCTGCATTTGTTCAGGTGAACTACTGCTACATTCTGAAGCAATCTCAGCACGACAGTGGAAAGACTGGAATCCAGTTCAGCTTCTCCTCGCCCTCGTAGAGACTTGCTACCAAGTGTCCAGCACTCGACGGAGCATCCCTTTTGCCTCGTCTTCGACCCCCCCCCCCCCCCCCCCCCCCCCTCCTTTTTTACCTTTTCTTTCTCGAGTACCTGCTGGACAAAAGACGTATTTGCGTTTCATTGACAAGACATGCCACTTTTCTGGGCACTGAAGAGCCTGGAATATCTTGTTCGGCGTTTTGCACATCTCCCGGAAGAGTTCAACTCCCTTCCCTTATTAACACTAGTGATGTGTCGTGGACACGCCCGTGTAACTCAAATATACCAATGCTGCAACGGTGCAAGAATAATAATTTAGGTGGACGAGAATATTTGCGCTGCTGTGACTTTATATCATCTACTGATCTTTGATTTGCCAACCTATTTGGCAAGCGTTGCGAGCTTTCACTCATTTGTGTGGGTTAGATTTTAGCTGGTGAACTGAAAATCCCGGGCACCGAACTTTGGCTAAACCCGTGGAATTTGTCGATCGATAGAGTACTTGAAAAGATGCTCTTTGCCATATCTCTTTTAGCATAAATTCTGCGTTTGCTATTTATAAGGGGACTGGAAATTTAAATCGCCTCGCGTGAGACTATTCGTTTGGTTGCTGTTGAGATTAGGCAATGCCCGAGCTGGGAGACGGGAAGGGGTGAAGAAGGATGAATGAGATCCCAGGATGCATTTTCCCCCTTAAGACGACTGTTAAATATAGTCAGGCCTTCAAAACCTAATGTAATGTTAAAACCATCTCTAGCTGAACTCCTAAAAGTTTTCAAAAAAAATATATTAATTTGAAATAATATTTACATCGTTTGTGAGGAGGGGTACAATATCTATAAAGTTGCGGAAATCTAGGCAATCTGCATGAAAGACATCATTTGCTTCCCTATTACAATGTTTAAAAGCAAGAGAAAAATTATTAGCCATATAATATCAATCATTAAAAACCGTAATCGCCGCTTTATCCTTCGTTTTTCATTATGTCAATGACTTTCAAATTATCTGAGTTGTTAACAAAGCAATTACAGCCTGCCTTTTGTGCAAGGGATAATCCAAACCTTAGCGTGAATGCTTCAACCGTCAAAACATCCGCACACCAATCAATTTTCAATTTTCGTCATCAATGAACTTATCTTTATCATCTCTTAGCATTGTCCCTCGTCGTTCCTCTCAACATGTGTCCATCGAAGGATGCATCAATCGTATTAAGTTTAGCAAAATCCTTAGGAGGCTGAATCCAACCTCCACTTTTTAAAGATGCATTTGGTGATAAAGCAATAACAAAATTAGCTATAAGTATCTGAATTCCCATAGTAATCTGATTGGCATCATGAGTTTTCTCCTCATGAACCACAAAACCAGCTTGCGTTTTTCCCCACCACAAATACCAAGCGGTAATAGCCATCATCTCCCGCACATTTTGAATACTCGAATGGATAGATCTTTCTTTGGCACTAAAAGTTAAAAACTTGAGGACAATTTCACCAGCCCGATCAACTTCACAAGCCCTTTTGATAGCTTCACCCAACCTTAACATTCTTCAAACCTCCTTTGATTTATGATATTGGAACATCAAGTGCTTGTTTTTTTTTTGAAAAGGAGGTTAAACCCCCGGCCTCTGCATCAATCGATGCAGGCAACCATCTTTATTAATTATATTCCACTAACGTCTAACAAGAACATACATCAAGCCACCCGAAGCCACCACTCACACCTACAAACTTGATAATGTGGAGTGCTCTTACTCCCCATATCTATAACCGATGTCGTCGCCGATCCATCCATATAACGTATCGGAACCAACAACCAGTGCAACATACCTAAAGCGTACACCACATGCACACATTTTAGAAGCCGCCATGAGATCCGCATCATCATTGTCAGTCCGGCCATATCCTCTAATATTTTTTAACCTTTAGACTTTATTCATAATGATAGATAGGTCGTCTACAAATTGTTCCTGAATAAAGTCAGGGATTTACTACGAAGACCATGAATAGCTAGTTTATCAGCCACCTCGTTACATTCTCTATGATAGAAAATAAACTCTAGCTCACTAAAGTATTTTGCCAAGTATGCACAATCCTATATAACCAGATGTTAGTGCCCATGTATCCTTGTGGTTCTTTCATTACCTCCACAACATAAAGATTGTTAGAATCCAGTATTACCTTCGTACACCCGATGTTAGCAGCAAGAACAAGGCCATTCCGGATAGCTATAATTTCCGTTGACTCAACGCAACTTACATGTGGTAACACCCAGGTTGCTTCTCCCAGATAATTTACATTGTGATCGCGTGCAACATGACCTGTAGCCTTAGTAAGGTTCTACTAGGAACAACACATCAATGTTAACTTTAAAAAAGTCACGGTTTGGTTTCACCCACCTTCCTGCTTCATTTCTAGGTTTGTGCTTGGGACTCACCTCTCTCACGAAGTTCGTGACTAGAACCATGATCTTTATCGATGCGCTGATAGGATTAACAGGGTTATCTCCCTTTGTTTCACTACATATTTGCCACCACAGAAACCATGATGAAACGAGGATGAATTCAACTATAGGGAGGTTTTCATGGATACCTACAACGTTCAATAAGATCTCTAGAGAAAATGTGCCCGATCTGTCTTGTGGAACTACTTCTTTGATTAGTTCTTTAAGACCGAAAATGCTCCAAACTTCCATAGCTTTTGGACACCGAAATATGCAATGTTGAATATTCTCGAAGCTAACTCCATATATCGGGCACTGAGGATTTTGAGGAACATGACACCCAGCCAAAATCCCATAACACGGGAGTACCCCTTCCAGAACTTTCCGCCCGAAGTGCTCCACCTTCCCGATTATTTTCATGCACCATAGCTTGTGCCAAATATGGTTGAGATTAACTAATCCCTATCTATCCGCTCTTTGCGGTTTTCTTGAAAAATGGTCAAATTATTTATGATAGCAAGAGCAAACCGGGAACATGCCAGATCTTGTGTATTGCCATGCAACAAATCCACCGGTACTTCTGTCTGTAGAGGAATTTCGAGAATCTTGCACGCATCCAGTGGATTGAAGACTGGATTCACAAGCTCATGATCCCACCGACCGGTATGTCGGCCAATCCACTCCTCCACATATGTGAGCATCGTATTACCTCTCGGGGTAATAATTTCCCAGCTTGCACTTGAGGAGATCTACATTTCATTCCATATGTTTATTTCTGTTGTCCCAGTCCCAACTCACCATATGCATCCTGTCGGGATTCAGAGTAGAAAACAAAAAATTCAGCACTATAAAACCAAGTCCCAAGATTGGATCTAGATAGATGCAAACAATGATAGCGATCTTGTTACCTTAACAACCGTTCAACGGTAGTTCTCTCGCAGCGGAAGATGTTGATGGAGAGTTGGGGAAGCTTGACGTAGCACACCCCACAAATAGATCTACTCCGCGGAAGAAGATGGAAAAGTCCCTCGAACAAAGATCAAACGTATGATCTCTCTAAGGTTGATCCACACGTACGGTGTACGTAGTAGATCTGGCAGGGCTCCGCCGTCCAGAGCTCGGCATCACCAGAGTAGAGAGGAGGAGGAGCAACCCTTCGGCGCAAGGTGGATATTAGATCTACAAGAAAGGAGAGAGGGGCATCCCAGGGGAAAGACTATCTTGACAAGTTCATCTATTGGGGGGTGCCCCTCCTCATCTATTTATAGAGGGGAGGGAGGGAGGCCACCTTGGAGGAGGGGGCAGCCCTAGGGGTGGTGCCCTAGGTTTTTCCTCCCTCTAGGGCCGGACAAGGAAGGGGGGAGGAAGCTTCCTCCTAGGCGCCATCCCATTTGGGCCTCCTTGGTCCAAGTGGCTCCCTCCCCACCTTGGCCTTCCAAGTAAGAAGGGGACCATTGATATTAATTCTATATTATTATTTCCAAAACAAGTTGGGAATTCACAATAAATAAATATTAAACATATTTAGACCATCCCGGAACTTTCCCGGCCCTCCTGTTTTACTCGGTTTTCTGGAAACTCTTCCTGGTGCCCCGAAACGATTCCGGTTTTATCTCCGATTAAATCTCAATCACTCTGAAACTTTTCCGGTATGTTATACTCGTGCTCCTATCACTCGAGTACTCAAATAATCTACCACCCTTAAGTGTGTGACCCCATAGGTTCGGTAGAATACGAACATGAACCAGAAACTAACTTTCTTTGGATCAATAACCAATAGCAGAGCCATGGACACCCATAATGGTTCCCGCACCTACACGAATATGAATTCGAGTGAGCCTCTGGTTGACATGCCAATCCCTTTGCTCCGCGATACTTTACAAAACATGAGGTGAGATTATATAGGTATCTGCATGATCAATTCATTAATCATTATACCAATTATCATAATATCGGTTTTGTTCTTTTTCTCGTTCACGTATTCCGTATCCCATGTGATCTATTCACAAAGTATCTGGCCGGATGTTGGTGGATACGTAATACCGAGAGGGCCCAAAGAATATCTGTCCTGAATAGGAGGAGAAAATACCAACTTGAAGCATCAAGTCCCTAGACATACTTTCGAGTGTGAATGACCAAAGCCTTTATAGCCACACCTGTTACGGGTGGTGTTTGGACAGAGTCAAAATCCACCCTCTGGTATTGTCGTCGATATGTGACGTCAGATGCCATGGGGATGGCTAAAGTGAGGGGAAGACGGGAGGAAGAGGATGTCGATGGTGCCGGAATCGGGTTGGGCACAAACACGGTGACAGACACCACGATGTACCCAGGTTCGGGGCTCTCCGGAGAGATAACACCCCTACTCCTGCTTGTCTCTTCTATATCAATGAACTGGACTACAATAACTGCTTCTCTATCTTCTCAGGGGAAGGTGAGCGCTGCCGTGAGCAAGGCTCTCTCCTGCTTCCCTGAGGAGTAACTACTAGCAGTGAATGAACTGAGGAGAATGTGAGTAATGGTGCGAAATGAGTGGATCGTCCCCCACGCAGGAGGGGTACCCCGGGCTCTTATAGCCTGAGCCCGGGGTACATCGGTAACTTCACTGTCGATTGGGCCTAGCCGTCATCCTCTAATCGGCTGGGTCCCACCGACTGCTCTTCTCCGGCTGATCCAGACCCTACGAGCGGCGGCCCATGCTATAGACTTGTAGGTCATGATGATGAACAGTGGCGCTAGGAGGTGCGGTCTTGTCGTCCTGTCCGCGGAATCGGCGGAGAGGTTGACACCGTATCTCTGCCAGATCTTCGATGTGACCTGGCTTCTCTGCCACCCCGATCTCTTGGGATTGCGCATTTATGACCCCGTACTTGAATCTCCGACTGGTCTCGGGGTCAACTTCTCAAGAGGTGGTAGGTTGTACCGACTGCGCCTGGGCCGACTGGTGGCCCTTGGCAGGGTCGATTGCTCTAGGCAATCGGCCGTGCTAACGCCCACCTCGGCCCAGCTGCGGGCCAATCGGATGATGGTCTTGATGACAATAGGGTGGATCGGTTGCGCCTGGGCCGACTGCTGGCATTCGGTACGGTTGCCTAGCTCGGCCCAGCTGCAGCCCAATCGGTCCATCCTTGTCTTGAAAGGTTGCTTCCGCTTGGGTGAGCCTACCCGGGTACCAATCCCCCGACAGTAGCCCCTAAAGCTGTAAAGGTTCCACAGTCATTTGACCGCGGGGCCTTTGTAGTTTTCAATCTTTTTTCAATATCTTCCAAATGCTGTGGCCTCATCAAGTGCGTCATTCCGAGTTCGTTGGATGACTCGGAGCTCACACTCGGCTGGCCAAGATTTCGTCCGATCTGTTTTGAATCATCTCTGATTTCTGCCTTCACTTTATGAGAATAGCATCCCTCGCCGATTGCCTTCCAACGGTTACTTCCGATTTCTCCGGGATGGAATCAATGGATCGTGGCCCACGACCCACGTGCGACATGACATAACTGCAGGCCTCGACCCCCATGTCGCACGCCTCGCTTCCCACGCTGGGATCTCTTGCGCCGGCCTGCCGGTTGGTTTTCCTGTGTGCTAGGCCACACCGGGCCACACGGCCGCAACCGAATCCCACTCCCCTCCCCCGCCGCCCTTATAAGCCACATGGGAGGGACTGTGCCCCTTCCTTCTCCCATAAGTCGTCTTCCTCCTCCATCTTCTGCTGCTCGCGCGCGCCATTGCCGCTCCACCTGAAGCTCTCCATCGTGCTCGTCTCTCCGCCTCCGCGCACGGGATCCTCTCCGGCCGTACGCTCGCGTTCTGCTCCGCCGCCGCGGCATTTTCTCGCCACTAGCATCTCCTCACTCTTCTCGCTCCGCCCGCGAGCTCCATGGCTCCCCGGCGGGACACCTCTCAGGCCATCCGCGGGTGCTGGAAGGGGGCCAAAGTCACCGCGGGCGATATCCAAGCTCTGGTTCGCGCCCGCAAGATGCCGGCTGAGGTCCAGTGGCGCATCCCCGGCGCTAAGATTGTGCCCATCTCGCGCGCGCTGGCGAGAGGGTCGTCTTCCTCGCTCACTTTGAGCGTGGATTCGGACTCCCTGCCAGCACCTTCTTCCGCAACTTCCTCGACTTCCACCGACTGCAACCACATCACCTCGCGGCGAACTTCATCATGATTCTCTCCGGCTTTGTCACGCCGTGTGAAGGATATCTTGGCTGCCGCCCGAGTGTGGCTCTTTGGAAACGATTCTTCAATCTTCGAGCTCACAATGCTCGGACGGGAGCAGTGGTGCCGTCTGCTACCGAAGGTGGAGAGCCAACCTATCCGACTGACATGACCGACTGCGGCAGCTGCCTTGTCGCAGCCGGCAAACCAAGGTACAAGAGTCCCGAGATCGTCCAGTCCTGCAAGAATTGGCAGACCACCTTCTTTTACGTTAAGTCACCCGATCAAGGCCCCGACCTCCTGAATCTGCCCGAGTTCTCCCTCGCCCGGCCGACTGAAAAACATCAATGGTCGTTGAAATACGGCGTCAGAGACCTTGACGTGGACGCTCAAGTTGCCCGAGTTGCTCAGCTGGAGCAAGAAGGGCTCCTACCAACTGATCTTGTTGCCGCTTGGCTTCAAGCCCGAGTGCTTCGCATGTGCGACATGCCGGGGCCCCGAGATCCCACTCGGCTTTGCACGTGGCGGGTGAAGCTCGAGGACCTTTGCTCCAGGGTGAAGGCTATCACATCCAGCGCCTTGCCCGACCCCTTCCGCTTCGGCCTCGAGTATCTACACCGCCGACAAAAGCCATTCGTGGTATATCCCAATTTACCCCTTCTCCGATTGCTTTTGCCTCGTATCCGATTTTTCTAACAATTTTCTTCTTTTTCTTAGCATTTCCTTCAGTCCGATGTGATGGATGATGGCCAAGTGGCTGGTATGTACGCTCCCGACCGCGAGGAAGATGACCCCGCGGACTTCGAGTACAACGGCGAAGCTCCTTCCAAATCCGATGATGATGATGCTGATGACGGCGAATCCTCCGGGGAATCCTCCGACTTCGAGGATCTTGCTGATAATGCCGACGTCGAGGTCGCCGACCCCAAGAAAGCCGACACCCGAACTGCGGCTCAAGGGGGTACGCCTGACCCTTCCCTTGAGCAATTTCTGGCCGAATGGAGCGATGACGATAGTGTCTCAAAGGTCAATAATTCTGATGCAGCTCCTCGCGCCAAGCCACCGAAGGTGCCGACTAGACGCGCCTCGGCGACTAGCTCCTCTTCTGGTGCTACCTCCAGCAAGGCCGCAAAAGCGACGCCGACTGCCTCCAAGGGAAAACAATCCCAAGCCACGGCCACTCGGGTGCCGATTGGCCAGGTGCCTCTGAACGTCGCCCCCTAAGATGTCGGATGCCCACGGGCGCACCGAGAACAGTCGGGTATGCCCTTGTCTTCACGCCTTGAACTTCATTGTTTCCCTTGTACTGATTTGCCTCTTTTTCTTCTTTCAGGGAGCCGATTGGCCTTGATGATGTCGACGCCGACATTCCTGCCCGTGTCGGCGCAGTCATCTCCCCTGCTGCGTCTACTGCTATAACTCAAAAACGGCCTCCCGCTCTGTCGGGACCCGGGGTTAGCGTATGTAATTCCAGTCACGATACAATCACATGGAGAGCCGAGAGCCGTACCCACTTGTCTAAGAAGACAAGGCCAAGCACAGAACGCTCTCGGAAAGCATCAAACGTGAGGGGCATCCCATCCAGGCCGGATGATCAACTGAGATGGGTCCTCAACGTCCGCTCACAAGTCTAAATGCTTATGGGTGGTGAATCCCATACTCATAGACAAGTCGCCTCAACCATGTTATCGATTGGATCCTAACTCTTACATAGACTTACTCTAGCCCGATCACTTAGTCGGGGTCTAGGGCGGGCTCGATCATACAACAAATTGTGCACGTGACAGAGTCACGAGCAATCGCATCGCGATGCCCCAAGCTGCGCACATCTAAGGGCCACTTGGTGTATAAAAGACCGCCAACCAGATCACAACTAAGGTCTCGAAAACCCATACTAAGACATGCATGTTATAAACATACACGCAACACACATGCCTAGTATGAACATCAGGTATCATCACATAACTCTACAAAGTACTCTTTATTGATATACACATAGAGCATACAAAGATCACATGTCTGTGATCAACATTACATCATACAACGGAAGCAAATTAGGTCTGAGTACAGACAAGTTTAACAAATGGCTTAGAGAAGCCTTGTAAACATACATGCCCTTCCACGAGGGACCAGACTGCTGTCTGGGACTATGCTAACTTAGTCAACGTCGAGCTTCAGGTCGGTGACTCCATTGGGGTCCGGGTTCTCATCTAAAACATAGAATAAGCAAACGTGAGTACAAAGTCGTACTCAGCAAGACTTACATCAGAACTACACTACTCATGCTCAAGTATCAAGGTAAAGGAGGTGGGGTTTCAACATGCAGAAGTGCCAGCTTTAACTTGGCTAATCCTGAACTACGAGTACCAGACTTGAGATAAGAAGCGTACACGAGTCCACTACATCTCCAACCAAATACACCACTATGGTGCCTTTCTCGACTTCCCCACGAGAAAGCACGCCATAGCACTCACACTTATCTTGGTGTATTTTAGAAGTATCCAGTTCAAGTTTTCTAATAATCAGGTACAAGTTCCAAGTAGTCCTTTACCGCAGACGCGGCTATTCGAATAATTTTGTTAACATTGCAAGGGTGTAAGCTACACACACATGACCATCGGTTACCGCCAGGTCTTGCCACCGTTCAAGAGGTGACAGCGAGGATGTTCACCACGACACTTCGTTCACAACCGGTCTATTCCAGGAGTCGACTATCTGAGTTTGCCTCCGCTCGAGAGCCCGTCCGGATCAACGAAACAGACTCAAACAATGTAGGTGACCGAGACGCCACCTCTGGCAGATGGTTTTCCTGCCTCACAGGTGCACCCACATATCTATATGATGCAACCATTCCTTCATTCTTTTTCTATGCAGATGTCAAATGGAAAGCCCGAACTAATGTGACTCCTGGACGTCGACACGGATCAAGGTACTAGGCCGAGAGGGGTTAGTGAGCCCAATGTGTGGTTGTACTCTTTGTCTTGGATTACCATACAAGAACTCGGTGCTTAAGGCGGTGTTCAACGAGACAACCCACTGTGTACTCCTACACAACCTCTCATCATTCACCTTGTATTAGGGTGGATTCACCGACACAGTTTCACTTTCATCAACACCATGTTCACTATCATCCCGACTCACATCAAAAGCAACCTCACTGTAACACTAAGCATGCAATAAGCTGTAACAGTTGCAGGGGCCACATGATATCAAACAACTCCTATGTCAGCTAGGATTGTGGTTTGCTTACTACTGTGACAAGATGATAGGTCATGCAAAGGATATGGGTTCAACTATGCGGTAGAATCGATACAAGGTGATCTCCTAAACATGCATAAGCGAGACTGAGAGGGAAATGGGATTTTATAGACATGATCAATGGGGTTTGCTTGCCTTGCTGACGATACACAGGTCTTAACGGTGGTCTTCTCCTTCGGGGGTGATCACCGTCTCGGAAAAGCTGGTACCGGAAACAATCATCAACAAGGGGGGACAACTTCGGAAGTAAAATGCACAAGCACATGATATTGTTGTCCATGAGGTGAATGGTGCTGGTTTGTGGTACATTTGATTTAAATGAAGTGTATTGCATTTGAGATCCAAATTCAAACTCCACATATGAATTTCAATTTAACCAATTTGCATTTGAAAATGTTTGATAATTTGAAACCATGTGATCATGTGTGTGATATGCTTCTGAAGTTCAAGTGATCATGTTTGCATTGTAATGGTTAAAATTTGAATTGCATTTGAATTAAATTTGAATTAATTCCAATTAAGCCAAATAGCAAAAGCTACTGGTCCCATTTTAAAATCAACTCAAACATGGTTGAAAGTTGCATATTTGGATAGAGAATTTTATGCTGATCATTTTTCATATATTATTTGTCCAATTTGGAGTTCATATGAATTTTCTATGATTTTTCAAAGTTTAATTGATTTTCTGCAATTTCTGTAATTTCTTTAAATCATTTAATTTCTGGAAAATTCTTTATTGCGTCATGCTGATGTGGGGGTGATGTCATAGGGGGGGGGGGGCTGACATGTGGGTCCACTCTGTCAGTGGGAGAGGGGTTAATCCCCTCTCTGTTTAATTAACAGAGGGGCTTAAGGGGCCAGGGGGGCCATCTGTCAGTGGGTACGGGGGGTGATTAGCGGGGCTAATCATACTGCCCACCGGCATTTAGCCGGCGGCGACCTCAGCGCACGGCGGCTCCCGCACAGAGGGCACGGGAGCGGGAGCTGGGGGTTCCAAACGGAAGCCCTCGCTCGACCGCATCTACTAGAGCCCTCAGGGCACTCAAGGGAGGCCTGAGGCCTCTCCGGCGTCAAGGTCCGCGGCGGCCGGAGCAGCAGCACGTCGTCCACGGCGGTTGGGGGCAAGGAAAGGAGCGCGGAGGGGATGAGGAGAAGGGGAAGCTCACCAGGAGCTCGAAGACGTTGGCTAGGGAGGCTGGGGAGGTCGGCTGACGGAGTATTTGAAGACGACCTCCACGGCGGCCGGCGGGAAGACGATGACCCTGGCGTCACGGTTGGAGTTGTTCGGGCTCGATTAGCCGGGGGATCCGACGAAGACGGCGTTCCTCGACCTTCTGGACATCACAGCGAGGAGGAAGGAGGCCAGTGGCCGCGTGGTTAGCTCGGGGCCGCTCCGGCGTGCTATCGGCGGCGGCCAAATTCGCAAAGCAGAGAAGGGGAATGGAGCTGGAGTAGGGGGGGGGGGAAGGAATGGGGGCTTCCAGGGCGTTGCGTGGCGTCCTGGGGGAGAAAGGGAGGGCCTGGAAGCTCCTTGGTGGCCTGCGCGGCGGTGAGCGCGCCACCGAGCTGCTTCGGGCGCCGGGGAGGAAGACGACACCGGGGCAGATGGGCTGGGCCAGGGGAAGTTGAGTTGGGCCCAAGGCCAGAGGTGGTGGGCTGGCTTTTGTTTTTCTTTTTCTCTGTGTTTTTGTTTTTGTTTTCCTTTTCTGTTATTTGTTTTGCCCCAATTAAAATATCAAGGCATTTTATAAAATCATGAAAACTTTTATGTGGGCTTATAACATATATAGCTAGCCACTCATAAGTTTTGGTGACTTTTGAAATTCAAACAATTTGAATTTAAATTCAAATTGGAGTTAAATTTAATTTCCAATGCACCTTTTGAATTTTTGAATATTCCATGGGCATGGGAAAATCCCCAAACCACTTTTGCAATGATCAGCAACAATTCTAGGAATTTTCCAAACATTCAAATGATTTTTGGAAAAAGTTTTTTATCTGGCCATTTGATTTAATTTCTCAGGGCTTTTCTTTTCCCCATTTTTGAATTTTCTTTTAAATTTTTCACATGATGCAAAGGGGCACTCAAACCTAGCACTTACCCTAGTTGGGGTTCTGACACGCTCCACATCGAACCTCCAAGGACGCCGAGCGCGCCGCCAAGAAAGCCCGCCTCGCGGCAGCCAGGACCACCACTACTTCCGCCACTACCTCCAAGACCTCCAAGGAAACAGCTGACCGGGGAGTTACTGGTGGCGAAGGAGCGCAATCGACCAATCCGATTGCTCCATCTCCGCCACAACGCTCCGACCCAGTCTCTGCCCCTGTCCTCTCTACCACCTTGCCCGTCCTGACGACCACTTCGCCAATCATGGCGACAAATCCACCAACCGCAGCAACCACCTCACTGATCATGATGACCACCTCGCCTATCATGACGACCACTCTGCCGATTGTGGCCACCACCTTGACCTCATCTCGCCCGATTGCGCCACGACCACGACCAAGTGCCTCCGACTCTTTGGCGGCGTTAGCGCCATCGTTCTCTACCATCATCACCTCTGCTGCCATGATTCAAATTTCATCGCCACAGCCGACCTCTTCCGTGTCAGAGATTCTGATGCGCTCGGTGGACCAATTCCGGGCCGAGTATTCTCGCACCCGCCATATTGGCACCGAGCCTGATGCTCCACATCGCACTCAAGACCCTCTGACGACAGCCTTTAGTCGAGTAAACGACTTCGCCGCCGCCCTTGCTCGGGACCTCCAACAGCTCGACCGCCATCATGAGGTAAGCTCTTGAATTTTCCTTTATGATTTTCCTTCAATCGGGAGACTTTTCTTCCGGTGGGTGTAGTCCCCGAGATTCGGGCCGATTGCTTGCAATCGGTTCGGATCTTTTATGCCCTTTGCTCTCTCTCCTGCCTTCCTCCAATCGGGAGACTTTTCTTCCGGTGGGTGTAGTCCCCGAGATTCGGGCCGATTGCTTGCAATCGAATCGGATCTTCTTTTAACTGCTGTATCTCTAAATTTCATCTTCCTGTTCTTCTCAGGCTGTTATGGAATAAAAACACGAGGTCTTCGAAAAACTCCTCGACGCTTATACCGCCAGCCTCCGAACTCTCGTCCAAGCCCAGCTCGAGGTCAACAACCAATCGGCCGAGATCAATAGGCTGAAAGGTAACTTCTGCACCATTTCTATCTTCCCTCCGTTTTGACAATTTCTCTTGTACTAATATCTTCATGACTTCTTCTAGTTTCTGTTCCCATGGTAGATGATCTTCAGAGCCGAATTGCTGAATTGACTGCAGAACTCAACCAGCAAGGGCCAACACTTGCCGAAGCCAAGGAAGAAGCGACCCGACTGCAGGGGGTGGAAGCCGACTTGACTCGAACTATCAAAGGCCTCCACTCCGAGATGGCTGCCCTTGAAAAGAAACATCTGGCTGACATAGATGCCGTGACTGCTGCTGGTGACGGGATTCTTGTTGAGCGAGACGCAGCTGTTGCCGCCCGAGAAGCATTGCAAGCCGAGAGGGACGAAGCGATTGCTGCGCGAGATTCTATCCGAAAGGATCGTGCTGATCATATCGCCAAATATGCAGAGCTGGAGAAACGCAAGTATGAAGACACCACAAAAATGCGCCGTCGGGCCAAGGGCCTCTGCGACACAATGAGCGAGATGGATGCCCTTCTCAGTGGTAAGTGCATCTTGCCTCCGAGTGCCTTTCCGACTGCATCCTTCTTTTGCGCTATTATTCACTCTTTTCTTCATAATGCAGAGGCCTGGCCTGAATCTGAAGCAGCTGCTTATGCAGCCGTAGCCAAATCTCGGGAGGAGACCATCGCGGCCGGGGGGTCCTGCCAGCTTGATGACGACGTTTGGACTCGGCACGAGTATTTGATTGGAACAGCAGCCCGCATTCCCGTCATCAAGGGGATTGCCTTGTCCTTCAAACTTGGCATTCTGAAGATTGCCGAGTTGCTGTGGTCGCCGACTGAGCTCAAAATTGGACTTCAGAGGATGAAGCATGCTGCCAGCTCCTCTGCCGAGGTCCACACGTCGGCTCCTCTGGACGAAGAAGACTCTGACAAGGGAGATGCTCCGAATGCTACCACCGAGCAGACTCGGACTCTTCTGAAGGCCATTCCTCGTCGGATCGACGTCTTGCTTAACTCTGCTGGTCGGACTGGCGCTGAGACTGCTCTTCAAACTGTGTTGAGCTGGTACCCGCAAGTGAAACTTTCCAAGCTCCACAACCTCAGAGAGAACGCCGCCGACGTGCTTGAGAAGACCTATGCCGAAGTGAACCGGCTCGCCAGCGCTATGGTGAACTGGTTTTCTCCTTATGACTATACCCCATATCTCGACGAGGGAGGGAACCCGCTGGCTGCAACTTCTATCTCTGGCTTGGCCGAAGAGCTTTCTGACAGCGGTTCGTCCCATACCTCTTTGAGGTCCAAGCGAGCTGGGGCCACCTCTTCTGATGCACAGTCGGAGCCTGATGTCGCTGCCGCACACGCCGATCCGACTGCTCCGACGGCCAGCTTTGCGCCTTCGACTGCCCCGATTTCTTGAGCCAAGCCACCGATGACGTCACCTACTGTAGCTTGCCGACCTTGGATCGGCCTTATCTTGTTTTTTCTTTTCGACTAGTTGCTTGTAAGACATGATTTTAATTCTGCCGACACCCACTGGGTGTGACTTCGATGTAATGAACTCATTCGGCCTTAGGCCTGCTATCTCTTATGCAATCCGATTTCTCATTTCCAGTTTTTACTTGTGCTATCAACTTTGCGTTTTTGTCGGTTTCCTTTATCGGTCTGCACTTGGGGGTGTCTACCTTGTCTGTATTGCTACCGACATGCGGTCTGCAATCGGATCAAAGGTAGATTTCCAGCCAAGGTTCGATAAGCTTTTCTTATTTACACGATAAGGTTTAACGCAAAGGATTCTGCGACGTTAGGAGCCGATTGCCCGCTACTGAGCTCGATGCCTTGGTTCGCAGCGCAATCGGTAACTTGATTTATCGACTATGCCCTTTGCAGAGTGTTTCGAGTTGTTTCTCGGGAACTTGTACTGCTGACTTCCTCAACCGCTGCCCTTCTCAATGCCACAAACACTTTTTTGATTTGCGCTTGAGTTAGGTGCTAAGTTGAGTACCAGGACGCAGTCCCCGTGCCTCGATGGCCTATTCGTTTGACCTCGTGGTCGGTCAGTCCCCGAGTGCGTTACGCATGTCTCGGGTATGACTAAGCGTTGCCGACTTGGGCTAGCTCTTTGAATGAAATTATGCAAAGGTAATCGAATAATCTTTTTCAGAGGCATGACAACTTTACTGATCGTTTGCCGAATGGCGTACATAAATTTCTGCCGCTCAACTATAGAACGGACATAACAGCTCAGCGTTCCACGGCCGCTCCGTTTCTACTCCTGATGTGTCCTTGTGCCGAGTGCCCTTGGTGCAGTCGATCAAATAATAGGAGTTGTTCTTGAGTGCACGGCTGATGACGAATGGTCCTTCCCAGGTGAGGATAGCTTGTGCTGTCCGTCTGACTTCTGAATTCGGCGTAGCACCATGTCTCCCTCTCCGAAGGCGAGAGGACAAATCTTCTTGCTGTGGTAGTGCCGCAACTTCTGCTGATAGACTGCCGATCTGGACAAGGCCAGCAGACATGCTTCTTCCTTGAGGTCGATCCCGTCCTCTCGTGCTAACCTGGCTTCTTCTTCAGTGTACAAGGCATGCCGAGGCGAATCAAACTCGATGTCGGATGGGATGATTGCTTCTGAACCATATACCAGGAAGAAAGGAGTGAATCCAGTCGACCTGTTTGGTGTGGTCCTTAAACTGAACAGTACTGCAGGGAGTTCTTCAATCCTTGCTCCGGGTGCCCTCTCAAGTGGCTCCACCAATCGGGGTCTGATACCCGAGAGGATGAGGCCATTTTCTCTTTCTACTTGACCATTTGACTACGGGTGCGCCACAGATGCGAGATCCAGCCGAATGCCCTGCTGAGATGCATATCGAGCCAGTGCACCCTTTGCAAAATTTGTGCCGTTGTCGGTGATGATGCTGTTAGGCACACCATATCTGCACACGATGTCGGCCACAAATCGGACCGCAGTCGGACCATCCAGCTTCTTGATCGGGCGGGCCTCAATCCACTTGGTAAACTTGTCCACTGCAACCAGGAGATGTGTCATGCCACTCCGGGCCCTCTTGAATGGACCAACCATATCCAGACCCCATACTGCAAATGGCCATGCTATTGGGATTGTTTTCTATGCTGATGCTGGCTGATGACTTTTTGCCTTAAACCGCTGGCAACCCTTGCAATATTTCACCATATTCTCAGCTGCTGCAAGCGCAGTCGGCCAGTAGAAACCATGTCGGAAAGCTTTGCTGGCGATGGCTTTTGCAGATGCATGATGACCGCATTCACCCTGATGAATGTCTCTGAGCAATTCTAAGCCTCTGTCCTCTTCTACACATCTCTGAAAGACACCAGTCGCACTTTTGCGCACTAGCTCGTTGTTGATTATCGTGTATGCCCAAGATCTGCGGCTGATTTGTCTTGACTCTGCTTCGTCTTCTGGGAGGACTCCATCTGCTAGGAAATCTCTAATCGGCTGTGCCCATGATGGCGAACTGACAACTACCATTACTGCTGCATGCTGGGGTGGGACTTCTTCTTGGATCTCGGTTCCTTGGCCACTGGCCTCTTGGATCTCGGCCTCCTGAACTTCTGTCATCTCGACCTCTGCCTCTGAACTGCCGATTGCGGCGCCTGGCACGCATTCGGCAGCCCCTGGTGGCGACTGCTCATCTAGAGCTGGGACTTTTTCGCTGCAACCGGCGATTTCTGTCATCATTGGTTCTTCTGAGGCTGTGCCATCTGGCATTGCCTCTGCTTGCTTTCCTTTGGCCTTGCTCTCCTTACCGCGCTCGGCAGCCCCTGACTTGCAATCGACAACCCTGGTTTGCAATCGGCAGCCCCTTGTGCTGTCGGCTCTGCTGTTGCTGAAGCACCCTGGGCGCTGGATTGCTTCTTCAGGGTTGGAATTTTTGCCGGTTGAGCTTCTTTTGCCTTCTTCAACGCTTCAAGGTCGGTCTCCGAGATGAAGATGGACTCAGACTCTGGGGATGGCATGATGGATGGCTTCTTGATGTGCTCAAGCGACACACCTGGTGGGATAGCTTGCCTTGTTGAGCCGAGCTTGGACAACGCATCTGCTGCTTCGTTGTTTGCTCTCGGCACATGGTGGAACTCGCATCCCTCAAAGTACCGACTGATCTACTGCACCAGGAAACGATAGCTCGCCATATTTGCATCCTTTGCATCCCAAGTGCCTGTGCACTACTGTACTACTAGGTCGGAGTCACCAAAGCACTCAATATTCCGAATGCCGATTTCCTTGGCAAGCTTGATACCATGCACAAGGGCTTCGTACTCGGCAATGTTATTTGATGCTGCAAAGTGAATCTGGAGCACATATTGCAATTGATCTCCTCTTGGTGAAGTGAGCACTACGCCAGCCCCTAGGCCGCTCTTCATCTTGGAACCATCAAAATGCATTCGCCAGAAATCCGATCCTGGGAGCTGTGGCATATACTGAGTTTCAGCCCAGTCTACCAGGAAATCGGCCAATGCTTGCGATTTGATTGATGTTCTTGGCTCATACTGGATGCCGTGGTTGGCAATCTCGATTGCCCACTTCTCCACTCTTCCGGTTGCATCTCTGCTTCCTATGATGTCGGCCAATGGAGCCGAGCTGACGACGGTGATCAAGTGGGCTTGAAAATATGGCTTCAATCTCTTGGCTGCCATGTATACTCCATAGCACATCTTCTGGTAGTGAGGGTAGTTCTGCTTGGATGCCGAGAGCACTTCACTAATGTAATATACAGGTCGCTGAATCTGCTGTGCCTTGTCCTTCTCGGGCCGCTCCACCACCATAACTGCACTGATCACCCGATTGGTTGCCGCAATGTACAACATCATTGGCTCCTTCTCAATCGGGGCAGCCAGAATCGGCGCGGTGGAGAGCATGCGCTTGAGCTCTCGGAATGCTTCGCTTTCTTGGGGAGTCCAGGTGAACTTCTTCGTCTTCTTCATCAGTTGGTACAACGGGATTGCTTTTTCACCTAGCCGACTGAGAAATCGGCTGAGTGATGCGAGGCAACCGGTGAACTTCTGTACTTGCTTCAGGTTCTTGGGTTGTTCCATGCGCTCTATCGCGGCTATCTTCTCGGGATTGCATTCGATTCCTCTCTCGGAAACGAGAAATCCCAAGAGCTTGCCGGCTTGGACTCCAAAAACACATTTCTCCGGATTGATCTTGATCTGATAAGTTCTCAAATTTGCAAATGTCTCTCTGAGGTCGTCGAGAAGCGTGATTCCCTTTGCCGACTTCACCACCAAATTGTCCACGTAAACGTGGAGATTTCTGCCGAGTTGGGAGTGTGTACACCTCTGAATTGTGCGCTGATAAGTGGCACCTCCATTTTTCAAACCAAAAGGCATGGTGATATAACAATAAGCCCCGAAAGGGGTTATAAATGCGGTTTTTATTTGATCTTCCACAACAAGTTCTATCTGGTGATAGCCAGCTGTGGCATCCAGAAAAGACAAAAGTTCGCAGCCGGCCGTAGAATCAATCACTTGATCGATACGTGGCAGAGCAAACGGGTCCTTCGGGCACGCCTTGTTCAAGCAAGTGTAGTCAATACACATGCGCCAAGTCTTGTTCTTCTTCATGACGAGGACTGGATTTGCCAGCCATTCGGGGTAAAACACTTCCATAATGAAACCTGCAGCTTGCAGCTTCGCAATCTCTTCGCCGATTGCCCTTCTCTTATCTTCAGAAAAACATCTCAGGGGTTGCTTGACCGGCTTCGAGCCTGGCCGAATGTGCAGCTTGTGCTCGGCGAGTTCTCTCGGCACACCAGGCATGTCTTGTGGAGACCATGCGAAGATGTTCCGATTCTCACGGAGAAACTCGACGAGCTCGCTTTCCTATTTATCACTAAGTCCAGCTCCGACTACAACGAACTTGGTTGAGTCGGAGGGATCTAGAGCGATCTTCTTGCTGTCCTTGGCCGACTGAAAAGCCGACTCCTCATTTGCTCTCTTGGCTGAGCCGACTGGTAGTGGATTCTTGCTCTGTGCTTGCGCCATTGCAATCACCTTGCTGAGCTGACGCTTCTCCGTCTCAACCACCTGAGAGTCAGCCAAACTGCTGCCAGCCGACGTGCACTCGAGGGACTTCCTGAAGTCCCCGGTGACGGTGATGACGCCGTTTGGCCCTGGGATCTTCATCTTGAGGTAAGTCTGCTGTGTGTTGAACATGAACTTGGCAAATGCAGGTAGTCCCAACAGAGCATGATAGGGACTGCTGAGGTCGACGACCTCGAACCAAATTGGCTCCCTCCTGAAGTTTTCTTCTGTGCCAAATATAACATCCAGCCGAATGCGACCCATGGGGGTGCAAGACAACCCAGGGACAATCCCGTGGAAAGTCGTCCGACTGCGCTCCAGGTCCTTCTCTGTGAGCCCTAGCTTGATCAATGTGTCCCTGTACAGAATGTTGATTGTACTTCCTCCATCGACGAGCACTCGGGAGAACTTGCATGAGAACCTTGGTCCTGCGAACAGAGCATCAACCACAAGCGGATAATTTCCCGGCTTCGGCAAGATGGTGGGATGATCTGCTCTGTCCCAGGATATAGGACACTCGGACCAATGCATGAACTGAGGAATCGGCGGCATAGTGGCATTGACCTCCTGAGCTCGGGCCCTCCGACTGCCCTTGTCCGTGGACTCACTGGTGAAAATCATGTAGGCGGCGTCTTGCCGCGGGAACTGGTTCTGCTGCTAAGGCGGTCCTATGTTCTGGGGTGGTGGTGGGGGTGGAGGTGGTAAAGCTTCTCCCTTCGCGATCCTTCTCACGAAATCACACTACCGAGTGGTGTGCGCAGACGGCCTGCCAGGTGTGCTGTGCAACTTGCACGGTGCATCCAACTTATCATCAAATGTGTACTTGGGCTTCATCTTCCCCCGGGGCCTTACATTTGGTCTCATCTTCCGACTGCCTCCTGCAGCCGCTGAATCTTCTTCGTTCTGGACAGCGGCCACCTGCCGACTGCCATACTGAGCATCAGGTTGCTCATCCTTGCGCTTGCCATTGTTCTGCTGGTTGTTATTGTTTTTGTTGTTGTTGTTGTTGTTGTTGTTGTTGTTGCGGTTGTTCTCTCTCCTTTCCTTCCGACTGAGGCCTTGGTTCCCTGTATCCGACTGCGGAGCCCCTGGTGACTGGATTACACCTCCAACTCCGAGCTGGATGGGGCGCATCGCAGAATCGGACATAGCAAACGCATTGGCCACCTTCATGAGCTCGGCGAGCGATGTGAAATCCTTGCAGAGCAACTTGTGCTTCAGCATTGAATCGGCCAGGCATCCATCTGTGAAGTACTGAATGGCCTGGATCTCATGGACTCCTTCACATGAGTTCTTTAGCTTGATCCACCGAGATAGATAATCTCGGAGGGGTTCATCCTTGCCCTGCACACAAAGAGCCAACTGCCTCGGGAGGTTCGGCCGCTCATACGTGCTTGTGAAGTTATGGATAAATGCACTTGTGAAATCTTCCCAGCAGTTTACACTATCCTTGGGCAGGCTGTTTAACCATGTCCGAGCCGAACCCTGCAGCATCAGAGGTGCATAGCGGACTGCTACACGCCGATTGCCTCCTGCAATGCGAACTGCGGTCAGGTAATCAGACAACCAATCTTCTGGCTTCACAGAACCATTGTACTTGGGCGTGTCTCTCGGCAGCGTGAAGCCTTTGGGAAACTTCTCGGTCCGAATACGATGACTGAAACACGACGGGCCAGCCTCTCCTTCTTCATCCTCTTGAGCCTCCTTCTCCAGGAGCTCAATGCGATGCCTTGCATCATTCTGAACGATTTGGCGAGGGCCAAGCCGGGCGCTGATTGCTGGTCTTGGTGCCGACTGCTGAGGCATGTCGTTGCGCCTGCTGTTAACAGCTGGCTCTTTGATTCTTCTGCTTGCTGCTGGAGGTGGCCGATTTCTTCTGACCCTACTATCATGCCGAGATGGAGCGGGCTGCTGTCTGTTCTGGCGCGATGCATTCGGTCGCTGGCTAGCTCCCGGATTCGGCCTCACAGTTCCTCTTGACGCCTCAGGTCCTGCATCTTGATTCTCCATTGCCATGAGCCTCTGCTCCTTTGCGGCTGCCAACAGCTCACGCATTCGGCGCGACTGCTCTCGCCGCTCATCTCCCTCCAGGTCTTCTAGCTCGAGTGCTATCTGCTCAGCTGCTCTCAGGTTTTTGTCCGGTGTGCTGTATGTCGGCCTCTCGATGAATGCCGATTGCGCTGCTTGCTTCGGATGTGCCGTCCTCCTTGGTCGCTCCGGCTGCTCGGCCCCCGACAGCTGCTGATTGACTGCCATGCCTCGGCTTCTCAAATCTTCCAGGACCGCGGGCTCAATCGGCCGGCGCGGTCCCGCATGCGCTGCGTTGTACTCTCTGGTGATGGCTCCCAGCCTGCGCTCTTCTGCTAGCACCTGCTCGGCCCTGCGAGCCAGAGCAAGCCTTGCCGTTTCCAGCTCGGTGTGCACTTGATCGGGATCACCATTCCTGTTCACGGGTGTGTACAACACATCCCGCAACGCACTGGTGCCGACTCTCTCCGCAGCCTCCGCTGCCTCCTTGGCTCTTCTTGCCGCACTTGCTGCACCGCGATTGCTTGATGACGACGCCCCCGCCATCATGACAGCAGCGTGCACTCGGCCATCCTCTCTGCCAGGTGCTGCGTTGCAGCCCCTGGTCGAGAGCGGATCTGTGGCGCACGAGAAGACACGAATCTCCCTCGGATACGCCTCGGGAAACTGCTGATGAAGAGGCGATGACTGCCGACCTGTAGCGACACACCGGGCGGCAGGGGCGCACCAGCCCCGTACCGCGCTGAGTAATCCACCACGTAATCGATTGCCCCATGCCTAAGAATCAGGCCAGAGGCGTGGCTACCGCCTGATGCAGAGGAAAATCCCGTCCGGATCTTTACTCCATTCGACGCCTCGGTCTGCCCCACGGTGGGCGCCAACTGTCGTCGATATGTGACGTCAGATGCCATGGGGATGGCTAAAGTGAGGGGAAGACGCGAGGAAGAGGATGTCAATGGTGCCGGAATCGGGTTGGGCACAAACACGGTGACGGACACCACGATGTACCCAGGTTCGGGGCTCTCCGGAGAGATAACACCCCTACTCCTGCTTGTCTCTTCTATATCAATGAACTGGACTACAATAACTGCTTCTCTATCTTCTCAGGGGAAGGTGAGCGCCGCCGTGAGCAAGGCTCTCTCCTGCTTCCCTGAGGAGTAACTACTAGAAGTGAATGAACCGAGGAGAATGTGAGTAATGGTGCGAAATGAGCGGATCGTCCCCCACGCAGGAGGGGTACCCCGGGCTCTTATAGCCTGAGCCCGGGGTACATCGGTAACTTCACTGCCGATTGGGCCCAGCCGTCATCCTCTAATCGGCTGGGTCCCACCGACTGCTCTTCTCCGGCTGATCCGGACCCTACGAGCGGAGGCCCATGCTGTAGACTTGTAGGTCATGATGATGAACAGTGGCGCTAGGAGGTGCGGTCTTGTCGTCCTGTCCACGGAATCGCCGGAGAGGTCGACACCGTATCTCTGCCAGATCTTCGATGTGACCTGGCTTCTCTGCCACCCCGATCTCTCGGGATTGCGCATTTATGACCCCGTACTTGAATCTCCGATTGGTCTCGGGGTCAACTTCTCTAGAGGTGGTAGGTTGTACCGACTGGTGGCCCTTGGCAGGGTCGATTGCTCTAGGCAATCGACTGTGCTAACGCCCACCTCGGCCCAGCTGCGGGCCAATCGGATGATGGTCTTGATGACAATAGAGTGGATCGGTTGCGCCTGGGCCGACTGCTGGCATTCGGTACGGTTGCCTAGCTCGGTCCAGCTGCAGCCCAATCGGTCCATCCTTGTCTTGAAAGGTTGCTTCCGCTTGGGTGAGCCTACCCGGGTACCAATCCCCCAACAGGTATGTAGGTATTTAACATTCTCATGGTCTATAAGGATACATGGAAATTTCAACTCATCTGATGATTTAACTCATAATACAATGATGATGAAATCTCAAAGCAAATCATACAACTGGGTCGGTTCAACATCCTTGTTCTAGCAGCAACTTTCTCCCATGTATTACCGGCATATTCAATGCCCTATGTCAGGAAAACATGACATCCATAATACACAGGTTAGTCCTAGAGGCAGACTAAGAACACTTTGTGTTTATACTCCACACTTGCATATGGGTTTTAATCCGAAGGCAATTAACATGCACTTGGCAAACCTCCGCATAGGCCATTGCAGTTATAACACAGACATATAAATATTAATAATGAACTTGGAATTATAATAATACATTTTATTATTGCCTCTAGGGCATAATTCCAACAGTCTCCCACTTGCACTAGAGACAATAATCTAGTTGCATGGTTTGATCAGACCAATGACACTTTTGTCTTCATTCTGGCTTGTGATATAGACTTCGTCACTGAGCTTAACGCTTTTAGGATCGTCACAATCCTGCGTATCTTAATGTAGCCCTTGATCATTTATGAAGTATTTAAAAATAGGGCACTACGCTCAACATGTTTGGAGTGCAGTGAGCTCTTAGCTTACTTTGCTTTGATCATGATGCTCATATCAAAACATGGTTTGTGTTTCAGAACTATGCCAATCACTATGATGGTGGTCCTGACCCAAATACCATCCTATGCAACTTCTAAAGTTGCCATGTTTCACGTCTACGTTTTAGAAATCCCGCTATGTGCCTTAGCTTGAAAAGTAATTTTCAACATCCTGCTACTTAACTATATGCCGATTAAAAATACTACAAATCATTATGAAACTTTCTTTCATCTATTTGTAATGAACTCTTTAGTCTTCCTATAAAAACCTTTCTTCAACTGAGGTACTTCAAGAGAACCAATCTACTATTTAGATTACTTTGGTGCTTGTTGCATTTTGAGGACATCCAATGCCTTAGTGCTTTCTTTTGCTAAAATATTTATTCTCAATCACTCATATGTTATTCACATATATGATTAGAATCGCGCTCCCACTTAATTCCATATCTTATATGATTATTGGTGAAATAATAACTTTTATAATTTCATCAAAACTATTACTCCAACTCTGTGATATTTTCTTCAACTATGGACTAATCTTTGAAGCATCCTCACTTTTACTAATATCGTATAGATCATTAAATCCTTTCAGGTTGTATCATGCATAGACCATTCGTTTAATTTTGTCAGAAGAAAAATACATATGTCATACTTTGGAAGTATGTCGCGATTATCAGTAATTTTCCATATGAACATTTGCATCACTACAAATATTGTAGTCAACTTTTTGAACTCTATCGAAAAACTTATTTTACGATAAGTCGAGCATTATCAACGATAAAGCTATTGCCTATGTTAACATCTACGAAAAATCCAATCCACTCTAATGATCAAGTATCCTTAGGACGGTTTTACCAAGTTCTCAACTTGATTCTTGTGGATGACTTTCCTCATTTTTCATGGTGTTTAAACCATATAGTGGAGTTAGTGCTCGTCATGGTTTCTTGTAGTTCACAGGTTTATCACACAATAGAACCACATTGGTTCAACGAGAATTTATTAAGTTGTGTGATACAACATCACACTTGATAATTTCATATCTAGAACGCATTTCAGAGTTTCATCATTCCTTTTCATCAGATGTAGGGATTTGTGATTTGGTCACGTAATTTGTCTCTAGATCGAATTTTGAGTTCTATTCTGTAGAACCAAATGATTCAATGTAATCTTTATCAAGCTATTAGTCCTCCCACTTAATTGTTTCAAGAGAGCAAATTTCTCAGGAAATATCCCATGTCCCGTGGTAAGCATTTTCCTTGGGTATGGTAGTGGAAGTGTTGTTCGTAACATGATGTTTCTACAATACTTATATTCAGGATTGAGTATATTCTAAATATATATATCTCTGAAATTATGAAACAACAATTGGAGTTGTTATCCATGCCATATTCTTATAGGGCATTGTTTCAACATTCATATGACGGTGCTCTATTTAGTTCGTAAGTGGTTTCTCTAAAGCGTTAAGCATTATAGTGAATGAGAGTGTGGTTTAAGTGCATCACAAACCTCACCATGTCATGTTGGAATTCAGAGTAGAAAATGTAACACCCCAAAAATTGAGAATCGAGTTATCAATTTTTGTGCTGTTATTCCTTCCTAGCTTTTTCTCCCGATCTTTTTCCCCTGGAGTCTGGTTTATGACCAGAAGAATCCAGACAATCCTTGACCTTGCAACCCTTTCCCCTGCCCTTTTGCAATTCAAGATCCCTCCCCAGACCCTCGAGCCCGGGATATGCAAGGATATTGCCAAGTCCGGTGCAATGTTCTTCATATCAGCTTAACTCCATTTGCCGCCGATTGATGGGATTAAATCCCGGAAAATACCTAGACATCTCTAAAGGTTTTGGAAACTTATGGAGACGATCTTGGTTATCCTCTTGACCTTCCCCGGAGATATTGGCCATAATTGAATAAAGGAAATTGCCATTTCCTTTATAAAGCCAATAATCCCATTTTAGCCATTTCCAAAGGAGCTACCATTTTGGTTGCCCCATTGGTGCTCAAAGGAATTTTGGAGCTCCTAGTAACCAACCCATGGCCATTTCTATCAAAACATGAGGTTCCATAGTTCAAAGTTTGAGCATAGCTCCCATTTCCAAATTCTGGGCAGAATAGCACTTTCCAAAGGAAGTGTTATTTATATTTGCCCATTGCCTCCCAAACTTTTTGTGACTTTTCCCCTGCCCATGTAATGGTGTTGTACAAAATTTCAGCTATAATGGAAAAGCCATTAATTCACACTAAATTCCCAAAGTTTATGTCCAGCAGACAACTTTATGAAGGAAGTGCAAGCTAGCCTTGCCCATTTGAGCCGAAATTTTGTGTACATGCTAACACTAGTAGATGATTGCACTCTGCCAAATTTCAAGCCAAGGGGACCAGTGTGCTATCCACACCACAACACAAACACCTTATGCATAGTTGGTGCATTTGTAAAGGAAGTGGTATGTACAGTGATCCATTTGAGCTCAAAGTTTGCAGATGTAATCACATTAGTGTTAGAAAGCTGTGACCCAAGTTTGAGACCATTCCACCAGATGCACCTCCCCCATTCCAGTACAAACACTTGTTGCTTGGAATGTATGTCATGTCGCTATCGGCCACTCCAAGCCAAGTAGGTTAGCCCACCTCAGCTTTTGCACCTCCTGAGATGTCACTTCACACTGTGGGCATGGTCCCGGTCCAAAAGCGTGCTCTGGACACGTGGTGGTGTGGGTGACCACGCATGTGGCATGTCCAGCTCACTGTTTGTACTGGATCCTTATCCCCATTGTCCATGTCCTCGCGTTTGGGCATGTCCTGCATGATCCCCACTCCAAGCCTGACCACCGCGTGCATGCGCACCTTGTTTTGTTGCTGTTGGACGCCGGTGCTGACATGGTGCTCGCCACGGCCTGGCCGCCGCGTGGCCGTGGTCGAGAATCTTCGTCGAGCTTATCCGGGCGCCTCCCCGGGGTATAAGAGGAGCACCCGAGGACCCCAGCAGCAGCAACACAGCCACCCAACTTCCCCCCTCGAGCTCGCCCCACAGCCACCCTGCCCACCCCGTGGCCGTAGCCTCGCCACTAGCCCCTTCCCCGAGCCGGCCGCGCCCTCGAGGCAGAGCTCGCTGCTGCTGCCCTGGCCCAACCGGAATACCCCGCCGCCTGCTTAGTGTGCGAGGTTATGATAGTGATTTCTCGCCCTTCGTTGGTAAACCCCAAGAGGAAGGCGTGATGTAGCACAGCATTTCCATCAGTAAAGATACCAAGGTTTGTCTCCAGTAGGACTCCGGAGATGATAAGTAGGTGTCAGCGGCGCAACTGACGCGGACCTGCACACAGACGCAAATAACTTTGTTCCCAACGAAGTTCAGAGAGGTTGTCAATCTCTCCGGTCTTGTTGTTCACAAAGGATCAAACACAAGGGATAATGATAGCAACTGAAAGTAAAAGCAGAAAAGTAAATGAGTGTGGAAACAGTGATGAGGATATGGACCGGGATACGTGATGTTCACTAGTGATGTCTCTCTCCCAAAAGACGATAAAACTGCTACGCGAGGTGAACAAATTACAGAAGGGCAATTGACAGGATTATGAACGCACCACAATGCTAACTATGCTACAAAAGAAAGGAAGAGGCTCAAAAGCATGGGCAGAACGCCAAAATAAGTAGACCGAAATCCAACTGCATCTACTACTAATCATCCACCTTGAGATATCTATCCAGAACATCTCGCTGGTATTAAGTTGCGAGCCCCACCCAAAGTGTAAACCCAAAGCAACAGACAACTGCATTAAAAAGTACTTTGCGTAAAGTAAACAATCCTTGCAACCGAGGTTACAAGAACCGTTGTTTTCCCCCTTGTGGAAACAGCACATCCCCTACACTCATGTTTCTGTCACTCAAGCGTGTCATCAGGGGGCATGAACCCACAATCGAGCATAACATTCCCTCTTGGGGTTACTACCTACTACTTGACCAAATCAATAAACAACAACGGAGAACATGCAAGAATTACTTTAAGAACAAAAATATAAAAGATAAGACCCAAATATATTACTCTATCACAATCTGAACATAATCTCATAATCCATCAGATCCCATCAAACTCAGCATAGCAACAGCAGAAAGGTTACAAAAGTGCCTCGATCATGTAGGGAAGCTCACGAGGTCTAAACCATGAAGAACAAAGAGGGAAGGAGAACATCACATAGCTACTGATCACGGACCCATGGTCCAAAAGAAACTACTCACGGCACATCCGGGAAGCATCCATGGTGGAGAGGAGACTCCCGGAGGTCGACCATCCCTCCGGCAGGGTGCCGGGAAGAGGTCTGTTGGTGCTCCCGATCTCGGAAGCGCGGCGGCGGCGGAACAGAGGAGAGACCGCAAAAAAGGGTTCTTCTTCTGAGGGTTTCTCGTCACGGAGAATATATAGGCGAAGGGGGGAAGCCAGGGGGCCACCAGGGGTCCAGGCGGCCCCCTGGCGCGACCAGCCCCTAGGGCGTGCCACCAGGGCGCCTGGGCCCCTGGTGGTGGCCCTCTAGCCCCACTCAGGTTCTTCCGGAAGGTTCTTCTACGCTGATTTTTTATCTGATTTTCCCGAATTTTTGGAGCACTTTTTATATGGGGGAAAACTGAAATAGAAAAACAGCAGAAAACAGGAACTGGCACTGTGGTGCACTGAGTTAATAGGTTAGTCCAAATATGATCAAAAGTGTATGAAAGTGTATCTATATCATAGCAATATCACACAAAACATGCATGGAGCAAGCAAAAATTATAGATACGTTTTGGACGTATCAACATCCCCAAGCTTAATTCCTGCTCGTCCTCGAGTAGGTAAATGATAACAGGATAATTTCTGTGGTGACATGCTAGCAACCATATAAGAACTTTAAAAAGTAAAGCAATCAAGGTTAGAGATTCAATTCAAGTCATAACATGCAAGAGTCTATATTAGCATTGAAACAAGTAATAAAAGAACATTAGGTGCAAGAGCTCTCGCTGTCCGTGACTCGAATGTCTCCAAATGGTGTTTGCGTGCAAGAACGGGGATAGGGAATACGAGAAAAATTATTTATTTTTTGAGAACTCAATCTACTAAAGTTTCACACTTGGTCTTTTTATGGAATCTTATCTTGACTCGTCCCCAGACCACTAGCCAGGTACAAGTCAATTTGATCCACTCCTTTTTTGATATTTTGAGCACTCATGCAATGGATGAGCGTAAGCACGAGAGTTGAAACTTAGGATGGCAAAGAGAGAAGTACGGAGGAGGAGGAAGACAAAAAAAGGATGAGAAAGGCTCACATCAATGAGGAAAATCATAGGCAAGAGATGCCAAATGATAGATATGATGTGAGGAGTAGGGATTGCCATGCAACGGATGCACATACGAGCTAAGAAGCTCTCCAATGGAACTAGTGGGGGTGCATCTAACTTGCTCTCTCATGAAGACCTAGAGCTCGTTTGAGGAGGCTCATCCTTGGAATATGCAAGCCAAGTCCTATAGTGTGAAGGTCCCCACATAGCTATGTGCATAACGATCATCTCTATGGAGTACAAGGATATAAAGGGAGTACTAGTGTGGATCTCTCGAAAGGATAGTAGTGTTGCCCCTTTCTCTCTTTTTATTTCTTTTTCTATTTTTTATATTGTTTTTGTATTTTTTTGTGGCCTCAATGACTCTTTCTATTCAACTCTCATTTGTCCTCTTTGGGATCTTTTATTGTGTCCACTTTGGGATCTTTTCCTCACTTAAGGGAAACACTCTATTTTACAAGAAGGTATAGGAAATCTTTCACACTTTACAAGGTACTCAAAATCATAAAGAAGATGTAGCTATCATGATGTATGCAATGTATGTCGCTGCCAGTGTAGAAGGAACATGTATGACATGAAGATCAAGTCATGAAGAGGTGGATGTTGCATGGCAATATATCTTGGAAAGGCTATGGGAATGCCTTGATAGGTAGGTATGGTGGATGTTTTGATGAAAGATATAAGGAGTCTTATGATGACAGAGCGTATCATGCCAAGGGTTTGGATGTACCGGCGAAGGTGGACACCAACTCTCGGAGTGAGAAGAAGGCAATGCACGACACGGGAGAGGCTAGCAAAATATGGGAAGGTGGAAGTGTCAACTTTCAATACTTACATTAGTCCGAAGAACTCATGCACTTATTATCGGTAACTCTCAATCTAATAAGGAGGTTCACAAAGAGACAAGTACCCCGAGGATGAGTGTATGGGGGTTTGGTTATCCTTGCGCATCCTCGACTCATGGTACGTGAGTGTACTCTAATATTCGATCCCTCCAAAGATTAGTGATCCATCTACTAGTTAGAGTTCTCAACTAGTTTTTGTAGGTTTTGAAAATACACACGGATTGCCCAAAATACGACACATATCACTAATAGGCTAAAGCTCTTGGCACCAAAAGTTCAGACATTACTCACATCAATACCTCAAAACTATTGCAAGTTACTACTAGAATTAAATAGCAACCTCAATTACCTACTTCCAAGACGAAACACAACTCAGTGCAACAACCAACTCTCTTAACAAGATAAAAATGAAAACTAAAGAGAGTTCTAGCAACAAACTAAACAAAAGCCAAGGCTCTTTCTAAATACAAAACTAAGACTAAAACTAAACATGGCAGTAGCTACGAAAAGATAAAGAACACACAACAGCAAAAAGATAAGCAGGAAAAATCCAATGATGTGTTCTAGATTGGAGTGGAGCGTGTTTCTCTAACACACAAAGTAAGATGGGGTCTAACTTGTTATGACCAGCAAGAAAAACTAAAGAAAACTAAAAATAAAACCTAAGAGCGAGACGCTCCAAGCATAGCACGTAACGCATGAAGTGATAAAAATATAGTGAGACGAAGGACGAACTGATGATTGTTGATGGAGAAGGGGATACATGGGGGACATCCCCAAGCTTAGACGCTTGAGTCTCCTTGAATATTTATTGGGTATGCATGGGGGCATCCCCAAGCTTGAGCGCTTGACACTCCTGGATCTTATTTCATCATCTTCCATCGCACACTTGAAAACTCCCTTCATACATAACTCATCATAAGCTGATTAGAGAGGTTAGTACCCTTAATAAAATAATTTTCCCCACTGGATATAAAGATATTCTTGAAGAGCTACTATTTCTCAAGAGTGCCAAAAAGTTTTTGCAAAGAAAAAGCAAGCTTAAGGTTTGCAAAAGTGAAGAGAGGCAAAACGTGGCAGAATCTGTGAAAAACAGAACAGCAGGTAGTAGAGATTTTTTTTGGGGCACTTCTGCAACTCAAATCAAAAAACTCTGAACATATGAAAGTTTCACAATTGTATAGAGCATTCTTTCAAAAAAATTCAGATAAAAAAGATGATCTGGTGATTTTATTCGAATTTTTCTGTCCAGGGACAGAATCTGTTTTCTCGACAGCATGTCACAACTTTTTCCTCCCTTATCATAAGAGGCTATAACTTGGCACAAAGCTGAAAAATAAAGATACAATGATGTTGCTACAGTAGTAACAAACATCAAGACACAACAAAAGCAAAAATAAACCTAATTCGTTGTGGGATGCCTCCCAAAAGCGCTTCTTTAGAGCCATTAGCTAGGCATAAAGATTTTAAAAGGTGCTCTCATAAGAATAAGGATTTGAAGAAAAAGAGAGCATCAAGAAGCAAATATGAAACACATTTAAGCCGAACCCACTTCCTATGCATAGGCATCTTGTAATAAAATAAATCAAAGAAGCACAAAGAAACCAACATAGGAAGGTGGAACAAAAACATCTTCAAAACTTTCAACATAAAGAGAGTAGTTTTAGTAATATGGAAGTTTCTACAACCAAACTTTCCTCTCTCAAAATAATTTTCAGTAGTATCATGAACAACATCAAGAATATAAATATCACATAAATCATATTGTTCATGACCTACGAGCACACGTGTATTATTTTCAACACGGTTTTTAGGATCATAAGATAAATGCAACCCAACATACTGAGATTTGATAAGAGGAAAATTCTCCGGAGTTGGAGATTTCAAAAGGATAATAGGACAATCAAGTGCGGGTGCAATAGAAACAATTTAATGATTAACATAAGGAACTATAGAGAGTTCATTTTTGTCAGCATCATCCATAGTGGCATCTTGGCCATCAACAAAGCAAGTATCAAAATTTTCAGAAAGGGATATTTCAAGTGAGTCCTCGGAATCATGGGATTCCTCCTCAAAGCAATCATTGGCCTCTTCTTGGGCAGCAAACATTTTATTTTTAAAATCCTCAATATATGAATTGGAAGTATAGTTCTCGAAGCAATAAGCAAGAACTGCAAAGTTTTCAGACTCGAAAATAGTATCGTGATACTTTTCAATCAAGGAAGCAATCTCATAGGCACCTTTAAAAGCAACAAACTCTTCAATCTTTTCAACATCAAAGTAATCATAAACACCTTTAGCATAAGAAGATAAGATCTCATTTTCATTAAACTCACATTGGAAAGGGAGGTGTTTAAGATCTATATTAGAACAACAAGTAAAATCATAAATGTGGCACAAAAGTTTAGCATGGCAATAAGAAACATGTATTTGATCCCATAAGTGTTTCCCTTTCTGAGATAGGCGGTGCCGCGTATAATGAGCATTCTCATCCAATGATTTTCCCTCAACCAAGTCGGTTGGGTTTTTAGCGCGAGCACAAATTGATCGAAGACGATCCAAGTGAAACATGTCCATCCTACCATATTTGGGTGGTTCATCACCCATGGTGAGGATAGAATAAATAGGCAAAGCAAGACAAAGGCAAAAGGTAGCAACTATTTTTGTGGTTTTTCATAAAGGACACGAAGATAAAAACTGAAAGGTAAACTAACAAGACTAAAAAACAAAGGTAAAGGGTAGTGTGCAACTCCCCTATCTTAGCACTCGGAGTCCCCAGCAACGGCGCCAGAAATTCTTTGCTTAGTGTGCAAGGTGATGATAGTGATTTCTCGCCCTTCGTAGGTAAACCCCAAGAGGAAGGAGTGATGTAGCACAGCAGAAAATTTCCCTCAGTAAAGATACCAAGGTTTTTCTCCAGTAGGACTCCAGAGATGATAAGTAGGTGTCAGCGGCGCAACTGACGCGGACCTGCACACAGACGCAAATAACTTTGTTCCCAACGAAGTTCAGAGAGGTTGTCAATCTCTCCGGTCTTGTTGTTCACAAAGGATCAAACACAAGGGCTAATGATAGCAACTGAAAGTAAAAGCAGAAAAGTAAATGAGTGTGGAAACAGTGATGAGGATATGGACCGGGATACGTGATGTTCACTAGTGATGTCTCTCTCCCAAAAGACGATAAAACTGCTATGCGAGGTGAACAAATTACAGAAGGGCAATTGACAGGATTATGAACGCACCGCAATGCTAACTATGCTACAAAAGAAAGGAAGAGGCTCAAAAGCATGGGCAGAACGCGAAAATAAGTAGACCGAAATCCAACTGCATCTACTACTAATCATCCACCTTGAGATATCTATCCAGAACATCTCGCTGGTATTAAGTTGCGAGCCCCACCCTAAGTTTAAACCCAAAGCAACAGACAACTGCATTAAAAAGTACTTTGCGTAAAGTAAACAATCCTTGCAACCGCGGTTACAAGCACCGTTGTTTTTCCCCTTGTGGCAACAGCACATCCCCTAGACTCATGTTTCTGTCACTCAAGCGTGTCATCAGGGGGCATGAACCCAAAATCGAGCATAACGTTCCCTCTTGGGGTTACTACCTACTACTTGGCCAAAGCAATAAACAGCAACGGAGAACATGCAAGAATTACTTTAAGAACACAAATATAAAAGATAAGAACCAAATATATTACTCTATCACAATCTGAACATAATCTCATAATCCATCAGATCCCATCAAACTCAGCATCGCAACAACAGAATGATTACAAAAGTGCCTCGATCATGTAGGGCAGCTCACGAGGTCTAAACCATGAAGAACAAAGAGGGGAGGAGAACATCACATAGCTACTGATCACGGACCCATGGTCCAAAAGAAACTAATCACGGCACATCCGGGAAGCATCCATGGTGGAGAGGAGACTCCCGGAGGTCGACCCTCCCTCCGGTAGGGTGCCGGGAAGAGGCCTGCTGGTGCTCCCGATCTCGGAAGCGCGGCGGCGGCGGAACAGAGGCGAGATGGCGAAAAAGGGTTCTTCTTCTGAGGGTTTCTCGTCACGGAGAATATATAGGCGAAGGGGGCAGCCAGGGGGGCCACCAGGGGTCCAGGAGGCCCCCTGGTGCGGCCAGCCCCTAGGGCGCGCCACCAGGGCGCCTGGGCCCCTGGTGGTGGCCCTCTGGCCCCACTCAGGTTTTTCCGGAAGGTTCTTCTGCCCTGATTTTTTATCTGATTTTTCCCGAATTTTTGGAGCACTTTTTATATCGGGGAAAACTGAAATAGAAAAACAATAGAAAACAGGAACTGGCACTGTGGTGCACTGAGTTAATAGGTTAGTCCAAATATGATCAAAAGTGTATGAAAGTGTATCTAGATCATAGCACTATCACACAAAACATGCATGGAGCAAGCAGAAATTATAGATACGTTTTGGACGTATCACCGCCGCGCTGCTCCAGCCGAGGAGCCGACCACGGCCGAGGCCACGGCCGCCACGACAGGCGGCGAGGCGAGCCACCCCGCGCCCCCCTGTGGCTCCGCCCCGGAGCGCCGCAGCCGGCGGCCACGACGGCGAGGCCCCGCCCGCGGCCGTCCTTTGCTCGTGTCGCGAGATCCAGAGGAGGAGCAGAGGAAACAGATCAGAAGAGGAGAGAGATGGGCTGACCTGCGGGCCCCACTCGTCAGCGAGAGGCCTCGGGCCTAGTGGAAGCGTATTTACGAAAATATGTTTTCGTGTGGCGAAAGTGCCTTTTGGCCGACCTCGGGCTGAAATACGCCTTCTCTGCTGCGAAAGCGTAAAGTGCTAAATACGCTTTCTCTCTCTTTCCAGACCCGAAAGGCTTAAATTGTGGACGTTCACCTGATAGGCCCAGTTTTCTGCCTATCAAACGAACGACCGTATCTCCACGACCGTAACTCCGATTGCGGTGATTCAAGCGCCCAGGTTCACCGTTTTCTGAGCCCGTTCCTTTGGTGCAACTTTCATGATGTGTTAGCATTGTGAAATTGACCCTTTTTCCCCCGGTTGTCGTTAGGCCTCACTGGAGAATCATCGGTCCCGTCGAATCTTTTTGGAAGGTGATCGCTGATGGTACGAATTAACGCCCCCGCGTTGGTTACCCAAAGTGGAAGGTTGAGATGTAGACAACGGAAATTTCCCTCGGTGAAGATACCAAGGTTTTTCTCCAGTAGGACTCCGACAACGACATGAAGGTAACAACGGCGCCAGAGATTGGCGGTTGGCGTGGACCTGCACACACAACAGATAACTTTGCTCCCAACGAGTACAGAGAGGTTGTCAATCTCTCCGGCCTTGTTGTTTACAAAGGATAAAACACACGGGATAATAATGATAATGATAGAAACGGAAAAGTAAATAAAGCAGTTAATTGATAGTGGGTGTAAACAGTATTGGAAATATGGACCAGGGTCCTATGATGTTCACTAGTGATGTCTCTCTCCCAAAATACGATAAAATAGCCATGCGAAGTAAACAAATTACAGCTGGGAAATTGACAGGATTATGTGCACAAACCAATGCTAATTATGCTATGAAGAAAGGAAGAGGCTCAAAAGAATGGGCAGTACGCCAAGACAAGTAGACCGAAATCCATCTACATCTACCTACTAATCATCCACCTTGAGATATCTATCCAGAACATCTCGCTGGTATTAAGTTGCGAATCCCACCCAAAGTGTAAACTCACAGCAACAGACAACTGCATTAAAGAACTTTGCATAAAGTAAAAAATCCTTGTACCCGCAAGTACAAGCACCGTTGTTTTCCCCCTTGTGGCAACAACACATCCCCTAGACTCATGTTTCTGTCACTCAAGCTAGTCATCGGGGGGCATGAACCCACAATCATGCATAACGCTCCCTCTTGGAGTCACTACCTACTACTTGGCCAAAGCAATAAACAGCAACGGACAACATGCAAGAATTACTCAAGAACATAAATATAAAAAGGAGAATCAAATATATTACTCAAACACAATCTGAACACAATCTCATAATCCATCGGATCCCAGCAAACTCAGCATAGCAACAACATAAATATTACATATGTGCCTCGATCTTGTAGGGAAGCTCACGAGGTCTAATCCATGAAGAACAAAGAGGGGAGGAGAACATCACATAGCTACTGATCATAGACCCATGGTCCAAGGTGGACTACTGACGGTTCATCCGGGAAGCGTCCATGGTGGTGGAGAAGCTCCGGAGGTGGTTCCTCCCTCTGCCAGGGTGCCGGGAAGAGGTCTTCTGGTGCTCCCGATCTTGGAAGCGCGGCGGCGGCGGAACAGAGGAGAGATCACGAAAAAGGGTTCCCGTCTCGGGGTTTTTGCGTCACGGGGAATAAATAGGCGAAGGGGGGCAGCAAGGGGGGCCACCAGGGGTCCAGGCGCCCCCCTGGCACGGCCCCACCCTAGGGCGCGACGAGAGGGCTTCTGGGGCCCTGGTGGGTCCCCTCTGCCCCCCTCGGTGATTCCCGAAGCTTCCTGTACGCTGATTTTTATTGGATTTTTCCCGAATTATTGGAGCACTTTTAATATGGGGGAAGCCTGAAATAGAAAAACAGCAGAAAACAAGAACTGACACTGGGGTGCACTGAGTTAATAGGTTAGTCCAAATATGATCAAAAGTGTATGGAAGTTCGTCAATATCATAGCAATATCACACAAAAGAGGCATGGAGCAAGAAGAAATTATAGATACATTTTGGACGTATCAACATCCCCAAGCTTAATTCCTGCTCGTCCTCGAGTAGGTAAATGATAAAAGCATAATTTCTGTGGTGACATGCTAACAACCATAAAACAACTTTTAAGTAAAGCAATCAAGGCATGTAATTCAATTCAAGTCATAATAGGCAAGAGTCTATATTTAGCATTGAAACAGGCAACATAAGAACATAAAGGTGCAAGAGCTCTCGCTGTCCGTGACTCGAATGTCTCCAAATGGTGTTGAGAACTTAATCTACTAAAGTTTCACACTTGGTCTTCTTTGGAATCTTATCTTGACTCATCCCCACACCACTAGCCAGGTACAAGTCAAAATGATCCACTCCTTTTCGACATTTTGAGCACTCATGCAATGGATGAGCGTAAGCAAGAAAATTGACACTTAGGATGGCAAAGAGAGAATATGGTGGAGGCGGAAGACAAAAAGGGTGTGAAAGGCTCACATCAATGAGTACAATCATAGGCGAGAGAAAGCCAAATGATAGATATGATGTGAGGAGTAGGGATTGCCATGCAACGGATGCACATAAGAGCTAAGGTAAGCTCTCTAATGGAACTAGTGGGGGTGCATCCAACTTGCTTGCTCAAGAAGACCTAGAGCTCATTTGAGGAGGCTCATCATTGGAATATACAAGCCAAGTTCTATAGTGTGAAGGTCCCCACATCGCTATATGCATGAATGATAATCTCTATGGAGTACAAGATATAATAGGGAGTACGAGTGTGGATCTCTCAAAAGGAATAGTAGTGTGCCCCCTTCTCTCTTTTTATTTCTTTTTCTCTTTTTTCTATTTTTTTGTATTTTTTTGTGGCCTCAATGGCTCTTTCTATTTCTCTCATTTGTCCTCTTTGGGATCTTTTAATTTGTCCTCTTTGGGATCTTTTAATTTGTCCACTTTGGGATCTTTTCCTCACTTTAGGGGCAACACTCTATATATTACAAAAAGTATAGAAGATCTTTCACACTTTACAAAGTACTCAAATCATAAAGAAGATGTAACTATCACGATGTATGCCTCTGCCAGTGTAGCAGGATATGCAATGATACTAGCGCGTCATGTAGCAATGATTAAGGCAAGGCCCAACTAGCATGCGGCTCATCGATCAAGCAAGTAGCATGTATGACATGAACATCAAGTCATGAGAGGATGGATGTTGCATGGCAATATATCTCGGAAAGGCTATGGAAATGCCTTGATAGGTAGGCATGGTGGCTGTTTTGAGGAAGGATATAAGGAGGTTTATGATGACAGAGCGTATCATGCCAAGGGTTTGGATGTACCGACGAAGGTGGACGCCAACTCTCGGAGTGAGAAGAAAGCAATGCATGGCACAGGAGAGGCTACCAAAATATGGGAAGGTGGAAGTGTCAACTTTCGAATACTCACATTAGTCCGAAGAACTCATGCACTTATTATTGGTAAATCTCAATCTAATAAATAGGTTCACAAAGAGACAAGTACCCCGAGGAGGAGCGTATGGGGGTTTGGTTATCCTTGCGCATCCTCGACTCATGGTACGTGAGTGTACTCTAATATTCGACCCCTCAGAAGAGTAGCGATCCATCTAATAACTAAAGTTCTCAACTAATTTGTAAGTTTTGAAAATAAACACAGATTTCCCAAAATACGACATCTATCACTAATAGGATAAAGCTCTTGACACAAAAGTCCAAACGTTACTCAAAACAATACCTCAAAACTATTGCAAGTTACTACTACAAAAGAATAGCAACCTCAATTACCTACTCCAAGTCAAGACACAAAACTCAGTGCAACAGGCAAACTCTCTAAACAAGATAAACATGAAAACTCAAGAGAGTTCCAGCAACAAAATAAACAAAAGCTCTTTAAAAAGATAAGCATGAAAACTAAGAGTTAAACATGACAGTAGCTATGAAAAAAGATAAAGAACACACACAACAAAGATAAGCATGTAAAATCCTATGTTGTGTTCTAGATTTTGGAAGTGGAGCGTGTTTCTCTCCCACACAAAGAAAGCTGGGTTCTAACTTGTTATGAACAGCAAGCAAAGCTAAAGAAAACTAAAAATAAAACCTAAGAGCGAGACGCTCCAAGCATAGCACATAACGCATGAAGTGATAAAAATATAGTGAAACGAGAGACGAACTGATAATTTTTTATGGAGAAGGGGATGCACGGGGGCATCCCCAAGCTTAGACGCTTGAGTCTCCTTGAATATTTCTTGGGGATGCATGGGGGCATCCCCAAGCTTGAGCGCTTGACAGTCCTGAATCTTATTTCATCATCTTCCCTTGCACACTTGAAAACTCCCTTCATACATAACTCATCATAATCTGATTAGCGAGGTTAGTACCCATAATAAAATAATTTTTCTCTACTGGAAATAAAGATATTCTTGAAGGGCTACTGTTTCTCAAGATTGCCAAAAAGTTTTTGCAAAGAAAAGCAAGCTTAAGGTTTGGAAAATGGAGGAAAGGCAAAACAGGACAGAATCTGTGAGAAACAGACCAGCATGTAGTAAAGAATTTTTTAGGATACTTCTGCAACTCAAATAAAAAAACTCAGAACATACGAAAGTTCCGTAATTTTATAGAGCAAGCTGTTTAAAACATTCAGATGAACTGGGATTTTTCTGTGATTTTTCTAGTCACGAGGACAGAATCTGTTTTCTGGACAGCATGTCACAACTTTCACTTCCCTTGTCATATGGGGCTATAATTGGCACAAAGCTTGAAAAGTAAAGATACAATGATGTTGCTATAGTAGTAACAATCATCAAGACCACTAAAAACAGAAGAAAAACAAAAAGGAAAACCTAAATTCGTTGCGGGCTGCCTCCCGAAAGCGCTTCTTTAAAGCCATTAGCTAGGCTTAAAGATTATAAAAGATGCTCTCATAAAAATAAGGATTTGAAGCAAAAGAGAGCATCAAGAAGCAAACATGGAACACATTTAAGCCTAACCCACTTCCTATGCATAGTCATTTTGTAAGAAAATAAATCAAAGTAGCAAAAAGAAACCAGCATAGGAAGGTGGAGCAAGAACATTTTCAAATCTTTCAACATAAATAGAGGAGTTTTAGTAATATGGAAGTTTCTACAACCAAAATTCCCTCTCTCAAAATAATTTTCAGTAGTATCATGAACAACATCAAGAATATAACTATCACATAAATCATGTTGTTCATGACCTACAAGCACACGTGTATAGTTTTCAACACAGTCTTTAGGATTATAAGATAAATGCAACCCATCACATTGAGCCTTGAAATAGCACAATTCTCCGGAATATAAGTTGGAGATTTCAAAAGGATAATAGGACAATCAAGTGTGGGTGCAATAGCAACAATTTCATGCTTGACAAAAGGAACTATAGCAAGTTCATCTTTGCAAGCATAATCCATATTGGCATCATGGCCATTAACAAAGCAAGTATTAAGTTCATCAGAAAGGGAAGTATCAAGTGAGTCCTCGGAACCATGGGATTCCTCATCAAAGCAATCATTAGCCTCTTCTAGGGCAGCAAACATTTTATTTTTAAAATCCTCAATATAAGAATTGGAAGTATAATTCTCGAAGCAATAAGCAATAACTGCAAAGTTTTCAGATTTGTAAATAGTATCGTGATACTTTTCAATCAAAGAAGCGATCTCATAAACACCTTTAAAAGCAACAAACTCTTCAATATTTTCAACATCAAAGTAATCATAAACACCTTTAGCATAAGAAGATAAGATCTCATTTTCATTAAACTCACATTGGAAAGGAAGGTGTTTATGATCTATATTAGAGCAGCAAGTAAAATCATAAATTTGGCATAAACACTCATCATAGCAATAAGAAGTTTGTATTTGGTCCCATAAGTGTTACCCTTTCTGAGAGAGTCGGTGCCGCGTATAATGAGCATGCTCATCCAATGATTTTCCTTCAACCAAGTCGGTTGGGTATTTAGCGCGAGCACAAATTTATCGAAGACGATCCAAGTGAAACATGTCCATCCTTCCATTTTTGGGTGGTTCAGCACCCATGGTGAGGATAGCATCACTAGGCAAAGCAAGACAAAGGCACAAGGTAGCAACTATTTTTGTGGTTTTTCATATACGACACAAAGGCAAAAACTGAAAGGTAAACTAACAAGACTAAAAAGCAAAGATAAAAGATAGTGTGCAACTCCCCTATCTTGAAGAGTGGAGTCCCCGGCAATGGTGCCAGAAATTGCTTTTGATGGTACGAATTAACGCCCTCTCGTTGGTTACCCAAAGTGGAAGGTTGAGATGTAGACAACGGCAATTTCCCTCGGTGAAGATACCAAGGTTTGTCTCCAGTAGGACTCCGACAACGACAGGAAGGTGACAACGGCACCAGAGATTGGCGGTTGGCGTGGACCTACACACACAACAGATAACTTTGCTCCCAACGAGTACAGAGAGGTTGTCAATCTCTCCGGCCTTGTTGTTTACAAAGGATAAAACGCACGGGATAATAATGATAATGATAGCAACGGAAAAGTAAATAAAGCAGTTAATTGATAGTGGGTGTAAACAGAATTGGAAATATGGACCGGGGTCCTATGATATTCACTAGTGATGTCTCTCTCCCAAAAGACGATAAAATATCCATGCGAGGTAAACAAATTACAGCTGGGCAATTGACAGGATTATGTGCGCAAACCAATGCTAATTATGCTATGAAGAAAGGAAGAGGCTCAAAAGCATGGGAGGTATGCCAAGGCAAGTAGACCGAAATCCATCTACATCTACCTACTAATCATCCACCTTGAGATATCTATCCAGAACATCTCGCTGGTATTAAGTTGTGAATCCCACCCAAAGTGTAAACTCAAAGCAACAGACAACTGCATTAAAGAACTTTGCGTAAAGTAAACAATCCTTGCACCCGCAAGTACAAGCACCATTGTTTTCCCCCTTGTGGCAACAACACATCCCTAGACTCATGTTTCTGTCACTCAAGCTAGTCATCGGGGGGGGGGGGTATGAACCCACAATCATGCATAACGCTCCCTCTTGGAGTCACTACCTACTACTTGGCCAAAGCAATAAACAACAACGGAGAACATGCAAGAATTACTGAAGAACATAAATATAAAAGAGGAGAATCAAATATATTACTCAAACACAATCTGAACATAACCTCATAATCCATCGGATCCCAGCAAACTCAGCATAGCAACAGCAGAAATATTACATATGTGCCTCGATCATGTAGGGCAGCTCACGAGGTCTAATCCATGAAGAACAAAGAGGGGAGGAGAACATCACATAGCTACTGATCATAGACCCATGGTCCAAGGTGGAATACTCACGGTTCATCCGGGAAGTGTCCATGGTGGTGGAGAAGCTCCCGGAGGTGGTTCCTCCATCCGGCAGGGTGCCGGGAAGAGGTCTTCTGGTGCTCCCGATCTTGGAAGCGCGGCGACGGAACAGAGGAGAGATCGCGAAAAAGGGTTCCCGTCTCGGTTTTTTTGCGTCACGGGGAATAAATAGGCGAAGGGGCATCATGGGGGGCCACCAGGGGTCCAGGCGGCCCCCTGGCGCGGCCCCACCCTAGGGCGCGCCGAGAGGGCGCTTGGGGCCCTGGTGGGTCCCCTCTGTCCCCCCCCTCGGTGATTTCCTAAGCTTCTTGTACGCTGATTTCTTGTTGGATTTTTCCCGAATTTTTGGAGCACTTTTAATATGGCGGAAACCTGAAATAGAAAAACAGCAGAAAACATGAACTGGCACTTGGGTGCACTGAGTTAATGGGTTAGTACAAATATGATCAAAAGTGTATGGAAGTTCTTCAATATCATAGCAATATCACACAAAAGAGGCATGGAGCAAGCATAAATTATAGATACGTTTTGGACGTATCAATCGCTCGTCCGCCCGGCGTATTCATCGACCCCCCAGGCAAGCAAGCCATCTGATATATGCTCTAAAGCATCGTGTCGTGTGTTCTTGTGTGCTTCAAAATGTGGTTATGTCCTGTGGCTTTAACAATGAATTAAACCCTCATCTGTTAACTTGATTCGACATGCTTATACCATGCTTGCGTGATATCCTTATATTAATCATGCTATGTCCACTCGTGAGTATCATGCTTGTGTTATTCATGACATGCCTACTTGACATGATAAGTTAAAAGGGATCATGACATGCTTACTGGTTAATATCATGCCCATGTTGTTTATGTCATGTCCATATGTCGTTCATGTTGATCGTATCCATGTTTATTTGTTGTACTTATGATTAGATCATATGCCTTCACCATGTCTATGTGATATCATGTTGTACTAGTATTGGTATGGTATATTTTGTTGCTATGCTTGATCATATGTTGCTTAGTTGATGTTGTTGATCGGATTGGACTGGAGTAACTATTGATCAAGTGCCACCGAACCGAGCTTTACTAGTGCAACACACACTCGCATGTATGGGAAGGCCTTGGTTCGGTCTATCGGTGCGCTCTCTTATTCTTATCACCAACGAGGGAAGGTTATGCGCGCGCGCTACCCTGACCAGGTAGGCGGCGATAATCTTGAGAGCCGGTTTTATTGTATATGGATCCAGTCCCCATTTGGGACAACATTGTTAGCCATGCGATGGCCGGTGCCGGGAGGGCACAGGGCTACCGAGGGCATGACTTGCGAAGTATGCCAGGTGATACGGTAAAGGAGGCACGCGGTAGAACGACTTCGTTGGAGAAGTCCTAGTCCACTCCTATGGTACGAGTTCCAAGGTTCCTGTGGGACAAGTTCCAAGGTACTGGATGGAGGAAGAGCACCATAGTGTGGGTAAAGTGCACAAACTGTGCAGAGTCACACAAATCTAGTCGAATAGCCGAGTCCGCGGTATTGGACACAGTTCATAGTAGGTCACACTTGGGATCAACATGAGTTCGGTGGGATGAATGTGCTAAGTTTGTGGTCGTGCAACGACCCGTATAAGTGGATCGGTCATGCGATTACCCGAAGGAGGAGTCGGTAAGGACTCCGAGGTAAGATGCATGATCATGTGATGATCATGAATGCCCATGCGTTGATTGTTATTGCACTAATCTTATTCATGATAGTATGCTAGATTCATCATGTTAATATTGTTTAAACTGCTATGTCATGATAACTAATATACTCTAATAACTTGTGCGTGCTTGAAAGCCATGGATTGCTTTTCTTGGTGTATATGTTACTTGGTTTGCTTGTTTGCGAGTACATTCAAACGTACTCACATGGATTTTATCCCTGGCTATTCGCGTAGCCAGATTTTCAGGTTTACCTGAGGATCCGCTTTCCCTAGGAGGAGTCAAAGCGTTTGTGAGCTAGGAGAGTAACCCAGTCAGATCCCTGTGGATTGGAGCCGCTCCAAGTCCGTGCTGCCATAGATAGTATATATAGTCCGCTGCCCCCATATCTGTAATGAACCATCTATGGTGGTAATATATTGATTCAAGCCACTTTGGCTTATGAATCCTTTTACAGTTGTGCCTATGTTATTGGTACGTGTTGTAAGCGCGCACACCAGAGTGATTTCTGGGCTGGTGTGTGGGCGACACTCGTCTATGTACAGTGGTATTCAGGCGGGGTGTCACAGAAAACAAATTTAATTCCAATATGTCATATAGGGCTTGGTTGTGCGTCAAGATACTCCGTAGCTATACGGGGTCTCGGGTGACGCTAGTTTATGAACTAACTTCATACACTCTATGACGTTTGCTAAATTCTTTAACTCATTTATTTTTCTGATTAGACCGTCAAATATTTGATCTATGTGTGATGATGATTCTCTGTGTTGAAACAATTTTGAACTTATTCAAAATGTCAAACTTTATGTCTTGTCTAAATATCGGTATGTCTATACAAGTTATTATCACAAAGTTTTATGTAAAGTACTATTTATTGGTTCTTCTGTAAGAGCAAAGTTATGCCCATGAGTTTTGGATATTGTTGGACAAAACATTAGAGGAACTAACAAGTTTTCTAGTATAAAACAGATGGTTAGGTTCCTGAAGTTATATGTTGGTGATAAAGCTTCAACGAAGATTTACATACTTACTGAAGCATATCCTCTAGAGTGAAGCTCATCACGGATATCGACCCCTAAAAAGATAAGGAATCCTGAAGCACGTCTCATCGAAGGAGATGATCAAGATGGCGCAAGACTTAGTAGTTTTTGCGTAGTTCCTTTTCACTTCTTTGAGTCGTAGGAAAAACCGTACTATCAAGAGGGGTTTAGTAAATGTACTCCGAAGGTTTTGGTGAAAAGACTCAGATCGAATCCAAACCTGTGAGAAGCCAGAGTTGAGAAATCTCATGTGCACTAGGTAATGCTTCACCAGCGAAGACTTCGTTCTTTCGGCTCCTGAAGCAGAACCAAGTCCGTGAGTCAGCTTTACTTGGACCGCAAGTAAAGTTGCGCTTTGATTGGAAATATGACCGTTGCGGACAGGTGTCAAGCTGTCACATCGGGTCATTTTAGTCATTTTGCACCTAGGAATTTCCACCTATAAATATGCCACCCCCGCCCTCATTAGCCGGTGGCTGCTCCAAGAATATTTCCTGACAGTGAAGAGAAAGAGCAAACCCCACCGAAGCAGAACAAAAACCCATCCACCGAAGCATAAGTCCTATTGATCTGAGTTGATTCATTATGACTTAGGAAGAAGTTTGCTAGCCTTTTTATCTTGGAGAACTGCAATTCTTCTAGACGGTTAGAGTGTTGTTCTTCAGAGAGCGAAGAGTTATTGTCGCCTCGAAGTCCAGTTTGTCGAAGGTTTCGGTGATTCCCTCAATAATCAACCATGAGTGAAGAACTGACCAAGCTCAAGGAGATTGGTGCAGTGGAGATACGGACGGAGAGAGGTTAGCTCATGTGTTCAATCACAAGTCCTCCAACCAGACGTAGCACTTTGCAGAGTGTGAACTGGTCGAACAAACATCGCTGAGTCAAGAGTTCGTTTTACTTTCCGCACTTACATTAAGTTTATCAATTGCTTCAGTGACTTGCTTCAATATGCAATTGATTCGATGCTTTTGATTCGATATGTTATGCTTCAATCCAGTTCTGCTTCAATGTTTACCTTTTTGTTGAATCTCTTCTGCTGCTAAGTTATGCTTCACTTCAGAGTTTCATGCAAAAATTTGAAGTGATCATTCACCCCCCTCCACCTCTGATCACATGCTTGGTCTTACATCTTCACACATCGATATGTGGTATACTAATAGTTTACTAAACACTTGAACAATTCATTTGATTAATGATTTTGTCTATTAGAAAAACATTGCATGTGTCAAATGACTCAAAGTCAAGAGATTGAATGACTTCATCAATATGAAGCTTCCACATGCGCTTTATTCTAATGTGACTAAGCCATTTATGCTAGTGCAATTTTAGCATTATAATCACATAACTTAATTTATTTAGCAATCAAGAAAATAGACATAACATCAGGATTTCAACTTAAACAATTAACCACGAAGGGTGGAATTCAGAGAATATTAACTTCGAACAACTATTATTCAAAACGTGGACGAGGCATCCACCGTGCAGAAGACATAATCCATATTAATGTTTTACACAACCTCTAAATCAAATAACTTTTATTTAAACTCTAGATAAATCTTGATAGATGAACGCCTATGGCCTTGGGTGACTTGGGCACCACTTCCGACGCAGACTTTCACTTCATTCGTTCTTCTCCTTCGAATTCTGATATTCCCCTATACCGAGTTGCGAAACATGAGCAATCGATATGGTATCAATTATGCCTTTGAAGGTGAAATAATGAAATTGTCTATTAACTTATTATAACTTATTTATACCTTTGGTGATCAGACCATTCTTTAGATCTCCTAGATACTTCTTGCAAGTCCTCTTCCAGTGCCCCTTGTTCTTGCAGTAGTGACACTCATAATCTTTAGTTGGGCCACTCTTGGTCTTCACCTGAGCTTTGGTCTTACCACCACTCTTGGAATTTCTGCCTTTGCCTTCTTCTTGAAACTGGCAATGTTCATCACAGCCAACACATGGTTGGAATCCTTTTGCAAAGATGCTTCCGCAGTCTTAAGCATAGCGAAGAATTCGTCTGTGGTCTTGTCAATCCCATTCATGTTGTAATTCATGATAAAGCCGTTGTAAGAATGGGGGAGTGACGCAAGGAGAATGTCAGTGCCGAGTGTCGTAGGGATCGCAAATCCCAGAGCACTTAGCCTATGTGCGTAACCAACAAGTTTGACCACGTGCTGATACGTCCCACACGTATCTATAATTTCTGCTTTTTCCATGCTTATATGGGTGAATTTGCTATATGTTTTGCTACACTTTCACACCTTTTTCAACATATTTGGACTAACCTACTAAATCAGTGCCCTAGTGCCAGTTTATGTCTGCTGTTGTCCGTGTATTGCGGGAAAATACCATTTATTGAAATGCTCAAAAAAATTGGGAAAATCATATAAAAATTCAACAAATCAGAAGACTCCAGAAGCCCGAAGGGGAGCCGGAGGGGGTAACCCCCTCACCAGGCGCCCCCTGGCCCGGCCTAGGGTGGGGCTGCACCACCTGACCGCCTGGTCAGGTGGGCCCCCTAGTGCCCACCTTCCGCCTATATTTACCTCTCGCTCCGAAAACTCTCGAGAGGCCCTCGGTTACGCGATTTTCACTATTGTTCCGCTGCCGTTGCGATCTCGAGATCGGGATCGCCAGAAGACCCTGTCCCGGCACCCTGTCGGAGGGAGGATTGATCTCCGGGAGCTTCTCCACCACCATAATCTCTTCCCGAATGTGCCGTGAGTAGTCCCCCTTGGACCATGGGTCCATGATCAGTAGCTATGTGATGTTTTCTCTCCAATCTTGTGCCTCAATTCTTAGCCCTTGTGACCTTCCCTACATGATCAAGGCACCTATGTATTAGTTTTTGTGTTGCTATGTTCTGTTTGTTGGGATCCGATGGATTATGAGATTATGTTCAGATTGTGATGAGTAATATATTTGGTTTACCTTTTATGTTTTAGTTCTTGAGTATTCTTTCATGTTCTCCGTTGATTTTTATTGCTTTGGCCAAGTAGTAGATAGTGACTCCTAGAGGGAGCATTATGCTTGATTGTGGGTTTTTTTGAGCTGTTTATGACAGTGAGGAAAGCCCCCACTGCCTTGTATTAGAGATCAGTCAGTCAAATAATTACATGGGAGTGAGAAAGAGGGGAGGGGGTATGGGTATACACGGGGGGGGGGGGGGGGGGGAATTAGGGGGGAGAGGGGTGTGAGTCAGTAGCAAGACAAAAGAAAGGAGTGAGAGGAGGTTACAAAAAGAGTGTTTAGAATGTTTGATATGAGGGGACCAGCCCCCTCCCTAGCTCTATTTCTAAGCATATCAAAGTCTTTCACAAATCTTTGTCTCCAGGATGCAATCGACGGAGGCACTCCTCGAAAATGATTATCGTTTCTTTCCTTCCAGAGACTCCAAGAGGCCACAATAAAGACTTCCATGAACAGTCCCTTGGTCCAACCATTTCTGGCTGCATGCAGCATCTCCATCCTACCTCCTGTCTCCACCCATGAGATCCCTAGTTTGCACCAACACTGTTTTCTAAAGGAGCAATGAAAGAACAGGTGCTCAACTGTCTCCTCGGGGGGTACCTCACACAGAAGGCAACCGTAATCATCATTGTGCAAGGTGCAGTGACGCCGCCAAAGCATATTTCTTGTATTGATACGATCATTCAGAAGTAACCAGGCAAATACTTTCCACTTATTAGTGCATTTTGTGTCCCAGATCCACTGGAACACCACACCCACCTGTACGCCCCGGAAACAGTGCAGGTAGAATTTGCGTGAGCTAAAACGATCTCCCCAGGCACAAACCTAGGCATCCTCTCGCCCAGCCACCAGGTTAGTGTCCGCCGCCAACCTCTGTAGATCGTTTAGTTCATGTCTAGCCAGATCCGAGTGGGGTAGGTCAAAATTGACCCGAAGAGTGGTGGCCGCGAGTAGATTTTGCACAGATATGTCGGGGGTTTTGGCAAAGGAGAACAGTCTCTAAAATTGTTCCTCCAGCACCTCCCCGAGCCAGGCATCCTTCCAGAACAGCGTGCAACTGATGCCCCACAGGCGTAAGGGATCGAGATAGTCTTCGCGGGTAAGTTAACCCAATTTATTGATTCGACACACGGGGAGCCAAAGAGTATTTATAAGCTTTGATAGTTGAGTTGTCAATTCAACCGCACCTGAAATATACTTGCTTGCAACAAAAGATAAGTGGTAATGGTAATAGGATAATGATAGTGGCAACAGCAAAAGTAACAGCAAAAGTAACAACTAATGACCAGCAGGATTGAAAACACTGTAGGCTAGGGAGATGGATGGTTGGGCGCTGCATGGATGAGAGTGAACATGTAATAAATTCTAACACGGGGCAAGGCACATAGAAAATCAATGATCATCTAGGCAAATATCAAACATTAGGCATGTATCCCGTAGGTAGTTGTGCGTGCTTGCAATAATAACTTGCACAACATCTTTTGTCCTACCATCCCGCTACGAACGGGGCCAAAAGGAACTTATGGAGATTAAGGTCCTCCTGTCAAAGAGCACCGGAACAAAGCAATAAACTCAATGGATACAAGGAATCCTCAAATCATGGACCATCCCCTTTGGTGTCGCAAGCTGTCACCTTTGGGATCGCCGGTTCCGAACCATAATAGGTGCATACAACTCATAGATAGGATCTAGAACACAAATATATTCATGAAAACACATAGGGTTCAGATCTGAAAACATGGCACTCGGGCCCAAAGTGACAAGCATTAAGAGCAACAAGTTGAAGCAAAGAAGATAAACACCAATCTAGATGATAGGCAACATGCCCCCAACAATCTGACGAACTATTACATGATTAAACTCATCCAATCCCTACCACCCCCTTTGCCTACAGCAGGAAATTACTCACACATATGAAGAGAAGTCATGTAGGATGGATGGAGTGGTGATGGCGATGACGATGGCGACGATCTCCCCTCTCTGAGGCCAAATCAGCCTCCAGATTAGCCCTCCCGAAGAAGAACAGAGGGTGGCGGCGGCTCCGCGACGGAAACTAGGAAAACGACTTCTGTTCTGGGGTTTTCTCGTCATGGGATAAATAGGAGTCTCGGTAGGGCACCAGAGGAGGGGGGAGCTGCCCAGGCGGCCAAAGGGCGCGGCCCCACCCCTGGCCGCGCCAGGGGGGCGCCTGGGGCCTCCAGAGCTCCCCTCTGGTCCCACTTCTGGCTCCTGGCTCCTTCGGGTGCGTGGATTTTCTGGGAATTTTCTGGGAATTTTCTGGGACGTCTAAAAATCCATTTTCCTGCGCACAAATAAACCATACAGACAGCTCTGCTGAAAACAGCGTTAGTCCGTCTTAGTTTCGTCCAAATCATGCAAGAATGAGGGCAAAACAATAGCAAAAGTGTTTGGAAAAGTAGATACGTTTGAGACGTATCAACTCCCCCAAGCTTAGCATATTGCTTGTCCTCAAGAAATTCAGTTCAACGAACTGGACGCGACAAAGAAAACTTTGACAAACTCTTTTGCTTCATTAGATGTATATAAGCATGTACTACGAAAAGAGTGTAGCAGGTATTGAAACAATGCTATAAGGACAATGCATGAAGCAATTCTTCTTTCATGTGATCAGTCACAAACAACTAAAAGTAATAAATAAGCTATTGAAAATCAAGACAGGAGCACAATGCACATAGCTTGAACATACTTGAGTGGCATTTCGCTAGCCTCCATGAGTGAAGCAAAACATAAATGCAGAAACTCCTCCGGAGTTTTAAAGGTGACTAGAACACAGTATTTCAGACTAGCAATAACACAAGCATGCAGAAGACAATGTAATACTTTGGGACAATGCATGTTACACTAAGAATGACAATTATGCTCTCATAGTTGGTGCTTTGAAGAAAGAAGGGGAGACTCTCGAACTGTGGCTTTTGATGGCAAGGTTGAAAACCCGTGAAAGGAAGCAAAGACTAAACATGTGCCAGAGCTCTTGGTTTTGGAAACATAGATAAAACATTTTTGAGAAGTGCAACTTTCCAGTCAACGGTGAACGGTAAAGGTCTCTCAATATCTCCCATGCCAATCATATATAAAGCCTTTTGCTTACACATATTCCCTTATCCATAAATCCTTCGATGGTCTATGGAACCTTTTATTTTGCCTCAAGGATGGAAGGGGGGGGTATCGTTCCACCTATCATAAGCAGCATTTGGTCCATTTCACTCCATCATCAAGTATGGGGGAGGTGTAACTCTCATATTTTTTTTTCTGTTTTGACTAGTTAAAACTTCCGTCAAAATATTTTTGGCATGAAAGATACTGATTTCCCCTTACCGTACCATGAGCTTGTACGTTTACAAAAAGGGAAACTTTTGAATAAATTTCGAGATGGCACAAGAAAGTCTAAGTTAGGAGTGGCCATTAAATACCACATATAGGTAGGTATGGTGGACTCAAATGGAACAACTGGGTTTGAAAAGGAGTTTGGAAGCACAAGCAGAAATCCGCTTGGTGCGAGCAAAGGCTAGCAAAAGACTGGGAAGCGACCAGCTAGAGAGCAATGACTGTTATAATCATGCAGAGCGACAAAGCAACATTGAATCGGGCATGAAAGTGATATAACTATTCTGAAACAAAAAGATCATCAAGGAAAAAGTGGACTTTATAGTCATAAGCATGTGTGAACATGTGCCAAGTCAATCCAAAAATTCTCCGAAGGGAAATACCACTTCAGTATGCCAAACCATGAACAATGCAATGCATGTAAATCATTTCAACAACACATTATGTACTCTAGCTATTTGAGACTAGCCACAAGGAAAGCATGAACACTGGGAAAGCATTGTAAACATAGCACTAAGTCGCAAGAAGCTGGTCTCTAGATCATAAGTACAGGCATATGTACAGAAGTAGAAACAAGAAGAGTTCATACCGATTTTCCTTGTTGCTTCCCTTCCGTCGATCTTCGTCATTACTGCCTTGTCACTTGCACGATCGAACGTGGGAAATATAATCAAATGCCATCACGGACTCGAGCTGAACTCTGAAAACAAAGCAAACTAAAGAAGGAAAGGAAATCTTTTTGGGTTTTTTAAAGGTTAAAAGAGAGCAAAAGAAAAGAGAAAATCTTTTTGTTGTTTTTGCAAAGAAAGAAGGAAAGAAGAACGGGCAAAAATTTCAAAAAGATCAAAGCGAACAAAAATAAAACGGATAATACAATGAAAAAGTGAGAAGGACACGTACTCCCCCAAGCTTAGGCTTTTGGCCTAAGTTGGTAGTAGCTAATGTCCCCAGGAGCCTCCTGCTCCAGGGTAGTACGGGTGAGTCCAAGGGTCGTATGAGGCTTCCGGTGCGTACACCGAAGTCCTCGGATCCTCCCATGAAGAAGGATCTGCGCTCCAAGCAGAGGAAGACCCTTCACCAAAATGGGTGACAGTCTCTCCCTGGAAAGGTGGGAACTCACCATGCTCCTCCTCGTCGGGCACAACCCCCTCCATGGGGTTATGAAACTGATGCTGGACCATGAGCTCATCGAACTGGATAACATCAAAGGACCATCCGTTCCTGCGAGAAAAATCAAACAAAAGAGGTGCAGGTAGACGGATCTTGCGTTCCGTGGTGGCTCCGAAACACAAGATATAATCAAGGTTACCAAACTCGGAAGTCATGGTAACAAACTTATGCCTTTTCATAGCAGCAAGGTTAAAACTTAAATAAAAAAAAGGCTTATCATCGGGGTGTGGGGTGCCATTAAGAGACTCTAGGATAAGTGTGGCGTAAACGCCACCAAATAAGTCTCCCTTGTTACCGTTCATAGCAAGGCGTCGAGCAATTAAGGCACCTAGATTATAATCGAACCTCCTTGAAAGGGCGGTTGCCCAGATAGCAATATCCGGCGCAGATATGTTGCTCGTGTTGTCACGAGCCAACACCCATCTAGCAGTATAGTACGCAAAATACCTGAGGTGTGGAAATAAGATGCTGGAGATCTTTGACCGATGAATATCACTTGTATCCATGCTACAGAGAGAGTAAAAGACGGTTCTTAGCTCGGAGGGCTGAGAGCTCATCTTCGCCGTCAGTCCCATGTTCGGCACACCTATTATTTCACAAAACTTTTCCAAAGGCATGGTCAAAAGATCATTGTAAATTTTAAACTCAACAGACCCAACATCAAGGTTATATCAAAAACTGTTAATAAAACAGGAGGTGAGTTTTTGATACTGGAAAACACGGCACGTTGCGAGCCGCGTCAGACCTGCATTAGCACAAAGATTATAGAACTCCTCCTGAATTCCTGCAGCTTCAAGGAATTCATCGCACGGGAAAGTCATTGCACGTGCTTGGTTTGTGTCCTTCAACAACTCTAAGGGCACATGATCTTAGTTGTAGCTCACCCTAGCAGTCGAGGGTGAAGCTAAAGCTCTCGTAACTCGATCGGAGCGCTCGGGCCTTTTCTTCCCAAGCCACCCCTTTTCTCTTCCTAGCAAATGATACGTCCAAAACGTATCTATAATTTTTGCTTGCTCCATGCATGTTTTGTGTGATATTGCTATGTTCTAGATACACTTTCATATACTTTTGATCATATTTGGACTAACCTATTAACTCAGTGCACCCCAGTTCTTTTTTTCTGCTGTTTTTCTATTTCAGTTTTCCCCCATATAAAAAGTGCCAGAAAAATTAGGGAAAATTCAGATAAAAATCAGCGTGGAGGAAGCTTCGCGAAGAGACCGGGAGGGGCCAGAGGGGAGCCAGGGGGGGCCAAGCGGCCACCTGGCGCGGCCACCTTTGGCTGCCCCCCTTCGCCTATTTATCCTCCGTCACGGGAAAACTCCAGGAGAGGAACCCTATTCCGCGAACTCGCCTCTGTTCCGCCGCCGCCGCGCTTCCGAAGATCGGGAGCACCAGAAGACCTCTTCCCGGCACCCTGCCGGAGGGAGGATTGACCTCCGGGAGTCTCCTCTCCACCATGGATGCTCCCCGGATGTCTCGTGAGTAGTTTCCCTTGGACCATGGGTCTGTGATCAGTAGCTATGTGATGTTCTCCTCCCCTCTTTGATCTTCATTGTTTAGACCTCGTGAGCTGCCCTACATGATCGAGGCACCTTTGTAATATTTTTTCTATTGCTATGTTGAGTTTGGTAGGATCTGATGGATTATGAGATTATGTTCAGATTGTGATAGAGTAATATATTTGGTTTTTATCTCTTATATTTTTGGTCCTAAGTAATTCTTGCATGTTCTCCGTTGCTGTTTATTGCTTTGGCCAAGTAGTAGGTAGTGACTTCAAGAGGGAACGTTGTGCTAGATTGTGGGTTCATGCCCCCCGATGACACGCTTGAGTGACAGAAACATGAGTCTAGGGGATGTGTTGTTGCCACAAGGGGGAAAACAACGGTGCTTGTGGCCGCGGTCACAAGGATTGTTTACTTTACGCAGAGTTCTTTTTAATGCAGTTGTCTGTTGCTTTGGGTTTACACTTTGGGTGGGGCTCTCAACTTAATACCAGCGAGATGTTCTGGATAGATATCTCAAGGTGGATGATTAGTAGTAGATGCAGATGGATTTAGGTCTACTTATCTTGGCGTACTGCCTGTGCTTTTGAACCTCGTCCTTTCTTTTGTAGCATAGTTAGCATTGCGGTGCGTTCTTAATCCTGTCAATTGCCTTTCTGTAATTTGTTTACCTCGCATAGTCATTCTAGCGCATTTTGGGAGAGAGACATCACTAGCGAACATCACGTATCCCGGTCCATATCCTCATTATTGTTTCCACACTTTATTTACTTTACTGCTTTTACTTGCTATCATTATCCCTTGCATTTTATCCTTGTGAACAACAAGACCGGAGAGATTGACAACCTCTCTGAACTTCGTTGGGAACAAAGTTATCTGTGTCTGTGTGCAGGTCCGCGTCAGTTGCGCCGCTGACACCTACTTATCATCTTTGGAGTCCTACTGGAGAAAAACCTTGGTATCTTCACCGAGGGAAAACTGCTGCTGCACTACATCTTAACCTTCCATTTGGGGTAACCAATGAAGGGGAGAGAAGCCATCAAGCAAGTTTTCTGGAGCCATTGCCGGGGACTCCAAGTGCTAAGATAGGGGAGTTCCACACTACCCTTTACCTTTGTTTTTTAGTCTTATTAGTTTATCTTTCAGTTTTTAGCTTTGTGTCTTTTATCAAAAACTACAAAAAATCTGCCACTCTTGCTGCTACTATGGGTTCCACTGAAAACACCAAGTTGTGTGACTTCACTAGTCACAACAACCAAGACTTTATCTGCACTCCCATTGCCACACCTGCCACTTCAGCTACCTCTTATGAAATTAAACCTGCTTTGCTAAACCTTGTTATGAGAGATCAATTCTCTGGTGCTGGAGATGATGCTGCTTTAGACTTGAATAATTTTGTTGAATTATGTGATATGCAAAAGTATAAAGAAGTAGAAGGTGATGTTGTTAAGCTCAATCTCTTTCCTTTCTCTTCAAGGGGAGATGATAAAATCTGGTTTCAATCTTTGCCTAGAAATAGCATAGATTCTTGGGATAAGTTCAAAGATGCTTTTATAGGGAAGTACTACCCTCCTGCTAAGATTATCCAATTAAGGAGTAATATTATGAATTTTAAGCAATTGGATAATGAACACGTTGCCCAAGCTTGGGAACGAATGAAATCTCTTGTTAAGAAATGCCCTACACATGGTTTGACTACTTGGATGGTTATCCAGAATTTTTATGCAGGCTTGACCTTTACCTCGCGGAACCTGTTAGATTCGGCCGCGGGAGGAACCTTTATGTCAACTACACTTGGTGCTGCCACGAAGCTTCTCGATGAAATGATGACCAATTATTCCCAATGGCACACCGAACGCGCTCCAACAGGTAGGAAGGTAAATTCTGCCGAGGAAATTACCTCCCTCAATGAAAAAGTTGACTTAATTATGTCTCTACTTACCAAGCAACCCTCTATTGATCCTCATGGTGTTCCTTTAAATTCTTTGGTTGCCCAAGAACAAGTAGATGTGAACTTTATTGCTAGAAACAACTTCAACAACAATGCTTATAGGGGGAATTTTGCTAGAAATCCTAGACCGTTTCCATCCAACTATGGGAACAACAACACCTACCCTAGCAACAAGAACCCCTCCTCTGAATTAGAAAGCATGCTTGGAGACTTTGTCACTACCCAAAAAGCCTTCAACAAAAATGTAGAAGAGAAATTAGCTAAAATAGATAATCTCTCTTTGAAGGTAGAAAGCTTAGCTCTTGATATTGACATGCTTAAAATTAGAACCTCTCCCCTTGAGGAGAATAAGGCCACTCCTATTAATGCTATCCAGTTACAAATCAATGAAAATATTAGGATGATGGCTAAACTTAAAGAAAGATGGGCTAGAGAAAAAGAGGAAGAGGATAGAATTAAGAGCCTTCCTACACACCACACAGTTGCTACTATCCAAATTGTTGAGGACACTCAAACTATTAGCACCCAATGCACTCCTAGTCCCGTTGGACCTATTAATGGTGATGCTAATACCTCAACCATAGAAAAAGAAACTCCTATGAACATAGAGGGTTTCAAACAAGTGAGCCTAGATGACACTACTACCACCTTTGATAGTAGTGATATTGATTTTGATAGTTGCACCCTCTCAGAAGTTATCAGTTTCCTACACAAAATGTCTAGAGACCCCACACTAGCACACTTAATCTTGTCTTCATGGAGCATATCACAAATGCTCTCATCAAAGCTAGGGAGGAGAAGCTTAGAGAAGCCTCCATACCTAGGAAGCTAGATGATGGTTGGGACCCTATGATCAAAATTAAATTGAATAACTTCTCTTGCTATGCTTTATGTGATGTTGGAGCTAGTACCTCCGTTATGCCCAAAAGAATATTTGATATGTTTGAATTGAAGCCTTTTGAGCCTTGTTCTTTTGGTGTTCGTCTTGTTTATTCTTCCGTAAAGAAACCTTTGGGGAAGATCGACGATGTTCTTATCATTGTCAATGACAACTATGTTCCCGTCGATTTTATTGTTATGGATATAGAGTGTGAACCTTTATGTCCAATTATTTTGGGACGTCCTTTTCTTCACACCGTTGGTGCGGTTATTGACATGAAAGAGGGGAATATTAAATTCCAATTCTCATTCAAAAAGGGGATGGAACACTTCCCTAGAAATAAAATCAAGTTACCTTTTGAGTCCGTTACACGGGCTAGTTATTCTCTTTCTCTTAATAAAACTTGATTCTTCTTTTTGCATTATGCCTAGCTAATGGCTTTAAAGAAGCGCTTTCGGGAGGCAGCCCGCAACGAATTTAGGTGTTTTCTTTTTGCTTTTGTTGTGTCTTGATGATTGTTACTTATGTAGCAACATCATTGTATCTTTATTTTTCAACTTTGTGCCAAGTTATAGCCTCTTACGGCAAGGGAAGTAAAAGTTGTGACATGCTGTCCAGAAAACAGATTCTGTCCTCGTGACCAGAAAAATTGCAGAAACATCCCAGTTCATCTTTTTGAGCTGAAATTTTTACACAGTATGCTCTATACAATTACAAAACTTCCGTATGTTCTGAGTTTTTTGATTTGAGTTGCAGAAGTGCCCCTAAAAACTCTTTACTACCTGCTGTTCTGTTTTTTCACAGATTCTGCCACGTTTTGTCTCTCCTTACTTTTGCAAACCTTAAGCTTGCTTTTTCTTTGCAAAAACCTTTTGGCACTCTTGAGAAACAGTAGCTCTTCAAGATTATCTTTATATCCAGTGGAGAAAAATTATTTATTAAGGGTACTAACCTCTCTAATCAGCTTATGATGAGTTATGTATGAAGGGAGTTTTCAAGTGTGCGATGGAAGATGATGAAAGAAGATCCAGGAGTGTCAAGCGCTCAAGCTTGGGGATGCCCCCATGCATCCCCAATAAATATTCAAGGAGACTCAAGCGTCTAAGCTTGGGGATGCTCCCGTGCATCCCCTTCTCCATCAACAATCATCAGTTCGTCCTTCGTCTCACTATATTTTTATCACTTCATGCGTTATGTGCTATGCTTGGAGCGTCTCGCTCTTAGGTTTTGTTTTTAGTTTTCTTTACCTTTGCTTGGTGTTCATAACAAGTTAGATCCTTTCTTACTTTGTGTGGGAGAGAAACACGCTCCACTTTCAAAATTTAGAACACATCATAGGATTTTTCCTGCCTATCTTTTTGCTGTTGCGTGTTCTTTATCTTTTCATAGCTACTGCCTTGTTTAGTTTTAGTCTTAGTTTGTCTTTAGCAAGAGCCTTGGATTTTGTTTAGTTTATTGCTGCAACTCTTTTTAGTTTTCATGTTTATCTTGTTAAGAGAGTTGGTTGTTGCACTGAGTTGTTTCTTGTCTTGAAAGTAGGTAATTGAGGTTGCTATTTAATTTTAGTTGTAGCTTGTAATAGTTTTGAGGTATTGATGTGAGTAATGTTTGAACTTTTGGTGTCAAGAGCTCTAGCCTATTAGTGATAGGTGTCGTATTTTGGGAAATCCGTGTGTATTTTCAAAACCTACAAAACTAGTTGAGAACTCTAGCTACTAGATGGATCACTACTTTTCTGAGGGGTCGAATATCACAGAACACTCACGTACCGTGAGTCGAGGATGCGCAAGGATAACCAAACCCCCATACACTCCTCCTCGGGGTACTTGTCTCTTTGTGAACCTCCTCATTATATTGAGAGTTACCGATAATAAGTGCATGAGTTCTTCGGACTAATGTAAGTATTGAAAGTTGACACTTCCACCTTCCCATATTTTGCTAGCCTCTCCTGTGCCGTGCATTGCCTTCTTCTCACTCCGAGAGTTGGTGTCCACCTTCGCCGGTACATCCAAACCCTTGGCATGATACGCTCTGTCATCATAAGCCTCCTTATATCTTTCCTCAAAACAACCACCATACCTACCTATCAAGGCATTTCCATAGCCTTTCTGAGTTACATTGCCATGCAACTTCCACCTCTTCATGACTTGATCTTCATGTCATACATGTTCCTGCTACACTGGCAGCGACATACATTACATACATCATGTAGTTACATCTTCTTTATGATTTTGAGTACCTTGTAAAGTGTGAAAGATTTCCTTTACCTTCTTGTAAAATAGAGTGTTGCCCTTAAGTGAAGAAAAAGATCCCAAAGTGGACACAATAAAAGATCCCAAAGAGGACAAATGAGAGTTAAATAGAAAGAGCCATTGAGGCCACCAAAAAATACAAAAAAATAGAAAAAAGAGAAAAAGAAATAAAAAGAGAGAAAGGGACAACACTACTATCCTTTTGAGAGATCCACACTAGTACTCCCTTTATATCCTTGTACTCCATAGAGATGATCGTTATGCACATAGCTATGTGGGGACCTTCACACTATAGGACTTGGCTTGCATATTCCAAGGATGAGCCTCCTCAAACGAGCTCTAGGTCTTCATGAGCGAGCAAGTTAGATGCACCTCCACTAATTCCATTGGAGAGCTTCTTAGCTCGCATGTGCATCCGTTGCATGGCAATCCCTACTCCTCACATCATATCTATCATTTGGCATCTCTTGCCTATGATTGTCCTCATTGATGTGAGCCTTTCTCTTCCTTTTTGTCTTCCTCCTCCACCATATTTCTCTCTTTGCCATCCTAAGTGTCAACTCTCGTGCTTACGCTCATCCATTGCATGAGTGCTCGAAATATCGAAAAAGATTGGATCAAATTGACTTGTACCTGGCTAGTGGTCTGGGGACGAGTCAAGATAAGATTCCAAAGAAGACCAAGTGTGAAACTTTAGTAGATTGAGTTCTCAACACAAAAATACTTTTTTCTCGTATTCCCTATCCCCCTTCTTGCACACAAACACCATTTGGAGACATTCGAGTCACGGACAGCGAGAGCTCTTGCGCCTAATGTTCTTTTGTTACTTATTTCAATGCTAATATAGACTCTTGCATGTTATGACTTGAATTGAATCTCTAACCTTGATTGCTTTACTTTTCAAAGTTCTATTATGGTTGCTAGCATGTCACCACAGAAATATGCTGTTATCATTTACCTACTCGAGGACGAGCAGGAATTAAGCTTGGGGATGTTGATACGTCCAAAACGTATCTATAATTTCTGCTTGCTCCATGCATGTTTTGTGTGATATTGCTATGTTCTAGATACACTTTCATATACTTTTGATCATATTTGGACTAACCTAATAACTCAGTGCACCCCAGTGCCAGTTCCTGTTTTCTGCTGTTTTTCTATTTCAGTTTTCCCCCATATAAAAAGTGCCAGAAAAATTCGGGAAAATTCAGATAAAAAATCAGCGTGGAGGAAGCTTCGCGAAGAGCTCGGGAGGGGACAGAGGGGAGCCAGGGGGGCCCAGGCGGCCACCTGGCGCGGCCCCACCCCTGGCCGCGCCAGGGGGGCGCCTGGGGCCCCTGGTCCACCTCTGGCTGCCCCCTTCGCCTATTTATTCTCCGTCACGGGAAAACTCCAGGAGAGGAACCCTATTCCGCGAACTCGCCTCTGTTCCGCCGCCTCGCTTCCGAAGATCGGGAGCACCAGAAGACCTCTTCCCGGCACCCTGTCGGAGGGAGGATTGACCTCCGGGAGTCTCCTCTCCACCATGGATGCTCCCCGGATGTTTCGTGAGTAGTTTCCCTTGGACCATGGGTCCGTGATCAGTAGCTATGTGATGTTCTCCTCCCCTCTTTGATCTTCATTGTTTAGACCTCGTGAGCTACCCTACATGATGGAGGCACCTTTGTAATATTTCTGCTATTGCTATGTTGAGTTTGATAGGATCTGATGGATTATGAGATTATGTTCAGATTGTGATAGAGTAATATATTTGGTTTTTATCTCTTATATTTTTGTTCCTAAGTAATTCTTGCATGTTCTCCGTTGCTGTTTATTGCTTTGGCCAAGTAGTAGGTAGTGACTTCAAGAGGGAACGTTGTGCTAGATTGTGGGTTCATGCCCCCCGATGACACGCTTGAGTGACAGAAACATGAGTCTAGGGGATGTGCTTTTTCCACAAGGGGGAAAACAACGGTGCTTGTGGCCGCGGTCACAAGGATTGTTTACTTTACACAGAGTTCTTTTTAATGCAGTTGTCTGTTGCTTTGGGTTTACACTTTGGGTGGGGCTCGCAACTTAATACCAGCGAGATGTTCTAGATAGATATCTCAAGGTGGATGATTAGTAGTAGATGCAGATGGATTTTGGTCTACTTATCTTGGCGTACTGCCTGTGCTTTTGAACCTCGTCCTTTCTTTTGTAGCATAGTTAGCATTGCGGTGCGTTCTTAATCCTGTCAATTGCCTTTCTGTAATTTGTTTACCTCGCATAGCAATTTTATCGTCTTTTGGGAGAGAGACATCACTAGCGAACATCACGTATCCCGGTCCATATCCTCATTATTGTTTCCACGCTTTATTTACTTTACTGCTTTTACTTTCTATCATTATCCCTTGCATTTTATCCTTGTGAACAACAAGACCGGAGAGATTGACAACCTCTCTGAACTTCGTTGGGAACAAAGTTATCTGTTTCTGTGTGCAGGTCCGCGTCAGTTGCGCCGCTGACACCTACTTATCATCTCTGGAGTCCTACTGGAGACAAACCTTGGTATCTTCACCGAGGGAAAACTGCTACTGCAATACATCTCAACCTTCCACTTGGGGTAACCAATGAAGGGGCGAGAAGCCATCAGCAAACTCATTTCTGAAATTTTTGACAAATTGCAAAAACAAGGATTTAAACAAAGTGAGTTAAGACAAACTACTCAACTCACTTACCTAAGGCATAAACTTGCATCAAAACTTGGAAAATAAAATTCTACACATGCATGCAAGCTCACATAAACAACACCAAGAGCTACTAAATACTCAGAAATGAAGCCACCAATCAAAAATCTAATTGGAGGGGTGAAGGAGTTACATACCAGGGAGTATTTGCTCAAAATTTCAGCTCGAATGGTGGGCTGTAGAGAGCGATCGAAAATTTTCTCCAAGAACAGCAAGAACACAAGAACAAAGTGCAGAACTCGTTTTTTTGGAGAGAGAAGAAGGAGGAGGAAGGAGACATACCTGGAAGTGGGGCATGTGGGCCCCAAGCGCCCTGTGGGCGCGGCCAGGGGGCAGGCCGCGCCAGCTGGCCGCCTGGCCCACTGGTGGCCCCCCCTGGTCAGCCCCAGGTGCCTCTGGGTCACTCCTGACATGGAAATTTTTATTTTCATTTTTCTGGATTTTTTCTGAAAACTTCACTGTTGGAAATTTCTCGGAGTTCAAAAAGCTGCAAAACTTTCTGAAAACTTAAGTGGTGATTAGTATTGTGAAGCTTCAAAAACACAAAAACTTGGTACAGCAAAGAGAATGAAAGCCAAAGCAAATGAAAACATAACAAGCTTAACTTTTTACCTATATAAAACAAGCTTACTAGTAAGGTTGATCAAGTCTTACCAACAAACCGGCGATATACAGAACAAGAAGTCTCACCCCTTATGAAGTGATCATTGCACCTTTACTTTGATGGACATTGTCCCCACCATAATGGTTTTGTATTTGTGGTGCACATGTAGTGGACAGTCCCATTCTCCAATCTTCACGGTCTCGATATTCTCTATAGAGTTAAGGCCATGCCTCTTGTCGATCTTCTTTGGAAAATACACCGTGTGTTCTTTATCATCAACGTTGAAAGTGACCTTTCCTTTATTGCAATCAATGATAGCACCTGCGGTGTTAAGAAAAGGTCTACCAAGAATAATGGACATGCTCCCATCCTCGGGCATGTCAAGCACAACAAAATATGTAAGGATCAAACAGTTAGCAACTTCAACGGGTACATCCTCACAAATACCTATTAGGACAGCTGTTGATTTGTCAGCCATCTGAAGGGAGATATCTGTAGGGATTAGTTTCTCTAATAAAAGCCTTTTGTAAAGAGAGAAAGGCATAACACTCACTCCTGCACCAAGATCACATAAAGTAGTTCTGACGTAATTATTCTTTATGGAGCAAGGAATGGTGGGTATACCTGGGTTACCGAGCTTCTTAGGAATCTTTCCACTGAAAGAGTAGTTAGCAAGCATAGTAGATATTGCCTCGTTAGGAACTTTTCTTTTATTAGTAACAATATCTTTCATATATTTCGAATAGTGAGGTAACTTAATAGCATCAGTCAAAGGAATTTGAAGGAAAATAGGCTTCATCCATTCAAAATTTTTATTATAATGCTCTTCTTCTTTGGATTTGAGGGACTTACCTGGAAAGGGCATGGGTTTCTGTATCCATGGTTCTCTTTCCTTCCCATGTCTTCTTGCGATGAAGTCTTCTTTAGAGTACCTCTTGCGTTTATCGGGTGCTTCTTCTTCTCTTACCTTGAGAGAATCATCCTTCTCTGCGTCCTTTTCTTCAGACTCGGCACCGTCTTCTGTTTCAGCATCGGAGGTAGATATGCTGTTAGGATCAACAACTGGCTTTTCACTTGTAATAGGATCATCGGGATTGTCAGCTTCCTTGTGTTTCTTCCTCTTCTTTTTCTTCGGAGAGCTAACAGTCTCGTCTTCTTCTTGTACTTGAGAATCTTGCTCGATCCTCTTTGGATGCCCCTCAGGATAGAGTGGGTCCTGGGTGTGTGTTCCACCCCTAGTTTTAATTCCATAAGCTTGTATGTCCTGTTTGGCATTATTAGCAAGCAAATCTTTTTGCACATTAGAAATTTGTTCAAGCTGAGTTTGAACCATATGAAAATGCTTAACAAGACATTTAACATCATTAACTGTTCTTTCTAGAACATCACACAAAATTTTGATAGCAAGAGAATTATCATGCAACTTACTTTGTAATCTCCTATTAAAATGGTCTTGCTTAACAATAAAATTATCAAGCTCATCTAAACATTGGTCGGGAGGCTTACCTTTAGGGATGTCACTTTCAGTAAAGTCTAATAGAGAGTGTACCTCTACCAAGGGAGGGTGAGTAGTAGGCTCACACAACTTCTCAATAGGTGGTAAATTCTTCACGTCTTCGGCTTTAATACATTTCTCCTTTATAGACTTCTTTGCTTATTGCATATCTTCGGGGTTCAGAACAAGCATGCCCCTTTTTTGTGGTAGAAGTGGCTCAGGAACTGACCAATCTTCATGGTTCTTGGCGATTTTTCACATTAATTCTTCTGCATCGTCCGGCGTTCTTTCCCTGAAAGCACAACTAGCACAACTATCCAGATAGGATTTGGATTCATCGGTTAAACCAGCGTAAAATATATCAATCAGTTCATTCTTGGGGACTCCATGTCCCGGCATAACCTTAAGTAAATCACAAAACCTCCCCCAAGCTTTAGGGAGGTGCTCATCCTGCAATTGTTTAAAGTTATAGATTCTTTGCAAAGCAGCATGTTGCAGATGAGCTAGGAAATACTTATCAACAAAAAATTTGACTAAGTCTTGAGGACTTTTAATGGAACCATAGGGTAGTGCATCGTACCATGATTTAGCGTCTTCCTTCAAAGAAAAAGGGAAAAGCTTGGCCACATAGAAGTTTCGTATCTTCTCATCAGTAGTGAATAGGTTGCTTAACTCAGCGAGTTTGGTCAAGTGTGCTATAGCATCATCATTTTCTCTGCCATAAAAGGGGTCAGCCTCGACTGTAGATATAAGTGAAAGATCAACAGAGAAATCATAATCAGGATTAGTGATGCATATAGGAGATGTGGAGAATTGAGGATCAGGAATAACTCTGTTCTTCATGGAGTGCTTTTTGAGCAACTCCTTAACAGCACCAGGGTCAGAGTCGACACACTTTCTGAGTTCCCTGCAAAAATCATCATCAAGAGTAACATAATCATCATCAAGGATTCTCTCCTTGAGTTCATCTAAGCTCAGGTAACCAAAGGTTTTGCAGGTAGGAATATAGGTAGCAGGGGTCTCGGTCTTGGATTTTGCTGTAGCCTTAGCAGTCTGAGTTTCAATATAGTGACCAAGAAAAGTAGCATCATCAAGAGTAGTGGAAGCATCATCAAAAGTATCGGACATAGTGACAGACTCAATATAAGCATCATGTAGTGGTGGTGAAGTAAACTTACTCATAACAGAAGGTGAATCAAGTGTAGCACTAGTGTTCAGAACAGTACCTTTTCTTGTACGGGATGGTAAGATCGGAACCTTGGGGTCTCCTTTATTACCCATAGAGGATGATGTGCAGCAGGCAGGATACTTCAAGTAGACTTGTAAATATTGTTATGCTCCCCGGCAACGGCGCCAGAAAACGCTGCTTGATGCCCCACAGGCGTAAGGGATCAAGATAGTCTTCGTGGGTCAGTTAACCCAATTTATTGATTCGACACACGGGGAGCCAAAGAGTATTTATAAGCTTTGATAGTTGAATTTTCAATTCAACCGCACCTGAAATATACTTTCTTGCAACAAAATATAAGTGGTAATGGTAATAGGATAATGATAGTGGCAACAGCAAAAGTAACAGCAAAAGTAACAACTAATGACCAGCAGGATTGAAAACATTGTAGGCTAGGGAGATGGATGGTTGGGAGCTTCATGGATGAGAGTGAACATGTAATAAATTCTAACACGGGGCAAGGCACACAGAAAAGCAATGATCATCTAGGCAAATATCAAACATTAGGCATGTATCCCGTAGGTAGTTGTGTGTGCTTGCAATAAGAACTTGCACAACATCTTTTTTCCTACCATCCCGCTACGAACGGGGCCAAAAGGAACTTATGGAGATTAAGGTGCTTCTGTCAAAGAGCACCGGAACAAAGCAATAAACTCAATGGATACAAGGAATCCTCAAATCATGGACCATCCCCTTTGGTGTCCCAAGCTGTCACCTTTGGGATCGCCGGTTCCGGACCATAATAGGTGCATACAACTCATAGATAGGATCTAGAACACAAATATATTCATGAAAACACATAGGGTTCAGATCTGAAAACATGGCACTCGGGCCCAAAGTGACAAGCATTAAGAGCAACAAGTTGAAGCAAAGAAGATAAACACCAATCTAGATGATAGGCAACATGCCCCCAACAATCTGACGAACTATTACATGATTAAACTCATCCAATCCCTACCATCCCCTTTGCCTACAGCAAGGAATTACTCACACATATTAAGAGAAGTCATGGAGGATGGATGGAGTGGTGATGGCGATGACGATGGAGACGATCTCCCCTCTCCGGAGGCCAAATCAGCCTCCAGATTAGCCCTCCCGAAGAAGAACAGAGGGTGGTGGCGGCTCCGCGACGGAAACTGGGAAAACGACTTATGTTCTGGGGTTTTCTCGTCACGGGGATAAATAGGAGTCTCGTTAGGGCACCAGAGGAGGGGGGAGCTGCCCAGGCGGCCAGAGGGTGCGGCCCCACCCTAGCCGCGCCAGGGGGGTGCCTGGGGCCCCCAGAGCTCCCCTCTGGTCCCACTTCTGGCTCCTGGCTCCTTCGGGTGCGTGGATTTTCTGGGAATTTTCTGGGAATTTTCTGGGACGTCTAAAAACCCATTTTCCTGCGCACAAATAAACCATAGAGGCAGCTCTGCTGAAAACAACGTTAGTCCGGGTTAGTTTCGTCCAAATCATGCAAGAATGAGGGCAAAACAATAGCAAAAGTGTTTGGAAAAGTAGATACGTTTGAGACGTATCAGCAACTGCCATCTCCGATCGACACTGAGGTCACAGCCCTGTATGTAGGGGAGAGGTTGAGGACATCTCTCCACCAGAAAGAGCCGCATGGGTCCGAAGCGTGCGAGATCGAGTCATTATAGTACGCCCCCCAGATCTACTTCACCCACGGAATGTCAAGTTTGTTATAGAACTTGTGGAGTTGTTTCAGTAGCAGGCCTTGGTTCTGCAGCTTCAAATCGATGATCCCGAGACCCCCTTGCTTTTGGGTTTGCAGACGAGCGACCAAGCAACTAATGAACTAGTTTTGGTATCCTCTCCACTTTTCCTAGTCCATAGGCACTGCCTACGCAGTTTGTCGAGACGCTCAATCACCGCGGAGGGTAGCTTAACCGAGCACATCGCATAAATGGAGATGGATGTGATCACTGAGTTGACAAGGGTGAGTTTCGAACCATAGTCCAACAGGGAGGCAGTCGTGGATAGGCGACGCTCAACCGAGGAGATCATCGACATGAGGTCAGTTATAGTAGGACGCGTCGTCCCCATGGGCAGTCCCAGATAGGTGAATGGCATGCCCCCGACTGCACATCCCAATTTGTCAGCTAAGATTTGGGTTTTGTCGGCAGCCGTGTTGATGGGAACAAGGGTGGATTTCTGAAAGTTGATTTTCAGGCCGACCGACACTGCATAGTCCTGAAGTATTTGTTTCATGTGGGTAACCTGATCCAGATCAGCCGGCATGATGACAATCGTGTCGTCGGCGTACTGGATCACAGGGAAGTCTCCATCCACCATTGGAATCAGCAGTTGCAGGTTACCTCTTCTGAACTCATCGTTAATGGAGGCTTGGAGCAAGTCATCCGCCAACACGATGATCAGCGGCGACAGAGGGTCACCTTGACACACCCCTCGTTTGCAGAAGAACTGCCTTCCCGGCAGGCCATTGAGAAGCATCGCGGATTTAGCAGAGGAGAATAGTGAATGTACCCAGCTCAGCCACTTATCCGTGAATCCCATATGCTTCATGATCTCGAGCATAGGCCCGTGCTCTATCATATCAAATGCTTTAGCAAAATCAAGTTTCAGAATCACACACTCGCTATCAGACGCTTGGCATTGGTGAATGAACTCAAAATCCCATGCCAGGCAGTCCTATATTGACCTCCCACTGAGAAATCCATATTGGTTGCGGTGAATTATTCTGAGAATGAGCTTCTGAAGACGGTTGGCTAGGATTTTTGTGAGGAGTTTGAGACAGCAATTGAGTAATGTGATGGGGCGGTAATCATTGACTGTTTCTGAAGATTGTACCTTTGGGATCATGGTGATGAAACCCTCATTAACACTCTCTAGATTAAGATCACCTGCATAGAAATCATCACATATACGATAAACATGACACTAGTGGATGTCCCCCCGATGTCTAGCTTGAGTGACAGAAACATGAGACTAGGGGATGTGTTTTTGCCACCAGGGATAAAACAACGGTGCTTGTAACTGCGGTTGCAAGGATTCTTTACCTCACGCATAGTGTGTTAATGCAGTTGTCTGTTGCTTTGATCCTACAGTTTGGCTGGGGTTCTCAACTTAATACCAGCGAGATGTTCTGGATAGATATGAAGATGGATGATTAGTGAGTAGATGTTGATTAATAAACGGTCTGATCGACTCGCAGTATGATGAGCCACAAGTGTAGGGGATTTATCGTTGCCTTTTCGATAATTAAGAGTGTCAACCCCAACAAGGAGCAGAAGGTACTGACAAGTGATCTTGAGAAAGGAATAAATGCAAGTACGAAAAGGTAACTTTTATGGGTTTTCTGGTATAAGCAACAAGTAAATAAAAGCAAGTAAAATAAATGATGGCAAGGTGCAGCAAGTGGCCCAATCCTTTTGAACACAAAGGATAAGCCGAAGGATTAAACTTATAAAGACTAAAGCGTTCCTGAGGACACACGGGAGAGGTAGTCAAGTTATTTTCGCCATATACTGTCTAGTACTATGTTTTGTGTTGATAAGTGTTATGTGGGTGGACCTATGCTAGCACGCTGATGCTAGCGAGGAAATACTTCTCGCCCCTCGTTGGTTACCCCAAGTGGAAGGTTGAGATGTAGTGTAGCAGCAAGATTTCCCTTGGCAAAGATACCAAGGTTTAAGATCGTCTCCCGTAGGACTCCGATAACTACAAGTAGGTTGAAAGGAAACAATGGCACCATTTTTAAGACTAAAGTTGCTTCCTTGACCTGGACCTCCACACAAATACAAATAACTTTGCTCCCAACGAAGTTCAGAGAGGTTGTCAATCTCTCCGGCCTTGCCGTTTACAAAGGATCAAACGCAACAGATAATAGATAGTGATAATTGCAACTGGAAAGTAAAAGCAAAAGGTTAATTGAGGGTGTAAACAGTGGTGGAAATATGGACCGGGGTCCCATGATGTTCACTAGTGATGTCTCTCTCCCAAAAGACGATAAACAGCTATGCAAGGTAAACAAATTACAGCTGGGAAATTGACAGGATTAAAAACGCGCCGCAATTCTAACTATGCTACAAAAGAAAGGAAGAGGCTCAAAAGCATGGTCTGTACACCAAGATAAGTAGACCGAAATCCAGCTGCATCTACTACTAATCATCCACCTTGAGATATCTATCGAGAACATCTCGCTGGTATTAAGTTGCGAGTCCCACCCAAAGTGTAAACCCAAAGCAACAGACAACTGCATTAAAATAACTCTGCGTAAAGTAAACAATCCTTGCAACCGCGGTTACAAGCACCGTTGTTTTCCCCCTTGTGGCAACATCACATCGCCTAGACTCATGTTTCTGTCACTCAAGCTAGTCATCTGGGGGCATGAACCCCCAATCAAGCATAACGCTCCCTCTTGGAGTCACTACCTGATACGTCCAAAACGTATCTATATTTTTTGCTTGCTCCATGCATGTTTTGTGTGATATTGCTATGATCTAGATACACTTTCATACACTTTTGATCATATTTGGACTAACCTATTAACTCAGTGCACCACAGTGCCAGTTCCTGTTTTCTGCTGTTTTTCTATTTCAGTTTTCCCCCATATAAAAAGTGCTCCAAAAATTCAGGAAAATCAGATAAAAAATCAGCGCAGAAGAACCTGAGTGGGGCCAGAGGGCCACCACCAGGGGCCCAGGCGCCCTGGTGGCGCGCCCTAGGGGCTGGCTGCGCCAGGGGGCGCCTGGACCCCTGGTGGCCCCCCTGGCTGCCCCCCTTCGCCTATATATTCTCCGTGACGAGAAACCCTCAGAGGAAGAACCCTTTTTCGCGATCTCGCCTCTGTTCCGCCGCCGCCGCGCTTCCGAGATCGGGAGCACCAGCAGACCTCTTCCCGGCACCCTGCCAGAGGGAGGGCCGACCTCCGAGAGTCTCCTCTCCACCATGGATGCTTCCTGGATGTGCCGTGAGTAGTTTCCTTTGGACCATGGGTCCGTGATCAGTAGCTATGTGATGTTCTCCTCCCCTCTTTGTTCTTCATGGTTTAGACCTCGTGAGATGCCCTACATGATCGAGGCACTTTTGTAATCTTTCTGCTGTTGCTATGCTGAGTTTGATGGGATTTGATGGATTATGAGATTATGTTCAGATTGTGATAGAGTAATATATTTGGTTCTTATCTTTTATATTTTTGTTCTTAAGTAATTCTTGCATTTTCTCCGTTGCTGTTTATTGCTTTGGACAAGTAGTAGGTAGTGACCCCAAGAGGGAACGTTATGCTCGATTGTGGGTTCATGCCCCCTGATGACACGCTTGAGTGACAGAAACATGAGTCTAGGGGATGTGCTGTTGCCACAAGGGGGAAAACAACGATGCTTGTAACCGCGGTTGCAAGGAGTGTTTACTTTACGCAAAGTGCTTTTAATGCAGTTGTCTGTTGCTTTGGGTTTACACTTTGGGTGGGGCTCGCAACTTAATACCAGCGAGATGTTCTGGATAGATATCTCAAGGTGGATGATTAGTAGTAGATGCAGTTGGATTTCGGTCTACTTAGTTTGGCATTCTGCCCATGCTTTTGAGCCTCTTCCTTTCTTTTGTAGCATAGTTAGCATTGCGGTGCATTCATAATCCTGTCAATTTCCCTTTTGTAATTTGTTCACCTCGCATAGCAGTTTCATCGTCTTTTGGGAGAGAGACATCACTAGTGAACATCACGTATCCCGGTCCATATCCTCATTACTGTTTCCACACTCATTTACTTTTCTTCTTTTACTTTCAGTTGCTATCATTATCCCTTGTGTTTGATCCTTTGTGAACAACAAGACCGGAGAGATTGACAACCTCTCTGAACTTCGTTGGGAACAGAGTTATCTGTGTCTGTGTGCAGGTCCGCGTCAGTTGCGCCGCTGACACCTACTTATCATCTCCGGAGTCCTACTGGAGAGAAACCCTGGTATCTTTACTGAGGGAATTTTTTTGCTCTGCTACATCATACCCTCCTCTTGGGGTTTACCAACGAAGGGAGAGAAATCATCATCACCTCGCACGCAAGCACTACCTACAACTTGTCCAAAGCAATAAACATCAACGGGTAACATGCAAGAATTACTCAAGAACACAAATATAATAGAGAAGAACCAAATATATTACTCATCACAATCTAAACATAGTCTCCTAATCCATCGGATCCCAGCAAACTCAACATAGTGACAGTAGAAAGAATTACATAAGTGCCTTGATCATGTAGGGAAGCTCACAAGGTCTAATCCATGAAGAACAAAGAGGGGAGGAGAACATCACATAGATACTGATCATGGACCCATGGTCCAAGGTGGACTACTCACGGATCATCCGGGAACGTCCATGGTGGTGGAGAAGCTCCTGGAGGTCAATCCTCCCTCCGGCAGGGTGCTGGGAAGAGGTCTTCTGGTGCTCCCGATCTTGGAAGTGCGGCGGCGGCGGAACAGAGGCGAGATCGCGAAAAAGGGTTCTGTCCTCGAGGGTTTCGGAGGACGAGGTAAATATAGGCGAAGGGGGGCAGCCGGGGGGGGCACAAGGGAGTGCAGGCGCCCCCCTGGAGTGTCCTAGAGTGGGGCCGCTCCCCCTGGCCACCTAGGCACCAGGGTGGCCCCCCTGGCTCTCCTTCGGGGCTCTGGAAGGTTCCCGTACGCTGATTTTTTATTGGATTTTTCCGAAATGTTTGGAGCACTTTTAATACGGGGGAAACCTGAAATAAAAAGACAGCAAAAAACAGGAACTGGCACTGGGGTGCACTAAGTTAATAGATCAGTCCAAATATGATCAAAAGTGTATGAAAGTGTATCAAAATCATAGTAATATCACACAAAAATGCATGGAGCAAGAAGAAATTATAGATACGTTTGGGACGTATCAACATCCCCAAGCTTAATTCCTGCTCGTCCTCGATTAGTTAAATGATAACAAGCATAATTTATGTGGTGACATGCTACCAGCCATATAAGAACTTTTAAGTAAAGCAATCAAGGCATGCAATTCAATTCAAGTCATAACAGGCAAGAGTCTATATTAGCATTGAAACAAGCAACATAAGAACATAAAGGTGCAAGAGCTCTCGCTGTCCGTGACTCGAATGTCTCCAAATGGTGTTTGCGTGCAAGAAGTGGGGGATGGGAATAGGAGAGAAAAAAGTATTTATTTGTTGAGAACTCAATCTACTAAAGTTTCACACTTAGTCTTCTTTGGAATCTTATCTTAACTCGTACCCAGACCACTATCCAGGTGCAAGTCAAACTGATCCACTCCCTTTCGATATTTTGAGCAGTCACACAATGGATGAGTGTAAGCAAGAAAATTGACACTTAGGATGGAAAAGAGAGAGAGAGATAGTGGAGGAGGAAGACAAAAAAGGTGTGAAAGGATCACATCAATGAGGAAAATCATATGCGAGAGAAGCCAAATGATAGATATGATGTGAGGAGTAGGGATTGCCATGCAACGGATGCACATATGAGCTATGGAAAGCTCTCCAATGGAACTAGTGGGGGTGCATCCAACTTGCTTGCTCAAGAAGACCTAGAGCTCATTTGAGGAGGCTCATCATTAGAATATACAAGCCAAGTTCTATAGTGTGAAGGTCCCCACATAGCTGTATGCATATATGATCATCTCTATGGAGTACAAGATACAAGCGGGAGTACGAGTGTGGATCTCTCAATAAAGAATAGTAGTGTTGCCCCCTTCTCTCTTTTTATTTTCTTTTTCTCTTTTTTCTATTTTTTTGTATTTTTTTGGTGGCCTCAATGGCTCTTTCTATTTAACTCTCATTTTTCCTCTTTGGGATCTTTTAAATTTGTCCTCTTTGGGATCTTTTCCTCACTAGGGGCAACACTCTATTTTACAAGAAGTATAGAAGATCTTTCACACTTTACAAAAGTACTCAACATAAAGAAGATGTAGCTATCATGATGTTTGAAAATGTATGCCTCTGCCAGTGTAGCAGGAACATGTGTGACATGAAGATCAAGTCATGAGAAGGTGGATGTTGCATGGCAATTATCTCGGAAAGGCTATGGAAATGCTTTGATAGGTAGGTATGGTGGCTGTTTTGAGTAAAGATGTAAGGAGGTTTATGATGACAGAGCGTATCATGCCAAGAGTTTGCATGCACCGGCGAGGTAGGCGCCAACTCTCGGAGTGAGAAGAAGGCAATGCACGATACCGAAGAGGCTAGAAAATATGAGGAGGTGGAAGTGTCAACTTTCAATACTTACATTAGTCCGAAGAACTCATGCACTTATTATCGGTAACTCAATCTAATCAGGAGGTTTACAAAGAGACAAGTACCCTAGGATGAGTGTATGGGGGTTTGGTTATCCTTGCGCATCCTCGACTCATGGTACGTGAGTGTACTCTAATATCCGATCCCTCCAAAGATTAGTGATCCATCTAGTAGTTAGAGTTCTCAACTAGTTTTTGTAGGTTCTGAAAATAAACACGGATTGCCCAAAATATGACATCTATCACTAATAGGCTAGAGCTCTTGACACCAAAAGTTCAAACATTAATCACAACAATACCTCAAAACTATTGCAAGTTACTACTGCAATTGAATAGCAACCTCAATTACCTACTTTAAGTCAAGACACAAATCAGTGCAAGAAGCCAACTCTCTCAACAAGATAAACATGAAAACTCAAGAGAATTCAAGCAACAAACTAAACAAAAGCTCTTAAAAATATAAGCATGAAAAATAAGAGCTAAACATGACAGTAGCTACGAAAAGATAAAGACACACAACAAAAGAAAGATAAGCATGAAAATCCTATGATGTATTCTAGTTTAAAGTGGAGCGTGTTTCTCTCCCACACAAAGAAATCTGGGTTCTAACTTGTTATGAACATCAAACGAAGCTAAAGAAAGGAAAGAGCAAGACGCTCCAAGCATAGCACATAACGCATGAAGTGATAAAAATATAGTGGGACGAAGGACGAACTGATGATTGTTGATGGAGAAGGGGATGCACGGGGGCATCCCCAAGCTTAGACGCTCGAGTCCCCTTGGATATTTATTGGGGATGCATGGGGGCATCCCCAAGCTTGAGCGTTTGAGTGAACATCACGGGACCCCGGTCCATATTCTCATTACTGTTTACACACTCATTTATTTTCCTGCTTTTACTTTCCAGTTGCTATCACCATTATCATTATCCCTTGCGTTTGATCCTTTGTGAACAACAAGACCGGAGAGATTGACAACCTCTCTGTACTCGCTGGGAAGCAAAGTTACTTGTGTTGTGTGCAGGTCCACGTTAGTTGCTGATGGCTTCTCGCCCTTCGTTGGTTACCCCAAGTGGAAGGTTTGAGATGTAGTGCAGCAGCAGTTTTCCCTCGGTGAAGATACCAAGGTTTGTCTCCAGTAGGACTCCAAAGATGATAAGTAGGTGTCAGCGGTGCAACTGATGCGGACCTGCACACAGACACAGATAACTTTGTTCCCAACGAAGTTCAGAGAGGTTTTCAATCTCTCCGGTCTTGTTGTTCACAACGGATAAAACGCAAGGGATAATGATAACAAGTAAAAGCAGTAAAGTAAATATAACTTGGAAACAGTAATGAGGATATGGACCGGGATACGTGATGTTCACTAGTGATGTCTCTCTCCCAAAATACGATAAAACTGCTATGCGAGGTAAACAAATTACAGAAGGGCAATTGACAGGATTATGAACGCACCGCAATGCTAACTATGCTACAAAAGAAAGGAAGAGGCTCAAAAGCACGGGCAGTACGCCAAAATAAGTAGACCGAAATACATCTGCATCTACTACTAATCATTCACCTTGAGATATCTATCCAAAACATCTCGCTGGTATTAAGTTGCGAGCCCCACCCAAAGTGTAAACCCAAAGCAACAGACAACTGCAATAAAAATAATTTTGCGTAAAGTAAACAATCCTTGTAACCGCGGTTACAAGCACCGTTGTTTTCCCCCTTGTGGCAACAGCACATCCCCTAGACTCATGTTTCGGTCACTCAAGAGTGTCATCGGGGGGCATGAACCCACAATCTAGCACACCGTTCCCTCTTGGAGTCACTACCTACTACTTGGCCAAAGCAATAAACAACAACGGAGAACATGCAAGAATTACTTAAGAACAAAAATATAAGAGATAAAAACCAAATATATTACTCTATCACAATCGGAACATAATCTCATAATCCATCAGATCCCTCCAAACTCAGCATAGCAACAGCAGAAATATTACAAAGGTGCCTCAATCATGTAGGGCACCTCACGACGTATAAACAATGAAGATCAAAGAGGGGAGGAGAACATCACATAGCTACTGATCACGGACCCATGGTCCAAGGAAAACTACTCACGAGACATCCGGGGAGCATCCATGGTGGAGAGGAGACTCCCGGAGGTCAATCCTCCCTCCGGCAGGGTGCCGGGAAGAGGTCTTCTGGTGCTCCCGATCTTGGAAGCGTGTCGGCGGCGAAACAGAGGCGAGTTTGGACAATAGGGTTCCTCCTCTGGAGTTTTCCCGTGACGGAGAATAAATAGGCGAAGGGGGACAGCCAGAGGTGGACCAAGGGCCCCAGGCGCCCCCCTGGCGCGGCCAGGGGTGGGGCCGCGCCGGGTGGCCGCCTGGGCCCCCTGGCTCCCCTTTGGCCCCTCCCGGGCTCTTCTCGAAGCTTCCTGTACGCTGATTTTTCCTGTATTTTTCCCGGAATTTTTCTGGCACTTTTTATATGGGGGAAAACTGAAATAGAAAAATAGCAAAAAACAGGAACTGGCACTGGGGTGCACTGAGTTAATAGGTTAGTCCAAATATGATCAAAAGTGTATGAAAGTGTATCTAGATCATAGCAATATCACACAAAACATGCATGGAGCAAGCAGAAATTATAGATACGTTTTGGACGTATCAACATCCCCAAGCTTAATTCATGCTCGTCCTCGAGTAGGTAAATGGTAACAACATAATTTCTGTGGTGACATGCTAGCAACCATAAAAGAACTTTGAAAAGTAAAGAAATCAAGGTTAGAGATCCAATTCAAGTCATAACATGCAAGAGTCTATATTAGCATTGAAACAAGTAACAAAAGAACAATAGGTGCAAGATCTCTCGCTGTCCGTGACTCGAATGTCTCCAAATGGTGTTTGCCTGCAAGAAGGGGGATAGGGAATACGAGAAAAAGTAATTTTTGTGTTGAGAACTCAATCTACTAAAGTTTCACACTTGGTCTTCTTTGGAATCTTATCTTGACTCGTCCCCAGACCACTAGCCAGGTACAAGTCAATTTGATCCACTCCTTTTCGATATTTTGAGCACTCATGCAATGGATGAGCGTAAGCACGAGAGTTGACACTTAAGATGGCAAAGAGAGAAGTAGGTGGAGGAGGAAGACAAAAAGGTGTGAAAGGCTCACATCAATGAGGACAATCATAGGCGAGAGAAGGCCATATGATAGATATGATGTGAGGAGTAGGGATTGCCATGCAACGGATGCACATACGAGCTAAGAAGCTCTCCAAAGGAACTATATGCACGATGATGATCTCTATGGAGTACAAGGATAAAAAGGGAGTACTAGTGTGGATCTCTCAAAAGAATAGTAGTGTTGCCCCTTTCTCTTTTTTATTTCTTTTTCTCTTTTTCTATTTTTTTGTATTTTTTTGTGGCCTCAATGGCTCTTTCTATTTAACTCTCATTTGTCCTCTTTGGGATCTTTTAATGTGTCCTCTTTGGGATCTTTTAATGTGTCCTCTTCCGGAAGGTTCTTCTGCGCTGATTTTTTATTTGATTTTTCCCGAATTTTTGAAGCACTTTTTATATGGGGGAAAACTGAAATAGAAAAACAGCAGAAAACTGGAACTAGCACTGTGGTGCACTGAGTTAATAGGTTAGTCCAAATATGACCAAAAGTGTATGAAAGTGTATCTAGATCATAGCAATATCACACAAAACATGCATGGAGCAAGCAGCAATTATAGATACGTTTTGGACGTATCAACATCCCCAAGCTTAATTCCTGCTCGTCCTCGAGTAGGTAAATGATAACAGCATAATTTCTGTGGTGACATGCTAGCAACCATATAAGAACTTTGAAAAGTAAAGCAATCAAGGTTAGAGATTCAATTCAAATCATAACATGCAAGAGTCTATATTAGCATTGAAACAAGTAACAAAAGAACATTAGGTGCAAGAGCTCTCGCTGTCCGTGACTCGAATGTCTCCAAATGGTGTTTGCAAGCAAGAAGGGGGATAGGGAATACGAGAAAAATATTTATTTGTTGAGAACTCAATCTACTAAACTTTCACACTTGGTCTTTTTCTGGAATCTTATCTTGGATCGTCCCCAGACCACTAGCCAGGTACAAGTCAATTTGATCCCCTCCTTTTACAATATTTTGAGCACTCATGCAATGGATGAGCGTAAGCATGAGAGTTAACACTTAGGATGGCAAAGAGAGAAGTACGGAGGAGGAGGAAGACAAAAAAGAATGAGAAAGGCTCACATCAATGAGGACAATCATAGGCAAGAGATGCCAAATGATAGATATGATGTGAGGAGTAGGGATTGCCATGCTAGGAAGCTCTCCAATGGAACTAGTGGGGGTGCATCTAACTTTCTCTCTCATGAAGACCTAGAGCTCGTTTGAGGAGGCTCATCCTTGGAATATGCAAGCCAAATTCTATAGTGTGAAGGTCCCTACATAGCTATATGCATAATGATCATCTCTATGGAGTACAAGGATATAAAGGGAGTACTAGTGTGGATCTCTCAAAATGATAGTAGTGTTGCCCCTTTCTCTCTTTTTTATTTTTTTTTGTATTTTTTGTGGCTTCAATGGCTCTTTCTATCTAACTCTCATTTGTCCTCTTTGGGATATTTTATTGTGTCCACTTTGGGATCTTTTATTGTGTCCACTTTGGGATCTTTTCCTCACTTAAGGGCAACACTCTATTTTACAAGAAGGTATAAGAAATCTTTCACACTTTACAAGGTACTCAAAATCATAAAGAAGATGTAGCTATCATGATGTATGCAATGAATGTCGCTGCCAGTGTAGTAGGAACATGTATGACATGAAGATCAAGTCATGAAGAGGTGGAAGTTGCATGGCAATATATCTCGGAAAGGCTATGGAAATGCCTTGTTAGGTAGGTGTGGTGGCTGTTTTGAGGAAAGATATAAGGAGGCTTATGATGACAGAGCGTATCATGCCAAGGGTTTGGATGTACCGGCGAAGGTGGACACCAACTCTCGGAGTGAGAAGAAGGCAATGCACGGCACGGGAGAGGCTAGCAAAATATGGGAAGGTGGAAGTGTCAACTTTTAATACTTACATTAGTCCGAAGAACTCATGCACTTATTATCGGTAACTCTCAATCTAATAAGGAGGTTCACAAAGAGACAAGTACCCCGAGGAGGAGTGTATGGGGGTTTGGTTATCCTTGCGCATCCTCGACTCATGGTACGTGAGTGTTCTCTGATATTCGACTCCTCAGAAGAGTAGTGATCCATCTAGTAGCTAGAGTTCTCAACTAGTTTTGTAGGTTTTGAAAATACACACGGATTGCCCAAAATATGACACCTATCACTAATAGGCAAGAGCTCTTGACACCAAAAGTTCAAACATTACTCACATCAATACCTCAAAACTATTGCAAGTTACTACTAAAATTAAATAACAACCTCAATTACCTACTCTCAAGACAAGACACAACTCAGTGCAACAACCAACTCTATTTAACAAGATAAACATGAAAACTAAAAAAGAGTTCCAGCAACAAACTAAACAAAATCCAAGGCTCTTGCTAAAGACAAACTAAGACTAAAACTAAACATGGCAGTAGCTATGAAAAGATAAAGAACACACAACAGCAAAAAGATAGGCAGGAAAAATCCTATGATGTGTTCTAACTTTTGAAAGTGGAGCATGTTTCTCTCCCACACAAAGTAAGACGGGATCTAAATTGTTATGAACAGCAAGCAAAGCTAAAGAAAACTAAAAATAAAACCTAAGAGCGAGACGCTCCAAGCATAGCACATAACGCATGAAGTGATAAAAATATAGTGAGACGAAGGACGAACTGATGATTGTTGATGGAGAAGGGGATGCACGGGGGCATCCCAAAGCTTAGACGCTTGAGTCTCCTTGAATATTTATTGGGGATGCATGGGGGCATCCCAAAGCTTGAGCGCTTGACACTCCTGGATCTTCTTTCATCATCTTCTATCGCACACTTGAAAACTCCCTTCATACATAACTCATCATAAGCTGATTAGAGAGGTTAGTACCCTTAATAAATAATTTTTCCCACTGGATATAAAGATATTCTTGAAGAGCTACTGTTTCTCAAGAGTGCCAAAAAGTTTTTGCAAAGAAAAAGCAAGCTTAAGGTTTGCAAAAGTTTGAAGAGACAAAACGTGGCAGAATCTGTGAAAAACAGAACAGCAGATAGTAGAGAATTTTTTAGGCGCACTTCTGCAACTCAAATCAAAAAACTCAGAACATACGGAAGTTTCGTAATTGTATAGATCATACTGTGTAAAAATTTCAGCTCAAAAAGATGAACTGAGATTTTTCTGGAATTTTCTGGTCACGAGGACAGAATCTGTTTTCTGGACAGCATGTCACAACTTTTACTTCCCTTGCCGTAAGAGGCTATATTTTGGCACAAAGCTGAAAAATAAAGATACAATGATGTTTCTACAGAAGTAAAAATCATCAAGACACAACAAAAGCAAAAAGAAAACACCTAAATTCGTTGTGGGCTGCCTCCCGAAAGCGCTTCTTTAAAGCCATTAGCTAGGCTTAATGCAAAAGATCAAGTTGTATCAATCGAATCATTATCAAGATCATCAAAAAGCTCTTCAATTGTACAACTAGTCTTAAGAGGTCTTTTAAATAAAGTCCTAATGAAGATACTTCTAGGGAGAAAACCAAAAGGCGGAAAATCAATGGAAGATACATTTATAAAATTATCAAAGAGAGGTATTTCTTCCAAAGTTTTCACGGTTTCAACTTCTTTGGCAATAGGTGGTTTATTTTTAGGTCGGGGAACCTTAGGGACATAAATGAACTTAGGTTCCCTTCTTGCCGAAGTCTCTACCTTTTTTGGTTTGATTGAGGAAAAAGTAGTTCCTAGAGTATTAATGATTTCCTCAATCTTATCTATCCTAGAAAGATCCGTATCACGGGATTTGATGACCTCCAAAGTCTTAATAATTTCAAGCATGGAGCTATCAAGCCTATTCAAATTCCCTTCAATCTTGCGATCCAACTCATTTATCCTAGTTATACTTGGTATTTCTAACTCTATCTTTTCGAGTTTCTTCATAATGTGAGATAGAGTTATATCTTCTTGCATGCTAGCAATAGGGAGATTTCCAACAAGATTTTCAATAACGTTAAGAGACTCCCAAGTCGGGGCTTCTAGAAAATTCCCATTGATAGCAGTATCTAATATGAACCTATTCCAAGGAGTAATCCCAACATAGAAATTTCTAAGCAGGATAGTAGTGGATTGCTTCTTGGTGGCTCTTTTTTTAGAATCATTAATTCTATACCAAGCATCTTTTAAACTTTCTCCACCTTTTTGTTTAAAGGTGAGAACCTCTGTCTCAACAAAGGCAAAAGGGCCAGACATAATGACAACTAGCAAGATAAATAAATTTTTTGTAAATTTTGATAAAAGACACAAAGATAAAAACTGAAAGATAAACTAACAAGACTAAAAAAACAAAGGTAAAGGGTAGTGTGTAACTCCCCTATCTTAGCACTCGGAGTCCCCGGCAACGGCGCCAGAAAACTTGCTTGATGGCTTCTCGACCTTCGTTGGTTACCCCAAGTGGAAGGTTTGAGATGTAGTGCAGCAACAGTTTTCCCTCGGTGAAGATACCAAGGTTTGTCTCCAGTAGGACTCCAGAGATGATAAGTAGGTGTCAGCGGCGCAACTGACGCGGACCTGCACACAGACATAGATAACTTTGTTCCCAACGAAGTTCAGAGAGGTTGTCAATCTCTCCGGTCTTGTTGTTCACAACGGATAAAAAGCAAGGGATAATGATAGCAAGTAAAAGCAGTAAAGTAAATATAACTTGGAAACAGTAATGAGGATATGGACCGGGATACGTGATGTTCACTAGTGATGTCTCTCTCCCAAAATACGATAAAACTGCTATGCGAGGTAAACAAATTACAGAAGGGCAATTGACAGGATTATGAACGCACCGCAATGCTAACTATGCTACAAAAGAAAGGAAGAGGCTCAAAAGCACGGGCAGTACGCCAAAATAAGTAGACCGAAATCCATCTGCATCTACTACTAATCATCCACCTTGAGATATCTATCCAGAACATCTCGCTGGTATTAAGTTGCGAGCCCCACCCAAAGTGTAAACCCAAAGCAACAGACAACTGCAATAAAAATAATTTTGCGTAAAGTAAACAATCCTTGTAACCGCGGTTACAAGCACCGTTGTTTTCCCCCTTGTGGCAACAGCACATCCCCTAGACTCATGTTTCTGTCACTCAAGCGTGTCATCGGGGGGCATGAACCCACAATCTAGCACAATGTTCCCTCTTGGATTCACTACCTACTACTTGGCCAAAGTAATAAACAGCAACGGAGAACATGCAAGAATTACTTAGGAACAAAAATATAAGAGATAAAAAAACCACATATATTACTCTATCACAATCTGAACATAATCTCGTAATCCATCAGATCCCTCCAAAATCAGCATACCAACAGCAAAAATATTACAAAGGTGCCTCGATCATGTAGGGCATCTCACGAGGTCTAAACAATGAAGATCAAAGAGGGGACGAGAACATCACATAGCTACTGATCACGGACCCATGGTCCAAGGAAAACTACTCACGAGACATCCGGGGAGCATCCATGGTGGAGAGGAGACTCCCGGAGGTCAATCCTCCCTCCGGCAGGGTGCCGGGAAGAGGTCTTCTGGTGCTCCCGATCTTGGAAGCGCGGCGGCGGTGGAACAGAGGCGAGTTTGCAGAATAGGGTTCCTCCTCTGGAGTTTTCCCGTGACGGAGAATAAATAGGCGAAGGGGGCAGCCAGAGGTGGACCAGGGGCCCCAGGCGCCCCCCTGGCGCGGCCAGGGGTGGGGCCGCGCCGGGTGGCCGCCTGGGCCCCCCTGGCTCCCCTCTGGCCCCTCCCGAGATCTTTTCGAAGCTTCCTGTACGCTGATTTTTTCTGTATTTTTTCCGGAATTTTTCTGGCACTTTTTATATGGGGGAAAACTGAAATAGAAAAACAGCAGAAAACAGGAACTGGCACTGGGGTGCACTGAGTTAATTGGTTAGTCCAAATATGATCAAAAGTGTATGAAAGTGTATCTAGATCATAGCAATATCACACAAAACATGCATCTAGCAAGCAGAAATTATAGATACGTTTTGGACGTATCAGTTGCGCCGCTGACACCTACTTATCATCTCCGGAGTCCTACTGGAGACAAACCTTGGTATCTTCACCGAGGGAAATTTGCCGCTACACTACATCTCACCTTCCACTTGGGGTAACCAACGAGGAGAGATATCACTCCGCGACGGAAACTGAGAAAACGACTTCTGTTCTGGGGTTTTCGCGTCATAGGAATAAATAGGAGCTTAGGTAGGGCACCAGAGGGGGAAGGCCCACCCAGGCAGCCTCCTGGAGCGGCCAGGAGTGGGGCCGTGCCAGCAGAGCGCCTGGGGCCCCCCTGGCTGCCCTCTGGCCCCATTTTTGGCTCCGGGCTCCTACGGGTGCGTGGATTTTCCGTGAATTTTCCTGGAATTTTCCGAGACACCTAAAAATCCATTTTCCCGCACATAAGAAAACCATACAGGCAGATCTACTGAAAACAGCGTCAGTCCGGGTTAGTTTCATTCAAATCATGCAAGAATGAGGTCAAAACAATAGCAAAAGTGTTTGGAAAAGTAGATACGTTTGAGACGTATCACCAAGTGGGTTGAAGCAATCCCCACTGAGAGTGCTGATCACAAGACATCTTTGAAAATGCTCAAGGATGTAATTTTTCCTAGGTTTGGTGTACCAAGGTACCTCATGACTGATGGAGGATCACACTTCATGCATGGAGCTTTTAGAAACGCTCTAGCCAAGTACGATGTTAATCATAGAATTGCTTCACCGTACCATCCTCAAACTAGTGGGAAAGTTGAGTTCACCAATATAGAGATCAAGTTCATCTTGCAAAAGACAGTTAAAAGTTCTAAAAAGGACTGGTCAAAGAAGTTAGGAGATGCCTTGTGGGCGTATAGAACTGCTTACAAAAACCCCATGGGCATGTCTCCCTATAAGATGGTATATGGCAAGGCTTGCCATTTGCCATTAGAATTAGAACACAAAGCTTTCTGGGCCGTTAGAGAGCTTAATGACGGCCCAAAGTTGGCTGGTGAAAAGCGTCTCATGAACTTGACTTCTCTAGATGAGTGGAGAAGTGAAGCTTACGAGAGTGCTAAAATGTTCAAGGAAAAGGTAAAAAAGCGGCATGATAGAAGGATTTTGAAACGTGAATTTAATGTTGGTAATAAAGTTTTGTTGTTTAGATCTCGTTTCAGGTTTTCTCCAGGAAACTACTTTCCATATGAGAAGGGTCATTTCATATCGAAGAAGTCTACCGCTCTGGTGCAATAAAGATTAAAACAATTATGGCACCAAACCTCAAGTTGTGAATGGGCAAAGACTCAAGCATTACATGGCAGGAGACCCTGTCAATGTTGATGTAAATTTAATACACAAAACAACTCATGAAGAATATGTTGCAGCCCTGTTTCAGACATCAGTAGGAACAGAATAAGAAAAGGTATGTATTACGGTAAGGAAACATCGCGATCCGCCATAAAAGTTCCATATTACGAGTTTTTGCAAACTAAGGAAAATTCGAAGCCTAATTGGAGCCGGAGAGGAGCTCCAGGGGGGCCAGGCGCGGCCTACCTCCTGGCCGCGCCGGGAGGCCGCCTGGGCACCACGGAGTCCGTCTCCGACCCCACTTTGGCTTGTTACTTTCCTTCTGTTGCAGAAAATTTTGCTATATATTTACCTGGATAGTTCCGGAACTGTATCTCGCGATTTCGTGTGTTTTCTTCTCGAGATGTTTCTGCCAAGAAATCTTTTAGTTAGACCTAGGTGTCATGGCTTCCCCAAGTTCCCCCAAGGACAAGTTTGTCGTCAACGTTAGCAACCCTTACCTCGCTGAGGTGAAGAAGCACCCTCTAACAGTTCGGTTGGAGGATCGTGTTATCCACCAAGAAGATCTAAAGGAACATGTCAAGGAGGGGAGCATCAAGGCCAGGCTGGAAGAAGTGGAGCTTGAAGTCGTAAAGTACAAGAAGATGGTTGAGCGTGGTGTTGAAGCCAACTTCGACATCATCAACGAGTTGAAGACGTTCTACAAGAAGGATATGAAGGAGATGTGGGAAAGCATCACCGCATCAGAAGAAAGGATTATGGAGCTCCAAGGGAAGATTTATGATCTGCGCAACCAGAACTGTGAGTATGAACTAAAGTTTTTGCGCATGGGTTTAGGTGTTGAAAGAAGGATCTTGGAGACTGAAGCTTCTTATGAGACAGAAGAACCTCTTCCATGGAAGCGCTTCTCCAAGGCCTACGTGATCAAAAGGAACAAGAATGAGGAGTGAAATCTCCTCGGGTAATGGCATCCCCTTAGCTTGTTCCAAGCTTGGGGGAGTGCCCGGTATCTTTTATCTTTATCTTAGTCTTTTAGAGTCAACTAGAGTCGTATCATGTCTAGGGAAGTTATTATATGAAATAGGTGTTTGCATTGAGGTCTATCACTCCTTTGTGGGGAGTCTTGTATCCGTGAGTGTGGATTCGTCTATGATGGAATATTAATGAGAAGTCTATTGGTTCCTTCGCTGCACTCGGTATTCTCTTCACGCAATCGAACTTATATGATGATTCTTATGGGGAGTATTGACCTTATATCAGGTATGGCTTTGAAAACTTTATTTAAATTTTGGAAAGCATAGCTTTGGTCATAACAACATGCATGTTTTCTCAAGTAGCGACATAGCCAAAACCTTTATGTTATTATGCTTGAAGTGTTATTTTGACAAGGAAGACAACTTGATGTGTTATTCTCACCTTAATGTTTATGCTTTATATGTTTTGCATCAAAGTCATCATCAATTGTCTGTTCTCTCAAAACCTTTGCTAGCCAAACTCTATGCCGAGAAGATTTCTGCTTGTGCATCCATACCCTGAAACCAATATCTTCCATATGAGTCCACCATACCTTCCTATTCATGGTATTTCCCTACCACTCCTAAAAGTATAAATTTATGTGTTATGCTTAAATGTTCAAAATCTTCTGTTTTGTGCCTCTTGTTTAGCTCATGAGGAAGTAGTAGGTAATTCATGATTTCTTAAGTTGGACAAGTTTTACACCGGGATTGCATGTCTAATATGCAAACCCATAATACGAGGAGGAACTGGCATGAGTGTGCCCAGCTCGTAAGATAATACAACAAACATACCCTCCTTCACGCTTGGTCTATGAGAAAACAGAAACTTTGGCAGTGATAAACAAATGAGACTAAGGGGTTGTGATCGTCCCCACTTGGGAGTCGTTCCTCGAAACTTGTCTAGCTTGAGAACTAATTGAGCTATCTATTAGCATTCATTGACAAACTATGCACCTCCCAAAATTTGTTTTCATTCTGTTTGATTTAAGGATAGCACATGAGTTTTCCCTACTTGCCTATAACAAGGCCTATCCTTTACTTTTATGTTGAGTCAGTTTCTTCCTACTTCCTTCTATTCCGAAAGAGAACAAACATTTGATGTTGATGAGGATTCATTCATATAATGCTGCATTAAGTTTTTTCATGCCACATCTTTGTTGACATTATCATTTGATAAGTAAGTTGTTTGTGAAAGCTTACGCCAAGAAAGCATCTTCCTCTGTGTTAGCATTTTCACTTCATGACTAATAACATGTTCGTTCAAAATCTTCAAATTGTTTCATTATAAAGTGAAAGAGAAAAAGTAAAGTTATGAGTTGTCCTTTGACCAAGTATATGTTTGCCACAATTTACAGAGTTTCCTTAGCCCTAATTTTGATTATAATTGTTATTACTTTCTCATAAGGGCCTTATGAGTTGAGGTTGCTATTGAGGATGCTTGAGTTTGGTGAAGAAATCATGATGCTTCTGGTCCGTATTCTATTTATTGACACTTCACTCTCTAAACTTGTGGACAGGGTTACTGAGCTCAGTATTCGCTTGGGGACAAGCGAGGCCTAAGCTTGGGGGAGTTGATACGTCCAAAATGCATCACTATTTTATATCGTAATTCACCCCTATCCATTGATATATTTCATGTTATGATGTTATTCTTATGTTGTTTTGGCTTGTTTTACACAGTTTGCAACTTTCCGATGCCGAAGCAGCAGACGCATGATTCAACGGTAAAAAGTGGATGCAGAGTTGCTGAATCAGAAGACCTCCAAATTTCCTGAAAATCGACGGAGGTTATTTTCCAGTAAAATGACGGAGGCATGCAAAACGAGAGCCAGAGGGGGGCCACCAGGTGCCCAGGCCCCCCTGACGCGGCCCCCACAAGGGGCGTGCCCGGAGGCCACCTAGACCCCTGGGGCCACTCCCGGCTCCCCCCTCTGGCCTATTTATACATCGTCATCCAAAAACCCTAAAAATAGAGGAGTTTCGCGAGTTCCGCTGCCGCTCCGTGGTGGAAACCTACAGAGAAGAAAATACATCTCCGGCAGGCAGATTCCGCCAGGGAGAACACCTCCCGGAAGGGGAGATCATCGCCATCGGCATCACCATCGTCACGGGCATCATCGAGATCATCATTAACATCATCCCCAACATCAGCACCATCTCCACCACCATCCTATCTCATCTCACAAGTGCAACTTTGTGTTGTAATCTGTACTATCTATCCTCTCTACTCTACCGGTGTTGATTACTCCTTTGTGGTGAATGCTATTGAGTTTTGTTGGAGAAATATTGTTATGTCCAGATTGTTTATCGTCTATTTATCGCCACTGATCATGATCTCTTTTATGTCTTGTGAGTAGTTACTTTAGTTCTTGAGGACATGGGAGAATTCTAGTTGCTAGTAGTCATATGATTTTGAATTAATATGTGTTGTTTGATATTTAAGTTGTGTTGTTATTTTCCTAGTGGTGTTGTGTGATTCGAACACTCAACACTTCGCCTTTCTAAGGACCTAGGGGAATGCATTGTGTATAATGGATGCTTAAGGTGGGTTGCCGGAGTGACAGAAACCTGAACCCCAGTTTGCACGCTTTTGCACAAGGGAATAATGGATCCTTGATCGTATTGCTGTGGTTAGGCTTATGCCTTAATTTCTACCTTGTATTTGCGGATGCTTGCAAGGTGTTTAATCATAAGAGTGCACTTATCTTAGTCTAGAAGCTGTACTAGCATAGATCCACCCACTCAACACTTATCAACACAAAACATAGTACCGATACGGAATATGGCGAAAGCACGTGACTATCTCTCCCGTGTGTCTGTCACAACCCCAAGTTAGGTATGTGCTAGGATCAAGTGCTACTTTGCATCATGTGAAAAATTCAAAAAGAAAATCAAAATTGGGGAAAAGAAAAGCCCTGAGAAATTAAATCAAATGGCCAGATAAAAATCTTTTTCCAAAAATCATTTGAACATTTGGAAAATTCCTATAAATGGTGCTGATCATTTTAAAAATGGTTTGGGAGCAATCCCATGCTCATGGAATTTTCTAATATTCAAACAGTGGCTTTGGAAATTAAATAAAACCCTATTTGATTTGAAGTACAAATTATTTGAATTTCAAAAATGCTCAAATTTTATAAGTGGCTAGCTCTATATATATTGAGGCCACATAAAAATTTGTAGCATTTTAGAAAATGTCTATCTATTTTTTTTAGCTAAGACAAAACAATTACAGAAAAGAAAAGGAAACAGAAATAAGAAAAGGGGCTTACCTGCGAAGAAGCCCGACTAATCCCCCCCGAGCCCACCAGCCTGGCCCAGCCCGCCGAGTCTCTGTCATCTTCCTCAAGCAGCTCCGTGGCGAGCCAGGGCGTGTCGTGGACGCCACCTCGACGCCGGAGACCTTCCAGGCGAGCCCGAGGCTTATCCTCCCGCCGTAGAGACCTCTTGGACGTCGTGCTTCCTTTCCCTCTCCTCGCAGCCATTTTCCCTCTTCGCACCGCTCGAATTTACCGTCGACAGAGGGATCACCGGAGCGCCCCGCCATGGCAGGCGCGGCCACCGTGACCTAGAGCTCCATCAAAGGTGTCCCTCGAACTCGTCATCGTCGACTACGTCCGTCTGCAGAAGATGGAGCCCCAATTCCTCCCCGAGCCGACGCCATCGTCTCCAACATCTCGCCGGATCTGCGACTCGTCGTCGTTGATTTCTCCGGCCACGCTTCATCCTCGCCTCCACCGTCTGCACCGTCGAGTTCCTTGCAGCGCGGTGAGCTTTTCCCCTCAAGCCTTCGCACCCATCCCTTCCTCTAGCTAGAGATGCCATGTTCACCGGAGAACAGAGCCGCCGTGAACCTTATCGGCGAGCCCCCGCTTTGCAAATGTCCTTGCAACCTTGTCTTTCGCATGCGTCGTGCTCTTCTGCTCCGAACCAACCTAGCCCCGCTCCAAGTAGTGCCATGTAGCGTTTTCCACCCCGCGGCCGTGGCTTCTTCGCCGCAAAGCTTGACGCCGGCGAGCGTTCAGAGCTCCCCAGCCCTCCCCGTGGGCACGAGGTGATGCGGACGTGCACGAGGAGCACTCCAGTGCATTCCCCGTGCCAAACCATGGCCAAAATGGCACTCCGGCGAGGTGCCGCCGTCCTCTGGGTCGCCGTCGTCATGACGCCGGCAGGGCTGTGTTAATTAGCACTAATCCCCTGCACTAATCCCCCCCAGTGTCACTGGCCAGTGGGCCCAGAATCCCCTAATCCCTGGTTAGTTTAAAACTAACCGGGTTAGTTAACCCACTGTGGCTGACAGGTGGGGTCCCCTAGTCAGTTTGACTGGTCAGCCCCCTGCTGACGCCATGCTGGCGCAGTGCTGACGCAGTAAAGGTTTTAAATCGATTTAATAAATCAGAGAAATTCCAGAAAATACATTAAACTTTGGAAATTCATAATTAATTCATCCTAACTCCAAATATAGCAAATAATATGTCTAAAATTATCAGAAAAATACAAGGATTAAGAATATGCAATTTGTTTTCATGTTTGACCATTTTAAAATGGGTGAACAGTAGCAAACATGCATATGGATCCTTTTCAAATTCAAATTTGGGGTGATTTTGCAAATGATTTTGCAACACCCTTAATTCCAATGGTTTCATCCACACATCAGAAGCTTTACTTCAACTATAATACATCACTTCATGATCAACAAATTCAAATGAACTTTCATGCATTCAAATGCATCTGAAATTCATCGATAAATCAAATGGAGTTTGAATTTGCATTTCAAATGCAATATACTCCTTTAAAATGGAATGCTCAGCACACCAGTACCTTGGACATCACCATTACAATCTTATTCATGTGATTGTGAATTGTACATTATGTTGATCCTATGATTGTCATGTTGCTGATAGAAGTGGAGCCGGAACCGAGATCACCCCCTTCGTTGAAGACCCCGTGACTGAACCTCGTCAGCAAGGCAAGCAAACCCCCATTGATCATGTCGATAAAATCCCACTTCCCTCTCATGTCTCGCTTATGCATTGTTTAGGATGATCACCATGATAACGTTTCTATCGCATAGTTGAACCCATGTCCTTTGCATGACCTATCATCTTGTCACAGTAGTAAGCAAACCACAATCCTAGCAGATGTAGGAGTTGATTGATATCATGTGACCCCTGCAACTGTTACTGCTTATTGCATGCTTAGTGGTACAATGAGGTTGCTTATGATGTGAGTCGGGATGATGATAAACATGGTGTTGATGAAAGTGAAATGTGTTGGTGAATCGACCCTAATACAAGGTGAACGATGAGAGGCTGTGTAGGAGTACACGGTGGGTTGTCTCGTTGAACACCGCCCTAGTACGAGTTCTTGTGTGGTGATCCAAGATGAAGAGTACAACCACACATTGGGCTCACTGACCCCTCTCGGCTTACTAACTCATCCCTTTCGATGTCCAGATGTCGCAGTAGTTCGGATTTCTGTAGGTATTGTGGCCTGGTAGCCAAGTGAGAGAACGGCTCATCCGAGACCGGCTTTCGCACCACGCACACATCGTCTGGGTCCACTTCGGTAAACCGGCCGGGTTCACGATAGTGGCAGACAACCCAGATAGGCGGCTTTCATGGACTAGATCGGCTATGAGGTAACGGTTGTGGTGGCATCCTCGTTGTCATCTCTTGAACGGTGACACGCAAAAGGCGGTAACTGATGGCACGTGTGTGTAGCGGTACACCCCTGCAGGGTTAACAAAACTATTCGAATAGCCGCGTCCGCGGTTATGGACTACTTGGAAAGCTTAGCTTGATTATTAGAAAACTTGAACTGGATACTTCTAAAATACACCAAGATAAGCGTGAGTGCTATGGTGTGCTTCTCGTGGGGAAGTCGAGGAAGTAACCATAGTGGTGTAATTGGTTGAAGAGATGTAGTGGACTCGTGTACGCTTCTTACCTCAAGTCTGGTACTCGTAGTTCAGGACTAGCCAAGTCAAAGCTGGCACTTCTGCAAGTGAACCCCACCTCCCTTTACCTTGATACATGTGCATGAGTAGTATAGCTCCTATGTAAGTCTTGCTGAGTACGATTTTGTACTCACGTTTGCTTAATCTATGTTTTAGATGAACCCACCGACCCCGATGGTGGCTTCTATCCGAAGCTCGAAGAATGAAGACTCAGACCAAGACCAAGCTAGTGTAGTCCCAGTCAGACGACTGGTTCCCTCGTGGAGGGCTTGTTTTTAGATAAGGCTTCTCTAAGCCATTTGTTAAACTTGTCTGTACTCAGACCTACTTTGCTTCCGTATGCTTGTTGTAATGTTGGATCACATGCTTGTGATCTCTGTGTGCACTCTGTAAGAGTTACTAATAAAGATATTTACTTTGTAGAGAATTGCAATGATACCTGCTGTTCATACAAGGCATGTGTGCTGCGTGTATGTTTATAACATGCATGTCTTTGTATGGGTTTTCGAGACCTTAGTTGTGATCTGGCTGGCGGTCTTTTATACACCAAGTGGCCCTTAGATGTGCGCAGCTTGGGGCATCGCGATGCGATTGTTCGAGACTCTGTTTCGTGCACACTTTGATGTATGATCGAGCCCGCCCTAGACCCCGACTAAGTGATCGGGCTGGAGTAAGTCTATGTAAGGGTTATAATACAATCGATAGTATGGTTGAGGCGACTTGTCTATGAGTATGGGAATTCACCACCCATATCAGTTAGACTTGTGTGCGGACGATGAGGACCCATCTCAGTGGATCATCCGGCCTGAATGGGATGCCCCTCATGTTTGATGCTTTCCGAGAACGTTCTGTGCTTGGCCTTGTCTGCTTAGACAAGTGGGTATGGTTCTCGGCTCTCCATATGATTGTGTTGTAGCGAGGCTTATATACGCTAATTCCGGGTCCCGACAGTGTCCTCAAGAACAATTTAGCCTTTATAAGTTCAGTTGCCAAGCTTATCCTTTGCTCAAAAGGACTCGGCAACTTGTTGCTCCTCAGCACTATCTACCTTCTTTGTTTTTACCTTTTCGTTGCTTCTACCGAAAACCCCTAAAAAGTTATCTTTCAGTACCTGAAGTTATTTCTTTACCAAAGTCACTTACCAATACCTTCCTCCTCGTTGGGTTCGACACTCTTATTTAACGAAAACGCTACAATCGATCCCCTACAATTGAGGGGCATCAATGATCAACAACCGGTTTAGCATCGGGCTCAAGATTAATAGTATGTTGACAGATAGATGGACTAATTCCCTTGAGATCATCAAGGGTATATCCAATAACGCCTCGGTGTCTACAAAGGGTTTCCAATAATCGCTCTTCTTCATACCCTGAAAGGTTAGAATTGATAATAACAGGATATACTTTCTTTTCATCTAAATAAGCATACTTGAGCGTATCGGGAAGAGGCTTGAGATCGAACACCGGGTCTTCTTTGGGTTGTGATAAAATTCATAAAGGTTCAACCAGAAGGTTGTGCTTCAGGATAGCAGGTTGTCTCAAGAAGGCTTCATCTAGTTCATTTCCTTCCTGCATATGCATATCATTCTCGTGGTCCTCCATGTATTGTTGCAAAGGATCATCAGGAGGAATAGCAATAGAGGCAATATCTTCAATAATTTGATCATTACTAGGAAAATCAGTACTATGAGTTTGTTTGGAGAATTTAGAAAAGTTAAATTCATATGGCTCACCATTGAATTCAACATATACTTTCCCTTTCCGGCAATCTATAATAGCTCCACAAGTCATGAGAAAAGGTCTACCGAATATAATAGGACTAAAATTATCTTGCACTGAACCAAGTACTGCAAAGTCGGTAGGATATTTTACCTTTCCGCATAAGACTTCAACATCTCTCACAATTCCAATACGAGAGATAGTTTCTCTGTTTGCAAGATAAATAGTAACATCAACTTCTTCAAGTTCACAAGGCAAAATCTCGCTCATAATCTCCTGATAGAGTGAATAAGGAATAACACTAGCACTAGATCCCAAATCGCATAGCCCATAATAATTGTGATATCCTATTTTAACAGATACTACTGGAGTACCTGAAATTTGGCCTTTATTCTTGGCTATGAAAAGGTTAGTGGAAACAACACAAAAATTTATATTGGAATATATAATATCACTAGTAACAAGATCTTTAACCAATGCAACTTGAGGATCGACCTTGATCTGGTCCTCAGGCTCATCAGTTCTTCTCTCACTTTTATTTAAAATGCCTGTCACAAAAGAATGTTCCTTCATCCTTGCGGGAAGAGGGGGCTTTTCATAAATAACTGCAGGCAGAATAGGGTCAGCAACATGAATATCAACGGGTAAATCCTTCAAGGGCTTATGATGATGATCCTCCTTCTTTTTATAAGAATCAATATGAGAGGCAAAGTTTTTTCAAAAATTAATCAGAAGTTGGGAATCAAGACCAATCTTAGCACAAAAGGTATTGAAGTAATCGGTTTTCACATAGCTCTCAATGTAATCATGCTATTAATTTATAATGGGTTCAATAACTTTATCAATATCCCAATCTTCAGTGTTCTTCTGGATCCTTTCGAGAAGATCCACCCTTCTTCAACGCTTCTTGTGCGGAATACCCCACTAGAGGAGGCATCAAGCATATCTCTATCTTGACGAGAAAGCCTTGCGTAAAAATTTGTAAGAATAATTTCCTTGGGGAGCTCATGATTGGGTCATTTGAGCATTAGGGACTTCGATCTCCCCCAAGATTGGGAGATGCTTTCTCCGTCACGCGACCAAAAGTTATAAATATAGTTCATGTCTCAATGTATTTCATGAATAGGATAAAACTTTGCATAAAAGAGAGGCATAAGTTCTTGCCAATTTAGTAAATGAGAGTTATGAAGAAGCCTAAGCCAATCCCAAGCCTTATATTTTAATGATAGAGAGAATAGTTTTCTCTTAACAAAGTCCATCGATGTGCCTGCAAGCTTAAATAAGGAGCATATTTGTGAAACATATAGCAAGTGTTCACCTGGATGTCTATCTCCTGCATATCGATTAGCCATAACACAATCAACAATACCAGTTGGTATTTTAAAGGGCACAATTTTAGTAGGTGGGGGAGCCTTCTCCACCATAGTAATGGTGGGGCGGTTCCCCGCAAGCAAAGTACCAAGAGCAGAGTGGTCCATAGGGACTAAAAGTAACAGAAGCAAAATAAAATCAGCACTTACAATATAAAGGTTTCCTTACCAATTTCACTTACCAATAACGCTACACTCCCCGGCAACAGCGCCAGAAAATGGTCTCTATGACCCACAAGTGTAGGGGATCTATCGTAGCCTTCTCGATAAGTAAGAGTGTCGAACCCAATGAGGAGCAGAAGGTATTGACAAGTGATCTTGAGATAGTAATAAATGCAAGTACTGAAAGGTAACTTTTTATGGATTTTTTTGTATAAGCAACAAGGAGATAAAAAGCAAATAAAGTAAATTGTGATAAGGTACAGAAAGTGGCATAATCCTTTTGTGCAAAGGATAAGTCTAAGGATCAAACTTATAAAAGCTAAAACGTTCTTGAGGACACACGGGAGAAATAGTCATGTGCTTTCGCCATATTCCGTCTCGGTACTATGTTTTGTGTTGATAAGTGTTGTGTGGGTGAACCTATGCTAGTGCACTTTCTAGACTAAGATTAGTACACTCTTATGATTAAACCTCTTGCAAGCATCCGCAAATACAAGAGAGAAATTAAGGCAAAGCCTAACCATAGCAATAAACTTTAGGATCCAACAGCCCCTCGTGCAAAAGTGTGCGAACTGGGGTTCAAGTTTCTGTCACTCCGGCAACCCACCATAAGCATACTTTATACACAATGCATTCCCCTGGGTCCTTAAAAAGGTGAAGTGTTGTGTAATCGACATTCACACAACACCACTAGAAGAATAACACCACAACTTAAATATCAAACAACACATATTACTTCAACATCATATGACTACTAACAAGTAGACTTCTCCCATGTCCTCAAGAACTAAAGGAACTACTCACAAGACATAAAAGAGATCATGATCAGAGGTGATAAATATATGATAAAAAATCTGGTCATAACAATAATAGTCCAACAAAACTCGATAGCATTCACCACAAAAGAGTAATCAACACTGGTAGAGTAGAGGGGATGGATAGTACAAGTTAGAACTTGGAGTGCAATGGTGAGATGAGATGGGATGAAGATGGAGATGTTTTTGATGGTGAGGATGATGGTGATGATGATCTCGATGATGCCCCTGACGATGGTGATGACGATGAGGATGATATCCCCCTCCAGGAGGAGTTCTCCCTGGCGGAATCTTCCCGCCGGAAAGGTCTTTTCTTCTCTGTAGGTTTCCTCCATGGAGCGGCGGTGAAACTCCAAAAACTCTTCTCGTTTTGGGGTTTTTAGGTCACAACGATGATATAGGTCAAAGGGGGCTCTTGGAGTGGGCCCCACCTCCCAGGCGACCACCTGGCGCGGCCTGACGGGGGCCGCGCCACCAGGGCGCCTGGGAGCCTGCTGGCCTACCTCCGGGTCCCCTTTGGCTGGTCTTCGTCAATTCTCCAAAAACTGCACCCCGTGAATTTCAAGTCATTTGGAGATGTGCTGATATGACCACTTGATGTGCACTTTTCCCCGTTGATACCTGCGTCTGCTGTTTCGACACCGGAAAGTTGTAAACTGTGTAAAACAAGCCAAAACACTATAAGAACATCATCATAATATGAAATATATCAATGAATAGAGGTAAATTATGATATAAAATAGTGATTCATTTTGGACGTATCACACTTATCCCAAGAATCTATGCTATTCCTAGGCAAGGATTGAAGCCAAATTTTTTCTCCTCCTCTCAAGGAGAAAGGAAAAAAGCTTTAGATTAACAATATCACCATCTACTTCTTTATACTTTTGCCTATCACAAAACTCAACAAAATTATTCAAGTGTAAAGCAGCATCATCTCCAGCACCGGAGAATTGATCTTTCATAACAAGGTTCAGCAAAGCAGGTTTAATTTCATAAGAAGGTGCTGAAGTGGAAGGTGGAGCAATAGGAGTGCTGGTAAAGTCATTGTTGTTGTGACTAGTGAAGTCATACAACTTAGTGTTTTCAGTGGAACCCATAGTGGTAGCAGCAAGCAAGAACAAGGTAAATAATTTTTTAATTTTTTTTATAAAGGACACTAATATAAAAACTATAAGGTAAACTAACAAGACTAAAAAGCAAAGATAATAGTGTGCAACTCCCCTATCTTGAAGATTGGAGTCCCCGACAACGGCGCCAGAAATTTAGCTTGATGGCACTGAAGTAGTGCTCCTCGTTGGCTACCCCAAGTGGATGGTTGAAAAGTAGCATAGCAGAAAAATTTCTCTTAGCGGTGGCTGTAAGGTTTATCGAATCCAGGAGGACTCCAAGGATCGAAAAGTAGGTGGTAAACTGAACAATGGCGTCGTTCACAACCAAGGGTTTCTTACTTTACCTGGACCTGCCCACACAACAGATAACTTTTCTCCCAACGAGTACAGAGAGGTTGTCAATCTCTCCGGCCTTGTTGTTTACAAAGGATTAAACACAAGGGTAGATAGTAGTGATAATTGCAACGGAAAACAATACCAGTAAATAAAGTGGAGGTGTAAATAGTGGTGGAAATATGGACCGGGGTCCCATGATGTTCACTAGTGATGTCTCTCTCCCAAAAGACGATAAAATAGCTAAGCTCGGTGAACAAATTATAGCTAGGCAATTGATAGAATTATAAACGCACCGCAATGCTAATTATGCTACTGGAAAGTTAGAGTCTCAAAAGTATGGGCAGTACGCCAAGACAAGTAGACCGAAATCCGTCTGCATCTACTCACTAATCATCCACCTTGAGATATCTATCCCGAACATCTCGCTGGTATTAAGTTGCGAGCCCCACTTAAAGTGTAAACTCAAAGCAACAAACAATTGCATTAACAATCTATGCATAAGGTAAACAATCCTTGCAACCGTGGTTACAAGCACCGTTGTTTTCTCCCTGGTGGAAACAACACATCCCCTACTCTCATGTCTTTGTCACTCAAGCTAGACATCGGGGGGCATGAACCCACAATCATGCATAAACGCTCCCTCTTGGAGTTACTATCTACTACTTGGACAAAGCAATAAAAAGTAACGGAGAACATGCAAGAATTACTCAAGAACAAAATATAAAAGGTAAACCAAATATAGAACTCATCACGATCTGAACATAATCTCATAATCCATTGGATCCCAGCAAACACAACATAGCAATAGCAGGAAAATTACATAGGTTCCTTGATCATGTAGGCCAGCTCACAAGGACTAAGAATTTAAGAACAAGATTGGAGAGAAGACATCACATAGCTACTGGTCATGTACCCATGGTCCAAGGGGGACTACTCATGGCACATCTGGGAAGCATCCATGGTGGTGGAGAAGCTCCCGGAGGTCAATCCTCCCTCCGCCAGGTGCCGGGAAGAGGTCTTCTGGTGCTCCCGATCTTGGAAACACAGTGGCAGAGGAACAGAGAGGAAATTCGCGATGCGGGGTTCTCCTCGAGGGTTTTCGGGACGCAGAGGTAATATAGGTCATGTACCCATTCTCCAAAGGGGGCAGCCAGGGGGTGGCCCCACCTCCCAGGCGCCCTGGTGGCATGGCCAGGGAGGGGCTCGTGCCATCTGGTCGCCTGGGTGCCAGGTGCCCCCCCCCATGTCCTCCTTCGGGGCTCCGGAAGCTTCCGTCTCGCTGATTTTTTTTCTTATTTTTCTGGAATTTTTGGAGCACTGTAAATTGGGGAAAAATACATGCAACTTACAGACATTAGCAGACGGAAACTGGCACTGGGTGCATTGAGTTAGTAGGTTAGTCTAAATATGTGAAAAATGATATAAAAGTGTAGCAAAACATATAGCAATGTCACATAAAAGTGCATGGAACAAACAGAAATTATAGATACATTTGGGACGTACCACTTATTGAGCTACCTTCTGCCATCTTGCATTCCCACAGCTGATTCGTTATCTCGGAACGTTCAGTTCTAGCTCGCTTCAGATACAGAACATTCAGTTGTGTCACCATGTCAAAAACGGTGAAGTTCTCAAAACATTTTTGGAGCTCTGTATCCATGCACGTAAGCATCAAGCATTGTACTGCGGTGTGGTCATCCACTTTAGTCGCATAGACGTTCTTATCGTCCTGTGATGCATCCTCAGCGGGAGCGGCTGGGGGAGCTTCTTTGAGAACATAGTCCTTCTTAGAAACTTTGAGGACAAACCCAAGATTACGAAACCAGTCCGCATAGTTTCCCTTATTTGCAACAAGCTTCTCTTTTCTCAAGCATCGGTCCTAAGCAAAAAGCATTGTTGTTGTGGGCCATCTCTCTACAACGATATAAATAGATTGATTTAGACATGGTTCAAAATTAATTGCATTAGTCTCAACAAGTTTAATCTAATGCTCCCACTAAAACCAATATCTCTCTACAATTGATCTTAGGGTAATCAAGATCCGTATCAATACACCTGCCATCGATGTAACACTCGGCCATGGAGGAGATCAACCCGGTAGGTCTAACAAAACCAATCACAGCCAATTTATGACTCTTGTATTAGTCTTTTTACATTTGTGCTCCGACCTCAGATCCGATAAGCGAGAAAGTCAAGATAACCAAGCGCTATTGTTGTGGAGACAACTCAATCCACCCGCCTCTTTGTTACCTTTCCATTGGTACTCGTGTGACACGACGCACCTCGGGTGGCGTTTATTTTAGACGGTTGCACGGTTGGGAGAGCATGAACTTCTTGATATTTTAAGAGAGATCTACCTATTAAAACACGACTACTTGCGGATTCAAACAGGCAATGAAAAGGATTAACATCACAGGCAATTTAATGTATGTGATATGGCATAGCCTTTTCTTCAAGAAGCTCCAAGCACCACACTTTTCTTTCTTCATCTTCTTTTGGCGGAGAGCATCACCTCCACTCATGACATGTCATCAAGCACCATGACATATGCTCATCATCTTCATGTAGATACTACAACTATTGCTAGCATCTATGCTACTAATAGAAAATTACATGAAGTTAGGCACGCAGGCCGAATAAATGACAATCATATGGCTCGAGCCACCATGCCGTACAATGACATACAATTTATGAAATATAATATTACAAAGTATAATCATCACATACAACTTTTATCATGACGAAGACTATACCACATCACATGTTCCTGCAAAAACAAGTTAGAAGTTCTTCTACTCATTTTTTGCATCTTTTACGTGGCTACTAGGGTTTTCATGCCAAAACGTTTTGCTAGATATGTAACCACATAAAGCACATTTTTCAAGTTGCTATATTAACACTCGGGGCGTATCACCCATGAGACTACAATTTAATCTTATAACCCATACTAAACAATCATCAATACGTGTGATCCCCGTGTTAGATCAACAATCTAACACGCCCCTTTTGTTACACAATTTCCACACCAAAACCAAGACCCAAAGCATCTCCGCGCAACCAGCATACTCAGGAGCACATAGAAGGACCCCGAGGGGCAAGATGTTTGTAACAAAATCAAGCAATACAGGAGGGATCAACTTGTGAAATTAGAGGGGAAGCAACTAGAAGATTCAGTTTAGATCTATTATCAAAAAACCGTGCACAATGAAAATTTTGTGCAATGCCCGTTCATCACTATGAACTCTAGATCGAACCTGCATATAATAGTAGAACTAGCTCATGATACCAATGTTGGGATTCAGAGTAGAAAACAAAAAAAAATCGGCACTACGAAACCAAGTCCCAAGATTGGATCTAGATAGATGCAAACAATGATAGCGATCTTGTTACCTTAACAACCGTTCAACGGTAGTTCTCTCGCAGCGGAAGATGTTGATGGAGAGTTGGGGAAGCTTGACGTAGCACACCCCCACAAACAGATCTACTCCGCGGAAAAAGATGTAGAAGTCCCTCGAACAAAGATCGAACGTATGATCTCTCTACGGTTGATCCACATGTACGGTGTAGTAGATCTGGCAGGGCTTCGCCATATAGAGCTCGGCACCACCGGAGTATAGAGGAGGGAGGAGCAGCCCTTCGACGTAAGGTGGGTATTTGATCTACAAGAGAGGAGAGAGGGGAAGCCCAGGGGCAAGACTATCTTGACAAGTTCATCTATTGGGGGGGTGCCCCTCCTCGTCTATTTATAGAGTGGAGGGGGGAGGCCACCTTGGAGGAGGGGGCAGCCCTAGGGGTGGCGCCCTAGGGTTTCCCTCCCTCTAGGGCCGACCAAGGAAGGGGGGGAGTTTCCTCCTAGGCGCCATCCCACTTGGGCCTCCTTGGTCCAAGTGGCTCCCTCCCCACTTCGGCCTTCTAAGTGAGACGGGGGTCGTTGATATTAAATCTATTTTATTAATTCTCAAATTATTTGGGAATTCATAATAAATAAATATTAAACATATTTAGACCATCCCGGAACTTTTCCGGCCCTCCGGTTTTACCCAGTTTTCTCAAAACTCTTCCTGGTACTTTACCGGTGCCCCGAAACGATTCCGGTTTTCTCTCCGATTAAATCTCTATAACTCCGAAACTTTTCAGGTGTGTCATACTCGTGCTCCTATCACTCTAGTACTCAACAAATCTACCACCCTTAAGTGTGTGACCCCATAGGTTTGGTAGAATATGAACATGATCCAGAAACCGACTTTCTTCGGATCAAGAACCAATAGCGGAGCCATGGACACCCATAATGGTTCCCTCACCTACACGAATATGAATTCGAGTGAACCTCTGGTTGACATGCCAATCCCTTTGCTCCGCGGTACTTTACAAAACATGAGGTGAGATTATATAGGTATCCGCATGATCAACTCATTAATCATTATACCAATTATCGTCATATTGGTTTTGTTCTTTTTCTCGTACACGTATTCCGTATCCCATGTGATATATTCACAAAGTACCCTGCCAGATGTTGGTGGATACGTAATAACGAGAGGGCCCTAAGAATATCTGTCCTGAATAGGAGGAGAAAATCCCAACTTGAATCATCAAGTCCCTAGACATACTTTCGAGTGTGAATGAGCAAAGCCTTTATAGTCACGCCTGTTAAGGTTGGTGTTTGGACAGAGTCAAAACCAACCCTCTGGTATGTAGGTACTTAAAATTCTCATGGTCTATAAGGATACATGCAAATGTCAACTCGTCTAATGATTTAACTCATAATACAATGATGATGAAATCTCAAAGAAAATCATACAATTGGGTCGGTTCAGCATCCTTGTTCTGGCAACAACGTGCTCCCATGTATTACTGGCATATTCAATGCCCTATGTCAAGAAAACATGACATCCATAATACACAGGTTAGTCCTAGAGGCAGACTAAGAACACTTTATGTTTATACTCCACACCTGCATATGAGTTTTCCTCCGAAGGCAGTTAACATGCACTTGGCAAACCTTTGCATAGGCCATTGCAGTTATAGCACAGACATATAAGCATTAATAATAAACCAGAAATTATAATAATACATTTTATTATTGCCTCTAGGGCATAATTCCAACACATCCTCATTTGAAGGTTTGTATCTCAACAACAATACTCTGCCAAGTGTACGACGAACCCTTCCCCGGTCCTACCTTTAATAGGTCCCCGTATGGATAGTACTTTGCCTTGATAATTTGTGCACGCAAGGATTTCAGATTCTGGAGAAGGCGTCATTTTGGTAACATAGCAAGGTTAAAGCAGTGTAGGTACTTAAACCCCATTCCACCCTTCTTGTTCGAAACACACAATTTCTACCAAGCTAACCAGTGCATCCTCTTTTCCTCACTATCATCACCATCTAGAAATTTGAAATCTCATCAGAGATGGACTTCGAAACACATTTTGGAAGCTTAAAAACTGACATGGCATAGGAGGGTATTGCTTGGGCTACTACCTTCACTAATATCTCCCTTCCTTGGACTGTTAATTTTCTCTCCTTCCATCCTTTAAGTTACCGGCGAACCCTATTAATATATTTTTTGAAAAAAGTCACTCCTATCCACTCCTTTTGTCAAGAGAAATTTAGCATCAATCGGATTAGGGTAAAGGCGATTTAGGTCAGCGGCATCCGCCGACCGCCACTTTGGCGGCAGATGCTACCAGTACTCCATTCGACTCTCCACCTTGCGGTAGTCGTGTCTTCTCGATGTCTTTCGCTGCATGGACGTGAGTCGATGCGTGCAAGTACAAGTTCTTCGTCTCATGTGAAGGTTATGTATGCATGCAATGTATAGCACGAGGTGACTGATTTGGCACATGAGAGTTGGATGTTAGATTTGATGTCCTAGCGAGGGTTTCCTTGCTAAGACATGCATGTTGTCCCCTAGCGTTACAGCTAGGGGTTGCTATCCTCTGGTGGTTCCTATTGTCCAAGATTTTTTGTTCATCATTCGTCCTCGGCTTTGTTTACTGGCTGATGGGGCGCAGTGAGCCAGGCGCAATAAAAATAATAAGATAGAACTGTGGGGTCTTTTTGGTGCCCCGACAGTTCGTTCGCTTTTGGATATTCAGAGGCGACATGACCCGGATGTCTTCTTCCTCTCGGAGACTCGTCTAGAGGAAGATAAGGCGGATGTGTTGAAAGATAGACTGAAAATGGACCATCGAGCGATTGTTCCTAGCCTTGACGGCAGGAAAGGAGGTTTGTTGCTTGTCTAGAAGAAGGAAGTGACGATCTACCTCTAGACAACAGGGTTTAGCCTCTCTTTTTTTGGCGAATATGCACGAGCGTGCATATCATATATTAAAGAAGAAAGGAACGAGGGCCTCCACCTGTTTACAAGATTCCACCCAAGTCCACCGGAACACAACGCCTACATCTCCCGTGTGACCCACCTAGCCAATCTACCAAGAAAAACTTCGCCCTCCACTTTAAGGAGGCCCGCCAAAAGCCAGGTTTTTCCCTCTTCACATACCCGTCCGATCACTCTCCTAAACGAAGGCACGGCTCCATCGAAGAAAATGGCATTCCGATGCTTCCATAGCTCCCAAAGCACCAGATGCGTGACCGTGTGCAGTCCACTCCGCCGATTGCGGCCCGGCTCCTCTATCCTGTCGAGCCACTGCTCGAGCGTTACATCATGCACGCCGGGTGACCAAGCCGGCTTCTCCAGAGCCTCACGGATCGTCCTCCAGATCGAGCGAGTGAAAACACAGGATACCAGCAAGTGGTTTATGGTCTCAGCCTCCTGATCGCAGAACGGGCATGCTGCCTGGTGGGGAAGCCCGCGCCGCGCCAGTCCTCCGAAGTCCAGCATCTGTCTCTGAGTGCCAGCCAGACGAAGAAACGACACTGCATGGGCGCCCTCGAGTTCCATGCCATGTCAGCCGACGGGACGACCACCCTGCCCCAAAACCGGGCCGCGTAGGCAGAACGCACCGAGAACATGCCATCGTTCTCCCACGCCCAGGTGATGGAGTCTTCACCTGGTACTGGATCCCAGTTCGCCACGTATGCCCAAAGCCTGAAAAACTCCTGGAGTAGGTCGGTAGTTAAGTTTGGCCCGACGTCCGCAGCCCAGGAACCACTCTCGCACGCCTCCTGTACCGTCTTGGCCACCCGCGTCCGTGAGGGCACCCGCTCGTATAGCAAGGGTGCAATCTCCTGGACCCGTAGTCCACGGATCCATCGATCCTCCCAAAACACCGTCGTGCGTCCGTCCCGTACAGTCAATCGTGTGGCTGCCTGGTAAATCCTCCTAGAGTCCTCTGGGACGGTGATCGCGAACTCATGCCAGGGCCTCTCAAGGTCCGTCCGCTGCAGCCAAGACCGCCTGCTCCGCATATCCATATTCATCCATCCCAGATTGGGAATACCTAGCCCACCGGCCCACTTGGGTGCACATATTGCATCCCAAGCCACAGCACAATTGCCTCCACGTGCACTCGATCGGCCACACCATAGGAACCCTCTGCAAACCTTATTTAACGCGGCAAGTGTCTTCTTCGGAAGGTCCAGCGCAAGCATTGCGTGGACCGGCATAGCGCATAGGACCGTCTTGATCAGGGTAAGCCGCCCGCTTTTGGGCATAAGCGTCGCCTTCCACTTGGGTAGTCTGTCATCCAACGCATCTACCAGGTATTGCACTTGCGCTGCAGATTGCTTGCGAAGGGTGAGGGGTAGCCCAAGATACTTCAGGGGAAATTTCCCTACCCCGCACCCCAGCACACTGCATGACAGCTCATTCTCCACCGTATTGCATCTAATAGGCACCACCGCTGATTTGGCCATATTGATGCGCAGCCCAGATGCCTCACCAAAAGTGTCCAAGATGTACCTACACACCGTGAGGTCCACCATCCGTGGCCTGACAAACATCGCAACGTCGTCCGCAAAGATCGAGACCCTATGTTGCATGCCCCGCTGTGCAATAGGCTCGAGCAGTCCACGCTCCTCGGCGAGTCCAAAGAGCCTTTGCAAAGGTTCCATAACTAGAATGAAGAGCATCGGTGAGATAGGGTCTCCTTGCCGCAGGCCTTTGCAGCTATAAATCGTGTCCCCAGGGACTCCATTCACCATCACCTTCATGGTAGAGGTAGCGAGTATGCCACACACCCATGCCCGCCATCTAGGCCCGAAGCCAAGCTGTTGCATGACCTCAAGGAGAAATGGCCATTGTACCGAGTCGAATGCTTTCGATATGTCTAGCTTTAATAGCATTGTTGAGCGCCCCGATGTATGCAGCTTACGATCCATGCTTTGGACAAGCATGAAGTTATCATGAAGGGACCTTCCCTTGACGAAGGCACTCTGGTGGTGCCCCACCAGTCTCGGCAAGTCACCCGAGAGGCGCGTGGCCAGTAATTTCTCGAAGATTTTAATCGCCCCATGCACGAGGTTTATTGGCCGAAAATCGCCCACCTCCACAGCCCCGTCCACCTTAGACAAGAGGGTTACCAGGGCCTTGTTAATGGAAGCCATACCACGGACGTCCCCCTTGTAGAAGCATGCGAATGCCCTCATGAAATCCTCTTTGATGATGTCCCAACATGCGGCATAGAAGAGACCAGAGAACCCATATGTCCCTGGCGCCTTGTCTAGAGGCATCGATTTGACCACCTTCTCCACCTCCTCACTCGAGAACGGGACCTCCATATGAGACAGATCGAGCCGAGGAAGGTTGAGAAAGTCCATATCCAGCGCATACTCTCTGTCCGCGCAGACGCCAAAAGCTTGCCCAAAATAGTCATCCACCGCCGTTGCCAGTTCCTCTTGGCCCACGTGGTCTCGCCCGTTTTACCGAATCGAATGCATCACGCTTTTTCTCTGCTGGTGGCAAGCATGTTGATGAAACAATCGCGTGCTCCCATCTCCGTCTCGAAGGTGTAGTAGGCGAGAGCGCTGTCGCGTGATAGTCCTCTCCAGTGAGCATAGCCCCAAAAGCTTGCGCTTGAGGCACTTGCGGAGCCCCAGTTCCGCCACCGTGAGGGATCTCGAGTCCATGGCAACATCTAGCCGCATGATGACCTCCAGCGCGATGGCAATTTGCATCTTGATGTTCCGGATCCATTTGTCACTCCACCGTTGGAGCGCTTGTGCCGTGGCTCTCAGCTTGTTATGCAGGGTGAGGTAGTCATTCGGCGCGACTGGTGTGTCCTCCCATGCTTTCTTCACCACCTCCATGAACCCCTCAGCCTTAACCAAGAAAGCTTCAAACTTAAACCGTTTGCCCATGCAAACCTCCACACATGTGTCTAGCACCAATGGGCAGTGGTCGAAGACCGCCGTGCCCAAAGCTGAGAGAAAACTTGAGGGGAAGGCCTCGTCCCAATCGTTTGTTGTGAACACATGGCCGAGTTTCTCTAGTGTCGCCGCATGGCGCTCGTTCGACCATGTATAGCGCCTTCCGTTTAGGTACATGTCCTTGAGTTCCAGCTGGTTGATCTTGGCCCGGAACCGAGCAATCATGCCCCGGTTTACCCTCGGGTTGTTCTTATCCTCCTCTCGAGCTATGAGGTTGAAGTCGCCCGCCAACAGCCACGGGCCGGAATGGAGGTCCCTAATGTCCACCAGTTCTTGCAGGAACTCAACCCTCTCCACGGGCTCGACGGGACCATACACACCCGTCATCCACCATGCGGCAGCCCCTATCGGCTGCACCAACGCGGTGAGGGTATAGCCAGTCGTATGGGGGTTCGACAATGTTACACACGTATGATCCCAGGCAATAAGAATGCCCCCACGTGTGCCGGCTGCCGGCAAGTAAAAAAAGTCCTCGAATCTATTTCCAAGACATTGTCGAACAATCATGGTCGTGACCACCTCTAGCTTGGTTTCTTGTAGGCAAACGATGCCCGGTCTGGCTGCCAAGACCACCTGGAACACAGCGTTCCTACGTGCTACGGCATTAAGTCCGCGCACATTCCACACTAGAACTCGAAGCGGTTGTGAATTTATAATGATGACCCGCCTAAACCACCAAGTGCATGCCTAACTAGGCCATGCCCACCACCCCATCCACCTGATCCCCCTGCAATGGGAGAACCGACGGTTCCCAGCCAAACAGGGCCAGCACCGCAGAGATGTGTGCGTCCGAGAGGGGCTGGGAGAATAGCTCCAGGTACAGTTGCAGGGCTTCGTCTGAGATGACTTCCCCTTCATGTGCAAGGCGCAGTTTCCTAATGAGCACCAACTGTTGCATCGAGGCCCCTTGCTTGGAGGAAGGTGATGGTAAAGTTTGGAGGCTAACGGGGATATATTGGCGAACCCAGCTGGGAGAATAAGGATATGACTTATACTATTCTTCGTGACCTGCACGCCCAGTCCCAACCACAGGCGGGAGCCGCGGAGGACCCAGTTGGGTGAGGTGTGGCGGCCGCCCCACCTTAATTTTTTTGCAAAAGCGTTTGTACTGGTATGCTTTGTAGTATACGTCGTTGTTGGCTGGCTTGATTTTCTGAATCGAGTCGTGTTCATGAGCCCATACATACTAGCTCATTTGGGCATGAGCCCATACTATCTCGCTGCTGGGCTGTTAACTATCGATTTAGCACTTTCAGTACTTTCTTCGTTCTAAAATATAGTGCGTTCGCGGTTTTCGAGATTCAATTTTGATGATAAATTTAACCAACGAGATCGATTACGGCGGAAATAAAAATTATATAATTGAAAACTTCATTTGAACACGAATTCATTGATATAATTTTGGCTCCCGACATTGTTAGTTTTGTTGGTTAAATTTATGGTCAAAGTTAAATTTTGAGAACCGCAGACGCACTACATTTTGAAACGGCCAGCATAGTCGAGCTCACTTTCATCATCATGAATTTGAGGAAGAGAAGAAGAGGAAAAAAGCACCGTGGATTTGGATTCGACCGCCTCGTTATTTGGAATGGGGAACGAAAGGCTCACCATGAACTTGTTCAACTTCGGCTTCGTTGCGGTGCCGAGGCCGCCGAGTGTCGTGCGCTGCCGCAGCTCCAGGTCTGCCACTGTTATCAGTTTCGACAAGAATATTTTATGCTAGAGTTTGCCCTACCTAAAAAAATCGTCCTCCACCACTGGTCCCAACTCGCGTGGATCGCCATTGGGGAGTTCAACAAGATCTCGTTCTCGTTAGAGAAGGAGGGTGGCACTAAGCTTGGTATCCTCTATTCTCTAGAAACATTGAGACAAAACTTTGAGATGCCTATTAGCCAAAGTAACCACGACATGGGAGATTGCCATGTAACATACATCAAATATATAGTTTAAACATTTGTCAGAGAAGAAAAATTCCAAATCGTACACCAAAATAGGGTTGATATTGACTTGTCAACCAAGTACGACGAAGTTTTCATCTATGTTGGTAATTCCATTCCATGAAATAAGCTGATATGACATTAAAAGTTCCAGTTTCTTTTGTAAAACTCCTGGCTATAAAATCTGGCATACCATGCATAGAGAGAGAAAGTTGGCCACAAAGTTTGCTTGATGAGGTCTTCATCCTAATTATTAGTAATAAAATAAGAAACCTGAGACATGACATTTTTCTCTCTATGAATAATAACTTTCCAGTTCGCTCTGTGGGATTCATGCATCTTTACAAATATCAATACTTATCCCATTCTCAACACGCTAAATATGATCATGTTTCAGTGAGTTGAACTCCACCATAAAAGAGTATCCCTTTACGTATAAACCTTTTTCAGAATCTACCATATTTTCTAAGAGATGGAAAAAAAAATATCATGAGCATGAACTTTTTTGATGTTATGTTGTTATGATGACAAAAATTTATGTTTTGTTGTTCAAAAATGATGATCGGACTGGAAACCGTAGTTATATTAATAAAGGTTGTGAGGACTGGTTCGCTGACGATGGTTCTCTTAAGAACAAAACAGTTCGCTCGATCAAACTATTCTTTGCTAGGATCCCCTTCCCTTAGGAACGCCAGCCACTTATTAGCATTTTTTTCTTCTATTTTGATTTAGAAAGACTACTTCTTCTCTTCATTTTTTAACATAGTACATATGCAGATGTTCAAATGTATGCATATACGCTTATCCTTATAAATGCACACACATATACCTTATCCTCAAGAGCGAGCATTTTTAAGAGACTAAACCGACACATCATCTGCATATTAACGAAGTCATCATAACCACCTTGGTAGTCGAGGAAAATGTTTCCATTCACTTAAACCAAATCATCGAAACAACTGAATTAAATCCAAAAAATAATAATGAAACCATCGGTGTCAAGTGTATGACTTAAACCCTAGTGGATTGAGGATGCCACCTGTCGTCCTAACCATTTCAACCACAAATTGATTGGCTCCTCTATTCACATTTATAAAACATTTGAGATAGTTGAATCAATTATCTAAGACGTCTTATAAAAGAGCACGAACGAAGTACTAAGCATGCCACACTGCGAGGTTCATCGTTTACTGCAGAGACACACATCACGGGGACGTGGCTGCCAATACAATCATACTACAGCTAGGAGAAGATGATCATGGTGCAGTCAGTCATCCATGCTTGGCCGAGCCCACCAACCGCCATATGGCGCCGCCCGCAGACGATTTGGTACGCAAGGCGCAAAAGGTGGAGGGCCGTCGGGTGGAACGTGGGCGAGAGCGGCGGCTCCGCCCCAGACCCAGACGCGATAGCAGGTGCCCCGTGCCCTGGGTGACATGTGCGCGGACGAAAGCGATTACGTGCGGGTCATGGATCGAGTGCGTGTGCTAGTACGCATTATGGAACAGCGGCGCGGCGGCGTCCCTCGCTTTCCCTGGACGGACGTCGGCATTCGCTAGACCGGTTTATTCGATCGCTTGCTCTCCTGGTCCGGTGTGCTCCGGAGGCGAGGTGCCTCTGCCATCACCCCGTGCCACGGGTGGAAACCATACCAGGACTAGCCTACCCAGATCTTTGTCGATCGCCGGATATTTTGCTCTGCCCGTAACCGGGACCTGGCACGCAGGAATCGTCGTCAGGGCTGCGTGCAGTCTGCGCACTGCACCGATGGACGTCCCAACCGAAACGCTAGGGGTGATTCGGGGTAACATCATCAACTGCTTTCTCCGGCTCCCAAAGTCACTCACCTCTGCTCGCACTCAAAAGGGTGCATGTCTTCTCCAGGGAAAACCAATGAGAACAAACAGTCCCACACTCAACTCAAGCAGTAAAACCAATCAAGTCAAAGGACGCCAATGCAACCCTCAGCAGTGAGTTTGGTGGCGCTGCCTACCTTCGCCGGTGCAGTCCACGGCGGCGGTCCACTGCCGAGGCAAGATCCGGATTCCAAGCAGGCGCAGCAAAAGGCCTGCGACGGCCGGGGTGGCACGACGATCTGCCTGGGCGGCAGGTGGGACGATTGGTGGCCGTGTCATGTCACCCCGTCAGCTGAAAGGACCGGAGCAAGATAAGGGATCATGCATACATACGACCTTGCACTCAAATGGGGGGTATGCAACAGTGCAGGTGATGTGATCAACTGAAATAGATACCCCGCCGATCCATATTACTTACCCCTCAAGCGGATGTATCGAGATGTTAAATACATTCATTTGGGCGACAAGTAATATGGGTCGGAGGGGGCCAAGAACCGACTGCGACCCAAGCATCAGACATCTCCACAGACTCTACTGCCAGAATGTCAGCAGCCCCACTGAAATATTGTCAAGTGAAGCACATGATCATAGTGTACTACTACTGAATAGAATGCTCAACTCCATCATGAGTGAATATATGCACAGCAATAGCAAGTGGCAGGTAAATGATTCTGCAAAATGACACTGTCCAGTGGTAGGTAGTGCCCAGACTTGCTCCAAATCAGATATGACACTGCAGAACAGATGAATGACCCTGGAAAATGGAAATGCAAATGGTATCAGATCAAAGCATGCATAAGCCTACTGTCCTATATAGTCAAAGCTGGTAGCTAAATTTGGAGGACATCAATGGCTTATCGACAGAACAACGCTACCAGCTCAAAAAGGGCAATGAATCACACCTAATATTGATCAGAAATCCATGACAGCAACATAGTTAGATTTCACCACCCATATTTGAAACATCAACCAGAAATAGAGATGGTAGTGTTGGAGTCATGAGATGAGATTATCATAAAAGGAAATGTTTTTATCCTTTATTGTGACTTGATTAACATACCTCTTTGCCCAGTAGCAAAAATAACCGCCGAGCAGCTGCAAAAGAGTAAAGCGACAACATAGTTCGTTATTTGGCATTCATTCAGTAAAGCGACAACAGAGTCCGTTACTTGGCATTCAGTCAGTGAAGCGACAACAGAGTCCGTTAATCGGCATTCACTCAGTGAAGCGACAACAGAGTCCGTTAATCGACATTCACTCAGTGAAGCGACAACAGAGTCCGTTAATCGACATTCACTCAGTGAAGCGACAACAGAGTCCGTTAATTGGCATTCATTCACTGAAGCGACAACAGAGTCCGTTAATCGGCATTCATTCAGTAAAGCGATAAGAGAGTCCGTTACCTGCCATTCATTAAGCAAAGCGACAACAGAGTTCGTTACTCGGCATTCATTCAGTAAAGCGACAACAGAGTTCGTCACTTGGCTTTCATTCATTCCATTGAACTAAATAACAGCTCAGTTTTACATGTTCACTTCAGCCATCTACAACCGAGACTCAAGTGACAGTGCATTATTTATAACACTAAAAGTTGATCCCATATGGTACACATCTGCTTTAGGATCAAGGAAAATTTATCTCATGCCAATCTCAGGTTTCCTTGGTATGCATGTCTCAGGTAATACCATAAATTAAAACATGTCTGGAGGAACTAAACAAACAACTAAACAGTACCCTATTAAACAAGCAGAAGAGGAAGACTTTGATAACGCCCAGCATATACCGCCAAAGAGATAAAATATGGGCTCACTGAGAAGAGTCGAACCGCCACAACTGGAGCAATGAAGAGTCGAACCGCCACAACTGGAGCAATGAAGAGTCGAACCGCCACAACTGGAGCAATGAAGAGTCGAACCGCCACAATTGGAGCAACGAAGAGTCGAACCGCCACAATTGGAGCGACGAAGAGTCGAACCGCCACAATTGGAGCGACGAAGAGTCGAACCGCCACAACTGGAGCAACGAAGAGTCAAACCGCCAGAACTGGAACAACGAAGAGTCGAAGCGTCATAACTGGAGCAGTGAAGAGTCGAAGCGTTATAACTGGAGCAACGCTGAAACCTCCGCATACTCAGCTCAGCCTTCTTAGCTTTAGTTCAGCCGCCTTCTCTTGTTCCGGTGTGTTTCGCCACCATCCACATCCAACGAACCTAAGGTGTCGCTTCTTCCCCTCCTCCTCAGGGTTCTTGAGGACCCTGCATTGCTAGGTTCTCCTACGCTTTCAGTAAAAGCAGCATCCTCCTGAATCACAGCCATTGTGCTTGAATTAGAAGTTTGATCTGCAGACGGTGCTGCGGCAGCATTACTTCCCTCAACTAGCGGCTCAGAATTCGCCGAAGGTGCAGCTCTGATAGGGCTTGGCCTAGATATTCTTCTAAGATCACTCACTGCAGTTGCCAACCTTTCTGTATTTGCAAGGCCAACAAGGGTAAGGCGTTGCAATAAATCAATTCCTTCCGAAGAAAGTGGGCTTGAACTAAGCCTAGGCAGATCTGGTGCGCTGTTTCCTGGCTGCCCGCTGTCGGGAGCAGAAGAAGGAACAAATGTAGGGTTTTCTGCTTCTCTTTGCAGCCTCCTTGCTCTCATCCTAGTAGTGATTCGGCCTAAACGGCCAGTCTGATGAGCATGATCTATCATCTCCTGGACAGTTGGCTCTGAAGGCCCTTCAAACCTAGTCGCGCTGCTCATAATCTGCTGATCAAGAATGCGCCTCCAAGAAGATAATATCCCATGTGCCTCGCCAAGCCTGCGAGAAATTGGGCGCAGATGATGGAACTGTTGTCGAAAACTCTCAAGCCGGTTCCCATGTGGCCTTGCGGGAATGTTAGGGCTGGATACATTGCCATCGTCTGCGGCTTTCTTCTCCCCATCGGAACTTGAATTCCCTCTCCCATAGATAGGAGTGATGTTCCCTTCAGTGACCTCACCTTTGCAGACAGGGCATTCCTTGTGTGTGGAATGAACATGCAGCCACTGGTACAAGCAAGGCCAGCAGAAGAGATGACCGCAGGAAGTGACCACGGGGTCTTCGGCCATGTCAAAGCAGATGTTGCACTCAAACATGGCAGCGCTGTTGCCACGGTCCGCCAGCTCATCCTCGGCACGCACCATGGCACCATTGTCAGTCACCTTGTTCTCCTCGACGGCATCCTGCACCAGGGGCGGTGGTGGCGGTGCAGGAGGCTCGTTGTCCGGGGCAGGGGCCTCGGCGCCGATAGGAGGAAGGTTCGAGCGGAAGCGCCTGGGACGGAGGCGAAGCTGGCGGTTCATGGTGATGGCGGGGCGGTAGCGGTCGGCAGGGTCCGGGCGGAAGGTGGAGGAGGCGGTGGAGGAGGAGGGGCGGTCGACCCAGGCGAGCAGGTTGCTGGGCGGCGGCAGGGGCGCTGGAGGCGAGTCCGGGAAGCGGAACCCGAACTCGGCCTCGATGTCAGACATGGGGACCTCCTCGGCGTCCAGGTGGGGCGCGCGCAGCACGGAGGCGCCCACGATACGGAGCTGGGGCTGGGACTGGGGCTGGGGCAGGTCCGGGAAGTGGAAGCCGAACTCGGCAGCGATGTCGGAGATGGGGACGTCCTCGGCGTCGAGGTGGGGCACGGGCAGGATGGAGGTGGTCACGACACCGGGGTGGTTGGGAGTGCGCATGAGTTCGGCGAGGGTGGTGCCGGTGGAGTAGGTCGGGCGGCGCGGCGGCTCCGGGTCGGGCGGCGGGGCGTCGGCGGAGGCGGCGGAGGAGGAGGGCGAGGAGGAGAGCATGGAGTTTCCGAGGGCGAGGTCGGAGCCGAGATCGGGGCGGCGGAGTCGCGTGGCGCGGGGCAGGCCGAGGTAGAGGTTCAGATCCATCCGTCTGCGGCTGCGGGCGGCATCGTCGGCGTCCATCCGGCGCCCGCGCGCCTACCTGGAGGAGGAGGCTGCGGATCCGCGCGGGGCGAACGCGAGGCGCATGGGCCGGCGGTGAGGGATGGGAAGCGACGGCGGGTGGAGAGGGGGTAGGGTAGTTGCGGTGGCGGTGGCGGTGGCGGCGGCGGCGACGGGGGAATTATGGGATTGGGAGGGAGGAGGGGAGGGTAGCTGCGGGTGGAAGGGATGGGGGGAGGGGGGAGGGGAGGAGAGAAATGTGGGAACGGGAGGGGGAGGCACGAGGTGCGCGAGGTTTTTGTTGGTGCCGGAAAACAAGAGCGCCACGTCGGCACGCACCCCCGGCCCCACCGCCAGAAAGGGAGGGAGGCTGTCTGTCTGTCCGTCCCGCCCGCCCGCGTGTCTCCAGCTGCCCCTTTGCGGCCGCGTCTGAGTAAAAGCGATCCTCCGCCGTGAGCGGTGTGTGGCTGGCCACTGAACCGAACCGTTGGGTAGGCCGATTTTTTTTCTTCCAATTACATTATTTTTAATTATTATTCTTGTATGTAAATGCACGGATATTTGTGGATACGTGAATATCTTTTAAGCATATGAAAAATTAATGTTTAACATTTACGCGTGATATATTATGTAATGCACGAATATCTCCGCTTTAATGTTTTTTTAAAGGTTGTTCACAACTATTTAATGCTAAATATTTAAAATTTATATACTGTATATATGTTTATTAATAAAAGGAGGAACGTCTCTTCTCGTTTGTTGTAGTGATTTAAGAAAAACGGATCTTATGAGATTTAACCTATAATCCTGATTGAGTGCTTAGGTTTTTTCCCGTATTGAATTTTCATCTAACGGTCGTCGACCGAAGGAGGTTGTAGCCTGACTCAACTGGTCCACCTACCCCAAAAAAGGCTCGAAAGTATTTGTGAGTATATGGAATTGTGATCGTGACCTACACCGCGACGTCATAGACTACAGGCAATTGAACCGGACTATGTTTGTATCGTGGACAAGGGTTTGTATAATTTCTAGTCCCACCTCAACCCTTTACGACCAACAACATCATTTAATATATGTAGTCTTCAGCGTGCCTATATAGCTGCCCTTTGCAGTCGTTTGTAAAAAGATCGTTCTTCGTGAGTGGTGTGTGGCCACTAGGTCGTCGGATAGGGCAATTTCTATCTTCAATGCGAGATGTTACCCTTTTTTGCAGCCTCTGTTTCAAACGGAAATTAACGTTGGCCTTAAGCAAGCAGTTGGCTTCTTAAAAAACAAGCAGCTGGCCAGTTCAATATGTGGTTTTTTCTTGAATTTTTTATATCTTGTTTCACATCTTCCTTTACGCTTTATTTGTTTTATTTATTAATTTTATATATAATTATTTCATATCTTTAATACATATTTCCTTATTTTAATAATGCACGAATATTGTGAATACATAAATATCTTTGAGTATATGATCATTTAAAGTTTCATACTTATGCATATTTTATTATGTAATGCATGAATATCTCTGCTTAAATGTCTTTTGAAATCTATTCATGTCTATTTAATGCTAAATATTTAAAATATATATACTATCCCTACTATCATATGCTTAAAAAGAATCGTAAGGTTACATCATTCACCCAGTTTTATTTGCACCACCCCTCCATTCAACCTTTCACCCACTATCGCTTTTTCTTGGTTTTTCATTCCTTTATGGTTTTCATCTACCAATGTTTGGTAACACAATAAACCAAATCAATGTAAGGTATAGCAATAAATTTACAATCCGTAAAAATATTTTTTTCTTATGGTAAACCTGGTACATACCAAACATCTTTGGCAATCCAATAAATAACAATAAATTCACGATTTAGAAGAAATTAAATATAAATCAATCTCTTATACATATTTTGTAACTCAATAAAAGCACAATATTGTTGGAAAATATATACCACTTTAAACCAAAATATAATCTTATTTTCTATATTCCCTTGAATCAAGATTTGTTTTGTATGAAGCTTTAATTGTATTAGAAGATATTTGGCCCCTTGCCTACTAATAAAGGGACAAGTGTTGCTTCTCTTCCATCACACAGTTTTGCATACAAAAACTTTGTTTTTTTTATGAATAAACCCGTAGTACACCGACACATCTAAAAAAAAATTGGTCTCTTTTTAATTATATCCAACTCCTTAGCTCATGATAGTATAAAGGAAACAAGTTTCATAATCAAAGATATTATAGCTGAGCATGGTCCTGGTGGGGTGAATGTGCCTATGATTCTAACAAGGTCCGACCCTCTTCCACGGGTCTTATAGGCTGGCCCCGGGGTTACAATATTGCTAGGAAAAAGGGGCGAGGCCCAGGTGCAAGTCTCTCTGGTCTTCGGTGGGGCCCGCCGACTATGGGGTCCTGTAACAGGTCTATCTCGGTCGTCATGCGTGGGCCCCGCCCGCTGTGAAGTCATGTAGCAGGTACGCCTCGGTCGTCACGGGGAGCATTGTAGCCCGTAGGATACGGGTAGGTAGGTGTATGCTGCTACAGTCCCAGGCCATCCGGGGGTTAGTCGCTATGATCAGCGACAAAAATACAATGTAGCCACGTCCCCCATGTCCTCGGGGACGTGGGTCTTCTGTACGGGATGCGGATTGTACGGGGTTGGCGCTGACTCTAACGTGTCGGCTGCTACTAGCCGGCTGTGGCATCAGATGGCCGAAGGAGCCGGACCGTCCTGCTTGTCTTGAAAGGTAGTTTCGCCTCCCTGGCCCTACCAGGGGTCAGCCCCCCGATAGGTACGGACTCTACGAGTCGAGTTGTTAGAGCAAAGTTTTGCCCCTTTAGTGTTGGAGATTGTTGGACATAACAGTAGAGGAACTAATATTACTAGATGATACCCCGCACGTTGTTGCGGAACTTTTTTGCAAAATATTTTAGTGAAAATGTTTGGTTAAATGAAGCATGTATATTTGAAACACTAACTTTTGAAGTAATATATGGATTTAATATAAATATCATAATAAAATAAAAATTCCCATGCATGCATTTTTCATGTGGGTTTTTATTATGCATAGTGGCATGTTGAGGTGGGTCTTTCTCATGCATGTTGGATGATGAGGTGACATGCTTACATGTTGAGAGAAATATGCTAGTGGAGGGTGATGTGGCATGCATGATGAGGTGGAGTGTGTGCATGTTGAGAGAATTGGTAGTACTGGGGAGCAACTTCTTAAGAATGTAAAATTTGCGGGTATAAACAAATATTTAGGTTCCTAAAGATTGAAGGGTATGGGTAGAAGGTCGAAGAATAACTCAAGGTAGCGAAGCATACCTTGGTGCCGAAACAATTGAAGGAGAACGACCCCCCCCCCCCCAATATCCTTGAGGAAGAAGGAGTTTGTCGGGGGACTGGTACCCGGGTAGGCTAACCCAAGCGGAAGTAACCTTTCAAGACAAGGATGGGCCGATTGGACCGCAGCTGGGCCGAGCTGGGCAGATGTACGACCGATTGCTCCAAGGCAATCAGCCGTATCAAATGCCAGCAGTCGGCCCAGGCGCAATCGGCCCACCCTTTCCTTCACCAAGACAATCATCCGATTGGTCGGCAGCTGGTCCGGGGTTGATACCTAGCAAGCCGATTGCCCAGAGCAATCGACCTCGCCAGGGACCACCAGTCGGACCAGGCGCAATCGGAACCACCTACCACCCAGTCGGGGGTATGATTACGAGGTCATAAATACCATATCCCGAGATATCTGGGTGGCAGGAAGGCCAAGTCACGTCGAGGATTTGCTGGAGATACGGTGTCGACCTCCCCGCCGATTCCGCGGACAGGCCGACAAGACCATACTCCCTAGCTCCACTGTTCATCCCTACATCCTACAAGCCTACAACATGGGCCGCCGCTCGTAGGTTCCGGATCGCCCGGAGAGGAGCAGTCGGTGGGCCCAGGCCGATTAGAGGATGACATCTGGGCCCATTCGGCAATGAAGTTACCGAAGTACCCTGAGCTCACACTATAAGAGCCAGGGTACCCCTCCTGCGTGAGGGACGATCCGCACTAGTAGTACCATAACTCATTTCCTCCCAGTTCATTCACTGCTCGTAGTTACTCCTCAAGGAAGCAGGTGAGAACCTTGCCCACGGCGGCGGAGCTCACCTTCCCCTGAGAAGATAGAGAAGCAGTTATTGTAGCCAGATCATTGATATACAAGAGTCAAGCAGGAGTAGGGGTGTTATCTCTCCGGAGAGCCCCGAACCTGGGTACATCATGGTGTCTTAACCGTGCTTGTGCCCAACCCGATTCCGGCACCATCGACATCCTCTCCCTCGAGTCTTCCCCCTCACTTTAGCCATCCCATGGCATCTGGCGTTACATATCGACGACAGTTGGCGCCCACCGTGGGGCAGACCGAGGCGTCGACTGGAGTAAAGATCCGGACGGGATTTTCCTCTGCATCGGGCGGAAGCCACGCCTCTGGCCTGATTCTAAGGCGTGGGGCAATTGACTATGTGGTGGACTACTCGGCGCGGTATGGGGCTGGAGCACCCCTGCCGCCCGGTGTGTCACTGCAGATTGGCAGTCATCGCCTCTTCATCGGCAGCTTCCCCGAGGCGTATCCTAGAGATATTCGCATCTTCTCGTGTGCCACGGATCCGCTCCCGACCAGGGGCTGCAGTGCAGCGCCTGGTAGAGAGGGAGGCCGAGTGCACGCAGCCGTCATGATGGCGGGAGCATCTTCATCAACTAACCGCGACCCAGCGAGTGCGGCTAGAAAGGCCAAGGAGGTAGCTGATGCTGCAGAGCGAATCGGCACCAGTGCGTTGCGGGATGTGTTATACACACCCGTGAACAGGAATGGTGATCCGGAGCAGGTGCACACGGAGCTGGAAACAGCACGGCTCGCTCTGGCTCGCAGGGCTGAGCAAGTGCTGGCAGAAGAGCGCAGGCTGGGAGCCATCACAAGGGAGTACAATGCAGCACATGCAGGACCGCGTCGGCCGATTGAGCCCGCAGTCAACCAGCAGCTGTCGGGGGCCGAGCAACCGGAGCGTCCGAGAAGGCCAGTGTAACCGGAGCAACCGGCGCAATCGGCATTCATCCAAAGACCAACTTACAGCACACCAGACAAGAACTTGAGAGCAGCCGAGCAAATAGCGCTTGAGCTAGAAGACCTGGAAGGAGATGAGCGGCGTGAGCAGTCGCGCTGAATGCGTGAGCTGATAGCAGCCGCAAAGGAGCAGAGGCTCGTAGCAATGGGCAATCAAAATGCAGAACCAGAGGCATCAAGAGGAACTGTGAGGCCGAATGCGGGAGCTAGCCAGCGACCGAATGCATCGCGCCAGAACAGACACCAACCCGCGCCATCTCGGCACGAGAGCAAGGTCAGAAGCAATCGGCCACCCCCAGCAGCAAGCAGAAGAATGGAAGAGCCAGTTGTCAACAGCAGGCGCAATGAAATGCCACAGCAATCGGCGCCAAGACCAGCAATTAGCGCTCGACTTGGCCCTCGCCAAATCGGCCAAAATGATGCAAGGCATCGCATTGAGCTCCTGGAGAAGGAGGCTCAGGAAGATGAAGAAGGAGAAGCTGGCCCACCATGTTTCGGTCATCGCATTCGGACGGAGAAATTCCCCAAAGGCTTCACGCTGCCGAGAGACACTCCCAAGTACAATGGTTCTGTGAAGCCTGAAGACTGGTTATCTGATTACTTGACAGCAGTTCGCATTGCAGGAGGAAATCGGCGTGTAGCAGTCCGCTACGCACCGTTGATGCTGCAGGGGTCAGCTCGGACGTGGTTGAACAGTTTGCCCAAGGACAGTGTGAACTGCTGGGAGGATTTCACGACTGCATTCATCCACAACTTCACAAGCACATACGAGAGGCCCAATCTCCCGCGGCAGTTAGCTCTATGTGTGCAAGGCAAGGACGAGCCCCTCCGAGATTACTTATCTCGGTGGATCAAGCTGAAGAATTCATGCGAAGGAGTCCACGAGATCCAGGCTATTCAGTATTTAACTGATGGATGCCTAGCTGATTCAATGCTGAAGCACAAGCTGCTCCGCAAAGACTTCACATCGCTCGCCGAGCTCATGAAGGTGGCAAATGCGTTTGCTATGTCCGATTCTGCGATGTGCCCTATCCAACTCGGAGTTGGAGGTGTGATCCAGTCACCAGGGGCTCCGCAGTCGGACACAGGGAACCAAGGCCTCAGTCGGAAGGAAAGGAGGAAGAACAACCGCAACAACCACAACCAGCAGAACAGTGGCAAGCGCAAGGATGAACAGCCCGATACTCAGTATGGCAGTCGGCAGGTGGCCGCTGTCCAGAATGAGGAAGATCCAGCAGCTGCAGGAGGCAGTCGGAAGATGAGACCAAACGTGAGACCCCCGAGACAGATGAAACCCAAGTACACGTTCGAGGACATGCTGGACGCGCCATGTAAGTTGCACAGCACGCCTGGCAGGCCGTCTGCGCACACTACTCGGCAGTGTGACTTTGTGAGAAGAATTGCGAAGGGAGAAGCTTTACCACCTCCACCCCCACCACCACCCCAGAACAGAGGACCACCTCAGCAGCAGAACCAGTTCCCGCAGCAAGATGTCGCCTACATGATTTTCACCAGCGAGTCCGCAGACAAGGGCAGTCGGAGAGCCCGAGCAGCGGAAGTTAATGCCACTATGCCACCGATTCCCCAGTTTGTGCATTGGTCCGAATGTCCTATATCCTGGGACAGAGCAGATCATCCCACCATTTTGCCGAATCCGGGCAACTATCCGCTGGTGGTGGACGCTCTGTTCGCAGGACCAAGGTTTTCATGCAAATTCTCCCGAGTGCTTGTTGATGGAGGAAGCACAATCAACATTCTGTATAGAGATACAATGGTCAAGCTAGGGCTCACAGAGAGAGATCTAGAGCGCAGTCGGACGACTTTCCATGGGATTGTCCCGGGATTGTCTTGCACCCCCATGGGCCGCATTCGGCTGGACGTCATATTTGGCACGGAGGAGAATTTCAGAAGGGAGCCGATTTGGTTTGAGGTCGCCGACCTCAACAGTCCTTACCATGCTCTGTTGGGGTTGCCGGCCTTTGCCAAGTTCATGATCAATGCACAACAGACATACCTGAAGATGAAGATCCCAGGGCCAAACGGTGTCATCACTGTCACCGGGGACTTCAGGAAGTCCCTCGAGTGCACATCCGCTGGCAGCAGTTTGGCTGATTCGTTGTGGTCGAGACGGAGAAGCGTCAGCTCAGCAAGGTGATCGCAATGGCGCAAGCACAGAACAAGAATCCACTCCCAGTCGGCCCGGCAAAGAGAGTAGACGAGGAATCGGCTTTTCAGTCGGCCAAGGACAGCAAGAAGATCGCCCTAGATCCCTCCGACTCAACCAAGTTTGTTGTAGTCGGAGCAGGACTCAGCGATAAATAGGAAAGCGCGCTCGTCGAGTTTCTCCGTGAGAATCGGGACATCTTTGCATGGTCTCCACAAGACATGCCTGGTGTGCCGAGAGAAATCGCCGAGCACAAGTTGCACATTCGGCCAGGCTCAAAGCCGGTCAAGCAACCCTTGAGACGTTTTTCTGAGGACAAGAGAAGGGCAATCGGCGAAGAGGTTGCGAAGCTGCAGGCTGCAGGTTTCATCATGGAAGTGTTTTACCCCGAGTGGCTGGCGAATCCAGTCCTCGTCATGAAGAAGAACAAGACTTGGCGCATGTGTATAGATTACACTTGCCTGAACAAGGCATGCCCAAAAGATCCGTTTGCTCTGCCCCGTATTGATCAAGTGATTGATTCTACGGCCGGTTGCGAGCTGTTATCCTTTCTGGATGCTACTGCTGGGTATCACCAGATCAAATTGGCTATGGAAGATCAGATAAAAACTGCATTCATAACCCCCTTTGGAGCCTATTGCTATATCACCATGCCGTTCGGTCTGAAGAATGGAGGCGCCACTTATCAGCGCACGATTCAGAGATGCACACACTCTCAGCTCGGCAGAAATCTCCATGTTTACGTGGACGATTTAGTGGTGAAGTCGGCAAAGGGAATCACACTGTTGGATGACCTGAGGGAAACATTTGCAAACCTGAGAACTTATCAGATCAAGCTCAACCCGGAGAAGTGCGTATTTGGAGTTCAAGCCGGCAAACTCTTGGGGTTTCTCGTTTCCGAGAGGGGAATCGAATGCAACCCTGAGAAGATAGCCGCAATAGAGCGCATGGAGCAGCCCAAAACCCTGAAGCAAGTGCAGAAGTTCACCGGTTGTCTCGCATCCCTCAGCCGATTCCTCAGTCGGCTGGGTGAAAAAGCAATCCCGTTGTACCAATTGATGAAGAAGACGGAGAAGTTCACCTGGACCCCTCAAGCAAATGAAGCATTACGAGAGCTCAAGCGCATGCTTTCCACGACACCGATTCTGGCTGCCCCGATTGAGAAGGAGCCAATGATGTTATACATTGCGGCAACCAATCGGGTGATCAGCGCAGTTATGGTGGTGGAGCGGCCCGAGAAGGACAAAGCACAGCAAATTCAGCGTCCAGTATACTACATCAGCGAAGTGCTCTCGGCATCCAAGCAGAACTACCCTCACTATCATAAGATGTGCTATGGAGTGTACATGGCAGCCAAGAGGTTGAAGCCATACTTTCAAGCTCACTTGATCACCGTCGTCAGTTCGGCTCCATTGGCCGACATCATGGGAAGCAGAGATGCAACTGGAAGAGTGGCGAAGTGGGCAATCGAAGTCGCTAGTCATGGCATCCAATATGAGCCGAGAACGGCAATCAAGTCACAAGCATTGGCCGATTTCCTAGTGGACTGGGCTGAAACTCAATACATGCCACAGCTCCCAATGTCGGATTCCTGGCGCATGCATTTTGACGGCTCCAAGATGAAGAATGGCCTAGGGGTTGGTGTGGTGCTCACTTCACCAAGAGGAGATCAACTGCAATATGTGCTCCAGATTCACTTCGCAGCATCAAACAATGTCGCCGAATACGAAGCCCTTGTGCATGGCATCAAGCTTGCCAAGGAAATCGGTATTCGAAATATTGAGTGCTTTGGTGATTCTGACCTGGTGGTACAGCAGTGCTCGGGCACTTGGGATGCAAAGGATGCTAACAAGACAAGCTATCGCTTCCTGGTGCAGCAGATCAGCGGGTGTTTTGAAGGTTGCGAGTTCCATCATGTGCCAAGAGCAAACAACGAAGCAGCAGATGCATTGTCCAAGCTCAGCTCAACAAGACAAGCAATCCCACCAGGCGTATCGTTGGAACACATCAAGAAGCCGTCCATCACACCATCTCCAGAGTCGGAGTCCATCTTTATCTCGGAGACCGATCTTGAAGCATTAAGAAAGGCAAAAGAGGTTCAACCGGCCAAGCCAGCAACCATGAAGAAGTAGTCAGGCGCTCAGGGTGTCTCGGCAACAGCACCAGGGGCTGCCGATTGCGGGCCAGGGGCTGCAGAGGAACAAGAGAAGAGCAAAGCCAGAGGGAAGCGAGTAGAGGCTGCGCCAGAAGGCACAACCTCCGAAGAACCAATGACATCAGAAATTGCCGATTGCAATGATGAAGCTCCGACTCCAGGGGCTGCCGAATGCGTGCCAGGCGCCGCAGTCGGCAGTTCAGAAGCAGAGATAGAGATGGCGGAAGTGCAAGAGGCCGAGATCTCGGAGGCCAGTGGTCAAGAAACTAAAGTCCAAGAAGAAGTCCCACCCCAGCATGCAGTAGTAATGGCAGTGGTCAGTGCGCCATTGTGGGCACAGCCAATTAGAGATTTCCTAGCAGACGGAGTCCTCACAGAAGATTTAGCGGAGTCAAGGCAAATCAGCCGCCGATCTTGGGCATACACAATAATCAACAATGAGCTGATGCGCAAGAGTGCGACTGGTATCCTCCAGAGATGTGTGGAAGAGGACAGAGGTTTGGAGCTGCTCAGAGACATTCATCAAGGTGAATGCGGTCATCATGCGTCTGCAAAGGCCATTGCCAGCAAAGCATTCCGACATGGCTTCTACTGGCCGACTGCCCTTGCAGCGGCTGAAAATCTGGTGAAGTACTGCAAGGGTTGTCAGCATTTCAAGGCAAAAAGTCATCAGCCAGCATCGACACTGAAGACAATCCCAATAGCATGGCCGTTTGCAGTGTGGGGTTTGGACATGGTCGGACCATTCAAGAGAGCTCGAAGGGGCATGACACATCTCCTGGTTGCGGTGGACAAGTTTACCAAGTGGATTGAAGCTAGACCGATCAAGAAGCTGGATGGGCCGACTGCAGTTAGGTTTGTGGCCGACATTGTATGCAGATATGGTGTGCCTAACAGCATCATCACCGACAACGGCACAAACTTTGCGAAGGGTGCACTGGCCCGATATGCATCTCAGCAGGGCATTCGGCTTGATCTCGCGTCTGTGGCGCACCCGCAATCAAACGGTCAAGTCGAAAGAGCAAATGGACTAATCCTATCGGGTATCAGGCCCAGATTGGTAGAGCCACTCGAGAGGGAACCCGGAGCATGGATTGAAGAGCTTCCCGCAGTACTGTTCAGCTTGAGGACCACACCAAACAGGTCGACTGGATTCACTCCTTTCTTCCTAGTGTATGGTTCAGAGGCAGTCATCCTGTCCGACATCGAGTTTGACTCACCTCGGCATGCCCTGTACACCAAAGAAGAAGCCAGATTGGCACGAGAAGACGGCATCGACCTCAAAGAAGAAGCTTGCCTGTTGGCCTTGTCCAGGTCAACAGTCTATCAGCAGAAGTTGCGGCACTACCACAGCAAGAAGATTCGTCCTCTCGCTTTCCGAGAAGGAGACATGGTGCTACGCCGAATCCAGAAGTCAGATGGGCAGCACAAGCTATCCTCACCTTGGGAAGGGCCATTCGTCATCAGCAGGGCGCTCAAGAACAATTCCTATTACCTGATCGACTGCACCAAGGGCACTCGGCACAAGGACACGTCAGGAGCAGAAACGGAGCGGCCATGGAACGCCGAATTGTTATGTCCGTTCTATAGTTGAGCGGAAGAAACTTATGTAAGCCATTCGGCAAACAATCAGTAAAAGTTATCATGCCTCTGAAAATGGGCATTCGATTACCTTTGTATGATTTTATTCGAAGGGCTAGCCTAGATCGGCGACGCTCAGTCATACCCGAGATGTGTATAACACACCCGGGGACTGGCCGACCACGAGGTCAAGAAAATAAGCCATCGAGGAACGGGGACTGCAGGCTGACCCTCAATCGGGCACCTAGCTTGAGCGCAAATCACTAAAAGGTTTGTGGCATTGAGAAGGGTTGCGATTGGGGCAGTCGGCAGTGCGAATCCTCGGGAAACAATCCGAAACATGCCACCAAGGGCACATTCGATAAGACAAAGTTACCGATTGCGCTGCAAACCAGGACATCGAGCCCGGTAGCGCTCAATCGATGCCTACTATTGCAGAATCCTTTGCGTTAAAATCTTGTTGTGTGAAAAATAAAAACTTATCGAACCTTGGCTGGTTGTCTACCGTTGATCCGATTGCAGACCGCATGCCGGCAGAAGAGTCGACACGGTAGACATCCCCAAGTGTAGCCGATAAAGGAAACCGACAAAGACGCAAAGTTGATCACACAAGTAAAAGCAAAGGCCACGCAATCGGATCGAATAAGAAATAGCAGGCCCAAGGCCGAATAAGTGCATTACATCGAAGTAACACCCAGTGGGTGTCGACAGAATTCAAATTGTGTCTTGCAAAATAAGATAAAACCGATCTAGTATCGGCAAGCTACAGCAAGTAACACAGGTGATAGCATGACTCAGGCAGTCGGAGGCACTGAGCTAGAAGACGGAGCAGTCGGATCCGATTGCGCTTCAGAAGTTGTGGCACCAGTCTGCTTGGATCGTGGAGATGTTTGAGATGATCCGCTATCGGAGAGCTCTTTGGCCAGGCCAGAGATTGTAGGAGCGGGGAGCGGGTTCCCTCCCTCGTCGAGATACGGAGTATACTCGTATGGAGAGAACCAGTTTACCATAGTTCTGGCTAGCCGATTGACTTCGGCATAGGTCTTCCATTCCGAGCCAAAGTATGAGCAATAAGATAAGAGAGGAGAGCAATCGGAAAGCGCATAAGGTGCAAGAAACACTCACCGCTAAGAAGGACGTCCATTTCGATCATTGTATCGCAGAAGCCTTTGGCTCGGCGGCGCTGCCGGGTGGTCTCCTCATAGTTGCGTTTCTCCAATTCTTCAAACTTGGCAACATGTTCATCGCGATCTCGCCGAATGGAGTCACGGGCGGCGACTGCTTCATCCCTTTCAGCTTGCAAGGCCTTTCGGGCGGCAATAGCAGCATCTCTCTCGGCAATGAGGCCATCACCGGCAGCCGTCACGGCAGCGATGTCGGCCAAAGGTTTTCTCTCAAGGGCGGCCATTTCCGAGCGAAGACCCTGGATAGTCCGATTGAGATCGTTTTCTACTCCCTGCAGTCGGGTCGCTTCTTCCTTGGCTTTGGCGAGTGCTGGACCATATTGGTCAAGTTCTGCAGTTAATTCAGCAATTCGGCCCTGAAGGTCATCTACCATGGGAGTAGAAGCTAGAGAAGAGCATGAAGATATGAGAACAAAAGCAAGTGTCTAATCGGAGAGAAGACAGAGAGGGTAGAGAAGTTACCTTTCAGTTTAGCAATCTCAGCCGACTGGTTGTTGACCTGCAGCTAAGCCTGGGCAAGAGTTCGGAGGCTGGCAGTGTATGCATCAAGGAGCTTCTCGAAGACCTCACGTTTTTCTTCCATAACAGCCTGAGAGGAACAGCAAGATGGGATTAGAGACACGGCAGTTAGCAAAAGATGTTAAAGATCCGAACCGATTGCAGCCAATCGGCCCGAATCTCGGGACTACACCCAGTGGGTGCGCTTCCGCGCACCCACCGGAAGAAAAGTTTTCGATTGAGGAAGGCAAGCGATAAAGCAAAATCAGTTAAAGATCCGAACCGATTGCAACCAATCGGCCCGAATCTCGGGGACTACACCCAGTGGGTGCGCTTGCACGCACCCACCGGAAGAAAGGTTTCCGATTGAGGAAGGCAAGCGATAAAGCAAAATCAGTTAAAGATCCGAACCGATTGCAACCAATCGGCCCGAATCTCGGGGACTACACCCAGTGGGTGCGCTTGCGCGCACCCACCGGAAGGAAAGTTTCCCGATTAAGGAAAGCAAGAGATAAAGCAAAATCAGTTAAAGATCCAAACCGATTGCAACCAATCGGCCCGAATCTCGGGGACTACACCCAGTCGGTGCGCTTGCGCGCACCCACCGGAAGAAGAGCCTCACGAGAAAAAGATAGACATAAAGAGAAAGCCAAGAGTTACCGTGTGATGAGAGGTGAGCTGTTGGAGGTCCCGGGCAAGGGCGGCGGCAAAATTATTCACCCGGCTCAGAGCAGTCGTCACAGGGTCTTGAGGACGATGCGAGGCATCAGGCTCGGTGCCGACGTGACGGGCTCGAGAGTACTCGGCCCGGAATTGATCCACCGAGCACATAAGAATTTCCGAGGCAGAAGAGGTCGGCGTTGACACTGCAGTCTGAGTAGCGGTGGAAGCAGCGGCAGTAAGGGCCGGGGGCGTCGGCGTCACCTGAGGGCCAGAGGCACCCGATTGTGGCGGCGGCGCAACCGGGCGAGTTGGAGCAGGAGTGACAACGACAACTGGCGGCAAGGTCGTCCTCACCGGCGGCACAGTCGTGGCAACCGGCGGCACGGTCGTGATAATCGGTGGAGCTGACACCACGATCGGCGACGGAGTCATCACCATCGGCGGCTCGGACGTGGTAGTTGGGGCAGACGTAGTTGCGGCAGGAGAGACCGGGTTGGAGCGGCGTGGCGGAGACGGGGCAATCGGATCGACCGATTGCGTTCCTCTGTCACCAGGAGCCACCCGGTCAGCGGCATTCTTGGAGGTCTTGGAAGCAAGGGTGGAAGAGGAGGTTCTCTGAGTAGTCGCGAGGCGGGCCTTCTTGGCAGCGCGCTCGGCGTCCTTCGAGGAGCGATGAGAAGCAGTCGGCCGTTTATGAACGGCGGCGGCAGAAGCGGCAGGCGAGATGATAGCGCTGGCACGAACCGGAATGCCAGTGTCGACATCGTCAAGCCCAATCGGCTCTCTGAAGGAAGAAAGAGGAGGAGAGTCAGTATAAGCATAGACAGTGAAGTGCTAAGCAAGAAGACAAGGGCATACCCGATTGTTCTTGGTGCGCCAGTGGGCATTCGGCATCTTAGCGGAGCGACGTTCAGCGGCGCCTGAGCAATCGGCCTCCGAGTGGTCACCTCCTGGGCCTGTTTGCCTTTGCCAGCTGTCGGCGCGGCCTTGGCAACCTTGCTGGGAGCCATACCAGCGGAGGAGCTAGTGGTCGAGGTGCGCTTTACCGGCACCTTTGGAGGTTTGGCACGAGGAGCTGCATCAGAATCATCAGCCTTTGAGACACTTTCATCATCACTCCATTCGGCCAAAAATTGCTCAAGGGAAGGGTCAGGCGTACCCCCTAGAGCCGGCAGCCGGGTGTCGGTCCTTGGAGGATTGGCGGTCTCGGCATCATCGCCCTCGGCATCCATGGAGTCGGAGGATCCTCCGGAAGACTCGCCATCATCTTCGTCATCGTCACCGGACTCGGCGGAGGGTATCTTGCCGTTATATTCGAAGTCGGCGGGGTCTTCCTCCGCGCGGTCGGGGGCGTATGCGCCAGCTTCCTGGCCGTCCTCCATTAGGTCGGACTGAATAAAATGCTGGAAAGAAAATGGAAGTGATCAGAGCAATCGGAAGAAAGGGCAATCGGAGGAAAAAGCATTCAGGGCATACCACAGGCGACTTCTGCTGGCGGGTGAGGTAATCAAGCCCGAAGCGGAAGGGGTCCGGCAATGGGCTAGAGGTAATAGCCTTCACTCGGGCGCAGAGATCTTCAGTCTTCACTCGCCACGTGCAGAGCCGAGTGGGATCTCGAAGACCTGACATGTCGCAGAGGCGGTGCACTCGGCGCTGCAGGGGGAGAATCCGAGCTTGAAGCCAAGCGGCTACCAGGTCGGTTGGGAGGAGCCCTTCTTGCTCCAGCTGGGCGACCCTAGCAACCTGATCATCGACAACGAGGTCTCCGACGCCGTACTTCAGTGACCACTGATGCTTCTCAATCGGCCGGGCGAGGGAGAACTCGGGCAGGTTGAGAAGATCGGGGCCTTGGTCGGGTGACTTGACGTAGAAGAACGAGGTTTGCCAGTTCTTGCAGGACTGGACGATCTCGGGACTTTTATACCTCTGCTTGCCGGCTGCGACGAGACAACTACCGCAGTCGGTCATGTCAGTCGGGTACGTTGGCTCGCCGCCTTCGATGGTGGAGGGCACCACAGTTCCTGTCCGGGCGTTATGAGCTCGGAGGTTGTAGAAGCGTTTCCAGAGGGCGATGCTCGGACGGCAGCCGAGGTACCCCTCGCAGAGTGTCACGAACCCCGAGAGGATCATGATGAAGTTGGCCGCGAGATGATGGGGTTGCAGTCGGTGGAAGTCAAGAAATCCGCGGAGAAACGAGCTGGCGGGGAGGCTGAATCCACGCTCGAAGTGAGCAAGGAACACGACCCTCTCGCCAGCGCGTGCGTTGGGCACGACCTCGGCCTTGCCAGGGATGCGCCACTCGACCTCCGCGGGCATCTGACGGGCGCGGATCAGGGACTGGACGGCGTCGGCGGTGGTCTGAGAACCCCTCCAGCACCCGCGGCTCGCCTATGACACATCTCGCCGGGGCGCCATGGTTTTCACAGACGAGAAGAAAAGGAGAGAAACAGAGGGAGGTGGAGCGCGAAAGCGGCGGTGAAGAGTCACTGCGGAGGCGGTGAAGAGCACGAGTCCGTGGCCGGAGCAGGTCCAGGGCACAGAGGTTTGCGGCAGAGAGTTTTGCGTGGAGTAGCAATGGAGCAGAGGAGAGGGAGCTCGAGGTTGAAGACGGCGTCTGAGGAGAAGGAAGAGGCGAAGGCCCCCCCTGTGGCTTATATGGGCGGCGGGGGGGGGAAGTGGGATGCGGCTGCGGCTGTGTGGCTCGGTGTGGCCTAGGGCACAGGAAGGGCAACCGGCAAACCAGCGCAGAGGATCCGGGCGCAAAAGGCGAGGCGTGCGACGTGGGGGTCAGGCCCTGCAGTTATGTCAAGTCGCGCATGGGTCGTGGGTCCCAGCTCATTGATCACATCCCGGAAGAATCGGAGGTAACCGTTGGAATGAAATCGGCGAAGGATGTTCCGCCAGAAAAAAGAAGACACAAGCTGGGAACAAAACAAACCCAATCGGACGAGAAGCTTGGTCAGCCGAGTGTGATCTCCGAGTCGGCCGACGAGCTCGGAACGACACACCCGATGAGGCCATAGCAGTCGGAGGATGTCAAGAGAGAGATTAAAAACTGCAAAGGCCCCGCGGTCAAGCGACCGTGGGACCTTTACAGCTTTAGGGGCTACTATCGGGGGACTGGTACCCGGGTAGGCTAACCCAAGCGGAAGTAACCTTTCAAGACAAGGATGGGCCAATTGGACCGCAGCTGGGCCGAGCTGGGCAGATGTACGACCGATTGCTCCAAGGCAATCAGCCGTATCAAATGCCAGCAGTCGGCCCAGGCGCAATCGGCCCACCCTTTCCTTCACCAAGACAATCATCCGATTGGTCGGCAGCTGGTCCGGGGTTGATACCTAGCAAGCCGATTGCCCAGAGCAATCGACCTCGCCAGGGACCACCAGTCGGACCAGGCGCAATCGGAACCACCTACGACCCAGTCGGGGGTATGATTACGAGGTCATAAATACCATATCCCGAGATATCTGGGTGGCAGGAAGGCCAAGTCACGTCGAGGATTTGCTGGAGATACGGCGTCGACCTCCCCGCCGATTCCGCGGACAGGCCGACAAGACCATACTCCCTAGCTCCACTGTTCATCCCTACATCCTACAAGCCTACAGCATGGGCCGCCGCTCGTAGGTTCCGGATCGCCCAGAGAGGAGCAGTCGGTGGGCCCAGGCCGATTAGAGGATGACATCTGGGCCCATTCGGCAATGAAGTTACCGAAGTACCCTGAGCTCACACTATAAGAGCCAGGGTACCCCTCCTGCGTGAGGGACGATCCGCACTAGTAGTACCATAACTCATTTCCTCCCAGTTCATTCACTGCTCGTAGTTACTCCTTAGGGAAGCAGGTGAGAACCTTGCCCACGGCGGCGGAGCTCACCTTCCCCTGAGAAGATAGAGAAGCAGTTATTGTAGCCAGATCATTGATATACAAGAGACAAGCAGGAGTAGGGGTGTTATCTCTCCGGAGAGCCCCGAACCTGGGTACATCGTGGTGTCTTCACCGTGCTTGTGCCCAACCCGATTCCGGCACCATCGACATCCTCTCCCTTGAGTCTTCCCCCTCACTTTAGCCATCCCATGGCATCTGGCGTTACATATCGACGACAGAGTTTTCACAGAGAACTCAATGAGGAGAAAGCTGAAGCTGGATAAAGACGTAGTTTTTTCTTAGTTTATTTTGTATTCTTGAGTCGTAGGAAAAATCGTATTATCAAGAGGGGTTAGTTAGTTGAGATCTAGGTCGAAGTGGATCTGCTCATACTCAACACAAAACCCAGAGAGAGGTTTTCCACGAGGAGAAATCGCATTGACTTTAGTTATTGCTCAAAGGCAAAGTCATTGCACTATGTGTATCTGAGAGAGAACTCAATAAGTGAGTCAGCTTTCTTGTTCCTCAAAAAAAGTTGCGCATTTATGAAAAAATCTGGCCGCTGTGGACACATGTCAAGCTATCGCATAAGGTCACATCATACGTTCTCTCTCCGTTCCCTGTCGTTGACCCTGCGTACATTGCATCTTCAGGTATGTGTACGTGTGTACGTTACCACTCGATGTAAATGCCTACACCGTCGCTCCACGTATGTGTATATGTGTATGTTGCCATTCTATGTATATGTGAATACGTTGCCTCTCCATACATTGTCTCTTCATGTACAAGCGGCAGTATATACGTAAGCTTTAGAGCGTCCAGTTCCAACAAACTCGTAGCAACCATCGTCGCCAGGTGTAGCATGTACGGTGTGTACATGCAGCAAAATGATGGTCCAATGGACGAATGGACGAGCGAACGACATCGCCATCGACCTACAACAACACAGTGAGAAGTGGCTGGCAACGCTGTTTGATTATGATAGAAAGGAGATAAGGCAAAAGAAAGAAGGCTTATGTGTGAACTTTTTTCAAATGTGCAAGACGCCACAAACTTGAATTTTTTCATGTTTTTTCTATTACTTCTTTATATATTTTCAAATAATTTAAATAAATATATTCGAAAACTGTAAATAAAACGTTATAAAAAATGTTAGCCAAGCACTTTTTTTAAATGTGCATGGAGAAAATGTTTTCCATCTATACAAAAAATGAACACAACAAATACACAACGTGTGAGAAAAAAGTATACCATGTATTAAAAATATATTAATCCAAATATTTCAAAGTGTTAAATAATTATTTGTAAATTTTTAATCAAGTATTTGAAAATATATAAAATGTATATAAGTTTTTTGACCATGTATTAAAAAAGTTAATCTAGTATTTAAAAATATTAATCAAACATTTAAAAAATAAATTTTAAATGTGTATAGAAAACTTTTAATGATGTATTTACGAAATTTTCATAGGATAGTTGAATTTTTAATCAAGTATTTTTTAAAATCTAAATGTATTTAAATTTTTTTATCTAAGCATTTAAAAATATCAATCTGGTATTTAGAAAATGTTAACCAAGCATTTAAAAAAAGTTAAATGTGTATTTCTAAAAAATATGGATAATGTATTTAAAAATGTTAACAATATATTAGAAAAGATAAATGTGTTTAAAAAATGGAGATCATGTATTTAAAAATATTAAACAAGTATAACGAACTACTCCCTCCGTTCCAAAATAATTGTCTTAGCTTTAGTACAATTTTGTATTAGAGCTAGTACGAAATTGAGACAGTTATTTTGGACGGAAAGAGCATTAAACGTGTATAAGAAAAAATGTACAAAAATGCAAATAAATTGGAAAATGTCAGAAACTGAAAAAAACAATGAAAAAAAAGAACTCAAAAAAATAAGAAAATCATGACTTTTTTTGAAAAATAACAAGACGTAAAAAAACTGCATAATCAATAAAAAATTAAATGCACCTTGAAAAAATGCGAAAGAAAGAAACTACTAGTGAATAAACAGAAAAAATAAAAAATGAGTAAAAGCTGTGTTACATCGAAATATTTCGGACAAAATGGGCTAAATTTGTACTAAACGCTAGTGGAAAAAATTTCACATAGAGTATCATATATCTGGCGTTATGCGAAATATAGCTTCCGCAGGTTCTTATGAATTGGTCCGATTTTGCGCGAGGTAGAGTGTGTAACGTGTTCATTGCTATCTTTGCGATTTTTTTCGTTTTTCTATTATGTATTTTCCTGTTTCCTTTCCCTTTTCGTCGACTTCTTCCTTTATTCCGTTTTTATGGATTAAACGAATTTAAATCACATAAATAGTAGTATTTTAAAGTCTTGTAGTATTAAAATTTCTTTTTAAATACTTATTATTTTTAGAAAATACCTAAATATTCATAATATTCATACCTAAATACATAACTTTGAGCACTTTTCCATAATGCATGGATATTTTAAACTTACATGCATAATTTTCATAATGTCGTAGTGCGCTTGAAAAGACCTAAATATTCAAATATAATGTGAAAAAAGGAAAAGAGAATGTCTAGCAAGCACAATCTACTCGGTCGTGCGCTCGTTGTGAATTGTCAAATGGGGCTCACCAAATTGAGCGGTGTTATTAGCCGCTTCAAGCAGAAAATCTTATTTGTTGCTTACCGCTTCAAACATGTTAATTAAAAAAATCTGCTAGAACAGGTTAATTGCAAAAATGTTTACATTAGCTGGAGGGAAATCGAGCCAAGTATGACGACCATGCAATAACCCTAAAATTAGCTTGGCTAGATTGTGAGCATCATAAATTTTGCTCCTAGAATAAAATATGAATTTACAACTACTAAAATTGTTCTTCCATTTATGTATCTCCTTGATGATAACACCAGCTTGTCCATTTGATCCCTTCTTGATATCACTCATTGAACACTTAGATATAATCAGTTGTGATGGAACATTCAAATCCTCAACTAGCGCAAGAACCTCTTTGCATGCCATCGCCTCGAGCACAAGTGGATTCGTTGGTCCAAGGATCATCATCGTCGAGGTGCCCAAAAGTTGTCTCTGCTGGTCTCTTCAAATTGCTGAGATGGAACCTCTCCTTCCTCCTTGAGCGTACTCCCGCGTCCACCTTTATGATTGTATGTCCTGCTAGCGGCTGACACCGGTTTCAATTATTGTTCTGACCAACTAGGCGGTGATCGCCTTTCTTCTTCAGCTCATGGACTTGATTAACTTCTTCAACATACCGAGTTATGAAGGAGAAAATTGACAACGAAGTTTGGTAGATTCCCTCATGAGTTTCTTTACGCCTCGAGGTACATATCGCCCCAACGAGACAACCATCAAAGTAAACTTCTCATGTGACAACACCTCTGGCATGTGGAACATCCATCGCTTCACCTTCAATTCCATCGTCATGATCATATGTCCCACGAGATTGTTATCCACCAACGCCTAAACACTGTTCAAGTACAAACATTCAACCAACAAATGCTTCCAAGAGTCCTCGTGGCCACAAAGTGAACAAACCTTCGAGTCTATCATGTTTATGTGTTCTTGGACATTTTTCATTGGTAACGAGTGTTGAGCTAGTCTCCACAAGAAAACGTTAAGTTTTGCTGGCACCGTGGTGACCCACAAGTTTAGGTGATCTATTGTAGTCCTTTCGATAAATAAAAGTGTCGAACCCAACGAGGACCAGAAGGTGTTGATAAGTGGTTTCGAGTAAGGTTTCATTGTAAATACTACAAGGTAACTTTGTAGGTGTGTTTGTGATGATAGATAAAATAATAATAAGTAAATAAAAGTAAAAGACAATAAGGTGCAACAAGTGGTCCAATCCTTTTTAGCACAAAGGATAAACCGAAGGTGTTACTTATAAAGACAATGATGTCCCCAAGGACACACGGGAAGTTTTGTTAAGTCACTTTCACCATATACTGTTGACTAACATTTACTGTTTTGATATGTGTTTTGTGGATCAACATATGCTAGTGCACCGTCCCATCTTAGACAAATGCACACTTATGATTAAATACCTTATAGGCATCCGCAACTTCAAGAAAGTAATTAAGATAAATCTAACTGTAGCCATGAACTCTAGGATCTAGACTCTCTTCTATAATAGTTTGCAAACTAGGGTATGATGTAGCAACCGGTAAATTTTATCTTAGTTAAGATCGCAAGGTAATCAATACAGTAGTACTTCGAAGTCTTAAAGTAGGTGTTCGCTGCTCTGACGCTTACAACAAATGTACACCTTCACACAAGACATAAACTCTTTCGCCCCTAACTAGCCAGGAAGGTTGTCAAGCTTTTCTTCTAGCTGTTTACGAAGGAATCAAACATATGGTGTGGAAAATAATAATAGAAGTAGAGAAGTGAATCAAGCAAATTATTAAAAAAGTAAATAAAAGAGGTTACAACCAATGAGAAAAGATGGATCGGGGGCCATTGTTTCACTAGTGGTGTCTCTCCATAAGACGATAAATATGTCGGGTAAACAAATTACAACTGGGCAATTGACAAATTTATAAACTCACCACAATTCTAATTATGACTTAAGAAATCTCAAGGACCTAATTATGTAGGCATTACGTCAAGCATATATACACCACTATCCAACTGCATTTATAACTACGAATTCACCTTGAGACCACTATCTAGTGTATATCTTTAGTATTAAGTTGCAAAAGCAACAAACAAATGCAATAAGCTTGGTAAATAATGTAAGCAACATATCTATGAGCAATAAATAGACATAAACACTATTGTTTTACCCTTAGTAGAAACAAACATTCTCAGCCTTAGACATTTCTATCACTCGTGCCAGACACGAGGATGCATGAACCTACTATCGAGCACAAAACTCCCTCTTCGAGACATATGCCACTACTTGGCCAAAGTAATCACACATGATGGAGAGAATACAAGAGAACTCAAAGAACATATGAAATAGATCATATATAAAGCATGAACAATCTAATCATAATCTCATAATCCATCGGATCCCAGCAACTCAGCAAACACAACATAGCAATGTTAGGCAACTCACAAGGTCTAGATCAATGAAGCACATGAAGGAGAGACAACCATATAGCTACTGCTATGGACCCATATTCCAAGGGTGGACTACTAAAACATCATCCGGGAGGCAAGCATGTCCAGGAAGAGACCGTCGGTGACGATTCTCCCCTCCGGAAGGGTGCTGGAGCAGGGCTTCAAAAGCACTAGATCAACCTTTCGAGGTTGCGATGGAACAACGATGACTTCTGCAAAACTTCTTCCTCCCCGACTGTTTCTAGGTTAAATGGAATATATAGGTGAAAGGGGGGGGCATGGGTGGCCCTAGGCTCTCACGCGTCTTGAGGGCGTGACCAGGGGGTGGCCGCGCCCCCTGGCCTCCTTCTCTCTTGGTCACCCTCCTTTGGGTCTTCTTTGGATGGTTGTCTTTGTTTTGGATAAAAGTTGACTCCTATAAATTTCTAGTGAATTCCGAGAATATTATCTATGTAGGATTTTTGAAACATAAGCACAACAGAAAACAAGAACTAGCACTAGGCATCTTATCAGTAGTATAGTTCTAGAATGCCTAAAAATGTTGTAAAATAATGATAAAAGCATGTAGCAATGTCATGAAACAAACATGGAACAAGCAAAAATTATAGATACATTTTGGAAGTATCAACATCTTGTTGGGGATCGGCGCAGAAAACAAAAAAAATTCCTACCTACGAGTCCCGAACCCAAGATCTATGCTATGCTGATGTATGTGACGGAAGGAATCGGTGTTCATACCTTTGAAGACCGAAAGAGGGAAACGTTCCTTGAACGTGGTTCGTGTATACTCTGAACCTACGACCTCCCTGTCGTGTTGAAGAACCTCTGACGATGAAGTAGCACCACACGTGTAGTGCCTCGCGGGATTACACACGTACGGTGCAACTGACGTCCCTCCGAGCTCCGAACCAGAAGAGCAGCAGAAATAAGATTGATATGGATCCCGATTCCGACAGCGCGACGACGTCCGGATGATGGTGAAACCCCCAACCAGGTGCAAACTCCAAACCAGGGGAGTCCTCTCTAGGTCGGAGAAAGAGAGAGAGAAACTCAATGTTGTATTGAAAAAGGCACCCCACCCCTCCTTATATAGGCCAAGGAGGGGCTCCACCCCCTCCCCTTCCCCCATGTGGGACTAAACCCCCAAGGGGGGGAGTGGTGCGGCTAGGAGGGGGGATGGGCCCCTCCCTTGGCGCCAAGCCCAAGGGGGGAGGCTCCCCCTTCCCCTCATGGGCCTTTTAAGACCCAAATACCTTTTCGCCTTTTTAATTAATTATTTAAATCATTTTTAATATTTAATTCTGTCAATTAAATAATAAAACATATTTAAACATTAATATATATTATTTTGAACCTTTCAAAATATCCAGAACAGCTTCCGGCACCTCCCGGTACATTTCCGGTGTTTTCTCTCTTTTCACCGATGATCCCGAATCAATCCTTAATGCATCGATTGCCCTTAAGTGTGACACCCTACGATCCGAGAAACAGTAGACATGATCGAGACACTCTCTGACCAATGACCATCATATCGGATCTGGTTACAATCCTTGATGTGCCCCTACGCTTCCATCGAATAAACTTCATCGATGTTGAACCGTTAACAATATGACCTGATCCCTTTGTGCTTTGGTACTATGTTTGTCCGAGGTATGATCGTCGGTATCCAATACCTAGTTCTTCCTCGTCTCTGGCATAACATGTTTACTCGTCTGTGAATATTACATCTCTTGTGACCTAGTCACTTGCTTGCAAGCTATTGATGCAACACCACCGAGTGGGCCCAGAGTACCTATCCGTCACTCGGATTGACAAATCCCGCTCTGATCTATTTCATACTCCTCAACATATCTACTTCGGAATACCCAAGATACACCTTTTCAGTTACCATGTTTCAGTGTAACGGTTAATGCATTCAAAGCATCCTAATAGATAGCAATTATGTATGATCATCACGGTCTAAGGATTCAGTCACTATGTTATTAAGTCATCGCAATGCTGAACTTATGTGACTTGATCACACTGCAATGCTTAAGGTGGGTGTGTGTCCATCACATCATTCTCCTAATGATATGACCTCATTGTCAATAGACTATTATGTTCTCATGATCAGGAAACCTTGATCATCAATTGCCCAATGAGCTAGTATGCCTGAGTTTAACTAGGGACCAGGTTGTTATATATCACACGTGTATTAATTTTTCCGCTTAATACAGTTCTAGCACAATATATAACGTATTATGAACAAACAGATATGTGACAAATATATTTATTAATTTGCCTCTAGGGCACATATCCAACAGTCTCCCACTTGCACTAGAGTACAAATTACACTAGTTTACATCAGGTATGTATCTAACACCAATAGTCTCTCGGTGTTGTTCAAACTTGGCTTGTGGAAGAGGTTTAGTCATTGGGTCTGACGGATTCAGATCCGTATGTATTTTGCAAATCCTAGTATGACCATCCTTGACATAGTCCCGCGTCACATGGAAACGCCGGAGAATATGCTTGGCTGTAGAGTGAGTCCTCGGCTCCCTTGCGTTAGCAATGGCACCCGTATTGTCGCAATAAATGCTAACAGGGTCAGTGCAACTAGGGAATACGCCAAGCTCGATAACGAACTTCTTCAGCCAATGCGCTTCATTTGACGCTTCGCAAGCAGCAATTTACTCCGACTCCATCGTAGATTGGGCGACGATTGACTGCTTGCCGCTCCTCCAGCTAATTGCACCACCATTCAACATAAACGCGTATCCCGTCTGGGATTTTGAGTCATCGGGATCAGTACCAAGACTGGCATCGACGTAACCTGTTACGGCGAGCTCTTCTTCACATCCTCCATAGACAAGAACCAGATCCTTAGTTCTTCGTAAGTACTTAAGGACGTTCTTCACTGCAATCCAATGATCCATTCCAGGATTACTTTGGAAACGGTTAGTCAGACTAACCGCCAGGGCCACATCTGGTCGAGTACACAGCATAGCATACAGGATAGAACCTATGGCTGAGGCATAGGGCTTTGAATGCATTTCCTCCCTTTCTTTTGCTGTTGCTGGGCATTGAGTCACACTCAATTTACTTCCTTTCATAACGGGCAAGAGGCCTCTCTTGGCGTTATCCATATTGAACCTCTTCAATATCTTCTCAAGGTAAGTTCTCTGACTCAGTGCTAATAGGCGTCTTGATCTATCTCTATAGATTTTAATACCTAATATGTATGCAGCTTCACCTAGGTCCTTCATGGAAAATTGTCCATTCAAATATTCCTTTACCCCCTCTAGAAATTTCACATCATTCCCTATCAATAATATGTCATCCACATATAGTACTAGGAATGCCACAGAGCTCCCACTCACTTTCTTATAAACACAGAATTCTTCTTCATTTTGGACAAATCCAAAAGCTTTGATCACCTCATCAAAACGAAGATTCCAGCTCCGAGATGCTTGCTTCAACCCATAAATGGACCATTGAAGTTTGCATACCTTACCAGCGTCCTTAGGATCAATAAAACCTTCCGCTTGTACCATATACAACTCTTCCTCAATGTTGCCATTTAGGAACGCGGTTTTCACATCCATCTGCCATATTTCATAATCGTAATAGGCAGCAATTTCTAGAAATATCCAGATAGACTTTAGCATCGCTACTGTAGAGAAAGTCTCTTCGTAGTCAACTCCTTGAATTTGTCGGAAACTTTTTGCGACAAGTCGAGCTTTATAGACAGATACGTTTCCGTCTGCGTCAGTCTTTTTCTTGAATATCCACTTATTCTCGATGGCCTTTCGGTCCTCGGGAATATCCACCAGAGTCCATACTTTGTTGGCATACATGGAGTACTATCTCGGATTTCATGGCTTCCAGCCATTTCTCGGACTCGGGTCCCTCCATTGCTTCTTTGTAGTTCGCAGGTTCGTCAGGTTCATTTAACATGACTGCATTGACAAGTTGCCCATAAAACTGAGTTTTTACTCGGGCTCTTGATGACCTGCGGGGTACAATAGGATCCTCTTCATCTTGATCATGATCATCATGTATGTCACGATCGTTATGAATATCATGATGACCGTTCTCTTCAGCTCCCACTACGGAAGATGGTTCCGGAACAACTTCCATTGCCATTTCTTCCACTTGGAGTGATTGGTCAATCATCTCGTTGAGGTATATTTTCCTCCCACTCAATTCTTTCGAAAGAAACTCTTTCTCAAAAAAGCATCCAGTCTTGGCGACAAACGTTTTGCCCTCAGACTGGTTGTAGAAGGTGTATCCAACGGTTTTGCCTTGGATATCCCACAAAGATGCACTTATCCGCTTTTGATTCGAGTTTGTCAGGCTTAAGTTTCCTAACATAAGCCTCACAACCCCAAATCTTTAAGTGAGACAACTTTGGTTTCTTGCCATGCCATTCCTCAAATGGTGTTGTCTTTGCGGATTTGGACGGTGCCCTATTAAGAATGTAAGCGGCAGTTTCTAATGCATAACCCCAGAATGACACAGGTAAGTCGGTATGAGACATCATTGATCGTATGCTATCCAATAGAGTTCGATTACATCGCTCAGAAACACCGTTACGCTGAGGTGTTCCTGCCGACGTAAGTTGTGGTACGATGCCACAAGTCTTAAGATGATCGCCAAACTCGTGACTTAAATACTCGCCTCCTCGATCGGATTGAAGGTGCTTGATTTTCTTCCCGAGTTGATTCTCGACCTCACTCTGAAATTCCTTGAACCTTTCAAAGGTTTTAGACTTATGTTTCATTAAGTAGATATACCCATATCTTCTTAAGTCATCTGTCAAGGTCACGAAGTAACGAAGAACATTGCGTGTGGGTACGTTCATAGGTCCACATACATCTGAATGTATGATCCCTAACAAGTCTTCCGCACGCTCCATTGTTCCATTGAATGGAGTCCTTGTCATCTTGCCCATAAGGCATGGTTCACATGTGTCAAGGGATCCAAAATCCAATGACTCCAGAAGTCCATCATCATGAAGCTTCTTCATGCGCTTTTCACCAATATGACCAAGTCGACAATGCCACATCGTCATGTGTTCTTTGCCACTAGGTTTTAATCTTTTGGCCTCTACATTATCAATATGAAGTATATCACAATCGAGATTAAGAATGAATAAGCCATTTTTCTCCGGTGCGTGAACATAAAACACATCATCCTTATAAATCGCACAACCAATTGTATCTGACTTAAAAGAATAGTGGTCTCGCTTCAAGCAAGAACCACTAACGATGTTCACACTCAATGCGGGTACATAGTAGCACTTATTCAAAATCAAAACTAATCCCGAAGGGAGACTAAGATGCTTCGTGCCGACCGCCACCACTTCAATCCGGCAGCCGTTTCCCACGCGCATCGTCACTTCATCTTTCATCAAGCGTCGCCTATTCCGTAGCCCCTGAGAGGAGTTAGAAATATGAGCAACAGATCCTGTATCAAATATCCAGGATTTGTTCCCAGCGCTTGTTAAGAAAAGATCAATAACGTGTATATCAAATATACCTTTGTCTCTTCTGACAATCTTGCCATCCTTCTTATCCTCTAGGTACTTGGGGCAGCTGTGTTTCCAGTGATCGTCACCCTTGCAGTAGAAGCACTCAACACCGGGCTTGGGTCCAGGTTTGGGTGCCTTACGAGGATTGATAACTGGCTTGTCACCCTTCTTCGGGCTTCCCTTCTTTCCCTTCTCCTTCTTGCCAGACTTCTTGAATTCAACGGTCTTGTTGACCATGAATACAACATGCTCCTTCTTGATCTCAACCTCAGCAGTTTTCAGCATGGCGAACAACTCAGAAGGGGTCTTAGTCATCCCCTGCATGTTGTAGTTCAGCACAAAGCCTGTGTAGCTAGGGGGCAGCGACTGCAGCACCCTATCAACAGCAAGTTCATCTGGAATCTGACATTCCAGAGCATTCAAGCGTTGAACGTAGCCAGACATCTTGACTACGTGCTCACTAACACTGCTATGCTCATCCATCTTTGCTGAGAAGAAAGCTTCAGAAGCCTCATAACGCTCAGCCCTGGCTTGGGGTGCAAAGACGGCCTTGAGGTTGGTGATTATCTCATATGCACCCATCCTCTCGACGTGTTTCTGCAGCTCAGCCTCCATGGAATAAAGCATTCCACTCTGGACAAGGTTGTAATCATCCGTCTTGGAGAGGTAGACATTCTTCTCATCCTGACTAGCGTCTGCTGGTGGTTCGTCACCTAACGCGGCCTCTAGTACGTATGCCATCTTGAGGGGAACGAGGAGAATCCTCAGAGTGCGGAACCAGTTGGTGAAGTTTGACCCATCGGTTTTCAGTTTGTCTTTGTCTAGGAATGACCCTAAGTTGAATGAGGGGCGAGGTGCAGCCATCTACAATGGTTATTTGCAAAACACATATTTAGACTTTGTTCATAATTGGAGTTCAATTTTAATTAATTCTAAAACTCCCACTTAGTTAAACATCTCTCCAAATTTACTAAGTGATTAACATAATCCTAGTTTGAATGATCGTCCTCGAATATCACACGGTCGACGACACATCTCCCTAGGTAGGCCATCATGCCAATCATATCCGTTATATGACTCATGCTTAACCTTTCGGTCATCCGTATCCCAAGCTCATATCTACATATGTCAAGCCTGCCAGTCGAACCTTAGTGTATGGCTGTTCAGCAAGGCCATATCTGCATATGCTAGGCTTGCCAAACCCAACCTCATGCGATCGCTAATGTATGTATGACCCCCGATCGTCACGGCCTTCCTATCATAAAGAGATCCTTCCAGGCGGTGCCCACTAAGGGAGAACACAATCATGGTATTGAGAGAGATTATCCTATCATGCTACCGTCGCATATCTAGAATATTAGCAAGACAGGAAGTAAAACTGTAAATCATACAAGCTATGATCCCCCCTTACATGCAAATTAAAGTTAAAACGCCTTCTACTGTATCTTTTGCAAATTTTACGTGGCTGCTAAGGGGTTTCGAGAGAGAACCGCTTTCTATCCTACGAAAACAAGCCACACCACAAATCCTGCAATCGTCTCTATTACACCCATGTCGAGGCCCTCCGTTGCAAACGTCTTCGCGTCGCTAATGTTAGAGAGACAGACACCCCCAGCTGTTGGGAATGTGCCCTAGAGGCAAATAAAATATGTTTTATCGAGCATATTCCATTAGTTCATAATACGTTTGATACTATGCTATAACTGTATTAAGCGGAAACATTAATACAGGTGTGGTATACAAACAACCAGGTCCCTAGTTAACCCTAGTACACTAGTCCATTGGGCGATTGATGATCAAGGTTTCCTGATCATGAGACAATGGCGTCTGTTGACAATGGAGTCGTATCATTGGATAATGATATGATGGACATACACCCACCAGAAGTGTTGCGATGTGATCAAGTCACATAGTTCGACATTGCGATAACTATAACGTAGTGACCAGATCCTTTGACCGTAATGATCATACGTAATTGTCATCTATGAGGAGACTTTGATTTGTATCCCACCGCCTGACTGAAATATGCTAGCTATAACGGTGCACTTTGGGTATTCCGAAATAGATGGTTGATGAGTATGCAAATAGATCAAAGAGGGATTTGTCCATCCGTGTGACGGATAGGTACTCTGGGCCCACTCGGTGATATTGCATCATAAAGTTTGCAAACGTGTGACTAGGTCACGGAGTTGTAATATCACGGGAACGAGTAAACTTGTTTGTTGAGAACGAGGACGAACTAGGTATAGTGGATACCGATGATCAAACCTCGGACAAGCAAAGTACCCCAGGACAAAGGGAACAGGCACACGGTTAAGGGATCCAACAACGATTGAAGTTCATTCGATGGAAGCGCAGGGGCTATCAAGGATTGTAACCAGGTCCAATTGATTAGTCATTGATCAATGAGAATTGTCTCGATCATGTCTGCTGTTTCCCGGACCGTAGGGTGTTACACTTAAGGGTACTCGACGCAGTAAGGATTGATTCGGGATCACCGGAGAAATTGGAGAGAACACCGGAATTGTTCCGATGAAGGCCAGAAGTTGTTCAGGGTATTTTGAAAGGTTTAAATATTTAATAATGTTTAATATAAGTTTTATTATTTAATTATCTGAATTAAATATTAAAATGTATTTAAATATAATTAAAATGAATTAAAAGGCATATGGGCCTCATAGGGCCCATTAGGGGGAGAGGGAGTCCTCCCCCATGGGCCATGGCGCCATGAAGGGGCCCATGCCCCCCCTAGGGGCGCATTTGCCCCCCTCCCCTTGGGATTAGTCCCACATGGGAAGTTGAGGGGAGGTTGCCCCCCTCCTTGGCCTATATAAGGAGGGGTAGGGTGCCCTTTTCTACACATCCAAATTTGAGACAAGTTTCTCATCTCTCTCCTGTTGGGATACGGGGCAGAAAACACAAATTTTTCACACCTACGGTACCCGAACCCAAGATCTATGCTATGGCGATGTAAAGTAACGGAGGGAATCGGTGTCCATACCTTTGAAGACCGAAAGAGGGAAACGTTCTTGCGAACGTGGTTGGCGTAGACTCTGATCTACGACCTCCCTATCGTGTAGAAGACCACCACCGGCGAGAATGACTCCCGGTAAACCTCCAGCGACGAAGCAGCACCACAGGTGTAGTGCCTCGAAGAGATTATACACGTACGGTACAATCGATGTTCCTCCCGGGCTCCAAACCAGGCGAGCAGCGGAAGAAAGACGGCTACGGATCCTGACTCCGGCAGAGCGACGGTCTGCCTTATGGTGGAGAACTCCAATCCTGGTGCAGACTCCAAACAAGGGGAGTCCACTTCCGGAAATGGAGAAGGAAGAAGAAGGAGATTAATTGTTGTATGCAAAAAGGGGGGTCTACCCCTCCTTATAAAGGACAAGGGGGGTTGTGATCCCTCTTCCCTCCCCCATGTGGGACTAATCCCCAAAGGGGGGGGAGGGCGCCGGCCAAGAGGGGGGAATGGGCCCCACTCTTGGCGCCAAGCCCAAGGGGGGGAACCCCCTCCTCCCCTAATGGGCCCCAAGGGCCCATATAGCCTTTTTCCATTATTTTTAATTATTTAATAAGTTTTAAATATTTAATTCAGATAATTAAATAATAAAAACATTATTAAAACAATTAAACCTTATTTTCAACTATTCAAAATGTCCGGAAACTATTCCGTTCTCCTCCGGAACTATTCCGGTGATTTCTCCTATTTCACCGATTGATCTCGTAACTGTCCTATGCATCGATTGCCCTTAAGTGTAACACCCTAACGGTCCGGGAAACAGCAGACATGGTCGAGACTCTTCTCATTGACCAATGACTAGTCAGTTGGACCTGGTTACAATCCTTGACAGCCCCTGCGCTTCCATCGAATGAACTTCGATCGCTTTTGGAAACCGTTAACGATACGACGTAATCCCTTTGTGCTGCGGTACTTTGTTTGTCCGAGATTTGATCGTCGGTATCCTACATACCGTGTTCACATCTCGTTCACAACAAACAAGTTTACTCGTCCATGATCATTGCATCTCTTGTGACCTAGTCACTTGCTTGCAAGCTGTTGATGCAATATCACCGAGTGGGCCCAGAGTACCTGTCCTGTCACAAGGACTGACAAATCCCGCTCTGATCTATTAACATACTCATCAACCATCTATTTCGTAAAACCCAAAGTGCACCGTTATAGCCAGCATATTTCAGTCAGGCGGTGGGATACAAATCAAAGTCTCCTCATAGATGACAATTACGTATGATCATTTGCGGTCTAAGGACTAAGCCATACGTTACAAAGTCATAGCAACGCTGAACTATGTGACTCGATCACATTGCAATACTTTAGGTGGGTGTACGTCCATCACATCATTCCCCTAATGATATGACCTCATTGTCAATGGACTTAAGTGTCGCCATGATCAGGAAAGCTTGATCAATCAATTGCCCAATGAGATAGTTTACCCGAGTTAAACTACGGACCATGTTTTATACTACACCTGTATTAGTATTTCCAAGTAATACAGTTATAGCACAGTATAAAACGTATTATGAACAAAACGGATATGTGACAAATATCTTTATTAATTTGTCTCTAGGGCACATATCCAACAGTCTCCCACTTGCACTAGAGTACAAATTACACTAGTTTACATCAGGTATGTATCTAACACCAATGGTCTCTCGGTGTTCTTCAAACTTGCCGTGTGGAAGAGGTTTAGTCATCGGGTCTGTTGTGTTCAGATCCGTATGTATCTTGTGAATCCTAGTGTGTCCATCCCTGACGTAATCTCGCGTCACATGGAACTTTCGGAGGATGTGCTTGGCTGTAGAGTGAGTTCTTGGCTCCTTCGCGTTAGCAATGGCACCCGTGTTGTCGCAGAAGATTCCCACGGGGTCAGTGCAGCTGGGAAAGACGCCAAGCTCGGTCACGAACTTCTTCAGCCACAGCGCGTCGTTTGACGCTTCGCAAGCGGCAATATACTCCGACTCCATTGAAGATTGAGCGACGACTGACTGTTTGCCGCTCCTCCAGCTAATCGCTCCACCGTTCAACATGAAAACATATCCCGTCTAGGATTTCGAGTCATCTAGATCTGAGCCGAGGCTTGCGTCAACGTAACCCTTTATGGTGAGCTCCTCATCAACTCCTCCATAAACGAGAAAGAGATCCTTGGTTCTTCTCAAGTACTTAAGGATGTTCTTTACTGCTGTCCAGTGAGCCATTCCCGGGTTACTCTGGTAGCGATTAGTCATACTAATGGCCAGCGCTAAATCCGGTCTGGTACATAACATAGCATACATGAGAGAACCTATGGCTGAGGCATAGGGCTTTGAGGACATTTCCTCCTTCTCTTTTGCTGTGGTTGGGCATTGAGTCACGCTTAATTTGACACCTTTTATAACTGGCAAGAGGCCTCTCTTGGAGTTATCCATACTGAACCTTTTCAATATCTTGTCAATATAAGTGTTCTGACTCAAGGCCAACCGTCGATTAGGTCTATCTCTATAGATCTTAATCCCCAATATGTACGCAGCTTCACCTAGGTCCTTCATGGAAAATTGTCCATTCAGATATTCCTTTACTCCCTCTAAGAATTTCTTATCGTTCCCTATTAGTAATATGTCATCTACATATAACACAAGGAATGCTACAGAGCTCCCACTCAGTTTCTTATAGACGCAGAACTCTTCGACGTTTTGGACAAATCCAAAAGCTTTAATGACCTCATCAAATCGAAGATTCCAGCTCCGAGATGCTTGCTTCAACCCATAGATGGACCGTTGAAGCTTGCACACCTTACCAGCATTCCTTGGATCGATAAACCCCTCTGGTTGCATCATATACAACTCTTCCTCAATGTTGCCATTAAGGAACGCAGTTTTCACATCCATCTGCCATATCTCGTAATCATGATAGGCAGCTATTGCTAGTAGGATCCGAATAGACTTTATCATCGCTACAGGAGAGAACGTCTCCTCGTAGTCAACTCCTTGAATTTGTCGGAACCCCTTCGCGACAAGTCGAGCTTTGTAGACAGATACGTTTCCGTCTGCGTCAGTCTTTTTCTTGAAAATCCATTTATTCTCGACGGCCTTGCGGTCCTCGGGAATATCCACCAAAGTCCAAACTTTGTTGGTGTACATGGAGTCTATTTCGGATTTCATGGCTTCTAGCCATTTCTCGGACTCGGGTCCCTCCATTGCTTCTTTGTAATTCGTACGCTCATCCGACTCATCAGCCGAGATTGCATTCACAAGCTGTCCGTAAAACTCGGTAGGTTGACGGACTCTTGATGACCTGCGGGGTACAATAGGATCCTCTTCATCTTCATCATGATCATCATGTATGTCACGATCGTTATGAATATCATGATGACCGTTCTCTTCAGCTCCCACTACGGAAGATGGTTCCGGAACAACTTCCATTGCCATTTCTTCCACTTGGAGTGATTGGTCAATCATCTCGTTGAGGTATATTTTCCTCCCACTCAATTCTTTCGAAAGAAACTCTTTCTCAAAAAAGCATCCAGTCTTGGCGACAAACGTTTTGCCCTCAGACTGGTTGTAGAAGGTGTATCCAACGGTTTTGCCTTGGATATCCCACAAAGATGCACTTATCCGCTTTTGATTCGAGTTTGTCAGGCTTAAGTTTCCTAACATAAGCCTCACAACCCCAAATCTTTAAGTGAGACAACTTTGGTTTCTTGCCATGCCATTCCTCAAATGGTGTTGTCTTTGCGGATTTGGACGGTGCCCTATTAAGAATGTAAGCGGCAGTTTCTAATGCATAACCCCAGAATGACACAGGTAAGTCGGTATGAGACATCATTGATCGTATGCTATCCAATAGAGTTCGATTACATCGCTCAGAAACACCGTTACGCTGAGGTGTTCCTGCCGACGTAAGTTGTGGTACGATGCCACAAGTCTTAAGATGATCGCCAAACTCGTGACTTAAATACTCGCCTCCTCGATCGGATTGAAGGTGCTTGATTTTCTTCCCGAGTTGATTCTCGACCTCACTCTGAAATTCCTTGAACCTTTCAAAGGTTTTAGACTTATGTTTCATTAAGTAGATATACCCATATCTTCTTAAGTCATCTGTCAAGGTCACGAAGTAACGAAGAACATTGCGTGTGGGTACGTTCATAGGTCCACATACATCTGAATGTATGATCCCTAACAAGTCTTCCGCACGCTCCATTGTTCCATTGAATGGAGTCCTTGTCATCTTGCCCATAAGGCATGGTTCACATGTGTCAAGGGATCCAAAATCCAATGACTCCAGAAGTCCATCATCATGAAGCTTCTTCATGCGCTTTTCACCAATATGACCAAGTCGACAATGCCACATCGTCATGTGTTCTTTGCCACTAGGTTTTAATCTTTTGGCCTCTACATTATCAATATGAAGTATATCACAATCGAGATTAAGAATGAATAAGCCATTTTTCTCCGGTGCGTGAACATAAAACACATCATCCTTATAAATCGCACAACCAATTGTATCTGACTTAAAAGAATAGTGGTCTCGCTTCAAGCAAGAACCACTAACGATGTTCACACTCAATGCGGGTACATAGTAGCACTTATTCAAAATCAAAACTAATCCCGAAGGGAGACTAAGATGCTTCGTGCCGACCGCCACCACTTCAATCCGGCAGCCGTTTCCCACGCGCATCGTCACTTCATCTTTCATCAAGCGTCGCCTATTCCGTAGCCCCTGAGAGGAGTTAGAAATATGAGCAACAGATCCTGTATCAAATATCCAGGATTTGTTCCCAGCGCTTGTTAAGAAAAGATCAATAACGTGTATATCAAATATACCTTTGTCTCTTCTGACAATCTTGCCATCCTTCTTATCCTCTAGGTACTTGGGGCAGCTGTGTTTCCAGTGATCGTCACCCTTGCAGTAGAAGCACTCAACACCGGGCTTGGGTCCAGGTTTGGGTGCCTTACGAGGATTGATAACTGGCTTGTCACCCTTCTTCGGGCTTCCCTTCTTTCCCTTCTCCTTCTTGCCAGACTTCTTGAATTCAACGGTCTTGTTGACCATGAATACAACATGCTCCTTCTTGATCTCAACCTCAGCAGTTTTCAGCATGGCGAACAACTCAGAAGGGGTCTTAGTCATCCCCTGCATGTTGTAGTTCAGCACAAAGCCTGTGTAGCTAGGGGGCAGCGACTGCAGCACCCTATCAACAGCAAGTTCATCTGGAATCTGACATTCCAGAGCATTCAAGCGTTGAACGTAGCCAGACATCTTGACTACGTGCTCACTAACACTGCTATGCTCATCCATCTTTGCTGAGAAGAAAGCTTCAGAAGCCTCATAACGCTCAGCCCTGGCTTGGGGTGCAAAGACGGCCTTGAGGTTGGTGATTATCTCATATGCACCCATCCTCTCGACGTGTTTCTGCAGCTCAGCCTCCATGGAATAAAGCATTCCACTCTGGACAAGGTTGTAATCATCCGTCTTGGAGAGGTAGACATTCTTCTCATCCTGACTAGCGTCTGCTGGTGGTTCGTCACCTAACGCGGCCTCTAGTACGTATGCCATCTTGAGGGGAACGAGGAGAATCCTCAGAGTGCGGAACCAGTTGGTGAAGTTTGACCCATCGGTTTTCAGTTTGTCTTTGTCTAGGAATGACCCTAAGTTGAATGAGGGGCGAGGTGCAGCCATCTACAATGGTTATTTGCAAAACACATATTTAGACTTTGTTCATAATTGGAGTTCAATTTTAATTAATTCTAAAACTCCCACTTAGTTAAACATCTCTCCAAATTTACTAAGTGATTAACATAATCCTAGTTTGAATGATCGTCCTCGAATATCACACGGTCGACGACACATCTCCCTAGGTAGGCCATCATGCCAATCATATCCGTTATATGACTCATGCTTAACCTTTCGGTCATCCGTATCCCAAGCTCATATCTACATATGTCAAGCCTGCCAGTCGAACCTTAGTGTATGGCTGTTCAGCAAGGCCATATCTGCATATGCTAGGCTTGCCAAACCCAACCTCATGCGATCGCTAATGTATGTATGACCCCCGATCGTCACGGCCTTCCTATCATAAAGAGATCCTTCCAGGCGGTGCCCACTAAGGGAGAACACAATCATGGTATTGAGAGAGATTATCCTATCATGCTACCGTCGCATATCTAGAATATTAGCAAGACAGGAAGTAAAACTGTAAATCATACAAGCTATGATCCCCCCTTACATGCAAATTAAAGTTAAAACGCCTTCTACTGTATCTTTTGCAAATTTTACGTGGCTGCTAAGGGGTTTCGAGAGAGAACCGCTTTCTATCCTACGAAAACAAGCCACACCACAAATCCTGCAATCGTCTCTATTACACCCATGTCGAGGCCCTCCGTTGCAAACGTCTTCGCGTCGCTAATGTTAGAGAGACAGACACCCCCAGCTGTTGGGAATGTGCCCTAGAGGCAAATAAAATATGTTTTATCGAGCATATTCCATTAGTTCATAATACGTTTGATACTATGCTATAACTGTATTAAGCGGAAACATTAATACAGGTGTGGTATACAAACAACCAGGTCCCTAGTTAACCCTAGTACACTAGTCCATTGGGCGATTGATGATCAAGGTTTCCTGATCATGAGACAATGGCGTCTGTTGACAATGGAGTCGTATCATTGGATAATGATATGATGGACATACACCCACCAGAAGTGTTGCGATGTGATCAAGTCACATAGTTCGACATTGCGATAACTATAACGTAGTGACCAGATCCTTTGACCGTAATGATCATACGTAATTGTCATCTATGAGGAGACTTTGATTTGTATCCCACCGCCTGACTGAAATATGCTAGCTATAACGGTGCACTTTGGGTATTCCGAAATAGATGGTTGATGAGTATGCAAATAGATCAAAGAGGGATTTGTCCATCCGTGTGACGGATAGGTACTCTGGGCCCACTCGGTGATATTGCATCATAAAGTTTGCAAACGTGTGACTAGGTCACGGAGTTGTAATATCACGGGAACGAGTAAACTTGTTTGTTGAGAACGAGGACGAACTAGGTATAGTGGATACCGATGATCAAACCTCGGACAAGCAAAGTACCCCAGGACAAAGGGAACAGGCACACGGTTAAGGGATCCAACAACGATTGAAGTTCATTCGATGGAAGCGCAGGGGCTATCAAGGATTGTAACCAGGTCCAATTGATTAGTCATTGATCAATGAGAATTGTCTCGATCATGTCTGCTGTTTCCCGGACCGTAGGGTGTTACACTTAAGGGTACTCGACGCAGTAAGGATTGATTCGGGATCACCGGAGAAATTGGAGAGAACACCGGAATTGTTCCGATGAAGGCCAGAAGTTGTTCAGGGTATTTTGAAAGGTTTAAATATTTAATAATGTTTAATATAAGTTTTATTATTTAATTATCTGAATTAAATATTAAAATGTATTTAAATATAATTAAAATGAATTAAAAGGCATATGGGCCTCATAGGGCCCATTAGGGGGAGAGGGAGTCCTCCCCCATGGGCCATGGCGCCATGAAGGGGCCCATGCCCCCCCTAGGGGCGCATTTGCCCCCCTCCCCTTGGGATTAGTCCCACATGGGAAGTTGAGGGGAGGTTGCCCCCCTCCTTGGCCTATATAAGGAGGGGTAGGGTGCCCTTTTCTACACATCCAAATTTGAGACAAGTTTCTCATCTCTCTCCTGTTGGGATACGGGGCAGAAAACACAAATTTTTCACACCTACGGTACCCGAACCCAAGATCTATGCTATGGCGATGTAAAGTAACGGAGGGAATCGGTGTCCATACCTTTGAAGACCGAAAGAGGGAAACGTTCTTGCGAACGTGGTTGGCGTAGACTCTGATCTACGACCTCCCTATCGTGTAGAAGACCACCACCGGCGAGAATGACTCCCGGTAAACCTCCAGCGACGAAGCAGCACCACAGGTGTAGTGCCTCGAAGAGATTATACACGTACGGTACAATCGATGTTCCTCCCGGGCTCCAAACCAGGCGAGCAGCGGAAGAAAGACGGCTACGGATCCTGACTCCGGCAGAGCGACGGTCTGCCTTATGGTGGAGAACTCCAATCCTGGTGCAGACTCCAAACAAGGGGAGTCCACTTCCGGAAATGGAGAAGGAAGAAGAAGGAGATTAATTGTTGTATGCAAAAAGGGGGGTCTACCCCTCCTTATAAAGGACAAGGGGGGTTGTGATCCCTCTTCCCTCCCCCATGTGGGACTAATCCCCAAAGGGGGGGGAGGGCGCCGGCCAAGAGGGGGGAATGGGCCCCACTCTTGGCGCCAAGCCCAAGGGGGGGAACCCCCTCCTCCCCTAATGGGCCCCAAGGGCCCATATAGCCTTTTTCCATTATTTTTAATTATTTAATAAGTTTTAAATATTTAATTCAGATAATTAAATAATAAAAACATTATTAAAACAATTAAACCTTATTTTCAACTATTCAAAATGTCCGGAAACTATTCCGTTCTCCTCCGGAACTATTCCGGTGATTTCTCCTATTTCACCGATTGATCTCGTAACTGTCCTATGCATCGATTGCCCTTAAGTGTAACACCCTAACGGTCCGGGAAACAGCAGACATGGTCGAGACTCTTCTCATTGACCAATGACTAGTCAGTTGGACCTGGTTACAATCCTTGACAGCCCCTGCGCTTCCATCGAATGAACTTCGATCGCTTTTGGAAACCGTTAACGATACGACGTAATCCCTTTGTGCTGCGGTACTTTGTTTGTCCGAGATTTGATCGTCGGTATCCTACATACCGTGTTCACATCTCGTTCACAACAAACAAGTTTACTCGTCCATGATCATTGCATCTCTTGTGACCTAGTCACTTGCTTGCAAGCTGTTGATGCAATATCACCGAGTGGGCCCAGAGTACCTGTCCTGTCACAAGGACTGACAAATCCCGCTCTGATCTATTAACATACTCATCAACCATCTATTTCGTAAAACCCAAAGTGCACCGTTATAGCCAGCATATTTCAGTCAGGCGGTGGGATACAAATCAAAGTCTCCTCATAGATGACAATTACGTATGATCATTTGCGGTCTAAGGACTAAGCCATACGTTACAAAGTCATAGCAACGCTGAACTATGTGACTCGATCACATTGCAATACTTTAGGTGGGTGTACGTCCATCACATCATTCCCCTAATGATATGACCTCATTGTCAATGGACTTAAGTGTCGCCATGATCAGGAAAGCTTGATCAATCAATTGCCCAATGAGATAGTTTACCCGAGTTAAACTACGGACCATGTTTTATACTACACCTGTATTAGTATTTCCAAGTAATACAGTTATAGCACAGTATAAAACGTATTATGAACAAAACGGATATGTGACAAATATCTTTATTAATTTGTCTCTAGGGCACATATCCAACAGTCTCCCACTTGCACTAGAGTACAAATTACACTAGTTTACATCAGGTATGTATCTAACACCAATGGTCTCTCGGTGTTCTTCAAACTTGCCGTGTGGAAGAGGTTTAGTCATCGGGTCTGTTGTGTTCAGATCCGTATGTATCTTGTGAATCCTAGTGTGTCCATCCCTGACGTAATCTCGCGTCACATGGAACTTTCGGAGGATGTGCTTGGCTGTAGAGTGAGTTCTTGGCTCCTTCGCGTTAGCAATGGCACCCGTGTTGTCGCAGAAGATTCCCACGGGGTCAGTGCAGCTGGGAAAGACGCCAAGCTCGGTCACGAACTTCTTCAGCCACAGCGCGTCGTTTGACGCTTCGCAAGCGGCAATATACTCCGACTCCATTGAAGATTGAGCGACGACTGACTGTTTGCCGCTCCTCCAGCTAATCGCTCCACCGTTCAACATGAAAACATATCCCGTCTAGGATTTCGAGTCATCTAGATCTGAGCCGAGGCTTGCGTCAACGTAACCCTTTATGGTGAGCTCCTCATCAACTCCTCCATAAACGAGAAAGAGATCCTTGGTTCTTCTCAAGTACTTAAGGATGTTCTTTACTGCTGTCCAGTGAGCCATTCCCGGGTTACTCTGGTAGCGATTAGTCATACTAATGGCCAGCGCTAAATCCGGTCTGGTACATAACATAGCATACATGAGAGAACCTATGGCTGAGGCATAGGGCTTTGAGGACATTTCCTCCTTCTCTTTTGCTGTGGTTGGGCATTGAGTCACGCTTAATTTGACACCTTTTATAACTGGCAAGAGGCCTCTCTTGGAGTTATCCATACTGAACCTTTTCAATATCTTGTCAATATAAGTGTTCTGACTCAAGGCCAACCGTCGATTAGGTCTATCTCTATAGATCTTAATCCCCAATATGTACGCAGCTTCACCTAGGTCCTTCATGGAAAATTGTCCATTCAGATATTCCTTTACTCCCTCTAAGAATTTCTTATCGTTCCCTATTAGTAATATGTCATCTACATATAACACAAGGAATGCTACAGAGCTCCCACTCAGTTTCTTATAGACGCAGAACTCTTCGACGTTTTGGACAAATCCAAAAGCTTTAATGACCTCATCAAATCGAAGATTCCAGCTCCGAGATGCTTGCTTCAACCCATAGATGGACCGTTGAAGCTTGCACACCTTACCAGCATTCCTTGGATCGATAAACCCCTCTGGTTGCATCATATACAACTCTTCCTCAATGTTGCCATTAAGGAACGCAGTTTTCACATCCATCTGCCATATCTCGTAATCATGATAGGCAGCTATTGCTAGTAGGATCCGAATAGACTTTATCATCGCTACAGGAGAGAACGTCTCCTCGTAGTCAACTCCTTGAATTTGTCGGAACCCCTTCGCGACAAGTCGAGCTTTGTAGACAGATACGTTTCCGTCTGCGTCAGTCTTTTTCTTGAAAATCCATTTATTCTCGACGGCCTTGCGGTCCTCGGGAATATCCACCAAAGTCCAAACTTTGTTGGTGTACATGGAGTCTATTTCGGATTTCATGGCTTCTAGCCATTTCTCGGACTCGGGTCCCTCCATTGCTTCTTTGTAATTCGTACGCTCATCCGACTCATCAGCCGAGATTGCATTCACAAGCTGTCCGTAAAACTCGGTAGGTTGACGGACTCTTGATGACCTACGGGGAAAAATAGGTTCCTCTTCATTCTCATCATGATCATCATGTATGTCATGATCGTTATGAATGTCTTCCTGGCCATTCTCTTCAGCTCCCACTGTGGAAGAAGGTTCCAGAACAATTTCTGTTGCCGGTTCTTCCATTTGGAGTGATTGGTCAGTCACTTCATCGAGGTCTATTTTCCTCCCACTCAATTCTTTCGAGAGAAACTCTTTCTCAAGAAAGTGTCCAGTCTTAGCGACAAACGTTTTGCCCTCAGATTGGTTGTAGAAGGTGTATCCAACAGTTTCCTTTGGATATCCTACAAAGATGCATTTCTCCGCCTTAGATTCGAGTTTGTCAGGCTGAAGTTTCCTAACATAAGCCTCACAACCCCAAATCTTCAGGTGAGACAACTTTGGCTTCTTGCCACACCATTTCTCAATTGGCGTTGTCTCTACGGATTTGGATGGTACCCTATTAAGAACGTAAGTGGCAGTTTCTAATGCATACCCCCATAATGATGTAGGTAAGTCGGTATGAGACATCATTGACCGTACACTATCCAATAGTGTTCGATTACGTCGCTGAGACACACCGTTTCGCTGAGGTGTTCCAGCTGGCGTAAGTTGTGGTACAATACCACAAGTCTTAAGATGAGTGCCAAACTCGTGACTCAAATACTCACCTCCTCGATCAGATCGAAGGTGCTTGATTTTCTTTCCGAGTTGATTCTCGACCTCACTCTGAAATTCTTTGAACTTTTCAAAGGTTTCAGACTTGTGTTTCATTAAATAGATATACCCGTATCTACTTAAGTCATCCGTGAAGGTCACGAAGTAACGAAAACCATTGCGTGCGGTGACATTCATTGGTCCGCATACATCAGTATGTATGATCCCTAATAAGTCCTCCGCGCGCTCCATTGTTCCATTGAATGGAGTCCTTGTCATTTTGCCCATTAGGCATGGTTCACATGTGTCAAGGGATCCAAAATCCAATGACTCCAGAAGTCCATCTTTATGGAGTTCCTCCATGCACTTTACACCAATATGACCAAGTCGACAATGCCACATCGTCATGTGTTCTTCGTTACTAGGCTTTAATCTTTTGGCCTCTACGTTATTGATGTGGGAGTCATGATATTCGAGATCCATTAAGAATAAACCATTACGCACCGGTGCATGAACATAGAAGACATTATTCTTATAAATCGAACAACCAGTTGTTTCGGATTTAAAAGAATACTGGTCTCGCATCAAGCAAGAGCCACTCACAATGTTCATACTCAACGCGGGTACATAATAGCAATTATTCAAGACAAGAATCAATCCCGAAGGGAGACTAAGACGAAGCGTGCCAATTGACATTACTTCAACCTTGGCACCGTTCCCAACGCGCATCGTCACTTCATCCTTCCGCAAGAGTCGTTTATTCTGCATCCCCTCCTGGGAGTTGCAGATGTGAGCAACTGATCCGGTATCAAATATCCAGACGTTGTTCCGAGCACTTGTCAGGAAAACATCAATAACATGTATATCACATATATCCATGTCTCTTCCGGCAACCTTGCCGGCCTTCTTATCTTCTAGGTACTTGGTGCAGCTGTGCTCCTTCTTGATTTCCATCTCAGCAATTTTGAGTATTGTGAACAATTCAGAAAGGGTCTCAACCATTCCTTGCATGTTGTACTTCAACACAAAACTCTCATAGCTAGGGGGTAGCGACCGCAACACCCTATCAATCGCCACTTCATCTGGAATCTTAAATTCTAGATCATTTAGGCGTTGAACGTAGTCAGACATTTTGACTACGTGCTCAGTCATGCTGGTGTGCTCTTCCATCTTTGCAGAGAAGAAAGCTTCACAAACTTCATTTCTCTCAACCTTGGCTTGAGGTGCAAAGACGGTCTTGAGGTCAGTGATTATCTCATAAGCACTGAAGCTCTCGAACCGTTTCTGCAGTTCAGCCTCCATGGCATGGAGCATACCCTTCTTGACAAGGGAGGAATCATCCGACTTAATGAGATAGACTTTCTTCTCAGCCGGAGTAGCGGTAGTTGCTGGTGCATCTCCTAATGCAGTCTCAAGTACATAGGACATTTTGAGGGGAACGAGGAGAATCCTCAGGGTGCGAAACCAGGAGGTGAAGTTTGACCCATTAGTTTTCAGTTTATCTTTCTCTAGGAATGATCCTAAGTTGAACGAGGGGCGTGGTGCTGTCATCTACAAGGTTGATTCACAAAGATACATATTTAGACTTTTGTTCATAATGTGGAGTTCAATTACAATTAATTCTAAAACTCCCACTTAGGAAAACATCTCTCAATTTTGCTAAGTGATTACACGATCCTAGAACACCATACCACCCCCGATCGTCACGGCCATCAGTATGTGTTCAAGGTAGGCCATCATGCCAATCACATCATCTATGTGACTCATGCTCGACCTTTCGGTCTCTTGTGTCCCGAGGCCATATCATATACATATGCCAGGCTCGCCATCACACCCTATGTGATTTGTTGCTGTGTCATGCCAGGCCATATCATGTACATATGCCAGGCTTGCTACACCCACCTCTTGTGAACGAAAAAATGTTTGACACCCGTGTGACACGTGATGCCTCCATAATGTAGAACTTTCCAGGTGGTGCTCACTAGGGTAAGGACACTGTGTTGGTTTTAGTGAGAGATCATCCTATAATGCTACCGTCGTTATATCAAGTATATTAGCAAAACAGGATGTAAAACTTTAAATCATACAAGCTATGATCCCCCTTCATGCAAAGCAAAGTCAAACGCCTTTCTACTTTAGCTTATGCAAGTTTTACGTGGCTGCTAGGGGTTTCGAGAGAGAGAACCGATTTCTATCCTGCGAAAACATGCCACAACACCGATCCCCAATCGTCTCTATTACACCCCTGTCGGGGCCCTCCGTTGCAAACATCTTCGCATCGCTAATGCAGAGAGACAGACACCCCCCCAGCCACTTTATATGGTACAAGCCATATGTCAAGCGTGGAACCAGTCTCGCGTAAACGCGTAAGGTCGGTCGGGGGCCGCTTCATCAAACATTGCCGCAATGCTAAATGAGTACACGTGGGAGGGTAACGAATGAAGATTCGATGCCCACATCCTAGATGTGTTCTATCCGTACAATACATCTACGCATAGCTAGCTCTGATACCACTGTTGGGATACGGGGCAGAAAACACAAATTTTTCACACCTACGGTACCCGAACCCAAGATCTATGCTATGGCGATGTAAAGTAACGGAGGGAATCGGTGTCCATACCTTTGAAGACCGAAAGAGGGAAACGTTCTTGTGAACGTGGTTGGCGTAGACTCTGATCTACGACCTCCCTGTCGTGTAGAAGACCACCACCGGCGAGAATGACTCCCGGTAAACCTCCAGCGACGAAGCAGCAGCACATGTGTAGTGCCTCGAAGAGATTATACACGTACGGTACAATCGATGTTCCTCCCGGGCTCCGAACCAGGCGAGCAGCGGAAGAAAGACGGCTACGGATCCCGACTCCGGCAGAGCGACGGCCTGCCTTATGGTGGAGAACTCCAATCCTGGTGCAGACTCCAAACAAGGGGAGTCCACTTCCGGAAATGGAGAAGGAAGAAGAAGGAGATTAATTGTTGTATGGAAAAAGGGGGGTCTACCCCTCCTTATAAAGGCCAAGGGGGGTTGTGATCCCTCTTCCCTCCCCCATGTGGGACTAATCCCCAAAGGGGGGGGAAGGGCGCCGGCCAAGAGGGGGGATGGGCCCCACCCTTGGCGCCAAGCCCAAGGGGGGAACCCCCTCCTCCCCTAATGGGCCCCAAGGGCCCATATAGACTTTTTCCATTATTTTTAATTATTTAATAAGTTTTAAATATTTAATTCAGATAATTAAATAATAAAAACATTATTAAAACAATTAAACTTTATTTTGAACTATTCAAAATGTCCGGAAACTATTCCGTTCTCCTCCGGAACTATTCCGGTGATTTCTCCTATTTCACCTATTGATCCCGTAACTGTCCTATGCATCGATTGCCCTTAAGTGTAACACCCTAACGGTCCGGGAAACAGCAGACATGGTCGAGACTCTTCTCATTGACCAATGACTAGTCAGTTGGACCTGGTTACAATCCTTGACAGCCCCTGCGCTTCCATCGAATGAACTTCGATCGCTTTTGGAAACCGTTAACGATACGACGTAATCCCTTTGTGCTGCGGTACTTTGTTTGTCCGAGATTTGATCGTCGGTATCCTACATACCGTGTTCACATCTCGTTCACAACAAACAAGTTTACTCGTCCATGATCATTGCATCTCTTGTGACCTAGTCACTTGCTTGCAAGCTGTTGATGCAATATCACCGAGTGGGCCCAGAGTACCTGTCCTGTCACAAGGACTGACAAATCCCGCTCTGATCTATTAACATACTCATCAACCATCTATTTCGGAATACCCAAAGTGCACCGTTATATCCAGCATATTTCAGTCAGGCGGTGGGATACAAATCAAAGTCTCCTCATAGATGACAATTACGTATGATCATTTGCGGTCTAAGGACTAAGCCATACGTTACAAAGTCATAGCAACGCTGAACTATGTGACTCGATCACATTGCAATACTTTAGGTGGGTGTACGTCCATCACATCATTCCCCTAATGATATGACCTCATTGTCAATGGACTTAAGTGTCGCCATGATCAGGAAAGCTTGATCAATCAATTGCCCAATGAGATAGTTTACCCGAGTTAAACTACGGACCATGTTTTATACTACACCTGTATTAGTATTTCCAAGTAATACAGTTATAGCACAGTATAAAACGTATTATGAACAAAACGGATATGTGACAAATATCTTTATTAATTTGTCTCTAGGGCACATATCCAACATCTCCCTCCTTTCTCCTTCCTCGAGTTGACTCCCCTTGTTTGGAGTCTACACTTGGTTGGGCATTTCTCCACTATACGCACGCCGTCGTGCTGCTGGAATCGGGATCCGAATCCATCTTCTTTCCGCTGCTCTACTGGTTCGGAGCCCGGAGGGACGTCGGGTATACTGTATGTGTATAATCTCGCGAGGCACTACACTTGTGGTGCTACTTCATCGTCGTGGCCGTATCGCGAGGTCTTCATCGACAACGTTCCGACGGGGACGTAATCCCGTCATCGGTCTGCAAGGATCGGGTGGCTACAGGAGTGATTGTGGATCTGCGCGGCATCGGGGATTGCCGGTACGACTACACCAACCACGTTCATGCGGGAACGTTTCCCGCTTAACGGACTACATACTGGTATGTGATCTATTTCTTTCCGTTACTTGCATTGCCATAGCATAGGTCTTGGGTATGGGTCTCATAGGTTATGAAAAATTTGTGTTTTCTTCCCCGAACCCCAACAGTGGTATCATGAGCAAGGCTATGCGTAGATGTATTGTACGGATAGAACACATCTAGTATGTGGGCATCAATTCTCAATTGTTACCCTCTGACGTGTACTCATTTAGCGTTGCGGCAATGTTTGATGAAGCGGCCCCCGACCGACCTTATGCGTTTACGCAAGACTGGTTCCACGCTTGACATATGGCTTGTACCATATAAAGTGGCTGGGGGGTGTCTGTCTCTCTGCATTAGCGATGCGAAGATGTTTGCAACGGAGGGCCCCGATAGGGGTGTAATAGAGTCAATTGCGGGATTGGTGTTGTGGCTTGTTTTCGCAGGATAGAAAGCGGTTCTTTTCTCGAAACCCCTAGCAGCCATGTAAAACTTGCAAAAGATAAAGTAGAAAGGCGTTTCCAACTTTAATTTGCATGTCGGGGGGAATCATAGCATGTATGATTTATACTGTTGCATCCTATTTTGCTAATATGTTAGATATACGACGGTAGCATAATAGGATGATCCCTCAATTATCCAACAAAATGTCCTTCCTTAGTGAAGCACCATCTGGAAAGTTCTTCATTATGGAGGCATCACGTGTCACACGGGTGTCAAACATTTTTACGTTCACAAGAGATGGGTGGAGCAAGCCTAGCATGTCCATAAACATGGCCTTGCATACGCGACATATACTCACTAAGGTTATTGTGGCGAGCCTGGCATGTGCAGACATGGCCTCGGGACACAAGAGACCGAAAGGTCGAGCATGAGTCACATGGATGATGTGATTGGCATGATGGCCTACCTTGAACAACATACTGATGGTCGTGTCACACGGGGAGGTATGTTCTTCAAGGATCGTGTAATCACTTAGAATAAACTATGAGGGATGTTTGTCTGAGTGGGAGTTCTAGAATTGTTTTTGAAACATGAACTCCATATTATGAACTTAATCTTCATGTCTTAGAAAATATCATTGTAGATAACGTCATACCAATGTTTAGAACTATCGATCTTTTAGTATGATAGAACTTAAGGTAAATGGGTCTTACTTCATTGATGTGTACCAACACCATTAGAGACATACTCATTAGTAATGACTTGCTAAACATAATACGAAGAACTGCTAGGAGATACACCTGACAACTCCGTAATCAAGGAAGATGATGATGAGTATCGCACTCACCGTCACTTATGAATGACTGTCCAATACACCATAATTCATTCTATGGAATCTGAATTGTGAATGCATGTTAACCAACACGTATGACGTGCTAGGTGAACTTGAAAGCACTTGATCACAAATCAGAGTAATGGAATATGAGTATATGGACGGGGTTTCTTTCAACTATGGTGGAAGGAACAACCTGCTGAGAAAGTCACTTGGAAAATGTATAAGATACATGGAACACCTTGTGTATAACTTGGACTACTGAATGACTGGTTACTTTGCGATAACTGGGGAGTTGCATCTGCTTCTTCCCAGTTACAAATACCATGTCTGGACTATGTCATGAAGGAGAATCGTTCACCTGTCATGAGGTCATGGTTAAAGTCAAGAACTTTAAGAGTAGAACCAATGCAGGAATGGTCATTGACGGAGAAGGTATATTTGATATACGAGTTATAAATGTCTTTCCCACGAAACACTAATTGCGGTTGATTAAGTATTCGATGCTTGAATTTACTGCTTGAGAGTGACTTGGAAGGGATGAGGTGACAATGTGTGCTGACGGCAATCAAGATAGTTGATGGTCGACAACACTCTCCCTCTACATCTATCAATTGATTAATATATGAATAAATTTTATGATCGTTTGAATGAGGACTTTATTAGTGTGTCTTGCATCTCGCGAAGACAATTATTCATATTAGTGAGAAACAAGTCAGTTGTTCTCCTTTTATGAATGATATCTCTTATGGTCACATTACGATTATGAATGAGTTATTCTTATATTGATGATAGTTGTTTGATCATTTATAAGAAATATTGTAATGCCAAGAAATATCCAGGCTTAATAATGACACTACAGTTTAAGTCATGAATGGTATGATGATGTCTTAAGATACTTGATCTCTTGACACATACAAACCGTGCCTTTTAGGTGAGATGACTAAAACCTCGCATTCTGGTAAACAGAATGTGTACTGATTGTTGAATATCATACATTGTGATGTATCGTATGTCAGCATGTGGTGAATTTCATTATTTCGTGAACTTCGTATGTGGAATTAGATGAATATTTGTATTCACTAATGAAACATGAGTCTGAAATAATTTGATATGATCAAAAGGGATTTCAGAGTAAAGATGGATATTAAATTAACAAGAAAGACAATTCTCTACGATTTGATCAAAGTGACAAATGTTTTGAGTTAGTCTTGGGCATAAAGACTTGTGTGAAAGTTGTTCCACAAATTGCAATGTCTTGAGACACTTCAATATGATTGACGTGCATGAACATTGTGATACTATTCTATTGAAAAGTGTATGGTATAAGTTATCTCTTACCAAGTTACGTTATTATTGTTTAGAGTTATTAATTTAATATGCAAACACTTACTTCAGAATAGGGAACCATCGGAGTTCGCGGAAACCAACACTATATATGTCATGGTGTGTTGTGGTTTCTAGGAAGCTTGATTTATGTAAGATAAATTATCTTTGTAGTGTATCCTTAGACAACTATGGATGCATCTTCCACAACTAGAACCAAAAGGAGCAAAACTTGTATTGCTATGTTTGGTGTTTGTCAAGAATTGTTCTTGATAAATGTGGTAATGGAAGAAAAGTGAAAGTTCAACCAAGGTAATTGACCTTGCCTCCAAATGTCAGAGTAGTGCAACGGAATATGTTCTGGAAGCAAAGCTCTACAATAAGAGGAGAAACTAATGATAATGATTATGATCTTCTGATGGGAGCTTTTACTGAGAAAGTTAGGATTCAAGAACACATTTTTGCCCCTGGTGCAAAATGATATTCATGATTCACTTGTCATGTTAATGGAACAAGACATTCCTACGAACTACAAAGAAGCGATGGTGGACCTAAGTACGAGATATGACTACGAGTCATGAAATCCTATGTTGAGTTACATTTAAGATTGCTTGAATCTTATCAAGTAAGGAGGTTACTTGATATTCACAATATCTTCAGAGTTATGAGGAATAAATGTGAACATCAAAGGGACGTCAAGATTGGTTTGTCACAAAGATTGTTTCTGACAAATTCAATGGGTTGACTACAATGTGTAGCAATGCTTGAGTCAAAGGGATATTCACTACGATTGATCCAGGATTGTTATCAATACCGTGACTTCCTCAAATCCTGTATTTGAAGAAGTGTTGTAATTGGTACAACAACAAGGTTTTGGAAAAACATATGGATACTAGTGTCTCGTAAAATTAATTCTCATTTTGATGGATGATCAAAGGATTTTGGACTTAACCAAAATATCGAGGAAACATGCATTTGCATGAAACTGAGTGGGAGCTGAATAGTTTCCTGAAACTTAATATGTAGACGACATATTTTGAGTGGGAGCTATGGGAGTATTATCCTAGACTTATATGTAAATGACATATTTGAGTAGGAGCCATGTGGTTAGTATCCTGAACTTAATAAGTGTCTGACATATCTAAGTGGGAGCCATGTGGATGTTATCCTTGTCTTATATGTGGCCACATATTTGAGTGGGAGCAATATGAGTGTTATCCTATAACTTAATATGTGCATGACATATTTGAGTGGGAGCATGATAACATTCTCATATATGGATAACATATTATGACTGGTGCAGTTGGTGTTAATGATTATTTGAATCTTTCATAAATGAAGATGAATAAGTATTAAGCATTGAAGATCTATTAAGATAGATATGTGTTTAATAACATTGAGTCGTAATACTTTCCTGGATAAGATTCTGAAGGAGTTCAGAATAGGACAAGTCAAGAAGTGGTCCTTACTTGTATATCCAAGAGAAGTGTTGAGTTAATCTCAGTACAAGAACAATGGTTAATGGCTAAATGAAAGAAATGGATGTGTTGGATCCTCTATGCCTTTGTCATAGGTTCTTTCATATAAAACCAGAGTTATGTACTCGACGTAATGTGACCCAAGTTCTTAGTAGTAAGAACATGTTGTGATATGATTTATGAGTAAATCATTGAACAAAGAGTTAAGTTTATCCTTCAGTGTCTGGAGAGAACTGAGGATACATCTCAAATTTGAAAAGGATAGTGGAATTGACCATAAATGTTATGCTGGTTCAAGTTTTGACACTAACCTAGAAAATTGAGATATCATACTAATGAATGCCTAAGTTGAAAGAAACATTGTTAGACATCAAAGTTGCATACAATGCACTGAGGATTGAATCTACATTGATGTGGCTGCTTTAGAAGTAGCAGGAGTTATATTATGGCTTAAGAAGTTCGACTTCTGATTGAGTGAGTTTCAAGTGTGCATGACTATGGGAAATTCCGCGTGACCCACCGGATGTCATTGCTATGACACAACAAACGAAGTCTCACTTCACCGCCAAATATATATACCTCATCATTATAGTGGATAATGAAGGAATGTCAAATTAGGTGACATTATGATTTGCAAAAGGACATACGATTCTGAATGGTACCCAGACCGTTGATACAACCTCTTCCACGGGCAAGCATGATCAATAAGGAGTTATGATCCAGAGAAAATGCAACTAGATTATTTGTACTCTAGTGCAAGTGGGAGACTGTTGGGAATGTTCCCTAGAGGCAAATAAAATATGTTTTATCGAGCATATTCCATTAGTTCATAATACGTTTGATACTATGCTATAACTGTATTAAGTGGAAACATTAATACAGGTGTGGTATACAAACAACCAGGTCCCTAGTTAACCCTAGTATACTAGTCCATTGAGCGATTGATGATCAAGGTTTCCTGATCATGAGACAATGTCGTCTGTTGACAATGGAGTCGTATCATTGGATAATGATATGATGGACATACACCCACCAGAAGTGTTGCGATGTGATCAAGTCACATAGTTCGACATTGCGATAACTATAACGTAGTGACCAGATCCTTTGACCGTAATGATCATACGTAATTGTCATCTATGAGGAGACTTTGATTTGTATCCCACCGCCTGACTGAAATATGCTGGCTATAACGGTGCACTTTGGGTATTCCAAAATAGATGGTTGATGAGTATGCAAATAGATCAAAGAGGGATTTGTCCATCCGTGTGACGGATAGGTACTCTGGGCCCACTCGGTGATATTGCATCATAAAGTTTGCAAACGTGTGACTAGGTCACGGAGTTGTAATATCACGGGAACGAGTAAACTTGTTTGTTGAGAACGAGGACGAACTAGGTATAGTGGATACCGATGATCAAACCTCGGACAAGCAAAGTACCCCAGGACAAAGGGAACAGGCACACGGTTAAGGGATCCAACAACGATTGAAGTTCATTCGATGGAAGCGCAGGGGCTATCAAGGATTGTAACCAGGTCCAATTGATTAGTCATTGATCAATGAGAATTGTCTCGATCATGTCTGTTGTTTCCCGGACCGTAGGGTGTTACACTTAAGGGTACTCGACGCAGTAAGGATTGATTCGGGATCACCGGAGAAATTGGAGAGAACACCGAAATTGTTCCGATGAAGGCCGGAAGTTGTTCAGGGAATTTGAAAGGTTTAAAATATATTTAATAATGTTTAATATATGTTTTATTATTTAATTATCTGAATTAAATATTAAAATGTATTTAAATATAATTAAAAATGAATTAAAAGGCATATGGGCCTCATAGGGGCCATTAGGGGGAGAGGGAGTCCTCCCCCATGGGCCATGGCGCCATGAAGGGGCCCATGCCCCCCCCCTAGGGGCGCATTTGCCCCCCCTCCCCTTGGGATTAGTCCCACATGGGAAGTTGAGGGGAGGTTGCCCCCCTCCTTGGCCTATATAAGGAGGGGTAGGGTGCCCTTTTCTACACATCCAAATTTGAGACAAGTTTCTCATCTCTCTCCCTCCTTTCTCCTTCCTCGAGTGGACTCCCCTTGTTTGGAGTCTACACTTGGTTGGGGATTTCTCCACTATACGCACGCCGTCGTGCTGCTGGAATCGGGATCCGAATCCATCTTCTTTCCGCTGCTCTACTGGTTCGGAGCCCGGAGGGACGTCGGGTATACTGTATGTGTATAATCCCGCGAGGCGCTACACTTGTGGTGCTACTTCATCGTCGTGGCCGTATCGCGAGGTCTTCATCGACAACGTTCCGACGGGGACGTAATCCCGTCATCGGTCTGCAAGGATCGGGTGGCTAGAGGAGTCATCGTGGATCTGCGCGGCATCGGGGATTGCCGGTACGACTACACCAACCACGTTCATGCGGGAACGTTTCCCGCTTAACGGACTACATACTGGTATGTGATCTATTTCTGTCCGTTACTTGCATCGCCATAGCATAGATCTTGGGTATGGGTCTCGTAGGTTATAAAAAATTTGTGTTTTCTGCCCCGAACCCCAACACCAGCCACTTATATGGTACAAGCCATATGTCAAGCGTGGAACCAGTCTTGCGTAAACGCGTAAGGTCGGTCGGGGCCGCTTCATCAGGACATTTCCGCAACGCTAAACGAGTACACGTGGGAGGGTAACAATTGGAGAATTGATGCCCACATCCTAGATGTGTTCTACCCGTACAATACATCTACGCATATCCTTGCTCATGATACCACTGTTGGGGATCGGCACAGAAAACAAAAAAAAATCCTACCTACGAGTCCCGAACCCAAGATCTATGCTATGCTGATGTATGTAACGGAAGGAATAAGTGTTCATACCTTTGAAGACCGAAAGAGGGAAACGTTCCTCGAACGTGGTTGGCATAGACTCTGAACCTACGACCTCCCTGTCGTGTTGAAGAACCTCCGACGATGAAGTAGCACCACACGTGTAGTGCCTCGCGGGATTACACACGTACGGTGCAACCGACGTCCCTCCAGGCTCCGAACCAGAAGAGCAGCGGAAAGAAGACTGATCCGGATCCCGATTCCGGCAGCGCGATGTGACGCCCCCAAAATCAATCCGTGTACAGTAATCATACACGCAGGGTACACGGCTGAGATTAGGGTGCCACGGTGAGAATATCACAGCACAACACTAAACACAAAAGGATAAACCAATATGTTACAATAAAGGGGGTCACGCGGACCCGAATACATAAGTTATACAAGCCATAATATCTGAGTACAGACATAGTTAGTCAAGTTTTGCCTTAAGAAGGCTGGCACAAATAACATCAGAGATACAGATCGAAAAGGCAAGGCCTCCTGCCTGGGAGCCTCCGAAACTACTCCTGGTCCTGGTCAGCGGGGGTCTCGACGTAGTAGTATCCGCCTCCGGGGTACTCCTGCTCCTGGGCTCCAACGTCGATTGCAGCGGCCGATCAGGCAAAACAGTAAAGGAAATAAAGCAGGTGAGTATCTAGTATACCCGCGAGTCTTACGTCCGCTACTAAGCATTATGCATTGTATCAACGGAAAGGGGAGGCTGTATATAGTGGACTGCAAGATAGAAATCAGAATAAGGATAAGAAGCTAGGCCTATCGAAGACTAGCATCTTCCGACGTTGTCTTGCAGCATGAGGTAAGAATCAGCCAACAATTTATATAAAGCATAAAGTAACAATGCAGCAGAAGTTGCTGCAACATTGTATAATAATAAGTTGTAATAATTAACAATGCCTCCGAGTTCACCTCCTCGACATCCCCGCGAGGAAGAAAACCCGGAACCATACAGTTTAATAATAATAGTTTCTAGTGGTAAGATCCAGCTTCAGCATAAAGCGTCCTGTTACCGTGGACACGGCTATTCGAATAGATTAATCTTCCCTGCAGGGGTGTACTGGCGTGACTCTATGACGCTCGGATCTCCAGGGTGGCGGGAACCTTGTTAGGGAACGCTCCACCAAAGCTATCCGACACAAAGTAGCCCATCCTTCGGCAATCAACAGAGAGGTCATCCGCCGGACTATATCCTATGTACGCCGGGCTTTGGACCCTAACCCGAACGTACTCCTGCACGATGCATGACTGGCCGGTGAAGCAAAATCAAAGCAAATACAAATACACCGCTCGAGCAAGAGAAGACAACACCACTTCCCGGCAATCAGCCCGCGGTACTGCTGACGTCTGAAGACCCTCGAACGAGACTACGATGCAGGGAGCCCACACTCCTCGTCCCACGTGTAGGTAGTGCGTACAAGACAAAAGGCTACTCAAGACATCCACCGAACCATTTAGCATTTTAATTAACCTGCGTGACAACCGTTATCGTTGCCTCGACTTAACCGACCCGCGGTCAACGACAGCAGTCAGGACCACCAGTACATCGGTGCCTGCCCTGTCGTCCCACCAAGTCACTGCGGTTACCAACAAGGTGAGCCGTCTCCTTACCTTGTCTCGCGTGTGCTCTTGGTAGAGCTCGACTTTCGTGGTTTGGTAACTCTCGCGAGATACGAACAGGGGCCAAGCATGCCAGTAACGTCGGTCGTACCCTCCCTGTCGTTCCCGACGATATACCGCTCGCGGGCACCGTTGGGTCGCCCGACTTTCTTACCTTTAAGGACAACCGCTGTCCATGACCCTATGGCGGCAAGACAAAGTCAGCCTCGAGTGGAGTACAAGGATTACTCCTGGATAGCTCACACTTGAGGTGACTAGGCATAACCCAGATAGGGGCCTTTGGCGGTGTCTGCTTTGTTCCGTACCTGGGCAGTTGTATATATAGTATCCGTGTTCACCCCCCTGAGTGAACACGGCCCGCTATCTAGTCCTAGTTAACAATGCGCAGGGTTCACTGCTGAATATATGCATAATTATAACAGGAAGCATAGGATAAGAAAGGTACATCAAGGGGCGACAATCATGCTATGCAAGTGAATAGGATTGTAATCGTAGCAGCAGCAGTAACAATGCCTAGTGCAAGAAAGTACGGAAAAGGTAGGAGATATATGGGGAATAGAATGGCTCTGCTTGCCTGGAAGCTCGACGGTAGGGGTCGGGTCGTCGACGAAGTAGTCGTACCCGGCAGCGGTGTAGTCGGTGGTAGCAGCGGGGTCTACCGGAGAATAAAGGGGGGGGAGAAACAGTAAATACAAAGCAAGCATAAACAAACAGATGAAATGGTAACGGTGTTCTAACGCAGTGCAATGCACGTTGCTCGGAGTGGGAATTCATCCGGGGATGAACTACCAGCTCCGGGTGATTATCGGACAAGGTGACCGGAGGGGGAAGGATCAAGCCGGAGGTGTCGTGGGTACCGGAAAAACATAAGGGGGGTGTATCCGTGCTAGTTGATCTATTCCGAACAACATTCGTGTTCGAAATAAATTCATCCGGGCACTCTAACAGTACCGGGCAATTTATCGGACAGTCGGTCCGGAGGGGGACGGTTCGATGTTCGTTGTGTTAGAGGAGTGAAATAGACATACGGATAGCGTATCCGTATTCGTTATATTTTTCTGATCAATTTTGATGTATAAAGTTTTTGAATCTGACTTACGGTTTAAAAAATATTCAAATTCAAAGTTTTAAATCATTTAAAAGATTTTTTGGAATTATTTTTATTAATAAAACAGTAACATTATCCACGACAGTTTGACTGGTCAAACCTGACCAGTGAGACCCACTGGCCAGCCTCACAGTGATAATAAAAACAATTAATCAATTTAAATAGGGCCAGGGCCCACATGTCATAGGCTGGGGATTTCTGTTATTATACTTAACAGTGGGGGGTTTTCTTAATCCTTTTAATAAATAGGGTTATTAGGGGGGTGGGGTGGTTAGGCTTAACTAACAGGCCTACTAGGGGGGCCCGCCTGACAGCCTCCCAGGCCCTCGCGGGAGCCCCTGCCGGAGACAGACGACGGCGAGGTGGAGCCAGCTCGCGCTACAGAGCACGGGAGGGGGTGGCGTTGGGATCATTCGACGGAGGGGAGAGAGGCGCGTCGATCTGTGGGCTCGGGGTGGCCAGGGGGTCGTCGGAGCGGCGCCGGCTTCGAGCCGCGGCGGCGGGAGCTACTGGCCAGACGGGGAACTTGGCCCCCGGGTGTTTCCGTGAACGCGAGCTAGCCAAACGGAAGCTGCAGCACGCCAGGAGGAAGCCAGTGCCACTGGCGCGCGCTAAGATGGACCATGGCGACGGTGACGTTCACCGCGGCGGCGACCGGAGGGTGGAAAAAGGGGGCGGCGTCTACGGTCTTATCGGGCGTCAACGGGCACTTGGCGGTGGTGAGTATGCTTACAGGGAACGTAACGAGGGAGGCAGTGGGCTCGACGGAGGACTGTGGCGGCGGGAAATCGAGCGCGATCTCGCCGGAGTTGAGGAGGTGGTCGGCGTCGACGCGCTCGGTGTAGAGGCTCCGGGCTTGATTGTTGCGGCGATGTGGCGTGTAAGTCGACGGCGGCCTCGTTGGACACGGTCCCGTGGCTCGGGGGCGTCAGTGTCCACGACGGTGCACGGTCATGGCGGCGGCTGGCTTCGGGCTTCTACGCGGCGAAGAAGGCGGCGCGAGGAGAGGGAGGAAAAGAGCTAGGGTTCGCCCTGGGGTCAACGACGGCTTATATGACCACGAGGCCAGCTCTATAGCAGCGTGTTGTCGCCCATCGCGCGGCTGGAGGCGTCGAACACCTCCATCCATGGCGCCACGACAGCTCGGGTGAGCAGTAGGAAGGAGAAGCTGATGGCGGGCTGGGTGGCCTGGATGGGATGGGGGCGCTGCTGGGCTAGGTGGCCCAGGGGGCAAGGGGGATGGGCTCGGTAGGTGGGCTTCGCCCAGGGGGGTTTAGCCTTCCTTTTTATTTTGTTTTGTTTTTTTGTTCTTTTTTTTTCTTTTCTGTTAATTTCCTTTTATATTTCTTTTAGCTACTTTTACAATTTTGTACCATATGAAAAGTAGTCCACAATTAAGGTTGCACTATATGCCAAAGCCACAAAAAGATTGGGCAATAATAAAAGTCATTTAATATTTGATTTAAATATTAAATGATTTAAATAGGGTTTTTGGCCACTGTTTTGATTTGTTTAGAATTTTCCATAGCACAATAAATACCCATCCACACATGGAAGTGATCCACTGAATATTTGTGAATTTATAAAAGTAGTTTCACAATTTTTGGAGAAAGTTTATATTCCACTTTGTTTTTAATATTTCATCAAAGGCATTTTGAGCATTTGATTTGATTTCAAATGTTTATGGATTGGACTTTGTTTTCATCCATGATGATCAATGCCCATGGTTCACTTTGCTTGCAACAATATCAAAGGAAAATTGAATTTGAACTGAACCATTTGATTAAAGCAAAATATTTGAACAGTACTGGGGAACAGTAATGGTGATTATTGTTCACCTGACAGTGAGGGTGTTACACGCGACGGCGTACGGATGATGGTAAAACCCCCAACCAGGTGCAAACTCCAAACCAGGGGAGTCCGCTCTAGGTCGAAGAAAGAGAGAGAGAAAAACTCAATGTTGTATTGAAAAAGGCACCCCCACCCCTCCTTATATAGGCCAAGGAGGGGCTCCACCCCTCCTCTTCCCCCATGTGGGACTAAACCCCCAAGGGGGGGAGTGGTGCGGCTAGGAGGGGGGATGGGCCCCTCCCTTGGCGCCAAGCCCAAGGGGGGAGGCTCCCCCTTCCGCTCATGGGCCTTTTAAGGCCCAAATACCTTTTCACATTTTTAATTAATTATTTAAATCATTAGTATTTAATTCTGTCAATTAAATAATAAAACATATTTAAACATTAATATATATTATTTTGAACCTTTCAAAATATCTGGAACAGCTTCCGACACCTGATGGCAAGAGAGTGTTATACTCTTCAAGCCCTCGTTGATTACCCCAAGTGCAGGGTTGGATATAGTGCAGCGGCAAGTTTTCCCTTGGCAAAGATACCAAGGTTTGTCTCCCATAGGACTCCGAAGGATACAAGAAGGTGGTAAAGTGAACAATGGCGCCTAGGTTGCTAGCTTCACCTGGACCTGCACACATATACAAATAGCTTTGCTCCCAACGAGTACAGAGGAGTTGTCAATTCCTCCGGCCTTGCTGTTTACAAAGGATTAACGCAAGAGATAATAATAGTGGCAACTGAAAGTAAAGACTGAAAGTAATAAGGGTGTAAACAGTGATATGAAGATGGACCGGGGTCCCGTGATTTTCACTAGTGATGTCTCTCTCCCAAAAGACGATAAAAGTGCTAGCAAGGTAAACAAATCACAGTTGGGCAATTGACAGGATTATGAAGGCACCGCAATGCTAACTATGCTGCAAAGAAAGGAAGGGCTCAAAAGCAATGGGCAGTACGCCAAAGTAAGTAGACCGAAATCCATCTGCATCTACTACGAATCATCCACCTTGAGATTTCTATCCAGAACATCTCGCTGGTATTAAGTTGCGAATCCCACCCAAAGTGTAAACTCAAAGCAACAGACAACTGCATTAAAAGAACTATGTGTAAAGTAAACAATCCTTGCACCCGCAGGTACAAGCACCGTTGTTTTATCCCTGGTGGCAATAGCACATCCCCTAGTCTCATGTTTCTGTCACTCAAGCTATACATCAGGGGGCTGAACCCACAATCGAGCATAACGCTCTCTCTTGGAGTTGTAAATAAAATACTTGGCCAAAGCAAATATCACAACAGAGAACATGCAAGAATTTACTCAAGAACAAAATATAAAAGAGAAGAACCAAATATATTACTCATCACAATCTGAACATAGTCTCATAATCCATCAGATCCCAACAAACTCAGCATAGCAACAACAGAAATTACATAGATGCCTCGATCATGTGAGGCAGCTCACGAGGACTCGAAAGTGGAAGCACAAAAGGGGGAGAGATAGATCACATATCTACTGGTCACGGACCCATGGTCCAAGGGAAACTACTCACGGTACATACGGGAGGCGTCCATGGCTATGGAGGGTCTCCCGGAGGGGGTAGCTCCTTCCGGCAGGGTGCCGGAGCAGCTTCTCCAGGCATCCCCGATCTAGAAACGGCGGCGGCGGCGGAACAGAGGCGAGATCGCGAAAGAGGAGTCCGTCTTAGGGGTTTCCACCCCGAGGGGTAAATATAGGAGAAGGGGGGCGTCGAGGGGACCCACCAGGTAGCTAGGAGGCCTCCTAGCGCGGCCTAGGATGGGGCCGCTCCAGGGGCCCTCCTGGCCTCCTGGTGGTGGCCCTCCTCCTCTCCTTTGGTGTTTCCGGAAGCTTCTGTTGCGCTGATTTTTTATATATTTTTCCCAGAATTTTTGGAGCACTTTTAATGGCCGGAAAACCTGAAATACAAAAACAGCAGAAAACAGAAACTGGCAACTGGGTGCACTGAGTTAGTAGGTTAGTCCAAATAGGTTCAAAAGTGTATGAAAGTTCAAGCAAAACATGGCAAAGTCCTAGCAATATCACAGAAAACATGCATGGAGCAAGCAAAAATTATAGATACGTTTGGGACGTATCAACATCCCCAAGCTTAATTCCTGCTCGTCCTCGAGTAGGTAAATGATAACAAGCATAATTTCTGTGGTGACATGCCACACACCCATAAAAGGACTTTTAAGTAAAGCAATCAAAGCATGCAATTCAATTCAAGTCTTAACAAGCAAGAGTCTATATTAGCATTGACACAAGCAACAAAAGAACAAAAGGTGCAAGAGCTCTTGTTGTCCGTGACTCGAATGTCTCCAGATGGTGTTTGCGTGCAAGCAAGGGATAGGGAAATACGAGATAAAAAATAAGGTTGTCGAGAACAACTATCTACTAAAGTTTCACACTTGGTCTCCTTTGGATTCTTATCTGGACTCGTCCCCAGACCACTAGCCAGGTACAAGTCAAACTGATCCACTCCCTTTCGATATTTTGAGCACTCATGCAATGGATGAGCGTGAGCAAGAAAGTTGACACCTAAAAGGAGAAACAGAAAGAAGGTGGAGGAGGAAGACAAAAAGGTGTGAAAGGCTCACATCAATGAGGACAATCATAGGCGAGAGAAGGCCATATGATTGATATGATGTGAGGAGTAGGGATTGCCATACAACGGATGCACATGTGAGCTAAAAGCTCTCCAAGGGAACTAGTGGGGGTGCATCTAACTTGCTTGCTCAAGAAGACCTAGAGCTCGTTTGAGGAGGCTCATCATTGGAATATACAAGCCAAGTTCTATAGTGTGAAGGGTCCCCACATAGCAATATGCATAATGATGATCTCTATGGAGTACAAGGGATAGGAGATGAAGTAATAGTGTGGATCTCTCAAAAGGAATAGTAGTATGCCCCCTTCTCTCTTTTTATTTTTTTCTTTTTCTCTCTTTTTTTATTTTTTGGGTGGCCTTAATGGCTCTTTCTATTTAACTCTCATTTTTCCTCTTTGGGATCTTTTGATTTTGTCCTCTTTGGGATCTTTTTCTCACTTTAGGGGGAATACTCTATATTTTACAAGAATATAGGAGATCTTTCACACTTTACAAAGGTACTCACATAAAGAAAATGTAACTATCATGATGCAAATGTATGCTTCTGCCAGGATAGCAGGATATGCAATGATACTAGCGCGTCATGTAGCAATGATTAGGGCAAGGCCCAACTAGCATGTGGATCATCGATCAAGCAAGTAGCATGTATGACATGAAGATCAAGTCATGAGAAGGTGGATGTTGCATGGCAATGTATCTCGGAAAGGCTATGGAAATGCCTTGTAGGTAGGTAAGGTGGCTGTTTTGAGGAAAGGTATAAGGAGGTTTATGATGACAGAGCGTATCGTGCCAAGGGTTTGGATGCACCGGCGAAGTATGCGCCAACTCTCGAGGTGAGAAAGGGCAATGCACGGTACCTAAGAGGCTAGAAAAAGTATAGGTAGGTGGAAGTGTCAACTTTCGAATACTCACATTAGTCCGAAGAACTCATGCACTTATTATCGGTAACTCTCAATCTAATCAGGAGGTTCACAAAGACACAGGTACCCCGAGGAGGAGTGTATGGGGGTTTGGTTATCCTTGCGCATCCTCGACTCATGGTACGTGAGTGTACTCTAATATTCGAACCCTCCAGAGGTTAGTGATCCATCTAGTAGCTAGAGTTCTCAACAGGGGTTTTTGGTTTTCGAAAAAAACACGGATTTCCCAAAATATGACATCTATCACTAATAGGCAAGAGCTCTTGACACCATAAGTTCAAAAATTACTCTAGTCAATACCTCAAAACCATTGCAAGTTACTACTACAAAGAGAACAACAACTTTAACTACCTACTTTCAGTCAAGACACAGAACTCAGTGCAACAGGAAAACTCTCTAACAAGATAAACATGCAACCTATAGAAAGTTCAACCTAAGACAATAGAAAAACTCTAGAAAAACTAAAGCACTACAACTAAACAGAACAACAGCTAAGAAAAGAAAAAGAACAACTCACAGCTAAAAGAATAAGCATGCAAATCCTATGAGGAGTTCTAGTTCAAGCGGAGCGTGAATCTCTCCCACACAAAAGAGTAAGTTGGGGTCTAACTTGTTACTACAGCAAACAAATCAAAAGAAAACTAAAAACAAAACCTAAGAGCGAGACGCTCCAAGAAAAGCACATAACGCATGAATTGATAAAAATATAGTGCAACGAGAGACGAACTGATAATTGTTGATGAAGAAGGGGATGCGCGGGGGCATCCCCAAGCTTAGACGCTTGAGTCTCCTTGAATATTTATTGGGGGTGCACATGGGCATCCCCAAGGTTGAGCGTTTGACACTCCTGAATCTTCTTTCATCATCCTCCATCGCGCACTTGAAAACTCCCTTCATACATAACTCATTGTAGGTTGATTAGAGAGGTTAGTACCCTAATAAAATAATTTTTCTTCTACTGGAAATAAAGATAAACTTGAAGAGATACTGTTTCCCAAGATTTCCAAAAAGTTTTTGCAAAGAAAAAGCAAGCTTAAGGTTTGCAAAAGTGAAGAGAGACAAAACGTGGCAGAATCTGTGAAAAACAGAACAGCAGATAGAAACGAATATTTTAGGGTTACTTATGCAACTCGAATAAAAAAACTCAGAACATACGGAAGTTTCGTAATTGTATAGAGCACTCTGTGTAAAAAATTCAGCTCAAAAAGATGAACTTGGTTTTTTCTCTGATTTTTCTAGTCACGAGGACAGAATCTATTTTCTGGACAGCATGTCACAACTTTTACTTCCCTTGCCGTATGAGGCTAAACTTGGCACAAAGCTTGACAAGTAAAGATACAATGATGTTGCTTTAGTAGTAACAATCATCAAGACAACTAAGAACAGAACAAAAGCAAAAATAAAAACCTAAATTCGTTGCGGGCTGCCTCCCAAGAGCGCTTCTTTAGAGCCATTAGCTAGGCTTAAAGCAGAAGATCAAGTCTTTTCAAGAGAATAACTAGCCCGTGTGACGGACTCAAAAGGTAACTTAATCTTTTTCCTAGGGAAATGTTCCATCCCTTTCTTGAGAGGGAATTGGAATTTGATAGTTCCCTCTTTCATATCAATGATAGCACCAACTGTGCAAAGAAAAGGACGTCCCAAAATAATTGGACAAGAGGGCTCACACTCAATGTCCATAATAGTAAAATCAACGGGAACATAATTGTCATTGACAATGATAAGAACATCGTCGATCTTCCCCAAAGGTTTCTTTACGGAAGAGTCAACAAGACGAACACCAAAAGAACAAGGATCAAAAGGTTTCAATTCAAGCATATCATACATTCTTTTGGGCATAACAGAGATACTTGCTCCAACATCACAAAGAGCATAACAGGAGAAGTTATTCAATTTAATTTTTATCATAGGATCCCAACCATCTTCTAGCTTCCTAGGTATGGAGGCTTCTAGTCTAAGCTTCTCCTCCCTAACTTTGATTAGAGCATTGGTGATATGCTCTGTGAAGGCAAGATTGAGTGTGCTAGTGTGGGGGTCTCTAGACATCTTGTGTAGGAAACCAATAACTTCAGGTAAAGTGCAGTTGTCAAAATCTAGGTCACTACTATCTATCAAGGAGGTAGTGATATCATTTAGGTTCACTTGTTTGAAAGCCTCTATGTTCATAGAGGTTTCTTCATCTAAGGTTGAGGTGGTAGCATCACCATTGATAGGTCCAGTGGGACTAGGGGTGTGATGGGTGCTAATAGTTTGGACATCCTCAACTACTTGGATAGTAGCTACTGTGTGATAGGTAGGAAGACTCTTAATTCTCTCTTCTTCCTTGGGTACAACTTCGGGTTTAGCTGTCATTTGGTTTATCAAGATAGATTGGGTATGAGACATGTTTGAAACATAAGTCTCGATGGCAGTGAGTCTAGTTTGGAGACTGGAAATGTCACCGTTCAGGCTCTCAAGTTGTTTGCTAATGTTTTGCAGGATAGAGGAGTGCTCATCTAATTGTCTAGAAAAGGCCTTGTTTTGTTCAAACTGAGTGTGCATATAGCTTTTGGTGGCCTTTTCTATTTCTACAAGTTTCTCATAGCTGGGCAGGTCTTTTTCCCTATAGTTCTGGCTGTAGGAGTTGCTGGTGGTAGGATAAGTGTTGTTCCCATAGTTGTTGGATGGTAAAGGCCTAGGATTGTTGCTACCAAAGTTACTCCTATAAGTATTATTGTTGAAGTTGTTTCTAGAGACAAAATTGACATCTACTTGCTCCTGAGCAACCAAAGAATTTAAAGGAACATCTTGAGGATCAATAGAAGGTTGCTTGGTAAGTAGAGACATGATAAGGTCAACCTTTTCATTTAAAGAGGAGATCTCCTCGACAGAGTTTACCTTCTTACCGGTTGGAGTTCTCTCGGTGCGCCATTGCGAGTAGTTCAGCATCATCTCATCAAGTAGCTTTGTGGCAGCACCAAGCGTGGTTGACATAAAAGTTCCTCCCGCGGCCGAATCTAACAGGTTCCGCGAGGTGAAGTTCAAGCCTGCATAAAAATTCTGGATAACCATCCAGGTAGTTAGTCCATGTGTGGGGCAGTTCTTGACAAGCATCCTCATACGTTCCCAAGCCTGGGCAACGTGTTCATTATCCAATTGCCTGAAATTCATAATGTTACTCCGCAATTGAATAATTTTAGCAGGGGGATAGTACTTCCCTATAAAAGCGTCTTTGCATTTACTCCAAGAATCGATATTGTTCTTGGGCAAAGATTGTAGCCACTCCTTGGCTCTTCCTCTCAAAGAGAAAGGAAAAAGCTTCATCTTGACGATGTCTCCATCCACTTCCTTGTACTTCTGCATGTCGCAGAGCTCGATAAAGTTGTTTAGGTGCAAGGCAGCAACTTCTCCTGCTCCTGAGAATTGATCTTTCATGACAAGGTTAAGCAGAGCAGGTTTAATCTCATAAGAAGGTGCTGAAGTGGCAGGTGGAGCAATAGGAGTGCAGATAAAGTCACGTTGTTGTGACTAGTGAAGTCACACAACTTAGTGTTTTCATTGGAACCCATAGTAGCAGCAGGTATTTTTGGTATTTTTTATTAAGGACACAAAAGTAAAAACTGAAAGGTAAACTAACAAGACTAAAAAGCAAAGATAAAAGATAGTGTGCAACTCCCCTATCTTGTAGGCTGGAGTCCCCGGCAACGGCGCCAGAAAACTTGTTGATGGCAAGAGAGTGTTATACTCTTCAAGCCCTCGTTGATTACCCCAAGTGCAGGGTTGGATATAGTGCAGCGGCAAGTTTTCCCTTGGCAAAGATACCAAGGTTGTCCCCCATAGGACTCCGAAGGATACAAGAAGGTGGTAATGTGAACAATGGCGCCGAGGTTGCTAGCTTCACCTGGACCTGCACACAGATACAAATAGCTTTGCTCCCAACGAGTACAGAGGAGTTGTCAATTCCTCCGGTCTTGCTGTTTACAAAGGATTAACGCAAGAGATAATAATAGTGGCAACTGAAAGTAAAGACTGAAAGTAATAAGGGTGTAAACAGTGATATGAAGATGGACCGGGGTCCCGTGATTTTCACTAGTGATGTCTGATACGTCCAAAACATATCTATAATTTCTGCTTGCTCCATGCATGTTTTGTGTGATATTGCTATGATCTAGATACACTTTCATACACTTTTGATCATATTTGGACTAACCTATTAACTCAGTGCACCACAGTGTCAGTTCCTGTTTTCTGCTGTTTTTCTATTTCAGTTTTCCCCCATATAAAAAGTGCTCCAAAAATTCGGGAAAAATCAGATAAAAAAATCAGCGTGAAGGAACCTTCCGGAAGAACCTGGGTGGGGCCAGAGGGCCACCACCAGGGGCCCAGGCGCCCTGGTGGCGCGCCCTAGGGCCTGGCCGCGCCAGGGGGGCGCCTGGACCCCTGGTGGCCCCCCTGGCTGCCCCCTTCGCCTATATATTCTCCGTGACGAGAAACCCTCGAGGACAGAACCCATTTTCGCGATCTCGCCTCTGTTCCTCCGCCGCCGCGCTTCCGAGATCGGGAGCACCAGAAGACCTCTTCCCGGCACCCTGCCGGAGGGAGGGCCGACCTCCGGGAGTCTCCTCTTCACCATGGATGCTTCCCGGATGTATCGTGAGTAGTTTCCTTTGGACCATGGGTCCGTGATCAGTAGCTATGTGATGTTCTCCTCCCCTCTTTGTTCTTCATGGTTTAGACCTCGTGAGCTGCCCTACATGATCGAGGCACTTTTGTAATCTTTCTGCTGTTGCTATGCTGAGTTTGATGGGATCTGATGGATTATGAGATTATGTTCAGATTGTGATTGAGTAATATATTTGGTTCTTATCTCTTATATTTTTGTTCCTAAGTAATTCTTGCATGTTCTCCATTGTTGTTTATTGCTTTGGACAAGTAGTAGGTAGTAACTCCAAGAGGGAACGTTATGCTCGATTGTGGGTTCATGCCCCCTGATGACTAGCTTGATTGACAGAAACATGAGTCTAGGGGATGTGTTGTTTCCACAAGGGGGAAAACAACGGTGCTTGTAACCGCGGTTACAAGGATTGTTTACTTTACGCAAAGTGCTTTTTAATGCAGTTGTCTGTTGCTTTGGGTTTACACTTTGGGTGGGGCTCGCAACTTAATACCAGCGAGATGTTTTGGATAGATATCTCAAGGTGGATGATTAGTAGTAGATGCAGTTGGATTTCGGTCTACTTATTTTGGTGTTCTGCCCATGCTTTTGAGCCTCTTCCTTTCTTTTGTAGCATAGTTAGCATTGCGGTGCGTTCATAATCCTATCAATTGCCCTTCTGTAATTTGTTCACCTCGCATAGCAGTTTTATCGTCTTTTGGGAGAGAGACATCACTAATGAACATCACGTATCCCGGTCCATATCCTCAACACTGTTTACACGCTCATTTACTTTTCTGCTTTTACTTTCAATTGCTATCATTATCCCTTGCGTTTGATCCTTTTTGAACAACAAGACCGGAGAGATTGACAACCTCTCTGAACTTCGTTGGGAACAAAGTTATTTGTGTCTGTGTGCAGGTCCAGGTCAAGGAAGCAACTTTTGTCTAAAACGGTGCCATTGTTTCCTTGCCACCTACTTATCATTGCCGGAGTCCTACGGGTTCGATACTCAACCTTGGTGTCTTCACCAAGGGAAATCTTGCTGCTGTCCTACATCTCACCTTCCACTTGGGGTTTACCAACGAAGGGCGAGAAATCACTATCATCACCTCGCACATCAAGAAAAATTTCTGGCGCCGTTGCCGGGGACTCCGAGTGCTAAGATAGGGGAGTTGCACACTACCCTTTACCTTTGTTTTTTAGTCTTGTTAGTTTACCTTTCAGTTTTTATCTTTGTGTCTTTTATCAAAAATCACAAAAAAATCTGCCACACTTGCTGCTGCTATGGGTTCCACTGAAAACACCAAGTTGTGTGACTTCACTAGTCACAACAACCAAGACTTTATCTGCACCCCCATTGCCACACCTGCCACTTCAGCTACCTCTTATGAAATTAAACCTGCCTTGCTAAACCTTGTTATGAGAGATCAATTCTCTGGTGCTGGAGATGATGTTGCTTTACACTTGAACAATTTTGTTGAATTATGTGATATGCAAAAGTATAAAGAAGTAGAAGGTGATATTGTTAAGCTCAAGCTCTTTCCTTTCTCTTGAAGGGGAGACGCTAAAATCTGGTTTCAATCTTTGCCTAGGAATAGCATAGATTCTTGGGATAAGTGCAAAGATGCTTTTATAGGGAAGTACTACCCACCTGTTAAAATTATCCAATTAAGGAGTAACATTATGAATTTTAAGCAATTGGATAATGAACACGTTGCCCAAGCTTGGGAACGAATGAAATCTCTTGTTAAGAAATGCCCTACACATGGTTTGACTACCTGGATGGTTATCTAGACTTTTTATGCAGGCTTGAACTTTACCTCGCGGAACCTGTTAGATTCGGCCACGGGAGGAACCTTTATGTCAACTACACTTGGTGCTGCCACGAAGCTTCTCGATGAGATGATGACCAATTATTCCCAATGGCACACCGAACGCGCTCCAACAGGTAGGAAGGTAAACTCTGTCGAGGAAATTACCTCCTTCAATGAAAAAGTTGACTTAATTATGTCTCTACTTACCAAGCAACCCTCTATTGATCTTCATGATGTCCCTTTAAATTCTTTGGTTGCCCAAGAACAAGTAGATGTGAACTTTATTGCTAGAAAAAACTTCAACAACAATGCTTATAGGGGTAATTTTGCTAGCAATCCTAGACCGTTTCCATCCAACTATGGGAACAACAACACCTACCCTAGCAACAAGAACCCCTCTTCTGAATTATAAAGCATGCTTAGAGACTTTATCACTACCCAAAAAGCCTTCAATAAAAATGTAGAAGAGAAATTAGCTAAATTAGATAATCTCCCTTTGAAGGTAGAAAGCTTAGCCCTTGATATTGAGATGCTTAAAATTAGAACCTCTCCCCTTGAGGAGAATAAGGCCACTCCTATTAATGCTATCCAATTGCAAATTAATAAAAATATTAGGATGATGGCTAAACTTAAAGAAGGTGGGCTAGAGAAAAATAGGAAGAGGATAGAATTAAGAGCCTTCCTACACACCACACAGTTGCCACTATCCAAATTGTTGAGGACACCCAAACTATTAGCACCCAATGCACTCCTAGTCCCGTTGGACCTATTAATGGTGATGCTAATACCTCAACCAAAGATGAAGAAACTCCTATGAACATAGAGGGTTTCAAACAAGTGAGCCTAGACGACACTACTACCACCTTTGATAGTAGTGATATTGATTTTGATAGTTGCACCCTCTCAGAAGTTATTAGCTTGCTACACAAAATGTCTAGAGACCCCCACACTAGCACACTTAATCTTGCCTTCACGGAGCATATCACAAATGCTCTCATCAAAGCTAGGGAGGAGAATCTTAGAGTAGAAGCCTCCATACCTAGGAAGCTAGATGATGGTTGGGACCCTATGATCAAAATTAAATTAAATAACTTCTCTTGCTATGCCTTATGTGATGTTGGAGTTAGTACCTCCGTTATGCCCAAAAGAATATTTGATATGTTTGAATTGAAGCCCTTTGAGCCTTGTTATTTTGGTGTTCGTCTTGTTGATTCTTCCGTAAAGAAACCTTTGGGGAAGATCGACGATGTTCTTATCATTATCAATGACAACTATGTTCCCGTTGATTTTATTGCTATGGATATAGAGTGTGAACCTTTGTGTCCAATTATTTTGGGACGTCCTTTTCTTCGCACCGTTGGTGCGGTTATTGACATGAAAGAGGGAAATATAAAATTCCAATTCCCTCTCAAGAAAGGGATGGAACACTTCCCTAGAAAGAAAATCAAGTTACCTTTTGAGTCCGTTACTCGGGCTAGTTATTCTCTTTTTCTTGATAAAACTTGATTTTTCTTTTGCATCATGCCTAGCTTAAAGGCATAAAAGAAAGCGCTTTCGGGAGGCAGCCCGCAACGAATTTAGGTTTTTCTTTTTTTTTTGCTTTTTTTGTGTCTTGATGTTTGTTACTACTGTAGAAACATCATTGTATCTTTATTTTTCAGCTTTGTGCCAAGTTATAGCCTCTTATGATAAGGGAAGCAAAAGTTGTGACGTGCTGTCCAGAAAACAGATTCTGTCCCTTGACAGAAAAAATTCGAATAAAATCACCATATCATCTTTTTAATCTGAATTTTTTCGACAGCATGCTCTATACAATTGTGAAACTTTCGTATGTTCTGAGTTTTTTTATTTGAGTTGAAGAAGTGCCCCAAAACAATTCTCTACTACCTGCTGTTCTGTTTTTCACAGATTCTACCACGTTTTGCCTCTCTTCACTTTTGCAAACCTTAAGCTTGATTTTTCTTTGCAAAAACCTTTTGGCACTCTTGAGAAACAGTAGCTCTTCAAGAATATCTTTATATCCAGTGGGGAAAAATTATTTTATTAAGGGTACTAACCTCTCTAATCAGCTTATGATGAGTTATGTATGAAGGGAGTTTTCAAGTGTGCGATGGAAGATGATGAAGGAAGATCCAGGAGTGTCAAGCGCTCAATCTTGGGGATGCCCCCATGCATCCCCAATAAATATTCAAGGAGACTCAAGCGTCTAAGCTTGGGGATGCCCCCGTGCATCCCCTTCTCCATCAACAATCATCAGTTCGTCCTTCGTTTCACTATATTTTTATCACTTCATGCGTTATGTGCTATGCTTGGAGCGTCTCGCTCTTAGGTTTTATTTTTAGTTTTCTTTAGTTTTGCTTGCTGGTCATAACAAGTTAGACCCCATATTACTTTGTGTGGGAGAGAAACACGCTCCACTCCAATCTAGAACACGTCATAGGATTTTTCATGCCTATCTTTCTCTGTTGTGTGTTCTTTATCTTTTCGTAGCTGCTTCCATGTTTAGTTTTAGTCTTAGTTTGTCTTTAGCAAGAGCCTTGGCTTTTGTTTAGTTTGTTGCTGGAATTCTTTTTACTTTTCATGTTTATCTTGTTAAAGAGAGTTGGTTGTTGCACTGAGTAGTGTCTTGTTTTGAAAGTAGGTAATTGAGGTTGCTATTTAATTCTAGTAGTAACTTGCAATAGTTTTGAGGTATTGATGTGAGTAATGTTTGAACTTTTGGTGTCAAGAGCTTTAGCCTATTAGTGATAGGTGTCGTATTTTGGGCAATCCGTGTGTATTTTCAAAACCTACAAAACTAGTTGAGAACTCTAGCTACTAGATGGATCACTAATCTTTGGAGGGATCGAATATTAGAGTACACTCACGTACCATGAGTCGAGGATGCGCAAGGATAACCAAACCCCCATACACTCCTCCTCGGGGTACTTGTCTCTTTGTGAACCTCCTTAATAGATTGAGTTTTTCGGACTAATGTAAGTATTGAAAGTTGACACTTCCACCTTCCCATATTTTGCTAGCCTCTCCCGTGCCGTGCATTTCCTTCTTCTCACTCCGAGAGTTGGTGTCCACCTTCGCCGGTACATCCAAACCATTGACATGATATGCTCTGTCATCATAAACCTCCTTACATATTTCCTCAAAACAGCCACCATGCCTACCTATCAAGGCATTTCCATAGCCTTTCCGAGATATATTTCCATGCAACGTCCACCTCTTCATGACTTGATCTTCATGTCATACATGTTCCTGCTACACTGGCAGCGGCATACATTGCATACTTCATGATAGTTACATCTTCTTTATGATTTTGAGTACCTTGTAAAGTGTGAAAGATCTCCTTTACCTTCTTGTAAAATAGAGTGTTGCCCTTAAGTGAGGAAAAGATCCCAAAGTGGACAAAATAAAAGATCCCAAAGAGGAAAAATGAGAGTTAAATAGAAAGAGCCATTGAGGCCACAAAAAAATACAAAAAAAATTAGAAAAAGAGAAAAAATAAATAAAAAGAGAGAAAGGGGCAACACTACTATCCTTTTGAGAGATCCACACTAGTACTCCCTTTATATCCTTGTACTCCATAGAGATGGTCTTTATGCATATAGCTATGTGGGGGCCTTCACACTATAGAAATTGGCTTGCATATTCCAAGGATGAGCCTCCTCAAACGATCTCTAGGTCTTCATGAGCGAGCAAGTTAGATGCACCCCCACTATTTCCATTGGAGAGCTTCTTAGCTCGTATGTGCATCTGTTGCATGGCAATCCCTATTCCTCACATCATATCTATCATTTGGCATCTCTTGCCTATGATTGTCCTCATTGATGTGAGCCTTTCTCATCCTTTTTTGTCTTCCTCCTCCGTACTCCTCTCTTTGCCATCCTAAGTGTCAACTCTCGTGCTTACGCTCATCCATTGCATGAGTGCTCAAAATATTGAAAAAGGAGTGGATCAAATTGACTTGTACCTGGCTAGTGGTCTGGGGACGAGTCAAGATAAGATTCCAGAAAAAGACCAAGTGTGAAACTTTAGTAGATTGAGTTCTCAACAAATAAATATTTTCTCGTATTCCCTATCCCCCTTCTTGCACGCAAACACCATTTGGAGACATTCGACTCACGGACAGCGAGAGCTCTTGCACCTCATGTTCTTTTGTTACTTGTTTCAATGCTAATATAGACTCTTGCATGTTATGACTTGAATTGAATTTCTAGCCGTGATTGCTTTACTTTTCAAAGTTCTTATATGGTTGCTAGCATGTCACCACAAAAATTATGCCATTATCATTTACCTACTCGAGGACGAGCAGGAATTAAGCTTGGGGATGTTGATACGTCCAAAACGTATCTATAATTTCTGCTTGCTCCATGCATGTTTTGTGTGATACTGCTATGATCTAGATACACTTTCATACACTTTTGATCATATTTGGACTAACCTATTAACTCAGTGCACCACAGTGCAAGTTAATGTTTTTTGCTGTTTTTCTATTTCAGTTTTCCCCTATATAAAAAGTGCTCCAAAAATTCGGGAAAAATCAGATAAAAAATCAGCATGAAGGAACCTTCCGGAAGAACCTGGGTGGGGCCAGAGGGCCACCACCAGGGGCCCAGGCGCCCTAGGGCCTGGCCGCGCCAGGGGGGCGCCTGGACTCCTGGTGGCCCCCTTGGCTGCCCCCCTTCGCCTATATATTCTCCGTGACGACAAACCCTTGAGGACAGAACCCTTTTTTCGCGATCTCGCCTCTGTTCCGCCGCCGCCGCGCTTCCGAGATCGGGAGCACCAGAAGACCTCTTCACGGCACCTTGCCGGAGGGAGGGCCGACCTCCGGGAGTCTCCTCTCCACCATGGATGCTTCCTGGATGTCTCGTGAGTAGTTTCCTTTGGACCATGGGTCCGTGGTCAGTAGCTATGTGATGTTCTCCTCCCCTCTTTGTTCTTCATGGTTTAGACCTCGTGAGCTGCCCTACATGATCGAGGCACTTTTGTAATCTTTCTGCTGTTGCTATGCTGAGTTTGATGGGATCTGATGGATTATGAGATTATGTTCAAATTGTGATTGAGTAATATATTTGGTTCTTATCTCTTATATTTTTGTTCCTAAGTAATTCTTGCATGTTCTCCATTGTTGTTTATTGCTTTGGACAAGTAGTAGGTAGTAACTCCAAGAGGGAACGTTATGCTCGATTGTGGGTTCATGCCCCCTGATGACTAGCTTGATTGACAGAAACATGAGTCTAGGGGATGTGTTGTTTCCACAAGGGGGAAAACAACGGTCCTTGTAACCGCGGTTACAAGGATTGTTTACTTTACGCAAAGTGCTTTTTAATGCAGTTGTCTGTTGCTTTGGGTTTACACTTTGGGTGGGGCTCGCAACTTAATACCAGCGAGATGTTTTGGATAGATATCTCAAGGTGGATGATTAGTAGTAGATGCAGTTGGATTTCGGTCTACTTATTTTGGTGTTCTGCCCATGCTTTTGAGCCTCTTCCTTTCTTTTGTAGCATAGTTAGCATTGCGGTGCGTTCATAATCCTATCAATTGCCCTTCTGTAATTTGTTCACCTCGCATAGCAGTTTTATCGTCTTTTGGGAGAGAGACATCACTAGTGAACATCACGTATCCCGGTCCATATCCTCAACACTGTTTACACGCTCATTTACTTTTCTGCTTTTACTTTCAATTGCTATCATTATCCCTTGCGTTTGATCCTTTTTGAACAACAAGACCGGAGAGATTGACAACCTCTCTGAACTTCGTTGGGAACAAAGTTATTTGTGTCTGTGTGCAGGTCCAGGTCAAGGAAGCAACTTTTGTCTAAAACGGTGCCATTGTTTCCTTGCCACCTACTTATCATTGCCGGAGTCCTACGGGTTCGATACTCAACCTTGGTGTCTTCACCAAGGGAAATCTTGCTGTTGTCCTACATCTCACCTTCCACTTGGGGTTTACCAACGAAGGGCGAGAAATCACTATCATCACCTCACACATCAATGTCTCTCTCCCAAAAGACGATAAAAGTGCTAGCAAGGTAAATTAATCACAGTTGGGCAATTGACAGGATTATGAAGGCACCACAATGCTAACTATGCTACAAAGAAAGGAAGGGCTCAAAAGCAATGGGCAGTACGCCAAAGTAAGTAGACCGAAATTCATCTGCATCTACTACGAATCATCCACCTTGAGATATCTATCCAGAACATCTCGCTGGTATTAAGTTGCGAATCTCACCCAAAGTGTAAACTCAAAGCAACATACAACTGCATTAAAAGAACTATGCGTAAAGTAAACAATCCTTGCACCCGCAGGTACAAGCACCGTTGTTTTATCCCTGGTGGCAACATCACATCCCCTAGTCTCATGTTTCTGTCACTCAAGCTAGACATCAGGGGGCTGAACCCACAATCGAGCATAACACTCTCTCTTGGAGTTGCAAATAAAATACTTGGCCAAAGCAAATATTGAAGGGAATATGCCCGAGAGGCAATAATAAAGTGCTTATTATCTTATTCCATGTTTATGATAAATGTTTATTTTCATGCTATAATTGTGTTAACCGGAAACGTTAATACATGTGTGTTTAATAAACAGAGAAAAGGTTCCTAGTAATGCCTCTCTTTATACTAGCTTGTTGATTAACGGATGATCAAGGTTTCCTGATCATGAACATTGGATGTTGTTAATAACAAGGTCATGTCATTGGAGAATGATGTGATGAACATACACCCACAGTAGTTATAGCAATACGATCATGTCATCAAGTTTCTATTGCTGTATCAAACTTTCACGAAGTAACCCTAATCCTTAGACCATGAGATCACGTCAATCACTGACACCGGAAGAGTACTTTGATTCCATCAAACGTCACACCGTAACAGGGTGATTATAAAGGTGTCGTTGGGTACTTGGAAAGTGTTAGTTGAGGCTCGTGGATCAAGAGTGGGATTTGTCCATCCAGATGACGGAGAGATATACTCTGGGCCCTCTCGGTGATATCACATTGACATCGCTTGCAAGCACGTGACTGGCTCACGAGGATGTTATATCACGGAACGAGTAAAGAGTACTTGTCGGTAACGAGATCGAACTAGGTATGGATGATACCAAATGATCGGATCTCGGACAAGTAAAATATCGCGAGACAAAAGGAATTGGTTACGGAGTTTTGGTTCACACGATCACTAGTTCATCGTTGAGTAAGTGGGAGTCATCATGGATCTCCAGATCCCGCTGATGATTATTGATCAGAGAAGAGTCTCTGTCATGTCCATTTTATTCACGAACCGTAGGGTGACACACTTAAGGATTCGTTGACGCGTTTGAGTGGATACGGAACGCCAGAGAATATACTGGACAGCACATGGACTGTTTTGATAAAACTGCTGGAATAGTTTCGGTATATCAAAATAGTGCAAGGGGATAATTGTTAATGTGTTCATTGAATGAAGTGTTCATCAATGAAGTACTCATTGAATGAAGTGTTCATTAATTTGAGTGACATTAAACAAGATAATTAAAAGTGTTTTAATGTGATAAACTCTTGGAATTTTGAGTGGAGAATTATGGAAGTTATGGGAATAATGTGTGACCCTTTGTTTTTGTGAGTGGGGAGTCCACCCACATGATGAGGGGAGAGGTGGGGGCACCTCTTGGGGCGTGCTACCCCTTGGGGGCTGCCTCCCCCTCCTATATATAGATGGGTGGAGACCCCTCTACACACGAATTCCTCCATCTCTCATATGCCCTTTGGTTGGCATCTTCCTCCCCTTGCTAGCTGATCCAGTTTCACGAGTACGGTGCTTAGGCGAAGCCCTGCTCAAGATCTTCTCTACCACCACCACCACTATGTTGTAGTGCTGCTGGAGTTCCCGAGGATCCACTACTTCCGCTGCCCAACTGGAGCAAGGGGCGGAGGTCGTCGCTGATCCGTACGTGTGACCGATTACGGAGGCGCTGCCCGTTTGTGGCGCCCATCTTCATCACGACCTTGAGGTCGGCAAGTGATCGACTACATCACCCACGAGAATCGTTCTCGTTAAAGCTTTTTGGTCTTCGAGGGTGAGTCCTTCTCAAACCGTTACAAGTTATCTCCTAGATGTGATCTTGGCAGTTGCAATCGTAGGAAAAATTTTGTTTTCTATGCAACGAACCCTTCAAATATCGCAACGGAGAACATGCAAAAATTTACTCAAGAACAAAATATAAAAGAGAAGAACCAAATATATTACTCATCACAATCTGAACATAGTCTCATAATCCATCAGATCCCAACAAACTCAGCATAGCAACAGCAGAAATTACATAGATGCCTCGATCATGTGAGGCAGCTCACGAGGACTCAAAAGTGGAAGCACAAAAGGGGGAGAGATAGATCACATAGCTGCTGGTCACGGACCCATGGTCCAAGGGAAACTACTCACGGTACATACGGGAGGCGTCCATGGCTATGGAGGGTCTCCCGGAGGGGGTAGCTCCTTCCGGCAGGGTGGCGGAGCAGCTTCTCCAGGCAGCCCCGATCTAGAAACGGCAGCGGCGGCGGAACAGAGGCGAGATCGCAAAAGAGGAGTCCTTCTTAGGGGCTTCCACCCCGAGGGGTAAATATAGGCGAAGGGGGCGTCGAGGGGACCCACCAGGCAGCTAGGAGGCCTCCTGGCCTCCTGGTGGTGGCCCTCCTCCGCTCCTTTGGTGTTTCCGGAAGCTTCTGTTGAGCTAATTGTTTTTATTTTTTTCCCGGAATTTTTGGAGCACTTTTAATGGCCGGAAAACCTGAAATACAAAAACAGCAGAAAACAGAAACTGGCAACTGGGTGCACTGAGTTAGTAGGTTAGTCCAAATAGGTTCAAAAGTGTATGAAAGTTCAAGCAAAACATGGCAAAGTCACACAAAACATGCATGGAGCAAGAAGAAATTATATATACGTTTGGGACGTATCAGCACCTCTCGGTACATTTCTGGTATTTTCTCTCTTTTCACCGATGATCCCGAATCAATCCTTAATGCATCGATTCTCCTCAAAAGTGACACCCTACGGTCCGGGAAATAGTAGACATGATCGAGACACTCTCTGACCAATGACCATCATGTGGGATCTGGTTACAATCCTTGATGTGCCCCTACGCTTCCATCGAATAAACTTCATCGCTGTTGAACCGTTAACAATATGACCTGATCCCTTTGTGCTTTGGTACTATGTTTTTCCGAGGTATGATCGTCGGTATCCAATACCTAGTTCTTCCTCGTCTCCGACATAACATGTTTACTCGTCTGTGAATATTGCATCTCTTGTGACCTAGTCACTTGCTTGCAAGCTATTGATGCAACACCACCGAGTGGGCCCAGACTACCTATCCGTCACTCGGATTGACAAATTCCGCTCTGATCTATTTCATACTCCTCAACATATCTACTTCGGAATACCCAAGATACACCTTTTCAGTTACCATGTTTCAGTGTAACGGTTAATGCACTCAAAGCATCCTAATAGATAGCAATTATGTATGATCATCACGGTCTAAGGATTCAGTCACTATGTTATTAAGTCATCGCAATGTTGAACTTATGTGACTTGACCACACTGCAATGCTTAAGGTGGGTGTGTGTCCATCACATCATTCTCCTAATGATATGACCTCATTGTCAATAGACTATTATGTTCTCATGATCAGGAAACCTTGATCATCAATTGCCCAATGAGCTAGTATGCCTGAGTTTAACTAGGGACCAGGTTGTTATATATCACACGTGTATTAATGTTTCCGCTTAATACAGTTCTAGCACAATATATAACGTATTATGAACAAACAGATATGTGACAAATATCTTTATTAATTTGCCTCTAGGGCACATATCTAACACATTTTTTACCTTTGATATAAGAATCAAGATGGGTTTGTTGATATCCGCCATACTTTGAACCCCTTCCAAAATCCGAACCACAATTTTGATTACATTTCCCCTGCATATATCCTAGTGGCGCTGGAATAAATGTGTTGTAAAACCGTCATCCCTGGGATCCTTGGTTGGGACCATGTGAAACAATACCTTCTTAACCTATGTTGTCGTGTATGCTGCATTAAATATTTGATTCATCTCAGCAATTACATTCATAGGTACATGGTAAATGATTTCCTTTGTGTGAGATACACCCTTACCGGAGTATAGATGGCCGTCGAACTCATCTGCCATGTACCTCATATCGGCTTGATCCTTACTAACAGTTCCATCTTCTTTTCCAGTCTTTGAATATTGTTCTTCCTTGTCCTTCTTTGCTCTTTAAGATGGAAGAACTTTGAGTTTTTATCCCCCTTTCAACCAATCCATTCGTGAACGTTGCCTTTGCACCATTTCTACTCCATGTAAGAGTTCTAGCAGTCGATCACCAATTTTGATTTCTTCAGGGGTCGGACCAACACGCATATGATCATTACGGAACACCTGAAGGTCCGTTTTAAGCTTTTGATTTCTTTCCTGACATGGCTGAAAGTGTCCCTATCCAAATTGGTTAAGTGCGATCAAGGCTACCCAGTTTTCCTTTCAACTCGTGCACCAAGTTACAATCTTGAGCACTTTTCCATTGAGCAAAAGTAAAGCCTTGCAAGCCATCGGTCGTCTCCCACATGTTATTGTGCTTGAAAGTCCTAGGTCAACTATATTGATCACTTGCATCAAGTTTTACCAGTACACCTTTGTGACCAGAAGAGACAATATCCACATGGATTACTATAGTGTGCTAAAAGATTTCCATCGAATGCAAAGTTGCCAATGATCTATCAAGATGTACCCTTGTATAAGAGCCTCCCACGACCTTTTTTAGATGTCCAGAATGAGCCAATGTATCCAAGATATATCAGCTCACAATCATCTATGCACTCCTTGAAGTTCTGCATCTGTAGTTGCGACCTCTATCTGACTCCTTCATACTCTGAATCATTCGTTGCCTCATTAAAATTACCTACACAAAGCCACGAGAATGAACTCTGACTTGCTGCATCTCTCATGCATTGTCGTCCCTGTAAGATGACAATCTTGAGTCTGTGCTTCACCATAAAAGATAGATAGTCTCCAAGGATTATCCCCATAACTAGAATTTATAGTTTCTATGTGGTATCAAGTATCATCCATAACATCAATCTTCATTTCCTCATACAAAGCACACCCAAACCTCCACTTCTGCCCGGACTACTAACTGCACGACAATGATCATAACCCAAAGAAAATTTCAAACAGTTGACATGTGTTCTGTCTAATTGAGTCTCAACTATACCAAACACTATCTTGGACACCCGCCTCATGAGATCACGAAGATCGTGAACTGTCGCGGGGGTGCCCGCCCCAGGATAGTTCCATCATGAGACACTTATTAATCCTGGTGTTGCCTCTCTAAGAGGATCCCCTTATTTTGTTGTGTCTGGTTTGTCATGCCATTTGTCCCAATCTTTGATCTCTTCGGCTGATGCTTCGCTGGAGGACTAAGAGGGATTTGTTGAGAAGCCCCTATCATTGAGACTTTTGGGGTAAATTTATCAGAAGATTTCCCGAGATCATTCTTAATCCTAACCAACCTTTTCCTATTAAGATTGCCCTCCTCCATCACAACATCTTCCTTCCCATCTCAATATTCATCCCCATACTGATCCTCATCATCATGACCAGTCGCAATACATGTTCTTCCTCCTCTCTCCCAAAATCTCGTTGATGTCCTCCTCCACCTGTACCCCAAGTTCTTGGCCTGAACGACCACACTGCGCTCAAGTTCTTTAAAATCAAGACCGATGGAGGATCCAACCCATTCCTATGTTCCTTCTAGACATGTCGAAAGTGTGTGCACATCGCGCACCAGTCTAGTAACTGCTCATATTTCACCAAAAATATTTCCCTCTTCCCTCTCTGTTGATTATACATGATTTTTGAAGGGATTAGTCAATTATAATTTGCTTTTTTTACCGTAAAAGGTTTACCAGCAAAGTCTTAGGACGTGGGCTCCGCGACTACAAATTCTCCTGCTTTTGATGCCAGGGGTTTAACAAGGCGATACTATATGTCTTGCACGTTATGGATTTGCATTTTTAGGCTAGGTTTTATTTTATTACAATTTCATAGGCCTTTGTTTTTTTGTCATTCATTATTTGGAAATCTTCGGTTTTCTAGGCTGGGTTTTTTTTGTTACATTTTCATAAGCCTCTGTTTGTTTTTTTGCATTCATTATTTCCCTTATTTTTTCTCATTTTCTTTCGTTATTTTTATTTTGTATTTCCTTTTTCTATTTTTATTTAAACTTCATGAACATTTTTAGTTCCTTTTTTTCATGAAACTGTGAACAATTTTTAAATTCACACAAAAGTAATTGTTTCATGGTTATTTTACGCTTATGCTTTTTTAAATACAAAACATTTTTTTGGCATTTTAGAATATCATAATTTTTACGAAATCCATAATTTTTTTGAAAATCCATGGTTTGTAAAATTTTGTGCTTTTTTCTTCCGTGAACATTTTAACTTCATGTTTTTTTCTATTTATATTTTTTTAAACATAAGTTTTTTAATTATGTGATTTTTAAATGCATATTTTCAAAGTCAACAATCATCTATCAATGATCAATGATCAGTGATCTTCGATCAAAAAGCTTGCGCTATGGCACCAATTAGTGAAATGACGAGCCAAGGAGGGTGTGTATATATATTATATATGCCGTTAAAAATAGCACCTGGAAGGAGCTCTCGCCTCACATCCTTCCCGATATGGGTGGACCCAACATCGGAGTAGCGCTGCCCTCCAATGCACATGTTTTATTTTATTGCCTTTATTTATATTTTTGAAATGGGAAATTTTATCTCTAAATTTTTAAAGTCTCATCACAAGCTTTCAAACAATATCTATATAACGTACGAAAATGTTTGCATAATTCAAAAGAATCTATTTGGCATTTCTTAATAATGCATGTGTTTTAAAAATTATGCCATAAAAAATTTATACGATATGATATTGTATGCGTAATTCAAAAAAAAAACAGTAACATTAGAGAATGTTTATGCATTTCAAAGAAAATGCTCATGGCGTTTAAAATGTTAATGTTTTTTAATTGTTTAATTAATTCAAAAAAAAATTCATACTATTCAAAATTAAAAAAATACATTTTTGACATTTAGAAAATGTTTACACACCGTAAATATATCCGCACAGTTTCAAAAATCCACGCCACTAATTTTTAATGTGTATTATTGTTGAAAAAATGCTCAACGTAGATAAGGTATTAATATTGGATGCGCAATTCAAAATAAAATATGTACCATTAGAGAAAATGTTCATGCATTTCTAAGAAAATTCTCATGGCTTTTAAAATGTTTATGCTCTGTAAAGAAAAGTGTTCCATTAATTAAAAAAATGTGTCATACTATTCAAAACAATTCAGCTTTCAAAATACATTTTTGACATCTAGAAAATGTTTACACAATGTAAAATATATCCGCTTAGTTTAAAAAAAAATCCACACTACTATTTTTCCACGTGTATTATCGTTAGTAAAATGGTCAACGTAGATAACAATATGTTACACGTGTTTAAGGAAAATGCATAATATGTATTTTAACATCAAAAATGATTAAACTTAAAAAGACTAACGGAAGCTGAATAAATAATAAATAAACAAAATGAAAAAATATATAAAAAAGCAAACATAAAAACTAAAAAAGATAAAATCTAATATACATCCAGACTGGTCTATAAACCTTTACAAATGGCATAGGTGGGCCGGCTCACTATGACGACTAAGTGCCTTCAGAGTTGTCAATCACTAATTAGCGGACACCCTCTCGCGCGCCTCCGCATAGGTCATTTTTCGCGCTCTCTGGATCCGACACATGTCGTGTTTTTACTATGACCCACGCGAACAACAACTGTGGCTGTGTGCGGACTCTTCTGTGGATGCGCGCGGACCTGTGGCTTTGGACTGTGGCTGAGAAACCTGTGGCTTTGGATGAAAAAATTGTGACTTTCGGTGGAAAAACTGGGCTGTGGCGGGAGTTGTGGCTGAAAAACTATGACTTTGGCTGAAAAAACTGTGGCTTTTGCTGAAAAATTGTGGCTTTGGCAAGAGCTGTGGCTGAAAAAACTATGGCTTTGGCAGATGCTGTGGCTGAAAAAACTGTGGCCGTGGCGTTGTGGCATGGCTGTGGCTGAAAAACTAGGTTGTGGCTACGCAGAAAACTGTGGTTGAATCTGACCTGCGTTGTGGCTGTGCGTTGTGCGTCCAAAATGTGTCACGTGGCAACTTCGGAACGCACAAAAAATGACATCTACGAAGGCGTACGGGAGGGTACCCGCTAATTAGTTGCTCCCTTCAGAGTCTAAGGCGAGAACTAGTTAAGTCTTACATGGGTGAGAAATAGCTCTCGCGCTTAAAGGAGGAGTTGTCCCTACCTCGATTGGCCCGTGCGTTGTAATTCGGCATATATTTAGAAGAGAAACACCAAAGCAACTAATTAGTGAGTACCCTTAAGTGATTCTCGTAATGATCACTTTTGGTATACTGAAAGTGCGTCACGTGTGCTGAGCACTTCTTCGGAGTTTCGTTTTTTCTTGTACGTGTTTTCGGGTTTTAGATGATTTTTTTTGGTTTTTGATTTTTTTTTGTGTGTTTTTTCTTCTATTTTGGAGAGTTTTTAAAATAATTATGTAAAAAGGTATGCTTTTTTATGAGTGGCACGATCGTATCTCTCGTGGATATATAGATTTGCTTCTGCTAAATGTGTCGTGCCTTTTATATTTTTTTAGCAAAACCTATTAACACAGATCTAGTTTCAAAGATCTCGATGTGAGTAGTACATCGATGAAAACGGTTCATGATTTAGACACGCGGTTTATGAGGTATAATGTCTTTTTAATAATCTATGAAAAATAGAAAACCCCAAATTACGATAAATGACATGCATACAATTTATCCCTAAGTTACCATGTCAACCACGAAGAAGGTGAAACCTTGAAAGTGTTTGTTTCAGTGAATACTCCTAAATCAGTGCTTTTCGAAACAAAATATCGTTAGAAAAGAAGAAGAAGAGAAACACAATACTTATCAAAGCCACTATGAGGCCAAAATCACTGTTTTGACCTTTGTACAAAAGTTTAATACGAATTGACTCCGGTTGTAAAATTATTTTGGATCTAACCCTTTTATGAAACGCCAACCACTATGGCATTTGCGTTACAACGGAAACGCCAGGGACCTCGGCGTTTGCCTCTGGCCCACCTCTTGGTCATCCCCCGCGCTCGCTCGTTGACCCGCCAATGTGGCAAAGAGACCTTGGCGTTCCCTTGGGGATACGCCAAGGTCCTTGGCGTTTCCTTAGGGGTACGCCAAGGTCCTTGGCGTTTCCTTGGGGATACGCCAAGATCCTTGACGTTTCCCTAGGGATACGCCAAGGTCCTTGGCGTATCCTTTTGCCACGTCAGCAGATCAACGAGCGAGTGCGAAGGACGGCCAGGAGGTGCATCAGGGGCAGACGCCGGAAACGCCATTGTGTTTGGCGTTGCATAAAAGGGTTAGATCCGAAACAATTTTGTAACATGAGTTCTGCAAAGGTCAAAACAGTGATTTTAGCCCACTATGATGACATCTTTCCCTAATAATAAAGGGAAGTAGACATCTCTTTTCGTCATGAAGTTTTGTAGAAAAGCCTCTCACATTTTATTAAATCAACCCGCAGTCTATAGTTTCTGGTAAAAAAACAACCTTGCGCTGCCTGGGCCTCAGCCCATCTTCCGCATGGTCATGCCTGGGCAACGAACGAAGCTGGCCCATGTAATGGGCCGCGTTAGGTTCTGTTTGTTTTCGTTTTCAACGCATGCATATTTCTAGCAAAATAAAATGTTCGAGGATGTAAACGCACTCGCATGCTTCCTCCACACTAACACTTTTCATAAATTTAAAAAGTCTTTTGATTTTTTTAAATAATCACACATTTAAAAAAAATTGCACTTAAAAATAATTACTATTTTATATAAATTGACACTAAAAAATTTTATGTGTAAATAATTAAACACATTAATGTGCACCAATATTTTAACACATTTTTAAAATCTGAAATTTTTGAATGAATTCGCGCCTTATAATATATAGAATTAATTTTATGCAATAATAATTTTTTCTCCCGTTGTTTTAAGCAATCTTTACTTTTTATTAAATTATATTGCTTCAAATATACACAAACAATGTTCACAGGATTTTAATTTTGTGTGTCATTCATTCCAAAATCCTACATGTAGCTAACTCAAAAAAAGTGTATCCACAAAAAAACTCATTAAAAGTGTTCACATGTTTTAAATTTTTATATGCGAATACGCCTTTTTAAAAGATATAAAGTTAATTTTACGTACATCATAGGTATTTTATCATAAGATTAAAAATGTATCCCGTTTCTTCGCACATGCATTTTAACGCATTTTAAATGCACCAATATTTTAACGCATTTTTAAAATATGAATTATTTAAATGCGTTTGTTCCCTTTTTAATATATAGAATTAATTTTATGTAATATTAAAATTTTCCCCGTTGTTTTAAATTTTATCATATTATTTCTTCAAATATGCAAAAAAAATATTCACATGATTTCAATTTTTTGCGTCCTTCATTTCAAAATCCTACATGTATCTATTCATGAAAAAGTGTAACTGCAAAAAAACACACGAAAAGTGTTCACGAGCTTTAATATTTTGTATTATTTTAAATGCGTTTGCGTCTTTTTTAAATATATATAATTAATTTTATGTAATTCATAGGTATTTTATGATCAGATTAAAAATTTCTCCCGTTTTTAAGCAATCTTTATTTTTATTAAATAATATTGCTCCAAATATGCAAAACAAAATGTTCACAAGATTTTAATTTTGTATGTCATTCATTTCAAAATCTTACATGTAGCTAACTCATGAAAAAGTGTACCCACAAAAAACTCATGAAAAATGTTCACATATTTTAAATTTTTATATGTGTTTGCGCCTTTTAAAAATATACTCCCTCCGTTCCTAGATATAGGGCGTATAGTTTTTTGAGAAAAAGTCTAATATATAGAGTGCATTGTGTTACAACACTCATTTGGATTATTTTTTTAATAATTTGATCATGTTTTCTTGTTTCTTGCAAACCACTCTATTTGCTCATATCAATTACCTATGGATAATCTCTTTCAAATTCGATGTAATTTTTTCCTCCATGTGTGTTCTTTAATTTTCGTGTCAAAAATTATACACCTTATATTTAGGAATGGAGGGAGTATAAAGGTAATTTTATGTATATCATAGATATTTTATCATAAGATTAAAACTTTATACCGTTGCAACGCACGGGCATTGTTCTAGTGGTAACTAAAGGAAACTGTTGTAATAAGTACTAGGAGAAACTCTAGCAGATGCGCTATCCCACCACCGACCTGTATATATGCGGACATTTTGGCGGACGAGCGCGTTTATCGGTCTGAACAGAACCTGTAAAAATTATGCGGGCGGCCCGCATAATCCTCTTCGAGCGGCTAAATCTACAATGCGGGAGGGGAGGTAGGGTTCCCGTCTCCCACTCCACCCCCTCCCCCGCCGCCACATTATTTTGCCCCTCCGCCGCATCCTACCCCAACTCCGACGACGAATAGGCATCCACTGGGAGAGGAGGTTCCAGACGTGGCGTGATCGCCTGCAGTGGAGGTTGGCGTCCCTCTAGCTCGGCAGCCGGCGAAGGTGTACTTCGTAGCGGCAACGAGGCCCTGGACGATCCGTGGGGGCGGTACCTCCAGCTTCAGTGTTTTCTATGGGCGTAAAACACCGCGCTCCGTGTAGCCGATAATGTGCAGGAAGCCGCCATCGCCGCCGTCATCCGCCGAGAAGACGATGGGATCGTATGCCTTGCCGAGGCTCGACGGGGGTGGGATTACGCCATGGTGGAGTACAACGCCGCCTGCATCCGCTTCGAGCCATGCTAGTTCCCCGGCGTGGGACCCTAGAGCTACTACCCAAGCGACTCCCAGCGACATCCGATGATGTAGTTTTGGTGTTTTTATTTCTTCTTGTACTTGCTCTAGCGATGTTTCGGCAATGTTCGTTGGGTGAAACCTGTAAAATATGAAATATGCATGTATGTCATACATGTTTAGGAGATCTGTTCTGCGGTGAGCGATTTGGTGTGTCATTTCTATTTTGCGACGACCTGCATACGAAATATAGCATTTTATATTATGACGGATCTGCTGAAGTTGCTCGAATAAGCTTGCTGCCTGAAACCTGACTAATCTGCTGAGTAAATACCACCGTCGGCAGATCCAATTTTACCAGCAGCTCCGACAAAACAACCCGTCGATTGTTCTCTGCTCACCGGCAGCAATCTGCGTTTTGTGCGATTGGCAACCGTCAGATCGAGTTCACAAAAATGGCGGCGCAGCTTCCACTACGTATCATCACCCAATGGCCTCCTCATTGGCAAGGGCGGCACATCCGCACATGCATGCTCAGAGGCAGGAGCTACTTGCAGGAACATGGCGAATCGCGCGACCCGCCCGATCTCCGGGGGGCCATGTCGTGCATAGTCCAGAGTAGCTCGCCTCCAAGTTGGCGCGGCGCAACCTAGTCACTCCTAGCAACTCCACCTTCTATCTGGAGGAAAAGACAGGGCGTCAACCACCACACTAGCACACTCTGGCTTCATCAAATTGCACCTGGGAAAGAGACAGAGAGAGAGAGTGGGGAGCCAGTGCCACTGCGGAGTGTGCTGATGATGATTTGATTAGGGATAGATAACCCCATCCGGTGTCAAATCCCGCTTTAAAGTGAACAAATTAGCACTAAAATACTACTGCTTGCACTGGTCCGCAACAAGTGAAAAAGGAATCGCACCAAAATTGCCTGTTATCCTCTTCACCTTTTGTCCGGAGGATGAGGATATCTTCTTCCAGTTCCAGTTCCATTTCCACCGGCTTGCTAATGCTATTGCTAGCTAGTCGCTCATTCTGGATGGATCAGAGCGAATGTCCAGTTGGAGGCGACGCCATGATGGATGTGCTTGACGGACATGCCCGAGGACCTCTTCCAGCAGCCCGAGTGAGTGCAGCAGAATGCGTGAGAGCTAATCCAAGTCCGGATTATAATAATATTACCACCTAGTGCCTGAGCTGAGCACTGTTTTTCACGATAACTCCAACTAGAACCAGTCCATCACAAGTAGCATTACGCATCAACGCATCACGTACGTAGTGCTGCATTAAGCACATCAAGATAGCTTAACACGTCTGGTCTGTTTCCAAACTAATCTTCCATCGCACTAGTTAATTGCACAGCTCGAAAGAGATCCAAAGTGCTCTATCTATGGCACTGCCCCTGCTAATTGTTGATGATAAACTGATAACTCCAACAATTAGTCCAGCCCAAACGGCATTTGTCGTGCACGCATCTCGTTCGTTGATGCAGACGGACGTCTCACGCCAATGGCCTAATTAATCCCCCATCGCACTAATTGCAAACGCTCGAAAAGGATTCAAAGGAGGAGATCGTGCTCTGATTTCTGAACCAAGAACACGGTGAGGTGTTGCTTGGAGACGCAAAGCACGCTGCATTTAGTCATTAGATACACACAGCCTTACGAAAACTGCTTCCAAAGTGCAGATTACTAAACGCAAACGCGATCAAGACAGCGACAATCGGAGAGATCATAAGGTTTAATTAAAGGCTGTCAGAGTGTCAGTGCTGTTAAACTACGTACAGATGGAGATTCCATTAGCTCCAGCACCAATGAACCACCACCGCGTATGCGGTGAGAATGCTTACAGTACTCATGGCGGAGATAGTTTAATGTACAGCCTACACCGCTGTCCTTCCCTTTGCAAGCTTCAACAGAAATTTTAAGGTGGAAAAGTGGCTGTGGCCGGCGAGGTGCCCGGACAGACCCCACGCCGGCCGGCCGCCCTGCAAAGAACGGCTCCCATGGGCCATGGCGCCATGGCAAAGCTGGCCTTTCCTTTCCGGCCGGCGACGAGGGGCCTCGCCGGGGCCAGTTGGCCACATTGGAGCGTTAAACTGGGACGGGCTTTCTTGCGGTCAAGGCGGTCTTGAGTGGCTTACATGTGGGGTCATCCTTCGGTGAGTTGGCGTGCGTGCGTGCGAGCACGTTGTCTTCTGCCGCACGGATCACACCGGGGAGTCGTCGCCGTTGACAACGTCGGACGGTTTGGCGACGGCGGCGGCGGGGGGGAGGAGGAGGGTGCGGCAGAGCGGGCAGCTGGGCTGGGAGCGGAGCCAGGCGTCGACGCACTCCGGGTGGAAGCAGTGGCCGCAGGGAGGGAGCGTTTTCACCTTGTCCCCGGCCACAAGCACGCTGATGCATATCGAGCACTCCGCCGCAGCAGCCGCCGCCTGCTCCTCCTCCTCCTCCTCCTCGCCGCCGCCATCCTTCGGCCGAGAAGTGGAACGCGCCGGCGACAAGGCGGGCGGGCTGTAGAGCGTGACGGGCAGCCCATTGATGGCGTCGGCGTCGAGGCCCGGCACGGGAGACGCCGCGGCGGACGAGGACGAGGCCTCGCGGCCGGCGTCGAGGCGGCCGCGGCGCCGGCCGCACGCCCAGCGGAGGTACAGGCAGACGGCGACGAAGGCGACGAGGAGCGCGAGCAGGCCGGCCAACAGCGGCACGGAGCGGCCGTGCAGCGCGAAGTTGCTGTCGTCGACGTCGCCGTACCGCACCCTCGTCACCTGGTTCGTCGTCCCCGCGGCGGCCTCCTGCGCGGCCATTACTCGGTTCCTTCCTCCCCTCCGCGAACCCTTCACGCACGCACGCAAGCCTCCAGCGATCCACGAGCTTGGACTTGGAGTTATCAGCTAGCTAGCCCAGGCTCTCACGCCATGTGCGGGGCGCGGACTCGTGGAGCTCTGGCGGTCAAAGGCAGAGCGCATGGGTGACCGAGCGCGCTGCCGGCCGGCTTGTGGTGTGGTGTAGGCGAAAGTTCAGGGCAAGTTGCTCGGGCTGGCCAGAGAGCGATCGGGGGGAGACTGGAGAGTGAGGTGCGAGATGGGCATGTGGTTTTAAAAGCTCAAAGTCCCCGGCTGTCCCTTTTAAGCTTGAAAAAATGGCTCCGGCCGGTGGGGCACAGGCGGAAGCTAGCGGCCAACTGTTGGGCAACTGGGCGGGCGGGCGGGCAAAAATCACTGTTTTAACCTTTTTTCTAATCAAAGGTTTAGTTTGATTTGATTTTTTGCTTGAGCTCTGCTTCGGTACATCCTTTATAAAAGTTTACATATTTTGATGGAGATGGAACAAGGAGATTAGAAGTTATCCATTCAATTAAAAATATCAGATTGTTCTAGTTTCTTGTTGATGCATTGAGCAGATATATATTAGGCTGGTCACAACGGAAAATAACTTAGAGTAGTAACATGCTCATGTTACTAGTCTATTTTACTATCTTCACAATGCAAAATATCTTCAAGTTAGTAACATATGTGACCTTATTTATTAGCTTATAGACTCATTCTATCTTGGGAAGAGTACCTCCATCACAATTTATAAGGCCTGAGCGTACCCTTAGGTCGTTAATTTAACCAACATAACATAACATATATATTATAAAAGCATATATCATTAGAAATTTGAGATGTTATTTTTTTAAATTGTATATTTTTTATGTAATATATCTTATATTATATTAATAAAATTGACGACATAGGGGTACGTGCAGGCCTTATAAACTGTGACGGAGGTAAGGCTGGCCCCAATGGGGAATAACTTAGCAGTAACATAGAGTCCAACTCAGCAATTTTGCTTATGTGGCAATGAGTTAATGAGGAGAGAGATGTTTGTAGTAACTTAGCTAGTTACTTGCTCTTTGAGTAACATCACATATACCAAGACAATATGAGTCTATAATCTAATAAATGAAGTCTTATATGACACTACATATATGTTACTACCAATTGTGAAGGTAGTAACATAGACTCGAAATCCGTGTATGTTACTAGTCTAAGTTATTCCTCATTGTGATCAGCCTAATAGATAAGTTACTCTATATCCCTTCTCATTAATTAGCTGTCATATCATCTTTTTGATTAAATGACATCTATATTACTGCTAAAGTTATTCCCATTGTGACCGGACTTAGAATTTTGTGTTGCTTTCACATTCATGCAAACTTTTAAAGGGATGTAATGGAACAAAACTCTTTCGATTTCATTACATAATCAATTTTTTATAACATCATAAATTATGGCGTTTTGTTGTAAATCAGACGCCACATTTAATTTCCTATATGTTACTTAACGTTTCTAACGGAGGGATGAGACACCATGAATCAGGAGTGAACCAATTTGTGGTTGGGTGATTAGGAGGATAGTGATACTTTTAGTCATCAGAGTTGAAGTAATACTCCATTCGTTTTAAATTAGATGACTTTCATTTGTGTACATGTTTAAATACATATGCGGACAAATAAAAGTCATCTAATTTGAAATGGAGAGATGTTTTTGATTTATTTTAGATCTTTTGGGGATATGCATTAAGTGAAAAAAAATGCTTTTATTAAGTACATTTTGTTTATGGTAACTTCGTTAATTTTAAGATGATGTATCTTTTCAGATTCTTGAAGATACTTGTATTAATATGATGTGCGTGTATTGTACATATGCATAAGCGTTTGTATCTGTACTGTGTAAGAAACGAAAAAGGACACGGCCAAGTGACGAGGTATTACGAAAATATTCCTTCAATTATCTTAATTCCTCCGAATTTAATCTGGAGTGGGGCCCATCCTACTTCATTATTCCAGTCAAACCTAGCTAACCACCATTAAACCCTTATTTCCCTGTATTCCGCTCGTGCCCGTAGCCAAACTTAAAAAAAACATGAATCATGACTCTCTTTTTAAGAAACACAGTATAACGCAGACGCCCATATACACGTGTATCAGTATATTATCTTGAGATTAACGTAGTCATCATCTCGTCTTCGAAGAGAACGTCTCCTTTAGTTAAAAGCACATCACCAAAAATTCGAAAATATATTCAGAAAAATATGAAATCAATGTGAGATTTGATGTCCGATGGACTAGGCATACATAGCCAACTCAACCACCATAGGTTGATTCGCGATCATTACATTTTGCGAAGAGGTAAATGACATGGACTATGCCGCGGGCGTGACTGGATGGAGCCGGCACGGCGGCATGTCGCACTGTGCTGTCGCCGTGGACTCGGAGCCGCCAGAGGTGCAATATTCTACGGCTTCGATCGCTGCTCGGTCACGATCCACGGACGACTTGTAGCAAGCTAGCGAGCTGCGCGCATGCATTCAGACCAATGGTTTCGAAAGAAACGGCACTGATATGCATCTACTGCTAAGAATTTTCAGCGAGGAATGATTCCCACGGGCATCTTTGACTGGCAATTGCTTCGTTTTTTGGGCGAATTTGTGGCTGGAACGACGACTTGCGGCAAGAACATCGCAGAGGGTGAGTTTGGATTTGGCCGTCGTACTCCTGCCGGCGGCTAGTGGCTGGCCATCTCTGTTTCGAGGGTTGCCCCCGCCCAGGTGACCCGGAAGAATCTACTCTACACGTCACCTTTCTCTAGCGTTTATCCACGCTCGCTCGTCTCTCCCTCATCCTGGTTGCCGGCGCGCTCCCAAGGCTACTACTCTCTCTCTCTCTCTCTCTCACGCGGGTCTTCCTTTTCTCTAGATAGAGCCAACACAGTCTTGGGTGAACACAGACAGACAGAAAACGAGACTCTCCTCCTCTCCTCACCCCATCTGCTCCTCTCCTGACTGCTCCGGCGGAAGACTTTGTTGGCGGCCCTCCCTCCTGCTCCCTCCGCCGGTCTAGCCGGCCGGAGTGGAGTAGGGCAGGATGGTGCTCGCGCGTAGTTCGGCTTTTTCTTTCCCTGCAGAGCTCTCTCCCTACGTCTGCAAGTGGCGTTTGGATGGGATGGCGGTGGATCTCGAATCGGCGTCCGAGGAGGACGGCGAGGGAGGTTCCGGCGACTCCAAGCTCCCAAAATAAACTTGCTTTATCTTACGGGTGGGTTCCTCTCCTAGCCTTCCTCGTTGTAGTTCTTCTGTGCCATCATGGAGATGGACAAGATGAGTTGCTGCGAGGTGCTTTGATTGGATTCGTCTGTTCTCCGGTTGCTGCTCATCAGGTGGGCACTCTTTCGACGGCAACCTCAGTTTGGCCGCCGTAGATCCTTGCCGAAAAGTGGCATACATGGGCGCATGCGGCTATCTGCCGGCGACCCTTTCCCTCCAGGCCGACGAGCCAAGATGGAGGCACTCTGGCTCCTGTAGTGTGGCGTTCTTTGGTGCTCTCACCCCAAGTGGCGCGTTCCCCGGCGGTGACAGTGCTCTCCACGACGGGAACCTTCGGCGTTCTCGCGGTGAAGAAGATGGACCTGATTGCTTTTTAAGTTTTAGATCTAGGGTCCTTGTTGTAATTTCTAAGCCCCTTGTTGCTATTCCTCATGTTCAGAGGGGCTTTTGTGTAATGTGTACCACACTTGTGATTTAATGCACAACCGGGTCGTCCGGACCCTTCCCGTTCAAAAAAAAAGTCTTGGGGTGAGCGGTAGACTAAACTAAATAACATGATGTGATGGAGTAATTCGCATCTGAGCTCGGGCTCATCTACACCCAATGAACTCTAACTTCTTTAAAAACAATACTAAATTAAAAAAATTCTGAGTTATTTTGCCATCGAAGATGCTCGAGTGCGCAAGGAGCGTGCACATTTTCATGGTGTTTGAACATTAGAGGAGGCCATGTCATAAAAGACAAAATCAAACGCAAATAGTATGCTTTTTAAAAGTTTCTTTTACAGTCAAATTTTGTTATTTTCTTAATATTTTAAATGATTTTACTATTCATGTTCACGTGCGGATGCACCTGAACATCGAATCACTGCTCTCATCGTGATGGACAATGCAATGATTCATGCATCACGAGAACTTTTCCAGTGGAAGTTATCATAAACCAGTATTATACACATGCATACTATTGTACTATACTATTTCCATAATACGCAACGAGATTGACCTATTCACCTAAATTTTTACAGATCCAGTGCATGGAAGCTTCCACACAAGGTGGGGGCAGGGGTCTATGGAGGGATTATAGGAACCTAGTTTTACCCCAGCTACGTTGCAATGCAAAGTTTCTGGTTCGAACCCAGGACCTCTTGGCACAAGTTGGGAGGACTTCACTACTGCGCCAGGCTTGCCCTCTCGACGTATTCAACTCAATGTACAAAAATATTGCTATCCAAGCAATTAAGAAAATATCTCTTCCCAAACGATGATATTTTCTTATGCGTGTGCATAATACTAGTTATGATTACTATGATATCGATGATATTTTCTTATGCTAAAGGTTATGCGTGTTTACTGTGCTACTGATTACTATGATTACTATGATATTTTCTTATGCGTGTGCATAATGCCGGTTTATGATAACTTCTTCAATCCTTTCAATATATGTAATTAATCATAAACACCTTTAGCATTAAAAGATATGATCTCATTTTCATTAAACTCACATTAAAAAGGAAGGTGGTAAGTTTCTCTCTTAGAGCAGCAAGTAAAATCATAATTTTTACACGAAGACTCAACATAGAAATACAAAGTTCGTATTTGATCTCATAAGTGTTTCCCTTTCTGAGATAAGTGGAAGATGGTGGTGTAGGCAGTGTTAATTTCCCTCAGCAAAGATACCAAAGTTTATCGAATCCAGAAGGATTTCAATATCTTCAAGGAGGTGGTTAGCATCAACGGCACCAAAAATTACTTGCTGAACCTGGACCTGCACGCAAAAACATAAATACTCTTGCTCCCAACGAGGCAGGAAGCTTGCCAATCTCCTTGTATTGCTGTTTACGAAAGGTTAAACATATAGAATGGTTGGAACAATAAACGTACACTAATTTTTTTACAGCGGTTATAAACAATGTCTTCAAGGAGGTAGTTTAGTGACCGATCACGTCGTTTTGACTAACATCAATGCCGATGAGTCGCGTTCGCTCTAGAGCGGCCTGACCGGCATGAATGCACGACTGCCGTTTCCCGCACAGAGAGGGATTTGAACACATTGTTTTCAGGTGGGTCGGGGGTGTCAGGTGAGCACGTGTCAGTGGTTCGGACTTCCACAAAACCTTTTGGTTTGTGTCAGATTTACAGAAAAACGGACATACATACCAGCTCGCCAACGAATACAAACAGTATTAGATGGCAAAACTGATCCGGACAACCTAATTCAAATTGATGCAGAAGCTGTAAGTGTCGGCGTTGAAGATACCCTTGACCTTAGGAAGCTGGAGTCGAAAACCACTAGTAGAAAATCGCTCATCAGTACCGCTTTGAGAGGGCCTTTTGTACCGGTTTCTTAACCGGTACAAAAGGCCCGGTACTAAAGCCCCCCGCCTTTGGTACCGGTTCCTTGCGAACCGGTATTAATGGGGCCTCCACGTGGGCGTCCAGGAGTGCGCAGGCCAAAGGAGCTTTGGTACCGGTTTGTAATACGAACCGGTACCAAAGGTTAATTCAGGGTTTAGGGTTTTTAGGAGGGGTTTAGGGGTATCGGACCGTTTCATATCGCGTCGATGCTTAGGGAGGGGTTTAGAGGTATCGGACCGTTTCATATCGTGTCGATGCGCCTGCTATGCGTTTGGGTTTAGGTAGTACATGAAGATAAAAGGTGATGCATAGCAACTTGATGCATATATTAATATAACACATGTAATTGCATAAGATCGCAAATTAAGTAGTACGTATGCATGAAGATCGATCTTCATGCATATATAGTAGTGGTACTCTCCGAGGCATACTATCTATTACATGTAGCATAGTGGTACTCGATCTCCGAGTCAAACTATATGTTACATGTACATCATTCATAGTGGAACTCTCCGAATGGCGGTATGACGTCCCGAAGGAAAAATCCCGCCAATTCATCACCAATTGCTTTGAAGCGTTCCTCGATTGAGATATTGTCCCGCTTTCTTGCCAACTGTAAAAGAATGAGATACAAATGAATACATGAGCTACTAAGCACAACTTATATATGATAACAAAATAAATTTGTGAATATTGTTTTCGTACCTCTTTATTTATTTCATTATTTGTTCTCTCGCTGACAATTTTATGGATGTTCTCGCAAACGTAGTATCCACATAGATTAGTCCCCTGTGGTTGTTGCGGGGATTTTTGTACAAGAATATAATTCAATTAAACAATAATCAAGTATGATAAAGGTGTGTGGACCTAGGTAGTACTACTTACTTTGTTCAAACGCCATGTCAGCTTCGGTTTCCATTCATGGGACTGATCTTCCTTGATGAACGTTTCCCATACGCTTCCCGACAAAAGAAAATGCATAAAAAAGTTATCAATTAGTTGATATTAGGAAATTAACGAAAAAAACCGATATGAATTAAAATTACTTTTTGAGCATAAGAAAAGCCGTCTTGTATAGTATAGGCTCTTTGTTAAGTGAGTCAAAGACTCCAACTTTTCCTTCGTACATATCAATAACGATAAGAATAAAGTGGAACCTGCGCACGTTTAAATATGCAGTGCCATATATATAAGTCATCAGTTAAAATTTGAACATCTCGTGAGAAAAAGAGAAATGTCTTATAAGACAGTAACACTCACTTGAAGTTGTAAGGCCAAAGTATTATCTTTTTGTCACGTTGTCGCTTCAAAAACCTTAGCAAAGTCTCCGGTGTATCCCTTTTATAGATGGGATCCTCTATGGTTATTTCATGCATTGTATCCGGGTCAATGAACCCAATGTGCTTGATTTCATCCCTTTTGCATTCGAGCATCTTCGATCTGCATAATATAGCGCACAAAAGATTATAATTTGCAGACAAAGAACGAGCTGAGCTAAAGACTTCTCAAATTACATAAATAAATCACTTACAGACAATAGCAACTGATGATAGATTTGTCGAGGGCCCGGAGATTGTATAACTGAAAAAGTTCGCTGAAGTCAACGCTCACAGAGTATTCTTGGAAGTAGTGCTCTTCCTTAACTCCAACCATGATACACTGGATCCCTCTCTTTGTGGCATTACTGTACCACGTATGCAAATTACGCATACTTGTTGGTAGCTTCCTGAGATTCTCGACCAAATCTTTCCCTTGAACAAATTGATATGCTACTTCATGTAAGGGGTAATCGATGGATTGTCGAGAACTTTCAACGGCCTTCTCGTCAAACACCATGAGAGGGGGGACCGATTGGACGGGTTGTTGTCCGAGCTGGTGCACTTGTTGTTTCCCTTTTTTCGCTGTGACACCCGATTGAGTGGGTTTTTTAGCCCTCATCATCTCGTCATACGACTTTTGTATAGAACGCCTATGGTCAGATGGCGGCGATGGTACAGGGTCATATATATTCTCAACGGTACGCACAACTTTCACCGGATCTAGAGTCTTCTTAATAGGGATCTCTGGCACTTTCTTAGCAAAAAAGGCTTTCAGCTCGGACTTACAGGTTTCCATGTTTTCCTCGATAGTTTTTTTCCCAAGGTAACTTCTCAATAGGCGGCAGTGGTTTCTCCTTTCTAGGTCTCTTCCTAGGCGGTGTACCGTTCCGCTTAAAGGACGCTGTCTTACGCGGAGGATCTCGAGATGGCGGACTCACGCTGGGGTCCCTCTCAGGTAGATGTGGACTTTGCTGCTCATGTGGACTGCTACCAGGAGGAGTCGATGGCCTTTGCTGCTCATGTGGACCGCTACGAAGAGGAGTCGGTGGCCTTTCCTGCTCAGGTGGACTACGAGGAGTCGGTGGCCTTTGCAAAAGGACGATGTATTTCTTGGGCCATAGGGTGAAACCGTGCTTGACATCGGCCATTGTCTTCTCATCGTCACCTCTAGGAAAATCAAGCTCCAATGTTTCATAACCCGAAACAACTTCATCCACCCCGACACGAACACAGCCAGGTGGAATGGGCATATGATGGTGCGTTGCTCCATCTTCATTTGGGTAAACATAGCCGAACGCCACCTTAACGGACACGTTCCTGAATAACATATGTAGCTCGCAATCTGTCTTCTCCGTGACATAATCCACGGGGTAGCTTCCTCCACATCCGTCAAGATGCGAGGAACCCACACTGCTTCTTCGCTGAGATGGGGCGGCATCGACTTGAGGATCATGTATAAACAGCGGCTGATGAGGTTCCCTCTGATTTTTCTCAAGAGCCTCCACCCTATTTAACAATTCCGTTAACCTGTCTGACTCCTTCTTCTTCTTTCGCGAATGGCTTCTATAAGTGTCAGCGCACTCCGGCCACGCTTCCTTCTTGTTGAGACCTGGGCGAGCTCGAACCCGTCCAACGTGTTTAGGATTTCCCAAAGCGAGTGTCAGCTCATCATTCTCTCTATCGGGAATGTACTCTCCCTTTCTGACCTTTTCAATTGCATCTATAAGCTTCTTCGTGATTGCTTCAATTTTGTCCTTCCATTTCCCCTGCACAACGATCTTCCCTGTCATTGGGTCCAACCCTGCCCCATGCGCGAACAACCAGAGCTTGGACCGGTCGGGCCAGTCCCATGTCTGTGGAGTGATTCCTGCATCCATCAGTTTATCTTCAAACGCTCTCCACTTCGGAATGGCAGTCTTGTAGCCACCTGACCCCAAATGATGGAAAAATTCCTTCTTTGAAGCATTTTTCGTATTTGTGACCGATCGGGACACATGAGTAGACGATTTCTTATACCTCTTAAATGCGGGCCAGTGATCTTTTATCTTCACTAGATTATCATTGAATACTGGATCTTCATGCTTATATTTCTCCCATAATTTTTTCTTCCATGTCTGGAATAGCATGGCCATCTTCTTGAGAGTCTATTCCTTGAGTTTCTTCTTCTGGCCTTCCGTCATGTCTTCCGGTAGGCTGAAGCGTGTCAGTAGATTGTCGAAAAGAAAAAAATTCAACGCGTCGTTGACATAACTAGCTTCAGTCCCCGCGTTCTTCGGCTTATGCCACTCGTGAATGCTGATCGGTACATGGTCCCTAACAAGAACTCCAGCTTGATTTATAAATTTGCGGCAGTGCTCTTTCGGATGCACCGGTTCACCGTTATCATTAAATGCGATGAGGGCTAACCTACCCTCGCCCTTTAGCAATTGCGTCGGGCCTCGTTTTGTTTTAACAGACTTGCTCGATGATCCAGAAGGCTAAAAGAAAAATGATTCGTTAATAAGTGCAACACAAATAAATGAATGCATCTACTGATGAACATAGACTTGATACATAAATATACACCTCGCCGGAGTTTGTTATGGACACTTAGTTCTCTCTTCTAATCTCTTCAGACTCAAATCCCTCACCGACATCGTTCAGAAATTGTGTGAGCTCAAAGTCATCTCCATCGGGTTCCGGCCCACGGGCACTCTCAAATATCATTCTCTGCACGGCTTCTTCTTGATCCTCATTTCAGACGAAGGTGTCGTCCTCCATAGCTCAATGTCACTACAAAATTAAGAAAACAATTAATTCATTCATCATGTCATGATCATAACATATTGCTAGATGGATAACAATTGAAATGAAGAAAGCAATAACCCTAACCCTAACACTCGGCGCTCCTCTCGCTCTTCTCTCTATGTCGCAAGAGATACATGCACCACCTCCCTCCCGGACATGCCCTCGAGCCGCTGCTTGCCCTAGCCTCCCTCTCCCTGTCACTTCCTGCCACTCGGCACTCCTCACGTCGGCGCCGCGCTAGCCGACGAACACCAACCGGTACCAAAGGGTACAAGCGGCGTGAGCCGGTGGGCGGCCATGGACGCGCGTACGGCGAGGTCGTGCCCTTCTCCTTCAAGCGGCGTGAGACCGGCGTCGACGACGCGTGACCATATACCCCGTCGTCTACAAGCGGCGTGAGACCGGCGTCTACCATGCTCGGAAAGCTGTAAATCGCCTAATAAATTCAGACGTTGCTATCGTGCGGTGCGGTGCAGCGAAGGATGGCGTCCAACTGGCGAATTGTGCGTGCATCCTATGAGGTGAGGCTGTCAGCCGTTGGCCAACCTCCACACACACACACTTCATCAGACAGACACAAATACTCCTCCCATACCACCAACCAAAAAAGCTGGAACATCAAAGAGGACACCTGTGATGTGTTGTGCAGCGAGTTCGTCAATGACAAGAGTTTGTTAGGAATTTCTTTGCTTGCTATTTTTTTTATGAAATCATGATCTTCAACTTCAAATTGTTGCATCAGATTAAGTCACATGGCAACAAAAATCGCATAAACGAAAAAAAACGAAACAGAGTTGCACAGTGTGTAAACTGTTGAGGAATTCAGGGTGAAAACTTGAGCTCCAAAATTACCCAGGGAACTACATTCATCCATCTAAGATGCTTTCTTTTAATCATATAAAAAAGAATCCCATCGAAGCCGCGCAGGACGTCGGTGGGCGCGAGCGGCGGCGCGTCGAGCTGGTAGAGCCCGGTGGCGGGGCCGACGAAGCGGAACAGAATCCAGGCGCCGGCCATGATGAAGATGGAGGCGTAGGCGAACTTGTTGAGCCAGAAGAGGGCGCCCTTCTCCCCGACGTACAGCTCCATGGCCTTCTCGCTGAGGTTCATCTCGTCCCACTCCTAACAAGCTGGCACGACACGGCGGCACGGTCTGTAGGCGGCGACTAGGAGCTGCGGGGCGTGCTGGCAAGGAAGGGCGGCGGGAACAGGGCGAGGGAGGCGGGGATGCTCACCGGCACGGCGACGGGCGTCCACGGGAGGGATGCGGCGGCGGTGAGCTTGCGCTAGCTCGCCGGCACGGCGACGGGCGTCCACGGGAGTGAGGCGGCGGCGGCGAGCTTCTCCTCAGGGGGGGGGGGGCAGCAGTGTGAGAATTGGGGAAGATGTGAGAAGAAAGTGGCTCGAGCGGGGTTGATTTGGGGAAGGAAAGGACCTTTCGTACCGGTTCCAACCCCAAACCGGTACCAAAGGTCTTTGGTACCGGTTGTAGGGACGAACCGGTACCAAAGGTCCAGCCCTGGCCCCACCCCACCGTCTGAAATTTGGCCGAAAACCTTTCATACCGGTTCCTAACACGAACCGGTACGAAAGCCCCTTTTTCTTTTTCTTTTCTATTTCTTTTTTTTTTCTTTTCTGTTTCTTTCTCTTTTTCTTTTTCTTTTCTTTTCTGTTTCTTTTTCTATTTCTTTCTGTTTTCTATTTCTTTTTTTTCTATTTCTATTTCTTTTTTCTGTTTCTTTCTCTTTTCTATTTCTTTTTCTTTTATTTTCTTTTTCTTTTCTATTTATTTATTTTTTCTATTTATTTATTTTCTATTTCTATTTCTTTTTTTTCTGTTTCTTTCTCTTTTCTATTTCTTTTTTCTCTTTCTATTTCTTTTTTTCTGTTTCTTTCTATTTTCTATTTATTTTTCTTTTATTTTCTGTTTCTTTCTCTTTTTCTTTTCTATTTATTTCTCTTTTCTATTTCTTTTTTTTCTATTTCTGTTTCCTTTCTATTTATTTTTTTATGTTTCTTTCTCTTTTCTATTTCTTTTTCTTTTATTTTCTGTTTCTTTCTCTTTTTCTTTTCTATTTCTTTCTCTTTTCTATTTCAGTTTCTTTATCGAAATCTCCCGTGGCGCAGCTTTTCTATTTCTTTTTTTTGTATTTCTTTTTCTCCAACACTTGTGCACATGCAATTTTTTCACCCCTGCCCCTTGTCCTTTCTCTCTCTTTTTCGCTCTTTGTCTCTGGATGTGCGGGAATAAAATTTTATTACGATTGAACTCGAATTAAAGTACATAGCTCAACTGAAAATTAAGATACACATGGCTAGATTCAAATGTTGGAGTCGCCGATGTCGCGGTGATTTCCATATCTTACATACAGTAACATCATTACACAAAAGTGATTTCCATATTGAGATACACAAGTTATGATCATTTCTTCGTGTGTTTCCCTTTCTTCTGATTGCGACGCAACCATGGACAATCTTCATTATTTAAGATGATGCTTGGGTCAGTTTTTACCTTGAAGGGTGGAATATCATCAAACTTATTATAATCTTCTGACATGTCTGTCTTGTCCTCTACTCCCACGATGTTTCTTTTTCCTGAAAGAACTATGTGGCGCTTTGGCTCATCGTATGATGTGTACTCTTGCCTTTCTTTTCTTTTTTTCGGTTTGGTAGACATGTCCTTCACATAAAAAACCTGAGCCACTTCACTGGCTAGGACGAATGGTTCGGTGTCGTACCCTAGATTCTTGAGATCCACTATAGTCATTCCGTACTGCGGGTCTACCTGTACCCCATCTTTCAGGTTGAACCATTTGCACCGAAACAAAGGGACCTTGAAATTAGGTCCATAGTCAAGTTCCCATATCTCCTCTATGTACCCATAATATGTGACCTTCTTCCCATTGCCCTCTACTGCATCAAAGCGGACACCACTGTTTTGGTGGTGCTCTTTTTATCTTGGGCGAACGTGTAAAATGTATTCCCATTAATCTCGTACCCTTGAAAAGTCGATATAGTCGAAGATGGTTGCTTGGCCAACAAGTATAGTTGTTCTTCATCAGTGACATTCATTAGACGATTTTGCAACCAACCGCCGAAAGTCTTCATGTGTTCTCCATCAATCCAATCTTCACGTTGCTCCGGGTATTCGGAGCGTAAGATATCCTTGTGTTCCACTATGTACAGAGCCACCAAGATAGAATTATGTATAACTGTGTAGTGTGCTTGAGTGAAAGAATGTCCGTCCATACACGTTGTTGCTTTCTTCCCTAGCGTGCCTTTTCCACCCAGTCTCCCCTCATAGCGCGATTCAGGAACACCGATCGACTTAAGGTCAGGAATAAAGTCAACACAAAACTCAATGACCTCATCTGTTCCATAGCCCTTGGAGATGCTTCCTTCTGGCCTAGCACGGTTATGAACGTACTTCTTTAAGACTCCCATGAATCTCTCAAAGGGAAACATGTTGTGTAGAAATACAGGACCGAGAATGCTAATCTCTTCGACCAGGTGAACTAGGAGATGTGTCATAATATTGAAGAAGGATGGTGGGAACACCAACTCGAAGCTGACTAGACATTGCACCACATCCTTCTGTAAATTTTGTAGAGTTAGTGGATTGATCACCTTCTGAGAAATTGCATTGAGGAACGCACATAGCTTGACAATGGGTACTCGAACATTTTCCGGCAGAAACCCCCTCAATGCAACCGGAAGTGATTGTGTCATAATCACGTGGCAGTCATGAGACTTTAGGTTTTGAAACTTTTTCTCTGACATGTTTATTATCCCCTTTATATTCGACGAGAAGCCAGACGGGGCCTTGATGCTACTCAGTACTTCAAAAAAGATCTCCTTCTCTTCTTTGGTAAGAGCGTAGCTGGCAGGACCTTGATACTTCTCTGGATTCAGGTTGTTTCCTTCGTGGATACTTTGCTGGTCTTGCCGTGCATCCGGTGTATCTTTTGTCTTCCCATACACGCCCAAGAAGTTTAGCAGGTTCACGCAAAGATTTTTCGTCACGTGCATCACGTCGATTGCCGAGTGAACCTCTAGGAATTTCCAGTAGGGTAGTTCCCAGAATATAGACTTCTTCTTCCACATGGGTACGTGTCCGTCAACATCATACGGAACAGATTGTCCGCCAGGACCCTTTCCAAAGATCACTTTTAAATCCTTGACCATATCATATATAACATCCCCAGTAGGGCGGGTAGGCTTTGTTCGGTTATCTGCCTCACCTCTGAAATGCTTTCCTCTCTTTCTTACGTGATGTTGTTTTGGAAGAAATTGACGATGCCCCAGGTACACATTCTTGTTTCCCAAATATATACTGTCAGTCTCACCTAAACAGTGTGTGCATGCATTGTATCCCTTGTTTGACTGCCCTGAAATGTTACTAAGAGCAGGCCAATCATTGATGGTTACAAAAAGCAAGGCATGCAGGTCAAATTCCTCCTTTTTGTGCTCATCCCACACACATACACCTTCACACCACAACTGTAAAAGTTCTTCAACCAATGGCCTCAGGTACACATCAATGTCGTTGCCTGGTTGCCTCGGGCCTTGGATGAGCACTGGCATCATAATGAACTTCCGCTTCATGCACAACCAAGGAGGAAGGTTATAGATACATAGAGTCACTGGCCAGGTGCTATGATTGGAGCTCTGCTCCCCGAAAGGATTAAAGCCATCTGTACTTAGACCAAGTTTTAAGTTCCTTGCGTCATCTGAAAATGACTTGAACTTTCTGTTGATTTTTCTCCACTGCGACCCGTCAGCGGGGTGTCTTAGCATCACATCTTTCTTACGGTCCTCTTTGTGCCATCGCAACAACTCGGCATGCTCTTTGTTTTGGAACAAACGTTTCAACCGTGGTATTATAGGAGCATACCACATCACCTTCGCAGGAACCCTCTTCCTGGGGGTGGACTCGCCCTTAACATCGCCAGGGTCATCTCGCCTGATCTTATACCTCAGTGCACCACATACCGGGCATGCATTCAAATTCTCGTACTCCTTGCGGTAGAGGATGCAGTCATTGATGCATGCATGTATCTTCTGCACCTCTAATCCTAGAGGGCAGACAACCTTCTTTGCTTCGTACGTACTAGAGGGCAATACGTTCTCCCCTGGAAGCATCTTCTTTATTATTTTCAGCAACTTTTCAAATCCCTTGTCAGTAGTACCATTCTCTGCCTTCCATTGCAGCAATTCCAGCGTGGTACCCAGCTTTTTTTGGCCATCTTCGCAATTTGGGTACAACAGTTTGTTGTGATCCTCTAACATTTTCTCCAACTTCAACCTCTCCTTTTCACTTCCGCAGTTTATCTTCGCATCAAGAATGGCCCGACCCAAATCGTCATCGGGGTCATCAAAAATCGGCTCATCAAAAATGGGCTCTTCTTCAGCTTCGTCTTCCCCCATTCTACTGAAGGGTTCGTTGCATAGAAAACAAAAAAAATTCCTACGATGCAACTGCCAAGATCACATCTAGGAGATAACTTGTAACGGTTTGAGAAGGACTCACCCTCGAAGACCAAAAAGCTTTAACGAGAACGATTCTCGTGGGTGATGTAGTCAATCACTTGCCGACCTCAAGGTCGTGATGAAGATGGGCGCCACAAACGGGCAGCGCCTCCGTAATCGGTCACACGTACGGATCAGCGACGACCTCCGCCCCTTGCTCCAGTTGGGCAGCGGAAGTAGTGGATCCTCGGGAACTCCAGCAGCACTACAACATAGTGGTGGTGGTGGTAGAGAAGATCTTGAGCAGGGCTTCGCCTAAGCACCGTACTCGTGAAACTGGATCAGCTAGCAAGGGGAGGAAGATGCCAACCAAAGGGCATATGAGAAAGCGATGGAATTAGCAAGGGGAGAAGATGCCAACCAAAGGGCACATAAGAGTTGAATGGAATGAGTGACTAGAGGGGTCTCCACCTCCTTTTATAGGAGAGGGGGGCATCACCCAAGGCGCCCCAAGAGGTGCCCCCACCTCTCCCCTCTTGATTGCTAGTGGAGTCTCCACTCACACATAATCAAGTGGCACTTTCTCCCATTTAACCTCCACTCAAAAACCAAAGGTCTTCCAATTAAAACTCCTTTTAATTCACTTGTTTAATGTCACTCAAATTAATGAACACTTCATTTAATGAGTACTTCATTGATGAACACTTCATTCAATGAACACATTAACAATTATCCCCTTGCACTATTTCGATATTCCGAAACTATTCCGGCAGTTTTATCGAAACAGTCCCTGTGCTGTCCTGTGCTGTCCAGTATTTTCTCCTGCGTTCCGTATCCACTTAAAACATGTCGACGAATCCTTAAGTGTGTCACCCTACGGTTCGTGAATAAAATGGACATGACTGAGACTCTTCTCCGATCAATAATCATCAGCGGGATCTGGAGATCCATGATGACTCCCACTTACTCAACGATGAACTAGTGATCGTGTGAACCATTACTCCGTAACCAATTCCTTTTGTCTCGCGATATTTTACTTGTTCGAGATCCGATCATTTGGTATCATCCATACCTAGTCGATCTCGTTATCGACAAGTACTCTTTACTCGTTCCGTGATATAACATCCTCGTGAGCCAGTCACGTGCTTGCAAGCGATGTCAATGTGATATCACCGAGAGGGCCCAGAGTATATCCCTCCGTCATCTGGATGGACAAATCCCACTCTTGATCCACGAGCCTCAACTAACACTTTCCAAGTACCCAACGACACCTTTATAATCACCCTGTTACGGTGTGACGTTTGATGGAATCAAAGTACTCTTCCGGTGTCAGTGATTGACGTGATCTCATGGTCTAAGGATTAGAGTTACTTCGTGAAAGTTTGATACAGCAATAGAAACTTGATGACATGATCGTATTGCTATAACTACTGTGGGTGTATGTTCATCACATCATTCTCCAATGACATGACCTTGTTATTAACAACATCCAATGTTCATGATCAGGAAACCTTGATCATCCGTTAATCAACAAGCTAGTATAAAGAGAGGCATTACTAGGAACATTTTCTCTGTTTATTAAACACACATGTATTAACGTTTCCGGTTAACACAATTATAGCATGAAAATAAACATTTATCATAAACATGGAATAAGATAATAACCACTTTATTATTGCCTCTCGGGCATATTCCCTTCATCTACTATCACCGTCTTCAGTGAAAATAGGATAGTTGTCACTATCCTCTTCTTCTTCGTTGTCTTCCAATATAACCCCCCTTTCTTCGTGCTTGGTCCAACAATTATAGTTGGGCATGAAACCGTTCTCCAGCAGGTGGACGTGAATGGTCTTTGAGGTAGAGTAATCCTTCATATTCTTACCGGAACTACATGGACAATAGATGAAACCATTCGTCCGGTTGTTTGCCTCAGCCACGCTGAGAAAGTAATGCATGCCTTTAATGAAGTCGGGATGGCACCGGTCACCGTACATCCATTGCCGACTCATCTGCATTATATATGTATATCAAAAATCATTAATTACAAAACATCATAGATATATGAGTGACCAACTTAATTAATATTCAAGTTTATCACATTAAACTAAGTTTTTTTTATAAAAAAGAAGGGGCTCACCGAGGTGGTACGGTGTCGGCTAGGGGACGACGCTGGCGATCGACAACGGTGAGAACGGGGATGATACTAAAACCTACAAAACATAATATAATTTCAGCTCAAATTTCATATAAATAAAATAAAATCCCTAACTTAGGCATTTCATCGAACACCTTGCTAGCACTAGAAAAATAATACGAGTTAACTAGCAAAGAGATGAGCTAAATTAGGAACGCCGGAAGAAAGGATGATATTGCTAACCCTTGGATAGATAGATGTCGTTAATCTTGTTAAAATGGTGGACAAAAAATGAAGATTTGTTGGAGTGTGAGAGGTGCAAAAAATTTAGAAATGTGAGAGAGAGAGGAAGAAATGAAGGATGAATCGGGTGGGCATGGGACAGGGATGAATCGGGTGGGCATGAGCTAAATTAGTACCGGTTCTCCACATGAACCGGTACCACAGCCCTGGCCCCACCCACCGTCTTTTTTGCTTTATTTAATTTTCCAGTTTCTAGCACTACAAATGAACTCCGAAAATGTTGAAACTTGGCATGGTATCATCATTTGACCCACATAGCATGTGCTAAAAAGTTCAGAGGGTTACGGCAAAAACTGGATGATGGCGGTGCCGCGGAAGGGGAAGACTTCGCGAGAAGAGAAATAGTGGAGGTTGGCTTTGCGCGTGCTTTTAACCTCACCCGGGTCTGAATCCCACCAATCAGGAAGAAGTACACGGATCGCGTGTTTCTTTTAAGCGCTTGTGAGTCGTTGGATCCGGCTTGTGAGTCGTTGGATCTGGGAACCGGCCTGTACACAGTTAAGGTCTCGCGCTAGTATAGGTTTGTGCTAGCAACCGGGGCTAAAGAGGCACACGACTCCTATATATATCCCACCTCTCGGACACTTGGTGTGTACGAATACAAATCATTCGGATTGGCCTGCATACGCCCAACGGTGCATTTGATGTGCGGGCACTCACGAGCCACAGTTGGGCTATATGCAGGCGAAACCGTGTGTTTTGTTGATATATCTAGAAATCCTTCAGTTCATCGACCAAATAAAAATCATTCGGATTGGCCTGCATACGCCCAACGGTGCATTTGATGTGCGGGCACTCACGAGCCACAGTTGGGCTGTATGCAGACGAAACCGTGTGTTTTGTTGATATATCTAGAAATCCTTCAGTTCATCGACCAAATACAAATCATTCGGATTGGCCTGCATACGCCCAACGGTGCATTTGATGTGCGGGCACTCACGAGCCACAGTTGGGCTGTATGCAGGCGAAACCGTGTGTTTTGTTGATATATCTAGAAATCCTTCAGTTCATCGAGACTTTTTGTGTGTTCAAAATGAACCATTCAAAGCCACATCATCAATTTTCAACCCTTTTTGACTTCATCTGTCTTCAATTTTTCTTTGCTTGTGTCCTTTGCTTATTGCGTCGTAACCATCAATTTTCAACCCTTTCTGACTTCATCTGTGCGGAAACTAAGTTTTTTTTATAAAAAAGAAGGGGCTCACCGAGGTGGTACGGTGTCGGCTAGGGGACGACGCTGGCGATCGACAACGGTGAGGACGGGGATGATACTAAAACCTACAAAACATAATATAATTTCAGCTCAAATTTCATATAAATAAAATAAAATCCCTAACTTAGGCATTTCATCGAACACCTTGCTAGCACTAGAAAAATAATACGAGTTAACTAGCAAAGAGATGAGCTAAATTAGGAACGCCGGAAGAAAGGATGATATTGCTAACCCTTGGATAGATAGATGTCGTTAATCTTGTTAAAATGGTGGACAAAAAATGAAGATTTGTTGGAATGTGAGAGGTGCAAAAAATTTAGAAATGTGAGAGAGACAGGAAGAAATGAAGGATGAATCGGGTGGGCATGAGTACCGGTTCTCCACATGAACCGGTACCAAAGGACCAGCCCTGGCCCCATCCACCGTCTGAAATTTTGGCCGAAAACCTTTAGTACCGGTTCCTAACTCGAACCGGTACGAAAGCTCCTCACGAACCGGTACGAAAGCTCCTCGCCCGCCTGGACGCCCAAACCGGTACGAAAGACTCCTTTAGTACCGGTTCGTAAGGAAACTGGTACTAAAGGCTTAGACGGTTGCCCCATTTTCTACTAGTGAACGTGAGGAAATGGCTGGAGGTAGAAGATGCATAGAAACCGTTCCATTTAAATCCAACGGCTCAAAAGGATCGACTTAACCAAAGTTTTCTGTAAGGCGGTAGTAGAACCCTCGCTACACTGCGCGGCGATTTGCCATCGCGCACCGGTCGACCTACCACAGCGAGGGTCGCGGCAACCATTTACCCTGGCGTATGTACGTGGAGCGAATGATAAATCTGGTGTCACCCCGCTGCGTCGACCAGTTAGCACTACGCATGTCTGCCAAACGAAACACGGAAAAACGATCGAATTCGGTGCAATCCACCACCCTGTCTCCGTGTCCTTGCATGCGATATCGATGGAGCCAGCAAAGCCGGGGTCACGGGGCAGGTCGCTGCGCGCTCACTTTGAGCTCGAGATAAAAGCCCGGGATCACAAAGAGCACCCCAACATATGGACCCCGTCCGACTTGGGCAGTAGTGCTCGATCATGCATATCACCAGCTAGCTAGCCATACATATCGTCAGCTTTTGCCAATCTGATCACTTAATAAATTATGAACGCACAACAGAGACCCGGCTATCTAAGATAGCTCAAAAGGGCAAGGATCAAAAGGCAGAAACCGTGTGTCCCATTCCTATCTCATCACTCTCCTATATCTTCAATCTTCCTTCATCATCGTCGTCATCGTCCCGGAAATATCTATCTGAGGGAAAAGCTAAGGCAGGGTCGTAAGCTGGGTAACTACGCAGCTGTTGCCTGTGCGTTCCGCCGTCAGCATTGGTAGCAGTAAGTAGCTTTTGCTTTGTGATCGAGGTGCAGTGCATGCGGTGCCGATCGATCGAACTGCTCGTTGAGATATGTTGTTGTCGGCGTTTAGCGCAAGGCCGGGGAGTCGGCCGTCGTGCGCGGGAAAGGCGCATGCGGGCCTTCCTGCCTGCCCTCTGCCCAGGTTTGCATTAGGCGGAGTGCGACCTAGCTGTGCGGGCGAAAGCATCCAGCATAGCACACAAAAGCGACCATGTCCTAGACAGCATCGCACTACTATGTGTATCAGCCTAGCTATATATGCTAGGCTAGGGTTACGGTTCCTTTTACGTGCAGTTTCCATCATGCCTGCCTGCAGCTAGCTAATCTGCTACTTGCTCCGTTAGTTCGTACGTGCAAGTCGGCCAAAATATCGTCGATCAAATCATCTGCTTCACTTCGCCTCCACTAGCTTAAGATTCATGGCCAGTCGCGCCCGCGCCCACATTGACACTCAGGTCTCAGGCTAGCCGGAGATGCATGCATGCGTCGTACGCGATTGGACGGGTCGTTGCGTTTGTTGGCTGACGATGATGAGATGCTTGAGTCGGCGGTCTGTTGGTGCGGAGGATGAGGAGATGCGGAAGCAGGTAAAGATGGAGGTGCGGGTGGACGACTGGGCTACTTGCGGCCGGTGAGTGCAAGTCCGATGCGAAAGCAGAAGCAAGATCGTTCGTTCGTGTGACCACTGTGCTGATCTGATCAGAGCAACTTGATCTGAGGGCGAACTATGCCTGCTTGCTTGCGCCTTGAGAGTTAGATCCACGAGTGGTGATGCATGGTTGATGAATGGAACGGTTTACCTAGCGCTGTCCACTTGCATGCCTAGTAGGGCATAATTGCTCGTGCGACCATCGGAAGTGGTGAAAACGTACCTGCGGAGCGGAACTGAATCTTCCTGCCGTCGTCTGATAGTGTCACACAGTGTTTTAGAGCAGTAGTTCAAGTCGACCGAAATGACAGCTGAACTAAGTAAAGCCAGATTTGATTTGATTTTTACAAAGTGGTAACGGCATCCAATCTAGGAAGTGCCCAGAAGGTTTTGACGACTTTCGAAGCGGGAATGTATCCCATGCATGAATAAAATCAGTAAGCATTATTCTACCTGTCAAGAAAAGAAACGTATTGCCGGTTTCTTTTGGTGCAAATCTGGTCATCAAATTGGAATCAAGAAGCAGACATCAGTTAGTGAACTTCACTTTAATGTTAAGTTTTTTCTTCTTTGAAAAACTTTCGATCTATTCATCTTCAAACATGATAGTACAACGAATATCAAGAATAATAAAAATTACATCAAGATTCGTCAACCACCTAGCGACGACTACAAGCACTGAAGCGAATCGAAGGCGCGTCGCCGTCATCGCCCCTCCCTCGCCGGAATCGAGCAAAACTTGTTGTAGTAGACAGTCGGGAAGTCGTCGTGCTAAGATCCCATAGGACCAGCGCACCAGAACAGCAACCGTCACTGTTGAAGAATAACGTAGATTGAAAGGATCAAACCCGAAGACACACAAGCGTAGATATACTAGGACCAGCTTTGAGCAAATCTACCAAGGATAGATCCGCCGAAGACACACTTCACACGTCCATCGATGATGCTAGACACACCACCAGGATGAAGACTAGAAGGAAATAACCTTATTTCTTTCCCTAATAATAAAGGGAGCTGATTTTCTCCTTCCATCAGGCGTTTTTACAGAAAACCCCCTGCACTTTCTGTTAATAAACCTATAGTCCGTTTTTTAAGTTAAAAAAATGATTAATTTTTTCTTTTCTTTTGTATGCTTGCCACTCCAGACAGTTCACAGCTATGGCCCAACAAAATCGGCCCACTTGACACGGCCTTGTAATTAGTTAGCTCAGTTGGGCAGCTAGCTGCTGACACATTGACTGTACGAAAGCCAGGCCCAATACGGGCGCACGAAGCAAAAAAAAACTAATTTACAGAAAATTAAAGAAGGGAAAAAAAGCAAAAGAGAAAAAAATAAAAAGGGGAAAATAAAACATATTTCTAAAAGAAATTGAATTTAAAAAATCATAAATACAAATAAAACGAATAAATAAGTGAGAAGGAACAAGGGAAAAAAAAGAAAATAACACAACTCGACTCGCGACAACAAACATGTGTCGACATTATGTATCAATAATAAAAAATATTTCCAAATTTTATAAAAATATTTACAAAAATTATATTCATGAATTATGAAAAGAAAGGGTAAAATGAAATACAAAATGGAAAAAATAAAGAAAGAAAATAGAAAAATAGAAAGAAACAAAATTAAAAAATTAAAAAATAGACAAGTTCATATAGTTTTTTTAAGGAGAGATAAGTTTATATTATTGCGTTTGATGACTTACATATGACATATTTAAAATACATGTACATGTGATTTAGCAAACCCGTTGTTAAAAAAATATGTTTGCACATGGGATTGTTTAAAAAAAAGATGTTCGCCGCTATATGGGTTCTAAGTGTTGGTGATGTGTTCGAATCAAAGCTTTAAAAATATTCCTTTCGTTCTAAAATAAGTGTCACAGATTTATTTAAATATAGATGTATGCCAAAAAATATAGATGTATGTAAAACTAAATCTAGATACATTCATATTTAAACAAATCAGCGATACTATTTTGGAATGGAGAAAGTATTTTTTATCGCTCAATTGTAGGAACATAAACCCCGGGAATAAAAAATCTGATGAGGCTTGCATTTTTAAAGTATAAATAAAATATAGTTATTCGTATCTTAATAGTAATCAGGGTTATATTTTAAGAAAACTAAATGATACCCCGCGCGTTGCTGCGGGAATCAGTTGCAATATATTTTGAATGATTGATTGCATGAAACATGAATAGTTGAATTAATAGTATATAAACTAAAGTATATAAATATATTTTATGTATTGTGTTTTATTATTGTGTAGTTAAAATATTTATTAAATATAAGTAATGTAATATAATGAAAAAAAATCCATGCATGTTGAGTGAGTTGGCATGTGTCGTTATATTGATGTATGCATGAGATCAACTAATAACAAAGAACTTGTTCTTGTAAAAAGTAGAAAAGATTGATCTAAACTTGTGTTTATTGCTTGTGGGAAAAACCCTATTTATACAAGGATTTGGGGTGCCAATGGCACCTGTTACAAGAGACATGACTGTTCGAAGAGATACAACTATTGAGAGAGAGAGAGATTGAAGAGGTGTCTATAAATAAGGGACACAACTCTACGAAAGGATGCTTTGGGCATCAACTATTCCTAACACTCCCCCTTGCACAAAGCTTCTTCTTGGTATATCTTGTATTCCTTGTATAATCTTGAAAATATTGGTCTTGATCACAAGCGTATATGATCTTGTATAACTCCTCCAAAAACCCTGTGGGAAAAATACGAGGAGAATTGCGTAGATATGTTGCTAAAACTCCTTTAAACCCAGTGGGAAAAAATAAGGAAAAAATGACGCAACATATAATGATTATTGTTTCCTTGATAACTCATATGAGAAAAACCTTTGAAGAAGGAGAAAAACTCTTTGATGAGTTTGGAGAACAATATATATGCTTAGTATACTTTCATTTAAAATCCCTTTTGGGGGATGTTGAAAGTATTGCATATATCACCTCATTAAAACCTTTTATGAGAGATTTCAAGAAAAAGCTCATAAGGAAAAAGAGTGTGATTTGATATGTCATTGAAAACTCCTTTAAAACCTAGTGGAAAAAATATAAGGAGAAAATGATATGACATATGATGGTAATTGTCTCTTTGATAACTTATATGAGAAAACCTTGAAAGGACAAAACTCAATTAGTAAGTTTAGAGGACAATTAATATGCCTTGTATACATCCGTTAAAAACCCCGGTGGGGAAAAATAGGAGGTATGACATATATTCTTGTGTTGATATTACCGCATTAAAAACCTTGATGAGAACCTTAAGAGTAAACTCATAAAGGGAAAAAGAATATAATACAATGTTTGGATAGGTTATATTTCAGGAAGGGACTCCCCCTGTTCCATGTAATTTGGGGCAATACGCTTAGTGATATTGCTTATTATATAACCCGTTTGCATCTAAGCAACACAAGTATTATTATCGTTGTAGATAATAGTTGGTGATTCAATAGAACCAATTCCACATGAATATTGTATGTGGTTTATCATTCTATAAAGCAACATATATTAATATGAGGTCATGTATTTCAGAATGAGTGGTTGATGTAGCCACTAATGTCTATTTCAAAGACTTCCATAGGATGGCTATCACATCAAGTGAGTACACGATGTGTGTCTACGATCTGACATAGTGGGGATCTGATCTATGTATCCGATGATATTGGTGTCCATATTTAATTAAAAAACTAGGACAATTTGTTTTGTGCCTTGGAGATATCAAAGATATTCACGAGTCCAAACCAATTGTATTTGGTGGATCTAGTGGCACTAGAGTATGGAACCTTGGGTTCCAATATCTTATTTCCATCTTCTCATGGTTTAAAATGGATGTTTCTCTACGTCTAGAGATTGAACAACCATGAAAGTTATAGATGGATAAGACTTGTTCATGTCCAATATATTATGGATATAGACAACATGGTGTATCATAATATATGAGTGAAGGGCTCGAATTGTAGCCGAAGCAAAGTTTTTTTTTACTTACATCCTTCATCTCAAATTCCGTCTATGGATGATTACGTTCTTCATCAATATCGTGTGTGTTGTCAATGATGTTATAATCATTGCCATGCACTGATAGTGTAATCCTAATGAGGATTTGTTGATGAACACGCATGAGAAATCATCACTATTGGAGTATCCTTTTGCATAAGGAACTCATTAAGTCGATTGTACCAAATTTATTTCGACTATTTTAAGTCATGTAGTGACTTATTGAGTTTACACAAAATATGTTGCGCTTTCATTTTGGATTCAGAATTTGGATTCCCATGAGGAACTGATATGTCTGAATCAAGTGACACATTAATATATGTAGTCACTACATCTATCAACTGCATAAATAGATGATTTGTACTGCCATTGAGATAATTATCGGAAATTGATTTCACTTGTGAATGGAGAATCGATTTCGGTATCTGCGTGAACCCTTATGCTACAAGCCTTGCTATTCACCACATGTATGTTCTCAGTCCACTTTAGGATGAAAACTAGTGTAGGTATTACTTTTGTGAATACCTTCCTTTTATTGAGCGAGGCTATTTTTTGTTGGATTGCATCCTTTGTTTGGGTCCAGTCCGAGCGAGTATTATTTAAACTCTGCCATGGCTATGGTCTTTGGATCCGGACCATTGTAAAGGTTGTTTGCAATCATGAGAAATTTATGTCGACAGTTGTAGGCTTTCATTTATATGATTCTCCAGAAAGTATAAAATTTTGGTGAAATCTTGTTACCCTTGATGACTCTTCGTGTTTCCCAATACGGTTGAGTCTAGGTTTCCGATGTCCCAGTCATTGAGTGCACTGTTGAGCTGGGTTATGGAGGTTTCCCTCTTATTGGGTGTATACTACCCATTAGGTGTCTATCAACGTGAAGTTGACTTGCATTTACCGAGTCGGAGGCCTCAATATCCTTTGTTGCTTGCGGAAAGTTTAATCCTTATGTATTGTGCCCGTACTTCTCCCCTTCTTGTTTTGAATGGGGAGTTGAGTGGTTTTTGTTGGTACCTCCACTTTTTTGGGAGCATTTTCATAGGATTATAGGATTGTGTGACACCATTATAGTCGGTAAATGAGATTGGCAGGTTATTTGCAATGTGTTGCAAATCTTCTAAACAATGGGTTTAGATCTTCGAGTACGTGGATTTGAGGTGGAAATGTGTTGAACATTCCAAGTGATTTCCTGGCATTCTTTTTGGTACTTTGAATCTCCCCCTAATGCCTGGAAATGTTCCTCATTGAGCATACGAGCCATGAATAACTCCCCTGACAGGGGCTTATGGTATTTATAGATGACGGAAATACAGTTATTCCTCACATAGATCCAAAATTTTATGTGAAGGGCATTGATGTATGCTATGGTGGTGATTTCGGTATGGAACCGAATTATCGCATATGGGAAATACTTTTGATTTCCACGTACTAATTTTACAGGGGGTGTACTACAATATGTAGTATGTTACAGTTGAATTAAGTCAGCGGTGTGTAAAACTGCATGACTCCAACGTGAAGTTGGTAAGCTACAATTCCGAAATGAAGATCATGCAATGAGCTTAATTATTTGGATACATGATGCGATCAAACCATTTTGAAACTGGACATATGGGACAAAATGCTTAATTTACATCACATGGCCATGTTTATGGCACGCAACGAGATTTGCAACATTGTCCATTCGAATTTCATTGAAGTTGATCTTCAGGATAATGAGTCAATGGTTCATGTGGGTAGATGCACACAGAAGACCATCGTGTAGATGTGTCTTTTATAACCATGGAATAACCTGAATAGTCCAATCAATGGTTAAGAAGTACCACTTACCTCGACTTGATGTGTTCAAGGAATCTGAGTGGTTAAACACTTTAAGGTGCCTGGACCTTAAATTAGCTTTCCTTGTCACATGTAGTGCACATAAAATCCAAATATTGTTAGAACTTAGCATCATTTTAGGCATGATTAATGGAATTGTTGATAGTTTTCATTTCAAGTCATTGTCAGAATGACCAAGGCGAGTGTGCCAAGTTTGTCATGTAAATAACATTCTGGAAAACTATCTTGTATGCAACATGTGCTACGGGTTTTGAAGTATGTGTAGTGCAATTCTGATGATACACAGAGAATGTACTTTTATATCTGTTGCATATGGTAAAGAGAATATATTTCTCTTTGTTGTCATCATGAGTTTCTATATAGAAACTATTTTGACAGATATCTCTATAGTTTAGTGGGATACAAGTTGAACCTGGAACCAATAAAGAAATCCTAGATGGTTCTTGAGTATCCATAGGGACAGTAATATGATTCAAATTGAACCAATAATTACATCATCGCGCCTAGCGATTGTTAAAATACCTCTTTTTCTCTAAATAAGAGTGGAAATGTATTTTTTACTGCCCTAAGTATAGAGTTCGTGGTGCATATGTCCACAAGGCACTTATACTCTTTCATCAGATTGACCCTTGTAGAAATCTATATATAGTTTTGAAGATTCTCAATATGAAAAATCTTTATTAGATATATAGAACACATAAAAATGTAATTGTATCAAAGTGTTGATACACTATATTGTGATGAACAATATATGATGACAACGACAACAATGTATTTATTACATCAATAAATGGATGTTGATAAGGAGTTGGGAGACTAGTGAAATCTCAAAAATATTTCATGCAAAGCATATTTGATGACCATGTTCTCCTTGTTGATGGGATTTCGTGACGGTTGGAGTGCTTTGTTGTCACATGATGTGAACGATAGCTTCCTAGATACAGTCAGATTGAAGATTGAAGTGTGCTTCATATCTTTACCTTCAGCGGATCGGTTGTTTGTGTCAAGGATTATTTTGAACAAAATTGATCCATATGTCGTAGGGTATGGCATTTTTGGGTGATGCTTGTAGCATACACACTTTTGATAAAAATTAGTTTGTATGAAACTTCATTTTTATAGTGCTTTCCCACAGTCTGGTGCATGTGGCTTGTGCTTCTCATTGCTTTTGCATTTCCCTTTGCAGTTTGTTGATTGACTTCTAGGAGAGCCATCAAACTGTGATATCCTGAAAATGTGCATATACAATATGTAGAGGAGAAACACCGACATGGTTGTAATGATGATTCCTAAGGATTTCATCAATTTTCTCCTCCTAGAATAGTAAATGCAGAAGATCGGAGATAAATTAGGTATCTTTGCACGATAGTGTTGCTATTTAAGATCCTATTAATGAGAAATATAGTAGACAATGTCTTCTATTTTCACCATAATGTGGGTTGTTTTTGCAAATTGCAAGCTGAAGCCAATTTTATGAACCTCATGATGGTATTCTCCCACGGATTTAAACCTTGGAGTCGGAGATGTGTTCAATCATGATTTGATTTAGGCAAGATGATTGCCTCATGATGTTCATACCTTATTGATAACTTGCCACACTTTCACTCATAATTTTGATTTGCTAGCGGGGCATGCACCATGGGGTGGTTGACGTGTGATGTCTACGCACGCTTCTATTCTTGTAGACTATGTTGGGCCTCCAAGCGCAGAGGTTTGTAGGACAGCAGCAATTTCCCTCAAGTGGATGACCTAAGGTTTATCGAACTCAGGGAAGTAGAGGTTGAAGATGGTCTCTCTCAAGCAACCCTGCAATTAAGATTCAAGAAGTCTCTTGTGTCCCCAACACACCTAATACAACTAGGAGTTGTATAGGTGCACTAGTTCGGCGAAGAGACGGTAAAATATGGTGATAAGTGTGGCAAAGCAAGGTAATATAAATCTGTAATAAAAATGCAGCAAGCAAACATGTAACAAAAGTGAGTGCAAACGGTGTAACAATGATGGAAACAAGGCCTAGGCTTCATACTTTCACTAGTGGCAACTCTCAACAACATTAACATAGTCTAATCACATGATATTTCCCATAAAACATGCAATGGAGACGTACTCGGAGGTCATTCCTTTGTGGTCAAGAGAGGACGAGAATTGTGTAGGGCTACAAAAGCACACCTTAGAGTTCATAGTTCTCATCTATGGATTTGCCAATGTCACCGCGTCCATCCAAAGAGAGTACCACAATCACCACAACATATTTAAAGGATAGTCAAATACAAGCACCAAGAGACTCTCAATCTTCAATCAACACACAAAAGAGGAAATCACTCACGAAAATATTCTTCTAACCCATGTCCAATAGACCGCTGTCACCATGGTCTCGGGGATTATATTAGATAAGATCAATTGAGTACATCAATCCAATACATAGAAGAAGGGGAAACATCATGGGATCATCCTAGATTAACATAGCCAATGATCACAACAAAGATCACATCATGGGAGAGAGAGAAACCACATAGATCAAGATATAAGCCTTAGCCCCGAGGGGAACTACTCACACATGGACATGGTGAGAGGGAGAGTTGTTGATGGAGAGGTGCAGCCCGGAGGAGATGAAGGAGACGGCGACGGCGGCGCCCTCGGCCACGGCCACGACCCTTGGGGGCAGCGGCCCTTGGCCCCTTCTTCTTCCTTGGAGATGGTGCTGCTGTGGAGATTGATCTCCCCCTCAAGACGGCTGCCAAGGGGGAGGAAATTTCGTGGTGCCCTTTGACCTAGGTTTCCTCTCTTTATATAGACTCTCGGATTCTGGTCATCCAGATTACGTCTTATGTATTTCGGGGTTTCTGGAAACATCCGAACTCCGATTGGGCCGAATTTTATGTCTAAATCCACCGGAAAAAAATTCCCTACAACTTTGTAGTTTTAAGTTTTTCCGTTTGAGGTCGTCTTCTAGCGTTTCCGAGGCGATCTTTAAAACCTGTTTGGTGGGGACATATTTCGGAAAATTTAGAGTCCAACTCTTACAAGCCTTCCTTTTGTAATCTTTCCTTTATCCAAGTAATTCCTACACATAAAGTATAAAAACAAGAACTTGTGCACTCTTGCAACCATTAATAGGTTAGTTCCAAAATATGTTATAAAAAGATATGAAAGTGTATCAAAAGCATAGCAATATCACACAAAACATGCATGGAGCAAGCAGAAATTATAGATACGTTTTGGACGTATCAACGTGCCGCTATAATTTTATGAGACACATTGTTGACCTCAACATCCATATGCCATGTAGATCTAGTTGTGACCGTCGAGAGTTTGCTCATCGAATTATGATTATCTTGGCTTACATGGGTTTCAAATCATAGACTTTTTATTTATTTACTTGACAGTAAATTATAAGTCATCGTGGTAATCTTGTAATAAAATTTTGCAAAGTTGTGAGTTCAAGTGAAGACTTTAATGTAGATTTCAAATCATCTATGATAACACTTTGAAGATAATTACATCTATTATGAGGTATATCTCACAGTACTAAGAAACGTAATCTGATTATAGTCAGCAGATGCCTTGGTCTTAGTACCTTATGTTATGATATGATTAAAATATATGGAAGAGCACTGTGAAGGTAGTCATTATGTTAATTTTGACAATATGTAGACCTTATAGTAGTTGTGGATAATCTGTGTATTGCGCAGTAGATGCCACATTACCTTGTGATTCCATATATAAATTTGAGATGATAATACCATAATTTTTGCATTTCAATTCAATTTGAATTAAGTCAATTTTGTATTTTGCAAGCATTTTTAGACTTAATTAATGGTGAATTGATATTTTCATTACAAAATAATATGTTGTACCATGTGTATATGTTATAGGGATTGCAAAGTGCAAACACATTGAACATATAATATATTATGTTGTAATAATGTTGCAAATTTGATGCTCAAGCGGAAAACTTGTATCAAATTGCAAGATAATTCAGCCGAGTGAATTAATATTTTTGCGAAAAAAAATATTAATCTTAATCGCAATAAGATTGTTGTTATCAAATGGGCATGTTATAAGGATTGCTAAAGAGCAAACACACTAAACATGGCATAAACTTCAAAACAAATATGAAGTTGAGTGACTAAATCGAAACATAGTCAAAAGGGATAAAATTCCTCAATGTTGAATTTTGCAGCCAGGAGGTTCTGTGTGTTGCCATCGTGGGCATCACCAGGGCGGCCGCGTGATGCGTCCGCGCCACGGAACAGCGCTGCCAGCGGACGACACATGGGCTGCAATAGGCCGATGGCCATGGTCGGACGCGTGAGGGCGTCGCGCACTAGATGTGCCGGAGGGCGTCGCAGTGTGTGAGGGCAAGCCACTGCGTGCATTGCAACGGCGAGAGCCGAAAAATACCATTTATGATAGCAAGTACATACAAGATTAAATCGGAAAAGAATCACCTTTATCCTGTATCAATCAGGGCAATTCTTTGGAATTTGTGTGATTGTATGCGTAATGGCCACTGAGAAGATGTTGTCCAGGGTGTCTAATTTGTCTCCCCTCAGACTTATCTTTGTTGATTCTGTGTTTGACACCGATTCCTTTTCTTCTCTGGTCCAAAATGTTTTTTCTGTTGATGTTTGAACAGCGATCATCCATCTCATATGCGGATGAAGCGGTCCACTCATGTGTAGAAAATTCAGTCAATCTCAGATCATGGAAGAACAGAAACTAAAAGTGATTTCCGATGGAATCAATGTGGCCGTTCTGTAGAGATTTGAGGAGGAATGACGCCGTGGTGCGCTGCCTGTCCGCCGCGTTCGCTCTACCAGGAGCGTGCGTGTGGAGGCCGGATGGCCAGCGCCGCATGCTGGTGTGTGTCTGCGTGCCGCGCCGCGAGCGGCCGTGGCCGAGGGCTTTGGCCTGAGCGTTGCAGGAGAGGTCGAGCCGCCGCCGTCCCGGATAGCGCCGCTGCAGCGCGCCGCCAGGAACCGCAGAAGTCGTCAAGGAGGGCTACACGTGCACGCCTCGATGCGCGAGCGCGTTGCGCTGCCGGCTTTCTCCTTCGTTGGCCTAATCGCTCTGCTGGTTAAAGCAAAGGTCTGATAACGTGTAAAAAGTAGGAAAGATTGATCTAAACTTGTGTTTATTGCTTGTGGGTAAATGCCTATTTATACAAGGATTTGAGGTGCCAATGACACCTGTTACAAGAGACATGACTGTTCGAAGAGATACAACTATTAAAAGAGAGAGAGATTGAAGAGGTGTTTATAAATAAGGGACACAACTCTACGAAAGTATGTTTTGGGCATCAACTATTCCTAACAGTTCTCATGCATATGGTGGTGAGTCTTTGATGATGTGGCATGTATACATGTTAAAAGTGATGTAATATAATAGGAAAAAAATCCATGCATGTTGAGGAAGGTTTCATGTGTCATTAAATGGATGTGTGCATGAGATCAACTAATAATGAAGACTTGTTCTAATGCATATTGTGATAGGGATTTGATGAGGTGGCATGCTTGCATGTTGAGATAGATAAGATAGTGGGGGTGATTTATTATAGTATTATAGATAACCGTAACCCAGCCTTAAATATAGGCGCTATTAAAGGGATGCGACGACTTGAGATTATCTAAAAACATCAAATGTAACATGCAAAGAGGATTTAGAGGGAAAAGGAGGACCGACATCACTAATAAAAGAAGAACATGCATGTGTGAAAATTAGTCTGATATGTGTCGAGGGCAAATTAAATGGGATCAAGAAAAAAAGATTGATGTGTCCGAAATAAAGATCCATTGTAGACTTTAAATTCATAATAAATATGAGCTTTCACGATGGGGCACAACATCTCCGAGCTTTGAAGGTTATATAATATTTGAAAATCGTATAAAAAAGGTACAAACTATATTACTAGTACATGTGATTCAATAATAGTTACATGCCATTCGGGTATATTGGGTTGATTGAACAGGTCGTTGTGCGAGATCGTGAAAACGCGATATCAGTTTTTCCTTTTGCATGCAAATTTTTTATTGGAGAGTGTTTGAAGTTGATTTTGTCCTTTTTACTACGAGCTCCACGAATGTCCAAATACTATGAAATTTTCCACCCACCTTGCACATATAAGCATCATAGATACCCTAAAATTTCATACTATTTAAATTTTACTTACTATTCTTAATTTACTATTCACCATAAGCATATAAGCCCGGGCTCATATTTGATTTTTTTTTCATGTTGTTTTGGATAATAATTTATTTTCTACAAATTCCATTTGGTTATGGTGTGAAGATTTAATGTATTTTATGAGTATTATTATGCTAATAAAAAACTTAGTGTGTATGATAAGATAGAAGGCGCGATTTTCCAACCGAACGACATTAACTTTAATTCATGCTCTCATCTACCATCATGGAGCTTTGATTTGAAGTGGAATAAAATTCAGCTGGTTGAAAGATCTTGTCGGTGTGTTGTATTTTTGAAGAAAAACAAGGTGATGGAGAGTCGGGGATCTGAAAGATAGGTTGACGACAGTTCACTTAGTTTTAATCAAGAATTTTAAAATTTGAGGGTAACAAAAACTATGTGTGGTAGGATTTTTTGTTTATTTTTAAATTTATTAATAAATGTCATCAAACTAGAATCCTAAGGAATCATGGACGGAGCGGACGATGCACTAGGATGTCCGCTAAAACTTATGTTGCGGGGCAGAAGTGATATAACTTTTTCCAGTTTCAACGCACGGACATTTTTTCTAGTTATATTTAGAAAGTCGTCACCATTTCATCTTCCTGAGCAAATCATAAATTTTAACAAAATTTGAAAAAAAAACATGCAAAAACGGTGCCCGACCTCCCGCGACAAAGACCAAAATCCATCGCGCATCACCATGGCCCTAAGGCGACGGATACAAGGTGAATCAACGGCAGCGCCGGCGGGAAACGGAAGGAGGCCGCTGCTTGCGAAGGGAAGCAGGCGGCTGCTGCGTGCGTGAGGCGGCAACGAGATTTTGATCGCTCAAAGTCAAGTTGGCTTCGATAACGGGCCCTCTTTAATGTTAAGTTATTCTCTGTTTTCTTCAAAATCGGGCCCAATGTAATCTTGCTTCGAGGTAAGCAGCACGATCGTTCCCACTGTGGTCTTCAAGACTTCAATCCGCCCAGGAACGAGTCGATCAGTACAGGAGTCTCGAGCATGTTGCGACCTTGCACCAAATCACATCTCCAATATTTTGTCACGTTATCATTTTAACAAAAGGTAGTCAGCAAAGTGTCTCACAACCCCACTGACTTGGCGAGGAATCTATGATACCTAAATAGTTTATCTCCACTAACCTATTTTTTTTAACATACAGGTTATTCATATCATCAAGTAGGTCCATTTTTTTTCACTAACTTTTCATGCACATGCTTTCATTAAATACACATGCACATGCAACATATAAAAAATAAACATTAACCTTTTTATGCACTAATCCTCATAATTTAGAAGTGACTTTTTATAGAAAATTAAATTATGAGTTACCTCGCATTTTGTTTTTTCTATGTAACATTTTTTTATGAATGCACATATGTAGTTGCTATCATTGTTTTAGGTTTACCTAACAATGTTATTTCCGTCTCATATCGTCCCATCGGTATATTCTCAAGGTAATAAAATAAAATTACACTCATTTTTAGTTTATTTATAAGTTTTTAAAAACTTTTACTTTAAATAATATTTATTTCAAAAAATATTTAATAATCAAATTATATTCACTTTCATAAAAAAATCATATTTTAAAACATTAAATTATTTATTAACGGTTTCCGCGGCAACGCGCGAAATGTCATCTAGTGCCTTAAAATTGTGATCCCTCAGAGGTATCGAAAAGTGCTAGAAATCACACCTAATGAAGTAGGAATGTTCACTGTTCAGTCAGTGGGTTTCGCCCAGCTTCCTTTCAGCAGGGAAACCACATATGTTAACTCGCAGCAACATAATGTTCAATCCCAATGCCTATGACACTTTTGTATTGCAAATCGAGCATTAGCTAAGCAACTCATTGCTGGTATTGTAACTGCAATTTAATACCTGAATTATTGCTTAAAAGCAAATTTTATGACGGCGATTTTTTTTTTGAATTGTCACCGGGGGGGAGAGAACTCCCCCACCTGAATTTGTATTCAGTTGCCTATAAGGCTTTGCAGCCTATTGCAAGATAGGTTCAAGTGAACCAGAAGTACAGGGGCACAGAGAGAAGAAATAAAGAGAAAAAAACTCACCACAACACACTAAACATGGGGAACAAGGAGGGAAAATACCACACAACATTACAAAGAGCACCGCAAGACAAACGACATCAGCCAGCCGAGACCAAGGCACGACACTGCAACCGGCGACGTAATCGAAGGGCTCCGCGTATCCGAGACTACACAACGCCACGACACCACCTGTGTCGGGGGTGCATTCGAACGGGCACGCGAGGCCGAGACGACGCCCCGACACCCGAGTGCCAACAGCTTAGTCGAAGGACATCGCCAAGCAGACAAAGCGACGACACTGTATCATCGGCGCAATCGAAAGGATCCCCACAACCGAGATAGCACAAAGCCACGACACCATCTGTCTCGGGGGCACAATCGAACGGTTGCCCGGAGCCAAGACGACGCCACAACACCTCTTGTGCCACGAGCGAAGCTGCAGGGCACCGCCTAGCAGAGACTCACGAAGCGCGCACACGAGCACAATACACACCGCCATCGACCCCAGAAAGGTCGCACCACCAACCGCACCACCACCACCAACCCACACTGGTCCCTTCGGCTGATTCCTACTTCAAAATGACGCCCACAAGAGGGATACGACGCAATGTGCCGCCGTCACCCGATCCGAGAGAGCACGAACCTGAGGTTTCCCCCGGAGCAAGGCGGAGAAGAGGAGAGCGCATAACCACGGCGACGTCTTCAAAAGTTAGTGACGCCCTCGAGCGCCACCGCCGCCGGCACCGGCCAAGCCGGTGATAAACTTTCGTCTGGCATCATCACTCCTCCCCTCCAAATTAGCCGAGCCGCCATGACCAACGCCCACCGACACGAGTCGAGCCAGTCAGAACCAAACCCTCTTCACGCTGAGCAGATTTAACTGATGTGTCGGGACCCGGGGTTAGCGTATGTAATTCCAGTCACGATACAATCACATGGAGAGCCGAGAACCGTACCCACTTGTCTAAGCAGACAAGGCCAAGCACAGAACGTTCTCGGTAAGCATCGAACGTGAGGGCTATCCCATTCAGGCCGGATGATCAACTGAGATGGGTCCTCAACGTCCGCTCACAAGTCTAAATGCTTATGGGTGGTGAATCCCATACTCATAGACAAGTCGCCTCAACCATGTTATCGATTGGATCCTAACTCTTACATAAACTTACTCCAGCCCGATCACTTAGTCGGGGTCTAGGGCGGGCTCGATCATACAACAAAGTGTGCACGTGACAGAGTCACGAACAATCGCATCGCGATGCCCCAAGTTGCGCACATCTAAGGGCCACTTGGTGTATAAAGGACCGCCAGCCAGATCACAACTAAGGTCTCGAAAACCCATATTAAGACATGCATGTTATAAACATACACGCATCACACATGCCTAGTATGAACAACAGGTATCATCACATAACTCTACAAAGTACTCTTTATTGATATACACATAGAGCATACAAAGATCACATGTCTGTGATCAACATTACATCATACAACGGAAGCAAATTAGGTCTGAGTACAGACAAGTTTAACAAATGGCTTAGAGAAGCCTTGTAAACAAACATGCCCTTCCACGAGGGACCAGACTGCTGTTTGGGACTATGCTAACTTAGTCAACGTCGAGCTTCACGAAGGTGACTCCATCGGGGTCCGGATTCTCATCTAAAACATAGAATAAGCAAACGTGAGTACAAAGTCGTACTCAGCAAGACTTACATCAGAACTACACTACTCATGCTCAAGTATCAAGGTAAAGGAGGTGGGGTTTCATCATGCAGAAGTGCCAGCTTTGACTTGGCTAGTCCTGAACTACGAGTACCAGACTTGAGGTAAGAAGCGTACACGAGTCCACTACATCTCCAACCAATACACCACTATGGTTACTTCCTCGACTTCCCCACGAGGAGGCACACCATAGCACTCACACTTATCTTGGTGTATTTTAGAAGTATCCAGTTCAAGTTGTCTAATAATCAGGTACAGGTTCCAAGTAGTCCTTAACCGCGGACGCGGCTATTCGAATAGTTTTGTTAACCTTGCAAGGGTGTAAGCTACACACACATGACCATCGGTTACCGCCAGGTCTCGCCACCGTTCAAGAGGTGACAGCGAGGATGTTCACCACGACACTTCGCTCACAACCGGTCTATTCCAGGAGTCGACTATCTGAGTTTGCCTCCGCTCGAGAGCCCGTCCGGATCAACGAAACGGACTCAAACAATGTAGGTGACCGAGACGCCACCTCTGGCAGATGGTTTTCCTGCCTCACAGGTGCACCCACATATCTATATGATGCAACCAGTTCCTTCGTTCTTTTTCTATGCACATGTCAAATGGAAAGCCCGAACTAATGTGACTCCTGGACGTCGACACGGATCAAGGTACTAGGCCGAGAGGGGTCAGTGAGCCCAATGTGTGGTTGTACTCTTTGTCTTGGATTACCATACAAGAACTCGATGCTTAAGGCGGTGTTCAACGAGACAACCCACTGTGTACTCCTACACAGCCTCTCATCGTTCACCTTGTATTAGGGTGGATTCACCGACACAGTTTCACTTTCATCAACACCATGTTCACCATCATCCCGACTCACATCAAAAGCAACCTCATGTAACACTAAGCATGCAATAAGCTATAACAGTTGCAGGGGCCTAATGATATCATACAACTCCTATGTCAGCTAGGATTGTGGTTTGCTTACTACTGTGACAAGATGATAGGTCATGCATCGGATATGGGTTCAACTATGCGGTTGAATCGATACAAGATGATCTCCTAAACATGCATAAGCGAGACTAAGAGGGAATTGGGATTTTATAGACATGATCAATGGGGTTTGCTTGCCTTGCTGACGAAGTTCAGTATTGGGGTCTTCAACGAAGGGGGTGGCCTCCGGTTCCGGTTGCACGTCTATCGAGCAAACAATCAAACAAGGTATAATTTATTTGCAATGCTCAAACACATGATCAATATTGAAAAGGTGATGTTCTTGGTCACAATGTGGGTACAATTCCATTTAAAAGAAGTCAAATGCAAAGTCATTTGCAAATGTGCTTCAAATTTGAATTTGAAATAAAGCCATATGGATGTTTTGCACTGTTCACCCATTTTAAAATGGTCAAACATGAAAACAGAGCCCATATTCATAATCCTTGGATTTTTATGATATTTTTAGACATATTATTTGTTATATTTGGAGTTAAAATGAATTAGTTATGAATTTCCAAAGTTTAAATGATTTTCTGGAATTTTCTGGATTATTTTAAATCTCTGGAAAAACCTTTATTGCGTCAGCATGAAGCAATGCTGATGTCACCAGGGGGCCTGACAGGTGGGGTCGGCTGGTCAGTGACAGTGGGTTTTAAACTGGTTTAGTTAACTAAACCGAGTCATTAGGGGGGGGGGCTAGGGCCCACCAGTCAGTGACCTAAGGGTCAACTGACAGGGGATTAGCCCCTAAGCTAAATGGCCCGCCGGCGGTTAGCCGCCGGTGACCAAACCGCACGGCGGCGCACACGGTTGCCGGCGTCTCCGGCCATGGGAGAGCACGGCGAGACCACCAGCACGCTCCTCGTGCTCGTCGTCGTCTACTGCTGCCCACGGGGAGGCAAGGAGGTGGCCGGAGCCTCGCCGACGTCTACATGTCGCGGCGGCCGTGGCTCGGGTTTGGTGGCGCAGTGCTCCGTGGGGGGGTTAGTTGGGCCCGAGGCCTGTAGGGGTGGGCTAGCTTTTGTTTTTCTTTTTCTCTGTATTTTTTCTTCTGTTTTCCTTTTCTGTTGTGTGTTTTGCCCCAAAATAAAATAGCAGAGCATTTTTAAAAATCATGAAAACTTTTATGTGGGCTTATAACATATATAGCTAGCCACTCATAAGTTTTGGTGATTTTTGAAATTCAAACAATTTGAATTTAAATTCAAATTGGAGTTTAATTTAATTTCCAAGCCACTTTTTGAATTATTGAAAAATCTATGAGCATGGGTTTAATCCCAAATCACTTTTAAAATGATCACACTCATTTTTAGGATTTTTCAATACATTCAAAAGAATTTTGGAAAAAGATTTATTTCTGGCCTTTTTATTTAATTCATTTAGGGCTTTTCTTTTCCCCAATTTGAATTTCCTTTTGAATTTTTGCATGATGCAAAGGGCACAAACAAACCTAGCACTTACCCTAGTTGGGGTTCTGACATGATGCCACCGGACGCAGCACCAAGCCGGCTCAACCGAGCACCATGCCGGCGAGCAGGCAGAGGAGCAGCCCGGGCTCGAAACCACCACGATTCCCAACCGCGGCACAAGAGCCAAGCAGATCGGAGAGCAGGGGTCCAGACCACCCAAGTCGAGCAGCAGCGCCCCTAGCTGCAGATCCCGCCGCCAGCCACCCGACCGACCGTGGTCCGGGCGTGATCGGGCGAGCCCGGAACCAGCAACCCCACCACGCCCCTGGAACCATTGTCCTCTGCCTCCGCGCAGGACCAGAAGCAGCACGCCCCGCGTCCACCAGAACCGTCGTCGGGGGACGTCCAGGCAGCAGATCCGGGCAGGGCAGCCCCGGATCCATGCACCGACGAGGACGAGCAGCGCCCGCCGCCACCGGGCGACGCAGCCGCCACGGCCAGATCCACGAGACCACCAGCCCCCCCCCCCACGCCGTCTGCCGCACCGCAGGAACGCCATCGCCCAACACCACGCCCCGCGCGCCGCCATGCCGCGGCGTCTGACGCCAACGCCGCGCCCAGCCTGCCGGATCCATCCCGCGCTGGCCCTTCAGGTGGAGAGACGGGGAAGCCCCGCCGCCGCCGGCTCCGGGCGGGCTTCGCCCGGCCGAGCCCTGTGGCGGCGGCGAGGGGAGGGGCGAAGGGGAGGGGGGTTGGAGGCGGCGCAAGGGGAGCCCTCCCCGTCGCCGCGCGGGGGCGACGCGGGAGGGAGACGCTGGAGTATCACAGATAATATTGTTCTTGACGACGATTTTGTAAGTATTGACAAAATATTGTTGACAAATTCACTGCATAAAAATGCAGGATCCTCTAAAGTAAGCACGTGAGAGCAACTCTAGTAAACGAAAACGCGGTACGAAACGCATTGGAGTAGAACAGTTCCGAATAGTTAAACGAAAAAATTAAAAATTAAAAACATAAATTATTCACACTACATTTTTGGCCGGAACTTCGCCAGAGCTAACGAACACACACACAAAAAAAATCACTAGAGTACGCCGTGTCGCCGCCTCACTTTTTGCAGTGGAGTAGTAGTCGTAGGAGGAGTTCATCATGCTCTGCGCCAGCAGATGCTCATCCTTGGCGTTCTCGAGGCACTCGGCGGCGCCTTCTTCGTCGATCGTCACTGCATTGCAAACGGCGATGAGCTCGAGTTCTGCCTAATCGAGGCGGTGCGTGGAAGGTCAAAGCAGGTTCCTGAGCTCGTGGAAGGTCAAAGCCAGTCATCGTTGAAGGCATGGTGGCCAGTGCCGAGAAGGGGTTATTTTGGATATTTCTGTTGTAAGAAAATAATTGAGATTTTTTTTGTAGTTCTTCTTTATTTTTTAGAATGATATGAGTCCATATGTCATAATCGCCATTGTAGCGATCAACCAAACATAACTCTTGTGATGTCGCGTCAAATTCGTCTAAAATCATCTAAATCCATCACTAACGCCATTGATAGAATTTTTTGCTATGATTATTTCATAGAGTGGTAGTTTTTTACTAGATCCCCATAAAGGGATATTTGTTAGATAATCACCCTAAATATATCTATAATACTATAATAGATCATCCCCACTATCTTATCTATCTCAACATGCAAGCATGCCACATCACTACATAATTATGATTGGGATAAGGTCCACCTCAACATGCAACCATACATGAGACAAGACCCACCATTACATGCAACCATGCATGCATGGAAAAAATATTTTTCATTGCCTTACTATACTTATATTTAAAAAATAATTTATAAATATACACAATCAAATATAGTAAGTTGTATATGTTTTTAATTTTTTGGTTCATTTGTTATTAATCTAAATATTTAAAATTCACGTAATTAAATTTTGTTGAAATATAAGATGATCAATTCCCGTGATCCCCACTAACTTATTTATCTCAACATACAAGCATGTCACATCACCACACAATTACGGATGGGATAATGACCACCTCAACATACGACCATGCATGGAAAATATATTTCATTCTCTTCTTATACTTATATTAATAAAAACATAATCAAATATAATAAATTGTATGCGCTTTTAATTGTTATTAATCTAAATATTTAAAGATTACATAATTAAATTCTGTTGAAATATAGTGCGACCAATTCCTGCAGCAAGGCGCGGGGTATCATCTAGTTTGTTTAATTGATAGTGTCAATTGGAAATACTTTTGTATGATTCCCTGTTCTAAAGGCCATTACAGCTAATGAAACAAAATAAATTAGTAAAAATCCATTTATTTCATCATTTGTTTTAATCTAGTTTTTTCGTTTGGAATCAATTAGCAAATGTTCATTTTAAACCTTAAACTTGTAGAATTCGATGAATCAAACTCCAACCTTCAAATCCCTGTCATTCGCATCCTGAACTATGAAACCCTGGTATAAATTGAAACCTGGGCCGGTTTCGATTTTTCTTTTTTTCTTTCTATTAGAGAAACTTCATGAGTAACATTTTACAAAATATTTGCACTATAATTTTTTTAAACGTGAACTCATATTTTTTAAAATTTTAAGAAATGTTCGCTCTAATTGGAATACTTTATTTTTTTATCTTTTATTATTTTTGTATTAAAAATTGCAAAATCTCGGACTCATATAATTTATAAAAAGTTAAATGTTCGCATATTTCAAAAATCACACTAATGCATTTTTTATTTTGTCTTCACTTAAAAACCATGCTAAAGTGTTTGTGAATGTTAGTGCAGTCGCTCGTGTGTTCGATCTGCACTGATTATTTTCATAAATTTTATAAGTCTTTAAGAAATTTAAAAAAAATCACGCATTTCAACAAATTGTTCGCACTTAATAGTAATTCAAATAGAGGAGCCCAATCGGGCTGGCTAGCTTTGTCCGGCACTTTACAGTCACTCGTGTGCACTCGCTCTGCCATGCTCTGTATTTTATTTTATTTTTTGTGTTTTTATTTTTTAGCAAAAACTACACAAAAATTCGCAATCTTTTTTTATAATTAAAAAAATGTTCTCACTTAAAACTGTTCGCTTGCTAGTATTTTCCCTTTTTCTATTTAAAAAATGTTCTCACTTAAATATGTTAGCCTGCTAGTATTACAGTTAAAAAATGTTCGCACCTAAGAAATTTCAATATTTTAAAACGTTCGCGTATTAAAAATATCAGAACTTAAAATAAGTTAAAATGCCTTAATGTATTTTTAAATTGTTTTAAAGTGTGAAATATTTAGTAAACTAGATGATACACATCGCGTTGCTACAGGAATTGTTAAAAAAATAATTTGATGTTTTAAAACATGAGAAAATATTTTAAATATATTATAATTTCCTTTTGAAAAAAGTTTGCTTTGAGTAAAAATCTAAATCGCGAGGCTAAGTGTATAAAAAGTCATTACTTATTAAGTTGCATGCGCATGAAGAATTAATGAAAAATAGTTTTTACATGGTGGGCCTACTTAATGATGTGGATAGTTTGCATATCAAGATAAACAGGTTAGTGAGGATGAACTAATTAAGTATTATAGATATGTTAACATATTTGAATATGTTTTCTAAAATTTTATAAAGAAAAGAATATAAAAAAATAAAAACGAAAAAATAAAAAATAAAAAAACAAAGCAGGGGCGACGACGCTAATGGGTTGTCCAGTTCACCAGCTATCCCCCCTGATCGGAAGAATCTTTCGTTTCCCCCGTTCGCCAAATTGAAGGTCGTGGTTGGCCCAACCTTTACAAGTTTAACGTTTAAAATATACTTTTGTCAATTGCTTATTGCTTAAATGGATTTAGCGATAAGTATTTTTGATTAAAAAAGTATAAATAAAAAAATATGTTTGGCAGAAAAAAAAATACTAATTCCAAAATTAAAAGTATATTAAGCGAAAACAAACCGCACATTGTCTTTGTCTGTCGACAAGAGAGATAGGGACGGGACATCTGGCAAAGCAAGACACCCAAGCGATCTGATCACCTAGCGCTATATCTGCACTCTCCCAGATATTCTTCTCATGGCGGGTCCCCGCCGACCTCCGGCAAACCACGACGCGCCACCACCCGACTCCCCCACACGTACCCCTCCCCCGCCGGGCCACCGTCCCGTGGAATCCCATTCCAACCCGCCGCGTGCCACCCTCTTCTCGTTATAAATCCGACCCCTACGTCAAGAACTTTAATCACTCACAGGTCACAGCAACCATAACAATCCAACGACTCATAGTCATCGCACGAGCATTTGCATTTAGCAAGCAGATTTACGCCGGCGAGATGGCGCAGGAGAGCCTGAGGCTGGTGTGCCCGCCGGTGTCGTCGCACGACGGGAAGCTGCCGCGGCAGTACACGCTGGAGGGGCAGGGCGCGAAGAAGGACATCTCGCCGCCGCTGGAGTGGTACGGGGTGCCCGACGGCACGAAGTCGCTGGCGGTGGTGGTGCAGGACATCGACGCGCCGGAGCCGGAGGCCCCCGTGATGCCGTGGACGCACTGGGTGGTCGTCAACATCTCGCCCGAGGAGAAGGGGCTCCCCGAGGGGTTCTCCGGCGCCGGGGGCCACGCCGGCGGCGAGGGCGGCGTCCGGGAGGGGTTCAACGAGTGGAAGCAGCCCGGGTGGCGCGGCCCCGAGCCGGGCTCCCACGGCCACCGCATCCAGTTCCGGCTCTACGCGCTCGACGACGTGCTCAGCCTCGGCAACAAGGTAACTGTGGATAAGCTCATGGACGCCATGGAGGGGCACGTGCTGGAGGAGGCAGAGATCACGGCCGTGTTCTAAGGAGCTCTGTGGATTTTGACACTCGGCTGTGTCTGTTTCTGACCTGCTTGTTTGCTTACAATCTCTTTTCCAATAATGTGTGGTCTGTTTTGTGGCGTGCCTTGCCTTGTATCTGTACGGCAACTAGCATCCTTTGTACAAGTTTGATCAATTAAATAAAATGAAATAACTTCTTATCAGCTGGGCAGTATTCCACAAATATCTTTTTACATACATATATCATCTTGAGATTGATGATGAAGTTCCATAAACACCTTCATAGTCGATGAAACCGTTTCCTTCCACATAATACACATTGTTGAAAGTCTAAAAAAAATTAAAAAAAATGTGAATATTAAACTTAAGTTTGGGATTTAGATTTTGATGGGTTGAAAAGATCATATGGGCAGTACTCCACGAATATTTTTTTGGGTTTGTCTAGGGCACATCTAGATGTGCTTTAGTTAGAGCACATCCAAGTGTTCAATCAAACTAGGAAGAAAACAAAAAAATATAATAAATATATCTAAATGATTTTTTATGTAAAATCAATAGTATAGGATTTAGATGTGCCCTAGCAAATCTGTATTTTTTTTTGCGGGTGATGAATATCTTTTTTTAACACAAATACAGATGCAGATGCTCATAGAAACGTACACTTTTTTAGAAAAAAGGTTTGATCCTCTGCTTTTACATCAAAGTGACGCGTACGCCATATTATTAAATTTAGTATAAAGGTCCGTTAACATGTTTTGAGTAACAAGATAATAAAGGCACAACCGGTACAAATAGAAAAAGATGCACATGCGCCTATTTTATTATTGAATCTCAATCAAATCTATTTAGGAGCTATCATCTCTCAACGGTTGCATCCAAAATTTATAAGTGTCTTCGCTTTCGCACTACTGAGTAATGATCAAGTACGGATCAAGCCCGATGTCTTAAAGATGACTTACAAGAAATTTGTGATATTGATCCTGTTAAAAATGACATCATTTCGATAATTTCAGATCACCAAAGTAATGCACACGCTTCGACTCAAATATGCACTGTTGTTTTGGACTCTACCCCATTTAACCAATCTTTAAAAAGATACTCTATAATATGAGGTGATATCACGTGTACTGTTCGCTAAACTAGCTTGACCAATGGGTATATGAAAAAAAGATGTTGCATGGATTTCGTATCCATCAAGAAACATTTTTTGCTACCATCCCACATTCTTTTTGCCAATTTGTTTTTGGTTAAAATGACCATCTTGTGGATAATCCGGGCTTTGACTTTCCAAATGTTTAGCGACTTAGATAGAGGTTCCGAATTGATCGAATCCAAGTACATAGATTTAACCGTGAACATTCCTGTTTTCGAAAACTTTCAACTCAGCCCGTTAGGCATATCATTTAGATTAACATCCATCAGCCTAAGCACAAGATAAACCCAATTAGCTACATGTTTTCTCATCAGAGAACGTCTGAACTGGATATTGAAGGGAAGTGCGCTCATCACTATGCTAACCAAAGCCTACCTTTTTTGCACAATATTATACATGTTCGGATATTGCATTGCTAGAGGCAATTACCCTAGCCACATTTCTTTCCAGAACTTGATGGAGTTGCCATTTCCAACAATGAATCAGGATCTATTAAAGAAAGCAACCTTAGTTTTCATGACCCCCTTCCAAAAAGGTGGGTCTGTAGGCTGAGCCACAACTTGTGCTAGAGTCTTGGTACATAAATAATTACTGTATTACGTAATATTTGGATCCACATACCCTCATATTTCACTGAGAGCCTGTAGAACCATTTACTGACTAAACATCTGTTTTTAACTTCAAAATTCTCAATACATAAACCTCCTTTGTCCTCCGCCCGATAAATGATATCCGATTTAGTTAGTCTATATTTGGATTTAGTCTTATCGCTTTGCTAGAAAAAACCAGAGCGATAGAGGTCTAATATTTTCTATGCCCCCACCGGTATTTAAAAAAATACAGAAGAAACATCGACATACCTGTTAAAATGGAGTTTATCAAAATTAAGTGACCTCCATATGACATCAACATGCTCTTCCAGCAGTTGAGTTTTTTCTTAAATCTATTCTCAATGCTCTTCCATTCTTTATTGGAAAGTATTATGTGGTGCATTGGGATCCCTAGATAGTTGAATGGGAGAGAGCCCAATCCGCACAAGAACAATTTTTTATAATTATCATGTTCTTCCTTAGCGTGTCCATACAAGAACATTCCATTTCTATTAAAATTGATTTTCAACCCAGACAGTTGCTCAAAGAGACACAACACTAGCTTCATATTTCTAGCCCTGGTCCGATCTGTTCCATGAATATGATGATGTCATCCGCATACTGAAGAATGCACACTTTCCATTTACCTAGAAATGGTCTCCATTGATCTGTTGAACGCGTTGTGTATAACCCCGAACCTCTGGTTATGACAAATAACATGGAGAAACATGCCCACTTGCTCTTCCACACTGGTGTGGATGCTATCTTCTTGCAGCCCCTGCTCCTGGAAGATTTCCACAAGCCTGGCAAAAGGTGCCCTTTTCATTCGAAGTATCCACAAAATCTCAGTGTCATTGTAGTTCTAGATGTAGTTCAGATTGACAATCCTCTCCCGGCACCGATGCAAAATTGGAGCATAGATGATGTGACGCTGATGACGACGAGGAATAGCTCTCCTTGATCAATATGATACATGCCCGAATCATAGCTATAGTGCTACTGCCTGAACTACCAGTTGAATCCCTGGTCGCATAGCCTAGTCGACATGGAGGATGCGTTCAGTAATGGGCAAATCAATCCTACTTCGCCTAACACCCGACCTAACAAAAAAGGCAGGGGATCCATGGTGCTTATGGATCTGGAGACGAAGGGGGAAGGGCATGGCTGAGTCGAGTAGGACCAGACGGTGGCCAAGAGGAAGGTGAGGAGCAGTTCCACTCATCGAAAAGTGTTGTTTCCGTGTCAACCGCTGTCGCTTGTGCATATCTAAGTAGCCATCACTGCCGGAGCTAAAAACAAATGAGGTCTTTATCTGAGCGTTAGTTGTGAGCGAGTGAGTGAGGAGGGGGGAGGGGGGGGGGGCTACATTCGTTGCCAAAGCGCCTCCTCCAATTTTCATCTCCCGTCATTCGCGCGCGATTTTATGTTGTACCGTCGCGTGCGGTTGCATCCCCTAGATGGCTCCATTCACCCTGGCTGCCTGGAGATTGCCTATTCGGCCGCTTTCAATGAGCCTGGTTGGAAGTTTCTTTAAGCTTCGTGCCATACGGATCAAACAGTAAATACAAGTAATCAAACAAATCAAAACTTTCCGCACGAACTTAATTAAGCTACATGCGAACTATCAAACACGTCCTTACTAATTGATCACATGCTCAGACGCCTCGTCGGTTGAGGGAGAAAGACGATCGGGAAGGCGAAGATGCTTTAAGATACGTGGTGACATATGACACATCTTAAAAGAAACCTCACGTGATTAGAAAGAGACATGATCTCATGAGATTTTTCCCCATCAAACACATCCTAGAGTGATAAGCTAAACAAATCGCCGTGCTCTGCCGCACGGGACACCTGTGCAAAGCGAGATCGAGGAGGATCTTGATTTTCCCCGCCGACCCTCCGGGAAACGGCGACACGACTCCAGCCGACTCCACACGTACCCCCGCGCCGCCATGCCACGCGTCCGGCGGAATCCCCCCGCCATCCCGTTATTAAACCCGACCCCTCGCTCCTCCGACGTCAAGCCCATACTCACTCACAGCAACCAGAACAATCCAGCAGCTCATCGTCATCATCGCAATAGCAGAGATCAGAGGCTGATCACTCACACCGGCGGCGAGATGGCGCAGGAGAGCCTGAGGCTGGTGTGCCCGCCGGTGTCGGCGCACGACGGGCGCCTCCCGCGGCAGTACACGCTGGAGGGGCAGGGCGCGAAGAAGGACATCTCGCCGCCGCTGGAGTGGTACGGGGTGCCCGGCGGCGCGCGGTCGCTGGCGCTGGTGGTGCAGGACGTGGACGCGGACGAGCGGGTGCCGTGGACGCACTGGGTGGTGGCCAACATCTCGCCGGACGAGAAGGGCCTGCCCGAGGGTTTCTCCGGCGCGGGAGGCAACGCCGGCGGCGAGGGGGGCGTGCAGGAGGGGGTCAACGACTGGAAGCAGCCCGGGTGGCGCGGCCCCGTGCCGGACTCCCACGGCCACCGCATCCGGTTCCGGCTCTACGCGCTCGACGACGTGCTCAGCCTCGGCAACAAGGTGACCGTGGACAAGGTGATGGAGGCCATCGAGGGGCACGTGCTCGGGGAGGCGGAGCTCACGGCCGTCTTCTAAGGAGCTCTGTGGATTTTGACACCCGGCGGCTCTGTTTGTGGTGTGTCTAGGGAGCCGCTTGTTTGCTTACTTCCTCTTGCCAAATTGTGTGTGGTTTGTTCTGTAGCACGCTTTGTATACGTACGGCAATGAGCAGACTCTGTACAAGTTTGATCCAATAAAATGAAGTTACTTCTTCTTATCAGCTGGACAGTGTTGCACGGCAGATCTATGTGATTACAGGCCATTGAGTTGTGGACTGACTAGGAATCAAACTTGATAAGTTCAACTTTTGTATACGTACGGCAACGAGCAGACTTTGTACAAGTTTGATCCAATAAAATGAAGTTACTAGTGCTGCACGACAGATCTAGGTCATTACAGGCCATTGAGTTGTGCACTGAGAAGGAGTAAAACTCCCTAATTACCATTCTCGGCATGTAGCACCAGTGGTCTAGTGGTAGAATAGTACCCTGCCACGGTACAGACCCGGGTTCGATTCTCGGCTGGTGCAACTTTTTTGAAATCTCAGTTTCCATGTCACATATAGGGTTGGAGCTATCACCCACTAAATCTCTCAGTTGGTTTATAAAACGGCCTTGCTAGCTCTCAGCATTAAGTATATGTGAGATTTTACGTTGAGATCGGTGCAAAATTTTATTATTGATTTTTTTTTCTCTCTTATGTGACATGATTGAGATTTAGTTAAATCTTCGTCGATTGAGACCTAGTCACACCCTTTATAAAATTCTTGTATCTCCATTTTCCCTTCCATCACCATATTTTCCTTCTTCACCAGCAAACTTCAGCGATGAATAAAATAGCGTTAGAAAGTGTCTCCGTCGTAGTGTAACCGCCCATGGCGACACCGGCTATGCTTCTCTTTCATAGCGACAAAAAAAAACAAGGAACTGAACGAATCGTGGAAGTGGTTCATTCAGCTTCAGATGCTGCTTCAGATCATACACAATTGTGCTTCGTATCGCGATCATACAGTATTGTGCTTCGTATCGCCCATGATGTACGACAACACACAATCGATGCCGACAACACACCATCGAAGCCGTCATCTGTCGAAAAGATACTTCGTCAAAGCAAAGTACAACGCGACGTGCTCCCGCTTCTCGCTAACCAAGTGACCTTCGGTGATGTAGATTAGGTTTCAATTTTCTTTCTTTTAGTTGCTCCAGCGTTGTTTCGGTCTTCTGTATTCCGTGCAAAACTATATACAGTTCCATTTAATACATCTGTTCTACTGCGCGTGATTTAGTATACCATTCTACATTTACGGTCATTTGCAAATGTAAAATAGTTTCTCATTATTTGGCGGATTTGCTACAGTTGCTTTTAGGACATCTCCAATGCTAGTTTCGCCTTCAATGTGGCTCAATGCCTGCTTATCTGTTTCCTGTAAATTTAACCCAAGCAAAGGTTTTGTTATATGAGTTTGAATATCAAACACGTTTCATTCTGACACCATGATCTCATCCAAAAATCTCTTCAGCTACAATTCATTCTCCGATCATTGCTTTATTCTTCGCACATACGTTAATATTAGAGAAAACGATGAATGACTCCAAAGATGATGAGACGAGCAGAGAACACTATAGAACGGATCTGAAGCGACACTTTAATGCGGACGAGGAGCAACAGCAGAAAGAGGGGGAGAACAAACTTACTTCGGCGCACTGCCGGTAACAGTGTGATCAGTGGACTGATCCAAAAGCAGAAAACAGTCAACTTGCATGTAGCCAATCCCTTTGAAGAGGAGCTAAGTCCGACGAAAATTGTTCATTGTAACGAACGGACGCAAATTAGCACCCTTACGGCCTTACCACACAGAACAGAAATCGTTTCTCCATCACCACAAGATGATGAGGCCAATATCGATGTGGTTCTTCTACATGCCAGCGATTCCACACTTGACTCTGCATGTACTCCACTCCTGAATCCTGATAGTGTTAGCGATCCGGTCGCGACCGTTGCCGCTGGAACGTCGAGAACAGCTTCTTCAGCAACCCCTCGTCGTCGCCATTGCCGGTCCTTCTACTCGCACGGTTAACCTGCCATGCTGAATCTATCAGATTCTACTTGCCTGACTGAAAACATACAGTACAATTCATGAATAAGCAACAGACTAGGTACCTTCAACTTGCTGACCAGCTGTGCTGCAGCCGGCCACGCCCTGGCCGCCTTGCCATCGTTCTTGCCGTCCTTGTCATATCTGCGTTGTGCCCTCGACCTCGTAGACGGCCGGCCGGCGCTGTTCTGGCAGGGAAGCACGAGCCTGAGCACCCTCTTCCAGCTCCAGTCGCCTCCCAGCCCCATGCATCTCTGCCTCACCTGCTGCTGACTCTCCGCGCGCTCCAGCCGTCGCCGTTCCACCAGCCTACGGTCGTCGGCCGCCGCGGGCGGGTGGCCGGCAAGACGCACCGCACCGCCCGACAGGGACTCGATCAGTCCAGCCAGGTAAATGAAACGGGGATCGGCCGTCGGCGGCGGGTGCACCGGGTAACGCCCCGCACCGGCCTGCGACGAGAGATTTTCTGCATGTCAGGCGCTAGCCGTGCGTGTAAGCCCGGCTACAGAGACGGAGGACACCGTAGCGTACCGTACGCACCGCCTCGACGTCGCGGCGTGGGGGGAGGGGCTCCGGGTGCGGCGGCGGCCTCGCCGTCGACGCTGCTGCAGCCGTGGCTCTCATCTGCCGCGAGTACTCAAGCAGCTCGGCCCGGCGGTCGTAGGACCCGCGGTTCTCCTTCTCCGGTCCCCGCCGTCGCGCCTCGTCGCTCCTGCCGCGCAGACGGTGGTGAAGGTGGTGGTGGTGGTGATGGTGAACATCGTGGCGGTGGTGGTGATGAATCTGTCGCGACGAGGACGCGCCGGCACCGCCGCCGCCGTCTTTTCTCCTCGGCCTCGTCACGTAGAAAGTCACGAGCACGGCCCTCCCGGACTGCTGCTGCTGCCTCTTCTTGCTGTGCTTGCCAGTCCTCATCGGAGACTGATCGAGAGATTCTACTGGCTCGAAGTAATCGATCGTTGTTGCCTAGGCTGGGACAAATATATAGTACTTTGTCTAGCTCTGAAAAGTTCTTCGGCGGATTGAAGACTTGGCACACGGCCGGAGGATTCAAAGACGGGCGGCTGCATCGATCCGGCCACCGGCCATCTCTTGTGATATCGAACCGGGATCTGATTGGTGTCCTGCGAAAATGGGCTTGCTCTAACTGCCAAAAGGCACCACCGGTCCTAAAGGAAGCTAGCTATCCATGCCACCAAACCCAACTCGATTACTATGTACCGATCGTGTTTGGACTCATCTGATTCTTAAGATATCTATCTGATGGCATCATCTCGTATTGCAATCTCCACCCCTCCGATCCAGGTGGATGGGGATAGCTCCGTGCGTGCTGGATTTAGCTCTCATTTTGATTATTGGCCTTACCCACAATTTTGTCGAGAAATTGGCTGCAATTTCATATTTTCGTTACAAAGTCGGGAAGTGACAACGAAAACGTGTTCATGTTATAAATTCTGCGCAGAATTTCGTGCCCTAGCGAGAGGATCGATCATGCTGCTGGGCTCGCGGGTGCCGTATTAGCGTTGCACGATGTTCCCCCTGAGTTAAAAGAAAATACTTTGTGATAGGCCATGTTCCCGATGAGAAATATGGACAAACTGTCTTCTTCATTATTTTCCATGTGCTATCGCCAATCATGGGGGTATATTCCTCAAACTCGACACTGAAATTTTTTCTCATTTCCACCTTTCACACATCTGAATTAGGAGAACATTCAGGAGAAAGAGCAACTTACAAAAGGCCGAGGATACTATTTACCTAGCCAGGATTAATTAGTAGTGTAGTTCAGGACTTCATCAAACAATGCCCAGTCTGCCAACTGAACAAATCTAAACATGTCAAATACCCAGGACTTTTGCAACCCCCCCCAATCCCTGATTTTGCTTGGACACAAATCAACATGGATTATTTTTTAGGGCAGTACTATGTCTAAACACAAGGACACGATCATTGTGGTAGTAGACAGGTTCACGAAATATGCCCATTTCATATTTAAGAGTGTGGCAAAAGCTTTTACTGAGAACATCCTTAACGTTACATGGGTTGCCAACAGTAATTTTCACTGACAGGGACCGAATCTTCACTAGCAATTTGTGACAGGAATTACTCAAATCCCTGGGAATCAAGCTACACATGAGCACCTCATATAACCCACAAACTGATGGCCAAACGGAAAGGCCGAGTCAACGAATGTTTCGAAAACTACCTGAAGTGCATGGCTTTCACACAACCCACCAAGTGGAGCAGATGGCTGGCACATGCTGAATGGTGGTACAACACAAGTTTCCATACCTCCCTCAAAATGACCCCCTTCTAGGCTCTGTATGCCAGACCTCTGGTAGCAGACCAACTACTTCCCCTTCCTGAAGAAGTACTCCCTCCATTTCAAAATGTAGTGCGTCCGCGCTTCCCAATGTTCAACTTTGACCATAAATGTAATCAACGAGACCATTTGCGGCGGGAATAAAAATTACATATTTAAAAACTTCATTCGAATACAAATTCATTGATATAATTTTTGCTTCCGCCGCAATTGGTCTCATTGGTCAAATATATGGTCAAAGTTGAAGCGCGGAAACCGAGGACGCATTACATTTTGGAATGGAGAGAGTACTTCTGATAACCTTGCAGGCTTGCACAGGAAAAAACAATTGCAAAAGAGATCAAGGACAACCTCATCAAAGCACAAGAAAGGATGAAACATTTTGCAGATAAAAAGAGGACATATAAACACTTGGAAGTGGGTGATATGGTATACATCAAACTTCAACCCTACATACATACTTCACTTAGCATCCACAGGCACCTAAAGCTACACTCTAAATATTATGTGTCCTTCAGAGTACTTCAGAGGATTGGACATGTTTCTTGCAAATTACTGCTACCTGATCATTACATGCTGAACCCTACATTCCACATCAGTCAGTTGAAGAAACATTTGGGACCCCAAGCAGTGCCAAACCCAAACTTACCACTCCTTGACATCACTGGCAATATCTGGATCCAACCTGAAGCTCTGCTCCAGAGGAAGCTGGTTCCTAGAGTGCAAGGTAACATCAGCATTCCAGTGGTCAAATGGCTAATCAAATGGGCCAACATGCCTGCTGAGCAAGCCACGTGGGAGGACTCTAGTTTCATACAGGAGATCTCCCCTCAATTCCAACCCAGAGGACAAGTCTGTTGTCAAGAAGGGGAATTGTGAGGACATGCCCTGTTTTTCTGAAGATTAATACTTTAGCTCCTCCAGTTTTGGCCTCAAGTCACCCCCATCCTCCAATTTGCATCCTACGGCTCAGATAGCGTCGCAACGGTTCGCTAAGGATAGCTCCCTGGGAGCCGCTGATCGTCCATCTGGTGGCTACCTCGAGTCAAACGGTCGCTGTTCACATTCCAACTAGGATGTTTTACTTTACAGTTGCTTTACTCTCTTTTAGCTACTTTGCTTGGCTACTTAAGCCCCGTTCGGGATCGGTGAGATCCTCTATTGCAATAGGGACAAACCCTAGGCCGCCGTGTTCCAGCTGGCTACAAACCCTAGCTCTTTTGGTGGAGAAATCAAGTGAATCGATCCTCTGAGTTCAACTATCTCTTGTGTTTTCGTGTTCTGAAGTCCTCTGATTATGGAAGCCCCTAGCTTGTGCCTGTCACTGCCACTCGATTAACCAAGCAAAATACAGTGGCTACAGTTGGAGTACCACATTGGGGGCAGCATCACAGCTGTTTTTGGTTACATTTAAGTACTTTGTAAGTTTCCCTTGTACGTTCGCACATAATTTCTTACAGTGGAACCCGGTCGCGAGGTTGCATGGAAAAATAGTTACTGTATGTCGCAAAAATGCAAGATTACATCAGGAATCTACACCAAAAGGCTCACACACTGCTGCAGTTAAAACAATCACTATTCCTACAGTCCTACGACAGTACAGGCCCTCGATCGATACCCCTCCTACAACTGGATGGTGACGCCCCTGGCTCCCATGCCGGCGAGCCGCTGCTCGGCCGTGCCCATCTCCCTCTCCCCGCCGGCGCCCCTGGACACGTCGTGACGGGTGGCGTCGAACTTCTCGCCGTCACCCCACAGCGCGTAGGCCTCCTCCCCGTGCGCGGCGTCGTCGCCGATCATGAGCTGGTCGTCAGGCATCCGGAGCGGCACGAACAGCCCAATGCCGAGCAGGATGAGCGTGGTGACCACGACGTTCCACACGATGACGAAGGCCGCGCCGGCCAGCTGCTTGCCGACCTGCTTGATGCCTCCGCCGTAGAAGGCGCCCTTGGGCCCCGGCACAGGGGACTCCATGGCCATGAGCTCCGGCGTGGCCAGGAGCCCCGTGAGGATGCCGCCGAGGAGGCCCGCCACGGCGTGCGTGTGGAAGACGGCCAGGGTGTCGTCCACCTTCATCAGCAGCGCCGACTTCTTGTGCAGGATCATCATGGTGAACCACGGCACGCTGCCGGCGAAGATGCCGATGATCACGGCCGCCCACGTCTGCACCAGCCCTGCACATGGATTATCGGAGAAATTACTACAATGTTTCTTGGAACGGAAACCCCGTGTATTCGTGTGAGCCGTACGTACCTGCGCCGGGGGTGATGCAGACGAGGCCGGTCATCATGCCCTGGACGGCGCCGATGACGGACGGCTTGCCGAAGAAGATGACGTCGAGGCAGGTCCAGGTGAGGAGGCTGGTCGCCGCGCTGACGTTGGTGTTGAGCACGGCGATCGACGCCGTGATGTTGGCGGCGTAGGGCGCGCCGCCGTTGAACCCGGCCCATCCCATCCACAGCAGCCCGCCGCCGGCGATCATGAGCAGGATGTTGTTGGGGGAGAACCGCTCCCGGTCGCTCTTCAGCCTTGGGCCCACCTGTCAGCCAATTACACTTATGTCAAACGATGCATCCGCGTGCATGCACAAGATGATGCGAATGTTCACAAACTTGTTCGCCGAGTGGTACATCATAATTTTCATTTTTTCGTAACCGAGTTAAATGTGAATTTGTAATAGTCAATGAACACAAGAACACAATTTTCGCAAAAAAAAAAGAACACAAGAACACAAGGCGGGTGCCACACCAAGTTGGATAACGCGACCGACGGCGACGCTGGATATTTGTAGCCGGTGTCAGAGATTAAATTGGGATTTCCCGTCCAGTACTAGTTCAAGTTGCCTCATACGAAGTCGACCTCTCACTTTCTTGCATGATGACACAGCGATGGATCGATCGAGACCTGGAACAACGGCATCCACCACAAAATGGAGAACCCGCAAGTCTTCACGATGCTGTATGACGCCGCCCGCCCGCCCGCCCGCCGAAGCAAGCGACACGGTCCAACCGGTTCACACGTTCCATGAGGCAAAGCGGTTTTTTGGACCCCTTTTCCGGCTGCTTGCAGCTATCAGCGACACACTTATACTTTTTTTAGAACAGAAAATTGGAAAAGAGCAACATACTTATACTAGCTCGTAGTATCATGTGACCGCCCAAAGAAGGAAAATAAAGTCTACAAGGAGCAGCGTAAAAAAGGAGCAGCGTAAATTTCTTTCCGGATGGCTTTATTTTTGGAAATCTTCCAAGGTTACTTCAATTTTATTCCCACGGCGGCAGCATCAGCATGGTATCGCAACGAGAACGAGGAATCCACATTGCTGCTGGGTCAAAGTCAAACCACTTGCCTAGCAACGAGTGGCTGCTACCACCACCTAACACGTTAGCCAAGCAAACCTGATCGAGACGCCGGCCGGAGGACCGGCCGCCGACGAGCGCTTGCCGTTCCGACCATGTAGAGGAAACGAAGAAAGGCGTGAAGGAAGGAAGCTGCGTAGGACGTACGTACCCAGTAAGCGGCGGTGAAGCCGGCGATGCCGGAGGAGAGGTGGATGACGTAGCCGCCGGAGTAGTCGATGACGCCCCAGTGGTAGAGGAAGCCGCCGCCCCAGAGGCTGAAGGCGCCGACGGTGTACGACAGCAGCAGCCAGAGCGGCGTGAACGCCATCCAGGCCTTGATGTTCATGCGGCCCAGCACGGAACCGGCGAGCAGGATGAGCGTGATGGCCGCGAACTCGAACTGGAACAGCACCAGCGTCGCCTCCGGGTAGAACGGCTCCGTCACCGGCGTGTCCCCGCGCTCCGTCGCCGACAGCCTCGCGCGGCCGGTCAGGTAGCCCTGCGACAGCGCCACCCCGGCCTTGCCCCAGAACGGCAGCAGCCGCTCGCCGAACGCCATGCGGAACCCCACCAGCACCCACACCAGCAGGGAGGAGGCGTAGGCGTAGAGCGCCATGAAGGCCGAGTTCACCGCCCACTTCTTCTTCACGATGCTGCCGTAGAGCACCACCAGCCCCGGCATGGACTGGACGCCCACGAACGTCGCCGCCGTCAGCTGCCACGCGTTGTCGCCCTTGTTCAGCCAGTCCGGCACCGCCGCCGACCCCGCCGCGTACGCCGCCATCTCTCTCGGCCGCGTTGGCGCGGCCTTGTTGAGTTGTTCGGTGCCGTGCCGGTGCCGGTGCCGGTGGAGAGGAGACGCGAGTCTGCCAGTCTGGTCTGGCGGCCCACTGCTTGGCAAGGGGTAGCGCGCGGGTTTAATAAGATCGATCATCCGGACCGAGAATATCGGTCCGACGTGTCAACTGCACGTGGCCACAGGCCCCACACGTCATGCTCGGGCTGTATTTTTTTTTGTGATTTTTTACCTCTTTGTGACGGTACTTGGCGTTCTCGTGTTCACCCATGATTTGCTGTAACATTTCGTACTGTTTGGTTGCTGGGAACAAATTAACAGTTAACTAATCATCAAGTGGTTAGTAGTACTTGCCACTTGGTACCACTAAAACTATCGTGTACGGGTTGGTGATGACTGATGCGCATGAAGCAGGACGGAGCCTCCGGGTCAACCCGGGCAGGCACCAATGGTCCATAGGTTGCGTGGTGCATTTTTCATCCTTAATTATATCTCGTTCTACGGTCAAAAAAATAAATTATATCTCGTTCTCTTCTTGGTCATCCTCTAGGATGTGACACGTCTGATTTTTCCAAAAATAAAATAAAATAAAATGAAAAGCGTTTCTAACGCTCAATTTTGGAAATTGATACGGCATTTGTCATTCGATTGAGCCGAATGAGCCTACGATCACTGATACGAGAATCCGTCATTTAAACTTTGCTGCAACTTTGCACGCTTCAAAATCGAGTAAATTTGAATAAACTCAAACGAAGTTCATCAGATCCATTTATAATTTATATAAACCGATCACATCTCATGCAGTTCGGATGATTTTTTTAACCCGAACAAAATAATAATTTTTTCTAACCTAATCTAAACCAACCCCACGTGCACGGCGGGCCGAGTTCCCAGAATGGAACCTACTTTAGTGGTTGCTCTGGGGCTCTATGCGGAGAAGAAGTTTCACTATAGCTTTAGGGTTTCCCATAGAGAAGCTGTGGGAGGTCGACCGTCGTCACCAATCGACTTCATCTCCATGGTTCCCTACAAAATTGAATGTTAGCTCCCGGGCTCCTGAAAATGAACTTTCGAGAGGCGAGCCCACATGGGACAAGGGCAGTGCAGACATCCCTACAAGCCTGCTTCCGTCCCCAACATTCGTATTGTCGGCACTCCACTTCTGCCACCGGACAGAAGCCTGAAGAGACCACCCACATTGGTAATCTGTAAAATCATTTCGCGTTTTCTATTTCAAGTATGTCGTTTGCACGACATCGGTGATGGTGAGGTCCATGATCAGCGTGGGTGACGCAGTCTCATGGTTGCCTAGTGTCAGCTAAGGATACCAAACAATTTATTTGAACGTGGGGCTCTGAACTGGGTTTCTCGGCCACCTCACCTGTTAAATCTCGATAGGTGCACGAACGGGTTCCCAATTTAAATGTGGCTGATAGCCATCTGTTGCGCCTCTTCTGCATTCAATAGGCGCGGAGAACGAAGCTCTCTACCGACGCATATAACTGTGGTTCATTGATCGGTTGCGTCTGCTGTGGACCGGCATCTAGTGGCAGCGACCCCGACATCCAATGCCAGCGACCAACATGAATGCGCGGACACTGCTTCATTTTGGGTGAGAACATGTGTTAGGCCCGGACATTGCAGCATTCTAGACGCTTGTATAAAGGCCCCCAACCCCTTTTTGTGTATGATTAGCGAAAAGGTAACACACAAACCGGTCCACGGATAAATACTAGACTGAGTTGAACGTCAAAACACATCCAGATCGCTCGATCTAGACGTTTGCAGGAGATTTACACTACAAGAAACCTGCTTATTGATACGTCTCAAAAGTATCTATAGTTTCTCCTTGCTCCATGCTTATTTGAGTGTAAACTCAAAGCAACAGACAACTGCATTAACAAACTATGCGTAAGGTAAACAATCCTTGCAACCGCAGTTACAATCTCCGTTGTTTTCTCCCTAGTGGCAACATCACATCCCCTAGTCTCATGTTTCTGTCACTCAAGCTAGACATGGGGGGGCATGAACCCACAATCAAACATAAACGCTTCCTCTTGGAGTTACTATATACTACTTGGCCAAAGTAATAAAAAGCAACGGAGAACATGCAAGAATACTCAAGAACAAATATATAAAAAGAGAACCAAATATATAACTCATTACAATCTGAACATAATCTCATAATCCATCGGATCCCAGCAAACACAGCATAGCAACAAAGAAACTATTACATAGACACCTTGATCATGTAGGGCAGCTCACAAGCGATAAGAATTGAAGCACAAGATTGGAGAGAATACATCACATAGATATTGGTCATGGACCCATGGTCCAATAGGAAGTACTCACGGCACATCTGGGAAGAGCTCAAGGTGGTGGAGAAGCTCTCGGAGGTCAATCCTCCCTCCGACAGGGTGCCGAGACAGGGTCTTCTGGCGATCCCGATCCTGGGATCATGGCGGCAACGGAACAATGGTGAAAATCACGATACCGAGTGCCTCCCGAGGGATTACGGAACATGGGCTAAATATAGGACGAAGGAGGGCACCAGCGGAGATCCCACCCCTCAGGGCGGGTCCCTGGCGCGGCCTCCCTCCTGGCTGCGCCACTTGACCGCCCCGAAGGGGGGGTGGGCCCCCTCTGGCCCCCCTTCGGTCTTCTGGAGTCTTCTTCTAAGCCGATTGTTTTATATATTTTATGGAATTTTCCGAGCACTTTATGTTGGAAATATGCCCTAGAGGCAATAATAAAATGTTATTATATATATATTTCCACGTTCGTAATTAATGTTTATATTTCTGTGCTATAATTGCAATGACCCTGACTATGAGATTCAGAAGAAAACTCACTTGCATGTGTGGAAATGTAAACACCAAGAGTTCCTGGTTTAGCCTCTAAGACCAGCTCATGTGCTAACTGATGATTACGTTTTCTTAATCATGGACATTGTTCTTGTAACAAGGATGTCAGTAGCAATGGGGACATATTGTTAGCAGAACAATGATGTTGAACCGACCCCAATATTGAATGATATACTTAGAGATCACATCGTAACAAAGTTATAAGTCATATCATGAAATGTTATCATATACGTAATTCCTTAGACCATGAGAGTATCGAGTTGCTTCACACAGGAAGACATGCTTTGGTTCTTAGATGAATCCTCCCGTAAATGGGAAGTAGTAAAATAAGTTCTGGGTATGTCAGATGGTGTGGCTAGTGACTGTGATAGTTCAAGAATGGGATTTGCTCCTTCACGATGAAGAGATATTGACTTTGGGCCCACTCGGTATGACGGTATCCATTATAGTCTGGCCAGACGCATTGTGATTCAGTCACGGGGATACCGGAATACAATAACGAGAAATAGAGACAAACGAGCAAAGAGGATAACGAGTGGCTTGTGTTCAAGAAGTTGTTACACATGGGTGCCAAACATCTCTCCTCTAACTTTGTCATATATCACGAAGCAAAGGGAATGGTACATGACTAAACATAATGGTTCACTCGAAGTTTCTTCGTGTATGTGCGGGAGTCAACATGGGTGTCCATGGCTCCGCTGTTGATTATTGGCTATTGAAAAAAGGCTGTTGACCTATGTCCGGAAGATGTTCTGAGTCATGTCCGCATTATACCGAACCTATTGGGTCACACACTTAACGAGCAGTAGTCTGTTAGAATACTAGTATGGTAGAAGGTTTAGTGGAAGCAAAGCAGAATAGTTCATACGAGTACCGGAAGTAGTTCCGGAGATTTATGGAATTGTTCATAAGGGCACCAGAAGTAGTTCTGGGTATTTAAGGTTATGTCCGGATCACTCTGGAGTAGTCCCAGGTGGTTCCGGAACATATGAGAATGGTACTGGGGAAGTCCTGGATCAACCGGAATAGTTTCCGGATAATCGCTGGGCGTCCCGACAACCTTCGCGGTCATCCGGTGGCTTAAACTGTAACTCAGATGGTCTTGGAAACTATCCGAATGGCTCCGGAACGTCCGAGAACGGTCTCGGAAGGTCCTGGAAGTGCTCCAGAAGTGTCCGGAATGTCACGAAACGGTCCCGGTATGTCCCGGAAGGTCCTGGAAGCTTCTAGAAGGTCATGGAAGGTTCCGGAAGGTTCCGGGCAGTACCACCCACTCCCCTGCGCCCCTAGCCTTGGGGGGCAAGCCACCTAGGCTGCCCTGGCCGGCCAAGGGGGTGGGGGCGCACCAAGGGGAAGGAAACCTCCTCCAGGTGGAAATACCAAAACCCAGTATGGCAGGTTTCCGGTGGGAAGGTGTGGGAAGGTTTGGAAGGCTTGGGAGTCCAAGTTGGACTCCCAATCCTCCTTGAGCTGCGCCCCAAGGGCCTCTTGGCCACCTATATAATGTGGGGGAGAGGTGGGGGCGCAAGACAACTTGTCCCCAAGGCCTATGCGCCACCCTCCCTCCTTTAAACCCCGTTGCTCCACTTTTAGACCCCGGTTTAGACGTTGTTCTAGATCGGAATCCGTTAGGGTTTTCTCCCTCTAGTTTTCTCGGTGGCGTTCATCTCTGGACGGCGGAGCGCTGCTGGATTGCTGCTACGGGATGTGTGGATACTAATGGAGGGGTCGTACCTTCGACCCTTCTTCGAGGAGCTCGTTCATGGGACTTGTCCGTGGGACTAGATCGCGGGACTTGTTCGTGGGATTGATCGAGGGACTGTTCGTGGGAGAACTTGCGAGATCTACTTCCACTACGTCCACGAGCTTCACCAACTCTACTTCCTCTACATCGGTTGGTGAGCCATGACCTAAAACCTTGTATGCAATCTTCTTGGATGATCTTGGGTTCTTGATTCGTAGGCCGGAAATTTTTGTTTTCTACTACGTTTCCCAACACTTTAAATATTGGTAAATACCTTCAATGCACGGAAAACAGCAGACAGGAACTATCACTAGGGCACTGAGTTAGTAGGTTAGTCCAAATATGGTGAAAAATGTATGAAAGTGTAGCAAAACACATCGCAATATCACCCATATAAGCATGGAACAAGAAGAAATTATTGATACGTGTGGGACGTATAAACTTCCCCAAGCTTAATTCATGCTCGTCCCCGAGCAGGTAAATGATAACACATATAATTTCTATGGTGACATGCTAACACACATATAATAACTTTGAAGTAAAGCAAGATATGCAATTCAAGTCAAGACAATAACAAGCAAGAGTCTATATCTAGTATTGAAACTAGCAACATAAGAACATAAAGGCGTAAGAGCTCTCGCTGTCGGTGACTCAAATGTCTCCAAATGGTGTTTACATGCAAGAAGTAGGAGATGGGTTTAGAGCATAAAAATACTATATACTTTAATTGAGAACTCAATCTACTAAAAAATCACACATGGTGTCCTTCGGAATCTTATTTTAACTCGTTCCGAGAACACTAGTCAGGCACAAGTCAAACTGATCCTCTCACTTTCGACTTTGACCACTCATACAATGAATGAGCGCAAGCAAGATAGTTGGCACTTAGGATGGCAAATAGATTAATAATGGGGAAGGAATACAAAAATGTGTGAAAGGCTCACATCAATGAGGACAATTATAGGCGAGAGAAAGCCAAATGATAGATATGATGTGAGGAGTAGGGGTTGGCATGCAACGGATGCACATATGATCTATGTAAAGCTCTCCAATGGAACTAGTGGGGGTGCATCCAACTCGCTTGCTCACGAAGACCTAGAGATCATTTGAGGAGGCTCATCATTGTAATATACAAGCCAAGTTCTATAGTGTAAGGATCCCCACATAGTTATGCATGAAGGATATGAAAATCTCTGTGGAGTATGAATACTATATGGAGCACGAGTGTGGATCTTTCAAAAGGAATAGTAGTGTTGCCCCCTTATCTCTTTTTATTTTTTATTTTTTTGTAGTATTTTTGTGGCCTCATTGGCTCTTTCTATTTATCTCTCATTTGTACTCTTTGTGATATTCTCACTTGTCCTCTTTTGGGATCTTTTAATTTGTCCTCTTTGGGATCTTTTCCTCACTTAAGGGCAACACTCTATATTTTTACAAGAGTATAGAACATCACACACTTTACAAAAGTACTCAACATAAATAAAATTGAAAACTATCATGATGTATGCAAATGTATGCCTCTGCCAGTGTAGAAGGATATGCAATGATACTAGCGCGTCATGTAGCAATGATAAGTGCAAGGCCCAATTAGCTTGCAGATTTACAATCAAGCAAAATCATGTATGATATGAAGATCAAGTCATGACATAATGGATGTTGCATGGCAATGTATCTCAGAAAGGCTATGGAAATGCCTTGATAGGTAGGTATGGTGGCTGTTTTGAGGAAGGATATAATGAGGTTTATGTGAAGCTTGTGGTGGTTTTGATGTATATGTGAAGTGTATATGTGAAGCTTGTGGTGGTTTGATGTATATGTGAAGCTTATGGTGGTTTGATGTATATGTGAATCTTGAGTGGCCAATGTTTTGCAGAAATGTCGATTCATTTCCGTTTCGGCAAATTTCTGGCGCACTCTCCGCATGCTCCCATGCATTATTAGGGAAGGTCATGCCGAATTTTTCAGGCGATGACTGTGATATATAATTGTGTTGCTCTTTGTGTGCACGCAGGTGATCGATCATGGTCCACGAGATGCTGAACGATATCACCGTGGCTAGGTGGATGCAATGTGCGATAAACGACATGCTAAGGAATAATAGGTCGGATATAAGATGTCCGTGTAGGATATGCAAACTGCAGTGCGTGACCGAGCCTGATTCCGGAATATTTCAAAGACACCTGTCGGGGCAATGACCCCCGGGTAGGGTCACCCAGGGGAAACAATTCATCAAGGCAAAGATGACCGACCTGATGGTCACTGATCTAATCAAGGCCGAGCTAATCAAGAGAAAGCAGGAAGTGGGCCGAACTGTTCAAGTTGAGGGCCGATTGCCCCGAAGAGGGAGCAATCGGCCTCACCAGGAAGCATTCGGCCGAAGTAAGCAGAGCAACATCCGATCAGGATCCCAGGTCGGACACCTGGTACAAGAGCATTCAATGCACAATCCCTGAAGATAGGGACTGTCAGAGGCGTGCGGTCTCCTCCACCGCCGATCACGCGGACAGGCCGACAGGCCTAGGAATCTAGCTCCACTGTTCAGTACCGAGGTCTACAAGATAGTAGTATGGTGAGCCGCAAGTCTACACCGGGTCATCCGGGAGAACACGATGTGAGGACCCTAGCTTGTCTGAGGCTGACAGCTGGGCCCTTCCCTCTGTACATTTACCTTTGTACCCCGGGCTCGGCCTATAAGAGCCCCGGGTACCCCTCCCACGTGAGGGACGAGGGAGCACTTATTGCAACTTCACCCACCTTAGAGAGAGCCAGGAGAGAGTAGTGACCAGAGGCCTTCTTCTCCTTCCTCTCAAACAGCTCAAGGAGCATTCATTGTAGCCAGAGTTATTGCATATAGCTAGCTCGGCAGGACTAGGGGTGTTATCTCTACGGAGATCCCCGAACCTGGGTACATCGTGGTGTCCCACCGTGTGTTCCCATTCTCGTTTCCGGTACCAGTGACACTAACCTCGGTTTGTCCCTCTCTTTAGCCATCCCCATGGCATCTGCCGTTACATATCGACGACAGTTGGCGCCCACCGTGGGGCAGGCCGAGGCGTCGACTGGAGTTCTGATCCGGACGGGACCATCATCTGCATTGCGCGTGCGCTTTGCCTCCGGCCTGGTGATGACGAGTGAAGCGTGGGACTTCGTCATCGACAACGCCTCGCGGTTTGGGGCTGGAATGCCTCTGCCGCGCGGCGTCATCATTCCTTTCGGCAGACATCGCGTCTTCGTCGCGGCACTTCCTGATGTTTTTCCCTGGGAGGTACGGGTGTTTTCTGAGCTCACGGATCCGTTGCCAGGAGGGCCGGATGCCGTGGGAACAGATGGCACGACTACGCACATCCGTGCGGAGGTTATGATGGCGGGGGCGTCCAGTCACCACAGCTCCACTTCAGCAACCCGAGCTGCGAGGGCAGCAACCACAGCACCAGCAGGCCCAAGCAACCCACCGGACGTGCTTAGCACTCCTGTGGATCTTCATGCCGATCCAGCTGTGGCTCAGGCCGAGATGGAGAAGGTGCGTCAAGCTCTGAAGGAGCAGTCAGATCGGATCGACGCTGAAAAGCGCCGAATGGAGGCATCAGTTCGGGAATACAATGCGGCGCACGGTATCCGACAACGTGTTATCCCACCCCCAGTGATTGAGGAGCTTTGAGCAGCAGGCCGAGAGGTCGGCAGAGAGCTGGGAGGAGCCTAGCAGCCAGTAACAACCCTCATCGCCGTTCCACAGATCTCATATAGTTCTCCTGTGAAGAACATGAGAGATGCCGAACAGATCGCCACCGAGCAGGAGCACTTGGAAGGAGAAGAACTGCGGGAGAAGACGCGCCGAATGCGCGACCTCATAACCACAGCAAACCAGCAGCAGAAGGCGGCCACCGAGCAGCAAGGGCTAGTGGCGTCAAAATCAGTTCGGGCAACTGCGGGTGCAAACCAGCCGAATGCGCCACCTCGGCAGCAGAGGCAGGCATCTTTGCCGCATGGCAGTTTGCACCGCAGTCGGAGGAATCAAGGGGCTGCAGGAGGCAGTCGGAGGGATGAGCCAACAGTCAATAGCAGGCGCAATGAGCAACCGGCGGCGTCAGTCCGGCCGACAATAAGTCAGCGTTTAGGTCCCCGAGCAATCGCGGATAATGATGCAAGGCACCGAATCAAGCAGTTGCAGCAGGATAAGCAACCGGAAGACGATGCGCCGGCAGGTCCAGCGTGCTTCGGCCCGCGCATTCGGCAAGAGCAGTTCCCCAAAGGCTTCACATTGCCCAGGGACACTCCCAAGTACAATGGATCAGTCAAGACAGAAGATTGGCTGGTCGATTATATGACAACAGTCGACATCGCAGGAGGTGGTCGGCGCGTAGCTGTACGCTATGCTCCGCTCATGCTTCATTGTTCAGCTCGGTCCTGGTTAAATAGCTTGCCCAGCAACAGTATCAATTGCTGGAAGGATTTTGAGGATGCGTTTGTTCGCAACTTCATGGGTACTTACGAGCGCCCAGGTCTGCCTCGGCACCTAGAACTCTGTGTACAAGGAAAGGACGAGCCCCTTCGCGATTACCTTCAGCGGTGGATCAAGCTCAGAAACACTTGCGAGGGAGTTCATGAAATCCAAGCCATCCAGTACTTCACTGACGGCTGCTTGGACGGGTCTTTGTTGAAGCACAAGCTCCTGCGCAAGGAGATAACTTCTTTGGACGATCTGATGAGAATAGCCAATTCATTCGCCACATCGGATTCTGCGATGCGCCCGATCACGTTGAGTCCCAGTGGTTTCATCTAAGGGCAACCATCCGGTCAGCAACAGTAGTCGGCAGAAGCAAATGGGCCGAACGGTCCCAATCGGCGCGAGAGGCGCGAGATCCAGGGGAACAACAACTTTGGCAACAACAACAACCCCAATTTCAACAACACCCCCAACAACAACAACAACAACAACAACAACACATGTTTTAACAAGAGGAAGGACGAGCAGCCGGATGCCCAATATGGCAGTCGGCAGGTAGCAACAGTGCAACATCAAGAAGAACAAGGGGCTGCGGGAGGCAGTCGGAAGCAGAAGCCTGCAGAAAGGCCGCAAGGTCAGATCAGGCCCCCATACACCTTTGAGGACATGATGAACCACCCCTGCAAAATGCATAGTGGAGTGGGCAAGCCCGCATCGCACACCACTCGGCAGTGCATCTGGGTTGAGCGTTTGGCAAAAGGAGGAGCAGGAAACCCTCCCCCACCACCGCCCCCACCCCCAGGTCCACCACCAGCAAATGCTCGGCAGCAGTTCCCACGTCAGGATGCAGCATATATGATCTTCACCAGTGAATCGGATGACAAGGGCAGTCGGAGAGCCCGTGAGCAGGCAGTCAATGCCACCATGCCAGCAATTTCTCAAAGGATGAACTGGTCGGACAATGCCATAGCATGGGTCCCAGAAGGCCACCCGAGCGTAATGCCCAACCCGGGCAGTCATATGCTCGTGGTGGATGCAATCTTGGCGGCACCTTTGTATTCGTGCAAGTTCACCAGGACACTCATTGATGGAGGCAGCGCCATCAACATTCTGTACAGAGACACAATGATCAAGCTCGGCATCAGTGAGAGCGAGTTGGAGCCCAGTAGGACCGTATTTCATGGGATAGTGCCCGGCCTTTCATGTAGCCCATTAGGCCGCATTCGGCTCGAGGTAGTGTTTGGGTCGGAGGAGAATTTCCGCCGAGAGCCGATCTGGTTCGAGGTGGCCGATCTGAGTAGCCCATACCATGTCTTGCTCGGATCGCCTGCGATAACAAAGTTCATGTTCAACATCATGCAACCCTACCCGAAGATGAAGCTCCCAGGGCCGAATGGTCCAATCACTGTGTGTGGTGACTACAAGAAGTCACTGGAGTGTTCGTCCGCTGGTTCTAAGCTAGCCGATTCTCTGGTCATCGATGCAGAGCGGCGCCAGCTCGACAAGGCTGTAGCAATGGCCCAAGCTCAGATGAAGTACCCCAAGCTGAGCACGAAGGCCAAGAGATCAGATGATGAGACCATATTTCAAGAAGCAAAAGACAACAAGAGGATTTCCCTGGACCCCTCCGACCCGAGCAAGTGCATCATTGTTGGGGTTGGGCTTAGCAGCAAATAGAAAGGCGAGCTCGTCGAGTTCCTCCGTGAGAACCGTGACATCTTTGCATAGTCCCCACATGAAATGCCTGGTGTACCGAGGGAACATGTCGTTCACAAGCTTCATATCCGACCTGGATCCAAGCCGATCAAGCTGCCACTTCGGCGTTTTTCAGAAGAGAAGAGAGGAGCAATCGGCGACGAGATAGCCAAGTTGCTCGCAGCAGGATTTATCAAAGAAGTGTTCTACCCAGACTGGTTAGCAAACCCAGTTCTGGTTTCGAAGAAGAATGGAACTTGGCGCATGTGTATAGATTACACTTGCCTGAATAAGGCCTGCCCCAAGGATCCTTTTGCATTGCCCCGTATCGATCAAGTGATTGATTCTACGGCTGGCTGTCAGCTCTTGTGATTTCTGGATGCCACAGCGGGCTATCACCAGATTAAGCTTGATGTAAACGATCAGATTAAAACAACTTTTATCACCCCATTCGGGGCTTATTGCTACATCACCATGCCCTTTGGCCTGAAAAACGGCGGCGCGACTTATCAGCGTACTATGTAGCGATGTGTCCGGCCTCAATTAGGTCAGAACATTCATGTATATGTAGATGACCTCGTGGTCAAATCGGTGCTAGGCTCAACCCTGCTGGATGATCTCAAGGAGACATTCGCAAATTTGCGAGCATACCAGATCAAGCTCAACCCAGAGAAATGTGTGTTCGGCGTGCCAGCCAGCAAATTGCTCGGATTTTTGGTTTCCGAGAGAGGAATCAAGTGCAACCCTGAGAAGATTGCAAAAATCGAGAGGATGGGCAAGCCCAGAAATCTCAAAGATGTGCAAAAGTTTACCGAAAAGCTCTTGTTCTTTTGTTGCTTGTGTTAATGCCAATATAGACTCTTGCCTGTTAAGACTTGAATTGAATTGCATGCTTTGATTGCTTTACTTAACAGTCCTTATTTGGTTGTGTGGCATGTCACCACAGAAATTATGCTTGTTATCATTTACCTACTCGAGGACGAGCATGAATTAAGCTTGGGGATGTTGATACGTCCCAAACGTATCTATAATTTCTGCTTGCTCCATGCATGTTTTGTGTGACTTTGCCATGTTTTGGTTGAACTTTATTACACTTTTAAACCAATTTGGACTAACCTACTAACTCAGTGCACCCAGTTGCCAGCTTCTGGTTTTCTGCTGTTTTTGTTTTTCAGGTTTTCTGGCTGATTAAAGTGCCCAAAAAATTCCACAAAAATTATATTAAAAATCAGCGGGCAGGAAGCTTCCGGAATAACCAAGGGAGAGAGCCGGGACCACCACCAGGGAGCCAAAAGGGTCCCTGGCGCGGCCCCAACCCTAGGGCGCTCCAGGCACCCTCCTGGCTGCCCTGGGTGGCCCCTCGACGCCCCCGTTCGCCTATATAACCCCCTCGGGGTAGAAACCCCTAAACAAGAACTCTTTTTCGCGGAAACCTCTCTGTTCCGCCGCCGCCGCCGTTTTCAGATCGGGGCTGCCTGGAGAAGCTGCCCCGGCACCCTTCCGGAAGGAGATCACCCCTCCGGGAGACCATCCATAGCCATGGACGCCTCCCGTATGTGCCGTGAGTAGTCCCCCTTGGACCATGGGTCCGTGATCAGTAGCTATGTGATGTCCTCTCCCTCTTTTGTGCTTTCACTTTTGAGACCTCGTGAGATGCCTCACATGATCGAGGCACCTATGTAATTTTCTGCTGTTGCTATGCTGAGTTTGTTGGGATCTGATGGATTATGAGACTATGTTCAGATTGTGATGAGTAATATATTTGGTTTGCCCTTTTATATTTTGTTCTTGAGTAAGTTCTTGCATGTTCTCCGTTGCAGTATTTGCTTTGGCCAAGTTATTTGCTTGCAACTCCAAGAGAGAGCGTTATGCTCGATTGTGGGTTCAGACCCCTGATGTCTAGCTTGAGTGACAGAAACATGAGACTAGGGGATGTGCTGTTGCCACCAGGGATAAAACAACGGTGATTGTGCCTATTGGTGCAAGAATTGTTTACTTTACGCAAAGTTCTTTTAATGCAGATGTCTGTTGCTTTGAGTTTACACTTTGGGTGGGATTTGCAACTTAATACCAGCGAGATGTTCTGGATAGATATCTCAAGGTGGATGATTCTTAGTAGATGCAGATGGATTTCGGTCTACTTACCTTGGCGTACTGCCCATTGCTTTTGAGCCCTTCCTTTCTCTGCAGGATAGTTAGCATTGCGGTGCCTTCATAATCCTGTCAATTGCCCAACTGTGATTTGTTTACCTCGCTAGCATTTTTTATCGTCTTTTGGGAGAGAGACATCACTAGTGAAAATCACGGGACTCCGGTCCATCTTCATTCCATTGTTCACACCCACTATTTACCTTTCTGTTTTTACTTTTACTAGTACCTTTTTATCTCTTGCGTTTGATCCTTTGTAAACGACAAGGCCGGAGGAATTGACAACTCCTCGGAACTCGTTGGGAGCAAAGTTATTTGTTTTGTGCAGGTCCACGACAACTCCACGCATCAGAATAATTTCTGGCGCCGTTGCCACCTATCGTACTTATCGTTGAGTCCTACTGGAGACAAACCTTGGTATCTTTACTGAGGGAAATTACCGCTACGCTGCATCTCAACCTTCCACTTGGGGTAACCAACGAGGGGAGAGAAGCCATCAAGCTAATTTCTGGCGTCGTTGCCGGGGACTCAAAGGAAGTACAAATACGCGAGTCCTGATAACCGCCAATTTCTGGCGCCGTTGTCGGACTCCTGTATCAAAAATAGGGGAGTTACACGCTCTCTTTTACCTTTGCTTTTTATTCTTGTTAGTTTACCTTTCAGTTTTTACTTTTGTGTCCCTAATCAAAAATACCAAAAATACCTGCTGCTACTATGGGTTCCAATGAAAACACTAAGTTGTGTGACTTCACCAGTCACAACAACAGTGACTTTATCTGCACTCCTATTGCTCCACCTACCACTTCAGCACCTTCTTATGAGATTAAACCTGCTCTGCTTAACCTTGTCATGAAAGATCAATTTTCAGGAGCAGGAGAAGATGCTGCTTTGCACCTAAACAACTTTATCGAGCTCTGCGACATGCAGAAATACAAGGAGGTGGACGGAGACATCGTCAAGCTGAAGCTTTTCCCTTTCTCCTTGAGAGGGAGAGCCAAGGAGTGGCTGCAGTCTCTACCCAAGAATAGTATTGATTCTTGGAGCAAATGCAAGGATGCTTTTATAGGGAAGTATTGTCCCCCTGCTAAAATTATTCAATTGCGGAGTAACATTATGAATTTCAGGCAATTGGATAACGAACACGTTGCCCAGGCTTGGGAACGTATGAAGACGCTCGTCAAGAACTGCCCTACACATGGACTGACTACCTGGATGGTTATCCAGACTTTTTATGCAGGCTTGAACTTCACCTCGCGGAACCTGTTGGATTCGGCCGCGGGAGGTACCTTTATGTCAACCACACTTGGTGCTGCTACAAAACTACTAGATGAAATGATGCTAAATTATTAACAATGGCACACCGAGAGAGCTCCAACTGGTAAGAAGGTAAACTCTGTCGAGGAGATTTCCTCTTTAAATGAAAAGGTTGACCTTATCATGTCTCTACTTACCAAGCAACCCTCTATTGATCCTCAAGATGTTCCTTTAAATTCTTTGGTTGCTCAGGAGCAAGTAGATGTTAATTTTGTCTCTAGGAACAACTTCAACAATAATGCTTATAGGAGTAACTTTGGTAGCAACAATCCTAGGCCTTTCCCATCCAACAACTATGGGAACAACACTTATCCTACCACTAGAAACTCCACTTCAGAACTAGAGACTATGCTCAAAGACTTTATCACTACCCAGAAGGCCTTCAACAAGAGTGTGGAAGAAAAATTAGATAAACTAGATATCCTCTCTTCGAAGGTAGACAATATAGCCCACGACGTAGAGATACTGAAGATTAGAACCTCTCCCCCTGAGGAGAGGCAGGTCACTCCTATGAATGCCATCCAGGTCCAAATTAATGAAAACATTAGGATGCTGGGAAAACTTAAAGAGAGATGGGCTAGAGAGAAGGAGGAAGAAGATAGAATTAAGAGCCTTCCTACCTACCACACAGTAGCCACTATCCAAGTAGTTGAGGAGATCCAAACTGCTAGCACCCATCACACCCCTAGTCCCACTGGACCTATCAATGGTGATGCTACACCCTCAACCATAGAAGAGGAAACCTCTATGAACATAGAGGCTTTCAAACAAGTGAGCTTAAATGATATCACTACTTCCCTTATAGGTAGTAGTGAACTAGACTTTGATAACTGCACCTTACCAGAAGTTATTGGTTTCCTACACAAAATGTCTAGAGACCCCCACACTAGCACACTAAATCTTGCCTTCACGGAGCATATCACCAATGCTCTAATTAAAGTTAGGGAGGAGAAGCTTAGACTAGAAGCCTCCATACCTAGAAAGCTAGAAGATGGTTGAGATCCTATGATTAAAATTAAATTGAATAACTTCTCTTGTTTTGCTCTTTGTGATGTTGGAGCAAGTACCTCTGTTATGCCCAAAAGAATGTATGATATGCTTGATTTGAAACCTTTTGATCCCTGTTCTTTTGGTGTTCGTCTTGTTGATTCTTCCGTAAAGAAGCCTTTGGGGAAGATCGACGATGTTCTTATCATTGTCAATGACAATTATGTTCCCGTTGATTTCACTATTATGGACATTGAGTGTGAGCCCTCTTGTCCAATTATTTTGGGACGTCCTTTTCTTCGCACAGTTGGTGCTATCATTGACATGAAAGAGGGAGCTATCAAGTTCCAACTCCCTCTCAGGAAAGGGATGGAACATTTCCCTAGGAAAAAGATTAAGTTACCTTTTGAGTCCGTCACACGGGCTAGTTATTCTCTGGAAAAAACTCGATCTTCTGCTTTAAGCCTAGCTAATGGCTCTAAAGAAGCGCTTTCGGGAGGCAGCCCGCAACGAATTTAGGTTTTTCTTTTTCTTTTTGTTCTGTTCTTAGTGGTCTTGATGATTGTTACTACTGTAGCAACATCATTGTACCTTTCTTTTTCAAGCTTTGTGCCAAGTTTAGCCTCAGAGTGCTTGAAAGTTCAAAAGTTGGAGCTTGCTGTCCAGAAACAGATTCTGTCTTCTTGACGGGAAAATTCTCGATAAATCACCAGATCATCTTTTTGATCTGAATTTTTTTTAAAGAATGCTCCATACAATTGGCTTGCTAGCCCCTGTTCAAAGTTTTTTTATTTGAGTTGCAGAAGTACCTCGAAAAAATTCCCCTTTCTCTGTTGTTCTGTTTTTCTCAGCTTCTGCCCCAGTTTTTCTTTTCGCAGTTTTGCAATCCTTAAGCATGCTTTTTCTTTGCAAACTTTTTTTGGCAGTCAAGAGAAACATTAGCTCTTCCTTGAAATCTTTATTTTCAGTAGAGGAAAATTATTTTATTAGGGTACTAACCTCTCTAATCAGCCTACAATGAGTTATGTATGAAGGGAGTTTTCAAGTACGCGATGGAAGGTGATGAAAGAAGATCCAGGAGTGTCAAGCGCTCAAGCTTGGGGATGCCCAAGTGCACCCCCAATAAATATTCAAGGAGACTCAAGCGTCTAAGCTTGGGGATGCCCCCGGTGCATCCCCTTCTTCATCAACAATCATCGGTTTGTCTTTCGTTGCACTATATTTTTATCACTTCACGCGTCATGTGCTTTGCTTGGAGCGTCTCGCTCTTTACTTTTCTAGGTTTGTTTTGCTTTCTTTGCTGTAGTAACAAGTTAGACCCCAACTTACTCTTTTATGTGGGAGAGAAACATGCTCCACTTGAACTAGAACTCCTCATAGGATTTGCATGCTTATTTCTTTTAGCTGTGAGTTGTTCTTTTTCTTTTCTTAGCTGCTGGTCTGTTTAGCTGTAGTGCTTTAGTTTTTCTAGAGCTTTTATTTTCAGGATGAACCTTCTATAGGTTGCATGTTTTATCTCGTTAGAGAGTTTGCTTGTTGCACTGAGTTCTGTGTCTTGACTAGAAAGTAGGTAGTTAAAGTTGCTTTTCTTTTTGAAGTAGTAACTTGCTATAGTTTTGAGGTATTGACTAGAGTAATGTTTGAACTTTTGGTGTCAAGAGCTCTTGCCTATTAGTGATAGATGTCGTATTTTGGGCAATCCGTGTGTTTTTCGAAAACCAAAAACCCCCGTTGAGAACTCTAGCTACTAGATGGATCACTAACTTCTGGAGGGTTCGAATATTAGAGTACACTCACGTACCATGAGTCGAGGATGCGCAAGGATAACCAAACCCCCATACACTCCTCCTCGGGGTACCTGTCTCTTTGTGAACCTCCTATTAGATTGAGAGTTACCGATAATAAGTGCATGAGTTCTTCGGACTAATGTGAGTATTCGAAAGTTGACACTTCCACCTACCCATACTTTTTCTAGCCTCTTCGGTACCGTGCATTGCCCTTTCTCACCTCGAGAGTTGGCGCATACTTCGCCGGTGCATCCAAACCCTTGGCATGATACGCTCTGTCATCATAAGCCTCATTATATCTTTCCTCAAAACAGCCACCATACCTACCTACAAGGCATTTCCATAGCCTTTCCGAGATACATTGCCGTGCAACATCCATCCTCTCATGACTTGTTCCTCATGTCATACATGCTACTTGCTTGATCCATGAGCCGCATGCTAGTTGGGCCTTGCCCTAATCTTTGCTACATGACGCGCTAGTATCATTGCATATCCTGCTATCCTGGCAGAGGCATACATTTGCATCATGATTAGTTACATTTTATTTTTGTGAGTACCTTTGTAAAGTGTGAAAGATCTCCTATATTCTTGTAAAATATAGAGTATTGCCCCTAAAGTGAGGAAAAGATCCCAAAGAGGACAAAATCAAAAGATCCCAAAGAGGACAAATGAGAGTTAAATAGAAAGAGCCATTGAGGCCACCAAAAAAAAAGAGAAAAAGAGAAAAAGAAAAATAAAAAGAGAGAAGGGGGCATACTACTATTCCTTTTGAGAGATCCACACTAGTACTTCATCTTCTATCCCTTGTACTCCATAGAGATTATCATCATGCATATAGCTATGTGGGGAACTTTTACACTATAGAACTTGGCTTGTATATTCCAACGATGAGCCTCCTCAAACGAGCTCTAGGTCTTCTTGAGCAAGCAAGTTAGATGCACCCCCACTAGTTCCATTGGAGAGCTTTTAGCTCACATGTGCATCCGTTGTATGGCAATCCCTACTCCTCACATCATATCTATCATATGGCCTTCTCTCGCCTATGATTGTCCTCATTGATGTGAGCCTTTCACACACATTTTTGTCTTCCTCCTCCACCTCTTTTTTCTGTTTCGCCTTTTAGGTGTCAACTTTCTTGCTCACGCTCATCCATTGCATGAGTGCTCAAAATATCGAAAGGGAGTGGATCAGTTTGACTTGTACCTGGCTAGTGGTCTGGGGACGAGTCCAGATAAGAATCCAAAGGAGACTAAGTGTGAAACTTTAGTAGATAGTTGTTCTCAACAACCTTTTTCCCTCTTTCTTCCCAGTCCCTTGCTTGCACGCAAACACCATCTGGAGACATTCGAGTCACGGACAGCAAGAGCTCTTGCACCTTTTGTTCTTTTGTTGCTTGTGTTAATGCCAATATAGACTCTTGCCTGTTAAGACTTGAATTGAATTGCATGCTTTGATTGCTTTACTTAACAGTCCTTATTTGGTTGTGTGGCATGTCACCACAGAAATTATGCTTGTTATCATTTACCTACTCGAGGACGAGCAGGAATTAAGCTTGGGGATGTTGATACGTCCCAAACGTATCTATAATTTTTGCTTGCTCCATGCATGTTTTGTGTGACTTTGCCATGTTTTGGTTGAACTTTATTACACTTTTAAACCAATTTGGACTAACCTACTAACTCAATGCACCCAGTTGCCAGCTTCTGGTTTTTTGCTGTTTTTGTTTTTCAGGTTTTCTGGCTGATTAAAGTGCCCAAAAAATTCCGCAAAATTATATTAAAAATCAGCAGGCAGGAAGCTTCCGGAATAACCAAGGGAGAGAGCCGGGACCACCACCAGGGAGCCAGAAGGGTCCCTGGCGCGGCCCCAACCCTAGGGCGCGCCAGGCACCCTCCTGGCTGCCCTGGGTGGCCCCTCGACGCCCCCCTTCGCCTATATAACCCCCTCGGGGTAGAAACCCCTAAACAAGAACTCTTTTTCGCGGAAACCTCTCTGTTCCGCCGCCGCCGCCGTTTTCAGATCGGGGCTGCCTGGAGAAGCTGCCCCGGCACCCTGCCGGAAGGAGATCACCCCTCCGGGAGACCATCCATAGCCATGGACGCCTCCCGTATGTGCCGTGAGTAGTCCCCCTTGGACCATAGGTCCGTGATCAGTAGCTATGTGATGTCCTCTCCCTCTTTTGTGCTTTCACTTTCGAGACCTCGTGAGCTGCCTCACATGATCGAGGCACCTATGTAATTTTTTGCTGTTGCTATGCTGAGTTTGTTGGGATCTGATGGATTATGAGACTATGTTCAGATTGTGATGAGTAATATATTTGGTTTGCCCTTTTATATTTTGTTCTTGAGTAAATTCTTGCATGTTCTCCGTTGCAGTATTTGCTTTGGCCAAGTTATTTGCTTGCAACTCCAAGAGAGAGCGTTATGCTCGATTGTGGGTTCAGCCCCCTGATGTCTAGCTTGAGTGACAGAAACATGAGACTAGGGGATGTGCTGTTGCCACCAGGGATAAAACAACGGTGATTGTGCCTATTGGTGCAAAAATTGTTTACTTTACGCAAAGTTCTTTTAATGCAGTTGTCTGTTGCTTTGAGTTTACACTTTGGGTGGGATTCGCAACTTAATACCAGCGAGATGTTCTGGATAGATATCTCAAGGTGGATGATTCGTAGTAGATGCAGATGGATTTCGGTCTACTTACCTTGGCGTACTGCCCATTGCTTTTGAGCCCTTCCTTTCTTTGCAGCATAGTTAGCATTGCGGTGCCTTCATAATCCTGTCAATTGCCCAACTGTGATTTGTTTACCTCACTAGCATTTTTTATCGTCTTTTGGGAGAGAGACATCACTAGTGAAAATCACGGGACTCCGGTCCATCTTCATACCATTGTTCACACCCACTATTTACCTTTCTGTTTTTACTTTTACTAGTACCTTTTTATCTCTTGCGTTTGATCCTTTGTAAACGACAAGGCCGGAGGAATTGACAACTCCTCTGAACTCGTTGGGAGCAAAGTTATTTGTTTTGTGCAGGTCCACGACAACTCCACGCATCAGAATAATTTCTGGCGCCGTTGCCACCTATCGTACTTATCGTTGAGTCCTACTGGAGACAAAACTTGGTATCTTTACTGAGGGAAATTACCGCTACGCTGCATCTCAACCTTCCACTTGGGGTAACCAACGAGGGGCGAGAAGCCATCAGGTGTCCGATTGGCCAAGGAGATCAGCATTCAGCGGATTTTGTGTTATGGCGATTCCGATCTGGTGGTCCAACAATGCACTGGCACTTGGGACGCAAAAGATGAAAATATATTGAGATACAGATTCTTTGTGCAACAGTTATCTGATTTCTTTGAAGGGTGTGAATTCCACCATATTCCCTGAGATGAAAATGAAGCAGCAGATGCACTGTCCAAGCTGGGGTCTACCAGAAAGGAAATTCCACCAGGAGTATTACTAGAGAACATCCACAAGCCATCCATCAAGCCTTCCCCAGAATCAGAGTCAATCTTTATTCCGGCCGACCTGAAGATGGCAGAGCTCGAGGCAAAAAGAAGCAAAAGGTGAAGGAGCATTCAGCCGCACCAGGGGCTGCCGATTGCGAACCAGGGGTTGTTGTCGTCGGCTCGGGGACTGAGGGAATCATGCAAGACGCAATTGGCCCCTCCTCCTCTGAGCTGCCAGTAGCAGAAGTCGCACAACCAGAGCCAGAAGCAGTTGCTGTAATGGTAATTGTGGAGGCACCATCATGGGCAGAACCATTCAGTAACTTCCTGGTGGATGTCACACTCCCAGAAGATGAAGTGGAAGCTCGCCAAATCCAGCGCCGATCTGGATCATACACTATCATTAACAACGAGCTGGTGCGCCGCAGTGCAACAGGAGTCCTTCAACAGTGTGTGGAAGAAGACAAGGGGCTGGAATTGCTCCGAGACATCCACCAAGGCGAGTGTGGTCATCAAGCATCAGCAATAACAATAGTTGCCAAGGCTTTCCGCAATGGTTTCTATTGGCCGACTGCGAAAGCAGCGGCAGAAGAATTGGTCAAGCATTGCAATGGGTCTCAGAGATTCAAAGCAAAAAGCCACTTACTAGCCTCAGCACTCAAAACCATTCCGATCACATGGCCGTTTGCAGTTTGGGGTCTGGACATGGTAGGGCCGTTCAAAACAACAAGAGGTGGCATGAAACACTTGCTGGTAGCAGTGGACAAATTCACCAAGTGGATTTAGGCAAGACCGATCAAGAAGCTAGATGGGCCGACTGCGGTCAGGTTCGTGGCGGACATCATGGTCAGATATGGAGTACCGGACAACATCATCACTGACAATGGAACAAACTTTGCAAAAGGGGCGCTAGCTCAGTTTGCCTCCCAACAAGGCATCCGGCTGGACGTAGCATCTGTAGCTCACCCACAGTCGAATGGTCAAGCAGAGCGGGTGAATTGTCTCATTTTGTCCGGAATCAAACCAAGATTGGTGGAGCCACTAGAAAGAGCACCCGACGCATGGATTGACGAGCTTCCAGCAGTGCTTTGGAGTTTGCGCACCACGCCGAACCGTTCAACTGGATTCACTCCCTTCTTCCTAGTATATGGCGCTGAAGCAATGCTCCCTTGTGACATTGAGTTCGATTCACCTCGTCACGCCATGTACACGGAGGCAGAAGCCAAGGAAGCTTGTGAGGACGACGTTGATCTCAAAGAATAAGCATGTCTCCTGGCCTTGTCCAGGTCGGCAATATACCAGCAAAAGCTGCGTCACTACCACAACAAGAAGATCCGTCCCCTAGCTTTTCGTGAGGGTGACTTGGTGTTGCGCCGAATACATAAATCGGATGGCCAGCACAAGTTATCCTCTCCTTGGGAAGGTCCATTCATCATCAGTCGAGCGCTAAAAAACATTGCATATTACCTCATTGGACTCAGGAAGCCGACCCGATATGTGGACACTTCGGGGCATGAAACGGAGTGTCCTTGGAACGACGAGCTGTTATGTACGTTTTACAGTTGAGAGGTATTTTTGTATCCACTCCCTTTGTGGAAATACTATCAATGAGAATAGCCGTGCGTCCATGAGACTGCATTCGACAGGAGTTATAAAATTATTTGTTTATGTCTTCCAGTCCTAAGGTCGGAAAAAGCAGACCCGGGGACTGGCCGGTTGCCTCGAAAAGGGTATACTCGGAGAAAGAGCAAAATGAGTAAGGGGTTTTGCGAAAGCTGGTCCGAACCGAATGCAGACCGCAGGTCGGCTGTAATGTCGGGTGGACATGGCCGAACAGAACTATCAATCGGAGAGTTCACACTCCAAGTATATCTAGTTCGGAGTTAGCTGATAGCAGACCCACCGATTGTGACCAGGCCGGCTGGCCAATAGTCGGCAGGTTGCAACCGACCCATCTGTAAGGTCCTACCTTTGCGAGCAAAACTGAGAGCCTGGAAGTACTTGTCAAAAGTTCCTTCGAGGTCTATTCTCCGATCCAACCACAGACCGCAGGTCGGCTGTAAGGTTGGCAAGAGTATCGACCGAGAGAGAAAAAAGGCAAAGAAAAGGGCAATCGGTTGAAAAGCGCAAAGGCAGAGTGCCATGTATATCTAAGCAAAAGCATGTTCACAAGCAAGTAGGGCCAGTTGGCCGAATGGCGTTCGTTACATGAAAGTGGCCCTCGACGGGCACACTTGGAATTTAACTAAGTGTTTGTCAAGCAAAAGCAGGAAATTAAAACGGCATGCCGAGCTTAAGCGGTCGGCACATCCGGCGCGGATGGAGCAGTCGGAGCTGAAGCAGGTGGGGCCGTGCTGGCGGCACCTCCTGGAGCGGAAGAGGCAGTAGTCTGGGTCTGAGTGTGCGACGGGTCCTGGGCAACACTCGCCGAGTGCCCGTCGGAGGAGCCTTCACCTTCTTCCTCAGTGTCGTCATCAGCATAGTCCGAGGAGTGGGAGCCATCGCTGCCGGTCCGCCGAGCAGGTCGGGACTGGGGTGCATCTTCTTCACTGGTGGTATATAAAAGGTCGCTGAAGGAGGAAACGCCAGTCGGCTGACCGTCATCATCAAGATAGGGAGTAAATTCTAGGAGATCCATGCCGTCTATGAGCTCCTGGGCAATGTGGCAGATTTTGGTCCAGAGCTCGCCAATGGATTCTTTCGATCCTTCTCGTAGAGCAGTCATCAGCTTCAGGTCAATGTTGGGGTACCAGCTCTTTGCAATGGAGAGAGCAGCCTGCACTCTAGATCGGAAGGCAGAATCAAGCATATTCTCAACCTGGCGAGGCACAACCTTGAGATTCCGAGCAACATATTTATTTCTCTCAAAGGCAATCGGCTTCTGCTGGACTTTGAGTAGCTTGTCGTTCAGTTTCTGGATACCAGTCTTGTAAGTGCACAGGGCACCTTTCAAATGAGGGATTCGGGCATCCAGAGCAACAACAAAGTCCTCGGTGTCCCAGCCGACATCACCAGGAAGTACTACACCTCGCACTCGGCGGGCTTCGGCAACAGTTTCATCAGCAGCAGTAGTAGAGTGGGGCTAGGCATCTGGAAAAAGCAATCGGAGAATAAGGTTAGCTCGGAGAGCAGCAAGATCAGATCGGAGTACAAGAGTGAACAAAACAGAAAATACCTGCAAGGGCAAGATCCACTCGGTGGAGGCAGGAAAGGGCAAGATCAACATTGGCTTGTGCGCGTTGGATTTCTTTCTGATGTTGGACATCCATGTCCTCGGCGCGCTTGACAACAATATCCTTCTCTTTGAGCAGTTGGCCCTCCACCTCGTTGCGAGCATCGACATCCTCTGCAGTTCTTGTTCATGGGCAGTCTTGGCAGCGGCAAGATCCTTGGTAATCTTCTGGAGTTTGGCTTGCAGCTCGGTCTCGACAGTGTCTAGGCGTTGGCGCTCTTGTTCGGCATTCACGAGCTGGCCATTTTTATCACCGAGCTGGTTCTTCAGCTCGGCGATTTTCTTCTGAGCAGCCTCCATCTCGGAGGAGCGAGTGGCAGCAGCTATAAGTTTGCATTAAGTAAGAAAGTAGTAACAATCGGGAGAAAGAAAAAAGGGCAAGCAAAATTATACCTGTTAATTCTTGGATCTTGGCAGCTTGGGCATCATCATTCTTCTTCAGAGCAGCAATGGATTTCTGGCCCGCTGAATAAGCGGCCAATAGTTCGTCAAACACAGCTTGACGTCTATCACAGATGGCCTGAAAAATGGGTCGGTCAGATCTAAGCAAAGCGCAGTAATCAAAGGAAAGTAAGATCCGAGCAGATTGCAAGCAATCGGCCCGAATCTTGGGACTACACCCAGTGGGTGCGCTAGGCGCGCCCCCACCGAGAAGAAAACTTACAGTGGTAGAGTGTTCGGAGGCAAGGATTTGGCCCAGAGCTCCGTCAGCAAAATGTCTAATATGGGTGGCAAGGCCACCCAATCGTCCCAAGAGATGGGATGGGAGTTGGTCCTCGGATCCTGGAGGCGGAGGAGTGGCCGAATCGGCAGCAGGTCGGACGAGGGAGACATCAGAAACACCAATGTACGCCTCGCGGAACCGATCGGCTAGCAAGAGCTGGCGGCTAGTCGGCGGCTGGCGCACAAGGGAACTGGAGGATGGTGCTGTGGAAGCGCTGGGTCCAGCAAGGGTATGAGTAGAAAGTGGAAAACTAACCTGCGGAGCGGCGGGTGGAGAAGCAGTTAGTTCGGCGGAGGCAGCAGCAGCACCCTCCGAGCCGGCTGCAGGAGTTGGATCTACGACAGTGGCCTGGGCTGAAGAAGCCTCAGGCTGAGCAACATCAGCAGTAGGCCGATCTGGCAATGGCACATTAAGATGTGCGATACCAGAGGGGTCCAGCAGGATCGGAGAAGCAGCAGCGGTAGTCGTGGCAGGAGTGGCCGACTGCACGCCAGCAGTCGGAGGAGCAGCAAAGGTCGGCAGGGGAGCAGTCGGCTGCACCTGTTTCGCGGCAGCGGCAACCCTCTGTTTCTTGGCCCGCTCGGCCTTGGTGGTGTCGGCGGCGGCTCTCTTGCAAGAAGGCGCATGCATGTTGGAGGTAGCGGAGACCGCGGGGGTCGTACTCGGAGGAATATCAGAGGTGGAAGGGGGAGCAGTCGGAGCCACCCCAGGCGCCACAAGATCAACAGATCGGGAAGCCCTGCAAAGCAAATAGCAAGTTGAGAAAAACAGTACAGAAAGATCAGAAGGAACAGAAAGTGAAAAGAAACACACCCAGAAGCTCGGGGTAGCTGGGCAGCAAACTTGGCCATGGAGAAGCCAGGGCGAGCGATGTTCAGAGGAGTAGGAGAGAGCATAGGACCACTCGGCTTGGGGGCGGCTCGGCGCGCACCATATTTGCCTTTTTTCTTGGCAACCTTGGAGGGACCGGCGGCATCGTCAGTTCGGGGGCGTTTCCCTTCAGCCACTGTCGGCTCGGCCAGTTCAGATTCTGCGCCGAAGTCACCAAGGGAATCAGCATCACTGCTCCATTCGGCCATGAAGCGTTTGACGGAGGAATCAGACCCACCCGGCTTTTTGAGGCCGAGCCCGAAAGAACCAGTCCGAGCTTCAGTCTCAGAATCGGTCTCCTCTTCAAGCTCCAAGTCCTGGGCGTCCTCCTCAGCACGGTTGAGATGGTAGCCCGAGGCGGACTGTCCATCCCGCATGACCCTAGAGCCAAGGAATTCCTGGGGAGAAAGATCCGATCAGAATCAGCAAGAGAGAAATAAGAGCTAAGACAAAGAAGATTAAGGGCATAGCACGGGGCAAGGCCGAGCTCGGTTGTACGCCGTTTTGCCAAACTCAAAGGGCCCAACAACCTTGAGGTCGGTGATATTGTTGATTCGGCGGAGGAACTCAGCTTCATTTATGCGGAACGTGGAGATCCGAGTGGGGTCAAGGTGGCGGTTCATATCACAGATGCGGTGGCAGCGGAGCTGTAGCGGGAGCACTCGGAGGCAGAGCCAGGTCGCTACCAGATCGGCAGGTTGCAGTCCTTCATCCATCAGCTTCTAGATGTGGGCCATCTGACGATCTAGGTCGGTGTCCCCTTCCCCTTTCTTTTCGGACCAGTGGTACTTCGCAGTCGGAGGCGGTAGAGAGAATTCGGGAAGATTCAGCAAGTCCTTGTGATTCGGTGAAGAAACATAAAAGAACCCCATCTGCCAGTTCTTGATGGACGGAGGTAGTTGGGGATGAGGGTAAAGTCCGACCTTACGGATGTATATGGTGGCTCCACCACACTCGGCCATCACCTTCACCTCCTCCTTTTTCTTGGTCTTGGGGTCAAGAGCAAACACCCCAATGCCCACTCGGAAGCTGCGGAAGTAGAAGAGACGGCTCCAAAGTCCAATGGTGGGATGAACTCCGAGGTAGCCCTCGCATAGCGTCACGAAGGTGGAGAGAAGCATGATGGCATTCACCCCGAGGTGGTGCGGTTGCATGAGGTATAAGTCAACGAAAACGCGGAAGAACTGGCTCACCGAGAGCCCGAAGCCGCGCTGAAAATGCGCGAGGAAGACGACGCGCTCGCCAGCCCGAGGCGCGGGCACAAGCTCGTCGCCGGGAACGCGGAAGTCGTGGTCCGCCGAGATCTTGCGAGATCGGTGGAGGAGAGCGATGTGCATCTCAGTAACAATGGAGCCTTTCCAAGATCCCCTCTGGGAGCCGGTGGCGGCGGCATCGTCCCCCATGGAGGCGTCGGACTCCGTGGTGGGCGAGGAGAAGCAAGACGAAGATGGTGGAGAAGAAGGCGGTGGTGGTGAAGATGGAAGCGGCGACGTAAATCTGGATCCGAGCCCACCAATCGTGGCGGAGGAAGAGCAGCGGTGGCGGTGGCGGAGTGCGGCCGCGAGATCCCCGGCGCAGCAGCTCCAAGTGTTGGAGGCAGCGGCAACATGCGCGCGGTGCGGCGGCGGCGGTGGAGGCAGAGGAGGAGAGCGCGAGGAAGACGATGGAGTGGGGGGTGCGTGGCGCATCTCTCACCCCGCAGAGTATTTAAAGACCCAGCGAGGAGGTAGTGGGATCCGGTGTGCCGATCCAGCAGGCGGTGTGGCCGCGTGTATCCACAAGGCATCGTCAGTTCGGAGCACAGAAGATCCGGCGGATGGTACGGGACGTGCATGCGTGGGTCGAGGCAGTGGTTATGGCATGTCAAATCGTGGCACGACGTCCCGTATTCTGCGGCCAATTCGAAACGGCAAGTTCGGTCAACATTCCAGTCAAACCAACCGCTGGGCGGATTGGTCGAGAAGAACAAGAGAAATCGGCAGACAGAGAGCAATTAGCAGACAGAGAGCAATCGACTCGTTGAGAGCAATCGGTGAGAAGAACAAGAGCAATCGACAGATATCAAGCATTCGGCCTATTGAAGCAGTCGGTCAGAAACAAAGATTCAGCATTCTAGAAGTGAAGGAACCTATGCAGGCCTCGCCATCTCTGGGTTCGGCGGGACCTCCACAGCTTCAGGGGCTACTGTCGGGGGAATGACCCCCGAGTAGGGTCACCCAGGGGAAACAATTCATCAAGGCAAAGATCACCGACCTGATGGTCACTGATCTAATCAAGTCCGAGCTAATCAAGAGCAAGCAGGAAGTGGGCCGAACTGTTCAAGTGGAGGGCCGATTGCCCCGAAGAGGGAGCAATCGGCCTCACCAGGAAGCATTCGGCTGAAGTAAGAAGAGCAACATACGATCAGGATCCCAGGTCGGACACCTGGTACAAGAGCATTCAATGCGCAATCCCTGAAGATCGGGACTGTCAGAGGCGTGTGGTCTCCTCCAGTGCCGATCACGCGGACATGCCGACAGGCCTAGGACTTTAGCTCCACTGTTCAGTATCGAGGTCTACATGATAGCAGTATGGTGAGCCGCAAGTCTACACCGGGTCATCCGGGAGAACACGATGTGAGGTCCCTATCTTGTCTGAGGCTGACAGCTGGGCCCTTCCCTCTGTACATTTACCTTTGTAGCCCGGGCTCATCCTATAAGAGCCCCGGGTACCCCTCCCGCGCGAGGGATGAGGGAGCACTTATTGCCACTTCACCCACCTTAGAGAGAGCCAGGAGAGAGTAGTGACCATAGAACTTCTTCTCCTTCCTCTCAAACATCTCAAGGAGCATTCATTGTAGCCAGAGTTATTATATATAGCTAGCTCGACAGGACTAGGGGTGTTATCTCTACGGAGAGCCCCGAACCTGGGTACATCGTGGTGTCCCACCGTGCATTCCCATTCTCGTTTCCGGTACCAGCGACACTAACCTCGGTTTGTCCCTCTCTTTAGCCATCCCCATGGCATCTGCCGTTACATATCAACGACAACACTTGAAGCGTAATGGTTTTATGGATGGCTACACACGATGGATAATTGATGAAGCTGGTGAGGAGGAGGACGTCAATGGTGGGGCGCCAGTAAATGAGGAAGGGCAACCAGACAACAACGGCGGGCGAGAAGACGAAGAGCATCACGTACATGATCATGAAGAAGATGCTGAAGAAGATTATGTAGATCAAGATGCCGGACATGAAGATCAAGAAGTCGGACATGATGAGGATTCAATCTGGGTGCGGGACCCTCATGTTCAAGAGCTACTTGTCAAAGAGGCGTTGACCACAAGAGGTGTAGCTAGAGAGAAAGCCAAGATGGCGCAACTCGAGAAAGACGCGGTTACGAAGTTGTATGAAGGATGCAACGACGGGGATACCCGCTTGAATGTAACACTTTGGGCTATGGAGATTAAGGAAAAACACAAATGGACCGACGAAAGCTTCGATGATAACATGGCATTCTGGCACGATCGTCTTCCGAAGGGCAACACATGTCCAACTAGTATCGCTGAGGCCAAGAAAGTCCTGTGCCCTCTCGATCTTCCGCACGTTAAATACCACGTCTGCATAAATGATTGCATGATCTATAGGGGTGAGGACGAAGAGAAAACCACATGCTCGGTGTGCGGTGTTTGTCGATACAAGAGAGGGAAGAAAGTTCCTAGAAAAGTGGTATGGTACTTTCCGATCACTCCTCGTTTGCAGAGGTATTTCTTAGATCCCGAGGAAGCAAAGCTCATGACCTGGCACACAGATAGAAAGAAGCTAAAAGAGGATGACCCGAACCCGGATCCGGAAAAGGAGGACATGCTGAGGCACCCTTCAGATGGTAGCCAATGGACTGTGTTGGACCTCGAATACCCAGATTTTTGGGAAGAACCAAGGAACCTCAGGATTGGTGTGAGCGCCAATGGAGTCAATCCGTTTGTCGGCCAGAGCAGCACACATAGTACCTGGCCCGTGTTTGTATGCATATACAACCTTCCCCCCTGGAAGTGCATGAAGAAAAAGTACATAACAATGTGTATGCTAGTTCAAGGGCTGAAACAACCAGGTACGGACCTCAATCTATATCTGCAGCTGTTGAAAGAGGAGCTTGAAACGTTATGGAAAGACGGAGTCAATACGTGGGACGCCGCCGCAAAAGAATATTTCCCAATGAAAGCCGCGGTGATCACGACGGTGCACGACTATCTCGGATACGGATATTTCTCAGGGCAGGTGGTCCAAGGATTCTGTGCATGCGTTAGCTGCATGGATAATACAATGTACCGCCAGCTACCAAAAGATCCCGGATCTTCAAAAACCGTGTTCCAGGGGTCTCGGAGGTGGCTTCCCAAGAAACACGCGTGTAGAAAACAGGGACATCTGTTCGATGGAAGCGAGGAGCTCCGAGCACCCCCAGCTTGAAGGAGCGGCAAAGAAATCGACAACTTGCTGAAAACTTGGAAAGAGTGCCCCGCGCCGGGAAAGAAAAAAAAGAAGACTCAGCCATTGATGAGGGTATGGAAAGCGAGGTCTGTTTTCTGGGATTTGGAATACTGGAGTCTCCTCCGCAGTCCTCATAGCCTTGATCTCATGCATATCACAAAGAACGAGTGCAAGAGCTTGTTTGGCACACTGCTCAGCATGCCGGAGAAGACCAAGGACGGTCCAGAAGCAAGGAATGACTTGAAATTTATGGGCATCAGGAGGGAACTTCACCCCCTAGCTGGGTCCTAGCTCTTCATGGACAGAGAACCTCTTAATTGTTTTATCACAAAAGTTCAATCTGATGCATATAAGATGAGGTTTAAATTTACTAAGTAGTAAAAACAGGCTATAAGTTTCAATTTCATGAAATTACAAGTTTGTGAGGTGTGTGTGTCCTGTGTGTGTGTGTGAGGTGTGTGTGCCCTCTGTGTGTGTGTGTGTCCTCTGTGTGTGTGTGTGTGTGTGCTGTGTGTGTGTGCTGTGTGTGTGATGTGTGTGTGTGTGTGAGGTGTGTGTGTGTGTGTTGTGTGTGTGCGCGCTATTTTTGTAGCTAAAGTAGCTAGGGAATTTGCTAAAGTAGCTAGGGAATTTTTGTAGCTAAAGTAGCTAAAGTTTACTCCATGCAAAATCTCTAAAGTAGCTACGGAACCAATGGAGTACTAGCATGAAAACTAGATTTAATTGTAAGAGATTATATGCTCTGTTCTACAGCTCATTTAGTGGAAATTCAAAGAGACAACACTTCTATTCCTCCATTAGATGGCCTTTAGTAGAATTGAATTAAAGAGTTAATCCTAAAAAAATAACTAAGTATTTAATAGGTTTCTTATTGATACGCTGATAATTGAATAAAGTCTGAAAAGATAGTGCTTAAAGTGAATATATATGTCATAGTTGGTCTAAAGTCTGAACATTTACTTCATTTTAACTGAAGAAACTGAACTTTTGATTATATTCAACCATTTTAATTCTAGATCACATGACATGTTTGCCATTTCTGTTTTCATGAAGTGAAATTGGTCATGTGTAGAATCTGTTCTTAGCAAAATTAAATGGAGAGGGAAATCTGAGTAGAATCTGTTCTTAACCGAATGCAAGCAACTTTAAAAAATGCTACTAGCTTTGGTCATTCCTTGGTTCTCTTTTAAAAAAATGCAACACATGGGTTATGTACTAGTTTTACTAGAATTTTAGGACAGTGATGAAGTAGCTATATCATTTGTTCTTATAAAAATCCAGCACTTGTCATATAGATGTTGTTAAGCATATATCAATCCACTATTTTACTTGATATTTGGTGACTCTGGTTATGAAGTCTGATAAGAACAAATGCTATGTTGCTGGTTATTGTCTCATGTATAGCCTATATATATGTTGTGCAGGTCCAAATCATTATCCCCTTTCTCCCGAAATGTTGATTAACTTCCGTTTCAGTTGAGAATGGGGCACTCTCATGTTAAGAAAAATAGCAAAGGTCATGCCGATTTTTTCCGTGAATTCGAGCATGACGTACCTTTGCTATTTTTCTTAACATGAGAGTAGTTGCATTTATTTATTGTGCTAATTAATTAAGTAGTTGCATTTCTTAATATTGTACTAGTGCAAACATGTCGACCGGATCCGACGCTGGTCCTTCTTCTCAGCTGGAAAAAAAGGATGAAATTTTGGGAATACTCCCAGGAGGAGGTCGAGGAGCAGAGATAAGAGGACGTACGTCCGGGCGAGGAGTATGTGGAGGACATAGAGTCGGAGTCCGACTCATCGGATGATGACATGGAGGAGGAGGCCGGTACGACAGACGACGAGAGGAACACCGACGAGGATGATGGGACCGGTGGCTTTAACACAGATGGTACCCAGTCGAAGAAGTGGAATCGGAAACCGACCAAGGTCGGCACCATCAGGCAAGAGTTTACTGTCGTGACCACCGTCGGGATTCCTAAACAGCCCGAATGTTTTTTGGAAGGGTACGGCCGTCAAGTCACGGCGATCCTCCGCAACACCGTGCCGATCACCACGATTAACCTCAGGAGTCGTGAGAATATTCATTATTGTCAGCTTCTTATCAACAAGCTGCACGGACGATACAAGTTCCCGGAGCCGTACGATAACACCAAACTCAAAGGGAACAAAGTAAACACATGGGCCCTCATGAAGATGAGCAAGGCCTTGTCCAGTTGGAAAACCCGGGTGAAGGAGGAAATTATTGAAAAGAACAAAACCTGGGATGAGCTCAAGGAAAAAGAGCCGGTGATCTACGAAGCTACCTACAACCTTTTCAAGGCTAGGTGTGAGTCCGAGCCAGCCAAGGCCGTGAGTGCAAAGGGCAAGGTGATGGTACGAGAGTTTGCGGGTATAGCTTTGCTTGCATCCCCGGCAATGGCTTCTCGCCCCTCGCTGGTTACCCAAAGTGGAAGGTTTGAGATGTAGACAACAAAAAATTTCCCTCGGTGAAGATACCAAGGTTCGTCTCCGGTAGGACTCCGGCAACGACAGGAAGGTGACAACAGCGCTAGGCGGGTGACGTGGACCTACACACACAATAGATAACTTTGCTCCCAACGAGTTCAGAGAGGTTGTCAATCCATCCGGCCTTGTTGTTTACAAAGGATAAAATGCACGGGATAAAATGATAGTGATAGAAACGGAAAACTAAATAAAGCAGGAAATAAATAGTGGGTGTAAACAGTATTGGAAATATGGACCGGGGTCCCATGATGTTCACTAGTTATGTCTCTCTCCCAAAAGACGATAAAATAGCCATGCGAGGTAAACAAATTACAGATGGGCAATTGACAGGATTATGTGCGCAAAAAAATGCTAACTATGCTATAAAGAAAGGAAGAGGCTCAAAAGCATGGGAGGTACGCCAAGACAAGTAGAGCGAAATCCATCTGCATCTACCTACTAATCATCCACCTTGAGATATCTATCGAGAACATCTCGCTGGTATTAAGTCGCGAATCCCACCCAAAGTGTAAACTCAAAGCAAAAAACAACTGCATTAAAGAACTTTGCATAAAGTAAACAATCCTTGCACCCTCAAGTACAAGCACCGTTGTTTTCTCCCTTGTGGCAACAACACATCCCCTAGACTCATGTTTCTGTCACTCAAGCTAGTCATCAGGGGGCATGAACCCACAATCATGCATAACGCTCCCTCTTGGAGTCACTACCTACTACTTGGCCAAAGCAATAAACAGCAACGGAGAACATGCAAGAATTACTCTAGAACATAAATATAAAAGAGGAGAATCAAATATATTACTCAAACACAATCTGAACATAGTCTCATAATCCATCGGATCCCAGCAAACGCAGCGTAGCAACAGCAAAAAAATTACATATGTGCCTCGATCACGTAGGGCAGCTCACGAGGTCTAAACCATGAAGAACAAAGAGGGGAGGAGAACATCACATAGCTACTGATCATAGACCCATGGTCCAAGGTGGACTACTCACGGTTCATCCGGGAAGCATCCATGGTGGTGGAGAAGCTCCCGGAGGTGGTTCCTCCCTCCGGCAGGGTGTCGGGAAGAGGTCTCCTGGTGCTCCCGATCTTGGAAGCGCGGGGGCGGAACAGAGGAGAGATCGCGAAAAAGGCTTCTCATTTCAGGGGTTTCGCGTCTGATACGTCCCAAACGTATCTATAATTTCTGCTTGCTCCATGCATGATTTGTTTGACTTTGCCATGTTTTGCTTGAACTTTCATACACTTTTGATCATATTTGGACTAACCTATTAACTCAGTGCACCCAGTTGCCAGTTCCTGTTTTCTGCTGTTTTTGTATTTCAGGTTTTTCCAATAATTAAAGTGCCCAATAAATCCCGGAAAAAATATATAAAAAATCAGCGCTCCGGAAGCTTCCGGAATAACCAAGACATGGCAGGAGGGCCACCACCAGGGGCCCAGGAGGGTGCCCGGCGCGAGTCCACCCTAGGCCGCGCCACCTGCCCTCCTGGCTGCCCTGTGCCCCCCTGGTGCCCCCCTTTGGACCTATTTTTACCCCCGCAGAGGAAACCCTGATTTTGGACCCCTTTTCTCCAGAATCAATTCCGATCTCCGCCGCCATCGCCATCAAGTTTCGGGGGGACATAATTCCTGTGCCGGCACCCTGCCGGGACGGGGAAGTGCCCCCGGATTCACCTCCATCACCGTTGCTTCCCTCCTCCATGAAGCGGGAGTAGTTCCTCCTCGGGGCTGAGGTTTCTACCAGTAGCTATGTGTTCTTCTCTCTGTCCTGTGATGTGATCTTCGTTGTGATCATAGGCTATGTTAATCTAGGGTTATCCCATGATGTTTCCCCTTCTTTGTATTGGATTGATGTACTCAATTGATCTTATCTCGTATAATCCCCGAGACCAAGGTGACAGCGGTCTATTGGACATGGGTTAGAAGAATATTATCATGAGTGATTTCCTCTTTTGTGTGTTGATTGAAGATTGAGAGTCTCTTGGTGCTTTTCTTTGACTATCCTTGAGATTTGTTGTGGTGATTGTGGTACTCTCTTTGGATGGCCGCGGTGACATTGGGAAATCCATAGATTGAGAACTACGAACTTTGAGGTGTGCTTTTGTAGCCCTACATAATTCTCATCCTCTCTTGACCACAAAGGAATGACCTCCGAGTGCGTCTCCATTGCATGTTTTATGGGAATTATCATGTGATTAGACTATGTTAATGTTGTTGAGAGTTGCCACTAGTGAAAGCATGAAGCCTAGGCCTTGTTTCCACCATTGTTACACCGTTTGTGCTCACTTTTGTCACATGTTTGCTTGCTGCACTTTTTATTACAGGTTTATATTACTTTGTGTTGCCACACCTATCACCCATATTTTACCATCTCTTCGCCGAACTAGTGCACCTATACAACTCCTAGTTGTATTAGGTGTGTTGGGGACACAAGAGAATTCTTGTATGTTAATTGCAGGGTTGCCTGAGAGAGACCATCTTCAACTTCTACTTCCCTGAGTTCGATAAACCTTAGGTCATCCACTTGAGGGAAATTGCTGCTGTCCTACAAACCTCTGCGCTTGCAGGCCTAACATAATCTAGAAGAATAGAAGCGTGCGTAGACATCAAGATATTTCCGGCGCCGTTGCCGGGGAGGTAAGCGTTGAAGGTATATCTTTAGATCTTGCAATTAAATCTTTCGTTTCTTGTTTTTAATTTTCACTAGTTATGCTTATGGAAAACTGCACTCTTAGTTCGCTGTTTGGGGAAGGCCGCTTTACCACGCCCGTGGTAGAGAAGTCTCCTCCACCTACTGAATGTATCCCGTTCAAATACCACTTGGGATAGTTGAAATAGTTATTAATGATTGTTATGATGGGACAGTCAATCCTAGTATTCATTTGTTGAAACTTTCAGAACTTTGTGAGTTATTTAAGATTTCAGGTTTTACAAGAGGTGAAGTCATGAAGAAATTATTTTCCTTGTCACTGAAAGGAAAAGCATTGGAAAGGTATAGGCTACTAGATGATTCTCACCTACGGGATTGGGAAGAGATCCAGTCTCTCTTTTACTCCAAGTTTTATCCTCTTCATGAAGTTCATGAGAATAGGAATTATATTTATAATTTCTATCCTCACGACGGAGAGAGCATAGCTCAAGCTTGGGGGAGACTGAAAACTTTAATGCTGGAATGTCCTAACCATGGGCTCCCGAAAGATATAATTATTACTAATTTTTATGCAAGGCTCCCTCGACAGGATAGAGACTTGCTCAATGCTTCCTCTATGGGTTCTTTTACAAAAGAAAAGATTGATGCTAAATGGGAACTCCTTGAAAGAATTCAACGAAATACTGAAGATTGGGAGATCGACAAAGGTAAAGAGTCAGGTATAAATTATGAGTATGATTGCATTAAGTCCTATGTTGAAACTGCAAGTTTTTAATAAGTTTAGTGCTAAGTTTGGGCTTGATTCTCAACTCCTTGTTGATTTCCTCAAATCTTTTGCTTCACATCTTAATATGCCTAAGGAGAATTGGATCAAGCATCATGAACCTTTTAAAGAGATTTGCCAAGAAAATGAGATTGTTCATGATGATTGCAACATGCATGATCCAATTCCTGAAAATGAAGTTTTATATAAGCATGTTAATTTTTGTGGAGTGGATAGACCTTGTGAAAGGTCTATGATTGAAGATGAGAAGTATTGTAAGCAACATAAGCATGAAAGAACAATCACTTGGGTCAAAGATCTAAATGAAATTGCTAGAGAATTGTGTGACCTTTATCCTTTTACTTGTGAACTTTGCTGCATAGAGGGTCACTTTAATTTTCAATGCATGAACTTTTAAAGCATAACCGTTAATCAGTTGTGTGATAACATGATCACTTCTGATCTTTATGATGAACTTATGTTATTTTTGAAGTCTGAAGAGTTATCAGAAAAGACTTCTTGGCTAGATGTTAATGCCTTAGGAATTAGCAACACTTTGCAAAATTGCCATCTCTATTGTGTTTTTAATTGCCATGAAAATGATTACATAAGTAAGATTAGAAAGGAGGGAACTTTACCAAAGTATAAAAATGTCTCTTATATCTCTACTAATAAAAAGGAGAGTTTCTCCCAAGTTTCCCCTATTGTTTCTAATGATAAACCAGGATATGTGGAGAAGCTTCATCTCCAACCACTCCCTCCTAAGGTAAATAAGAAGAAAAATAAGAGGAGGAGGAAGAGGAGCAAGAAGGAAGAAGAATGGTTATCAACCTGGCCTGAGCATATTCCTCGCATCAATTTTTATCCTAACGGACAGAAATTTTTGGAGGATGGTGAGCTTGATTGCATTCATTATTATCTTGATGCTAAGTCCGTAGGCACTATTGAAGATGATTTTGATTATGATATGCATGTTACTTTTTGTGATTGGGAAAATGATGATAATGCTACTTATGATCTTGAAAATATTTTTGGTATTAAATCTGAGAGTAATGATATGGAAAGCTCTAAGCTTTGGGATGACAGGATTACAAGTCCTTTACCCATTAGTGATGTGGTAATTGATAATTCTTTTGCTAGTAAGAATAAAGACATCATGTTTACAAATATATTTGCTAGCAATGATAATGCTCTTCTCTACTATGATGATGTTATAAATCCTATCTATAGTGATTTTAAAGGTACCTATGACATAAGGAGAAATTATCCTTATGAAACTTGTCATAATCATGGAGGTAGTTACTCCCTTGTTGAACACCATCTTCCTAATACACAATTAATCTATAGTGTTCAAGTTGTTTATGATAGTCCTACTCCCACTATTACCAATGAGAAAGATTATGCTTATGTGGAGAGTAAGAGTACCATTTTTCATGTGGATCATGGTAACAATGCTTTGTGTGATACTTATATTGTTGAGTTTATTCATGATCCCACTGAAAATTATTATGAGAGGGGAACATTTGCTTATAGATATTTCAATAATATCAAGTTCCCTCACTTTATGTTGAAGGTTTTGAAGTTGCACTTATTTTGGCTTCCTATGCTAATATCTTTATGCTTCCATGAGTTATTTCTCTACAAGATCCCTTTGCATCGGAAGCATGTTAGACTTAAATGTGTTTGTTATTTGCTTCTTGATTCTCTCTTTTGTTCTTCAACTCTTATTCCTTATTCCTATGAGAACATCATTAAAATATTAAGCCTATCTTTATGGCTATAAAGAAAGAGTTCTAGGGAGACAACCCTTGTTATCTTTAGTTTGAGTTTTTACTTTCAGTTTTTAGTGGTCTTGATGATTGTTACTACTGTAGCAACATCATTGTATCTTTATTTTCAATCTTTGTGCCATGTCTAGCCTCGGATTGCAAGAAAGTTCAAAAGTTGTGACATGCTGTCCAGAAAACAGATTCTGTCCTTGGACGGAAAAATTAGCCTAAAATCACCAGATCATCTTTTTGATCTGATTTTTTGACAGCGTGCTCCATACAATTGACTTTCGGGTGTCTGTTCTGAGTTTTTTGATTCGAGTTGCAGAAGTACCCCTAGAAAATTCTTTACTACCTGCTGTTCTGTTTTTCACAGATTCTGCCACGTTTTGTCTCTCCTAACTTTTGAAAACCTTAATCTTGCTTTTTCTTTGCAAAAACTTTTTGACGATCTTGAGAAACAGTAGCTCTTCAAGAATATCTTTATATCCAGTGGATTATTTATTTATTTATTAAGGGTACTAACCTCTCTAATCAGCTTATGATGAGTTATGTATGAAGGGAGTTTTCAAGTGTGCGATGGAAGATGATAAAAGAAGATTCGGGAGTGTCAAGCGCTCAAGCTTGGGGATGCCCCCATGCATCCCCAACAAATATTCAAGGAGACTCAAGCGTCTAAGCTTGGAGATGCCCCCGTGCATCCCCTTCTTCATCAACAATTATCAGTTCGTCCCTCGTTGCACTATATTTTTATCACTTCATGCGTTGTGTGCTATGCTTGGAGCGTCTCGCTCTTTACTTTTCTAGGTTTGTTTGTTTTTTCTTGGTTCGATGTAGTAACAAGTTAGATCCCGTCTTACTTTGTGTGGGAGAGAAACACGCCCCGTTTGAACTAGAACTCCTCATAAGATTTGCATGATTATTTCCTTAGCTGTGAGTTGTTCTTTTTCTTTTCTTAGCTGCTGCCCTGTTTAGTTGTAGTTCTTTAGTTTTCTTCTAGAGATTTTCTTTTGTCTCAGGTTGAACTTTCTATAGGTTGCATGTTTTATCTTATTAGAGAGTTTGCCTGTTGCACTGAGTTTTGTGTCTTGACTAGAAAGTAGGTAGTTGAAGTTGCTATTCTCTTTGTAGTAGTAACTTGCAATAGTTTTGAGGTATTGACTAGAGTAATGTTTGTACTTTTGGTGTCAAGAGCTCGAGCCTATTAGTGATAGATGTCGTATTTTGGGCAATCCGTGTGTTTTTCGAAAACCAAAAACCTTTGTTGAGAACTCTAGCTACTAGATGGATCACTAACCTCTGGAGGGTTCGAATATTAGAGTACACTCACGTACCATGAGTCGAGGATGCGCAAGGATAACCAAACCCCCATACACTCCTCCTCGGGGTACTTGTCTCTTTGTGAACCTCCTGATCAGATTGAGAGTTACCGATAATAATTGCATGAGTTCTTCAGACTAATATGAGTATTCGAAAGTTGACACTTCCACCCACCTATACTTTTTCTAGCCTCTTCGGTACCGTGCATTGCCCTTTCTCACCTCGAGAGTTGGCGCATACTTCGCCGGTGCATCCAAACCCTTGGCATGCTACGCTCTGTCATCATAAGCCTCCTTATATCTTTCCTCAAAACATCCACCATACCTACCTACAAGGCATTTCCATAGCCTTTCCGAGATACATCGCCATGCAACATCCACCTTCTCATGACTTGATCTTCATGTCATACATGCTACTTGCTTGATCGATGAGCCGCATGCTAGTTGGGCCTTGCCCTAATCATTGCTACATGACGCGCTACTATCATTGCATATCGTGCTATCCTGGCAGAGGCATACATTTTCATCATGATAGTTATATCTTCTTTATGAGAGTACCTTTGTAAAGTGTGAAAGATCTCCTATATTCTTGTAAAATATAGAGTGTTGCCCCAAAAGTGAGGAAAAGATCCCAAAGAGGACAAAATCAAAAGATCCCAAAGAGGACCAATGAGAGTTAAATAGAAAGAGCCATTGAGGCCACCAAAAAAAATAGAAAAATGAGAAAAATAAAAATAAAAAGAGAAAAGGGGGCACAGTACTATTCCTTTTGAGAGATCCACACTAGTACTTCATCCTCTACCCCTTGTACTCCATAGAGATCATCATCATGCATATAGCTATGTGGGGACCTTCACACTATAGAACTTGGCTTGTATATTCCAATGATGAGCCTCCTCAAACGAGCTCTAGGTCTTCTTGAGCAAGCAAGTTAGATGCACCCCAGTAGTTCCCTTGGAGAACTTTTAGCTCACATTTGCATCCGTTGCATGGCAATCCCTACTCCTCACATCATATCTATCATATGGCCTTCTCTCGCCTATGATTGTCCTCATTGATGTGAGCCTTTCACACCTTTTTGTCTTCCTCCTCCACCTTCTTTCTGTTTCTCCTTTTAGGTGTCAACTTTCTTGCTCACGCTCATCCATTGCATGAGTGCTCAAAATATCGAAAGGGAGTGGATCAGTTTGACTTGTACCTGACTAGTGGTCTGGGGACGAGTCCAGATAAGAATCCAAAGGAGACCAAGTGTGAAACTTTAGTAGACAGTTGTTCTCAACAACATTTTTTCTCTATTTTTCCCAAACCCCTGCTTGCACGCAAACAACATCTGGAGACATTCGAGTCACGGACAGCGAGAGCTCTTGCACCTTTTGTTCTTTTGTTGCTTGTGTCAATGCTAATATAGACTCTTGCTTGTTAAGACTTGAATTGAATTGCATGCTTTGATTGCTTTACTTAAAAAGTCCTTATATGGTTGTGTGGCATGTCGCCACAGAAATTATGCTTGTTATCATTTCCCTACTCGAGGACGAGCAGGAATTAAGCTTGGGGATGTTGATACGTCCCAAACGTATCTATAATTTCTTCTTGCTCCATGCATGATTTGTGTGACTTTGCCATGTTTTGCTTGAACTTTCATACACTTTTGATCATATTTGGACTAACCTATTAACTTAGTGCACCCAGTTGCCAATTCCTGTTTTCTGCTGTTTTTGTATTTCAGGTTTTTCCAATAATTAAAGTGCCCAATAAAACCCGAAAAAATTATATAAAAAATCAGCGCTCCGGAAGCTTCCGGAATAACCAAGACATGGCAGGAGGGCCACCACCAGGGGCCTAGGAGGGTGCCCGGCGCGAGTCACCCCTAGGCCGCGCCACCTTCCCTCCTGGCTGCCTTGTGGCCCCCCTGGTGCCCCCCTTTGGCCCTATTTTCACCCCCGCGGAGGAAACCCTGATTCCGGACCCCTTTTCTCCAGAAGCAATCCCGATCTCCGCAACCATCGCCATCAAGTTTCGGGGGGACAGAATTCCTGTGCCGGCACCCTGCCGGGACGGGGAAGTGCCCCCGGATTCACCTCCATCGCCGTTGCTGTTGGGGAACGGGGCAGAAAACAATAATTTTTCCAACTACGATTCCCAAACCCAAGATCTATGCTATGCTGATGTATGTAACGGAAGGAATCGGTGTTCATACCTTTGAAGACCGAAAGAGGGAAACGTTCCTCGAACGTGGTTGACGTAGACTCTGATCCTACGACCTCCCTGTCGTGTTGAAGAACCTCCGGCGATGAAGTAGCACCACACGTGTAGTGCCTCGCGGGATTACACACGTATGGTGCAACCGATGTCCCTCCGGGCTCCGAGCCAAAAGAGCAACGGAAAGAAGACTGATCCGGATCCCGATTCCGGCAGCGTGACGGCGTTCGGATGATGGTGAAACCCCCAACCAGGTGCAAACTCCAAACAAGGGGAGTCCGCTCTAGGTCGGAGAAAGAGAGAGAGAAAGAACTCAATGGGATGGATGAAAAAGGGCACCCTACCCCTCCTTATATAGGCCAAGGAGGGGGGGGGAACCTCCTCCCCTCCCCCATGTGGGACTAAACTCCCAAAAGGGGGGAAGGATGCGGCTTGGGAGGGGGCCAAGGCCCCTCCCTTGGCGCCATGGGACAAGGGGGGAAACCCCCTTCTCTCCTCATGGGCCTCTTTAGGCCCATATGCCTTTTCCACCTTTTTAATTAATATTTAAATCCTTTTTAATATTTAATTCTGTCAATTAAATAATAAAATATATTTAAACATCAATAAACTTTATTTTGAACCTTTCAAAATATTCGGAACAGCTTCCGGCACCTCCCGGAACAATTCCGGCGTTCTCTCTTATTTCACCGATGATCCCGAATCTGTCCTTAATGCATCGATTGCCCTTAAGTGTGACACCCTACGGTTCAGGAAACAATAGACATGATCGAGACACTCTCTGACCAATGACCATCATATGGGAACTAGTTACAATCCTTGATGTGCCCCTGCGGTTCCATCGAATAAACTTCTTCGCCGTTGAACCGTTAACAATATGACTTGATCCCTTAGTGCTATGGTACTATGTTTGTCCGAGGTATGATCGTCGGTATCCAATACCTAGTTCTCCCTCGTCTCTGACAAACATGTTTACTCGTCTGTGCATATTACATCTCATGTGACCTAGTCACTAGCTAGCTGTTGATGCAATATCACCGAGTGGGCCCAGAGTACCTATCCGTCACTCGGATGGACAAATGCCATTCTGATCTATTTCATACTCCTCAACATATCTACTTAGGATTACCCAAGACACACCTTTATGGTTACCATGTTTCAGTGTAACGGTTGATGTACTCAAAGCATCCTAATAGATAGCAATTATGTACGATCATCACGGTCTAAGGATTGAGTCACTATGTTATTAAGTCATCGCAATGCTGAACTATGTGACTTGATCACACTGCAATGCTATAGGTGGGTGTGTGTCCATCACATCATTCTCCTAATGATATGAACTCATTGTCAATAGACAGTTCACATCTCATGATCAGGAAACCTTGATCATCGATTGCCCAATGAGCTAGTATGCCCGAGTTAACTAGGGACTAGGTTGTTATATACCACACGTGTATTGATGTTTCCGCTTAATACAATTGTAGCATAGTATACAACGTATTATGAACAAATAAATATGTGACAAATATCTTTATTAATTTTCCTCCAAGGCACATATCCAACAGTCTTCCACTTGCACTAGAGTACAAATTACACTAGTTTACATCAGGTATGTATCTAACACCAATAGTCTCTCGGTGTTTCTCAAACTTGCCCTGTGGAAGAGGTTTAGTCATTGGGTCTGACGGGTTCAGATCCGTATGTATTTTGCAAACCCTAGTATGACCATCCTTGACGTAGTCTCGCGTCACATGGAAACGTCGGAGAATATGCTTGGCTGTAGAGTGAGTCCTCGACTCCCTTGCGTTAGCAATGGCACCCATATTGTCGCAATAAATGATAATGGGGTCAGTGCAACTAGGGAATACGCCAAGCTCGATGACGAACTTCTTCAGCCAATGCGCTTCATTTGACGCTTCGCAAGCGGCAATATACTCCGACTCCTTCGTAGATTGGGCTACGACTGACTGCTTGCCGCTCCTCCAGCTAATCGCACCACCATTCAACATGAATACGTATCCCTTCTGAGATTTCGTGTCATCGGGATCAGTACCAAGACTAGCATCGACGTAACCTGTTACGACAAGTTCTTCTTCACATCCCCCATAGACGAGAACCAGGTCCTTAGTTCTTCGTAAGTACTTAAGGACATTCTTTACTGCAATCCAATGAACCATTACAGGATTACTTTGGTAATGATTAGTCAGACTAACCGCTAGGGCCACATCTGGTCGAGTACACAACATAACATACATGATAGAACCTATGGCTGAAGCATAGGGCTTTGAGGACATTTCCTCCCTTTCTTTTGCTGTTTCTAGGCATTGAGTCACACTCAATTTACTTCCTTTCATAACGGGCAAGAGGCCTCTCTTGGCGTTATCCATATTGAACCTTTTCAATATCTTCTCAAGGTAAGTTCTCTGACTCAGTGCTAATAGGCGTCTTGATCTATCTCTATAGATTTTAATGCCTAATATATATGCAGCTTCACCTAGGTCCTTCATGGAAAACTGTCCATTTAAGTATTCCTTCACGCTCTCCAGAATTTTTACATCATTCCCTATCAACAATATGTCATCCACATATAGTACTAGGAATGCTACAGAGCTCTCACTCACTTTCTTATAAACACGTAATTGTTTGACATTTTGGACAAATCCAAATGCTTTGATCACCTCATCAAATCAAAGATTCCAGCTCCGAGATGCTTGCTTCAACCCATAAATGGACCGTTGAAGTTTGCATACCTTACCAGCGTCCTTAGGATCAATAAAACCTTCCGGTTGTACCATGTACAACTCTTCCTCAATGTTACCATTAAGGAACGCTGTTTTCACATCCATCTTCCATATTTCATAATCATGATAGGCAGCAATTGCTAGTAATATCCGGATAGACTTCAGAAATCGCTACGGGAGAGAAAGTCTCTTCGTAGTCAACTCCTTGAACTTGTCGGAAACCTTTTGCGACAAGTCGAGCTTTATAGACAGATACGTTTTCGTCTGCGTCAGTATTTTTCTTGAATATCCACTTATTCTCGACGGCCTTTCGGTCCTCGGGAATATCCACCAAAGTCCATACTTTGTTGGCATACATGGAGTCTATCTCGGATTTCATGGCTTCCAGCCATTTCTCAGACTCGGGTCCCTCCATTGCTTCTTTGTAGTTCGCAGGTTCGTCAGGTTCATTTAACATGACTGCATTGACAAGCTGTCCGTAAAACTCAACTTTATTTCGGACTCTTGATGACCTGCGGGGTATAATAGGATCCTCTTCATCTTGATCAAGATCATCATGTATGTCATGATCGTTATGAATATCATGATGACTGTTCTCTTCAGCTCCCACTACGGAAGGTGGTTCCGGAACAACTTCCATTGCCATGTCTTCCACTTGGAGTGATTGGTCAATCCTCTCGTTGAGGTCTATTTTCCTCCCACTCAATTCTTTCGAGAGAAACTCTTTCTCAAGAAAGCGTCCAGTCTTGGCGACAAACGTTTTGCCCTCAGTCTGGTTGTAGAAGGTGTATCCAATAGTTTCCTTTGGATATCCCACAAATATGCATTTCTCCGCCTTAGATTCAAATTTGTCAGGCTGAAGTTTCCTAACGTAAGCCTCACAACCCGAAATTTTCAGGTAAGACAACATTGGTTTCTTGCCAAACCATTCTTCAAACGGTGTTGTCTTCACGGATTTGGACGGTACCCTATTAAGAACGTAAGCGGCAGTTTCTAATGCATACCCCCAGAATGATGTAGGTAAGTCGGTATGAGACATCATTGACCGCACACTATCCAATAGTGTACGATTACGTCGCTCGGACACATCGTTTCGCTGAGGTGTTCCAGCTGGCGTAAGTTGTGGTACAATGCCACAAGTCTTAAGATGAGTGCCAAACTCGTGACTTAAATACTCTCCACCTCGATCGGATCGAAGGTGCTTGATTTTCTTGCCGAGTTGATTCTCGACCTCACTCTGAAATTCCTTGAACTTTTCAAAGGTTTCAGACTTATGTTTCATTAAGTAGATATACCCGTATCTACTCAAGTCATCCGTGAAGGTCACGAAGTAACGAAATCCATTGCGTGTGGTGATATTCATTGGTCCACATACATCAGTATGTATGATTCCCAATAATTCTGTCGCACGCTCCATTATTCCATTGAATGGAGTCCTTGTCATTTTGCCCATAAGGCATGGCTCGCACGTGTCAAGAGATCCAAAATCTAATGACTCTAGAAGTCCATCAGAATGGAGCTTCTTCATGTGTTTTATGCCAATATGACCAAGACGATAATGCCATATCGTCATGTGTTCTTCGTTACTAGGCTTTAATCTTTTGGCCTCTATGTTATTGATGTGGGAGTCATGATATTCGAGATCCATTAAGAATAAACCATTACGCACCGCTGCATGAACATAGAAGACATTATTCTTATATATCGAACAACCAGTTGTCTCAGATTTAAAAGAATAATGATCTTGCATTAAGCGATACCCACTCACAATGTTCATACTCAACGCGGGTACATAATAACAGTTATTCAAAACAAGAATCAATCCCGAAGGGAGACTAAGACGAAGCGTTCCAATGGACATTACATCAACCTTGGAACCGTTTCCAACGCGCATCGTCACTTCATTCTTCCGCAAGAGTCGTTTATTCTGTAGCCCCTCCTAGGAGTTACAGATGTGAGCAACTGATCCTGTATCAAATATCCAGACGTTGCTCCGAGCACTTGTTAGGAAAACATCAATAACATGTATATCAAATATATCCATGTCTCTTCCAGCAACCTTGCCGGCCTTCTTATCTTCTATGTACTTGGTGCAGCTATGCTCCTTCTTGATTTCCATTACAGCAATCTTGAGTATGGTGAACAACTCAGAAAGGTTCTTAACCATTCCTTGCATGTTGTATTTCAACACAAAACTCTCGTAGCTAGGGGGCAGCAAATGCAACACCCTATCAATCGCCATTTCATCCGGAATCTTAAATTCCAGGTCATTTAGGCGTTGAACGTAGTCAGACATTTTGATTACGTGCTCAGTGATGCTGCTGTGCTCTTCCATATTTGCCGAAAATAAAGCTTCAGAAACTTCATTTCTCTCGACCCTGGCTTGAGGTGCAAAGGTGGTCTTGAGGTCAGTGATTATCTCATAAGCACTGAGGCTCTCAAACCATTTCTGCAGTTCAGCCTCAATGGCATAGAGCATACCTTTCTGTACAAGGGAGGAATCATCCGACTTAATGAGGTAGACATTCTTCTCAGCCAGAGTAGCGGTAGTTGCTGGTGCATCACCTAATGCAGTCTCAAGTACATAGGACATTTTGAGGGGAATGAGGAGAATCCTCAGAGTGTGGAACCAGGACGTGAAGTTTGACCCATCGGTTTTATCTTTCTCTAGGAATGACCCTAAGTTGAATGTGGGGTGCGAAAGTGCCGACATCTACAATGGTTATTTGCAAAATACATATTTAGACTTTGTTCATAATTGGAGTTCAATTTTTAAAAAAATTCTAGAACTCCCACTCAGTTAAAGATCCCTCAAAGTTTTACTAAGTGATTACACAATCCTAGAACACCATACCTCCCCCGTGTGACACGACCATCAGTATGTGTTTAAGGTAGGCCATCATGCCAATCACATCCGTTATGTGACTCATGCTTAACCTTTCGGTCATTGTGTCCCGAGGCCATGTCTACACATGCCAGGCTCACCACCATACCCTAAGTGATTTCTTGCTGTGTGATACAAGGCCATGTTTCTGGACATGCTAGGGTTGCTACACCCACCTCATTTGAACGCAAATATGTTTGACACCCGTGTGACACGTGATGCCTCCATAATGGAGATCTTTCCAGGTGGTGCTCACTAGGGTAAAGACACTTGGTTGGTTTTTATAGTGAGAGATTATCCTATCATGCTACCGTCGCATATCTAGCATACACTACTGAAATTCAGCAGTTTGCCATGTGTCAAGTGTTTTGCCGTCTGTTTTTTGCCGGGGCGGACGGCAAAGAGGGTCTTTGCCGTCTGCTGCAGACGACAAAGATTGACTCATGGAAAAGTCTACTTTGCCGTCTGTTTTTTTTCACGCATGGCAAAGAGTGTCTTTGCCGTCTGGTTTTTTTTCATACATGGCAATGTGGTACTTTGCCGTCTGTTTTTTTTTCACGCATGGCAAAGTGGTTCTTTGCCGTCTGTTTTATTTTAACTCATGGCAAAGAGAGTTTTTCTATATCTGTTTTTGTATCGGTTTTTATTTTTTTTGAAAATTTAAATAAGGTCTAAGTAATTTGAAATTTGGAGGGTTATTGGTTTATGATTCCTAGAAGATGTGTAAAAAGTTTGGAAATTTTTGCTAAATATTAACATTGTTTTTTTATCTAAATATGTAGGTTAAAGAAACACAATTCGTTTGCTTATCTCCTATTGGTTGGCAGCCCCTCACACGGATTGATGACATGGCAGAGGAGCACCAAGCCACCAACCGCTTCCTCATAGGCTGGCCCCACCATGCATGCCCACACGTCCTTTTCATCTCCTTCTCTCTCCCCCCACCACGCAGCTTCCTTATCCTCTTCCTTCTCTTCACAGTCCACACAACGCACGCGTCCATGGCAGAAGGAAACTCCGGCGCCTCCAACTCCCATTCTCCTCTCCCTCCTCTCTTTGTCCCTTGCCCCCGTGCTCCGCCGCTCCAACTCCGACGGCAGGAGGCTCCTCTCCCTCCTCTCTTTCTCCCTCCCCCTGTTCTCTCCCTATCTCCCCCATCGAGCTCAAGCATGGCGTCACCACTGGTTCCTGTCTCGCCCCGAGCTCGAGATGGAAAACGCCACCGCTGGTTTTTCTTTTGCGCCTGTCCTCCACCACCGGTCACTATTGACGCCACCGCCGGTCGCTCTTTCTCCTCGAGCTCGCCATCCTCCGCCACCGGTCGCACACCCCGCGAGCCCCGCGACCTCGTTTCAACCCGCTGGCTGCCCCGACCTCCCTTCGACCCGTCAGCCTCGCCTTGCTGGATAGCAGCGCTCCGTCTCACCTGCTCACCGGTCTTTCATCACCAGAGGGCAACGACTTCGTCTTGCTGGACTCGTCGGACAATAGTGAACCCCGTCTCATTGGACAACAGCGCAAAGAAGAAGAGAAGATGCAGCGGCGTGTAGATGTTGTTTCAGTTTTTTTGTATAACAAAAATATCTTTGCCGTCCGCTACATAATTAACAGAGGGCAAAGCTTTGTCGGACCCACCTATTAACATAGTATCTATATTTTCTATTTTGCCGGAAGTTAGGAAAAAAACAGATGGCAAAACTCTTTGCCGTCCGTCGATATAAAACGGACGGCAAAGCACCTCTTTGCCGGATAAATGGCTGACGAGTGCTTTGCCGTCCGCCGGCAGATGGCAAAGGCCTTTGCCGTCCGCTTTTTATAGGTTTGCCGACAGCCATGGCAGACGGCAAACGACAGAATTCCAGTAGTGATATTAGCAAGACAGGAAGTAAAACTGTAAATCATACATGCTATGACCCCCCCCCTTACATGAAAATTAAAGTTAAAACGCCTTCTACTTTATCTTTTGCAAGTTTTACGTGGCTGCTAAGGGGTTTCGAGAGAGAACCGCTTTCTATCCTGCGAAAACAAGCCACAACACCAATCCTGCAATCGTCTCTATTACACCCCTGTCGGGGCCATCCGTTGCAAACTTCTTCGCGTTGCTAATGTTAGAGAGACAGACACCCCCCAGCCACTTATATGGTACACGCCATATGGTAAGCGTGGAACCAGTCTCGCGTAAACGCGTAAGGTCGGTCGGGGCCGCTTCATCAGGACATTGCCGCAACGCTAAACGAGTACACGTGGGAGGGTAACATTTGGAGAATTGATGCCCACATCCTAGATGTGTTCTATCCGTATAATACATCTACGCATAGCCTTGCTCTGATACCACTATTAGGGAACGGGGTAGAAAACAATAATTTTTCCAACTACGATTCCCAAACCCAAGATCTATGCTATGCTGATGTATGTAACGGAAGGAATCGGTGTTCATACCTTTGAAGACCGAAAGAGGGAAACGTTCCTCGAACGTGGTTGGCGTAGACTCTGATCCTACGACCTCCCTGTCGTGTTGAAGAACCTCCGGCGATGAAGTAGCACCACACGTGTAGTGCCTCACGGGATTACACACGTACGGTGCAACCGATGTCCCTCCGGGCTCCGAACCAGAAGAGCAACGGAAAGAAGACTGATCCGGATCCCGATTCCGGCAGCTGACGGCGTTCGGATGATGGTGAAACCCCCAACCAGGTGCAAACTCCAAACAAGGGGAGTCCGCTCTAGGTCGGAGAAAGAGAGAGAGAAAGAACTCAATGGGATGGATGAAAAAGGGCACCCTACCCCTCCTTATATAGGCCACGGAGGTGGGGGGGGAACCTCCTCCCCTCCCCCATGTGGGACTAAACTCCCAAAAGGGGGGAAGGGTGCGGCTAGGGAGGGGGCCAAGGCCCCTCCCTTGGCGCCATGGGCCAAGGGGGGAAACCCCCTTCTACCCTCATGGGCCTCTTTAGGCCCATATGCCTTTTCCACCTTTTTAATTAATATTTAAATCCTTTTTAATATTTAATTCTGTCAATTAAATAATAAAATATATTTAAACATCAATAAACTTTATTTTGAAACTTTCAAAATATTCGGAACAGCTTCCGGCACCTCCCGGAACAATTCCGGTGTTCTCTCTTATTTCACCGATGATCCCGAATCTGTCCTTAATGCATCGATTGCCCTTAAGTGTGACACCCTACGGTTCGGTAAACAGTAGACATGATCGAGACACTCTCTGACCAATGACCATCATGTGGGATCTGGTTACAATCCTTGATGTTCCCCTGCGCTTCCATCGAATAAACTTCTTCGCCGTTGAACCGTTAACAATATGACTTGATCCCTTTGTGCTGCGGTACTATGTCTGTCCGAGGTATGATCGTCGGTATCCAATACCTAGTTCTCCCTCGTCTCTGACAAACATGTTTACTCGTCTGTGCATTTTACATCTCATGTGACCTAGTCACTAGCTCGCTGTTGATGCAATATCACCGAGTGGGCCCAGAGTACCTATCCGTCACTCGGATGGAAAAATCCCCTTCTGATCTATTTCATACTCCTCAACATATCTACTTCGGATTACCAAAGACACACCTTTATGGTTACCATGTTTCACTATAACGGTTGATGTACTCAAAGCATCCTAATAGATATCAATTATGTATGATCATCACGGTCTAAGGATTGAGTCACTATGTTATTAAGTCATCGCAATGCTGAACTATGTGACTTGATCACACTTCAATGCTATAGGTGGGTGTGTGTCATTCACATCATTCTCCTAATGATATGACCTCATTGTCAATAGACAGTTCACATCTCATGATCAGGAAACCTTGATCATCGATTGCCCAATGAGCTAGTATGCCTGAGTTAACTAGGGACCAGGTTGTTATATACCACACGTGTATTAATGTTTCCGCTTAATAAATTTCTAGCATAGTATACAACGTATTATGAACAAATAGATATGTGACAAATATCTTTATTAATTTGCCTCTAGGGCACATATCCAACAGTTGCTTCCGTCCTCCATGAAGCGGGAGTAGTTCCTCCTCGGGGCTGAGGTTTCTACTAGTAGCTATGTGTTCTTCTGTCTCTCCCGTGATGTGATCTTCGTTGTGATCATAAGCTATGTTAATCTAGGGTGATCCCATGATGTTTCCCCTTCTTCTTTGTATTGGATTGATGTACTCAATTGATCTTATCTAGTATAATCCCCGAGACCAAGGTGACAGCGGTCTATTGGACATGGGTTAGAAGAATATTATCATGAGTTATTTCCTCTTTTGTGTGTTGATTGAAGATTGAGAGTCTCTTGGTGCTTGTCTTTGACTATCCTTGATATTTGTTGTGGTGATTGTGGTACTCTCTTTGGATGGCCGCGGTGACATTGGGAAATCCATAGATTGAGAACTACGAACCGTGAGGTGTGCTTTTGTAGCCCTACATAATTCTCATCCTCTCTTGACCACAAAGGAATGACCTCCGAGTGCGTCTCCATTGCATGTTTATTGGAAATATCATGTGATTAGACTATGTTAATGTTGTTGAGAGTTGCCATTAGTGAAAGTATGAAGCCTAGGCATTGTTTCCACCATTGTTACACCGTTTGTGCTCACTTTTGTCACATGTTTTCTTGCTGCACTTTTTATTACAGGTTTACATTACTTTGTGTTGCCACACCTATCACCCATATTTTACCATGTCTTCGCCGAACTAGTGCACCTATACAACTCCTAGTTGTATTAGGTGTGTTGGGGACACAAGAGACTTCTTGTATCTTAATTGCAGGGTTGCCTGAGAGAGACCATCTTCAACCTCTACTTCCCTGAGTTCGATAAACTTTAGGTCATCCACTTGAGGGAAATTGCTGCTGTCCTACAAACCTCTGCGCTTGGAGGCCCAACATAGTCTACAAGAATAGAAGCATGCGTAGACATCAGCATCACGGAGAATATATGGGCGAAGGGGGGCAGCCAGGGGGGCCATCAGGGGTCCAGGCGGCCCCCTGGTGCGGCCCCACCCTAGGGCGCGCCGGGAGGGCGCCTGGGGCCCTGGTGGGTCCCCTCTGGCCCCTCCTCGGTGATTCCCGAAGCTTCCGATGCGCTGATTTTTTATTGGATTTTTCCCGAATTTTTGGAGCACTTTTAATATGGGGGAAACCCGAAATAGAAAAACAGCAGAAAACAGGAACTGGCACTGGGGTGCACTGAGTTAATAAGTTAGTCCAAATATGATCAAAAGTGTATGAAAGTGTATCAATACCATAGCAATATCACACAAAAGAAGCATGGAGCAGGAAGAAATTATAGATACGTTTTGGACGTATCTACATCCCCAAGCTTAATTTCTGCTCGTCCTCGAGTAGGTAAATGATAACAAACATAATTTCTGTGGTGACATGCTACCAACCATATAAGAACTTTTAAGTAAAGCAATCAGGGCATGTAATCCAATTCAAGTCATAACAGGCAAGAGTCTATATTAGCATTGAAACAAGCAACATAAGAACATAAAGGGATATACGAGAGAGTAAAACATACTTTTTATTGTTGAGAACTTAATCTACTAAAGTTTCACACTTGTTCTTATTTGGAATCTTATCTTGACTCATCCCCAGACCACTAGCCATGTACAAGTCAAAATGATCCACTCCTTTTCTACATTTTGAGCACTCATGCAATGGATGAGCGTAAGCAAGAAAATTGACACTTAGGATGGCAAAGAGAGAAAGAATGAAGGAGGGGGAAGACAAAAAGGTGTGAAAGGCTCACATCAATGAGGACAATCATAGGCGAGAGAAATCCAAATGATAGATATGATGTGAGGAGTAGGGATTGCCATGCAACGGATGCACATATGAGCTAAGGTAAGCTCTCCAATGGAACTAGTGGGGGTGCATCCAACTTGCTTGCTCAACAAGACCTAGAGCTCATTTGAGGAGGCTCGTCATTGGAATATACAAGCCAAGTTCTATAGTGTGAAGGTCCCCACATAGCTATATGCATGAATGATAATATCTATGGAGTACAAGATATAAGATGGATTATGAGTGGGGATTTCTCAAAAGGAATAGTAGTGTGCCCCCTTCTCTCTTTTTATTTCTTTTTCTCCTTTTTCTATTTTTTTGTATTTTTTGGTGGCCTCAATGGCTCTTTCTATTTCTCTCATTTGTCCTCTTTGGGATCTTTTTATTTTTTCCTCTTTGGGATCTTTTCCTCACTTTAGGGGAAACATTCTATATATTACAAAAAGTATAGAAGGTCTTTCACACTTTACAAAAGTACTCAAATCATAAAGAAAATGTATCTTTTCCTCAATGGCTCTTTCTATTTCTCTCATTTGTCCTCTGCCAGTGTAGCAGGATATGCAATGATACTAGCGCGTCATGTAGCAAGGATTAGGGCAAGGCCCAACTAGCATGCAGCTCATCGATCAAGCAAGTAGCATGTATGGCATGAAGATCAAGTCATGAGAAGGTGGATGTTGCATGGCAATATATCTCGGAAAGGCTAGAAAAATATGGGAAGGTGGAAGTGTCAACTTTCGAATACTCACATTAGTCCGAAGACCTCATGCACTTATTATCGGTAACTCTCAATCTAATAAGGATGTTCTCAAAGAGACAAGTACCCCGAGGAGGAGTGTATGGGGGTTTGGTTATCCTTGCGCATCCTCGACTCATGGTACGTGAGTGTACTTAAAATTCGATCCCTCCAAAGAGTAGTGATCCATCTAGTAGCTAAAGTTCTCAACTAATTTGTAAGTTTTGAAAATAAACACGGATTGCCCAAAATACGACATCTATCACTAATAGGCTAAAGCTCTTGACACCAAAAGTCCAAACATTACTCAAGACAATACCTCAAAACTATTGCAAGTTACTACTACAATTGAATAGCAACCTCAATTACCTACTCCAAGTCAAGACACAAAACTCAGTACAACAGGAAAACTCTCTAAACAAGATAAACATGAAACCTCAAGAGATTTCAAGCAACAAACTAAACAAAATCTCTTTAAAAAGATAATCATGAAAACTAAGAGCTAAACATGACAGCAGCTATGAAAAAGATAAAGAACACACACAACAAAGATAAGAATGAAAATCCTATGTTGTGTTCTAGGGTGAAGTGGGGCGTGTTTATCTCCCACACAAAGAAAGCTGGGTTCTAACTTGTTATGAACAGCAAGCAAAGCTAAAGAAAACTAAAAAGGAAATAAAGAGCCAGACGCTCCAAGCATAACACATAACGCATGAAGTGATAAAAATATAGTGGAACGAAAGACGAACTGATAATTGTTGATGGAGAAGGGGATGCACGGGAGCATCCCCAATCTTATACGCTTGAGTCTCCTTGAATATTTCTTGGGGGTGCACGGGGGCATCCCCAGCTTGAGCGTTTGACACTCCTGAATCTTCTTTTATCATCTTCCCTCGCACACTTGAAAACTCCCTTCATACATAACTCATCATAATCTGATTAGCGAGGTTAGTACCCATAATAAAATAATTTTTTCTCTACTGTAAATAAGGATATTTTTGAAGAGATACTGTTTCTCAAGATTTCCAAAAGGTTTTTGCAAAGAAAAATCAAGCTTAAGGTTTGCAAAACGAAGAAAAGGCAAAACAGGACAGAATCTGTGAAAAACAGACCAGCAGGTAGTAAAGAATTTTTTAGGGATACTTCTGCAACTCAAATAAAAAAACTCAGAACATACGAAAGTTCCATGATTGTATAGAGAACTCTGTGTAAAAATTTCAGCTCAAAAAGAAGAACTGTGATTTTTCTACGATTTTTCCCGTCACGAGGACAAAATCTGTTTTCTGGACAGCATGTCACAACTTTCATTTCCCTTGTCATATGAGGCTATAATTGGCACAAAACTTGAAAAATAAAGATACAATGATGTTGCTACAGTAGTAAAAATCATCAAGAACACTAAAAACAGAAGAAAAACAAAAAGGAAATCATAAATTTGCGGCGGGCTGCCTCCCGAAAGCGCTTCTTTAAAGCCATTAGCTAGGCATAATGCAATAGATCAAGTCTTTTCAAGAAAATAACTAGCCCGTGTGACGGACTCAAAAGGAAACTTCATATTTTTTCTAGGGAAATGTTCCATCCCTTTCTTGAGAGGGAATTAGAATTTTATAATCCCTTCTTTCATGTCAATAACAGCACCTATGGTGCGAAGAAAAGGGCGTCCCAAAATAAATGGACAAGAAGGTTCACAGTCAATGTCCATAATAGTAAAATCAACGGGAACATAATTTTCATTGACAATGATAATAACATCATCAATCTTCCCCAAAGGTTTCTTTATGGAAGAATCGACAAGACGAACACCAAAAGAACAAGGATCAAAAGGTTTCAATTCAAATATATCATACATTCTTTTGGGCATAACAGAGGTACTAGCTCCAACATCACATAAAGCATAGCAAGAGAAGTTATTCAACTTAATTTTAATCATAGGATCCCAACCATCTTCTAGCTTTATAGGTATGGAGGCTTCTACCCTAAGCTTCTCCTCCCTAGCTTTAATGAGAGCATTAGTGATATGCTCCGTGAAGGCAAGATTGAGTGTGCTAGTGTGGGGGTCTCTAGACATCTTGTGAAGGAAACGAATAACTTCAGAAAGGGTGCAATTATCAAAATCAAGGTCACTACTATCAAGTAAAGTGGTAGTGGTGTCCTTTAGGCTCACTTGTTTGGTATCTTCTATAGTCATAGGAGTTTCTTCTTCTACGGTTGAGGTCATAGCATCACCATTAATAGGTCCTAAGGGACTAGGGTTGCATTGGGTGCTAAGAGTTTAGATATCCTCAACAACTTGGATAGTAGCAACGGTATGGTGTGTAGGAAGGCTCTTAATTCTATCTTCTTCCTCCTTTTATCTAGCCCATCTCTCTTTAAGTTTAGCCATCATCCTAATGTTTTCATTAATTTGCACTTGAATAGCGTTCATAGGAGTGACCTTCCTCTCCTCAAGAGGAGAAGTTCTAATTTTAAGCAATTCTACTTCATGGGCTAAATTGTCTACCTTCGACGAGAGATTATCTAATTTGTCTAGTTTTTCTTCTACACTCTTGTTGAAGGCTTTTTGGGTAGTGATGAAGTCTTTAAGCATACTCTCTAGTTCATAAGTGGAGTTCTTGGTGCTAGGATAAGTGTTGTTGTTCCCATAGTTGTTGGAGGGGAACGGTCTAGGATTGCTACCAAAATTACTCCTATAAGCATTGTTATTAAAGTTGTTTCTAGAGATAAAGTTCACATCTACTTCATCTTGAGAAATCAAAGAATTTAAAGGAACATCATGAGGATCAATAGGAGATTTCTTGGTAAGTAGAGACATTATCAAGTCAACTTTGTCATTTAGGGAGGAGATCTCCTCCACAGAGTTTACCTTCCTACCCGTTGGAGCTCTTTCGGTGTGCCATTGGGAATAGTTGGTCATCATCTCATCGAGTAGTTTCGTGGCAGCACCTAGCGTTGTTGAGATAAAGGTTCCTCCCGCGGACGAATCTAGCAAGTTCCGCGAGGTAAAGTTCAAGCCTGCATAAAAAGTTTGGATAACCATCCAAGTAGTGAAACCATGCGTAGGACAATTCTTAACAAGAGATTTCATGCGTTCCCAAGCTTGGGCAACGTGTTCATTATCCAATTGCTTAAAATTCATAATATTACTCCTCAATTGGATAATCTTAGCAGGGGGTAGTACTTCCCAATAAAAGCATCCTTGCACTTATCCCAGGAATCTATGCTATTCCTAGGCAAGGATTGAAACCAGATTTTAGCTCCTCGTCTCAAGGAGAAAGGAAAAAGCTTAAGCTTAACAATATCACCATCTACTTCTTTGTACTTTTGCATATCACAGAGCTCAACAAAATTATTTAAGTGCAAAGCAGCATCATCTCCAGCACAGGAGAATTGATCTTTCATAACAAGGTTCAGCAAAGCAGGTTTAATCTCATAAGAAGGTGCTGAAGTGGCAGGTGTAGCAATAGGAGTGCAGATAAAGTCACTGTTGTTATGACTAGTGAAGTCACACAACTTGGTGTTCTCGGAGGAACCCATAGTAGCAGCAAGCAAGGTAACTATTTTTTTGATTTTTGATAAAGGACACTAAAGCAAAAACTGAAAGGTAAACTAACAAGACTAAAAAGCAAAGATAAAACATAGTGTGCAACTCCCCAATCTTGAAGTGCGGAGTCCCCGGCAACGGCGCTAGAAATTGCTTTGTTGGTACGAGAGTTTGCGGGTATAGCTTTGCTTGCATCCCCGGCAATGGCTTCTCGCCCCTCGCTGGTTACCCAAAGTGGAAGGTTTGAGATGTAGACATCAGCAAATTTCCCTCGGTGAAGATACCAAGGTTTGTCTCCAGTAGGACTCCAGCAACGACAGGAAGGTGACAACAGCGCTAGGCGGTTGACGTGGACCTGCACACACAACAGATAACTTTGCTCCCAACGAGTTCAGAGAGGTTGTCAATCCCTTCAGCCTTGTTGTTTACAAAGGATAAAACGCACGGGATAATAATGATAGTGATAGCAACGGTAAAGTAAATAAAGCTGGAAATAAATAGGGGTGTAAACAGTATTGGAAATATGGACCGGGGTCCCATGATGTTCACTAGTGATGTCTCTCTCCCAAAAGACGATAAAATAGCCATGCGAGGTAAACAAATTACACCTGGGCAATTGACAGGATTATGTGCACAAACCAATGCTAACTATGCTATAAATAAAGGAAGAGGCTTAAAAGCATGGGCGATACGCCAAGACAAGTAGACCGAAATCCATCTGCATCTACCTACTAATCATCCACCTTGAGATATCTATCCAGAACATCTCGCTGGTATTAAGTTGCGAATCCCACCCAAAGTGTAAACTCAAAGCAACAGACAAATTCATTAAAGAACTTTGCGTAAAGTAAACAATCCTTGCACCCGCTAGTACAAGCACCGTTGTTTTCTCCCTTGTGGCAACAACACATCCCCTAGACTCATGTTTCTGTCACTCAAGCTAGTCATCAGGGGGCATGAACCCACAATCATGCATAACGCTCCCTCTTGGAGGCACTACCTACTACTTGTCCAAAGCAATAAACAACAACGGAGAACATGCAAGAATTACTCTAGAACATAAATATAAAAGAGGAGAATCAAATATATTATTCAAACAGAATCTGAACATAGTCTCATAATCCATCGGATCCCAGCAAACTCAGCATAGCAACAATAAAAAGATTACATATGTGCCTCGATCATGTAGGGCAACTCACGAGGTCTAAACCATGAAGAACAAAGAGGGGAGGAGAACATCACATAGCTACTGATCATAGACCCGTGGTACAAGGTGGACTACTCACGGTTCATCCGGGAAGCATCCATGGTGATGGAGAAGCTCCCGGAGGTGGTTCCACCCTCCGGCAGGGTGCCGGGAAGAGGTCTCTTGGTGCTCCCGATCTTGGAAGCGCGGCGGCGGCGGAACAGAGGAGAGATCGCGAAAAAGGGTTCTCGTTTTGGGGGTTTCGCGTCACGGAGAATATATGGGCGAAGGGGGCGGCCAGGGAGCCCACCAGGGGTCCAGGCGGCCCCCTGGCGCGGCCCCACCCTAGGGCGCGCCGGGAGGGCGCATGGGGCCCTGGTAGGTCCCCTCTGGCCCCTCCTCGGTGATTCCGAAGCTTCCGAAGCGCTGATTTTTTATTGGATTTTTCCCAAAGTTTTGGAGCACTTTTAATATGGGGGAAACCTGAAATAGAAAAACAGCAGAAAACAGGAACTGGCACTGGGGTGCACTGAGTTAATAAGTTAGTCCAAATATGATCAAAAGTGTATGAAAGTGTATCAATACCATAGCAATATCACACAAAAGAAGCATGGAGAAAGCAGAAATTATAGATACGTTTTGGACGTATCACAAGGCCATGCGGTCGCAGGTCATAGGTAACCACCGTCTCGGAGCCGGTGGTTACATAAGTTCCAAGCCTAAATGGGTCAAGGAGGATGCCGAGTACGCCACTGCCGGCATACCTAACCCCTTCGAGCAATACAAAGGTGATCCGCAGACCGAATTCTTTGTGAGGGCCCGGAGCTATAAGGACAAAGCAACCGCGAAAATAGTTATCGATCCTAAGATTCAGGAGTTTACGACTGTCGTGGTAAGTAGTTTACCACGCGACCTTGTCGATTGAAATCTCCAGTGAAGTTCGCAATTTCTTAATGTTTCACATTCTTTCTGCAGCAAGCGGAAATGAAAATCGCCTCATTGCAGGCGTCGTCGGTTAAGCCGGCCGGCCCGTGGGACAACGCCTTTAACAGGGCGTTGAGCAAGGTCAATAAGGTTGATGAAGTGACGGTGAAGCCATCGTCAGCCTGCCGTGTGGTCGGCTTTGGTGCGGACCTAAATTGGTCCGAATATTATGGAAAACCGGCGGAGAAGTCCGGTTCGAGGGGGCGCAAGGCGAGAAGGACCGAAGAAGACGCCGCTTATGTTCGTGGACTGGAGGAGAAGGTGAACATGCTTCCGCAGCTTGTCCAGGACGAAGTGGCGAGGACGATGAACGCCCTCCTTCCATATATGATGCAGTCACTCGCGAATTGGCAAGCGCGTGGTGGACACGGGCCCATAGCGGTCCCCAGCATGGTCGGCAGCAACTCGGGCACCGCGGCGCCTGCAGTCCCGACTGCCGCCGTAGTGGTGGCTCCCGCACCGACTCCCGGCATATTGGTGACTCCGACCGCCAACACCACGGCGGCGGCGCCGGACGTGATGGTAACTCCTCCAGCCACGATCGAGCAACCAGGGCATAACAATAATGCACCCGGCGGCAGCGCAAATAGGTCGACCGACGCCACAGGAGGCAGCGCGCCCTCCGTCTCTTGCGTGCCCGCCGTCATCGGCGGGGTCTCTTCATTGGCCGACCTCGTGCCCCCAAGGTAACTATAAGCATCTGCAACTCAAACGAGGACTTCATCTCCTTGCCTTTTTAGTGGAATCTCTCTGATGCCCTACATGCATATATCTCTTTCGCAGGAGGACACTCCATGCATTCTATTACAAGTCGTGGACGGCGAGTTGAAGGATGTTGCAAAAGGTAAAATCCTTCAACCACAAAATTCAATCATGCACAATACGCCGATGGCACCGGAGATGCATAGGGTTCAAATCTCTCTCGTGATTTCGGGCTACAAGAGAGTAGAACCTCCCATTCAACCCCCCGGATACGATGAGGACGAGCCGATAGTCCTTAGTGACTGTTTCGGCCAAATATGCCTATGGCCGAAGACCCAAATGCGTTTAATGACAGGGGGAAGGGGCACCACACCTAGGACAACACCAATAGTCATCGTGCCGGCGCCACATGATCCCATCGGTGCACAACAAGAAGGCGATGATCTTGATGATGATGATGATATCAGCACCAACCAGTTCATCAACACTTCGTTCAAAGGTGATGACTTATTCATGCCTCCTGTTGAAGGAGCCTACCAGCATGACGAGGAAGCTCGCGGTCTAGCTGATCCTACGGCGAAACCTGCTTGCTCCATGCGTTTCTTTGCTGCTTCTCAGGAGATGTCTCCAGCAGCTTGTGCCTTCACCGAGCCTCAAGCAGATGCCACAAGGAGATCTATTCTCAGCCCGTCCACACTCCATAAGGCGGCCACTGAGCAGATAAAGGCCGGTGACTGCTCAGAATCAGAAAAGAATAAGGGACGGAAAAGAAAGAAGAGCATCACTTCTAGCGGCCAACCTTCGATGCCGATCCGGGCTCAGGACGGGCCACCAAGACCCAAGGATCTCTCATTTGAAATCCATGTGGCGGGTAGGGTGATGCTACCTAAGGACATGCTCGACCTTGCAACTTTGGATATGCAGAGTGTGCATCATAGTATTATGGCATTAGAGAAGATTCTTCTTCGAGAAGAGAATCCCTCGTACTCGGTTTTCATCGCCAAGGTGCCACTCAACATGGGCTTCATCAACACTATCCCCGCGGATATGATAATCCTGCGGTTTTCGGAGATCTTCAATTTGTACCATCTCAAGCGGCTGGACCATAGCCTTATCCGTCTGTTCTCGCTCAGCCTTTCTATGAGTATCAGGAGAGATAAGACCCCGAGCGTCGCGATATTGGACCCCTTCTACATGCGTGAAAGCATCTTGATGGACGACAGGGACGCGGCTCTCGCGGCGGGGTACATCAGAGACTTCAAGCTAGAGAACGCCGGCAAGGATTCATTTTTTATGACCTACTCTCCCAAGTAAGTCATTCGCTCGCCGCCGTAGCATATATGCTTTCTTAGCTTTCCATTGTCCTCTTCCAACATTCCTTTTGGATTGTTTTAATTATGCAGTGAGGATCAAGACTACGTGCTCATCTGCTTTTCACCGCAACACTCGCATGCCGTGTATTTTGACTCGGGGACTGTGAAGAAGAAAGATTACAAGTATATCATGAGAGTTTTGGATGATGCTCTCGCCGGCTATATAAAAGCCGGAGGCAAGATCGGGAAGAACAAGTTCAGGAAGAATCAGCCTGGCGTGAAAGTGTTCCGCCACGTAACGCAGTTCCCGTGCGTCAAGCAGCCGGCTGACAGTGTGAGGGATGCGTACTACGCCCTTCATCACATGAGAGCGATTGTACAGGAACAACACAACCTTACGCTGCCAAGTCATCTCAAAGCGTGGGCCGAAAGGAAGGCGGAAATCGCCGATGCAAACCTTAAGGAGGAGTTCTTTCACATCCAAGCGCAGATGGCGACTATCATCCGTCATGAAGTACAAATGAAGGGGGCGATCTTCCAGTCCAACATTGCACCATCCAATGGGGAGATAGAAGTCCGCCTAAAGGCCTTGCGTGACACAAGGCCTTTCATGACGAAAGAAGGATGACGCCCATTCCCCGAGCCGAGTCAGAACAATTGAACAATTTATGTTATATATGGCAGTCATTTGATGAATGTGTGCCCTACATGTAATTTGGATGTACTCTTTGTGTAGTAGATGGTAGTGTCAAATACTCTTGGTGCTCTTTGTGTATAAAGGTCACTGCATATGCATTTTTATGCATATGTGCATGCTCCTGGCCATTGATCGACTTGCTTTATGTTGTTGATAAGAATAGATGCTATATTGCATTATTGTCCTTTGCTATGAATTCATATGGATGTGACCTCTAAATCTTTGTTTTGTGTAGGTTGAAGAGCAAACAAGAGATGATGAAGAAAGTATCTTTCTGTTTTCAATAATTGTTGGACTCATTGTAATATTTTGAAGGATGTAATCTTGTGAATCTTGTTGGCCTCTAAACCTTAGACGATGATGGATGTAATCTTGTATATCTTTGTAATAAGAATTATAATGCAATTCTTTTGTATCAATAATTGTTGGGCTCATTGTAATATTGTCTTTTGAATTTCTGTAATATGATAAAAATATCTGTAGTGTTTTATTCTTTTCTGTAATTCTTTTTGTTTGTTTACTGTAACCCATTTAGTGGCGCATTTTGTCTGGCTTTAGTGGCGCACTGGGAATGCGCCACCCCTAAGGAACCTTAGGCGTGGCGCATTTCAGAATGCGTCACCTCTAAGCCCTTATTAGTGGCTTGTGGTTAGTGGCGCATCCCTAATGCGCCACTAAAGCCCTAAAAAGGACGCCACTAAAAGGGTATTCCCTAGTAGTGTAATTTTTTTGTAGTTTTCGAAAATAAACACGGATTGCCCAAAATAGGACACCTATCACTAATAGGCTCAAGCTCTTGGTACCAAAAGTCCAAACATTACTCAAATCAATACCTCAAAACTATTGCAAGTTACTACTGTACTTATAATAGCAACCTTAATTACCTACTCAAGTAAAGACACAAAATTCAGTGAAACAGAGCAACTCTCTAAACAAGATAAGCATGATAACTCAAGAGAGTTCCAAAAGCAACAACCTAAATAGAATCTCTTAAAAATATAAGCATGAAAAAAAGATCTAAGCATGATAGTAACTATGAAAAGATAAAGAACACAGAATCGAAGATAAGCATGAAACCAATGTTGTGTTCTAGGGTGGAGTGGAGCGTGTTTCTCACCCAAACAATGTAGGCTAGGGTCCAACTTGTTTTGAACAACATGCAAAACTAAAACAAACTAAAAAGTAAAGAGCGAGACGCTCCAAGCATAGCACATAACATATGAAGTGATAAAAAAATAGCGTTGAGAAGAACGACACTAGTAGAAAACATGGCTTGGGTTCAGTCCTGGCCAGCCCATTAGTCCCGGTTCAGTCACGAACCGGGTCCCATGGGGGCATACATCCCGGTTCATGTGCCCAGGGGGCCGGCCCGGGCCCTTGGGGCATTGGTCCCGGTTTGTTTGGATCCTTTTGTCCTGGTTCCAGGAACGAACCGGGACCAATGAGTCTCGCTCCTGGCCCACATCCATTGGTCCCGGTTCGTGGCTGGAATCGGGTCTAACGGGTGGCCGTTAGACCCGGTTCGAGCCACTAACCGGGACCAATGCATTGGCTATATATACCCCCAGCTAGCGAGTTATTTTTCTGGCCACCGAGGGGAGGGCTTTGCTATGGTGCTCTATCTCACATCCTATGCACATTGCACATGAGGTGTTTGATGAAATGCCCGAGCCACACTACTTAAGCTTTCTCCTCTCCAAACTCGACCTCCAAGCTTCATTTTCCTCAAGATTTGTCTAGGTTTAGTGATCCATCACGTCTCGTCCCCGTCTTCACCACCATCGATCGCCCGCGTCGATCTCGTCGTCGACACCACCGTGGTGAGCCTCTTGTTCTTATCTTCTTTCTAAAAGAAAATAATTCTTACTTGTGTTATTAGATATATACTTGTCTAATTTTCTTACTTTTATTATTGCTTGTTATTATATAGTGCGATGGTTATGTTATCCGCACATGTCGGCCCTCGTCCTGTCTATGATTCATATGTGGTATATATTATCTTTTATAACTATTTGGATCATTTATTGTTTATGACAATTATGCCGACCAACGTGACATATATTTTATTTATCTAGGAGGTATGTGAACCAGAAATTCCAACCGACCGTATTGTCGAGAGGTTAAATTTAGTTGAAGAAGAAAACAATTACTTGAAGGAAAAAATGAAAAAATTAGAGGAGGAGAAGATGATATTGGAGTTGCATGTTGCGGATGTCGTAGATGGTCACAAGATCAAGATGGATGCAATGCGCTTGAAGATTAGAAATATTAGAAAATATGCCATTCATAGCGAGGCTTGGTATCATTATGCCGTTGGATCAATTACTACCTTGGTTGTGATTATGATCACATTTGTTGTTGCATTGAATTGTTTTACATAGTTTCAATGTATGGTTTAATTAGATGCTCTTGAGAGCTATATGTTGTTCAATGAGAACTATGTATGTACTTTGGTTTTAATGTGATGATGAACTTCTATTAATTTGGTCACTTATCTATTCATGATGTTCTGTAATGGTTTTTGACACACTTAATTATATATAATGCACGCGGATGAACCGACAATGGATGTATGGTGACAGACACACCTCCGAGTACATTAAGGGCGTGCATAATTTTCTCGAAGTGGATAAGGCAAACAAGCAAAATGGTTTTATGTGTTGTCCATGTCCTATATGTGGGAATACGAAGTCTTACTCTGACCGAAAAACCATTCACACCCACCTGCTTTATAAGGGATTCATGCTACACTATAATGTTTGGACCAAGCACAGAGAAATAGGGGTTATGATGAAAGACGACGAAGAAGAAGAGGACAATGACAACTATGTGCCCCTTGAATACGGTGATGCTGCAACGAGGGAAGCTGAAGATCAAGAGGAACCAGACGATGTGCCCTATGATGATCTCCGTCGGGTCATTGTTCATTCAAGGAGACTGTGCGAAAGTGAAAAGGAGAAGCTGAAGTTCGTTCGCATGTTAGAGGATCACAAAAAAGGGTTGTACCCCAATTGCGAAGATGGCAACACAAAGCTCAGTACCGTACTGTAATTGCTGCAGTGGAATGAAGATCATGTCGTGCCTGAGAAAGGATTTGAGGAGCTACTAAAAATATTGAAGAAGAAGCTTCCAAAGGATAACGAATTGCCCGACAGTGCGTATGCAGCAAAGAAGGTCGTATGCCCTCTAGGATTGGGGTGCAGAAGATACATGCATGCCTGATGGCTTCTCGCCCCCTTCGTTGGTTACCCCAAGTGGAGGGTTGAGATGTAGTGCAGCAACAGTTTTCCCTTGGTGAAGATACCAAGGTTTGTCTCCAGCAGGACTCCAGAGATGATAAGTAGGTGTCAGCGGCGCAACTGACGCGGACCTGCACACAAACACAGATAACTTTGTTCCCAACGAAGTTCAGAGAGGTTGTCAATCTCTCCGGTCTTGTTGTTTACAAAGGATAAAACGCATGGGATAATAATAGAAACTTGAAAGTAAATGCAGAAAAGTAAATATAGCGTGGGAACAATGATAAGGATATGGACCGGGATACGTGATGTTCGCTAGTGATCTCTCTCTCCCAAAAGACGATAAAATTGCTATGCGAGGTAAACAAATTACAGAAAGGCAATTGACAGGATTATGAACGCACCGCAATGCTAACTATGCTACAAAAGAAAGGAATAGGTTCAAAAGCACAGGCAGTACGCCAAGGTAAGTAGACCGAAATCCATCTGCATCTACTACTAATCATCCACCTTGAGATATCTATACAAAACATCTCGCTGGTATTAAGTCGCGAGCCCCACCCAAAGTGTAAACCCAAAGCAACAGACAACTGCATTGAAAAGAACTCTGCGTAAAGTAAACAATCCTTGTAACCGCGGTTACAAGCACCGTTGTTTTCCCCCTTGTGGCAACAACACATCCCCTAGACTCATGTTTCTGTCACTCAAGCGTGTCATCGGGGGGCATGAACCCACAATCTAGCACAACGCTCCCTCTTGGAGTCAATACCTACTACTTGGCCAAAGCAATAAACAGCAACGGAGAACATGCAAGAATTACTTAGGAACAAAAATATAAGAGATAAAAACCAAATATATTACTCTATCACAACCTGAACATAATCTCATAATCCATCAGATCCTATCAAACTCAACATAGCAATAGCAGAAATATTACAAAGGTGCCTCGATCATGTTGGGCAGCTCACGAGGTCTAAAAAATGAAGATCAAAGAGGGGAGGAGAACATCACATAGCTACTGATCACGGACCCATGGTCCAAGGAAAACTACTCACGCGACATCCGGGGAGCATCCATGGTGGAGAGGAGACTCTCGGAGGTCAATCCTCCCTCCGACAGGGTGCCGGGAAGAGGTCTTCTGGTGCTCCCGATCTTCGGAAGCGCGGCGGCGGCGGAACAGAGGCGAGTTCGCGGAATAGGGTTCTGCTTCTGGGGTTTTCCCATGACGGGGGATAAATAGGAGAAAGGGGGCAGCCAGAGGTGGGCCAGGGGCCCCAGGCGCCCCCCTGGCGCGGCCAGGGGTGGGTCCGCGCCGGGTGGCCGCCTGGGCCCCCTGGCTCCCCTCTGGCCCCTCCCGGGCTCTTCTCGAAGCTTCCGTCACGCTGATTTTTTATCTGAATTTTGCCGAATTTTTCTGGCACTTTTTATATGGGGGAAAACTGAAATTGAAAAACAGCAGAAAACAGGAACTGGCACTGGGGTGCACTGAGTTAATAGGTTAGTCCAAATATGATCAAAAGTGTATGAAAGTGTATCTAGATCATAGCAATATCACACAAAACATGCATGGAGCAAGCAGAAATTATAGATACGTTTTGGACGTATCAACATCCCCAAGCTTAATTCCTGCTCGTCCTCGAGTAGGTAAATGATAACAACATAATTTCTATTGTGACATGCTAGCAACCATATAAGAACTTTGAATAGTAAAGCAATCAAGGTTAGAGATTCAATTCAAGTCATAACAGGCAAGAGTCTATATTAGCATTGAAACAAGTAACAAAAGAACAATAGGTGCAAGAGCTCTCGCTGTCCGTGACTCGAATGTCTCCAAATGGTGTTTGCGTGCAAGAAGGGGGATAGGGAATACGAGAAAAAAGTATTTTTTTGTTGAGAACTCAATCTACTAAAGTTTCACACTTGGTCTTCTTTGGAATCTTATCTTGACTCGTCCCCAGACCACTAGCCAGGTACAAGTCAATTTGATCCACTCCTTTTCGATATTTCGAGCACTCATGCAATGGATGAGCGTAAGCACGAGAGTTGACACTTAGGATGGCAAAGAGAGAAATATGGTGGAGGAGGAAGACAAAAAGGATGAGAAAGGCTCACATCAATGAGGACAATCATAGGCAAGAGATGCCGAATGATAGATATGATGTGAGGAGTAGGGATTGCCATGCAACGGATGCACATACGAGCTAAGAAGCTCTCCAATGGAACTAGTGGGGGTGCATCTAACTTGCTCGCTCATGAAGACCTAGAGCTCTTTTGAGGAGGCTCATCCTTGGAATATGCAAGCCAAGTTCTATAGTGTGAAGGTCCCCACATAGCTATATGCATAATGATCATTTCTATGGAGTACAAGGATATAAAGGGAGTACTAGTGTGGATCTCTCAAAAGGATAGTAGTGTTGCCCCTTTCTCTCTTTTTATTTATTTTTTCTCTTTTTTCTATTTTATTTTTTTATTTTTTTGGTGGCCTCAATGGCTCTTTCTATTTAACTCTCATTTGTCCTCTTTGGGATGTTTTCCTCACTTAAGGGCAACACTCTATTTTACAAGAGGGTAAAGGAGATCTTTCACACTTTACAAGGTACTCAAAATCATAAAGAAGATGTAACTATCATGATGTATGCAATGTATGTCGCTGTCAGTGTATCAAGAACATGTGTGACATGAAGATCAAGTCATGAAGAGGTGGGAGTTGCATGGCAATGTAACTCGGAAAGGCTATGGAAATGCCTTGATAGGTAGGTATGGTGGCTGTTTTGAGGAAAGGTAAAGGGAGGCTTATGATGACAGAGCGTATCATGCCAAGGGTTTGGATGTACCGGAGAAGGTGGACACCAACTCTCGGAGTGAGAAGAAGGCAATGCATGGCACGAGAAAGGCTAGCAAAATATGGGAAGGTGGAAGTGTCAACTCTCAATACTTACATTAGTCCGAAGAACTCATGCACTTATTATCGGTAACTCTCAATATAATAAGGAGGTTCACAAAGAGACAAGTACCCCGAGGAGGAGTGTATGGGGGTTTGGTTATCCTTGCGCATCCTCGACTCATGGTACATGAGTGTACTCTAATATTCGACTCCTCAGAAGAGTAGTGATCTATCTAGTAGCTAGAGTTCTCAACTAGTTTTGTAGGTTTTGAAAATAAACACGGATTGCCCAAAATACGACACCTATGACTAATAGGCAAGAGCTCTTGACACCAAAATTTCAAACATTACTCACATCAATACCTGAAAACTATTGCAAGCTACTACTAAAATTAAATAGCAACCTCAATTACCTACTTTCAAGACACGACACAACTCAGTGAAACAACCAACTCTCTTAACAAGATAAACATGAAAACTAAAGAGAGTTCCAGCAACAAACTAAAACAAAAGCCAAGTCTCTTGCTAAAGAAAAACTAAAACTAAGACTAAACATGGCAGTAGCTATAAAAAGATAAAGAACACACAACAGCAAGAAGATAGGCATGAAAATACCTATGATGTGTTCTAGATTTTGAAAGTGGAGCGTGTTTCTCTCCCACACAAAGTAAGACAGGATCTAACTTGTTATGAACAGCAAGAAAAGCTAAATAAACTAAAAAATAAAACCTAAGAGCGAGACGCTCCAAGCATAGCACATAAAGCATGAAGTGATAAAAATATAGTGAGACGAAGGACGAACTGATGATTGTTGATGGAGAAGGGGATGCACGGGGGCATCTCCAAGCTTAGACGCTTGAGTCTCCTTGAATATTTATTGGGGATGCATGGGGGCATCCCCAAGCTTGAGCGCTTGACACTCCTGGATCTTCTTTCATCATCTTCCATCGCACACTTGAAAACTCTCTTCATACATAACTCATCATAAGCTGATTAGAGAGGTTACTACCCTTAATAAATAATTTTTCTCCACTGGATATAAATATATTCGTTAAGAGCTACTGTTTCTCAAGAGTGCCAAAAAGTTTTTGCAAAGAAAAAGCAAGCTTAAGGTTTGCAAAAGTAAGGAGAGACAAAACCTGGCAGAATCTGTGAAAAACAGAACAAAAGATAGTAAAGAATTTTTTAGGGGTACTTCTGCAACTCAAATCAAAAAACTCAGAACATACGGAAGTTTAGTAATTGTATAGATCATACTGTGTAAAAATTTCAGCTCAAAAAGATGAACTGGGATTTTTATGGAATTTTTATGCTCACGAGGACAGAATCTGTTTGCTGGGCAGCATGTCACAACTTTTACTTCCCTTGCCGTAAGAGGCTATAACTTGGCACAAAGCTGAAAAATAAAGATACAATGATGTTGCTACAGAAGTAACAATCATCAAGACAAAACAAAAGCAAAAAGAAAAACCTAAATTCGTTGCGGGCTGCCTCCCGAAAGCGCTTCTTTAAAGCCATTAGCTAGGCTTAATGCAAAAGAAGAATCAAGTTTTATCAAGAGAAAGAGAATAACTAGCCCGAGTAACGGACTCAAAAGGTAACTTGATTTTCTTTCTAGGGAAGTGTTCCATCCCCTTTTTAAATGGGAATTGGAATTTTATATTCCCCTCTTTCATGTCAATAACCGCACCAACAGTGCGAAGAAAAGGACGTCCCAAAATAATTGTACATAAAGGTTCACACTCTATATCCTTAACAATAAAATCAACGGGAACATAGTTGTCATTGACAATGATAAGAACATCATCGATCTTCCCTAAAGGTTTCTTTACGGAAGGAAGACGAACACCAAAATAACAAGGCTCAAAAGGTTTCAATTCAAACATATCAAATATTCTTTTGGGCATAACGGAGGTACTAGCTCCAACATCACATAAAGCATAGAAAGAGAAGTTATTTAATTTAATTTTGATCATAGGGTCCCAACCATCCTCTAGCTTCCTAGGTATGGAGGCTTATACTCTAAGCTTCTCCTGCCTAGCATTGATGAGAGCATTCGTGATATGCTCCGTGAAGGCCAGATTAAGTGTGCTAGTGTGGGGGTCTCTAGACATTTTCTATAGTAAACTGATAACTTATGAGAGGGTACAACTATCAAAATCAATATCACTACTATCAAAGGTGGTAGTAGTGTCATCTAGGCTCACTTGTTTGAAACCCTCTATGTTCATTGGAGTTTCTTTATCTATGGTTGAGGTATTAGCATCACCATTAATAGGTCCAACGGGACTAGGAGTGCATTGGGTGCTAATAGTTTGGGTGTCCTCAACAATTTGGATTGTGGCAACTGTCTGGTGTGTAGGAAGGCTCTTAATTCTATCCTCTTCCTCTTTTTCTCTAGCCCATCTTTCTTTAAGTTTAGCCATCATCCTAATGTTTTCATTGATTTGTAACTGGATAGCATTAATAGGAGTGGCCTTATTCTCCTCAAGGGGGGAGGTTCTAATTTTGAGCATCTCAATATCAAGGGCTAAGCTTTCTACCTTCAAAGAGAGATTATCTATTTTAGATAATTTCTCTTCTACATTTTTGTTGAAGGCTTTTTGGGTAGTGATAAAGTCTCTAAGCATGCTTTCTAATTCAGAAGAGGGGTTCTTGTTGCTAGGGTAGGTGTTGTTGTTCCCATAGTTGGATGGAAACGGTCTAGGATTGCTAGCAAAATTTCCCCTATAAGCATTGTTGTTGAACTTGTTTCTAGCAATAAAGTTCACATCTACTTGTTCTTGAGCAACCAAAGAATTTAAAGGAACATCATGAGGATCAATAGAGGGTTGCTTGGTAAGTAGAGACATAATTAAGTCAACTTTTTTATTGAGGGAGGTAATTTCCTCGACAGAATTTACCTTCCTACCTGTTGGAGCTCGTTCGGTGTGCCATTGGGAATAATTGGTCATCATTTCATCGAGAAGCTTCGTGGCAGCTGTTGGGAATGTGCCCTAGAGGCAAATAAAATATGTTTTATCGAGCATATTCCATTAGTTCATAATACGTTTGATACTATGCTATAACTGTATTAAGCGGAAACATTAATACAGGTGTGGTATACAAACAACCAGTTCCCTAGTCAACCCTAGTATACTAGTCCATTGGGCGATTGATGATCAAGGTTTCCTGATCATGAGACAATGGCGTCTGTTGAAAATGGAGTCGTATCATTGGATAAATGATATGATGGACATACACCCACCAGAAGTGTTGCGATGTGATCAAGTCACATAGTTCGACATTGCGATAACTATAACGTAGTGACCAGATCCTTAGACCGTAATGATCATACGTAATTACTGTCTATTAGGATGCCCTGATTTGCTACCCACCTCCGGACTGAAATATGCTGGCCATAAAGGAGTACTTCAGGTATTCCAAATAGATATGTTAATGAGTATGCAAATAGATCAAAGCGGGATTTGTCCATCCGTGTGACGGATAGGTACTCTGGGCCCACTCGGTGATGTTACATCATAAAGTTTGCAAACGTGTGACTAGGTCACGGAGTTGTAATATCACGGGTACGAGTAAACTTGTTTGTTGAGAACGAGGACGAACTAGGTATAGTGGATACCGATGATCAAACCTCGGACAAGCAAAGTACCATCCGACAAAGGGAATAGGCACACTGTTAACGGATCCAACAACGATTGAAGTTCAGTCGATGGAAGCACAGGGCTATCAAGGATTGTAACCAGGTCCAATTGATTAGTCATTGATCAATGAGATTGTCTCGATCATGTCTGTTGTTTCCCGGACCGTAGGGTGTTACACTTAAGGTTACTCGACGCAGTAAGGATTGATTCGGGATCACCGGAGAAATTGAAGAGAACACCGGAATTGTTCCGATGAAGGCCGGAAGTTGTTCCGGGTATTTTGAAAGGTTCAAAATATATTTAATAATGTTTAATATATGTTTTATTATTTAATTATCTGAATTAAATATTAAAATGTATTTAAATATAATTAAAAATGGAAGAAAAGGCATATGGGCCTCACAGGGCCCATTAGGGGGAGAGGGAGTCCTCCCCCATGGGCCATGGCGCCATGAGGGGGCCCCACCCCCCTAGGGCTGCGCCAAAACCCCCCTCCCTTGGGATTAGTCCCACCCCGGAAGTGGAGGGGGGGTGGCACCCCTCCTTGGACTATATAAGGAGGGGTAGGGTGCCCTTTTTTCTTCATACAAATTGATTTGAGACAAGTTTCTCTCATCTCTCTCTCCCTCCTTTCTCCTTCCTTGAGTGGACTCCCCTTGTTTGGAGTCTACACTTGGTTGGGGATTTCTCCACTATACGCACGCCCTCGTGCTGCTGGAATCGGGATCCGAATCCATCTTCTTTCCGCTGCTCTACTGGTTCGGAGCCCGGAGGGACGTCGGGTATACTGTATGTGTATAATCCCGCGAGGCACTACACTTGTGGTGCTACTTCGTCGTCGTGGCCGTATCGCGAGGTCTTCATCAGCAACGTTCCGACGGGGACGTAATCCCGTCATCGGTCTACAAGGATCGGGTGGCTACATGAGTCATCGTGGATCTGCGCGGCATCGGGGATTGCCGGCACGACTACACCAACCACGTTCATGCGGGAATGTTTCCCGCTTAACGGACTACATACTGGTATGTGATCTATTTCTGTCCGTTACTTGCATCAGCATAGCATAGGTCTTGGGTATGGGTCTCGTAGGTTATGAAAAATTTGTGTTTTCTGCCCCGAACCCCAACAGTGGTATCATGAGCAAGGCTATGCGTAGATGTATTGTACGGATAGAACACATCTAGTATGTGGGCATCAATTCTCCAATTGTTACCATCTCACATGTACTCATTTAGCGTTGAGGCAATGTTTGATGAAGCGGCCCCCGACCGACCTTACGCGTTTACGCAAGACTGGTTCCACGCTTGACATATGGCTTGTACCATATAAAGTGGCTGGGGGGTGTCTGTCTCGCTGCATTAGCGATGCGAAGATGTTTGCAACGGAGGGCCCCGACAGGGGTGTAATAGAGACAATTGTGGATTGGTGTTGTGGCTTGTTTTCGTAGGATAGAAACGGTCCTTTTCTCGAAACCCCTAGCAGCCACGTAAAACTTGCAAAAGATAAAGTAGAAAGGCGTTTTCAACTTTAATTTGCCTGAAGGGGGATCATAGGTTGTATGATTTACAGTTTTACTTCATGTTTTATGCTAGTATGCTAGATATATCGACGGTAGCACGAAACAGGACCATCTCTCACAATACCAACATTGTGTTCTCCCTTGGTGGGCACCGCCTGGAAGGTTCTCCCATATGGCTTGATGCTCCGTACATACCGGAGTTGTCCTACATATTAAACGGAGTTCGCATGAGGTTGGGTTCGGCAAGCCTGGATATGCAGATATGGCCTTGCTGAGCAGCTGACATCAAGGTTCGATTGGCAGGCTTGACGTATGTAGATGCGGGCCTGGAACACAGGAGACCGAAAGGTCGAGCACGAGTCACATGCCTGATGTGATTGGCTTAGAGGCCTACCTGGTTCGCATACTGATGGCCGTGACGATCGGGGGAGGTATGGGGGCTGGGATTGTGTAATCACTTAGTTAAATTGAGAGGTGTTTATCTAAGTGGGAGCTTTCTAGAATTTTGAGATCAAATTGAAACTCCACATTATGAACTTAATCTTCATGTCTTAGCAAATATCATTGTAGATAACGTCATACCAATGTTTAGAACTATGGCTCTTTTAGTATGATAGAAATTAAGGTAAATGGGTCTAACTTCATTGATGTGTACCAACACCATTAGAGACATACTCATTAGTAATGACTTGCTAAACATAATACGAAGAACTGCTAGGAGATACACCTGACAACTCCGTAATCAAGGAAGATGATGATGCGTATCGCACTCACTGTCACTTATGAATGACTGTCCAATACACCATAATTCATTCTATGGAATCTGAATTGTGAATGCATGTTAACCAACACGTATGACGTGCTAGGTGAACTTGAAAGCACTTGGTCAAAAATCAGAGTAATGGAATATGAGTATATGGACGGGGTTTCTTTCAACTATGGTGGAAGGAACAACCTGCTGAGAAAGTCACTTGGAAAATGTATAAGATACATGGAACACCTTGTTTATAACTTGGACTACTGAATGACTGGTTACTTTGCGATAACTGGGGAGTTGCATCCGCTTCCTCCCAGTTACAAAGACCATGTCTGGACTATGTCATGAAGGAGAATCGTTCACCTGTCATGAGGTCATGGTTAAAGTCAAGAACTTTAAGAGTAGAACCAATGCAGGAATGGTCATTGACGGAGAAGGTATATTTGATATACGAGTTATAAATGTCTTTCCCACGAAACACTAATTGCGGTTGATTAAGTATTCGATGCTTGAACTTACTGCTTGAGAGTGACTTGAAAGGGATGAGGTGACAATGTGTGCTGACGGCAATCAAGATAGTTGATGGCCAACAACACTCTTGAGTCCATCACGTATGGCCGATGTGATGCACTCAAGGTTTCTTCTATACGTGATCGTGTTTTCACTTTCACGGTTGCTAACAAACATGTTGGTTTTATGCTCACCAAGCGCAGGAAGTTTGTCTCTCCAAAGTTTATTTGTTATTTTTATCTTTGGAATTATGGAGGGCCTCAATGGATCTATGAGTTCAAGCTATGGCAGAAGCAATGCAAGGAGGAATGGACATTGGTAAGTCCATCCAAGAAACATGCTCAGGCGGGGATGAACGCACTTCGTGCGGATCCAAAGAAGTCGGCGATGAAAGTTGGGCCATCTAAGTCAAAAACCCTACATTTTTCTACTATAATTGACTATGACGCCTGCAAAAGCTATAATATGCGTGTGCATCCCGAGGCTCGTAAGGATTTGATTCAAGCTAGTTATGATCTTCTCCCGGATGAATGTCCTCCGCCGTCGCCGCCTTTGGTTGTTCACCGGACGGTGGCAATGCCGGTGATTCAATTTGGAACAGTTCCGCTTTCCGTGGCGGATCCCTGATCTTCCGCATGTGATAAGGATTCTTTACCTTATATGGTGCAACGGACTTTACTGCCATCTTTGAACAATTGTGCCTCGCCTAGTGTGGGAAATCAGCACGTATCCATATCTGGAGTTGCCCTACAGGAGAAACAAAAAGATTCGGTGCAGGCTTCCTCCTCCACCACGCAGGTCGAGTCTTCTACGGATGCGTTTGAAGCGATGGTGGATGACATGGTGGCCCGGATCATGACCTGCTCTATCTGCAACATTTAGGGCCACCTGTCATCGTCTTGCCCGTCAAAACGCCTCTGCATGGCATGCAACCGCGTGGGCCACCGTAGACGGGACTGCGATGCGATTGCACGCAGAGAGGGACGCGTCTGGAGGCCTATTCACACGCAACATCCCATTGAGTACACACCGGACTCTTCCCCTCATATTGGGTCTCGCGCGCCACCTCTCTTCCCTGCCTAAGCGTCTCCGAGGAGAAAACCCCACCTTCCGTTTGCGCTTCGCCGCCTCCAATCGATCTCGCCGCTCCGCCATGCTCTCGCTGCACTCCAAGCTCGGCATCCATGGCGGTCTATGAGCTTGACCCCCATCGGTACCTCCCCGCTGGCCATCTCATCATGGACGGCGGGGCCAATCGTCTTCCGCGCACCTTTGTCACTGCGGGGGCGAGGCCTGAGAGGCGTCACGAGGACTTCATGGTGGCAGAGATCATGCCGCCACCACCACCTGAAGCTTTGGGGCCAGCCCGCGAAGAGATAGCGGATTTTCTTCAGGCCCGCGGCATTATGGTGCGCTCGGTGCAGCCATGGTTTCTGGGAGTGGGGCTTTTTCCAGTTCGGGATGCGGCTGTTAGGTACACTCTCACACAGCATCCCCCTTTTGATCTTGGCGATGATAGATTCGTGCGTTTCTACAACCACGACCAAGGTGCTGGCTTCCATGGTGCGGATGAGTTCCGTACGGGCTGGCTCATGATGGTTGGAGTACATCTTGACTACCGCAACACCAAGAACCTGTCAGAGGCCATTAATACTTTTGGCAAATTTCACTCTTGGAACTCTGATGATCCCTATTTGGTGCGCTCGATTATACATGCGTCTGTCCCTTCCAACGAGCTGGTTCCAAGGGATGTAGTTTTTGGTGATTATGCTGAATGGGGAGGAAACAGAGTTAACTGGACGGCTGCCTGCTATATCTTGGGAGCGGATTTGGAGAACCAAATGCCGCAAGACGAGGACCCCATGCCGCTCAATGGAAACCCACATCCTCTACCTGGGGAGCTCGTCCCAGATAACATCCCATGGGTGCTTCCCCAATTCCCGGTGATTGGCTGGAACGAAGTCCCTGCACCAGCTCCTGACAATGTTCCAGCCCCCAATGACCCCCCGGGTTGGGGAAATGCAGTCTGGGGTTAAGATGCAGACCAACAGCCGGAGCACCAGAATCAATAGGATGCCCCCGATCAAGACCAATAGTCCATGGTGCTAGACCATCCGGAACCCTCTGAATCGGTGGAACAACCGGTGATGGAAGTTGTCAACATTGCAGATGAGGAGGATCCTGTGCTCCAACAGACAGCTGAGGAGGAGCCCATTTTGGCACTGGTTCCCTATGTCCCACCCCCTATTCCTCCACAACAAGTGTTCGTGGGGATGATCAAAATTGTTGCTGGGCCTGAATTGCCCCCTGAAATGCAATGGAGCAGGGCTTTCTCCAGAGTGATGCCTGGACCCTGTTCCCTGCAGATCCCCAGAAGCCTGAACGTGTGTCCGGCTCTCCCTCTGGCCTGTTCCAAGAGATCTTGGAGCATGGCTTTTGATGAGAGTTCCAGGGAGCTCTCCCTTACTTTTACTGAGGATGATGCAGGGTCACATTCTTCGGCTCCTTCAAGGCCTGCAGTGGAGCTCCCCAAGGAGCTCACCTTTTCCAGCCCACCATTAGCAAAGGTGTCAGCTCCAAGACGCAAGAAGAGGGCAACACCCGTTGTTGACACTTCTGTCAGGCGCTGCACCAGAAGCGCAATCAAGCGGGATGGTTTCAAGGCGGGAACTTTGGCAGAACTCCCTATGGCTCCAAAACGGAAGAAGCCCAAGGCCAAGCCCATCCACTTGGTGACGGAGGAAGAGCCTCAAGGACAAGCCCAAGGCCCAGCCCAACAGGAGGAACAGGTGGTGCCACCCACTCCGATCAGGGTCACTCAGTCCATTGGCGCGGACTTGCAGATCGATCCATCTCTTCTGACGAAGGAGAAGCTTATGGCAGCTCCATCATCTGCATCTCAGAAGGATGATGATGATGTTTAGCTACCATTATGTTTTATGGGTTTGGCAAGCCTTTAATTTAGCCATTTGTGATACTGTTACTGGGCAGCTTCATTTTGGCCCATGGTGTTCTTCATGTGACTGGTTGATAACTGTAATGTTTATAGTTATCCTGTTTTTCCTTTCTACTACTCTACATGAATTATACAACTACTAGAGATTGGAAAGTGCTCTGTTGGAACGTTCGTGGTCTAAATTCATCAGCTCGACAAAGTGCAGTGCGGGAGAAAATTTTGCATAGTCAGTGTGCAGTTATCTGCCTTCAGGAAACCAAATGTGAGATTGTTGACCACAATTTTATTAAATCCTTTTGCCCCAGGAGATTTGACCAATTTGCTGTGGTTCCCTCGAGAGGTGCTTCTGGGGGAATTCTGACCATTTGGAATTCATCTATCTTTCATGGGCAGTTGGTTGATACCAAATCTTTTGGGATGGTGATCCAATTCACTTCTTCCCATAATGCAGAATCTTGGACTCTGGTGAATATTTATGTCCCTTGTGAGCAGCAACAAAGAGATAGTTTTGTGGATTGGATTTATCACCTATCTATCCCCTTTTATGCTAATTGGCTTTTGCTTGGAGATTTTAATTTCATCAGGTCTTTGGATAATAGAAATTTTCCTGGTGGTGATGTCAACAACATGTTCATCTTCAATGAGATAATTGGTCATCTGGGGCTGCTGGAACTCCCTCTGAAAGGTAGAAGATTTACATGGTCCAACATGCAGGACAATCCTTTGCTGGAGCAGCTAGATTGGTTCTTCACCTCTGCTAATTGGATTCTATCTTACCCTGCTACTCAAGTGCTACCCTAGCTAGGATTGCCTCTGACCATGTCCCTTGTGTAGTATCTATCAACACCTCCATCCCAAAAGCTAACATTTTAAGATTTGAGAACTTTTGGATAGAGATGCCTGGGTTTCTAGATTGTGTAAAATCTTCTTGGGATGCTGGGTCCCCTAAAGTTCATTCTGTGGCTAGAACGTATCATGGTGAATCCCATAATCATAGACAAGTCGCCTCAACCATGTTATCGATTGAATCATAACCCTTACATAAACTTACTCCAGCCCGATCACTTAGTCGGGATCTCGGGCGGGCTCAATCATACAACAAAGTGTGCCACGTGACAGAGTCACGAGCAATCGCATCACGATGCCCCAAGCTGCGCACATCTAAGGGCCACTTGGTGTATAAAAGACCGCCGGCAAGAACACAACTAAGCTATCGAACCGCACACTAAGACATTCATACACGCATCATACATGTCCAGTGTAAACAGTAGGTAATCACAACATGAACTCCAAAAACTCATAGTCTTTATAACTTCTGCTAAACAGAGCAGACATAGTAGTTGTATTACAAGCAGAGATCACATGGATGTGATCCAACATTACATCAAACATTAACGGAAGCAAATTATGTCTTAGTAAAGACAAGTTTAACAAATGGCTTAAGAAGCCTGAAAGAAAATACAACGACCCTCTAAAGGGCACAGGCTGCTGCCTGGAACTATACGACATTGGTCCACGTCGAGCTCGAGGTAGAGGCCACCATCAGGGTCAGTGGTATCTTCTCTAAAACATAGAATAAGCAAACGTGAGTACAAAGTCGTACTCAGCAAGACTTACATAGGAACTATACTACTCATGCACATGTATCAAGGCAAAGGGAGGTGGGGTTTCACTTGCAGAAGTGCCATCTATGACTTGGCTAATCCTGAACTACGAGTACCAGAGAGAGGTAAGAACGTACACGAGTCCAAGTAACAGTCTCCAACCAAAACTCCACTATGGTGCCTTCCTCGACTTCCCCACGAGGAAGCACGCCATAGCACTCACACTTATCTTGGTGCGTTTTAGAAGTATCCGGTTCAAGTTATCTATGATCAAGTAAAGGTCTCCAAGTAGTCCATAACCGCGGACACGGCTATTCGAATAGTTCATTAACCCTGCAGGGGTGTACTGCTACACACACGCCTCATCAGTTACCGCCTGGGGATGGACCCTTCAAGTGAGTACCGGCGAGGATGCTGCCACGACACTTCACTCACGGCACCATCTCTAGTCCTAGGGAGTCGCCTATTTGAGTTAGGACCACGATCGGAATCCGGCCGATTGTTCCGATGCGGACTCAAACATTGTGTGACCGCCATCAAGCTCAACTCGATCATGATCACTTGATTCAACGTGCCCACAACCTACGCCAACCACTTACCTTGGTTCCACCTGCTTGAGATCGTTAAAGGGCGAACTACTTGCGACTCCTGGACTGGTCCGGGGTGAGGTACCACGCCGAGAGGGGTCAGTGAGCCCAATGTGTGGTCGTACTCTTAGTCTTGGATAACAACACAAGAACTCGGGCCTAAGGCAGTGTTCAATGAGACAACCCACTGTGTACTCCTACACAGCCTCTCATCGTTCACCTTTGTTTAGGGTAGATTCACCAACACGTTACCACCATCATTCACATGATCACTACCATCCCGACTCACATCAAAGTAGCCTCAGGTAACAACTCTAAGCATGCAATAAGCTATAAAAGTTGTAGGGGCCACATGATATCAACCAACTCCTACATCTGCTAGGATTGTGGTTTGCTTACTACTGTGACAAAATAATAGGTCATGCAAAGGAATGGGTTCAACTAGCGGTAGAACGTATCATGGTGATATCCTAAACATGCATTTGCGAGAATGAGAGGGAACTGGGATTTTATCGACATGATCAAAGAGGGGGTTGCTTGCCTTGCTGACGATCACGATGTAACACTCTTCTGACGTGAGGTTGAACTCGTCTCCGAGATCAACTCTACCGAGAAGAAGCAATCACCGAAGCGCTGGAATTAAAGCACAATCAAGATAATACAATGCACATTCAATATGCAAAACATAGCATGGCAATGTGCTGATGTGACCTATGTTTGAATTGCCACATTTTAATTGAAGTTGATTTGAAAAGGAAATTCAAATTCAAACTCCAAATGTTATTCCAATTTGGTCAACTTGCATTTGCTAATGTTTGTTCATTGTAAACCAAGGTATCATATGTGTGAAATGCTTCTGATGTACAAGTGAAGTGTGGTGCATTTCAAAGTTTGAAGTTGGAATAGAAATTGAATTGAATTTGAAATAATTCCAATTAAATCAAATAGCAAAAGCTACAGATCCCTTTTTAAGATCAACTCCAACATAGCTGAAAGTTGGAAATTTGTATAGAGGATTTTCTCCTGATAATTTTTCATATATTTAATGTTAAATTTGGAGTTAAAATAAATTTTCTATGATTTTTCAAAGTTTCAGCAATTTTCTGGAATTTTACTGAATTTCTTTATTTCTTTTAAAAGTTTTTCTGTTTACTGCGTCACTAGGACGTCAGCATGACGCAAGGGGGGGCTGATGTGTGGGGTCCCTTTGTCAGCGTCAGTGGGGTTAAAACCCGGTATAATTAACCACGGTTAATTAGAGGGGGGCCCCGGTCCCACCTCTCGGTGACGTGGGGGGGGGGGTTAGTGTGGTGGTTAGAGCCCTAAACGACCGGCGGCTAAACGCCGGTGGCTCTGCCACAGCGGCGCTCTCGCCGGGGTGGGATATCGGCCACGGGGGAGGAGGCTGGGGGCACGGGCAGGTTGCTCGCGACGCTGCGCGTCGTCTGGGCTAGGAGGGGTTCGAGGGGGAGGCTTCAGGCCACGGCTTTGACGACGGGCGCGGCGGCTGCCCACTGCCTCGACGGAGACGGCGAAGGGAGCCACGGGGAGACAAGGAAGAAGGGGGTAAATGGACCCCTGCTCACCTTGGTGCAGACGCAACGTCGACGAAGGCGGAGGAGCTCCGGAGCTGGCGAATTGCTCGCCGGAGTTGCGCGAAGGCCGACGGCGAGTTGGAGAAGCGGGCGACGGCTGGAAGGCGTCCTGGTTCGAATTGAGGCCGTAGTCCGACGAAGTAGACGGCTGCGGAGTTGTTGGACAAGGTGGCGCAAGCTCTGGGTCATAGTGGCTACGGCGGCGCACGGCGGCCGCTCCAGCTGGGGCTCGGGTCGCGCGAGAAAACGGCGAGAGAGGGAGAGGGATGAACTGGGAGAGGGGGAAGAAGGGCCTGGGGCTTCTGGGCATCTCCAGCACGAAGGAGAAGAGGAGGGGAGGCCAGGCAGGGAGGTGGCGTGGCGGCCATGGCCACCGCATGTGCTCCAGCGAGCAGCATCGGGGCCAGGGGAGGAAGACGACAGGGGAGGCCCTCCTGGTGGGCTGGGCCGGCTAGGCTGGAAGGCCAGGTAAGGTGGGCTCTGCCCTTTTTCTTCTGTTTTTCTTATTTTTCTTTTCTGTTATTTGTATTTCCCTTTAAAATGAATAGCTAGGTCATTTATAAAAATCCCCAAACAATTTTATAAAACCTAGGTGACTATATAGAAGTCAATACCAAGTTTTGGGAATTTTTGAAATTCAATTTATTTGAATTTCAATTCAAATAGACAAATGATTTAATTTCCAAGCCACTATTTGAATTATTGAAAAATCTATGAGCATGGGATTAATCCCAAATCACTTTTAAAATGATCACACTCATTTTTAGGATTTTTCAACACATCCAAAAGAATTTTGGAAAAAGATTTATTTCTGGCCTTTTTATAAAATTCATTTAGGGCTTTTCTTTTCCCCATTTCCTTTTCTTTTGCAATTTTTTTCACGAAGCAAAAATGCAAACTTAGAAAAGCACAAACCTAAAATTAGGGTTCTGACAACTCGCCTTCACTCAAAAGAATCTCGTCCCGAGATTCAGAAGTCGTCGGGAGGAAGGTGGGGTACTCAGCTCGTAGACGATCCTCCCGTTCCCAGGTGGCTTCTTTCTCTGAATGATGTGACCACTGCACTTTTAAGAATCTTATCTTCTGACGTCTGGTGCTACGCTCGGCTTCATCAAGAATACGAACAGGGTACTCTCGATATGAAAGGTTATCTTGGAGATCAAGCGTTTCGTGGTCTACTTCGCGGATGGGGTCCTTGAAGCAACGCCTGAGTTGAGAGACGTCGAAGACATCATGAACCTGGGAGAGGTGAGGGGGTAGTTCCAATTGGTAGGCAACTTCTCCACGTTTAGCGAGAATGCGAAAGGGACCGATATAACGTGGGTCCAACATGCCTTTGATACCGAAGCGATGGGTACCCTTCAGAGGAGTAACCCAAAGGTAAGCCTTCTCATCCAGATTATAGCTTTCTTCCCTATGATGACGATCATAATAGCTTTTCTGACGAGACTGGGCTGTTTTCAACTTCTCACGAACAATGCGAACCTGCTCTTCTGCATCCTGAATCAAATCCGGTCCAAAGAATTGTCTTTCACCGGTTTCTGACCAGTTTAGGGGTGTTCGACATTTCCGTCCATAGAGAAATTCAAAAGGAGCCATGCCCAAACTAGATTGGAAACTATTGTTATACGCAAATTCGGCAAAAGGAAGAGAATTCTCCCATTTCTTTCCGAAAGAGATAACACAAGCTCTGAGCATGTCTTCGAGAATTTGATTGACCCTTTCTACTTGACCACTTGACTGCGGGTGATAAGCGGTGCTAAAGGAGAGGTGGGTTCCCATAGCATTCTGGAAACTTTCCCAAAATCGAGAAGTGAAAAGACTACCACGGTCTGAATTGATTTCCAAAGGAACACCGTGAAGTGACACGATTCGGGAGACATACAAGTCCGCTAACTGGCTAGCAGTTATAGACTCTCGAACTGGAAGGAAGTGAGCGACTTTTGAAAGTCGATCAATGACAACGAAGATGGCATCATTTCCTTTCTGGGTTTTTGGAAAGCCGGTGATGAAGTCCATACCGACTGTATCCCACTTCCACTCGGGGATAGGCAAAGGTCTAAGAGTACCAGCAGGTCTTTGATGTTCTGCTTTAACGCGACGACAAACATCACATTCAGCAATGAACTGAGCAATTTCTCTCTTCATCCTAGTCCACCAAAATCTCTGGCGTAGATCTCGGTACATTTTTGTGCTACCGGGATGAATGGAGAGGGGTGTGTCATGGGCTTCTTTGAGGATGAGTTGCCTTAGTTCCCTATTCTTAGGTACTACCAAACGATTTTCAAAGAATACCGTTCCTTTACTATCTATGGAGAAACATTTCGCAACTCCGCTAGCAATGTTCTCCTTGATCCGGCGAACACCTCGTGCACGCCTTTGGGCAACTATGATTTTATCCTCAAGGGTTGGTTTTGCCACCAAGTTGAAAAGAGATCCACGAGGAACAATCTCGAGGTTGAGCTTCCGAAATTCCTCATGAAGAAGCGGTTGATACTGTTGTAACATGAGGTTGTTACAATACGACTTACGACTTAGTGCATCAGCCATGACATTGGCTTTGCCTGGGGTGTAAGAAATTCCTAAGTCATAATATTTTATCAACTCAATCCAGCGTCTTTGCCTGAGATTAAGATCTGGCTGGGTGAATATGTATTATAGGCTTTGGTGGTCGGAATAGATCTCACAACGATTACCAAGGAGGTAATGTCGCCAAGTTGTTAGGGCATGAACTACGGCAGCGAGTTCAAGATCATTGGTAGGATAGTTCTCTTCATGTGGCCGCAACTGGCGTGAAGCATAAGCTACCACATGTCGATCTTGCAGAAGTATGCATCCTAACCCTTGCCGTGAGGCATCACAATAGATCTCGAAATCCTTTTTGGTGTCTGGAGGCGCAAGTACGGGTGCAGAAGTCAATCTTCTTTTTAGCTCTTGAAAGCTTTCCTCGCACTTGGGAGTCCATTCGAATTTCTTCTCTTTCTTGAGGAGTTCAGTTAGAGGCTTTGCAACTTTAGAAAAGTTCTCGACGAAGCGGCGACAATAGCTTGCTAAGCCAAGAAAACTCCTAACTTGCTTAACCGATTCAGGTGGAGTCCAGTCAAGGACGGCCTGAACTCTCTCGGGATTGACAGCAATGCATTTTGCAGAAATCACGTGGCCTAAGTAGGTCACTTCTGGTAGCCAGAATTCACACTTGGAGAACTTGGCATAAAGGCGGTGCTCTCTAAGTTTCATCAATACCAACCTAAGATGTTCTGCGTGCTCTTCTTCGTTCTTCGAGTAGATGAGAATGTCATCAAGATAAACCACAACAAATTTATCTAAGTACTCCATGAAGATCGAATTCATTAAGCGCGAGAATGTGGCGGGGGCATTGGTTAAACCGAAGGACATGACGGTATACTCGTAAAGACCATAACGAATAGTGAAAGCTGTTTTGGGAATGTCCTCATTTCGGATTTTGATTTGATGATAGCCTAATCTCAAATCCATCTTGGAGAAGATAGAGGATCCTGCAAGTTGATCATAAAGATCATTGATCCTGGGCAGTGGGTACTTGTTCTTTATCGTCGCTAGATTTAGCGGGCGATAGTCTACGCACATCCTTTCTGTTCCATCTTTCTTCGTTACGAACAGAATGGGGCAACCCCATGGCGATGAGCTAGGGCGGATGAAGCCTTTTGCCAACGAAGCTTCAAGTTGGATTTTTAGCTCAGCTAACTCACGTGGGGACATTCTATATGGGCGTCTGGATATTGGGGCGGTACCTGGGATAAGATCTACCACAAACTCTACAGATCTGTCAGGTGGTATTCCTGGCAGCTCTTCTGGAAAGACATCCGGGAAGTCACGAACCACCGGAATATCTTCAAGGTCTGGAAGAGGAAGCACATTCAAAGAATGCACCTGGGTTTTAGAGCTTGGTGAGGTGTACTTGATTGTCTGTCCTGATGGATGGGTTAGTTTCACTGACTTGGCTTTACAATCAAGGACAACATTCTGTCTTGATAACCAATCCATACCTAAGATCACATCAATGTCTGAAGACTTGAGGGCTATAAGTGAGGCAAGGAATACTAAACCCTCAATTGGAATTTCATTCTCATGACTCACCATGGTGGTGTGCCATCTGGATCCAGGGGCTTGCACAACTAAGGGGGTGGATAACATCGAAAAGGAGATGTCATGTGATAGTGCAAAGTCCTGGGATATGAACGAGTGAGATGATCCTGGGTCAAACAGAACCGAAGATGGGGTGGAATTGACAGGAAGGGTTCCGAGTATAACATCGGTTGACTTGTGGGAATCTAGAATGGATACATGATTCACATAACCATGTTCATAAACAGGAGGCTTGACGTTGGAAGTCTTGGGTGGTGGCTTACCACGACGAAAGGTTTGCTTTGGTTTAGGTGTGGTGGCTACATGATTTTGGGGACACTCTTGAACATTGTGGCCTGATTGTCCACATTGGAAACAAACACCACGTGGAATGAAAGTTACTTGAGCACTTGATTGTCCAACAAAATTCCAAGGAGGAAGATTGGGTTGAGGTGGACGATATATGGTGGTTGATGGTCTAGAAGCACTTACAGCACGACTGACGTCACTGAAGGGAATCCAAACACGGCGTTTCCGAGAAAATGGGCCAGAAGATTGTGCAAACTCACGATCACGCTTGCGAGACTCTTCATACAACTCATTTCCATACTCAGCCTTGAAGGATTTGTCGACCAAGTCCCTGAAGTTGATGAACTCGTGAAGATTCAGGTCATGACGAAGGACGGGGCTAAGTCCCTTGCGGAACCTTTCTTGTTTCTTGGCGTCGGTGGATACTTCTTCTTGGGCATAACGTGCTAGACGAGTGAACTCAGTCCTATACTCATGAATAGTCATCTTTCCTTGGGTCAGATTGCAAAATTCTTCTCTCTTGCGCTCCATCAGCTGATCCGGAATATGATATCCTCGGAAGTCATCACAGAACTCTTGCCAAGTCACCACGTGACCAACTGGTTGCATTGCCACGAAGTTCTCCCACCACTGAAGAGCAGCACCTTCCAGAAAGTATGCCGCAAATAGCACACGATCACCTGGAGCAACATGGGATGTCTCAAGCTTACGCTCGAGGGAACGAAGCCAATCATCGGCATCAAGGGGCTCGGAAGGACATCGGAATACTGGCGGGTTGAGGAGAATGAAGTCCTGGATGGTGACAACACTATGATGCTGACGAGAAGTGTTCTGCTCAATACGCTCGAGAAGACGTGTCTGATCACGACGATTCTGTTCAGCCTCCATAATGATTTCTGTCGTTGAGGGTGGTGGTGGAGGTTCTTCACCGTCTATGTAACTAGAACTGGGATCAACACCTTGATTTACACCTGACATTCTGTGTGATAAGAATCAACAATCAGCATAGGATCTAGGACACAATTCTATGCTAAGATAGAAGACTATAACGCAATATCATCAAAGCCACAAACGGACAGCATAACGGCTGCACCGGGATGGAAATTGAGACAACCTACAGAATAACGGACATCACTTCCACAGAAACACTATGGAATGATGGCTCAGAAGGACCACAACACTCCTACAGCTACAAAGAAGCAATCAACGAGATGTCCTAGTAAAGACATAGATGAGCCTAGTCCTCTCTTCCCGTAGAATAAGATGAGGGTGACTCAGAACTCAGATCGATGAGGATAAGGAGAAAAAGAAGTCTTACGTTGTTCCCTTATACCCAAAGTAACTATATAACTATAGAATGCTAGACTCGACAACGGCCAATGGTTTGATAATCCTACAGGCAGTCCTGCTCTGATACCAAGTCTGTCGGGACCCGGGGTTACCGTATGTAATTCCGGTCACAATACAATCACATGGAGAGCCGAGAGCCGTACCCACTTGTCTAAGCAGACAAGGCCAAGCACAGATCACTCTCGGTAAGCATCGAACGTGAGGGGCATCCCATCCAGGCCGGATGATCAACTGAGATGGGTCCTCATCGTCCACTCACAAGTCTAAATGCTTATGGGTGGTGAATCCCATAATCATAGACAAGTCGCCTCAACCATGTTATCGATTGAATCATAACCCTTACATAAACTTACTCCAGCCCGATCACTTAGTCGGGATCTCGGGCGGGCTCAATCATACAACAAAGTGTGCCACGTGACAGAGTCACGAGCAATCGCATCGCGATGCCCCAAGCTGCGCACATCTAAGGGCCACTTGGTGTATAAAAGACCGCCGACAAGAACACAACTAAGCTATCGAACCCCACACTAAGACATGCATGTTATAATCATACACGCAGCATACATGTCCAGTGTAAACAGTAGGTAATCACAACATGAACTCCACAAACTCATAGTCTTTATAACTTCTGCTAAACAGAGCAGACATAGTAGTTGTATTACAAGCAGAGATCACATGGATGTGATCCAACATTACATCAAACATCAACGGAAGCAAATTATGTCTTAGTAAAGACAAGTTTAACAAATGGCTTAAGAAGCCTGAAAGAAAATACAACGACCCTCCAAAGGGCACAGGCTGCTGCCTGGAACTATACGACATTGGTCCACATCGAGCTCGAGGTAGAGGCCACCATCAGGGTCAGTGGTCTCTTCTCTAAAACATAGAATAAGCAAACGTGAGTACAAAGTCGTACTCAGCAAGACTTACATAGGAACTATAGTACTCATGCACATGTATCAAGGCAAAGGGAGGTGGGGTTTCACTTGCAGAAGTGCCAGCTTTGACTTGGCTAATCCTGAACTACGAGTACCAGAGAGAGGTAAGAACGTACACGAGTCCAAGTAACAGTCTCCAACCAAAACTCCACTATGGTGCCTTCCTCGACTTCCCCACGAGGAAGCACGCCATAGCACTCACACTTATCTTGGTGTGTTTTAGAAGTATCCGGTTCAAGTTATCTATGATCAAGTAAAGGTCTCCAAGTAGTCCATAACCTCGGACACGGCTATTCGAATAGTTCATTAACCCTGCAGGGGTGTACTGCTACACACACGCCTCATCAGTTACCGCCTGGGGATGGACCCTTCAAGTGAGTACCGGCGAGGATGCTGCCACGACACTTCACTCACGGCACCATCTCTAGTCCTAGGGAGTCGCCTATTTGAGTTGGGACCACGATCGGAATCCGGCCGATTGTTCCGATGCGGACTCAAACGTTGTGTGACCGCCATCAAGCTCAACTAGATCATGATCACTTGATTCAACGTGCCCACAACCTACGCCAACCACTTACCTTGGTTCCACCTGCTTAAGATCGTTAAAGGGGGAACTACTTGCGACTCCTGGACTGGTCCGGGGTGAGGTACCAGGCCGAGAGGGGTCAGTGAGCCCAATGTGTGGTCGTACTCTTAGTCTTGGATAACAACACAAGAACTCGGGCCTAAGGCAGTGTTCAACGAGACAACCCACTGTGTACTCCTACACAGCCTCTCATCGTTCACCTTTGTTTAGGGTAGATTCACCAACACGTTACCACCATCATTCACATGATCACTACCATCCCGACTCACATCAAAGTAGCCTCAGGTAACAACTCTAAGCATGCAATAAGCTATAACAGTTGCAGGGGCCACATGATATCAACCAACTCCTACATCTGCTAGGATTGTGGTTTGCTTACTACTGTGACAAAATGATAGGTCATGCAAAGGAATGGGTTCAACTAGCGGTAGAACGTATCATGGTGATATCCTAAACATGCATTTGCGAGAATGAGAGGGAACTGGGATTTTATCGACATGATCAAAGAGGGGGTTGCTTGCCTTGCTGACGATCACGATGTAACACTCTTCTGACGTGAGGTTGAACTCTTCTCCGAGATCAACTCTACCGAGAAGAAGCAATCACCGAAGCGCTGGAAGTAAAGCACAATCAAGATAATACAATGCACATTCAATATGCAAAACATAGCATGGCAATGTGCTGATGTGACCTATGTTTGAATTGCCACATTTTAGTTCAAGTTGATTTGAAAAGGAAATTCAAATTCAAACTCCAAATGTTATTCAAATTTGGTCAACTTGCATTTGCTAATGTTTGTTCATTGTAAACCAAGGTATCATATGTGTGAAATGCTTCTGATGTACAAGTGAAGTGTGGTGCATTTCAAAGTTTGAAGTTGGAATAGAAATTGAATTGAATTTGAAATAATTCCAATTAAATCAAATAGCAAAAGCTACTGATCCCTTTTTAAGATCAACTCCAACATAGCTGAAATTTGGAAATTTGGATAGAGGATTTTCTCCTGATAATTTTTCATATATTAAATGTTAAATTTGGAGTTAAAATGAATTTTCTATGTTTTTTCAAAGTTTCAGGCATTTTTTTGAATTTTACTGAATTTCTTTATTTCTTTTAAAAGTTTTTCTGTTTACTGCGTCACTACGACGTCAGCATGACGCAAGGGGGGGGGCTGACGTGTGGGGTCCCTTTGTCAGCGTCAGTGGGGTGAAAACCCAGTTTAATTAACCACGGTTAATTAGAGGTGGGACCCGGGCCCACCTGTCGGTGACGTGGGGGGGGGGGGGGGTTAGTGTGGTGGTTAGAGCCCTAAACGACCGGCGGCTAAACGCCGGTGGCTCTGCCACGGCGGCGCTCTCTCCGGGGTGGGATTTCGGCCACGGGGGAGGAGGCTGGGGGCACGGGCAGGTTGCTCGCGACGCTGCGCGTCGTCTGGGCTAGGAGGGGTTCGAGGGGGAGGCTTTAGGCCACGGCTTCGACGACGGGCGCGGCGGCTGGCCACTGCCTCGACGGAGACGGCGAAGGGAGCCACGGGGAGACAAGGAAGAAGGGGGTAAATGGACCCCTGCTCACCTTGGTGCAGACGCAACGTCGACGAAGGCGGAGGAGCTCCGGAGCTGGCGAATTGCTCGCCGGAGTTGCGCGAAGGCCGACGGCGAGTTGGAGAAGCGGGCGACGGCTGGAAGGCGTCCTGGTTCGAATTGAGGCCGTAGTCCGACGAAGTAGACGGCTGCGGAGTTGTTGGACAAGGTGGCGCAAGCTCTGGGTCACAGTGGCTACGGCGGCGCACGGCGGCCGCTCCAGCTGGGGCTCGGGTCGCGCGAGAAAACGGCGAGAGAGGGAGAGGGATGAACTGGGAGAGGGGGAAGAAGGGCCTGGGGCTTCTGGGCGTCTCCAGCGCGAAGGAGAAGAGGAGGGGAGGCCAGGCAGGGAGGTGGCGTGGCGGCCATGGCCACCGCATTCGCTCCAGCGAGAAGCATCGGGGCCAGGGGAGGAAGACGACAGGGGAGGCCCCCCTGGTGGGCTGGGCCGGCTAGGCTGGAAGGCCAGGTAAGGTGGGCTCTGCCCTTTTTCTTCTGTTTTCTTATTTTTCTTTTCTATTATTTGTGTTGCCCTTTAAAATAAATAGCTAGGGCATTTATAAAAATCCCCAAACAATTTTATAAAACCTAGGTGACTATATAGAAGTCAATACCAAGTTTTGGGAATTTTTGAAATTCAATTTATTTGAATTTCAATTCAAATAGACAAATGATTTAATTTCCAAGCCACTATTTGAATTATTGAAAAATCTATGAGCATGGGATTAATCCCAAATCACTTTTAAAATGATCACACTCATTTTTAGGATTTTTCAACACATCCAAAAGAATTTTGGAAAAAGATTTATTTCTGGCCTTTTTATAAAATTCATTTAGGGCTTTTCTTTTCCCCATTTCCTTTTCTTTTGCAATTTTTTTCACGAAGCAAAAATGCAAACTTTGAAAAGCACAAACCTAAAATTAGGGTTCTGACATGTTTGGAAGAGTTCAGGAAACTTTCTGTACCTGAATCTAATTTTAGGTGAATTGTCAAGCTGCATCTGGAGAAAATCTTACATTGGCAACATATGTACTGGAAGAAAAGTTGCACTCAGAGATATGTCAAAGTGGGGGAGGAGAACTCCAAGTTTTTTCAAGCAATGGCCTCTGAAAGACATAGAAGAAATTTAATTGCCTCTCTTCAGCTAGCTGATGGAACTACTTGCTCCTCACATGATTTACTTGCTAATGCCTTTTGGACTGCGTTTAAAAATAGAATGGGGGTAGCCAAGGGTATTGTAATGACCTGCAACCTGAATGATCTGCTTGATCCTGTGGATGGACTGGAAGATCTGGTAGCACCTTTTGATAAGAAAGAAATGGATGATACAGTCAAGTTCATGCCACCTGATAAATCACATGGACCTGATGGTTTTAATGGAAGATTCTTGAAATCTTGTTGGACTATAATCTGCAATGACTTTTACAAGTTGGCTGAGGATTTCCATAGTGGTCATGCTGATTTAGAAGGTTTAAATGGCTCTTTCATCACTCTTATCCCCAAGAAACCCATTCCTAAGACAGTGAATGATTTCAGACCTATCTCCCTCACCAGTGTGGGTATTAAGTTTATCACCAAGATGGCTGCTAACAGGCTTCAGAAGGACATCAGGAGATGCATTCAAAAAAACCAATATGGATTTCTCAAGGAGAGATCCATCCAGGACTGTATTGCATGTACTTTGGAATATCTGCATCAGTGCCATCATTCCAAAAGTCCCCTAATTCTGCTCAAGATTGATTTTGAGAAAGCTTTTGATTCTATAGAGCATGATGCCATCCTAGAAATTTTAAAGCACAAGGGTTTTCCACTAAAATGGAGAATCTGGGTGCAGCAGCTGTTGGATTCTGGGTCTTCATCTGTGCTGTTAAATGGCATCCCAGGTAGACAGTTTAAATGCAAAAGGCGGGTCAGACAGGGTGATCCTTTATCCCCTTTGCTTTTTGTTCTGGCTGCTGATCTGCTACAATCTGTTGTCAATGATCTGCTGAGGAAAAGGCATCTCAGCTTGCCCATTCCATGCCATGATACTGATTTCCCAATTGTTCAGTATGCTGATGATACAATTCTGGTTATGCCAGCAGAGCCATCACAAGTCCTTAGACTCAAGGAAGCACTCCAACATTTCACCCAATCCACTGTTCTGGATATCAATTACAACAAATCATCCATGATCCCCATCAATATTGATGAGATCACTATTAATGAGTTGGCTAGGGTTTTTGGTTGTCAAGTTGGGAAACTTCCTTTCACTTATTTGGGGCTGCCTGTGGGCACTACCAGGCCTAAAATTGTGGATCTGCTTCCCTTAGTGGACTGCATGGAGAGGAGACTTACTGCCAGTTCTTGTTTCTTGACTCAAGGGGGAAAACTGCAGCTACTCAACTCTGTGATATCTTCCATGCCCATCTACTTCCTTTGCTCTTTACACATTCCTGCTGGGATCATCAAGCAATTGGAGAGGATCCAGAGACAATGCCTTTGGAGAAAATATGGACAGGACTCTGGTAAGTCACTTGCTGCTTGGGAGCTAGTCTACAGACCAAAGAACAAGGGTGTTCTGGGCATCCTCAATTTACAGCTGCAATATCAAGCCCTTTTGATGAAACACCTGCATAAGTTTTACAACAAAGAGGATGTGCCTTGGGTCTCTCTTGTATGGGATTCTTATTATCATGAAAGAGTGCCTCATGCTACTGAGCTCTGTGGCTCCTTCTGGTGGAAAGATGTGGCCAAATTGATGGATACTTTTGTGACCGTGTCCCAGGTTAAAGTTGGTAGTGGTGACTCTGTTTTGCCGTGGAATGATTTTTGGGTCTCCAGCACTAATGCCACTCTAGCTCAGAAGTTCCAAAGATTGTTCTCCTTTGCTAAGGATCCTTTTATATCTGTTAAAGAGGCCATGGAGATGGCTGATCTCACAGAGCTTTTCAATCTGCCTCTATCTGCACAGGCCTTCCAGGAGCTCTCTGAGATGCAGCTAATCCTACCAAGTCAAAGTGGTGATGCAATGAAAGACTCCTGGACATGGAGGTTGAATGGCAAAGAGCAATACTCTGCTAAGAAATACTACAGGTTGGTGCATGATCCTATACAGGCAAATCCTCTTTTAAATTGGATTTGGAAATCCTGTTGCATCCTAAAGACCAAAGTTTTTGCTTGGCTGGTGATCATGGATCGTCTCAATACAAAGGATATGCTTATCAGACGACATTGGAACATCCAGGATGGTCCGGAGTGTATGCTTTGCCATACCCAACATCTGGAGACCAGAGATCACCTCTTTTTCCAATGCAATTTCAGTACTAGAGTATGGGCATACCTTCAAATTGACTGGAACCATGGTTCTGACATGATTCGGATTGCCAAGAGGGCCAAGGAGTCTTTCAATAAACCCTTCTTCGCTGAAGTGGTGTTTACTGCCTGGTGGAACAGCTGGTTGATCAGGAATGCTAAATGTTTCAAGCATGTCAGGCCCTCTTTTGCTAAATGGAGGGTTGGTTTCATTCATGATTTAACCTTGCTTAGCTATAGAATTAAGCCTAGATTTAAGGATCTCTTGCTTAGATGGATTGACTTCCTCCCACCTTGAGAGGTGTTTTTTTGAAGCTTTTGCTGTACATTTGTAAATACTGTGTTCCTGGTAATAAAATGCTGGGGGGTGCTTTACCCTTCAATTTGAAAGCTTAAAAAAACAACACTCTCCCTCTACATCTATCAATTGATTAATATATGAATAAATTTTATGATCGTTTGAATGAGGACTTTATTAGTGTGTCTTGCATCTCGCGAAGACAATTACTCATATTAGGGAGAAACAAGTCAGTTGTTCTCCTTTTATGAATGATATCTCTTATGGTCACATTACGATTATGAATGAGTTATTCTTATATTGATGATAGTTGTTTGATCATTTATAAGAAATATTGTCATGCCAAGAAATATCCAGGCTTAATAATGACACTACAGTTTAAGTCATGAATGGTATGATGATGTCTTAAGATACTTGATCTCTTGACACATACAAACCATGCCTTTTAGGTGAGATGACTAAAACGTCGCATTCTGGTAAACGGAATGTGTATTGATTGTTGAGTATCATACATTGTGATGTATCGTATGTCAGCATGTGGTGAATTTCATTATTTCATGAACTTCGTATCTGGACTTAGATGAATATTTGTATTCACTAATGAAACATGAGTCTGAAATAATTTGATATGATCAAAAGGGATTTCAGAGTAAAGATGGATATTAAATTAACAAGAAAGACAAGTCTCTACGATTTGATCAAAGTGACAAATGTTTTGAGTTAGTCTTGGGCATAAAGACTTGTGTGAAAGTTGTTCCACAAATTGCAATGTCTTGAGACACTTCAATATGATTGACGTGCCTGAACATTGTGATCATATTCTATCGAAAAGTGTATGGTCTAAGTTATCTCTTACCAAGTTACGTTATGTGACGCCCCCAAAATCAAACCGTGTACAGTAATCATACACGCAAGGTACACGATCGAGATCAGGGACTCACGGTGAGATATCACAACACAACTCTACAAATAAAATAATACAAGCTGTTTAATACAAGCCAGGGGCCACGAGGGCTCGAATACAACAGCTCGAGAGCACAAAGTTAGCGGAAGCAATAGTATCTGAGTACAGACACAAGAATACAAGGTTGCCTTAAGAAGGATAGCACAAAAGCAACACGATCGAAAAGGCGAGGCCTCCTGCCTGGGAACCTCCAAACTACTCCTGGTCTTGGTCATCGGGGATCTTCACGTTGCGGTGGTCGACATCGGGAACTCCTGCTCCTGGGCTCCAACGCCGACTGCAGCGGTCGATCAGGAAAAATAGTAAAGGAAACAAAGCAGGTGAGTATCTAGTATACCCGCGAGTCATACGTCCGCTACTAAGCATTTATGCATTTGTATCAATGGAAAGGGGAGGCTGTATATAGTGGACTGCAAGATAGAAATAAAAATAAGGGTAAGAAGCAAGGCCTATCAAAGACTAGCATCTTCCAACGAGTCTTGAAGCATGGGGAGAGAGTAGCCAACAGTTTATATAAAACATAAAGTAACAATGCAGCATAAGTTGCTGCAACATTGTAAAATAGTAAGTTGTAATGATTAATAATAATAATGCCTCCGAGTTCGCCTCCTCGACTTCCCTGCGAGGCAGAAAACCCGGAACCATACAGTTTAATAGTAATAGTTTGTAGTGGTAAGATCCAGCTTCAGCATAAAGCGTCCTGTTACTGTGGACACGACTATTCGAATAGATTAAACTCCCTGCAGGGGTGCACTACTGTTCAGCCTGCAGGCTCGGATCTCCAGGGTGGCGTGAACCTTGTTAGGGAACGCCCCAGCGAGGCTATCCGACACGACGTAACCCATCCTAGGCTCGGCAGAGGGGCCATCCGCCGGACTAAATCCTATGCGCCAAGGGGTCTAGGTCCCTCACCCTTGCACGCTCCTGCACGGTATGAGACTGGCCGGTGAAGCAAAAGTAAATCCAAAACACACCTGCTGCAGCAAATAAGACAAGACCGCTTCACGGCTATCAGCCTGTGGTACTACTGGCGTCTGAAGAGCTTTCGGACAAACTACGACGCAGGGGAGCCCATAACTCTTTATCCCACGTGAAGGTAGTGCGTACAGACCAACGGGTCTCTCAAGTCATCCGCCGAACCATTTAGCATTTTAATATTATCTCGCAGACAACGGTTATCGCTGTCTGACTAACAACACAACGGACAACGAACAGCAACAAGGCCCACCTGTAACATCGGGGCCTGCCCTGTCGTCCCGTCAAAGCGCGTGGTTACCGACAAGGTGAACCGTCTCCTTACCTTGTCTCGCGTGTTCTCTTGGTAGAGCTCGACCTTTTCGTGGTTTGGTAACTCTCGCGAGATACGAGCAGGGGCCAAGCATGCTAGCAACGTCGGTCGTACCCTCCCTGTCGTTCCCGACGATATACCGCTCACGGGAACCGTTGGGTCGCCCGACTTCTTACCTTTAAGGACAACCGCTGTCCAGGACCCTATGGCGGCAAGACAAAGTCAGCCTCGAGTGGAGTACAAGGATTACTCCTTGATAGCTCACACTTGAGGTGACTAGGCATAACCCAGATAGGGGCCTTTGGCGGTGTCTGCTTTGTACCGTACCTGTGCAGTTGTATTTAATGTATCCGCGATCGCTCCCCTAGTGATCACGGCCCGCTATCTAACCCTAGCTAAAACTGCGCATGGCTCACTGCTGAATAATGCATCAGTAATAATAGGCAGCATAGGATAAAGGAAGATACATCAAGGGGCGACAAAATCAGGCTATGAAATTGAATAGGATTGTAATCGTAGCAGCAGCAGTAACAATGCCTAGTGCCAGAAAGTACGGAGAGGAAGGCGATATCTGGGGAAGAGAATGGCTCTTCTTTCTTGGAAGCTCGAAGGTAGGGGCAGAGTCGTCGACGAAGTAGTCATACCCGGCAGTGGTGTAGTCGGCGGTAGCAGCGGGGCCTATCAGAGATTAAGGGGGGAGGAAACAGTAAATACACAACAATAATATACAAACATATGCATGACATGACAGATGAAATGCTAACGGTGTTCTAACGCAGTGCAATGCACGTAGCTCGGAGCGGAAATTCATCCGGGGATGAAATACCGGCTCCGGGTGATTACCGGACAGGGTGTCCGGAGGGGGGGGGATCATGCCGGAGGTGTCGTGGTCATCCGACAAAGATAAGGGGGGTGTATCCGTGTTAGTGGAACCATTCCGGACAACTTTCGTGTTCGGAATAAATTCATCCGGTAGGTTTTTACCGGTACCGGGAATTATCGATAGACAGCCCGGAGGGGGGGATGTCGGTGTTCGTTGTGTTAGACGGGTGCGGTTGGTATACGGATAGCGTATTATTATTCGTTATATTTTCTGATCAGTTTTCATGTATAAACTTTTTCGATCCAATATACGGATTAAAAGATATTGATTTTATAAGTTTTTAAACATTTTAAATCATTTAAAAATCCTTTTAGTAATTCCTTTTATTATTTTTAATAACATTATCCAGAACAGTGCTGACATGTGGGACCCACATGCCAGCCTCTATTTATTAATAATTCAAATGATTTAACTAAAAAGCCCCTGGACCCACCTGTCATACAATAAATAACAATTTATTCTAATAAAACAAAAGGACTTACAGATGGGGCCCATGTGTCATTGACCTAAGTGCTCAATAATTAGTTTTATATATTTTTAAAGCGCCAGGGTCCCACCAGTCATAGAGTTAGTGGGGGCTTTCTTTTCTGCTAATTAGCTTAGCACTAACAGGGGGTTTACAGGGCGGCCCCACTGTCAGTGGGTGTTAACCCAGGCACATACACCTCACGCCGGCCATGGCCGTGGCTGTGCTCGGAGGCAACGAGCCGCGGCGGCGCCAGGGGAAGGAGGCCACGGTCGAGAGCGGCTCGAGGGAGGCGCGGAAGAGGAGGCCGGCGGCCAGGGGCGGCGCGGGTGGCCAGGGAGGTGGCAGGGCGAAGCGCGGCTAGCTGAGCTCCTGGCCATGGTGGCCGAGATCCGAGACGGCGCAAACGACGACGGCCACAGAGCGCAGGGGGGATAGGGGGGGGGGGAATCGACGGGGGTGCTCACGAGGAGGGCAGAGGAGCGGTCTGGGCGGCCGGGGATGGCGCGTGAGCGACGAATTCGTCGCCGGGGAGCAGCGACCGTGGTGAGGAGGAACGACCCGATTGCGGCGATGCGGGGCGTGCCGGCTCGAGCCGGTGGGCGGGGATGGTGTGGAGGCGCGCGGTGAGGCTCCTGGACAACCTCCCGTGGCACGGGGAGGCCGTTGGCCGCGTCGACGGCGACCTACCGGCGACGGCGAGCTCGGGTGAGCTCCTGGTCGAGGGAGGAGTGGCGCGAGGGAGGTGGGGGGGGGGGGGGGGAAATGGTGCCTGCTCGATCTAGGTTTAGGGGCGCCGGGGTCTTATCCTCTCGCCGGCTCCTGTAGCGACCGCGGCGTCGGCGTCGAGCTGGTCCGTCGACACCAGCCGGCGCCATGGCTGTGACATCCTGGCTTAATAGGAATGATAGACTACTCATATCAACAAGGTGCACCTTCTTTTCCGGGAGCCCAGATCTAAAGAACTCCAAAGTTAAGCGTGCTTGGCTTGGAGCGATTTGAGGATGGGTGACCGACCGGAAAGTTGTTCCCGGGTACGCACGAGTGAGGACAAAGTGCGCAGGAAAGACTAGTGTTGGTCTGTGGGGACAGTCTAGATCCCGCCAGGCGTACGCCGGGAACCGGTGGCTGTGGCCGGGGCGTAACAAATGGTATCAGAGCCGACCCTCGCGGTTACACGGGCGTGTGTGGGTTAGTTGCGCGAACATGTGGGACATATGTCGGCACTGGACACACAGACGTGTGCCAAGGGGGAACGTTCCTGTGGGCCGATGAGGACATCGGTTCCTTTGAGTGGGGGTGTATGTGACATCCTGGCTTAATAGTAATGACAGACTACTCATATCAACAAGGTGCACCTTCTTTTCCGGGAGCCCAGATCCAAAGAACTCCAAAGTTAAGCGTGCTTGGCTTGGAGCGATTTGAGGATGGGTGACCGACCGGGAAGTTGTTCCCGGGTGCGCACGAGTGAGGACAAAGTGCGCAGGAAAGACTAGTGTTGGTCTGTGGGGACAGTCTAGATCCCGCCAGGCGTACGCCGGGAACCGGTGGCTGTGGCTGGGGCGTAACAATGGCCAGGTCGGCCGAACAGGACAGAGGAAGGAGATGAAAAAAAGGAAAAAGGGGCCCGGGTGGGCCAGTTCAGTGGGCTTTGCCCCGTGCGACAAATAGTCAGAGGCCCTTTTTGTTCTTTTCCTATTATGTGAAAATCTATTAGCAATTATTTTATCTGCTTTGGCATTTTTGTAAAATATACAACCTGGCCCATAATTAGTAAGGCATATACCTAGAGTACCACAAAAAGTTTAGGGTTTTTCTAAACTCTTTTGCTAATTTATTTTATTATTAAATGAGCAATTGGCCTGGAATTGCTACTGTTAATAATTGTTTACAAATTTAAGTAGTCCAATAAATACCAATGATTACATGAGCATGGTCCAATGATTATTTGGGATTTTATAAAAGTGGTTCCAAGATTTTTGGAAAAGATTTATTGTCACCATATTTTTAATATTCATCAAAAGGCATTTTAGGGTTTGTTTGAATTTTATTTCAAATGGCTTGGACTTTAGTTGGCCAATGATGATCAAGGTCCATGGTTCATATTTGCTTGCAACAATATCAAAGGAGAATTTGAATTTGAACTGAACCAGTTGATCAAACAAAAGTTTTGAACAGTAACCCTGATTACTGTTCACTGACAGTGAGGGTGTTACACGTTATTATTGTTTAGAGTTATTAATTTAATATGCAAACACTCACTTCAGCATAGGGAACCATCTGAGTTCGTGGAAACCAACACTATATATGTCATGGTGTGTTGTGGTTTCTAGGAAGCTTGATTTATGTAAGATAAATTATCTTTGTAGTATATCCTTAGGCAACTATGGATGCATCTTCCACAACTAGAACCAAAAGGAGCAAAACTTGTATTGCTATGTTTGGTGTTTGTCAAGAATTGTTCTTGATAAATGTGGTAATGGAAGAAAAGTGAAAGTTCAACCAAGGTAATTAACCTTGCCTCCAAATGTCAGAGTAGTGCAACGGAATATGTTCTGGAAGCAAAGCTCTACAATAAGAGGAGAAAATAATGATAATGATCATGATCTTCTGATGGGAGCTTTTACTGAGAAAGGTAGGATTCAAGAATATATATTTGCCCCTGGTGCAAAATGATATTCATGATTCACTTGTCATGTTAATGGAACAAGACATTCCTACGAACTACAAAGAAGCGATGGTAGACCATAGTACGAGATATGACTACGAGTCATGAAATCCTATGTTGAGTTACATTTAAGATTGCTTGAATTTTATCAAGTAAGGAGGTTACTTGATATTCACAATAACTTCAGAGTTATGAGGTATAAATGTGAACATCAAAGGTACGTCAAGATTGGTTTGTCAAAAAGATTGTTTCTGACAAATTCAATGGGTTGACTACAATGTGTAGCAATGCTTGAGTCAAAGGGATATTCACTACGATTGATCCAGGATTGTTATCAATACCGTGACGTCCTCAAATCCTGTATTTGAAGAAGTGTTGTAATTGGTACAACAAGAAGGTTTTAGAAAAAACATATGGATACTAGTGTCTCGTAAACTGAATTCTCATTTTGATGGACGATCAAAGGATTTTGGACTTAACCAAAATATCGAGGAAACATGCGTTTGCATGAAACTGAGTGGGAGCTGAATAGTTTCCTGAAACTTAATATGTAGACGACATATTTTGAGTGGGAGCTATGTGAGTATTATCCTAGACTTATATGTAAATGATATATTTGAGTAGGATCCATGTGGTTAGTATCCTGAACTTAATATGTGTCTGACATATCTAAGTGGGAGCCATGTGGATGTTATCCTTGTCTTATATGTGGCCGACATATTTGAGTGGGAGCAATATGAGTGTTATCCTATAACTTAATATGTGCATGACATATTTGAGTGGGAGCATGATAACATTCTCATATATGGATAACATATTATGAATGGTGCAGTTGGTGTTAATGATTATTTTAATCTTTCATAAATGAAGATGAATAAGTATTAAGCATTGAAGATCTATTAAGATAGATATGTGTTTAATAACATTGAGACGTAATACTTTCCTGGATAAGATTCTGAAGGAGTTCAGAATGGGACAAGTCAAGAAGTGGTCCTTACTTGTATATCCAAGAGAAGTGTTGAGTTAATATCAGTACAAGAACAATGGTTAATGGTTAATGAAAGAAATGTATGTGTTGGATCCTCTATGCCTTTGTCATAGGTAGTTTCATATAAAACCAGAGTTATGTACTCGACGTAATGTGACCCAAGTTCTTAGTCGTAAGAACATGTTGTGCTATGATTTATGAGTAAATCATTGAACAAAGAGTTAAGTTTATCCTTCAGTGTCTGAAGAGAACTGAGGATACATCTCAAATTTGTAAAGGATAGTGGACTTGACCATAAATGTTATGCTGGTTCAAGTTTTGACACTAACCTAGAAAATTGAGATATCATACTAATGAATGCCTAAGTTGAAAGAAACATGGTTAGACATCAAAGTTGCATACAATGCACTAAGGATTGAATCTACGTTGATGTGGCTGCTTTTGAAGTAGCAGAAGTTATATTATGGCTTAAGAAGTTTGACTTCTGATTGAGTGAGTTTCAAGTGTGCATGACTATGGGAAAGTCCGCGTGACCCACCGGATGTCATTGCTATGACACAGCAAACGAAGTCTCACTTCACCGCCAAATATATATACCTCATCATTATAGTGGATAATGAAGGAATGTCAAATTAGGTGACATTATGATTTGCAAAAGGACATACAGTTCTGAATGGTACCCAGACCGTTGATACAACCTCTTCCACGGGCAAGCATGATCAATAAGGAGTTATGATCGAGAGAAAATGCAACTAGATTATTTGTACTCTAGTGCAAGTGGGAGATTGCTGGGAATGTGCCCTAGAGGCAAATAAAATATGTTTTATCGAGCATATTCCATTAGTTCATAATACGTTTGATACTATGCTATAACTGTATTAAGCGGAAACATTAATACAGGTGTGGTATACAAACAACCAGGTCCCTAGTCAACCCTACTATACTAGTCCATTGGGCGATTGATGATCAAGGTTTCCTGATCATGAGACAATGGCGTCTGTTGACAATGGAGTCGTATCATTGGATAAATGATATGATGGACATACATCCACCAGAAGTGTTGCGATGTGATCAAGTCACATAGTTCGACATTGCGATAACTATAACGTAGTGACCAGATCCTTAGACCGTAATGATCATACGTAATTACTGTCTATTAGGATGCGTTGATTTGCTACCCACCGCCTGACTGAAATATGCTGGCCATAAAGGAGTACATCAGGTATTCCGAATAGATATGTTAATGAGTATGCAAATAGATCAAAGCGGGATTTGTCCATTCGTGTGACGGATATGTACTCTGGGCCCACTCGGTGATGTTACATCATAAAGTTTGCAAACGTGTGACTAGGTCACGGAGTTGTAATATCACGGGAACGAGTAAACTTGTTTGTTGAGAACGAGGACGAACTAGGTATAGTGGATACCGATGATCAAACCTCGGACAAGCAAAGTACCATCCGACAAAGGGAACAGGCACACGGTTAACTGATCCAACAGCGATTGAAGTTCATTCGATGGAAGCGCAGGGGCTATCAAGGATTGTAACCAGGTCCAATTGATTAGTCATTGATCAATGAGATTTTCTCGATCATGTCTGCTGTTTCCCGGACCGTAGGGTGTTACACTTAGGGTACTCGACGCAGTAAGGATTGATTCGGGATCACCGGAGAAATTGGAGGGAACACCGGAATTGTTCCGGGTATTTTGAAAGGTTCAAAATATATTTAATAATGTTTAATATATGTTTTATTATTTAATTATCTGAATTAAATATTAAAATGTATTTAAATATAATTAAAAATGGAGGAAAAGGTATATGGGCCTTATAGGGCCCATTAGGGGGAGAGGGAGTCCTTCCCCATGGGCCATGGCGCCATGAGGGAGGCCCACCCCCCTAGGGTTGCGCCAAAACCCCCCTCCCTTGGGATTAGTCCCACCCCGGAAGTGGAGGGGGGTGGCACCCCTCTTTGGCCTATATAAAGAGGGGTAGGGTGCCCTTTTTTCTTCATACAAATTGATTTGAGACAAGTTTCTCTCATCTCTCTCTCCCTCCTTTCTCCTTCCTCGAGTGGACTCCCCTTGTTTGGAGTCTACACTTGGTTGGGGATTTCTCCACTATACGCACGCCGTCGTGCTGCTGGAATCGGGATCCGAATCCATCTTCTTTCCGCTGCTCTACTGGTTCGGAGCCCGGAGGGACGTCGGGTATACTGTATGTGTATAATCCCGCGAGGCACTGCACTTGTGGTGCTACTTCGTCGTCGTGGCCGTATCGCGAGGTCTTCATCAGCAACGTTCCGACGGGGACGTAATCCCGTCATCGTTCTACAAGGATCGGGTGGCTACAGGAGTCATCGTGGATCTGCGCGGCATCGGGGATTGCCAGTACGACTACACCAACCACGTTCATGTGGGAACGTTTCCTGCTTAACGGACTACATACTGGTATGTGATCTATTTCTGTCCGTTACTTGCATCAGCATAGCATAGGTCTTGGGTATGGCTCTCGTAGGTTATGAAAATTTTGTGTTTTCTGCCCCGAACCCCGACAGCAGCACCAAGTGTAGTTGACATAAAGGTTCCTCCCGCGGCCGAATCTAACATGTTCCGCGAGGTAAAGTTCAAGCGTGAATAAAAAGTCTGGATAATCATCCAGGTAGTCAAACCATGTGTAGGGCATTTCTTAACAAGTGATTTCATTCGTTCCCAATCTTGGGCAACGTGTTCATTATCCAATTTCTTAAAATTCATAATATTACTCCTCAATTGGATAATCTTAGCAGGAGGGTAGTACTTCCCTATAAAAGCATCTTTGCACTTATCCCAAGAATCTATGCTATTTCTAGGCAAAGATTGAAACCAGATTTTAGCATCTCCCCTTAAAGAGAAAGGAAAGAGCTTGAGCTTAACAACATCACCTTCTACTTCCTTATACTTTTGCATATCACATAATTCAACAAAATTATTCAAGTGTAAAGCAGCATCATCTCCAGCACCAGAGAATTGATCTCTCATAACAAGGTTTAGCAAAGCAGGTTTAATTTCATAAGAGGTAGCTGAAGTGGCAGGTGTGGCAATGGGAGTGCAGATAAAGTCTTGGTTGTTGTGACTAGTGAAGTCACACAACTTGGTGTTTTCAGTGGAACCCATAGTAGCAGCAAGTGTGGCAGATTTTTTTGTAGTTTTTGATAAAAGACACAAAGATAAAAACTGAAAGATAAACTAACAAGACTAAAAAACAAAGGTAAAGGGTAGTGTGCAACTCCCCTATCTTAGCACTCGGAGTCCCCGGCAACGGCGCCAGAAAACTTGCTTGATGGCTTCTCGCCCTTCGTTGGTTACCCCAAGTGGAAGGTTGAGATGTAGTGCAGCAGCAGTTTTCCCTCAGTGAAGATACCAAGGTTTGTCTCCAGTAGGACTCCAGAGATGATAAGTAGGTGTCAGCGGCGCAACTGACGCGGACCTGCACACAGACACAGATAACTTTGTTCCCAACGAAGTTCAGAGAGGTTGTCAATCTCTCCGGTCTTGTTGTTCACAAAGGATAAAACACAAGGGATAATGATAGCAAGTAAAAGCAGTAAAGTAAATATAGCTTGGAAATAATAATGAGGATATGGACCGGGATACGTGATGTTCACTAGTGATGTCTCTCTCCCAAAAGAAGATAAAACTGCTATGCGAGGTAAACAAATTACAGAAGGGCAATTGACAGGATTATGAATGCATTGCAATGCTAACTATGCTACAAAAGAAAGGAAGAGGCTCAAAAGCAGAGGCAGTACGCCAAAATAAGTAGACCGAAATCCATCTGCATCTACTACTAATCATCCACCATGAGATATCTATCCAGAACATCTCGCTGGTATTAAGTTGCGAGCCCCACCCAAAGTGTAAACCCAAAGCAACAAACAACTGCATTAAAAAAACTTTGCGTAAAGTAAACAATCCTTGTAACCTCGGTTACAAGCACCGTTGTTTTCCCCCTTGTGGCAACAGCACATCCCCTAGACTCATGTTTCTGTCACTCAAGCGTGTCATCGGGGGGCATGAACCTACTATCTAGCACAACGTTCCCTCTTGGAGTCACTACCTACTACTTGGCCAAAGCAATAAACAACAACGGAGAACATGCAAGAATTACTTAGGAACAAAAATATAAGAGATAAAAAACCAAATATATTACTCTATCACAATCTGAACATAATCTCATAATCCATCAGATCCTATCAAACTCAACACAGCAATAGCAGAAATATTACAAAGGTGCCTCGATCATGTTGGGCATCTCACGAGGTCTAAACAATGAAGATCAAAGAGGGGAGGAGAACATCACATAGCTACTGATCACGGACCCATGGTCCAAGGAAAACTACTCACGCGACATCCGGGGAGCATCCATGGTGGAGAGGAGACTCCCGAAGGTCAATCCTCCCTCCGGCAGGGTGCCGGGAAGAGGTCTTCTGGTGCTCCCGATCTTCGGAAGCGCGGCGGCGGCGGAACAGAGGTGAGTTCGCGGAATAAGGTTCTGCTTTTGGGGTTTTCCCGTGACGGGGGATAAATAGGCGAAAGGGGGCAGCCAGAGGTGGGCCAGGGGCCCCAGGCGCCCCCCCTGGCGCGACCAGGGGTGGGGCCACGCCGGGTGGCCGCCTGGGCCCCCCTGGCTCCCCTCTGGCCCCTCCCGGGCTCTTCTCTAAGCTTCCGTCACGCTGAATTTTTATCTGAATTTTCCCGAATTTTTCTGGCACTTTTTATATGGGGGAAAACTGAAATAGAAAAACAGCAGAAAACAGGAACTGGCACTGGGGTGCACTGAGTTAATAGGTTAGTCCAAATATGATCAAAAGTTTATGAAAGTGTATCTAGATCATAGCAATATCACACAAACACATGCATGGAGAAAGCAGAAATTATAGATACGTTTTGGACGTATCAATGCCCTAATGATTGCATCCTTTATCGCGGTGAATACGAGGATTTGAAAGCATGCCCGGTATACGGTGCATTGCGGTATAAGATCAGACGAGATGAACCTGGCGATGTTGACGGCGAGCCCCCTAGGAAGAGGATTCCTGCCAAGGTGATGTGGTATGCTCCTATAATACCACGGTTGAAACGTCTGTTCAGAAACAAAGAGCATGCGAAGTTGTTGCGATGGCACAATGAAGACCGTAGGAAAGACGACAATTTGAGACACCCCGCTGATGGGTCACAATGGAGAAAAAATGAGAGAAAGTACTGGGATGAGTTTGGGCATGACCCAAGGAACATATGGTTTGGTTTAAGCACGGAAGGCATTAATCCTTTCGGGGAGCAGAGGAGCAATCATAGCACCTGGCCCGTGACTCTATGTATGTTTAACATTCCTCCTTGGATGTGCATGAACTGGAAGTTCATTATGATGCCAATTCTCATCCAAGGCCCTAAGCAACCCGAAAACAACATTGATGTGTACCTAAGGCCATTAGTTGAATAACTTTACATCGGTGGAATGGAAATGGTTTACATGTGTGGGATGAGCACAAACAGGAGGAATTTGACCTGCATGTGTTGCTGTTTGTAACCATCAATAATTGGCCTGCTCTCAGTAATCTTTTAGGACAGACAAACAAGGTATACCATGCATGCATGCATTGTTTAGCTGATACCGAGAGTACATACCTGGATAATTGCAGGAAGAATGTGTACCTGGGGCATCATCGATTTCTTCCGACCAACCATCAATGTCGAAAGAAAGGCAAGCATTTCAAAGGCGAGGCAGATCACCGGAAGAAGCCCGCCATGCGTACCGGTGATCACGTACTTGCTATGGTCAATGATTTACACGTAATATTTGGAAAGGGTCCCGACGGACTATCTGTTCCGAATGACGCCGAGGGACGGGCACCCATGTGGAATAAGAAATCTATATTTTGGGACCTACCCTACTGGAAACACCATGTGGAATTTCAGCAAAGGCGATATTCGGAAGGCTCTTGCTGAACTTTGTACCCAAAAGCGAATTATCCTATCTGGGACTCTGTTCCAAAATAACTTTGGAGAGCTTCGTATGTACCATCATGCGCCTGTTACTTTCTCCTAATGATGAAGACATGGTTTTATTTGTTGAATCCTTTGACACTAGACAAACGTGACATGAGGGGGTCGAGGGTCGGGAACTAGGGTAGAGGCTCGTGGATCGCCGAGGGGTCGAGAGGTTGCCTTGTGTATCCATCCCCAAACCGTAGAAGCGTCGAGCTAGCTAGTTCTATGTTTGCCACTAATATATTAATTGCCATGTTGTAATATTTTCAGAAATTATGGACGATCCAAATCTTCTTCAAAGAAACTTAGAAGAAGAAGCGGTGTTGGGGGACATCATCCGGGAAGGAGGTAGTGATGTTGTCTGGTATTTTCTGAACGACACTGATGGTCTGGAAGGAGATGGTGAAGAAGGCTCTCGTGATCGGACAATGGAGGTGGAAGAACATGATTATGACGGCTCCGGTGACAGAATGCCGACGGAAGAAGGAAACCGTGATGACGGCTCCGGTGAGCGAACGGAGGAAGGAGTTGTTGCAAAGTCCGGTGAGGTATATATATTAATTAAGCCTATGCTGACTAGCTAATTGATGCATTAATTTTTATGGTATGAACTTGAGCGTGTCGGGAAGTGGTTTTAGATCAAACACCGGGTCTTCTTTTGGTTGCGAGAGGATTCCTAAAGGTTCAACGGGGAGGTTGTGCTTCAGGATAGCAGGTTTTCTTAAGAATATTTCTTCTAGCTCATTCCTTTCCTGCATACGCATGTCATTCTCGTGGTCTTCCATAAATTGCTGCAAAGTGTCGTCAGGAGGGATAGCGATAGAAGCAATTTCTTCAATAATTTTGTCATTACTAGACAAATCAGTACCACGAGGCTGCTTAGAAAACTTAGAAAAAATAAATTCATACGGTTCACCGTTGAATTCAACCGAAACTTTACCTTTCTTGCAATCTATTATAGGTCCACAAGTGTTGAGGAAGGTCCTACCAAAGATAATAGGGCAAAAACTATCTTGCACTGAACCAAGTACTTCAACGTCTCTTACAATCCCAACTAGAGAGATTGTCTGTTTATTTGCAAGATGAATCGTGACATCTATGTCTTCGATCTCACACGGCCGAATCTCGTGCATGATCTCTTGATAAAGAGAGAAGGGAATAGCGCTGACACTGGATCCCAAATCACATAGCCCATAGTAGTTATGTTCTCCCATTTTGAAAGATACAACAGGTGTACCTGAAATTGGGCCTTTGTTCTTGGCTGTAACAATGTTAGTGGAAATAGCACAAAAACTAATAGTAGACTCTTCAATATCACTGGTTACCAGATCATTAACCATTACAACTTGAGGCTTGATCTTGATCAGGTCCTCGGGTTCATCAGTGGTCCTTCCATTTTTTTAGAATACCTGTAACAAAAGATTGCTTCTTTATCCTTGAGGGATAAGGAGGCTGTTCATACACAACTTAAGGTAAAACAGGATCAGTAACATTAATCTCAATAGGTGACTCCTTGAAAGGTTTATGATGCTGACTCTCCTTCTTCTTAGAAGAATCAACATGAGAAGCATAGTCCTTGCAAAAGTCAATCATGAGCTGGGAATCAAGACAAATTTTAGAGCAAAAGGTATTAAAGTAACCAGTCTTCACATAACTCTCAATGTAGTCATGCTCATAGTTTATAGCAGGTTCAATACCTTTATCAATTTCCCAGTCTTCAGTATTCTTCTGGATCCTTTCAATAAGATCCCATTTTTCTTCTATACTTCTGGTCTGGAATACCCCGCTAGAGGAGGCATCCAACATCTCCTTGTCCTGACGAGAAAGCCTGGCATAAAAATTTGTAAGTATAATTTCCTTGGGGAGCTCATGGTTGGGACATTTGAGCATCAGGGACTTCAGTCTCACCCAATCTTGAGCGATGCTCTCTCTGTCGCGAGACCAAAAGTTGTAAATGTAGTTCCTGTCTTGGTGAATTTAACAAAGAGGATAAAACTGTGCATAAAAGAGAGACATAAGCTCTTGCCATTCAAGAAAATCAGAGTTATCGAGTAGCTTATACCAATCTGAAGCTTTATCTTTAAGTGATACAGAGAATAATTTCTTCATGATGAACTCCACCGTTACACCTGCAAGCTTAAATAATGAACATAATTGTGAAAAATATAGCAGGTGTTCTCCCGCATGTCCTTCTCCTGTATATCGATTAGCCAAGACATAATCAATAATACCAGTTGGTATTTTATAGGGCACAATTTCAGTAGGGGTAGGAGTGACCACCATAGTCGTGAGGCGGCTCCTCACTAGCAACAAACCAACAGTAGAGGGGTCCATAAGGACTGAGGGTAGAAAAAGGAAAAAATAAAAACAACAACACAAAGTAAAGGTTTCCTTGCCGGCTTTACTTACCAATAGCGCTACACTCCCCGGGAACGGCGCCAGAAAATCTCGTTGATGGCGGAGAAGTTGATAGGTTTAGTTGGGTTGCCTCCCCTGTCAACCGTGCCAATAAACGATTCTTGATAACCCACGAGTCTAGGGGATCAATTGTAGCTTTTCGATAAATAAGGATGTCGATCCGAACGAGGAGTAGAAGGTATTGACAAGTGACTCTGGATAAGGAAAAGGCTGCACACACTGAAAGGTAAATATTTAGGGGTTTTTGGTTTAAGCAACAGAAAGGTAAAAGACAAGCAAAGTAAATAGGGTAACTGAGGATTAGAAAGTGTCCCAATCCTTTCACAAGGATAAGCCTAGGAGCTGAACTTATAAAAGCTAAAGCGTTCTCGAGGGCACACGGGAGAGATAGTCAAGTTACTTTCACCATATTCCGCCAAGTAGTATGTATTGTGTCGATAAGTGTCGGTGGGTGGATCAATGCTAGTAAACATTCTATACTAAGATAAGTGCACTCTTATGATTACACACCTTGCAAGCATCCGAAAATACAAGGTAGTAATTAAGGCATAAGCCTAACCACATCATTACGATCGAAGATCCATAACTCCCTTGTGCAAAAGTGTGCGAACTGGGGTTCAGGTTTCTGTCACTCCGGCAACCCACCATAAGCATCATTTGTGCACAATGTATTCCTCTAGGCCCAAGAAAGGTGAAGTGTTAAGTGTTCGACTCACATAACACCACTAGAGAAATAACAACACAACTTAAGTATCAAACAACACATAATACTTCAACTTCACATGACTACTAACAACTAGACTTCTCCCATGTCCTCAAGAACTAAGGTAACTACTCACAAGACATAAAAGAGATAATGATCAGAGGTGATAGATGGGTGGCAAACAATCTGATAACAATAATATTTCTCCAACTAAATTCAATAGCATTCACCACAAAGTAGTAATCAACACCAACAGAGTAGAGAGGATAGATAGTACGGATTACAACACAAGTTGAAATTGTGAGATGAGATGGGATGAAGGTGGAGATGGTGCTGATGTTGGGGATGATGTTGATGATGATCTCGATGATGCCCGTGACAATGATGATGACGATGGCGATGAGCTCCCCTTCCGGGAGGTGATCTCCCCGGTGGAATCTGCCCACCGGAGATGGCCTTTTATTCTTTGTAGGTTTCCGCCACGAGGCGGCGGCGAAACTCCAAAACTCCTCTCGTTCTAGGGTTTTTACCCCAGGGGGGTAATATAGGACAGAGGGGGGCACCAAGGAGGGCCACAAGGCATCGAGGAGGTGATACGTCTCAAACGTATCTACTTCTCCAAACACTTTTGCTATTGTTTTGCCCTCATTCTTGCATGATTTGGACGAAACTAACCCGGACTAACGATGTTTTCAGCAGAGCTGTCTGTATGGTTTTATTGTGAGAAGGAAAATGGATTTTTAGGTGTCTCATAAAATTCCAGGAAAAATCACAGAAAATCCACGCACCCGAAGGAGCCTTGAGCCAGAAGTGGGGCCAAAGGGGTTCCAGGTGCCCTGCTGGCGCGGCCCCACCCCTGGCCGCGCCAGCTAGCCGCCCGGGGGCCTCCCGCTCCTCTGGTGCACTACTGAGGCCCCTATTTATTCCCGTGACGGGAAAACCCCGAAACAGAAGTCGTTTTCCCAATTCTCGTCGCGGAGCCTCCGCCACCCTCTGTTCTTCTCCGAGAGGGCTAATCTGGAGGCTGTTTTGGCCTCCGGTGAGGGGAGATCATCGCCATCGTCATCATCATCACCACTCCATCCTCCCTCCATGACTTCTCCATCCATGTGTGAGTAATTCCCTGCTGTAGGAAAAGGGGATGGTAGGGATTGGATGAGTTAGATCATGTCATAGTTTATCAGATTATTGGGGGCATGTTGCCTATCATCTAGATTGGTGTTTATCATCTTTGCTTCAACTTGTTGCTCTTAATTCTTGTCACTTTGGGACCGAGTGCCATGTTTTCAGATCTAAACCCTATGTGTTTGCATGAATATATTTGTGTTCTTGATCCTATCTATGAGTTGTATGCACCTGTTATAGTCCGGAACCGGAGATCCCAAAGGTGACAGCTTGGGACACCAAAGGGGATGGACTATAGTTTGAGGATTACGTGTATCCATTGATTGTTAATGCTTTGTTCCGGTGCTCTTTGACATGACCACCTTAATCTCCATAAATTCCTTTTGGCCCCGTTTGTAGCGGGATGGTAGGAAAAAAGATGTTGTGCAAGTTCTTATTGCAAGCACGTACAAATAACTGTGGGATACATGCCTAATATTTGATTTATGCCTAGATGATCTTTGATTTTCTGTGTGCCTTGCCCCAAGTTAAATACATGATGTATCTTATCCATGCAGCGCCCAACCAGCCATCTCCCTAGCCTACAGTGTTTTTAATTCCGCTGGTTACTAGTTGTTTGCTTTCGCTGTTTTACTATTGTTGTTTCACCACCACTATTTCCGTTGCCACCATCACTTTCATATCGCAGTTACTACTAATATCTTGTTGCAAGTAAGTGTATCTCAGGTGCGGTGGAATTGACAACTCCACTGTCAAAGCTTGTGGGTATTCTTTGGATCCCCTTGAGTCGAATTTATAAATTGGGTTATCTTGCCCGCGAAGACTATCTCGATCGTTTGCAGTTGTGGGTTATCAAGCCTGTTTTCTGGCGCCGTTGCCAGGGAGCATAGCTTTATTCAGAAGTCTACCTGAAGTATTTTACCTGCTAGAATTTATCCGCTATGGGTAAGAAAGAATACCCCAAGGTCCCGATCTTACCATCCCTTACAAGAAAAGGTACTGTTCTGAACACTAGTGCTACACTTGATTAACCTTCAATTATGGGTAAGTTTGCTTCACCTCCACCACATGATTTTTCTACTGAATCCATTACTATGTCCGATACTATTGATGATGCTTCTACTACTCTTGATGATATTGGTTCACTTGGTTACGCTCTTGAGAAACAGATCGCTGCTGCAAAAAAAAATCTGGAATTGAAATTCCTATTACTCGCTACCCTTTTGATGGAACTTACGATTATGATGATTTGAGTAAACTCAAGGAGAGACTCCTTGATGATGATTATATTATAATTGATGATGATTTATGCAGGGAGCTAAAAGTGTTTGTCGACTCTGACCCTGATGCTATTAATAAGCTTCTTGAAAACACCCCCTGAAGAACAAGACCGTTCCTGATCCTAAATTTTCTACATCTCCTATATGCATCAATGATCCTGATTATAATTTCTCTGTTGATCTTTCACTTATATCTATGGTTGAAGCTGACCCCTTTTATGGCAGAGAAAATGATGATGCTATTGCACAACTGACCAAACTCACTGAGTTGGGTGGCCTGTTTACTACGGATGAAAAAATACGAAACTTTTATGTTACTAAGTTTCTTCCTTTCTCTTTGAAGGAAGGTGCTAAAGCATGGTATGATGCACTACCATGTGGTTTCATTAAGAGTCCTCAAGACTTAGCTCACTCTTTTGTTGATAAGTACTTTCCTTCTCATTTGCAACATGCTGCTTTACAAAGAATTTATAACTTTAAACAGTTGCAGGATGAACACCTCCCTAAAGCTTGGGGGAGGTATTGCAGTCTGATCCAGGCTAGACCGGGACATGGATTCCCTAAGAATGAATTAATTGATATATTCTATGCTGGTCTAACTGATGAGTCCAGATCCTATTTGGACAGTTGTGCTGTTTGTGTTTTCAGGAAAATAACACCGGACGATGCAGAAGAATTAATGGGAAAGATTGCCAAGAACCACGAAGATTGCTCCGTCCCTGAACGACCTCCCACACCAAAAAAGAGGGGTATGCTCGTCCTAAGCCCCGAAGATATGCAAGAAGCAAAGAAGTCTATTAAAGAGAAGGGTATTAAAGCTGAAGACGTGAAGAATCTACCCCCTATTGAGAAGTTGTGTGAGCCTACCACTCACCCTCCTATGGTAGAGGTACACTCTCTTTTAGATTTCAATGCAAGTGACATCCCTCATGGTAAGCCTCCTGATCAATGTTTAGACGAGCTTGATAATTTTATTATGAAGCAAAGTCACTTTAATGAGAGGATACAAAGTCAGTTTCATGATAATTCCCTTGCTATCAAAAGTTTGCTTGATGTTCTAGGTAGAACAGTTAATGATGTTAAAGGTCTTGTGAAGCATTTTCATATGGTTCAAACTCAGCTTGAACAAATTTCTAATGTGCAAAAAGATTTGCTCGCTAACAATGACAAACAGGATATACAGGCCTTCGGGATTAAAACCCGAGGAGGAACTAGCACCCAAGATCCTCTATATCCAGAGGGGCACCCAAAGAGGATCGAGCAAGATTCTCAAATGCAGGAAGAAGAAATTGTTAGTTCTCCGAAGAAGAAGAAGCACAAAGAAGCTGACAATTCCAATGATCCAAATAGTATATCTACCTCCGATGCTGAGACTAAAGACGGTGCTGAGCCTGAAAAGGATGGTGAAAAGAATGATCCACCCGAAGTTCGAGAAGAAGAAGCACCAGATAAACGCAAGAAATACACTAGAGAAGACTTTATAGCAAGAATACATGGGAAGGAAAGAGAACCATGGGTAAAAAAACCCATGCCCTTTCCAGGTAAGTCTCTCAAAACTAAAGAAGAAGAGCATTACAATAAGTTTTCTGAGTGGATGAAACCTCTTTTTCTTCAAATTCCTTTGACTGATGCTATTAAGTTACCTCCCTATTCGAGATATATGAAAGATATTGCTACTAATAAAAGAAAGGTTCCTAATGAAGCAATATCTACTATGCTTTCTAACTACTCTTTTAGTGGCAAGATTCCTGAGAAGCTTGGTGATCCAGGTATACCCACCATTCCTTGCTCCATAAAAAATAATTATGTCAAGACTGCTTTATGTGATCTTGGAGCAGGAGTGAGTGTTATGCCTTTATCTCTTTATAAGAGGCTTTGTTTAGAAAAACTAATCCCTACAGATATCTCTCTTCAGATGGCTGACAAGTCAAGAACCGTTCCCATTGGTATTTGTGAGGATGTTCTCGTTGAAGTTGCTAATTGTTTGATCCTTACTGATTTTGTCGTGCTTGACATGCCCGAAGATGGGAGCATGTCTATTATTCTTGGTAGACCTTTTATTAATACCGCAGGTGCCATTATTGATTGCAATAAAGGAAAGGTCACTTTTAATGTGAGTGATAAAGAACACACGGTGTATTTTCCGAAGAAGATGGACAAAAGGCATGGCCTCAACTCTATAGAGAATATCGAGGCCGTGAAGATTGGTGAATGGGATTGTCCTCTACATGTGCACCACAAATACAAAACCATTATGGTGGGGACAATATCCATTAAAGTGAAGGTACCATGAATATGTTATAGTAAGTGAAATTTGTTGCTCTATGTTTTGCTAGTTTAGTGGTAGGACTTGATCAACCTTGCTATTAAAAGAGATTTATATAGGTAAAAAGTAGAGCTTGTTATGTTTTCATTTGCCTTTGATTTTATTATCCTTGCTGTACCAAGTTTATATGTTTTTGAAGCTTCAAAACTCTAATCACTACTCCAAGTTTTCAGAAAGTTTCGGAGATTTTCGAACTCCGAGAAATTTTCAAAAGTGAAGTTGTCAGAAAAATTTCAGAAAAACAGAAATAAAAATTTCCACGCGGGGAGTGACCCAGAGGCTCCTGGGGACCACAATAGCTGATACCAACTTAGGCCAAAAGTCTAACCTTGGGGGAGTACATGTCCTTCTCACTTTTTCCATTGTATTATCCGTTTTTTTATTTTTTCTTTTTGATCTTTTCGAAGTTTTTGCCTGTTCTTCTTTGATTCTTTCTTTGCGAAAACAACAAAAATATTTTCTCTTTCTTTTTCTTTCGTTTAATCTTTGAAAAATCCAAAAATATTTCTTTTCTCTCTTTAGTTTGCTTTGTTGCAGAGTTCAGCTCGAGTCCGTGATGGAATTTGCACTTGATTATATTTCCCTACGTTCAATCGTGCAAGCGACAAAGCAGTGATGACGAAGATCGACGAAAGGGGTGCACCAAGGAAAACCGGTATGAACTCTTTTGTTTCTACTTTTGTACATATGCTTGTACTTATGATTTAGAGACCAACTTGTAGCGACATAGTACCATGTTTACAATGCTTTCCCAGTGGTTCATGCTTTCCTTGTGGCTAATCTCAAATAGCTAGACTACATAATGTGTTGTTGAAATGATTTACATGCATTGCATTGTTCATCGTTTGGCATACTGAAGTGGTATTTCCCTTTGGAGAATTCTTGGATTGACTTGGCACATGCTTACACATGTTTAAGACTAAAAAGTCTTCTATGCCTTGATGATCTTTGAATTTCAGAATAGTTATATCACTTTCATGCCCAATTCAATGTTACTTTGTCGCTCTGCATGATTATGACTGTTATTGCTCTCTAGTTGGTCGCTTCCCCGTCTTTTGCTAGCCTTCACTCCCACTAAGAGGAATTCTGCTTGTGCATCCAAAATCCTTGAAACCAGTTATTCCATATGAGTCCACCATACCTTCCTATGTGGTATTTACCGGCCATCCTAACGAAGACTTTCTTATACCATCTCGAAATTATTCAAAAACACTCATGTGTTGTGCCTCTGCTTTAGCTCATGAGGAAGTAGTAGATAATTCATGACCTTCTTATGTTAGACATGTTTTATTCCGGGATTGCATGTCTAATCTGAAAACCCCTAATACGAGGAGGGACTGGCATGAGTGCGCCCAGCTCACAAAAGATAATCACAACCAACAAACCCTCCTTCACGCTTTGTTTATGAGAAATCAGAAAACTTTAGTAGTGATAAACAAAGGAGATTAAGGGGATGTGATCGTCCCCATCTTGGGAGCCGTTCCTCAAAACATGTCTAGCGTAAGAGATGATTGGGTTGTCTACTAGCATTTGTTGACGAATCATGCACCTCCCAAAAACATGTTTTCTCTCTGTTTTTCAAAACCAAGAGCTCCGGTACATGTTTAGTCTTTGCTTCCACCCACGGGTTTCAACCTTTCCATCAAAATCCACGGTTCGAGAATCTCCACCTTCTTTCTTCAAAGCACCAACTATGAGAGCATAATTGTCATTCTGAGTGTGATGTGCATTGTCCCAAAGTACTACATTGTCTTCTGCATGATTGTGGTATTACTTATTCTGAAGTTCTTAGTTCTAGTCTCCTTTAAAACTCAGAAGGAGTTTCTGCATTTATGTTTTGCTTCACTCATGGAGGCTATCGAGATACCAATCTATTATGCTCAAGCTATGTGCATTGTAGTCTTGTCTTGATTTTCAGTAGCATATTATTTACTTTTAGTTGTTTGTGATTGATCACATGAAAGAAGGATTGCTTCGTGCATTGTACTTGTAGCATTGTTTCAATACCTTCTAGACTCTTTTCATAGTACATGCTTATATACATTTAATGAATCAAAAGATTTTGTCAAAGTTTTCTTTGTCGCGTTCAGTTCGTTGAATTGAATTGCTTGAGGACAAGAAATATGCTAAGCTTGGGGGAGTTTATACGTATCAAACGTATCTACTTTTACAAACACTTTTGCTATTGTTTTGCCCTCATTCTTGCATGATTTGGACGAAACTAACCCGGACTAACGATGTTTTCAGCAGAGCTGTCTGTATGGTTTTATTGTGTCCAGGAAAATGGATTTTTAGGTGTCTCAGAAAATTCCAGGAAAATCACAGAAAATCCACGCACCCGATGGAGCCCTGAGCCACAGGGGCTCCAGGCGCCCTGCTGGCGCAGCCCCACCCCTGGCAGCGCCAGCTAGCCGCCTGGGGGCCTCCCCCTCCTCTGGTGCCCTACCGAGGCCCCTATTTATTCCCGTGATGGAAAATCCCCGAAATAGAAGTCGTTTACCCAATTCTCGTCGCAGAGCCACCGCCACCCTCTGTTCTTCTCCGGGTGGGCTAATCTGGAGGCTATTTTGGCCTCCGGTGAGGGGAGATCATCGCCATCGTCATCATCATCACCACTCCATCCTCCCTCCATGACTTCTCCATCCATGTGTGAGTAATTCCCTGCTGTAGGCAAAGGGGATGGTAGGGATTGGATGAGTTAGATCATGTAATAGTTTATCATATTGTTGGGGGCATGTTGCCTATCATCTAGATTGGTGTTTATCATCTTTGCTTCAACTTGTTGATCTTAATTCTTGTCACTTTGGGCCCGAGTGCCATGTTTTCATATCTGAACCCTATGTGTTTGCATGAATATATTTGTGTTCTTGATCCTATCTATGAGTTGTATGCACCTGTTATAGTACGGAACCGGCTTTCCCAAATGTGACAGCTTGGGACACTAAAGGAGATGGACTATAGTTTGAGGATTCCGTGTATCCATTGATTGCTAATTCTTTGTTCCAGTGCTCTTTGACAGGAGCACCTTAATCTCCATAAGTTCCTTTTGGCCCCGTTCGTAGCGGGATGGTAGGACAAAAGATGTTGTGCAAGTTCTTATTGCAAGCACGTACAATTACCTGTGGGATACATGCCTAATGTTTGATTTATGCCTAGATGATCTTTGATTTTCTGTGTGCCTTGCGCCAAGTTAAATACATGATGTATCTTATCCATGCAGCGCCCAACCATCCATCTCCCTAGCCTACAGTGTTTTTAATTCTGCTGGTTACTAGTTGTTTGCTTTCGCTGTTTTACTATTGCTGTTTCACCACCACTATTTCCGTTGCCACCATCACTTTCATATCGCAGTTTCTACTAATATCTTGTTGCAAGTAAGTGTATCTCAGGTGCGGTGGAATTGAAAACTCCACTGTCAAAGCTTGTGGGTATTATTTGGCTCCCCTTAAGTCGAATCTATAAATTGGGTTATCTTACCCCGCGAAGACTATCTCGATCCCTGCAGTTGTGGGTTATCAGGAGGGTGCCTGGTGTAACACCCTCAGTTGTCTGTAAAAGTAATCTTTTTGCTAATGACAATTACTGTTGCTAAATCATGCCATGATCAAATTTGAATCAAATCAAATTCAAAATGCCTTTTGTTGATATTAAAAATAATGTGGCAAATAAAACTTGTCCAAAAATTATACAACCACTTTTATTAAATCACAAATAATCAGTGGGTCATTCCCATGTGGTTATGGTAATTTATTATGCCTCTGAAAATTTCAAACAATTCAAACACCAGCCAAAACAACACAAATTGTCATTCGGATAATTAAAAGAAATATTAAATATATTTCTTTTGACCCCAAACTTTTTGTAGCACTCTAATGTTACACAATACTGATTATAGGATATGTTAAACATTTTACAAAAATGTAAAAGTAGCAAAAACAAATGAAACAGAAAAGAAAAAGGCAAAGAAAATTTGAAAACCACTAACCGACGCCCAGGACGACGGCCCACTTGGCCCAGCCCACCCCGTGCCGTGTCTTCTTCCTCCACCCACCCTCACCTGCTCCCGTACGGCGGCAGAGCGCGGGCACGCCGCTGCCAGGCCGGCCCCGCCCTTCACCTGCTCCCTTCCGCCGTGGAGGCGATAAGCACGCCCCCACCCACTCCCCATTCTCCTCTCCCTCCTCGCCTCTCCCGCGTCGAAGAAGAACAACCCGCAGCTACAGTCGCCGTCGCCGTGCACAACCGCGGCCAACCGCACCCGCAGGCCACGCCACCGTGTCCAGCGAGCTCGTCGTCGTCGACTTCGTCTTCCCCGTGGAGGAATCGAGCCGGGACGCCTCGAAGCCTCCGCAATCACCGTCTTCGTCTACCTCCAGCCGCCGGATCGCCGCCGAGATTCCTCCCGCACCGAGTCGTCCCCGAGCACGCTGCCCACCTCTACGCGCTCGTGGTGAGCATCCTCACCATCCCCAACTCCCCGTAGCCGCCCGATAAGCTCCACGCAGGAACCCTTCTTTCGCACGCTCCGGCAACCGCCATTGTTGACGATGCCGAGCTCACAGGCCCTCCTAGCGCGCGCTTTTGGCACCGTTGTACTCCCCGTGCATCGTAGGCTCGATCCCATCCTTTTGCGCGCTCGGATTCGCCACGGTTCGCAAGACGCCATGGGAGCCCAACGCCGCCGCCCGCCAAACCCCGTCGCCGGCCTCGTTCCCGGCGACCCCAAGCCACCGCACCCTCCCCAATCGACGCGGCTCACCCCCAGCCACCCGTAGGGCTCAACGACGCCCCCAATGGTGCTCGGTACCGTGCGCACGCTCGACCTCGTCGGAGCTCTGTCTCCGGCGAGCTTCCGACGAGCCGCCCGTGCCACTAACGTGTGGACCCCGCCGGTCAGAACTGTCATTAGGGATTAATCAGATCACTACGAGTCACTTACATGTGGGTCCCGATCCCCTAATTAACTGTTAGTTGGAAATAACCCCCCCCCCCCCCACAGCCAATGACACATGGGTCCTACCCCTGCTAAATTAAATCAATAAACTGTTTAATTAAACATGTGTCACTGACTGGTGGCCCCCGCTGTCAGATTTTTATTTATTTAAGAGATTTAAATAAATTCCAGTGACTTACATGTGGGTCGAGAGGCTATTTCTGATTTAATAAAATGTTTTATAAATAAACAGAGGCTGACATGTGGGTCCCACATGTCAGGCACTGTTTTGGATAATGTTTTGGATAATGTTCTGGATGATGTTGAATAAATAATAAAAGAAATTCAAAAAATCATTTAAATGATTTAAAATTTTGAAATTCAATAACTTTTAAACCGTAACTCGGATTAAAAAACTTTATACATGAAAATTGATCAGAAAAATATAACGAATACGAATACGCTATCCGTATGCCTATCACACCCGTCTAACACAACGAACATCGAACCGTCCCCCTCCGGACCGGCTGTCCGATAAATTGTCCGGTACTGCTAAAGTACCCGGATGAATTTATTTCGAACACGAAAGTTGTTCGGAATAGATCAACTAACCCGGATACACCACCCACGCATGTGTCGGATGTCCACGACACCTCCGGCATGATATCTCCCCCTCCGGACACCCTGTCCGGTAATCACCCGGAGCCGGTAGTTCATCCCCAGATGAATTCCCGCTCCGAGCATAATGCATTGCACTGCGTTAGAACACCGTTAGAATTTCGTCTGTCATGTCATGCATCTGTTTGTATATTCTTGCTGTGTATTTACTGTTTCTCCCCCCCCCCTTAATCTCCGGTAGACCCCGCTGCTGCCGTCGACTACACCGCTGCTGAGTACGACTACTTCGTCGACGACCCTACCTCTACCGTCGAGCTTGCAGGCAAGAAGAGCCATTCTCTTCCCCAGATATCGCCTATCTTTCCGTACATTTCTTGCACTAGGCATTGTTACTGCTGCTGCTACGATTACAAACCTATTCATCTGCATAGCCTGATTTTTGTCGCCCCTTTCTGTGCTTTTCTTTATCCTATGCTGCCTATTATTATTATTATGCATTATTCGGCAGTGAGCCCTGCGCATTGTTAGATAGGATTAGATAGAGGGCCGTGATCACTCAGGGGAGTGAACGCGGGTACAAATATTATAACTGCACAGGTACGGTACAAAGCAGACACCGCCAAAGGCCCCTATCTGGGTTATGCCTAGTCACCTCAAGTGTGAGCTATCAAGGAGTAATCCTTGTACTCCACTCGAGGCTGACTTTGTCTTACCGCCTTAGGGTCCTGAACAACGGTTGTCCTTCAGGTAAGAAGTCGGGCGACCCAACGGTGCCCGCGAGAGGTATTGCGACGGAACGACAGGGAGGGTACGACCAGTGTACCGGTGTGCTTGGCCCCTGATCGTTGGCTGCGAGAGATTACCAAACCACGAAAGTCGAGCTCCTCCGGGAGCACACGCGAGACGAGGTAAGGAGACGGTTCACCTTGTTGGTAACCGCAGTGACTTGGTGGGACGACGGGGCAAGCACCGATGTACTGGTGGTCCTGGCTGCTGTCGTTGTCCGCGGGTCAGTTAAGTCGAGGCAACGATAACGGTTGTCACGCAGGTTAATTAAAATGCTAAATGGTTCAGTGAATGTCTTGAGTTGGCTATATGCCATGTACGCACTACCTACCCGTCGGAATTACGAGTTATGGGCTCCTCTGCTTCGTAGTGTCGTCCGAGGACTCTTCAGACGTCAGCAGTACCGCGGCCTGCGCCGGGAAGTGGTGTTGTCTTATTTACCGCGGCAGTGTGATTTGTATTTGCTTTGATTTAACTTCACCGGCCAGCCTCGCATCGTGCAGGAGTACGTCGGGGTTAGGGTCCAAAGCCCCGCGTACATAGGATATAGTCCGGCGGATGACCTCTCTGTTGAGTTTGAAAGATGGGCTATGAAGTGTCAGATAGCCTCGGTGGAGCGTTCCCTAACAAGGTTCCCTCCACCCTGGAGATCCGTGCGTGTAGCGTAACACAAGTGCACCCCTGCAGGAAAGATTAATCTATTCGAATAGCCGTGTCCACAGTAACAGGACGCTTTATGCTGAAGCTGGATCTTACCACTAGAAACTATTATTATTAAACTGTATGGTTCCGGGTTTTCTTCCTCGCGGGGATGTCGAGGAGGTGAACTCGGAGGCATTGTTAATTATTATAACTTATTATTATACAATGCTGCAGCAACTTCTGGTGCATTGTTACTTTATGCTTTATATAAACTGTTGGCTGATTCTTACCTCATGCTGCAAGACATCGTCGGAAGATGCTAGTCTTCGTTAGGCCTAGCTTCTTACCCTTGCTCTGGATTTCTGTCTTTCAGTCCACTATATACAGCCTCTTCTTTCCGTTGATACAATGCATAATGCTTAGTAGCGGACGTAAGACTCGCGGGTATGCTAGATACTCACCTGCTTTATTCCTTTACTGTTTTTCTTGATCAGCCGCTGCAGCCGACGTTGGAGCCCAGGAGCAGGAGTACCCCGGAGGCGCCTACTACGACGTCGAGTTCCCCGTTGACCAGGAGTAGTTCGGTGGATCCCAGGCAGGAGGCCTCGCCTTTTCGATCTGTATCTCTGATGTGATTTGTGCTAGCCTTCTTAAGGCAAAACTTGACTAACTATGTCTGTACTCAGATATTATGGCTTGTATGACTTATGTATTTGGGTCCGTGTGACCCCCCCCCCTTTATTGTAATATATTTGTTTATCCTTTTGTGTTTAGTGTTGTGCTTTGATATTCTCACCGTGGCACCCTAATCTCAGCCGTGTACCCTGCATGTATGATTACTGTATATGGATTGATTTTGGGGGCGTCACACCTGGCGCGCCCTAGGGGGGCGCCTGTAACACCCTCACTGTCAGTGAACAGTAATCACTGTTACTGTTCATCTGTACTGTTCAAAACTTTTGTTTATCAACTTGGAACAGTTCAAATTTCAAATTCCACTTTGATGTTCTTGAATGCATGGTGATCATGGACCTTGATCATCTGGAATCAAAACAAGTACAAGCCATTTGAAATAAAATTCAAACAAACCCTAGAATGCCTTTTGATGAATATTAAAAATATGGTGACAATAAATCTTTTCCAAAAATCTTGGAACCACTTTTATAAAATCACAAATATTCAGTGGGCCAAATCCATATGGGTTTGGATATTTATAGTGCTATGGAAAATTCCAAACAATTCAAACAGTAGCCAAAAACCTCATATTAATCATTTAATATTATAATAAAATATTAAATGACTTTTATAAGTGCCCAAACCTTTTGTGGCACTAGCCCAGGGTATAACAATAATTATGGGACACATAAAACATTTTACAAAATTGCCTAGGTGTATAAAATAAATACAAAGAGAAATTACAGAAAGGTAAAAAACAGAAAATTAAATAAAATCCTAAACTACGCTTGGGAGCCCAAACCCCCTGTTCCCCTTGGGCCAGCCCAACTTGACCCCCAGGCCGAGCCCACCCCCACCCGTTCCACCCCCCTCTGTTCACCACGATGCCGTGGAGGGCATCGGCCGTGGACACGGCGACGGGCGACGCCGTGTCGCCCATCGGCGACTCGCCGGCGTCGATAAGGCGCCCCCCTGCCCCGTTCTCCCCTGCTTGCAAACCCTAGCGCCCCCAGTTTTCCCTGGATCTCGCCCCCCTCCTCCTCGCTCGCCATCATCGTTTCCCCGAGCCGGCCGTGGGAACGACCGCCGCTCCGGCGCGGCCACTAAGCTCCCGAGACCAAGCCATCGGGTCCATTCGCCGCCGCTGCCTCGTCTTCGTCTTCCCCGGCAAGGAATCGAGCCCCCGCCGCCTGTGGAGAGCTCCTCGTCGCCGTTCCGCTCCCTGCAACCGCCGCCGTCGTCGGCCAATTCACGCACCACCGCGCCTCTCCCGAGCTAGCTGCCCTCCTCTACGCGCTCCTGGTGAGCTCGGCCACATTCCCCATGCGCTCGCTCCCCTCCTCTCCCGCCGTAGCCCGCTCCACCATTGGAGCCGAAGCTCGTCGCCGCCCGCGAGCTCACCGCCGTGGCCCGGGGCACGCGTATGGCAGGCCAAGCGGGTCACTGCGCTCGCGCTGCTCCCAGTAGTCGAACGCGCTAGCTCCCCTTCGTTCCCGTGCGCTAGAACGTCGTCGTCATCCTCGCCCCGTCCGGCTCCGCCGCTGCGCACGTCGCCGGCGTGGATTCCGGTCGTCTCCGGCGAAGCCCCCACCACCATTCGACGCACCTTGGACGCCCACGCCGAACGAGCCCCTCCAAGCCCCCTCCCATGGCCTGTGCCGAGAGCTAGGCCGAGCTCGCCGCCGGCCGTCGTCGCCGGTGACCACCCCGGTCACTGGCCGATGGGCCCGGCGTGTCAGCCGGTTAATTGGGGGTTAAATCCCCTCCCCCATGTCACTGACTAGTGGGCCCCAGGCCATTAACTTAATTCCCTGGTTAATTAAACTGTTTAATAAAACATGTGTCTCTGACTGGTGGACCCTCACTGTCAGGTTATTTATTTAAATGAATTGATATGAGTTGCTGTGTATGACATGTGGGTCCAGTTGATTTTAGAATAAAAAATAAAGATTTAAGTAAATGGCTAGAGGCTGACAGGTGGGTCCCCTTTGTCAGTTGACCAGTCAACCTTACAGGTGGGTCCCCTCTGTCAGGTTTGTCCAGTCAAACTGTTGTGGCTAATGTTACTGTTTTATTAGTAAAAATAATTCCAGAAAATCTTTTAAATGATTTAAAACTTTAAATTCAATAACTTTTAAACCGTAAGTCAGATTCAAAAACTTTATACATCAAAATTGATCAAAAAACTATAACGAATACGGATACGCCCTCCTTATGTCTACCCCACCCCCCTAACACACTGATCATCGACATTCCCCCTCCGGGCTGTCTGTCGATAATTCCCCGGTACCGATAAAAAGTACCCGGATGAATTTATTCCGAACACGAAAGTTGTCCGGAATGGTTCAACTAACACGTATACACCCCCGTTATATTTGTCGGATGTCCACGACACCTCCGGCATGAACCCTTCCCCCCTCCGGACACCCTGTCCGGTAATCAGCCGGAGCTGGCAGTTCACCCCCGGATGAATTCCCGCTCCGAGCAACGTACATTGCACTGCGTTAGAACACCGTTAACATTGCATACGTCATGCTATTCATCTGTTTGCTATGATTTCTTTATATTTACTGTTTCCTCCCCCCACCCCTTAATCTCCGGTAGACCCCGCTGCTAACGCCGACTACACCGCCGCCGGGTACGACTACTTCGTCGACGACCCAGCCCCTACCGTCGAGCTTCCAGGCAAGGAGAGCCATTCTCTTCCCCAGATATCGCCTATCTTTCTGTACTTTCTTGCACTAGGCATGGTTACTGCTGCTGCTACGTTATACTCCTATTCAATTGCATAGCATGTTTTTGTCGCCCCTTGATGTACCTTTTCCTTTATCCTATGTTGCCTATTATTACTTATGCATATTTCAGCAGTGAGCCCTGCGCATTGTTAGCTAGGATTAGATAGCGGGTCGTGATCACTCAGGGGGGTGAACACGGATACTATATATACAACTGCACAGGTACGGAACAAAGCATACACCGCCAAAGGCCCCTATCTGGGTTATGCCTAGTCACCTCAAGTGTGAGCTATCAAGGAGTAATCCTTGTACTCCACCCGAGGCTGACTTTGTCTTGCCGCCATAGGGTATTGAGCATCGGTTGTCCTTAAGGTAAGAAGTCGAGCGACCCAACGGTGCCCGCGAGAGGTATATTGTCGGGAACGACAGGGAGGGTACGACCGACGCTACTGGTGTGCTTGGCCCCTGCTCGTATCTCGCGAGAGTTACCAAACCACGAAAGTCGAGCTCTACCAAGAGCACACGCGAGACAAGGTAAGGAGACGGTTCACCTTGTTGGTAACCGCAGTGACTTGGTGGGACGACAGGGCAGGCACCGCTGTACTGGTGGTCCTGACTGCTGTCGTTGACCGCAGGTCGGTTAAGTCGAGGCAACGATAACGGTTGTCACGCAGGTTAATTAAAATGCTAAATTGTTCGGCGGATGACTTGAGAGGCCCGTTGGTCTGTACGCACTACCTACACGTGGGATTACGGTGTGGGCCCTCCGCGTCGTAGTTCGTCCGAAAGCTCTTCAGACGTCAGCAGTACCACGGGCTGATAGCTGGGAAGCGGTCTTGTCTTATTTGCTACAGCAGGTGTGTTTTGGATTTTCTTTTGCTTCACCGGCCAGTCTCGTACCGTGCAGGAGCGTGCAAGGGTGAGGGACCTAGACCCCTTGGCGCATAGGATATAGTCCGGCGGATGGCCTCTCTGCTGAGCCTAGGATGGGCTGCGTCGTGTCGGATAGCCTCGGTGGGGCGTTCCCTAACAAGGTTCACGCCACCCTGGAGATCCGAGCGTGTAGGCTGAACAGTAGTGCACCCCTGCAGGGAGTTTAATCTATTCGAATAGCCGTGTCCACGGTAACAGGATGCTTTATGCTGAAGCTGGATCTTACCACTAGAAACTATTACTATTAAACTGTATGGTTCCGGGTCTTCTTCCTCGCAGGGAGTCGAGGAGGGGAACTCGGAGGCATTATTAATATTGTTAATCATTACAACCTATATTATACAATGTTGCAGCAACTTCTGCTTCATTGTTATTTTGTTGCTTTATATGAACTGTTGGCTGTTTCTCTTCTCATGCTGCAAGACACGTCAGAAGATGCTAGTCTTCGATAGGCCTAGCTTCTTACCCTAATTCTGATTTCTATCTTGCAGTCCCCTATATACAGCCTCCCCTTTCCTTTGATACAAATGCATAATGCTTAGTAGCGGACGTAAGACTCGCGGGTATACTAGATACACACCTGCTTTATTTCCTTTACTGTTTTGCCTGATCGGCCGGTGCAGTCGACGTTGGAGCCCAGGAGCAGGAGTACCCCGGAGGCGGATACTACTACGTCGAGACCCCCGCTGACCAGGACCAGGAGTAGTTTCGGAGGCTCCCAGGCAGGAGGCTTTGCCTTTTCGATCTGTATCTCTGATGTTATTTGTGCTAGCCTTCTTAAGGCAAAACTTGACTAACTATGTCTGTACTCAGATATTATGGCTTGTATAACTTATGTATTCGGGTCCGCGTGACCCCCTTTTTATTGTAACATATTGGTTTATCCTTTTGTGTTTAGTGTTGTGCTGTGATATTCCCACAGTGGCACCCTAATCTCAGCCGTGTACCCTGCGTGTATGATTACTGTACACGGATTGATTTTGGGGGCGTCACAAGTTGGTATCAGAGCCGACTGCCTGTAGGAAGCCACCCCACCACTACCTGGTCGAAGTTGAGTCTAGACTTTTCAAAACTACTTTGCTAACTTAATGTTTGGCTTACGGGCCCACATCGATGTCACTACGTGTGATATCTATGGTATTAGGATCTTTTTCTCCTTACCTATGCTCTGGGACTCTGCTCTCTTATCCTTGCTGGTAATTTTTACAAAATCTGACATTAGGATCACGTTCTCTTGATTCCACCCGGCGTTTTTGGTGCTACCCCCATTGATTGAGTCATGTCGCAGGAGTCGTACCCCAGATCCCGGACCGCGGATCCCATTCTCATTCTGGGCAGGCCGCGCGTTCTCTTGCATCAACTCCTGTGGCCAACAGTTTTCTTGCGGCGTGATTGACATAGTGGAATCTATGTCGCGTCGTGTAATCCTTACCGCGGTCTGCGCGCCGCCTAGTGTGTCCTTTTTCCTTAATTTCTACGACGTTACGCTGCCCGATTTTCGATTGATTCTATGTGTGGATGTGTATGTCTTATATGACTACTCCTATATATCTGCGCCTCCTTTTTCGTTGTCGTTTTACCTCTTACTCGTTTCCGGTATCTCGAAAAATGTTCATCGCTGAAATACCCCTGTTAAATTCTAGCAGGATGGCTGGTCGTGGTGGTCGTGGTCGTGGTCGTGGTGCCAACGATCCACCTCCGCCGCCGGACTACATGGCCACGATGATGCAGCAGTTTCAGATGAACCAAGTGTTTATGCAAGGAGTCATAGATCAGCTCCAGAACCAGAATCAGAACCAGAACCAACCGCCTGTGGTTACTCTGCGGGATTTCATGCGTCTCAATCCCCCTCTCTTCCACCAACCGGAACAGCCGCTGGATGTTGATGATTGGCTTCGTGACATCACTCGTCAGCTGGAGTTCGCTAATGTGAGCGCTGCTGATTATGTCACCTTCGCGTCCTATTTCCTGCGTGGTCCCTCTTCTCAGTGGTGGGACACTTACAAGGGCTCGCTAGCTGAAGGGACTGTCGTCACCTGGAATGACTTCAAGACTGCCTTCCTTGCTCGTTATGTCCCCCAGGCGATTATGAACCGTATGAAGGCCGAGTTCCGCAACCTCGTTCAGGGCAACAAAACTATCGAGGCATACCAGAGGGAATTCCTCCGCCTCTCCCGCTATGCTGTAAGTGACGTCCCCAATGATGCAAGTAGGCAAGAGAAGTTTCGTGATGGACTCAACGCAGATCTCCAGCTTGCACTGGCTTTGAACGTCTTCCCCGACTTCGCCACCATGGTGAACCAGACTATCACTCTTGAGACCGCTCAGCTTAAGTTCGGTGGTTCGCCGAAGCGCCCCCGTGATGCTGGCTCATCTTCGGGCACAACACAGAAGAAACGCGTTTGGCTTCCACACAGTCTTATGCGTCCAACTGCCCCTGCACCAAGGCCGTCGTATGTTGCACCTCGTCTGCCTCCGCCCCCGCCGAGACAGCCGAAGACTGAGACTGCACCCCTTCGTCCTCAAGATGGCCTGTGTTTCAAGTGCCGTCAGCCAGACCATATTTCCAGAGACTGCCCTCAGCGACAGAATCAACTGGTAGTTCACCCTGCTGGCCGCGGAAATGGTCGTGGCAACAATGGGCTCCTCAACTATAATACTGGGTCAAATCCTCATGCTCGTGGTCATGTTACAACATTGATGTTGAAGCATCTTAGGAACAACCCGCTACTGTGATGGGTACACTCCTCGTTAACTCAATACCTGCTACTGTTTTATTTGATACAGGAGCATCGCATTCATTTATGTCTGGAGCATTTGCATCTAAGCATGACATATACCACGAAAAGATGCGCACCCCCTTGGCCGTTAAGACACCCGGCAGCATGTGTCACGTTGACATGCTGGCACCTAACATCACCGTCGAGATCGAAAGGATTGAGTTCCTTGTCTCCCCACATATTCTGAAAACCTCCACAATTGACCTTATCTTGGGTATGGATTGGCTGAAAGCCCACGATGCCGCACTTTATTTTGGCACCAAGGTCATCCAACGTTTCCATCCTTCTGGCGCGATTGTGAGTCACACGGCCATTGTGTCGATGAATGCCGAAGCTCGTATATATGCTCTGAATGCCTTGAATGTCGCACCTCTCGAAGGGATTGAGAAAGTCCCAATCGTTTGTGATTTTACCGACGTATTTCCAGAAGAACTGCCGGGGATACCCCCGAGTAGGGAAGTTGAATTCGTCATCGACTTGAAGCCCGGCACCGTCCCTATTGCCAAGCGCCCATATAAGATGCCACCTCACCACCTCCTTGAATTGAAGAAGGAGATCGACACGGCCCTCGAGAAAGGCTTCATCCGTCCTAGTTCCTCTGCTTGGGGAGCACCTTCGCTCTTTGTCAAGAAGAGTGATGGCACGAACCGATTGGTCCAAGATTACCGACCTATCAACCAGGCCACGATACAGAACAAGTACCCCCTCCCTCGGATCAATGATCTTTATGATCAACTTGCTGGATACACGGTGTTTTCGAAACTCGACTTAAGGTTGGGTTACCATCAGATCCGGGTCCGTGATGAGGACATCCCGAAGACTGCATTCATTACTCGCTATGGTTCATACGAGTATACTGTCATGTCCTTTGGCTTGACGAATGCCCCAACCACCTTCTCCAGATTGATGAACTTTATATTCATGGAATATCTCGACAAGTTCGTCGTGGTTTATCTGGATGATATATTGATTTACTCCAAGACCGATGCAGAACATGCTGAACATCTTCGTCTTATACTGGAAAAGCTTCGAGAACACAAACTCTATGCTAAGTATTCTAAGTGTGAGTTCTGGCTTCCCGAAGTAACCTACCTTGGTCATGTGATTTCCAAGGATGGCGTTGCCGTCAACCCCGAACGTATCCAGGCTATTCTTGACTGGACTCCGCCCAGGACTGTCAAGCAAGTCAGAAGTTTCCTCGGCCTCGCCAGCTATTTCCGCCGTTTTGTTGAGAATTTCTCCAAGATTGCCAGGCCTCTGACTAATCTGCTTCACAAAGGCGTCAAGTTTGAGTGGACTGATAAATGTCAAGAAAGCTTTCAAGCTCTGAAGGACAAGCTCACTTCACCCCCAGTGCTTGCTCCGCCTGATACTCAGAAGGACTTCGTGATTTATTGCGACGCGTCTCGTCAAGGATTAGGTTGTGTCCTAATGCAAGAGCGCAAAGTGATTGCTTATGGCTCTCGTCATTTGCGTGCTCACGAAGAAAACTATCCAACACATGATCTCGAATTGGCAGCGGTAATTTATGCATTGAAGCTGTGGCGACATTACCTCGTCGGTAATCGTTGCGAGATCTTCACCGACCACCAAAGCCTGAAGTACCTATTTACGCAACCAGACCTGAATCTCCGCCAACAGAGATGGCTCGAGACAATAGCCGACTACGACATGGGAATTTCTTACACCCCTGGCAAAGCTAATGTGGTAGCCGATGCCTTAAGCCGCAAAGCCTATTGTAGTGAACTTGAAGTTCAGGTGCAACAGCCACGTCTGTATGCAGAACTCCGCAAGCTGAACATCGAAATTGTTCCGCAGGGATATGTGAACTCCCTGGTGGTCCAACCAGACCTCGACACCCGCATCAAGACGGTACAACATTATGACTCCGACATTTGGAAGATTAAGCGTCGTGTCGCCAGCGGAGAGCCCTCATTTTTCACTATTGATGCAAATGATGATAATGCGGTGTACTTCAAGGGTCGTTTAGTGGTTCCGGTAGCCAAGGCCAACCTGAATTATGCCTCTGATGTCATGAAAGAAGCTCATGATACACCCTTGTCGATTCACCCTGGTAGTACCAAGATGTACCAAGACATTCGTCAGCGTTACTGTTGGTCCAACATGAAACAAGACATTGCTCGTTATGTTGATGAGTGTGACGTTTGCCGTCGCGTGAAAGCCGAACATCAGAGACCTGCTGGAACTCTGCAACCACTCTCTATTCCTGAATGGAAATGGGACAAGATTGAAATGGACTTCGTCACCGGATTTCCCCGATCACAGAAAGGTCATGATGCCATCTTTGTCGTCATCGACCGATTCTCCAAGGTTGCTCATTTTCTGCCTGTCAAGGAGACGATCTCTGCTAGTCAGTTAGCAGACTTGTATGTTTCCAGAATCGTGTCGCTCCATGGTATTCCGTTGGAGATCAGTTCCGACCGAGGCAGCATTTTCACCTCGAAGTTCTGGGATAGATTCCAAGAAGCTATGGGCACTCACCTAAATTTCAGCACCGCTTATCACCCCCAGTCGCAAGGCCAAGTCAAACGAGTCAACCAAGTACTTGAAGATATGCTCCGAGCTTGTGTCATCTCATTCGGTAAGAAATGGGAGGAATCTCTTCCATTTGCTGAATTCTCGTACAACAATAGCTATCAAGCTAGTCTGAAGATGGCACCCTTTGAAGTTCTCTATGGGCGTAAGTGTCGAACCCCTCTGAATTGGTCAGAAACTGGAGAAAGAGCTCTCATTGGTCCGGACATTATTCAGCATGCCGAAGATCAGGTTCGCGTTATCCGTGAACACCTGAAAGCTGCGCAGTCCCGCCAGAAAAGCAACTATGACCGCAAGCATAAGGAAATGGTCTATCAACCTGGCGAATACGCGTACCTCCGTGTCACTCCGATGAGAGGCACTCATCGCTTCGGGATCAAAGGCAAGTTAGCTCCTCGCTACATTGGCCCGTTCCGTATTCTTTCCCGGAGTGGACCAGTGGCATACCGATTGGAATTGCCGGCAAACCTCTCTCAAGTCCACGACGTATTCCACGTGTCGCAACTCCGATGCTGCTTTAAGGACCCTATTCGCGAAGTGGAACATGATATGATCGAGCTGCAACAGGACTTGACTTATCAAGAACATCTAAGCCGCATTCTCGATCAGTCTGAACGCAAAACCCGCAACAAGACAACCAAGTTCCTCAAAGTTCAGTGGTCGAATCATTCTGAAGATGAAGCCACTTGGGAACGCGAAGATCGTCTACGTGAAGAATACCCCGATCTTTTCCCCTCCACCACCTAAATTCTCGGGACGAGAATTCTTGTAGTGGGGGAGATTTGTAACACCCTCACTGTCAGTGAACAGTAATCACTGTTACTGTTCATCTGTACTGTTCAAAACTTTTGTTTATCAACTTGGAACAGTTCAAATTTCAAATTCCACTTTGATGTTCTTGAATGCATGGTGATCATGGACCTTGATCATCTGGAATCAAAACAAGTACAAGCCATTTGAAATAAAATTCAAACAAACCTTAGAATTCCTTTTGATGAATATTAAAAATATGATGACAATAAATCTTTTCCAAAAATCTTGGAACCACTTTTATAAAATCACAAATATTCAGTGGGCCAAATCCATATGGGTTTGGATATTTATAGTGCTATGGAAAATTCCAAACAATTCAAACAGTAGCCAAAAACCTCATATTAATCATTTAATATTATAATAAAATATTAAATGACTTTTATAAGTGCCCAAACCTTTTGTGGCACTAGCCCAGGGTATAACAATAATTATGGGACACATAAAATATTTTACAAAATTGCCTAGGTGTATAAAATAAATACAAAGAGAAATTACAGAAAGGTAAAAAACAGAAAATTAAATAAAATCCTAAACTACGCTTGGGAGCCCAAACCCCCTGTTCCCCTTGGGCCAGCCCAACTTGACCCCCAGGCCGAGCCCACCCCCACCCGTTCCACCCCCTCTGTTCACCACGATGCAGTGGAGGGCATCAGCCGTGGACACAGCGACGGGCGACGCCGTGTCGCCCATCGGCGACTCGCCGGCGTCGATAAGGCGCCCCCCTGCCCCGTACCCCCCTGCTTGCAAACCCTAGCGCCCCCAGTTTTCCCTGGATCTCGCCCCCCTCCTCCTCGCTCGCCATCGTCGTTTCCCCGAGCCGGCCGTGGGCATGACCGCCGCTCCGGCGCGGCCACTAAGCTCCCGAGACCAAGCCATCGGGTCCATTCGCCGCCGCTGCCTCGTCTTCGTCTTCCCCGGCAAGGAATCGAGCCTCCGCCACCTATGGAGAGCTCCTCATCGCCGTTCCCCTCCCTGCAACCGCCGCCGTCGTCGGCCAATTCATGCACCACCGCGCCTCCCCCGAGCTAGCTGCCCTCCTCTACGCGCTCCTGGTGAGCTCGGCCACATTCCCCATGCGCTCGCTCCCCTCCTCTCCCGCCGTAGCCCGCTCCACCATTGGAGCCGAAGCTCGTCGCCTCCCGCGAGCTCACCGCCGTGGCCCGGGGCACGCGTATGGCAGGCCAAGCGCGTCACTGCGCTCGCGCTGCTCCCAGTAGTCGAACGCGCTAGCTCCCCTTCGTTCCCGTGCGCTAGAACGTCGTCGTCATCCTCGCCCCGTCCGGCTCCGCCGCTGCGCACGTCGCCGGCGTGAATTCCGGTCGTCTCCGGCGAAGCCCCCACCACCATTCGACGCACCTTGGACGCCCACGCCGAACGAGCCCCTCCAAGCCCCCTCCCATGGCCTGTGCCGAGAGCTAGGCCGAGCTCGCCGCCGGCCGTCGTCGCCGGTGACCACCCCGGTCACTGGCCGATGGGCCCGGCGTGTCAGCCGGTTAATTGGGGGTTAAATCCCCTCCCCCATGTCACTGACTAGTGGGCCCCAGGCCATTAACTTAATTCCCTGGTTAATTAAACTGTTTAATAAAACATGTGTCTCTGACTGGTGGACCCTCACTGTCAGGTTATTTATTTAAATGAATTGATATGAGTTGCTATGTATGACATGTGGGTCCAGTTGATTTTAGAATAAAAAATAAAGATTTAAGTAAATGGCTAGAGGTTGACAGGTGGGTCCCCTCTATCAGTTGACCAGTCAACCTTACAGGTGGGTCCCCTCTGTCAGGTTTGACCAGTCAAACTATTGTGGATAATGTTACTGTTTTATTAATAAAAATAATTCCAGAAAATCTTTTAAATGATTTAAAACTTTGAAATTCAATAACTTTTAAACCGTAAGTCAGATTCAAAAACTTTATACATCAAAATTGATCAGAAAAATATAACAAATACGGATACGCCCTCCGTATGTCTACCCCACCACCCTAACACACCGATCATTGACATTCCCCCTCCGGGCTGTCTGTCGATAATTCCCCGGTACCGATAAAAAGTACCCGGATGAATTTATTCCGAACACGAAAGTTGTCCGGAATGGTTCAACTAACACGTATACACCCCCGTTATGTTTGTCGGATGTCCACGACACCTCCGGCATGAACCCTTCCCCCCTCCGGATACCCTGTCCGGTAATCAGCTGGAGCTGGCAGTTCATCCCCGGATGAATTCCCGCTCCGAGCAACGTACATTGCACTGCGTTAGAACACCGTTAACATTGCATACGTCATGCTATTCATCTGTTTTCTATGATTGCTTTATATTTACTGTTTCCTCCCCCCCTTAATCTCCGGTAGACCCCGCTGCTACCGCCGACTACACCGCCGCCGGGTACGACTACTTCGTCGACGACCCTGCCCCTACCGTCGAGCTTCCAGGCAAGCAGAGCCATTCTCTTCCCCAGTAAATCTTGTACTCCACCCGAGGCTGACTTTGTCTTGCCGCCATAGGGTCCTGTGCATCGGTTGTCCTTAAGGTAAGAAGGTGGGCGACCCAACGGTGCCCGCGAGAGGTATATTGTCGGGAACGACAGGGAGGGTACGACCGACGCTACTGGCGTGCTTGGCCCCTGCTCGTATCTCGCGAGAGTTACCAAACAACGAAAGTCGAGCTCTACCAAGAGCACACGCGAGACAAGGTAAGGAGACGGTTCACCTTGTTGGTAACCGCAGTGACTTGGTGGGACGACAGGGCAGGCACCGCTGTACTGGTGGTCCTGACTGCTGTCGTTGACCGCGGGTCGGTTAAGTCGAGGCAACGATAACGGTTGTCACGCAGGTTAATTAAAATGCTAAATGGTTCGGCGGATGACTTGAGAGGCCCGTTGGTCTGTACGCACTACCTACACGTGGGATTACGGTGTGGGCCCTCCGCGTCGTAGTTCGTCCGAAAGCTCTTCAGACGTCAGCCGTACCACGGGCTGATAGCCGGGAAGCGGTCTTGTCTTATTTGCTGCGGAAGGTGTGTTTTGGATTTGCTTTTGCTTCACCGGCCAGTCTCGTACCGTGCAGGAGCGTGCAAGGGTGAGGGACCTAGACCCCTTGGCGCATAGGATATAGTCCGGCGGATGGCCTCTCTGCTGAGCCTAGGATGGGCTGCGTCGTGTCGGATAGCCTCGGTGGGGCGTTCCCTAACAAGGTTCACGCCACCCTGGAGATCTGAGCGTGTAGGCTGAACAGTAGTGCACCCCTGCAGGGAGTTTAATCTATTCGAATAACCGTGTCCACGGTAACAGGACGCTTTATGCTGAAGCTGGATCTTACCACTAGAAACTATTACTATTAAACTGTATGGTTCCGGGTCTTCTTCCTCGCAGGGAGTCGAGGAGGGGAACTCGGAGGCATTATTAATATTGTTAATCATTACAACCTATATTATACAATGTTGCAGCAACTTTTGCTTCATTGTTATTTTTTTGCTTTATATGAACTGTTGGCTGTTTCTCTTCTCATGCTGCAAGACACGTCAGAAGATGCTAGTCTTCGATAGGCCTAGCTTCTGACCCTTATTCTGATTTCTATCTTGCAGTCCCCTATATACAGCCTCCCCTTTCCTTTGATACAAATGCATAATGCTTAGTAGCGGACGTAAGACTCGCGGGTATACTAGATACTCACCTGCTTTATTTCCTTTACTGTTTTGCCTGATCGGCCGCTGCAGTCGACGTTGGAGCCCAGGAGCAGGAGTACCTCGGAGGCGGATACTACTACGTCGAGACCCCCGCTGACCAGGACCAGGAGTAGTTTCGGAGGCTCCCAGGCAGGAGGCTTTGCCTTTTCGATCTGTATCTCTGATGTTATTTGTGCTAGCCTTCTTAAGGCAAAACTTGACTAACAATGTCTGTACTCAGATATTATGGCTTGTATAACTTATGTATTCGGCTCCGCGTGACCCCCTTTTTATTGTAACATATTGGTTTATCCTTTTGTGTTTAGTGTTGTGCTGTGATATTCCCACAGTGGCACCCTAATCTCAGCCGTGTACCCTGCGTGTATGATTACTGTACACGGATTGATTTTGGGGGCGTCACAGCGCCAGGGAACCTTCTGGTCCCCTGGTGGGTCCCCTCAGATTCCTCTTCGGTGAACTCCAGTGAATATTCATAAAAATGATCTGCGTCAAATTTCATCGAATTTGGAGTTGATCTGATTAAGCAACTTGATGTCCACTTTTCACCGCTGAATTTTTCTTCTGCTGCTTCGGCACTGGAAAGTTGCAAACTGTGTAAAACAAGCCAAAACAACATAAGAACAATACTTTAAAGTGGAATATATCAATGAATAGGGTTAAATTACAATATAAAATAGTGATGCATTTTGGACGTATCAACTCCCCCAAGCTTAGACCTCGCTTGTCCCCAAGCGATTACTGAGCTCGGCAAACCTGCTCACAAGTTTAGAGAGTGAAGTGTCGATAAAAGAATACGGACAGGAAGCATCAAGATTTCTCAACGAACTGAAGCATCCTCAATAACAACCTCAACTCATAAGGTCCTTATGAGAAAGTAGTAACAATTATAACAAAGTAGGACCAAGAAAACTCATCAAATAATAGCAAACATAGCCTTGGTCAAGGAACAACTAATAAGTTTTACTTTTGCTCTTTCACTTATAATGGAACCAGTTGAACCTTTTGAAAGAACATGTTATTAGTCAAGAAGTGCACATGTTATCACAAAGGAAGATGTTTACTTGGCATAAGCCTTGCAAACAACTTACTTATCAAAAGATAATGTCAACAAAGATGTAACATGCTAACTCTCAGTGCAGCTTTATATGCAAGAATCTTTATCAACATCAAGTGTCTGTTCTCTCTCAGGAAGGAAGGAAGTAGGAAGGACTGACTCAGCATAAAATAAAGGATAAATCCCGTGCAAAAGGGTAAGCAGGGAAAACTCATGTGCCATCTCTAGATCAAACAGAATAAAAACAGACTTTGGGAGGTGCATGATCCGTCAACGACTGCTGATAGATAACTCACTCACTTCATGATTTAGACAAGTTTCGAGGAACGGCTCCCATGTGGGGACGATCACATCCCCTTAAATTCCTTTGTTTATCACTCATAAATGGGCGAAGGAACTTGTGTGTTAGTATTTATCTTTTATGAGCTGGTGATACGTCCAAAACGTATCGATAATTTCTGCTTGCTCCATGCATGTTTTGTGTGATATTGCTATGATCTAGATACACTTTCATACACTTTTGATCATATTTGGACTAACCTATTAACTCAGTGCACCCCAGTGCCAGTTCCTATTTTCTGCTGTTTTTCTATTTCTGTTTTCCCCCATATAAAAAGTGCCAGAAAAATTCCGGGAAAAATACAGGAAAAATCAGCGTACAGGAAGCATCGAGAAGAGCCCGGGAGGGGCCAGAGGGGAGCCAGGGGGGCCCAGGCGGCCACCCGGCGCGACCCCACCCCTGGCCGCGCTAGGGGGCGCCTGGGGCCCCTGGTCCACCTCTGGCTGCCCCCCTTCGCCTATTTATTCTCCGTTATGGGGAAACTCCAGAGGAGGAACCCTATTCCGCAAACTCGCCTCTGTTTCGCCGCCACCGTGCTTCCAAGATCAGGAGCACCAGAAGACCTCTTCCCGGCACCCTGCCGGAGGGAGGATTGACCTCCGGGAGTCTCCTCTCCACCATGGATGCTGCCCGGATGTCTCGTGAGTAGTTTTCCTTGGACCATGGGTCCGTGATCAGTAGCTATGTGATGTTCTCCTCCCCTCTTTGATCTTCATTTTTTAGACCTCGTGAGCTTCCCTACATGATCGAGGCACCTTTGTAATATTTCTGCTGTTGCTATGCTGAGTTTGGAGGGATCTGATGGATTATGAGATTATGTTCAGATTGTGATAGAGTAATATATTTGGTTTTTATCTCTTATATTTTTGTTCCTAAGTAATTCTTGCATGTTCTCCGTTGCTGTTTATTGCTTTGGCCAAGTAGTAGGTAGTGACTCCAAGAGGGAACGTTGTTCTAGATTGTGGGTTCATGCCCCCCGATGACACGCTTGAGTGACAGAAACATGAGTCTAGGGGATGTGCTGTTGCCACAAGGGGGAAAACAACGGTGCTTGTAACCGAGGTTACAAGGATTGTTTACTTTACGCAAAGTTCTTTTTAATGCAGTTGTCTGTTGCTTTGGGTTTACACTTTGGGTGGGGCTCGTAACTTAATACCAGCGAGATGTTCTGGATAGATATCTCAAGGTAAATGATTAGTAGTAGATGCAGATGGATTTCGGTCTACTTATTTTGTCGTACTGCCTCTACTTTTGAGCCTCTTCCTTTCTTTTGTAGCATAGTTAGCATTGCAATGCGTTCATAATCCTGTCAATTGCCCTTCTGTAATTTGTTTACCTCGCATAGCAGTTTTATCTTCTTTTGGGAGAGAGACATCACTAGTGAACATCACGTATCCCGGTCCATATCCTCATTATTATTTCCAAGCTATATTTACTTTACTTCTTTTACTTGTTATAATTATCCCTTGCGTTTTATCCTTTGTGAACAACAAGACCGGAGAGATTGACAAGCTCTCTGAACTTCGTTGGGAACAAAGTTATCTGTGTCTGTGTGCAGGTCCGCGTCAGTTGCGCCGCTGACACCTACTTATCATCTCTGGAGTCCTATTGGAGACAAACCTTGGTATCTTCACTGAGGGAAAACTGCTGCTGCACTACATCTCAACCTTCCACTTGGGGTAACCAACGAAGGGCGAGAAGCCATCAAGCAAGTTTTCTGGCGCCGTTGCCGGGGACTCCGAGTGCTAAGATAGGGGAGTTGCACACTACCATTTACCTTTGTTTTTTGTCTAGTTAGTTTATCTTTCAGTTTTTATCTTTGTGTCTTTTATCAAAAACTACAAAAAAATGTGCCACACATGCTGCTACTATGGGTTCCACTGAAAACACCAACTTGTGTGACTTCACTAGTCACAACAACCAAGACTTTATCTGCACTCCCATTGCCACACCTGCCACTTCAGCTACCTCTTATGAAATTAAACCTGCTTTGCTAAACGTTGTTATGAGAGATCAATTCTCTGGTGCTGGAGATGATGCTGCTTTACACTTGAATAATTTTGTTTAATTATGTGATATGCAAAAGTATAAAGAAGTAGAAGGTGATGTTGTTAAGCTCAAGCTCTTTCCTTTCTCTTTAAGGGGAGATGCTAAAATATGGTTTCAATCTTTTCCTAGAAATAACATAGATTCTTGGGATAAGTGCAAAGATGCTTTTATAGGGAAGTACTACCCTCCTGCTAAGATTATCCAATTGAGGAGTAATATTATGAATTTTAAGCAATTGGATAACGAACACGTTGCCCAAGCTTGGGAACGAATGAAATCTCTTGTTAAGAAATGCCCTACACATGGTTTGACTACCTGGATGGTTATCCAGACTTTTTATGCAGGCTTGAACTTTACCTCGCGGAACCTGTTAGATTCGGCCGCGGGAGGAACCTTTATGTCAACTACACTTGGTGCTGCCACGAAGCTTCTCGATGAAATGATGACCAATTATTCCCAATGGCACACCGAACGCGCTCCAACAGGTAGGAAGGTAAATTCATTCGAGGAAATTACCTCCCTCAATGAAAAAGTTGACTTAATTATGTCTCTACTTACCAAGAAACCCTCTATTGATCCTCATGATGTTCCTTTAAATTCTTTGGTTGCTCAAGAACAAGTAGATGTGAAATTTATTGCTAGAAACAACTTCAACAACAATGCTTACAGGGGAAATTTTGCTAGTAATCCTAGACCGTTTCCATCCAACTATGGGAACAACAATACTTACCCTAGCAATAATTCCTATAATCCTGCTTATACGAAAAGAGACCTACCCAGCTATGAGAAGTTGGTAGAAATAGAGAAAGCTACTAAGAACTATCTGCACACCCAGTTTGAACAAAACAAAGCTTTTTCTAAGCAAATAGGTGAGCATACTGCCATTCTGCAAAACATTAGTGAACAGCTTGACAGCCTGAACAGTGAGATTTCAAATCTCCAGGCAAGACATACCTCCACCGAAACCCATGTTTCGAATATGTCCCACACCCAATCTACCTTGATAAATCAAATGGAAGCCAAGCCATAAGTTATCCCTATGGAAGAGGATAGAATTAAGAGCCTTCCTACACACCACACAGTTGCCACTATCCAAATTGTTGAGGACACCCAAACTATTAGCACCCAATGCACTCCTAGTCCCGTTGGACCTATTAATGGTGATGCTAATACCTCAACCGTAGAAAAAGAAACTCCTATGAAGATAGAGGGTTTCAAACAAGTGAGCCTAGATGACACTACTACCACCTTTGATAGTAGTGATATTGATTTTGATAGTTGCACCCTCTCAGAAGTTATCAGTTTGCTACACAAAATGTCTAGAGACCCCCACACTAGCACACTTAATCTTGCCTTCACGGAACATATCACAAATGCTCTCATCAAATATAGGGAGGAGAAGCTTAGAGTAGAAGCCTCCATACCTAGAAAGCTAGATAATGGTTGGGATCCTATGATCAAAATTAAATTAAATAACTTCTCTTGCTATTCTTTATATGATGTTGGAGCTAGTACCTCCGTTATGTCCAAAAGAATATTTGATATGTTTGAATTGAAGCCCTTTGAGCCTTGTCCTTTTGGTGTTCGTCTTGTTGATTCTTCCATAAAGAAACCTTTGGGGAATATCGACAATGTTCTTATCATTGTCAATGACAACTATGTTCCCGTTGATTTTATTGTTATGGATATAGAGTGTGAACCTTTGTGTCCAATTATTTTGGGATGTCCTTTTCTTCGCACCGTTGGTGCGGTTATTGACATGAAAGAGGGGAATATAAAATTCCAATTCCCATTCAAAAATAGGATGGAACACTTCCCTAGAAAGAAAATCAAGTTACCTTTTGAGTCCGTTACACGGGCTAGTTATTCTCTTTCTCTTGATAAAACTTGATTCTTCTTTTGCATCATGCCTAACTAATGGCTTTAAAGAAGCGCTTTCGGGAGGCAGACCGCAATGAATTTAGGTTTTTATTTTTTATTTTGTTGTGTCTTGATGATTTTTACTACTGTAGAAACATCGTTGTATCTTTATTTTTCAGCTTTGTGCCAAGTTATAGCCTCTTACGGCAAGGGAAGTAAAAGTTGTGACATGATGTCCAGAAAACAGATTCTGTCCTCGTGACCAGAAAAATTCCAGAAAAATCCCAGTTCATCTTTTTAAGCTGAAATTTTTACACAGTATGCTCTATAAAATTAAGAAACTTCCACATGTTCTGAGTTTTTTTATTTGAGTTGCAGAAGTGCCCCTAAAAAATTCTTTACTATCTGTTGTTCTCTTTTTCACAGATTCTGCCACGTTTTGTCTCTCCTAACTTTTGCAAACCTTAAGCTTGCTTTTTCTTTGCAAAAACTTTTTGGCACTCTTGAGAAACAGTAGATCTTCAAGAATATCTATATATCCAGTGGGAAAAAATTATTTATTAAGGGTACTAACCTCTCTAATCAACTTATGATGAGTTATGTATGAAGGGAGTTTTCAAGTGTGTGATGGAAGATGATGAAAGAAGATCCAGGAGTGTCAAGCGCTCAAGCTTGGGGATGCCCCCATGCATACCCAACAAATATTCAAGGAGACTCAAGTGTCTAAGCTTGGGGATGCCCCCGTGCATCCCCTTCTCCATCAACAATCATCAGTTCGTCCTTCGTCTCACAATATTTTTATCACTTCATGCGTTATGTGCTATGCTTGGAGCGTCTCGCTCTTAGGTTTTGTTTTCAGTTTTCTTTAGCTTTGCTTGCTGTTCATAACAAGTTAGATCCCGTCTTACTTTGTGTGGGTAAGAAACACGCTCCACTTTCAAAATTTAGAACACATCATTGGATTTTTCCTGCCTATCTTTTTGTTGTTGTGTGTTCTTTATCTTTTCATAGCTACTGCCATGTTTAGTTTTAGTCTTAGTTTGTCTTTAGCAAGAGACTTGGATTTTGTTTAGTTTGTTGCTGGAACTCTTTTTAGTTTTCATGTTTATCTTGTTAAAGAGAGTTGGTTGTTGCACTGAGTTCTGTCTTGTCTTGAAAGTAGGTAATTGAGGTTGCTATTTAATTTTAGTAGTAACTTGCAATAGTTTTGAGGTATTGATGTGAGTAATGTTTGAACTTTTGGTGTCAAGAGCTCTTGCCTATTAGTGATAGGTGTCGTATTTTGGGCAATCCGTGTGTATTTTCAAAACCTACAAAACTAGTTGAGAACTCTAGCTACTAGATGGATCACTACTCTTCTGAGGGGTCGAATATCAGAGAACACTCACGTACCATGAGTCGAGGATGCGCAAGGATAACCAAACCACCATACACTCCTCCTCGGGGTACTTGTCTCTTTGTGAACCTCCTTATTAGATTGAGAGTTACTGATAATAAGTGCATGAGTTCTTCGGACTAATGTAAGTATTGAAAGTTGACACTTCCACCTTCCCATATTTTGCTAGCCTCTCCCGTGCCGTGCATTGCCTTCTTCTGACTCAGAGAGTTGGTGTCCACCTTCGCCGGTACATCCAAACCCTTGGCTTGATACGCTCTGTCATCATAAGCCTCCTTATATCTTCCCTCAAAACAGCCACCATACCTACCTATCAAGGCATTTCCATTGCCTTTCCGAGTTATATTGCCATGCAACTCCACCTCTTCATGACTTGATCTTCATGTCATACATGTTCCTGCTACACTGGCAGCGGCATACATTGCATACCATATGATAGTTACATCTTCTTTATGTTTTGAGTACCTTGTAAAGTGTGAAAGATATCCTTTACCTTCTTGTAAAATAGAGTGTTGCCCTTAAGTGAGGAAAAGATCCCAAAGTGGACACATTAAAAGATCCCAAAGAGGACAAATGAGAGTTAAATAAAAAGAGCCATTGAGGCCACAAAAAAATACAAAAAAATAGAAAAAAGAGAAAAAGAAATACAAAGAGAGAAAGGGGCAACACTACTATCCTATTGAGAGATCCACACTAGTACTCCCTTTATATCCTTGTACTCCATAGAGATGATCATTATGCATATAACTATGTGGGGACCTTCACACTATAGAACTTGGCTTGCATATTCCAAGGATGAGCCTCCTCAAACGAGCTCTAGGTCTTCTTGAGCGAGCAAGTTAGATGCACCCCCACTAGTTCCTTTGGAGAGCTTCCTAGCTCGTATGTGCATCCGTTGCATGGCAATCCCTACTCCTCACATCATATCTATCATTTGGCATCTCTTGCTTATGATTGTCCTCATTGATGTGAGCCTTTCTCATCCTTTTTGTCTTCCTCCTCCACCTTATTTCTCTCTTTGCCATCCTAAGTGTCAACTGTAAGTGCATCAAGTGCCCTCTCCTTGAGGTTTTGGAGTTTGATGACAAAACGGTTAAGGGACTGATGTGTTTGTGAGTATACACAGGAGAACAGTCCCTGATGAGGTGTTTAACCACCAATGTCGACCCCCCCAAAATGTTGAGGAACATTAGAGAAAACGGTGCGTTTCCTAAAGAATGAAGTTGCGCGAAATCCTGAGGAAACAGGATCCTGAAGCGTTCGCTTGAAGCTGAAGCTGAAGACGATCCTGAGGAAGTTCGCGCTGAAGACGAAGTTGAAGCGCAGTCTTCGCTAAGACTTTTTATACTTCTTGAGTCATAGGAAAACACCGCACTGTTGGAGGGGTTGAAGAAAACGAGTTCCGAAGGTCTGAGGAAGTGCTCAGTTAGGAATCCTGAAGAAAAACCCTGAGGAAATCTCCTGCAGTAGAAGTTCAGTTCCTCGGGTGTCTGAGACGTTGTTCTTCAGGACACTGAGGAATCTGTCTTCGGTTGAGGAGTCTGGAGACTGCGAGTGCAGTTCTCCTGAAGAGAGTGAGATCTCCTGCAGTAGAAGTTCAGTCCTCATGTGTCTGAGACGTTGTTCTTCAGGACACTGAGGTAACTAACTTCGGTTGAGGAGTCTGGAGACTGCGAGTGCAGTTCTCCTGAAGAGAGTGAGATCTCCTGCAGTAGAAGTTCAGCCCTCATGTGTCTGAGACGTTGTTCTTCAGGACACTGAGGTAACTAACTTCGGTTGAGGAGTCTGGAAAGAGAATACTTTGACCGTGCCACGTGTTGCGTGGTGAGAGGCTAGAACTTGTCTAGCAACGGTCATTTCCGAGGGCATGAGAGTAATTGCATGCATGGGCATTTATGTCCTTTCACCTCGGGTTGCTCCGCGGCTATAAATAGCCACCCCCAGCCCCATTTGTGGGTTGGCTGCTCCGAGAGAAAAACTGACACTTGTCATTTGAGAGCAACCCACCTCTGAGGAAACTGAAGAACCTATGTGAGGAAAACCACCAGCCTGAGTAGTTGAGCATTTCTGAGGAAGTCGGTTTGAGTGATCCGAAGCTTTTTACTCTTGAAGACTGTGATCTTCCAGCCGGTGTAGAAGTCTTCAGTCTGAGGAAGTCAAGATGCAATTGTGACTTCCCGGAGTGACTGAGTCTGTAAAGGTTTCGGGAGTCTACCTTGAAGACTCACCTGAGTTATTGGACGGAGTCTGAGGACTTTAGTTCAAGGAGAACAAGGTGAAGACTATGTCTTCTGAGTTGAATCTCAGCCTCTCCAACCAGACGTAGAGTTGTCACAGCAACTTGAACAGGTCTACCAAACCATTGTCTTCAATTTCTGGTGATATCTCTTCAATCTCTTAAGACTCAGTATTATGTCTTCAGTATCTATGTTGACTGCTTGTGCTTCAGCTCTCCCTCTGCTATTAGTCTTCATACTATGCATCTGAAGAACTTCTGCTTATCTGAATTGATTTATTTCTGTTGCATTATGATGAGCTGCCCTGATGATTACATTCTATGAAGTTTTATTTCTTCATGATTTTGGTTACTTCTTCAGCTTCATGATTGCTTCAGTCCTGAAGAAAATCAAAATCTGGTAGCAAAATTGAAAATCTCCCATTCACCCCCCCTTTGGTCGATATATTGCACTTTCAATTGGTATCAGAGCCAGGTACTCCCTTGTTCTGTGTGATTCGGTTTAACCACCTGGAGTTTTAGTTATGTCGACCTCAGGTACAATGAGCGTTGCCTCAAACTACCCCATTTTCGACGGAACAGACTATCCATACTGGAAGAACAAGATGAGGATGCATCTTGAAGCCATTGACAAGGATCTGTGGGACATTGTTGATCAAGGCATTCCTGAAGCAAATCTGATGACTGCTCCCGATGTGGTCAAGAAAAACTGGCAGCTTGATGCAAAAGCTCGAAGCATCATTGGTGGTCATCTCAATAAGGCTCAGTTCAACCGTATCAGTGGTCTGGATACTGCAAAGAAGATATGGACAAGACTGTCTAAAGTTAATGAAGGAGTCTCAGCTCAACGAGACTCACGAGTTGACACACTCCGCAGTCTCTTCAATCGGTTCAAGAGGCTGGATAATGAGCACGTGCAACAAACCTTTGACAGACTCACTGACATATCCAATGAACTTCAAGCTCTTGGTGCTGTTGATATCACCGATCATGAAGTTGTGAAGAAACTGCTGAGGTCACTAGATGACTCATTTGAGTTCCTATCACTGATGATTCAAGAAAGGCCGGACTTCAAGACTCTGGACCAGCAGACATTCTCGAGCGCCTCAATGCTCATGAACTGAAGCTCTCTGAAAAACGAGACTTATACAGCCCCACGCCTAAGGTCCGCGCGCTAAAAGCTAGAGCACGAAGAGTGTCCTCTGATGAAGAGTCTGAGGCTGATACTGATAATACTGAGACTCTCAGCCGTGAACTTGCTCTCCTTACCAGAAAGTTTCAAAGGTTCACGAAGAAGAATCGCTTCGGAAATTCCTCAAGATCGTCCTCAAGAAAAAGCAAAGATGATGATTCTGTCGAAGCTAGAAAGAGAGTTTGCCACAAGTGCAAGAAACCTGGGCATTACATCGCTGATTGTCCTCTATGGGAAAAGGAAGCTAAACTGAAGAAGAAGAAGAAAGGGAAAGATGAAAGTTCTGATGAAAAGAAAAAGAAGAAATCCTCAAGATCCTCAAGGTCTACTGGATACAGGAATAGCAGTTCCCGTAAGGCTCGCGCTTATCTCGGGAAAGAATTGGATTCGGAAGAATCTGGTTCCAACCCTGATGTTGAGGAAGAAGAATCTGAAGAATCTGAGGGTGTGGCTGGTTTGGCTCTTGCCACGACACTTGTCTCAAAGTCAATCTTCAGCACTGAAGAATTTGGTCCATCACATGCTGATGATGAAGCTAAAGACACAACTCCTTCCTTCTGCTTCATGGCCAAGTCCTCCAAGGTATCTTCTTACTCATCATCAGATCAACCCTCTGATGAAGAACCTGATGAAAACTATGCTAAACTTGCTAAACTTGCATCTAAGAAACAACATGCACTTGAAAAGACTCAGTTCTCATTAGACAAAAGTGATGATATGTTGGTTGAGGAAATGACGAAGACTCAAAAGTTGACTGATGAATCAAAAATTCTTCAGTCAAAGTTTGATGACTTGTTCAATCGGCATGAGGCACTCCTTACTGATCATGAAAAGCTGTCTCATGAGTTCCTCATGAGGAAACAAGAACTTGAACGAGTAAGGATGTCTCATGACGATCTGAAGAAAGAAAATGATTCACTCCTCTCCCAACAGATCATCATGCCACAAGAAGGATTCAATCCTCCCTGTTTAAGATGCATTGAACGTGATCAAATTATATCTGTGTCTAGTTCCTTAATGTCTTCAGACTCTGTTATTTCTATTACTTCTGTGGTATCTAACCCCTCATCTGAGGATACCATAGACATTGCTGAAGAAAATGCTAGGTTGAAGAGTCTACTGGAAACAGGCATGTTCAAGAGTCTGAAAGGACATCAGACTCTCTGTGACATTCTCAAGAAACAGATCCTCAACAGAAACCCGAGGAAAGAAGGCATCACATTCACTCGGAGACTCAACCCTGATGGGTCTTACTGGAAACCTGAACAATATCCTGAGACCATTTGGGCTCGAGCAATGATGCCTCCTCCTGATCCCTATACCTTATCTGGTTATGATGTTGTTTCTTCAGACGTGATGACTGAGTCATTTGACTCAAACTATAAACTGTTTAAGAATGGTAATGGTGAGGTATTTGCCAGATTCATCGGAACTAACTGCAGGAACGGTCCTCCAGTCAAGCAGATCTGGGTGCCAAAGGACCTCATCACTAACCTTCCTGTGAATGCAGATGCAAATGAGCTGAGGATATCATCTGAGGACGATACCTCAAAAGGAAATGATTATAATCATGTATCTGCTAACCATTTTGTTCACAGGGAAGCTCCTCATAAGAATGCTTACTCATTTGTTTATCCTGATGCTGCCATCTCACACCCCATTAGGTCTCACCATCCTCATCAATCCTTATGTGCCTCAAGACCACCCATAAAGATGTGGGTGGTTAAGAACTAATCATTCTTGCAGGGACATGTCCTGAGGCAATTACAATTTCTGCAGATCATATGCCCAGGACAACAATAAATGAGTCAGTTGAAGGATAATTATATTGTTTGATTTCATAGAATCAATCCTGAGGAACATCCTGAGGAATTAATTCTGAGGAATCTTAAACTCCTCAAACTGAGACTGGCTCATAACTTGCTGTATGAGATACTAATTCATTTGCAGGGAAAGACTGGATGGGTGATGGATAGTGGATGCACAAATCACATGACTGGTGACAGAAGTCTACTTATGGAATCATCACTAAGTCCTTCTTCAAAGAAAACCATCACCTTCGCTGATAAAGGTAAAAGTAAGGTATTGGGTCTCGGCAGAGTGGCTATCTCTCGAGACCAACATATTGATAAAGTCATGCTTGTTGAATCTCTTGGATACAACTTGATGTCTGTATCTATGCTGTGTGATCTTGATCTCGCTGTTCTCTTTGGAAAACATGGTTGTATTGTCTTCGTGATTAGCGATAAATCCATTGTCTTCAGTGGGGTTAGGAAAGGTGACCTGTATATTGTAGATTTCTCTGAAGGTCCTCAGGTTGCTACATGCCTCTTGGCACGAGCCTCAGAGTGCTGGCTATGGCATCGAAGACTCGGCCACGCTGGAATGAGAAATCTTCAGAAGCTGGTACTGAAGAAACATGTCCTCGGGATTGAGGAAATCAGATTCTCAAAGGACCGGCTCTGTGGTGCCTGCGAAGCTGGAAAGATGACAAAGGCCAATCACCCAGCGAAGACCATCATGACTACTACGAGACCACTGGAATTGCTTCACATGGATCTATTTGGTCCTCCAAAGTATTCGAGCTTTGGAGGTAACATGTATGGTCTTGTTATTGTTGATGACTTCTCACGATACACTTGGGTGCATTTTCTTCTCTATAAGTCAGAAACTCCAGCAATCCTCAAGCGCTTCGCCCTGCGAGTCATGAACAACTACAACCTGAAGATCAAGCACGTTCGAAGCGACAACGGCACTGAGTTCAAGAACTTCGGTGTGGAAGAATTCCTCGATGACTTGGGAATTGCTCATGAATTCTCTGCGCCATACACTCCTCAGCAAAATGGCGTTGTTGAGAGGAAGAATCGAACCCTCATCGAGATGGCTCGCACGATGCTGGATGAGTACAATACTCCACTCAAGTGGTGGGCTGAAGCAATCAACACTGCCTGTCACATCGTCAATCGAGTATATCTTAACAAGTACTTCCATAAAACATCGTACGAGTTATGGTCGGTAAGAAACCCAATGTAAGTTACTTCAAAGTATTCGGTGCACCTTGCTGGATACGTGATCCTCATCACGAGTCCAAATTTGCACCCAAAGCATGTGAGGGTTTCATGCCCGGTTATGGTATCAACTCGCATACCTACAGAGTCTTCAACATTAGTCATTACAAAATTGTTGAAACTGTAGACGTGCGTTTTGATGAGTCTGATGGCTCCCAAAGAGAGCACCTGCCACATGATTTAGGTGAAGCACCACCTGAAGAACAGATCAAGAAGATGGGTGCTGGTGACATCATTCCTGTGGATCATTCTGAAGAAATCCACATACCTCCTGCTCCTGAAGAACACCCAAATCCTGAAGCGAATAATCCTGATGACGATCCTGATCCTGAGGCACCTGATACGCCTGAAGCTCCTGAAGCACCTGAAGCTGATGCTAACGAATCTGACAGCCGTGACGAAGATGCGCCTCAAGATCATCCTCCTCGACTTCCTCGTGTGGCAAATGAAGTTCAAGTGGACAAAATCCTCGCTGACATCAACCTACCAGGTCCTCTCACTCGTGCATGAGCTAATCGCATAGCTAACTTTTGTGGGCATTTCTCGTTTGTATCAATTTCAGAGCCCACCAAAGTCACCGAGGCATTCCGAGAAGCGGAATGGATTCAGGCAATGCAAGACGAACTTCTTCAGTTTAAACTGAATGATGTTTGGGAACTAGTCAAACGTCCTGATCCTAGAGTTCACAATGTCATCGGCACGAAGTGGATCTACCGCAACAAACTTGATGAAGATGGACAAGTCATCAGAAACAAAGCTCGTCTCGTAGCTCAAGGATATACTCAAGTCGAGGGGATCGACTTCGGTGAAACCTTCGCTCCTGTAGCTAGACTTGAGTCCATTCGCATTATGCTTGCATTCGCTAATCATCATAATATCAAGTTATATCAAATGGATGTGAAAAGTGCCTTCCTCAATGGTAATATCGAGGAAGAAGTATATGTTGCTCAACCTCCAGGTTTTGAAGACGCCAAGAAGCCTGATATGGTGTACAGATTGAAGAAAGCCCTCTATGGACTGAAGCAAGCCCCTCGGGCTTGGTATGACACACTAAGGGACTTCCTCATCAGCAAGGGCTTCAAATCTGGTTCCCTCGACCCAACTCTTTTCACAAAACGATATGATGATGCATTATTCATATGTCAAATTTATGTTGATGACATAATATTTGGATGCACTAACAAGAAATACAGTGAAGAATTTGCATTCTTGATGAGTGAACAGTATCAGATGTCGATGATGGGCGAGCTGAAGTTCGTCTTAGGACTCCAAATTCGTCAACAACGCAATGGCATCTTCATCTCTCAGGAGAAGTATCTCAAGGAGTGCCTGAGGAAATTCGGAATGCAAGACTGCAAGGGCATCAAGACACCGATGCCTACAAACGGACAACTTGGCCCCGATGAAAATGGCTAGGACTACGATCAAAAGGTATACCGCTCCATGATAGGTTCTCTGCTATATCTATGTGCATTCAGGCCTGATATAATGTTGAGCGTTTGCATGTGTGCCCGATTCCAAGCGGCACCAAAGGAATCGCATCACCAAGCGGTGAAACGAATTCTTCGATATTTGGCTCACACCCCGTCGCTAGGCTTATGGTATCCAAAAGGCACACAGCTGGATCTCGTCGGGTACTCAGACTCAGATTATGCTGGAGATCGAGTGGATCGGAAGTCTACCTCAGGAACATGTCATTTCCTCGGACGTTCTCTTGTGTGCTGGTCATCGAAGAAGCAGAACTGCGTCTCCCTCTCCACCGCTGAAGCTGAATACATTGATGCTGGTGCAAGCTGCTCACAGCTTCTTTGGATGAAGCAAACCCTGAAGGACTACGGCATCAACCTGAAGAAAGTACCACTACTATGTGACAATGAGAGCGCCATCAAGATCTCTCAGAATCTGGTACAACACTCGAGGACGAAGCATATTGAGATACGGTATCACTTTCTTCGGGATCATGTCCTGAAGGAAAATATCGTCATCAACCACGTGAAGACTGAAGATCAACTTGCTGATATATTCACTAAGCCTTTGGATGAGAAGCGGTTTAGCACTCTGAGGTGTGAGCTAAATATCTTAGATTCCTCAAACGTCCTGTGAATGGACACACATCCTAACGCTTAAACAATATTGAAGAATCCTGATGCACAACACACGATGCGTCGTACTCCTCAACTCATGAGGAACTACCTTGCGAAGTGTGAAGAAATTAACGTGGAATGGACTCAAGATCCATACGACAATTGTATGGTATCAGGTGTCTCATTCCCTATAAGGTGGGTAGCGCCACCGCCCAAACACCTCAGGATTCGGTATTCCTCAACTTCCTCAGGATTTAATGTTATTGATCTTCCTCAGGATTCTAATTCTTCATTACTGATGATTATTGTGTTTGTCCTCAACAACGTTCACCTATAGTTATTGATCTTCAGTTTTTGCTTCTTCAACTAGGTGAACGTGATCGGACCCATCCCTCTGTGCTCACTTATCTAATCTGTCTATCTCATATGCGTTCATCCGGAAATTATATATTCCTCAGGCTGAGACCTTAAGTCATCATCATTCGCCTGAGACCATTTGTCTTCGTCTTCAGCCTTTGTCCTCAAGATCCTCAAATCACGGATTTTCTGTTACAACTGTCTTCAATTTGTTGCAATTTTACCGCACGCCGTAATTATCCACCATCACGATATCCACTGAGGATCCCAACAATCAGGGGCTATCTCGTCCACTAATTTCGCAACCCCTCAGTTTTTACCCCTCTATAAATAGCCCTCTACCCCCTCCTTCGGTCATTTACCCCTCAACGCTTCTCTCACTCTCGCGCCACCGTCCTTGAGCTCCTCAAGCTCGAGCGCTAACGTCGCCGGAGTTCGCCGTCGCCGGGGACGAAGACTCATTGTTCCTCAGCATTCGCCTCAGTCTGGTATGCTTATTCCTCAGTGGCTTATTCCTCAGCATATTATTCCTCACTACTGTTGTGTCCTCAAGCCAGTTCACCCTCAACTGTACTACTAGCCTTCTGAGACCTGTACCTATGCCTCATTCCTTTGTTTTCCTCAGCCTATTCCTCATGAACGCATATAACCGTACCCCACTTCCCTCGCAACTTAATTCTATCACAGGTACATGTCTGCTGAGGAATCTTATGGTTCTCATAGTCTCACTTCATTTGCAGCTCAGCTCGAACGTACAATTCCTCAGTCTCCTCAGCTGAAGAAAATGCCTCCTCGGCGCAAGCACACTGATACCGCAAAAGACTTGCCCCCTCAGCTATATGAAAAGCTGAAGACTCCCAAACGAGAAACCAGTGATGAACGTAAGAAACGGGTTCAGAAGATCACGAGGGAATGGGCCAAGCGTTGGGTGGCCTACCAATGGCTGAATCCTCAACATGAGGAAATGTTTGCAGTCAATCCGCCACTGAAGACCTTGGGTATCAAGGCTCGACCTCCACCAGCTCCTGGAGTCGTTCCTGATCCAACCACACTTGCGCACTCCTGAAGACTTTCCAGCGGCATATGAGCTATACCTCAAACGCACTCGCAGCCGGGTCAAGAATCTTGTCCGTGACATGACTGCTTCAATACAAATTCCGCCTCAAGATCAGTCTCAACCCAGACAACAACCTCCGCCTCAGCACCGCAAAAAGGCTCCGGGCATGAAACCTTTCTCTAAGACCTCAACTAAGCCTCAATTTGTTGGCTCCTCATGTCAACGAACAGATGGTGCTGCCCCCTCTTCAAGAATACGCACTGATGAATCTGGTGCTCCTGAGGCCTCAACCACAATGCCTCAGCATCACCTGAAGACCAAAACTGTTCTTCAACGGGGCCCTCGTCCTTCACCAAAGAAAACTGCTATGCGTGGCGCCATCCATCATACTCCTCAATCCTCTGATGATGAAGATGAATTTGAGGATCTGGCCGGCTTCGTCGCCACTGAAGCTGATAAGATTGAATACGTGCGTGCTGCGGCCAGACGCAAAGCTGAAGCAACGGGTTCAGAAATCCCGCTTCTCCTTGATCCCAAGAAGATCTTGGAGTACATTGAAATTTGGTCTGTTAAGCCTGACACTCCGCTTGATGATTTGGACATTCCGAAAGACATCAAGTTCTATGTTCAACAGTTCCTCATAAATGAGATTCATCAACGTGATCTTCAGAAACAGTTGAAGGCCAAACTGAAGAAAGTCCACAGTGACTTCAAGAAGAAACCTATCACTGAAGTTACTCCTCAAGAGTTTACTGAGCATCAATGCGAAGTTCAACGTCTCAACATTGAGTTCGCTGCCAATCGTGCTTATATTGGTCAATCCAAGGAACGGATCTCACAACAGATGACCAAGTTGATGAAGCTTCGACAGCCTACGGATGCCTCTGCCAAAAGCCTCAAGCGCACGCCTGAAGCACAACCCTCAACTGCACCTGCTGCAAAGAAGCCTGCTGTTGAGGATCCCATTGATGCTACACCCCTTTCCTCAGCTCCTCCTACAACACAGCCCGCTGATACCACCACTCATATCACTGCTGCCTCAACTCCATCTCAAAATCCTCAGCGCAGCTTAATAGTCTTCACTCCACCCCCTGCTGCACAACCCATTGTTCCAACTCCACCGTCCCCACCGCCACCAGTTATCACTGAGGTTGAAGACATGGACGTTGATATTATGGATGATGGAACTCCTCGCATTTATGATGAGGACTTTGGGCTGACAAACTCACCCACTCATACTGTCTTCTCACCTGAACCTCACTCCAACACAGTGACCGAGGTGCTTCCTGACACTTCTCTGCAGTCTGAAGCCTCTGTTGGTGCATCATCCTCAGCGTCTGATGCTGATGACCCCGAAGCCTCTAGTGCTCCAACAAATTCTGCTGTTAATACTGATGCTGCAACAAACACCACCACTGATCCTCAGCCAGACCCACCTGCTACTGAAACTGAAGCTGAAGCCGACCAAAGCACAACTGCCCCTCCTGAAGCAGAAACCAGTACAAATGCTGAAGCCTCAAAGGATGGCTCTGAAGACAAACAGGCCACATCACCTTGTCTCCCCAAGGACATCAACACATCTGTGCCTGATGCATCTGCAGCGACTCCGCCTCATCCTCAAGCTACTCTTCAGATTGAAGTGCCTCAAGCGCCTTCCCCACCTCAAGGCCCAGTTCAAGCTCGGTCCGTGTGTCCAAAGCAGAAGCGACCATTCTTCCGTGACCTTGAAGCTGATGATACTCCAAGCTTTGATGCTACTGATTTCTTCAACGCCATGAGTTTCTTTCAAGAGGGGATTCAAAATCCGTATCACTCTGCTCCACCTCAAAAGCTGCTGAGGTTCTGGACTGCCACTCAGAAGAACTACTATGCTTCCGTGCTCTACAAGCAAAACAAACTGTTTCCTCACAAGCACATCCCTCTGATGGATATGGAAGCCCTTCCTTGCTTCAACAAAGTGCTTCAGGATCTGCATCATGCCAAGCTGCTTCAGTTCTACTCTGAATGCATACATTGGAATGAAGAGCTTGTGCTTCAGTTTTATGCCACGTTGTATGTTTCAGGAAATCCCCTGGATATCAACACCTGGGTCCTCGAGTGGATGACTGAGCATCATCACTACACCATCACTGTTCCTGAAGCAATTGACATTCTTGAGTTGCCTCCGTGCACTTCCCCTGCTGCCTGCTCCTATGGGTCTCAAATACTTCGAGATGACCTGATGAACATGCTCATGAAGCCTCAGGCCCCTAAAGCCTCAGCTCGCACAAAGTTTCCAGTCTCTGAGCTTCAGTATCTGCCGAGCACACTGTATCGGATTCTGGCGAAAACCTTCTGCCCCATTAAAGGCTATGAATCCTCAGCTGAAGAAGTAGTTGGCGTCATGAAGAACATACTTCACAACCTCTGCATGTCTGGGCCGATCAACATTCCTGACTTCTTCTTCAGAACTCTTGTTGATGCTGCACAGAACCCACACATCCTGAAGCCATACGCGCCATGGATCATGAAGCTCATCCGCGCCGTAACAAGAATTGAGTATCAACCTGATCACCCGAATCACAGGACCTATCTGCCGCCTGTCGAAGTGCTTCAGCATACAATTGCCACAAATGACAAAGGCAAAGGCATCTTCTATGAAGAAGTTCTCCCGACCAATTCCCTCGGTGGAAATATTCGTCATCCTCAGTCTCGCACAACTGATGAAACAAGAACTCATGCCTCAACTGAGGATACAACTCAGGCTCGAGTGATGACTGATCGAGAGCTTCTGATTAGTCTTCATCAGAAAGTTGATCGTAATCATGATTGGGTGAAGCGTCAGTTTTCTGAGATTCTCAGCTATATGGCTCAGACGCATTCTTCAGTGAAGAAAGTGCATCAATATACTCATCATACATATCAACATCTTGATGCCCTGATGAAAGAAGTACTCACACCTGAAGACATTGCACAGTTGGATCTTCAAAAGCCTCCTATTCCAGCAATCAAACCACCAAGGCAATTCAGACGCTGCACGACTCCTCCTCCGGCCATGGATTGTTATTCCTCAAACCAGGAGATGACTTCTGAAGAAGCTGAAGACACTGCTGCCTGCCCTCACACCGCAACGGACTGCCTCAGGCGTGACTCACCTCAGCCTTGAAGCAACTTCAAAGGGGCGTTAGCTTCAGTTTTTTCCCTTTTTGTTCATTTTATGACAAAGGGGGAGAAATCTGTTAGTCTTCAAGCGGGTCTTTAGTTATGGGGTTCTTCAGTTACAACTCTCGTTCTTCAGTTTTTTTTTGTAACGAGTTGTAAACTGTAATTTTGGTGTTTGCCTGATACTATTCCTCAGCTACCACATGCTATTTCCTCAAGTTTATCATATATGCATGTGATTGTCTCTGCAAACACCTCTCTCAGTGCGTTGTTTAATTTCCTCAAACACTTCATAACATGCACTGCTTCAGAAATGCCTGGATATAGGGGGAGCTCCTCATATACCTCAAAATGCTTTAGATATTAAACATTCTTCAACTTATATGCATATCCTCAGGGGGAGCTTCATTATATCCAGCTTAATGATAAAAATGTTCTTCAAAGTTTTTATTCTTCAAACTCATAATTTTATCCCCGTTGAAGCTTAACCTGATTGTCATCAAATCACCAAAAAGGGGGAGATTGTAAGTGCATCAAGTGCCCTCTCCTTGAGGTTTTGGAGTTTGATGACAAAACGGTTAAGGGACTGATGTGTTTGTGAGTATACACAGGAGAACAGTCCCTGATGAGGTGTTTAACCACCAATGTCGACCCCCCCCAAAATGTTGAGGAACATTAGAGAAAACGGTGCGTTTCCTGAAGAATGAAGTCGCGCGAAATCCTGAGGAAACAGGATCCTGAAGCGTTCGGTTGAAGCTGAAGCTGAAGACGATCCTGAGGAAGTTCACGCTGAAGACGAAGTTGAAGCGTAGTCTTCGCTAAGACTTTTTATACTTCTTGAGTCATAGGAAAACATCGCACTGTTGGAGGGGTTGAAGAAAACGAGTTCCGAAGGTCTGAGGAAGTGCTCAGTTAGGAATCCTGAAGAAAAACCCTGAGGAAATCTCCTGCAGTAGAAGTTCAGTTCCTCGGGTGTCTGAGACGTTGTTCTTCAGGACACTGAGGAATCTGTCTTCGGTTGAGGAGTCTGGAGACTGCGAGTGCAGTTCTCCTGAAGAGAGTGAGATCTCCTGCAGTAGAAGTTCAGTCCTCATGTGTCTAAGACGTTGTTCTTTAGGACACTGAGGTAACTAACTTCGGTTGAGGAGTCTGGAGACTGCGAGTGCAGTTCTCCTGAAGAGAGTGAGATCTCATGCAGTAGAAGTTCAGTCCTCATGTGTCTGAGACGTTGTTCTTCAGGACACTGAGGTAACTAACTTCGGTTGAGGAGTCTGGAGAGAGAATACTTTGACCGTGCCACGTGTTGCGTGGTGAGAGGCTAGAACTTGTCTAGCAACGGTCATTTCCATGGGCATGAGAGTAATTGCATGCATGGGCATTTATGTCCTTTCACCTCGGGTTGCTCCGCGGCTATAAATAGCCACCCCCAGCCCCATTTGTGGGTTGGCTGCTCCGAGAGAAAAACTGACACTTGTCATTTGAGAGCAACCCACCTCTGAGGAAACTGAAGAACCTATGTGAGGAAAACCACCAGCCTGAGTAGTTGAGCATTTCTGAGGAAGTCGGTTTGAGTGATCCGAAGCTTTTTACTCTTGAAGACTGTGATCTTCCAGCCGGTGTAGAAGTCTTCAGTCTGAGGAAGTCAAGATGCAATTGTGACTTCCCGGAGTGATTGAGTCTGTAAAGGTTTCGGGAGTCTACCTTGAAGACTCACCTGAGTTATTGGACGGAGTCTGAGGACTTTAGTTCAAGGAGAACAAGGTGAAGACTATGTCTTCTGAGTTGAATCTCAGCCTCTCTAACCAGACGTAGAGTTGTCACAGCAACTTGAACTGGTCTACCAAACCATTGTCTTCAATTTCTGGTGATATCTCTTAAATCTCTTAAGACTCAGTATTATGTCTTCAGTATCTATGTTGACTGCTTGTGCTTCAGCTCTCCCTCTGCTATTAGTCTTCATACTATGCATCTGAAGCACTTCTGCTTATCTAAATTGATTTATTTCTGTTGCATTATGATGAGCTGCCCTGATGATTACATTCTGTGAAGTTTTATTTCTTCATGATTTTGGTTACTTCTTCAGCTTCATGATTGCTTCAGTCCTGAAGAAAATCAAAATCTGGTAGCAACATTGAAAATCTCCCATTCACCCCCCCTTTGGTCGATATATTGCACTTTCAATTGGTATCAGAGCCAGGTACTCCCTTGTTGTGTGTGATTCAGTTTAACCACCTGGAGTTTTAGTTATGTCGACCTCAGGTACAATGAGCGTTGCCTCAAACTGCCCAATTTTCGACGGAACAGACTATCCATACTGGAAGAACAAGATGAGGATGCATCTTGAAGCCATTGACAAGGATCTGTGGGACATTGTTGATCAAGGCATTCCTGAAGCAAATCTGATGACTGCTCCCGAAGTTGTCAAGAAAAACTGGCAGCTTGATGCAAAAGCTCGAAGCATCATTGGTGGTCATCTCAATAAGGCTCAGTTCAACCGTATCAGTGGTCTGGATACTGCAAAGAAAATATGGACAAGACTGTCTAAAGTTAATGAAGTAGTCTCAGCTCAACGAGACTCACGAGTTGATACACTCCGCAGTCTCTTCAATCGGTTCAAGAGGCTGGATAATGAGCACGTGCAACAAACCTTTGACAGACTCACTGACATATCCAATGAACTTCAAGCTCTTGGTGCTGTTGATATCACCGATCATGAAGTTGTGAAGAAACTGCTGAGGTCACTGGATGACTCATTTGAGTTCCTATCACTGATGATTCAAGAAAGGCCGGACTTCAAGACTCTGGATCCAGCAGACATTCTCGAGCGCCTCAATGCTCATGAACTGAAGCTCTCTGAAAAACGAGACTTATACAGCCCCACGCCTAAGGTCCGCGCGCTAAAAGCTAGAGCACGAAGAGTGTCCTCTGATGAAGAGTCTGAGGCTGATACTGATAATCCTGAGACTCTCAGCCGTGAACTTGCTCTCCTTACCAGAAAGTTTCGAAGGTTCACGAAGAAGAATCGCTTCGGAAATTCCTCAAGATCGTCCTCAAGAAAAAGCAAAGATGATGATTCTGTCGAAGCTAGAAAGAGAGTTTGCCAATAGTGCAAGAAACCTGGGAATTACATCGTTGATTGTCCTCTATGGGAAAAGGAAGCTAAACTGAAGAAGAAGAAGAAAGGGAAAGATGAAAGTTCTGATGAAAAGACAAAGAAGAAATCCTCAAGATCCTCAAGGTCTACTGGATACAGGAATAGCAGTTCCCGTAAGGCTCGCGCTTATCTCGGGAAAGAATTGGATTCGGAAGAATCTGGTTCCAACCCTGATGTTGAGGAAGAAGAATCTGAAGAATCTAAGGGTGTGACTGGTTTGGCTCTTGCCACGACACTTGTCTCAAAGTCAATCTTCAGCACTGAAGAATTTGGTCCATCACATGCTGATGATGAAGCTAAAGACACAACTCCTTCCTTCTGCTTCATGGCCAAGTCCTCCAAGGTATCTTCTTACTCATCATCAGATCAACCCTCTGATGAAGAACCTGATGAAAACTATGCTAAACTTGCTAAACTTGCATCTAAGCAACAACGTGCACTTGAAAAGACTCAGTTCTCATTAAAAAAAAGTGATGATATGTTGGTTGAGGAAATAACGAAGACTCAAAAGTTGACTGATGAATCAAAAATTCTTCAGTCAAAGTTTGATGACTTGTTCAATCGGCATGAGGCACTCCTTACTGATCATGAAAAGCTGTCTCATGAGTTCCTCATGAGGAAACAAGAACTTGAACGAGTAAGGATGTCTCATGACGATCTGAAGAAAGAAAATGATTCACTCCTCTCCCAACAGATCATCATGCCACAAGAACGATTCAATCCTCCCTGTTTAAGATGCATTGAACGTGATCAAATTATATCTGTGTCTAGTTCCTCAATGTCTTCAGACTCTGTTATTTCTATTACTTCTGTGGTATCTAACCCCTCATCTCAGGATACCATAGACATTGCTGAAGAAAATGCTAGGTTGAAGAGTCTACTGGAAACAGGCATGTTCAAGAGTCTGAAAGGACATCAGACTCTCTTTGACATTCTCAAGAAACAGATCCTCAACAGAAACCCGAGGAAAGAAGGCATCGCATTCACTCGGAGACTCAACCCTGATGGGTCTTACTGGAAACCTGAACAATATCCTGAGACCATTTGGGCTCGAGCAATGATGCCTCCTCCTGATCCCTATACCTTATCTGGTTATGATGCTGTTTCTTCAGACGTGATGACCGCGTCAGTTGCGCCGCTGACACCTACTTATCATCTCTGGAGTCCTACTGGAGACAAACCTTGGTATCTTCACTGAGGGAAAATTGCTGCTGCACTACATCTCAACCTTCAACTTGGGGTAACCAACGAAGGGCGAGAAGCCATCAGCTGGGCACTCATGCCAGTCCCTTCTCGTATTAGGGGTTTGTGGATTAGACATGCAATCCCGAGATAAAACTTGTCCAAATTAAGAATATCATGGGTTACCCACCACTTCCTCATGAGCTGAATCAGAGGCACAAAACAGAAGATTTTGAACATCTAAAGATAGCACATAAATTATATACTTTAGGAGTGGTAGTGGAATACCACGAATAGGAAGGTATGGTGGACTCTAGTGGAAGATGTTGGTTTCAGGTTATGGAAGTACAAGCAGAATTCTTCTTGGTACAGAGTTTTAGCTAGCAAGGCTTCGAGAGACTAGACAATTGATGATGACTTGGATGCAAGCAATATAAAGCATAAACATTAAAACTAGCATGGCACATCAAGTTGTCTTCCTTGTCAACATAACACTTCAAGCATAATAACACAAAGGTTTTGGCTATGTCGCTACTTTGAGAAAAACATGCTTGTTGTTATGACCAAAGCTATACTTGCCAAGATTAAATAAAGTTTTCGAAGCCATACCTAATATAAGGTCAATACTCCCCATAAGAATCAGCTCATAATGTCGATTGTGTGAAGAGAATACCGAGTGATGCGAAGAAACCAATAGACTTCTCATTAATATTCCTTCATAGACGACTCCACACTCACGGATACAAAACTCTCCACAAAAGGAGTGATAGCCCTTAATACAACATCTATTTCATAAAGTAACTTCCCTAGACATGATACGACTCTACTCGACTCCTAAAGACAAAGATAAAGATAAAGATACCGGGCACTCCCCCGAGCTTTGAACAAGCTAAGGGGGTTCCATTACCCGAGGAGATTTACTCCTCATTCTTTTTCTTGTTGATCACGTACTCCTTGGCGAAGCACTTCCAAGGCAAAGGTTCTCCAGTCTCGAAGGACATTCCCGTCTCCAGGATTCTGCACTCAGCACCCAAACCTATGCGTAAGAACTTAAGTTCATTCTCACAGTTCTGGTTCTACAGATCATAGATCTGTGCTTGAAGCTCATAAACTTTTTCTTCTAGTGTGGCCAAACTTGACCACATCTCCTTCATCTCCTTCTTGTGGGAAGTCTCTATCTCGTTCATGATGTCGAAGTTAGCTTCAACACCATGCTCCACCATCTTCTTGAACTTGAAGACCTCATGTTCCATCTCCTTCAGCCGCTCCTCGGTGCACCCTTCCTTGACTGGTCCCTTCAGATATTCCTTGTGGAGGACACCATCCTCCACACGAAGGATCTGGGGGTGCATCCTCACCTCTACGAGGTAAGGATTGATGACGCTGACGACGAACTTGTCCTTGGGGGAACTTGGGGAAGCCATAGCACCTAGATCTGCTAAAAGTTTTCCTGGCAGAAACAGCTCGAGAAGAAAACGCGTGAAATCGAGAGATACGGTGCCAGGACGGTCCGGGCAAATATATAGCAAAAATTTCCGCAACAGAAGGAAGGTTTCAAGCCAAGGTGGAGTCGGAGTCGGAGTCTGGGGCTCCCAGGAGGGTGCCTGGCGCGGCCAGGAGGGGTGCGCCGGGAGGCCTCCTGGCCCCCTGGAGCTCCTCTCCGGCTCCACTTGGGCTTTGAATTTTCCTAATTTTGCAAAAACTTTAAAAATTAAACTTTTATTGACGTTCGCGCTGTTTCCTTACCGTAATACATACCTTTTCTTATTTTGCTCCTGTCGGTGTCTGAAACTGGGCTAGAACATGTTCTTCATGAGTTCTTGTATATATCATGTTCACATCCACATTGATAGGATAACCTGCCATGTAATGTTTGACTCTTTGTCCATTCACAACTTGAGGTTTGGTGCCTTCAAAATTGTTAATCTTGATTGCACCGGACCGATATACTTCTTCAATATGAAAAGGTCCTTCCCATCTGGAAAGTAGTTTAGCTGGAGAAAACCTGAAACGAGATCTAAACAACAAAACGTTTTCACCAACATTAAATTCACATTTCAGAATGCTTTTATCGTGCCACTTCTTTACCTTTTCTTTGAACATTTTAGCGCTCTCGTAAGCTTCACTTCTCCACTCATCTAGAGAAGTCAAGTTCATGAGACGCTTTTCACCAGCTAACTTTGGGTCAGCATTCAGCTCTTTGACAGCCCAGAAAGCTTTGTGCTCTAATTCCAATGGCAAATGGCAAGCTTTGCCATAGACCATCTTATAGGGAGACATGCCCATGGGGTTTTTGTAAGCAGTTATATACGCCCACAGAGCACCTCCTAACTTATTTGACCAGTCCTTTCTAGAACTGTTTACTGTTTTCTGTAAGATCAACTTGATCTCTCTATTTGTGAGCTCAACTTGCCCACTAGTTTGAGGGTGGTACGGTGATGCAATTCTATGATTGACATCGTACTTGGCTAGAGCTTTCCTAAAACCTCCATGCATGAAGTGTGACCCTCCATCTGTCATGGTACCTTGGTACACCAAACCTGGGAAAAATTACATCCTTGAGAATTTGCAAAGATGTCTTGTGATCAGCACTCTCAGTGGGGATTGCTTCAACCCACTTGGTTACATAATCAACAACAACTAAGATGTGTGTGTACTTGTGTGAAGGAGGAAAATGACCCATTGTCAGAACCCTCTGTTAGGTAATGTGCTAGGATCTTTTTCACTTTGCATTCATGAAAGAAATCAAAGGAAATTCATTTTCAAAATCAAAATGGGAGAAGGAACCCCCCCCAGATGAATTAATTCAAAAGGCCAGATAAAAATCTTCTCCAAAAATTCATGTTAGATTTTTGAAAAGTCTTATAAATGAATGTGATCACATATCAAGTGATGTGGGACCCATCCCATGCTCATAGATTTTTCAAATATTCAAACAGTACCTTGGATTTAATCAAATAACCCTATTTGAGTTAAGATTCAAATTATTTGAATTTTAAAAATGTTGAAACTTTATAAGTGGCTAGTCTATATTATTATGAGGCCATATAAAAATTTTCAGCATTTAATAAAATGCCTAGCTATTTATTTTAGCACAGCACAACAAATGTCAGAAAAGAAAAACAGAAAAGGAATCAGAAAAACTTACCAGACGCCCAGGCGAAGCCGGCCCATCCATCCCACCCGGCCCAAAGGGGCAGCGGGGTCTTCTTCCCCGCCCCGCGCCTCCAAGCTGCTCGGTGGAATGCCACCGAGCCAGCCGTGGACGCCACGTCGCCGCCGAGCACCTTCCAGGTCTCCCCGTGCCCTCTTCTCGCGCTTGGAGACTCCCTGGAGCACTCCACGTCCATTTCCCCCTCCAGAGCTTCTTCCCCCTCCTCCTACGCTCGAATTCGTCGTCACCCGAAGCTTCACCGGAGCGCACCGCCGTGGACAACGTGGCCACCGTGCCCTAGAGCTCAATCCGACAAGTCCACCGTGCTCCTCGTCATCGACTTCGTCTTCACGCGGAAGATGGATCCCTAATTCCTCCCCGAGACGACGCCATCGCCTTCAACCTCTCGCCGGACCCGCGAGCTCTCCGTCGTCGATTCGCCGCCGTTGGAGCCTCCCCGAGCAAACCATCGCTTCCCTTCGACTCCGGGTGAGCTACCGCGCAAAACCCCTCTTGACCTGAACCCTCCCCGCGGCTGTAGCCGGATCCACCATGGGAGCCGAGCAAGCTCGCCGCCATGGTCGAGCTAGAGCTCGCTCTCATGCCTCTGTTGATGCCCTAGTGCGCGCGTTTGGCTCCTGCGTGCACTAGCATTCGAATGCGCCAAGTCCCAGCTAAATCCGTGCCCCCTAGCCTCGACTACGACCTCGCCGGTTCTCTGTTTCCGCCGGAGTAGTCGCCACCGTCGATTCCGAGCTCCCCGTGACCCCTTGTTGCTTCCAGACGACGCGGACGACGTTGCTTCACCCATTGGTGTCCTCCCCGTAGCCTCCCGTGGCCCCTAGCCCATTCCGGCGAGTGCGCCGCCGTGGCCAGGCCACCGGCGTTTAGCCGCCGGTGGGTTAGCCACTAACCCCCGTGCTTAGCCCCCCCAGTGAGACTGACCAGTGGGCCCAGTGGATTAATTAAGCCACTGGATTATTTTAACCCAGCGGATTAAATCAACCAGTCACTGACACCCTGGACCCACATGTCAGCCCCCCCTGACGCCAGCATGTTGTCAGCATGACGCAATAAGTCATTTAAATGAATTTCCAGAAAATCAAATTGAATTAAAGAATTCCAGAAATTCCAGAAAATACCCCAAACTTTGGAAATTCATAGAAAATTCATATTAACTCCAAATTGGACAAATAATATATGAAAAATGATCAGGAGAAAATTATCTTTCCAAATATGCAACTTTGAACTATGTTTGAGTTGATTTTAAAATGGGAACAGTAGCATATGTCATTTGAATTATTTGGAATTAATTCAAATTCAAATCAAATGATCTTGCAACTTGGACCATGGAATTATGCTACAATTCAACCACTCCTCAGAGGCATATCATACACATTTGAAGATGATTCAAATTGATCAAACCATGTCACATATAACTTGACTAAGTTTGAATTCAAATTGGAGTTTGAATTTGCAATTCAATTTGCAATATACTCCATTTAAATGGAATTGCTTCACACATCAAAGCATATACATCAAGTTTCAACCTTCCATCATGTGATTGTGCATTGTATTTACTTTGCTAATTTGCTTGTTGTTTGTCGAGTAGAGGTGGAACCGGAGCAGGAGGCTGCCCCCTTCGTTGAAGACCCAGAACCCGAACCTCGTCAGCAAGGCAAGCAAACCCCCATTGATCATGTCGATAAAATCCCACTTCCCTCTCATGTCTCGCTTATGCATTGTTTAGGATGATCACCATGATTCGTTTCTACCGCATAGATGAACCCACTCCTTTGCATGACCTATCATTTTGTCACAGTAGTAAGCAAACCACAATCCTAGCAAATGTAGGAGTTGTTTGATATCATGTGGCCCCTGCAAATGTTTATCGCTTATTGCATGCTTAGTATGATACCATGATGTTACTGTGATGTGAGTCGGGATGGGAATGATCATGTTGATGATGGTAGAAAAGTGTAGGTGAATCGACCCTAATACAAGGTGAACGATGAGAGGCTGTGTAGGAGTACACGGTGGGTTGTCTCGTTGAACACCGCCCTAAGTCCGAGTTCTTGTGTGGTGATCCAAGATGAAGAGTACAACCACATGTTGGGCTCACTGACCCCTCTCAACCTATTAACTCATCCCTTTCGATGTCCAGATGTCGCAATAGTTCGGAGTTCTGGTAGGTCTGTGGCCTGGATGCTAAGTGAGAGAAAGGCTCATCCGAGACCGGCTTATGCACCACGCACACATCACTTGGGTCCACTTCGGTAAACCGGCCGGGTTCACGATTGTGGTAACCAACCCAAGTAGGCGGCTTTCTCGGACTAGATCGGCTATGAGGTAACAGTTGTGGTGAGCATCCTCGCTGGCACCCCTTGAATGGTGTCGAGATTAAAGGCGGTAAATGATGATCATGTGTGTGTAGCGGTACACCCCTGCAGGGTTAACAAAACTATTCGAATAGCCGCGTCCGCGGTTATGGACTACTTGGAAAGCTTAGCTTGATTATTAGACAACTTGAACTGGATACTTCTAAAACACACCAAGATAAGTGTGAGTGCTATGGCGTGCTTTCTCGTGGGGAAGTCGAGGAAGGCACCATAGTGGTGTAATTGGTTGGAGAAAGTAGTGGACTCGTGTACGCTTCTTACCTCAAAGTCTGGTACTCGTAGTTCAGGATTAGCCAAGTCAAAGCTGGCACTTCTGCAAGTGAACCCCACCTCCCTTTACCTTGATACATGTGCATGAGTAGTATAGCTCCTATGTAAGTCTTGCTGAGTACGACTTTGTACTCACGTTTGCTTAATCTATGTTTTAGATGAGACCACTGACCCCGAAGGTGGCTTCTTCATCGAGCTGGACGACTGAAGACCAACTAATCTAGTCCCAGTCAGACGACTGGTTCCCTCGTGGAGGGCTTGTGTTTAAATAAGGCTTCTTAAGCCATTTGTTAAACTTGTCTGTACTCAGACATAATTTGCTTCCGTTTGTGTTTTAATGTTGGATCACATGTTTGTGATCTCTGTTTGCACTCTATAAGAGTTATCAATAAAGTTGTACACTTTGTAGAGAATTGCAATGGTACCTGCTATTCATACAAGGCATGTGTGCTGCGTGTATGTTTATAACATGCATGTCTTTGTATGGGTTTTCGAGACCTTAGTTGTGTTCTGGATGGCGGTCTTTCATACACCAAGTGGCCCTTAGATGTGCGCAGCTTGGGGCATCGCGATGCGATTGCTCGAGACTCCGTCTCGTGCACACTTTGTGGTATGATCGAGCCCGCCCTAGACCCCGACTAAGTGATCGGGCTGGAGTAAGTCTATGTAAGAGTTTTGAGATAGTCGATAGTATGGTTGAGGCGACTTGTCTTTGAATATGGGAGTTCACCACCCATATCATTAGACTTGTGTGCGGACGATGAGGACCCATCTCAGTTGATCATCCGGCCTGGATGGGATGCCCCTCACGTACGATGCTTTCCGAGAACGTTCTGTGCTTGGCCTTGTCTGCTTAGACAAGTGGGTACGGTTCTCGGCTCTCCATATGACTATGTCTTAGCTGTACTTGCAGACGCTAATCCCGGGTCCCGACAGACTTGGTATCAGAGCAGGACTGACTGTAGGACTAGTAGCCTTGGCCGAAGTCGAGTCTAGCCTTCTATAGTTATATAGTTACTCTGGGTATATAAGGAATAACGTAAGGCTTCTTTTTTCTCCTTACCCCCTTCGTTCTAAGTTCTGAGTCACCCTCATCTTATTCTACGGGAAGATAGGACTAGGCTCTCCTCTGTCTGATTAGAACATCTCGTTGTTTGCTTCCTTGTAGCCGTAGGAAAGTTGTGATCGGTTTGTTAGAGTGGTTATGCTCCCTGTTTTATTACATCGTATGTAACTGTTGTTTCCATGTTGTAAGAAATTGTCTTTTTCTTGCAATTACTGCCGTTATGCTGTCCGAGTCATTCCAGGTTTATCTCATAATCTGATGCATTTGCAAACTCCTTTTTGTTTCAGATGGCAGATCTTCCCCCTCGGCAGATTGTTCGTTTGACCAGGTGCCTCGGTGTGCGTGGCCATCCCGCCACGTTGATCGAGATGATGTCCTATGTGGGATATCGGTGGTACCCTGAGTACACCGTCGAGGAGGAGTTTCACGACTTCAACCAGACGCAGTTCCACTGCATTGTTCGGATCTATCCTCACCACGTTGGAGTCACTCAGCCTATCCACGTTGGACATGGCATTGGCATTACCGAGAACATGGCTGTGCAGGATGCTGCATACTCATGTATGACACTGCTCAGAGAGGAGCACACTTTGCTGAGAGAGACCTCTTTCCGCTATATCCCTGCTGCACTTCCAGGAGAAGAGGGATATTACACCGGACTCTACTCAGATCACTCTGCAGAGGATCCCGCACTTCAGATGACTTCTAGGTTTGCTAGTGACAGAGAACGTGATGCAGGCGCTCTCCGTTTCGAGCTCCACGCCACCCGTGTTCGTCTGTATCGAGCACTGACACTTTTGGCACCCTTTGTGAGCGTTGGATCAATTGAGCATGATGCTATCTACCCAGTGAGGACTCAGATGCCTTCTCGAGTTGCTTGGCCCGAGATTGGAGGCATTTTTCCACCCCGTGGTCCTTTGCTTCCACCCTACGCTGGACCTAGGCCCCATCCTTGCCCAAATGGATATCAGGGTCCACAAGCCTCCGTGTTTTCCGATGGTCACCTCCAGCTACCGGGATACGCGGGTAACTTTTATGAGGACTACTATGGAGATGGAGATGAGTGAGACCGCCTGTGGTCTTACTTAGTGATGATGTAGTAGTATCTTAGTATGTTGTATGCAAGTTGTCTAAGTTCCAGAGGCTTAGATAAATAATTTATAGGAAGTCAGAGTGCCTCTGAAGGATGTATCATCTTCATCACGTTTGTATTAGCTTGGTGCTTGTACTAAAACGATGTATGGTTTGTATGACAGCTTGTGAATATAGGGCTTGTATGCTTTATCACCATGTTGTCAAGATGATTACTTCCTTTGCTCTGTAATCCTTCCAGTACTTCAATACCTTGTTTAGACTCTTCACATCAACTCTGTTTGACTTTGGTTTTCACCTTCAGGATGTCTCAAGGAACCCGTGGCCAGGTTGGTCGTAACCAAGGTCGTGGGAATGACCAGGAGGAAGGCAACCTTCCACCCCCACCCACGATGGCTCAGGTTCTGATGGAGGTCGAGAGGAACCGCCGAGACTCTCACCACCTGCTGGAAGTCATTGCACGCAACACCACTCAGCAGCGCAACGAGTTGGTGTCCCTGAACGACTTCATCCGGCTTCATCCCCCGGTTTTCAGTTACTCCACCGAGCCCCTTGACGCCGATGACTGGCTTCGCAGCATCGAAAGGAAGCTCCAAGCAGGCCGTGTTGCAACTGGTGACAAGGTCAGCTATGCCACCTATCACCTTGAAGGTGCAGCTAGTTCTTGGTGGGAGAACTTTCTGAATATGCGTCCCGTTGGACCACCTGCATCTTGGGAGGAATTCTGCACGTCTTTCCGCGAGCACCACATTCCCAAGGGTCTTATGAACCGCAAGCGTGAGGAGTTCTGCAACCTCACCCAAGGCAGAAGGACCGTTGACGAGTTTAGTCGTGAGTTCAACCGACTTGCTCGTTAGGCTACTGAAGAAGTCTCCACCGACTCCAAGAAGCAAGAGAGGTTCCGTCGTGGCCTCAACTCTGGACTCCGTCGTGAGCTCAATCTTCATGACTTTGCCACATTCCAGGTCCTTGTCAACAAGTCCATCAAGGCCGAGGACATGAACACCCCCAACGATTTCCGCAAACACCCTAGAGACGACAGTTCATCCAGTTCTGGCTCCCAAAAGCGCAGGATCTGGATCCCAAACAGCATGTTCCGCCAGAACAACCCAACGAGGCCATCCTATGTGACGCCTCGTCCACCAACCCAGTTCCACCCAGCTCCACCAAACAACCCAGCTCCACGCACTGTTTTCGGAGCCTGTTACGAGTGTGGTCAGGCAGGCCACTACTCTCGTGAGTGTCCCCAGAATGCTCCACCCCGTGCCGGAGGCAACAACAGCAACAATGGTCGTGGCAAGCCACCCCATAAGGTCTACACCGCCAAAACCGCTCCTCCCGCCACTCGTGGACGTGTGAACCAGATTGCCGCCGAAGAGACTGACGACACCACTGACGTCATTCTTGGTACGCTCCCAGCCAATTATGTTCCTACTTCCGTTCTTTTCGACCCAGGAGCATCTCCTTCATTCATGTCGGAAAGTTATGCACTTCGTCATGAGTTACCCTTGGTTGAATTGTCCACCCCAATGATTATTCAAACTCCAGGGTCAAGATGGCAAACGAATAGAGTAAGCCATGGTAATCAAATTGCAATTGAGGGTTTAGTATTCCTTGCTTCACTCATAGCCCTCAAGTCTTCAGACATTGATGTCATCCTTGGCATGGATTGGCTATCAAGACAGAATGCCTACCTGGATTGCAAAGGAAAATCCGTGAAACTCACCCACCCTTCAGGCAAAACAGTCAACTATACCTCACCCAGAAGAAGAACCCAAGTGCATTCCTTGAATGTACTTCCCCTTCCCGAACTTGAAGAAATTCCGATGGTTCGTGACTTCCCGGATGTCTTTCTAGAAGAGCTGCCGGGCATGCCACCCGATAGATGTGTAGAGTTTATAGTGGATCTTGCCCCAGGAACCGCACCTATTTCTAGACGCCCATACAAAATGGCCCCACGTGAGTTAGCTGAGCTTAAAACCCAACTTGAAGCTTTGTTGGAAAAAGGCTTCATCCGCCCTAGCTCATCGCCATGGGGTTGCCCCGTTCTGTTCGTAACGAAGAAAGATGGAACAGAAAGGATGTGCGTAGACTATCGCCCGCTAAATTTAGCGACGATAAAGAACAAGTACCCATTGCCCAGGATCAACGATCTTTATGATCAACTTGCAGGATCCTCTGTCTTCTCCAAGATGGATTTGAGATTAGGTTATCATCAAATCAAAATCCGAAACGAGGACATTCCCAAAACGGCTTTTACTACTCGTTATGGTCTTTACGAGTACACCGTCATGTCCTTTGGTTTAACCAATGCCCCCGCCACTTTCTCACGCATGATGAATTCGATCTTCATGGAGTATTTGGACCAGTTCGTCGTGGTTTACGTCGATGACATCCTTATATACTCGAAGAACGAAGAAGAACATGCCGAACACCTAAGGTTGGTATTGATGAAACTTAGAGAGCATCGCCTGTATGCTAAATTCTCCAAGTGTGAATTCTGGCTACCAGAAGTGACCTACTTAGGCCACGTGATTTCTGCAAAAAGCATTGTTGTGAACCCCGAGAGAGTTCAGGCCGTCCTTGACTGGACTCCACCTGAATCGGTTAAGCAAGTTAGGAGTTTTCTTGGCCTAGCCAGCTATTGCCGATGCTTCGTCGAGAACTTTTCTAAAGTTGCAAAGCCTCTAACTGAACTACTCAAGAAAGATAAGAAATTCCTTTGGACTCCCAAGTGCGAGGAAAGCTTTCAAGAGCTAAAAAGAAGATTGACTTCTGCCCCTGTACTTGCACCTCCAGACACCAAAAAGGATTTCGAGATCTATTGTGACGCATCACGGCAAGGGTTAGGATGCATACTTCTGCAAGATCAACATGTGGTAGCTTATGCTTCACGCCAGTTGCGGCCACATGAAGAGAACTATCCTATCCATGACCTTGAACTCGCTGCCGTAGTTCATGCACTAACAACTTGGCGACATTACCTCCTTGGTAATCGTTGTGAGATTTATTCCGACCACCAAAGCCTCAAATATATTTTCACCCAGACAGATCTTAATCTCAGGCAAAGACGCTGGATTGAGTTGATAAAAGATTACGACGCAGTAATTTCTTACACCCCAGGCAACGCCAATGTTATGGCTGATGCACTAAGTCGTAAGTCGTATTGTAACAACCTCATGTTACAACAGTATCAACCACTTCTTCATGAGGACTTTCGCAATCTCAACCTTGAAATTGTTCCTCATGGCTATCTTTCTACCTTGGTGGCGAAACCAACTCTTGAGGATCAAATCATAGTTGCCCAAAGGCGTGCACGAGGTGTTCGCCGGATCAAGGAGAACATTGCTAGCGGAGTTGCTAAATGTTTCTCCACATATAGCAAGAGAACGGTATTCTTTGAAAATCGTTTGGTAGTACCTAAGAATAGGGAACTAAGGCAACTCATCCTCAAGGAAGCCCATGACACACCCCTCTCGATTCATCCCGGTAGCACAAAAATGTACCGAGATCTACGCCAGAGATTTTGGTGGACTAGGATGAAGAGAGACATTGCTCAATTTGTTGCCGAATGTGATGTTTGTCGTCGCATTAAGGCAGAACATCAAAGACCTGCTGGTACACTTCAACCTTTGTCTATTCCCGAGTGGAAATGGGACAAAGTCGGTATGGACTTCATCACCGGCTTTCCAAGAACCCAGAAAGGAAACAATGCCATCTTCGTTGTCATAGATAGGCTTTCCAAAGTTGCTCACTTCCTTCCGGTTCGCGAGTCTATAACTGCTAGCCAGTTAGCGGACTTGTACATCTCTAGAATTGTATCCCTTCATGGTGTTCCTTTGGAGATCAATTCTGATCGCGGTAGCCTTTTCACCTCTAGATTTTGGGGAAGCTTTCAGAATGCTATGGGAACTCATCTCTCCTTTAGTACAGCTTTCCATCCTCAGTCCAGCGGTCAAGTCGAAAGGGTTAACCAAATTCTTGAAGACATTCTTAGAGCTTGTGTTATCTCATTCGAAAAGAATTGGGAGAAGTCTCTTCCATTCGCCGAATTTGCTTATAACAATAGTTTTCAATCTAGTCTGAACATGGCTCCTTTTGAACTCCTATATGGACGACGATGTCGAACACCACTAAACTGGTCAGAGACCGGTGAAAGACAATTCTTTGGACCGGATATGATCAAGGAAGCAGAAGAGCAAGTTCGCATTGTTCGTGATCAATTGAAAGCAGCCCAGTCTCGTCAGAAAAGCTACTATGATCGTCATCATAGGCAAGAGAGCTACAATCTGGATGAGAAGGCTTACCTTCGGGTTACTCCTCTGAAGGGAACCCAACGTTTCGGTATCAAAGGCAAGTTGGCCCCACGTTACATCGGACCTTTCCGCATTATTGCTAAACGTGGAGAAGTTGCCTACCAACTTGAACTACCCCCGCACCTTTCCCGAGTACATGATGTATTCCATGTGTCCCAACTCAGGCGTTGCTTCAAGGACCCCATCCGCAAAGTCGACCATGAAACGCTTGATCTCCAAGATGACCTTTCCTATCGAGAATACCCCATTCGTATTCTTGATTCCGCAGAGCGTGTCACTCGTCGTCAGAAGATTAGGTTTCTGAAAGTGCAATGGTCACACCACTCTGAAAGAGAAGCTACGTGGGAAAGAGAAGACCGTCTCAGTGCCGAGTACCCCACCTTCCTCCCGCAGACTTCTGAATCTCGGGACGAGATTCTTTTGAGTGGGGGCGAGTTGTCAGAACCCTCTGTTAGGTAATGTGCTAGGATCTTTTTCACTTTGCATTCATGAAAGAAATCAAAGGAAATTCATTTTCAAAATCAAAATGGGAGAAGGAACCCCCCCTAGATGAATTAATTCAAAAGGCCAGATAAAAATCTTCTCCAAAAATTCATGTTAGATTTTTGAAAAGTCTTATAAATGAGTGTGATCACATATCAAGTGATGTGGGACCCATCCCATGCTCATAGATTTTTCAAATATTCAAACAGTACCTTGGATTTAATCAAATAACCCTATTTGAGTTAAGATTCAAATTATTTGAATTTTAAAAATGTTGAAACTTTATAAGTGGCTAGTCTATATTATTATGAGGCCATATAAATTTTTTCATCATTTAATAAAATGCCTAGCTATTTATTTTAGAACAGCACAACAAATGTCAGAAAAGAAAAACAGAAAAGGAATCAGAAAAACTTACCAGACGCCCAGGCGAAGCCGACCCATCCAGCCGACCCGGCCCAAAGGGGCATCGGGGTCTTCTTCCCCGCCCCGCGCCTCCAAGCTGCTCGGTGGAATGCCACCGAGCCAGCCGTGGACGCCACGTCATAGCTGAGCACCTTCCAGGCCTCTCCGTGCCCTCTTCTCGCGCCTGGAGACTCCCTGGAGCACTCCACGTCCATTTCCCCCTCCAGAGCTTCTTCCCCCTCCTCGTACGCTCGAATTCGTCGTCACCCGAAGCTTCACCGGAGCGCACCACCGTGGACAACGTGGCCACCGTGCCCTGGAGCTCAATCCGGCAAGTCCACCGTGCTCCTCGTCATCGACTTCGTCTTCACACAGAAGCTGGATCCCTAATTCCTCCCCGAGACGATGCCATCGCCTTAACCCTCTCGCCGGACCCGCGAGCTCGCCGTCGTCGATTCGCCGCCGTTGGAGCCTCCCCGAGCAAACCATCGCTTCCCTTCGACTCCGGGTGAACTACCGCGCAAAACCCCTCTTGACCTGAAACCTCCCCGCGGCTGTAGCCGGATCCACCATGGGAGCCGAGCAAGCTCGCCGCCATGGTCGAGCTAGAGCTCGCTCTCATGCCTCTGTTGATGCCCTAGTGCGCGCGTTTGGCTCCTGCGTGCACTAGCATTCGAATGCGCCAAGTCCCAGCTAAATCCGTGCCCCCTAGCCTCGACTACGACCTCGCCGGTTCTCTGTTTCCGCCGGAGTAGTCGCCGCCGTCGATTCCGAGCTCCCCGTGACCCCCTGTTGCTTCCAGACGACGCGGACGACGTTGCTGCACCCATTGGTGTCCTCCCCGTAGCCTCCCGTGGCCCCTAGCCCATTCCTGCGAGTGCGCCGCCGTGGCCAGGCCACCGGCGTTTAGCCGCCGGTGGGTTAGCCACTAACCCCCGTGCTTAGCCCCCCAGTGAGACTGACCAGTGGGCCTAGTGGCTTAATTAAGCCACTGGATTATTTTAACCCAGCGGATTAAATCAACCAGTCACTGACACCCTGGACCCACATGTCAGCCCCCCCTGACGCCAGCATGTTGTCAGCATGACGCAATAAGTCATTTAAATGAATTTCCAGAAAATCAAATTGAATTAAAGAATTCCAGAAATTCCAGAAAATACCCCAAACTTTGGAAATTCATAGAAAATTCATATTAACTCCAAATTGGACAAATAATAAATGAAAAATGATCAGGAGAAAATTATCTTTCCAAATATGCAACTTTGAACTATGTTTTAGTTTATTTTAAAATTGGACCAGTAGCATATGTCATTTGAATTATTTGGAATTAATTCAAATTCAAATCAAATGATCTTGCAACTTGGACCATGGAATTATGCTACAATTCAACCACACCTCAGAGGCATATCATACACATTTGAAGATGATTCAAATTGATCAAACCATGTCACATATAACTTGACTAAGTTTGAATTCAAATTGGAGTTTGAATTTGCAATTCAATTTGCAATATACTCCATTTAAATGGAATTGCTTCACACATAAAAGCATATACATCAAGTTTCAACCTTCCATCATGTGATTGTGCATTGTATTTACTTTGCTACTTTGCTTGTTGTTTGTCGAGTAGAGGTGGAACCGGAGCAGGAGGCTGCCCCCTTCGTTGAAGACCCAGAACCCGAACCTCGTCAGCAAGGCAAGCAAACCCCCATTGATCATGTCGACAAAATCCCACTTCCCTCTCATGTCTCGCTTATGCATTGTTTAGGATGATCACCATGATTCGTTTCTACCGCATAGATGAACCCACTCCTTTGCATGACCTATCATTTTGTCACAGTAGTAAGCAAACCACAATCCTAGCAAATGTAGGAGTTGTTTGATATCATGTGGCCCCTACAAATGTTTATCGCTTATTGCATGCTTAGTATGATACCATGATTATACTGTGATGTGAGTCGGGATGGGAATGATCATGTTGATGATGGTAGAAAAGTGTTGGTGAATCAACCCTAATACAAGGTGAACGATGAGAGGCTGTGTAGGAGTACACGGTGGGTTGTCTCGTTGAACACCGCCCTAAGTCCGAGTTCTTGTGTGGTGATCCAAGATGAAGAGTACAAACACACATTGGGCTCACTGACAACTCTCAACCTATTAACTCATCCCTTTCGATGTCCAGATGTCGCAATAGTTCGGAGTTCTGGTAGGTCTGTGGCCTGGATGCTAAGTGAGAGAACGGCTCATCCGAGACCGGCTTATGCACCACGCACACATCACTTGGGTCCACTTCGGTAAACCGGCCGGGTTCACGATTGTGGTAACCAACCCAAGTAGGCGGCTTTCTCGGACTAGATCGGCTATGAGGTAACAGTTGTGGTGAGCATCCTCGCTGGCACCCCTTGAATGGTGTCGAGATTAAAGGCGGTAAATGATGATAATGTGTGTGTAGCGGTACACCCCTGCAGGGTTAACAAAACTATTCGAATAGCCGCGTCCGCGGTTATGGACTGCTTGGAAAGCTTAGCTTGATTATTAGACAACTTGAACTGGATACTTCTAAAACACACCAAGATAAGTGTGAGTGCTATGGCGTGCTTTCTCGTGGGGAAGTCGAGGAAGGCACCATAGTGGTGTAATTGGTTGGAGAAAGTAGTGGACTCGTGTACGCTTCTTACCTCAAAGTCTGGTACTCGTAGTTCAGGATTAGCCAAGTCAAAGCTGGCACTTCTGCAAGTGAACCCCACCTCCCTTTACCTTGATACATGTGCATGAGTAGTATAGCTCCTATGCAAGTCTTGCTGAGTACGACTTTGTACTCACGTTTGCTTAATCTATGTTTTAGATGAGACCACTGACCCCGAAGGTGGCTTCTTCATCGAGCTGGACGACTGAAGACCAACTAATCTAGTCCCAGTCAGACGACTGGTTCCCTCATGGAGGGCTTGTGTTTAAATAAGGCTTCTTAAGCCATTTGTTAAACTTGTCTGTACTCAGACATAATTTGCTTCCGTTTGTGTTGTAATGTTGGATCACATGTTTGTGATCTCTGTTTGCACTCTATAAGAGTTATCAATAAAGTTGTACACTTTGTAGAGAATTGCAATGGTACCTGCTGTTCATACAAGGCATGTGTGATGCGTGTATGTTTATAACATGCATGTCTTTGTATGGGTTTTCGAGACCTTAGTTTTGTTCTGGCTGGCGGTCTTTCATACACCAAGTGGCCCTTAGATGTGCGCAGCTTGGGGCATCGCGATGCGATTGCTCGAGACTCCGTCTCGTGCACACTTTGTGTTATGATCGAGCCCGCCCTAGACCCCGACTAAGTGATCGGGCTGGAGTAAGTCTATGTAAGAGTTTTGAGATAGTCGATAGTATGGTTGAGGCGACTTGTCTTTGAATATGGGAGTTCACCACCCATATCATTAGACTTGTGTGCGGACGATGAGGACCCATCTCAGTTGATCATCCGGCCTGGATGGGATGCCCCTCACGTACGATGCTTTCCGAGAACGTTCTGTGCTTGGCCTTGTCTGCTTAGACAAGTGGGTACGGTTCTCGGCTCTCCATATGACTATGTCTTAGCTGTACTTGCATACGCTAACCCCGGGTCCCGACACCCATAAAATCAAATCCCCAGCAATCGAAAGGTTCGATTACTAGTGAGTAATTCATAGGAATCTCATTTATCCTGCTAATGTTACCAACTCTCTGACACTTATCACAAGATAGAACGTACCTTCTGACGTCCTTAAAAAGAGTAGGCCAATAAACACCTGATTGTAGAACTTGATGTGTGGTCCTTTCACCGGCATGATGTCCTCCATAGGGACTATCGTGACATTCTCGAAGAATATCTTTCTGCTCGTGCTCCGGTATACACCTTCTTACGTTCCTGTTCGCACCTTCTTTATAAAGATGTGGGTCATCCCAAAAGTAATGCCTCAAATCCGTGAAGAATTTCTTCCTCTGCTGAAATGTAAAACCTGGAGGCAAAAACTTTGCAATGATAAAATTAGCATCATTGGCAAACCAAGGACCGGAATGAGATTGTACTTTTACAACAGCAAGCTGTTCATCTGGAAAACTGTCGTTGACTGGAATAGGATCGTGCGTAATATCTTCCATCCTTGAAAGGTTGTCCGCCACCGGATTGTCTTCTCCTTTTCTATCGACAATCTGCAAATCAAATTCTTGAAGGAGTACCCATCTTATGAGCCTTGGTTTGGCATCCTTTTTCTGCATAAGATACTTAATGGCAGCATGGTCAGTATGAATAATAACCTTAGAATCAACTATATACTACCTAAACTTATCACAAACAAACACTACTACCAAGAATTCCTTCTCGGTAGTAGCATAATTCTTTTGAGCACTATCAAGGGTTTTGCTCGCATAGTGTATAACATCCAACTTCTTATCAACCCTTTGTCCTAAAACAACTCCAACAGCAAAATCACTAGCATCACACATAATTTCAAAGGGCAAATTCCAGTCTGGTGGTTGTACTATAGGAGCGGTTATCAAAGCTTTCTTAAGAACTTCGAAGGATTCCTTACAATCTTCATCAAATACAAAAGGAACGTCCTTCTGGAGAATATTGGTGAGGGGTCTCAAGTTCTTAGAAAATTCCTTGATAAATCTTCTATATATAGAAATCAGCATGACCGAGAAAACTACGGATACCTTTGATGTCCCTTGGATAGGGCATCCTTTCAATAGCTTCAATCTTTGCCTTGTACACTTCAATTCCCCTTTCGGAAATCTTGTGACCAAGAACTATACCTTCGTTAACCATGAAATGACACTTCTCCCAATTAAGCACCAAATTTGTTTCTTCACATCTCTGCAAAACTTTATTAAGATTGTGGAGACAGTGGTCAAAGGAGGTTCCATAGACGGAAAAGTCGTCCATGAAGACCTCCACGATCTCCTCACAGAAACCATGAAATATAGCAGACATACACCTCTGAAAAGTAGCAGGTGCATTACACAAACCAAAAGGCATACACCTATAAGCATAAGTACCGTAAGGACACGTGAAAGTGGTCTTCTCCTTATCCGCGGTGTTAACATGAATCTGAGAGAAGCCAGAATACCCATCAAGATAGCAAAAGTGGGTGTTTTTAGACAGCCGCTCAAGCATCTGATCAATAAAGGGCAGAGGATAGTGGTACTGCCGGGTGGCCTTGTTCAACTTCCTGAAATCAATACACATTCTATATCCAATAATAGCCCGCCGAGGTATTGATACGTCCAAAACGTATCTATAATTTCTGCTTGCTCCATGCATGTTTTGTATGATGTTGCTATGATATTGATACGCTTTCATACACTTTTGATCATATTTGGACTAACCTATTAACTCAGTGTACTACAGTGCCAGTTTCTGTTTTCTGCTGTTTTTGTATTTCAGGTTTTCCCATTACCTAAAGTGCCAGAAAAATTCCGAAAAATATATAAAAAAGCAGCGTTCCAGAAGCTTTCTTACGCCCGAAAGAGAGCCAGAGGGGCCCCACCAGTCGTCGGGGCGGCCTGTGGGCGTGGCCTATGGGTAGGCCACGCCGGGTACTCGCGTGGACCCCCTAGGCACCGCCTCGGACTCCCCCTTGGCCTTTATTTTTACTCGCGTCGCGAAAACCTTGATTATAGAACCCTTTTCTCCAGAAGAAATTTCGATCTCCGCCGCCATCGCCACCAAGTTTCGGGGGACCAGAATCCCTGTGCCGGCACCCTGCCGGGACTGGGAAGTGCCCCCGGATTCATCTCCATCGACGTTGCTTCCTCCTTCCATGATGCGGGAGTAGTTCCTCCTCGGGGCTGAGGTTTCTACCAGTAGCTATGTGGTCTTCTCTCTCTCCCATGATGTGATCTTGATTGTGATCATAGGCTATGTTAATCTAGGATGATCCCATGATGTTCCCCTTCTTCTATGTATTGGATTGATGTACTCACTTGATCTTATCTAGTATAATCCCCGAGACCATGGTGACAGCGGTCTATTGGACATGGGTTAGAAGAATATTTTCATGAGTGATTTCCTCTTTTGTGTGTGGATTGAAGATTGAGAGTCTCTTGGTGCTTGTCTTTGACTATCCTTTAGATATCTTGTGGTGATTGTGGTACTCTCTTTGGATGGTCGCGGTGACATTGGGAAATCCATAGATGCGAACTACGAACTCTGAGGTGTGCTTTTGTAGCCCTACACAATTCTCGTCCTCTCTTGACCACAAAGGAATGACCTCCAAGTAAGTCTCCATTGCATGTTTTATGGGAAATATCATGTGATTAGATTATGTTAATGTTGTTGGGAGTTTCCACTAGTGAAAGTATGAAGCCTAGGCCTTGTTTCCACCATTGCAATACCGTTTGCGCTCACGTTTACTACTTGTTTGCTTGCTGCACTTTTTATTACAGATTTATATTACCTTGCTTTGCTACACCTATCACCCATATTTTACCATCTCTTCGCCAAACTAGTGCACCTATACAACTCCTAGTTGTATTAGGTGTGTTGGGGACACAAGAGACTTCTTGTATCTTAATTGCAGGGTTGCTTGAGAGAGACCATCTTCAACCTCTACTTCCCTGAGTTCGATAAACATTAGGTCATCCACTTGAGGGAAATTGCTTCTGTCCTACAAACCTCTGCGCTTGGAGGCCCAACATAGTCTACAAGAATAGAAACGTGCGTATACATCAGGTATTAGTTCATTTTTATCATTAGGAACAACAGTCATACCTCCTTTCTTAGGAACACAATGAACTGGACTTACCCACTTACTATCAGCTATAGGATAGATGATACCTACGGCTAGAAGTTTGAGAACCTCCATCCTAACCACGTCCTTCATCTTTGGGTTCAACCGTCGTTGATGATCAACAACCGGTTTAGCATCGGGCTCGACATTGATAGTATGTTGGGAAATGGATGGACTGATACCCTTGAGATCATCTAGAGTATATCCAATATCACCTCGGTGTCTTCGGAGTGTCTCCAATAATCACTCTTCTTCATACCCTGAAAGGTTAGAATTGATAATAACATGATATATTTTATTTTCATCTAAATAAGCGTACTTGAGCGTATCGGGAAGTGGTTTTAGATCAAACACCGGGTCTTCTTTTGGTTGAGAGAGGATTCCTAAAGGTTCAACCGGGAGGTTGTGCTTCAGGATAGCAGGTTATCTTAAGAATATGTCTTCTAGCTCATTCCTTTTCTGCATACGCATGTCATTCTCGTGGTCTTCCTTAAATTGCTGCAAAGTGTCGTCAGGAGGGATAGCGATAGAAGAAATTGCTTCAATAATTTTGTTATTACTAGACAAATCAGTACCACGAGGCTGCTTAGAAAACTTAGATTAAATTCATACGGTTCACCGTTGAATTCAACAGAAACTTTACCTTTCTTGCAATCTATTATAGCTCCACAAGTGCTGAGGAAGGGCCTACCAAAGATAATAGGGCAAAAACTATCTTGCACTGAACCAAGTACAAGAAAGTCAGTAGGATATTTTACCTTCCCGCAGAGTACTTCAACGTCTCTTACAATCCCAACTGGAGAGATTGTCTGTTTATTTGCAAGATGAATCGTGACATCTATGTCTTCGATCTCACACGGCTGAATGTCGTGCATGATCTCTTGATAAAGAGAGAAGGGAATAGCACTAACACTGGATCCCAAATCACATAGCCCATAGTAGTTATGCTCTCCTATTTTGACAGATACAACAGGTGTACCTAAAATTTGGCCTTTCTTCTTGGCTGTAACAATGTTAGTGGAAACAGCACAAAAACTAATAGTAGACTCTTCAATACACTGGTTACCAGATCCTTAACCATTGCAACTTGAGGTTTGACCTTGATCAGGTCCTCAGGTTCCTCAGTGGTCCTTCCATTTTTTTTAGAATACCTGTAACAAAAGAGTGCTCCTTTATCCTTGAGGTATAAGGAGACTGTTCATACACAATTGTAGGTAAAACAGGATCAGTAACATTAATCTCAATAGGTGACTCCTTGAAAGGTTTATGATGTTGACTCTCCTTCTTCTTAAAGAATCAACATGAGAAGCAAAGTCCTTGAAAAATTCAATCATTAGCTGGGAATCATGACCAATTTTAGAGAAAAAAGGTATTAAAGTAATCAGTCTTCACATAACTCTCAATATAGTCATGCTCATAGTTTATGGCGGGTTCAATACCTTTATCAATTTCCCAGTCTTCAATATTCTTTTGGATCCTTTCAATAAGATCCCATTTTTCTTCTATACTTCTGTTCTGGAATACCCCTCTAGAGGAGGCATCCAACATCTCCTTGTCCTGATGAGAAAGCCTGGCATAAAAATTTGTAAGTATAATTTCCTTGGGGAGCTCATGGTTGGACATTTGAGCATCAGGGACTTCAGTCTCCCCCAAGCTTGAGCGATGCTCTCTGCGTCGCGAGACCAAAAGTTGTAGATGTAGTTCCTGTCTTGGTGAATTTCACAAAGAGGATAAAACTTTGCATAAAAGAGAGACATAAGCTCTTGCCATTCAGGAAAATCAGAGTTATCGAGTAGCTTATACCAATCTGAATCTTTATCTTTAAGTGATACGGAGAATAATTTCTTCATGACGAACTCCACCGTTACACCTGCAAACTTAAATAAAGAACATAATCGTGACAAATATAGAAGGTGTTCTCTCGGATGTCCTTCTCCTGTATAACGATTATCCAAGACATAATCAATAATACTATTTGGTATTTTATAGGGCACAATTTCAGTAGGGGTAGGAGTGACCACCACAGTCGTGGGGCAGCTCCTCACTAGCAACGAACCAACATTAGAGGGGTCCATAAGGACTGAGGGTAGTAACATGCAAAAATACAAACAACAACACAAAGTAAAGGTTTCCTTACCGGCTTTACTTACCAATAGCGCTACACTCCCCGACAACGGCGCCAGAAAAGCTCGTTGATGGCGGAGAAGTTGATACGTTTAGTTGGGTTTCCTCCCCTGTCAACCGCGCCAATAAACGATTATTGATAACCCACAAGTCTAGGGGATCAATTGTAGATTTTCGATAAATAAGGATGTCGATCCCAACGAGGAGCAGAAGGTATTGACAAGTGACTCTGGATAAGGAAAAGGCTGCACACACTGAAAGGTAAATATTTAGGGGTTTTTGGTTTAAGCAACAGAAAGGTAAAAGACAAGAAAAGTAAACAGGGTAACTGAGGAGTAGCAAGTGGCCCAATCCTTTCACAAGGATAAGCCTAGGAACTGAACTTATAAAAGTTAAAGCGTTCTCGAGGGCACACGGGAGAGATAGTGAAGTTACTTTCACCATATTCCGCCAAGTAGTATGTATTGTGTCGATAAGTGTCGGTGGATGGATCAATGCTAGTACACCTTCTAGACTAAGATAAGTGCACTCTTATGATTACACACCTTGCAAGCATCCGCAAATACAAGGTAGTAATTAAGGCATAAGCCTAACCACAGCATTACGATCGAAGATCCATAACTCCCTTGTGCAAAAGTGTGCGAACTGGGGTTCAGGTTTCTGTCACTCCGGCAACCCACATTAAGCATCCTTTGTGCACAATGTATTCCTCTAGGCGCATGAAAGGTGAAGTTTTAAGTGTTCGACTCACATAACACCACTAGAGAAATAACAACACAACTTAAGTATCAAACAACACATAATACTTCAACTTCACATGACTACTAACAACTAGACTTCTCCCATGTCCTCAAGAACTAAGGTAACTACTCACAAGACATAAAAAAGATCATGATCAGAGGTGATAGATGGGTGGCAAACAATATGGACACAATAATATTTCTCCAACAAAACTCAATAGCATTCACCACAAAGTAGTAATCAACACCAACAAAGTAGAGAGGATAGATAGTACGGATTACAACACAAGTTGCAATTGTGAGATGAGATGGGATGGAGGTGGAGATGGTGCTGATGTTGGGGATGATGTTGATGATGATCTCGATGATGCCCGTGACGATGATGATGACGATGGCAATGATCTCCCCTTCCGGGAGGTGATCTCCCCGGTGGAATCTGCCCGCCGGAGATGGCTTTTTCTTATCTCTAGGTTTCCGCCACGAGGCGGCGACGAAACTCCGAAACTCCTCTCATTCCAGAGGGGGGCCGCGCCAGGGACCCTTCTGGTTGCCTGGTGGGTCAGGCCAGAGGGGGCACCGAGGAGGGCCACCAGGCATCCAGGAGGGTGCCTGGCGCTCACTAGGGGGGGGGCGCCAGGGACCCTTCTGGTTGCCTGGTGGGTCCCCTGGGATCCCTCTTCAGTGAACTCCAGTGAATCTTCATAAAAATGATCTCCGTCAAATTTCATCGAATTTGGAGTTGATCTGATTCAGGAACTTGATGTCCACTTTTCACCGCTGAATTCTGATTCTGCTGCTTCGGCACCAGAAAGTTGCAAACTGTGTAAAACAAGCCAAAACAACATAAGAACATTACTTTAAAGTGGAATATATCAATGAATAGGGTTAAATTACAATATAAAATAGTGATGCATTTTGGACGTATCAAGTACCGATCAACAAGCTTCGGGAGTGTATCGCCACAACGAATGAAGGGACGTTCGTTCCCGACAGAGAGAACGACGAGCTCATAGAGGCCCTCGGGAATCCTGAACACCCAGAACGAACACGACGCACTGCAGGCTCCATTCCATGGAAGCTTGGGTTTCCCGGCGCTTGCGGTTACAAAACCAGGGGGAGGAAGAGGAAACAAGAGCTCAGCGAACTGCAGAAGCTGAATGCCAGAGTACTAGAGCTAGAGGAGAGTCATCGAGCTGCCGAAGCTACCCTAGAATCTACCCCTCCATCTCAGCGGAGAAGCAGCGTGGCTTCCACCGAGCTCATCGTTGTGCAGCCTGAGTTTACGGCTCCTAGCTACCCCGTGGATGTTATCACGGAGCCTCAAGATTGCCACCTTATGGTAGAATTGCTGCACCTCAAACCCAAGGTGGCTGTCGGCCATGTTGCACATCCTCGACCCGGCGGAACTTTTCATTGCCTTCCGATTCCACAAGGCTATGCTGTTGTGATGGTCGATGAAATAATTGAGGGATTTGACGAGCTCGAGCTCGACCACCCTACCGGTGAAGGGGAGACTCGACTGTATTTTACTCTGAGGACTCCATGTCTATGGAGGAAGGATCTCATCAAGCTTCCGAACTGGACGCCTCCGCCTCCTCCTCCTCCTCCGGTGAGTCAGGGCCCTCCGCCTCCTCCTCTACCTCCTCCTCCGGCGATTGATCAGTGCCCGTCTCCTCCTCCGTCGAGTCAGGGCACTCCGCCTTCTCCTCCGCCTGCGCCGGCGCGTCCGAGCAGCCCGACTCCTTCTCCGCCTCGCCAGCAAGGGCAGAAGAGAGTCGCCGCCGCTCCGGCCGCTCCGCCTCCTCGTAACACTCCTTATCTGCTTCGTAAGAAACAAAGGAAGACAGCCGCCGCCGCTTCGGCTGTTCCGGCGTCTAGCAGTACAACCAGTGGCAGGGGGTGATACAAATTCGGTCCACCATCTCTCAAGCCTCTTGAGAAGTTACCATACGACATGACCGTGGAGGAAAATGTGAAGATCATTAAAGGCCAAGTGGATGAATTTTTTACAAAGAAAAATCCACCTCCGGAGGAGAAGATAGATGAGGTTAAATTGCAGCGCACTTTGGATGCCCTAAAGCGACCACCACCGGCTCCGCTGGATGACAACCCTGTCCGCGCTCTTAGAAAGACGGTGCAAGAAGCGCGCCGGTCTGGAACCACTAAAACTGACAAAAGGAGTCAAGAACAAATTACAAGAGGGAAAAAAAATTCCCCAGCTCGGTGAACAAGCAAACCAATCGTGCCCCCCGCTACAGTTGTCTAACGATATCGTCCCAAATATGCCGGTAATACTGCCCGATACCAATCCTGGTGATTACCTGCCTGTCGATGCACATTTTGATGCAATGGAGGTGGACGAACACAAATACCGGCACGGGAAGCCTCTCGTCAGACTTGGTCAACAACTAACAACGATGATGCGAAGATTCCATAAGTTGTACATGGACACCTGCAAGAAGTCTGCGGTGGATAATTTGATGCTTTTAGTTAAAGAGGAGCACGACCTCGTTGGAATTGATCTGTTGTGTGTTCCATTTGAGGAGTTATTCCAGCTTTTCAATCAAAGGGCCATCGATAAAGTAATCGTCACTTGCTACTGTCTGTAAGTACTACTTCTTTAATTAAGTCTCTATATATAGCTCAGCTCTTTCATTGCATGTACATATAATTATCCTCAATATATCATGCAGACTGAAGATCGTCGAATGCGAGAAAAAACAAATCTATAATATTGGGTTCATTAACCTAAATCTCTTTGATGAATGGGAGGTAAAACATGATGCCAAACGAGCCGAGGCCAACTTGCTAAAATTGTTGCTTAAAAATCAAAAAAAAGATAAAATAATCTTTCCTTACAACTTAGAGTGAGTGTTACTGCCTTGTGCATATTCAGTTTTCCTTATTACTCGAGGTTATAATAATGTAATTGATGAGTTATGCATGCGTGCGCAGCTTCCACTTTATTCTCCTAGAGATTATGCTTGAGCAGGGACTAGTAACCGTCTTAGACTCAAGACGAAAATATTGCAAGTAGTATGCGGCGATGGCTGAAATGCTCGTGAAGTAAGTTCAATCGATCATTATCGCACCATATCGGCAACTTTGTTCATTTCCTGATATCAGATAATAATTATTTTCTTTGTCTGGCAGGGTTTGGAAACAGTTCACCTCAAAAGTTCCGGGACTGCCGGGGAAGCTAGAATTTACATACCCAAAAGTAAGTACTACTAGCTAGTTCCGCGCATCTCCCATTGATTCTAGCTAGTTTCATCAATACCATTTATAATGCTTGATTATTAGTTTGATTGACCTCTATTTCTCGTAAAGTGGTTGTGGCAGGTAGAAGGGACTAATCTTTGTGGATACTATGTTTGCGAGTACATGTACAACGCGGCGACCTCGAAGGATGCCGACTACTCTAAAGAAGATTTTAAAGTGCGTAAGCAATAATATTCACAATTTTATCTTATTACCATCATTTGTGTTGAGTTTCATTCATATATATGTATTGACCCCCTTCTTCAAATTAGCTTTGGGATCTGCAGGATCAACTCCTACCACAAGATCGCATAATAGCAATTCAAGAGTAATTGGTGGGATTCTTTCTTGACCACTTCATCAATAAAGAAGGAGAATACCATGTGGAACTTGATTTCAGATGTTAGTGGATTGTAAGGGATCTCATATTGGATATATATAGCCAGTAGCGTCGGATAGATATACGAAAACTTGTTGTTCGACCAATCTCTCAGAGAAGGAGAGGTCGATCACTTCTCTCTGTATATGTTCATGAGGATCTTCTGTACTTAATGGTTTTTTCGTTCATTTGCTTACTAGCTAGCGTGTCGAGTCCTCTCTATGCGTATAATACATAGCGTCGACCAAGCACAGAGATAAGAGAGGAAAATTCTCTCTATTAGCTAGATAAAACAATATATGAAACCAATAAATTAACCCTGCAAAAAACCCTAAACCCCCTTTCAAAAAACAAAACAATACCCCAGCCCCTAAACTGCTGAGGCGTGGATGCCTTTTGGTCCCGGTTGGTACTACCAACTGAGACTAAAGGCCCTCCTGCCTTGGCAAGCCGCAGCAGCCAAGTGGAGCCCCATCTATCCCGGTTCGTGGGCAAACCGGGACTAAAGGTATTGGGCTTTAGTTACAACCCTTTAGTCCCCGTTCTGGAACCGGGACAAATGGGTCGTTTTCTACTAGTGCGAACTAATGATTGTTGATGGATAAGGGGATGCACGGGGGCATCCTCTATATTAGATGCTTGAGTCTCCTTGAATATTTCTTTGGGGTGCATGGGGGAATCCCCAAGCTTGAGCTTTTGACACTCCTGGATCTTCTGTGATCATCTTCCTTCCCACACTTGAAAACTCGCTTCATGTGAAACTCATCATAAGTTGATTAGAGTGGTTAGTTCCCGTAAATAAAATAATTTTCCTCTACTGGAAATAAAGATTTTCATGAAGAGCTACTATTTCTCAAGATTTGCAAAGAAATAGGAAGCTTAAGATTTTCAAAACGATGAAAATGCAAAACATGGCAGAATCTGTGAAAAACAGACCAGCAGGAAGTAAATAATTTTTAGGGGCACTTGTGGAACTCAAATCAAAAAACATAGAACAGATGGCAGAAAATCAATTGTATAGAGCATACTGTCAAAAAAATTCAGTTAAAAAAGATGATCTAGTGATTTTAGGCGAATTTTTCCGTCAAGCAGACAAATCTGTTTTCTTTTGACAACATATCACAACTTATCACAACTTTTGATTTTTATTTCAATCGGAGGCTAAACTTGGCAGAAAGCTTCAAAATAAAGCATGGCAGCAGTAACAAGAATCAAGACCACTAAACATAAAGTAAAAATATTTTGGGTTGCCTCCGAATAAGTTTTATGCCTTTTAGCTAGGCATGATGCAAAAAGATCAAGTTTTATCAACTTCAAATGAATAGATTGACTCTGTAACAGACTCAAATGGAAACTTAATCTTATTTAGAGGGAAGTGTTCCATGCCATTTTTTAGGGGAAATTGGAATCGAATAGTCACTTCTTTCATCTCAATGATAGCACCAACAGTGCGGAGAAAAGGACGTTCCAAAATAATCGGACATGAGGGATCACACTCAATGTCCATGACAAGAAAATCAACGGGAACATAATTATCATTGACAACTATAAGAACATCATCAATCCTTCCCAAAGGTTTCTTTATGGAAGAATCAACAAGGCGAATACCAAAAGAACATGGATCAAAAGGTTTCAATTCAAGCATATCATATATTTTTGGGGTAAAACGGAGGCACTAGCTCCAACATCACATAAAGCAAAGCAAGAAAACTTATTCATTTTGATTTTGACCATAGGATCCCAACCATCTTCTAGTTTTATAGGAATAGAAACCTCAAATTTAAGCTTCTCCTCCCTATCTTTGATAAGAGCATTGGTACTATGATTGGTGAATGCAATGTTGAGTGAACTATTGTGGGGGTCTTTGGCCATTCTTTGCAAAAATGCGATTACTTCAGAAAGACTACAATTATCAAAATCAATTTCACTACCATTAATTAAAGTGGTGGTGATGTAATTTAAGCTCATTCCCTTGGTAGTCTCTAAATTCATGGGGCCTTCTTGTCCTAAAGTTGCACTAGTAGAAAAAGGCCCATTTGTCCCGGTTTCATAGGGCCTTTTGTTCCGGTTCTGGAACCGGGACTAAAGGGTCGTTACTAAAGCCCATGACCTTTAGTCCCGGTTCGCTTACGAACCGGGACAGATGGGCCTCCCCGTGGAAGCCGGCTGGAGCGGGGGCTGGAGAACCTTTAGTCCCGGTTGGTGTTAAAAACCGGGACTAAAGGAATTTTTTTGAAATTTGTTTTTTTTTAAATTGGATTTTTTCATTTTCGAATCTTTGAATTATTTGACAATTTACTCTCTAACCACCCCTCCTCACTGCTTCAGAATTTAATCTCTAATCTCTAATCTCTAATATGGATTAATCATAACTCATTCCAAATCATCTAACTTCCCGGCCGGTCACCCATCCTTTCACTACTCCAGCCCGAGCACGCTTAACTTTCAGGTTCTATCTCCCCTAGTTTCCAAGTCTGCACTTGTTGTTTTCCTGACAATAGTAAGATATCAATCATTATAACCCTTAGGTCTTGATATCACATGATTTAATTTTTTGAATTCCAAACAATTATTAAAAAACAATCACGATTAAAAAACAACAATGATGTCACGATTAACAAAAAAACAATCACGATTAACAAACCAAAAATATATATAATTCATAATATTTATTACAGAAGATCGAAGATAGAAGCGTCTAATCTAACGACTAGAGCTAAACTACTCGATCTTCTACTTCTTGGCGGAGGTCCCGGCGCCCTCATCGTCGTCGCTGGGCGCCGCCCGCTTGGTGGCCTCCTCCGACGCAACTTTCGCCTCCACACGCGCCGTCATCTCGGCCCTCTTCTTCTCCTTCTTCTTGGACCTCGCCTTGGCCAGGTTCGCGTGGTACTTCTCCGCACGATCGGCACGGCGAAGTTCCTGCGCCTCCAGCCGTTCCAGCGCCGCCAGCCGTTCCAGCGGGTCGTCGGCGGGCGGCGGGCTGTCGTCGACGGGCGGCGGACTGTCGTCGTCGGCGGGGGGCGGGCTGTCGGCGGCGGCGCGCGATCGTCGCCCGCGCTGTCGAGGCCTCCGCTTCGGAGGCGGGTCCCAAAACTTGCGCCTTTCGGAATTGTCCTCGTCCGACGGAGTGTCGGAGTCGGACGGCCATCGTAGCGGCGACCCCGACATGGCGGCGAGAAGTTCGTCGGGCGCGAGAGGGATGAGAAGGGAAGATGAGATGAGATGAGTCGGATGAAGTGCTCCCGGCCTTCGTCTACTTATAGCCTGAGAAGCTCGTCGGGCGCGCGCGGAAGACGAAGCGCCGTCATTGGTCCCGGTACGTAGCTGGAACCGGGACTACAGGTATCCTTTAGTCCTGGTTCCAGCTACGAACCGGGACCAATGGTTGGAGGCCGCACGCGCATGGGAAAAGAAACTGCCTCGGGACGAAGCGCCATCCATTTGTCCCGGTTCGTAGCTGGAACCGGGACTAATTTCCAACCTTTAGTCCCGGTTTCAGCTACGAACCGGGACCAATGGATGGAGGCCCATACGTCCCGGTTCGTGTCTGGAACCGGGACTAATAGGTCCAGACGAACCGGGACCAGTGCCCCACGAGGCCCGGCCGGCGCCCTGGGCGCACGAACCGGGACGTATGCCCCCATGGGTCCCGGTTCGTGACTGAACCGGGACTAATGGGCTGGACAGGTCTGAACCAAAGCCCTATTTTCTACTAGTGTTGAGGTATTAGCATCACCATTGATAGGTCCATTAGGTGGACTAGGGATGTGTTGGGTGCTAAAGGTTTTGAGATCCTCAACAACTTGTATTGTAGCAATAGTAGTGTGTGTAGGAACCCTTAATTCTATCTTCCTCTTCTTTCTCTCTAGCCCAGGTATCCTTAAGTTTGGCTAGCATTCTAATATTCTCATTAATTTGCACTTGAATAGCATTCATGGGTGTAGTTTTTCTCTCCTCAAGGGGATAAGTTCTAATTTTGCGCATCTCTACATCATGAGCTATTTTGTCTACCTTCAAAGAGAGACTATCTAGTTTGTCTAATTTCTCTTCTACACTCTTATTGATGGCTTTTTGAGAAGTGATAAAGTCCTTAAGCATGCTCTCTAATTCAGAAGTGGAGTTTTTGGTGCTAGGATAAGTGTTGTTGTTCCCATAGTTGGTTGATTGGACCGGTCTAGGATTGCTACCAAAGTTACTCCTATAAGCATTATTGTTGAAGTTGTTCCTAGAAATAAAATGAACATCTACTTGCTCTCTTTCTTGAGCAACCAAAGAATTCAAAGGAACACCGTGAGGATCAATAGGAGCTTGCTTAGTAAGTAGAGACATGATCAAGTAAACCTCTTCATATAAAGAGGAGATCTCCTCAAAAGAGTTTACCTTCCTACCAGTAGGAGATCTTTCGGTGTTCCATTGAGAATAATTTGTCATCATCTCGTCCAATAGCTTCGTGGAAGCATCAATTGTAGTTGACATGAAGGTTCTTCCCGTGGCCGAGTCCAACAAATTCCGCGAGGTAAAGTTCAATCCTGCATAGAAAGTCTGGATAACCATCCAAGTAGTGAAACCATGTGTAGGGAAATTCTTAACAAGTGATTTCATACGCTCCCAAGCTTGGGCAACGTGTTCATTATCCAGTTGTCTAAAATTTATAATGTTACTTCTCAACTGGATAATCTTCGCAGTTGGGTAGTACTTCCTAATAAAAGCATCCTTGCACTTATCCCAGGAATCTATGCTATTCCTAGTCAAGGATTGGAGCCACTACTTATTCTTCCTCTTAAGGAAAAAGGAAAAAGCTTAAGTTTAACAATGTCACCATCTACTTCTTTGTACTTTTGCATACCACAAAGCTCAACAAAATTATTGAAGTGCAAAGCAGCATCATCTCCAGCACCGGAGATTTGTTCTTTCATAACAAGATTTAGCAAAGCAGGTTTGATTTCATATGAAGGTGCTGAATTTTCAGGTGGACCAATATGAGTGCTAATAAAGTCCTTGTTGTTGTTACTAGTGAAGTTACACAACATGGTTTTTTCAGTGGAACCCATATTTACAAGCAAGAGCAAAGTAACTAATTTTTTTGTGATTTTTGGTATAAGACTCTAAAGAAAAAACTAGAAAGTAAACTAACAAGACTAAAAAGAAAAGATAAAACATAGTGTGCAACTCCCCTATCTTGTAGACTGGAGTCCCTAGCAACGGCGCCAGAAATTTTCTTGATGGCACTGAAGTAGTGCTCAGCATTGTCTTGCCCAAGTGGAAGGTTGAGAAGTAGTCAGTGGTAAGTTTCCCTCGGCAAAGATGCAGAGGTTTGTCTCCGGAGGACTCCAAGAGATACATCTAGGTGTCAACGGCTCCAGAAGTTTGTCGGATGGAAACAAGGTTGACGTGGACCTGCACACAGCACAAAAGAACTTTGCTCCCAACGAGTTCAAAGAGGTTGTCAATCTCTCCGGTCTTGTTGTTTAAAAAGGATCAAAACACAGGTGGAAATAATGGTGGTTATTGCAACAGAAAGGAAATAAAAGAAGTAAATGGTTGAGGTGTAAACAATGGTGAAAATATGGACCGGGGTCCCATGATGTTTACTAGTGATGTATCTCTCCCAAAAGACGATAAAATAACTATGTTGGATGAACAAATTATAGCTAGGCAATTGACAGAATTATAAACGCACCGGAATGCTAATTATGCTACAAGAAAGTTCGAGGCTCAATCGTATGGGTAGTACGCCAAACAAGTAGACTGTTTATTCATCAACATCTACTCACTACTCATCCACCTTAAGATATCTATCCAGAAAATCTCGCTGGTATTAAGTTGTGAGCCCCATCCAAAGTGTAAACTCAAAGCAACAGACAACTGCATTAACAAATTATGCATAAGGTAAACAGTCCTTGCAACTGCAGTTAGAAGCACCGTTGTTTTCTCCCTGGTGGCAACAACACATCCCCTTGTCTCATGTTTCTATCACTCAAGCTAGACATCGGGGGGCATGAACCCACAATCATGCATAACACTCCCTCTTGGAGTTCCAATCTACTACTTGGCCAAAGCAATAAAAATCAACGGAGAACATGCAAGAATACTCAAGAACAAATATTTAAAAGGAGAACCAAATATATAACTCATCACAAAATGAACATAATCTCATAATCCATCGGATCCCAGAAAACACATCATAGCAACACATAAACTATTACATAGATGCCTTGATCATGTAGGGTGGTTCACAAGGTCTAAGAATTGAAGCGCAAGATTGGCGAGAAGACTTCACATAGCTATTGGTCACATGGACTGATAAGCCACAAGTGTAGGGGATCGCAACAGTATTCACGGGTAGGTATAACCCAATTTATTTATTCGACACAAGGGGAGCCAAAGAATACTTATAAGTCTTAGCAGTTGAGTTGTCAATTCAACCACACCTGAAAAAGCACTAGACAAGATATTTAGTTGCAACGACACCAGAATATACTTGATGGCGTGTTGTCGGTTGTAGCCTTTAAGACTTCCCCAATCACCAACACCACAAAGTAGTAGCAAAGTAGTAGCAACAATAATGAGAGCAATAGTAACAACGAAGGCAATAAAGATGAAAGATGGACCGGGGTTCAAGGTTTCACTAGTGGTAACTCTCCAAGCAAAAGAACAAGTGTTGGGTGCACAAATTACAGTTGGGAAATTGAAAAAATTGCACTAACTCTAGCCAAAGAACAAACTAGAGCATCCTAGTCTAAGAACCAAACGTAGGCATGTGTTCCGTATGTAGTTGTACGTGCTTTAAATAAGAACTTGTACAACATCTTTTGTCCTACCATCCCTCTACAAACGGAGCCAAAAGGAACTTATGGAGATTATGGTGCTCCTTTCAAAGAGCACCGGTGCAAAGCATTAACACTCTATGAACACATGTGATCCTCAAATTATAGCACATCCCCCTTGGTGTCCCAGGCTGTCACCACTGGGATCGCCGGTTCTGGACTATAACAGTTGTATACAACTGTAGATTAAGATCTAGAACAACAATTATAATCATGAAACTATAACGTGCTCAGATCTGAAATCATGCTCTCGTGCACTAGTAGCAAGCATTAAGAACTACAAAATTGCAGCAACAATAATTCATAAACCTCTTAGGACTAAACAAGGTAACAACTCTTCGGATCCCAACAAACACAACACCAATTACATCATATGGATCTCAATCATGTAGGACATCTCATGAGAACTTTGTATTGAATATCTAGGGGGGAAGATACCACATAGCTACTGCCAAGAACCCGTAGTCCAAAGAGGAACTACTCACGATCCATCATGGGGTAAAGAAGAGTTGATGAAGATGGCCCCGGGGGCCAAGGCCCTCTCCGAAAGGGTGCCAGAGCAGGATCCTGGTGACCCCCGAAGCTAGGTTTTGATGGAGGCGGAGATCGGGAGCACTTCTGGAAAAGATAGGTCGATATCTCGGGTTTTTGCGTCGGGGGGTATAAATAGGGCCAAAGGGGAGACCGAGGGGGGTCCCACAACATCCAGGCGGCCTCCCGGCGCGGGCCCCCCTGGCCGCGCCCAGAGGGCGCCTGGAGGCTGTGGGCCACCCCGTGACTCTATCCTCCGGCTGGAGGACTCTTCCGATGTAAAATATTTTTTGTATTTTTTTGGGAATTTTCCGAGCAACTTCATTTTTGAAATTTTTCTGCATTGCAAAGACAAAACAGACAGAAACTGGTATTGGGTTCTATATTAGTAGGTTAGTCCAATAAATGATTCAAAAGCATGGCAAAAAGATGTAGCAATGACACACAAAAAATCATGGAACAAGTAAAAATTATAGATACGTTCGAAACGTATCATGGACCCCCTGTGTGTTAGTTAATCTCAACGACAAACAACAACGTGTTATCGAATAGAAAACCCATGTGTGAGATTAAGAAGCCCACTAGCTCAACCAGTTGGGAATTGACATTGCTGGATTTTCGGTATGTAATTAGCGTATTATTTATCGGTCTTTTGCATGTCGTGCGCGACATTGTCGCTGGCACGTTTCGCGCGTGGCATGGCCACCGGCGTCACACCCATTTCTCGAATCATCGTAGACTAGGCGTGCTTAATGGACGACAAATGCGATGAAGGATGGTAGTGGTTGCAATTGATGCGGTGGTCAAGGACGGGGTCGACGTCCTCTGCATTGCCGTTGGTGCCGACAGGGCTGCACCATTGTACCAGGATCCCGTCTCCGTCACCACGTTCGGCGCCGAGTGTAGTGGAGTCGCGGTGGTGATGTCGACGGGGAACCTAGGTCCGAAGCAAGGAACGATTAGCAACGGCGCGCCATGGCTGATCACCGTCGGCGCGAGCAACCAAGACAAGCAGTTTCCATGCAACACTGAACCTTGTCAATGGTTGTTGAGACTAACCTAGCTAGCTCTCTCTAAGTACCTGGAAGGAGGTAGAAGAAGGAGAGTCTGGCACTGTTTTCCCAGGTGCTCAAACACCTTGCCGCTCCTAATGGCGTGGTCCTCCATGGGCAGTCGATGTACAACGCCAGGGCCAAAGGCACGCCACCGGCGGGATTGGTGTGCAGGTCTTGCGAGAAGGCCGATGACGTCAATCCGGACCTCGTGAAGGGTAAGGTGGTGAAAAGCGCTCGGAAAGCATGGCCGTAGGCGAGACGACCTTTCCTACATGGTGCATGCCCCGAGCCCAACAACGGGGAGCACTTTGATTTTTCACGTAAGTACAGTAGAAAAAAAGAATTTATAAAATATAACGGAAAATAAGTGTTTGGGGGGCATTTCCCCCCTATTAATTTTATTATTATTTATATTTATTAAATGGTTATTCATGATTTATATAATAATATATACATGATTTTTAATCCTTTATTTATTAATTAAGATTATGTTTTGGTGTTTATGACTTTATATTAAATTTTAATGATGTGATATAGCTTTAAGTATTTGTACTAGTTGGGTTCGGGGCATGCACCATAAATAAAGGCATGTGATATATTAAATTTTTATGTTATACTAGTTGTTAGGTTCATTATACCTCGGCCCTAGAGTTGATAACTTTCCAAGGAATGAGACCCGTGCTCATGGACCAAGCAATGACAGTTGTGGCTGGCCTATGATAAAAGAAAATCACCCAATCGAACTAGAATGTTTGTTTTCCTATAAATATATGCAACGAGTGGTCTGGTGCCAGCCACGGAAGAGCATCCCGGAACCATTGTTTCATACCATGACGTCCATCTCTTTTCTCTTATTCTTCATGGTCTTCACCTTGACAACCTCCAGGACCATCCCCGATCAAGAACACCCCGACAACACTTACATCGTTCTGACCCATCCGCAAGAGAGGCCGAACCCCTTCAACACTGAGCTTAAGTGGAATGGATCCATGATGCCGCCTGCTGGCACGCGAGATAGCACTCCTCGTTGGCTACCCCAAGTGGAAGGTTAGATGTATTCTAGCAGCAATTTTCCTTGGCAAAGATACCAAGGTTTGAGTCAGTCCAGTAGGACTCCAATGTCGACAAGTAGGTGGCGCGACAAGTGATGCGTCGTCTGAATAGAGTCACTTCCTTAACCTGGACCTGCACTCACAACAGATAACCTTGCTCCCAACGAGTGTAGAGAGGTTGTAAATCTCTTTGGCCTTGTTGTTTACAAAGGACTAAATGCAATGGTAGATAGTAGTGATAATTGCAACGGAAAGTAAAAGCATTAAATAAAGTGGAGGTGTAAACAGTGGTGGAAATATGGACCGGGGTCCCATGATGTTCACTAGTGATATCTCTCTCCCAAAAGACGAACAAAATAGCTAAGCTGGGTAAACAAATTAAAGCTGGGCAATTGACAGAATTATAAACACACCACAATGCTAATTATGCTACTAGAAATCTAGAGGCTCAAAAGTATGGGCATTACGCCAAGACAGGTAGACCGGAATCCATCTGCATCTAATCACTAATCATCCACCTTGAGATATCTATCCAGAACATCACGATGGTATTAACTTGCGAGCCCCACCCAAACTGTAAACTCAAAGCAACAGACCACTGCATTAACAAACTTTGCGTAAGGTAAACAATCCTTGCAACCGCGGTTACAAGCATCATTGTTTTCTCCCTGGTGGCAACATCACATCTCCTAGTCTCATGTTTCTGTCACTCAAGCTAGACACGAGACAACGAGGCCACAAAAATACAAAAAATACAAAAAATTATAAAGAAACAATAAATAAAAAGAGAGAAAGGGGCAACACTACTATTCCTTTTGAAAGATCCACACTCGTACTATAAAGTAATATTTGTACGACATAGAGAGTTTCATATCATTCATGCATAACTATGTGGGGATCCTTACACTATAGAACTTGGCTTGTATATTCCAATGATGAGCCTCCTCAAATGAGCTCTAGGTCTTCTTGAGCAAGAAAGTTGGATGCACCCCCATGATGGTGCGAGAATTGTCTCGATGGCTTCTCGCCCCTCGTTGGTTGAGATGTAGCTAGGAGCAAATTTCCCTCGGTGAAGATACCAAGGTTATCAATCTAGTAGGACTCCAAGTTCTACAAGTAGGTGGCAACGACACTAGAAATTACTTCCAGCTGGGGAGTTGACGTGGACCTGCACACAACAACAAATAAATTTGCTCCCAACGAGTTCAGAGAGGTTTTCAATCTCTCCGGTCTTGTCGTTTACAAAGGATCAAACGCATGGTGGAAATAGTGATGGTGATTGCAACTGAAAGGAAATAAAGAAGTACAGAGTTGAGGTGTAAACAATGGTAGAAATATGGACCGGGGTCCCATGATGTTCACTAGTGATGTCTCTCTCCCAAAAGAAGGTAAAACAGCTAAGCTGGGTGAACAAATTACAGCTAGGCAATTGACATAATTACAAACGCACCGCAATGCTAACTATACCACAAGAAAGTTAGAGGCTCAAAAATATAGGCGGTACGCCAAGACAAGTGTAAGACCCGATATGCGGTACTGTTTCAGATCTGGATGTTTCCATCCAAACTCGAGGACGAAGCACATATTGGACCCACCACGACATATGACGAAGCCATATGTCTCGGATTTCAACATGATATCACAACATTACAGTTACAAGGATACAACATCTCATACAATCGGCATACAACTTCCTTAATAAAATACATCAGCGGAAGATATATATCTGAGTACAGACTACAATCAAATGCCTAGTGGCAAAGCTAAAACACACCATTCCCACATCCACACGGGTCCAGGCTCTCCGCCGGGATCCTCCTAACTAGTCGTCGTCGAGTCTCCGGAAGGCGTTCGGAAGGAGGAACATCAGGCTCCTCTGTAGTCGTTGATGGTTAGAATTAACGCTCCCTCGTTGGTTACCCAAAGTGGAAGGTTGAGATGTAGACAGCAGCAAGTTTCCCTTAGCGAAGATGGTAAGGTTTAGTATCGAACCAGTAGGACTCCAACAGATACAAGAAGGTGGTGAAGTGAACAATGGCGTCGTTCACAACTCAGGGTTGCTTACTTCACCTGGACCTTCACACACAACAAATAACTTTGCTTCCCAACGAGTACAGAGGAGTTGTCAATTCCTCCGGCCTTGTTGTCTACAAAGGATAAAACGCACGGGATAATAATGATAGTGATAGCAACGGAAAAGTAAATAAAGCAGTAAATTGATAGTGGGTGTAAACAGTATTGGAAATATGGGCAGGGGTCCTATGATGTTCACTAGTGATGTCTCTCTCCCAAAAGACGATAAAATAGCCATGCGAGGTAAACAAATTACAGCTGGGCAATTGACAGGATTATGTGCGCAAACCAATGCTAATTATGCTATAAAGAAAGGAAGAGGCTCAAAAGCATGGGCGGTACGCCAAGACAAGTAGACCGAAATTCATCTGCATCTACCTACTAATCATCCACCTTGAGATATCTATCCAGAACATCTCGCTGGTATTAAGTTGCGAATCCGACCCAAAGTGTAAACTCAAAGCAACAGACAACTGCATTAAAGAACTTTGCGTAAAGTAAATAATCCTTGCACCCGCAAGTACAAGCACCGTTGTTTTCCCCCTTGTGGAAACAATACATCCCCTAGACTCATGATTCTGTCACTCAAGCTAGTCATCGGGGGGCATGAACCCACAATCATGCATAACGCTCCCTCTTGGAGTCACTACCTACTACTTGGCCAAAGAAATAAACAGCAACGGAAAACATGCAAGAATTACTCTAGAACATAAATATAAAAGAGGAGAATACAATATATTACTCAAACACAATCTGAACATAATCTCATAATCCATCGGATCCCAGCAAACTCAGCATAGCAACAACAGAAATATTACATATGTGCCTCGATCATGAAGGGCAGCTCACGAGGTCTAATCCATGAAGAACAAAGAGGGGAGGAGAACATCACATATCTACTGATCATAGACCCATGGTCCAAGGTGGACTACTCACGGTTCATCCGGGAAGCATCCATGGTGGTGGAGAAGCTCCCGGAGGTGGTTCCTCCCTCCGGCAGGGTGCCGGGAAGAATTCTTCTGGTGCTCCCGATCTTGGAAGCGCGGCGGCGGTAGAACAGAGGAAAGATCGCGAAAAAAGGTTCCCGTCACGGGGGTTTCTCGTCACGGGGAATAAATAGGCGAAGGGGGCAGCCAGGGGGGGCACTAGGGGTCCAGGCGGCCCCCTGGCACGGCCCCACACTAGGGCGCGCCGGGAGGTCGCCTGGGGCCCTGGTGGGTCCCCTCTTGCCCCCTTTCGGTGATTCCCGAAGCTTATTCTACGTTGATTTTTTATTGGATTTTTCCCGAATTTTTGGAGAACTTTTAATATGGGGGAAACCTGAAATAGAAAAACAGCAGAAAACAGGAACTGGCACTGGGGTGCACTGAGTTAATAGGTTAGTCTAAATATGATCAAAAGTGTATGGAAGTTCATCAATATCATAGCAATATCACACAAAAGAGGTATGGAGCAAGCAGAAATTATAGATACGTTTTGGATGTATCAGTCGTTTGCATAGAGTACATAAAAGAGAGAAGAAAGGGGTGAGCTATATCAACAAGTCAGATAACTAACTTGTCACGGTAAGATGGGGGTGGTGGTTGAGGTTGCAGCCGCACTGGCAATATATGAGGTGGCTAATGATCTATTCAGAGTGAGATGAGAAGCCAAGCATTCGATGAGGAATCGCCTCCAACAAGTCTTCTATCCACCTACTTACGCAGTCATAACACCTGTCCTGTCCTTGCCGTCCTCTTTCATCACCTGATGAAGAAGAAGCAGTCAAGGCACACACACGTTGATCAAGTTATTAAGATTATCTCAGTTATTGTTGTCTATGAACAAGGAGTAGGTCTCAAGTCGTCCATCACCGTGGACACGGCTTCTCGAAAAGATTTAACCCTGCAGGGGTGTACAAACTACCCATTATAAGCTCTGCATGTACGCCGGCTCTCTCAGTCGGGCCCGTTAAAGACACTCACTGAAGAGTTGTTCCGAGAGATCCGGACGTCATAATCCCTCTAACTAACAACAAACAAATTCGGGTGGCCCCCGGGGAGTCGACACCCAATCCAAAAGCCGTCTGCGCTCTCGGATCGAACGCTTCCATATGGCTAAGGTCGAGGTAACTGATCCCCTTGTCAGAACCCTCTGTTAGGTAATGTGCTAGGGTTAGCAAGTCACTTGCATCATGTTAAAATTTCAAAAGAAATCTTTGAAATCAAAATCAAAAGCAAAATGGGAGAAGGAACCCCCCAGATGAATTAATTCAAAAGTCCAGATAAAAATCTTCTCCAAAAATTCATGTTAGATTTTTGAAAAGTCTTATAAATGAGTGTGATCACATATCAAGTGATGTGGGACCCACCCCATGCTCATGGATTTTTCAAATATTCAAACAGTGCCTTGGAATTAATTAAAAATCCCTATTTGAGTTAAGATTCAAATTATTTGAATTTTAAAAATGTTGAAACTTTATAAGTGGCTAGTCTATATTATTATGAGGCCATATAAAATTTTTCAGCATTTAATAAAATGCCTAGCTATTTATTTAGCACAGCAAAACAAAAAGGAAGAAAAGAAAAACAAAAAAGGAAACCAAAAAACTTACCAGACGCCCAGGCGAAGCCGGCCCATCCAGCCCACCCGGCCCAGAGGGGCAGCAGGGTCTTCTTCCCCGCCCCGCGCCTCCAAGCTGCTCAGTGGAATGCCACCGAGCCAGCCGTGGATGACACGTCGCCGCCGAGCACCTTCCAGGCCTCCCCGTGTCTCCTTCCCGCGCCTGGAGACGCCCTGGAGCACACGTCCTCCATTCCCCCCTTCCAGAGCTCTTCCCCTTCCTCTCCCGCTCGATTTCGTCACCGCCCGAGACCCCGCCGGAGCACCGACGAGAAGAACGCGTGGACAACGCCGTCGACAAGCCGCACCACCTTGTCCATCTACTTCCCCGTCGTCCTCTACGCCAAGGAGTGAAGCCAATCGAGAAGAATAGCCCCTGGACGTGACACTAGCTTCATCTTCCCCAACTCCGGCCGCCGCGAGTCATCCTCAAATTCCGGCCAGCTCCGAGCTTCCCCGAGCCCGCTAACCATCCCGTCGCTTTCGTGGTGAGCTTCTCAATGTTTCCCCTAACCTAGCGCCCTCCCTCTCGTTCTCTATCCACGGCCGCCATGAACGCCGAAGCTTGTCGCCGCCACAGTTGAAGTCGAGGTCGCTGTCGTGCCCTTTCAACTCAACTAGCGCGCGCATCAGCCTCCCGTTGCTCTCAGCTCTCGTTTGCAACACGCCACGGTCAAAATGACGCTCTGGAGCACAATCCCGACGCAGCCCTAGCCACGGTCGCCGCCAACCTCGACGTCGGCGTTGCTCCGGTGACCCCCTGAAGCTCTGGCCAGGTCCAATCGACGCAGACGACGATGCTGCACCCGTTGGTGGTCTCCTCTTCCTCTCCCGTGGCCTCTAGACGATTCCGGCAAGGGCGACGCCGTAGCTAGGCCACCGGCGTCAAGCCGCCGGTGGGTTAACCTTAACCCCCCGCACTAATCCACCCCTGGGTCACTTACAGGTGGGGCCCCCAGCTCTTAACCCCTCTGTTATTTTTAAACAGAGAGGGATTAACCCCACTGTGGATGACCACTGGACCCCACACGTCAGACCCCCCCCCCCCACGTCAGCCTTGCGCAAGCATGACGCAGTAAACCTTTTTCCAGAATAAAAAGATTTAAAGAAATTCCAGAAAATCCAGAAAATAGCCCAAACTTTGGAAATTCATAGAAAATTCATATTAACTCCAAATTGGACAAATAATATATGAAAAATGATCAGGAGAAAATAACCTATCCAAATATCCAACTTTCAACTTTGGTTGAGTTGAATTTAAAATGTGATCAGTAGCTTTTTTCTATTTGATTTAAATGGAATTAAATCAAATTCAATTCAAAAGTTTTTCCAACTTGAACCATGGCAACATGCTACATTTCACTCACACATCAGAGGAATATCATACACATTTCAAAATGATTCAAATTGATCAAACAATGTCACATGTAACTTGGCTAAGTTTGAATTCAAATTGGAGTTTGAATTTGTAAATTCAATTTGCAATATACTCCATTTAAATGGAATTGCTTCACACATCAAAGCATATACATCAAGTTTCAACCTTCCATCATGTGATTGTGCATTGTATTTACTTTGCTACCTTGTCTGTTGTTTGTCGAGTAGAGGTGGAACCGGAACCGGAGGCTGCCCCCTTCGTTGAAGACCCCGAACCCGAACCTCGTCAGCAAGGCAAGCAAACCCCCATTGATCATGTCAATAAAATCCCACTTCCCTCTCATGTCTCGCTTATGCATTGTTTAGGATGATTACCATAATGCGTTTTTACCGCATAAATGAACCCATTCCTTTGCATGACCTATCATTTTGTCACAGTAGTAAGAAAACCACAATCCTAGCAAATGTAGGAGTTGATTGATATCATGTGGCCCCTGCAATAAGAATGCAATAAGCAGTAACAATTGCAGGGGCCACATGATATCAATCAACTCCTACATTTGCTAGGATTGTGGTTTTGCCTACTACTGTGACAAATGATAGGTCATGCAAAGGAATGGGTTCATCTATGCGGTAGAAACGTAGCATGGTAATCATCCTAAACAATGCATAAGCGAGACATGAGAGGGAAGTGGGATTTTATCGACATGATCAATGGGGGTTTGCTTGCCTTGCTAACGAGGTTCGGGTTCGGTGTCTTCAACGAAGGGGGCAGCCTCCTGCTCCGGTTCCACCTCTACTCGACAAACAACAAGCAAAGTAGCAAAGTAAATACAATGCACAATCACATGATGGAAGGTTGGAACTTGATGTAAATGCTTTGATGTGTGAAGCAATTCCATTTAAATGGAGTATATTGCAAATTGAATTGCAAATTCAAACTCCAATTTGAATTCAAACTTAGCCAAGTTATATGTGACATTGTTTGATCAATTTGAATCATCTTCAAATGTGTATGATATGCCTCTGATGTGTGGTTGAAATATAGCATAATTCCATGGTCCAAGTTGCAAAATCATTTGAATTGAATTTGAATAAATTCCAAATAAATCAAATGACATATGCTACTGGTCCCATTTTAAAATCAACTCAAACATAGTTGAAAGTTGGATTTTTGGATAGCTTATTTTCTCCTGATCATTTTTCATATATTATTTGTCCAATTTGGAGTTAATATGAATTTTCTATGAATTTCCAAAGTTTGAGCTATTTTCTGGATTTTCTGGAATTTCTTTAATTCAATTTACTCTGGAAATTCATTTATGGCGTCAGCACTGCGCCAGCATGGCGTCAGCAGGGGGCTGACGAGTGGGCCAACCCTGCCAGTGGCTGGGTTAATTAACCCGGTTAGTTTAAACTAACCGGGGGGTTTAAGGGCTCTGGGCCCCACCTGTCATGGACTCCAGGGGGGGGTTTAGCTCGTGGTTAAGGGCCCTAATGGCGCCGGCTTGACGCCGGTGGCTCTGGCCACGGCGGTGACTCGCCGGAATCGGCTAGAGGCCACGAGAGAGGAAGAGGAGACCACCAATGGGTGCAGCGTCGTCGTCCGCGTCGTCTGGACCTGGCCAGAGCTTCAGGGGTTCACCGGAGCAACGCCGACGTCGAGGTTGGTGGCGACCGTGGCTAGGGCTGCGTCGGGATCGCGCTCCAGAGCGTCATTTTGACCGTGGCGTGTTGCAAACGAGAGCTAAGAACAACAGGAGGCTGCTGCGCGCGCTAGTTGAGCCGAAAGGGCACGACGGCGACCTCGGCTTCAACTATGGCGGCGACAAGCTTCGGCGTTCATGGCGCCCGTGGATAGAGAATGAGAGGGAGGGCGCTAGGTTAGGGAAAACGGTGAGAAGCTCACCACAAATGCGACGGGATGGCTAGCGGGCTCGGGGAAGCTCGGAGCTGGCCGGAATTTGAGGACGATTCGCGGCGGCCGGAGTTGGGGAAGATGAAGCTAGCGTCACGTCCAGGGGCTCTTCTTCTCGATTGTCTGCAATCCTTGGCGTAGAGGACGACGGCGAAGCAGATGTACAAGGTGGCGCGGCTGGTCGACGTCGTTGTCCACGCGTTCTTCTCGTCGGTGCTCCGGCGGGGTCTCTGGTGGTGACGAAATCGCGCGGGGAGGACGAACCAGAGGGAGAGGAGGGGGAAGTGAGACGTGGGGGGTTCTCCTGGCGTGCGTGGCGTCGAGAAGGAGGCAGGGGCGCGGCTGGGAGGCCGCCACCGCGATGGCTGCGGCATGCCGGGCACGCAGCTGTGTGCTCGTGCCCAGGGAAGACGACAGGGGCGCTCCAGGCGGGCTGGGCCAGCCAGGTGGGCTGCGGGGGAGCTAGTCGGGCTTCTTTGCCCAAGTAAGCTTTTGTTTTTCTTTTCTATTTTTCTTTTCTGTAGTTTGTTTTGTTTAGCTAAATAAAATAGCTAAACATTTCAATAAATGCTATAACTTTTATATGGCCTTATAATAATATAGACTAGCCACTTATAAAGTTTTAACATTTTTAAAATTCAAATAATTTGAATCTTAACTCAAATAGGGGTTTTTGATTAATTCCAAGGCACTGTTTGAATAATTGAAAAATCCATGAGCATGGGGTGGGTCCCACATCACTTGATATGTGATCACACTCATTTATAAGACTTTTCAAAATTCTAACATGAATTTTTGGAGAAGATTTTTATCTGGCCTTTTGAATTAATTCATCTGGGGGGGGTTCCTTCTCCCATTTTAATTTTGATTTTGATCTCAAAGTTTTCTTTTGAAAATTTAACATGATGCAATTGACTTACTAACCCTAGCACATTACCTAACAGAGGGTTCTGACAACTCGCCCCCACTGAACAGAATCTCGTCCCGAGATTCAGAAGTTTGCGGGAGGAAGGAGGGATACTCGGCACTGAGACGGTCTTCTCTTTCCCACGTAGCTTCTTTCTCAGAGTGGTGTGACCATTGCACTTTCAGAAACCTAATCTTCTGACGACGAGTGACACGCTCTGCGGAATCAAGAATACGAACGGGGTATTCTCGATAAGAAAGGTCATCTTGGAGATCAAGCGTTTCATGGTCGACTTCGCGGATGGGGTCCTTGAAGCAACGCCTGAGTTGGGACACATGGAATACATCATGTACTCGGGAAAGATGCGGGGGTAGTTGAAGTTGGTAGGCAACTTCTCCACGTTTAGCAATAATGCGGAAAGGTCCGATGTAACGTGGGGCCAACTTGCCTTTGATACCGAAACGTTGGGTTCCCTTCAGAGGAGTAACCCGAAGGTAAGCCTTCTCATCCAGAATGTAGCTCTCTTGCCTATGATGACGATCATAGTAGCTTTTCTGACGAGACTGGGCTGCTTTCAATTGATCACGAACAATGCGAACTTGCTCTTCTGCTTCCTTGATCATGTCCGGTCCAAAGAATTGTCTTTCACCGGTTTCTGACCAGTTTAAAGGTGTTCGACATCGTCGTCCATAAAGGAGTTCAAAAGGAGCCATGTTCAGACTAGACTGAAAACTATTGTTATAGGCAAATTCGGCGAATGGCAGAGATTTCTCCCAATTCTTTCCGAATGAGATAACACAAGCTCTGAGCATGTCTTCAAGAATTTGGTTAACCCTTTCGACTTGACCGCTAGACTGAGGATGGAAAGCTGTACTAAATGAGAGATGAGTTCCCATAGCATTCTGAAAGCTTCCCCAAAATCTAGAGGTGAAAAGGCTACCGCGATCAGAATTGATTTCCAAAGGAACACCATGAAGGGATACAATTCTAGAGACGTACAAGTCCGATAACTGCCTAGCAGTTATAGACTCGCGAACCGGAAGGAAGTGAGCAACTTTGGAAAGCCTATCTATGACAACGAAGATGGCATTGTTTCCTTTCTGGGTTTTTGGAAAGCCGGTGATGAAGTCCATACCGACTTTGTCCCATTTCCACTCGGGAATAGACAAAGGTTGAAGTGTACCAGCAGGTCTTTGATGTTCTGCCTTAATGCGACGACAAACATTACATTCGGCAACAAATTGAGCAATGTCTCTCTTCATCCTAGTCCACCAAAATCTCTGGCGTAGATCTCGGTACATTTTTGTGTTACCGGGATGAATCGAGAGGGGTGTGTCATGGGCTTCCTTGAGGATGAGTTGCCTTAGTTCCCTATTCTTAGGTACTACCAAACGATTTTCAAAGAATACCGTTCCTTTGCTATCTGTGGAGAAACATTTAGCAACTCCGCTAGCAATGTTCTCCTTGATCCGACGAACACCTCGTGCACGCCTTTGGGCAACTATAATTTGATCCTCAAGAGTTGTTTTCGCCACCAAGGTAGAAAGATAGCCATGAGGAACAATCTCAAGATTAAGCTTGCGAAATTCCTCATGAAGAAGTGGTTGATACTGTTGCAACATGAGGTTGTTACAATACGACTTACGACTTAGTGCATCATCCATGACATTAGCTTTGCCTGGGGTGTAAGAAATTACTACGTCGTAATCTTTTATCAACTCAATCCAGCGTCTTTGCCTGATATTAAGATCTGGCTGGGTGAAAATTTATTTGAGACTTTGGTGGTCGGAATAGATCTCACAACGATTACCAAGGAGGTAATGTCGCCAAGCTGTCAGGGCATGAACTACGGCAGCGAGTTCAAGGTCATGGGTAGGATAGTTCTCTTCATGTGGCCGCAACTGGCGTGAAGCATAAGCTACCACATGTCAATCTTGCAGAAGTATGCATCCTAACCCTTGCCGTGATGCGTCACAATAGATCTCGAAATCCTTTTTGGTGTCTGGAGGTGCAAGTACGGGTGCAGAAGTCAACCTTCTTTTTAGCTCTTGAAAGCTTTCCTCGCACTTGGGAGTCCATAGGAATTTCTTATCTTTCTTGAGGAGTTCAGTTAGAGGCTTTGCAACTTTAGAAAATTTCTCGACGAAGCGGCGACAATAGCTAGCTAGGCCAAGAAAACTCCTAACTTGCTTAACCGATTCAGGTGGAGTCCAGTCAAGGACGGCCTGAACTCTCTCAGGATTCACAACAATGCCTTTTGCAGAAATCACGTGGCCTAAGTAGGTCACTTCTGGTAGCCAAAATTCACACTTGGAGAATTTAGCATACATGCGATGCTCTCTAAGTTTCATCAATACCAGCCTTAGGTGTTCGGCATGTTCTTCTTCGTTCTTCGAGTAGATGAGAATGTCATCAAGATAAACTACAACAAATTTATCTAGGTACTCCATGAAGATCGAATTCATCATGCGTGAGAAAGTGGCGGGGGCATTGGTTAAACCAAAGGACATGACGGTGTACTCGTAAAGACCATAACGAGTAGTAAAAGCCGTTTTGGGAATGTCCTCGTTTCGGATTTTGATTTGATGATAACCTAATCTCAAATCCATCTTGGAGAAAACAGAGGATCCTGCAAGTTGATCATAAAGATCATTGATCCTGGGTAAAGGGTACTTGTTCTTTATCGTCGCTAAATTTAGCGGGCGATAGTCTACGCACATCCTTTCTGTTCCATCTTTCTTCGTTACAAACAGAACGGGGCAACCCCATGGCGATGAGCTAGGGCGGATGAAGCCTTTCTCCAACAAAGCTTCCAGTTGGGTTTTAAGCTCAGCTAACTCACGTGGGGCCATTTGTATGGGCGTCTAGAAATTGGTGCGGTTCCTGGGGCAAGATCTACTATAAACTCTACACATCTATCGGGTGGCATGCCCGGCATTTCTTCAGGAAAGACATCCGGGAAGTCACGAACCACCGGAATATCTTCAAGTTCGGGAAGGGGAAGTACATTCAAGGAATGCACTTGGGTTCTTGTCCTGGGTGAGGTATAGTTGACGGTCTTGCCTGAAGGTTGGGTGAGTTTCACGGATTTGCCTTTGCAATCCCGGTAGGCATTCTGTCTTGATAGCCAATCCATGCCAAGGATGACATCAATATCTGAAGACTTGAGGGCTATGAGTGAAGCAAGGAATACTAAACCCTCAATTGCAATCTGATTACCATGGCTTACTCTATTAGTTTGCCATCTTGACCCTGGAGTTTGAATAATCATTGGGGTGGACAATTCAACAAAGGATAACTCATGACGAAGTGCATAACTTTCCGACATGAATGAATGAGATGCTCCTGGGTCGAAAAGAACGGAAGTAGGAACATAATTGACTGGGAGCGTACCAAGAATGACGTCAGTAGTGTCGTCAGTCTCTTCGGCGGCAATCTGGTTCACACGTCCACGAGTGGTGGGATGAGCGGGTTTGGCGGTGTAGACCTTCTGGGGTGGCTTGCCACGACCATTGTTGTTGCCTCCGGCACGGGGTGGAGCATTCTGATTCTGGATCTGGTTCTCGGGACACTCACGAGAATAGTGGACTGCCTGACCACACTTGTAATAGGCTCCAAAAACAGTGCGGGGAGCTGGGTTGTTTGGTGGAGCTGGATGGAACTGAGTTGGTGGACGAGGCGCCACATAGGATGGCCTCGGTGGGTTGTTCTGGCGGAACATACTGTTTGGGATCCAGATCTTGCGCTTCTGGGAGCCAGAACTGGATGAACTGTCGTCTCTAGGGTGTTTGCGGAAGTCGTTGGGAGTGTTCATGTCCTCTGCCTTGATGGCCTTGTTGACAAGGACCTGGAAGGTGGCAAAGTCATGAAGGTTGAGCTCGCGACGGATTCCAGAGTTGAGGCCACGACGGAACCTCTCTTGCTTCTTTGCGTCGGTGGAGACCTCTTCGGTAGCATAACGAGCAAGTCGGTTGAACTCACGACTAAACTCGTCAACGGTCCTTCTGCCTTGGGTGAGGTTGCAGAACTCCTCACGCTTGCGGTCCATAAGACCCTTGGGAATGTGGTGCTCACGGAAGGAAGTGCAGAATTCATCCCAAGATGCAGGTGGTCCAACGGGACGCATATTCAGGAAGTTCTCCCACCAAGAGCTAGCTGCACCTTCAAGGTGATAGGTGGCATAGCTGACCTTATCTCCATTTGCAACATGGCCTGCTTGGAGCTTCCTCTCGATGCTGCGAAGCCAGTCATCGGCATCAAGGGGCTCGGTGGAGTAACTGAAAACCGGGGGATGAAGTCGGATGAAGTCGTTCAGGGACACCAACTCGTTGCGCTGCTGAGTGGTGTTGCGAGCAATGACTTCCAGCAGGTGGTGAGAGTCTCGGCGGTTCCTCTCAACCTCCATCAGAACCTGAGCCATCGTGGGTGGGGGTGGAAGGTTGCCTTCCTCCTGGTCATTCACACGACCCTGGTTACGACCAATCTGGCCACGGGTTCCTTGAGACATCCTGAAGGTGAAAACCAAAGTCAAACAGAGTTGATTGGAAGAATCTAAACAAGGTATTGAAGTACTGGAAGGATTACAGAGCAAAGGAAGTAATCATCTGGACAACATGGTGATAAAAGCATACAAGCCATATATTCACAAGCTGTCATACAAGCCATACATCGTTTTAGTACAAGCACCAAGCTAATACAAACGTGATGAAGATGATACATTCTTCAGAGGCACTCTGACTTCCTATACATTATTTATCTAAGCCTCTGGAACTTAGACACCTTGCATACAATATACTAGGATACTACTACATCATCACTAAGTAAGACCACAGGCGGTCTCACTCATCTCCATCTCCATAGTAGTCCTCATAAAAGTTACCCGCGTATCCCAGTAGCTGAAGGTGACCATCGGAAAACACGGAGGCCTGTGGACCCTGATATCCATTTGGGCAAGGATGGGGCCTAGGTCCAGCGTAGGGTGGAAGCAAAGGACCACGGGGTGGAAAAATGCCTCCAATCTCGGGCCAAGCAACTCGAGAAGGCATCTGAGTCCTCACTGGGTAGATAGCATCATGCTCAACTGATCCAACACTCACGAAGGGTGCCAAGAGTGTCAGTGCTCGATACAGACGAACACGAGTGGCATGAAGCTCAAAACGGAGAGCGCGTGCATCATGATCTCGATCACTAGCAAACCTAGCAGTCACCTGAAGTGCGGGATCCTCTGCAGAGTGATCTGAGTAGAGTCCGGTGTAATATCCCTCTTCTCCTAGAAGTGCAGCAGGGATATAGCGGAATGAGGTCTCTCTCAGCATAGTGTGTTCCTCTCTCAGCAGGGTAATACATGAATATGCAGCATCCTGCACAGCCATGTTCTCTGTCATGCCAATGCCATGTCCAAAGTGGATAGGCTGAGTGAATACAACGTGGTGCGGATAGATCCGGACAATGCAGTGGAACTGGGTCTGGTTGAAGTCGTGGAAATGCTCCTCGACGGTGTACTCAGGATACCATCGATATCCCACATAGGACATCATCTCGTTCAACGTGGCGGGATGGCCACGCACACCGAGGCACCTGGTCAAACGAACAATCTGCCTAGGGGGAAGATCAGCCATCTGAAACAGAAAGAAGGAGTTTGCAATTGCATCAGATTATGAGATAAACCTGGAATGACTTTGACATCATAACGGCTGTAATTGTAAGAAATGACAATTTCTTCCAACATAGAAACAGCACTTACATACGATGTAAGAAATCAGGGAGCATAACCACTCTAACAAACGGGTCACAACTTTCCTACGGCTATAAGGAAGCAAACAACGAGATGTTCTAATCAGACAGAGGAGAGCCTAGTCCTATCTTCCCGTAGAATAAGATGAGGGTGACTCAGAACTCATAACGAAGGGGGTAAGGAGAAAAAAGAAGCCTTACGTTGTTCCCTTATATACCCAGAGTAAGTATATAACTATAGAAAGCTAGACTCGACTTCGGCCAAGGCTACTAGTCCTACAGTCAGTCCTGCTCTGATACCAAGTCTGTCGGGACCCGGGGTTAGCGTATGCAAGTCCAGTTAAGACATAGTCATATGGAGAGCCGAGAACCGTACCCACTTGTCTAAGCAGACAAGGCCAAGCACGGAAAGTTCTCTGAAAGCATCGTACGTGAGGGGTATCCCATCCAGGCGGGATGATCAACTGAGATGGGTCCTCATCGTCCGCACACAAGTCTAATGATATGGGTGGTGAACTCCCATATTCAAAGACAAGTCTCCTCAACCATACTATCGACTATCTCATAACTCTTACATAGACTTACTCCAGCCCGATCACTTAGTCGGGGTCTAGGGCGGGCTCGATCATACCACAAAGTGTGCACGAGACAGAGTCTCGAACAATCGCATTGCGATGCCCCAAGCTGCGCACATCTAAGGGCCACTTGGTGTATGAAAGACCGCCAGCCAGATCACAACTAAGGTCTCAAAAACCCATACAAAGACATGCATGTTATAAACATACACGCAGCACACATGCCTTGTATGAATAGCAGGTATCATTGCAATTCTCTACAAAGTATACATTTTTATTGATAACTCTTATAGAGTGCACAGAGAGATCACAAACATGTGATCCAACATTACAACACAAGCGGAAGCAAATTATGTCTGAGTACAAACAAGTTTAACAAATGGCTTAAGAAGCCTTATTTAAACACAAGCCCTCCACGAGGGAACCAGTCGTCTGACTGGGACTAGACTAGCTTAATCTTCAGTCGTCCAGCTCGATGAAGAAGCCACCTTCGGGGTCAGTGGGTTCATCTAAAACATAGATTAAGAAAACGTGAGTACAAAGTCGTACTCAGCAAGACTTACATAGGAGCTATACTACTCATGCACATGTATCAAGGTAAAGGGAGGTGGGGTTCACTTGCAGAAGTGCCAGCTTTGACTTGCCTAGTCCTGAACTACGAGTACCAGACTTTGAGGTAAGAAGCGTACACGAGTCCACTACTTTCTCCAACCAATTACACATCTATGGTGCCTTCCTTTTCTTCCCCACGAGAAAGCACACCATAGCACTCACACTTATCTTGGTGTGTTTTAGAAGTATCCAGTTCAAGTTGTCTAATAATCAAGCTAAGCTTTCCAAGAAGTCCATAACCGCGGACGCGGCTATTCGAATAGTTTTGTTTACCTTGCAGGGGTGTACCGCTACACACACATGATCATCATTTACCACCTTTGTACTCGACACCGTTCAAGAAGTGTCGGTGAGGATGCTCACCACAAATGTTACCTCATAGCCGATCTAGTCCGAGAAAGCCGCCTACTTGGGTTGGTTACCACTATCGTGAACCCGGCCGGTTTACCGAAGTGGACCCAAGTGATGTGTGCGTGGTGCATAAGCCGGTCTCGGATGAGCCGTTCTCTCACTTAGCATCCAGGCCACAGACCTACCAGAACTCCGAAATATTGCGACATCTGGACATCGAAAGGGATGAGTTAGTAAGCTGAGAGGGGTCAGTGAGCCCAATGTGTGGTTGTACTCTTCATCTTGGATCACCACACAAGAACTCGGACTTAGGGCGGTGTTCAACGAGACAACCCACCGTGTACTCCTACACAGCCTCTCATCGTTCACCTTGTATTAGGGTAGATTCACCAACACTTTTCTACCATCATCATCATGATCACTACCATCCCGACTCACATAACAGTATCATTATTGTATCACTCTAAGCATGCAATAAGCAGTAACAATTGCAGGGGCCACATGATATCAATCAACTCCTACATTTGCTAGGATTGTGGTTTTGCCTACTACTGTGACAAATGATAGGTCATGCAAAGGAATGGGTTCATCTATGCGGTAGAAACGTAGCATGGTAATCATCCTAAACAATGCATAAGCGAGACATGAGAGGGAAGTGGGATTTTATCGACATGATCAATGGGGGTTTGCTTGCCTTGCTGACGAGGTTCGGGTTCGGGGTCTTCAACGAAGGGGGCAGCCTCCTGCTCCGGTTCCACCTCTACTCGACAAACAACAAGCAAAGTAGCAAAGTAAATACAATGCACAATCACATGATGGAAGGTTGGAACTTGATGTAAATACTTTGATGTGTGAAGCAAGTCCATTTAAATGGAGTATATTGCAAATTGAATTGCAAATTCAAACTCCAATTTGAATTCAAACTTAGCCAAGTTATATGTGACATTGTTTGATCAATTTGAATCATCTTCAAATGTGTATGATATGCCTCTGATGTGTGGTTGAAATATAGCATAATTCCATGGTCCAAGTTGCAAAATCATTTGAATTGAATTTGAATAAATTCCAAATAAATCAAATGACATATGCTACTGGTCCCATTTTAAAATCAACTCAAACATAGTTGAAAGTTGGATTTTTGGATAGCTTATTTTCTCCTGATCATTTTTCATATATTATTTGTCCAATTTGGAGTTAATATGAATTTTCTATGAATTTCCAAAGTTTGAGCTATTTTCTGGATTTTCTGGAATTTCTTTAATTCAATTTACTCTGGAAATTCATTTATGGCGTCAGCACTGCGCCAGCATGGCGTCAGCAGGGGGCTAACAAGTAGGCCAACCCTGTCAGTGGCTGGGTTAATTAACCCGGTTAGTTTAAACTAACCGGGGGTTTAAGGGCTCTAGGCCCCACCTGTCATGGACTCCAGGGGGGGTTTAGCTTGTGGTTAAGGGCCCTATTGGCGCCGGCTTGACGCCGGTGGATCTGGCCACAGGGGCGACTCGCCGGAATCGGCTAGAGGCCACGGGAGAGGAAGAGGAGACCAACAATGGGTGCAGCGTCGTCGTCCGCGTCGTCTGGACCTGGCCAGAGCTTCAGGGGGTCACCGGAGCAACGCCGACGTCGAGGTTGGCGGCGACCGTGGCTAGGGCTGCGTCGGGATCGCGCTCCAGAGCGTCATTTTGACCGTGGCGTGTTGCAAACGAGAGATGAGAACAACAGGAGGCTGCTGCGCGCGCTAGTTGAGCCGAAAGGGCACGACGGCGACCTCGGCTTCAACTGTGGCGGCGGCAAGCTTCGGCGTTCATGGCGGCCGTGGATAGAGAACGAGAGGGAGGGCGCTAGGTTAGGGAAAACGGTGAGAAGCTCACCACGAATGCGACGGGATGGCTAGCGGGCTCGGGGAAGCTCGGAGCTGGCCGGAATTTGAGGACGATTCGCGGCATCCGGAGTTGGGGAAGATGAAGCTAGTGTCACGTCCAGGGGCTCTTCTTCTCGATTTTCTGCACTCCTTGGCGTAGAGGACGACGGCGAAGCAGATGGACAAGGTGGCGCGGCTGGTCGACGTCGTTGTCCACGCGTTCTTCTCGTCGGTGCTCCGGCGGGGTCTCGGGTGGTGACGAAATCGCGCGGGGAAGACGAACCAGAGGGCGAGGAGGAGGATGTGGACGTGGGGGGTTCTCCTGGCGTCGAGAAGGAGGCAGGGGCGCGGCTGGGAGGCCGCCACCGCGACTGCTGCGGCATGCCGGGCACGCAGCTGTGTGCTCGTGCCCGGGGAAGACGACAGGGGCGCTCCAGGCGGGCTGGGCCGGCCAGGTGGGCTGCGGGGGAGCTAGTCGGGCTTCTTTGCCCAGTTAAGCTTCTGTTTTTCTTTTCTATTTTTCTTTTCTGTAGTTTGTTTTGTTTAGCTAAATAAAATAGCTAAACATTTTAATAAATCTATAAATTTTTATATGGCCTTATAATAATATAGACTAGCCACTTATAAAGTTTCAACATTTTTAAAATTCAAATAATTTGAGTCTTAACTCAAATAGGAGTTTTTGATTAATTCCAAGGCACTGTTTGAATATTTGAAAAATCCATGAGCATGGGGTGGGTCCCACATCACTTGATATGTGATCACACTCATTTATAAGACTTTTCAAAATTCTAACATGAATTTTTGGAGAAGATTTTTATCTGGCCTTTTGAATTAATTCATCTGGGGGGGTCCTTCTCCCATTTTGCTTTTGATTTTGATTTCAAAGTTTTCTTTTGAAAATTTAACATGATGCAATTGACTTACTAACCCTAGCACATTACCTAATAGAGGGTTCTGACATATCCGGTTCAAGTTATCTAATAATCGAGCACAACTCTCCAAGTAGTCCCTTACCGCGGACGCGGCTATTCGAATAGTTTATTAACCCTGCAGGGGTGTACTGCTACACACATGAAACTATCAGTTACCGCCTTTGTACTCGACACCGTTCAAGAGGTGCCAGCGAGGATAATTACCACAACTTTTAACTCACAGCCAACTCAAATTCAATGGAGACGCCTATCTGGGCTGGAATCCACATCGTGAACCCGGCCGGTTTACCGATGTGGTCCCAGAAGATGTGTGCAGGGTCCCAAGCCGTTCTGAATAGCCTTTCTTCCACTTCGCAGACCGTGCCACAGACCTACCAGAACTCCGAACTAATGCGACTCATTGAACTGAGAAGGGGTGAGTTAGTAGGTTGAGCGGGGGTCCATGTGCCCAACATGTGGTAGTACTCTTCGTCTTGGATCACCACACAAGAACTCGGGCTTCGGGCGGTGTTCAACGAGACAACCCACTGTGTACTCCTACACAGCCTCTCATCGTTCACCTTGTATTAGGGTAGATTCACCAACACATTTCACTTTCATCAACACCATGTTTACCATCATCCCGATTCACATCAAAAGCAACCTCGTTGTATCACTAAGGATGCAATAAGTAGTAACAGTTGCAGGGGCCACATGATATCAACCAACTCCTACATCTGCTAGGATTGTGGTTTGCTTACTACTGTGACAAGATGTTAGGTCATGCAAAGGATATGGGTTCAACTATGCGGTAGAAATGTTATCATGGTGATCTCCTAAACAATGCATAAGCGAGACATGAGAGGGAAATGGGATTTTATCGACATGATCAATGGGGGTTTGCTTGCCTTGCTGACGAGGTTCAGTCACGGGGTCTTCAACGAAGGGGGTGATCTCGGATTCCGGCTCCACTTCTATCAGCAACATGACAATCATAGGATCAACATAATGTACAATGCACAATCACATGAATAAGATTGCAATGGTGATGTTCAAGGTACTGATGTGTTGAGCATTCCATTTAAAAGGAGTATATTGCATTTGAAATGCAAATTCAAACTCCAATTTGAATTCAAACTTAGCAAACCTACATGTGACATTGTTTGATCAATTTGAATCATTTTGAAATGTGTATGATATGCCTCTAATGTGTGATTGAAATGTAGCATGTTGCCATGGTTCAAGTTGCAAAAATATTTGAATTGAATTTGATTTAAATCCATTTAAATCAAATAGCAAATGCTACTGATCACATTTTAAATTCAACTCAAACAAATTTGAAAGTTGGATATTTGGATAGGTTATTTTCTCCTGATCATTTTTCATATATTATTTGTCCAATTTGGAGTTAATATAAATTTTCTATGAATTTCCAAAGTTTGGGCTATTTTCTGGATTTTCTGGAATTCTTTAATTCATTTGTAAATTCTGGAAATTCATTTATGGCGTCAGCATGACTTCATGCTGGCGTCAGGGGTTCACTGACAAGGGGGTCCCACCTATAAGTGTCACTGTGTTAATTAAATCGATTTAAAACGTTTTTAAACTTAACAGAGGAGATCAGCAGGGTTGGGCCCACATCTCAGCCTCACTGGGAGTGGGATTAGTGGCTAATCCCCTGCCACGTCGGCTGGGTCAGCGGCGACGAGCTCCGGCGAGCCAGAGCATGCCGGCGTGTGCGGGATCACGCTCTGGACATGCGTTTGGCACGCCAGAGGCACCAAACGACTGATGTGAGGACGCCGCGTCGACTTGTGCTGGAGGGGGTCACTGGAGTCCACCGGAAGCGCGTCGGCGACGACGAACGGCGGAGACAGAAGTCCGGCGACGTCGGGTTCTTTGATTCAAGGGGAAACCATGACCATGCGCTACCCTAGTCGTCTCTTGGAGGTGCCAGGAGCACGTTGGACTCAACGAAACGGAAAAAAAGGATACTGGAGCGAGCTCCAGGTCGTCCATGGAGGCAACCGTGCTCGGCTTCCATGGCGGCCAAGGCTAGGAGGTGTAACAAGAGGAGTGGGGTTAGGGTTTTGAAGCGCCTGCTCACCAGGATCCCGTTGGAGGCGACGGCGAGGTCGAAGGTGCCCTGGTGACGACGGAATCGTCAACGGGATCCGGCGGCTCCGGCGAGATGTCGATGAAGCTTGCGACTGCTAGAGACAAAATTGGCCGGCCATCTTCTACACGGCGAGGCTTGCGTCTACGGCGACCTTCTTGGACAGCTTCACGCAGCCGGTGGGCGTCTCTGGCCGCGCTGGATCACGGTGGTGCTCTGCGGGGTTCTTCGGGCTTCGACAACTTGCGCGGGGAGGACGGACCAGAGGGCGAGGAGGGGGAAGTGAGACGTGGGGCGTGTCCTGGCGTGCGTGGCGTCGAGAAGGAGGCAGCGGCGCGGCTGGGAGGCTGCCACCGCGACGGCTGCGGCATGCCAGGCACGCAGATGTGTGCTCGTGCCCGGGGAAGACGACAGGGGAGCCCCCTGGTGGGCTGGGCCGGCTGGGAAGGTGGGCCTCGCCCCTGGGCAACACGTAAGCTCTCCCCTTTTTCTTGATTCTTTTCTGTTTTCTTTTCTGCCTTTTTGTTTTGTTGTGCTAATAAATAGCTAGGCATTTTATTAAATGGTGAAAAAATTTATATGGCCTCATAATAATATAGACTAGCCACTTATAAAGTTTCAACATTTTTAAAATTCAAATAATTTGAATCTTAACTCAGATAGGGGTTTTTAATTAATTCCAAGGCACTGTTTGAATATTTGAAAAATCCATGAGCATGGGGTGGGTCCCACATCACTTGAAATGTGATCACACTCATTTATAAGACTTTTCAAAAATCTAACATGAATTTTTGGAGAAGATTTTTATCTGGCCTTTTGAATTAATTCATCTGGGGGGGTTTCTTTTCCCATTTTTCTTTTGATTTTGATTTCAAAGATTTCTTTTGAAATTTTTAACATGATGCAAGTGACTTGCTAACCCTAGCACATTACCTAACAGTGGGTTCTGACAACTCGCCCCCACTCAAAAGAATCTCGTCCCGAGATTCAGAAGTATGTGGGAGGAAGGAGGGGTATTCGGCACTGAGACGGTCTTCTCTTTCCCACGTGGCTTCTCTCTCAGAGTGGTGTGACCACTGAACTTTCAGAAAGTTGATCTTCTTTCGGCGAGTGACACACTCTGCGGAATCAAGAATACGAACGGGGTATTCTCGATAAGAAAGGTCATCTTGGAGATCAAGCGTTTCATGGTCGACTTCGCGGATGGGGTCCTTGAAGCAACGCCTGAGTTGGGACACATGGAATACATCATGTACTCGGGAAAGGTGCGGGGGTAGTTCAAGTTGGTAGGCAACTTCTCCACGTTTAGCAAGAATGCGGAAAGGTCCGATGTAAAGTGGGGCCAACTTGCCTTTGATACCGAAACGTTGGGTTCCCTTCAGAGGAGTAACCCGGAGGTAAGCCTTCTCATCCAGATTGTAGCTCTCTTGCCTATGATGACGATCATAGTAGCTTTTCTGGCGAGACTGGGCTGCTTTCAACTGATCACGAACAATGTGAACTTGCTCTTCTGCTTCCTTGATCATATCCGGTCCAAAGAATTATCTTTCACCGGTTTCTGACTAGTTAAGGGGTGTTCGGCATCGTCGCCCAAAAAGGAGTTCAAAAGGAGCCATGTTCAGACTAGATTGGAAGATATTGTTATAATAAAATTCGGCAAATGGAAGAGACTTCTCCCAATTCTTTCCGAATGAGATAACACAAGCTCTGAGCATGTCTTCAAGAATTTGGTTAACCCTTTCGACTTGACCGCTAGATTGAGGATGGAAAGCTGTACTAAAGGAGAGATGAGTTCCCATAGCATGTTGGAAGCTTCCCCAAAATCTAGAGGTGAAAAGGCTACCACGATCAGAATTGATTTCCAAAGGAACACCATGAAGGGATACAATTCTAGAGACGTACAAGTCCGCTAACTGGCTAGCAGTTATAGACTCGCGAACTGGAAGGAAGTGAGAAACTTTGGAAAGCCTATCTATGACAACGAATATGGCATCGTTTCCTTTCTAGGTTTTTGGAAAGCCGGTGATGAAGTCCATACCGACTTTGTCCCATTTCCACTCTGGAATAGGAAAAGGTTGAAGAGTGCCAGCAGGTCTTTGATGTTCGGCCTTAATGCGACGACAAACATCACATTCGGCAATGAACTTAGCAATTTCTCTCTTCATCCTAGTCCACCAAAATCTCTGGCGTAGGTCTCGGTACATCTTTGTGCTACCAGGATGAATTGAGAGGGGAGTGTCATGAGCTTCTTTGAGGATTAGCCTCCTAAGATTGTGTTTTCGTGGTACAACCAATCGAGTGTCAAAGAAAACAACACCTTGATCATTTATGGAGAAACATTTAGCAACTCCGCTAGCAATGTTCTTCTTGATCTCTCGAATACCACTATCACATTTCTGGGCGGCTATGATTTTATCCTCAAGGGTTGGTTTCGCCACCAAGGTAGAAAGATAGCCATGAGGAACAATCTCGAAATTGAGTTTTCGAAATTCCTCATGAAGAAGTGGTTGATACTATTGTAACATGAGGTTGTTACAAACGACTTACGACTTAGTGCATCGGCCATGACATTGGCTTTGCCTGGGGTGTAAGAAATTCCTAAGTCATAATCTTTTATCAACTCAATCCAGCGTCTTTGCCTGAGATTAAGATCTGGCTGGGTGAAAATGTATTTGAGGCTTTGCTGGTCGGAATAGATCTCGCAACGATTACCAAGGAGGTAATGTCGCCAAGTTGTTAGGGCATGAACTACGGCAGCGAGTTCAAGGTCATGGGTAGGATAGTTTTCTTCATGTGGCCGCAACTGGCGTGAAGCATAAGCTACCACATGTCGATCTTGCAGAAGTATGCATCCTAACCCTTGCCGTGATGCGTCACAAAAGATCTCGAAATCCTTTTTAGTGTCTGGAGGCGCAAGTACGGGTGCAGAAGTCAATCTTCTTTTTAGCTCTTGAAAGCTTTCCTCGCACTTGGAAGTCCATTGGAATTTCTTATCTTTCTTGAGGAGTTCAGTTAGAGGCTTTGCAACTTTAGAAAAGTTCTCGACGAATTGGCGGCAATAGCTGGCTAGGCCAAGAAAACTCCTAACTTGCTTAACCAATTCAGGTGGAGTCCAGTCAAGGACGGCCTGAACTCTCTCGGGATTCACAGCAATGCCTTTTGCAGAAATCACGTGGCCTAAGTAGGTCACTTCTGGTAGCCAAAATTCACACTTGGAGAATTTAGCATACAGGCGATGGTCTCTAAGTTTCATTAATACCAGCCCTAGGTGTTCGGCATGTTCTTCTTCGTTCTTCGAGTAGATGAGAATGTCATCGAGATAAACCACAACAAATTTATCTAAGTACTCCATGAAGATCGAATTCATCATGCGTCAGAAAGTGGCGGAGGCATTGGTTAAACCAAAGGACATGACGGTGTACTCGTAAAGACCATAACGAGTAGTAAAAGCCGTTTTGGGAATGTCCTCGTTTCGGATTTTGATTTGATGATACCCTAATCTCAAATCCATCTTGGAGAAGACAGAGGATCTTGCAAGTTGATCATAAAGATCATTGATCCTGGGCAGTGGGTACTTGTTCTTTATCGTCGCTAAATTTAGCGGGCGATAGTCTACGCACATCCTTTCTGTTCCATCTTTCTTTGTTACGAACAGAACGGGGCAACCCCATGGCGATGAGCTAGGGCGGATGAAGCCTTTTTCCAACAAAGCTTCCAGTTGGGTTTTAAGCTCAGCTAACTCATGTGGGGCCATTTTGTATGGGCGTCTAGAAATGGGTGTGGTTCCTGGGGCAAGATCCACTATAAACTCTACACATCTATCGGGTGGCATGCCCGGCAGCTCTTCAGGAAAGACATCCGGGAAGTCACGGACCACCGGAACATCTTCAAGGTCGGGAAGGGGAAGCACATTCAAAGAATGCACCTGGGTTCTTGTTCTTGGTGAGGAGTAAGCTATTGTCTGGCCTGAAGGATGTGTAAGTCTAACTGACTTGGATTTACAATCAAGAAAAGCATGTTGTCTTGATAACCAATCCATGCCTAGGATGGCATCAATGTCTGAAGACTTGAGGGCTATGAGTGAAGCAAGGAATACTGAACCCTCAATTGCAATTTGATTACCATGGCTTACTATATTAGTTTGCCACTTGGAACCAGGAGTTTGAATGATCATAGGGGTGAACATTTCTTCAAAGGATACATCATGCCGAAGTGCATAACTCTCCGACATGAATGAGTGAGATGCTCCTGGGTCGAAAAGAACAGAAGTGGGAACAAAATTGACTGGGAGCGTACCAAGAATGATGTCAGAAGTACTATCAGTTTCCTCAACAGAGATTTGGTTCACACGTCCAAGATTTGTGGAAGTGAAAGGCTTGGTGGTGGGAACCTTCGGGGGTGGTTTGGCACGAACAGTGGGGTTTCCTTTGGCATGGGGTGCAGCATTTTGGTTGACGGGCACTCACGAGAATAGTGACCAGGCTGGCCACATCTAAATCAGGCTCCAAAGATAGTGCGGGGAGCTGGGTTGTTTGGTGGAGCTGGTGGACGAGGCGGTACAAGGGATGGCCTCGGTGGGTTGTTTTGGGGAAACAAACTGTTAGGAATCCAGATCATACGCTTCTGAGGGCGTGAACTGGAAGAAGGGGTAAGCTCAAGAGCATGTTTGCGAGACTTCTCGAAAACTTCATTGCCATGCTCAGGTCTGAAGGATCTGTTGACTAAATCCTCAAAGGTGGAAAATTCGATGAGGTTGAGATCATGACGAAGGATGGGGCTAAGTCCCTTGCGGAACCTTGCCTGCTTTCTGGCATCGGTGGTGATTTCATCTTGGGCATATCGAGCAAGACGGTTGAACTCTCTCACATACTCATGAATGGACATCTCTCCTTGATTTAGATTGCAGAACTCTTCCTTTTTGCGCTCCATTAACTCATCCAGAATGTGGTACCCACGAAAGGCAACACAGAACTCCTGCCAAGTCACTACGTGACCATCTGGCTGCATTGCAACATAGTTCTCCCACCACTGAAGAGCAGCACCTTCCAAGAAGTATACCGCGAAAATAACTCGGTCAACGGGAGCAACATGTGCAGTATCAAGCCTACGCTCGATGGAACGGAGCCAATCATCAGCTTCGAGGGGCTCAGAATAACATCGGAATACCGGTGGCTTGAGGAGGATGATGTCCTGAATGCTGACCACCACATTACGATGGTGGGCGGTATTCTGCTCGATGAGCTCCAGAAGGCGTGTTTGATCACGTCTATTCCGCTCGGCTTCCATCATGATTTACGCCGCAGAAGGAGGGGTTGGAGGTTCATCATCATTTCGATTCCGATCACGGTTTCGATTCTGAAGAACAGCACTACGAGTTCCACCTAACATCCTGTGTGATAAAAATCAACAATAAGAACAGGTTGTACGATGGAGGCAAGGATAAAAGGATATGATTTAGGCGGAAAGGATAATAATGCGAAGGCAATGAATCAAAGAAACACGGGATAATTCCGGAAGCATAACGGCTACACTGGGATGGAAAATGAAACAACCTCGAAGAAATTGGACAGAACTTCTTCAAGGAACTCAAAACACGGAGACTCTGGACATCCACAACAATCCTACGGCTATAAGGAGGCAATCAACGAGATGTTCTAGTAAGACATAGATGAGCCTAGTCCTATCTTCCCGTAGAATAAGATGAGGGTGACTCAGAACTCAGAACGATGAGGGTAAGGAGAAAAAAGAAGCCTTACGTTGTTGCCTTATATACCCAGAGTAACTATATAACTATAGAAGGCTAGACTCGACTTCGGCCAAGGCTGATAATCCTACAGTCAGTCCTGATCTGATACCAAGTCTGTCGGGACCCGGGGTTAGCGTATGCAAGCCTCGCTACAACACAATCATATGGAGAGCCGAGAACCGTACCCACTTGTCTAAGCAGACAAGGCCAAGCACAGAACGTTCTCGGAAAGCATCGTACGTGAGGGGCACCCCATCCAGGCCGGATGATCAACTGAAATGGGTCCTCATCGTCCACACACAAGTCTAAATGATATGGGTGGTGAACTCCCATACTCATAGACAAGTCACCTAAACCATACTATCGATTGTATTATAACCCTTACATAGACTTACTCCAGCCCGATCACTTAGTCGGGGTCTATGGCGGGCTCGATCATACATCAAAGTGTGCACGAGACGGAGTCTCGAGCAATCGCATCGCGATGCCCCAAGCTGCGCACATCTAAGGGCCAATTGGTGTATAAAAGACCGCCAGCCAGATCACAACCAAGGTCTCGAAAACCCATACAAAGACATGCATGTTATAAACATACACGCAGCACACATGTCTAGTATGAACAGCAGGTATCATTGCAATTCTCTACAATGTATACATCTTTATTGATAACTCTTACAGAGTGCACACAGAGATCACAAGCATGTGATCCAACAATACAACAGACAAGCGGAAGCAAAGTAGGTCTGAGTACAGACAAGTTTAACAAATGGCTTAGAGAAGCCTTATCTAAAAACAAGCCCTCCACGAGGGAACCAGTCGTCTGACTGGGACTACACTAGCTTGGTCTTGGTCTGAGTCTTCATTCTTCGAGCTTCGGGTAGAAGCCACCATCAGGTAGGTGGGTTCATCTAAAACATAGAATAAGCAAACGTGAGTACAAAATCGTACTCAGCAAGACTTACATAGGAGCTATACTACTCATGCATATGTATCAAGGTAAAGGGAGGTGGGGTTTCACTTGCAGAAGTGCCAGCTTTGACTTGGCTAGTCCTGAACTACGAGTACCAGACTTGAGGTAAGAAGCGTACACGAGTCCACTACATCTCTTCAACCAATTACACCACTATGGTTACTTCCTCGACTTCCCACGAGAAGCACACCATAGCACTCACACTTATCTTGGTGTATTTTAGGAGTATCCGGTTCAAGTTATCTTATAATCGAGCACAGCTCTCCAAGTAGTCCCTTACCGTGGACGCGGCTATTCGAATAGTTTATTAACCCTGCAGGGGTGTACTGCTACACACATGAAACTATCAGTTACCGCCTTTGTACTCGACACCGTTCAAGAGGTGCCGGTGAGGAGAATTCCCACAACTTTTACCTCACAGCCAACTCAAATTCAATGGAGACGCCTATCTGGGCTGGAATCCACATCGTGAACCCGGCCGGTTTACCGATGTGGTCCCAGAAGATGTGTGCAGGGTCCCAAGCCGGTCTGATTAGCCGTTCTTCCACTTCGCAGACCGTGCCACAGACCTACCAGAACTCCGAACTAATGCGACTCATTGAACTGAGAAGGGGTGAGTTAGTAGGTTGAGCGGGGGTCCATGTGCCCAACATGTGGTAGTACTCTTCGTCTTGGATCACCACACAAGAACTCGGGCTTAGGGCGGTGTTCTCGAGACAACCCACTGTGTACTCCTACACAGCCTGTCATCGTTCACCTTGTATTAGGGTAGATTCACCAACACATTTCACTTTCATCAACACCATGTTTACCATCATCCCGACTCACATCAAAAGCAACCTCATTGTATCACTAAGCATGCAATAAGCAGTAACAGTTGCAGGGGCCACATGATATCAACCAACTCCTACATCTGCTAGGATTGTGGTTTGCTTACTACTGTGACAAGATGATAGGTCATGCAAAGGATAAGGGTTGAAGTATGCGGTAGAAACGTTATCATGGTGATCTCCTAAACAATGCATAAGCGAGACATGAGAGGGAAATGGGATTTTATCGACATGATCAATGGGGGTTTGCTTGCCTTGCTGACGAGGTTCAGTCACGGGGTCTTCAACGAAGGGGGTGATCTCGGATTCCGGCTCCACTTCTATCAGCAACATGACAATCATAGGATCAACATAATGTACAATGCACAATCACATGAATAAGATTGCAATGGTGATGTTCAAGGTACTGATGTGTTGAGCATTCCATTTAAAAGGAGTATATTGCATTTGAAATGCAAATTCAAACTCCAATTTGAATTCAAACTTAGCCAAGTTATATGTGACATTGTTTGATACATTTGAATCATTTTGAAATGTGTATGATATGCCTCTGATGTGTGAGTGAAATGTAGCATGTTGCCATGGTTCAAGTTGCAAAAACTTTTGAATTGAATTTGATTTAATTCCAATTAAATCAAATAGCAAAAGCTACTGATCACATTTTAAATTCAACTCAAACAAAGTTGAAAGTTGGATATTTGGATAGGTTATTTTCTCCTGATCATTTTTCATATATTATTTGTCCAATTTGGAGTTAATATGAATTTTCTATGAATTTCCAAAGTTTGGGCTATTTTCTGGATTTTCTGGAATTCTTTAATTCATTTGTAAATTCTGGAAATTCATTTATGGCGTCAGCATGACTTCATGCTGGCGTCAGGGGTTCACTGACAAGGGGGTCCCACCTATAAGTGTCACTGTGTTAATTAAATCGATTTAAAACGTTTTTAAACTTAACAGAGGAGATCAGCAGGGTTGGGCCCACATCTCAGCCTCACTGGGAGTGGGATTAGTGGCTAATCCCCTGCCACGTCGGCTGGGTCACCGGCGACGAGCTCCGGCGAGCCAGAGCATGCCGGCGTGTGCGGGATCACGCTCTGGACGTGCGTTTGGCACGCTAGAGGCACCAAACGACTGATGTGAGGACGCCGCATCGACCTGTGCTGGAGGGGGTCACTGGAGTCCACCGGAAGCGCGTCGGCGACGACGAACGGCGGAGACAGAAGTCCGGCGACGTCGGGTTCTTTGATTCAAGGGGCAACCATGACCATGCGCTACCCTAGTCGTCTCTTGGAGGTGCCAGGAGCACGTTGGACTCAACGAAACGGTAAAAAGGATACTGGAGCGAGCTCCAGGTCGTCCATGGCGGCAACCGTGCTCGGCTTCCATGGCGGCCAAGGCTAGGAGGTGTAACAGGAGGAGTGGGGTTAGGGTTTTGAAGCGCCTGCTCACCAGGATCGCGTTGGAGGTGACGGCGAGGTCGAAGGTGCCCTGGTGACGACGGAATCGTCAACGGGATCCGGCGGCTCCGGCGAGATGTCGACGAAGCTTGCGACTGCTAGAGACAAAATTGGCCAGCCATCTTCTGCACGGCGAGGCATGCGTCTACGTCGACCTTCTTGGACAGCTTCTCGCAGCCGGTGGGCGTCTCTGGCCGCGCTGGATCACGGTGGTGCTCTGCGGGGTTCTTCGGGCCTCGACGAACTTGCGCGGGGAGGACGGACCAGAGGGCAAGGAGGGGGAAGTGAGACGTGGGGCGTCTCCTGGCGTGCGTGGCGTCGAGAAGGAGGCAGGGGCGCATCTGGGAGGCTGCCACCGCGACGGCTGTGGCATGCCGGGCACGCAGCTGTGTGCTCGTGCCCGGGGAAGACGACAGGGGAGCCCCCTGGTGGGCTGGGCCGGCTGGAAAGGTGGGCCTCGCCCCTGGGCAACAGGTAAGCTCTCCCCTTTTTCTTAATTCTTTTCTGTTTTCTTTTCTGCCTTTTTGTTTTGCTGTGCTAATAAATAGCTAGGCATTTTATTAAATGGTGAAAAAATTTATATGGCCTCATAATAATATAGACTAGCCAATTATAAAGTTTCAACATTTTTAAAATTCAAATAATTTGAATCTTAACTCAAATAGGGGTTTTTGATTAATTCCAAGGCACTGTTTGAATATTTGAAAAATCCATGAGCATGGGGTGGGTCCCACATCACTTGAAATGTGATCACACTCATTTATAAGACTTTTCAAAAATCTAACATGAATTTTTGGAGAAGATTTTTATCTGGCCTTTTGAATTAATTCATCTGGGGGGTCTCTTCTCCCATTTTGCTTTTGATTTTGATTTCAAAGATTTCTTTTGAAATTTTTAACATGATGTAGGTGACTTGCTAACCCTAGCACACTACCTAACAGAGGGTTCTGACATAGAGTGATACCATGATGATACTTTTATGTGAGTCGGGATGGTAGTGATCATGATGTTGATGGTAGAAAAGTGTTGGTGAATCTACCCTAATACAAGGTGAACGATGAGAGGCTGTGTAGGAGTACACGGTGGGTTGTCTCGTTGAACACCGCCCTAAGTCCGAGTTCTTGTGTGGTGATCCAAGATTAAGAGTACAACCACACATTGGGCTCACTAACCCCTCTCAGCTTACTAACTCATCCCTTTCGATGTCCAGATGTCGCAATAGTTCGGAGTTCTGGTAGGTCTGTGGCCTGGATGCTAAGTGAGAGAACGGCTCACCCGAGACCGGCTTATGCACCACGCACACATCACTTGGGTCCACTTCGGTAAACCGGCCGGGTTCACGATAGTGGTAGCCAACCCAGGTAGGCGGCTTTCTCGGACTAGATAGGCTATGAGGTAACAGTTGTGGTGAGCATCCTCGCCGACACTTCTTGAACGGTGTCGAGTACAAAGGCGGTAAATGATGATCATGTGTCTGTAGCGGTACACCCCTGCAGGGTTAACAAAACTATTCGAATAGCCGCGTCCGCGGTTATGGACTGCTTGGAAATCTTAGCTTGATTATTAGACAACTTGAACCGGATACTTCTAAAACACACCAAGATAAGTGTGAGTGTTATGGCGTGCTTTCTCGTGGGGAAGTCGAGGAAGGCACCATAGTGATGTAATTGGTTGGAGAAAGTAGTGGACTCGTGTACGCTTCTTATCTCAAAGTCTGGTACTCGTAGTTCAGGATTAGCCAAGTCAAAGCTGGCACTTCTGCAAGTGAAACCCCACCTCCCTTTACCTTGATACATATGCATGAGTAGTATAGCTCCTATGTAAGTCTTGCTGAGTACGACTTTGTACTCACGTTTGCTTAATCTATGTTTTAGATGAAACCACTGACCCCGAAGGTGGCTTCTTCATCGAGCTGGACTACTGAAGCTCAAGCTAGTCTAGTCCCAGTCAGACGACTGGTTCCCTCGTGGAGGGCATGTGTTCAAATAAGGCTTCTTAAGCCATTTGTTAAACTTGTCTGTACTCAGACATACTTTGCTTCCACTTGTTGTTGTAATGTTGGATCACATGTTTGTGATCTCTGTGTGCACTCTATAAGAGTTATCAATAAAAATGTATACTTTGTAGAGAATTGCAATGATACCTACTGTTCATACAAGGCATGTGTGCTGCGTGTATGTTTATAGCATGCATGTCTTTGTATGGGTTTTCAAGACCTTAGTTGTGATCTGGCTGGCGGTCTTTCATACACCAAGTGGCCCTTAGATGTGCGCAGCTTGGGGCATCACGATGCGATTGTTCGAGACTCCGTCTCGTGCACACTTTGTGGTATGATCGAGCCCGCCCAAGACCCCGACTAAGTGATCGGGCTGGAGTAAGTCTATGTAAGAGTTATGAGATAGTCGATAGTATGGTAGAGGCGACTTGTCTTTGAATATGGGAGCTCATCACCCATATCATTAGACTTGTGTGCGGACGATGAGGAACCATCTCAGTTGATCATCCGGCCTGGATGGGATACCCCTCACGTACGATGCTTTCCGAGAACGTTCTGTGCTTGGCCTTGTCTGCTTAGACAAGTGGGTACGGTTCTCGGCTCTCCATATGACTATGTCTTAGCTGTTCTCCTTACCCCCTTCGTTCTGAGTTCTGAGTCACCCTCATCTTATTCTATGGGAAGATAGGACTAGGCTCTCCTCTGTCTGACTAGAACATCTCGTTGTTTGCTTCCTTGTAGCCGTAGGAAAGTTATGATCGGTTTGTTAGAGTGGTTATGCTTCCTGATTTCTTACATCGTATGTAAGTGCTATTTCCATGTTGTAAGAAATTGTCTTTTTCTTGCAATTACAGCCGTTATGCTGTCCGAGTCATTCCAGGTTTATCTCATAATCTGATGCATTTGCAAACTCCTTCTTTCTGTTTCAGATGGCAGATCTTCCCCCTCGGCAGATTGTTTGTTTGACCAGGTGCCTCGGTGTGCGTGGCCATCCCGCCACGTTGATCGAGATGATGTCCTATGTTGGATATCGATGGTATCCTGAGTACACCGTTGAGGAGCAGTTCAATGACTTCAACCAGACCCAGTTCCACTGCATTGTCCGGATCTATCCGCACCACGTTGGAGTCACTCAGCCTATCCACTTTGGACATGGCATTGGCATTACCGAGAACATGGCTGTGCAGGATGCTGCATACTCATGTATTACACTGCTGACAGAGGAGCACACTATGCTTAGAGAGACCTCATTCCTCTATATCCCTGCTGCACTTCCAGGAGAAGAGGGATATTGCATCGGACTCTACTCAGATCACTCTGCAGAAGATCCAGCACTTCAGATGACTTCTAGGTTTGCTAGTGATCGAGATCGTGATGCACGCGCTCTCCGTTTCGAGCTTCACGCCACTCGTGTTCGTCTGTATCGAGCACTGACCCTTTTGGCACCCTTCGTGAGCGTTGGATCAGTTGAGTATGAGGCTATCTACCCAGTGAGGACTCAGATGCCTTCTCGAGTTGCTTGGCCCGAGATTGGAGGAATTTTTCCACCCCGTGGTCCTTTGCTTCCACCCTACGCTGGACCTAGGACCCATCCTTGTCCAAATGGATATCAGGGTCCACAGGCCTCCGTGTTTTCCGATGGTCACCTTCAGCTACCGGGATACGCGGGTAACTTTTACGAGGACTACTATGGAGATGGAGATGAGTGAGACCGCCTGTGGTCTTACTTAGTGAGGATGTAGTAGTATCTTAGTATATTGTACGAAAGGTGTCTAAGTTCCAGAGGCTTAGATAAATAATGTATAGGAAGTCAGAGTGCCTCTGAAGGATGTATCATCTTCATCACGTTTGTATTAGCTTGGTGCTTGTACTAAAACGATGTATGGTTTGTATGACAACTTGTGAATATATGGCTTGTATGCTTTATCACCATGTTGTTAAGATGATTACTTCCTTTGCTCTGTAATCCTTCCAGTACTTCAATACCTTGTTTAGACTCTCCCAATCAACTCTGTTTGACTTTGGTTTTCACTTCAGGATATCTCAAGGAACCCGTGGCCAGCTTGGTCGTAACCAGGGTCGTGGGAATGACTAGGAGGAAGGCAACCTTCCACCCCCACCCACGATGGCTCAGGTTCTGATGGAGGTTGAGAGGAACCGCCGACACTCTCACCACCTGCTGGAAGTCATTGCTCGCAACACCACTCAGCAGCGCAACGAGTTGGTGTCCCTGAACGACTTCATCCGGCTTCATCCCCCGGTTTTCAGTTACTCCACCGAGCCCCTTGACGCCGATGACTGGCTTCGCAGCATCGAGAGGAAGCTCCAAGCAGGCCTTGTTGCAAATGGCGACAAGGTCAGCTATGCCACCTATCATCTTGAAGGTGCAGCTAGCTCTTGGTGGGAGAACTTCCTGAACATGCGTCCCGTTGGACCGCCCACATCTTGGGATGAATTCTGCACTTCCTTCCGTGAGCACCACATTCCCAAGGGTCTTATGGACCGCAAGCGTGAGGAGTTCTGCAACCTCACCCAAGGCAGAAGGACTGTTGACGAGTTTAGTCGTGCGTTCAACCGACTTGCTCGTTATGCTACCGAAGAAGTCTCCACCGACTCCAAGAAGCAAGAAAGGTTCCGTCGTGGACTCAATTCCGGACTCCGTCGTGAGCTCAACCTACATGACTTTGCCACCTTCCAGGTCCTTGTCAACAAGGCCATCAAGGCAGAGGACATGAACACCCCCAACGACTTCCGCAAACACCCTAGAGACGATGGCTCATCCAGTTCAGGCTCCCAGAAGCGCAAGATCTGGATCCCAAATAGTATGTTCCGCCAGAACAACCCACCGAGGCCATCCTATGTGGCGCCTCGTCCACCAACTCAGTTCCACCCAGCTCCACCAAACAACCCAGCTCCCCGCACTGTTTTTGGAGCCTGTTACAAGTGTGGTCAGGCAGGCCACTACTCTCGTGATTGTCCCCAGAACCAGCTACAGAATCAGAATGCTCCACCCCGTGCCGGAGGCAACAATAATGGTCGTGGCAAGCCCCCCCAGAAGGTCTACACCGCCAAATCCGCTCCTCCCGCCACTCGTGGACGTGTGAACCAGATTGCCGCCGAAGAGACTGACGACACCACTGATGTCATTCTTGGTACGCTCCCAGTCAATTATGTTCCTACTTCCGTTCTTTTCGACCCAGGAGCATCTCATTCATTCATGTCGGAAAGTTATGCACTTCGTCATGAGTTATCCTTTGTTGAATTGTCCACCCCAATGATTATTCAAACTCCAGGGTCAAGATGGCAAACTAATAGAGTAAGCCACGGTAATCAAATTGCAATTGAGGGTTTAGTATTCCTTGCTTCACTCATAGCCCTCAAGTCTTCAGATATTGATGTCATCCTTGGCATGGATTGGCTATCAAGACAGAATGCCTACCTGGATTGCAAAGGCAAATCCGTGAAACTCACCCACCCTTCAGGCAAAACCGTCAACTATACCTCACCCAGAACAAGAACCCAAGTGCATTCTTTGAATGTACTTCCCCTTCCCGAACTTGAAGATGTTCCGGTGGTTCGTGACTTCCCGGATGTCTTTCCTGAAGAGCTGCTGGGCATGCCACCCGACAGATGTGTAGAGTTTATAGTGGATCTTGCCCCAGGAACCGCACCAATTTCCAGACGCCCATACAAAATGGCCCCACGTGAGTTAGCTGAGCTTAAAACCCAAATGGAAGCTTTGTTGGAAAAAGGCTTCATCCGCCCTAGCTCATCGCCATGGGGTTGCCCCGTTCTGTTCGTAACGAAGAAAGATGGAACAGAAAGGATGTGCGTAGACTATCGCCCGCTAAATTTAGCGACAATAAAGAAAAAGTACCCGCTGCCCAGGATCAATGATCTTTATGATCAACTTGCAGGATCCTCTGTCTTCTCCAAGATGGATTTGAGATTAGGTTATCATCAAATCAAGATCCGAAACGAGGACATTCCCAAAACGACTTTTACTACTCGTTATGGTCTTTACGAGTACACCGTCATGTCCTTTGGTTTAACCAATGCCTTCGCCACTTTCTCACGCATGATGAATTCGATCTTCATGGAGTACTTAGATAAATTTGTTGTGGTTTATCTCGATGATATTCTCATCTACTCGAAGAACGAAGAAGAACATGCCGAACACCTAAGGCTGGTATTGATGAAACTTAGAGAGCATCGCCTGTTTGCTAAATTCTCCAAGTGTGAATTTTGGCTACCAGAAGTGACCTACTTAGGCCACGTGATTTCTGCAAAAGGCATTACTGTGAATCCCGAGAGAGTTCAGGCCGTCCTTGACTGGACTCCACCTGAATCGGTTAAGCAAGTTAGGAGTTTTCTTGGCCTAGCCAGCTATTGCCGTCGCTTCGTCGAGAACTTTTCTAAAGTTGCGAAGCCTCTAACTGAACTCCTCAAGAAAGATAAGAAATTCCTATGGACTCCCAAGTGCGAGGAAAGCTTTCAAAAGATAAAAAGAAGATTGACTTATGCACCCGTACTTGCACCTCCAGACACCAAAAAGGACTTCGAGATCTATTGTGACGCATCACGGCAAGGGTTAGGATGCATACTTCTGCAAGATCGACATGTGGTAGCTTATGCTTCACGCCAGTTGCGGCCACATGAAGAGAACTATCCTACCCATGACCTTGAACTCGCTGCCGTAGTTCATGCCCTAACAACTTGGCGACATTACCTCCTTGGTAATCGTTGTGAGATCTTTTCCGACCACCAAAGCCTCAAATACATTTTCACCCAGCCAGATCTTAATCTCAGGCAAAGACGCTGGATAGAGTTGATAAAAGATTACGACGTAGGAATTTCTTACACCCCAGGCAAAGCCAATGTCATGGCTGATGCACTAAGTCGTAAGTCGTATTGTAACAACCTCATGTTGCAACAGTATCAACCACTTCTTCATGAGGAATTTTGCAAACTCAATCTTGAGATTGTTCCTCATGGCTATCTTTCTACCTTGGTGGCGAAATAGACTCTTGAGGATAAAATCATAGTTGCCCAAAGGCGTGCACGAGGTGTCCGCCGTATCAAGGAGAACATTGTTAGCGGAGTTGCTAAATGTTTCTCCACAGATAGCAAGGGAACGGTATTCTTTGAAAATCGTTTGGTAGTACCTAAGAATAGGGAACTAAGGCAACTCATCCTCAAAGAAGCCCATGACACACCCCTCTCAATTCATCCCGGTAGCACAAAAATGTACCGAGATCTACGCCAGAGATTTTGGTGGACCAGGATGAAGAGAGACATTGCTCAATTTGTTGCCGAATGTGATGTTTGTCGTTGCATTAAGGCAGAACATCAAAGACCTGCTGGTACACTTCAACCTTTGTCTATTCCCGAGTGGAAATGGGACAAAGTCGGTATGGACTTCATCACCGGCTTTCCAAAAACCCAGAAAGGAAACAATGCCATCTTCGTTGTCATAGATAGGCTTTCCAAAGTTGCTCACTTCCTTCCCGTTCGCGAGTCTATAACTACTAGCCAGTTAGCGGACTTGTACGTCTCTAGAATTGTATCCCTTCACGGTGTTCCTTTGGAGATCAATTCTGATCGCGGTAGCCTTTTCACCTCTAGATTTTGGGGAAGCTTTCAGAATGCTATGGGAACTCATCTCTCCTTTAGTACAGCTTTCCATCCTCATTCTAGCGGTCAAGTCGAAAGGATTAACCAAATTCTTGAATACATGCTCAGAGCTTATGTTATCTCATTCGGAAAGAATTGGGAGAAGTCTCTGCCATTCGCCGAATTTTCTTATAACAACAGTTTTCAATCTAGTTTGAACATGGCTCCTTTTGAACTCCTATATGGACGACGATGTCGAACACCACTAAACTGGTCAGAAACCGGTGAGAGACAATTCATTGGACCGGATATGATCAAGGAAGCAGAAGAGCAAGTTCGCATTGTTCGTGATCAATTGAAAGCAGCCCAGTCTCGTCAGAAAAGCTACTATGATCGTCATCATAAGCAAGAGAGCTACAATCTGGATGAGAAGGCTTACCTTCGGGTTACTCCTCTGAAGGGAACCCAACGTTTCGGTATCAAAGGCAAATTGGCCCCACATTACATCGGACCTTTCCGCATTCTTGCTAAACGTGGAGAAGTTGCCTACCAACTTGAACTACCCCCGCACCTTTCCCGAGTACATGATGTATTCCATGTGTCCCAACTCAGGCGTTGCTTCAAGGACCCCATCCGCGAAGTCGACCATGAAACGCTTGATCTCCAAGATGACCTTTCTTATCGAGAATACCCCGTTCGTATTCTTGATTCCGCAGAGCGTGTCACTCGTCGTCAGAAGATTAGGTTTCTGAAAGTGCAATGGTCACACCACTCTGAGAAAGAAGCTACGTGGGAAAGAGAAGACCGTCTCAGTGCCGAGTACCCCACCTTCCTCCCGCGGACTTCTGAATCTCGGGACGAGATTCTGTTGAGTGGGGGCGAGTTGTCAGAACCCTTTGTTAGGTAATGTGCTAGGGTTAGCAAGTCAGATACATTTTGGATGTATCAGTCGTTTGCATAGAGTACATAAAAGAGAGAAGAAAGGGGTGAGCTATATCAACAAGTCAGATAACTAACTTGTCACGGTAAGATGGGGGTGGTGGTTGAGGTTGCAGCCGCACTGGCAATATATGAGGTGGCTAATGATCTATTCAGAGTGAGATGAGAAGCCAAGCATTCGATGAGGAATCACCTCCAACAAGTCTTCTATCCACCTACTTACGCAGTCATAACACCTGTCCTGTCCTTGCCGTCCTCTTTCATCACCTGATGAAGAAGAAGCAGTCAAGGCACACACACGTTGATCAAGTTATTAAGATTATCTCAGTTATTTTTGTCTATGAACAAGGAGTAGGTCTCAAGTCGTCCATCACCGTGGACACGGCTTCTCGAAAAGATTTAACCCTGCAGGGGTGTACAAACTGCCCATTATAAGCTCTGCATGTACGCCGGCTCTCTCAGTCGGGCCCGTTAAAGACACTCACTGAAGAGTTGTTCCGAGAGATCCGGACGTCATAATCCCTCTAACTAACAACAAACAAATCCGGGTGGCCCCCGGGGAGTCGACACCCAATCCAAAAGCCGTCTGCGCTCTCGGATCGAACTCTTCCATATGGCTAAGGTCGAGGTAACTGATCCCCTTGTCAGAACCCTCTGTTAGGTAATGTGCTAGGGTTAGCAAGTCACTTGCATCATGTTAAAATTTCAAAAGAAATCTTTGAAATCAAAATCAAAAGCAAAATGGGAGAAGGAACCCCCCCTAGATGAATTAATTCAAAAGTCCAGATAAAAATCTTCTCCAAAAATTCATGTTAGATTTTTGAAAAGTCTTATAAATGAGTGTGATCACATATCAAGTGATGTGGGACCCACCCCATGCTCATGGATTTTTCAAATATTCAAACAGTGCCTTGGAATTAATTAAAAATCCCTATTTGAGTTAAGATTCAAATTATTTGAATTTTAAAAATGTTGAAACTTTATAAGTGACTAGTCTATATTATTATGAGGCCATATAAAAAATTTCAGCATTTAATAAAATGCCTAGCTATTTATTTAGCACAGCAAAACAAAAAGGCAGAAAAGAAAAACAGAAAAGGAAACAGAAAAACTTACCAGACGCCCAGGCGAAGCCGGCCCATCCAGCCCACCCGGCCCAGAGGGGCAGCAGGGTCTTCTTCCCCGCCCCGCGCCTCCAAGATGCTCGGTGGAATGCCACCGAGCCAGCCGTGGACGACACGTCGCCGCCGAGCACCTTCCAGGCCTCCCCGTGCCTCCTTCTCGCGCCTGGAGACGCCCTGGAGCACGCCTCCTCCATTCCCCCCTTCCAGAGCTCTTCCCCTTCCTCTCCCGCTCGATTTCGTCACCGCTCGAGACCCCGCCGGAGCACCGACGAGAAGAACGCGTGGGCAACGCCGTCGACAAGCCGTGCCACCTTGTCCATCTACTTCACCGTCGTCCTCTACGCCAAGGAGTGCAGCCAATCGAGAAGAATAGCCCCTGGACGTGACGCTAGCTTCATCTTCCCCAACTCCGGCCGCCGCGAGTCATCCTCAAATTCCGGCCAGCTCCGAGCTTCCCCGAGCCCGCTAACCATCCCGTCGCGTTCGTGGTGAGCTTCTCACTGTTTCCCCTAACCTAGTGCCCTCCCTCTCGTTCTCTATCCACGGCCGCCATGAACGCCGAAGCTTGCCGCCGCCACAGTAGAAGTCGAGGTCGCCGTCGTGCCCTTTTGGCTCAACTAGCGCGTGCAACAGCCTCCCGTTGCTCTCAACTCTCGTTTGCAACACGCCACGGTCAAAATGACGCTCTGGAGCGCGATCCCGACGCAGCCCTAGCCACGGTCGCCGCCAACCTCGACGTCGGCGTTGCTCCGGTGACCCCCTGAAGCTCTGGCCAGGTCCAATCGACGCGGACGACGATGCTGCACCCGTTGGTGGTCTCCTCTTCCTCTCCTGTGGCCTCTAGCCGATTCTGGCAAGGGCGACTTCGTAGCCAGGCCACCGGCGTCAAGCCGCCGGTGGGTTAACCTTAACCCCCCGCACTAATCCACCCCTGGGTCACTTACAGGTGGGGCCCACAGCCCTTAACCCCTCTGTTATTTTTAAACAGAGAGGGATTAACCCCACTGTGGCTAACCACTGGACCGCACACGTCAGACCCCCCCCCACACCAGCCTTGCGCAAGCATGACGCAGTAAACCTTTTTCCATAATAAAAATAATTAAAGAAATTCCAGAAAATCCAGAAAATAGCCCAAACTTTGGAAATTCATAGAAAATTCATATTAACTCCAAATTGGACAAATAATATATGAAAAATGATCAGGAGAAAATAACCTATCCAAATATCCAACTTTCAACTTTGTTTGAGTTGAATTTAAAATGTGATCAGTAGCTTTTGCTATTTGATTTAATTGGAATTAAATCAAATTCAATTCAAAAGTTTTTGCAACTTGAACCATGGCAACATGCTACATTTCACTCACACATCAGAGGCATATCATACACATTTCAAAATGATTCAAATGTATCAAATAATGTCACATATAACTTGGCTAAGTTTGAATTCAAATTGGAGTTTGAATTTGTAAATTCAATTTGCAATATACTCCATTTAAATGGAATTGCTTCACACATCAAAGCATATACATCAAGTTTCAACCTTCCATCATGTGATTGTGCATTGTATTTACTTTGCTACCTTGTCTGTTGTTTGTCGAGTAGAGGTGGAACCGGAACAGGAGGCTGCCCCCTTCGTGGAGGACCCCGAACCCGAACCTCGTTAGCAAGGCAAGCAAATCCCCATTGATCATGTCGATAAAATCCCACTTCCCTCTCATGTCTCGCTTATGCATTGTTTAGGATGATTACCATAATGCATTTCTACCGCATAGATGAACCCATTCCTTTGCATGACCTATCATTTTGTCACAGTAGTAAGCAAACCACAATCCTAGCAAATGTAGGAGTTGATTGATATCATGTGGCTCCTGCAATTGTTACTGCTTATTGCATGCTTAGAGTGATACCATGATGATACTTTTATGTGAGTCGGGATGGTAGTGATCATGATGTTGATGGTAGAAAAGTGTTGGTGAATCTACCCTAATACAAGGTGAACGATGAGAGGCTGTGTAGGAGTACACGGTGGGTGGGCTCGTTGAACACCGCCCTAAGTCCGAGTTCTTGTGTTGTGATCCAAGATGAAGAGTACAACCACACATTGGGCTCACTGACCCCTCTCAGCTTACTAACTCACCCCTTTCGATGTCCAGATGTCGCAATAGTTCGGAGTTCTGGTAGGTCTGTGGCCTGGATGCTAAGTGAGAGAACGGCTCACCCGAGACCGGCTTATGCACCACGCACACATCACTTGGGTCCACTTTGGTAAACCGGCCGGGTTCACGATAGTGGTAGCCAACCCAGGTAGGCGGCTTTCTCAGACTAGATAGGCTATGAAGTAACAGTTGTGGTGAGCATCCTCGCCGACACTTCTTGAACGGTGTCGATTACAAAGGCGGTAAATGATGATCATGTGTCTGTAGCGGTACACCCCTGCAGGGTTAACAGAACTATTCGAATAGTCGCGTCCGCGGTTATGGACTGCTTGGAAAGCTTAGCTTGATTATTAGACAACTTGAACCGGATACTTCTAAAACACACCAAGATAAGTGTGAGTGCTATGGCGTGCTTTCTCTTGGGGAAGTCGAGGAAGGCACCATAGTGGTGTAATTGGTTGAAGAAAGTAGTGGACTCGTGTACGCTTCTTACCTCAAAGTCTGGTACTCGTAGTTCAGGACTAGGCAAGTCAAAGCTGGCACTTCTGCAAGTGAACCCCACCTCCCTTTACCTTGATACATGTGCATGAGTAGTATAGCTCCTATGTAAGTCTTGCTGAGTACGACTTTGTACTCACGTTTTCTTAATCTATGTTTTAGATCAAACCACTGACCCCGAAGGTGGCTTCTTCATCGAGCTGGACGACTGAAGATCAAGCTAATCTAGTCCCAGTCAGACGACTGGTTCCCTCGTGGAGGGCATGTGTTTAAGTAAGGCTTCTTAAGCCATTTGTTAAACTTGTCTGTACTCAGACATACTTTGCTTCCACTTGTTGTTGTAATGTTGGATCACATGTTTGTGATCTCTGTATGCACTCTATAAGAGTTATCAATAAAAATGTATACTTTTAGAGAATTGCAATGATACCTACTGTTCATACAAGGCATGTGTGTTGCGTGTATGTTTATAACATGCATGTCTTTGTATGGGTTTTCGAGACCTTAGTTGTGATCTGGCTGGCGGTCTTTTATACACCAAGTGGCCCTTAGATGTGCGCAGCTTGGGGCATCGCGATGCGATTGTTCGAGACTCCGTCTCGTGCACACTTTGTGGTATGATCGAGCCCGCCCTAGACCCCGGCTAAGCTATCGGGCTGGAGTAAGTCTATGTAAGAGTTATGAGATAGTCGATAGTATGGTTGAGGCGAATTGTCTTTAAATATGGGAACTCATCACCGATATCATTAGACTTGTGTGCGGACGATGAGGACCCATCTCAGTTGATCATCCGGCCTGGATGGGATACCCCTCACGTACGATGCTTTCCGAGAACGTTCTGTGCTTGGCCTTGTCTGCTTTCCGAGAACGTTCTGTGCTTGGCCTTGTCTGCTTTCCGAGTTGTTTTAAATCCACTAGTTGTAGACTAGTTATGAAAACGGTGTTCAAATGGTAAATCAGCTTGGGATACCACTAGAAATTTTTGGATCTTGTTAGGTAAGAAGAGGGGACCCCATAAAATCCCACACGCGGTTAGGCACGCTTGTTAAGAGACACAATACCCGGAACTCGGATCCTAGGTGACTCGATTGGAACAAAGCATCGAGGCGGGATAGCCTGGACCTTCCATCCTTCGTCGAATATAGTCAACATTATAATAATCACATCATCCACGAGAATATAATAGTGTGATAGCCCAATCCAAGGAGTAACAGGGGAAAAGTTGTAGCATCCTAAGCATGCATACTAAGTAGTGGTTAAGCAAGCAAGGTACATGGACAAAAAAGGTTTGTTGGGATGTGGAGGACATGGTTGTTTGGGTTTATTTGAGAGGCATAAAAATGAGGTGGTAGGATCAAGCAATCGTTCTATCCTATACCTAGTCAAGTGAGCTGAAAGTTATAAGCATGATATATGCCCCCTACTTGTTGAGATGTCGGCACCGAAGGTGTAGTCTATCGCAAGCTCGCAACGCCTCCGAAGGTATCCGCGGGAGCACGCAGGAAGGAAACACTGGAAATGCAATCAACGAACATGCATCTATTACTACGAAGCAATCACAAGCAAGTAACAAAAAGAAGGCAACACGAGGCAACACACTTCGATATCGCATATATCGTCGAGAGCGGTTACTAACAGGTTAAGTGAGGTATCGGTCACACACGACGATACTGCACATTTATCATGGTTCAAGGTTTTTCGCTATACAACATGAGAAAAGGTTTTTAACATGGCATCTCACACAAGAATGGCATGTCACACAAGCATGGCAAGATGTGAAGCATAGAGTAAACTATCTATGCTAGTCAAGTTAATTGAGGCACAATCCTAAACATGGCATATCACTAAGTACCCCACGAAAAATTTAAGCATTTGGTACTGTTCTGCCCTAAACCATATTTTATGTTGGTTAACAACAGCAAACAATATCGCAAACACAATCTACATGAAATTCTAGTGAAGTTACATGTAAATAACACCCCAAACGGAGTTACGGTTAAAAAGATACAAGCAACAAAAAGTTATGAACACAATCTGCCAACAGCAGGTAGGACACTTAAGAGCAATGCAACAACATGCTACAGATTGCAAACATGAACAAAAATGATATGGAATAGCAGTAGACATGACAAGAAAGACATGACATACAGGTTTCATGTACAGAAGCATCAAGAATAAATAATTATAACCCATGCAAAAAGCTAATTTATGCTACTGTTTTAGGACATAGTGAAATCAAGAAAACATGTCAAAAGGTTAATAAGATGCTTACTTGATGATACGTCCCAAACAGATCTATAATTTCTTCTTTCTCCATGCATGTTTTGTGTGATATTGCTATGATCTAGATACACTTTCATACACTTTTGATCATATTTGGACTAAGTTATTAACTCAATGCACCAAAGTGCCAGTTCCTGTTTTTTGTTGTTTTTCTATTCCAGGTTTCCCCCATATTAAAAGTGCTCCAAAAGTTAAGGAAAAATCGAATAAAACATAAGCGCAACGGAAGCTTCCGGAACCCCGAAGGAGGGCCGGGGGCCACCACCAGGGACCCAGGCGGCCACCTGGCGCGACCTAAGGTCTGGCCACGCCAGGGGGGCGCCTGGACTCCTGGTGGACCCCTGGCTGCCCCCGTCGCCTATTTATTTCCCGTGATCTCACCTCTGTTCCGCCGCCGCCGCGCTTCCAAGATCTGTAGCGCCAGCAGACCTCTTCCCGGCACCCTGCCGAAGGGAGGATCGACCTCCGGGAGCATCCCCTTCACCATGGACACTTCTCGGATGTGCCGTGAGTAGTTTCCTTTGGACCATGGGTCCGTGATCAGTAGCTATGTGATTTTATCCTCCCCTCTTTGTTCTTCATGGTTAAGACCTCGTGAGATGCCCTACATGATCGAGGCAGAGATGTAATCTTTCTGCTGTTGTTATGCTGAGTTTGATGGGGTCTGATGGATTATGAGATTATGTTCAGATTGTGATAGAGTAATATATTTGGTTCTTACGTTTTATATTTTTGTCCCTAAGTAATTCTTGCATGTTCTCCATTGCTTTTTATTGCTTTGGCCAAGTAGTAGGTAGTAACTCCAAGAGGGAACGTTATGCTTGATTGTGGGTTCATGCCCCCAAATGACACGCTTGAGTGGCAGAGACATGAGTCTAGGGGATGTGTTGTTGCCAAAAGGGGGAAAACAACGGTGCTTGTTACCGCGGTTGCAAGGATTGTTTACTTTACGCAAAGTGCTTTTTAATGCAGTTGTCTGTTGCTTTGGGTTTACACTTTGGGTGGGGCTCGCAACTTAATACCAGCAAGATGTTCTGGATAGATATCTCAAGGTGGATGATTAGTAGTAGATGAAGTTGGATTTCGGTCTACTTATTTTGGCGTACTGCCCATGCTTTTCATCCTCTTCCTTTCTTTGTAGCATAGTTAGCATTGTGATGCGTTTATAATCCTGTCAATTGCCCATCTGTAATGTGTTTACCTTGCATAGCAGTTTTATCGTCTTTTGGGAGAGAGACATCACTAGTGAACATCACGGGACCCCGGTCCATATTCTCATCACTGTTTACACGCTCATTTACTTTCCTAATTTTTACTTTCAGTTACTATCATTATCATTATCCCTTGTGTTTTGATCCTTTGTAAACAACAAGACTGGAGAGATTGACAACCTCTCTGAACTTTGTTGGGAGCAAAGTTATTTGTGTATGTGTCCAGGTCCACGTCAGTTGCGCCGCTGACACCTACTTATCATCTCCGGAGTCCTACTAGATACAAACCTCGGTATCTTCACCGAGGGAAACTTTCCGCTACGCTGCATCTCACCTTCCACTTGGGGTAACCAACGAAGGGCGAGAAGCAATTATCATATCTCGCGTATCAAGCAAATTTTTGGCGCCGTTGCCGGGGACTCCGAGTGCTAAGATAGGTGAGTTTCCCACTACCTTTTACCTTTGCTTTTTAGTCTTGTTAGTTTACCTTTCAGTTTTTATTAGTGTGTCTTATATCAAAAATTACAAAAACATCTTCCACAGTTGCTGCTACTATGGGTTCCACTGAAAACACTAAGTTGTGAGACTTCACTAGTCACAACAACAAAGACTTTATCTGCACTCCTATTGCCACACCTGCCACTTCAGCTACCTCTTATGAAATTAAACCTCCTTTGCTAAACCTTGTTATGAGAGATCAATTCTCTGGTGCTGGAGATGATGCTGCTTTACACTTCAATAATTTTGTTGAGTTATGTGATATGCAAACGTATAAAGAAGTAGAAGGTGATGTTGTTAAGCTCAAGCTTTTTCCTTTCTCCTTGAGAGGAGAAGCTAAAATCTGGTTTCAATCTTTTCCTAGGAATAGCATAGATTCTTGGGATAAGTGCAAAGATGCTTTTATTGGAAAGTATTACCCACCTGCTAAAATTATCCAATTGAGGAGTAACATTATGAATTTTAAGAAATTGAATAATGAACTTGTTGCCCAAGCTTGGGTATGTATGAAATCTCTTGTTAAGAAATGCCCTACACATGGTTTGACTGCCTGGATGGTTATCCAGACTTTTTATGCAGGCTTGAACTTTACCTCGCGGAACCTGTTAGATTCAGCCGCGGGAGGAACCTTTATGTCAACTACACTCGGTGCTGCCACAAAACTTCTCGATGAGATGATGACCAACTATTCCCAATGGCACACCGAACGCGCTCCAACAGGTAGGAAGGTAAACTCTGTCGAGGAGATTACCTCCCTAAATGAAAAAGTTGACTTAATTATGTCCCTACTTACCAAGAAACCCTCTATTGATCCTCATGATGTTTCTTTAAATTCTTTGGTTGCTCAGGAACAAGTAGATGTGAACTTTATTGCTAGAAACAACTTTAATAATAATGCTTATAGGGGTAATTTTTCTTGAAATCCTAGACCGTTTCCATCCAACTATGGGAACAACAACACCTACCTAGCAATAAGAACCCCACTTCTTAACTAGAAAACATGCTTAGAGACTTTATCACTACCCAAAAAGCCTTCAACAAGAATGTAGAAGAGAAATTAGCTAAGTTAGATAATCTCTCTTTGAAGGTAGATAGCCTAGCCCTTGATGTTGAGATGCTAAAAATTAAAACCTCTCCCCTTGAGGAGGGGAAGGCCACCCCTATTAATGTTATCCAATTACAAATCAATGAAAGTATTAGGATGATGGCTAAACTTAAAGAAAGATGGGCTAGAGAAAAAGAGGAAGAGGGTAAAATTAAGAGCCTTCCTACACACCACACAGTTTCCACTATCCAAATTGTTGAGGACACCGAAACTATTAGCACCCAATGCACTACTGGTCCCATTGGACCTATTAATGGTGATGCTAATACCTCAACCGTAGAAGAATAAACTCCTATGAACAAAGAGGGTTTCAAACAAGTGAGCCTAGATGACACTACTACCACTTTTGATAGTAGTGATATTGATTTTGATAGTTGCACCCTCTCGGAAGTTATTAGCTTGCTACAAAAAATGTCTAGAGACCCCCACACTAGCACACTTAATCTTGCCTTCACGGAGCATATCACAAATGCTCTCATCAAATCTAGGGAGGAGAAGCTTAATATAGAAGCCTCCATACCTAGGAAGCTAGATGATGGTTGGGACCCTATGATTAAAATTAAATTAACTAACTTCTCTTGCTATGCTTTATGTGACGTTGGAGCTAGTACCTTTTGAATTGAAACCTTTTGATTCTTGTTCTTTTGGTGTTCGTCTTGTTGATTCTTCCGTAAAGAAACCATTGGGGAAGATAGACATGTTCTTATCATTGTCAATTACAACTATGTTCCCGTTGATTTTATTATTATGGATATAGAGTGTGAACCTTTATGTCCAATTATTTTGGGACGTCCTTTTATTCGCACCATTGGTGCCGTTATTGACATAAAAGAGGGGAATATAAAATTTCAATTCCCTCTCATAAAGGGGATGGAACACTTCCATATAAAGAAAGTTATCATTTGATTCCGTTACACGGGCTAGCTATTCTCTTTCTCTTGATAAAACTTGATTCTTCTTTTGCCTTATTCCTAACTTAAAGGCGTAGAAGAAAGCGCTTGTTGGGAGGCAACCCAAGATATTTTTTACTCTTGTTCTTAGTGGTCTTTATGATTGGTACTACTGCAGCGACACCATTGTATCTTTATTTTCAAGTTTTGTGCGAAGTTATAGCCTCATATGACAAGGGAAGAAAAAGTTGTGACATGTTGTCCAGAAATCAGATTTTGTCTTCTTGACGGAAAAAATCGGAAAAAATCACCAGTTCATCTTTTTGAGATGATTTTTTTACACAGCGTGCTCTATGCAATTGCGGAACTTTCGTATGTTCTGAGTTTTTTGATTTGAGTTGAAGAAGTTCCCCGAAAAAAATCTTTACTACCTGCTGTTCTGTTTTTCACAGATTCTGCCACGTTTTTCCTCTCCTTACTTTTGTAAACCTTAAGCTTGCGTTTTCTTTGAAAAAACTTGTCAGAACCCTCTGTTAGGTAATGTGCTAGGATCAAAGTAACCTTGCATCATGTCAAAATTTCAAAAAGAAATCTTGGAATTCAAATTCAAAATCAAAATGGGAGAAGGAACACCCCCCAGATGAATTAATTCAAAAGGCCAGATAAAAATCTTCTCCAAAAATTCATGTTAGATTTTTGAAAAGTCTTATAAATGAGTGTGATCACATATCAAGTGATGTGGGACCCATCCCATGCTCATAGATTTTTCAAATATTCAAACAGTGCCTTGGAATTAAAGAAATGCCCCTATTTGATTTAAGATTCAAATTATTTGAATTTTAAAAATGTTGAAACTTTATGAGTGGCTAGTCTATATTATTATGAGGCCACATAAAAAATTTCAGCATTTAATAAAATGTTTAGCTATTTATTTTAGCTAAACAGAACAAATGTCAGAAAAGAAAAATAGAAAAGAAATCAGAAAACCTTACCTGGCGCCCAGGCGAAGCAGGCCCAGCCCAGCCGGCCTACAGGGGCAGGGTTGTCTTCTTCCCCGTCCCGCGCCTCCAAGCTGCTCGGTGGAATGCCACCGAGCCAGCCATGGACGCCACGTCGCCGCCGAGCGCCTTCCAGGCCTCCCCGTGCCCCCTTCTCGCGCCTGGAGACGCCTCTCTCCCGCCCTGATCCATTCCCCCCCTCCAGAGCTTCCTCCTCCTCCTCCCGTGCTCGAATCCGTCGCCGCCCGAAGCCTCACCGGAGCGCCGTCGAGCCCCCGCGTGGCCACCGTGCCCTAGAGCTCAAGCCAGCAAGTCCACCGTGATCCTCGTCCTCGACTTCGATGACTAGCAGCAGGAGACGCATCAATTCGGGCCAGACGAGACGCAAGCTTCACCGAAAACTCGCCGGACCCGCGAGCTCGCCGTCGTCGATTCGCCGCCGTTGAAGCCTCCCCGAGCTTGCTGTTGCTTCTGTTCGATCCGCGGTGAGCTTCTGAGTTTTTCCCCCAAGCTCCTAGCACCCCGTAGCCCCTCTAGCCAAATCCGCCATGAGAACCGAGCTCGTCGCCGCCATGGTTGAGCTAAAGCTCGCCCTCGTGCTTCTCGTGACACCCCAGTGCGCGCGTTTGACTCATGGGTGTTCCAGCTTTCGAACGCACACGAGCTCAGCCCAATCCGTGCGCTACAACGTCGACTACGACCTCGCTGTGGTTCTGCTTCCACCGGAGTCGTCACCGTCGTCGATTCCGAGCACCCCGCGAACCCCTGTTGCCTCCAGAAGACGCGGACGACCTCCAGGAGCAAGATGGTGTCCTCCCCGTGGCCTCCCGTGGCCCCTAGGCCATTCCGGCGAGTGCGCCGCCGTGGCCAGGCCACCGGCGTCAAGCCGCCGGTGGATTAGCCCTTAAGCACTCGGCTAATGACCCCCTGGGTTACTGACCAGTGGGCCCAGTGGCTTAATTAAGCCACTGGATTAAGTTAACCCACGGGTTAAGTGAACCCAGCCACTGACAAGGTGGCCCCACATGTCAGCCCCCCCCCCCCCGTGACGTCAGCATTGCGCAATAAATCATTTAAATGAATTTCCAGAGATTATTTGAATTAAAAGAATTCCAGAAAATCCAGAAAATACCCCAAACTTTGGAAATTCATAGAAAATTCATATTAACTCCAAATTGGACAAATAATATATGAAAAATGATCAGGAGAAAATTATCTTTCCAAATATGCAACTTTCAACTCTGTTTGAGTTGATTTTAAAATGGGACCAGTGGCATATGTCATTTGCTTTATTTGAAATTAATTCAAATTCAAACCAAATGATTTTGCTACTTGGACCCTGGAATTATGATATACTTCAACCATACATCAGAAGCACATCTTATACAAGTGAAGATGATTCAAAATGATCAAACCATGTCACTTGCAACTTGACTAGGTTGAATTCAAATGTGGAGTTTGAATTTGCATTTTAAATGCAATATATTCCACTTAAATTGAATTGTCTCACACACATCAAAACATATAATTCAAGTTTCAACATTCATTCATGTGCTTGAGCATTGCATTCATATTGATTGCTACTTCGTGCTTTGTTTGTCGAGTAGAGGTGGAACCGGAGCAGGAGGCTACCCCCTTCGCTGAAGATCCAGAACCCGAACCTCATCAGCAAGGCAAGAAAACCCCCATTGATCATGTCGATAAAATCCCACTTCCCTCTCATGTCTCGCTTATGCATTGTTTAGGATGATCACCATGCTTCGTTTCTACCGCATAGATGAACCCATTCCTTTGCATGACCTATCATTTTGTCACAGTAGTAAGCAAACCACAATCCTAGCAACTGTAGGAGTTGTTTGATATCATGTGGCCCCTGCAATGTTACTTCTTATTGCATGCTTAGTATGATACCATGTTGTTACTGTGATGTGAGTCGGGATGGGAATGATCATGTTGATGTTGGTAGAAAAGTGTTGGTGAATCGACCCTAATACAAGGTGAACGATGAGAGGCTGTGTAGGAGTACACAGTGGGTTGTCTCGTTGAACACCGCCCTAGTACGAGTTCTTGTGTGGTGATCCAAGATGAAGAGTACAACCACACATTGGGCTCACTGACCCCTCTCAACTTACTAACTCATCCCTTTCGATGTCCAGATGTCGCAATAGTTCGGAGTTCTGGTAGGTCTGTGGCCTGGATGCTAAGTGAGAGAACGGCTCATCCGAGACCGGCTTATGCACCACGCACACATCACTTGGGTCCACTTCGGTAAACCGGCCGGGTTCACGATGGTGGTAACCAACCCAAGTAGGCGGCTTTCTCGGACTAGATCGGCTATGAGGTAACAGTTGTGGTGAGCATCCTCGCTGGCACCCCTTGAATGGTGTCGAGATCAAAGGCGGTAAATGATGGTCATGTGTGTGTAGCGGTACACCCTTGCAATGTTAACAAAACTATTCGAATAGCCGCGTCCGCGGTTATGGACTGCTTGGAAAGCTTAGCTTGATTATTAGATAACTTGAACCGGATACTTCTAAAACACACCAAGATAAGTGTGAGTGCTATGGCGTGCTTCCTCTTGGGGAAGTCGAGGAAGGCACCATAGTGGTGTATTGGTTGGAGAAAGTAGTGGACTCGTGTACGCTTCTTACCTCAAAGTCTGGTACTCGTAGTTCAGGATTAGCCAAGTCAAAGCTGGCACTTCTGCAAGTGAACCCCACCTCCCTTTACCTTGATACATGTGCATGAGTAGTATAGCTCCTATGTAAGCCTTGCTGAGTACGCCTTTGTACTCACGTTTGCTTAATCTATGTTTTAGATGACGCCACTGACCCCGAAGGTGGTTTCTTCATCGAGCTGGACGACTGAAGTTAAACTAGTCTAGTCCCAGTTAGCAGACTGGTTCCCTCGTGGAGGGCTTTGTGTTTAAATAAGGCTTCTTAAGCCATTTGTTAAACTTGTCTGTACTCAGACATAATTTGCTTCCGCCTGTGTTGTAATGTTGGATCACATGTATGTGATCTCTGTGTGCACTCTATAAGAGTTATCAATAAAATTGTACACTTTGTAGAGAATTGCAATGGTACCTGCTGTTCATACAAGGCATGTGTGCTGCGTGTATGTTTATAACATGCATGTCTTTGTATGGGTTTTCGAGACCTTAGTTGTGTTCTAGCTGGCGGTCTTTCATACACCAAGTGGCCCTTAGATGTGCGCAGCTTGGGGCATCGCGATGCGATTGTTCGAGACTCTGTCTCGTGCACACTTTGTGGTATGATCGAGCCCGCCCTAGACCCCGACTAAGTGATCGGGCTGGAGTAAGTCTATGTAAGAGTTATGAGATAGTCGATAGTATGGTTGAGGCGACTTGTCTTTGAATATGGGAGTTCACCACCCATATCATTAGACTTGTGTGCGGACGATGAGGGCCCATCTCAGTTGATCATCCGGCCTGGATGGGATGCCCCTCACGTACGATGCTTTCCGAGAATGTTCAGTGCTTGGCCTTGTCTGCTTAGCCAAGTGGGTGCGGTTCTCGGCTCTCCATATGACTATGTCTTAACTGTACTTGCATACGCTAACCCAGGGTACCGACAGACTTGGTATCAGAGCAGGACTGAATGTAGGACTAGTAGCCTTGGCCGAAGTTGAGTCTACCTTGGTATAGTTATATAGTTACTCTGGTTATATAAGGGAACAACGTAAGGCTTCTTTTTTCTCCTTACCCCCTTTGTTCTGAGTTCTGAGTCACCCTCATCTTATTCTACGGGAAGATAGGACTAGGCTCTCCTCTGTCTGATTAGAACATCTCGTTGTTTGCTTCCTCATAGCCGTAGGAAAGTTGTGATCGGTTTGCTAGAGTGGTTATGCTCCCTGTTTTATTACATCGTATGTAAGTGCTGTTTCTATGATGTAAGAAATTGTCTTTTTCTTGCAATTACAGCCGTTATGCTGTCCGAGTCATTCCAGGTTTATCTCATAATCTGATGCATTTGCAAACTCCTTTCTGTTAGATCTTCCCCCTCGGCAGATTGTTCGTTTGACCAGGTGCCTCGGTGTGCGTGGCCATCCCGCCACGTTGATCGAGATGATGTCCTACGTGGGATATCGGTGGTACCCTGAGTACACCATCGAGGAGCAGTTTCACGACTTCAACCAGACGCAGTTCCACTGCATTGTCCGGATCTATCCGCACCACGTTGGAGTCACTCAGCCTATCCACTTTGGACATGGCATTGGCGTTACCGAGAACATGGCTGTGCAGGATGCTGCATACTCATGTATGACACTGCTGAGAGAGGAGCACACTTTGCTGAGAGAGACTTCTTTCCGCTATATCCCTGCTGCACTTCCAGGAGAAGAGGGATATTACACCGGACTCTACTCAGACCACTCTGCAGAGGATCCAGCACTCTAGGTGACTGCTAGGTTTGCTAGTGACCGAGATCGTGATGCACGCGCTCTCCGTTTTGAGCTCCACGCCACCCGTGTTCGTCTGTATCGAGCAGTGACACTTTTGGCTCCCTTTGTGAGGGTGGGATCAGTTGAGCATGATGCAATCTACCTAGTGAGGACCCAGATGCCTTCTCGAGTTGCTTGGCCCGAGATTGGAGGCATTTTTCCACCCCGTGGTCCTTTGCTTCCACCCTACACTAGACCTAGGCCCCATCCTTGGCCAAATGGATATCAGGGTCCACAAGCCTCCGTGTTTTCCGATGGTCACCTCCAGCTACCGGGATACGCGGGTAACTTTTACGAGGACTACTATGGAGATGGAGATGAGTGAGACCGCCTGTGGTCTTACTTAGTGAAGATGTAGTAGTATCTTAGTATATTGTAAGCAAGGTGTCTAAGTTCCAGAGGCTTAGATAAATAATGTATAGGAAGTCAGAGTGCCTCTGAAGGATGTATCATCTTCATCACGTTTGTATTAGCTTGGTGCTTGTACTAAAACGATGTATGGTTTGTATAACAGGTTGTGAATATATGGCTTGTATGCTTTATCACCATGTTGTCAAGATGATTACTTCCTTTGCTCTGTAATCCTTCCAGTACTTCAATACCTTGTTAGACTCTCCAAATCAACTCTGTTTGACTTTGGTTTTCACCTTCAGGATGTCTCAAGGAACCCGTGGCCAGGTTGGTCGTAACCAAGGTCGTGGGAATGACCAGGAGGAAGGCAACCTTCCACCCCCACCCACGATGGCACAAGTTCTGATGGAAGTGGACAGGAACCGCCGTGAATCTCACCACCTGCTGGAAGTCATTGCACGCAACACCACTCAGCAGCTCAATGAGTTGGTGTCCCTGAACGACTTCATCCGACTTCATCCCCCGGTTTTCCGTTACTCCACCGAGCCCCTTGACGCCGATGACTGGCTTCGCAGCATCGAAAGGAAGCTCCAAGCAGGCCGTGTTGCAACTGGCGACAAGGTCAGCTATGCCACCTATCACCTTGAAGGTGCAGCTAGTTCTTGGTGGGAGAACTTTCTGAATATGCGTCCCGATGGACCACCTGCATCTTGGGAGCAATTCTGCACGTCCTTCCGCGAGCACCACATTCCCAAAGGTCTCATGGACCGCAAGCGTGAGGAGTTATGCAACCTCACTCAAGGCAGAAGGACCGTTGATGAGTTTAGTCGTGAGTTCAACCGACTGGCTCGTTATGCAACCGAAGAAGTCTCCACCGACTCCAAGAAACAAGAGAGGTTCCGTCGTGGCCTCAACACTGGACTTCGTCGTGAGCTCAACCTTCATGACTTTGCCACCTTCCAGGTCCTTGTCAACAAGGCCATCAAGGCAGAGGACATGAACACCCCCAACGACTTTCGCAAACACCCCAGAGATGAAAGTTCATCCAGTTCTGGCTCCCAGAAGCGCAAGATCTGGATCCCAAACAGCATGTTCCGCCAGAACAACCCCCCGAGGCCATCCTATGTGACGCCTCGTCCAACCACCCAGTTCTTGTTACACTTTCATACCTTTTTCAACATATTTGGACTACCTACTAACTCAGTGCCCTAGTGCTAGTTTTTGTTTGTTGTTGTCCGTGCATTGCAGGAAAATTCCAAATATTAAAGTGCTCGGAAAAATCATACTAAAAATCAGCAGATCAGAAGACTCTAGAAGGCCGGAGGGGGACAGAGGGGAGTCCCCCGTGGCCAGGTGGCTTCCTGACATGGCCTAGGGTGTGGTCGCGCCACCTGGCCGCTTGGTCAGGTGGGGTCCCCTGGTGCCCCCTTCGCCTATATTAAGCCCTCGACGTGAAAACCCTTGGGAGGACCTCTGTTACGCGATTTTCACCACTTTTCGGCCCCGCGATCCCGAGTTCGGGATCGCTAGAAGATCCTGTCTCGGCACCCTGCCAGAGGGAGGATTCACCTCCGGAGACTTCTCCACCACCATGTTCCGTGAGTAGTCCACCTTGGACAATGGTTCCATGATCATTAGCTAGTTGATGTTTTCCCTCTAATCTTGTGCCTCAATTCTTAGACCTTGTGAGCTGCACTACATTATCAAGGCACTTATGTATTAGTTTCTATGTTGCTATGCTATGTTTGCTGGCATTTGATGGATTATGACATGATGTTCAGATTGTGAGAGTAATATATTTTGTTTACCTTTTATGTTTTAGTTCCTGAGTATTCTTGCATGTTCTCCATTGCTTTGTATTGCTTTGTCCAAGTAGTAGATAGTAACTCCAAGAGGGAGCGTTATGCATGATTGTGGTTCATGCCCCCAATGTCTAGCTTGAGTGATAGAAACATGAGACTAGGGGATGTGTTGTTGCCACTAGGGAGAAAATAGCAGTGCTTGTAACTGCAGTTGCAAGGATTGCTTACTCTACACATAGTGGCTTAATGCAGTTGTATGTTGCTTTGATCCTACATTTTGGCTGGGGTTCGCAACTTAATACCAGCGAGATGTTCTGGATAGATATCACAAGGTTGATGATTAGTGAGTACATGCTGATGGATAAACGGTCTGCTCGTCCTGGCGTAATGCCCATATGATTGAGCCTCTAGCTTTCTTGTAGCATAGTTAGCATTGAGGTGCGTTTATAATTCTTCCAATTGCCCAGCTGTAATTTTTTCACCCGGCATAGTGGTTTATCGTATTTTGGGAGAGAGACATCACTAGTGAAAGTCTTGGGACCCCGGTCCATTTTTCACCATAGTTTACACCCTTCATTTTTACTGCTTTTATTTCCTTTCCCTTGCAATCACCACTACTATTTACACCCTTGTGTTTTGATCCTTTGTAAACAACAAGACCGAAGAGATTGACAACCTCTCTGACTTGTTAGGAGCAAAGTTATTTGCATTCGTGTGCAGGGCCACGTCAACCTAGCCAGCAGAGAATTTCTGGCGCCGTTGTCACCTTCTTGTTGAACTTCGAGTCCTACTAGAGACAAACCTTTGTATCGTCACCTAGGGAAATTCACCGCTATCTACATCTCAACCTTCCATTTGGGATAGCCAACAAGGAGCACTATCCAGTGCCATCAGTCCCCTCCAGCCCATCTTCGGGCTTTTGGAGTCTTATGTACTGCTGATTTTTTATATAATTTTTCTGCAATTTTCTGAGCACTTTTTTTGACATTTTCCAGTAATGCACGGACAATAGCAGGAAAAACTGGCAATAGGCACTGAGTTAATAGGTTAGTCCAAATATGTTGTAAAAGATATGAAAGTGCATCAAAACATATAGCAATATCACCAATATAAGCATGGAAGAAGAAGAAATTATACGTTTGGGACATATCAACATCCCCTCATAATAATTTTCAATGGCATCATGAATAAAGTCAACAATATAACTATCACATAAAGCATTCTCACCATGATCCACATGCAAAAAGGTATTCTTACTAGCAAAAGAATTATCAATTATTGTTGGGGAATGGGTGATACGTCCCAAACGTATCTATAATTTCTGCTTGCTCCATGCATGATTTGTGTGACTTTGCCATGTTTTACTTGAACTTCACTACACTTTTGATCATATTTGGACTAACCTATTAACTCAGTGCACCCAGTTGCCATTTCATGTTTTCTTCTGTTTTGTATTTCAGTTTTTTCCAATAATTAAAGTGCCCAATAAATCCTGGAAAAATTATATAAAAAATCAGCGCTCCAGAAGCTTCCGGAATACCCAAGACATGGCAGGAGGGCCACCACCAGGGGCCCAGGAGGGTGCCCGGCGTGGTTCCCCCTAGGCCGCGCCACATGCCCTCCTGGCTGCCCTGTGGCCCCCCCGGCCCCCTCCTTCGGCCTATATTTAGCCCCCGCGGAAGAAATCCCTAATATCGAAGTACTTTTTCCCGAAGCGATTCCGATCTCCGCCGCCATCGCCGACAAGCTTCGGGGGACCATAATTTCTATGTCGGCACCCTGCCGGGACGGGGAAGTGCCCCCGGATTCATTTCCATTGACGTTGCTTCCTCCATCCATGAAGCGGGAGTAGTTCTCCCTCGGGGCTGAGGTTTCTACCAGTAGCTATGTGTTCTTCTCTCTCTCCCATGATGTGATCTTCGTTGTGATCATAGGCTATGTTAATCTAGGGTGATCCCATGATATTTCCCCTTCTTCTATGTATTGGATTTGATGTATTCACTTGATCTTATCTAGTATAATCCCCGAGACCATGGTGGCAGCGGTCTATTGGACATGGGTTAGAAGAATATTTTCATGAGTGATTTCCTCTTTTGTGTGTTGATTGAAGATTGAGAGTCTCTTGGTGCTTGTCTTTGACTATCCTTGAGATATGTTGTGGTGATTGTGGTACTCTCTTTGGATGGCCGCGGTGACATTGGGAAATCCATAGATTGAGAACTAAGAACTCTGAGGTGTGCTTTTGTAGCCCTACATAATTCTCGTCCTCTCTTGACCACAAAGGAATGACCTCTGAGTACGTCTCCATTGCATGTTTTATGGGAAATATCATGTGATTAGACTATGTTAATGTTGTTGGGAGTTGCCACTAGTGAAAGTATGAAGCCTACGCCTTGTTTCCACCATTGTTACACCGTTTGTGCTCACTTTTGTCACATGTTTGCTTGCTGCACTTTTTATTACCGATTTATATTACCTTGCTTTGCCACACCTATCACCCATATTTTACCATCTCTTCGCAGAACTAGTGCACCTATACAACTCCTAGTTGTATTAGGTATGTTGGGGACACAAGAGACTTCTTGTATCTTAATTGCAGGGTTGATTGAGAGAGACCATCTTCAACCTCTACTTCCTTGAGTTCGATAAACCTTTGGTCATCCACTTGAGGGAAATTGTTGTTGTCCTACAAACCTCTGCTCTTGGAGGCCCAACATAGTCTACAAGAATAAAAGTGTGCGTAGACATCAAGCTATTTCTGGCGCCGTTGCCGGGGAGGTAAGCGTTGAAGGTATATCTTTAGATCTTGCAATTAAATCTATTTGTTTCTTGTTTTTATTTTCACTAGTTATGCTTATGGAAAACTGCACTCTTAGTTCGCTGTTTGGGGAAGGCCTCTTTACCACGCCCGTGGTAGAGAAGTCTCCTCCACCAACTGAATGTATCCCGTTCAAAATACCACTTGGGATAGTTGAAATAATTATTAATGATTGTTATGATGGGACAGTCAATCCTAGTATTCATTTGCTGAAACTTACAGAACTTTGTGAGCTATTTAAGATTTCAGGTTTGACAAGAGGTGAAGTCATGAAAAAATTGTTTGCCTTGTCACTGAAAGGAAAAGCATTGGAATGGCATAGGCTAGTAGATGATTCTCACCTACGGGATTCGGAAGAGATCTAGTCTCTCTTTTACTCCAAGTTTTATCCTCTTCATGAAGTTCATGAGAATAGGAATTATATTTATAATTTCAATCCTCACGACGGAGAGAGCATAGCTCAAGGTTGGGGGAGACTGAAAAATTTCATGCTAAAGTGTCCTAACCATGGGCTCCTGAAAGATATAATTATTACTAATTTTTATGCAAGGCTCTCTCAACAGGATAGAGACTTGCTCGATGCTTCCTCTATGGGTTCTTTCACAAACGAAAAGATTGATACTAAATGGGAACTCCTTGAAAGAATTCAACGCAATACTGCAGATTGGGAGATCGACAAAGGTAAAGAGTCAGGTATAAATTATGAGTATGATTGCATTAAGTCCTTTGTTGAAACTGAAAGTTTTAATAAGTTTAGTGCTAAGTTTGGGCTTGATTATCAACTCCTTGTTGATTACCTAAAATATTTTGCTTCACGTCTTAATATGCCCAAGGAGAATTGGATCAAGCATCATGAACCTTTTAAAGAGATTTGAAAAGAAAATGAAATTGTTCATGATGATTGCAACATGCATGATCCAATACCTGAAAATGAAGTTTTATATAAGCATGTTAACTTTTGTGGAGTGGATAGACCTTGTGAAAGGCCTATGATTGAAGAAGAGAAGTATTGTAAGCAACATAAGCATGAAAGAACAACCACTTGGGTCAAAGATTTAAATGAAATTGCTAGAGAATTGGGTGACCTTTATCCTTTTACTTGTGAACTTTGTTGTTTAGAGGGCCACTTTAATTTTCAATGCATGAACTTTCAAAGCATAACTGTTAATCAGTTGTGTGATAACAAGATCACTTCTGATCTTTATGATGAACTTATGTTATTTTTTATGTGTGAAGAGTTATCAGAAAAAACTTCCTCGGTAGATGTTAATGCCTTAGGAATTAGCAACACCTTGCAAAATTGCCATCTCTATTGTGTTGTTAATTTCCATGAAAATGATTACATAAGTAAGATTAGAAAGGAGGGACCAAAGTATAAAAATGTCTCTTATATCTCTACTAATAAAAAGGAGAGTTTCTCCCAAGTTTCCCCTATTGTTTCTAATGATAAACCAGGATATGTGGAGAAACATCATCTCCAACCACTCCCACCTAAGGTGAAGAAGAAGAAAAATAAGATGAGGAAGAGGAGCAAGAAGGAACAAGAATGCGAATCAACCTGGCCTGAGCATATCCCTCGCATCAATTTTTATCCTAACGGACAGAATTTTTTGGAGGATGGTGAGCTAGATTGCATTCATTATTATCCTGATGTTAAGTCCGTAGGCACTATTGAAGATGATTTTGATTATGATATGCATGTTACTTTTTGTGATTGGAAAAACGATGATAATGCTACTTATGATCTTGAAAATCTTTTTGGTACCAACTCTTAGAGTGATGATATGGAAAGCTCTAAGCTTGGGGATGATAGGATTGCAAGTCCTTTACCCATTACAGATGTGATAATTGATAATTCTTTTGCTAGTAAGAATAATGACAACATATTTACAAATATATTTGCTAGCAATGATAATGCTCTTCTCCACTATGATGATGTTATAACTCCTATCTATAGTGATTATAAAGGTACCTATGACATAAGGAGAAATTATCCTTATGAAACTTGTCATAATCATGGAGGGAATTACTCCCTTGTTGAACACCATCTTCCTAATACACAATTAAGCTATAGTGTTCAAGTTGTTTAAGGTAGTCCTACTCCCACTATTACCAATGAGAAAGATTATGCTTATGTGGAGAGTAAGAGTACCCTTTTGCATGTGGATCATGGTAACAATGCTTTATGTGATGGTTATATTGTTGAGTTTATTCAAGATCCTACTAGAAATTATTATGAGAAGGGAACATATTCTTATAGATATTTCAATAATATCAAGTTCCCTCTTTTATGTTGAAGGTTTTGAAGTTGCGCTTATTTTGCCTTCCTATGCTAATATCTTTATGCTTCAATGAGTTATTCCTATACAAGATCCCTTTGCATAGGAAGCATGTTAGACTTAAATGTCTTTGTTATTTGCTTCTTGATGCTCTCTTTTGTTCTTCAACCCTTATTCCTTATTCCTATGAGAGCATCATTAAAATCTTAAGCCTATCTTTATGGCTATAAAGAAAGAGCTCTAGGGAGACAACCCTTGTTATCTTTACTTTGAGTTTTTACTTACTGTTTTTAGTGGTCTTGATGATTGTTACTAACGTATCAACATCATTGTATCTCTATTTTCAAGATTTGTGCCAAGTTATAGCCTCATATGACAAGGGAAGTGAAAGTTCTGAAATGCTGTCCAGAAAACAGATTCTGTCCTCGTGACGGGAAAAAATCAGATCAAATCACCAGTTCATATTTTTTTGCTGAATTTTTTACAAAGCATGCTCTATACAATCAAGGAACTTTCGTATGTTCTGAGTTTTTTTATTTGAATTGCAGAAGTACCCCTACAAAATTCTTTACTACGTGATGTTCTATTTTTCAAAGATTCTGCCACGTTTTGTCTCTCCAAACTTTTGCAAACCTTAAGCTTACTTTTTCTTTGAAAAACCTTTACGCAATCTTGAGAAACAGTAGACCTTCAAGAATATCTTTATATCCAGTGGGGGAAAATTATTTATTAAGGGTACTAACCTCTCTAATCAGCTTATGATAAGTTATGTATGAAGGGAGTTTTCAAGTGTGCGATGGAAGATGATGAAAGAAGATTCAGGAGTGTCAAGCGCTCAAGCTTGGGGATGCCCCCATGAATCGCCAACAAATATTCAAGGAGACTCAAGAATCTAAGCTTGAGGATGCCCCCGTGCATCCCCTTCTTCATCAACAATCATCAGTTTGTCCTTCGTCTCACTATATTTTTATCACTTCATGTGTTCTGTGAAATGCTTGGACCGTCCCGCTCTTAGGTTTTATTTTTAGTTTTCTTTAGCTTTACTTGTTGTTCATAACAAGTTAGATCCCGTCTTACTCTGTGTGGGAGATAAACACGCTCCACTCCAATCTAGAACACATCATAGGATTTTGCATGCCTATCTTTTTACTGTTCTGTGTTCTTTTTCTTTTCATAGCTACTGCCATGTTTAGTTTAAGTTTGTCTTTAGCAAGAGCTTTAGATTTTGGGCAATCCGTGTTTATTTTCAAAAACCTACAAAACTAGTTGAGAACTCTAGATACTAGATGGATCGCTAATCTTTGGAGGGATCGTATATTAGAGTACACTCACGTACCATGAGTCGAGGATGCGCAAGGATAACCAAACCCCCATACAGTTCTCCTCGGGATACTTGTCTCTTTGTGAACCTCCTTATTAGATTGATAATTGCCGATAATAAGTGCATCAGTTCTTCGGACTAATGTAAGTATTGAAAGTTGACACTTCCACCTCCTCATATTTGCTAGCCTCTTCCGTACCGTGCATTTCCCTCTTCTCACTCCGAGATTTGGCGTCCACCTTCGCCGGTGCATCCAAAACCTTGGCATGATACGCTCTGTCATCATAAACCTCCCTATATCTTTCCTCAAAACAGGCACCATACCTACCTATCAAGGCATTTCCATAGTCTTTCCGAGATATATTGCCATGCAACATCCACATTCTCATGACTTGGTCTTCATGTCATACATGTTCCTGCTACACTGGCAGCGGCATACATTGCATACATCATGATAGCTACATCTCCTTTATGATTTGAGTACCTTGTAAAGTGTGAAGATCTTCTATTCCCTCTTGTAAATTAGAATGTTGCCCTTAAGTGAGGAAAAGATCCCAAAGTGGACAAATCAAAAGATCCCAAAAGAGGACAAATGAGAGTTAAATAGAAAGAGCCATTGAGGCCACCAGAAAATACAAAAAAGAGAAAAAAGAGAAAAAGAAAAATAAAAGAGAGAAAGGGGCAACACTACTATCCTTTTGAAAGATCCACACTAGTACTCCCTCCTATACTCTCCACCCCGCGTTCAGCCAATGAAACTGAAGAGCGGCCTTGCATGTTGGGCATGCGAACCTTCCATGAACACACATTCCAGAGAAAAGCGCATACGCCGGCAGGCCATGCATCGAGTACTAGTACCACACTAATACGTCCCAAACGTATCTATAATTTTTGCTTGCTCCATGCATGTTTTGTGTGACTTTGCTATGTTTTTCTTGAACTTTCATACACTTTTGAACCTATTTGGACTATCCTATTAACTCAGTGCACCCAGTTGCCAGTTTCTGTTTTCTGCTGTTTTTGTATTTCAGGTTTTCCGGACATTAAAAGTGCTCCAAAAATTTCGGGAAAAATATATAAAAAATCAGCGCAACAGAAGCTTCCGGAATCACCAAGAGAGGGAAGGGGGGCCACCACCAGGCAACCAGGAGGACAGGTGGTGCGGCCCCACCCTGGGCCGCGCCAGGGACCCTCCTGACTGCCTCGTGGGTCCCCTCGATGCCCCCTTCACCTATATTTACCCCTCAGGGTGGAAACCCCTAATATCGATCTCTTTCTCGCGAACTCCCCTCTGTACCGCCGCCGCCGCCGTTTCAAGATCGGGGCTGCCTGGAGAAGCTGCCCCGGCACCCTGCCGGAAGGAGGAACCCCCTCCGGGAGACCGTCCAAAGCCATGGACGCCTCCCGGATGTGCCGTGAGTAGTCCCCCTTGGACCATGGGTCCGTGACCAGTAGCTATGTGATGAATCTCTCCCCCTTTTGTGCTTCCACTTTCGAGTCCTCGTGAGATGCCTCACATGATCGAGGCATCTATGTAATTTCTGTTGTTGCTATGCTGAGTTTGTTGGGATCTGATGGATTATGAGACTATGTTCAGATTGTGATGAGTAATATATTTGGTTCTTCTCTTTTATATTTTGTTCTTGATTAAATTCTTGCATGTTCTCCGTTGCGGTATTTGCTTTGGCCAAGTATTTTATTTGCAACTCCAAGAGAGAGCGTTATGCTTGATTGTGGGTTCAGCCCCTTGATGTCTAGCTTGACGACAGAAACATGAGACTAGGGGATGTGCTGATGCCACCAGGGATAAAACAACGGTGCATGTACCTGCGGGTGCAAGGATTGTTTACTTTACGCAAAGTTCTTTTAATGCAGTTTTCTGTTGCTTTGAGTTTACACTTTGGGTGGGATTCGCAACTTAATACCAGCGAGATGTTCTGGATAGATATCTCAAGGTGGATGATTCGTAGTAGATGCAGATGGATTTCGGTATACTTACCTTGGCGTACTTCCCATTGCTTTTGAGCCCTTCCTTTCTTTGCAGCATAATTAGCATTGCGGTGCCTTCATAATCCTGTCAATTGCCCAACTGTGATTTGTTACCTCGCTAGCACTTTTATCGTCTTTTGGGAGAGAGACATCACTAGTGAAAATCACTGGACCCCGGTCCATCTTCACATTATTGTTCACACCCTCAATTTACTTTCAGCTTTTACTTTCCTTTGCACCTTTTATCTCTTGCGTTGATCCTTTGTAAACGACAAGGCCGGAGGAATTGACAACTCCTCTGTACTCGTTGGGAGCAAAGTTATTTGTTGCTGTGTGCAGGTCCACGACAACACCCTAGTCAGGAAGCAATTTCTGGCGCCGTTGCCACCTACTTGTATCTCCTGAGTCCTACTGGTTCGATAACCTTGGTATCTTCATCGAGGGAAACTTTCTGCTGCACTGCATCTCAAACCTTCCACTTGGGGTAACCAACGAGGGGCGAGAAGCCATCACACACATGCATTATGAAGGTATTTTTGCGAGTTGCATCGTATGTCTTGAACCCTTCATCCCAAGCTTGTTGTAATTCCTCCTTAAGCGGTTTCATGTACACATCCATATTCTTCCCTTGATATTTGGGCCCTGGTATTATCAATGTCAGGAAAATGTTCTTCCTTTTCATAATCTCTGAGGGGGGAGATTGAGTGGCATGACAAATACAGGCCAACAACTATATGAGGCTGCCATCGGACCGAAAGGATTGAACCCATCCGTGCCGACGGCGATTTGGCAAAGCTTTGGCTCCTTAGCTTTTTGCCAATGTTTTTCATCGAAGTGCTTCCATGCTAAACCATCTGATGGGTGAGTAAACATCGGCTTCCCATCTACATCAAATTCCGTTCTCTTCCCATATTTGTGCCATGTCATCTGTCTGGCTATCTCTTCCATCATGTAAAGGCATTGAATTCTTGGTATCACTGGAAGATACCGAAGAAAATTTACGGGTATTTTGGTCTGCTTCTTCTCACCTTGACCATTGTCTACCACAACATACCTGGATGACTTGCATTTGGGACAATAGTCTTCCTGCGCATACTCTTTCCTAAATAAAGCACATCCATTCTCACAAGCATGTATCTGCTCATAGGGCATCTTAAGTACCTTGAGGATCTTATCCGATTGGTATAGGTTTGCTGGCATAACATGATCTTTTGGTAGAAACCTCCCAAATAGGGTCATGATCGCATTGTAGCATTCTGTTCCCAAGTTGAATTGTGCCTTCAGAGCCATCACTTGTGCGATGGCATCGAGCTGACAAAGCTTAGTGTGAGCGTTGAGAGGATGTTTTGAAGACTCTAACATCTCATAGAAGGCCTTTGCAGTTTCCTCCATCTCGTCGTCCTCAATCCGCGTATCTTCAAAGTCCTGCACCATGTCTTCGATCCCGGTTCCGTACTCGTCCATGCGCTGGCGGACCACCTCAACTCTCCTGTGTCCGGTAGACTCGCCATGGAAGGTCCACATCGTATAATCAGGCTTAAAACCCCACTTCTGCAAGTATTTACCCATATCCACCTCTGTCGCCTATTTATAGTTGTCGCACCTAAAACAGGGGCACCAGGTTTTTCTCTGACCATTTGAAAACGCCGCTCTCAGTAACTCCTTGGTTTTCATTGCCCATTCAGTGGTCATCTCTTTCTGATTAGGGCGACCGGTGCACATCCAGGCACGACCATCGCTCATCTTATCACTATCTAGCTACTAAACAACAAATATACAAGTTTGTCATTTTTATTACGTCCACTTTTTATTGCTTTTATCATACATAGCTACGTCATATGCAATTAATTAACCTACACACTAATAGGTAAAGATAGGTCCTAATCCCACCCGAGTATGTGTAGATTGGGTTCGTTTTCCCATGCTCTGCTCCCGACCCGATGCAGAAGTTCGGCAGCACCTCCCCGTTGTTCTTCTAATACACGTCTCGACAACAAGCCGAGAGGTTGTGTATCCAGAGAACAACAGGGAGACACTGACGAAATTCCACGTCGGATCAGGAACAGAGCATGGAAAAACGACCCAATCTACACATACTCGGCCTATCCATGGGTAACATTGGACAATTCGAAAGAATTACTATTATAAATATGCAAATGAATGCATATTTATAACTGTACTCCTTTCGAACGGGAGACGCATACTGGTTACGCGACTGGCCTAGCTAGTGTCATCGACACGAAGGCCGAAAAAGAACACGAGGGGTGAGGATATCAGAGTTTTTTTTACTCACCCTCGATAGGAGGGGAGGTCGCCGAACACGAGACCCTCGACAGCGGTGCTCGAAGTGAAGGGGAAATAACTGCACATTAAATTTCAAAAAATCAACACAAACACTATTACCGATAGTTAAGCTAAAGTAATACTAACATCTAATTACTAACTACGTTATCTACTTTCTTATTCTTCTTTCTTCGCTCGTCCTCGTCTCTGGGCTACGATCTACACTACGGCCTCCTTCTCTCCTCCTTCTCTCCGGCCTCCTCCTCTCCTCCTTCTCCATCTCTCCTCTTACTCCTAACTTCCTCCTCCTCCTCCATCTCTCCGACCTCCTCCTCCTTCTCTCGGGACTCCTCCTCTCCTCCTTCTCTGCGGCCTCCTCCTCCATCTCTCCGACCTCCTCCTCCATCTCTCTCACCTCCTTATCCTTCTCTCGGGCCTCCTCCTCTCCTCCTTCTCTCCGGCCTCCTCCTCTCCTCCTTCTCCATCTCTCCTCCTTGTCCTAACCTCCTCCTCCTTCTCTCCTCCTCTTTTTTCTTTCACTTCTTTTTCTAACGAAAACTAATGAGAACTAAATATATCTAATTGTTAAATAAAACTACATCTAATTAAAAAAACTAATTGCTAACAATACTATTACAAAATAACACTAATAAAATTACTAAAATAAATAACTGCAATACAATAACCTAACTAATTACTTTTTCTCTTCTTTCTATTTTTCCTCTTCTTTTAATTATTTTCTTCTTCTTCTAACCTAACTAACTAAAATGCAATGGCTAACTACAACAATAAAATTACTAAAACAGAGAAAAAACTAACAAAAATTACTAACACAGAGAAAAAAAGAGGGGAAAGGGGGCTCACGGAGTGGACGACGTGGAGGCCGGCGATGGTGGTGGAGGAGGCGGTGCTGGAGGAGGCCGGCCGGGTCGGGGTGAACGGCGGCGGCAGCTGCAACAGGGTGGCGGGCGGTGATTAGAGGAGAGAGTAGAGAGAGGAGGGAGTTGAGGGAGGAGGAGGGGCGGGCGGCGGGCGTGGCGGCGGGCCCGGCAGTGACCTACGGGGGGCGGCAGTGATCTGCGAGGGGGCGGCGGCGCTGGGTGTGGCAGAGAGAGAGAGAGAGAGATAGGGCGCGAGTGGGGATAGGGCTCGTAGGCGTGTGTCCGGCAGTTAACGGCACATGAGGTATGCCGTCTTTCAGCAGACGGCAAACTCCGCTTTGCCGTCTACTAACAGACGGCATAACTCGGGGCCGTTAGCCAGGCCGAGTGGGAGGGCCTGGCTGGGCCCACATCTTCTTTGCCATCTGCACGCGGATGGCAAAGAGTCTGTTGCTGTCAGCCTGAGTGGAAGCAGACGGAACGCCACATATTTGACATCTGTCAGTAGTTTGTCGTTTGTATTTAGGTCAACAGACGGCATATGTGCTCTTTCCCGTCTGCCCCGACGAAAAACAGACGGCAAAGAGGTTGACACATGGCAAGCTGATGAATTCCAGTAGTGCATGTTCTCCGTTGCTGTTTATTGCTTTGGCCAAGTAGTAGGTAGTGACTCCAAGAGGGAACGTTATGCTCGATTGTAGGTTCTTTCCCCCCAATGACACGCTTGAGTGACGAAACATGAGTCTAGGGGATGTGATGTTGCCACAAGGGGGAAAAACAACGGTGCTTGTAACCGTGGTTACAAGGATTGTTTACTTTACGCAAAGTGCTTTTTAATGCAGTTGTCTGTTGCTTTGGGTTTACACTTTGGGTGGGGCTCGCAACTTAATACCAGCGAGGTGTTCTGGATAGGCATCTCAAGGTGTATGATTAGTAGTAGATGCAGTTGGATTTCGGTCTACTTTCTTTGGCGTACTGCCCATGCTTTTGAGCCTCGTCCTTTCTTTGTAGCATACTTAGCATTGCGGTGCATTTTTAATCCTGTCAATTGCCCAGCTGTGATTTTTTTACCTCACATAGCAGTTTTATCCTCTTTTAGGAGAGAGATAACACTAGTGAACCTCACGGGACCCCGGTCCATATTCTCATTACTGTTTACACGCTCTTTTACTTTCCTATATTTACTTTTCAGATGCAATTATTATTATCTTTTTATCTCTTGCATTTGACCCGTTGTAAACAGCAAGGCCGGAGAGATTGACAACCTCTCTGTACTCGTTGGGAGCAAAGTTAGTTCTGTCTGTGTGCAGGTCCAGGTCAACCATCAAACTTTTGGCGCAGTTGTCACCTACTTATCATCTCCGGAGTCCTACTGGAGACATACCTTGGTATCTTCACCGAGGGAAATTTGTCGCTATCCTGCATCTCACCTTCCACTTGGGGTAACCAACGAGGAGAGACCATCGAGAAAATTTCTGGTGCCGTTGTCGGGGACTCCGAGTGCTAAGATAGGGGAGTTACACACTATCCTTTACCTTTGCTTTTTAGTCTTGTTAGTTTAGCTTTCAGTTTTTATCTTTGTGTCCTATATCAAAAATTACAAAAAAATTATTTATCTTGCTTTTAGTAGTCCTCCTTGTTTAGATGAACATGTTAGGAATTGGTTCTTTGAGGGAATCGGAAGTTCTCGATTTCCGTCGAAGGGATGGAGAGAATATGAAGAAGGCATGGGACAGAATTTCTAAAGCACATACAAGAATTATGCCTTGGATACCTATAAAAATTGTGCTTAGGAATTTTTACCATGGTCTTTTTAAGTGGTGTAAACACTCTCTTGATATTATAGCTGAAGGAGACTTTTTAGAGTGTGATGAAAGTAGAGCTCTTGATATTTTGCACAGTCTATCTAGTTATTTTGTTTATGATCGTAGTTTTGATATTGTTATAGATAGACTTGCCATTATTGAAAAGAGGATGGATGCTCTAGACTTGAGGAAAGTAGAGGAACTTAAGTCCAACAAGAAAGAAATGTTGGAGATAGATGGCGATTGGAAGCCTTTTGTTAGGATTAGCATCTCTAACCAAGACTTCCTTGCTTTTTGTGATATTGGATCCATGGTTTCTACAATGACAAAAATAGTTTATGATTCTTTGAAACTAGATATGGATAAATTGTCATCTTATCATGAACATGCTAACGGAGATATTTCAGAGGTTAAAGGAAAGGTAAAAGAAGTCCAAGTTGCATTCCTTCATAGGGTTGCATCGATGGATTTCTTCATCATGAGGCCAAACCGAAGAAACATCGTGCTTGGAAGGGACTTCCTCCGAGCTATGAAAGGCTTCATTGATATAGGTAACGGGCACATACGCTTACGCGGTAAGGCGGAAGGTAAGTACATCTTTCCTAGGAAGAAGAAGAATGAGCTTGTTGAAAATCATTTTGAAGGTTTTTATGATTCCGATGATCTCGGAGACCTTTGATTCTTCTTTTGCTTTATGCCTAGCTTAAAGGCCTAAAAGAAAGCGCTTGTTGGCAGGCAACCCAAGATGTTTTTACTTCTGTTTTTAGTGGTCTTGATGATTGTTACTACTGTAGCAACATCATTGTATCTTTATTTTCAAGCTTTGTGCCAAGTTATGGCCTCTTATGATAAGGGAAGAAAAAGTTGTGACATGTTGTCCAGAAAACAGATAATGTCTACTTGACAGAAAAAATTGAAACAAATCACCAGTTCATCTTTTTGAGCTGAATGTTTTACACAACATGCTATATACAATTGTCAAACTTTCGTATGTTCTGAGTTTTTTGAATTGAGTTGCAGAAGTGCCCCGAAAAAATTCTCTACTACCTGTTGTTCTGTTTTTCACAGATTCTGCCACGTTTGGCCTTTCCTTACTTTTGCAAACCTTAAGCTTTCTTTTTGTTTGCAAAAACCTTTTGACAATCTTGAGAAATAGTAGCTCTTCAAGAATATCTTTATGTCCAATGGGGAAAAATTATTTTATTCAGGGTACTAACCTCTCTAATCAGCTTATGATGAGTTACGTATGAAGGGAGTTTTTAAGTGTGCGAGGGAAAATGATGAAAGAAGATCCAGGAGTGTCAAAATGCTCAAGCTTGGGGATGCCCCCATGCATCCCCAATAAATATTCAAGGTGACTCAAGCATCTAAGCTTGGGGATGCCCCCGTGCATCCCCTTCTCCATCGACAATCATCAGCTCGTCCTTCGTCTCACTATATTTTTATCACTTCATGCGTTATGTGCTATGCTTGGAGCGTCTCACTCTTAGGGTTCCTTTTTATTTTTATTTAGCTTTGCTTTCTGTTCGTAACAAGTTAGTCCCCATCTTACTTTGTGTGGGAGAGAAACACGCTCCACTTTCAACTAGAACACATCATAGGACTTTTCATGCTTATCTTTCTCTGTTGTGTGTTCTTTATCTTTTCGTAGCTGCTGCCATGTTTAGTTTTAGTCTTAGTTTGTCTTTAGCAAGAGCTTTGGATTTTTTTAGGTTGTTACTGGAACTCTCTTTAGTTTTCATGATTATCTTGTGAAGAGAGTTAGTTTTTGCACTAAGTTGTGTCTTGTCTTGAAGTAGGCAATCGAGGTTGCTATTCAATGATAGTAGTAACTTGCAATAGTTTTGAGGAATTGTTATGAGTGATGTTTGAACTTTTGGTGTCAAGATATCGAGCCTATTAGTGATAGGTTTCGTATTTTGGGCAATCCGTGTTTATTTTCAAAACCTACAAAAACTAGTTGAGAACTCTAGCTACTAGATGGATCAGTAATCTTTGGAGGGATTGGATATTAGAGTACACTCACGTACCATGAGTCGAGGATGCGCAAGGATAACCAAACCCCCATACACTCCTCCTCGGGGTACTTGTCTCTTTGTGAACCTCCTTATTAGATTGAGAGTTGCTGATAATAAGTGCATGAGTTCTTCGGACTATGTAAGTATTGAAAGTTGACACTTTCACCTCCTCATATTTGCTAGCCTCTTCCATACCTTGCATTGCCTTCTTCTCATTCCGAGAGTTGGCGTCCACCTTCGCCGGTGCATCCAAGCTCTTGGCATGATACACTCTATCATCATAAACCTCCCTATATATTTCCTCAAAACAGCCACCATACCTACCTATCCAGGAATTTCCATAACCTTTCCGAGATATATTGCCATGCGACATCCACCTCTTCATGACATGATCTTCATGTCATACATTTCCGTGCTACACTGGCAGAGGCATACCTTTGCATACATCATGATAGCTACATATTCTTTATGTTTGAGTACCTTGTAAACTCTGAAAGATCTTCTATACCTTCTTGTAAAATAGAGCGTTGCCCTTATGTGAGGAAAAGATCCCAAAGTGGACAAAATTAAAAGATCCCAAAGAGGAAAAATGAGAGTTAGATAGAAAGAGCCATTGAGGCCACCAAAAAAATACAAAAAAAATATAGAAAAAGGAGAAATAAAAATAAAAAGAGAGAAGGGGGCAACACTACTATTCCTTTTGAAAGATTGTCGTCGTTTCGCAACGGCTGATGCCATGGGGATGGCTAAAGAGGGGGACAAGCTGAGGTTGGTGTCGATGGTACCCGAATCGAGAATGGGGCCAAACACAGTGAGACACCGCGACGTACCCAGGTTCGGGGCTCTCCGTAGAGATAACACCCCTAGTCCTGCCGAGCTAGCTATATGCAATAACTCTGGCTACAATGAATGCTCCTTGAGCTGTTTGAGTGGAAGGCGAAGAGGGTTCTACAACTCTCTCCTTGCTCTCTCTCTCTCTCGTGGGTGAAGTTTCAATAAGTTCTTCGTCGTCCCTCACGCAGGAGGGGTCCCCGGGTCTCTTATAGGCCGAGCCCAGGATACAAAGGTAAATGTAAAAAAGGGAGGGCCCAGCCGCCAGCCTCGGACGAGCTGGGGCCGTCAGATCGTGTGCTCCAGGATGACCCGGTGTAGACTTGCGGCTCTCGATGCCGCTAGTTGTAGGTCTTACGGAATGAACAGTGGAGATAGGAGCTCGGTCCTGTCGGCCTGTCCGCGTGATCTACGCTGGAGGAGACCGCATGCCTCTGACAGCCCGAATCTCCTGGGACTGTGCATTGAATGAACTTTTACCAGGTGTCCGACCTGGGATTCAGTTCGGATGGTGCTTTGTCCTCTTCGCCCGAATGATCTCAGGTGAGGCCGATTGCACTCTCTTAGGGAAATCGGCCTCCGACCTGATCAGTTCGGCCCACTGCTTGCTTGTTCATGATTAGCTCGGCCTTGATTAGATCGACGACCATCAGGTCGGTGATCTTTGCCTTGACGAAATGTTTCTCCTGGGTGACCCTACCCGGGGGGTCATTCTCACGACAGTAGCCCCTGAAGCTGCGGAGGTCCCGCCGAACCAAGTGAGAGCGGGGCCTGCACAGGTTCCTCCCATGTTTCTCTTGAATATCTGCTTTGCTTTTCTGACTGATTGCTCTCAATTGGCCGATTGTTTGCAACCTGACGATTGCTCTTGTTCTTCTGACCGATTGCTCTCAATTGGCCGATTGCTTGCAACCTGCCGATTGCTCTTGTTCTTCTGATCGATTGCTCTCAATTGGCCGATTGCTTGCAACCGGCCAATTGCTCTTGTTCTTCTGATTGATTGCTCTCAATTGGTCGATTGCTTGCAACCTGCCGATTGGTCTTGTCATGTTTGCCGATTTCCTCCTCCCTTCGGGCGATCTGGCCAACGGTTAGTTTGATTGGAATGTTGACCGAAAACTTGCCGCTTCTAATTCGCCGTGGAATGCGGTGCGACGTGCCACGATGGACGTGACATAACTTCCACCTCGAGCCACGCGCGTTCGTCCCGTCCCATCCGCTGGATCCTCTGTGTTTGGTCTGATGATGCACTGGAAATACACGCGGCCACACCGACCCCCAAGCTGGTGCACCGGATCCCACTACCGCCCCACTGGCTCTTTAAATAGCCCAAAGGGTGAGATGCGGCACCCATCGCTCACTTCGTCTTCTTCCTTGTGCCTTTACCCTCTGCCTCCGCCGCCACCGCGTCATGCGCCTCTCCGTCACCGCTGCTGCCGCCGAGGTTGAGATCCATCCCGACCACTACTTCGCCACCGCTCGCTGCCTTCGTCTTCCTCCTCGAGCTCCTCCTTTCCCGCCACGGATTCCGACGCTACAGCTGGGCAATTGACAGGATTACTGGCGCAAACCAATGCTAACTATGCTACAAAAGAAAGGAAGAGGCTCAAAAGAATGGGCGGTACGCCAAAATAAGTAGACCAAAATCCATTTTCATCTACTACTAATCATCCACCTTGAGATATCTATCCAGAACATCACGCTGGTATTAAGTTGCGAGCCCCACCCAAAGTGTAAACCCAAAGCAACAGACAACTGCATTAAAAGAACTTTTCATAAAGTAAGCAATCCTTGCAACCGTGGTTACAAGCACTATTGTTTTCCCCCTTGTGGAAACAGCACATCCCCTAGACACATGTTTCTGTCACTCAAGCTAGTCAGCAGGGGGCATGAACCCACAATCAAGCATAACGCTTACTCTTGGAGTCACTACCTACTACTTGGCCAAAGAAATAAAAAGCAACGGAAAACATGCAAGAATTACTCAAGAACACAAGTATAAAAGAGAAGAACCAAATATATTAGTCATCACAATCTGAACATAGTCTCATAATCCATCAGCTCCCAGCAAACTCAACATAGAAACAGCAGAAAGAATTACATATGTGCCTTGATCATGTAGGCATCTCACAAGGTCTAATCCCTGAAGAACAGAGAGGGGAGAGATCATCACATAGCTACTGATCATGGACACATGGTCCAAGGTTGACTACTCACGGATCATCCGGGAAGTGTCCAGGGTGGTGGAGAATCTCCCGAAGGTCAATCCTCCCTCCGTTAGGGTGCCGGGAAGAGGTCTTCTGGTGCTCCCGATCTTGGAAGCGTGGTGGCGGCGGAACAAAGGAGAGATCACAAAAAAGAGTTCTGTCCTCAGGGGTTTCGGAGGACGAGGTAAATATAGGCGAAGGGGGAAGCCAGGGGGCCACCAGGGGTCTAGGCGGCCTCCCGGCGCGGCCCCACCATAGGTCGCGCCACCTGGCCTCCTGGAGCCCAGGTGGGTCCCCTCTGGGGCCCCCTCGGGACTCTGGAAGCTTCCATTGCGCTGATTTTTTTATATATTTTTCCCGGAATTTTTCTGGCATTTTACGTAATGGGAAATCCTGAAATAAAAGACAGGAGAAAACAGAAACTGGCACTCGGGTGCACTGAGTTAATAGGTTAGTCCAAATATGATCAAAACTGTATCAAAAGAATAGCAATATCACCGAAAACATGCATGGAGCAAGCAGAAATTATATATACGTTTTGGACATATCAACATCCCCAAGCTTAATTCCTGCTCGTCCCCGAGTAGGTAAATGATAACAAGCATAATTTCTGTGGTGACATGCTACCAACAATATCAGAAATTTTGAGTAAAGCAAGTAAGGCATGCAATTCAATTCAAGTCATAACAATCAAGCACTACTAGGATAATGGCCTCCACCAGCGCGGGGTAAAGGCCCATCAGCAGCGCGGGGGGCCCGCGCTGTAGATATCGCGCTGCAGCTAACTTTCAGCGGCAGCGCGGGACCCCCGCGCTGTAGATAACTCTACAACTAGCAGTGCGGGCTTGTTGAACCGCACTGTAGATAACTATACAAGTAGCAGCGCGCCCAGCTAACCCGCGTTGCAGGTATATTTCTAGCATTTTGTGTTTATTCTGCAATATTATTTTTTTATACAGTTTTTTATGAATTTCCAGCATACACACATAACATTTATATACACACACATATAAACCACATCATATCATAGAGCATAACAATAGACTCATCGATCATCATATATATATATCATCTTATGATCATAATATCCAACACAAAGATTTTTTACTACTAACTAGGACCTAATCCAACAAGTACGACTTCTCCAACAAGATAATATTTAACAACAAGTACGAAACAACCTACTCCTCATCACCAACACAAGGTGAAATAAGAAAAACCAAAAGACACCCCACATTCCATTATGTAATATGGAGAACAACTTGCCTCCAGTTTTTATTTTCTTCTGATGCACTATCTTTCTCCATCCTTTTATTCTCAAGCAGCCATCACTACCACTTTCAGTGGAGTAGGCATGCTTGTCGAGTACCTCCCATGGACAAACAATTGTAAGCTCTCCTCTATAAGGCATCGCCAAGTTAGGCGTACATACTTTCGGGATCCTCTGTTGAAACATATTACTAAAATAGTTAGTAATGCAATATACTAAATGTTAGGTCAAAGATTTCTGAAAATGATGGACTAGTGACAGAATAGTAAAAAAATCTTACCATGTTAGAACTTTTTATATGATCCGAACGCAACTTGAGAAAAAAATGGCACATATGGTGTATAAGATTCGCCAATATTATTAAAGTTCACAAACGAAGGAACACCTTCATGAATATCGATGAAATCATCTTGTTCGTCGATTGTTAGGTCAAAGCCACCATCATAAAAAGTATTATCAAACATCTTTCGTACTTGCTTCGAAGCAGAGAGATAAACTGGCAATTATAAATAAGTTGTCAACTTAGGAAGCAAGTAAATAAAGAAGGAAACAAGTCAAATTTGTTTAATAAACTCACGTGGAGATAGAACCAGCTTCATGTCATCCACTAGCATCCAAAAGTCCTCATTTCGAAATGTTCTACCATCTTGACATAGAGGTCCAAGATCAAATGTTATTTGCATATCCTCCTCTAATGCATATGCCTTGCATAGTGCATACCAATTTTCACAATCAAAATATGTGTTGTTTGGTTCATTAAAGACCTCGATCTTTAAAGTTATATCATGTTTCGTCTTAATTTTGACATCTTTTTTGTCATTCTCGCGCCAATCACTGATGTTGACAAAGTCACAGACGTGGGGTCTTGCATAGCAGGGGATGTGCTAGTTCATTATAAAAAAATTACACGTCAAAACAAAAACTAAGTGAAGCATGCATAAATAAGAAGATGTCACAGAAGTTGTATACCGTTCTAAATTCGAAGCCCTCCTTAAGCGTGATGGAGAAGTATCTTTCTTCATCCCCATCCAACTTCGGATACTTGTCGCACCGACCCGAGTCATCGCCACAATAGTCGCAGTCGGGGATTCTATCATCATCGTCAACCATTTTCTGTGTTCATAATTAGTTCAAAGTCAACACACAATCATGAAAAGTACTATAAATTTTTGCCTCATACTTAGGTTGAACACACACAAGCAACTACAGAGATGGCGTTAGCGAGCCAAGTAGGATGCACAAGATTCGTATTTGTGTATATCACAAGGCTCGCTAACTCATCCCTGTTGTCACATTGTGTCACAATGGTTTTAATCATCGGTAATACGAATTGTGCCTCATACTTTCATTGGACATACACAAGCAACTACAGGGATGGAGCGAGCGAGCCAAGTAAGATGCACAAGGTCCGTACTTGTGCATATCACAAGGCTCACTCGACCAACCCTGCTATCACATGGTGTCACAATGGTTTTAATCATCGACATTTACAACAAAAAAGGAGAAAAATAATGATGAAGTACAAAAATGCCTCATACTTACATTAGACACACACAAGCGATTTCAGGGATGGAGCCAGTGACCCAAGTAGGAAGTTCCATACTTGTGCATATCACAAGGATCACTGGCCCATCCCCGATGTCACATAGTGCCACAATGTATTTTAATCATCGACAATCTTAAAAAGGAGGAAAATAATGATGAACTCGAATAAAATCCAGTGAATGCAACAATAATATCACTAATACATTTCGAGTAATCCAGTGAATGCAACAAAAATATCACCAATACATCTCGAGTAATCCAGTGAATGCAACAATAATATCACTAATACATTAAACGACGTCGGCTCCCTGAGCCACGGGCGGTGAACACCCAAAGATAAGGAACCGGTACAAAGTCATAGCCCGGGTGAGGTCCATGAAGAACCTGCCAGGTATTGGAGAACCTGGTGTCCAACGCGACCATATACCGGCGGACGTGCTCGTCCTCCTCCCTGACACGTCGGCGTACCACCGCCTCGTGGGCCGGCTCCATCTGCACCCTTTGTGGCCCACGCGACCGCCACCAAAGAAGCTCCGGGTCGACGACAGGACCCAGATTCCTCACCAAGCGGCGCGCCCCAGAGACCACCTCCCAGTGCTAGCCCGGGGGAGCCCAGTCCCGGACATTGCGCATCCCATCGTCGCCGAGAACTTATTTAATATACAAAGTTTTATTAAAATTTATACTAACTAACAAATTAACAAATTAAGACGAAAGTACTTTTAAATAATGCCTCATACTTAGATTAGACACATAAGCGATTTCTGGGAGAGTGCGGTAGTGAACCCAAGTAGGATGCACAAGTTCCGTAACTGTACATATCACAAGGGTTCACTTCGCACTCTCCCCGATGTCACATAGTGTCACAATATATTTTAATCATCGGCATTCTAAAAAAGGAGGAAACTAATGATAAAAAGTAATTTGATGCTGAAACACTGTTTAATTCCCGTTTCGACAAATCTCGGGCACTCGATATGTCCTACTTTTCTAGCACAAGTCATGCCGAAATCCACGGAAATTTTCGGCATGACTTTTGCTAAAAATTGAACATATCGAGCGCCTGAAATTTTCCGGAACGAAAATGAATCGACATTCCGACAAAACATAGGCCACTTATATATATCCTGCAAACAATATCTAACAACCTAACAGAAATATATAAAAATATGCTAACAAAAATTCTACTTTGCAATTATTTAACATGTGCTTTAGGGATATTTTGTAATTACCTTAGTTCCTAATTTCCTCAATATGCTAACAAAAATCCTACTTTTCAATTATTTAACAACCTAACGATGGTCTCCGGCGAGGGGTTCATGCCATGTTTAACAAAAACACTAGTTTTCCCTAGCTAGTTTTCCCATGTTTCAATCTAACAAAAATCCTACAATATGTTTCAATCCTACAAAAATACTACAATATGGTTTTAAAAAATCATACGAACCGAGAGAGGGGATTGAGATGGAGACTCACCAGTGGGCGGCGGCGGCGGCGTGGAGGAGCGGGGCGGCGACGGTGGAGGAGCGGGGCGGCCGGCGTCGTGGACGAGCGGGGCGGCGGCGGCGATTCGTGGGAGGGAGTGAGAGAGTTGTGTGCGTGAGGGAGATAGTGGGAGAGGGAGGCCGCGTGCGCCCGGTTTAAGTGATACCATCTGCAGCGCGGGCCTTTGTGAGCGCGTTGTAGATGACGAGGCCATCTACAGCGCGGGCCAGCAGGGGCGCGCTGCTGACATGTGGGCCCGAAAAACCCGGTCTGTGGTAGCCAAATTAGCAGCGCAGGTATCGCTGCCCGCGCTGCAGATGGTCCTATACATCTACAGCGCGGCTTCTATCATGTGCGCTACTAAACTGGCCAGCCACCGGAACCCTAGCCGTTTCCCCATAGTAGCAGCGCGGGCACACTGGGACCGGGCTACTAACGATCAATCTTCTGCAGCGCGCTAAAATATGACGCGCTGCTAATATATACCTGCAGCGCATGTACTGCTGCCCGCGCTGCTAATGAACATTCTTGTATGGCCATTATCCTAGTAGTGAAGAGTCTATATTAGCATTGAAACAAGCAAAATAAGAACATACATGTGCAAGAGCTCTCGCTGTCCGTGACTCGAATGTCTCCAAATGGTGTTTGCATGCAAGAAGTGGGGGATGGGAATACGAGAGAGAAAATTGTTTATTTTGTTGAGAACTCAATCTACTAAAGTTTCACACTTAGTCTCCTTTGGAATTTGATCTTGACTCGTCCCAGACCACTAGCCAGGTACAAGTCAAACTGATACACTCCTTTTCGATATTTTGAGCACTCATACAATGGATGAGCGCAAGCAAGAAAATTGACACTTAGGATGGCAAAGAGAGAGAGATGGTGGAGGAGGAAAGACAAAAAGGTGTGAAAGGCTCACATCAATGAGGACAATCATAGGCGAGAGAAAGAAAATGATAGATATTATGTGAGGAGTAGGGATTGCCATGCAACGGATGCACATATGAGCCATGGAAAGCTTTCCAATGGAACTAGTCGGGGTGCATCCAACTTGCTTCCTCAAGAAGACCTAGAGCTCATTTGAGGAGGCTCATCATTGCAATATGCAAGCCAAGTTCTATAGTGGGAATGTTCCCACTTAGCTATATGCATAGATGATCATCCCTATTGAGTACAAGGTATAGGATGGAGTACGAGTGTGGATCTCTCAAAAGGAATAGTAGTGTTGCCCCCTTCTCTCTTTTTATTTTATTTTTCTCTTTTTTCTCTTTATTTTTATTTTTTGGTGGCCTCAATGGCTCTTTCTAATTCTCTCATTTGTCCTCTCTAGGATCTTTTTAATTTTTCCTCTTTTGGATCTTTTCCTCACTTTAGGGGCAACACTCCATTTTACAAGGAGTTTAGCAGGAACATGTATGACATGAAGATCAAGTCATGAGAAGGTGGATGTTGCATGGCAATGTATCTCGGAAAGGCTATGGAAATGCCTTGATAGGTAGGTATGGAGGCTATTTTGAGGAAAGATATAAGAAGGTTTATGATGACAAAGCGTATCATGCCAAGGGTTTGGATGCACCGGCGAGGTAGACGCCAACTATCAGAGTAAGAAGAGGGCAATGCAAGGTACCGAAGATGCTAGCAAATATGAGGAGGTGGAAGTGTCAACTTTCAATGCTTACATTAGTCCGAAGAACTCATGCACTTATTATCGGTAACTTTCAATCTAATCAGGAGGTTCACAAAGAGACAAGTACCCCGAGGAGGAGTGTATGGGGGTTTGGTTATCCTTGCGCATCCTCGACTCATGATACGTGAGTGTACTCAAATATCCGATCCCTCCAAAGATTAGTGACCCATTTGGTAGCTAGAGTCCTCAACTAGTTTTTGTAGTTTTTGAAAATAAACACAGATTGCCCAAAATACGACATCTATCACTAATAGGCTAGAGCTCTTGATACCAAAAGTTCCAACATTACTGACAAAAATACCTCAAAACTATTGCAAGTTACTACTACAATTGAATAGCAACCTCAATTACCTACTTTAAGTCAAGACACAACTCAGTGCAACAAGCCAACTCTCTAAACAAGATAAACATGAAAACTCAAGAGAGCTCCAGCAACAAACTAAAAAAAGCTCTTAAAAAGAAAAGCATGAAAACTAAGAGCTAAACATGGCAGCAGCTACGAAAAGATAAAGAACACACAACAAAAGAAAGATAAGCATGAAAATCCTATGATGTGTTCTAGTTGAGGTGGAGCGTGTTTCTCTCCCACACGAAGAAAGATGGGTTCTAACTTTTTATGAACAGCAAGCAAAGCTAATGAAAACTAAAGAGCAAGACGCTCCAAGCATAGCACATAACGCATGAAGTGATAAAAATATAGTGTAACGAAGGACGAACTGATAATTGTTGATGAAGAAGGGGGTGCACGGGGGCATCCCCAAGCTTAGACGCTTGAGTCTCCTTGAATATTTCTTCGGGATGAATGGGGCCATCCCCAAGCTTGAGCGTTTGACACTCCCGGATCTTCTTTCATCATCCTCCCTCGCACACTTGAAAACTCCCTTCATACATAACTCATCATAAGCTGATCAGAGAGGTTAGTACCCATAATAAAAAAATTACCTCTACTGGAAATAAAGATTTTCTTGAAGGGCTACTGTTTCTCAAGACCGCAAAAAAGTTTTTGCAAAGAAAAAGCTAGCGCAAGACCCGCAAAACTGAGGAAAGGAAAACGTGGCACAATCTGTGAAAACAGACCAGTATGTAGTAAATAATTTTTTTGGGTACTTCTGCAACTCAAATAAAAAAACTCAGAACAGACACTCGAAAGCTAATTGTATAGAGCACGTTATCAAAAAACTCAGATAAAAAATATGATCTGGTAATTTATCATCAATTTTTCCGTCCAAGGACAGAATCTGTTTTCTAGACAGCATGTCACAACTTTTGAACTTTCTTGCAATCAGAGGCTAAACTTGGCACAAAGCTTGAAAATAAAGATATAATTATGTTGCTACAGTAGTAACAATCATCAAGACCACTAAAACAGAAGGAAAAACATCTTGGGTTGCCTCCCAACAAGCGCTTTCTTTTACGCCTTTGAGCTAGGCACAAAGCAAAAAGAAGAATCAAGTTTTATCAAGCGAAAGAGAATAGCTAGCCCGTGTAACGGACTCAAAAGGTAACTTGATTTTATTTCTAGGGAAGTGTTCCATCCCCTTTTTTACAGGGAATTGAATATCAATGACGGTACCAATGGTGCGAAGAAAAGGATGTCCCAAAATAATTGGACATAAAGGTTCACACTCAATGTCCATAATAGTAAAATCAACGGGAACATAGTTTTCATTGACAATGATAAGATCATTGTCAATCTTCCCCAAAGGTTTTTTACAGAAGAATCGACGAGACGAACACCAAAAGAACAAGGATCAAAAGGTTTCAATTCAAACATATCATACATTCTTTTGGGCATAACAGAAGTACTAGCTCCAATATCACATAAATCATAGCAAGAGAAGTTATTCAATTTAATTTTTATCATAGGGTCCCAACCATCTTCTAGCTTCGTAGGTATGGAGGCTTCTACCCTAAGATTCTCCTCCCTAGCTTTAATGAGAGCATTAGTGATATGCTCCGTGAAGGCAAGGTTTAGTGTTCTAGTGTGGGGGCCTCTAGACATTTTTTGTAGTATGCCAATAACTACAGAAAGGGTGAAACTATCAAAATCAATGTCACTACTATCAAAGGTGGTAGTGGTGTCATCTAGGCTTACTTGTTTGAAAGCTTCTATGTTCATAGGAGTTTCTTCTTCTAAGGTTGAGGTAATAGCATCACCATTAATAGGTCCAATGGGACTAGGAGTGTGTTGGGTGCTAAAAGTTTGGGTATCCTCAACAACTTGGATAGCAGCAACAGTGTGGTGTGTAGGAAGGCTCATAATTCTATCTCCTTCCATGGGGATAACTTCAGGTTTGGCTGCCATCTGGTTTATCAAAGTAGCTTGGGTGTGAGACATGTTTGAAACATAAGTTTCAGTGGCGGTATGTCTAGTTTGGAGATTATAAATCTCACTGTTCAGGCTCTCAAGTTGTTTGTTAATGTTTTGCAAAATATAGGTATGCTCACCTAATTGTCTGTAGAAGGCTTTGTTTTGTTCATAATGTATGTGTATATAGTTCTTAGTGGCCTTCTCTATCTCTACTAGTTTCTCATAGCTAGTAAAATCTCTTTCTTAATATGTTTGACCATAGGATTTATTGTTGTTGTTGTTGTTCCCATAATTGTTGGATGGGAACGGTCTAGGATTGTTAGCAAAGTTACTCCTATAAGCATTGTTGTTGAAGTTGTTTCTAGAGATAAAGTTCACATCTACTTGTTCTTGAGCAACCAAGGAATTCAGAGGAACATCATGAGGATCAATAGGAGCTTGCTTGGTAAGTAGAGACATAATCAAGTCAACTTTTTCATTTAGGGAGGAGATCTCCTCGACGGAGTTTACCTTCCTACCTATTGGAGCTCGTTCAATGTGACATTGGGAATAGTTGGACATCATCTCATCTAGTAGTTTTGTGCCAGCACCAAGTGCTGTTGACATAAAGGTTCCGCGAGGTAAAGTTCAAGCCTGCATAAAAAGTCTGGATAACCATCCAAGTAGTCAAACCATGTGTAGGGAATTTATTAACAAGAGATTTCATATGTTCCCAAGCTTGGGAAACATGTTCATTATCCAATTGCTTACAATTCATAATGTTACTCCTCAATTGGATAATTTCAGCAGGTGGGTAATACTTCCCAATAAAATCCTCCTTGGACTTATCCCAAGAATCTATGCTATTCCTAAGAAAGGATTGAAACCAAATTTTAGCTCCTTCCCTCAAGGAGAAAGAAAAAGTTTAATCTTAACAATATCACCTTATACTTCTTTATACTTTTGCATATCACAAAGCTCAACAAAATTATTTAAGTGTAAAGCAGCAACATCTCCAACCCCGGAGAATTGATCTCTCATAACAAGGTTTAGCAAAGCAGGTTTAGTTTCATAAGAGACGGCTGAAGTAGCACGTGTAGCAATAGGAGTGCAGATAAAATCATTGTTGTTGTGACTAGTGAAGTCACACAACTTAGTGTTTTCAGTGGTACTCATAGTAGCAGCAAGTAGGATAAGCAACTTTTTTTGTGGTTTTTGATAAAGGACACTAAAGAAAAAACTGAAAGGTAAACTAACAAGACTAAAAAGCAAAGATAAAATATAGCGTGCAACTCCCCTATCTTATAGAGTGGAGTCCCCGGCAACGGCGCCAGAAATTTGCTTGATGCGCGAGAGAATATAATGGGTTCTCGCCCTTCGTTGGTTACCCCAAGTGGAATATGAGATGTAGCGTAGCAGCAAATTTCCCTTGGCAAAGATACCAAGGCTTGAGAGATCGGCTCCCGTAGGACTCCAATAGCGACAAGTAGGTAGCAAGGAAATAATGGCACCGTTTTAGACAAAAGTTTCTTCCTTAACCTGGACCTGCACACGACACAAATAACTTTGCTCCCAAAGAAGTTCAGAGAGGTTGCCAATATCTCTGGTATTGTTGTTTACAAAGGATCAAACACGAGAGATAATGATAGTGGTAACTGCAACTAGAAAGTAAAAGAAAGAAGTAAATTGAGGGTGTAAACAGTGGTGGAAGTATGGACCGGGGTCACATGATGTTCACTAGTGATGTCTCTCTCCCAAAAGACGATAAAAAGGCTATGCAAGGTAAACAAATTATAGCTGGGCAATTGACAGGATTACGGGCGCAAACCAATGCTTACTATGCAAAAAAGAAAGGAAGAGGATCAAAAGCATGGGCGGCACGCCAAAATAAGTAGGCCAAAATCCATCTACATCTACTACTAATCATCCACCTTGAGATATATCTCACCAGAACATCTCGCTGGTATTAAGTTGCGAGCCCCACCCAAAGTGTAAACCAAAAGCAACAGATAACTGCATTAAAAGAACTTTGCGTAAAATAGACAATCCTTGCAACTGCGGTTACAAGCACCGTTGTTGTAACAGCCCAGATTTCACAAAAATTAATAATTTTGTTTTCGGTGTGAATTGTTTGATTGTTTGATTTGTTTGCGGTGTTTGCATCCCTGATTTATCGATCGGCGATTATTCCCCCCCCCTCTTATCTCGTACCGGAAGGAGACCGACCCTTGCCACCCTGAAACTCGACCTTTGCGACATCGGGTTTCACCCGATCACCGTCGCAAAAACCGGCACAAGACCAGCCGCAGCCAACGGAACAAAAAACCTCGTTTAATAAGTAAACGAGATATTTTTACAGCACGCCGGAAAGTGTTCTCCGAATGGTTCCAGCGCGAGGTGAACGCCGCCGGCTCGACATGCTGATCGCGCAGTTCGAAGTTTTACCAGAATCGAAGGTCATGCGGCCCCCGGCGGTCAGAAACGTAGACACCGCGCGCGAGAGAGAAAAACCGGGGCTGTTTTTGCAAACTGCCAGCCACCTGGCCTATATAAAGACCACCACTCCCCCAACCCTTTCTAGGATTTTCCCTAGCAAAAATTGCAGCCACCCCCCTCCATTTTCCCAAATCTGCCCAATTTCCCCACCAGATTCACGAAACCCTAGCCCTGGCACTTCAGAGCCGTCGGATCTGTGATCTGACGCTCCTGGAGCCGCCACGTCGCCTCCCAGCTGCTCTAGACCGATCCAGGCGCGACCGGGCCCCACAGGGCCCCGATCTGGGCCTGTCCGTGCCGCCGAGCGCCGCCGCCAGCCCGTGGACGCCGGCTGCCTCCGCTGCCTCGCCGCCCGCGTCTCCGCGAGAACCGCGTCGCCGCTCCTGTGAGCCTCTTACTCCTGCGGCCTTCTCCGCCTCCCTCGCCTCACCACCTCCCCCTCTGCAGGCCGCAAGCCACCGCGTCGCCATGGCCACCGGCCGAAGGTCGCGCCGCGCCGCCATGATTCCGCCCGAGCGCATCACAGACCGCCTCGCTGCACCCCGTGCACTAGCGACCAGCACCGCCTCCGCGCCTCCCCGGTCGTCCCACGCATCCAACCGCACCGCCGCGCCTCCTCACCGCCGTAGCCGGTCGGCGCCGCCGCCGCCAATCGGTCCCTGGCCGAGATCGGGCGAGATCCCGAGCAGACGTCCACCAAGCGGCGTCGTCGCAAGTGGGCCGGCCTGACCGTGGCCCACCGCGCCCCCACCAGGCCAACTCTCTCACCTGGGCTCGGCCCGCTAGGTGAGCCTCGCCTTTTTTTTATGTTGCATCATGTTGGGCCGGCCCAGCTGGTACAGATCCACTAAATCGCGTTGTAGGCGTTATTTAGTATCCAGCGCTCAGTTTGCCTGTCTTTTTTTCTGCTAAGTCATTTTATATTGCTGTTGTATCCATTTTTGCGAGTAGATTTGCGAGTAAACCGTAGCTCGGATGACGTTGCGTCCAAAAGGAAAATTGTTTAGTTTTGTGTGTACTTTAGTTCATCTTTTGTGAGCTTTTTGATTTGAGGCCATATTGATGTTGTTAATCACTGTTGAAGTGGGCATTAGACTGTTAACTGTTGTTACTTCCTGTTAAGTGTTGTTGTTATTATTTTATTGCAAGTTTGATTGATGATTGTGTCACATCCATGAGGCATATGTTATTAATTCTTGTTGCATACTGTTAAGCATCATGTCTACTTGAATGCTATGCATTCACATGTCATATTTGCCTGTTGCATGATGTTTGTTTCATCACCAAAAGTAGCTACCCTGCTGTTAGTGTGCTGTTGTTTATATAAAGTTGCTACTTTGTTGCGCTATATCTTTTTAACCGTGCATCCTATTGAGCATTGCAATATGTCATTTTGATCTATGCCATGTCTACTTCCATTATATGTATTACATTGTCATGTTTGCATTTCTGGTGATAGTTATGTTTAGCTCCAAAGTTGTTATCCTGCAGTTGTTGACAGCCACCTCTGTTTTTCACTAAGTCTGTAACTTTCCGATGCCATATTGCTTGCTTAATATCTTTTGATCTGTTATGCATATGAACTTGATTCTTGTTTCTACCTGATCATCATCATGCCTACTCCATGCTCATATATTTCTATGTCATGTTGCTGCACTTTTGCATATAGCTTTACCCCTGTTTATACAGCATGAAAATAACAGTTTTTGCCCTGTTTTTCTGATTTTCACTAAGTCCTTGACCAGTAATGTTTTATAGCATTTTGTGTTGCTTATAACTAGTGAACCATGATGCCTATTTGCATGATTACTTTTGCCATGCCATGCCTGTCATGTCTACTTTAGATGCATATCATTTTTGTGCATGTTTACAACCTTGTTCTTATTTATTTGTTGCTCTAAAGTGTGCTACTTGATGTTGGTAGATTGTGTGCATAACTAGTTTTGCTTGTATCTTTTTAACCGTAACTCCGTTTGGAGTGTTCTTTATATGTAACTTGATTAGAATTTCATGTATGCTATTGTTTGATGTTGTTAACCAACCTAAACTATGGTTTAGCGCAGAACAATACCAATTACTTAAATTGTCGTGGGGTACTTAGTGATATGCCATGTTTAGGTTGTGCCTCACTTAAATTGACTAGCATAGATAGTTTATCTTATGCTTCACCTCTTGTCATGTTTGTGTGCTATGTCATGCTTGAGTGAGATGACATGTTAACAACCTTTTCTCATCATGTGTAGCTAAACAACTTGAACCCTTGTAAACGTGTGGTATCGTCGTGTGTGACGAGTAGTCCACTTAACCTATTACTAACCGCTCTCGACGATTGATGCGATAAGGTGGTGCGTTGTCTCGTGTTGCCTTCTTGTTGATGCTTACTCGTGATTGCTTCGTATTAATAGATGCTTGCTCGTCGATTGCTTTTTCCAGTGTTTCCTTCTTGTGTGCTTCCGCGGGTACCTCTCGGAGACGTTGCGAGCTTGCGATCGACTTCACCTTCGGATCGTCTTCTCATCAGGTAAGGGGGAGCATATATCATGCTTATAACTTTCAGCTCACTCGCGCCTAGGTGTAGAATAGAACGATTGCTTGATCCTACCACAGTATATTTCATGCCTCTCAAATAAACCCAAACAGCCATGTCCTCCACATCCCAACAAACCTTGTTCGGCTATGTTACTATTTCTCGTTGCTCAACCACTGCTTAGTATGCATGCTAGGATGTTATCAACTGTTATCTCCTGTTACTCCTTGGATTGGGCTATCACATTATTATATTGTTGTGGATGATATGATTATTATAAATGTTGACTATATTCGACGAAGGATGGAAGGTCTAGGCTATCCCGCCCCGACGCTTTGTTCCATTCGAGTCACCTAGGATCCGAGTTCCGGGTATTGTATCTCTTGACGAGCGTGCCTAACCGCATGTGGGATTTTATGGGGTCCCCTTTTCTTACCTACCTAGCTTCAAACATTTCTAGTGGTGGCCCAAGCCGATTTACCATTTGAAACCGTGTGTGTGTCTGTTGGGTCGCTCCTGGCAGATATTCTTTAAAACAACCCGGGCCAGCGGGGACATGGTTTCCCTATTGGTCCAACCTGGCCGGCGGAGGACCCGGACTCATGTGAGAATTCACCGGTAATCCAAACCCGATTCATACGGTAGAGGCCGATTCGAGAGCGCGGTCGGCTTTTGAGTTAGATGTAGACTCACCGGGGGCCACCCGGATTTGTTCGTTGTTAGCTAGAGGGACTTGTCGTTTCGGATCTCTCGGAACTAAATCATAAAATGGTTGCCTGTGATGGGTAGAAACTGAGAGAGATGGGCGTGCGTGCGGAGCCTTGTAATGGGAAGTTGGTACACCCCTGGAGGGTTAAATATTTTTGAGAAGCCGTGTCCACGGTTATGGACGACTTGAGACCTACTCCTTGTTCTTAGACAACAATAACTGAGATAATCTTAATATAACTTGATCAATGTGTGTGTGCCTTGACTGCTTCTTCTTCGTTGGGATGCGAAGACGAGGACAAGGATAGGATAGGTGTTATGCTTGCGTAAGTAGTTGATAGCAAGACCTGTTGGAGGCGATTCCTCATCGAATGCTTGGTTCTCATCTTACTCTAAAATATACCGTTAGCCACTCATATATTGCTACTACGTCTGCAACCTCACCACCTACCCCCATCTTACCCGTGAGAAGTTAGTGACAAGACTTTTGATATATAGCTCACCTCTTTCTTTTCTCTTTTACGCACGTTATGCAACGATCTTGGACTTCAGAGGAGCTCGACGACCCTTCTTCTGGACGTCTTCACGAAGACTCGACGACGACTAGTTAGGTGGATCCCGGCGGAGAGCCAGGACCCGTGTGGTAACGGGAATGGTGTGTTTTACCTTTTGCCAGTAGGAATTTGAATATAGTTTGTACCCAGACATGTATCTTCCGCTAATGTAATGTATTTAAGGAAGTTGTATGCCGATTGTACGAGATGTTGTATCCTTATAGTTGTAATGTTGTGATATCATGTTGAAAATCCGGGGCATATGGCATTATCATATGTCGCGGTGGGACCGATATGTGCTTCGTCCCCGGATCTGGATGGAAACATCTAGAACTGGAACAGTACCGCATATCGGGACTTACAGTTGTTTTCCCCCCTTGTGGCAACAACACATCCCCTAGACTCATGTTTCTGTCACTCAAGCTAGTCATCAGGGGGCATGAACCAACAATCAAGCTGTCGGGGCCCGGGGTTAGCGTATGTAATTCCAGTCACGATACAATCACATGGAGAGCCGAGAACCGTACCCACTTGTCTAAGCAGACAAGGCCAAGCACAGAACGTTCTCGGTAAGCATCGAACGTGAGGGGCATCCCATTCAGGCCGGATGATCAACTGAGATGGGTCCTCATCGTCCGCTCACAAGTCTAAATGCTTATGGGTGGTGAATCCCATACTCATAGACAAGTCGCCTCAACCATGTTATCGATTGAATCCTAACTCTTAAATATACTTACTCCAGCCCGATCACTTAGTCGGGGTCTAGGGCGGGCTCGATCATACAACAAAGTGTGCACGTGACAGTCATGAACAATCGCATCGCGATGCCCCAAGCTGCGCACATCTAAGGGCCACTTGGTGTATAAAGGACCTCCAGCCAGATCACAACTAAGGTCTCGAAAACCCATACTAAGACATGCATGTTATAATCATACACGCAGCACACATGCCTAGTATGAACAGCAGGTATCATCACATAACTCTACAAAGTACTCTTTATTGATATACACATAGAGCATACAAAGATCACATGTCTGTGATCAACATTACATCATACAACGGAAGCAAATTAGGTCTGAGTACAGACAAGTGTAACAAATGGCTTAGAGAAGCCTTGTAAACAAACATGCCCTTCCACGAGGGACCAGACTGCTGTCTGGGACTATGCTAACTTAGCCAACGTCGAGCTTCATGAAGGTCAAACCATCGGGGTCCGGTTTCTTATCTAAAACATAGAATAAGCAAACGTGAGTACAAAGTCGTACTCAGCAAGACTTACATGAGATCTATACTACTCATGCTCAAGTATCAAGGTAAAGGAGGTGGGGTTTCAACATGCAGAAGTGCCAGCTTTGACTTGGCTAATCCTGAACTACGAGTACCAGACTTGAGATAAGAAGCGTACACGAGTCCACTACATCTCCAACCAATACACCACTATGGTTACTCCCTCGACTTCCCCACGACGAGGCACACCACAGCACTCACACTTATCTTGGTGTGTTTTAGAAGTATCCAGTTCAAGTTGTCTAATGATCAGGTACAGGTTCCAAGTAGTCCTTAACCGCGGACGCGGCTATTCGAATAGTTTTGTTAACCTTGCAAGGGTGTAAACTACACACACATGACCATCGGTTACCGCTAGGTCTCGCCACCGTTCAAGAGGTGACAGCGAGGATGTTCACCACGACACTTCGCTCACAACCGGTCTATTCCAGGAGTCGACTACCTGAGTTGCTACCGCTCGAGAGCCCGGCCGGATCAACGAAACGGACTCAGACAATGTAAGTGACCGAGACGCCACCTTTAGCAGATGGTTTTCCTGCCTCACGGGTGCACCCACATATCTAGGATGATGCAACCATTCCTTCATTCTTTTTCTATGCAGATGCCAAATGGAAAGCCCAAACTAATGTGACTCCTGGACGTCGACACGGATCAAGGTACTAGGCCGAGAGGGGTCAGTGAGCCCAATGTGTGGTTGTACTCTTTGTCTTGGATTACCATACAAGAACTCGATGCCTAAGGCGGTGTTCAACGAGACAACCCACTGTGTACTCCTACACAGCCTCTCATCGTTCACCTTGTATTAGGGTGGATTCACCGACACAGTTTCACTTTCATCAACACCATGTTCACCATCATCCCGACTCACATCAAAAGCAACCTCATGTAACACTAAGCATGCAATAAGCATTAACAGTTGCAGGGGCTTCCTGATATCAATCAACTCCTATGTCAGCTAGGATTGTGGTTTGCTTACTACTGTGACAAGATGATAGGTCATGCATCGGATATGGGTTCAACTATGCGGTAGAATCGATACAAGATGATCTCCTAAACATGCATAAGCGAGACTGAGAGGGAATTGGGATTTTATAGACATGATCAATGGGGTTTGCTTGCCTTGCTGACGATACACGGGTCTTAACGGTGGTCTTCTTCTTCGGGGGTGATCACCGTCTCGGAAAAGCTGTTACCGGTACAAACATCAATAAAGGGGGACAACATGAATTGAAATGCACAATCACATGATTATGTTTTTCATGATGTGAATGGTATTGGTTTGATCTAGGTTCAATTTGCCACATGTTAATTGAAGTTGATTTGAAAAGTTAATTCAAAATCAAACTCCAAATATTATTCAAATTAGGTCATCTTGCATTTGCTAATGTTTGGTTATTGTAAACAATGTCATCATGTGTGGGATAAGCTTCTGAAGTACAAGTGATCATGTTTGCATTTCAATGGTTAATTTTTCAACTCTTCAATTGATTTTTGGAAAAAGATTTTTATCTGGCCATTTCAAATAATTTCTTAGGGCTTTCTGCTTCCCCATTTTTGAATTTCTTTTGAAATTTTTGCATGATGCAAAGGGCACAATCAACCCTAGCACTTACCCTAGTTGGGGTTCTGACAACTCGCCCCCACTCAAAATAATCTCGTCCCGAGATTCAGAAGTCGTCGGGAGGAAGGTGGGGTACTCGGCACGGAGGCGGTCTTCTCTTTCCCACGTTGCTTCTTTCTCAGAGTGATGCGACCATTGTACTTTGAGGAACTTGATCTTCTGACGACGAGTGACACACTCTGCTGAATCAAGAATACGAACAGGGTACTCTCGATAAGAAAGGTCATCTTCAAGATCAAGCGCTTCATGGTCGACTTCGCGGATGGGGTCCTTGAAGCAACGCCTGAGTTGTGACACATGGAATACATCATGTACTCGGAAAAGGTGAGGGGGTAGTTCAAGTTGGTAGGCAACTTCTCCACGTTTAGCAAGAATGCGGAAAGGTCCGATGTAACGTGGGGCCAACTTGCCTTTGATACCGAATCTTTGGGTTCCCTTCAGAGGAGTAACCCGAAGGTAAGCCTTCTCATCAATATTGTAGCTCTCCTCTCTATGATGACGATCATAGTAGCTCTTTTGACGAGACTGAGCGGCTTTCAAACGATCACGAACAATGAGAACTTGATCTTCTGCTTCCTTGATCATATCCGGTCCAAAGAGTTGTCTTTCACCGGTTTCTGGCCAGTTAAGGGGTGTTCGACATCGTCGTCCGTAGAGGAGTTCAAAAGGAGCCATGTTCAGACTAGATTGAAAACTATTGTTATAAGCAAATTCGGCGAATGGAAGAGATTTCTCCCAATTCTTTCCGAATGAGATAACACAAGCTCTGAGCATGTCTTCCAAGATTTGATTAACCCTTTCGACTTGACCGCTAGACTGAGGTTGGAAAGCTGTACTAAAGGATAGATGAGTTCCCATAGCATTCTGAAAGCTTCCCCATAATCTAGAGGTGAAAAGACTACCACGATCAGAATTGATCACCAAAGGAACACCGTGAAGAGACACAATTCTAGAGATATACATGTCCGCTAACTGGCTTGCAGTTATGGACTCGCGAACGGGAAGGAAGTGAGCAACTTTGGAAAGTCTATCAATGACCACGAAGATGGCATCATTTCCTTTCTGGGTTTTTGGAAAGCCGGTGATGAAGTCCATACCGACTTTGTCCCATTTCCACTCGGGAATAGGCAAAGGTTGAAGTGTGCCAGCAGGTCTTTGGTGTTCTGCCTTAATGCGACGACAAACATCACATTCAGCAACAAATCGAGCAATGTCTCTCTTCATCCGGGTCCACCAAAATCTCTCGCGTAGATCTCGGTACATTTTTGTGCTACCGGGATGATTTGAGAGGGGTGTGTCATGGGCTTCTTTGAGGATGAGTTGCCTTAGATCCCTATTCTTAGGTACTACCAAACGATTTTCAAAGAATACCGTTCCTTTACTATCTGTGGAGAAACATTTAGCAACTCCGCTAGCAATGTTCTCCTTGATCCGGCGAACACCTCGTGCACGCCTTTGGGCAACTCTGATTTGATCCTCAAGGGTTGGTTTCGCCACCAAGTTGAAAAGAGATCCATGAGGAACAATCTCGAGATTGAGCTTTCGAAATTCCTCATGAAGAAGTGGTTGATACTGTTGTAACATGAGGTTGTTACAATACGACTTACGACTTAGTGCATCAGCCATGACATTGGCCTTGCCTGGGGTGTAAGAAATTCCTAAGTCATAATCTTTTATCAACTCTATCCAACGTCTTTGCCTGAGATTAAGATCTGGCTGGGTGAAAATATATTTGAGGCTTTGGTGGTCGGGATATATCTCACAACGATTACCAAGGAGGTAATGTCGCCAAGTCTTCAGGGCATGAACTACGGCAGCGAGTTCAAGATCATGGGTAGGATAGTTCTCTTCATGTGGCCGCAATTGGCGTGAAGCATCAGCTACCACATGTCGATCTTGCATAAGTATGCATCCTAACCCTTGCCGTGAAGCATCACAATAGATCTCGAAATCCCTTTTGGTGTCTGGAGGTGCAAGTACGGGTGCAGAATTCAATCTTATTTTTAGCTCTTGAAAGCTTTCCTCGCACTCGGGGGTCCATTGGAATTTCTTATCCTTCTTGAGGAGTTCAGTAAGAGGCTTTGCAACTTTAGAAAAGTTCTCGACGAAGCGGCGGCAATAGCTGGCTAGGCCAAGAAAACTCCTAACTTGCTTAACCGATTCAGGTGGAGTCCAGTCAAGGACGGCCTGAACTCTCTCGGGATTGACTGCAACACCTTTCGCAGAAATCACGTGGCCTAAGTAGGTCACTTCTGGTAGCCAAAATTCACACTTGGAGAAATTGGCATAAAGGCGGTGCTCTCTAAGTTTCATCAATACCAACCTAAGATGTTCTGCGTGCTCTTCTTCGTTCTTCGAGTAGATGAGAATGTCATCAAGATAAACCACAACAAATTTATCTAGGTACTCCATGAAGATCGAATTCATTAAGCACGATAATGTGGCGGGGGCATTGGTTAAACCAAAGGACATGACGGTATACTCGTAAAGACCATAACGAGTAGTGAAAGCCGTTTTGGGAATGTCCTTGTTTCGGATTTTGATTTGATGATAGCCTAATCTCAAATCCATCTTGGAGAAGACAGAGGATCCTGCAAGTTGATCATAAAGATCATTGATCCTGGGCAGTGGGTACTTGTTCTTTATCGTCGCTAGATTTAGTGGGCGATAGTCTACGCACATCCTTTCTGTTCCATCTTTCTTCGTTACGAACAGAACGGGGCAACCCCATGGCGATGAGCTAGGGCGGATGAAGCCTTTTGCCAACGAAGCATCAAGTTGGGTTTTTAGCTCAGCTAACTCATGTGGGGCCATTCTATATGGACGTCTGGAAATTGGGGTTGTGCCTGGTATAAGATCAACTATGAATTCTACACACCTGTCGGGTGGCATTCCCGGCAGCTCTTCAGGAAAGACATCCGGGAAGTCACGAACCATCGGAACATCTTCAAGGTCTGGAAGAGGAAGCACATTCAAAGTCTGCACCTGTATTCTAAAGCTGGGTGATGTGTAGTCAATGGTCTGGCCTGAAGGATGGGTGAGTTTGACTGATTTGGCTTTACAATCAAGGAAAGCATTCTGCCTTGATAACCAATCCATTCCTAGGATGACATCAATGTCCGAAGACTTGAGGGCTATAAGTGAAGCAAGGAATACTAGACCCTCAATTGCAATTTGATTGCCATGGCTTACTCTATTAGTTTGCCACTTTGAACCAGGAGTTTGAATGATCATTGGAGAAAACATTTCTTCAAAAGGAAACTCATGACGAAGTGCATAATTCTCCGACATGAATGAATGAGAAGCTCATGGATCGAAAAGAACGGAGGCGGGGACATGATTGACTGGGAGTGTGCCAAGAATGACATCAGAAGCATCAGTGGTTTCCTCCACTGAGATTTGGTTCACACAACCACTACTAGTGGATGAAGGCTTTGCTGGAAAGGCTTTGGTGGTTGGTTTCTTTGGAGGCTTGGGTCGAGAATGACGTGGTGCCATCAAGACCTGAGGGCATTGACGATAGTAATGGCCTGGAAGACCACACTTAAAGCATAACCTGTCCGAATTGCTGGGAGTGGGATTACTTGGCTGCACACCATCATTCCGGGGTGGAATAATGTGTCGGGGTGGATGGCATATATTTGGTGGTGGCCTCTGAAGAAGGTTTTGAGGTATGGCACAGGTTGGAATCCAAATTCGGCGTTTCTGAGGGGCTGAACTTGAAGAAGAAGCAAGCTCAAGAGCATGCTTGCGAGATTCCTCAAAAATTTCATTGCCATGCTCATCTCTGAAGGATCTGTTGACTAAATCCTCAAAGGTGGAAAATTCGATGAGGTTGAGATCATGACAAAGGATGGGGCTAAGTCCCTTGCGGAACCTTGCCTGCTTTCTGGCATCGGTGGTGATCTCATCTTGGGCATACCGGGCAAGACGGTTGAACTCTCTCACATACTCATGGATGGAAATCTTTCCTTGAGTGAGATTGCAGAACTCTTCCTTCTTGTGCTCCATCAACTCATCCAGAATGTGGTACCCTCAAAAGGCAATACAGAACTCCTGCCAAGTCACTAGGTGACCATCTGGCTGCATAGCAACATAGTTCTCCCACCATTCAGCAGCAGCACCTTCCAGAAAGTATGCCGTGAATATAACTCGGTCATCGGGAGCAACATGTGCAGTATCAAGCTTACGCTCGATGGAACGGATCCAATCATCAGCTTCAAGGGGCTCAGAAGAACATCGGAATAACGGTGGCTTGAGGAGGATGAAGTCCTGAATGCTCACAACCACATTACGATGACGTGAGGTATTCTGCTCGATGAGCTCCAGAAGGCGTGTTTGATCACGTTGATTCTTCTCAGCTTCCATCATGATTTCCGCCGCAGAAGGCGATGGTAGAGGTTCATCATCATTTCGATTCCGAACACGGTCTCGATTCCGACGAACAGCACTACGAGTTCCACTTGACATCCTGTGTGATAAAAATCAACAATCAGAACAGGTTGAATGATGGATTCAAGGATAACAAGACATGATGAAGGCGGAAAGATTATAATGCGAAGGCAATGATCCACAGAAACACGGGATAAATCCGGCAGCATAACGGCTACACCGGGATGGAAAATGAAACCACCTCGAAGAAATTGGACAGAACTTCTTCAAGGAACTCAACAGAACGATGAGTCTGGACGACCACAACTGTCCTACGGCTACAAGGAGGCAAACAACGAGATGTTCTAGTAAAGACATAGATGAGCCTAGTCCTATCATCCCGTAGAAAAGATAAGGGTGACTCAGAACTCAGATCGATGAGGGTAAGGAGAAAAAGAAGCCTTACGTTGTTCCCTTATATACCCAAATAACTATATAACTATAGAATGCTAGACTCGACTTTGACCAAGGGTTTGATAGTCCTACAGACAGTCCTGCTCTGATACTAAGTCTGTCGGGACCCGGGGTTAGCGTATGTAATTCCAGTCACGATACAATCACATGGAGAGCCGAGAACCGTACCCACTTGTCTAAGCAGACAAGGCCAAGCACAGAACGTTCTCGGTAAGCATCGAACGTGAGGGGCATCCCATTCAGGCCAGATGATCAACTGAGATGGGTCCTCATCGTCCGCTCACAAGTCTAAATGCTTATGGGTGGTGAATCCCATACTCATAGACAAGTCGCCTCAACCATGTTATCGATTGAATCCTAACTCTTACATATACTTACTCCAGCCCGATCACTTAGTCGGGGTCTAGGGCGGGCTCGATCATACAACAAAGTGTGCACGTGATAGAGTCACGAACAATCGCATCGCGATGCCCCAAGCTGCGCACATATAAGGGCCACTTGGTGTATAAAGGACCGCTAGCCAGATCACAACTAAGGTCTCGAAAACCCATACTAAGACATGCATGTTATAATCATACACGCAGCACACATGCCTAGTATGAACAGCAGGTATCATCACATAACTCTACAAAGTACTCTTTATTGATATACACATATAGCATACAAAGATCACATGTCTGTGATCAACATTACATCATACAACGGAAGCAAATTAGATCTGAGTACAGACAAGTTTAACAAATGGCTTAGAGAAGCCTTGTAAACAAACATGCCCTTCCACGAGGGACCAGACTACTGTCTGGGACTATGCTAACTTAGCCAACTTCGAGCTTCACGAAGGTCAAACCATCGGGGTCCAGTTTCTTATCTAAAACATAGAATAAGAAAACGTGAGTACAAAGTCGTACTCAGCAAGACTTACATCAGATCTATACTACTCATGCTCAAGTATCAAGGTAAAGGAGGTGGGGTTTCAACATGCAGAAGTGCCAGCTTTGACCTGGCTAATCCTGAACTACGAGTACCAGACTTGAGATAAGAAGCGTACACGAGTCCACTACATCTCCAACCAATACACCACTATGGTTACTCCCTCGACTTCCCCACGACGAGGCACACCACAGCACTCACACTTATCTTGGTGTGTTTTAGAAGTATCCAGTTCAAGTTGTCTAATAATCAGGTACAGGTTCCAAGTAGTCCTTAACCGCAGACGCGGCTATTCGAATAGTTTTGTTAACCTTGCAAGGGTGTAAACTACACACACATGACCATCGGTTACCGCCAGGTCTCGCCACCGTTCAAGAGGTGACAGCGAGGATGTTCACCACGACACTTCGCTCACAACCGGTCTATTCCAGGAGTCGACTACCTGAGTTGCTACCGCTCGAGAGCCCGGCCGGATCAACGAAACGGACTCAGACAATGTAAGTGACCGAGACGCCACCTTTAGCAGATGGTTTTCCTGCCTCACAGGTGCACCCACATATCTAGGATGATGCAACCATTCCTTCATTCTTTTTCTATGCAAATGCCAAATGGAAAGCCCGAACTAATGTGACTCCTGGACGTCGACACGGATCAAGGTACTAGGCCGAGAGGGGTCAGTGAGCCCAATGTGTGGTTGTACTCTTTGTCTTGGATTACCATACAAGAACTCGATGCCTAAGGCGGTGTTCAACGAGACAACCCACTGTGTACTCCTACACAGCCTCTCATCGTTCACCTTGTATTAGGGTGGATTCACCGACACAGTTTCACTTTCATCAACACCATGTTCACCATCATCCCGACTCACATCAAAAGCAACCTCATGTAACACTAAGCATGCAATAAGCATTAACAGTTGCAGGGGCTTCCTGATATCAATCAACTCCTATGTCAGCTAGGATTGTGGTTTGCTTACTACTGTGACAAGATGATAGGTCATGCATCGGATATGGGTTCAACTATGCGGTAGAATCGATACAAGATGATCTCCTAAACATGCATAAGCGAGACTGAGAGGGAATTGGGATTTTATAGACATGATCAATGGGGTTTGCTTGCCTTGCTGACGATACACGGGTCTTAACGGTGGTCTTCTTCTTTGGGGGTGATCACCGTCTCGGAAAAGCTGTTACCGGTACAAACATCAATAAAGGGGGACAACATGAATTGAAATGCACAATCACATGATTATGTTTTTCATGATGTGAATGGTATTGGTTTGATCTAGGTTCAATTTGCCACATGTTAATTGAAGTTGATTTGAAAAGTTAATTCAAAATCAAACTCCAAATATTATTCAAATTAGGTCATCTTGCATTTGCTAATGTTTGGTTATTGTAAACAATGTCATCATGTGTGGGATAAGCTTCTGAAGTACAAGTGATCATGTTTGCATTTCAATGGTTAATTTTTCAACTCTTCAATTGATTTTTGGAAAAAGATTTTTATCTGGCCATTTCAAATAATTTCTTAGGGCTTTCTGCTTCCCCATTTTTGAATTTCTTTTGAAATTTTTGCATGATGCAAAGGGCACAATCAACCCTAGCACTTACCCTAGTTGGGGTTCTGACAACTCGCCCCCACTCAAAATAATCTCGTCCCGAGATTCAGAAGTCGTCGGGAGGAAGGTGGGGTACTCGGCACGGAGGCGGTCTTCTCTTTCCCACGTTGCTTCTTTCTCAGAGTGATGCGACCATTGTACTTTGAGGAACTTGATCTTCTGACGACGAGTGACACACTCTGCTGAATCAAGAATACGAACAGGGTACTCTCGATAAGAAAGGTCATCTTCAAGATCAAGCGCTTCATGGTCGACTTCGCGGATGGGGTCCTTGAAGCAACGCCTGAGTTGTGACACATGGAATACATCATGTACTCGGAAAAGGTGAGGGGGTAGTTCAAGTTGGTAGGCAACTTCTCCACGTTTAGCAAGAATGCGGAAAGGTCCGATGTAACGTGGGGCCAACTTGCCTTTGATACCGAATCTTTGGGTTCCCTTCAGAGGAGTAACCCGAAGGTAAGCCTTCTCATCAATATTGTAGCTCTCCTCTCTATGATGACGATCATAGTAGCTCTTTTGACGAGACTGAGCGGCTTTCAAACGATCACGAACAATGAGAACTTGATCTTCTGCTTCCTTGATCATATCCGGTCCAAAGAGTTGTCTTTCACCGGTTTCTGACCAGTTAAGGGGTGTTCGACATCGTCGTCCGTAGAGGAGTTCAAAAGGAGCCATGTTCAGACTAGATTGAAAACTATTGTTATAAGCAAATTCGGCGAATGGAAGAGATTTCTCCCAATTCTTTCCGAATGAGATAACACAAGCTCTGAGCATGTCTTCCAAGATTTGATTAACCCTTTCGACTTGACCGCTAGACTGAGGTTGGAAAGCTGTACTAAAGGATAGATGAGTTCCCATAACGTGGGGCCAACTTGCCTTTAATCCCAAATCACTTTTAAAATGATCACACTCATTTTTAGGAATTTTTCAACTCTTCGATTGATTTTTGGAAAAAGATTTTTATCTGGCCATTTCAAATAATTTCTCAGGGCTTTCTGCTTCCCCATTTTTGAATTTCTTTTGAAATTTTTGCATGATGCAAAGGGCACAATCAACCCTAGCACTTACCCTAGTTGGGGTTCTGACACAAGCATAACGCTCCCTCTTGGAGTCACTACCTACTACTTGGCCAAAGCAATAAACATGTCGTTGATATGTGACGGCAGATGCCATGGGGATGGCTAAAGTGAGGGGAAGACGCGAGGAATAAGATGTCGATGGTGCCGGAATCGGGTTGGGCACAAAAACGGTGACGGACACCACGATGTACCCAGGTTCGGGGCTCTTCGGAGAGATAACACCCCTAATCCTGCGTATCTCTTATATATCAATGGAACTGAGCTACAATAACTGCTTCTCTATCTACTCAGGGGAAGGTGAGCGCCGCCGTGGGCAAGGCTCTCTCCTGCCTCCCTGAGGAATAACTACAAGCAGTGAATGAACTGAGTGACTTGTGAGTAATGGGGCGAATGAGAGGATCGTCCCCCATGCTGGAGGGGTACCCCGGGCTCTTATAGCATGAGACCGGGGTAAATCGGTAACTTCACTGCCGATTGGGCCCAGCCGTCATCCTCTAATCGGCTGGGGCCCACCGACTGCTCCTCTCCAGGTGATCTGGACCCGACGAGCGGGAGCCCATGCTGTAGACTCGTAGGGCATGATGGTGAATAGTGGAGCTAGGAGGTGCGGTCTTGTCGTCCTGTCCGCGGAATCGGCGGAGAGGTCGACACCGCATCTCTGCCAGATCTTCGATGTGACTTGGCTTCTCTGCCACCCCGATCTCTCGGGATTGCGCATTTATGACCTCGTCCTTGTACCCGCGACCGATCTCGGGGTCAAATTCTCCATGGGTAGTAGGTCGTACCGATTGCGCCTGGGCCGACTTGTGGTTCCGGGCAAGGTCGATTGCTCTGGGCAATCGGCTGTGCTGATACCCACCTCGGCCCAGCTGCGGGCCAATCAGATAATTGTCTTGGTGATGAAAAGGGTGGACCGGTTGCGCCTGGGCCGACTGCTGGTATTCGGTATGGCTGATTGCCTTGGAGCAATCGGTCGTACGCCTGCCCAGCTCGGCCCAGCTGCAGCCCAATCGGTCCATCCTTGTCTTGAAAGGTTGCTTTCGCTTGGGTGATCCTACCCGGGTACCAATCCCCCGACAGTAGCCCCTAAAGCTGTAAAGGTCCCGTGGTCATTTGACTGCGGGGCCTTTGCAGTTTTTCAATCTTTCTCCAATATCTTCCGAATGCTACGGCTTCCTCAAGTGCGTCATTCCGAGTTCGTCAATCGACTCGGAGCTCACACTCGGCTAGCCCAGATTTCATCCGATTTGACTTGAATTATCCCCGACTTTTGTCTTCACTTCTTGAAAAAAATATCTTTCGCCGATTGCCTTCCAACGGTTACCTCTGATTCTTCCGGGATACGGTCAATGAGCTGGGACCCACGACCCACGCACGATTTGACGTAACCGCAGGCATCGACCCCCACGTCGCACGCCTCGGCTCCCACGCTGGGATTTCCTGCGCCGGTTTGCCGGTTGGTCTTCCTGTGGGCTAGGCCACACCGAGCCACACGGCCACAGACGGATCCCACTCCCCTAAGCCACGGGGGAGGTCCCTTGCCTCTTCCTTCTCTCATAGCCTTCTTCCTCCTCCGCCTTTCTCTCGTGTGCACCATTGCTGCTCCGCTCGAAGCTCTCCATCGCGCTCGCAGCTCCGCCTCCGCGCATGGGACTCGCTCCGGCCGCGCACTCGCCTGCTTCTCCTCCACCGTGGTAATCTTTCCCCGCTACTTTCGCGCTCCTCGGCCTTCTTCTCCTTCCGCCCGCAAGCTCCATGGCGCCCCGGCGAGACACCTCTCAGGCCAGCCGCGGGTGCTGGAAGGGCGCCAAGGTCACCACCGACGCCAGCCAAACTCTGGTTCGCGCCCGCAAGATGTCGGCTGAGGTCCAGTGGCGTGTTCCCGGTGCCGAGATCGTGCCCGCCGCGCGTGCTGGCGAGCGGGTCGTCTTCCTCGCTCACTTCGAGCGTTGATTCGGACTCCCCGCCAGCACCTTCTTCCGGGACTTCCTCAACTTCCATTGCCTGCAACCAGATCACCTCGCGGCGAACTTCATTATGATCCTCTCCGGCTTCGTCACGCTGTGTGAGGGTTATCTCGGCTGCCGCCCAAGCATCGCTCTTTGGAAGCGGTTCTTCAACCTCCGAGCTCACAACGCTCGGACGGGAGCGATAGTGCCGTCTGGCACAGAATGTGGTGAGCCAACATATCCGACTGATATGACCGACTGCGGCAGTTGCCTTGTCGCAGCCGGCAAACCTAGGTATAAAAGTCCCGAGATCGTCCAGTCCTACAAGAACTGGCAGATCTCCTTCCTCTATGTCAAATCGCCCGATCAAGGCCCCGATCTTCTGAACCTGCCCGAATTCTCCCTTGCCCGGCCGACTGAGAAACATCAGTGGTCGTTGAAGTATGGTGTCGGGGACCTTGACGTGGATGCCCAAGTCGCTCGGGTTGCTCAGCTGGAGCAAGAGGGGCTCCTGCCGACTGATCTTGTTGCTGCTTGGCTTCATGCCCGAGTGCTTCCTCTACAGCGCCGAGTGCACCGCATGTGTGACATGTCGGGCCCCCGAGATCCCACTCGGCTCTGCACGTGGCGATTGAAGCTCGAAGACCTTTGCGTCAGGATAAGGGCTATTACATCCAGTGCCTTGCCCGATCCTTTCCGCTTTGGCGTTGAGTACCTACACCGCCGACAAACACCACCCGTGGTACGCCCCGACTGATCCCTTTCTCCGATTGCCTTCGCCTCATAATCAATTTCTCTGACAACTCTCTTCTTCTTGCTCAGCACTTCATTCAATCCAATTTGATGGAAGACGGCCAAGTAGACGGCACGTATGCCCCCGACCGCGAGGAAGATGACCCCGCGGACTTCGAGTACAATGGTGAGGCTCCTTCCTCCGACACCGAGGATGACGATGCCGACAATGGTGAATCCTCTAGGGAGTCCTCCGAATTTGAGGAACCTGCTGCTGATGCCGACGCCGAGGCTGCCGACCCCGAGAACGCCGACACCCGAACTGCGGCTCAAGGGGGTACGCCTGACCCTTCCCTTGAGCAATTTTCTGGCCGAATGGAGCGATGACGATAGTGTCTCAAAGGTTGGTAATCCTGATGCAGATCCTCATGCCAAGCCGCCGAAGGTGCCGACTAAGCGCGCCTCGGCAACAAGCTCCTCTTCTGGTGCTGCCTCCAGCAAGGCCGCGAAGGCGGTGCCGATTGCTCCCAAGGGTAAACAGGCTCGAGCGACGGCCATTCGGGTGCCGACTGCTCAAGCGCCTCTGAATGTCGCCCCGTTGAGGTGTCGGATGCCCACAGGCGCGCCGAGAACAATCGGGTATGCCCTTATCTTCATGATTTGAACATCACTGTCTTCTATTGTACTAATTGACCTCTTATTTCTCCCTTCAGGGAGCTGATTGGTCTCGACGACGTTGACACCGGCATTCCAGCCCGCGCCAACGTGGTCATATCACCCGCTGCGTCTGCTGCTGCCATCCGCAAACGGCCACCTGCTCCACATTGCACCTCCAAGGATGCTGAGCGCGCCGCCAAGAAGGCTCGCCTCGAGACTACCAAAAATACTGCCACTTCTTCCATTGCCTCCAAAATCTCCAAAGGCACGGCCGACCAGGGAGTTACTGGTGCCGAAGGAGCGCAACCGGTGGATCCGATTGCCCCATCTCTACCACGCCGCTCCGACCCGGTCTCCGCCCCCATGACGACTGCCTCGCCGATTGTGATGTCCGCGCCACTAGTTATGACGACCACGCCGCCAATCGTGGTGTCCGCGCCACCGATTATGACGACCACACCGCCAATTGCAATGACTACCTCGACCTCAGCTCGTCCGATTGTGCCACAGCCACAACCGAATGCCTCCAGCCTTTTGGCGACATCCGCACCACCGGTTTCTACCATCATTACCTCTGCCGCAGTAATTCAAGCTTCACCACGACAGCTGACCTCTTCTGCGTCGGAAATTCTGATGCGCTCGGTGGACCAATTCCGGGCCGAGTATTCTCGCACCCGCCATGTCGGCACCGAGCCCAATGCTCCACCGCGCTCCCAAGATCCTTTGACGGCAGCCTACAGTCGGGTGAACAACTTTGCAACCGCCATTGCTCGGGACCTCCAACAGCTCGACCGCAATCATGCGGTAAGTGTTTCCACTTTCCTTTATGGTTCTCCTTCAATCGGGAGACTTTTCTTCCGGTGGGTGCACGCAAGCGCACCCACTGGGTGTAGTCCCCGAGATTCGGGTCGATTGTTAGCAATCGGTTCGGATCTTTTATGCTCTTTTATTTTTCTCCTGCCTTCCTCCAATCGGGAGACTTTTCTTCCGCTGGGTGTAGTCCCCGAGATTTGGGCCGATTGCTAGCAATCGGTTCGGATCTTTTATGCTCTTTGCTTTTTCTCCTGCCTTCCTCCAATCGGGAGACTTTTCTTCCGATGGGTGCGCGCAAGCGCACCCACTGGGTGTAGTCCCCGAGATTCGGGCCGATTGCTTGCGATCGATTCGGATCTTCTTTTGGTTGCTGCATCTCTAAAGTTCATCTCGTTTTTCTTCTCAGGCTGTTATGGAAGAGAAGCGCGAGATCTTCGAGAAGCTCCTTGATGCCTATGCCGCCAGCCTCCGAACTCTCGCCCAGGCCCAGCTCGAGGTCAACAAACAATCGGCCGAGATCAATAGGCTGAGAGGTAATTTCTGTATCATTTATGTCTTCCCTCCGACTGATAATTTCTCTTGTATTAACATCTATATGCCTTCCTCTAGTTTCTGTTCCCATAGTGGATGATCTTCAGGGCCGAATCGCCGAATTGACCACTGAGCTTAACCAGCAAGGACCTGCACTTGCTGCAGCCAGGCAAGAGACAAACCGACTGCAGGGGGTGGAAGCCGACTTGACTCGGACCATCAATAGCCTCCACTCCGAGATGGCTACTCTAGAAAAGAAACATCTGGGCGATTTAGCCGCCGTGACTGCTGCTGGCGACGAGCTCCGCGCTGAGCGAGATGCAGCTGTGGCCGCCCGAGAAGCACTGCAGGCCGAGAGGGATGAAGTCGTTGCTACGCGAGATTCTCTCCGAAAGGACCGTGATGATCATATTGCCAAATACAAGCAGCTGGAGAAGCGCAGTTATGAAGAAAGAACCCGACTGCGCCGCAGGGCTAAGGGCCTCTGCGATACAATGAGCGAGATGGATGTCCTTCTTGGCGGTGAGTACCTCTTGCCTCCGATTGCGTTCCCGACTGCCTCCTTCTTTTGTGCTATTACTCATACTTCTCTTCGTGATGCAGAGGCCTGGCCTGAATCTGAAGCAGCTGCTTATGCAGTCGTGGCCAAATCCCGAGAGGCGACCGTCGTGGCCGGAGGGACCTGCGAGCTTGATGATGATGTCTGGACTCGGCACGAGTATCTGATTGGCACCGCAGCTCGCATTCCTGTCATCAAGGGGATTGCATTGTCCTTCAAACTTGGCATTCTGAAGATTGCCGAGTTGCTGTGGTCACCGACTGAGCTCAAAGTTGGACTCCAGAGGATGAAACATGCTGCCAGCTCCTCTGCCGAGGTCCGCAGGGCGGAAACTCAGGACGAAGAAGATTCTGACAAGGGAGAGGCTCCGAATTCTACCACCGAGCAGACTCAGATTCTTCTGAAGGTCATCCCACGTCGGATCGACGTCTTGCTCAACTCCGCAGGTCGGACTGGTGCTGAAACTGCTCTTCAGACTGTGCTGAGCTGGTACCCTCAAGTGAAACTTCCCCAGCTTTACAGCCTCTGAGAAAACGCATCCGACGTGCTCGAGAAGACCTATGTTGAGGTGAATCGGCTCTCCAGCACTATGGTGAACTGGTTTTCTCCCTACGACTACACTCCGTATCTCGACGAGGGAGGAAACCCGCTGGCTGCAACTTCCATCTCTGGCTTGGCCGAAGAACTTTCTGACAGCGGTTCGTCCCACACTTCTCCGAGATCCAAGCGAGCTAGTGCCACATCTTCTGACGCGAAGTCGGAGCCTAATGCCACTATTGCACAAGCCGACCCGACTGCTCCGCCTGCGAGTTCTGCGCCATCAACTGCTCCGACTTCTTGAGCCGTGCCGCCGCCGACGCCATCTACCTCTGCCGCCGACCTCCAATCGGTCTTATCTTATTTTTGCTTTCAGACTAGCCGCTTGTTAAGAAATTATTTTTAATTCCGCCGACACCCACTGGGTGTGGTTCGATGTAATGAACTTATTCGGCCTTGGGCCTGTTATTTCTATGTGAAATGATTTCTCGTTGCAAGTTTTATTTGTGCGATCGAATTTGCGTCTTTGTCGGTTTCTTTTATCGGTCTGCACTTGGGGGTGTCATGCCTTGTCCATGTTGCCGGCCGACATGCGGTCTGAAATCGGATCAAAGGTTGATTTCCAGCAAAGGTTCGATAAGTTTTTCGAATTTACACGACAAGGTTTAACGCAAAGGATTCTACAATCTTAGCAGCCGATTGCTCGCTGTCGGCTGCTCGGTGCACCGGTCCGTGGCACAATCGGTAATTAACTTAGTCAGTTATGCCCTTTTTAGAGCGTTTCGATTTGCTTCTCGGGAATTTATACTGCCGACTGCCCTAACTGCTACCCTTGTCAATGCCACAACCACTCTCGTGACTTGTGCTTGATCCGGGTGCTAAGTTGGATGCCAGCCCGCAGCCCCCGTGCCTTGTTGGCTTATTTTTCTGACCTCGTGGTCGGTCAGTCCCCGAGTGCGTTGTTCACGTCTCGGGTATGACGAAGCGTTGCCGACTTGGGCTAGCTTTTCGAATGAAATTATGCCAAGGTAATCGAATGCTCTTTTTAAGAGGCCTGACAGCTTTACTGATTGTTTTGCCGAATGGCATACATAAATTTCTGCCGCTCAACTATAAAACGGACATAAAATCTCGGCGTTCCATGGCCGCTCCGTTTCTACTCCTGATGTGTCCTTATGCCGAGTGCCCTTGGTGCAGTCGATCAAATAATAGGAGTTCTTTTTGAGTGCGCGGCTGATGACGAATGGTCCCTCCCAGGGCGATGACAACTTGTGTTGCCCGTCTGACTTCTGAATTCGTCGTAGCACCATGTCGCCTTCTCGGAAGGCGAGAGGGCGAATCTTCTTGTTGTGGTAGTGTCGCAACTTCTGCTGGTAAACTGCCGACCTGGACAAGGCCAGCAGGCACGCTTCTTCCTTGAGATCGACGCCGTCTTCTCGTGCTAACTTGGCTTCTTCCTCGGTGTACAAGGCATGCCGAGGAGAATCAAACTCAATGTCGGATGGAATGATTGCTTCTGATCCATATACCAGGAAGAATGGAGTGAATCCAGTCGACCTATTTGGTGTAGTCCTCAGGCTGAACAGTACTGCTGGGAGCTCTTCAATCCATGCTCCTGGTGCCCTCTCGAGTGGCTCCACCAATCGGGGTCTGATACCCGAGAGGATGAGACCATTTGCTCTTTCTACTTGACCATTCGACTGGGGATGTGCCACAGATGCAAGATCCAGCCGAATGCCTTGCTGAGATGCATATCGAGCCAGTGCCCCTTTGCGAAATTGGTGCCGTTGTCGGTGATGATGCTATTGGGCATGCCATATCTGCACACGATGTCGGCCACAAAGCGAACCGCAGTCGGCCCGTCTAGCTTCTTGATCGGGCGGGCTTCAATCCACTTGGTAAATTTATCCACTGCAACCAGGAGATGTGTCATGCCACTTCGAGCCCTCTTGAATGGGCCAACCATATCCAAACCACACACCGCAAACGGCCATGCTATTGGGATTGTCTTCAATGCTGATGCTGGCTGATGACTTTTTGCCTTGAACCGTTGGCAGCCCTTGCAATATTTCACCAAATTATCAGCCGCTACGAGCGCAGTCGGCCAATAGAAACCATGTCGGAAAGCTTTGCTGGCAATGGCTTTTGCAGATGCATGATGACCGCATTCACCTTGATGGATGTCTCTGAGCAACTCCAAGCCTCTGTCTTCTTCTACACATCTCTGAAAAACACCGGTTGCACTTTTGCGCACTAGCTCGTTGTTGATTATTGTGTATGCCCAAGATCGGCGGCTGATTTGTCTTGGCTCTGCTTCGTCTTCTGGAAGGACCCTGTCTGCTAGGAAATCTCTAATCGGCTGTGCCCATGATGGCGCACTGACGACTACCATTACTGCGGCCTGCTGGGGTGCTACTTCTTCTTGGATCTCGGCTTCTTGGACATTGGCCTCTTGGATCTCGGCCTCAACTTCTGTCATCTCGACTTCTATCTCGGATCTGCCGATTGCGGCGCCTGGCACGCATTCGGCAGCCCCTGGTGGCGATTGCTCGTCTAGAGCTGGAACTTCTTCACTGCAATCGGCAGTGCCTGACGTCATTGGCTCTTCTAAGGCTGTGCCATCTGGCGCTGCCTCTGCTTGCTTCCCCTTGGCCTTGCTCATCTTGCTGCATTCGGCAGCCCCTGGATTGCAATCGGCAGCCCCAGGTGCTATCGGCTCTGCCGCTGCGGAAGCACCTTGGGCGCTTGACTGCTTCTTCAGAGTTGGAATTTTTGCTGGTTGAGCTTCTTTTGCATTCTTCAACGCTTCAAGGTCGGTTTCCGAAATGAAGATGGACTCCGACTCTGGGGATGGCATGATGGATGGCTTTCTGATGTGCTCAAGTGATACGCCTGGCGGGATAGCTTGCCTTATTGAGCCGAGCTTGGACAATGCATCTGCTGCTTCATTGTTTGCTCTCGGCACATGGTGGAACTCACCTCCTTCAAAGTACCCACTGATCTGCTGCACTAGGAAGCGATAGCCTCCCATATTTGCATCCTTTGCGTCCCAGGTGCCTGTGCATTGTTGTACCACCAAATCGGAGTCACCAAAACACTCAATATTCCGAATGCCGATTTCCTTGGCCAGCTTGATACCATGCACAAGGGCTTCGTACTCGGCGACATTATTTGATGCTGCAAAGTGAATCTGGAGCACATACTGCAGCTGATATCCTCTTGGTGAAGTAAGCACTACCCCAGCCCCTAGGTCGCTCTTCATCTTGGATCCGTCGAAATGCATTCGCCAGAAATCCGATCCTGGGGGCTGTGGCATGTATTGAGGTTCAGCCCAGTCCACCAGGAAATCGGCCAATGCTTGCGACTTGATTGCTGTCCTCGGCTCATACTGGATGCCATGATTGGCGATATCGATTGCCCACTTTGCCACTCTTCCGGTTGCATCTCTGCTTCCTATGATGTCGGCCAATGGAGCCGAGCTGACGACCGTGACCAGGTGGGCTTGAAAATATGGCTTCAATCTCTTGGCCGCCATGTACACTCCGTAGCACATCTTATGGTAGTGAGGGTAGTTTTGCTTGGACGCCGAGAGCACTACACTGATATAATACCCAGGTCGCTGAATCTGCTGTGCCTTGTCCTTCTCGGGCCGCTCCACCACCATAACTGCACTGATCACCCGATTGGTTGCTGCAATGTATAACATCATTGGCTCCTTCTCAATCGGGGCAGCTAGAATCGGCACGGTGGAGAGCATGTGCTTGAGCTCTCGGAATGCTTCGCTTCCTTGAGGTGTCCAGGTGAACTTCTCCGTCTTCTTCATTAGCTGATACAGCGGGATTGCTTTTTCACCCAGCCGACTGAGAAATCGGCTGAGTGACGCGAGGCAACCGGTGAACTTCTGTACTTGCTTCAGGTTCTTGGGTTGCTCCATGCGCTCGATTGCGGCTATCTTCTCGGGATTGCATTCGATTCCTCTCTCGGAAACGAGAAATCTCAAGAGCTTGCCGTCTTGGACTCCAAAAACGCATTTCTTCGGATTGAGCTTGATCTGATAAGTTCTCAAATTTGCAAATGTCTCTCGGAGGTCATCTACCAAATCATCCACATAGACGTGGAGATTTCTTCCGAGTTGGGAGTGTGTACACCTCTGAATTGTGCGCTGATAAGTGGCACCTCCATTTTTCAAACCAAAAGGCATGGTGATATAACAATAAGCCCCGAAAGGGGTTATAAATGCAGTTTTTATTTGATCTTCCACAACAAGTTTGATCTGATGATAGCCAGCTGTGGCATCCAGAAAAGACAAAAGCTCGCAGCCGGCCGTAGAATCAATCACTTGATCGATACGGGGCAGAGCAAACGGATCGTTCGGGCACGCCTTGTTCAAGCAAGTGTAATCGATACACATGCGCCAGATCTTGTTCTTTTCCATGACAAGGACTGGATTCGCCAGCCACACGGGGTAAAACACTTCCATGATGAAACCTGCCACTTGCAGCTTCGCAATCTCTTCGCCGATTGCCCTTCTCTTATCTTCAGAAAAACATCTCAGGGGTTGCTTGACCGGCTTCGAGCCTGGCCGAATGTGCATCTTGTGCTCGGCGAGTTCTCTCGGCACACCAGGCATGTCTTGTGGAGACCATGCGAAGATGTCCCGATTCTAACGGAGGAACTCAACGAGCTCGCTTTCCTATTTGTCGCTAAGTCCTGCTCCGACTACAACGAACTTGGTTGAGTCGGAGGGATCTAGAGCGATCTTCTTGCTGTCCTTGGCTGACTGAAAAGCCGATTCTTCATCTGTTCTCTTGGCTGGGCCGACTGGGAGTGGATTCTTGTTCTGCGCTTGCGCCATTGCAATCACCTTGCTGAGCTGACGCTTCTACGTTTCAACCAACTGAGAATCAGCCAAACTGCTGCCAGCCGACGTGCACTCGAGGGACTTCCTGAAGTCCCCAGTGACGGTGATGACGTCGTTTGGCCCTGGGATCTTCATGTTGAGGTAAGTCTGTTGTGCATTGAACATGAACTTGGCAAATGCAGGCAGTCCTAACAGAGCATGATAAGGACTGCTGAGGTCGGCAACCTTGAACCAAATCGGCTCCCTCTTGAAGTTCTCCTCTGTGCCAAATATGACGTCCAGCCGAATGCGACCCATGGGGCTGCAAGACAACCCAGGGACGATCACATGGAAAGTCGTCCGACTACGCTCCAGATCCTTCTCGGTGAGCCCTAGCTTGATCAATGTGTCTCTGTACAGAATGTTGATTGTGCTTCCTCCATCGACAAGCACTCGGGAGAACTTGCATGAAAATCTTGGCCTGCGAACAGAGCATCAACCACCAGCGAATAATTGTCTGGATTCGGCAAAATGGTGGGGTGATCTGCTCTGTCCCAGCATATAGGACATTCGGACCAATGCATGAATTGAGGAACCGGCGGCATGGTGGCATTGACTTCTTGAGCTCGGGCTCTTCGACTGCACTTGTCGGTGGATTCACTGGTGAAAATCATGTAGGCGGCGTCTTGCCGTGGGAACTGGTTCTGCTCCTGAGGTGGTCCTCTGTTCTGGGGTGGTGGTGGGGATGGAGGTGGTAAAGCTTCTCCCTTTGCAATCCTTCTCACAAAATCACACTGTCGAGTTGTGTGCGCAGACGGCCTGCCAGGAGTGCTGTGCAATTTGCACGGTGCATCCAGCATATCGTTAAATGTGTATTTGGGCTTCATCTGCCCCGGGGGCCTCACATTGGGTCTCATCTTTCGATTGCCCGTTGCAGCCCCTGGATCTTCTTCATTTTGAACAACGGCCACCTGCCGACTGCCATACTGTGTGTCTGGCTGCTCATCCTTGCGCTTGCCATTGTTTTGCTGATTGTTGTTGTTGTTGCGGTTGTTCTCTCTTCTTTCCTTCCGACTAAGGCCTTGGTTCCCTGTGTCCGACTGCGGAGCCCCTGGTGATTGAATTACACCTCCAACTCCGAGCTGGATAGGGCGCATCGCAGAATCGGATATAGCAAAGGAGTTGGCCACCTTCATGAGCTCGGCGAGCGATGTGAAATCCTTGCGGAGCAACTTGTGCTTCAGCATTGAATCAGCCAGGCATCCATCCGTGAAGTACTGAATGGCCTGGATCTCATGGACTCCTTCACATGAGTTCTTCAAGTTGATCCACCGAGATAGGTAATCTCGGAGGGGTTCATCCTTGCCCTGCACACAAAGAGCCAACTGCCGCGGGAGGTTGGGCCGCTCATATGTGCTCGTGAAGTTGTGGATGAAAGCACTTGTAAAATCTTCCTAGCAATTTACGCTGTCCTTGGGCAAACTGTTCAACCAAGTCCGAGCTGAACCCTGCAGCATTAGGGGTACATAGTGGACTGCCACGCGCCGACTGCCCCCTGCAATGCGAACTGCGGTCAGGTAATCGGACAACCAATCTTCTGGCTTCACAGAACCATTGTACTTGGGAGTGTCTCTCGGCAGCGTGAATCCTTTGGGAAACTTCTCGGTCCGGATGTGATGACCGAAACACGACGGGCCAGCCTCTCCTTCTTCATCCTCTCGAGCCTCCTTCTCCAGGAGCTCAATGCGATGCCTGGCATCATTCTGACCGATTTGGCGAGGGCCAAGTCGGGCGCTGATTGCTGGTCTTGGTGCCGACTGCTGAGGCATGTCGTTGCGCCTGCTGTTAACAGCTGGTTCTTCAATTCTTTTGCTCGCCGCTGGGGGTGGCCGATTACTTCTGACCCTAATTTCATGCCGAGATGGGGCGGGTTGATGCCTGTTCTGGCGCGATGCATTCGGTCGCTGGCTAGCTTCCGGAATCGGCCTCACAGTTCCCCTTGATGCCCCAGGTCCCGCATTCTGATTCTCCACTACCACGAGCCTTTGCTCCTTTGCAGCTGCCAGCAGCTCGCGCATTCGGCGCGACTGCTCTCGCCGGTCATATCCTTCTAGGTCTTCTAGCTCGATTGCTATCTGCTCGGCTGCCCTCAGGTTTTTGTCCGGAGTGCTGTATGTCGGCCTCTTGTTTAGGCCGGTGAGTTACATTTTTTGTCATTGCACTCGCCTCCGGGGTTCTTCGCACCGATTGCGCCGGCTGCTCCAGCTGCACCGGCCTCCTCGGTCGCTCCGGTTGCTCAGCTCCTGACAGCTGCTGGTTGACTGCTCGGCTTCTCAAATCTTCTAAGACCGCGGGCTCAATCGGCCAACGCGGTCCTGCATGTGCTGCGTTGTATTCCCTTGTGATGGCTCCCAGCCTGCGCTCTTCTGCTAACACCTGCTCAGCCCTGCGAGAAAGAGCAAGTCGTGCCGTCTCCAGCTCGGTGTGCACTTGATCGGGGTCACCATTCCTGTTCACGGGTGTGTATAACACATCCCGCAACGCACTGGTGCCCACTCTCTCTGCAGCCTCTGCTGCCTCCTTGGCTCTCCTCGCCGCACTCGCCGCACCGCGATTGCTTGATGAAGACGCCCCCGCCATCATGACGGCTGCGTGCACTCGGCCATCCCTTCCGCCAGGCGCTGCACTGCAGCTCCTGGTCGAGAGCGGATCCGTGACGCACAAGAAGACACGAATCTCCCTGGGATATGCCTCGGGGAAGCTGCCGATGAAGAGGCGATGACTGCCGACCTGCAGCGACAAGCCGGGCGGCTGGGGTTCACTAGCCCCGTACCGCGCCGAGTAGTCCACCACGTAATCGATTGCCCCACACCTAAGAATCAGGCCAGAGGCGTGGCTACCGCCATATGCGGAGGAAAATCCCGTCCGGATCTTTACACCAGTCGACGCCTCGGTCTGCCCCACGGTGGGCGCCAACTGTCGTCGATATGTGACGGCAGATGCCATAGGGATGGCTAAAGTGAGGAGAAGATGCGAGGAAGAAGATGTCGATGGTGCCGGAATCGGGTTGGGCACAAACACGGTGACGGACACCACGATGTACCCAGGTTCGGGGCTCTCCGGAGAGATAACACCCCTACTCCTGCTTATCTCTTATATATCAATGGAACTGAGCTACAATAACTACTTCTCTATCTACTCAGGGGAAGGTGAGCGCTGCCGTGGGCAAGGCTCTCTCCTGCCTCCCTGAGGAATAACTACAAGCAGTGAATGAACTGAGTGACTTGTGAGTAATGGGGCGAATGAGCGGATCGTCCCCCACGCAGGAGGGGTACCCCGGGCTCTTATAGCATGAGACCGGGGTAAATCGGTAACTTCACTGCCGATTGGGCCCAACCGTCATCCTCTAATCGGCTGGGGCCCATCGACTGCTACTCTTCGGGTGATCCGGACCCGACGAGCGGCGGCTCATGTTGTAGACTCGTAGGGCATGATGGTGAACAGTGGATCTAGGAGGTGCGGTCTTGTCGTCCTGTCCGCGGAATCGGCGGAGAGGTCGACACCGCATCTCTGCCAGATCTTCGATGTGACTTGGCTTGTCTGCCACCCCGATCTCTCGGGATTGCGCATTTATGACCTCGTACTTGTACCTGCGACCGATCTCGGGGTCAACTTCTCCAGGGGTAGTAGGTTGTACCGATTGCGCCTGGGCCGACTGGTGGTTCCGGGAAAGGTCGATTACTCTGGGCAATCGGCTGTGCTGATACCCACCTCGGCCCAGCTGCGGGCCAATCAGATAATTGTCTTGGTGATGAAAAGGGTGGACCGGTTGCGCCTGGGCCGACTGCTGGCATTCGGTATGGCTGATTGCCTTGGAGAAATCGGCCGTACGCCTGCCCAGCTCGGCCCAGCTGCAGCCCAATCGGTCCATCCTTGTCTTGAAAGGTTGCTTTCGCTTGGGTAAGCCTACCCGGGTACCAATCCCCCGACAAAACAGCAACGGAGAACATGCAAGAATTACTCAAGAACACAAATATAAATGAGAAGAACCAAATATATTACTTATGACAATATGAACATAGTCGCATAATCCATCAGATCCCAGCAAATTCAACATAGCAACAGAAGAAAGAATTACATGTGTGCCTTGATCATGCAGGGTAGCTCACAAGGTATAATCCATGAAGAACAAAAATGGGGAGAGATCATCACATAGCTACTGATCATGGACCCATGGTCCAAGGTGGACTACTCACGGATCATCCAGGAAACGTCCATGATGGTGGAGAAGCTCCCGGAGGTCATTCCTCCCTCCAGTAGGGTGCCGAGACGAGGTCTTCTGGTGCTCCCGATCTTGGAAGCGCGGCGGCGGCGGCGGAACAGAGGCGAGATCGTGAAAAATGGTTCTGTCCTCGGGGTTTCTGGAGGATGAGGTAAATATAGGAGAAAGGGGCGGTCAGGGGGCACCAAGGGTCCAGGCAGCCTCCCGGCGCAGCCCCGCCGTAGGCCGCCCCACCTGGCCGCCTGGAGCCTATGTGGGTCCCCTATGCCCCCCCCCTCGATACTCTAGAAGCTTCCGTTGCGCTGATTTTTTATATATTTTTCCCGGAATTTTTCTGGCATTTTACGTAATGGGAAAACCTGCAATAAAAAGATAGGAGAAAACATAAACTGGCACTAGGGTGCACTAAGTTAATAGGTTATTTCAAATACGATCAAAAGTGTATGAAAGTGTATCAAAAGCATAGCAATATCACTCAAAACATGCATGGAGCAAGCAGAAATTATAGATACGTTTGGGACGTATCAATGCCCAAGACTAATTCAAAACATTTGTCACTTTGATCATATCATAGAGACTTTGTCTTTCTTGTTAATTTAATATCCGTCTTCATTCTGAAAATCCTTTTGATCATATCAAATTATTTCAGACTCATGCTTCATTAGGTAATACACTATTCATCTAAGTCCACATATGAAGTTCACGAAATAATGAAATTCACTACTTGTTAAAATATGATACATCACAATGTATGACATACAACAATTATCGCAAACTCTATTTTACCAGAATGCAAGGTCTTAGTCATCTCACCTAAAGAGGCATAGTTTGCACGTGTCAAGACTTCATCAAACCAATCATGACTTAAACAATAGTTTCATTATTAAGTTTGGGTAATTCTTGGCATTACAATATTTCTTATAAATGATCAAACTACTATCATCAATATAAGAATAACTCATTCATAACCGTAATGTGGCCATAAAAGATATTATTCATAAATGGAGAACAACTGACTTGTTTCTCACTAATATGAATAATTGTCTTCGCGAGATGCAAGACACACTAATAAATTCCACGTTCAAACGTTCATAAACTTATTCATATATTAATCAAATGATAGATGTAGAGGGAGAGTGTTGTCGACCATCAACTATTTTGATTACCATCATCACACATTGTCACCTCATCCCTTCCAAGACACTCTATAAGCAGTAAGTTCAAGCATCAAATATTTAATCAACCGCAATTCGTATTTTGTGGGGAAAGACATTTATAACTCGTATATCAAATATACTTTCTCCGTCAATGAATATTCATGCATTGGTTCTACCTTTAAAGTTCTCAACTTTAACCATGACCTCATGACAGGTGAACGATTCTCCTTCATGACATGATCTAGACACGGTCTTTGTAGCTGGGAAGAAGCGGATGCCACTTCCCAGTTTCGCAAAGTAACCAGTCATTCAGTAGTCCAAGTTGTACACAAGGTGTTCATGTATCTTAAACATTTTCCAAGTGACTTTCTCAGCAGGTTGTTCCTTCCATCAAGGTTGAAAGAACCCTCGTCCATATACTCATATTCCATTACTCTGATTTGTGACTTGGTGCTTTCAAGTTCACCTAGCACGCCATACGTGTTTGGTGTTGTTAACATGCATTCACAATTCAGATTCCATAGAATGAGGTCTGGTGTATTGGAAAGTCATTCATAAGTGACGTTGGGTACGATACTCATCATCATCTTCCTTGATCACGGAGTTATCAGGTGTATCTCCTAGCAGTTCTCGTATTACGTTTTGTAAGTCATTACTGATGAGTAGGTCTCTAATGCTGTTGGTACACATCAATGAAGTAAGATCCATTTCCCTTAAGTTCTACATCACACTAAAAGATCCATAGTGATGGCACCAAAGTAGTGCTCTCGTTGGTTACCCCAAATGGAACGTTGGATGTAGCCTAGTAGCAAATTTCCCTTGGCAAAGATACCAAGGTTTAGTTCGACCAGTAGGACTCCAAGGTCAACAAGTAGGTGGTAAAGCGAACAATGGCGCCGTTCACAACCGAGGTTGCTTACTTTACCTGGACCTGCACACACAACAAATAGCTTTGCTCCCAACGAATATAGAGAGGTTGTCAATCTCTCCGGCCTTGTTGCTTACAAAGGATTAAACGCAAGGGTAGATAGTAGTGATAATTGCAACGGAAAGTAAAAGCAGTAAATAAAGTGGGGGTGTAAACAGTGGTGGAATTATGGACCGGCGTCCCATGATGTTCACTAGTGATGTCTCTCTCCCAAAAGGCAATAAAATAGCTAAGCGGGATAAACAAATTCCAACTGAGCCATTGACAGAATTATGAACGCACCGCAATGCTAATTATGCTACTAGAAAGTTAGAGGCTCGAAAGTATGGGCAGTACGCCAAGACAAGTAGACCAAAGTCCATCTACATCTACTCATTAATCATCCACCTTGAGATATCTATCCAGAACATCTCGCTGGTATTAAGTTGCGAGCCCCACCCAAAGTGTAAACTCAAACCAACAGACATCTGCATTAACAAACTTTGCGTAAGGTAAACAATCCTTGCAACCGCGGTTACAAGCACCGTTGTTTTCTCCCTGGTGGCAATAGCACATCCCCTAGTCTCGTGTTTCTGTCACTCAAGCTAGACATCGGGGGGCATGAACCCACAATCATGCATAAGCGCTCCCTATTAGAGTTACTATCTACTACTTGGCCAAAGCAATAAAAAGTAACAGAGAACATGCAAGAATTACTCAAGAACAAAATAGAAATGGTAAACAAAATATATAACTCATCGCGATCTGAACATAATCTCATAATCCATCGGATTCCAGAAAACACAGCATAGCAACAACAGGAAAATTATATAGATGCCTTGATCATTTAGGGCAGCTCACAAGGGCTAAGAATTGAAGCACAAGAGTGGAGAGCAGACATCACATAGCTACTGTTCATGGACCCATGGTCCAAGGGGGACTACTCACGACACATCCGGGAAGCGTCCATCGTGGTGGAGAAGCTCCCGGAGGTCAATCCTCCCTCCGGTAGGATGCCGGGAAGAGGTCTTCTGGTGCCCCCGATCTTGGAAGCGCGGTGGCGGCGGAACAACGAGGAAATTCGCGATGCGGGGTTCTCCTCGAGGTTTTTCGGGACGAGGAGGTAATATAAGACAAAGGGGGAGCCAGAGGTGGGATAGGGCGCCCAGGCGGCCACCTAGCACGGCCACGGGGGTGGCCGTGACACCAGGGCGCCTGGTGGGGGCCCCTGGCCCTCCTTCGATGCTCCGGAAGTTTCCGTTCTTCTGATTTTTTATATTATTTTTCTTGCATTTTGGAGTTCTGAAAATTGTGGTAAAAACCTGCAACTTATAGACATCAGCAGACAGGAACTGGCACTGGGTGCACTGAGTTAGTAGGTTACTACAAATATGTGTAAAATGATATAAAAGTGTAGCAAAACATGTAGCAATGTCCCATAAAAGGGAATGCAACAAGCAGAAATTATAGATACGTTTGGAACGTATCAACATCCCCAAGCTTAATTCCTGCTCGTCCTCGAGTAGGTAAATGATAACACAGATAATTTCTGTGGTGACATGCTACCACACATATAAGAACCTTAAAGTAAAGCAAGTAAGATATGAACTTCAAGTCAAGACAATGACAAGCAAGAATCTATATCTAGTATTGAAACTAGCAAAGTATGAACATAAGGGTGCAAGATCTCTTGTTGTCTGTTACTCGAATGTCTCGAAATGGTGTCTGCGTGCAAGAAGTGGGAGATGGGTTTAGAGCATAAAAAATAATATATAGTTTAATTGAGAACTCAATCTACTAAAGTTTCACACTTAGTCTCCTTTGGGATCTTATTTTGACTCGTCCCCAAGCCACTAGTCGGGTACAAGTCAAACTGATCCTCTCCCTTTCGACTTTGAGCAATCATGGAATGGATGAGCACAAGCAATATACGTTGGCACTTAGAATGGAAAAGAAAAAATGATGGGGAAGGAAGACAAAAAGATGTGAAGGGCTCACATCAATGAGGGCAATCATAGGCGAGAGAAAGCAAAATGATAGATATGATGTGAGGAGTAGGGATTTCCATGCAACGGATGCACATATGAGCTAAGGTAAGCTCTCCAATGGAACTAGTGGGGTGCATCCAACATGCTTGCTCATGAAGACCTAGAGCTCATTTGAGGAGGCTCATCCTTGGAATATGCAAGCCAAGTTCTATAGTTTAGGGGTCCCCACATAGTTATGCATGAATGATAATCTCTATGGAGTACAAGTATGATAATGGAGTACGAGTGTGGATCTTTCAACATAAATAGTAGTGTTTCCCCCTTCTCTCTTTTTATTTATTTTTCTCCCTTTTCTACTTTTTTGTATTTTTGTGGCCTCATTGGCTCTTTCTATTTATCTCTCATTTGTCCTCTTTGGGATCTTTTAATTTGTCCTCTATGGGATATTTTCCTCACTTAAGGGAAACACTCTATATTTTACAAGAATATAAAGAAGATATTCACACTTTACAAGAAGTACTCAACATAAAGAAAGATCAACACTATCATGATGTATGAAAATGTATGCCTTTGATAGTGTAGTAGGATATGCAATGATACTAGCGCGTCATGTAGCAATGATAAGGGAAAAGCCCAACTAGCATGCGGCTCCTCGATCAAGCAAAAGCATGTATGACATGAAGATCAAGTCATGAGATGGTGGATGTTGCATGGCAATGTATCTCGGAAAGGCTATGGAAATGCCTTGATAGGTAGGTATGGTGGCTGTTTTGAGGAAGATATAAGGAGGTTTATGAAGACAGAGCGTATCATGCCAAGGGTTTGGATGCACCGGAGAAGTATGCAACAACTCTCAAGATGAGAAAGGGCAATGCACGGTACCGAAGAGGCTAGCAAAATATGGAAGGTGGAAGTGCCAACAATCGAATACTCGCATTAGTCTGAAAACTCATGCACTTATTATCGGTAAATCTCTATCTAATCAGGAGGTTCACAAAGAGACGAGTACCCCGAGGAGGAGTGTATGGGGGTTTGGTTATCCTTGCGCATCCTCGGCCCATGATACGTGAGGGTACTCTATATATTCCAACCCCTCCAGAGGTTAGCGGTCCATCTAGCATCTAGATTTCTCAACTAATTTTTTTAGTTTTCGAAAATAAGCACGGATTTCCAAAAATACAACATCTATCACTAATATTCTCAAGCTCTTGGAACCAAAAGTCCAAACATTACTCAAATCAATACCTCAAAACATTTGCATGTTACCACTACACTTCTAATAGCAACCTTAATTACCTACTCATGCAAGACACAAAACTCAGTGCAAAAAGACCACTCTCTAGACAAGATAAAAATGAAAACTCAAGAGAGTTCCTATAACAACCTAAATAAAATCCCTTAAAAAGATAAGCATGAAAACTAAGAGCTAAGCATGACATTAGCTATGAAAAGATAAAGAACACACAAAAAGATAAGCATGAAAACCTATGTTCTGTTCTAGGGTGCAGTGGAGTGTGTTTCTCTCCCAAACAATGAAAGCTAGGATCCAACTTGTTATGAAAATCAAGCAAAACTAAAACAAACTAAAAAGTAAAGAGCGAGACGCTCCAAGTTTAGCACATAACATATGAAGTGATAAAAATATAGCATGGAGAAGGACGAACTGATGATCGTTGATGGAGGAGGGGATGCATGGGGGCATCCCCAAGCTTAGATGCTTGGGTCTTATTGGATATTTCTTGGGGTGCATGGGGGCATCCCAAAGCTTGAGCGCTTGACACTCCTGAATCTTCTTTCATCATCTTCCTTCGCATACTTGAAAACTCCCTTCATACAAAACTCATCATAAGCTGATTAGAGTGGTTAGTACCCATGATAAAATATTTTTTCCACTGGAAATAAAGATATTCTTGAAATCTACTATTTCTCATGATTGCCAAAAAGTTTTTTCAAAGAAAAAGCAAGCTTAAGATTTGCAAAACGATAAAACGCAAAATGTTGCAAAATCTGTGAAAAAAAGACCAGCAGGTAGTAAATAATTTTTTTCGGGGTACTTCTGCAACCCAAATCAAAAAACTCATAACATAAACACGAAAGCTAATTGTATAGAGCACACTGTCACAAAACTTTAAATAAAAAATATGATCTGGTGATTTATGGCCAATTTTTCCGTGAAGGGGACATAATCTGTTTCTGGACATCATGTCACAAATTTTGAACTTTCTTGCAATCGGAGGCTAAAACTTGGCACAAAACTTGAAAATAAAGATACAATGATGTTGCTACAGTAGTAACAAACATCAAGACCACTAAAACTGAAAGTTAAAACATCTTGGGTTACATCCCAACAAGCGCTTTCTTTTATGCCTTTTAGCTAGGCATGATGCAAAAAGAGGAATCAAAAGTCATCATAGTTATCGGAATTATAAAAACCTTAAAATGGTTCCTCAAGAAGTTCATCCTTATTTCTTATAGGGAAGTGGTACCTACCTTTCTCTTTCCCACGTAAGTGTATGTGTCCTTTACCTTTATCAATGAATCCTTTTACAGCTCAGAGGAAGTACCTTCCTAGCACTATGTTTCCTTGGTTTGGCTCCATGATGAAGAAATCAATAGTTGCACTCCTTTTAAAGAATGTAACCTGGACATATTTTGCATTTTCCTGGATCTTAGAAATATCTCCATTAGCATGTTCATGATAAGATGGAAGATTGATCATATTTGTAAGGTTTAGGGAATCATAAACAACTTTTGGCATAGTAGAAACCATGGATCCTATATCACAATAAGCAATGAAGTCTTGGTTAGAGATTCCAATTCTAACAAAGGGCTCCCAATCATCATCTATTTCTAAAATCTCTTTCCTATCAGGTTTAGGTTTCTTCCCTGCTTTCAAGTCTAGAGCATCCATTTCTTTTTCAATAGTAGAAAGTCTATCTATAACAGTATCAAAACCATGATCATGAGAAGAGTAACTAGATAAACTATGTATAATATCAAGGGATCTAGCTTCATTATACTCTAAGAAATCTTCTTCAGCTATAGTATCAAGAGAGTGTTTGCGCCATCTAAAAAGACCATGGTAAAAATTTCTAAGCACATTTTTTATAGGTATCCAAGGCATAATTCTCCTATGTGTGCATCAGAAATTATGTCCCACACCTTCTTCATATTTTCTCCATCCCTTTGATGGAAATTTAAAACCTTTGATTCCCTCAAAGCACCAAGTCCTAGAATGCTTGACTAAATAGAAAGGACAACTAAAAGCAAGGTAACTAATTTTTTGTGGTTTATGATAAAAGACACTAAGATAAAAAAAACTATAAGGTAAACTAACAAGACTAAAAAGCAAAGATCAAAGATAGTGTGCAACTCCCCTATCTTGTAGATTGGAGTCCCCCACAACGGCGCCAGAAATTATGCTTGATGGCACCGAAGTAGTGCTCTCGTTGGTTACCCCAACTGGAAGGTTGGATGTAGCCTAGCAGCAAATTTCCCTTGTCAAAGTTACCAAGGTTTTGTTCGACCAGTAGGACAACAAGCTCGACAAGTAGGTGGTAAAGTGAACAATGGCGCCGTTCGCAACCAAGGTTGCTTACTTTACATGGACCTGCACACACAACAGATAGCTTTGCTCCCAGCGAGTATAGAGGGGTTTTCAATCTCTCCGGCCTTGTCGTTTACGAAGGATTAAACGCAAGGTTAGATAGTAGTGATAATTGCAACAGAAAGTAAAAGCAGAAAATAAAGTGGAGGTATAAACAGTGATGGATATATGGATCGGAGTCCCATGATGTTCACTAGTGATGTCTCTCTCCCAAAAGACGATAAAATAGCTAAGCTGGGTAAAAAAATTACAGCTGAGCAATTGACAGAATTATAAATTCACCGCAATGCTAATCATGCTATTGGAAAGTTAGAGGCTCGAAAGTATGGGAAGTACACCAAGAAAAGTAGTCCGAAATCCATCTGCATGTACTCACTAATCATCCAACTTGCGATATCTATCCAGAAAATCTCACTGGTATTAAGTTGCGAGCCCCACCCAAAGTGTAAACTCAAAGCAACAAACAACTGCATTAACAAACTTTGCGTAAGGTAAACAATCCTTTCAACCGCGGTTACAAGCGTCGTAGTTTCTCCCTGGTGGCAACCACACATCCCCTAGTCTCATGTTTCTGTCACTCAAGCTAGACATGGGTGGGCATGAACCCACAATCATGCATAAACGCTCCCTCTTGGAGCTACTATCTACTACTTGGCCAAAGCAATTAAAAGTAATGGAGAACATGCAAGAATTACTCAAGAAGAAAATATAAAAGGTAAGCCAAATATATAACTCATCACGATCTGAACATAATCTCATAATCCATCGGATCCTAGCAAACACAGCATAGCAACAACAGGAAAATTACATAGATGCATTGATGATGTAGGGAAGCTCACAAGGGCTAAGAATTGAATCACGAGATTGGAGAGAAGACATCACATAGCTACTGGTCATGGACCCATGGTCCAAGGGGGACTACTCACGGCATATCCAGGAAGCGTCCATGGTGGTGGAGAAGCTCCCGAAGGTCAATCCTCCCTCCAGCAAGGTGCCGGGAAGAGGTCTTCTGGTGCTCCCGATCTTGGAAGTGCGGCGGCGGAGGAACAAAGAGGAAATTCGCGATGCGGGGTTCTCCTCGAGGGTTTTCGGGACAAGGAGGTAATATAGTCCAAAGGGGGAGCCATAGGTGGGCCAGGGCGCCCAGGCGGTCACCTGGCGTGGCTAGGGGGGTGGCTGCGCCACCAAGGCGCCTGGGTGCCTGGTGGGGCCCCCAGGCCCTCCTTCGGGGCTCCGTAAGCTTCTTTTTTGTTGATTATTTATATGATTTTTCTGGAATTTTTGCAGTTCTGAAAATTGGGGTAAAACCCTGCAACTTACATACATCACCAGACAGGAACTGGCACTGGGTGCACTGAGTTACTATGTTAGTCCAAATATGTGTAAAATAATATACAAATGTAGAAAAACATGTAGCAATGTTACATAAAAGTGCATGGAACAAGATGAAATTATAGAAACGTTTGGTATGTATCACATAGTTATAAATATTTTGGGTATGAAATTATCTACAATTATATTTGCTAAGACATGAAGATTAAGTTCATAATATGGAGTTAATGTTTTAAAAAAACTCTGGAACTCCCACTTAGACAAACATCCCTCATAGTTTGTTCTAAGTGATTACACAATCCTAGAAGAACATACCTCCCCCTATCATCACGGCCATCAGTATGTTGTTTAAGGTAGACCATCATGCCAATCACATCATCTATGTGACTCATGCTCGATCTTTTGATCATTGTGTCCAGAGGCCATATCTGCATATGCCAGGCTCGCCACAATAACCTTGGTGATTATATGTCGCGTATGCAAGTCCATGTTTCTGGATATGCTAGGCTTGCTCCACCCATCTCTTGTGAAAGTTAATATGTTTGACACCCGTGTGACACGCGATGCCTCCATAATGACAGACTTCCCAGATGGTGCTTCACTAAGGAAGGACACTTTGTTGTATTAGTGAGGGATCATCCTATAATGCTACCGTCGTATATCTAATACAAGCAAAACAGGATGCAACAATATAAATCATACTAACTATGATTCCCCCTTCATGCAAATTAAAGTTAAAATGCCTTCTACTTTATATTTTGCAAGTTTTACGTGGCTGCTAGGGGTTTCGAGAAAGAACCGTTTCTATCCTACGAAAACAAGCCACAACACCAATCCCGTAGTTGTCTCTATTACACCCTTGTCGGGGCCCTCTGTTGCAAAGGTCTTCGCATCGCTAATGTTAGAGAGACAGACACCCCCAGCCACTTATATGATACAATCCATATGTCAAGCGTGGAACCAGTCTCGCGTAAACGTGTAAGGTCAGTCGGGGCCGCTTCATCAGATCATTGCCGCAATGCTAAACGTGTACATGTGGGACGGTAACAATTTGGATAATTGATGCCCACATACTAGATGTGTTCTATCCGTATAATACATCCACGCATAGCCTTGCTCATGATACCACTATTGGGGAACGGGGCAGAAAACAATAATTTTGCATAACCTACACGTCCCGAACCCAAGACCTATGCTATGGTAATGCAAGTAACGGATGGAAATAGGTCACATACTAGCATGTAGTCCGTTAAGGGGGAAACATTCCCGCGTGAACGTGGTTGATTTAGTCGTCCCACCGATCCTCGATGCGGTGGAGATCCTCGACGACTCTAGAAGCCACCCAGTCCTTGTAGATCGATGATTGGGATTACGTCCCCATCGGAACGTTGTTGGTGAAGACGTCGCAATACGGCCTCGACGATGAAGGAGCGCCACAAGTGTAGCGCCTCGCGGAATTACACACATACGGTGTACCCGACGTTCCCTCCGGGCTTCGAACCAAAAGAGCAGCGGAAAGAAGATGGATTCAGATCTCGATTCCAGTAGCACGAAGGCGTGCGTATGGTGGATAAATCCCCAACCCAGTGTAGAATCCAAACAAGGGGAGTCCTCTCAAAGGAAAGAAAAGGAGAGAGAGAGATGAGAACTTGTCTCAAAAATTCATGATGAAAAAGGGCACCCTACCCCTACTTATATAGGCCAAGGAGGGGAGCCAACCTCCCTCCCTTCCCGAGGTGGGACTAAACCCAAGGGAGGTGGTGGCGCCACAAATAAAGGGGGGTGGGCCCCTTATTGGCGCCAAGGCCCATGGGGGAGAATCTCTCTTCCCCTAATGGGCCCTATGAGGCCCATGTGCCTTTTAATTAATTATTTAAATATTTAAATAAGATTTTTAATATTTAATTATTTAATTAGATACTAAAACATGTTTAAATAATATTTTGAACAATTCAAAATCATTGACCATCCATTGGACCTGGTTACAATCCTAGATGGCCCCTGCGCTTCCATCGAATGAACTTCATCGATGTTGTATCCGTTCACGTTGTGCATGTTCCCTTTGTCCTACGATATTTTGCTTGTCCGAGGTTTGATCGTCGGTATCCAATATACCTAGTTCATCCTCGTTACCGACAAACATGTTTACTCGTTCCAGTGATATTGCAACCCTGTGACCTAGTCACACGTTTGCGCAAACTTTATGATGCAATATCACTGAGTGGGCCCAGAGTACCTATCCGTCACTCGGATGGAAAAATCCCGCTTTGATCTATTTGCATACTCATTAACATATGTATTTCGGAATACCTAAAGTACACCTTTATGGCCAACATATTTTAGTCAGGCGATGGATGCAAATTAAAGATTCCTAATAGATAGTAATTACGTATGATCATTACGGTCAAAGAATCTGGTCACTACGTTATAGTAATCGCAATGTTGAACTTATGTGACTCGATCACATTGCAACACTTCTGGTGGGTATATGTCCATCATATCATTCTCCCAATGATATGGCCCCATTGTCAATAGATGGTTTGTTCCTCATGATCAAGAAACCTTGATCATCGATTGTCCAATGGACTAGTATACTAGAGTTAACTAGGGACCTCGTTGTTTTATACCACACGTGTATCAATGTTTCCTATTAATAAATTTATAGCACAGTATAAAACTTATTATGAACTAATGGAATATGCCAATAAACATATTTTATTTGCCTCTAGGGCACATTCCCAACAATTAACACATCACTAGTGGGTAAAGGATTTGCAATCCTATCATCCCCAACCTTAGAGCTTTCGATATCATCATTTTCAGAGTTGGTACCAAAATATTTTCAAGATCATAAGTAGCATTATCATTATTTTCCCAATCACAAAAAGTAACATGCATATCATAATCAAAATCATCTTCAATAGTGCCTACGAACTTAACATTAGGATAATAATAAAGGCAATATAGTTCACCATCTTCTTTAAACTTACAACCGTTAGGATAAAATTTGATGGGAGAAATATGCTCAGGCCAGGTTGATACCCATTCTTCTTCCTTCTTGCTCCTCTTCCTCCTCTTTTTTTTCTTCTTCTTCACCATAGGAGGGAGTGGTTGGAGACGAAGCTTCTCCATATATTTTGTTTTATCATTACAAACAATAGGGGGAACTTGGGAGAAACTCTCCTTTTTATTAGTAGAAACATAAGAGACATTATTATACTTCTTTATAATCTTACTTACGTAATCATTTTCATGGCAATTAACGACACAATAGAGATGGCATTTTTGAAAAGTGTTGTTTATTCCCAAAGCATGAACATCTAGCCAAGAAGTCTTTTCTGATGATTCTTCTGTCGGGACCCGGAATATGCGTATGTAATTCCAGTCACAACTCAATCATATGGAGAGCCGAGAGTCGTACTCACTTGTCTAAGCAGACAAGGCCAAGCACAGACCACTCTCGGAAAGCATCGTACGTGAGGGGCATCCATCCAGGCCGGATGATCAACTGAGATGGGTCCTCATCGCCCGCTCTCAAGTCTAAATGATTATGGGTGGTGAAATCCCATACTCATAGACAAGTCGCCTCAACCATATTATCGATTGAATTATAACACTTACATAAACAGACTCCATCCCGATCACTTAGTCGGGGTCTCGGGCGGGCTCGATCATACAACAAAGTGTGCCACATGACAGAGTCACGAGCAATCGCATCGCGATGCCCCAAACTGCGCATATCTAAGGGCCACTTGGTGTATAAAACATCGCCGGCAAGAACACAACGAAGCTATCGAACTCCACACTAAGACATGCACGTTATAACCATACACGCAGCATACATGTCTAGTGTAAACAGCATGTACTCATTGCATGAGCTCTACAAAGTATATCTTTTTGACTTACACATAGAGCATACAAATATCACATGTCTGTGATCAACATTACATCATACAATGGAAGAAAATTAGGTCTGAGTACAGACAATTTTAACAAATGGCTTAGAGAAGCCTTGTTCAACATACATGCCCTTCCACGAGGGACCAGACTGCTGTCTGGAACTATACTATCTTAGTCAACGTCGAGCTTCAGGAAGGTGACTCCATCGGGTTATGGGTTTCCATCTAAAACATAGAATAAGCGAACGTGAGTACAAAGTCGTACTCAGCAAGACTTACATCAGAACTACACTACCCATGCTCAAGTTTCAAGGTAAAGGGAGGTGGGGTTTCATCCTGCAGAAGTGCCAGCTTGACTGGGCTAGTCCTGTACTACGAGTACCAGACTTGAGGTAAGAAGCGTACACGAGTCCACTACCAAGTCTCCAACCAATACACCACTATGGTTACTTCCTCGACTTCCCCACGAGGAAGCACGCCATAGCACTCACACTTATCTTGCGAGTTTTAGAAGTATCCATTCAAGTTGTCTAATAATCAAGCACAGCTTTCCAAGTGGTCCCTTACCGCGGACACGGCTATTCGAATAGTTTTGTTAACCCTGCAGCGGTGTACTGCTACACACATGAAACCATCAGTTACCGCCGGGATCTCGTCACCCTTCAAGCGGGTGTCGACGAGGATAATTTCCACAACTTTTACCTCACAGCCAATTCTAATCCAGGAATCAACCATCTGAGTTGCTCACCGCTCAAGAGTCCGGTCGGGTCAACAATATGGACTCAGACGATGAAGGAGACCGAGACGCCACCTTAGCAGATGGTTTTACTGTCTCACAGGTCCACCCACATATCTGAATGATGCAAACTTTCATTCATTCTTTTTCTATGCATATGCCAAATTGAAAACCCGAACTAGTGACTCCTGGACTTGAACTGGGGTGAGTTAGTAGGTTGAGCGGGGGTCCATGTGCCCAACATGTGGTAGTACTCTTCGCCTTGCATCACCACACAAGAACTCAGGCTTAAGGCGGTGTTCAACGAGACAACTCACTGTGTACTCCTACACAGTCTCTCATTGTTCACCTTGTATTAGGGTAGATTCACCAACACAGTTTCACCTTCATCAGCACCATGTTCACTAGCATCCCGACTCACATCAAAAGTAACCTCATTGTAAACTCTAAGCATACAATAAGCAGTAACAGTTGCAGGGGCCACATGATATCAATCAGCTCCTATGTCAGCTAGGATTGTGGTTTGCTTACTACTGTGACAAGATGATAGGTCATGCATCGGATATTGGTTCAACTATGCGGTAGAATCGATAACAAGGTGATCTCCTAAACATGCATAAGCGAGACTAAGAGGGAAGTGGGATTTTATAGACATGATCAATGGGGTTTGCTTGCCTTGCTGATGATACATGGGTTTAACGGTCTTCTGCTTTGGGGGTGACATCCGTCTCGGAAACACTGTTACCGGAACAATCATCAACAAAGGGGGCAACATCAAAATAAAATGCACAAGCACATGATATAGTTGTCCATGATTTGAATGCTACTGGTTTGTGGAAAATTCATCTTAATTGAAGTGTATTGCATTTGGAATGCAAATTCAAACTCCATATGTTGTTCAAATTAGCCAAGTTGCATTTGCTAATGTTTGATCATTGTAAACCATCTTGTCATGTGTAAGATATGCCTCTAATGTACCAGTGTTTATGTTTGCATTGCAATGGTTCAAATTGGAATAACATTTGAATTAAATTTGAATTAATTCCAATTAAGCCAAATAGCAAAAGCTACTGGTCCCAATTTAAGATCAACTCAAACATGGTTGAAAGTTTATTATTCGGATAGAGCATTTTGTGCTGATCATTTTTCATATATTATTTGTCCAATTTGGAGTTAATATGAATTTTCTATGGATTTAAGAAGTTTATACTAATTTCTGTAATTCCTGGAATTCTTTTTAATTCTTTATTCCATTTATGGCGTCAGCATGACGGAGGGGTGACGTCACAGAGGCTCTGGCCAGTGGGCCAGTCCTGTCAGTGGGAGAGGGGCTTAACCCCTCTCTGTTTAATTAAGTTGGGGGGTTAGAGGTGGCCTGGGGCCCACCTATCATGGGCTCTGGGAGGGGATTAGGGGGTGATTAGCTCGAGTTGGGGGTTAATGGCGTCGCCGGAGTTACTGTACACGCCGGAGCTTCGTCGGGATCTCATTTTCGGCCACGGGGGAGGGATCTGGAGGCAAGGGCGCGTAGCCTGCGGGCTGGCGCATCCACTGGAGCGAGCGGAATGTCAAGGGGAGGCCCCAGGCCACGGCTACGACGACAAGTGCAGCGGCCGGAGAACTGGCTAGGAGGGGCATGGCGTGCAGAGCTCAGGGAGGACAACAGAGAGGGGGAGTCGAGGCGCAAATCTCACCGGAATTCGACGAGAGGCACGGTGGGGGCTGGGGAGGACCTGGCGCAGAGAGATTGCTCATCGGCCTTCCTGTGTCCGGTGGCAGCTCGATGAAGGGAACGTCGTCGTCGTTGGCTCCAGGTCCAAATTGTAAGCGCAACTCGATGGTGTCGATGCCGGGGAACCTCCTGACAACTTGCGGCGTCGAAAGGGGCACGGTGGCCACGAGTTCTACGGTGGTGTGCTCCGCTAGGGATCTGGGAACGCGCGATTTCTCGCCGGGGAAGAGAGAGGGAGGCCAGAGAGAGGGGGGAAAAGGAAGGGGGGTTGCACGGGGTCTCCACAGCGAGGAGATAAGGACAGAGGGCGCCGTGGGTGGGCTGCCGACGGCGGCATGCTCGCCACGCAGGTGCTCGCCTGCCTGTCCGGCGAATAAGACGACCCTGCCCCTTTGGGCTGGGCCTGTCTTCTGCTGCCAGATGGGCCAAGTGGGCCAGAAGGTAAGTCGGGCACTACCCTTTTCTTATTTTTCTTTTCTGCTTTCTGTTTTTATTTGTTTTTCTCTGAAAAAAAATACCAAAGCATTTTATAAAATCGCCAAATATTTTATTTGGACTTATGTGACATATAGCTAGTCACTCCCAAGATTTGAAGATTTTTGAAATTCAAAACTATTTAATTTCAAATCAAATAAGGGTATTAATTAATTTCCAAGCCCTGTTTGGATTTTTTGAGAAATCTTGGAGCATGCAGTGGGACCCACTTCACTTTATATGTGATCATGCATATTTATAAGACTTTTCAAAAATAACAGAGGAATTTTTGGAAGAAATTTTTGTCTGGCCATTTAATTAAAATCTTTTGGGGCTTTTCTTTTTCCCCAATTCAATTTCTTTTGAATTTTTTCACATGATGCAAAGTTACTTGCTAACCCTAGAACATACCTAAACTTGGGTTGTGACAACTCGCCCCCACACAAAAGAATCTCGTCCCGAGATTCAGAAGTCGTCGGGAGGAAGGTGGGGTACTTAGCACGGAGGCGGTCTTCTTTTTCCCAGGTTGCTTCCTTCTTGGAGTGGTGTGACCATTGCACTTTGAGGAACTTGATCTTCTGACGACGGGTGACACGCTCTACTGAATCAAGAATACGAACGAGGTACTCTCGATACGAAAGGTCATCTTGGAGATCAAGCATTTCATGGTCGACTTCGCGGATGGGGTCCTTGAAGCAATGCCTGAGTTGTTACACGTGGAATACATCATGTTCTCGGGAAAGGTGCGGGGGTAGTTCAAGTTGGTAGGCAACTTCTCCACGTTTGGCAAGAATGCGGAAAGGTCCAATGTAACATGGGGCCAACTTGCCTTTGATACCGAAGCGTTGGGTTCCCTTCAGAGGAGTAACCCGAAGGTAAGCCTTCTAATCAAAATTGTAGCTCTCTTCCCTATGATGACGATCATAGTAGCTTTTCTGACGAGATTGGGCGGTTCTCAAACGATCACGAACAATGCGAACTTTCTCTTCTGCTTCCTTGATCATATCCAGTCCAAAGAATTGTCTTTCACCGGTTTCTGACCAGTTTAGGGGTGTTCGACATCGTCGTCCATAGAGGAGTTCAAAAGGAGCCATGTTCAGACTAGATTGGAAACTATTGTTATAAGAAAATTCGGCGAATGGAAGAGACTTCTCCCAATTCCTTCCGAATGAGATAACACAAGCTCTGAGCATGTCTTCGAGTATTTGGTTAACCCTTTCAACTTGACCGCTAGACTAAGGATGGAAAGTTGTACTAAAGGAGAGATGAGTTCCCATAGCATTCTGAAAGCTTCCCCAGAATCTAGAGGTGAAAAGGCTACCACGATCAGAATTGATTTCCAAAGGAACACCATGAAGAGACACGATTCTAGAGACATACAAGTTCGCTAACTGACTAGCAGTTATAGACTCGCGTCTTGGAAGGAAGTGAGCAACTTTGGAAAGCCTATCAACGACAACGAAGATGGCATCATTTCCTTTTTGCGTTTTTGGAAAGCCAGTGACGAAATCCATACTGACTTTGTCCCATTTCCACTCGGGAATAGGTAAAGGTTGAAGAGTACCAGCAGGACTTTGGTGTTCGGCCTTAATGCGACGATAAACATCACATTCGGCAACATACTGAGCAATTTTTCGCTTCATCCTAGTCCACCAAAATCTCTGGCGTAGGTCTAGGTACATCTTTGTGCTACCAAGATGAATCGAAAGGGGAGTGTCATGTGCCTCCTTAAGAATTAGCCTTATAAGATTGTGTTTTCGTGGTACAACCAATCGAGTGCCAAAGCAAACGACACCATGATCATTTATGGAGAAAAATTTAGCAACTCCGCTAGCAATGTTCTTCTTGATCTCTCGAATACCACTATCACGTTTCTGGGCGGCTATGATTTTATCCTCAAGGGTTGGTTTCGCCACCAAGGTAGAAAGATAGCCATGAGGAACACTCTCAAGATTGAGCTTGCGAAATTCCTCATGAATAAGTGGTTGACACTATTGTAACATGAGGTTGTTACAATACGACTTACGACTTAGTGCATCAGCCATGAAATTGTCTTTGCCTGGGGTGTAAGAAATTCCTAAGTCATAATCTTTTATCAACTCTATCCAGCGTCTTTGCCTGAGATTAAGATCTGGCTGGGTGAATATGTATTTGAGGCTTTGGTGATCGGAATATATCTCACAACGATTACCAAGGAGGTAATGTCGCCAAGTTGTCAGGGCATGAACTACGGCAGCGAGTTCAAGATCATGGGTAGGATAGTTCCCTTCATGTGGACGCAACTGGCGTGAAGCATAAGCTACGACATGTCTATCTTGCATAAGTATGCATCCTAACCCTTGCCGTGAGGCGTCACAAAAGATCTCGAAATCCCTTTTGGTGTCTGGAGGTGCAAGTACGGGTGCAGAAGTCAATCTTCTTTTTAGCTCTTGAAAGCTTTCCTCGCACTTGGGGGTCCATTCGAATTTCTTATCTTTCTTGAGGAGTTCAGTTAGAGGCTTTGCAACTTTGGAGAAGTTCCCAACGAAGCGGCGGCAATAGCTTGCTAAGCCAAGAAAACTCCTAACTTGCTTAACCGATTTAGGTGGAGTCCAGTCAAGGACGGCCTGAACTCTCTCAGGATTCACAGCAATGCCTTTTGCAGAAATCACGTGGCCTAAGTAGGTCACTTCTGGTAGCCAAAATTCGCACTTGGAGAAATGGCATAAAGGCGATGCTCTCGAATTTTCATCAATACCAACCTAAGATATTCTGTGTGCTCTTCTTCGTTCTTCGAGTAGATGAGAATGTCATCAAGATAAACTACAACAAATTTATCTAGGTACTCCATGAAGATCGAATTCATCAAGCGTGAGAATGTGGCGGGGGCATTGGTTAAACCGAAGGACATGACGGTATACTCGTAAAGACCATAACGAGTAGTGAAAGCTTTTTTTGGAATGTCCTCGTTCCTGATTTTGATTTGATGATATCCTAATCTCAAATCCATCTTGGAGAAGACAGAGGATCCAGCAAGTTGATCATAAAGATCATTAATCCTGGGCAGTGGGTAATTGTTCTTTATCTTCGCTAGATTTACCGGGCGATAGTCTACGCACATCCTTTCTGTTCCATCTTTCTTCGTTACGAACAGAACGGGGCAACCCCATGGCGATGAGCTAGGGAGGATGAAGCCTTTTGCCAACGAAGCATCAAGTTGGGTTTTTAGTTTAGCTAACTCATGTGGGGCCATTCTATATGGGCGTCTGGATATTGGGGTTGTGCCTGGTATAAGATCCACTATGAATTCTACACATCTGTCAGGTGGCATGCCCGGCAGCTCTTCAGGAAAGACATCTGGGAAGTCACGAACCACCAGAATATCTTCAAGGTCAGGAAGGGGAAGCACATTCAAAGTATGCATCTGGATTCTAGAACTGGGTGAAGTGTAGTCAATTTTCTGGCCTGAAGGATGGGTGAGTTTAACCGACTTGGCTTTACAATCAAGGACAGCATTCTGTCTTGATAACCAATCCATTCCTAGGATGACATCAATGTCCGAAGACTTGATGGCTATAAGTGAAGCAAGGAATACTAAACCCTCAATTGCAATTTGATTGCCATGGCTTACTCTATTAATTTTCCATTTGGAACCAGGAGTTTGAATTATCATTGGAGAAAACATTTCTTCAAAATGGAATTCATGCCGAAGTGCATAACTCTCCAACATGAATGAATGAGAAGCTCCTAGATCGAAAAGAACGGAGGCGGGAACATGATTGACTGGGAGTGTACCAAGGATGACTTCAGAAGTAGCAGTGGTTTCCTCAACTGAGATTTGGTTCACATATCCACTACCTGTGACTGGAAGCTTTGCTTGCAAGGGTTTGGAGGTCGATTTCCTTGAAGGCTTACGTCGATAATGACGTGGTGTCATCAAAACCTGAGGGCACTGACGGAGGTAATGGTCTCGCAGACCACACTTGAAACACACCCTGCCTGAATTGCTGGGAGCAGGATTACTTGTTTGCACACCATCATTCCTAGGAGGAACAATGTGTTGAGGTGGATGGCATATATTGGATGGTGTCCTTTGAAGAAGGTTTTGAGGTATGGCACTAGTTGGAATAAATATTCGGCGTTTCTGAGGGGCTGAACTTGAAGAAGGAGCAAGCTTAAGAGCATGCTTGCGGGACTCTTCGAACACTTCGTTGCCATGCTCAGCTCTGAAGGATCTGTTGACTAAATCCTCAAAGATGGAAAATTCAAGGAGGTTGAGATCATGACGACGGATGGGGCTAAGTCCCTTACGGAACCTTGCCGGATGATGGCTTCTCGCCCTTCGTTGGTTACCCCAAGTGGAAGGTTGAGATGTAGTGCAGCAACAGTTTTCCCTCAGTGAAGATACCAAGGTTTGTCTCCAGTAGGACTCCAGAGATGATAAGTAGGTGTCAGCGGCACAACTGACGCGGACCTGCACATAGACACAGATAACTTTGTTCCCAACGAAGTTCAGAGAGGTTGTTAATCTCTCCGGTCTTGTTGTTCACAAAGGATAAAACGCAAGGGATAATGATAGCAAGTAAAAGCAATAAAGTAAATATAGCTTGGAAATAATAATGTGGATATGGACCGGGATACGTGATGTTCACTAGTGATGTCTCTCTCCAAAAGACGATAAAACTTCTATGCGAGGTAAACAAATTACAGAAGGGCAATTGACAGGATTATGAACGCACCGCAATGCTAACTATGCTACAAAAGAAAGGAAGAGGCTCAAAAGCACAGGCAGTACGCAAAAATAAGTAGACCAAAATCCATCTGCATCTACTACTAATCATCCACCTTGAGATATCTATCCAGAACATCGCGCTGGTATTAAGTTGCGAGCCCCACCCAAAGTGTAAACCCAAAGCAACAGACAACTGCATTAAAAAGAACTTTGCGTAAAGTAAACAATCCTTGTAACCGTGGTTACAAGCACCGTTTTTTCCCCCTTGTGGCAACAGCACATCCCCTAGACTCATGTTTCTGTCACTCAAGCGTGTCATCGGGGGGCATGAACCCACAATCTAGCACAACGTTCCCTCTTGGAGTCACTACCTACTACTTGGACAAAGCAATAAACAGCAACGGAGAACATGCAAGAATTACTTAGGAACAAAAATATAAGAGATAAAAACCAAATATATTACTCTATCACAATCTGAACATAATCTCATAATCCATCAGATCCCTCCAAACTCAGCATAGCAACAGCAGAAATATTACAAAGGTGCCTCGATCATGTAGGGAATCTCACGAGGTCTAAACAATGAAGATCAAAAAGGGGAGGAGAATATCACATAGCTACTGATCACGGACCCATGGTCCAAGGAAAACTACTCACGAGACATCCGGGGAGCATCCATGGTGGAGAGGAGACTCCCGGAGGTCAATCCTCCCTCCGGCAGGGTGCCGGGAAGAGGTCTTATGGTGCTCCCGATCTTGGAAGCGTGGCGGCGGTGGAATAGAGGCGACTTTGCGGAATAGGGTTCCTCTCCTGGAGTTTCCCCGTGACGGGGGATAAATAGGCGAAGGGGGCAGCCAGAGGTGGGCCAGGGGCCCCAGGTGCCCCCCTGACGCGGCCAGGGGTGGGGCCGCGCCGGGTGGCCGCCTGGGCCGCCCTGGCTCCCCTCTGGTCCCTCCCGGGCTCTTCTCGAAGCTTCCTGTACGCTTATTTTTCCTGTATTTTTCCCAGAATTTTTCTGGCACTTTTTATATGGGGGAAAACTGAAATAGAAAAATAGCAGAAAACGGGAACTGGCACTGGGGTGCAATGAGTTAATAGGTTAGTCCAAATATGATCAAAAGTGTATGAAAGTGTATCTAGATCATAGCAGTATCACACAAAACATGCATGGAGCAAGCAGAAATTATAGATACGTTTTGGACGTATCAACATCCCCAAGCTTAATTCCTGCTCGTCCTCGAGTAGGTAAATGATAACAACATAATTTCTGTGGTGACATGCTAGAAACCATAAAAGAACTTTGAAAAGTAAAGCAATCAAGGTTAGAGATTCAATTCAATTCATAACATGCAAGAGTCTATATTAGCATTGAAACAAGTAACAAAAGAACAATAGGTGCAAGAGCTCTCGCTGTCCGTGATTCGAGTGTCTCCAAATGGTGTTTGCGTGCAAGAAAGGGGGATAGGGAATACGAGAAAAAAGTATATTTTTGTGTTGAAACTCAATCTACTAAAGTTTCACACTTGGTCTTCTTTGGAATCTTATCTTGACTCGTCCCCAGACCACTAGCCAGGTACAAGTCAATTTGATCCACTCCTTTTCGATATTTTGAGCACTCATGCAATGGATGAGCGTAAGCACGAGAGTTGACACTTAGGATGGCAAAGAGAGAAATAAGGTGGAGGAGGAAGACAAAAAGGATGAGAAAGGCTCACATCAATGAGGACAATCATAGGCAAGACATGCCAAATGATAGATATGATGTGAGGAGTAGGGATTGCCATGCAACGGATGCACATACGAGCTAGGAAGCTCTCCAATGGAACTAGTGGGGGTGCATCTAACTTGCTCTCTCAAGAAGACCTAGAGCTCGTTTGAGGAGGCTCATCCTTGGAATATGCAAGCCAAGTTCTATAGTGTGAAGGTGCCCACATAGCTATATGCATAATGATCATCTCTATGGAGTACAAGGATATAAAGGGAGTACTAGTGTGGATCTCTCAAAAGGATAGTAGTGTTGCCCCTTTCTCTCTTTTTATTTCTTTTTCTCTTTTTTCTATTTTTTTGGTGGCCTCAATGGCTCTTTATATTTAACTCTCATTTGTCCTCTTTGGGATCTTTTGATGTGTCCACTTTGGGATCTTTTCCTCACTTAAGGGCAACACTCTATTTTACAAGAAGGTAAAGGAGATCTTTCACACTTTACAAGGTACTCAAAACATAAAGAAGATGTAACTGTCATATGGTATGCAATGTATGCCGCTGCCAGTGTAGCAGGAACATGTATGACATGAAGATCAAGTCATGAAGAGGTGGAGTTGCATGGCAATATAACTCGGAAAGGCTATGGAAATGCCTTGATAGGTAGGTATGGTGGTTGTTTTGAGGGAAGATATAAGGAGGCTTATGATGACAGAGTGTATCATGCCAAGGGTTTGGATGTACCGGCAAAGGTGGACACCAACTCTCGGAGTGAGAAGAAGGCAATGCACGGCACGGGAGAGGCTAGCAAAATATGGGAAGGTGGAAGTGTCAACTTTCAATACTTACATTAGTCCGAAGAACTCATGCACTTATTATCGGTAACTCTCAATCTAATAAGGAGGTTCACAAAGAGACAAGTACCCCGAGGAGGAGTGTATGGGGGTTTGGTTATCCTTGCGCATCCTTGACTCATGGTACTTGAGTGTTCTCTGATATTCGACCCCTCAGAAGAGTAGTGATCCATCTAGTAGCTAGAGTTCTCAACTAGTTTTGTAGGTTTTGAAAATACACACGGATTACCCAAAATACGACACCTATCACTAATAGGCAAGAGCTCTTGACACCAAAAGTTCAAACATTACTCACATCAATACCTCAAAACTATTGCAAGTTACTACTAAAATTAAATAGCAACCTCAATTACTTACTTTCAAGACAAGACACAACTCAGTGCAACAACCAACTCTCTTTAACAAGATAAACATGAAAAATAAAAAGAGTTCCAGCAACAAACTAAACAAAACCCAAGGCTCTTGCTAAAGACAAACTAAGACTAAAACTAAACATGGCAGTAGCTACGAAAAGATAAAGAACACACAACAGCAAAAAGATAGGCATGAAAAATCCTATGATGTTTTCTAAATTTTGAAAGTGGAGCGTGTTTCTCTCCCACACAAAGTAAGACGGGATCTGACTTGTTATGAACAGCAAGCAAAGCTAAAGAAAACTAAAAACAAAACCTAGGAGCGAGACGCTCCAAGCATAGCACATAACGCATGAAGTGATAAAAATATAGTGAGACGAAGGACGAACTGATGATTGTTGATGGAGAAGGGGATGCACGGGGGCATCCCCAAGCTTAGACGCTTGAGTCTCCTTGAATATTTGTTGGGGATGCATGGGGGCATCCCCAAGCTTGAGCGCTTGACACTCCTGGATTTTCTTTCATCATCTTCCATCACACACTTGAAAACTCCGTTCATACATAACTCATCATAAGTTGATTAGAGAGGTTAGTACCCTTAATAAATAAAAAAATTCCTACTGGATATAAAGATATTCTTGAAGAGCTACTGTTTCTCAAGAGTGCCAAAAAGTTTTTGCAAAGAAAAAGAAATCTTAAGGTTTGCAAAAGTTAGGAGAGACAAAATGTGGCAGAATCTGTGAAAAACAGAACAACAGATAGTAAAGAATTTTTTTTAGGGGCACTTCTGCAACTCAAATCAAAAAACTCAGAACATACGGAAGTTTCGTAATTGTATAGCATACTGTGTAAAAATTTCAGCTCAAAAAGATGAACTGGGATTTTTCTGGAATTTTTCTGGTCACGAGGACAGAATCTGTTTTCTGGACAGCATGTCACAACTTTTACTTCCCTTGCCGTAAGAGGCTATAACTTGGCACAAAGCTGAAAAATAAAGATACAATGATGTTGCTACAGTAGTAACAATCATCAAGACACAACAAAAGCAAAAAGAAAAACCTAAATTTTTTGCGGGCTGCCTCCCGAAAGAGCTTCTTTAAAGCCATTAGCTAGGCATGATGCAAAAGAAGAATCAAATTTATCAAGAGAAAGAGAATAACTAGCCCGTGTAACAGACTCAAATGGTAACTTGATTTTATTTCTAGGGAAGTGTTCCATCCCCTTTTTGAATGGGAATTGGAATTTTATATTCCCCTCTTTCATGTCAATAACCGCACCAATGGTGCGAAGAAAAGGACGTCCCAAAATAATTGGACACAAAGGTTCACACTCTATATCCATAACAATAAAATCAACGGGAACATAGTTGTCATTGACAATGATAAGAACATCGTCGATCTTCCCCAAAGGTTTCTTTATGGAAGAATCAACAAGACGAACACCAAAAGAACAAGGCTCAAAGGGCTTCAATTCAAACATATCAAATAATCTTTTGGGCATAACGAAGGTACTAGCTCCAACATCACATAAAGCATAGCAAGAGAAGTTATTTAATTTAATTTTGATCATAGGATCCCAACCATCATCTAGCTTGCTAGGTATGGAGGCTTCTACTCTAAGCTTCTCCTCCCTAGCTTTGATGAGAGCATTGTTGATATGCTCCATGAAGGCAAGATTAAGTGTGCTAGTGTGGGGGTCTCTAGACATTTTGTGTAGAAAACTGATAACTTCTGAGAGGGTGCAACTATCAAAATCAATATCACTACTATCAAAGGTGGTAGTAGTGTCATCTAGGCTCACTTGTTTGAAACCCTCTATGTTCATAGGAGTTTATTTTTCTACGGTTGAGGTATTAGCATCACTAATAGGTCCAACGGGACTAGGAGTGCATTGGGTGCTAATAGTTTGGGTGTCCTCAACAATTTGGATAGTGGCAACTGTGTGGTGTGTAGGAAGGCTCTTAATTCTATCCTCTTCCTCTTTTTCTCTAGCCCATATTTCTTTAAGTTTAGCCATCATCCTAATATTTTCATTGATTTGTAACTGGATAACATTAATAGGAGTGGCCTTATTCTCCTCAAGGGGAGAGGTTCTCATTTTAAGCATTTCAATATCAAGGGCTAAGCTTTCTACCTTCAAAGAGAAATTATCTATTTTAGCTAATTTATCCTCTACATTTTTGTTGAAGGCTTTTTGGGTAGTGATAAAGTCTCTAAGCATGCTTTCCAATTCAGAAGAGGGGTTCTTGTTGCTAGGGTAAGTGTTGTTGTTCCCATAGTTGGATGGAAACAGTCTAGGATTACTAGAAAAATTTCCCCTATAAGCATTGTTGTTGAAGTTGTTTCTAGCAATAAAGTTCACATCTACTTGTTCTTGAGCAACCAAAGAATTTAAAGGAACATCATGAGGATCAATAGAGGGTTGCTTGGTAAGTAGAGACATAATTAAGTCAACTTTTTCATTGAGGGAGGTAATTTCCTCGACAGAATTTACCTTCCTACCTGTTGGAGCGCATTCGGTGTGCCATTGGGAATAGTTGGTCATCATCTCATCAAGGAGTTTGGTGGCAGCACCGAGTGTAGTTGACATAAAGGTTCCTCCCGCGGCCGAATCTAACAGGTTCCGCGAGGTAAAGTTCAAGCCTGCATAAAAATTCTGGATAACCATCCAAGTAGTCAAACCATGTGCAGGGCATTTCTTAACAAGAGATTTCATACGTTCCCAAGCTTGGGAAATGTGTTCATTATCCAATTGCCTGAAATTCATAATGTTACTCCTCAATTGGATAATTTTTGCAGGTGGGTAATACTTCCCAATAAAAGCATCTTTGCACTTATCCCAAGAATCTATGATATTCCTAGGCAAAGATTGAAACCAGATTTTAGCTCCGTCCCTCAAAGAGAAAGGAAAAAAGCTTGAGCTTAACAACATCACCTTCTACTTCTTTATACTTTTGCATATCACATAATTCAACAAAATTATTCAAGTGTAAAGCAGCATCATCTCCAGCACCAGAGAATTGATCTCTCATAACAAGGTTTAGCAAAGCAGGTTTAATTTCATAAGAGGTGGCTGAAGTGGCAGGTGTGGCAATGGGAGTGCAGATAAATTCTTGGTTGTTGTGACTAGTGAAGTCACACAACTTGGTGTTTTCAGTGGAACCCATAGTAGCAGCAAGTGTGGCAGATTTTTTTGTAGTTTTTGATAAAAGACACAAAGATAAAAACTGAAAGATAAACTAACAAGAATAAAAAACAAAGGTAAAGGGTAGTGTGCAACTCCCCTATCTTAGCACTCGGAGTCCCCGGCAACGGCGCCAGAAAACTTGCTTGATGGCTTCTCGCCCTTCGTTGGCTACCCCAAGTGGAAGGTTGAGATGTAGTGCAGCAGCAGTTTTCCCTCAGTGAAGATACCAAGGTTTGTCTCCAGTAGGACTCCAGAGATGATAAGTAGGTTTCAGCGGCGCAACTGACGCGGACCTGCACACAGACACAGATAACTTTGTTCCCAACGAAGTTCAGAGAGGTTGTTAATCTCTCCGGTCTTGTTGTTCACAAAGGATAAAACGCAAGGGATAATGATAGCAAGTAAAAGCAGTAAACTAAATATAGCTTGGAAATAATAATGTGGATATGGACCGGGATACGTGATGTTCACTAGTGATGTCTCTCTCCCAAAAGACGATAAAACTTCTATGCGAGGTAAACAAATTACAGAAGGGCAATTGACAGGATTATGAACGCACCGCAATGCTAACTATGCTACAGAAGAAAGGAAGAGGCTCAAAAGCACAGGTAGTACGCCAAAATAAGTAGACCAAAATCCATCTGCATCTACTACTAATCATCCACCTTGAGATATCTATCCAGAACATCTCGCTGGTATTAAGTTGTGAGCCCCACCCAAAGTGTAAACCCAAAGCAACAGACAACTGCATTAAAAAGAAATTTGCGTAAAGTAAAAAATCCTTGTAACCGCGGTTACAAGCACCGTTGTTTTCCCCCTTGTGGCAACAGCACATCCCCTAGACTCATGTTTCTGTCACTCAAGCATGTCATCGGGGGGCATGAACCCACAATCTAGCACAACGTTCCCTCTTGGAGTCACTACCTACTACTTGGCCAAAGCAATAAACAGCAACGGAGAACATGCAAGAATTACTTAGGAACAAAAATATAAGAGATAAAAACCAAATATATTACTCTATCACAATCTGAACATAATCTCATAATCCATCAGATCCCTCCAAACTCAGCATAGCAACAACAGAAATATTACAAAGGTGCCTCGATCATGTAGGCCAGCTCACGAGGTCTAAACAATGAAGATCAAAGAGGGGAGGAGAACATCACATAGCTACTGATCACGGACCCATGGTCCAAGGAAAACTACTCACGAGACATCCGGGGAGCATCCATGGTGGATAGGAGACTCCCAGAGGACAATCCTCCCTCCGGCAGGGTGCCGGGAAGAGGTCTTCTGGTGCTCCCGATCTTGGAAGCGCGGCGGCGGCGGAACAGAGGCGAGTTTGCGGAATAGGGTTCCTCTCCTGGAGTTTCCCCGTAACGGAGAATAAATAGGCGAAGGGGGGCAGCCAGAGGTGGACAAGGGGCCCCAGGAGCCCCCCTGGCGCGGCCAGGGGTGGGGCCACGCCGGGTGGCCGCCTGGGCCCCCCTGGCTCCCCTCTGGCCCCTCCCGGGCTCTTCTCAAAGCTTCCTGTACGCTGATTTTTCCTGTATTTTTCCAGGAATTTTTCTGGCACTTTTTATATGGGGGAAAACTGAAATAGAAAAACAGCAGAAAACAGGAACTGGCACTGGGGTGCACTGAGTTAATAGGTTAGTCCAAATATGATCAAAAGTGTATGAAAGTGTATCTAGATCATAGCAATATCACACAAAATATGCATGGAGCAAGCAGAAATTATAGATACGTTTTGGACGTATCACCTGCTTTCTGGCATCAGTGGTGATCTCATCTTGGGCATAACGAGCAAGACGGTTGAACTCTCTCACATACTCATGAATGGACATCTCTCCTTGAGTCAGATTGCAGAACTCTTCCTTCTTGCGCTCCATTAACTCATCTAGAAGGTGGTACCCTCGAAAGGCATCACGGAACTTCTGCCAAGCCACTAGGTGACCATCAGGCTGCATCGCAACATAGTTCTCCCACCATTCAGCAGCAGCATCTTCCAGAAAGTATGCCGCAAATATAACTCGATCATTGGGAGCAACATGTGTCGTGTCAAGCTTACGCTCGATGGAACGGAGCCAATGATCAGCTTCAAGGGGCTCGGAGGAACATCGGAATACCGCTGGCTTGAGGAGGATGAAATCCTGAATGTTGACAACCACATTGCGCTGACGAGCGGTATTCTTCTCGATGAGCTCCAGAAGGCGTGTTTGATAAGCTTAAGCGGACATGACTACGGAAGAAAGGATCATAATGCAAAGGCAATGATTCATAGAAACACGTGATAAATTCGGCAGCATAACGGCTACACCGGGATGGAAAATGAAACAACCTTGAAGATATTGGACAGAACTTCTTCAAGGAACTCAAAATACGGAGACTCTGGACGACCCCAACAATCCTACGGCTACAAAGAAGCAAACAACGAGATGTTCTAGTAAGACATAGATGAGCCTAGTCCTATCTTCCCGTAGAACAAGAAGAGGGTGACTCAGAACTTAGATTAATGAGGGTAAGGAGAAAAAAGAAGCCTTACGTTGTTCCCTTTATATACCCAGACTAACTATATAACTATAGAAGGCTAGACTCGACTTCGACCAAGGGTTTGATAATCCTAGAGACAGTCCTACTCTGATACCAAGTCTGTCGGGACCCGGAATATGCGTATGTAATTCCAGTCACAACTCAATCATATGGAGAGCCGAGAGTCATACCCACTTGTCTAAGCAGACAAGGCCAAGCACAGAACACTCTCAGAAAGCATCGTACGTGAGGGGCATCCCATCCAGGCCGGATGATCAACTGAGATGGGTCTTCATCGCCCGCTCACAAGTCTAAATGATTATGGGTGGTGAAATCCCATACTCATAGACAAGTCGCCTCAACCATATCATCGATTGAATTATAACACTTACATAAACAGACTCAAGCCCGATCACTTAGTCGGGGTCTCGGTCCGGCTCGGTCATACAACAAGTGTGCCACGTGACAGAGTCACGAGCAATTGCATCGCGATGCCCCAAGCTGCGCACATATAAGGGGCACTTGGTGTATAAAAGACCGCCGGCAAGAACACAACTAAGCTATCAAACCCCACACTAAGACATGCACGTTATAACCATACACGCAGCATACATGTCTAGTGTAAACAACAAGTACTCATTGCATGAACTCTACAAAGTATATCTTTATTGACTTACACATAGAGCATACAAAGATCACATGTCTGTGATCAACATTACATCATACAATGGAAGCAAATTAGGTCTGAGTACAGACAAGTTTAACAAATGGCTTAGAGAAGCCTTGTTCAACATACATGCCCTTCCACGAGGGACCAGACTGCTGTCTGGAACTATACTATCTTAGTCAACGTCGAGCTTCAGGAAGGTGACTCCATCGGGGTCTGGGTTTCCATCTAAAACATAGAATAAGCAAACGTGAGTACAAAGTCGTACTCACCAAGACTTACATCAGAACTACACTACTCATGCTCAAGTTTCAAGGTAAAGGGAGGTGGGGTTTCATCATGCAGAAGTGCCAGCTTGACTGGGCTAGTCCTGTACTACGAGTACCAGACTTGAGGTAAGAAGCGTACACGAGTCCACTACCAAGTCTCCAACCAATACACCACTATGGTTACTTCCTCGACTTTCCCATGAGGAAGCATGCCATAGCACTCACGCTTATCTTGCGAGTTTTAGAAGTATCCATTCAAGTTGTCTAATAATCAAGCACAGCTTTCCAAGTAGTCCCTTACCGCGGACGCGGCTATTCGAATAGTTTTGTTAACCCTGCAGGGGTGTACTACTACACACATGAAACCATCAGTTACCGCCGGGATCTCGTCACCCTTCAAGCGGGTGTCGACGAGGATAATTTCCACAACTTTTACCTCACAGCCAATTCTAATCCAAGAATCAACCATCTAAGTTTCTCACCGCTCAAGAGTCCGGCCGGGTCAACAATACAGACTCAGACGATGCAGGCGACCGAGACGCCACCTTAGCAGATGGTTTTACTGTCTCACAGGTCCACCCACATATCTAAATGATGCAAACTTTCATTCATTCTTTTTCTATGCATATGCCAAATGGAAAACCCATACTAGTGACTCCTAGACTTGAACTGGGGTGAGTTAGTAGGTTGAGCGGGGGTCCATGTGCCCAACATGTGGTAGTACTCTTCGTCTTGGATCACCACACAAGAACTCGGGCTTAATGCGGTGTTCAACGAGACAACTCACTATGTACTCCTACACAGCCTCTCATCGGTCACCTTGTATTAGGGTAGATTCACCAACATAGTTTCACCTTCATCAACACCATGTTCACTACCATCCTGACTCACATCAAAAGTAACCTCATTTTAAACTCTAAGCATACAATAAGCAGTAACAGTTGCAGGGGCCACATGATATCAAGCAACTCCTATGTCAGCTAGGATTGTGGTTTGCTTACTACTGTGACAAGATGATAGGTCATGCATCGGATATGGGTTCAACTATGCGGTAGAATCGATAACAAGGTCATCTCCTAAACATGCATAAGCGAGACTGAGAGGGAAGTGGGATTTTATAGACATGATCAATGGGGTTTGCTTGCCTTGCTGACGATACACGGGTTTAACGGTCTTCTGCTTCGGGGGTTACCTCCGTCTCGGAAACACAGTTACCGGAACAATCATCAACAAGGGGGGCAACATCAAAATAAAATGCACAAGCACCTGATATAGTTGTCCATGATGTGAATGCTACTGGTTTGTGGAAAATTCATCTTAATTGAAGTGTATTGCATTTGGAATGCAAATTCAAACTCCATATGTTGTTCAAATTAGCCAAGTTGCATTTGCTAATGTTTGATCATTGTAAACCATCTTGTCATGTATAAGATATGCCTCTGATGTACCAGCGTTTACGTTTGCATTGCAATGGTTCAAATTGGAATAGCATTTGAATTAAATTTGAATTAATTCCAATTAAGCCAAATAGCAAAAGCTACTGGTCCCAATTTAAGATCAACTCAAACATGGTTGAAAGTTGATTATTTGGATAGAGCATTTTCTGCTGATCATTTTTCATATATTATTTGTCCAATTTGGAGTTAATATAAATTTTCTATGAATTTTAGAAGTTTATACAAATTTCTGTAATTCCTGGAATTCTTTTTAATTCTTTATTCCATTTATGGCGTCAGCATGACGCAAGGGTGATGTCATAGGGGCTCTGGCCAGTGGGCCAGCCCTATCAGTGGGAGAGGGGCTTAACCCCTCTCTGTTTAATTAAGTTGGGGGTTAGAGGTGGCCTGGGGCCCACCTGTCATGGGCTTTGGGAGGGGATTAGGGGGTGATTAGCTCGGGTTGGGGGTTAATGACGTCGCCGGAGTTACTGTACACGTCGGAGATTCGTCGGGATCTCGTTTTCGGCCACGGGGGAGGGATCTGGAGGCACGGGCGCATAGCCTACGGGCTGGCGCATCCACTGGAGCGAGAGTAATGTCAAGGGGAGGCCCCAGGCCACGGCTACGACGACAAGTGTGGCGGCCGGAGAACTGTCTAGGAGGGGCACAACGTGCAGAACTCAGGGAGGACAACGGAGAGGGGGAGTCGAGGCGAAAATCTCACCGGAATTCGACGAGAGGCACGGCGGGGGATGGGGAGGACCTGGCGCAGATCAGAGAGGAAATCGAAAGATAAGCTATAAACTGATTTCCCATAGAGCAAGGATCCAGACAGATCAAACAGACCTAACAAAATCAAAACAAATCAAGAACAAATCCAAACTCGACGAACAGGAGGAGGAGGTGATTCGAGTTTGGCATCCCACATAACCTAGCTTGGTGATGTGATAGACTACGGCGGCGCGGAAGATGTTCATCGTCGGCAGGAATTCCTGCGGCGGCGTCCGTCTGACAGTTAAGCGGCGAGACAACACGGCGGCGCGCAAGAGCTCAGGAGAGAGAGAGACGTCGAGGTCGAAGTGTGAAGGCAATAAATGCGCCTGTCGGTTCAGTATTTATAAGGGGGTCTAACATAACTGTCAGATTTGATCCAACGGCTCACACTTCTCGTCTCTCCGGATTCAATGAACAGATTTTATGGTGGTAATCTCGGGAATATCCCAACGTACAAAAGAAAGTTTCTCCACGTCCGAGAACAAACTCATCGAACATCGAGTGAAAATTTATCATTTTGTGGATGATTTTATAATCTGCTATGTTGTATATACTGGTGGATTGCTTCATAAATATTACATGATCGTGTATTGTATGGCACTCTGGAAATACGGAGTACTTTGTCTTGGGTCATAAATATTACTGCTATGTTGTATATACCGGTGAATGGCTTCATAAATATTATGATTTGTGGAATGAATTTATTATGCTGAAAAAATGTATTGTTAAAAGCTAGACAAAAAAGGGAAAATTGGCTACAATTTAAAATATGCCCAAATCAATGACGGTTTCTGTGACTGTCAAGCTTGGGCCTAGCTTGGGTTTGGGCGGGCCTGGGAGCAGACCCATGACGGTCCGAAACCGTCATGGAAGGTATGGTGTCAAATTATGACGCGTGATACACGACGGATTTGAAATCCGTTATTGACGCACATCCACGATGGTTTTCCATCTATCGATGACAGTTTGAAACCGTCATGCATAAGCAGGTTTCTTGTACTGTTAGGGATCCGTGTTAGAGATGCCCCAAGGCATCTTCAACGTGGGTCGTTTCATCAGTACAAAGACTTTTAGAAATTCAATGGTGATCATCCAATCGGGTCTGGTCAATTTGGATGTATGAGATGGCGTGGATCAGTCTCCTAATAAGGAGAGCTATGGGCGAGGTTGGACGTCCACCACGTCGGACTTTGACTTCTCGGACCCATCCACCTAGCTTGTGCTCAATGCCTTCACCATTGTCACAGTAAAACGCATCCCTTCCGTCATGATCGCTGACACCCCCGTCCATTCTAGCCGTCCATTGTTCGTCGCTGTCGCGATGGATCCATTGAAACCCATCATGAGGTTTGTCGTCCCGCCAAATCAGGACAAGTATGATCGCACGACCGCATCCACTCATCAGCAAGAGTGGTGCATGAAGGAGAGTGCGAAGAAGAAGGTGTTAGCGATCGCTTAGGCAAGGCATCATCATGCTGGTGACGTCCCCAAGGCAATCGACGCCCTGGTCCGCTTAGTACAAGGCATCATACTAATCTGTTGTCCAGTTGTATGATCTCCCACTATGTAAGAGTTTTGTAATGCAATATTAGTTTGAATTAATGCTTTAATCTCTCTAATAGGGTTCATGAAAAAACGATGACGGCTCTATATTCGCGCACAAATCTCACCACCTTTATATCCATATTAAACTATTCATATGACTAATGGCAATTACAAATATGACTATTCTATTAGAGTTGCTCTATGTTAAGGATATTCTCAAAAGTAAGAAAATGACCCAAACATGTTTGTTTCTAACGTCAATCCCAGCATGGGATGGTTGGTGATAAGGTAAAGGTGCGACAGTTGAGACCGACTAGAACGCTAGAAAAAAGGAATTCCGTAGGAGACTGGAAGATGTCGTTGAGACTCCAGATGTCAGTCGGCTCACCGTCGGGGCAAAAGCGTACGGAGGAGCCCATTTCCTAGACCGGAGTTCGCTGACCTTGACCGAGACTTGAGGAGGAAGGACGACGAGCACACACCCCACGATTTTCTCAGAATCCTCAGAGCAGTTGTCTCGAAATTTACCTGACAAAATGATTGGTCCAGAGTAGCTACGTATTCAGAATTTCAACGGTATGCTACATGCTCCGTCGAATAGATTTATCAGAATGATTCGCTAGTGGGGCAGTAGTAAAATATACTAACTCGAATATACTCCGAATCCATGTTCCCCAATCAGAGTCTGGACTAGCTGTGATCTTGATGACGCTGTCTGAAACTTTGGATCACGGGGAGTTGCCAACTGCCAAGTAATCGTACACTGTATCTGACACTTGCTGGATCAGCAGTGATATTCTTCTGTCCAGATCCCGAAGCTTCATATGTATGGACCATATACAGCGTTCAAAAGAAGAACAGAAACAAAAACCGAAGCTCCACGAAGTGGAGGCCCTCTCTCGGTTACATCAATTTGTTGCAAACAAGTTGCAAGCCGTGAACAGTTCTCTAGCAACAACTTGAACTATACAACACCAGCTCTCCCATAAGACTATGCTTCTAACTGATGAAGCACATGAGTGCACGTCATGGCAATCGTCGGTAGAGCAGAGTGACCAGTTTCATTCTTTCTTCTTTGTTCTATATTTCATCATATAGTAGTGATAAGGGCATCTCTAACGCGGAATTCTCAAACCTTCCATATCCATCCGGATTAGATTATTCGAACCAGTTTACCATCCAACACGATCATGTGTATCGGTTCGCGAAGTGGTTTGTATGTTCATTTTTCCGAAAATCTGGTCCAAACTAAAGAGAGGTTTGCCAGAGTTCGGATACGAAACATGTCCCGTTCCAACAACATGACACCACCCAAATACCCTTCCCACAAAAATTCATCCCCGCAAGCGAAACAGTTGGCAGCTAGGCTCTGCCATTCAATGACAGAGAGACGCGATTGAAGGTCTCCGATCACAGCTTCGTTCTCCGCGCGCGCGTTAGTGCCGGAGAGACGCGAAATGTCTCTGAAGCGATGACGAAATTGCATGTGCGTGTTCTACTAGAGACGCGATGGGGCGGATGCAAAGCAACGGTGCCGCTTCAATGCGGGCGGATCGATCGAGAAGCCTACCCCGACGACATTGAAGAAGCCGGATGCATGCCCACCCCCATGTCTGTTGTTATATAAAGCAACAGTGGCGAGTCTCCGTGCCCAAACTCTTGCCCGTGCTCAATCTCATCTGCGCCACTCAGGTCATTATGGTTCGATCTAAAATCACCACTTACAATATGCTCAGTCCAACAAGGTGTGCAGAGATCCTAGCGGAGAAAAATGAAGAAGTGGAGCATGAGGACGACGACGACGATGAGGAGGAGGAGGAGGAGGACAAGGACGATGACGAGGAGCATCAGGAGGAGGAGGGGTATGAGGACGAACATACCCTAGCACTTCACCGACAGCTCTGTCGGGAGTTACAAGACAGGCACGCCGTCGAGGCGATCGTCTTGGAGAATCCTGCCACGACGGAAGAAAAGGCAATCCTCGATTCCATTCACTCGAAGCACGGGGTGCAAGCCAACCAGCGCTTCCTCGCGAGCAACAGAAGATGATGGACTACTTCAACAACATGCCCTCCTCCTACTGCTGATGATGGAGTCCCAGCCGACACTACTAGGATTTTGGCCATACAAGAATGGACATTAGCAGCGCGTGCTACAAGATCCAAGCCGCGTCCTAGTAGTGCGAGGCCGCCGCCGAGGAGATGGGGGTGGAGGACGACGACGTGGAGGCGTACGTGGAGTCCGAAATTTTATGTAAATTTTATCTGAGAATTTTGTTCGAATTTGTGTGAGTTTTAATAAAATATGTAAAAATTCTGGTGGATGAATGCGATTATGATTGGATGATCGGCTCCCGCATCAGTATTTGTGGACCAGTTTAGACCGGTCCGCGAACGGGTGGGCGTTCATTTTAGGGATCAATGTTGAAAAGGCCCTAATCTACATGATTACATTCTTCACAACCGTAGATAAACTTCTACTAGAAGGAATGGCGCACTTCGTCGCGCCCAGCTATCGGCGAGCACTCTAATGAGGATTTAGATGAGTATGGCTTACATAGTATACGGCTGCATGCATCGATTGATGCAGAGGCCAGGGGTTCTCCTCCTTTAAAAAAAATGGCTTACATAGTATTTTGATGGGTATGACCAGTTTATCTGGACGCGGTATGATTTTGTTCTTTTACCGATGTCTGGTTAAGCGTGTGTTAAAAAATAATTTATGACTACAAATTGAGCGCAGATCCAGTAAAGGTAGGTGGCTTATGCTGTAAACATGTAAAGAAACACATGATGGTTATGCGTTTGTACGTTGTTGCATGTTATGTATGTGCATCCGGGTTGATGAATAGCTGCAAAAAATAGTGCGGTGCATAGGCCCACCTTACAGTGACTAAGAACCTGCTGATAGCCTCTATGTTGGCTTAGACAGCCAAGCTTAAACCATGAAGAGATATGTACATTGCAAAAAGAAAACCAGCATCCTTTTCAACTTTACTTATTCAGTCAAGCTTGCACTGAATATTGTGAGTGCACAACAGCACAATGGACAGTTGTGCACACACTGGGAAAGGCTTTTTCCTGCGAAGATTTGCTTTTTGCTCATGAGAAATTTCCAATGAGCTAAGAATTTATACGATGGGGGGAGACTTTTGACCAGTTCAAAATTACAAAGATTAGTTTTTCATGGCAACAAGACCTTCTCTATTTCATACTCCATCCATTTGGAATTAGATGACGTTGAAACAGATGTATCTAGATGTATTTTAATGCTACATACATCCATTTTAGCGTGAACTAATTCCAAGCGGAGGGAGTATGTCTTTGTCAATCAGTGCAATATCTTGAATTCGTTAAAGTCTAAAACTTAAACTATAGGTATCCTAGACACTATGGACATCATTTCTAATGTACCCGAGCAATGCCCATTGCAAAATATCAAAGCCATTCAGTATGGAACCTAACTTTAGTTGATGACGATCTGCCAAAAAGCTTCCAAAAAATCTCCTGGTTTGTTTGATCTTGGCTTCCCTGAACATCTAGTTTGCAGCTTTTTACTTCTGCAGAGGACTTCAGAATAGCCTTATAAGTTCATTTTTTGTAAAAGTGTGCCAAGCGACAGGTCATTATTTCAATCAGACTTGTACCAAATACTTTTTCACAAATTATAAAAAGTAAAGGCATATATTTTCTATTCAAGTATCATTTTCCTTTTAACTTTACTTATTCAATTAACCGGCATGAAAAGGTTGGAGTATACTGCAATCAAATCAGATAGATACACATGAAAACTTACCTGAGGTTACCGCTACAAAAACAGTGTCAAATTGCGGTTAATTTGACGATGCCTAAAGAAACAGAGATAATTGGAAATTCTACACTCCTTGAGCTGCACTTTCTTGGGCTATGGACTGTACGGTGGCAAGATTGCTATGGATGATGTGGACATGCGTCCCAGCTTCTTTCTGTCGTGGGAGGTTGATTTTGAGCCAAGCTTTGACAGTGTTATAGCCTTACAGGGCTGGTGCTTTCGTGGAAACTTAATGTGTAGACTGCAATGTACCCTTGCTTGTTAGACAATGTAAGCAAGAACTAATTAGTTCAGAAAAGATAGTGATGTTCATGTACTATGATAATCTGTTTACCTGATCATACTGATCATCACCTTGTTGCCTGTTGGCTTGTAACTAAGAGCATCCTAGAGAACGAACATAAACTCACCAATGTGAATGAAGTATATGTACGGTAGAGTCATTTACCTTGACGATGACTAAATATACATACCAAACTGGACAACCTTTTCTTTTTGTCGAAATCATTATCTGTGCAGTATCCACTTGCCATGCAATCTATATTTTCCTTGTATTTCTGAATGTCGCTGCCAGCCAGATGGGATGTGGCAATTGAGAGGACGAAACACGTAGAGAATTTCAGTAGTACTTGTTGTGGTTCCAAAGCACTCCTTCCAAACATTCCAAGTGACCTATTATAAGATAGTAACCCTAAAAAGGCAAGGTTGACAAATTTTAAGAAGTAATAAATCTGAAACAACATATGCCATTGAAGTAACAGACTGGACAATATTGAAATTAACCCTTGGCTAAAATTAAGATGATCGAAATTATGCACTTGCAACTTGTAGGTGCGTACAGAACATCCATCTGTACAACAAAAAGTAATAGAGTTAAAGAATAATAGTGAGAAAAATATGTATATAATTTTTCTTAAAGAACACCAACTATTTCTCACCGAATTATTTCCAAGCCATGGAGTGTCACTTATACAGAAAAACAATGCTGCGGGTAGATCACTAAACCAAAATATATGCTTATGTAATCTCATAATTCAAACTACTGGAAAATCCAAGGATAAGTCCTATGGAAATTGTGCAGGCCCGGGGTGGGGGGGGTCCCTGAACCACTTGCAAAATATATTGCCTAATTTTAACTAACGATTTACCAAAAATAAGCAGCCGGAGATTAAGCACCATACACACATGGGAAGAACACCCACCAAGCTCTCACCGAGGAATGAACAACAACACTAAGCCGTAACCACACTTTGCCTAGCCGACAGCAATGACACCATGGCACCGTATACAGGCAGCAGCACAGCACCTTCTGGTCGGATCCAGCAGCGGCCAACACGGCCACCGCGGAGTCTCTCCCGGCAACCACCAAAAACTGCGAAGAACGGCAGCACATACAGGGCAAAGTAATCAGCGGGGAAGAATCACGGGCACCGGATTCGGCGGCGGCCAGCATGACCACCCACGAAGTCTCTCCCGGCGGCCACGAGAACCCGCGAAAAACGGCAGTACACACAAGGCAAAGTAATCAGCAGGGAAGAACCAAAGAGCGAAGACGACGAAACCAAGAGGCAACTGGAAAGAGGGACAATGGCGACGCGAAGCACCTGGAGAACACGAACGCATCTAAATAAGAGACAGCCCGTGTGCACCGCCTACGGAAAAAAAAGCCCACACAAACCGACCTGACATTTACCCATATAAGGAATAAAAAACACAGGCCCACATGACAGTGTCTCAAAATCTTGTGATGGCCTCAACGCTCACCAAAACATCCACGTTTCAACCAAGAAGGGGTGAGTGAAAAGCGTAAAACGATCACAATACAAGCGGCACTAGTAAACTACCATGTCTTTATGTTTTCCCGGCGGCGATTTCTCCTCCGGTAGTGTTTGGTCGGCACGAATCAGCGCGGGGGAGCACTGTGCTCCGCCACTCGCATCCGGCAACGGCGCCGCTCGTCTGGTGTGTAGATCCACGGGGGAGCGATGGGCGAGCAATCTGCTCCGCCGCACACGAATTTGGTGTGGAGATTTACGGCGGAGCGACGGGGGGCAGTCTGCTCCGCGACTCGCATCTGGCAACGGCGTCGAGCAAGGGCCAGCGGAGGGGTAAACGGCGCCGACATGCGTGAACTGCAGAGGAGCAGTGGTGGGTGTGGGCGGGTGTGAATCGTTAGAGGAAGAGTAAGGAGAGATGCGTGAATCACTAGAGGAACAGTAAGGAGAGACGCGAATGGCGGCATGGGTTGCAGAGGAGCAGGGAGATGGGGTGGTTGCGAGCAAAGGAAGAGTAAGGTGACCAACTGTGTATCGCTAGAGTTGTGAATAGTTGCTCGTTTTTTGAGTTACAGTTTCTAGTTTTCGACGAGCAGTTGCACAGCAATGAGATGGAGGAAGCGGTGTTGCAAGCAGTTTTCTTGTTTTTGTTAGTTACTGTTGGTAGTTTTTTGATGAGCAGTTTCACATTTTATCGATGAGCATTTTTTGCACAACAATGAGGAAGAGTGGCAAGGATGAGGGGGGAGGGGAGGTGTTTGAGAGTAGTTGCTTGATTTTTGTGAGTCACTGTTAGTAAATTATTACGAGGAACTGTGCAACTGTGAGGAAGAGAGGGAAGGAGGTGTAGGAGGTGGTGTTGAGAGAAGTTGCTTTATTTTGTGAATCACTGTTGCTAAAATTTGATGAGCAGGTGACCAACTGTGAGAAAGAGAGGTGGAGGTGGTGGCGGTGTGAGGAAGAGAGGGAAGGAGGTGGAGGTGGTGGCGGTGAGGAAGAGAGGGGAAGGTGGTGAAGGTGGTGGTGGTGTTAGCAGCCACTCCATATTTGTTAGTCTCTTCACGAGGCGGGGGGGTGTGTGGTGATTTTTTGAAGAGAGGTGGCGGCAGGGGAGCAGGAGTTTCCAGATTTTTTTACTCATTTATTTTTCCTCTGTGCAGGATGACACGGAAAAGCAAAAGGATTGAAGAAGCAAATATTTCAAAGGACGGAATGAACGAGCAACAGGTGTTCTCCTATGTGTAATCAAATTTATTTTTTGCAGTCTCGCGCGCATGAATTTTGTTTTGTTTACTTATCCCATATTATTCTTGATTGCACACGTTCTTTTTTTTTAACAAACGCAGGACAAGCTGCCTCCTAGTGTTAATGCACGAAAACGAGGTCCTCGAAAGATAAATTCATTGATAGAAGAGCAAGGTGGAGATGAAACCACCCAACTCAATGAAGAAACCGCTGTGAAGAGGAGGAGGAAACAAAAGGAGGTATATATCTAAACAAAACATTTTTTGTTTTTTGCACATCTTGTTTCCCTTAATAGCAACTGTTCAGTTGATCATTCTTATACTAGCAGATAGGAGGAATCCCTTTTTATTATCATATGAATAGTTGCTTACAACAAATAGGGTGCCACCAATAACTGAGTTATTCATAGTTTCTCATGTTGCCAAGAGCAGTTGCTTTATTTCTGTTTTTACATAAGAAGTCGCATGATTTATTTTCTGCTTTACATAAGAAGTTGCTCATGTTGCCAAGAGCAGTTGCTTTCTTTTTTTTCTTTTTTTTCGAAACCAATAACTGATTTTGATCATCCCTTTGTATTGTAACAGTTCTTTAATAGTTTTGCTTATCTTTTATATGGATGTTCATATCAATAGTTTTTTGTTATATTAATATTTATTAAATTGAATTGTTCCTGGCATAGCGAAAACCGAAAATGGATACAATAGCTGAAGTTCAATGACACAACCTTATTTATATATAGATGGTTTGTTTTGTAAGCACACAGGCACACAAGCACCAGTTAATTTTTCTATGTGTTTTCTTTGTCCTTTTTAGCAGGTTGTGCCAGCAGGGAGAGGCGGTCATGTGAAGGCGGGGCCTAGTACTCGCAAAGCTGCAGAGAAAGAAGTTGTGGCACGCAAGCGAGGGGCTTGCCTGAAACTGGTTTCGTTGAGTCGCACAGATGCATCAGAAGGAACTGATGGAGATGAATTCAGTAGGAAGAACACAGGGATCCAAAAGGTAAACTCATTAAATAGTTGCTATTTTTTCCTCCAAATGGAAGTTGCTTTTTTTCAACATCACAAGTGAAGTTGCTTTTTTCTATTTTATAAATTTTTTCTACCGGACATGGGGGGGCAATATTTTTAATTTTTTATGTTTGGCAGGTTGTGTCAACAAGGACAAATACAGGACGTATAGGCGGTAAGCGGAAGCGACCTCCGACTACTCGCGTCCCTGATGATATCTTCGAAGAAGTAGAAGTTGGTTCAGACGCAGATGATCCTGAAGAAGCAGTGCCACTGAAGAAGATATTTAAAGGAAAGGAGAAGATATAATTAATAGTTTGTTAATGCAACCAGATCATTCATGAAATAGGTAGTAGCTTATGTTTTGTTAGTATCACCATTTTGTTTTGGGGGCTAAGTTGCTTTTTGTGTTACCTTAAGTTGCTTTCCAAATAATGGAAGAAGCATTTTTTTTACCACTAGGTTTTTTGCTAGAAATGAAGTGAAATATTGGTTTTTAATCATTTTTTCACACCATTTTCTGTTTGAATTTAGAATTTGTTTTCCTTTTTTGTAGTTTTTTCGCAATGTAGCTCACCCGCTTGAATGATTTGGCTTTTCTAGGAAGGAAGGAACAGGGCGTCATCCGCACGGTTGTTCAAGTTGAATGCCGGTCTTGTCAGCAATCAGAAGGATGCTATCATAGATATTAGCTTCGGAGGTGTAATTGACCTCGCTGCCAAAACTATGAAGGCTGATCTTGTCAAATTTGTCATGGAGTTCTACGATCCAGAGCTATCCGTGCTTGATATACCCAGGAGAGGAAAGATTACGGTCGATGCAGCCAGTGTACACAAGATATGGGGTTTGCCTAGGGGAAAGAGAAAAGTTATATATGATATTGATCCAGATATCGTCACGCAGATGTACGAGTTGTATAACTTCCCACAGGGCGGTGCGCCATTATTGACTGATTGGGTGAAGAAGATCGGAGAGATGGGAGGCAAAAGTGATGATGATTTCCTACGCGCATGGCTTGTTGTTGTGTTCAGTTGCTTCCTTGCGCCAACTACAAGTTTAAAGGTGTCACCAAGGAGTTTCACAGCTGCCATGAAGCCAAAAGAAATCAAAGACACAGATGTGCGCCAATTTGTGGTTGATCAGTTGAGGATAGCTTTTATGGGATTAGGAGATAAGAAGAACACAATTTGTTGATGTGTGTTGCACTTAGTAGTAAGTGTTTCGTGTCTAAGAAAACAAAATAGTTTTATGCATTGCACGATTTTTTTTGCGAAATTTTTCTGCTGATCATACGTTTTCTCTTTTTTTGCCGATAAACAGATGGTGTACCTAGATTCCCTCGCTGTAGATTTCAGCCTAATCAAGAAGCCGTTTGTGAACGATGAAACCGCAGTGGTTCTTCCAAGGATCAAGGCTTGGAACGAGGATCTTATTAAGGCTGTAATTCAGAAGGATAAGATCAGGAAAGGCGTGTACGGAAAATTGCGAGTAAGTTTGGTCATAGTTGCTTACTATGGTGCTGGTAGTTGCCATTTTTTAATGCCTAGTTGCTTAAATTCTTTTTTGTTAAGCTTAGTTGCTTAAAAACAAAAGCCTTGGTTCAAAAGAAGCATAGGTGTGTTATGTGTGTTGCACCATATTTTGGAATAGGTTCCTTACTTTCAGCATTATAGTTAGGTATATTTTTTTTAAACGCCTTACCCGCCTGAATTATTTTTTGTTCATATATTGTACATGTTGTAAACAACTGTGTTTTTTGACTGAAAATAACCATAGGCGCTTTTTATACGATCGCATAGTTGATAACTACCAGCACCATAGTCGCATTTTTAACGCACCTAGTTGCATGAATTCTTATTGTTCATTATAAAATAATTTACACATACTATATGTTAAAAACAACAATTTACTTCCAAAGCATCATAGTTGTCTTAATCTTATTTTTATATCTTTTTTTGTAACAGTTGAAAGATGAGTTTGCGCGGTGTGCGGAAGACAATATTTTTGGTGGCGTGGATCATGTCAGCAAGTTTGTAAGGTCCAAGCTCCCCAAGGGCTACAACCCAGTGGTAAGTTTTTTTTGTTCTGTCATGAATGACCTTTTGCAAAGCATCTACAATTTCTTTAATTCAAACTCTATTTTTGTTGGTTTCCTCAAAGCGTGTTGGTTTCTCAACTCATCCTTTTCTACATTTTCTTTTTTGTGCTTCGTTGGATGCAGAAAGAAAAGAGGCTCTCGGTTCTCGTACACAACATGTGCAGCAACATCTCTGAAGAAATTGGCAAGTTTTTGGAAAGTGTTGTCATGCTGGACGAGGAAGATGTTCCCGAACCTAGCAGGAAATCAAGGCAGTTATGTATCAAGGAAAAGGACCAAAGCAAAGCGAAACGGAAGATTGACGAGAAGGGGAAAGATATTGTTTCAGAGGAAGGAGATGACCAAAGTGATGATGACAATTCAGAGCCAAAGGAAACACATGTTGAAAATTCAGAAGACAGGGTTGGAGAAGGCGAAGATAGCGACATAGATGACGCTGTGAATGAAACTGATGGAAGCGATAGCGGTGATGATGGGGGGGACGAAGATGACGATGACAATGATGATTTGAGATCTAACGTCAGCAGCCCCCCACCAGCAACAGAGAGTCATGAAGAAGGCCGAAATAATCCCGAGGGCGAGGAAGAGGAGGAAGAGGTTGGTAAAGGTGTAGAAAAAATAAGGAGGATGGGGAGGAAGAGGAGGAAGAGGAGGAGGATGGGGAGGAGGAAGAGGAGGAGGAAGAGGAGGAAGAGAGCGAAAAGTCAAAAGGCAGGAAAGAGGATGAGGGAGTAGAGCGCTCAAAAGGTAGTAAAGATAATGCCGAACACAGTGAGAACTCTAAAGATAGCGTAGAAGAAGAGAGTGTTGGGACAGCAAAGTCGAAAGACGGACCTGCAGACGCTACCATAAGGGGCGATAGTGTTCGAACCACAGACAAGGACATGAACAGACAAGGGGACAACGACGAAGATGAAGTGGAGCAAACAAAGAGAGTTAGAGAGGAAGCCGGCGCACAAGGTGACGAGGACGGCAGGAACGGAGAGGATGAGCAGCCTAAAGATACAAAGGTTCTTGCACACACTTTCTTAGCTGTACACACCTTTAGTTGCTTTTTTACATCACAAGTTGCTTCTTTAAATTATGTTAAGTTGCTAAATTTTTTATTCCTTCTTCATAGTAAACCACAGGCCATAGTTTCTTCCATTATTTAGTTTTTACCAGGGATTGTTTTCCTTCAGCGATCCCACGAACAATAGCTCTTCTAACTTATAATTATAGTTATTTCTACCGGATACTCTTATGTGAGTTGATCAATTTTCCAAGCATCCAAGTTGCCTTCTTTGATTCTAACTAACAACACAGATGACCAAAATTTCAGTTATTTTTTTGTCAAGAGCATATGTGCTTGTGTTTTTCCTTTTTTTCAGCAGAGCAATGAAGATGACCTTGAAGGCAAGGAGGCGCAGGGCGGCAAGAGCAATAGAGATAATTCCGAAGAAGATGTTGACGCAAAAAGGAAGCAAGAAGCTGCAGCGGGAAAGTCAGAAGTGGATAAATGTAACACTGCCGATGGTGGGGTACTTGATGCAGGTGGACATATGGACAGCGATGACGACGAAGACGAAGTGCCATTGAGTGACCTTTTGCGCAAGAAGAAGAAATTCGGAGTTAGCCAGAGCAACACTGAGGTCAGCACACAGAATAGCGTACAAAGCACTGGCAGTTTTTTCAGGAGCGAGTTCGTGAGATCTGAGGTTGTCAAACTGCCCATTGATGATTCATACAGAGTAGAACCTTTGACAGCTGCAGATGTAGTTAAGATGGGGGATCCTAAGATTGTACGCACACCAGAGTTGTGAGAAATGAGTATTAGTCAGCTATTACCAGTCCCAGTTTTAGGAAAGGAACCCAGCGCCTTTGTTTCCGCCCTAGGCACGATGGACAGAATCGTTGAAGTTGAGTGCAAGAAAATAGCTGCAGAGGAAGAACAGGCAGCTGCACGGAAGAAAGTTAAGAAAATCACCGTCAGAAAACGCAAGTGCGTCGAAAACCCAGATGAAGCAACTGAAGCACAAGGAAATGCAACTACAGCACAGGAAGTAGCAAATGTCGTAGCAGTAGAGGGAAGCGCGGCAAACAAGGAGGGGCTACTTCAGAAGAAACAATATGCAAGGAAGAAGACTGGGAAGAAACCATCCCAGGGTCCATTGCCGGCAAAACAAGCTAATGCGCCAAAGGCCAACATCATAGTGAACAAGGAGAAACCAGGGGCGGATTCAACGGTTGTTTCCGAAACAAAAGGCAAAGTTGTTTGTGAAATAACCAGGGTAGGAGGCAAAGTCATGGATGATGAACACCAAGTGTCCGACGAGGCAGCAATGAAATCCCCAATTGTACCAACTCCACCTCAAAAAAGGGAAACTTCAGCAGAAAAGAAGGCAACTTCAGCAGAAAAGCAGGAAACCACCCCCCATAAACCACCTACTGTTCCAAGTAAAAAGGACATATCTATAGAAGAGAACAAGGGGATAGAAGAACTTCTGAAGAGGTGCGAGACACCACGTGTCGTCGATATGTGACGGCAGATGCCATGGGGATGGCTAAATTGAGGGGAAGACGCGAGGAAGAAAATGTCGATGGTGCCGGAGTCGGGTTGGGCACAAACACGGTGAAGGACACCACGATGTACCCAAGTTCGGGGCTCTCCGGAGAGATAACACCCCTACTCCTGCTTGTCTCTTCTATATCAATGAACTGGACTACAATAACTGCTTCTCTATCTTCTCAGGGGAAGGTGAGCGCCGCCGTGGGCAAGGCTCTCTCCTGCTTCCCTGAGAAATAACTACCAGCAGTGAATGAACTGAGGAGGATGGGAGTAATGGTGCTAAATGAGCGGATCGTCCCCCACGCAGGAGGGGTACCCCGGGCTCTTATAGTATGAGCCTGGGGTAAATCGGTAACTTCACTGCCGATTGGGCCTAGCCGTCATCCTCTAATCGGCTGGGTCCCATCGACTGCTCTTCTCCGGATGATCCGGACCCTACGAGCGGCGGCCCATGCTGTAGACTTGTAGGTCATGATGATGAACAATGACGTTAGGAGGTGCGGTCTTGTCGTCCTATCCGCGGAATCGGCGGAGAGGTCGACACCGTATCTCTGCCAGATCTTCGATGTGACTTGGCTTCTCTGCCACCCCGATCTCTCGGGATTGCACATTTATGACCCCGTACTTGGATCTCCGACTGGTCTCGGGGTCAACTTCTCCAGAGGTGGTAGACTGTACCGATTGCGCCTGGGCCGACTGGTGGTTCCGGGCAAGGTCGATTGCTCTGGGCAATCGGCTATGCTAATACCCACCTCGGCCCAGCTGCGGGCCAATCGGATAACTGTCTTGGCGATGAAGAGGGTGGACCGGTTGCGCCTGGGCCGACTGCTGGCATTCGGTATGGCTGATTGCCTTGAAGCAATCGGCCGTACGCCTGCCCAGCTCGGCCCAGCTGCAGCCCAATCGGTCCATCCTTGTCTTGAAAGGTTGCTTCCGCTTGGGTGAGCCTACCCGGGTACCAATCCCCCGACAGTAGCCCCTAAAGCTATAAAGGTCCCACAGTCATTTGACCACGGGGTCTTTGAAGTTTTCAATCTTTTTTCAATATCTTCCGAATGTTGTGGCCTCATCCAGTGCGTCATTCCGAATTCGTCGGCCGACTCGGAGCTCACACTCGGCTGGCCAAGATTTCGTCCGATTTGTTTTGCATATTCACTGATTCCTCGCCGATTGCTTTCCAACGGTTACTTCCGATTTCTCCGGGATGGAATCAATGGACCGTGGCCCGCGACCCACGTGCGACATGACATAACTGCAGGCCTCGACCCCCACGTCGCATGCCTCGCTTCCCACGCTGGGATCTCTTGCGCCGGCCTGCCGGTTGGTCTTCCTGCGTGCTAGGCCACACCGGGCCACACGGCCGCAACCAAATCCCACTCCCCTCCACCGCCGCCCTTATAAGCCACAGGGGAGGGCCTGCGCCCCTTCCTTCTCCTACAAGTCGTCTTCCTCCTCCATCTCCTGCTGCTCGTGCGCGCCATTGCCGCTCCCGTGGAAGCTCTCCATTGCGCTCGTCTCTCCGCCTCCGCGCACGGGATCCGCTCCGGTCGTGCGCTAGCGTGCCGCTCCGCCGACGCGGTACTCTCGCGCCTCTAGCACCTCGTCCTTGTTCTCGCGCCGCCCGCGAGCTCCATGTCTCCCCGGCGGGACACCTCTCAGGCCAGCCGCGGGTGCTGGAAGGGGGCCAAAGTCACCGCAGGTGATATCCAGGCTCTGGTTTGCGCCCTCAAGATGCCAGCTGAGGTCCAGTGGCGCATCCCCGGCGCTGAGATCGTGCCCACCGCGCGCGCTGGCGAGAGGTTCGTCTTCCTCGCTCACTTTGAGCATGGATTCGGACTCCCTGCCAGCACCTTCTTCCGCAATTTCCTTGACTTCCACCGCCTGCAGCCACATCACCTCGCAGCGAACTTCATTATGATCCTCTCCGGCTTCGTCACGCTGTGTGAAGGATATCTCGGCTGCCGCCCGAGTGTGGCTCTTTGGAAACGATTCTTTAATCTCCGAGCTCACAACGCTCGGACAGGAGCAGTGGTGTCGTGTGTCAAAGAAGGTGGGGAGCCCACTTATCCGACTGATATGACCGACTGCGGCAGCTGCCTTGTCGCAGTCGGCAAACCGAGGTACAAGAGTCCCGAGATCGTCCAGTCCTGCAAGAACTGGCAGACCACTTTCTTTTACGTCAAGTCACCGGACCAAGGCCCCGACCTCCTGAATCGGCCCGAGTTCTCCCTCGCCCGGTCGACTGAAAAACATCAATGGTCATTGAAATACGGCGTTGGAGACCTCGACGTGGACGCTCAAGTTGCCCGAGTTGCTCAGCTGGAGCAAGAAGGACTCCTATCAACTGATCTTGTTGTCGCTTGGCTTCAAGCCCGAGTGCTTCCTCTGCAGCGCCGAGCGCATCGCATGTGCGACATGTCGGGGCCCCGAGATCCCACTCGGCTTTGCACGTGGCGGGTGAGGCTCGAGGACCTTTGCTCCAGGGTGAAGGCTATCACATCCAGCGCCTTGCCCGATCCCTTCCGCTTCGGCCTCGAGTACCTACACCGCCGACAAAATCCATCCGTGGTATGTCCCGATTTACCCCTTCTCCGATTGCTTCTGCATCGTACCCGATTTCTCTGACAATATTCTTCTTTTGCTTAGCATTTCCTTCAATCCAATGTGATGGAAGATGGCCAACTGGCTGGGATGTACGCTCCCGACCGCGAGGAAGATGACCCCGCGGACTTTGAGTACAACGGCGAGGCTTCTTCCGAATCCGACGATGATGATGCTGATGATGGAGAATCCTCCGGGGAATCCTCCGACTTCGAGGATCTTGCTGATAATGCCGACGTCGAGGTCGCCGACCCCAAGGGAGAAGACGCCCGACCTGCGGCTCAAGGGGGTACGCCTGACCCTTCCCTTCAGCAATTTCTGGCCGAATGGAGTGATGACGATAGTGTCTCAAAGGTCGATAATTCTGATGCAACTCCTCGCGCCAAGCCACCGAAGGTGCCGACTAGACGCGCCTCAGCGACTAGCTCCTCTTCTGGTGCTGCCTCCAGCAAGGCCGCAAAAGCGACACCGACTGCCGCCAAGAGAAAACAACCCCAAGCCACGGCCACTCGGGTGCCGACTGGCCAGGCGCCTCTGAACGTCGCCCCCCTGAGATGTCGGATGCCCACGGGAGCACCGAGAATAGTCGGGTATGCCCTTGTCTTCGTGCCTTGAACTTCATCATTTTCCCTTGTACTGATTTGCCTTTTTTTCTTCTTTCAGGGAGCCGATTGTCCTTGATGATATCGACGCCGACATTCCTGCACATGTCGGCGCAGTCATCTCCCCTGCTGTGTCTGCTGCTGCGACCCAAAAATGGCCTCCCGCTCCACATCGATCCTCCAAGGACGCCGAGCGTGCCGCCAAGAAAGCCCGCCTCGCGGCAGCCAAGACGACCACTATTTCCGCCACTGCCTCCAAGACCTTCAAGGAAACAGCCGACCGGGGAGTTACTGGTGGCGAAGGAACGTGATCGACCGGTCCGATTGCTCCATCTCCGCCACCACGCTCCGACCCAGTCTCTACCCCCATCCTGACGACCACTTCACCGATCATAGCAACCAATCCACCAACCACAGCAACCACATCATTGATCATGATGACCACCTCGCCTGTTATGACGACCACTCCGCCGATTGTGGCCACTACCTCGACCTCTTCTATCATGACAACCACTCCGCCGATTGTGGCAACTACCTTGACCTCATCTCGCCCGATTTCGCCACGACCACAACCAAACGCCTCCGATTCTCTGGCGACGCCGGCGCCATTGTTTTCTGCCATCATTACCTCTGCCGCCGTTATTCGAGCTTCGCCGCCACAGCCGACTTCCTCTGCCTCGGAAATTTTGATGCGCTCGGTGGAGCAATTCCGGGCCGAGTATTCTCGCACCCGCCATGTCGGCATCGAGCCTGACGCTCCGCACCGTTCTCAGGATCCTTTGACGACGGCGTACAGTCGAGTGAACGACTTTGCCACCGCCATTGCTCGGGACCTCCAACAGCTCGACCGCAATCATGCTGTAAGCTCTTCAATTTTCCTTTATGACTTTCCTTCAATCGGGAAACTTTTCTTCCGGTGGGTGCGCGCAAGCGCACCCACTGGGTGTAGTCCCCGAAATTCAGGCCGATTGTTTAGCAATCGGTTCGGATCTTTTATGCATTCTGCTTTCTCTCCTGCCTTCCTCCAATCGAGAGACTTTCTTCCGGTGGGTGCGCGCAAGCGCACCCACTGGGTGTAGTCCCCGAGATTCGGGCCGATTGTTTAGCAATCGGTTCGGATCTTTTATGCATTCTGCTTTCTCTCCTGCCTTCCTCCAATCGGGAGACTTTCTTCCGGTGGGTGCGCGCAAGCGCACCCACTGGGTGTAGTCCACGAGATTCGGGCCGATTGTTAGCAATCGGTTCGGATCTTCTTTTAGCTATTGTATCTCTGAACTTCATCTTGCTGTTCTTCTCAGGCTGTCATGGAAGAAAAATGTGGGGTCTTTGAAAAACTCCTCGACGCTTATACCGCCAGCCTCCGAACTCTTGCCCAAGCCCAGCTCGAGGTCAACAATCAATCAGCCAAGATCCATAGGCTGAAAGGTAATTTTTGAATCATTTCTATCTTCTCTCTGATTGACAATTTCTCTTGTACTAATATCTTCATGTCTTCTTCTAGTTTCTGTTTCCATGGTAGATGACCTTCAGAATCGTATCGCTGAACTGACTGCAGAACTCAATCATCAAGGGCCAGCGCTTGCCGCAGCCAAGGAAGAAACGGCCCGACTGCGGGGGGTGGAGACCAACTTGACTCGAACTATCGAAGGCCTTCACTCCGAGATGGCTGCCCTTGAAAAGAAACATCTGGCTGATATCGCTGCCGTGACTGCTGCTGGTGACGGGGTCCTTGCTGAACGAGACGCGGCTGTAGCTGCCCGACAAGCCTTGCAAGCCGAGAGGGAAGAACCGATTGCTACGCGGGACTCTCTCCGAAAAGATCGTGATGATCATATCGCCAAATATGAAGAACTGGAGAAACGCAGCTATGAGGACACCACTAAAATGCGCCGCCGGGCCAATGGCCTCTGCGACATAATGAGCGAGATGGACGCCCTTCTTAGTGGTAAGTGCCTCTTGCCTCCGAGTGCATCTCCGACTGCACCCTTCTTTTGCACTATTACTCACTTTCTTCTTCATGATGCAGAGGCCTGGCCTGAGTCTGAAGCAGCAGCCTATGCAGCCGTAGCTAAATCTCGGGAGGAGACCATCGCGGCCGGGGGGTCCTGCCAACTTGATGACAACGTCTGGACTCGTCATGAGTATTTGATTGGAACAGCAGCTCGCATTCCCGTCATCAAGGGGATTGCCTTGTCCTTCAAACTTTGCATTCTGAAGATTGCCGGGTTGCTTTGGTCGCCGACTGAACTCAAAATCGGACTTCAGAGGATGAAGCATGCTGCCAGCTCTTCTGCCGAGGTCCGCATGTCGGCTCCTCAGGATGAAGAAGACTCTGACAAGGGAGATGCTCCGAATGCTACCACTGAGCAGACTCGGACTCTTCTGAAGGCCATTCCTCGTCGGATCGACGTCCTTCTTAACTCCGCTGGTCGGACTGGCGCTGAAACCGCTCTTCAAACTGTATTGAGCTGGTACCCGCAAGTGAAACTTTCCAAGCTCCACAGCCTCAGAGAGAACGCCGCCGACGTGCTTGAGAAGACCTATGCTGAAGTGAACCGGCTTGCCAGCGCTATGGTGAACTGGTTTTCTCCTTATGACTATACCCCATATCTTGACGAGGGAGGGAACCCGCTGGCTGCAACTTCTATCTCCGGCTTGGCCGAGGAGCTTTCAGACAGCGGTTCATCCCACACATCTCCGAGGTCCAAGCGAGCTGGGGCCACCTCATCTGATGCACAATCGGAGCCAGATGTCGCTGCCGCACACGCCGACCCGACTGCTCCGACTGCCCCGATTCCTTGAGCCGAACCATCGATGACGTCACCTACTGCAGCCTGCCGACCTTGGATCGGCCTTATCTTGCTTTTTTATTTCCGACTAGTTGCTTGTAAGACACTATTTTAATTCTGCCGACACCCACTGGGTGTGACCTCGATGTAATGAACTCACTCGGCCTTAGGCCTGCTATTTCTTATGCAATCCGACTGCTTATTTCTAGTGCGATCATTCGGCCTTAGGCCTGCTATTTCTTATGCAATCCGACTTGTGAGATCGACTTTGCGTCTTTGTCGGTTTCCTTTATCGGTCTGCACTTGGGGGTGTCTACCTTGTCTGTATTGCTGCCAACATGCGGTCTGCAATCGGATCAAAGGTAGACTTCCAGCCAAGGTTCGATAAGCTTTTCATATTTACACGACAAGGTTTAACGCAAAGATTCTGCAATGTTAGGAGTTGATTGCTTGCTACCGAGCTCGATGCCTTGGTTCACGGCGCAATCGGTAACTTGTTTTATCGACTATGCCCTCTGCAGAGCTTTTCGAGTTATTTCTCGGGAACTTGTGCTGCTGACTGCCCCAACCGCTGCCCTTCTCAATGCCATAAACACTTTTGTGAGTTGCGCTTGAGTTAGGTGCTAAGTTGAGTGCCAGCCCGCGGTCCCCGTGCCTCGATGGCCTATTCGTCTGACCTCGTGGTCAGTCAGTCCCCGAGTGCGTTACGCACGTCTCGGGTATGACTAAGCGTTGCCGACTTGGGCTAGCTTCTCGAATGAAATTATGCAAAGGTAATTGAATGCTCTTTTTCAGAGGCATGATAGCTTTACTGATCGTTTGTCGAATGGCGTGCATACATTTTAGCCGCTCAACTATAGAACGGACATAACAGCTCAGCGTTCCACGACCGCTCCGTTTCTATTCCTGATGTGTCCTTGTGCCGAGTGCCCTTGGTGCAGTCGATCAAATAATAGGAGTTGTTCTTGAGTGCACGGCTGATGATGAATGGTCCTTCCTAGGGTGAGGATAGCTTGTGCTGCCCGTCTGACTTCTGAATTCGGCGTAGCACCATGTCGCCCTCTCGGAAGGCGAGAGGACGAATCTTCTTGCTGTGGTAGTACCGCAACTTCTGTTGATAGACTGCCGATCTGGACAAGGCCAGCAAACAAGCTTCTTCCTTGAGGTCAACGTCGTCCTCTCGTGCTAACCTGGCTTCTTCTTCAGTGTACAAAGCATGCCGGGGCGAATCAAACTCGATGTCGGATGGGATGATTGCTTCTGAACCATATACCAAGAAGAAAGGAGTGAATCCAGTCGACCTGTTTGGTGTGGTCCTTAAACTGAACAGTACTGCAGGGAGCTCTTCAATCCATGCTCCGGGTTCCCTCTCAAGTGGTTCAACCAATCGGGGTCTGATACCCAAGAGGATGAGGCCGTTTGCTCTTTCTACTTGACCATTCGACTATGGATGCGCCACAGATGCAAGATCAAGCCGAATGCCTTGCTGAGATGCATATCGAGCCAGTGCACCCTTTGCAAATTTGTGCCATTGTCGATGATGATGCTGTGAGGTACGCCATATCTGCACACGATGTCAGCCACGAATCGGACCGCAGTCGGGCCATCCAGCTTCTTGATCGGGCGAGCTTCGATCCATTTGGTAAATTTGTCCACTGCAAGCAGGAGATGTGTCATGCCGCTTCGGGCCCTCTTGAATGGACCAACCATATCCAAACCCCATACTGCAAATGGCCATGCTATTGGGATTTTCTTCAATGCCGATGTTGGCTGATGACTTTTTGCCTTGAACCGCTGGCAACCCTTGCAATATTTCACCAAATTCTCAGCTGTTGCGAGCGCGGTCGGCCAGTAGAAACCATGTCGGAAAGCTTTGCTGGCAATGGCTTTTGCAGATGCATGATGACCTCATTCCCCCTGATGAATGTCTCTGAGCAATTCCAAACCTCTGTCCTCTTCTACGCATCTCTGAAAGACACCGGTTGCACTTTTGCGCACTAGCTCGTTGTTGATTATCGTGTATTCCCAAGATCGGCGGCTGATTTGTCTTGACTCTGCTTCGTCTTCTGGGAGGACTTCGTCTTCTAGGAAATCTCTAATCGGCTGTGCCCATGATGGCGCACTGACAACTACCATTACTACTGCATGCTGGGGTGGGACTTCTTCTTGGATCTCGGTTCCTTGGCCACTGGCCTCTTGGATCTCGGCCTCTTGAACTTCTGTCATCTCGACTTCTGCCTCTGAATTGCGATTGCGGCGTCTGGCACGCATTCGGCAGCCCCTGGTGATGACTGCTCGTCTGGAGTTGGAACTTCTTCAGTGCAATCCGCAGTTTCTAACATCATTGGTTCTTCTGAGGCTGTGCCATCTGGCATTGCCTCTGCTTGCTGTTCTTTAACCTTGCTCTTCTTGCGGCATTCGGCAGCCCCTGGCTTGCAATCGGCAGCCCCTGGTTGGCAATCGACAGCCCCTGGTGCCGTCGGCTCTGCTGTTGCTGACGCACCTTGGGCGCTGGACTGCTTCTTCAGGGTTGGAATCTTTGCCGGTTGAGCTTCTTTTGCCTTTTTCAACGCTTCGAGGTCGGTCTCCGAGATAAAGATGGACTCAGATTCTGGGGATGGCGTGATGGATGGCTTCTTGATGTGCTCAAGCGACACACCTAGTGGGATAGCTTGCCTTGTTGAGCCGAGCTTGGACAGCGCATCTGCTGCTTCGTTGTTTGCTCTTGGCACATGGTGGAACTCACATCCTTCAAAATACCCACTGATCTGCTGCACCAGGAAACGATAGCTTGCCATATTTGCGTCCTTTGCATCCCAGGTGCCTGTGCGCTCCTGTACTACTAGGTCGGAGTCACCAAAGCACTCAATATTCCGAATGCCGATTTCCTTGGCAAGCTTGATACCATGCACAAGGGCTTCGTATTCGGCGACGTTGTTTGATGCTGCGAAGTGAATCTGGAGCACATATTGCTGTTGATCTCCTCTTGGTGAAGTAAGTACTACGCCAGCCCCTAGGCCGCTCTTCATCTTGGAGCCGTCAAAATGCATTCGCCAGAAATCCGATCCTGGAAGCTGTGGCGTATACTGAGTTTCGGCCCAGTCCACCAGGAAATCGGCCAATGCTTGCGACTTGATTGCAGTTCTCGGCTCATACTGGATGCCATGGTTGGCGATCTCGATTGCCCACTTCGCCACTCTTCCGGTTGCATCTCTGCTTCCTATGATGTCGGCCAATGGAGCCGAGCTGACGACGGTGACCAAGTGAGCTTGGAAATATGGTTTCAGTCTCTTTGCTGCCATGTATACTCCATAGCACATCTTTTGGTAGTGAGGGTAGTTCTGCTTGGACGCCGAGAGCACTTCACTGATGTAATACACGGGTCGCTGAATCTGCTGTGCCTTGTCCTTCTCGGGCCGCTCCACCACCATAACTGCACTGATCACCCGATTGGTTGCCGCAATGTACAACATCATGGGCTCCTTTTCAATCGGGGCAGCCAGAATCGACGCGGTGGAGAGCATGTGCTTAAGCTCTCGGAATGCTTCGCTTGCTTGGGGGGTCCAGGTGAACTTCTCCGTCTTCTTCATCAGTTGGTATAATGGGATTTCTTTTTCACCTAGCCGACTGAGGAATCGGCTGAGTGATGCGAGGCAACCGGTGAACTTCTGTACTTGCTTCAGGTTCTTGGGTTGTTCCATGCGCTCTATCGCGGCTATCTTCTCGGGTTTGCATTCGATTCCTCTCTCGGAAACGAGAAAACCCAAGAGCTTGCCGGCCTGAACTCCAAAAACACATTTCTCCGGATTGAGCTTGATCTGATAAGTTCTCAAATTTGCAAATGTCTCTCTGAGGTCGTCGAGAAGCGTGATTCCTTTTGCCGACTTCACCACTAAGTCGTCCACGTAAACGTGGAGATTTCTGCCGAGTTGGGAGTGTGTACACCTCTGAATTGTACGCTGATAAGTGGCACCTCCATTTTTCAAACCAAAAGGCATGGTGATATAACAATAAGCCCCAAAGGGGGTTATAAACGCAGTTTTTATTTGATCCTCCACAGCAAGTTTGATCTGGTGATAACCAGATGTAGCATCCAGAAAAGACAACAGCTCGCAGCCAGCCGTAGAATCAATCACTTGATCAATACGGGGCAGAGCAAACGGGTCCTTCGGGCATGCCTTGTTCAAGCACGTGTAGTCAATACACATGCGCCAGGTCTTGTTCTTCTTCATGACGAGGACTGGGTTCGCCAGCCACTCGGGGTAAAATACTTCCATAATGAAACCTGCAGCTTGCAGCTTCGCAATCTCTTCGCCGATTGCCCTTCTCTTGTCTTCAGAAAAACGTCTCCGGGGTTGCTTGACCGACTTCGAGCCTGGCCGAATGTGCAGCTTGTGCTCGGCGAGTTCTCTCGGCACACCAGGCATGTCTTGTGGAGACCATGCGAAGATGTCCCGATTCTCACGGAGAAACTCGACGAGCTCGCTTTCCTATTTATCGCTAAGTCCAGCTCCGACTACAACAAACTTGGTTGAGTCAGAGGGATCTAGAGCGATCTTCTTGCTGTCCTTGGCCGACTGAAAGGACGACTCCTCATCTGCTCTCTTGGCTGAGCCGACTGGTAGTGGATTCTTGCTCTGTGCTTGCGCCATTGCAATCACCTTGCTGAGCTGATGCTTCTCCGCCTCAACCACCTGAGAGTCAGCCAAACTGCTGCCAGCCGACGTGCACTCGAGGGACTTCCTGAAGTCCCCGGTGACGGTGATGACGCCGTTTGGCCCTGGGATCTTCATCTTGAGGTAAGTCTGCTGTGCGTTGAACATGAACTTGGAAAATGCAGGTAGTCCCAACAGATCATGATAAGGACTGCTGAGGTCGGCGACTTCGAACCAAATCGGCTCCCTCCTGAAGTTTTCCTCTGTGCCAAATATAACATCCAGCCGAATGCGACCCATGGGGGTGCAAGACAACCCAGGGACAATCCCGTGGAACGTCGTCCGACTGCGCTCCAGGTCTTTCTCTGTGAGCCCTAGCTTGATCAATGTGTCCCTGTACAGAATGTTGATTGTACTTCCTCCATCGACGAGCACTCGGGAGAACTTGCACGAGAACCTTGGTCTTGCGAACAAAGCATCAACCACAAGCGGATAGTTGCCCGGATTCGGCAAGATAGTGGGATGATCTACTCTGTCCCAGGATATAGGACACTTGGACCAATGCATAAACTGAGGAATCGGCGACATAGTGGCGTTGACTTCCTGAGCTCGGGCTCTCCGACTGCCCTTGTCCGTGGACTCACTGGTGAAAATCATGTAGGCGGCGTCTTGCCGCGGGAATTGGTTCTGCTGCTGAGGTGGTCCTCTATTCTGGGGTGGTGGTGGGGGTGGAGGTGGTAAAGCTTCTCCCTTCGCGATCCTTCTCACAAAATCACACTGCCGAGTGGTGTGCGCAGACGGCCTACCCGGTGTGCTGTGCAACTTGCACGGTGCATCCAACATGTCATCAAATGTGTACTTGGGTTTCATCTGCCCCGGGGGCCTTACATTTGGTCTCATCTTCCGACTGCCTCCTGCAGCCGCTGGATATCCTTCGTTCTGGACAGCGGCCACCTGCCGACGGCCATACTGAGTATCAGGTTGCTCATCCTTGCGCTTGCCATTGTTCTGCTGGTTGTTGTTGTTGTTGTTGCGGTTGTTCTCTCTCCTTTCCTTCCGACTGAGGCCTTGGTTCGCTGTGTCCGACTGCGGAGCCCCTGGTGAATGAATTACACCCCCAACTCCGAGCTGGATAAAGCGCATCGCAGAATCGGACATAGCAAACGCATTGGCCACCTTCATGAGCTCGGAGAGCGATGTGAAATCCTTGCGGAGCAACTTGTGCTTCAGCATTGAATCAGCCAGGCATCCATCTGTGAAGTACTGAATGGCCTGGATCTCATGGACTCCTTCACATGAGTTCTTCAGCTTGATCCACCGAGATAGATAATCTCGGAGGGGTTCATCCTTGCCCTGCACACAAAGAGCCAACTGCCTCGGGAGGTTCGGCCGCTCATACTGCTTGTGAAGTTATGGATAAATGCACTTGTGAAATCTTCCCAGCAGTTTACACTGTCCTTGGGCAGGCTGTTTAACCATGTCCGAACCGATCCCTGCAGCATCAGAGGTGCATAGCATACTGCTACACGCCGATTGCCTCCTGCGATGCGAACTGCAGTCAGGTAATCGGACAACCAATCTTCTGGCTTCACAGAACCATTGTACTTGGGCGTGTCTCTCGGCAACGTAAAGCCTTTGGGAAACTTCTCGGTCCGAATACGATGACCGAAACACGACGGGCCAGCCTCTCCTTCTTCATCCTCTTGAGCCTCCTTCTCCAGGAGCTCAATGCGATGCCTTGCATCGTTCTGACCGATCTGGCGAGGGCCAAGCCGGGCGCTGATTGCTGGTCTTGGTGCCGACTGCTGAGGCATGTCGTTGCGCCTGTTGTTAACAGCTGGCTCTTCGACTCTTCTGCTTGCTGCTGGAGGTGGCCGATTGCTTCTGACCCTACTCTCGTGCCGAGATGGAGCAGGTTGCTGTCTGTTCTGGCGCGATGCATTCGGTCGCTGGCTAGCTCCCGGATTCGGCCTCACGGTTCCTCTTGACGCCCCAGGTCCTGCATCTTGATTCTCCATTGTCATGAGCCTCTGCTCCTTTGCGGCTGCCAACAGCTCACGCATTCGGCGCGACTGCTCTCGCCGCTCGTCTCCCTCCAGGTCTTCTAGCTCGAGTGCTATCTGCTCAGCTGCTCTCAGGTTTTTGTCCGGCGTGCTGTATGTCGGCCTCTGGATGAATGCCGATTGCGCCAGTTGCTCCGGTTGCACTGGCCTCCTTGGCCGCTCCGGCTGCTCAGCCCCCGACAGCTGCTGATTGACTGCCCTGCCTCGGCTTCTCAAATCTTCCAGGACCGCGGGCTCAATCGGCCGGCGCGGTCCCGCATGCGCCGCATTGTACTCTCTGGTAATGGCTCCCAGCCTGCGCTCTTCTGCTAGCACCTGCTCGGCCCTGCGAGCCAGAGCAAGCCTTGCCGTTTCCAGCTCGGTGTGCACTTGATCGGGATCATCATTCCTGCTCACGGGTGTGTAAAACACATCCCGCAACGCACTGGTGCTGACTTTCTCTGCGGCCTCCGCTGCCTCCTTGGCTCTTCTTGCTGCACTTGCTGCACCGCGATTGCTCGATGACGACGCCCCCGCCATCATGACAGCAACGTGTACTCGGCCGTCCTCTCTGCCAGGTGCTGCGCTGCAGCCCCTGGTCGAGAGCGGATCTGTGACGCACGAGAAGACACGGATCTCCCTCGGGTATGCCTCGGGGAAGCTGCTGATGAAGAGGCGATGACTACCGACCTGTAGCGACACACCGGGCGGCAGGGGCGCACCAGCCCCGTACCGCGCCGAGTAATCCACCACATAATCGATTGCCCCACGCCTAAGAATCAGGCCAGAAGCGTGGCTACCGCCTGATGCAGAGGAAAATCCCGTCCGGATCTTTACTCCAGTCGACGCCTCGGTCTGCCCCACGGTGGGCGCCAACTGTCGTCGATATGTGACGGCAGATGCCATGGGGATGGCTAAAGTGAGGGGAAGACGCGAGGAAGAAAATGTCGATGGTGCCGGAGTCGGGTTGGGCACAAACACGGTGAAGGACACCACGATGTACCCAGGTTCGGGGCTCTCCGGAGAGATAACACCCCTACTCCTGCTTGTCTCTTCTATATCAATGAACTAGACAACAATAACTGCTTCTCTATCTTCTCAGGGGAAGGTGAGCGCCGCCGTGGGCAAGGCTCTCTCCTGCTTCCCTGAGAAATAACTACCAGCAGTGAATGAACCGAGGAGGATGGGAGTAATGGTGCTAAATGAGCGGATCGTCCACCACGCAGGAGGGGTACCCCGGGCTCTTATAGTATGAGCCCGGGGTAAATCGGTAACTTCACTGTAGATTGGGCCCAGCCGTCATTTTCTAATCGGCTGGGTCCCATCGACTGCTCTTCTCCGGATGATCCGGACCCTACGAGCGGCGGCCCATGCTGTAGACTTGTAGGTCATGATGATGAACAGTGACGCTAGGAGGTGCAGTCTTGTCGTCCTGTCCGTGGAATCGGCGGAGAGGTCGACACCGTATCTCTGCCAGATCTTCGATGTGACTTGGCTTCTCTGCCACCCCGATCTCTCGGGATTGCACATTTATGACCCCGTACTTGGATCTCCGACTGGTCTCGGGGTCAACTTCTCCAGAGGTGGTAGACTGTACCGATTGCGCCTAGGCCGACTGGTGGTTCCGGGCAAGGTCGATTGCTCTGGGCAATCGGCTATGCTAATACCCACCTCGGCCCAGCTGCGGACCAATCGGATAACTGTCTTGGCGATGAAGAGGGTGGACCGGTTGTGCCTGGGCCGACTGCTGGCATTCGGTATGGCTGATTGCCTTGAAGCAATCGGCCGTACGCCTGCCCAGCTCGGCCCAGCTGCAGCCCAATCGGTCCATCCTTGTCTTGAAAGGTTGCTTCCGCTTGGGTGAGCCTACCCGGGTACCAATCCCCCGACACCACGGTCAAAGGAGCTTCCACCACTAGAGAGAAGCAGATCAGCTGACGCTATCCCCGTGATACCAGTGTCACCTGTTTTTGACTCGCAAACAAGTGTTCAGTGTGGGCAACAAGTATTGCATAGATCTAAATCAGGAAGCCGATTGTTTGATGACTATTGTCCATCACCAAGTTTCGATTTGGGTATAGATGACATTGTTGGAGAAACCGAGGCGAAGCAAGAGGAAACGAAGCAATGCGGCATCAAGTCCGACATCGAGTGGGATGTTGATTGGGCAAAGGTTGATTTTGATAGAGTAGTGGAAGACGCAGCCGTCAAATTAAGCCAGGTAGACGTAGCTGATGACACCCCCGATGCAGAATTCACTACACCAAAGCAAACCCACAAGCAATTTGCTGAAGGAGGGCCAAGCAAGGGTGATGCAAGCACCTCAGCCGAGCTAGAAGCTGAGCAGTGTGAGAGGAGAGTATTGAAGATACCTCCATCCCAAAGGTCGCCGTATGTTAATGTGGAACACAAGAGAGACTTTAGCTGCTCAGTGGATGTGAACAAAATGTATGCGCAGATCGTTTTGCACGGTGGAGCTGGAACAACAAGGACGTCGTCACTGCAAGAAGATAAGACGTAAGCTATTTATAATTGTCAAGTTACTTTTTGTTTTTTGTGTTTTTGACCTATGCATCAAAGCTGTGGTGGAGGAAAATCACTCTATTACTGAACAAAATTTGTTTTTTGCATCCCCCATGAATCATGATTTGTGCACGCGTCGTAGTTCTATAGCTTGCTCGTACGGAACCCCATAGTTGTTCAATGTTTATAATTCTGACTACTCTAATATACAATTTCTTAACACTTTTAACCTCTTTTTAATAGTTGATGCTTCCTCTCCAATTAGTGCTCTTCTATTTTTTGGGGGCATAACAATTTTGTTGCCTTTTTGTTTTCCACAGACCTGAAATCATTAATCACGGTGGGACATTTTGCACGTTGAAGTAGCTCGCTCACTTGATGAAGAAGACAGGATGGTTATCTACTAATGTCTTTGAGTTAGGAGTCGAAGCAATTATGAACAATAGGAAGGAAGGGTCAAAGAAAGTGATTATGCCACTAAGGTTTTCGGTAAGAGCAACACGGCGCCTATTATTTTTGATCACCCACACGGTTTTTGCGCTTTTTTTGTACGGGGTGTTTTTTTCGATCCCTTCTAATGGTATTTGTAATACAGCATGCACTTCTAAAGCTGGACATAACCGGAGCTGAGTTGAAAAAGAGGTTCAGCAAATTAAACCGTCTCGACCAGCAGGAAAATGTAAGTTCCTGAAAAGATGTAGTTATTATAGGGAGCAGCTTGGTTTGATAAAGAGTTCTTTTATGATAGGGGGGCAGTTGCTCATAAATAGGTCTGTAGTTACCTGAAAAGCTTTTTCTTGTTCTAAACTGGATCTTTATTCCTTTTTTGGAAACCAGGTTATGATCCATGTTGTTCAAAACCTAATACCAGAGGATATGAACGGCCCTCGGCATTACTGGTTGTTTAACGTAAACTTGAGGGACCGAAGATTTGAGGTTTTCGACTCAAGCAGGAAGCTGAAAAGCAGCAAGACTCTGGATAACACTGCAAGGACGATTGTCGCCGCAATCCGAATGATATGGGATGATCAGTATCCAAAACAAGCCAAGACCATGGATAAATTCAAGCTCATTGATATTGACGCTCCGAAGCAGATCACAACGTAAGCTTTCTCTTTTCGCACATAAAAAACATGAGTTTTCGCAAATTTATTGATAGAGTTGCTGGAATTTATAGTTGTAGTTGTCTAAGATGTAGTAGTTTAATATTTTTTATTTTTTCCGGGTTTTTTGGCAATTGAAATTGTGTTTGTTGTGGGTTCAATATTTATTAGTTGACTAAAACGCAGTACATAAAAACTAACCAGTTGCACGTTTCCTAAAAAAACTCACGTAGGTGCGACTGCGGCATATTCACATTGATGAATGCAGTTCTCTGGGATGGAAAGTGCCTACCTAACTACAGACAGTCTGACATCGCAAACATAAGGAAGCTTATAACTCACTCAATGGTGACAAGTAGGCTAAACAAGGTGAAGTGGGAAGACGTTTTAGCTGTGAAGAAGTATTGACCAGGTACTTTTTTAATCTTGTAGCTTTAATACTTCCTCCGATCCATATTACTTGTCCTAAAATTGATGTATCTATCACTAAAATGCATCTAGATACATCCATTTTAAGAGAAGTAATATGGATCGGAGGGAGTACTATTTTTTGAAGCTACTCCAATCCCACACAAAATGCCAATAAAGTAAAAGACATTTGCACATAGTTGCTCAGTTTTTATACATAAAGTTGCTCAAAATTAACACAGTAGTTGTTGCAACAGGAATGTGTACTTTTTACATATCCAAACCCTGCATGAAACCATGGTTGTGGGGGTAGGGGGTGCAGTGTTGTCATGCCATAGAAGTGGGAAAAGCAAAATACAGTGGCACACAGTTGCTCAGTTTTCACACATAAAGTTGCTCAAAATTAACACAGCAGTTGCTCAATTTTCACACATAAAGTTGCTCAAAATTAACACATCAGTTGCTTAGTTTTTACACATAAAGTTGCTCAAAATTAACACAGCAGTTGCTCAGAAATAAAATTTAAAACAACAGTGATGGGACATAGGTTGGGTGGATCTTCTATTTGGTGTCCTTTTTCATCAAGCCAGCTTGACCTTGCATGAAGCGGCATTGTGCTCAATAGAGTTGCAAGCGCTGCACTTGTTCTTCTTCTTTGGTTGAAGTTCCAGCGCTGATTTAAAACGCTTTGTGCGGGACCGGCCTTTTGTGACTGACCTCGGTGGGTCCCTTGGCGCTGGAGAGTTAGGAGGTGGTCCAGAACCACCAGGTCCCAAAGGATTTGACGCTTCTGCTGCTCGAGCTGCTTTCATCTTCTTCTTCCTTGTCTTGTGTTGTTGGGACACCTCAGTTTTCGCAGTTCGAATATGCCTCTGTACTATAGCAGTTGCCTCATCCGAAGTCATAGCCATCTTAGCTAGCTTCGCAAAATCCATGTTCATGTTAACCCGCCTCACCTGATTTTGCGACTCAGCAGGCATGGTTGGAGCTACAGGTATGTTAGGACGCACCGGCGCACCGGCAATAGCATTCTGCGTCCATCGACGCTTTACATAATGCTCCGGTATCTCATCAACCCCAATGTATGTCAGAACTTTTAGAATGTGGCAGCAAAGCAACCCATCCCGGTACCACTTGCAACACTCGCAATCATATTGTCCCGCAACCGGCATTACAGTGACCAGATATTTCCTTCTCCCGTACTTCCAGATGCACTCCGTGTTGGGCACTAGGTCAAACATGTTCTCACCAACAGGTCGAACATTGTACATACCAATCATCTCAAACTCTTCCCTGAACCTCAAGTAGATATCCCTGGTGTACACCTTGTATGCATGCCTCTCAACGGGGAACCGTGACCATGTTTGCGTCTCCAAGTGATCTGTACGGTAGTCATTCCCCCCTTCCTTGACAAGTATGTGAATTTGGATCTTCTCATACTTCTTCACAAAGTTCAGGAGCGACTTGTGAGGGTTCATGTAGCGTTTCAAGACAGCATTGAACCCCTCTCTGCGCTGTGTTGACTGGAGGAATGGGAAGAATCTGAACTTGAAGTAGCATGGCACCCATGTTTCCCGGTCTTCAAATAGCTTATCAAAGTGGGTATTACCAAGCCCAAGAGCCTCATACTTGAGCATAAGTGCAGCCCATTTCCTTTCAAACTTAGCGGGGGTGAAGCTGAAGTCAATACACTCATTGAAGTCCTCGGCCAGACCGGGGTTCCTTGCCAACATGGAGCCAAGTTTCTCTTGCGCCTTCTTCATGATATGCCACCGGCAACACCGGTGAGTCGTCGTCGGAAACATTCTGCCTATCGAAACAGCCATAGCCCCCTGATCCGTGATGATGTTATCCGGCGCCTTTCCATGCATTGCCTCCAAGAAAGCACCAAACAACCAATCATAGCTAGTCGCCAACTCTTGACGCACAAACCCACAACCAAGCATGAATGATTGCCCGTGCCTATTGATTCCGATAAAAGGTGCAAAAGGCATGTTGTACATGTTGGTGAGGTACGTGGCATCAAACGAGACGCAGTCGTGGTAAGACTCTGCATAAGCTTTGCGTGCTGCACCATCAATCCAGAATAAGTTTTCGCATCTACCCTCCGCATCCATCTTGCATCTAAAGAAGAAGTTTGGATCTGCGTCTTTCAGATTCCAAAAGTAGTTTAAGATCTCATCCATATCACAATCTTTAAAATCTGCATTCAGTGTCGCACAGTGGTTGCTTATGGTCTTCGTTGTGTACGAGACAACCAACTCTGTACCATAGTACCATGACATCACCATCATCATTTGACCTGTGAAACATAATGGAACACATCAATTTTACGCAGGTCGCAGTCGGGTTGGCAGCTCTTTTCTGTTATGAAAGCACGGTGGGGTGGAGTTGCACACGACTATTTGCGGTAGTTGCCTACAAATTATATGCCAGTTGCAAGTTTTCCATTGAAGCAGTTGCTTTCTTTTTTCCAGTAAAAAAACAATCAGAGTTGCCAGTTTCCCTTTTGGCAGAAGTTGCCAATGAAACACAACAGAGTCTCTAGTTTTACGCACTAGTTGCCCAGAAAACACAACCAGAAAACTAAACATTATGCGAGGTTTTGGTGAGAGGGATTGTATGGCCAGGAGCATGCGTACCAGCTGTTAAGTTGCAGTCGTATAGGTGAGTCAAGAACTTCTTCTCCTCAGCAGGGATACCTTGGTGCGAACGAAGGTACTTTGTGAGCGATGGTTTCTGAACCAACGGATGGTTGTGCTCCGCATTAAAGTGAATCACCTCCCATCTATCATCTATTAGTTTCACTACCATCTTAGCTCGACAATTTGTTTGTATGAGAGTCTCTCACATTCGTTTCTTCTTCTTACAAACAAGTTCATCCTCATCATCATCATCATCTCGATCAGATGAGCTTGGGGGAGCAGGTTTCTTACCCTTGCCCGAGACCACCACTTCTGAACTTCCATCATCTCCTTTTGGTTTGCGGAACTTGTTGCAGCAAAAATTTTGTTTCTCAAGCTCTCCAGTCAAGGCAGACTTACGCGACGTATTTGACTTGGTTGAAAATCCTTTCCTTAATGCCTAAGCATTGTAGTGTTGTTTTGCAATTAACAAAGTGTCAAATCTCATTCCAACACAAGGCTCATCCGGCTGCGACAAAGCTTCCTCATCTTGAATGTCTTCCACCTCAGCAACCACGGCAATTGCTAGAGCAGCTGGGACAGCAGTCGGAGGAGGAACATCTTGGAGGGAGTGAATTTCATTTTTCTTATTACCAAACCTAGGATGAGTAGATTCACCAACACATTCATCCAGATTGACAGGCCGCGGCAAATTGACTGTATTTAAAAATTGTCCACCCAACTCAGCAGAAATATTGATGGATTCCACATCGAGCGGTTCTTCGTTCAAGTCTAGCATATCTATCCCTCTGTTTTCTCAGATTTGTGCAAGTTTTTGCTAGATGTATACAACCTGCAGAAAATCGTAGGGTATAGATTAAAACAAGTCAATCGTAATACTTTCTGGAAGCAACTCTTTTATAGCCAAACCCAGGCAACTTCAATGAAAAGATGTATTTTTTTACTTTTTAAGTTGTATAAAATAGTTCACCCAGTTGCTAGGATTTATGGATTGCTAGTTGCCCAAAACAGCACACACAGTTGCTAGGTCTTTCATTGCAATGCAAGTTGCCCAAAATAACAACAAAGTGCAAGGAGGGGCATGGGTTTTCATGGGTAGTTGCTCAAAAAAATCAATTTTAATACTTTCTGCAAGCAACTTTTATAGCAAAACCCAGATAACTTCATTGAAAAAGTTGTATTTTCCTTTTTCCTTTTTTCTTTTCCGTATTTTAAGTATCAATTACTTTTTCATTTTGTATGTGTAACTCTTTTAACTTTTTCTACCAAGTTTAAGTATGAATTAATTTTCTTAATGTTTTTCTGAAAATTCTATGCAGGCTAATCAGAAAAGGGAGAAGCGGCGGTAGAAGTTTGATGCAGAAGCTTTTCATGTTTTATGCCAAAATAGTCTAGAGAACTTGTTATTTAGTTTAGTTTTCCAGTTGTAAAAAGTTAATCAGTCGAAAAAACTTTGATGGCACTACTGTGACTACGATTTGCTCAGCTCACACCATCTTTAATCAGGTTTCTCGTTCGTTTCAAACGATGCCTTTTTCCGTTGCGCCCAATGCTAATTTTCTTACGTGGATATCAGAACAATTTTTTTGTGTTGATTGCCCAAGTTTATTATAGTAGTTGCTCAAAAAAATTATTTTCAACAAGTTGGGAGTTTTTTTTTCTTTAAAGTTATTCACTTTTGTAGTTGCCATGATACACCAGTTTTCGAAAATCCACAAACTGGTGTTTTGTGCAACTACAAATATTTAGTAGGTTTAGTTATAGGAACTTTTGTCCAAATTAGTAAGAGTGGCCAGGGTTTTTTACTGCAAGTTGCCCAAAACTGTAGAAAGGCTTGCTACGTATAGTCAATGGAAGTTGTCCAAAATAAATCATAGAGTTGCCAGGTTTATGCACTGCAGTTGCTCAAAATAGTACAAGCAGTTGCTGCAATTGCTATATATTAATTATATACTACAAGTTTCTTAAAAACAGTTCACGCAGTTGCTATTAATAAAGCAGCACACACAGTTGCTAGCTTTATTCATTGCAATGCAAGTTGGCCAAATAATAGTAAAGTGCAAGGAGGGGTATGGGGGTTGCTCAAAAAACAAGTTGTTAGACTTGCTAGCTATAGTCATTGGTAGTTGCTCAAAACAGTAGACATAGTTGCTAGGAATTCGCAGTGCAAGTTGCTCAAACAGTACACACAATTGCTAGGTTTAAGTACTACCAGTTGCCAAAACAGAACACGGAGTTGCTAGGTTTTCGCACTGCAAGTTGCCAAAACAGCAGACATAGTTTGCAAGGGGTTATTCATTGCAAGTTGCACAATTAGCACACATAGTTGTTAGCTATATTCAAATGCAAGTTTCCCAAAAAAACAGGAGCTTGCCAAAAGTTACTTCATGTAACAATCTTTTTTGAGCAACTCCTATTTTTCGTGTTAGTCATCACATGAGATGGAGAGAGGGTTAAGTGTTTGGGTTCAAAGAAGAGAGGAGGGCATGGGTTGCTCAAAAAACAACAAATTCACCAAATATCTCCACATGTAACAAGAGAAAACAACATATGAACTAGGTCATGGCAGATCTGCCCTGGATCTGTAAGGAGAGAAAGAGAGAAGTAAGGTGAGAGGGGAGAATACCTTCATAGGGCAGGGAGGAGAGAGAGAGAGAGAGAGGGGGCGGGGAGGGGGGCGTTGTGTGCTGATCAACAGCCGCCGGCCATTGCTTCAGATCTGTGCAGGGTTTGAAGGAAGGAGGAGGAACAACAGGAGGGGAGAGAAGGGACCGGGTGGGGGCGTGGGGGAGGGGCTAGCGTGGTCTTCACGCGCGGACCAGGTGGGAGGGACGCGGGGGACCAGGAGAGGTGGGTCGGGGGCGGGGGGGATAGAAACTTTCCTTTTTCAGCTAAATACCAAACGCGGATGTGGACCCTTCCATATATGGAAGGGCCGCTCGGTTCCATGTTGGGGCGCCCGGGCGCCCGCTAGTCGCATCCCAAAACAAAATAGAGAACGGACTTCAACGATCCCTTCACTCAAATACCACCTTTATGCAATGCAAAATAATCTAAAACTAACGTGCATGCACATATATATACAACGTACATATATGCATTTTACACTAACATATTTTTATTTAATGCTTACAAAAATATGTATATTTAAATTGGCCAAAAGAAGTGTTCAGGAGAGATTTTTGTTAGCTTACAAATCACTATATTTTTACATAAATTTTACAGATTCATGATGAATATGTACAAGTTTTCACTTTTAAAATAGACTTTACAAAAAAGTAATATAATATTCGTTTTGTTAAGAAAAATACTCCAAGGAGACCTTCCTCTACAACTTCGTTCTCTTTTTAATTGATTGCTTGTTTGCTTATATCCATTCCCATTGTGATAGAAAATATCAAGGACGGTGGTTGCACAGCTTGAGTGTTAAATGGAGACATTCTCAACCGTGGAGACATCATGCTAATTGAGGATATCTCTATTGAATTGCACGCTATGTGGACACGGAGTAACAGCTCTCGAGCTAAAATGCTCCATCATGAATAGTAAAACAACAAAAAATTAATATATTTTTTGGAAAAAATATTGACAAATATTTTGAGTGCTTGCAAAATTTAATCATGAAATGACATTTGTGGAAGTCATAAAAAAATTAATGCTCCAAAATACTATTTTTAAAACCATTTTGGAGTGCTGATTTTATTACTTTTGCTAAGACTTCCAAATCTGTCATTTTGTGATGAAATTTGCAAGCATGAAAACATTTGTCAAAGTTTCACCTACAAAAAATTTATTTTTCATTTTATTTTGATTTTACTGTTATCCTGAGCTCGGAACCAGAACATAACTTCATACGCTATGTACACTATCCATACGATGGCTCCACTGAAATTGGACTTAATGTTAAATTTTATTATACATCTTTCTTAAGGTCAGTACCTGATAAATTTTGCGATAGAAACTACTACCTTAAACATATATCAAGATTTGATGCCATTGCAGTATTTCAAAATAATTTAGCTCATATGGCAAACTTTTTTCTTGATGTAGTACAAGCACCCTTAGTATCCGCTCTTCTTACTCAGGCTTGCAAGAGTATTAGTAGTTCTAGTCGATCTGCATTCAAAAGTGTAAAATAAAATATGCTATAATCTTCTAAGGTACTAAAATATTTAGATTTTGAGCTTCCTAGTGCATCCAGGGTTATTGTGGCCCCGCCCCTTACGGGCCGCCCATAAGGGTGTGTATGTTGTTGGCTGAAGTAAGGCATGGGAACAACTAATTAGGGAGTACTCGTTCGCAGTCCGCTCCAGCGAACAGCGCCACGTGTCGCGCTCACAGCGATCCCTCAGGATTTCATTTTTTTTATTTTTGTGTACGCGTTTTTTATGTTTAAAATTGGTTTTTTCGGTGGTTTTTTTTTACTTTTCCGGTTTTCGCACGTTTTTTCTATACGTTTTGGTGAAAAAAAAATCAAAAAAAGAGGCACGACCTTACGTCCGCGGGAGGCACGAGTCGTGCCTCGTGCATCCGAAAAAGGCACTCGTGCCTCCTTTTTTGAGGCACCCTCAAAAACCAGGAAAAACAAAAAAAAATGTGAAAAGGCACTATCGTGCCTTTTTAGAGGCACTCGTGCCTCTTTTTTGATGCACTCGTGCCTCTAAAAACAGGAAAAACAGAAAAACGTGAAAAGGCACTCGTGCCTCCTTTTTGAGGCGCTCGTGCCTCTTTTTTGAGGCACTCGTGCCTCTAAAAAACAGGAAAAACGGAAAAGCACCAGAGCGCGCCACTTGGCGCGCGCGCGAAGCGCCAAGTGTCGCGCGCGGAGGAAACGCGGTACTCGTTGCAACGAGTACTCTTAAACTAGTGATTTCGGTAAGACATACCTAGTTGTAATGGGTCGGTCTGATTTTACGGCTTTGAGAAAATATATCTTGGTTTTTTTATTTCTTTTCTACATTTTTATTATTTTTAGCTTATTTTGACTTTTTTATTTTTAAAATTTAACTTTTCCATATTTTATTTTTAAATTTTATTTCATAAAAAATAATTAAAATCCATGCAAATAAAAAAGTGTGAATATTTAACAATCGATGATTTTTTTTCAAATTCATTAAAAATTATATTTGTGAATATTTCTAAAGTACATGAAAAAAAATCATAGTCTCTGAAATTTTTAAAAGTATATTATCTTTCTCTAAATTCAAGAACAATTTTTGAAATAAGAAACGTTTTTTTAAACCAGGAACACTTTGTATGAAAAGTTATAGTTCTACATTAATTTACAACATTTTTTAAAATAACTGAACATCATTTTATTGAACAAACTTTTCAAATAAGAAACATATCATACCATGTTTTCCTAAGCTAGGAGGGGACAGGGGAGCCAGTAAGTAGATAAGCAACAAGTTAAGCAGGAGACTGAACTGAGTAAGCGAGATCTTGATTAGCCGAAAGGGGCAACTGTACATTTTCAGCCTGAAATAAGTGTTTCCAAAGGATCACACAACCGTGACTGAAACTTGCAAGGAAACCACAACCCTGCAATGACCAACTCCGGTTTTCTTAAATATTGTCCTCAGCAACGGCCCAACATGATATATGAATGAGAAAGACATCATCAAAACATAACCAATACCCAAACCAATGTAGATAAACCCAAGACGAAACAATTGACTAAAATAATTTGCTAGAAAAATATTGTTTTTTAATTCAAATGATTTAGAGATTGCTTAACGCCTGTCGCATGGTTAGAAAATAAATAAATCCCTCAAGTGAAGACTGACGCGGCGGTGTAGTACATGGCACATGTAGTATATATCTCTGCAACAAGCAAGCGACTAAAATAAAACTGTCAAAATATATATCTTTTCTTCTTAAATGGACACAATCCACTATTTATTTTCCTATTACTCTATGCATGCCATCAATTCATGCAAAAAATTACGGGGTTCATTCATAAATGTTAGTCATAAGTCATTTTTTGCATTGGATATTGCACTGATAATATATATATGTTGGATGATTGCAACATACCTACTAGGTCTTTTTTACGTTCTTGTTAGGATTGACATTCTTTTGACTTAAATTTTATTTTATTCCTACACATTTATAAATTCATTATTGTTTTCTAAGTTGGGATTTGCCTTTCATTAGTTTCAAATATTTTTGTAGCAATTATTTATGCAACTTTTAGCAAGATTTCCACATCAATGCACGGGGCCACATCTTGTTACATTTAGACCAATCTTCTATGGCCTTGTTTGGATCCATGGGTTAGAGTTAGAGTTGGTTAGATTATACCGAACTAACCCCAAAACATCCAAACAGGAGGATTAGAGTTGGTTAGATGCATCTAACACATCCAAAAAATCTAACCCACCCAAGAGGTACTTATTTGGGTTAGAGTTAGGTGGGGCCCAGAAAAAGTTATTTTTTCCTCTACCTTCATCATACAAATCTTGAATAAAGTAGTTAAATGATTGGAAAAGGTACATTTATTGTCAATCTAACCCCACCATCCAAACACCCTTTTGATTAAAGTTAGTTCAGGGTTAGTCTAGAGTTAGAATCTAACTCTAACCTCTAACCGAGTTAGGGTATCTGCAACACATTACAATATCAATTAATGCTGAAACAGAATAAAGAAGAGGTAAACCATGACAAAAAAAAAGAAACATGACCTTTATTTATTGAAGAAAGACAAAACAGACCAACCACGAAGTAGAATGAAGCCATCGTCAACAGTGCTTTCTGCAACACATGAAAACGTCAATTACTAACCTTTGTCTATCGTTGGGTAACTAGATTTTTTTTATTAAGTTTCAGCCGATTGGAATCGAACAACTCCAAGCCGTTGAATCGAAGACAAGTGGCTAGATCATCGTCTTACTCTAGTCGTTCCCTTCTTTCTCCCGGGCCCATTCCTCTTCCTCATGTCATTTCCTGCCTCTCCTTATGCGAGCGGTAGCAAAAACGAAAAGCCTCCTCAGGTATAGCTCAAAAAAACGTTACTATATTATGGGACGAAGGGAGTATTGGTCAACGACGTCGCGGTGAATTATATGCCGTCTATGTCTTCGGTGAGGTTATGGCTTGGTCCCGTCAAGGTGACTCACCGTCTCGGCCTTGAAGGTCCATGGTGCATTTCGAGGAAATAGACTGATCCAAAAAAATGATTCAGTTGTCGAGGAATAAAAATTCGATTTAATTAACACTATTTATTCCACATATGTAGTACTGTGGTATGTATCATTTCTAATTTGCTTGCGCTAATATAGCATGGTTGCTAACTCCGTCTTATTTGTGCAAACATATCCAAGCCGTACAGCCTCTGTAACAAGCGATCCTAGTCCTCTGTAACAAGCGATCCTAGTACCATCATATATAAGACACATGATGAACAATATAGTAAATTTCTGCCCGGCCAGCCTCTGTAACAAGCGATCCTAGTCCTTAGTGTGCCGGGCTGCCTTCGCCTTTGCCACAACCTCACGCCCCGACTGCTCAATGGTAAGCCGGAGCACTTTAACATTCTTTTGCCACAAACGCCACTCATTCGTCTTTGTCGTAGATTGGTAGTGGCGGAGGAAAAACACGAAGAGTGTGTCCTCGGGATCCACCAGCGTGTGTGCTTGCCCGGCGCCTCACCAACGCCTTCCCCATCGCCACCCTATCCGTTGCATATTGGCGCTCGCGACATTGGGCCCGCGTTGGCGAGGGCACGAGCACCTAACAGTGGTCGTGGACGCCCTCTAGAGGTAGAAGAGATGATGCACTTAAGAGACGTACCTCCATTGACGCAAAGTGAAAAAGCTGCACGCCGAATAGGAGGGGTCGGCAACGTCGTCTGCAAAGTGTCGCTGGTCGAAGGGGTTGCCACGTCGAAGTGTGAGCTTCTGATGCTGCCACACTGATCTTACATCGACCGACGAAACACGATGCAAAGGGAGATCTTCTCCACGTCGTTCGGCTCCGCATCTCGGAGCATGCTCTCCCAATTAAAGTCACCACCGGAGCCTGATGGGTTCTCTCCCCTCATAAGTTACCCCAAGTGGAAGGTTAAGAAGTAGATAGAAGCAAATTTCCCCTAACTTAGAGGATAGGGTTTATGTCTCCCGTAGGACTCCAAGAGCAGCAAGAAGATGGTGAAGTAAGTGACGCGCCGTCTGAATAGAATCACTTGCTTAACCTGGACCTGCACACAAAAGTAAATAACTTTGATCCCAACGAGTTCAGAGAGGTTGTCAATCTCTCCCATCTTGTTATTTACAAAGGATTAAACCATAAACGAGAATAGTGGTGGTGATTGCAACGAAAAGGAAATAAAAGAAGTAAATGATTGAGGTGTAAACAGTGGTGGAAATATGGACCAGGGTCTCATGATGTTCACTAGTGATGTCCCTCTCGGTCTCTCCTAAAAGACGATAAAACAGGTAAGCTGGGTGAACAAATTGCAGTTGGGCAATTGATAGAAATATAAATGCACTGCAATGCTAATTATGTTGTAATAAAGTTAGAGGCTCAATCGTATGGGCAGTACGCCAAGACAAATAGACCATTCATTCATCAGCATTTACTCACTAATCATCCACCTTAATATATCTATCTAGAACATCTCGCTGTTATTAAATTGCAAGCCCACCCAAAGTGTAAACCCAATGCAACAGACAACTGCATTAACAAATTTTGCGTAAGGTTAACAATCCTTGCAACCGCGGTTACAAGCACCGTTGCTTTCTCCCTGGTGGCAACAACACATCCCCTATTCTCATGTTTTTGTCACTCAAGCTAGACATCGGGGGGCATGAACCCACAATCAAGCATAACGCTCCCTCTTGGAGTTACTATTTACTACTTAAACAAAGCAATAGAAAGCAACGGGAACATGCAAGAATTACTCAAGAACAAGATATAAAAGGAGAACCAAATATATAACTCATCGCGATCTGAACATAATCTCATAATCCATCGGATCCCAGCAAACTCAGCATAGCAACAGCAGAAAGATTACATAGGTGCCTTGATCATGTGGGGAAGCTCAAAAGGGCTAAGAATTGAAGCACAATATTGGAGAGAATACATCACATAGCTACTGGTCATGGACCCATGGTCCAACGGGGACTACTCACGGCACATCGGGGAAGCGCTCATGGTAGTGGAGAAGTTCTCGGAGATCAATCCTCCCTCCGGCAGGGTGATGGGACGAGGTCTTCTGGCGATCCCGATCTCGGGATCTCGGTGGCGGCGGAAAAGAGGTGAAATTCGTGATGCGGGGTCTTTTTTCAGGGTTTCTATACCGAGGACTAAATATAGGAGGAAGGAGGGCCAGAGGGGAGGGGCCACCCCTCCTGGCGGCCTCCTGGCGCGACCAAAGGTGGGGCCGCACCCACTGGCCGCCTGAGAGGGGCTGGGTCCCCTCCGGCTCCCCTTCGGTCTTCTGGAGTCTTCCGGAACGCTGATTATGTATATATATTTTTTTCTTGGAAAAAATTTAGGCACTGTAAATATGGGTATGAACCTGCAATTCATAGAAATCAGCAGACAAAAACTGGCACTGGGTGCACTGAATTAGTAGGTTAGTCCAAATATGTGTAAAAAAGTATGATAGTGTAGCAAAACACATAGCAATGTCACCCAAATGAGCATGTGATGCCCCACAGGCGTAAGGGATCGAGATAGTCTTCGCGGGTAAGTTAACCCAATTTATTGATTCGACACACGGAGAGCAAAAGAGTATTTATAAGCTTTAACAGTTGAGTTGTCAATTCAACCGCACCTAAAATATACTTGCTTGCAACGATAGATAAGTGGTGACGATAATATGATAGTGATGATAGCAACAGCAAAAGTAAATAGCAAAAAGTAACAACTAATAACCAGCAGGATTAAAAACACTGTAGGCTAGGGAGATGGATGGTTGGGCGCTGCATGGATGAGAGTAAACATATAATAGATTCTAACACGGGGCAAGGCACGCAGAAAAGCAATGATCATCTAGGAAAATATCAAACATTAGGCAAGTATCCCGTAGGTAGTTGTGCGTGCTTGCAATAAGAACTTGCACAACATCTTTTGTCCTACCGTCCCGCTACGAACGGGGCCAAAAGGAACTTATGGAGATTAAGATGCTCCTGTCAAAGAGCACCGGAACAAAGCAATAAACTCAATGGATACATGAAATCCTCAAATTATGAACCATCCCCTTTGGTGTCCCAAGCTTTCACCTTTGGGATCGCCGGTTCCGTACCATAATAGGTGCATACAACTCATAGATAGGATCTAGAACACAAATATATTCATGAAAACACATAGGGTTCAGATCTGAAAACATGGCACTCGGGCCCAAAGTGACAAGCATTAAGAACAACGAATTGTAGCAAAGATGATAAACACCAAAGTAGATGATAGGCAACATGCCCCCAACAATCTGACGAACTATTACATGATTAAACTCATCCAATCCCTACCATCCCCTTTGCCTACAGCAGGGAATTACTCACACATATGAAGAGAAGTCATGGAGGATGGATGGAGTGGCGATGGTGATGACGATGGCGACGATCTCCCCTCTTCGGAGGCCAAATCAGCCTCCAGATTAGCCCTCCCGAAGAAGAACAGAGGGTGGCGGCAGCTCCGCGACGGAAACTGGGAAAACGACTTCTTTTTGGGGGTTTTCCCGTCACGGGGATAAATAGGAGCCTCGGTAGGGCACCAAAGGAGGGGGGAGCAGCCCAGGCGGTCTGAGGGCGCGGCCCACCCCTGGCCGTGCCAGGGGGCGCCTGGGCCCCCCAGGGCTCCCCTCTGGTCCCACTTCTGGCTCCTTCGGGTGCGTGGATTTTCAGGTAATTTTCTGGGAATTTTCTGGGACATCTAAAAATCCATTTTCCTGCGCACAAATAAACCATACAGGCAGCTCTGCTGAAAACAGCGTTAGTCCGGGTTAGTTTCGTCCAAATCATGCCAGAATGAGGGAAAAACAATAGCAAAAGTGTTTGGAAAAGTAGATACGTTTGAGACGTGTCAACTCCCCCAAGCTTAGCATATTGCTTGTCCTCAAGCAATTCAGTTCAACGAACTGGACGCGACAAAGAAAACTTTGACAAACTCTTTTGCTTCAACAGATGTATATAATCATGTACTACGAAAAGAGTTTAGCAAGTATTCATGTAATCAGTCACAAAAAACTAAAAGTAAATAATAAGCTACTGAAAATCAAAACAGGATCACAATGCACATAGCTTGAACATACTTGAGTGGCATTTCGCTAGCCTCCATGAGTGAAGTAAAACATAAATGCAGAAACTCCTCCGGAGTTTTAAAGGTGACTAGAACTCAGTATTTCCGACTTGCAATAACACAAGCATGCATAAGACAATGTAATACTTTGGGACAATGCATGTTACACTAAGAATGACAATTATGCTCTCATAGTTGGTGCTTTGAAGGAAGAAGGGGAGACTCTCGAACCGTGGCTTTTGATGGCAAGGTTGAAAACCCGTGAAAGGAAGAAAAGACTAAACATGTGCCAGAGCTCTTGGTTTTGAAAACAGAGATAAAATATTTTTGAGAAGTGCAACTTTCCAGTCAACGGTGAACGGTAAAGGTCTCTCAATATCTCCCATGCCAACCATATATAATGCTTTTTTCTTACACATATTCCCTTATCCATTAATCTTCGATGGTCTATGGAACCTTTTATTTTGCCTCAAGGATGGAAGGAGGGTATCGTTCCACCTATCATAAGCAGCATTTGGTCCATTTCACTCCATCATCAAGTATGGGGGAGGTGTAACTCTCATATTTTTTTCTTTTTCTGTTTTGACTAGTTAAAACTTCCGTCAAAATATTTTTGGCATGAAAGATACTGATTTCCCTCACCGCACCATGAGCTTGTACGGTTACAAAAGGGAAACTTTTGAATAAATTTCGAGATGGCACAAGAAAGTCTAAGTTAGGAGTGGCCGGTAAATACCACATATAGGTAGGTATGGTGGACTCAAATGGAACAACTGGGTTTGAAAAGGAGTTTGGAAGCACAAACAGAATTCCGCTTGGTGCGAGCGAAGGCTAGCAAAAAACTGGGAAGCGACCAACTAGAGAGCAATAACTGTCATAATCATGCAGAGCGACAAAGCAACATTGAATCGGGCATGAAAGTGATATAACTATTCTGAAACAAAAATATCATCAAGGCAAGAGTAGACTTTTTAGTCATAAGCATGTGTGAACATGTGCCAAGTCAATCCAAAAATTCTCCGAAGGGAAATACCACTCCAGTATGCCAAACCTTGAACAATGCAATGCATGTAAATCATTTCAACAACACATTATGTACTCTAGCTATTTGAGACTAGCCACAAGGAAAGCATGAACACTGGGAAAGCATTGTAAACATAGCACTATGTCGCTACAAGCTGGTCTCTAGATCATAAGTACAGGCATATGTACAAAAGTAGAAACAAGAAGAGTTCATACCGGTTTTCCTTGTTGCTTCCCTTTCTTTGATCTTCTTCATTACTGCCTTGTCACTTGCACGATCGAAGGTAGGAAATATAATCAAATGTCATCACGGACTCGAGCCGATCTCTGAAAACAAAGCAAACTAAAGAGAGAAAGGAAATCTTTTTGGACTTTTCAAAGGTTTAAAAGAAAACGAAAGAAAAGAGAAAATCTTTTTGTTGTTTTTGAAAAGTAAGAAAGAAAGAGAAAACGGAAAAAAAACTTCGAAAGGATTAAAGCGAATAAAATGGATAATACAATGGAAACGTGAGAAGGGCACGTACTCCCCCAAGCTTAGGCTTTTGGCCTAATTTGGTAGCGGCTAATGTCCCCAGGAGCCTCCTGCTCCAGGGTAGTACGGGTGAGTCCAAGGATCGAATGAGGCTTCCGGCGCGTACACCGAAGTCCTCGGATCCCCCCACGAAGAAGGATCCGCGCTCCAAGCAGAGGAAGACCTTTCACCAAGCTGGGTGACGGTCTCTCCCTGGAAAGGTGGGAACTCACCATGCTCCTCCTCGTCGGGCACAACCCCCTCCATGGGGTTATGAAACTGACGCTGGACCACGAACTCATCGAACTGGATAACATCAAAGGACCATCCGTTCCTGCGAGAAAAATCAAACAAAAGAGGTGCAGGTAGACGGATCTTGCGTTCCGTGGTAGCTCCGAAACGTAAGATATAATCAAGGTTACCAAACTCGGAAGTCATAGTAACAAACTTATGCCTTTTCATAGCAGCAAGATCAAAACTTAAATAAGTAAAAGTCTTATCGTCGGGGTGTGGGGTGCCATTAATAGACTCTAGGATAAGTGTGGCGTAAACGCCACCAAATAAGTCTCCCTTGTTACCGTTCATAGCAAGGCGTCAAGCAATTAAGGCACCCACATTATAATCAAACCTCCCTGAAAGGGCGGTTGCCAGGATAGCAATATCCGGCGCAGATATGTTGCTCGTGTTGTCACGAGCTAACACCCCTCTAGCAATATAATACGCAAAATACCTGAGGTGTGGAAATAAGATGCTGGAGATCTTTGACCGATGAATATCCCTCGTATCCATGCTACAGAGCGAGTTGAAGACGGTTCTCAGCTCGGAGGGCTGAGAGCTCATCTTCGCCGTCTGTCCCACGTTCGGCACGCCTATTATTTCACAAAACCTTTCCAAAGGCATGGTCAAAAGATCATTATAAATTTTAAACTCAACAGAACCAGCATCAAGGTTATATCTAAAACTGTTAATGAAACAGGAGGTGAGTTTTTGATACTGGGTAACACGGCACGTTGCAAGCCGCGTCAAACCTGCATTAGCACAAAGATTATAAAACTCCTCCCTGATTCCTGCAGCTTCAAGGAATTCATCGCACGGGAAAGTCATTGCACGTGCTTGATTTGTGTCCTCCAACAACTCCAAGGGCACATGATCTTCGTTGTAGCTCACCCTAGCAGTCGAGGGCGAAGCTGAAGCTCTTGTAACTCGATCGGAGCAATCGGGCCTTTTCTTCCCAAGCCACCCCTTTGCTCTTCCTAGCAAACTCATTTCTGAAATTTTTGACAAATTGCAAAAACAAGGATTTAAACAAAGTGAGTTAAGGAAAACTACTCAACTCACTTACCTAAGGCATAAACTTGCATCAAAACTTGGAAAATAAAATTCTACACATGCATGCAAGCTCATATAAACAGCACCAAAAACTACTAAATACTCACAAATGAAGCCAACAATCAAAAATCTAATTGGAGGGGTGAAGGAGTTACATACCAGGAAGTATTTTCTCAAAATTTCAGCTCGAATGGTGGGCTGTAGAGAGAGATCGAAAATCGCCTCCAAGAACAGCAAGAACGCAAGAACTGGAGCAGAACTCGTGTTTTTTGAGAGAGAGGAAGGAGTGGGAAGAAGACATACCTGTCTGGCTGTCCTGGGGGCCCCAGGCGCGCTGTGGGCGCGGCTAGGGGGCAGGCCGCGCCAGCTGGCCGCCTGGGCCACTGGTGTCCCCCCCCCCTGGTCAGCCCCAGGTGCCTCTGGGTCACTCCCGGCATGGAAATTTTTATTTTTATTTTTCTGGAATTTTTCTGAAAACTTCACTGTTGAAAATTTCTCGGAGTTCAAAAAGCTGAAAAACTTTCTGAAAACTTAAAGCAGTGATTAGTATTGTGAAGCTTCAAAAACATAAAAACTTGGTACAGCAAAGAGAATGAAAGCTAAAGCAAATGAAAACATAACAAGCTTAACTTTTTACCTATATAAAACAAGCCCACTAGCAAGGTTGATCAAGTCTTACCAACAAACGGGCGATATATAGAACAAAAAGTCTCCCCTCTTATGAAATGATCATTGCACCTTTACTTTAATGGACATTGTCCCCACCATAATGGTTTTGTATTTGTGATGCACATGTAATGGACAGTCCCATTCTCCAATCTTCACGGTCTCGATATTCTCTATAGAGTTAAGGCCATGCCTCTTGTCGATCTTCTTTGGAAAATACACCGTGTGTTCTTTATCATCAACGTTGAAGGTGACCTTTCCTTTATTGCAATCAATGATAGCACATGCGGTGTTAAGAAAAGGTCTACCAAGAATAATGGACATGCTCCCATCCTCGGGCATGTCAAGCACAACAAAATCTGTAAGGATCAAACAGTTAGCAACTTCAACGGGTACATCCTCACAAATACCTATTGGGACAGCTGTTGACTTGTCAGCCATCTGAAGGGAGATATCTGTAGGGATTAGTTTCTCTAAACAAAGCCTTTTGTAAAGAGAGAAGGGCATAACACTCACTCCTGCACCAAGATCACATAAATCAGTTCTGACGTAATTATTCTTTATGGAGAAAGGAATGGTGGGTATACCTGGATCGCCGAGCTTCTTAGGAATCTTGCCACTGAAAGAGTAGTTAGCAAGCATAGTAGATATTGCCTCATTAGGAACCTTTCTTTTATTAGTAACAATATCTTTCATATATTTTGAATAAGGAGGTAACTTAATAGCATCAGTCAAAGGAATTTGAAGAAAAAGAGGTTTCATCCATTCACAAAATTTATTATAATGCTCTTCTTCTTTAGATTTGAGGGACTTACCTGGAAAGGGCATGGTTTTTTGTATCCATGGTTCTCTTTCCTTCCCATGCCTCCTTGCGATGAAGTCTTCTTTAGAGTACCTCTTGCGCTTATCGGGTGCTTCTTCTTCTCTTACCTTGGGAGAATCATCCTTCTCAGCGTCCTTTTCTTGTGGCTCAGCACCGTCTTCTGTTTCAGCATCGGAGGTAGATATGTTGTTAGGATCAACAGCTGGCTTTTCACTTGTAATAGGATCACCGGGATTGTCAGCCTCCTTGTGTTTCTTCTTCTTCTTTTTCTTCGGAGAGCTAACAGTCTCGTCTTCTTCTTGTACTTAAGAATCTTGCTCGATCCTCTTTGGATGCCCCTCAGGATAGAGTGGGTCCTGGGTGTGTGTTCCACCCCTAGTTTTGATTACATAAGCTTGTATGTTCTGTTTGGCATTATTAGCAAGCAAATCTTTTTGCACATTAGAGATTTGTTCAAGCTGAGTTTGAACCATATGAAAATGCTTAATAAGACATTTAACATCATTAACTATTCTTTCTAGAACATCACATAAACTTTTGATAGCAAGAGAATTATCATGCAACTTACTTTGTAACTTCCTATTAAAATGGTCTTGCTTGACAATAAAATTATCAAGCTCATCTAAACATTGGTCAGGAGGCTTACCTTTAGGGATGTCACTTTCAGTAAAGTCTAATAGAGAGTGTACCTCTACCAAGGGAGGGTGAGTAGTAGGCTCACACAACTTCTCAATAGGCGGTAAATTCTTCACGTCTTCGGCTTAATACCTTTCTCCTTTATAGACTTCTTTGCTTCTTGCATATCTTCGGGGTTCAGAACAAGCATGCCCCTCTTTTTCGGTGGCAGAAGTGGTTCAGGGACGGACCAGTCTTCATAGTTCTTGGCAATTTTGCACATTAATTCTTTTGCATCGTCCGGTGTTCTTTCCCTGAAAACACAACTAGCACAACTATCCAGATAGGTTCTGGATTCATCGGTTAGACCAGCATAAAATATATCAAGCAGTTCATTCTTGGGGATTCCATGTCCCGGCATAACCTTAAGTAAATCACAAAACCTCCCCCAAGCTTTAGGGAGTTTCTCATCCTGCAATTGTTTAAAGTTATAGATTCTTTGCAAAGCAGCATGTTGTAGATGAGCTGGGAAATATTTATCAACAAAGAGTTTGACTAAGTCCTGAGGACTTTTAACGGAACCATAAGGTAGTGCGTCGTACCATGATTTAGCGTCTTCCTTCAAAGAAAAAGGAAAAGGCTTGGCCACATAGAAGTTTCGTATCTTCTCATCAGTAGTGAATAGGTTGCTTAACTCAGCGAGTTTGGTTAAGTGTGCTATAGCATCATCATTTTCTCTTCCATAAAAGGGGTCAGCCTTGACTGTAGATATAAGTGAAAGATCAACAGAGAAATCATAATCAGGATCAGTGATGCATATAGGAGATGTGGCAAATTGAGGGTCAGGAATAACTTTGTTCTTCATGGCGTGCCTTTTGAGCAACTCTTTAACAGCACCAAGGTCAGAGTCGACACACTCTCTGAGTTCCCTGCAAAAATCATCATCAAGAGTAACATAATCATCATCAAGGATTCTCTCCTTGAGTTCATCTAATCTCGGGTAACCAAAGGTTTTGCAGATAGGAATATAGGTAGCAGGGGTCTCGGTCTTGGATTTTGCTGCAGCCTTAGCAGTCTGAGTTTCAACATAGTGACCATGAAAAGTAGCATCATCAAGAGTAGTGGAAGCATCATCAAAAGTATCGGACATAGTAACAGACTCAATAGAAGCATCATGTAGTGGTGGTGAAGTAAACTTACTCATAACAGAAGGTGAATCAAGTGTAGCACTAGTGTTCAGAATGGTACCTTTTCTTGTACGGGATGGTAAGATCGGAACCTTGGGGTCTCCTTTCTTACCCATAGAGGATGATATGCAGCAGGCAGGATACTTCAAGTAGACTTGTAAATATTGCTATGCTCCCCGGCAACGGCGCCAGAAAACGCTGCTTGATGCCCCACAGGCGTAAGGGATCGAGATAGTCTTCGCGGGTAAGTTAACCCAATTTATTGATTCGACACACGGGGAGCCAAAGAGTATTTATAAGCTTTAACAGTTGAGTTGTCAATTCAACCGCACCTGAAATATACTTGCTTGCAACGATAGATAAGTGGTGACGATAATATGATAGTGATGATAGCAACAGCAAAAGTAAATAGCAAAAAGTAACAACTAATAACCAGCAGGATTAAAAACACTATAGGCTAGGGAGATGGATGGTTGGGCGCTGCATGGATGAGAGTAAACATATAATAGATTCTAACACGGGGCAAGGCACGCAGAAAAGCAATGATCATCTAGGCAAATATCAAACATTAGGCAAGTATCCCGTAGGTAGTTGTGCGTGCTTGCAATAAGAACTTGCACAACATCTTTTGTCCTACCATCCCGCTACGAACGGGGCCAAAAGGAACTTATGGAGATTAAGGTGCTCCTGTCAAAGAGCACCGGAACAAAGCAATAAACTCAATGGATACATGAAATCCTCAAATTATGGACCATCCCCTTTGGTGTCCCAAGCTGTCACCTTTGGGATCGCCGGTTCCGGACCATAATAGGTGCATACAACTCATAGATAGGATCTATAACACAAATATATTCATGAAAACACATAGGGTTCATATCTGAAAACATGGCACTCGGGCCCAAAGTGACAAGCATTAAGAACAACGAATTGTAGCAAAGATGATAAACACCAAAGTAGATGATAGGCAACATGCCCCCAACAATCTGACGAACTATTACATGATTAAACTCATCCAATCCCTACCATCCCCTTTGCCTACAGCAGGGAATTACTCACACATATGAAGAGAAGTCATGGAGGATGGATGGAGTGGCGATGGTGATGACGATGGCGACGATCTCCCCTCTCCGGAGGCCAAATCAGCCTCCAGATTAGCCCTCCCGAAGAAGATTAGAGGATGGCGGCGGCTCCGCGACGGAAACTGGGAAAACGACTTCTTTTTTGGGGTTTTCCCGTCACGGGGATAAATAGGAGCCTCGGTAGGGCACCAGAGGAGGGGGGAGCAGCCCAGGCGGCCTGAGGGCGCGGCCCCACCCCTGGCCGCGCCAGGGGGGCGCCTGGGGCCCCCAGGGCTCCCCTCTGGTCCCACTTCTGGCTCCTGGCTCCTTCGGGTGCGTGGATTTTCAGGTAATTTTCTGGGACATCTAAAAATCCATTTTCCTGCGCACAAATAAACCATACAGGCAGCTGCTGAAAACAGCGTTAGTCCGGGTTAGTTTCGTCCAAATCATGCAAGAATGAGGGCAAAACAATAGCAAAAGTGTTTGGAAAAGTAAATACGTTTGAGACGTATCAGCATGAAACAAGCTAAAATTATATATATGTTTGGGAGGTATCAGAGCCCAAGTTATTATTAATGCTCGCCATAGATAAAACTGGAAGAGGACACAACAAAGAGAGTGGAGTGATGTATTGTAGTGGACTCCGGTGTAGGATTTAGTGAATTTGAAGATATTTATTGGATCCATGCAAACCACGTTGGATCGAATTGATGTGAAAGATGCGCTTGGACGCACCCGAGCATTAATATATCCGCTCTAGATTTGAATTATGGTTTAAACATTTGAGGTCGGTTTGATGAATCCGGTTGGGTAAAAAATTTATCGATTTGTGGTCGATCCATTTGTACAATCAACTGAGATTGATTTAAGTTGCCCGTTCGTAGATGCTCTTAGGGTTACTCCAAAAGGCCGACCCAGACGGGCCCAATTTGGTTCATCTTTTGTTCGTTTGGATCGCCCTGGCAGACCAATCCGCGGCGTGTCCATTACGGTTAAGGGGCGCCCACCAGAGAGCACGAGACGCAAAATTTTCAGACAATTTTAATTCCAAAAGATCATTACAAACTTAATTATATGCAATAAATAATTAACCCTACTGGGTGGCAGTCCTCCCCATCCTCTTCTTGGCCCCCTACTGGGCGTGCTCGTCACCGCCGCCGGAGAGATCGATGAAGGGCGGCAGAGGCTAGTATCCCTACTACCCCCCCCCCCCCCACCCCTTTGGTGGGGTTGCCGGTTGTCATGGAAGGCGCACGATGGCGAGGAGGGCGGTAAGAAGGGGAAGGGTGGTGCGTCTAACGTCTACATCATCCCCGCCATGTCACGGATGACCTCGCGGACCTGGCAATCATGGTCGTCGATGGGCGGCGGCATAAACTCGTACCACGATCGCTCTGGAGGCGACGGTGGTGGTGGCGCCATGCAAATCTCCCGCAATTGGGGGTATGCGCGATGATTGCAAGGAGGTCGAGGTAGCCCGAGCACTCCTTAGCTTGCTCAAGGCTGGAGGCCTCGATGGCGAACTTGTGGACGAGCTCCTCGAGGGCCTCCGGGTCATCGGGTGGCGGTGGCAGTTCTGGCTCAGGCTTGGGCTCCCAGATCTACAGCTCGCGGTGAGGATGGGCTGCCGGTGGAGGCGAAGGTGGGAGTGATGGCCTCATTACACGGCCATGGTGGTGGGGGTGCGTAGGCATCCACAGTCACCTATGGCGGCATCGACACTTCACTGGGATGAGATGTCGGTCGTGGGGGAGGTGCAAGTCGAACTAGGGAATTGGCGTGCCCTGCTGCCAGTACCACACCACCTCCAGGATGCTCATGTTGTAGCGGTTGTGGTGACGACTTGGCCTCATCGTTGTTCGGCATGGGAGCTATTGGGAGGTGGGGATGGATGGGGATTGGTCGGGGTCGTGGTCCCATTAAAAAGGACTGGTCAAACCCGCATGGGGAGGGCAGCCGACAGCCGGGTGGCTGCCATGGGGGGCCGAGGCGAACATAGGATGACTCACGCGGATGAGTGGACGACACGCCTCCTATCCGCGGAAACAAAAATGTGTCCCAAATTTTGTTCGCGAATGGGTCGTGATGGACCAAAAAATGGACCAAAATGGTTCGTGGTCTATTTGTGTCGTTTCGTTGGACCGCATTTCTTGACCGCGCGAACCCAAGTGGACCAAAGTAGGACATTTGGGGGTAACTCCAATGGGGAGTCCTAAATGTTCTGATTTGGTCCGCTCGGACAAAACTCACGGCCCAACGGACGCGACCCAAATGGATCGAGGCCCCTTTTTTGTTTCATTGAGACCCATTTTTAGCCTAAATTTTGGGTGGATGTGGATCTACGCGGACGTTCACGTTGTCCTTCCTAGCCCGCATGTCAGCGTCCCAATTGCTCCCGCTCCTTCTATTGGCCAATTATTGGCCCGCTCTCGCCATGGCCGACGCCCCTCCCCCTTCCCCGTCGTCACCACTGTCTCAGCCGAGCCCCGCCCATGCTCCACCGTGATATGTGCCAGCAAACCAAAGATGTAGCGCACCCCCAAAGAGATGGAGGCCCTAGCCGACGAGACGGCTAAGCGCAACGCTCGAAGAAAGAAAGCGAAGATAGAGTCCATGGTCTTCGTCACCATGAAGAAGGGCAATAAGGTCGTCGTTGTGGTCACGCAACCTCCGGTCGTGCCAGATTTCCCCCACGCCATGCTCATGCTAGCTGGCCAACAGGCAACGGCCGAGCTTGTCCGTTGACATGGTTGCGGTATCCCTGGCGTTGTTGTGAGCTCGATGTCCTCTCATGCTGCTCGGCCGCCAAGAATAAAACATATGTGGCATCTGTTTAGTGTGAACTGTGCGGCTTCGTGACATGCGTTTATATTATAATTTCAAAGCGGATCAAATGGGTCGCTCCCTCCGTTGTGTGCAGCGACCTAATGAAATCGAACATGGATTAAACATCGATCATTTAACGATCGAACAAAAAGCAAACCAAAGTTAGATGTGTTCGGATTGCCCTCTCGCACGTACGACCAGGACGTCATTGTCACTCCGTAAGCGCACGAGCTACCGCATCATCACCTCTTACCAGTCACCACGGCTCCGCAGCCTTGCGGCCGAAGCATCTGTTGATCGAGATAACGGGCCGGACAAGGCGGCGTGGTGACGCGGAGCGGCGGCAATTCTTGACCCGATCCCGTTCGTACTTTTTTTCTTTGAATGTAATCCGTTCGTACGTTGTTTAAACAGGGCGCCGTGCAACCTTCCTCCTCCAGCACACGCCTCGTCTATCTATCTGTCCCCTCCTCCATCGTGCCGAAACATCCAGGTCCACCAACATTGCATTGCATTGCGAGTAACATGGCAGTAGTCAGACCGACAGCAAATCGCCAACTGGCTCCAAGTGTATTTGGACCAGGACTCCGTCGCCACAAACTCAGAATACCATATTATACCACGTAAAATATCTTCTTGATGTCAGCAATGATTGCCATGTAAGTACATATACCTCGGCCAGCTCCGTCTACGGCCTGGAATATGCGTTAATTAACGAACGGTCGCTGCCGTGCATGCATCTAGGAGTACGTCTATGCATTTCTGCATGTAGAAATAGTAAAAATGCTCTCTATATGCGTACATTCCTTGCAATTTCTTAATGCCGAGTAGCTTGTCCCACTGACCAACACCAATTGGCGAAGTTTCCACGCTCGCCACTTATATATAGCCCACATCCAAAATCGAAAAGCCTCTCAATTTTAATCTCGTCTCTCGTTGTCTTGTCTCGCCTCGCCTTCGTTGCTGCAACAATCCAAACTCGAAAGCCTCGGCACCAAGAAAACCAGTAGAAAAGTCGCCGTCCCATCCGATGGAGTCCGAGAAGGCATCTTCGACGTCGACGCCGGCGTCGCTGCTCGGGACGCTCCGGACGGCGGTGAAGAAGGTGCGCTTCCTGCTCTCCTTCAGCGCCACGCGCTGGATCCTCTCCTCCATCGCCGGCCGCCGGAGCGCGCCCGGCGCGGCCACGGCGGCGCACCGCCTCAGCTTCGGCTCCAGGCGGCCGGGCCTACTCGACGCGGAGGACGGCGGCTCCCCCGCCTCCGCCGGCCCGTCGAGGACCGTGAGCCTCGGGTCGGCCGGCGGCGTGTCGCGGACGAGCAGCTTGGTCGCGGCGTCGGAGTACTCGCGGTCCGCGTCGTCGGGCGCCACGTCGTCGTCGTCCAGCGCGGGGTCGTCGCCGGCGGGGGACGAGGACATCGACCGGCGCGCGGAGGAGTTCATCGCCAACTTCTACAAGCACATACACATGGAGCGGCAGGTGTCTCTGCAGCTGCGATACTGCAGGGCCGACAGCCTTCAGGAGAGGTCGCCTCCCAGCAAGGGTGGCTTGATTTGATCCATGGATCATCTTCTTCCTTTCCTTCCTACCTGTGAGAACGAACGGTGTGTGCCTGTGGAGGATTTAGATGGGTGTTTTTTGTTCCATCATTTCTTCTGCACATCTTGTTGTGATGCTGTTCTAGGATCCACTGATAATTTGTTCTGTAAGATCGAGATTGCAGAGTGCAAGTAGACAAGTAGAAATAAGTCTTTCTTTTTTCATAAGTTTGGGAGAATTGAGTCTTCTCCTCAACATTGAGATATATACTCCTATCTTTGTATGTAGTACTGTACATCATTCAAGAAAACTGAGGAGAACAGGCTGAGTAGCAGGTTTTGATGTGCAACCATTCTAGTATATTTTATAACAGCAACTATAATCTGGATTTCATCCAACCAAATCTGCTAGCCAAACATGCGCTCCATATAATTTACCTTGCCAGAATCAACCAATCAAGAATCTACGGTTGGTACCATCTCCGTGTAGGTTTACAATATCCGATTTCACACGGGCAGCCGGAATCAATGAATCAAGTATTTCTTTAGGGTCTAGGTCAAGCATATTCAATTCCGCATGGACAACATCTAGGATCTATTCCGTAGCCTGCATTACCTTCAAACAAGTAGGCTAGATGCAAAAACAAGTGTTTGGTATCGTGCACACCATAGGCCTGGCTCTTATCGGTATAAACCTTAAGAGCATCTCCAGCCCCCCAAGGCGGCGCTATTTGCGTCGGACGGACGAAATTCGCCCAGTCGCGCCCTTAAGCGTCATTTTTTCGCCGGATTTGTCCAAAACTACGTCCGGCGATCCCAAGAGATCCCGGGGGGCTGGGGGTCTCTTGGGGGCGTCCGGCGCTATTTTTTGCCGTTGTTGGCCCACAGTCAGCGCCTTCATCCTCTCTTTTCTCTCTCCTCTCTTTCCCGTGTGGCCTGTGCTCGCCGGGCGGGGGCGAGGCCGAGGCCGAGCGGCGCCGGACGGGGGCGGCGGGAGGAGGAGCTTGCCAGGGCGGGGGACGGGAGGCACGTGCCCGAGAGGCGCTTGGCCGAGAGCCGTGGCCTGGTCGTGGCCGTCGTCTTCCTCCGTCTTTCACAGGACGAGAGGCATGTGTATTGTGTGTATGGGTAGTATATAGGGTGTGTATGAGGTGTGTATGGGGTGTGTATGGCCAAATGAAACAAATTTAAATTAAATTGTGTCAAATTTGGGGCGAATCTACGCCGAATCTCGTCGCTTGGGGAGGCGGTCTTGGCGCCGCGGCTGGGCAGTCGGTCGCCCCCAAGACGTTTTTTCCACCGAGAGGCCCCCAAGCGGCGCTATTTTAGCGCTGAAATACGCCTTGGGGGGCCGAACGGCTGGAGATGCTCTAAAGCAACACACGGCTAGACTCGCAAGGAACGCTCGAATCGAAAGTTTCCAGTGAATCGGGCTGAGTTGGGCATAAAATAAGGGAAGGCCGCGCACGAGTGCAGGCGCTTGCGACGGAGAGATGGTGGGAGGGAGAAAATTGCCGACGCGAGATGGCGTGAAATCAAGGCTCACCCCACCCCCACCCGACCCATCCATATTGCTCGCTCACCTTTTGCGGTTCTACAAGCCCATCCTCAGTTCTTCGCACAACTGACAATGATGAATTAGATCTGTGGCTGAGGTGGTGACTCCGAGTTCAATATCCGACAGGACTTCAATCTCTGGCGGCAAGACCTGTTGATCCCCTTCTTTTTTGACTATGTCCCATCCTCCTCTTCTGTGCCATGGTGGGTCGCTGGCTACAAAGCGGGTAAGACTTTAAACCCCTCCCCCTGTTAGGTCCCTAGCTACATCGTGTATGGTCCTTACCAAACCATTGATGTCGACATTAGGTTATGATCAAACGAATCAAAGTGGTTGTTCATGCGGTTGCACTCATAGCTGTCATCCAGGACTAACTCATGTTGATACACAAGAGAGTTTTTCGTTGGAGTGACAAGTATATCATTCATTATGACCCACGATCAATGTGTGATAGGGAGATGATGGCGAATCTGAACTACATCTACAACTATAACGATACATAGGCTGTGAACATGCTTCGAATGCGCAGAGCACTATTTGCCAGCCTGTGCAAACGTTTAGGACCACGGGTTACTAGAAGATAGCATCCATAACTCTATGAATGAACAAGTTTCCATGTTCCTTCATGGCGTAAGTCATAATCAAAGATTCAGAGTTACCCACAACTCGTTCAGGAGATCAATGGAGACCATTTCCAGGTATTTTCAAGCAGTTGTTGTTTGCTATTGGGTAGCTCAAAGGAAAGATTATCAAAGAATCAATTGGCCATATTCCAAGCAAAATTCAAACGAGCCCAAGATGGTATCCATATTTCAAGGTGACCACTAGTTGTTGTTTATGCCTTGACATGCTTGTTTTGTTCTTATGCAGCCATAACACTATCTTTTCATGCCACAACAGGATTGCATAGGCACAATAGATGGCACGCATGTCACTGCTAGAGTGTCGAGGTCATAGTTTGTAGCATACATGGGTAAAAAGCACTACACAAGTCAGAATGTGCTTGATGATGTCGACTTCGATCTGAAGTCATATACGTGTTAGCTGGATGGGAAGGATCGGGCCATGATGCAAACATTCTTGCTGACAATATATCTAGACCTGATGGCATCAGTACCCCCAATGAAAAGTTCTACCAAGGAGATGTTGGATATGTTGTTCGGTCTGGTGTTCTTCCACCCTTCAGAAAAACCAGGTATCAACTTAACGAGTTCTCTTCTAGGAACTATCCTAATTTCCTCTATTGACATGGTACACGCCCTTCTTATTTCTGGAAAGGGGCGACGTGGGCTATGAAAGTTGTCGAATTTGGCTATGAAGTGCCGTTTAGGAAATGGTAGAACTATTCATTTTGGATATATTGCGATATGTGTGGTTAGGGAGAAGAACACAAGAGTGTATGATCTCTAGGACGTGGTCAAGGTAAAATGTACTTGAGAACTTTTCTAGAGGAAATTATGGGCCAGTGGTTTGATTTAGTCAATAGCTAAGTCTATTGTTTATTCAGACGGGGAAGATACCCTGATTTGGCAGTATGAATCTAAACTTCTAAAGTGATTTACGCATCTAAATCTTCAGATAACAATCTTTCACCCCGCTTTATATATAAAACACCAACACCTAAGTTACACAGTAGAACGAAAAGAAGATTCCGTAATAACTAACCAGCATAGTACTATGTGGCCAAACACCTAAGCACATGAAGATCATAGGCACCACTACTACACGACCTAAGACGCCTAGCCTCCACGCCAGTGCCATTAGGAGTGGAACGCAAAACACTGCTGCCGGGTTCAAAGGCTTAAGGTTTTCACCCGGAAACTCGCCACGAGAAGAAGAACCACGGCGACGTCTAATCTTCGGTATATCATTGCCAGTAATAGGATTATCCAACCAATTTTCCTGCCAGATGTGTGCAACTCAAGGTGCCTGAAAAATTCAAAGTATTTTTTTATGACTTTGATCTAAAAATAAAATCATGATGAAAACTCCATGGGCACTAGCACCCAGGGTTTTATTGATATAGGAGAAGCATCCCTCATGAGAAACCAGAAATTCATCCCCGACGTGGATCGAACCCTGGTTGCTGGAGACACCACCGTGCTCCCTTGCCACTAGGCTACAGCCTAGTTCTCATCTAAAAATAAAATCATGACTTGTGATAATCCTAGGAAAAGGGGTATTGGTTAAACCCCTGCAATGTGTAAATTGCTCTGAGATTGAGTGAATCTATCATCTTTCATTCGAGTGCATTGTTGCTATGTTAGTATGGAAGGATGCTGCCATAGTTGATTTTAAATCCCTTGCCACACACCGGCTATGCAACAGGATTTTTTTCCCATTTAAAGTTTGTCTCTTCTGCAACATTGTAGGAATTCTCTAGTGTTAATTAGAAGCACTTGGATCTCTGTGAAACAGGTCTGACACTTGATAATGGGATATCTACAGTACTTGGCAAAACCCTTCAGAGAAGCTGTCCCCCATTCAAAGCAACTGATACGCTTAAAATCTTGTACCACAAAATCGATTTGTAGTTCATCACAAAATATTTTTTGTACGTTTTTACAGTACGATTTTTGTTCCATCGTTACAGATACCTTATGGACTTACAACGAAGTCTCTACAAATAAAAACTAGATTGCGGGAGGAGCTTCAGGGGATGCCGAGCAAAGAAGAGCGCCAGGGCTGGCCCATCGTCGGCGCCGCTGGCCGCATCGACCGAGCCGCTAGCCGCACCGGTCAGGCCCGTGCCCACCCTGGCTGCGTCGATGGCCACTAATCCTGTCCTTCTCATGTCTAGGGTGAAACTTCTCATGTCTACCGCGGTTATTTTACGGGTGGGACGCTAAAGTTGGAGCCAGACTGAACATATAACATATTTAAAATCAACTGGTCTGAATCTACCTGTGATGCGGATCATGGAGAAGTGCGTCACTGGAGACTTGATGAAGAATCCTTGAAGGAGTGATGAAACCCATGTCATCAGGCTCTAGTTTGACGAGTCGACAGCCTCTAAGCCTGTTTCTTGTTTTAGCTCGTTTGAAGTATTGGGACGTACCCAATACTGGGAGGTAAAGATAAATACACATTCGCACACAACAGATTGCAACTGACGAGTCTCTCCCCCAAGCATTGCTCCATCAATAGTCACGTAAACACGACACACCAATACCTGACCAGACACGATAATGCATTTCATAAAAGGAAATACTTAGTTCAGGAAATCAGTTTCTGCGCGTGAAAGGCGAAACACATGCCAAAAGCCTTCAACTTATTCGCCGGCGACGCGCCGACACCTAAATAGTCACTTAGATTTGTTGATCCCAGACGCCGTCAGGCACTCCATTGCTTCCCTGCACCATAGTCCAAGGAGAATCATTAGAGATTTGTAATTGCATAATTGTGTCTGTCACTACACCAATTCTTTAGGCGCCATTGCACGACAAGATATGTTGATAAGAGGAGGACATGCATATATATCTCCTATTCTTAATAGAATCACCAGTCAACCCCAGATTACCTTCAAAAGAAAAAGAAATTACTAATTTATTTACTATTCATACAAAGCAGTAAATGATTAAGTTTCTGGCTCATTAAGTCAAACTCTGTACTTAACAGATCTTATACATGTCATCATCGATTCTCTAACCATCTATGAGCAAAACCAAGCTTAGTATAAAAAAATTAGAAAAATTCATTCAACTTGATTGTTAAATTCACGCTCAAGACAAGGTGGTAGATCAAGGGTAATTGGTGGGACGAGACGTTTTGGCTCCCGGGCTCATATCTCATATGAGCCCGGGCAAGTTCAAAAAATTGTTAAAAATAGTAAAAAAAAATTGTGATGAAAGATGCCTAAGTGCGACATGTTCATGTACAATTTTAAGAAGTTTGAACACTAAGGAGCTCTCAGCAAAAAAGACAAATTTGAGGTATGTGAGAAAGTGTACTATTCAGACCGATTTTTTTTTTTGCTGAGAGCTCTCTAGATGTTCGAACTTCTTCAAAGTTTGCATGAACATCTCACGCTTAGGTATGTTTCACCACAAAAAAAATGGATTTTTTTAAAAAAAAATCTAGTATTTTTTATATTTTAATTTGAACTGAGTGTAGATGAGCTCAGGCTCACAATTGAATATTCCTAATTGGTGTGTTTTAAGCATATTAAGAATGCCATTGCTAGATAATAGTACGCAGTTACTTTCCAAAGCCCTAAGAAACTCAAAAAGGAATAAGGATGGAAGTCAATATTCACAAGTTGTACGCCATTCAAGAATTTTGCATTAGCCTAACTAGTTAGCCATAAAATGCAAGGTCTTCATAAAAAGGCATAGTGTAACCAAAGAGGCAGATGGGATACCGTAAAGCATGCTCCATCTCAGCATTCCCTGGGTCCAACTTGAGTCCATCCGTGAATCGCTCGCTTGCACCCTCGTAATCCTGATGATACAACACAAGTGAATGATCAAAATCAATTTGCAGAAGAAAGAGAAAAAAACAACTGTCAACGGTATCTTCTAAGTAACCTTCAGTAACATCAGAGCAGCGCCCTGCCGGTAACAAGCCTTTGGCCAGTCAGGGCGCATTGTTCTGCACTGGTTAGCATCTACCAAGGCCTTGCCTCCTTCACCCATGAGAAGCCAACAAAGGCTCCTGTTTGAGAACAAGGTTGCATCGCCAAGATTAAGCTGCGTGGCCTACAACCAACCAACAAGGGAAATCAACAGTGACCGTAAAATAAATAATCAGATAAGAATCTGTGACACTTAAATAGGAAGTTTGCACATTGCTAAATGTTGATGCATAATTAGCACGAGCCAGTATATACCACAAAGCCAATTTACCTAACATAAAAGTACTAAATGTATAGCGCAACAATGAAGCCATACACCGCGCGAATCATGATATAGCACAATGTGGAAAAATACATTTAGGTCGTTTCAGAAAAAATAAATCCACCATTTTTTAAATTGATTTTAAACCATAGGATTTTTAGGAAAACTAAGGACATGAAAAATGAGCGCATTTGCAACACCTTTCCAACGCCATACCATTTGCGTCTTCCTGACAAACCATTTGAAAATTCAATCACAATTATGTTTTATGTTTTTCAATAGAAAAAATCGCACCCACCAAGTGGAAAGGGGTTGATGCCTTCCCACCCACCAAGGTTCAAGGCACGGTACTTCCAATTTAGGTTTGTTGAACCAATTAAAATGTAGGGGTCGGTATTTCTGTAAAAAATAGAAAAAAACGCCGATTTCAAACTGCTCTTAAACCATGAGGATTTTGTGAAAATGCTCTACATAACAAGTGATCTCCTTGTACACAGCTTTCTAACGGTATATTACACGTCTTGTTCCGATAATAAATGTGAAGTTCGAATTTTTGCCGGATACAGTTTGGAACTTTGGATACTGAAGCAGAGACAGTTTGATGACATAAACAGAATAATGTTCAGTTACTTGTGTGTGTGTAGGAACATCAATTGCTTCAAATTGAGAGCTATGCAAGCCATTGTAGCATAAAATACAATGCAAAATAAAAATTTCGAAAAGAATATTTTGAGATATATAATACCTTAGTGTAGCCTTTTACTGCACTACAATAATCTTTTATCTTGAAATAGAAAGTCCCAAGTTTCTTCAACGCTGCTCCTCTAATTTCCTTTTTAAACATAGGTTCATTCTGAATCATTGGAATTAAAGTTATGAAGCTTCACAGATTGAATAGAAGAGAGATATAAGCTCTAAAAAAGTTACCTACAACTGTGAAGGATTTGGACAATATGGACTGACTACATAACCTTATTTACCTCACTTCTTTTTGCGAAAACATTTTTCTCACATTTCAATGATTGCATATTGCAAGAATCTCCAACCATCCACGTGCAGCATTGCACCACTGAATTTATCGCCTAAATTGCCAGCTAACTTAGTAAAATGTGTTGGTAACTACAACTAATACATGGTACATCATTCTACGTACAGGCAACCTCACCACTATACCAGCCTCACCCACCAAAGTCACAATTTCATCGTTAACAACTGGCAAGAAGGTGTGGTCGCCTCCTGCATTTCACCTCCCCACACACATTGGTCTTGGATAACATCTCATCTGCCATCTTCAACATAAGAGAACTCTATATTCTTTTTACCCCTCTATTGTCCTTTTTGATAGGGATTACCCCATTTAACCGAACATGTGCCACATTGTAACCTCTAATTTTTTTAGCGTTTCAGGTACTTGTACCTATGCTGTGCAAATTAGGTTACTCACAGATGACATGCCACTGTTCGGGTATATGTACCTAGTACATGTGATCTCCTTCCAATAGTAAGTCGCTCCTTCGGTAACACTACCAACTTTACGCAGATTCGGAACATTTGACCGATATAAAATTAAGTGGACAAAGATATGTACTACATGATTTTTCATATAATTATAAAAACAGAATTCAGGATAGTTACATGTATCATCATCTATTGTCCCAAGAAGATAAGTACCTTGCACCGGCACTAACAAATTCATATGCCTGATGTGTAAACCTATTATTTGTTCATGATAATTACAAGTTTATATACAACTCCTGTTCCGCTATGCAAATGGCATGCACAAATCTGTCGAGAAGATCAAAACCTACACACTCTAGGTCTTTGCTAAATGAGAAAAAAATCACTATCTCTATGCAGATTAACAAATGGCATGCATCATTTTGATGCAGAGGCCAGGGGTAATCTTTGCCAAAAATAACAAAAGGGAGGATAAAAAATGGAATTTACTCTCAACATAACTATGAGATAATTCCCTTGTAACCTCTTGTGCACAATCAGGGGCAACAGATTGGAGTGGTATACCGTAATGTTCATTTAGTTCAACTAGCAAACACTTGGCTTGCATTTGGACCACTTGTTCCCGAAATACTTACTAACATAACAGTGTTACTTCCTTTGATCCATAATATTTATCGCTAAAAAGGATGTATCTAGCATTGAAATACATCTAGATTCATCTACTTGAGCGACAACAAATATGGATCGGAGGTAGTATTAAATTTCAAGTCACGTGATTTTTTTACTATCACAAGTTCACAACTGCACGTGGCAGCTGTAAAGTATAAATTATTTCAACCATATAATTAGCCTACCTGCGCATTCAGGATCTTAACAATCATCGCTGCCTGGGTCATATACCCTAGTGCACTGGTGCTAGCTCGACATCTTCGGCTAGCACTGCCTTTGTCAGCCTAGGTGGCAGCCTTCTCGGATAACAGGCTTTCGCCCCGCTTTATATATAAAGCAACAACACCCAAGTTACACAAAAGAACAATACATTGTGGTGAGGTAGTCCTCTGAAACAACAGATACCGTAATAACCGACCAATGTGGCCGCACAACTAAGCACAGGAAGACCAGAGGCAGCATGACGACACAACCTAAGACACCTAGTGTCCACGGCAGCGCCCTCAGGAGGGGAACGCAAACCGTCGCTGACGGGCCCAAAGGGCCAAGGTTTTCACCCGAAAACTCGCCACAAGGAGAAGAACCACGACGACGTCTTCATGAAGATAATAACACGTGCAAATGTCGTCGCCGGCGGTGCGCGGTCACAGAGCTTTTGCTCGGCAACTCATCCGTGTCACCATTAGGCACCCAAACTAGTCGCCTCGGGAACCGGCCTCCAACTCCGGATATGGGAAACGCTACTGCCGAACAAAAATCATGCCCGAGACACCCACCGCTACACCTCTCGTCGTCCAAATACCAGAGGTAGCCACCACCGCTGCCAAGGAGCCTGTCGGGAAGCCACCATGTGGATCGCCATCTAGGGTCGGCGCCCCCGGCATCCCTGTCCCAAGACACCGCCACCCATCCACCTCACGACACACCAACCCACCCCGACTACCCAACCCGTAGGTTAGGGATCACCGCCATCATCGACCAATGTCGCTGGGAGGTCGGAAAGTAGCCTCCGAACCAAACCATCGCCGCCCGTGTCGCCCGCCGACCGAATCCGGCCGCTACAGCATAGGCACACCATCGCCGCCACTAGCCTTCCACGTCGCGAGCACGGCACTACAAACGCGCCGCTGCGCCCTGGCCAGCACAACACCGTCGTACGGGATCGCCGGTCCTCGCCGAGCCCCCCATGCGAGGGGAGAGAGATGGCCCTGCTGCTACCAGCACCAACCAGGCTTTGCCCGGCGGCGCGGACTGGCGACGACTAGGGGAGGAGAGGAGGGGAGGCTCAAAGTCGACGACAGCAGGTGTGCCCCCTCGGTCGCTCACGGGAGGGACACAAGGGAGCTAATCACAAAGTGGAACTGATCTTAGGTGGCAGCCTTCTGTTTTACCGGAAAAGGGTTTGCCCCGGCTTTATATTATAAAGCAACTATCACTGCACAACACCGAGATACCGATACAAATACACGCCACCACCAAACCCAACGCACACACCCAAGGCAAGATACAAAGGTGCCGAGAATCACCACACTACCCCACCGACAACCAAGCAAACTACATATGTGCAATGAAGACTTCTTAAAGCCAACGGGGATCTCCACTAACGGAGAAGTGAGCCGGACCACAACAAAGCAAGGACAATAGGGAGGTGCCTCCCAGAAGGTAACGACCACTGGTAGCCGCCACCACCCGATCCCGTAGATCAATTTTTCACCCGAAGCAAAAGACAAAACGGTCTCTCCAGCGCATAAATGGTTGTGAGAGACGAAAGAAGTGGGAACATCATGATGAAGCATTCATGAAGGATATGACGTCCACAAATGCCGCCACCATCTGCCAGAAAGGCATGGACAGGTGATATACCCCGATGCTCACATCCCTCCATCACACCCTAGCTTCGCCAACCACCCACAAACAAACCACCCGTGTGGCCAAGGCTGCCCGCCCGCACCCGAGATGCATGTTCCGCCCACGAACGCCACGGCTCCCGCCGTCCGGGCCGCTGCCCGACACCAGACATCCCCAAGACCAGCCAAAGCGACCGGCTTTGGTCCAAGGGGACGCCCAAGACCGGCGAAACCGCAGCCCATGTCCCAACATGAACATCGCCGAAGTTGTCGCCACACACAAACGGACAAGGAATGGGGAGGTGGGGGAGCGGACGCATCCACCACCGGCACACCCCATGCCAACGACGGACGGCCCTAGCGTCTGCACCGCCCATCCCTCCCACAAATGTCCCGACCACCCCACCGCGGTGGTTGAAGCAGATCCACGCACCACCAAAGCGGGCCCGTCCACCGGCCAGGGAACCCCGAAGACCGCCCCCAGCACCAAGACCGCTCGCCGGGAAGCCCTGCCACACCGCTCGCCAAGTCCAGCCACCGACGCCGGCAAGGACCCAACGAGCCCGTTCGTCAAGACTGCCACCATTGCGCCGCCACCCCTACTAGCGAGGTAAGGGCGGCCTCCCGCAGCTCAGGTCGCCCCTGACCCACACCCCTAATCGGGACGAGCTTAGAGTTGCCGCCGCCTTCGTCCTGCTAGCTAACCGCCACCACTGCGCCACCGCCTCCACCCACCACCGCGGAGGCCGTCGACCGCGGTTCGAGCTGACTGTAGCCGGTACCGCCGGGTGCAAACTGAGTCGCCGTCGTGCTCGCGAATCCACCGCACCCAGCGCGCCCCCGCCGAAGCCTGGCCCACCACGCCACCGTGAAATCGCACCCTGCTCCGGATCTCAACCCGCATCCAAGGCTGCGGAGAGGGGAGACGAGAAGCCCCCCGCCGACGCCGTTCAGGCTTCACCCAACCGCGTCCTCTGGCGACGGCGAGGGAGGAAGGAGGAGGGAGGTGGTGGCAGCTAGGGTTCCTCCCCGTCGCCACACGGGGCGCGGGGCGACGGGGGAGGAGGAGGGGGTCGAGGCAGCCTTCTGTCACCTGTACTCTTCAAAATTGAGGTTCCAAGAGTGAGCCTCATTGAGTTAGAACATGGCTTCCTTTGCTCCTTGCTCTCTTTGCCAAAGCATCACTGGTGCGGTAATTCACAACATTGCTTCTTCATTTCACCAGCATATAGATTCCGATTTGAACGAGTGGAGGGAGTTGTATTATGTGCTACTATAGATATTAATCAATCAACCCTGATGGTATGTATTTATATTTAAAGCATGTATAACTGTGCAGTACCAGCAGTATCAAAACCGCATCGGATTTTTTCTAAATATTTGACAGAAATAATTCTTTCACACCATATGTGTACCAGCGCGGCAGAGCCCATATCGGCACCTGACACATACCAGGATACAGGATAAATGACAGCAACTATAGGTGCCAGAGGCTAGAATGTTTTGTTCTCACTAGAATTTCTGATGTACGGAGTATATGCAAGGTTTGCAACCTGCAAGAGTCAAAGTCTATGTACATGCATGATTCATAAGAAGAACTCTACAAGCAGCAAACATGTAGGGCCAAAGAGGTAAATCTTACATCATCAAGAACACCATCGTTGGTAGCGACATCTTCCATTAAGGAGTTGCGGCAATCTGTCGACATAAGGTTTGCAGAATGTAGATTTTCCGTAGCATAGGTTAAAGCTTCCATGGTATCAGCACCAGCCTATCACGGAAAAAGATGTTACACATCTGTCCTCAAGATGACCTGGATAGTATTTCAATATTTCTGCACTTCCAGTCATGAATAACATCAATGCCACTCCCTCAGCATGAACTTTCTATTGGAATATTTTGTTGGGTTTCAATGTCATCATGCTTGTGACAACCAAATTGCTCACAGATTCAGAAAAAAAATGGCTAAGGAAGTGTCTGCTAGACTACTACGTATAAGTGGGTCACAAATTGCAGCATCCCACAACTGCGGCCGATGTTCACAAAATAAACGCTAGCAAAGGAAGTAAAATGTTTTGAACTTCAGCATGAAAAATGTCAATACATAGAAAATAGACCCATCAGAATGCAAGAACTTGACAAGGCTAACATAAAGGTACAATACCTTAAACAGGAGAACCATACATTCCCTTGACGCGGCATGTATTGCTGCAAACATAGGTGTCCTACCATTTACCAACTTGTTGGGCTGGTGAGAAACATTAAGATATTAGCTCATACATAGTCAAATAATGATAATTAATCCACGACAAAGAAAAATGACAATAAAGGGATACAGGTACAGGAAGTACATAAGACAGTCAATATACAGAACAATATTGATGTACCATTGTAGTATCAAGCTTTCAGTAAAATATGAACGCCTTTCATGGCATTATAAAATAACACATTGTAAGCATATATTTGCAGAATATCTGGCAGGCGGTAGCTTTTACTGACATGTTAGTCAACCTTGGCTAGTAGAATTCCATACAAAATTAGATGACATTAAAAAATGAGGGACAATACTAGATAACTAGTGGGGTGGCCTGCGCATTTGTGTGGCTAGACCATACACAAGTCCGAAAAAAGGCTTTCGCCCCGCTATATAGATATAGCAACCACACGATACATCAAACCAGCACAAACGAGCTCAAAACGAAAAAAGAGAGAAACAAGAAAAGAAATAAGGGCCGACAACGGCAGCCCGACGAAACGAGGAAGGCCCGCAACCGCTGCGCCCACCGAAAGAATCCACCACGCTCCTAGCACTCCGATGCACCGAGTACGAAGCAACACCTTCAGGAAGGAGAGTGACGACGACGCCGCTGTTGCTCGGACGAATCCGAGGGTTTCCCCTGTACGCGGAGGGCAGTGGGGAGGAGACTCCCGAGGCCCCTCATGAAGGAATGGCGGCACCGAAGGTGTCACCGCGTCGGGGCTGGACAAGCCAGCAGGGATTTCTCCCGACCTCCTACCCCACCATCCTAGATAGACCGAAGTGCACCACCAACTAGCCGCCCACCATCTTGCGCCACCACGATGTTGGCGCCATCCTCGTCGCCGCATTGTGGCCATCAACACGGGGCCGAAAGGAAGAACACCCGACGCGGGGACAGCAGCGCCGCAGCCAGGCGGGAGGGACCGACCTCCACTGCCATCTACGCAGTAGCCGAACGGACGCCGCATAGGAACATACCAGGCCCCTACTGGCCCGGTCGGGTCTCGCCGGACCCGTGAAGTTCCTGTCGCGACGCTGCAGCAGGCCGGCCGAGGCGCTGCCAGCACCCAGGATCGTGTCGTTCCTCCCTACCAGACGGAAGCACCATCACCACGCTTGTACCCGCCGGCCCGCCCAAACCCAGATGCGGCCCAGATCTGGGCCGAGGCAGGCGCCGCCGCCGGTCAACCTCGCCGCCAAGGAGCCCCGCGGCCAACGGCCGCGCCGCCGCGCTGGAGACCACCTGGTCCGCGGCCTCGCCGCCGCACCAGACCACCGCCGCCGACAGGGGCCCCGCGCCCCCCGCCGCGCGCGCGGGGAAAGCCTGTTTTGTTCCCAAAGTCTCTTGGACCTGAATTTTCCTTAATACATGTGTTATATTAAAACCTTTTACATGATGCCCTCCCAGGAATAGTGACATGTTTAAGGTTATCTAAATGATACTGCCTCTGATTATGATTAGGTTAAGTATTAGGATATTGCACAAAAATTAACGTGTTGTTGGAATTTCAACTATACCCCTATCAAATTATTCGTAGATCAAGTCTTCTAGGTAAATAGCACTGATTTCATGCAAGTTTCATGTTCCTAGGCCTAGCCTAGTAATGCATGCAGCACAGACTAGACGTGCTACTGCTTGGATATACATAAATATACACATCACTTGACTAAAGCATGTGCAAGATTATTTTGCTATGGATAAGCATATATCAGGAAATAATACCAACATTCTTCTTGGAAACCTAAAATGTCATTCCTAAAATGTCATTCATCCCCAAACACTAAAACATCATATATTTCCAAAGAAAGAGAGTCATCAGAAGGACAATACTATTAGGTTTGAAGAATTATTAGCACAAGAAGGAAATCACTATGAAACAAGGGAAAGTAGATCCTTGTAAGAAACAATGCCACACCACACTGCCACACAATAACACATTTTTCACATTATTGAAAAGATAATTTAAGAAAAAAAATCGGAGTGATGCAAGAGAGAGAGATGTGTTTATAGAGGCAGACCTGATCCAGCAGCATAATGTAAAGCAGAAAACTCATCATGACCGGCTTTGCCCAGATTAGCACCATGATCAAGAAGATACTTGGCAATAGCCACATGGGCCACATCCCTAGAGCATATTGCATAAAACAGAGGTGTTCTACCTATCAAGCAGACAAGCACAGAATAATGAAGCATAACTGAGTTAATTAACTTTTGGACTTAGCAAAGAAATAAGATCCTTTTTTACCAGAGCACATCTTATAGTCCCTCCGTTCTGAAATAAATGTCTTAACTCTATTACAATTTTGTAGTAAAGTTAGTATAAAGTTGAGACACTTATTTAAGAACGGAGGAAGTATATCCAAACACATACATCAAAAGAAGTTTCCTAAAACTGTTATGTGTTTCAAAGAGCATGAGGTCTAGGAATAGCTCCTCAAATAACACAAATTAGACCAGAGTTTTGTCTATTTTGAATTTTTTATGTAATATGATGTAGGATATCAGAGTTCTTGAGATAATAATGGTTAAATGCAATGTAATAAAGAAAAATTTGCCTTCTATGAGTCTGTACCACGACTCTATATCTCTCACGTCCACAGAAGCTCTCGCGACTCCTCCCGAAAGACCTAGGGCCGCCGCCGCCGTCAATCTAGCGCCACCGCGCCCCTCCTCTCCCCTCCGTCGCCCCCCGCGCGGGCGGCCGAGTGGCCCCGACCTTAGCTGCCAGCGCCTCCACATCTGCCCTTCCCATCCCCTCCGTCGCCGCCTAGGGTTGGCCCCGGGCTAAGCACGTGCGTTGGTCGGCGGTGGCGGAGGGATGTTCCTCCTCTCAAGGATCAAACGGCGGAGAGGGCGCCGGATCCGTGGGGTGTGGCACTCTTGACCCGTGGCGGCACGGCGGCTCCCGGCGGCGGTGGATTTTGCGGCGCGGGTGGAGTCCGGCTGGGCGCGGCGTGGTGATCGATTGGGCATGGCCTGAGGATGATGGTGGGGCTAGACATGGCCGATGGCGGTGGCGGCGGCAACGATCAGCCTGGATCCTGGCCTGGCGATGGCGACGGCTACATCGGGCACGGATTCAACCGTGATGGTGGTGTCGTCCCCTCCGTCAGGGAGGATGGCCAGGTGGAGGGTCCTTGTGGCGGCGCCGGTGGCTGTGGATCTTGGGATCCCGTTCCGGTGTCGCCGCAGGACGCGCGTGGCGGCCGAAGCTTCCTTCAGCATCAACGGCGCTGGATGCAGGGTCGAGGCGGCTACTACCATTGTATGGGCAATGATAGCGGTTGGCGCGACGGTGGGTGCTCCCTGTAGTGCCCGGAACCGGGGTGGCGACCCTCTTCTTCAAAGGTGGCGGACGTCAGGGTCGAGATGGTGAGGGCATGAGGCTGGCGGTGGTATGAGACGTTCCCTCCAACAACAGATCGGGTTCGATGTGACTTGGCAGGTGACACACATGCCTCGCTCGGAGTTGTCGGGCAATGCATGTCGCTGATAGGTGAAGCCACCGGTGGATGCGCTACCGGCGGATGATACGCGCGACGTCTTTATGCAGAGACGTCAAGTCATGCCTACTGCTGGCAGGTGATGCACGGTAGCTCTAACGGAGGTGGCATGTTTAGCCCGCTGTTGTTGATCGAAGGTGGTGCGATGGTAGCGAAAGGCAGGCGGTATGGGATGTATTTCTCTTCTGTTGTCTTCTCCAGAGGTATCCGGCTATCGTGGCGTCGATAGACGGATAAGGGCGGATGGTACAGACGACTTCAATGACGAGTTTATGCAATCCGGTGGAAACACAAGATCTCTGATCGGGCTATATCGCCGCGCGCATGCGTCGTGTCATTGCTGAAGGTGGTGGATTGAAGCTTCGCTTTTGGGATGAGAATCCGGAGTTCAACCTTGTGGTGGACTCGCGCACGTGCGATGATTCCTTCCTGAAGGTGTAGACTAGGAATTATGTATTTTCCGTCTTTGATGTGTTTTGTATCATAGAGTTAGTGGCTATCTGGAGGAGTTATTGTCGCGAGGTATGCAGCCTTCGGCTTTATTTTCCACTTTATTTCCGGGTCGAGGTTGTTCGGCTGCTGGATTCTGCAATTTTAATAATATATGGCCGCATGCATCATTCTGATGCAGAGGCCAGGGGCTATCCTCCTTTTCCAAAAAAAAATGAGACATGCTTAGGGCCGGTTCTTTCGAGCAATGGCTTATATATAAGCTACTATGAAAATAAGCCATAGATAAGTTGTTGTGAAAATAAGCCCCTGAGAATAAGCTAGCGAGTTCTTTTCTGTTTCTATCTCTTCGGCTTATTTTTTATGTAACCAGTGAAAAATCTGTAATGCCCTTGTACCTTTATTTCTTTCATACAACATCCTCACCTTGTTCATACGATGGAGGGTGGCTTGGTTGGTGTTGGGCCTGAGCTAGGCAGCCGGACCTGAGGGAAGCAGGGGAGACGCGAGCGACGGAGCTAGGAAGCCGGCGCCCTGGAGCACGGGGATGGTACGATGGTCCAAAGGGAGGCGGGGGTCGAGGAGATCCGAGAAGAGGGGGGAGGGGGAGAGGGTCACCGGTGGCGGAGGGCGGCGGGGTTGGAGGTGGCGGTGGGATGCGGGGTCGTATGTGACGGTGGGAGGCGGGTCGGCGCCGATGACGAATCCTAGAAGAGAGCGGCGGCGGGAGACAGGAGGCGAGATGACGAGAGGTTGGGGGCGGGGAGAGCGGACTGAGGGGGATGAGGAGCGACAGATTCGTTCGGGGACTCGGTTGTTTTGTAATTGCAACCACATGCGAGGGCAATGGGATATACCTGTTCGCTGCTTTGCGGGAAGCTGCCCCTCCCCAGCTTTTTTTAACCGTGAAGAAAAAGCCTGTGGAAATAAGCTAAGCCCGACTCCGAAAACGAGTTCTTTTGGGCCTTTTGGGCTCCTGGCTTATTTTGACCAGAAGCTGCTATAAGCCCCAAAAGAACTGGCCCTTAATGTACTGGGGACGACTAACTAGCGAACACTTTCCAACTTACACTGAAGCGCTGCCGGACCGCCCTCAACATTTGTCCTCTTCTTTTTTACTCCCTTCCGCTTATAACTTCCGAAAAATTCAGAAATAAGTCAAAAAGTAAATCTAAAGAACTTTTAAACCTTTAGAAACTTCAAACCACCAAAATTTCTAAGCAACTTTTAACTTTTAGAAATTTCAAACAATTATTAGAATTCCTACAACAACTTCAACTTTCAGAAACTTCAAGCAAACCCGGCTTGGAAACAGAACTTTCGTAGCCCCCGCGTCGCTCGTTTTGGGCGACTAGGGTGGCACAAGCGCAGCCGCCAAAACAACCCTCCTCGTCAGCTGCTACCCCTCGCCGCCGCTGGTCAGTTCCGCTGGGGCAACGCCTCGCACGGTCACCGGTGGCGATGGGATCTCCCGCTTCGGTGCTCCTCTCCCTTGATGATTCTGCCACTCGCGAGATCGCCCTCCTGCCTCGGCTCTCTCCCGTTCAACCTTCAGGTTCGGGCAAAGGTCGCCGAGCGAGTCTAGGATGGTCGGAGAAGCAATCTCCAGTCTCTCCCATCCAGAATTCCAGATAGACATGGCGGTGGTCGCAGCGGATCTTCATGGCAGAGTCTTCTTCTCTCCACGTGGACGCAGCGGCCTTGGATGGCGATAGTGGTGGTGATCCAGATCTGGTTGTTCAGACGATGGTTGTGGCAAACAGTTCTAGAGCAACCTTCTATGGCGGCGGTGGTCACTGATAGATCTTCGAAAAGAGGTGATATCTTTGGATTTGATGATTGACTTCATCAGTGAGATGCAAACTATGGTTGGGAAAGGGATGGTTGTGTGCCGCTGATGCTGGGTTCACAAAAAAGTGGTGGCGAAAACACATGAGTACCTCAATGATTGTGCCACTTGCACTCGGTCTTGAGCTCCGAGGTGAAAGCCTACCTGACTTTGTTATACCTGGCAATGGTGATGCTTTTTTGCATCGTTACCTTGTTGAAGGCATTGCTCGGATATGCTTAGAGTGTTTCTTCAGGGTGAAAACCTAGATTCTGGCCTTGTTGGTTGAATCCAGTGACAATGGCCACATCAGCGTCACTCCCTTCCTAAAGGCGTCATCATTGAAGAACTTCGTCGTTCGTGTGGAGTCATGAGATGGTTGGTGCGGATATGGTTATTGCTACAGATTTCTAATTATGGATCTGATCGCTCCGGGATTTTTTTCCTTTTCATCATCTACACATAGCTTAGGCCTTATTTCCTCTGTCCCAAATTACTTGATGTGAATTTGTTTAGATAAGGATGTGTATACTTAAACAAGTCTATATACATCCTTATCTAAACAAATTTGCGAGAATTAATTTAAGACGAAGGGAGTATATGACTTTGCTAGTTGTCAGTGTTTGTGTTGTGTGTACTCATAGTGTTCGTATTCTCTTTATGCTTCATTTTAAACCAATAAAATCCACCATTTATCGAAAAAATGAAACTTCAATCTACTGTCATGGAGGTTGGATCGACCGTCAGGTAGGGTGCATCAATGACGAGTGGCCATATGGTGCGTGGTGGAGCTGGCCCCATGGCGTGCGGTAGTGGGCTATTGGCGGTCTATCCTAGGGCGCATTGGTGGAGGCAGGCCCTAGGGCGTGCGGTGGCGACGAATCTCTCATAGTACACGAGGGCGGTGGTGACAGATGTAAAATAGCACATCATGAAATTTGTCAAACCTATTTCATACTCCCTCCGTAACTTAATATAAGGGAAAATTGTGGCTAAGCTACAATGTAGCTACACCTCTTATCTAGACCATTCATTTTTGCATCAAAATCGTGCGTACATTCTTCTCTTTTTTGTTTCTCCCAAATAAGAATACATTTGAACTTGAAACTTTGCAGGTAAACATCACACAAATAATATCATGTGTAGAATTTGTTTCGGATTTCTTCGGTGCAATATGAATATAAATGATAAATTCCATTCAAATTTTGTAATTTAATAAATTTTTGTGGCATCAAAAAATCGGATAAATTATATTCATGGAGTGATACTTCTGTGATGTTGCCTCACAGAGTGTCAAGGTCAAATGCTCTTTTGTTTGAAAGAAACAAAAAAATCCATGTACAAATATCACGAAGCACGAATCTTAATGTATAGTGGAGTACAACACAGAATCAATAAATCTGAGGGTTGACCCCACGGTCAGTGTGGCAGGTAATCTCAAGCGAGTATCGAAAAGAAATTTCAAGGGTTTCGAACAGAAATGGACCTTTCTTGTCGACCCCATCCACATCCACCCGCAGTTCCCCGACCAGGTACCGGCACACCTCTAGCCTCCCTCTGCAGGCGGCGATGTGCAGCGCCCCGAGGCCTTCCAGCTCCCCGGCATCCTCCACCCTCATCGCCTCGATCGCCTCCTTGGGACTGCCACCGCCTTTGTCCAGCTTCATCACCAGGCCTGCATCGGATTGCAGTTGGAGCCCCCAATAAATGATAAATCAGAACTCAGCAAATCAGAACGGAGGAGAGCGCAGCGTACTCTTCAAGAGGGGGATGTCGCCGTCGAATGCCGCCTGGAGTAGGTTCAGCACCGGGCCAGGGGCTGCGGGGAGAAGCAGCGGCGGAGTTATTAGGCCGGATTTGGGATTCGGGTTAAGGTTAGGATGAGCCGACTGTACTGTAGACAGAGCCACAGAGGTACTTACAGAGGAACGGAACAGCGAAGCCATGCGACGCCATGGCGTGCGTCGGTGGAGGGCAAGGAGGTGGCAGGGTTTGGGGGTGGGAAGAGGAGAGGAGAGTGAGGGTGGGTCTGAAGACGAAATGAGCAGCGAGCGAGGAAGACGAGGAGAAAAGAGGCGTACGCGGGAAGGAAGGGAAGGAGACGTGTGTGCAGTCAAAATGGCAGCAGCTCTTGTCACTTGTCATCAGAACAGTAAATGTGAAAGCTGTCTGACCAGTCAGTGACTAGTCACTTCGTCTCTGCGCCTTCTTCAAAATATAATAAGGGGTCGAATTCTGTCTTCGGCGTTTTGGGGCCGAAATCAATGTTTGGACTTTTAATCAAAGATTAGAATTAACTCATTTTATTTCAAAAATAAATCTGACCTTTTTGGCTATAGTTATAGTTGATGAAGGTAGGATCACACGTTGTACCGTTAAGATCAGCGGCGGTATCTCATGGGTCAACACTAACCCATGGGGTGGCGTGTCTACGTGACAAAGGGCATATTGTCGGATGATCCTGATGGTAGCCTTTTATACCGTATCATCGGAATGGGCGGTGGTAGGCTTTCGAAAAGATAAGTAAACGGACGATCAAGTTGGATCACTCACCCACCCATTAACCCCCCCCCCTCCCTCTCTTCTCACTCTCTTCCCCGCAGAAACCCCTCTCATTCTCTCAAAATACTTCTAAGTCGATGTTATTTTTTGTGTGGATCGGAGATATTTTCATTCCTTGAGGTGACATCTCTCATCCCCCATCACTAGTTGGTTGAGATCTCCTAATTTGGTGTCGTTCTCACTTTTTAGCAAATCATAATTCGATTGATTTGATTAGCGAGAGCTAGGGTTAATTTTCCTTAGTGTTAGTGTTAGGGTTATGATTAATAATAGGGTTATGCTTAGTTTAAGTAATGTCATAATTTATTGAATACATAAGTTGTGCTTTGGATATAATGCATTATTGATGTCAATATCCATTAGAATTTTCATTGATGCATTAAGTTCTTGTTAATGTTTTTGGATGGAAAGACACATTAATGATCATTATTTGGATAAGATGATGTATTTAGTAAAAATCACGATATTATTGACGATAATGAGAACATGATGGTATTTAATACAAGTTCTAGTTACGAGAAGATTATTGATAGGGCGAGAGATGTTTTAAATTGGGTGGACCCTAATAATGAAGTAGAATTAATAGGAAGGTGTGATGTTGAGGTCGGATCTAAAACTTGAATGAAGAATATGCTTATCAATTTGAATTTGCATTGAAAGGTATATAAAGACATAGTTGCGGCCTCGGAAGACAATTTCATTGAATTGTTTACAAACAAGGTCGAATTTGCACGCGGTTCCAAATCTATCATTCCCTTTCGACGTCCATCCTCTGAGGCTCCAACCAATGTGCAAGGAGCAGTCAAAGAGGGCCTAGTGAACCACCTCGAAGAACACTCCCCCCTCCTCCTGCTTGATGGGTGGGGGCTTGCGCGATGCCAAAAAAATTAGGCTTGCGCTACACCATTGAAAGGATTCTAGTGGTAGATTGGGAAGCCCCAACCTTTTATAGCCGTGAGCGGTGAAAGCGGTGGAAACAATCGCCATTATATTAGTGGGTGTTAGGGAGGCGTCGGGCGGCTAAGGTATTGGTATAACTCGAAACAAAAGGGAAGAGAGAGGAATAACATGTTGAAACTTTTCTCCTGCATGGACGGTTTGATTTGTTGCTTGCTCCGTATGAGCATCCCCATCCTTTAAATTTGTAGGTTGCGGCTCCCTATTTAGAGCAGTCTTCAAAATTACGATGGCGAAGGCCACTATGGCAACTTTGCTATACCTGTTTTTTCTTTGCGACGGGGACGACATATGAACGCTATTATGTTGTTGCTCTTAGACATTAAATCATCCTTTGAAGAAAAACAAAAGGTTGATTACACACACCAGGTTGCATTATAATATATCGTCTGAAAAGATCGGGATGTCGACTAGAGGGGGTGAATAGGCGAATAACATTTTTTACTTCTTCGTAACAAATTTAGTCTTAACACAAAACTCTAGATATGCAACTGATACGTCCGAAATGCATCACTATTTTATATCATAATTCATCCTTATTCATTGATATATTTTACATTACGATGATGTTCTTATGTTGTTTTGGATTGTTTTACACAGTTTACAACTTTCCGCTGCCGAAGTAGCAGACGCAAGATTCAACGGTAAAAAGTGGACGCTGAGTTGCTGAAGAAGAATACCTCCAAATTACCTTAAAATCGATGGAGGGTATTTTCCCAAAGATTAACGAAGACATGCCGAAGAGGAGCCAGAGGGGGGGCACGGGGGCCCCAGGCGGCCACCTGGCGTGGCCCCACCCCTAGCCGCGCCGGGAGGGCGCCTGGAGCCCTAGGGCCACTCCCGGCTCCCCCCTCTGGCCTATATACCTCTTGTTACCCGAAAACCCTAAAAACAGAAGCTTTTACGGAGTTCCGCCATCGCTCCGTGGCGGAAACCTACTGACGGGGATCAACCCCGGCAAATCCCATGGTCAGGGACCCTGGGTTAGTCATGAGATGCACAGGTTGGACGATAGCTCGTCGGCAAACAGGAAGGCTCACTCCTGCTCGATATTATTAATGGGGGAGATGCGATTACAGTGAAGGCCAAGGCTGGAGCGCTCAAGGCTAGGGTTATAGGTGATATTAGATGCCTTTGGCGTCACCCCTCCTAGCCCTTATATACCGGGCTAGGTCTCGGGGAGTTCATCTACGTTTACAGGTAAGCTTTCCTAACCCTAGCTTGCTCCGTACGGCAGGTCTTCGCACCTTCCTTGTGAGTCGCGGACTCCTACGTCGGTGCCAACTAGTGGGCCGAGGCTGTATCTTCATGGGCCTTCTGCCTTCATGGACACCAGGTAGGCTCATCCGTAGGAGTCGTGGGGTCACCCCCTCGTCAGTAGCCCCCGAGTGCCTGGGGGACTCGGAGAGTCGCGCAGGGACTCGAGTACATTCATTCGTGGGTTATTGGTATGCGCGGTTCATCCGCGGGTCGCTGGCAGTCTGGTGGCCATGACAAAACCTGTTTCGAGGGATGCTAAGCTGAAAGGGCCCAAGGAGTCGACGGGTCAAGCCTTGGTGAATTGCACTAGGGCAAATACCACAGTAGCCCAATCAAACCCACGTCCCTCGATGTGAGCTTGGAACACTGGTGTCGAGCAAAAGTCCGGCCGCTTCAGGTCTTGCGGTGTTTATTTGCCGCCAGTAATGTGTACAGCCTAAGGCGCGTCCGCCCGGCTTTTCTATCATGCGCAGCGCACGGGAAAGGTTGGGAGTGAAATCGCTCTTCGGCAAGTCCCAGCCCGGTCGTACTTCGCAGCGGGGTCTTACCTACACGCTAATCTTGTGTGGCATCTGGGAACAGTGTATCGTGTTCCAGGAATGTGTGTTTTTGAGGCGCGGAGCCTTATAGTATTGCACCCGCTTGGAACAAAACATCAAGCGAGATGTTCACTCATTCACCAGAGGAGCTTTGTTTTGAGTGCTCAGTTGGGGGGTTTTTCGCGAGTAATCACTCAAATGCCGTTTTGGCTCTTGAGGTGAGGGAGCACCTGAGACTCTTAGCGCCGTATGGTTTTGGCGAATGCATGTTTGTCTTACGTCGGATTGAGGGAGCACCCGAGACTCTCATAAGTGCGAGTGGTCACTCGAGCACATGGCTGACCTTTAGGGTGAGGGAGCACCCGGGACTCTTATGATGTACTCTCCCGATGGGAGTAAGATGTGTTTATTTCCTTATGGAAAAGATCTGAGAGATGGAATCTCGGGGCCTTGATGTTTGTTTGGTTTTCTTCGCCGCTTGTCAGGGATAGCGATGCCTCTGTTTGATGGCTGTCAGGGATGCTTTGCCAGTGAACCGTCACGTCTTCAGGACCAGTCATAATAATGGCCGTTGTGGCGTGCGGCAGGCGCCGGTTGAGTTTCCCATACGCGCGTTGGAAACGCGCGCGAATTGACGCGTCTTGCGTATAGTGCGTCCCGTGGGAAAGAATCTTCGTCTTGGAGTCCGAGACGGCTGGGACGTTTGGTCTTTGAATTAATTGCTGCTGTCGTCTTGGCTTCTCTGTGCTTTGAGGATTATTGTTCTATAAATAAGCCTTTCTCTTCCACACCTCTATCCAACTCGCTTCTTTGCCTCTTCCTTCATCTCTTCTTCCGCTCATGGTTCCCAGGCGAGGTGTTGGCCGTGGCCGTGTTCGTCGTGGCCGTGGTGGCCGCACACCACGCTCATGCCGTGGTGGTCGCCATGGTACGGCGCCAGAGCCTTCCTCCTCTCTCTTGGAGGAGGGGTTTTGGCGCTATGATTTTCTTTTACGTGTTCGTGGCCAAAGTGCCAATCGCATCCTTCTTCTCTCTGCCTTTTCCGCCATTGTCTCTGAGCGTGGCTTGGATGGCTTGCTTCTGCATCTTCAAGGGAGCTGTCGATCTCCTTCTTATGTTGACTTGGAGGTTGATAGCTCTCGCTTGATTTTTCTTGGCTTTGGTTGGAGTTTGTTTACTCGGCGGTTGAATTTGCGAGATGGCGATATGCTCAGTTGTCGCTTTGACGACGAAAGCACTGTCACTGCCCGCGCATTCGATCCGAGTGGCAATAGCATGGATCCGCATGGGCAGGAGTCGAGCAGCGATAGCTCCACAAAGCCGAGGAGTCCTTCGCCGGCGTCTTCGACTGCTTCTTCCTCCAGGGACTCGTCTGGTGCTGGTGGTGAGCCATTTTCAACTGCTTCCCCCTCTGGCTCTGATGAAGACCTCGATGTCAAGCCACCGGTTAAACGAGCGCGGCAGGCGACCTTGTAGAACTGGAGGCAGCGGCGTCATCTTCGCCGGCAGCTTGGGCGGAGCTGGAGAAGAAGCTTGAGGAGCAGGACAAGAAGCTGGTGGAGCACCGTCTCCAATGTCTCCGCAAATAAGTCGAGCTTCACCTTTTGTTATGTCATTGACATCATGAGCCTGCTGCTTCGACTCCTCCTTTGTCTGTGATGATGCTCTTGTACTAGAGTCGATTACCCCTCCTGGGCACACATGTAGAAGTCATAATTCCTTGGGTGATTCCCTCTTGTAACAGGAGCTGCCTTCTATCCAAATGTAGTTGAGTCCTTTTTGTACTGAAGACGATCCTTATGATGTAAACTGTGCTTGATCCTTTGCAATGGAACTTTATATTTTCTTTGGCACTGAGAGTTGTGTTCGAGTCCTTTGCGGCCGAGAGCTGTCTTCGAGTCCGTCTTTGCACCGTGGGTTCTATCGGGTGCGCGATAGCACTCCCGATGGGAGTAGCCCCCGAGGCTACGCTTGAGTCGAAGGGTCGAGCGTAGGCTGAAATTTGTTTCCTTTGTCGTTAGTTTCTGTCTTTTATCGGGTGCGCGGCAGCGCTCCCGATGGGAGTAGCCCCCGAGTGTTTAGGCGATCGTTGGCGATCGGGTGAAGACTAAATGAGCCTGTGTTCTGTGCTTCCTCCAAAGTTTCTTCAGAGTACTTGGGTGCTCCATCTGATTGTGGCCATGTTTTTCGAGCCTTGTTTTCAGCAGGTGGGGCTAGCCGGGTATTGTTTTCTTGAGCGTTTTTTAAGCTTCAGACTGCGCGAACGGTCTTCGGGAGGCGATGGTCCTCGAGCTCCCGAGTGCTTGGATGTAGTGGTCGCGTGGGTGACGATAGCGTCCTTCGGGTGGGAGTTGTACTCGAGACCCCGAGTGCTTTTGATGAAGATCGCGTTGCTCAGGGGGATTTTGCTCTTAAGCCCCCGAGTGCTTTGGTTAAGATCGCGTAGGCGATAGCGTTGCTCGGGGGGATTTTGCTCTTAAGCCCCCGAGTGCTTTGGTTAAGATCGTGTAGGCGATAGCGTCTCTCGGGGGGATTTTATTCTTAAGCCCCCGAGTGCTTTGATTAAGATCGCGTAGGCGATAGCGTATCTCGGGGGGATTTTATTCTTTAAGCCCCCGAGTGCTTTGGTTAATATCGCGTAGGCGATAGCGTCTCTCGGGGGGATTTTATTATTAAGCCCCCGAGTGCTTTGATTAAGATCGCGTAGGCGATAGCGTTGCTCGGGGGGATTTTACTCTTAAGCCCCCCGAGTGCTTTGAGATGGAAGTATTTGAGCAACATTTATTTTATTCCGGTCAAGCGGTTACATGAGTTGCCAGTCATGTCCGACCGATAGGGGCTATGGATAGAACAGTCACAAGTTTGCTACGTTCCATGGGTTGCCCACGTCCTCGTCTGCCTTCGGGTTCCTCAGCCTGTAGGCGCCACCTCCGATGACTTCTGAAATTGTGAATGGTCCTTCCCATTGGGGGGCAAGTTTATGGACCTTCTCTTGTATTATTCGTAGGACTAGGTCACCTTTGTTGAAGGTTCTAGTGCGCAATCGACTGCTTTGGTAGGTACGTAGTTTGTCCTGGTACCCCTCTGATTTTGCCAGGACTGCGTCTCTTGTTTCGTCGGTCATATCTTTGTCATCTTGTAGTGCTTCTTCTACTTCTTCTTCTTCGTATCCGGTGACCCGAGGTGCTCCAAACTTGAGATCATGTGGTAGGACTGCCTCTGCCCCGTACACCATGAAGAAGGGTGTGTACTGGGTCGCGGTGTTTGGTGTAGTACGTAGGCTCCATAGGACCGCGGGGAGTTCTTCTAACCAGTTGTCGGCGGCTTGCTCGAGTGGTGCGAGGAGCCGTTTCTTGATTCCCCCGCATACAAGGCCATTTGCTTTTTCCACCTGGCCGTTGGACTGCGGGTGCGCGACTGATGCATAATTAATTTTGATGCCCAGTTCTTCGCAGAAGTTCTGGAACTCTACGGCTGTGAAGTTTGTGCCGTTGTCCATGATGATGTTGTGTGGTACTCCGAATCTGATGATGATCGACTTGATGAAGTTGACAGCCGTGAGGGCTGTGGAGCTGGTGATGGGCACTGCTTCGATCCATTTAGTGAACTTGTCGACTGCGACGAGCAGGTGTGTCCTTCCGCCCTTTGATGATTTCTTGAGTGGGTCCACCATGTCAAGTACCCAGGTGGCGAAAGACCAGGATAGTGGTATGGTCTTGAGCTCTGATGCGGGAGCGTGTGGCCTGTTGGCGAATTTCTGGCAAGCGACACAACGTCTCACGATTTCCTCTGCGTTTTTCATGGCTGTGGGCCAGTAGAACCCAGCTCGGAATGCTTTGGACACGAGCACTCGACTACTCGCGTGGTGCCCGCAGGTGCCTTCGTGGATTTCGAGCAGTAGGGCTTTGCCGTCCTCTTCGTCGATGCACCTTTGGAGTATCTGGGTGATGCTGCGCTTGTATAGTTGTCTGTTGATCACCGTGAATGCCTTGGATCGTCAGCTGATGCGTCGTGCTTCGGCCACGTCTTGTGGTAGCGTGCCTTCGATTAGGAATCAGAGGAACGGTTTTGTCCAGACGGGTCCTTCGAGCTTCATCGGAGCTGTGCTGTCGGATGTGCTGGTGCTTGTGCCTTCTGATGGGGTTGCTGCTGCCACCTGCACCATTTATGTTGCGTCTTCGCCGTCCACGACTGCTTCAGGTGTTGCTGCATGTACCTTGATGGATCTCCGACTGATGCTTTCGAGAAAAACGCCGGGTGGTACAGGCCCTCGGGTCGAACCGATGTTTGCGAGCTCGTCAGCTTCTGTGTTGTTGTCCCTGGTGATGTAGTTGAGATCGCAACCGTCGAAACTTCCTTCGAGTTCGTTGTAGAGCTTTTGGTAGGCCGCCATGTTGTCGGCTATTGCATTGCAGTTTCTCATCGTCTACTGGATGACGAGATTGGAGTCCCCGTAAATTATGAGGCGAGTGGCTCCGCATGTATTGGCCATGCGCATGCCATAGATGAGTGCCTCGTATTCTGCTTCGTTGTTGGAGGCGTGACTAAAGTTGATCTGGAGGACATATTTTAGCTTTGTTCCTTTAGGGGAGATGAGCACGACTCCTGCCCCAGCTCCTTGTTGTCTCTTGGACCCATCGAAGAACATTGAACATGAGCTTGATAGGTCCGGAGGGCCTGGCGTCTGAACCTCCGTCCACTCGACCAGGAAATCTGGGAGTACTTGGGCTTTGATGGCTGTTGGGTGCTTGAACTGCAGGTCCCGTGGGCTGAGCTCAATGTTACACTCGGCGACTCGCCCAGTTGCTCCAGGGTTGTTGAGTATGTCGGCGAGTGGTGCGCTGCTCACGATTGTGATGGGGTGCTCGTCGAAGTAGTGGGACACCTTTCTTGAGGTCATGACGATGGCCAGTAGTAGCTTCTGATAGTGCGGGTACCCCTGCTGGGATTTGGTCAGGAGCATGCTGACGTAGTAGATTGGTCTCTGGATGCTCTGGACCTTGCCTTCTTTTGCGCGTTCGACGACGAGCGTTGTACTTACTACACTGCTACGTGCTGCCACGTAGAGGTATAACTTCTCTCGTTCCTTGGGTACCGCCAGGATTGGTGGGGTCGAGAGTGTCTTTTTCAAGTCCGCGAATGCTTGGCAGGCTTCCTCCGTCCACTTGAATTTCTCTCCTTTCCTGAGCAACTGATAGAAAGGCAGCGTGCGTTCTCCCAGCCTGCTGATGAAGCGCCTTAGGGCTGCGAGTTTTCCGGTGAGCTGCTGTACTCCTTTGACGTCGGTTGGTTCTTGCATGCGGGTGATGGCTTGGACTTTCTCAGGGTTTGCCTCGATTCCTCGGGCAGAGACCATATAGCCAAGCATCTTTCCCGCCGGTATGCCGAATGCGCACTTCTTTGGGTTGAGTTTGATTCTGTATTTGTTGAGTGCCGCGAAGGTTTCGCGTAGGTCGTCGAGTAGCGTGGCTGCTTTGTAGGTCTTGATGACGATGTCGTCCACGTAGACTTGCACGTTTCTTCCTATTTGCTCCTTCAGGCAGGCCTGCATCATTCGTTGGTAAGTGGCGCCTGCATTTTTGAGCCCGAAGGGCATGGTTTTGTAGCAGAATACGCCATAGGGTGATGAACGATGTGTGCTCTTCGTCTTCTTCCTTCATCCTGATCTGGTTGTATCCTGAGTAGGCGTCGAGAAAGGAAAGTAGATCGCACCCTGCTGTTGAGTCGATTATCTGATCGATTCTAGGAAGGGGAAGTGATCCTTCGGGCAATGCTTGTTGATTGGTCCGTAGTCGACACACATGCGCAACACGGTCGTGTCTTTCTTGGGCACCAGCACTGGGTTGGCTATCCAGGTGGCTTTCTTCGTTTCTCGGATGAACCGAGCGTCGAGTAACCGGTTGACTTCCTCTCCGATTGCTCTGCGCTTGGGCTCCGAGAATCGTCTCAGCGCTTGCTTCACCGGCTTCGTGTTTTGCTTGATGCGTAGGGCGTGTTCCGCGAATTCGCGTGGTATCCTAGGCATGTCGGCTGGGCACCAGGCAAATATTTCCCACTCGTCTCGAAGGAAAGCGACGAGAGCCGTCGCCTGCTCCTCTGGTAGGTGGGCGTACACGCGGACTGTTTTGTCCGGGTCCGTCGGGTGCACTTGGTGAGTGACTGTGTCGCTGTCGATGCTGAAGTCGCGTCCGTACTCCCTGGATTCGCTTCGGTTCACCAGTGGGAAGGTACTCTTGTCCGTCACCATGGCTATTTCTCTGAGTTCTTGTTCGGGTCTGAATGTGTCAGAGATTCTGTGGAAGTCACGATCACATTGATCTGATTTGATGAAGCTTCCGTTGATCGTGAGGACTCCTGATGATCCTGACATCTTGAGCTTGAGGTAGGCATAGTGTGGGACCGCCATGAATTGCGCGAATGCTGGCCGCCCCAATATGGCGTGATACTGCGATTGCCAGTCGAGTACCTCGAACTCGAGGACGTGCTTGGCGAAGTTGCGTCGGTTGCCGAAGACAACTTCGAGTTCGATGACTCCGAGGGATGTGGCTGCTTCTCCTGGGACTACCCCGTGTAACTCGGTGCTTGATTTTCTCCATACTGATCGTGGGATCAACATCTTTTGCAGGGTGCTGGCGAAGATGATGTTCATGCTGCTGCCTCCGTCCATGAAGACCCTATCCATGTCATACCCTCCGATTTGTGCATCGAGTACTAGGGGCGCATGCCCCGGTCTTGGGACTGCTGATGGATGGTCGTCTTGTGAGAACGTGATGCTAGTCTCCGTGTCATGTAGCTGGTAAACTTCGACTATGTTTATGCTCTCAGCTGCTCTAGCCTGCAGGGTGTGGGCGTCGCGTTGTGCTTGCGGTACCCTTCCTTCGTGGATCATGAGCACTTGTTCTTGCGGCGGGCTGTGACGTCCTTCCAGGCTTGAGGTCGGCGATTGCTCGGGTCGCCGATTGCGTCTGTCTTCTTTCTTCTTCTCTTTCTTGAGGTCGTCGGCTAGCTCGTTGAACAGGCGTCAGTCTCTCAAGGTGTGACCTGACCTGACGCGTCCCCAGTCATCCTCGAAGCTGTGGATCGTGCAGGGTCCTGCTAGCTGTTCTCTAGCCGTGAGTTTGCTAGATCCGGCGTGCCTCTTCCTTCTTGAGATTCTGAAGATCTGCTCATGATCCTCCGGGTGTTCGTGGAAACGAGGGTCGGTTTCGATTCCTCGACTCATGTCTTGGTTCTTGATGAGGTTGGCGAATTCATCCGGTCTTCGATCTGGGTCGTAGTACTCGCCTACAGGTGACACGGAGTCGCTGTCTTGGTTGGCGGCAGGTGCTCGCGCGACGGCATGTCGTCGGGTGGTCGTCGGCTGTGCGGCTGCGTGATGTGGCTCGTTCATTGGGGCCTCGCCGTAGATCCCCCATGCGCGTCTTTTGGGTCGTCGATTCCTTCTTCCTTGGCGGTTGTTCTGCTGATCGCTGAATTCGATCTCGTAGTCATCGTCTTGATGTGCGGCGGGTGCCCGGGCGGTGGTGGGTTGTTGAAAGATTTGCGAGTCCTCCGCTGCGCGTCGCAGTTCGTCAGGTGGAATTCCTTCGTAGAGGCCCCTCGCCGTTCTTCTGGGTCGTCGACTCCTTCGGCGCTGGCGCTGGACTTGGCCGTTACTGTAGTATCGGTCCTAGCACAATTGTAGCTCGAGTGGTCTTGGTGGGGTGGCGGAGATGTCCGCCGTGATCTTGAATCCTTCGAGTGGGCTAGATCTGGTTCTTGCCCTTGAGTTGTAGCTTGCTGAAGACGGGACCGCCGAGATCGTGATCCCAACCTGTGTAGTTCCCACAGACGGCTCCAATTGACGGGGATCAACCCCGGCAAATCCCATGGTCAGGGACCCTGGGTTAGTCATGAGATGCACAGGTTGGACGATAGCTCGTCGGCAAACAGGAAGGCTCGCTCCTGCTCGATATTATTAATGGGGGAGATGCGATTACAGTGAAGGCCAAGGCTGGAGCGCTCAAGGCTAGGGCTACAGGTGATATTGGATGTCTTTGGCGTCACCCCTCCTAGCCCTTATATACCGGGCTAGGTCTCGGGGAGTTCATCTACGTTTACAAGTAAGCTTTCCTAACCCTAGCTTGCTCCGTACGGAAGGTCTTCGCACCTTCCTTGTGAGTCGCAGACTCCTACGTCGGTGCCAACTAGTGAGCCGAGGCTGTATCTTCATGGGCCTTATGCCTTCATGGACACCAGGTAGGCTCATCCGTAGGAGTCGTGGGGTCACCCCCTCGTCACCTACAGAGAAGAAAAGGGCTCCCCGGCGGGCAGATTCCGCCGAGGAGATCACCTCCCGGAAGGGAAGATCATCGCCATCATCATCACCATCGTCACGGGCATCATCGAGATCATCATCAACATCATCCCCAACATCAGCACCATCTCCACCACCATCCAATCTCACCTCACAAGTTTATCTTGTGTTGTAATCCATACTATCTATCCTCTCTACTCTACCGGTGTTGATTACTACTTTGTGGTGAATGCTATTGAGTTTTGTTGGAGAAATATCATTATGTCCAGATTGTTTATCATATATTTATCATCTCTGATCATGATCTCTTTTATGTCTTGTGAGTAGTTACTTTAGTTCTTGAGGACATGGGAGAAGTCTAGTTGTTAGTAGTCATATGATGTTGAAGTAATATGTGTTGTTTGATATTTAAGTTGTGTTGTTATTTTCCTAGTGGTGTTGTGTGAGTCGAACACTCAACACTTCGCCTTATTAAGGACCTAGGGGAATACATTGTGTATAAAGAATGCTTACGGTGGGTTTCCGGAGTGACAGAAACCTGAACCCCAGTTTGCACACTTTTGCACAAGGGAATAATGGATCCTTGATCTTATTGTTGTGGTTAGGCTTTGCCTTAATTTCTATCTTGTATTTGCGGATGCTTGCAAGTTGTTTAATCATAAGAGTGCACTTATCTTAGTCTAGAAGGTGTGCTAGCTTAGATCCACCCACTCAACACTTATCAGCACAGCACATGTTATTGATACGGAGTTTGGCGAAAGCACGTGACTACCTCTCCATGTGTCCTCAAGAACACTTTAGTCTTTATAAGTTCAGTTGCCAGTCTTATCCTTTTCTCAAAAGGATTGGGCCAATTGCTGCTCCTCGACACTATTTACTTTGCTTGCTTTTATCTTATTGTTGGTTATACCGAAAACCCCTAAAAAGTTATCTTTCAGTTCCTGCAGTTATTACTTATTCAAAATCACCTATCAATACCTTTCGCTCCTCGTTGGGTTCGACACTCTTACTTATCGAAAACGCTGCAATAGATCCCCTACGGTTGTGGGTCATCAAGTACCGTTTTCTGGCGCCGTTGCCGGGGAGCACAACGCTATTGGTAAGTGAAGCTGGTAAGGAAATTTTTATATTGTTCTTTTTATTTTGCTGTTGCTACTCTTTGTCCGTATGGACAACCTAGCTATTGGATCGTTGCTTGCGGGGAAACACCCCACACCTGTGGTGGTTGTTCCTCCCCCTACTGAAATTTTGCCTTATAAAATACCAGCTGGTATTATCGATTGTGTTTTGGATAATCGTTATGCAGGAGACAGACATCCCAGTGAACACTTGCTATATTTGTCACAACTATGTTCACTATTTAAGCTTGCAGGTGTATCAATGGATTTTGTCATGAGGAAATTGTTCTCCGTATCGCTTATAGATAAAGCTTCAGATTGGTATAACCTTCTCAATAACTCTCATTTGCTTGATTGGCAAGAGCTTATGTCCCTCTTTTATACCAAGTTTTATCCTCTTCATGAAATTCATCGAGACAGAAATTATATCTATAACTTTAGGTCTCGTGACGGAGAAAGCATCGCTCAAGCTTGGGGGATATTGAAATCCCCAATGCTCAAATGTCCTATTCATGAGCTCCCCAAGAAAACTATACTTACAATTTTTTATGCTAGACTTTCTCGTCAGGATAAGGAGATGTTGGATGCCTCCTCTAGTGGGGTATTTCAGACGAAAAGCGTTGAAGAAAGATGGAATCTCCTTGAAAGGATCCAGAAGAATACCGAAGATTGGGAAATAGATAAAGGTATTGAACCCGCTATTAATTATGAGCATGATTATATAGAGAGCTATGTGAAAACTGATTACTTTAATACCTTTTGCTCTAAGATTGGTCTTGATTCCCATCTGATGATTGATTTTTGTAAGGACTTTGCCTCTCATATTGACTCTTCTAAGAAGAAGAAGGATCAGCATCATAAACCCTTCAAAGAATTACCTATTGATATTCATGTTGCTGACCCTATTTTGCCTACAGTTATATATGAAAAGCCCCCTTTTCCCGCAAGGATAAGGGAGCACTCTTTTGTCACAGGCATATTAAATAAAAGTGAGAGAAGAATTGATGAGCCTGAGGACCAGATCAAGGTCGATCCTCAAGTTTCATTGGTTAAGGATCTTGTTACTAATGATGCTTTAGATTCCAATATAAATTTTTGTGCTGTTTCCACTAACCTTGTTACAGCCAAGAATAAAGGCCCAATTTCAGGTACTCCAGTAGTATCTGTTAAAATAGGAGATCACAATTATTATGGGCTATGCGATTTGGGATCAAGTGCTAGTGCTATCCCGTATTCACTTTATCAAGAGATCATGGGTGAGATTTCACCTTGTGAACTTGAAGAAGTTGATGTTACTATCCATCTTGCAAACAAAGCAACTATCTCTCCTATCATAATTGTGAGGGTGTTGAAGTCTTATGCGGAAAGGTAAAATATCCTACCGACTTTCTAGTACTTGGTTCAGTAAGGGATAATTTTTGTCCTATTATTTTCGGTAGAACTTTTCTCAGAACTTGTGGAGCTATAATAGATTACAAGAAAGGTAAAGTTTCTGTTGAATTCAATGGTGAGCCATATGAATTTAACTTTTCTAAGTTCTCTAAGCAGCCTCGTGGTACTAATTTTCCTAGTAATGATAAGATTATTGAAGATATTGTTTCCATTGCTATCCCTCCTAATGACCTTTTGCAGCAATATATGGAGGACCACGAGAATGATTTGCATATGCAGGAGAGGAATGAGCTGGAAGAAATATTCTTAAGACAACCTGCTATCCTAAAGCACAACCTTCCAGTTGAGCCTTTGGGAATTTTATCAAAACCAAAAGAAGATCCAGTGTTCGATCTTAAACCTCTTCCTAATACGCTCAAATATGCTTATTTAGATGAAAAGAAAGTATATCTTGTTATTATCAATTCTAACCTTTCAGGGTATGAAGAAGAGAGACTATTGGAAGTACTTCGCAAACATCGAGGTGCAATTGGCTATACCCTTGATGACCTTAAGGGGATTAGTCCATCTATTTGTCAACACACCATCAACCTTGAGCCTGATGCTAAACCAGTTGTTGATCATCAACGACGGTTGAATCCGAAGATGATGGATGTTGTAAGGACTGAGATCCTCAAACTTCTAGCCGCAGGTATTATCTACCCTATAGCTGATAGTAAGTGGGTAAGCCCGGTTCATTGTGTTCCAAAGAAAGGAGGTACAACTGTGGTTCCTAATGATAAGAATGAACTAATACCTCAGAGAATCATTATTGGATATAGAATGTGTATTGATTATAGGAAGCTGAACAAGGCAACCAGGAAGGACCACTATCCGTTGCCGTTCGTCGACCAAATTCTTGAAAGGTTATCCAAAAATACTCATTTTTGTTATCTAGATGGTTATTCTGGCTTCTCTCAACTTCTTGTTAACACTGCTGATCAAGAGAAAACCACCTTTACTTGTCCCTATGGTACTTATGTGTCGGGACCCGGGGTTAGCGTATGTAATTCCGGTCATGATACAATCACATGGAGAGCCGAGAACCGTACCCACTTGTCTAAGCAGACAAGGCCAAGCACAGAACGTTCTCGGTAAGCATCGAACGTGAGGGGCATCCCATTCAGGCCGGATGATCAACTGAGATGGGTCCTCATCGTCCGCACACAAGTCTAATGATATGGGTGGTGAATCCCATATTCACAGACAAGTCGCCTCAACCATGTTATCGATTGAATCATAACCCTTACATAGACTTACTCCAGCCCGATCACTTAGTCGGGATCTCGGGCGGGCTCGATCATACAACAAAGTGTGCCACGTGACAGAGTCACGAGCAATCGTATCGCGATGCCCCAAGCTGCGCACATCTAAGGGCCACTTGGTGTATAAAAGACCGCCGGCAAGAACACAACTAAGCTATCGAACCCCACACTAAGACATGCACGTTATAAACATACACGCAGCATACATGTCCAGTGTAAACAGCAGGTAATCACAACATGAACTCTACAAACTCATAGTCTTTATAACTTCTGCTAAACAGAGCAGACATAGTAGTTGAATTACAAGCAGAGATCACATGGATGTGATCCAACATTACATCAAACATCAACGGAAGCGAATTATGTCTTAGTAAAGACAAGTTTAACAAATGGCTTAAGAAGCCTGAAAGAAAAGTACAACGACCCTCCAGAGGGCACATGCTGCTGCCTGGAACTATACGACATTGGTCCACGTCGAGCTCGAAGTAGAGGCCACCATCAGGGTCAGTGGTCTCGTCTCTAAAACATAGGATAAGCAAACGTGAGTACAAAGTCGTACTCAGCAAGACTTACATAGGAACTATACTACTCATGCACATGTATCAAGGCAAAGGGAGGTGGGGTTTCACTTGCAGAAGTGCCAGCTTTGACTTGGCTATTCCTGAACTACGAGTACCAGAGAGAGGTAAGAACGTACACGAGCCCAAGTAACAATCTCCAAGCAATACTCCACTATGGTGCCTTCCTCGACTTCCCACGAGGAAGCACGCCATAGCACTCACACTTATCTTGGTGTGTTTTAGAAGTATCCGGTTCAAGTTATCTATGATCAAGTAAAGGTCTCCAAGTAGTCCATAACCGCGGACACGGCTATTCGAATAGTTCATTAACCCTGCAGGGGTGTACTACTACACACACGCCTCATCAGTTACCGCCTGGGGATGGACCCTTCAAGTGAGTACCGGCGAGGATGCTGCCACGACACTTCGCTCACGGCACCATCTCTAGTCCTAGGGAGTCGCCTCTTTGAGTTGGGACCACAGTCGGAATCCGGCCGATTGTTCCGATGCGGACTCAAACGTTGTGTGACCGCCATCAAGCTCAACTCGATCATGATCACTTGATTCAACGTGCCCACAACCTACGCCAACCACTTACCTTGGTTCCACCTGCTTGAGATCGTAAAAGGGCGAACTACTTGTGACTCCTGGACAGGTCCGGGGTGAGGTACTAGGCCGAGAGGGGTCAGTGAGCCCAATGTGTGGTCGTACTCTTTGTCTTGGATAACAACACAAGAACTCGGGCGTAAGGCAGTGTTCAACGAGACAACCCACTGTGTACACCTACACAGCCTCTCATTGTTCACCTTTGTTTAGGGTAGATTCACCAACACGTTACCATCATCATTCACATGATCACTACCATCCCGACTCACATCAAAGTAGCCTCAGGTAACAACTCTAAGCATGCAATAAGCTGTAACAGTTGCAGGGGCCACATGATATCAACCAACTCCTACATCTGCTAGGATTATGGTTTACTTACTACTGTGACAAAATGATAGGTCATGCAAAGGAATGGGTTCAACTAGCGGTAGAACGTATCATGGTGTCATCCTAAACATGCATTTGCGAGAATGAGAGGGAACTGGGATTTTATCGGCATGATCAAAGAGGGGGTGCTTGCCTTGCTGACGATCACGAGGTATCACTCTTCTGACGTGAGGTTGAACTCGTCTCCGAGATCAAATCTACCGAGAAGATGCAATCACCGAAGCACTGGAGGTAAAGAACAATCAAAATAATACAATGCACATTCAATATGCAAAACATAGCATGGCAAGGTGCTGATGTGACTTAGGTTCAATTTGCCACAATTTAATTGAAGTTGATTTGAAAAGGAAATTCAAATTCAAACTCCAATTATTATTTAAATTTGGTCCACTTGCATTTGCTAAAGTTTGTTCATTTGAAACCAAAGTATCATATGGGTGAAATGCTTCTGAATTACAAGTGATGTGTGGTGCATTTCAATGTTTGAAATTGGAATAGTAATTGATTTGAATTTGAAATAATTCCAATTAAATCAAATAGCAAAAGCTACTGATCCCTTTTTAAGATCAACTCCAACATAGATAAAAGTTGGATATTTGGATAGAGGATTTTCTCCTGATAATTTTTCATATATTATATGTTGAATTTGGAGTTAAAATGAATTTATTATGATTTTTCAAAGTTTCAGCCATTTTCTGGAATTACTGAATTAAATAAATTGATTAAATCTTTATTGCGTCAGCACTGCATCATGCTGGCGCCAGGGTTGACTGGTCAACTGACAGGGCGGCCCCACCTGTCAGCCTCATTGGTTTAATTCCGGTTGGATTAGTTAAGCAGGGTCATTAGGGGGGGGCTTGGGCCCACTGTCAGCGAGAGAGAGAGGGGATTAGGGGTCGGCTTAACTTAATCCACCGGCGGTTAAACGCCGGTGGCTTTCCGGCACGGCGGCGCTCCACGGGAGGGGGTTTTCGGGCACGGGGGAGGGGGCTGGGGGCACGGGAAGAGCGCTCGCGACGTCGCGCATCCACTGGTGCCATCGGGGCAACGCCAGGAGGCCCATGGCCACGGCTACGACGACGAGAGGTGGCGGCCGGCCACTGGCTCCGGTGAAAATGCGCTGCAGAGCACGGGGGAGGTAGCTAGGAGGGGGGAAACGAGCGGGAGCTCACGAGGAGGGTGAAGGCGTGCTCGGGGAAGCCGGAGATGAGCTGAGGAAGCGGGATTTCTCGCCGGGGTTCGTCACGGCCGGCGGCGTCACGTTGAAGATGTCGACGGCTCCGCTGTTCCTAGCTCCAAATTGATGGCGCCACTCGAAGGAGTCGTCGCCGGGGCATCTCTTGGACAAGTTCTTGGCGCCTGGGGGGCTCGGTGGCCGCGCTGCTGCGATGGCGTGCTCCGGCTGCAGCTTCGGGAAACGGCGGCAGAGGAGAGGAGGAAGGTTGCGAGGAGAGGGAGAGTGGCCTGGGGCTTCTGGGCGTGTCCAGCGGCGAGGAGAAGAGGAGGGGGAAGCAGGAGGTGGCGAGGAGGGGAGGCATGCCCGCCACGCAGGCGCACGGCGCGGCTGCCTCTCCTTCTGGCAGAGGAGGAAGAAGACAAGGAGGGGGCCGGGCTGGGCCAGATGGGCCTTCGCCCGTGGGCGCCAGGTAAGATTTCTCCTCTGTTTTCTTCTTTTCTTTTCTGTTGTCTGTTTTGCCCATTAAAATAAAATAGCTAGGGTATTTTATAAAATCCCCAAATAATTTTATAAAACCTAGGTGACTATATAGAAGTCAACCCCAAGTTTTGGGAATTTTTGAAATTCAATTTATTTGAATTTCAATTCAAATAGGCATTTGATTTAAATTCCAAGCCACTATTTGAATTACTGAAAAATCTATGAGCATGGGATTAATCCCAAATCACTTTTAAAATGATTCCACTCATTTTTAGGATTTTTCAATTCATCCAAAAGAATTTTGGAAAAAGATTTATTTCTGGCCTTTTATTTAAATCATTTAGGGCTTTTCTTTTCCCCATTTCCTATTCTTGTGTAATTTTTTTTAAGATGCTAAAATGCAAGCTAGGTTAAACACAAACCTAAATTGGGGTTCTGACATTATGCTTACAGGCGTATGCCTTTTGGTTTATGTAATGCCCCTGCTACTTTTCAAAGGTGTATGTCTGCTATCTTTCATGGTTTTGTGAAGAAATTGTGGAGGTATTCATGGACGATTTCTCCGTCTATGGAACCTCTTTTGACCATTGTCTCCACAACCTTAATAAAGTTTTGCAGAGATGTGAAGAGACAAGTTTGGTGCTTAACTGGGAGAAGTGCCACTTTATGGTAAATGAGGGAATTGTTCTTGGCCACAAGATTTCCGAGAGGGTAATTGAGGTGGACAGGGCCAAGATCGAAGCAATTTAAAGGATGCCCTATCCAAGGTACATCAAAGGTATTCGTAGTTTTCTCGGTCATGCTGGTTTCTATAGAAGATTTATTAAAGAATTTTCTAAGACTTCAAAACCCCTTACTAATCTTCTCCAGAAGGATGTTCCTTTTTTTTGATGAAGATTGTAGGGAAGCCTTCGAAGTTCTTAAGAAAGTTTTGATAACCTCTCCTATAGTACAACCACCTGACTGAAATTTACCTTTTGAAATTATGTTTGATGCTAGTGATTTTGCTGTTGGAGCTGTTTTAGGACAAAGGGTTGATAAGAAATTGAATGTTATATATTATTCTAGCAAAACCCTTGATAGTGCTCAAAAGAATTACGCTACTACTGAGAAGGAATTATTAGCAGTGGTGTTTTCTTGTGATAAGTTTAGGCAGTATATTGTCGATTCTAAGATTATTGTTCATACTGACCATGCTGCCATTAAGTATCTTATGGAGAAGAAGGATGCCAAACCAAGACTCATCCGATGGGTACTCCTTCTTCAAGAATTTGATTTGCAGATCGTCGATAGGAAAGGAGCAGACAATCCGGTGGCAGATAATCTTTCAAGGATGGAAGATATACCGCATGATCCCATTCCAGTCAACGACAGTTTTCCAGACGAATAGCTAGCTGTTGTAAAAGTACAATCTCTCTCCGATCCTTGGTTTGCAGATTATGCTAACTTTATCGTTGCAATTTTTTTGCCTCCAGGTTTAACATTTCAGCAAAGGAAGAAGTTCTTCCACGATTTGAGGCATTACTTTTGGGATGACCCACATATTTTCAAGGAAGGTCCAGATGGGATCGTGAGGAGATGCATACCGGAACACGAGCAGAAGGATATTCTCAAACAATGTCGCGATAGTCCATATGGAGGACATCATGCCAGTGAGAGGACCGCACATAAGGTTCTTCAATCAGGTTTTTATTGGCCGACTCTCTTTAAGGATGCTAGAAGTTATGTTTTATCCTGTGATAAGTGTTAGAGAGTTGGTAATATTAGTAGAAGGAATGAGATGCCTATGAATTACTCTATAGTGATTGAGCCCTTTGATTGCTGGGTTTTTGATTATATGGGTCCTTTTCATTCCTCGCACAATGTCAGAACCCCAACTAGGGTAAGTGCTAGGGTTTGTTTGTGCCCTTTGCATCATGCAAAATTTCAAAAGAAATTCAAAAATGGGGAAAAGAAAAGCCCTGAGAAATTTAATTAAATGGCCAGACAAAAATTGCTTCCAAAAATTCCTCTGGTATTTTTGAAAAGTCTTATAAATATGCATGATCACATATAAAGTGATGTGGGCCCCACTCCATGCACCAAGATTTTTCAAATATTCCAAAGAGGGCTTGGAAATGAAATTAAACTCCAATTTGAATTTAAATTCAAATTGTTTGAATTTCAAAAATCTCCAAAACTTGTGAGTGGCTAACTATATGCTTTGTAAGTCCATGTAAAAGTTTTTGGCATTTTATAAATTGCCTAGGTATTTATTTATCAAGGCACAACAAAATTACAGAAAGAATAAGAGAGGAAAAAAGAAAAGGGGAAGAAACCCTGGCTTTCAACCCAACTCATCCCCCCCAGCCCACTAGACGACCCAGCCCACCTCCACCCGCTTGTCTCCTTCCTCACCGACGGACAAGCAGCTCGGTGGCGGCCTGGGAGCACGCCGTCGCCACCTCGACGTCCAGAGACGTCTAGAGCCCCCTTCCAGCCTTCTACTTGCGCCACGCAACGCCCAGAACCCCCCTCTTCCTTTCCCCTCTGCTCGCGGTCCCTCCCCGCGCCTCTGCGTCGTCTTCCCCGCACACACCCGTGAACACACCGGAGCGCCACTGTCGGACTCGCGTGGCCAACGGCCCTCCCAAGCGACGCCGAGCTATCCATCAGACGCAGCGCCCTCCTCTTCATCGCCCTGGAGAAGGCTCCGAGCCCGGAACGCTTCGAGTCGCCGGAATCGACGACGAAACGCCGCCGGACCCGCAAGACCTCGCCGTCGATTGCGCCACTACCGCAATCCCTCCGGCTCCCTCGACCTCGCCATCACCTTCACGGTGAGCTTGCGCGCATTTTGACTCCATCCGCGCTTCGCCCCACTCCTCGTAGTCGTTTCCCCCTTCAAGCCTCTCCGATCGTCGCCATTGCCGTGCTATCCAAGCTCCAGAGCCCCCTGTCGAGCCCCGCCTAACCCCACCCGACGCGGCAGCTCATGGTGAGCACGCCCGTGCCTTCCTTCCCCTTCCCCGTGGCCGATTTCCCCACTCCGGCGATGCTCCGGCCGTTTTTCCGGCGACCCTCGTCGTTAAACCCAACCCTGTGGCCTAATTAACCCACTAACCCCTAACCCTAGCCACTGACCCCTGGGCCCCTGTGCCCTAATCTAAACCAGTGGTTAATCTAAACAGGGGGTTAACCCCAGAGCATATGACAGGAGGGCCCCACTGGTCAGACACCCCCCCACATCATGCTGATGTCAGCATGACGTAGTAAATCAGTTTCTGGTTTAAAAGGAATTAAAATAAATCAGAAAAATCCATAAAATAGCCAAAACTTCAATAAATCATAGAAAATTCATATTAACTCCAAATTAAACATATAATATATGAAAAATTATCAGAAAAATGCAAGGATTAAGAATATGCAATTTGTTTTTATGTTTGACCATTTTAAAATGGGTGAACAGAAGCAAATGTGTATATGACTTAATTTGAATTTGCATTTCAAATGCAATATACTTCAATTAAATTGAATTTGTCACAAACCAGTACCTTTTACATCATGGACAAACTTATCATGTGCTTGTGCATTTATTTTCGAAGTTGTCCCCCCCTTTGTTGATGATTGCCTCCGATGACAGACGTTCCGAGACGGTGATCACCCCGAAGAAGAAGACCACCGTTAAGACCCGTGTATCGTCAGCAAGGCAAGCAAACCCCCATTGATCATGTCTATAAAATCCTACTTACCTCTCAGTCTCGCTTATGCATGTTTAGGAGATCATCGAGACACGTTCTTTCGCATAGTTGAACCCATTCCGATGCATGACCTATCATTTTGCCACCGTATTAAGCAAACCACAATCCTAGCAGATTTAGGAGTTCATTGATGAGCATGTGGCCCCTGCAACTGTTACTGCTTTGCTGCTTAGTGATACAATGAGGATGTTATGTTTGTGAGTCGGGATGGAATGAACACAGTGGTGCTGATGTTAACGTGTTGGTGAATCCACCCTAAACAAAGGTGAACGATGAGAGGCTGTGTAGGAGTACACAGTGGGTTGTCTCGTTGAACACTGCCCTAGGCCCCGAGTTCCTGTTTTGTGATCCAAGACAAAGAGTATGACCACATGTAGGGTTGTATGGGAGCCCCGTTTGGCCTCTTTACGTACCCGATCCGGTCCAAGAGTCACACTAGATTCGGGCTTTCCATTTGATTTATGTATAGATATGTGGGTGGACCTGTGAGGCAGTGAAACCATCTGTCAAAGGTGGCGTCTCGGTCCCTTGCATTATCTGAGTCCGTTTCGTGGAACCGGCCGGACTCTCGAGCGATGACAAACTCAGGTAGTCGACTCTGGATTAGAGAAGGTGATGTGAGGGTAGTGCCTTGGTTTCATCCACGTCCGACACCCGCTTGAAGGGTGACAAGAACGAGGCGATAAGTGATGACACGCGTGTGAAGATGTACACCCCTGCAGGGTTAATGAACTATTCGAATAGCCGTGTCCGCGGTTATGGACTACTTGGAGACCTCTACTTGATCATAGATAACTTGAATGGATACTTATAAAACTCGCAAGATAAGCGTGAGTGCTATGGCGTGCTTTATCGTGGGGAAGTCGAGGAAGGCCCCATAGTGGTGTAATTGGTTGGAGATGTAGTGGACTCGTGTACGCTTCTTACCTCAAGTCTGGTACTCGTAGTACAGGACTAGCCAAGTCAAAGCTGGCACTTCTGCATGTTGAACCCCACCTCCTTTACCTTGATACTTGAGCATGAGTAGTATAGATCTGATGTAAGTCTTGCTGAGTACGACTTTGTACTCACGTTTGCTTATTCTACGTTTTAGATGAGAAACCGGACCCCGATGGAGTCACCTTCGTGAAGCTCGACGTTGACCTTGGTAGTATATTTCCAGACAGCAGTCTGGTCCCTCGTGGAAGGGCATGTATGTTTACAAGGCTTCTCTAAGCCATTTGTTAATCTTGTCTGTACTCAGACCTAATTTGCTTCCGTTGTATGATGTAATGTGATCACAGACATGTGACCTTTGTATGCTCTATGTGTATATCTATAAAGAGTACTTTGTAGAGTTATGTGATGATACCTGCTGTTCATACTAGGCATGTGTGCTGCGTGTATGTTTATAACATGCATGTCTTAGTATGGGTTTTCGAGACCTTAGTTGTGATCTGGCTGGCGGTCTTTTATACACCAAGTGGCCCTTAGATGTGTGCAGCTTGGGGCATCGCGATGCGATTGCTCGTGACTCTGTCACGTGCACACGTTGTTGTATGATCGAGCCCGCCCTAGACCCCGACTAAGTGATCGGGCTGGAGTAAGTCTATGTAAGAGTTAGGATTCAATCGACAACATGGTTGAGGCGACTTGTCTATGAGTATGGGATTCACCACCCATAAGCATTTAGTCTTGTGAGCGGACGATGAGGACCCATCTCAGTTGATCATCCGGCCTGGATGGGATGCCCCTCACGTTCGATGCTTACCGAGAACGTTCTGTGCTTGGCCTTGTCTGCTTAGACAAGTGGGTACGGTTCTCGGCTCTCCATGTGATTGTATCGTGACTGGAATTACATACGCTAACCCCGGGTCCCGACAGACTTGGTATCAGAGCAGGACTGTCTGTAGGACTAGTCAACCCTTGGTCGAAGTCGAGTCTAGCATTCTATAGTTATATAGTTACTTGGGCATAAAGGGAACAACGTAAGGCTTCTTTTTTCTCCTTACCCTCATCGATCTGAGTTCTGAGTCACCCTTATCTTTTCTATGGGATGATAGGACTAGGATCATCTATGTCTTTACTAGAACATCTCGTTGTTTGCCTCCTTGTAGCCGTAGGACAGTTGTGGTCGTCCAGGCTCATCGTTCTATTGAGTTTCTTGAAGAAGTTCTGTCCAATTTCTTCGAGGTTGTTTCATTTTTCATCCCGGTGTAGCCGTTATGCTGCCGGATTTGTTCCAAGTTTCTGTAGATCATTGCCTTTGCATTATAATCTTTTCTGCCTTCATCATGTCTTGTTATCCTTGAATCCATCATTCAACCTGTTCTGATTGTTGATTTTTATCACACAGGATGTCAGGTGGAACTCGTAGTGCTGTTCGTCGGAATCGAGACCGTGTTCGGAATCGAAATGATGATGCACCTCCACCACCGTCTTCTGCGGCGGAAGTCATGATGGAAGCTGAGAAGAATCAACGCGATCAAACACGTCTTCTGGAGCTCATCGAGCAGAATACCTCACGTCATTGCAATGTGGTTGTGAGCATTCAGGACTTCATCCTCCTCAAGCCACCGGTATTTCGATGTTCTTCTGAGCCCCTTGAAGCTGATGATTGGCTCCGTTCCATCGAGCGTAAGCTTGATACTGCACATGTTGCTCCTGATGATCGAGTTATATTCACGGCATACTTTCTAGAAGGTGCTGCTGCTGAATGGTGGGAGAACTATGTTGCTATGCAGCCTGATGGTCACCTAGTGACTTGGCAGGAGTTCCGTGATGCCTTTCGAGGGTACCACCTTCTAGATGAGTTAATGGAGCGCTAGAAAGAAGAGTTTTGCAATCTGACCCAAGGAGAGATGTCCATCCATGAGTATGTGAGAGAGTTCAACCGTCTTGCTCGTTATGCCCAAGATGAGATCACCACCGATGCCAGAAAGCAAGCAAGGTTCCGCAAGGGACTTAGCCCTATCCTTCGTCATGATCTCAACCTCATCGAATTTGCCACCTTTGAGCAATTAGTCAACAGATCCTTTAGAGCTGAGCATGGCAATGAAGTGTTCGAAGAGTCCCGCAAGCATGCTCTTGAGCTTGCTCCTTCTTCAAGTTCAGCCCCTCAGAAACGCCGAATTTGGATTCCAACCCGTGCCATACCTCAAAACCTTCTTCAGAGACCACCACCGAATATATGCCATCCACCTCAACACATTGTTCCTCCCAGGAATGATGGTGTGCAATCAAGTAATCCCACTCCCAACAATTCAGGCAGAGTGTGTTTCACGTGTGGTCTGACAGGCCATTACTTCCGACAATGCCCTATAGTGTTGGTGGCACCACGTCGACCTAGTCACAAGCCTCCAAAGAAATCCACCACCAAAACCATCCCAGCAAAGCTTTCAGCCACAAGTAGTGGTTGTGTGAACCAAATCTCAGTTGAGGAAACCACTGCTGCTTCTGACGTCATCCTTGGTACACTCCCAGTCAATCATGTTCCCGCCTCCGTTCTTTTCGATCCAGGAGCTTCTCATTCATTCATGTCGGAGAGTTATGCACTTAGGCATGGATTTTCTTTTGAAGAAATGTTTTCTCCAATGATCATTCAAACTCCTGGTTCAAAGTGGCAAACTAATAGAGTAAGCCATGGTAATCAAGTTGCAATTGAGGGTTTAGTATTCCTTGCTTCTCTTATAGCCCTCAAGTCTTCAGACATTGATGTCATCCTAGGAATGGATTGGTTATCAAGGCAAAATGCTTTCCTTGATTCTAAGGCCAAGTCAGTTAAACTCACCCATCCTTCAGGCCAGATCATTGACTACACATCACCCAGCTCTAGAACCCAGATGCATACTTTGAATGTGCTTCCACTTCCAGACCTCGAAGATATTCCAGTGGTTCGTGACTTCCCGGATGTCTTTCCTGAAGAACTGCCGGGAATGCCACCCGACAGGTGTGTAGAATTCATAGTGGATCTTATACCAGGCACAATCCCAATTTCTAGACGCCCATGTAGAATGGCCCCACATGAGTTAGCTGAGCTAAAAACCCAACTTGATGCTTCGTTGGCAAAAGGCTTCATCCGCCCTAGCTCATCGCCATGGGGTTGCCCCGTTCTGTTCGTAACGAAGAAAGATGGAACAGAAAGGATGTGCGTAGACTATCGTCCGCTAAATCTAGCGATGATAAAGAACAAGTACCCACTGCCCAGGATCAATGATCTTTATGATCAACTTGCAGGATCCTCTGTCTTCTCCAAGATGGATTTGAGATTAGGTTATCATCAAATCAAAATCCGAAATGAGGACATTCCCAAGACGGCTTTCACTACTCGTTATGGTCTTTACGAGTACACCGTCATGTCCTTTGGTTTAACCAATGCCCCCACCACATTCTCGCGCTTGATGAATTCGATCTTCATGGAGTACCTAGATAAATTTGTTGTGGTTTATCTTGATGACATTCTCATCTACTCGAAGAACGAAGAAGAGCACGCAGAACATCTTAGGTTGGTATTGATGAAACTTAGAGAGCACCGCCTTTATGCCAAGTTCTCCAAGTGTGAATTTTGGCTACCAGAAGTGACCTACTTAGGCCACGTGATTTCTGCGAAAGGTGTTGCAGTCAATCCCAAGAGAGTTCAGGCCGTCCTTGACTGGATTCCACCTGAATCGGTTAAGCAAGTTAGGAGTTTTCTTGGCTTAGCAAGCTATTGCCGCCGCTTCGTTGAGAACTTTTCTAAAGTTGCAAAGCCTCTTACTGAACTCCTCAAGAAAGATAAGAAATTCCAATGGACCCCCAAGTGCGAGGAAAGCTTTCAAGAGCTAAAAAGAAGATTGACTTCTGCACCCGTACTTGCGCCTCCAGACACTAAAATGGATTTCGAGATCTATTGTGATGCTTCACGGCAAGGGTTAGGATGCATACTTATGCAAGATAGACATGTGGTAGCTTATGCTTCACGCCAGTTGCGGCCACATGAAGAGAACTATCCTACCCATGATCTTGAACTCGCTGCCGTAGTTCATGCCCTGAAGACTTGGCGACATTACCTCCTTGGTAATCGTTGTGAGATATATTCCGATCACCAAAGCCTCAAATACATATTCACCCAGCCAGATCTTAATCTCAGGCAAAGACGCTGGATAGAGTTGATAAAAGATTATGACTTAGGAATTTCTTATACCCCAGGCAAAGCCAATGTCATGGCTGAAGCACTAAGTCGTAAGTCGTATTGTAACAACCTCATGTTACAACAGTATCAACCACTTCTTCATGAGGAATTTTGCAAACTCAATCTTGAGATAGTTCCTCATGGATTTCTTTCTACCCTGGTGACGAAACCAACCCTTGAGGATCAAATTATAGCCGCCCAGAAACAAGATAGTAGTATTCAAGAGATCAAGCAGAACATTGTTAGCGGAGTTGCTAAATGTTTCTCTGCAAATGATCAAGGAACGATATTCTTTGAAAATCGTTTAGTAGTTCCTGAAAATGAAGACCTAAAGCAGCTGATCCTTAAGGAAGCTCATGACACTCCCCTCTCCATTCATCCCGGTAGCACAAAAATGTACCGAGATCTACGCCAGAGATTTTGGTGGACCCGGATGAAGAGAGACATTGCACAATTTGTTGCCGAATGTGATGTTTGTCGTCGCATTAAGGCAGAACACCAAAGACCTGCTGGTACTCTTCAACCATTGTCTATTCCCGAGTGGAAATGGGACAAGGTCGGTATGGACTTCATCACCGGCTTTCCAAAAACCCAGAAAGGAAATGATGCCATCTTCGTGGTCATTGATAGACTTTCAAAAGTTGCTCACTTTCTTCCTGTTCGCGAGTCTATAACTGCTAGTCAGTTGGCGGACTTGTACGTCTCTAGAATTGTGTCTCTTCATGGTGTTCCTTTGGTGATCAACTCTGATCGTGGTAGCCTTTTCACCTCTAGATTTTGGGAAAGTTTTCAAAATGCTATGGGAACTCATCTCTCCTTTAGTACAGCTTTCCACCCTCAATCTAGCGGTCAAGTTGAAAGGGTTAATCAAATCTTGGAAGACATGCTCAGAGCTTGTGTTATCTCTTTCGGAAAGAATTGGGAGAAATCTCTTCCATTCGCCGAATTTTCTTATAACAATAGCTATCAATCTAGTCAGAACATGGCTCCCTTTGAATTCCTCTATGGCCGACGATGTCAAACACCCCTAAACTGGTCAGAAACCGGTGAAAGAAAACTCTTTGGACCGGATATGATCAAGGAAGCAGAAGAGCAAGTTCGCATTGTTTGTGATCGATTGAAAGCCGCTCAGTCTCGTCAAAAGAGCTACTATGATCGTCATCATAGAGAGGAGAGCTACAATCTTGATGAGAAGGCTTACCTTCGGGTTACTCCTCTGAAGGGAACCCAAAGATTCTGTACCAAAGGCAAGTTGGCCCCACGTTACATCGGACCTTTCCGCATTCTCGCTAAACGTGGAGAAGTTACCTACCAACTTGAACTACCTCCTCACCTTTCCCAAGTACATGATGTATTCCATGTGTCACAACTCAGGCGTTGCTTCAAGGACCCGATCCGCGAAGTCGACCATGAAACGCTTGATCTCCAAGATGACCTTTCTTATCGAGAGTACCCTGTTCGTATTCTTGATTCCGCAGAGCGTGTCACTCGTCGTCAGAAGATCAAGTTCCTCAAAGTGCAATGGTCACATCACTCCGAGAAAGAAGCTACGTGGGAAAGAGAAGACCGCCTTCGTGCTGAGTACCCCACCTTCCTCCCGACGACTTCTGAATCTCGGGACGAGATTTTTTTGAGTGGGGGCAAGTTGTCAGAACCCCAACTAGGGTAAGTGCTAGGGTTTGTTTGTGCCCTTTGCATCATGCAAAATTTCAAAAGAAATTCAAAAATGGGGAAAAGAAAAGCACTGAGAAATTTAATTAAATGGCCAGAAAAAAATTGCTTCCAAAAATTCCTCTGGTATTTTTGAAAAGTCTTATAAATATGCATGATTACATATAAAGTGATGTGGGCCCCACTTCATGCACCAAGATTTTTCAAATATTCCAAATAGGGCTTGGAAATTAAATTAAACTCCAATTTGAATTTAAATTCAAATTGTTTGAATTTCAAAAATCTCCAAAACTTGTGAGTGGCTAACTATATGCTTTGTAAGTCCATGTAAAAGTTTTTGGCATTTTATAAATTGCCTAGGTATTTATTTATCAAGGCACAACAAAATTACAGAAAGAATAAGAGAGGAAAAAAGAAAAGGGGAAGAACCCCTGGCTTTCAACCCAACTCATCCCCCCCAGCCCACCAGACGGCCCAGCCCACCTCCACCCGCTTGTCTCCTTCCTCACCGAGGGACAAGCAGCTCGGTGGCGGCCTGGGAGCGCGCCGTCGCCACCTCGACGTCCAGAGACGTCTAGAGCCCCCTTCCAGCCTTCTCCTTGCGCCACGCAACGCCCAGAACCCCCCTCTTCCTTTCCCCTCTGCTCGCGGTCCCTCCCCGCGCCTCTGCGTCGTCTTCCCCGCACACACCCGTGAACACACCGGAGCGCCACTGTCGGACTCGCGTGGCCAACGGCCCTCCCAAGCGACGCCGAGCTGTCCATCAGACGCAACGCCCTCCTCTTCATCGCCCTGGAGAAGGCCCCGAGCCCGGAACGCTTCGAGTCGCCGGAATCGACGACGAAACGCCGCCGGACCCGCAAGACCTCGCCGTCGATTGCGCCACTACCGCAATCCCTCCGGCTCCCTCGACCTCGCCATCACCTTCACGGTGAGCTTGCGCGCATTTTGACTCCATCCGCGCTTCGCCCCACTCCTCGTAGTCGTTTCCCCCTTCAAGCCTCTCCGGTCGTCGCCATTGCCGTGCTATCCAAGCTCCAGAGCCCCCTGTCGAGCCCCGCCTAACCCCACCCGACGCGGCAGCTCATGGTGAGCACGCCCGTGCCTTCCTTCCCCTTCCCCGTGGCCGATTTCCCCACTCCGGCGATGCTTTGGCCGTTTTTCCGGCGACCCTCATCGTTAAACCCAACCCTGTGGCCTAATTAACCCACTAACCCCTAACCCTAGCCACTGACCCCTGGGCCCCTGTGCCCTAATCTAAACAAGTGGCTAATCTAAACAGGGGGTTAACCCCAGAGCATATGACAGGAGGGCCCCACTGGTCAGACACCCCCCCACGTCATGCTGATGTCAGCATGACGTAGTAAATCAGTTTCTGGTTTAAAAGGAATTAAAATAAATCAGAAAAATCCATAAAATAGCCAAAACTTCAATAAATCATAGAAAATTCATATCCACTCCAAATTAAACATATAATATATGAAAAATTATCAGAAAAATGCAAGGATTAAGAATATGCAATTTGTTTTTATGTTTGACCATTTTAAAATGGGTGAACAGAAGCAAATGTGTATATGACTTAATTTGAATTTGAATTTGGAGTTTGAATTTGCATTTCAAATGCAATATACTTCAATTAAATTGAATTTGTCACAAACTAGTACCTTTTACATCATGGACAAACTTATCATGTGCTTGTGCATTTATTTTCGAAGTTGTCCCCCCCTTTGTTGATGATTGCCTCCGATGACAGACGTTCCGAGACGGTGATCACCCCGAAGAAGAAGACCACCGTTAAGACCCGTGTATCGTCAGCAAGGCAAGCAAACCCCCATTGATCATGTCTATAAAATCCTACTTCCCTCTCAGTTTCGCTTATGCATGTTTAGGAGATCATCGAGACACGTTCTTTCGCATAGTTGAACCCATTCTGATGCATGACCTATCATTTTTCCACCGTATTAAGCAAACCACAATCCTAGCAGATTTAGGAGTTGATTGATGAGCATGTGGCCCCTGCAACTGTTACTGCTTTGCTGCTTAGTGATACAATGAGGAAGTTATGTTTGTGAGTCGGGATGGAATGAACACAGTGGTGCTGATGTTAACGTGTTGGTGAATCCACCCTAAACAAAGGTGAACGATGAGAGGCTGTGTAGGAGTACACAGTGGGTTGTCTCGTTGAACACTGCCCTAGGCCCCGAGTTCCTGTTTTTTGATCCAAGACAAAGAGTACGACCATATGTAGGGTTTTATGGGAGCCCCGTTTGGCCTCTTTACGTACCCGATCCGGTCCAGGAGTCACACTAGATTCGGGCTTTCCATTTGATTTATGTATAGATATGTGGGTGGACCTGTGAGGCAGTGAAACCATCTGTCAAAGGTGGCGTCTCGGTCCCTTGCATTATCTGAGTCCGTTTCGTGGAACCGGCCGGACTCTCGAGCGGTGACAAACTCAGGTAGTCGACTCCTGGATTAGAGAAGGTGATGTGAGGGTAGTGCCTTGGTTTCATCCACGTCCGACACCCGCTTGAAGGGTGACAAGAACGAGGCGATAAGTGATGACACACGTGTGAAGATGTACACCCCTGCAGGGTTAATGAACTATTCGAATAGCCGTGTCCGCGGTTATGGACTACTTGGAGACCTCTACTTGATCATAGATAACTTGAATGGATACTTATAAAACTCGCAAGATAAGCGTGAGTGCTATGGCGTGCTTTCTCGTGGGGAAGTCGAGGAAGGCACCATAGTGGTGTAATTGGTTGGAGATGTAGTGGACTCGTGTACGCTTCGTACCTCAAGTCTGGTACTCGTAGTACAGGACTAGCCAAGTCAAATCTGGCACTTCTGCATGTTGAACCCCACCTCCTTTACCTTGATACTTGAGCATGAGTAATATAGATCTGATGTAAGTCTTGATGAGTACGACTTTGTACTCACGTTTGCTTATTCTATGTTTTAGATGAGAAACCGGACCCCGATGGAGTCACCTTCGTGAAGCTCGACGTTGACCTTGGTAGTATATTTCCAGACAGCAGTCTGGTCCCTCGTGGAAGGGCATGTATGTTTACAAGGCTTCTCTAAGCCATTTGTTAATCTTGTCTGTACTCAGACCTAATTTGCTTCCGTTGTATGATGTAATGTGATCACAGACATGTGATCTTTGTATGCTCTATGTGTATATCTATAAAGAGTACTTTGTAGAGTTATGTGATGATACCTGCTGTTCATACTAGGCATGTGTGCTGCGTGTATGTTTATAACATGCATGTCTTAGTATGGGTTTTCGAGACCTTAGTTGTGATCTGGCTGGCGGTCTTTTATACACCAAGTGGCCCTTAGATGTGTGCAGCTTGGGGCATCGCGATGCGATTGCTCGTGACTCTGTCACGTGGACACTTTGTTGTATGATCGAGCCCGCCCTAGACCCCGACTAAGTGATCGGGCTGGAGTAAGTCTATGTAAGAGTTAGGATTCAATCGACAACATGGTTGAGGCGACTTGTCTATGAGTATGGGATTCACCACCCATAAGCATTTAGACTTGTGAGCGGACGATGAGGACCCATCTCAGTTGATCATCCGGCCTGGATGGGATGCCCCTCACGTTCGATGCTTATCGAGAACGTTCTGTGCTTGGCCTTGTCTGCTTAGACAAGTGGGTACGGTTCTCGGCTCTCCATGTGATTGTATCATGACTGGAATTACATACGCTAACCCCGGGTCCCGACACACAAGTACACTCACATTTGGGTTGCTGTTGATTATGTAACCAAGTGGGTAGAGGCAATCCCCACTGAAAGTGCTGATGACAAGACATCTTTGAAAATGCTCAAGGATGTAATTTTTCCTAGGTTTAGAGTACCCAGGTACCTCATGACTGATGGGGGTTCACACTTTACGCATGGAGCTTTTAGAAAAGCTTTAGCCAAGTACGATGTCAATCATAGAATTGCTTCACCGTACCACCCTCAAACTAGTGGGCAAGTTGAGCTCACCAATAGAGAGATCAAGTTGAGCTTACAGAAGACAGTCAATAGAATAGAAAAGATTGGTCGAATAAGTTAGGAGATGCTCTGTGGGCGTATAGACCTGCTTAAAAAAAACCATGGGCATGTCTCCCTATAAGATGGTCTATGGCAAGGCTTGCCATTTGCCATTAGAATTAGAACACAAAGCTTTCTGGGCTATTAGAGAGCTTAATGCTGACCCGAAATTAGCTGGTGAAAAGCGTCTCATGAACTTGACTTCTCTAGATGAGTGGAGAAGTGAAGCTGACGAGAGCGCTAAAATGTTCAAGGAAAAGGTAAAGAAGTGGCACGATAGGAGGATTCTACAACGTGAATTTAATGTTGGTGATAAAGTTTTGTTGTTTAGATCCCGTTTCAGGTTTTCTCCAGGTAAACTACTTTCCAGGTGGGAAGGGCCATTTCATATTGAGGTAGTCTACCGCTCGGGTGCAATCAAGATTAACAATTTCGAAGGAACCAAACCTCAAGTTGTGAATGGGCAAAGACTTAAGCATTACATAGCAGGAGACCCTCTCAATGTTGATGTGGATTTGGTATACACAACAACTCATGAAGAACATGTTGCAACCCTGTTTCAGACACCAGCAGAAGCAGAATAAGAAAAGGTATGTATTACGGTAAGGAAACATCGCGAAACCGCCATATAAGTTCCAGATTACGAGTTTTTGTAAAATTAGGAAAATTTGAGGCCGAAGTGGAGCCGGAGACCAGCTACAGGCGCCCCCTGGCGCGGCCCCACCCTTGGCCGCGCCGGGAGGCCGCCTGGGCACCCAAGAGTCCGTCTCCAACCCCACTTTGGCTCGTTACCTTCCTTTCTGTGCAGAATTTTTTGCTATATATTTGTCCGGATTGTTCCGGCAACATATCTTGCGATTTCGTGTGTTTTATTTTCGATCTGTTTCTGCCAGGACTAAAGTTGAGCATTAGAGATGTCTTCTTGTGGCTTGAGCAGAGAGGAATTCTTGGGATGGCGTCTACGTCAAGTCCAGAAGGATCTTAATCAAGGGAAGCACGTCGATTGGGCTACCGAAGAAGAAACTGCCGCAAGACAGACGGAGATGGAGCTCTCCATGAGAGAGGAAGTCAAGTCTATCACTGCCCAACAACAAGGAGTTCCAAGAAATCCCATCATGGTGGGATCTATCCAACCTCAATATGATCTTTCTCTTAACCCTTCAGGGCCCTCCACTTCAGTTAAAGATCAACGCACGCTTTTGATGTCGCGAGAGTTTACTTCTCGCCCCTCGTTGGTTACTCAAAGTGGAAGGTTGAGATGTAGACAGCAGCAAGTTTCCCTTAGCGAAGATGCTAAGGTTGAATGTCGAACCAATAGGACTCCAACAGATACAAGAAGGTGGTGAAGTGTACAATGGCGCCGTTCACAACACAAGGTTACTTACTTCACCTGGACCTGCACACACAGCAAATAACTTTGCTTCCCAACGAGTACAGAGGAGTTGTCAATTCCTCCGGCCTTGTTGTTTACAAAGGATAAAACACACGGGATAATAATGATAGTGATAGCAACGGAAAAGTAAATAAAGCCGTAAATTGATAGTGGGTGTAATAGTATTGGAAATATGGAACGGGGTCCTATGATGTTCACTAGTGATGTCTCTCTCCCAGAAGACGATAAAACAACCATGCGAGGTAAATTTTTTACAGCTGGGCAATTGAAAGGATTATGTGCGCAAACCAAAGCTAATTATGCTATAAAGAAAGGAAGAGGCTCAAAATCATGGGCGGTACGCCAAGACAAGTAGACCGAAATCCATCTGCATCTACCTACTAATCATCCACCTTGAGATATCTATCCAGAACATCTCGCTGGTATTAAGTTGCGAATCCCACCCAAAGTGTAAACTCAAAGCAACAGACAACTGCATTAAAGAACTTTGCGTAAAGTAAACAATCCTTGCACCCGCAAGTACAAGCACCGTTGTTTTCCCCCTTGTGGCAACATCACATCCCCTAGACTCATGTTTCTGTCACTCAAGCTAGTCATCGGGGGGCATGAACCCAAAATCATGCATAACGCTCCCTCTTGGAGTCACTACCTACTACTTGGCCAAAGCAATAAACAGCAACGGAGAACATGCAAGAATTACTCAAGAACATAAATATAAAAGAGGAGAATCAAATATATTACTCAAACACAATCTGAATATAATCTCATAATCCATCGAATCCCAGCAAACTCAGCATAGCAACAGCAGAAATATTACATATGTGCCTCGATCATGTAGGGCATCTCACGAGGTCTAATCCATGAAGAACAAAGAGGGGAGGATAACATCACATAGCTACTGATCATAGACCCATGGTCCAAGGTGGACTACTCACGGTTCATCCGGGAAGCGTCCATGGTGGTGGAGAAGCTCCCGGAGGTGGTTCCTCCATCCGGCAGGGTGCCGGGAAGAGGTCTTCTGGTGCTCCCGATCTTGGAAGCGCGGCGGCGGTGGAACAGAGGAGAGATCACGAAAAAGGGTTCCCGTCTCGGGGTTTTTGCGTCACGGGGAATAAATAGGCGAAGGGGGCAGCCAGGGGGCCACCAGAGGTCCAGGTGCCCCCCTGGAGTGGCCCCACCCTGGGGCGCGCCGGGAGGGCGCCTGGGGCCCTGGTGGGTCCCCTCTGGCCCCGCCTCGGTGATTCCGGAAGCTTCATGTACGCTGAATTTTTATTGGATTTTTCCCGAATTTTTGGAGCACTTTTAATATGGGGGAAATCTGAAATAGAAAAACAACAGAAAACAGGAACTTGCACTGGGGTGCACTGAGTTAATAGGTTAGTCCAAATATGATCAAAAGAGTATGGAAGTTCATCAATATCATAGCAATATCACACAAAAGAGGCATGGAGCAAGCAGAAATTATAGATACGTTTTGGACGTATCAACATCCCAAAGCTTAATTCCTGCTCGTCCTCGAGTAGGTAAATGATAAAAGCATAATTTCTGTGGTGACATGCTAACAACCATATAAGAACTTTTAAGTAAATCAATCAAGGCATGTAATTCAATTCAAGTCATAATAGGCAAGAGTCTATATTTAGCATTGAAACAAGCAACATAAGAAATAAAGGTGCAAGAGCTCTCGCTGTCCTTGACTCGAATGTCTCCAAATGGTGTTTGCATGCAAGAAAGGGGATAGGGATATACGAGAAAAAGTATTTTTATGTTGAGAACTCAATCTACTAAAGTTGCACACTTGGTCTTCTTTGGAATCTTATCTTGACTCATCCCCAGACCACTAGCCAGGTACAAGTCAAAATGATCCACTCCTTTTCGACATTTTGAGCACTCATGCAATGGATGAGCGTAAGCAAGAAAGTTGACACTTAGGATGGCAAAGAGAGAATATGGTGGAGGAGAAAGACAAAAAGGTGTGAAAGGCTCACATCAATGAGGACAATCATAGGCGAGAGAAAGCCAAATGATACATATGATGTGAGAAGTAGGGATTGCCATGCAACAGATGCACATATGAGCTAAGGTAAGCTCTCCAATGGAACTAGTGGGGGTGCATTTAACTTGCTTGCTCAAGAAGACCTAGAGCTCATTTGAGGAGGCTCATCATTGGAATATACAAGCCAAGTTCTATAGTGTGAAGGTCCCCACATAGCTATATGCATAAATGATAATCTCTATGTAGTACAAGATATAAGATGGAGTACGAGTGTGGATCGCTCAAAAGGAATAGTAGTGTGCCCCTTTCTCTCTTTTTATTTTTTTTTCTCTTTTTTCTCCTTTTTTGTATTTTTTTGGTGGCCTCAATGGCTCTTTCTATTTCTCTCATTTGTCTTCTTTGGGATCTTTTAATTTGTCCTCTTTGGGATCTTTTAATTTGTCCTCTTTGGGATCTTTTCCTCAATTTAGGGGCAACACTCTATATATTACAAAAAGTATAGAAGACCTTTCACACTTTACAAAAGTACTCAAATCATACAGAAGATGTAACTATCATGATGTATGCAAATGTATGCCTCTGCCAGTGTAGCAGGATATGCAATGATACTAGCGCATCATGTAGCAATGATTAGGGCAAGGCCCAACTAGCATGCGGCTCATCGATCAAGCAAGTAGCATGTATGACATGAAGATCAAGTCATGAGAAGATGGATGTTGCATGGCAATATATCTCGGAAATGCTATGGAAATGCCTTGGTAGGTAGATATGGTGGCTGTTTTGAGGAAGGATATAAGGAGGTTTATGATGACAGAGCGTATCGTGCCAAGGGTTTGGATGTACCGGCGAAGGTGGACGCCAAGTCTCGGAGTGAGAAGAAAGCAATGCACGGCACAAGAGAGGCTAGAAAAATATGGGAAGGTGGAAGTGTCAACTTTCGAATACTCATATTAGTACGAAGAACTCATGCACTTATTATTGGTAACTCTCAATCTAATAAGGAGGTTTCACAAAGAGACAAGTACCCCGAGGAGGAGTATATGGGGGTTTGGTTATCCTTGCGCATCCTCGACTCATGGTACGTGAGTGTACTCTAATATTCGACCCCTCAGAAGAGTAGTGATCCATCTAGTAGCTAAAGTTCTCAACTAATTTTGTAAGTTTTCAAAATAAACTAGGATTTCCCAAAATACGACATCTATCACTAATAGGCTAAAGCTCTTGACTCCAAAAGTCCAAACATTACTCAAAACAATACTTCAAAACTATTGCAAGTTACTACTACAAAGGAATAACAACCTCAATTACCTACTTCAAGTCAAGACACAAAACTCAGTGCAACAGGCAAACTCTCTAAACAAGACAAACATGAAAACTCAAGAGAGTTACAGAAACAAACTAAACAAAAATCTCTTTGAAAAGATAAGCATGAAAGCTAAGAGCAAAACATGGCAGTAGCTATGAAAAAGATAAAGAACACACACAACAAAGATAAGCATGAAAAGTCCGATGTTGTGTTCTAGATTTTGAAAGTGGAGCGTGTTTCTATCCCACACAAAGAAATCTGGGTTCTAACTTGTTATGAACAGCAAGAAAAGCTAAAGAAAACTAAAAATAATACCTAAGAGCGAGACGCTCCAAGCATAGCACATAATGCATGAAGTGATAAAAATATAGTGAAATGAGAGACGAACTGATAATTGTTGATGGAGAAGGGGATGCACGGGGGCATCCCCAAGCTTAGACGCTTGAGTATCCTTGAATATTTCTTGGGGATGCATGGGGGCATCCACAAGCTTGATCACTTGACGCTCCTGAATCTTCTTTCATCATCTTCTCTCACACACTTGAAAACTCCCTTCATACATAACTCATCATAATCTGATTAGCAAGGTTAGTACCCATAATAAAATAATTTGTTCTCTACTGGAAATAAAGATATTCTTAAAGAGATACTGTTTCTCAAGATTGCCAAAAAGATTTTGCAAAGAAAAAGCAAGCTTAAGGTTCGCAAAATGAAGAAAAGGCAAAACAGGGCAGAATCTGTGAAAAACAGACCAGCAGGTAGTAAAGATTTTTTAGGGATACTTGTGAAACTCAAATAAAAAAACTCAGAACATACGAAAGTTTCGAAATTGTATAGAGAACGCTGTGTAAAAAATTCAGCTCAAAAATATGAACTGGGATTTTTCTGTGATTTTTCTAGCCACGAGGACAGAATCTGTTTTCTGGACAGCATGTCACAACTTTCACTTCCCTTGTCATATGAGGCTATAAAAGGCACAAAGCTTGAAAAGTAGAGATACAATGATGTTGCTACAGTAGTAAGAATCATAAAGACCACTAAAAACAGAAGAAAAACAAAAAGTAAATCCTAAATTCGTTGCGGGCTGCCTCCCGAAAGCGCTTCTTTCAAGCCATTAGCTAGGCTTAATGCAAATAGATCAAGTCTCTTCTAGAAAAGAACTAGCCCGTGTGACGGACTCAGAAGGCAACTTAATCTTTTTCCTAGGGAAGTGTTCCATCCCTTTCTTGAGAGGGAATTGGAATTTTATAATCCCTTCTTTCATATCAATAACAGCACCCACGGTGCGAAGAAAAGGACGTGCCAAAATAATTGGACAAGAAGGTTCACATTCAATGTCCATAATAGTAAAATCAACGGGAACATAATTGTCATTGACAATGATAAGAACATCATCTATCTTCCCCAAAGGTTTCTTTACGGAAGAATCGACGAGACGAACACCAAAAGAATAAGCATCAAAAGGTTTCAATTCAAATATATCATACATTCTTTTGGGCATAACAGAGGTACTAGCTCCAACATCACATAAAGCATAGCAAGAAAAGTTATTCAACTTAATTTTAATCATAGGATCCCAACCATCTTCTAGCTTTCTAGGTATGGAGGCTTCTACCCTAAGCTTCTCCTCCCTAGCTTTGATGAGAGCATTAGTGATATGCTCCGTGAAGGCAAGATTAAGTGTGCTAGTGTGGGGGTCTCTAGACATCTTGTGAAGGAAACGAATAACTTCAGAAAGATTGCAATTATCAAAATCAAGGTCACTACTATCAAGTAGAGTGGTAGTGGTGTCCTTTAGGATCACTTGTTTGGTAGCTTCAGAAAGAGAGTGTTATACTCTTCAAGCCCTCGTTGATTACCCCAAGTGCAGGGTTGGATATAGTGCAGCGACAAGTTTTCCCTTGGCAAAGATACCAAGGTTTGTCTCCCATAGGACTCCGAAGGATACAAGAATGTGGTAAAGTGAACAATGGCGCCGAGGTTGCTACTTCACCTGGACCTGCACACAAATACAATTAACTTTGCTCCCAACGAGTAAAGAGGAGTTGTCAATTCCTCCAGCCTTGCCGTTTACAAAGGATCAACGCAAGAGATAATGATAGTGGCAACTGAAAGTAAAGACTGAAAGTAAATTGAGGGTGTAAACAATGATATGAAGATGGACCAAGGTCGCGTGATTTTCACTAGTGATGTCTCTCTCCCAAAAGACGATAAAAGTGCTAGCGAGGTAAAAAAATCACAGTTGGGCAATTGACAGGATTATGAAGGCACCGCAATGCTAACTATGCTGCAAAGAAAGGAAGGGCTCAAAAGCAATGGGCAGTACGCCAAGGTAAGTAGACCAAAATCCATCTGCATCTACTACGAATCATCCACCTTGAGATATCTATCCAGAACATCTCGCTGGTTTTAAGTTGCGAATCCCACCCAAAGTGTAAACTCAAAGCAACAAACAACTGCATTAAAAAACTCTGCGTAAAGTAAACAATCCTTGCATCCGCGGATACAAGCACCGTTGTTTTATCCCTGGTGGCAATAGCACATCCCCTAGTCTCATGTTTCTGTCACTCAAGCTAGACATCAAGGGGCTGAACCCAAAATCAAGCATAACGCTCCCTCTTGGAGTTGCAATAAATCACTTGGCCAAAGTAAAATACGGCAACGGAGAACATACAAGAAATTACTCAAGAACAAAATACAAAAGATAAGAACCAAATATATTACTCATCCCAATCTGAGCATAGTCTCATAATCCATCAGATCCCAACAAACTCAGCATAGCAACGGCAGAAAAGTACAAAGGTGCCTCGATCATGTGAGGCAGCTCACGAGGTCTCGAAAGTGGAGGCACAAACAAGGGAGAGATAGATCACATAGCTACTGGTCACGGACCCATGGTCCAAGGGAAACTAATCAAGGTACATACAGGAGGCGTCCATGGCTATGGAGGGTCTCCCAGAGGGGGTAGCTTCTCCCGGCAGGGTGCCGGAGCAGCTTCTCCAGGCAGCCCCGATCTTGAAACGGCGGCGGAGGCGGTACAGTGGCGAGATCGCGAAAGAGGAGTCCCGATTAGGGGTTTCCACCCCGAGGGGTAAATATAGGCGAAGGGGGGTGTCGAGGGGACCCACGAGGCAGTCAAGAGGGGCCCTGGCGCGGCCTAGGGTGGGCCCACGCCACCTTCCCTCCTGGCTGCCTGGTGGTGGCCCCCCTTCGCTCCTTTGGTGTTTCCGGAAGCTTCCGCGACGCTGATTTTTTATCTGATTTTCCTGGATTTTTTGGAGCACTTTTAATGGCCGGAAAACCTGAAATACAAAAACAGAAGAAAACAACAACTGGAAGCTGGGTGCACTGGGTTAATAGATTAGTCCAAATATGCTCAAAAGTGTATGAAAGTTCAAGCAAAACATGGCAAAGTCACACAAAACATGCATGGAGCAACCAGAAATTATAGATACGTTTTGGATGTATCAACATCCCCAAGCTTAATTCCTGCTCGTCCTCGAGTAGGTAAATGATAACAAGCATAATTTCTGTGGTGACATGCCACACAACCATAAAAGGACTTTTAAGTAAAGCAATCAAAGCATGCATTTCAATTCAAGTCTTAACAAGCAAGAGTCTATATTAGCATTGACACAAGCAACAAAAGAACAAAAGGTGCAAGAGCTCTCGCTGTCCGTGACTCGAATGTCTCCAGATGGTGTTTGCGTGCAAGCAGGGGATAGGGAAATACGAGATAAAAAGGTAATTGTTGTTCAGAACAACTATCTACTAAAGTATCACACTTAGTCTCCTTCGGATTCTTATCTTGACTCGTCCCCAGACCACTAGTCAGGTACAAGTCAAACTGATCCACTCCCTTTCGATATTTTGGGCACTCATGCAATGGATGAGCGTGAGCATGAAAGTTGACACCTAAAAGGCGAAACAGAAAGAAGGTGGAGGAGGAAGACAAAAAGGTGTGAAAGGCTCACATCAATGAGGACAATCATAGGCGAGAGAAGGCCATATGATAGATATGATGTGAGGAGTAGGGATTGCCATGCAACGGATGCACATGTGATCTAAAAGCTCTACAAGGGAACTAGTGGGGGTGCATCCAACTTGCTTGCTCAAGAAGACCTAGAGCTCGTTTGAGGAGGCTCATCATTGGAATATACAAGCCAATTTCTATAGTGTGAAGGTCCCCACATAGCTATATGCATGATGATGATCTCTATGGAGTACAAGGGATAGAGGATGAAGTACTAGTGTGGATCTCTCAAAAGGAATAGTAGTGTGACCCCTTCTCTCTTTTTATTTCCTTTTCTCTTTTTTCTATTATTTTTTTGTATTTTTTGGTGGCCTCAATGGCTCTTTCTATTTAACTCTCATTTGTCCTCTTTGGGATCTTTTGATTTTGTCCTCTTTGGGATCTTTTCCTCACTTTAAGGGCAACATTCTATATTTTACAAGAATATAGGAGATCTTTCACACTTTACAAAGGTACTCACATAAAGAAGATATAACTATCATGATGCAAATGTATGACATGAAGATCAAGTCACTAGAGGGTGGATGTTGCATGGCAATGTATGTCGAAAAGGCTATGGAAATGCCTTGGTAGGTAGGTATGGTGGACGTTTTGAGGAAAGATATAAGGAGGTTTACGATGACAGAGCGTATCGTGCCAAGGGTTTGGATGCATCGGCGAAGTATGCGCCAACTCTCAAGATGAGAAAGGGCAATGTACGGTACCGAAGAGGCTAGAAAAAGTATAGGTGGGTGGAAGTGTCAACTTTCGAATACTCACATTAGTCCGAAGAACTCATGCACTTATTATCGGTAACTCTCAATCTAATCAGGAGGTTCACAGAGAGACAAGTACCCCGAGGAGGAGTGTATGGGGGTTTGGTTATCCTTGCGCATCCTCGACTCATGGTACGTGAGTGTACTCTAATATTCGAACCCTCCAGAGGTCAGTGATCCATCTAGTAGCTAGAGTTCTCAACAGGGGTTTTTGGTTTTTGAAAAACACACGGATTTCCAAAAATACGACATCTATCACTAATAGGCTCGAGCTCTTGACACCAAAAGTTCAAACATTACTCTAGTCAATACCTCAAAACTATTGCAAGTTACTACTACAAAGAGAAAAGCAACTTTAACTACCTACTTCTAGTCAAGATACAGAACTCAGTGCAATAGGCAAACTCTCTAACAAGATAAAACATACAACCTATAGAAAGTTCAACCTAAAACAAAAGAAAAGCTCTAGAAAAAACTAAAGCACTACAACTAAACAGAGCAGCAGCTAAGAAAAGAAAAAGAACAACTCACAGCTAAAAGAATAAGCAAATCCTATGAGTTCTAGTTCAAGCAGAGCGTGTATCTCTCCCACAAAAAAAGAGAGTAAGTAAGCTGGGATCTAACTTGTTACTACAGCAAACAAAGCAAAAACAAACCTAGAAAAGTAAAGAGCGAGATACTCCAAGTATAGCACACAACGCATGAAGCGATAAAAATATAGTGCAACGAGAGACGAACTGATAATTGTTGATGAAGAAGGGGATGCATGGGGGCATCTCCAAGCTTAGACGCTTGAGTCTCCTTGAATATTTATTGGGGGTGCACATGGGCATCCCCAAGCTTGAGCGTTTGACACTCCAAGATCTTCTTTCATCATCTTCCATCGCACACTTGAAAACTCCCTTCATACATAACTCATTGTAGACTGATTAGAGAGGTTAGTACCCTAATAAAATAATTTTTTCTCCACTGTAAATAAAGATAATATTGAATAGCTACTGTTTCCCAAGATTGCCAAAAAGTTTTTTCAAAGAAAAAGCAAGCTTAAGGTTTTCAAAAGTAAGGAGAGACAAAACGTGGCAGAATCTGTGAAAAACAGAACAGCAGATAGAAAAGAATTTTTTAGGGGTACTTCTGCAACTCAAATAAAAAAACTCAGAAAATACGCAAGTTTTGTAATTGTATAGAGCATGCTGTGTAAAAAATTCAGCTCAAAAAGATGAACTGGGATTTTTCTCTGAGTTTTCTAGTCACGAGGACAGAATCTGTTTTCTGGACAGCATGTCACAACTTTCACTTCCCTTGTCGTATGAGGCTATAAAAGGCACAAAGCTTGAAAAGAAAAGATACAATGATGTTGCTACAGTAGTAACAATCATCAAGACGACTAAAAACAGAAGAAACACAAAAAGAAAAACCTAAATTCGTTGCGGGCTGCCTCCCGAAAGCGCTTCTCTAAAGCCATTAGCTAGGCTTAATGCAAAAGATCAAGTCTTTGCAAGAGAATAACTAGTCCGTGTGACGGACTCAAAAGGTAACTTAATCTTTTTCCTAGGGAAATGTTCCATCCCTTTCTTGAGAGGGAATTGGAATTTGATATTCCCCTCTTTCATGTCAATAACAACACCAACTGTGCGAAGAAAAGGATGTCCCAAAATAATTGGACAAGAAGGTTCACATTCAATGTCCATAATAGTAAAATCAATGGGAATGTAATTTTCATTGACAATGATAAGAACATCGTCGATCTTCCCCAAAGGTTTCTTTACGGAAGAATCAACAAGACGAACACCAAAAGAACAAGGATCAAAAGGTTTCAATTCAAGCATATCATACATTCTTTTGGGCATAACAGAGGTACTTGCTCCAACATCACAAAGAGCATAACAAGAGAAGTTATTCAATTTGATTTTTATCATAGGATCCCAACCATCTTCTAGCTTCCTAGGTATGGAGGCTTCTAGTCTAAGATTCTCCTCCCTAACTTTGATTAGAGCATTGGTGATATGCTCTGTGAAGGCAAGATTAAGTGTGCTAGTGTGGGGGTCTCTAGACATCTTGTGTAGAAAACCAATAACTTCAGATAAAGTGCAGTTGTCAAAGTTTAAATCACTACTATCTATCAAGGAGGTAGTGATATCATTTAAGCTTACTTGTTTGAAAGCCTCTATGTTCATAGAGGTTTCTTCATCTATGGTTGATGTGGTAGCATCACCATTGATAGGTCCAGTGGGACTAGGGGTGTGATGGGTGCTAACAGTTTGGACATCCTCAACTAATTGGATAGTAGCTACTGTGTGGTAGGTAGGAAGGCTCTTAATTCTATCATCTTCCTCTTTTTCTCTAGCCCATATCTCTTTAAGTTTAGCCATCATCCTAATATTTTCATTGATTTGTAACTGGATAGCATTAATAGGAATGACCTTACTCTCCTCAAGGGGAGAGGTTCTAATTTTTAACATCTCAACATCAAGGGCTAAGTTATCTACCTTCAAACAAAGATTATCTAATTTAACTAGTTTTTCTTCCACATTCTTGTTGAAGGCTTTTTGGGTAGTGATAAAGTCTCTAAGCATACTCTCTAGTTCAGAGGTGGGGTTCTAGTTGCTAGGGTAAGTGTTGTTGTTCCCATAAGTGGATGGAAACGGTCTAGGATTACTAGCAAAGTTGCTCCTATAAGCATTATTGTTGAAGTTGTTTCTAGAGATAAAGTTCACATCTACTTGATCCTGAGCAATCAAAGAATTTAAAGGAACATTTTGAGGATCAATAGGAGCTTGCTTGGTAAGTAGAGACATGATAAGGTCAACCTTTTCATTTAGAGAGGAGATCTCCTTGACAGAATTAACCTTCTTACCAGTTGGAGATCTTTCGGAGTGCCACTGAGAGTAGTTCAGCATCATCTCGTCAAGTAGCTTTGTGGCAGCACCAAGTGTGGTCGACATAAAGGTTCCTCCCGCGGCCGAATCTAACAGGTTCCGCGAGGTAAAGTTCAAGCCTGCATAAAATGTCTGGATAACCATCTAGGTAGTCAGTCCATGTGTAGGGCAGTTCTTGACAAGCGTCTTCATACGTTCCCATGCCTGGGCAACGTGTTCATTATCCAATTTCCTGAAATTCATAATGTTACTCCTCAATTGAATAATTTAGCAGGGGGATAGTACTTCCCGATAAAAGCATCCTTGCCCTTATCCCAAGAATCTATGATATTCTTAGGCAAGTATTGAAACCAAATTTTAGCTTCATCCCTCAAAGAGAAAGGAAAAAGCTTAAGCTTAACAATTTCACCATCTACTTCTTTGTACTTTTGCATATCACAAAGCTCAATAAAATTATTTAAATGCAAAGCAACAGCATCTCTAGCACCAGAGAATTGATCTTTCATAACAAGGTTTAGCAAAGCAGGTTTAATCTCATAAGAAGGTGCTGAAGTAGCAGGTGTAGCAATAGGAGTGCAGATAAAGTCACTGTTGTTGTGACTAGTGAAGTCACACAACTTAGTGTTTTCATTGGAACCCATAGTAGCAGCAGGTATTTTTGGTATGTTTGATAAGGGACACAACGGTAAAAACTGAAAGGTAAACTAACAAGACTAAAGAGCAAAGATAAAAGATAGTGTGCAACTCCCCTATCTTGTAGGCTGGAGTCCCCAGCGACGGCGCCAGAAAACTTGGTGATGGAAAGAGAGTGTTATACTCTTCAAGCCCTCGTTGATTACCCCAAGTGCAGGGTTGGATATAGTGCAGCGGCAAGTTTTCCCTTGGCAAAGATACCAAGGTTTGTCTCCCGTAGGACTCCGAAGGATACAAGAAGGTGGTAAAGTGAACAATGGCGCCGAGGTTGCTACTTCACCTGGACCTGCACACAGATACAAATAACTTTGCTCTCAACGAGTACAGAGGAGTTTTCAATTCCTCCGGCCTTGCCGTTTACAAAGGATCAGCGCAAGAGATAATGATAGTGGCAACTGAAAGTAAAGACTGAAAGTAAATTCAGGGTGTAAACAATGATATGAAGATGGACCAAGGTTGCGTGATTTTCACTAGTGATGTCTCTCTCCCAAAAGACGATAAAAGTGCTAGCGAGGTAAACAAATCACAGTTGGGTAATTGACAGGATTATGAAGGCACCGCTATGCTAACTATGCTGCGAAGAAAGGAAGGGCTCAAAAGCAATGGGCAGTACGCCAAGGTAAGTAAACCGAAATCCATCTGCATCTACTACGAATCATCCACCTTGAGATATTTATCCGGAACATCTCGCTGGTATTAAGTTGCGAATCCCACCCAAAGTGTAAACTCAAAGCAACAGACAACTGGATTAAAAGAACTTTGCGTAAAGTAAACAATCCTTGCATCCGCGGATACAAGCACCTTTGTTTTATCCCTGGTGGCAACAACACATCCCCTAGTCTCATGTTTCTGTCACTCAAGCTAGACATCAAGGGGCTGAACCCACAATCAAGCATAACGCTCCCTCTTGGAGTTGCAATAAATCACTTGGCCAAAGTAAAATACGGCAACGGAGAACATGCAAGAATTTACTCAAAACAAAATAGAAAAGATAAGAACCAAATATATTACTCATCACAATCTGAACATAGTCTCATAATCCATCAGATCCCAACAAACTCAGCATACAACGACATAAAATTACAAAGGTGCCTCGATCATGTGAGGCAGCTCATGAGGTCTCGAAAGTGGAGGCACAAAGAAGGGAGAGATAGATCACATAGCTACTGGTCACGGACCCATGGTCCAAGGGAAAATACTCACGGTACATACGGGATGCGTCCATGGCTATGGATGGTCTCTCGGAGGGGGTAGCTTCTCCCGGCAGGGTGCCGGAGCAGCTTCTCCAGGCAGCCCCGATCTTGAAACGGAGGCGGTGGCGGTACAGAGGCGAGATCACGAAAGAGGAGTCCCGATTAGGGGTTTCCACCCCGAGGGGTAAATATAGGCGAAGGGGGTGTCGAGGGGACCCACGAGGTAGTCAGGAGGGCCCCTGGCGCGGCCTAGGGTGGGGCCACGCAACCTGCCCTCCTGGCTGCCTGCTGGTGGCCCCCTTCGCTCCTTTGGTGTTTCCGGAAGCTTCCGCGACGCTGATTTTTTATCTGATTTTCCTGGATTTTTTGGAGCACTTTTAATGGCCAGAAAACCTGAAATACAAAAACAGCAGAAAACAGCAACTGGCAGTTGGGTGCACTGGGTTAATAGATTAGTCCAAATATGCTCAAAAGTGTATGAAACTTCAAGCAAAACATGGCAAAGTCACACAAAACATGCATGGAGCAAGCAGAAATGATAGATACGTTTTGGACGTATCAATCCTCTGTCTTCTCCAAGATGGATTTGAGATTAGGCTATCATCAAATCAAAATCCAAAACGAGGACATTCCACAGACGGATTTCACTACTCGATATGGTCTTTACGAGTACACTGTCATGTCCTTCGGTTTAACCAATGCCCCCGCCACATTCTCACGCTTAATGAATTCGATCTTCATGGAGTACTTAGATAAATTTGTTGTGGTTTATCTTGATGACATTCTCATCTACTCGAAGAACGAAGAATATCCCGCAGAACATCTTAGATTGGTATTGATGAAACTTCGAGAGCATCGCCTTTACGCCAAGTTCTCTAAGTGCGAATTTTGGCTACCAGAAGTGACCTACTTAGGCCACGTGATTTCTGCCAAAGGCATTGTTGTCAATCCCGAGAGAGTTCAGGCCATCCTTGATTGGACTCCACCTGAATCGGTTAAGCAAGTTAGGGGTTTTCTTGGCTTAGCAAGCTATTGTCGCCGCTTCGTTGAGAACTTCTCCAAAGTTGCAAAGCCTCTAACTGAACTCCTCAAGAAAGATAAGAAATTCCAATGGACCCCCAAGTGCGAGGAAAGCTTTCAAGAGCTAAAGAGAAGATTGACTTCTGCACCCGTACTTGCACCTCCAGACACCAAAAGGGATTTCGAGATCTATTGTGACGCTTCACGGCAAGGGTTAGGATGCATACTTATGCAAGATCGACATGTGGTAGCATACGCTTCACGCCAGTTGCGTCCACATGAAAAGAACTATCCTACCCATGATCTTGAACTCGCTGCCGTAGTTCATGCCTTGAAGACTTGGCGACATTACCTCCTTGGTAATCGTTGTGAGATCTATTCCGACCACCAAAGCCTCAAATACATATTCATATCCTTGATCATATCCGGTCCAAACAATCCTATGGTCATGGACCCATGGTCTAAGGGGGACTACTCACGGCACATCCGGGAGGCGTCCATGGCTATGGATGGTCTCCCGGAGGGTTCCTCCTTCCGGCAGGGTGCCGGGGCAGCTTCTCCAGGCAGCCCCGATCTTGAAACGGCGACGGCGGCGGTACAGAGGGGAGTTCGCGAGAAAGAGATCGATATTAGGGGTTTCCACCCCGAGGGGTAAATATAGGCGAAGGGGGCATCGAGGGGACCCACGAGGTAGTCAGGAGGGTCCCTGGCGCGGCCCAGGGTGGTGTCGCGCCACCTGCCCTCCTGGCTGCCTTGTGGTGGCCCCCCTTCCCTCTCTTGCTGATTCCGGAAGCTTCTGTTGCGCTGATTTTTTATATATTTTTCCCGGAATTTTTGGAGCACTTTTAATGGCCGGAAAACCTGAAATACAAAAACAGCAGAAAACAGAAACTGGCAACTGGGTACACTGAGTTAATAGGTTAGTCGAAATAGGTTCAAAAGTGTATGAAAGTTCAAGCAAACCATGGCAAAGTCACACAAAACATGCATGGAGCAAGCAGAAATTATAGATACGTTTGGGACGTATCATCCGTGAAGTCGACCATGAAACGCTTGATCTCCAAGATGACCTTTCTTATCGAGAGAACCCTATTCGTATTCTTGATTCCGCAGAGCGTGTCACTCATCGTCAGAAGATCAAGTTTCTCAAAGTGCAATGGTCACACCACTCCGAGAAAGAAGCTACGTGGGAAAGAGAAGACCGCCTCCATGCCGAGTACCCCTCCGTCTTCCCGACGACTTCTGAATCTCGGGACAAGATTCTTTTGAGTGGAGGCGAGTTGTCACAACCCCAAGTTAGGTATGTGCTAGGGCTAGATTGTGCCTTTGCTTCATGTGAAAAAAATTCAAAAGAAATCCAAATGGGGAAAAGAAAAGCCCTAAAGAATTTAATTTAAATGGCCAGATAAAAATCTTTTTCGAAAAATCATTTGAACATTTGGAAAATTCCTATAAATGATGTTGATCATTAAAAAATGGTTTGGGTTCATTCCCATGCCTATGGAATTTTCTAAAATTCAAAAGGTGCTTTGGAAATTAAAGTTGACCCCTACTTGAATTGAAATTCAAATGTTTTTAATTTAAAAAATGCTCAAATCCTAAAAGTGGCTTGCCACTGGCTACTTAGGATTTTATAAATACTTTGGGCATTTTTATAAATTGCCTAGGTATTTATTTATCAAGGCACAACAAAATTACAGAAAGAAAAACGAAAGAAATAAAGAAAAGAGGGCTTACCAGGGAAGAAGCCCAACTTACCGCACCACGGCCCAGCCCACCTCCCCGCGCATGTCGTCCTCCCCGCGGGCCGAAGCAGCTCGCTGTCGAGCATGCCTCGGCCGGCGACCGCCACCGCGACGACGAGGCCACCTAGGCCCTCCCCTTCCTCCTCAGAGCGCCACGAGGACGCCCAAAAGCCCCCGCACTCTCTCCCCCTCTCTCTGCTCGTCTCCCCTGCCTCCCCTCACCGTCTTCGTCACCATCCCGAGGCCGCCGAAGAGCACCGCCGTGCGCGCGCGTGACCCCGGCCACCCACAAGCTGCGCCAACGTGTCCTCCGTGTTCACCGCCGTCGTGTTCGTCATCTCCCGCACGGAATCGAGCCAGGGAGCCCCGAGTATGACTCCTCCTTCGTCGTCTTCATCGCCGGCCGCCATGGATCCCGGCGAGCAATACGCTGCCTCCGGTGCCTCCCCGCCGTAGGCGTCGACGCCATCGTCTCCACGGTGAGCGCACGAACTCAACCCACCTACCCGCGCTCTAAATCCCCGTCGGAAACCCCGATTCCACCGGAGCAGAGCCACGGCCGCCGCGCCATCTCGACGCCGGCGAGGCTCCGGCCCTCCCTTGGCCCTTCCATGCGCACCACTCGATGCGGCCGTGCATGAGGCACACCCCTGTGGTGTTCCCGTGCCAAACCATGGTCGTTTTGGAACTCCGGCGAGCCCTCCGCCGCGTGCAGAGGTCGCCGCCGGCGAGCGCTGACGTGGCCGTTTGATTAGGGGATTAATCACCCCCTAATCCCCCCTAAACCCAATGACAGGTGGGCCCTGCCCCCCGAATCCCTTCTGTTTAATAAATTAAATGGAGATTAACCCAGAGCCTATGACACTCGAGACCCACAGGTCAGAGCCCCCCTTGCGTCAGCATGACACCAGCATGACGCAATAAGTCTTTTGTCTATTTAAAAGAATTCCAGAAAATCCAGAAATTGATTAAAACTTCAATAAATCATAGAAAATTCATACTAACTCCAAATTAAACAAATAATATATGAAAAATTATCAAAAAAATGCAAGGATTATGAATATGCAACTTGTTTCTATGTTGGACCATTTTAAAATGGGTGAACAGTAGCAAACATGCATATGGCATAATTTGAATTTGAATTTGAAGTTTGAATTTGCATTCCAAATGCAATACACTTCAATTAAGATGAATTTGCCACAAACCAGTAGCATTCACATCATGGACAACTATATCATGTGCTTGTGCATTTTATTTTGAGGTTGTCCCCCTTTGTTGATGATTGCTTCGGTAACAGTGTTTCCGAGACGGAGGTCACCCCTGAAGCAGAAGTTCGATAAACCAGTGTATCGTCAGCAAGGCAAGCAAACCCCATTGATCATGTCTATAAAATCCTACTTCCCTCTCAGTCTCGCTTATGCATGTTTAGGAGATCACCTTGTTATCGATTCTACCGCATAGTTGAACCCATATCCGATGCATGACCTATCATCTTGTCACCGTAGTAAGCAAACCATAATCCTAGCTGACATAGGAGTTGATTGATATCATGTGGCCCCTGCAACTGTCAAAGATAATTGCATTCTTAGAGTTTACAATGAGGATACTTTTGATACGAGTCGGGATGATACTGAACATGGTGTTGATGAAGGTGAAACTGTGTTGGTGAATCTACCCTAAACAAAGGTGAACGATGAGAGGCTGTGTAGGAGTACACAGTGGGTTGTCTCGTTGAACACCGCCTTAAGCCCGAGTTCTTGTATGGTAATCTAAGACAAAGAGTACAACCACACATTGGGCTCACTGACCCCTCTCGGCCTAGTACCTTGATCCGTGTTGATGTCCAGGAGTCACACTAGTTCGGGCTTTCCATTTGGCATGTGCATAGAAAAAGAATGAAGGAATGGTTGCATCATATAGATATGTGGGTGCACCTGTGAGGCAGGAAAACCATCTGCTAAAGGTGGCGTCTCGGCCACCTGCATTGTTTGAGTCCGTATCGTTGAACCGGCCGAACTCTCGAGCGGTAGCAACTCAGATAGTCGACTCCTGGAATAGACCGGTTGTGAGCGAAGTGTCGTGGTGAACATCTCGCTGTCACCTCTTGAACGGTGGCGAGCAAAAGGCGGTAACCAATGGTCATGTGTGTGTATCTTACACCCTTGCAAGGTTAAAAAAACTATTTGAATAGCCGCGTCCGCGGTCATAGACTACTTGGAACCTGTACCTGATCATTAGACAACTTGAATGGATACTTCTAAAACTCGCAAGATAAGCGTGAGTGCTATGGTGTGCTCCTCGTGGGGAAGTCAAGGAAGTAACCATAGTGGTGTATTGGTTGGAGACTTGGTAGTGGACTCGTGTACGCTTCTTACGTCAAGTCTGGTACTCGTAGTACAGGACTAGCCAAGTCAAAGACGGACTTTTGCATGTTGAAACCCCACCTCCCTTTACCTTGAAACTTGAGCATGAGTAGTATAGTTCTGATGTAAGTCTTGCTGAGTACGACTTTGTACTCACGTTTTCTTATTCTATGTTTTCGATGAGAACCCAGACCCCGATGGAGTCACCTTCCTGAAGCTCGACGTGGACTAAGCTAGTATAGTTCCCGACAGCAGTCTGGTCCCTCGTGGAAGGGCATGTTTGTTGAACAAGGCTTCTCTAAGCCATTTGTTAATCTTGTCTGTACTCAGACCTAATTTGCTTCCGTGGTATGATGTAATGTTGATCACAGACATGTGATCTTTGTATGCTCTATGTGTAAGTCAATAAAGATATACTTTGTAGAGTTCATGCAATGTGTACCTGCTGTTTACACTAGACATGTATGTTGCGTGTATGTTTATAACGTGCATGTCTTAGATATATGAGAAGCTTGGTGATCCAGGTATACCCACCATTCCTTGCTCCATAAAGAATAATTATGTCAAGACTTCTTTATGTGATCTTGGAGCATGAGTGAGTGTTATGCCTTTCTCTCTTTATAAGAGGCTTTGTTTAGAAAAACTAATCCCTACAGATATCTCTCTTCTGATGGCTGACAAGTCAACAGCCGTACCCATTTGTATTTGTGAGGATGTTCCCGTTGAAGTTGCTAATTGTTTGATCCTTACCTATTTTGTTGTGCTTGACATGCCTGAGGATGGGAGCATGTCTATTATCCTTGGTAGACCTTTTCTTAACACCGCAGGTGCTATTATTGATTGCAATAAAGGAAATGTTACTTTTAATGTGAATGATAAAGAACACACGGTGTATTTTCTGAAGAAGATTGACAAAAGGCATGGCCTCAACTCTATAGAGAATATCGAGACCGTGAAGATTGGTGATTGGGATTGTCCTCTACATGTGCACCACAAATACAAAACCATTATGGTGGGGACAATATCCATTAAAGTAAAGGTACCATGAGTGCTTCATAGTAAGTGAAACTTTTTGCTCTATGTATTGCTTGTTTAGTAGTAGGACTTGATCAACCTTGCTATTAGATGAGTTTTATATAAGTAAAAAGTAGAGGTTGTTATGTTTGCATTTCTTTTAGCTTTATCTTTCTTGCTGGTCCAAAGTTTTATATTTTTGAAGCTTCACGTAGCCAACCACTATTTCAAGTTCTCAGAAAGTTTCGCAGCTTTTTGAACCTCGATTTTTTTTTCAACGGTGTTGTCAGAAAAAATCCAGAAAAATAAAAATAAAAATTTCCATGCCGGGAGTGACCCAGAGGCACCTGAGGCTGACCAGGGGGGCCACCAGTGGCCCAGGCGGCCAGCTGCCTTGTCCGCGCCCACAGGGCGCCTGGGGCCCATAGGCCCCACCTCCAGGTAAGTCTTCTTCCTCTCTCTCTCTCTTTCTCTCCAAAAACACGAGTTCTGCCCTTGTTCTTACGTTCTTGCTGTTCTTGGAGGTGATTTTAGATCTCTCTCTTCAGCCCATCATTCGAGCTGAGATTTTGAGCAAATACTCCCTGGTATGTGACTCCTCCACCCCTCCAATTAGATATTCGATTGGTGGCTTCATTAGTGAGTATTTAGTAGCTTTTGGTGTTGTTCATATGAGCTTGCATGCATGTGTAGAAATTTATTATCCAAGTTTTGATGCAAGTTTATGACTTAGGGAAGTGGGTAGAGTAGTTTACCCCAACTCTTTTTTTCTTAAATCCTTGTTTTTGTAAATTGGCAAAAATTTCAGAAATGAGTTTCTTTGGAAAAGCAAAAGGATGGCTTGGGAAGAAGAAGCCCGAGCACACGGATAGAGTAACTAGAGCTGCAGCTTCATCCTTAGCTGCTAGGGTGAGATACAATGAAGATGTTGTGCCCCTGGAGTTGCTGGAAGATACATGTCCAGCACGGGCAATGACGTTTCCGTGCAACGATTTTCTTGAAGCGGCAGGTATTAAGGAGGAGTTTGATAACCTTTGTGCTAATGCAGGTTTGACACGTCTTGCAACATGTCGTGTTACTCAATACCGTAAACTCACCTCCTGTTTTATTAACAGTTTTGGATATAACCATGATGCCGGTCTTATTGAGTTTAAAATTTACAATGATCCTTTGACCATGTCTTTGGAAAGATTTTGTGAAATAATAGGTGTGTCGAATGTTGGACGGACGACAAAGATGAACACTCAGCCCACCGAGCTGAGAATGATCTTCAACTCTCTTTGCATCCAAGATACAAGGGATATCCGACGTTCAAAAATTTCTACCATCTTGTTTCCCCAGCTCAGGTATTTTGAATATTATATTGCTAGAGGGGTATTAGCTCGTGACAACACGAGCAACATTTCTGCGCCGGATATTGCTATCCTGGCAAATGCCCTCTCAGGGGAAACTACGTATAATATGGGTGCCTTGATTGCTCGCCGACTTTCCCTTAATGGAAACAAGGGAAATCTCTTTGGTGGCGTTTACTCCACACTTATTCTTGAGTCTCTTGAGCGCACCCCACATCCTGATGATGAGCCTTTTCCTTTTATAAGCTTTGACCTTGCTGCTATGAAGAGGCATGAGTTTGTTACCAGGACTTACGAGTTTGGTAACCTTATTTATATTCCGAGGTTTGGACTAATAGATATTCGGGAGATCCATCTACCTGCTCCTTTTTGGTTTGATTCTACTCGCAGGAACGGATTGTCCTTCAACGTCATCCAGTTCGATGAGTTCATGGCCCAACAGCAGTTCCATAACCCCGTGGAGGGGGTTGTGCATGATGAGGAGGAGGAGCCCGTTACCCAGTGGGGTGAAGGTTCTTCTTCCGCTTGGAGTGCGGAGCCTTCTTCGTGGGAGGATCCCGGGACTTCGGTCTATGCACCTGAAGCCCCGTACGACCCATGGACACACTACCCTGGAGCTGGAGGCTCCTGGGGACCACAGTAGCAGATACCAACTTAGGCCAAAAGCCTAAGCTTGGGGGAGTACGTGTCCTTCTCCCTTTTTCCATTGTATTACCCGTTTTATGTTTTCGTTCGGTCTCGTCTTTTCAAAGTTTTTTTCCTTTTCTTCTTTGATTCTTTCTTTGCAAAAACAACAAATAGATTTTCTATTTCTTTTTCTTTCGTTTAACCTTTGAAAACCCCAAAAAGATTTTCTTTTCTCTCTTTAGTTTGCTTTGTTGCAGAGTTCAGCTCGAGTCCATGATGGCATTTGCACTTGATTATATTTTCCTACGTTCGATCGTGCAAGCGACGAGGCAGTGATGACGAAGATCAACGAAAGGGATGCAACAAGGAAAACCGGTATGAACTCTTTTTGTTTCTACTTTTGTACATATGCTTCTACTTATGATTTAGAGACCAGCTTGTAGCGACATAGTGCTATGTTTACAATGCCTTCCCAGTGGTTCATGCTTTCTTTGTGGCTAATCTCAAATAGCTAGAGTACATAATATGTTGTTGAAATGATTTACATGCATTGCATTGTTCATGGTTTGGCGTACTGAAGTGGTATTTCCCTTTGGAGAATTCTTGGATTGACTTGGCACATGCTTACACATGTTAAAGACTAAAAAGTCTGGTATGCCTTGATGATCTTTGAACTTCAGAATAGTTATATCATTTTCATGCCCAATTCAATGTTACTTTGTCGCTCTGCATGATTATGATTGTTATTGCTCTCTAGTTGGTCGCTTCCCAGTCTTTTGCTAGCCTTCGCTCGCACTAAGCTGAATTCTGCTTGTGCATCCAAAATCCTTGAAACCAGTTATTCCATATGAGTCCACCATACCTTCCTATGTGGTATTTACCGACCATCTTAACAAAGACTTTCTTGTACCGTCTCGAAATTATTCAAAAATACTCTTGTGTTGTGCTTCTGCCTTAGCTCATGAGGAAGTAGTAGGTAATTCATGACCTTCTTATGTTAGACACGTTTTATCCCGGGATTGCATGTCTAATCTGCAAACCCCTAATACGAGGAGGGACTGGCATGAGTGCGCCCAACTCACAAAAGATAATCACAACCAACAAATCCTCCTTCACGCTTTGTTTATGAGAAATCAGAAAACCTTGGTAGTGATAAACAAAGGAGATTTAGGGGATGTGATCGTCCCCATCTTGGGAGCCGTTCCTCGAAACATGTCTAGCGTAAGAGGTGATTGAGTTGTCTACTAGCATTCGTTGACGATTCATGCACCTCCCAAAAACACTCTTTTTTATCTCTCTTTTCAAAACCAAGAGCTCTGGTACATGTTTAGTCTTTGCTTCTAGCCACGGCTTTTCAACCTTGCCATCAAAATCCACGGTTCGAGAGTCTCCACCTTCTTTCTTCAAAGCACCAACTAGGAGAGCATAATTATCATTCTGAGTGTAATGTGCATTGTCCCAAAGTACTACATTGTCTTATGCATGATTGTGGTATTAATTATTCTGAAGTTCTTAGTTCTAGTCTCGTTTAAAACTCCGGAGGAGTTTCTGCATTTATGTTCTGCTTCACTCATGGAGGCTAGAGAGATACCACTCTAGTATGTTCAAGCTATGTGCATTGTAGTCTTGTCTTGATTTTCAGTAGCATATTATTTACTTTTAGTTGTTTGTGATTGTTCACATGAAAGAAGGATTGCTTCGTGCATTGTCCTTATAGCATTGTTTCAATACCTTCTAGACTCTTTTCATAGTACATGCTTATATACATCTACTGGAGCAAAAGAGTTTACCAAAGTTTTCTTTGTCGCGTTCACTTCGTTGAACTGAATTGCTTGACGACAAGCAATATGCTAAGCTTGGGGGAGTTGATACGTCTCAAACGTATCTACTTTTCCAAACACTTTTGCTATTGTTTTGCCCTCATTCTTGCATGATTTGGACGAAACTAACCCGGACTAACGATGTTTTCAGCAGAGCTGTCTGTATGGTTTTATTGTGCGCAGGAAAATGGATTTTTAGGTCTCTCAGAAAATTCCAGGAAAAATCACAGAAAATCCACGCACCCGAAGGACCATTGTGCCAGAAGTGGGGCCAGAGGGGGGCCAGAGGGGCCCCAGGCGCCCTGCTGGCGCGGCCCCACCCCTGGCCGCGCCGGGAGGCCGCCTGGGGGGGCCCACCTCCTCTGGTGCCCTACCAGGACTCCTATTTATTCCCGTGGCGAGAAAACCCCAGAACAGAAGTCGTTTTTCCAATTCTCATCTCGGAGCAGCCGCCACCCTCTGTTCTTCTCCGGGAGGGCTAATCTGGAGGCTGTTTTGGCCTCCGGTGAGGGGAGATCATCGCCATCGTCGTCATCATCACCACTCCATCCTCCCTCCATGACTTCTCCATCCATGTGTGAGTAATTCCTTGCTGCAGGCAAATGGGATGGTAGGGATTGGATGAGTTAGATCATGTAATAGTTTATCAGATTGTTGGGGGCATGTTGCCTATCATCTAGATTGGTGTTTATCATCTTTGCATCAACTTGTTGCTCTTAATGCTTGTCACTTTGGGCCCGAGTGACATGTTTTCAGATCTGAACCCTATGTGTTTGCATGAATATATTTGTGTTATTGATCCTATCTATGAGTTGTGTGCACCTGTTGTAGTCCGGAACCAGCGATCCCAAAGGTGACAGCTTGGGACACCAAAGGGGATGGACTCTAATTTGAGGATTTCGTGTATCCATTGATTGTTAATGCTTTGTTCTGGTGCTCTTTGATAGGAGCACCTTAATCTCCATAAGTTCCTTTTGGCCCCGTTCGTAGCGGGATGGTAGGACAAAAGATGTTGTGCAAGTTCTTATTGCAAGCACGTACAACTACCTGTGGGGTACATGCCTAATGTTTGATTTATGCCTAGATGATCATTGCTTTTCTGTGTGCCCTGCCCCCAAGTTAAATATATGATGTGTCTTATCCATGCAGCACCCGACCATCCATCTCCCTAGCCTACAATGTTTTTAATTCTGCTGGTTACTAGTTTTTTGCTTTCGTTGTTTTACTATCGCTGTTTCACCACCATTATTTCCGTTGCCACCACCACTTCCATATCGCAGTTATTATTAATATCTTGTTGCAAGTAAGTGTATCTCAGGTGCGGTGGAATTGAAAACTCCATTGTCAAAGCTTGTGGGTATTCTTTGGCTCCCCTTGAGTGGAATCTATAAATTGGGTTATTCTTACCCGCAAAGACTATCTCGATCCCTTGAAGTTGTGGGTTATCACTGCCCTACATGATCAAGGCATCTATGTAAATTTCCTGTTGTTGCTATGTTAAGTTTGTTGGGATCCTATGGATTATGAGATTATGTTCAGATTATGATGAGTTGTATATTTTGTTCTACTTCTATATTTTGTTCTTGAGTAATTCTTGCATGTTCTCCGTTGCTTTTTATTGCTTTGGCCAAGTAGTAGGTAGTGACTCCAAGAGGGAACGTTATGCTCGATTGTGGGTTCATGCCCCCCGATGACACGCTTGAGTGACAGAACATGATTCTAGGGGATGTGTTGTTGCCACAAGGGGGAAAACAATGGTGCTTGTAACCGCGGTTGCAAGGATTGTTTACTTTACGCATAGTGCTTTTAATGCAGTTGTCCATTGCTTTGGGTTTAAACTTTGGGTGGGGCTCGCAACTTAATACCAGCGAGATGTTCTCGATAGAGATCTCAAGGTGGATGATTAGTAGTAGATGCAGTTGGATTTCGGTCTACTTGTTTTGGCGTACCGTCCATGCTTTTGAGCCTCGTCCTTTCTTTGTAGCATAGTTAGCATTGCGGTGCGTTTATAATTCTGTCAATTTCCCAGCTGTAATTTGTTTACCTCGCATAGCAGTTTTATATTCTTTTGGGAGAGAGACATCACTAGTGAACATCACGGGACCCCGGTCCATATTCTCATCACCATTTACACTCTTATTTACTTTCTTTCTTTTACTTTCAGTTGCTATCACCATTATCATTATCCCTTGCATTTGATCCTTTGTAAACAACAAGACCAGAGAGATTGACAACCTCTCTGAACTTCGTTGGGAGCAAAGTTATTTGTATTGTGTGCAGGTCCAGGTCAAGGAGGCAACTTTTGTCTTATTCGGTGCCATTGTTTCCTTGCCACCTACTTATCATTCCCGGAGTCCTGCTGGAGACAAACCCTATCCTCTACATAGGGGAAATTTGCTGCTATCCTACATCTCACCTTCCACTTGGGGTAACCAACGAAGGGCGAGAAACCATTATCATCATCTCGCACATCAAGCAAATTTCTTGCGCCGTTGCCGGGGACTCCGAGTGATAAGATAGGGGAGTTTCCCACTATCTTTTACCTTTGCTTTTTAGTCTTGTTAGTTTACCTTTCAGTTTTTATCTTCGTGTCCTTTATAAAAAATTACAAACAAATCTTCCACACTTGCTGCTACTATGGGTTCCGTTGAAAACACCAAGTTGTGTGACTTCACTAGTCACAACAACAATGATTTTATCTGCACTCCTATTGCCACACCTGCCACTTCAGCTACCACTTATGAAATTAAACCCGCTTTGCTAAACCTTATTATGAGAGATCAATTCTTTGGTGCTGGAGATGATGCTGCTTTACACTTGAACAATTTTGTTGAATTATGTGATATGCAAAAGTACAAAGAAGTAGAAGGTGATGTTGTTAAGCTTAAGCTTTTTCCTTTCTCCTTGAGGGAAGGAGCTAAAACCTGGTTTCAATCTTTGCCTAGGAATAGCATAGATTCTTGGGATAAGTGCAAATATGCTTTTATTGGGAAGTACTACCCACCTGCTAAAATTATCCAATTGAGGAGCAACATTATGAATTTTAAGCAATTGGATAATGAACACGTTGCCCAAGCTTGGGAACGTATGAAATCTCTTGTTGAGAAATGGCCTACACATGGTTTGACTACCTGGATGGTTATCCAGACTTTTTATGCAGGCTTGAACTTTACCTCGCGGAAACTGTTAGATTCGGCCGCGGGAGGAACCTTTATGTCAACTACACTTGGTGCTGTCACAAAGCTTCTCGATGAGATGATGACCAGCTATTCCCATTGGCACACCGAACGTGCTCCGACGGGTAGGAAGGTAAACTCTGTCGAGGAGATTACCTCCCTAAATGAAAAGGTTGACTTAATTATGTCTCTACTTACCAAGCAACCCTCTATTGATCCTCATGATGTTCCTTTAAGTTCTTTGGTTGCTCAAGAACAAGTAGATGTGAACTTTATTGCTAGAAACAACTTCAACAAAAATGCTTATAGGGGCAACTTTCCTAGTAATCCGAGACCGTTTCCATCCAACTATGGGAACACCAACACTTACCCTAGCAACAAAAACCCCACTTCTGAATTAGAAAACATGCTTAGAGACTTTATCACTACCCAAAAAGCCTTCAACAAGAATGTAGAAGAGAAATTAGCTAAGTTAGATAATCTCTCTTTGAAGGTAGACAGCTTAGCCCTTGATGTTGAGATGCTAAAAATTAGAACCTCTCCCCTTGAGGAGAGGAAGGCCACTCCTATTAATGCTATCCAATTACAAATCAATGAAAATATTAGGATGATGGCTAAACTTAAAGAAAGATGGGCTAGAGAAAAAGAGGAAGAGGATAGAATTAAGAGCCTTCCTACACACCACACAGTTGCTACCATCCAAATTGTTGAGGACACTCAAACTATTAGCACCCAATGCACTCCTAGTCCCATTGGAACCATTAATGGTGATGCTAATACCTCAACCGTAGAAGAAGAAACTCCTATGAACATAGAGGGTTTCAAACAAGTGAGCGTAGATGACACTACTACCACCTTTGATAGTAGTGATATTGATTTTGATAGTTGCACCCTCTCTGAAGGTATTAGCTTGCTACACAAAATTTCTAGCGACCCCACACTAGCACACTTAATCTTTCCTTCACGGATCATATCACAAATGCTCTCATCAAAGATATAGAGGAGAAGCTTAGAGTAGAAGCCTCCATACCTAGGAAGCTAGATGATGGTTGGGACCCTATGATAAAAATTAAATTAAATAACTTCTCCTGCTATGATTTATGTGACGTTGGAGCTAGTACCTCTGTCATGCCCAAAAGAATGTATGATATGTTTGAATTGAAACCTTTTGATTCTTGTTCTTTTGGTGTTCGTCTCGTTGATTCTTCCATAAAGAAACCTTTGGGTAAGATAGATGATGTTCTTATCATTGTCAATGACAATTATGTTCTCGTTGATTTTATTATTATGGATATAGAGTGTGAACCTTTATGTCCAATTATTTTGGGACGTCCTTTTCTCCGCACCGTTGGTGCTATTATTGACATGAAAGAGGGGAATATAAAATTTCAATTCCCTCTCAAAAAGTGAATGGAACACTTCCCTAGAAAGAAAATCAAGTTACCTTTTGAGTCTGTTACACGGGCTAGCTATTCTCTCTCTCTTGATAAAACTTGATTCTTTTGTTGCCTTATGCATAGCTTAAAGGCGTAAAAGAAAGTGCTTGTTGGGAGGCAACCCAAGATATTTTTACTTCTGTTCTTAGTGGTCTTGATGATTGTTACTACTGTAGCAACATCATTGTATCTTTATTTTCAAGCTTTGTGCCAATTTATAGCCTCTTATGATAAGGTAGCAAAAGTTGTGACATGCTGTCCAGAAAATAGATTCTGTCTACTTGACGGAAAAAATCGGAACAAATCACCAATTCATCTTTTTGAGCTGAATTTTTTACACAGAATGCTCTATACAATTGTGAAACATTCGTATGCTCTGAGTTTTTTATTTGAGTTGCAGAAGTACCCAAAAAATTATTTACTACCTGCTGTTCTGTTTTTCACATATTCTGCCAAATTTTTCCTTTCCTTACTTTTGCAAACCTTAAGCTTTCTTTTTCTTTGCAAAAACTTTTTGGCAATCTTGAGAAACAGTAGCTCTTCAAGAATATCTTTATATACAGTGGGGAAAAATTATTTTATTAAGGGTACGAACCTCTCTAATCATCTTATGATGAGTTATGTATGAAGGGAGTGTTCAAGCGTGCGATGGAAGATGATGAAAGAAGATCCGGGAGTGTCAAACGCTCAAGCTTGGGGATGCCCCATGCATGCCCAATAAATATTCAAGGAGACTCAAGCGTCTAAGCTTGGGGATGCCCCCATGCATCCCCTTCTCCATCAACAATCATCTATTCGTCCTTCGTCTCACTATATTTTTATCACTTCATGCGTTATGTGCTATGCTTGGAGCGTCTCGCTCTTAGGTTTAGTTTTTAGTTTTCTTTAGATTTTCTTACTATTCATAACAAGTTAGACCACAACTTACTTTGTGTGGGAGAGAAACACGCTCCACCCCAATCTAGAACACATCATAGGATTTTTCATGCCTATCTTTTTACTGTTGTGTGTTCTTTATCTTTTCGTAGCTACTGCCATGATTAGTTTTAGTCTTAGTTTGTATTTAGCAAGAGCCTTGGCTTTTGTTTAGTTTGTTGCTGAAACTCTCTTTATTTTTCATGTTTATCTTGTTAAGAGATTTGGTTGTTGCACTGAGTTGTGTCTTGTCTTGAAAGTAGGTAATTGAGGTTGCTATTTAATTTTAATAGTAACTTGCAATAGTTTTGAGGTATTGTTGTGAGTAATGTTTCAACTTTTGGTGTCAAGAGCTCTAGCCTATTAGTGATAGGTGTCGTATTTTGGGAAATCCGTGTTTATTTTCAAAAACCTACAAAACTAGTTGAGAACTCTAGCTACTAGATGGATCACTAATCTTCTGAGGGGTCGGATATTAGAGTACACTCACGTACCATGAGTCGAGGATGCACAAGGATAAAAAAAAGCCCATACACTCCTCCTCGGGGTACTTGTCTCTTTGTGAACCTCCTTTTTAGATTGAGAGTTACCGATAATAAGTGCATGAGTTCTTCGGACTAATGTAAGTATTGAAAGTTGACACTTCGACCTCCTCATATTTGCTAGCCTCTTCCGTACCATGCATTGTCTTCTTCTCACTCCGAGAGTTGGCGTCCACCTTTGCCGGTACATCCAAACCCTAGGCATGATACGCTCTGTCATCATAAACCTCCCTATATGTTTACTCAAAACAGCCACCATACCTACCTATCAAGACATTTCCATATCCTTTCCGAGATATATTGCCATGCAACATCCACCTCTTCATGACTTGATCTTCATGTCATACATGTTCCTGCTACACTGGCAGAGGCATACATTGCATACATCATGATAGCTACATCTTCTTTATGTTTTGAGTACCTTGTAAAGTGTGAAAGATCTTCTATACCCTCTTGTAAAATAGAGTGTTGCCCTTAAGTGAGGAAAAGATCCCAAAGTGGACAAAATAAAAGATCCCAAAGAGGACAAATGAGAGTTAGATAGAAAGATCCATTGAGGCCACCAAAAAATACAAAGAAAAGAAAAAAGAGAAAAATAAATAAAAAGAGAGAAAGGGGCAACACTACTATTCCTTTTGAATGATCCACACTAGTACTCCCTCGTATCCTTGTACTCCATAGAGATGATCATATATGCATATAGCTATGTGGGGACCTTCACACTATAGAAATTGGCTTGCATATTCCAAGGATGAGCCTCCTCAAAAGAGCTCTAGGTCTTCATGAGCGAGAAAATTGGATGCACCCCCACTAGTTCCATTGGAGAGCTTTTCTTAGCTCATATGTGCATCTGTTGCATGGCAAACCCTACTCCTCACATCATATCTATCATTTGGCCTCTCTCGCTTATGATTGTCCTCGTTGATGTGAACCTTTCTCACCCTTTTTTCTTCCTCCTCCACCATATTTCTCCATTTGCCATCTGTAACACCCTCAGTTGTCTATAACAGTAATCCTTTTGCTACTGACAATTACTGTTGCTAAATCATGCCATGATCAAATTTGAATCAAATCAAATCCAAAATTCCTTTTGTTGATATTAAAAATAATGTTGCAAATAAAACTTGTCCAAAAATTATACAACCACTTTTATTAAATCAGAAATAATCATTGGGTCATGCCCATGTGGTTATGGTATTGTATTATGCCTCTGAAAAATTCAAACAATTCAAACACCAGCCAAAACAGCACCAATTGTCATTCATATATTTAAAAGAAATATTAAATATATTTCTTTTGGCCCCAAACTTTTTGTAGCACTCTAATGTTACACAATACTGATTATGGGATATGTTAAACATTTTACAAAAATGTTAAAGTAGCAAAAACAAATGAAAGAGAAAAGAAATAAAGAAAAATCAAATTGAAAATCACTAAAACTCGCCCGGGGCAAAGGCCCACCTCAGCCCAGCCCACCCACTCCCCTTGTCTTCTTCCCCCAACCAATCCCCCACCTGCCCCGTACGGCGCCGGGCTCGCCGACGGTGCTGGCAAGATGGGCCCGCCTCCACCTGCTCCCTCCCGACGCCGAGACGATAAGGCCGCCCCCAGCCACCCCCTGGACAACCTCCCCCTCCATTTCCCTTCCTCCTCTTCTCGCAGTCATCGGGGAAAGATCCCACCCGAGCCGCTTTCGCCATGGCCGTGAGCTCACGCGGCCAGTGAGCTCGCGTCGCCACGCCGCATTGTCCAATCTGTTCTCCAACGTCGTCTTCGTCGTCCACCGAAAGGAATCGAGCCTGGAGCCACTGCACGGTGCGCCACATCGCCGTCTTCTTCCTCGCTGCCAGCGAGTTCGTCGGCCAATTCACGCCGCCTCAGCCCCTCCCCGAGCCCGCTGCCAACCCCGACGCATTCGTGGTGAGCATCCTCACCACCCCCAACTGCCCGTTGAGTCCCAATAGCGCCATAGACGAAACCCCCCTTTTAGCTGCTCCGGCCGCCGTGGTTCATCATCGTAGCCGTGGTCCCAAGCCGTTCTAGCGCACGATTTTGGCACGCACGCGTTCGTAGTGCTCCGTAGGTTCAATTCCACCCCGTGGCGCGCTCGATTTCGTCTCGGAACGCAAGACGCCATGGACGCCCAAGCTCGGCCTCCCGCCATTGCTGACCCCGTGCTCGACTGTGTCCACCATGACCTCCTCCCCCACCATGGCCCGAAGCGGCGTGTCTCCCCGAACCCATAGCAACATACAACGCCGAGTTTGGCCGCCGGAATCGAGCGCTAGCTCGAGTTCGCCAGAGCCCTGTCGCCGGTGAGCTCGCCGGAGTCACTGCCATGCGGGCCCTCTAGTCAGAAGTTTAGTTAGCCCTTAATCACAGCCCGGTGGGTCACTTACATGTGGGCCTCCTCCCTAAATAACCCTCTAGATTTAGTTAATTAAACTGTTTTATAATAACTGTCTCACTGACTGTTGGGCCCCATCTGTCAGGTTAATAATTAAAATCAGTTTAGTTTAATTACTCTCTATGACAGGTGGGTCCAGGGGATATTTAAATTTAGTTAATTGAATTATTAATAAACAGAGGCTGACATGTGGGTCCCACATGTCAGGCACTGTTGTGGATAATGTTTTGGATAATGTTGGAATTTAATAATAAAAGAAATTCAGAAAATCATTTAAATTGATTTAAAACTTAAAAATTCAATATCTTTTAAACCGTAATTCAGATTAAAAAACTTTATACATGAAAATTGATCAGAAAAATATAACGAATACGAATCGCTATCCGTATGTCTACCAGACCCCCCTAACACAACGAACATCGAACCTTCCCCCTCCGGACCGGCTGTCCGATGATTTGCCCGGTACCGTAAAACTACCCGGATGAATTTATTTCGAACACGAAAGTTGTTCGGAATATATCAACTAACTCGGATACACCACCCACACATGTGTCGGATGTCCACGATACCTCCGGCATGATATCTCCCCCCTTCGGACACCCTGTCCGGTAATCATCCGAAGCTGGCAGTTCATCCCCGGATGAATTCCCACTCCGAGCAACGTGCATTGCACTGCGTTAGAACACCGTTAACATTGCATATGTCATGTCATGCATCTGTTTGTTTATGATTGCTTGTATTTACTGTTTCTCACCCCTTTTATTCTCCGGTAGACCCCGCTGCTGCGTTAGAACACCGTTAACATTGCATATGTCATGTCATGCATCTGTTTGTTTATGATTGCTTGTATTTACTGTTTCTCACCCCTTTTATTCTCCGGTAGACCCCGCTGCTGCCATCGACTACACCGCTGCTGAGTACGACTACGTCGTCGACGACCCTACCCCTACCGTCGAGCTTCCAGGCAAGCAGAGCCATTCTCTTCCCCAGATATCGCCTATCTTTCCGTACTTTTCTTACACTAGGCATTGTTACTGCTGCTGCTACGTTACAAACCTATTCAATTGCATAGCCTGTTTTTGTCGCCCCTTGATGTACCTTCCTTTACCCTATGCTGCCTATTATATATATTATATCCAGCAGTGAGCCCTGCGCATTGTTAGCTAGGATTAGATAGAGGGTCGTGTTCACTCAGGGGAGTGAACGCGGATACAATTATATTAACTGCACATGTACGGTACAATGCAGACACCGCCTCAGGCCCCTACCTCGGCTCTGCCAAGCCACCACCAAGTGTGAGCTATCAAGGAGAAATCCTTGTACTCCACTCGTTGCTGACTCTGTATAGCCGCTCTAGGTACCTGAGTAACGGTTGTCCTTCAGGTAAGAAGTTGGGCGACCCAACGGTGCCCGCGAGTGGTATTGCGACGGGACGACAGGGAGGGTACGACCAGTGTACCGGTGTGCTTGGCCCCTGATCGTTGGCCGCGAGAGTTACCAAACCATGAAAGTTGAGCTCCCCCAGGAGCACACGCGAGATAAGGTAAGGAGACGGTTCACCTTGTTGGTAACCGCAGAGACTTGGTGGGACGACAGGGCAGACACCGATGTACTGGTGGTCCTGGCTGCTGTCGTTGTCCGCGGGTCAGTTAAGTCGATGCAACGATAACGGTTGTCACGCAAGTTAATAAAATGACTAATGATTCAGTGAATGTCTTGAGTTGGCTATATGCCATGTACGCACTACCTACCCATGGGAATTACGAGTTATGGGCTCCTCTGCTTCGTAGTGTCGTCCGAAGACTCTTCAGACGTCAGCAGTACTGCGGGCTGATTGCCGGGAAGTGGTGTTGTCTTATTTACTCGCGCGGTGGTGTCTTATTTGAATTTGCTTTAACTTCACCGGCCAGCCACGCACCGTGCAGGAGTACGTTCGGGTTGGGGTCCAAGGCCCGGCGTACTTAGGATTTAGACCGGCGGATGGCCTCTCTGTTGAGTTTGAAAGATGGGCTATGGAGGGTCGGATAGCCTCGGTGGAGCGTCCCCTAACAAGGTGCCCGCCACCCTGGAGATCCGTGCGTGTAGTGTAACACAAGTGCACCCCTGCAGGGAAGATTAATCTATTCGAATAGCCGTGTCCACGGTAACAGGACGCTTTATGCTGAAGTTGGATCTTATCACTACAAACTATTATTATTAAACTGTATGGTTCCTGGTTTGCTTCCTCGCAGGGGAGTCGAGGAGGGAACTCGGAGGCATTGTTAATTATTACAACTTATTATTATACAATGCTGCAGCAACTTCTGCAGCATTGCTACTTTATGCTTTATATAAACTGTTGGCTGATTCTTACCTCATGCTGCAAGACTCGTCGGAAGATGCTAGTCTTCGATAGGCCTAGCTTCTTACCCTTATTCTGATTTCTATCTTGCAGTCCACTATATACAACCTCTTCTTTCCGTTGATACAATTGCATAATGCTTAGTAGCGGACGTAAGACTCGCGAGTATACTAGATACTAACCTTTGCTTTATTTCCCCATTTTTCGCTTTGCCTGATCGGCCGCTGCAGCCGACGTTGGAGCCCAGGAGCAGGAGTACCCCGGAGGCGACTACTACGACGTCGAGTTCCCCGTTGACCAAGAGTAGTTCGGTGGATCCCAGGTAGGAGGCCTCGCCTTTTTTGATCTGTATCTCTGATGTCATTTGTGCTAGCCTTCTTAAGGCAAAACTTGACTAACTATGTCGGTACTCAGATATTATTGCTTGTATGACTTATGTATTCGGATCCTCGTGATCCCTGGTATTGTAACATATTTGTTTATCCTTTTGTGTTTAGTGTTGTGCTGTGATATTCTCACCGTGGCACCCTAATCTCAGCCGTGTACCCTGCGTGTATGATTACTGTACACGGATTGATTTTGGGGGCGTCACACCATCCTAAGTGTCAACTTTCGTGCTTACGCTCATCCATTGCATGAGTGCTCAAAATATCGAAAAGGAGTGGATTAAATTGACTTGTACCTGGCTAGTGGTATGGGGACGAGTCAAGATAAGATTCCAAAGAAGACCAAGTGTGAAACTTTAGTAGATTGAGTTCTCAACGAAAATACCTTTTTTCTCGTATTCCCTATCCCCTTTCTTGCACGCAAACACCATTTGGAGAAATTCGAGTCACGGACAACGAGAGCTGTTGCACCTAATGTTCTCATGTTGCTTGTTTCAATGCTAATATAGACTCTTGCCTGTTATGACTTGAATTGAATCACATACCTTGATTGCTTTACTTTTCAAAGTTCTTATATGGTTGCTAGCATGTCACCACAGAAATTATGCTTGTTATCATTTACCTACTCGAGGACGAGAAGGAATTAAGATTGGGGATGTTCATACGTCGCAAACGTATCTATAATTTATGCTTGCTCCATGCATGTTTTGAGTGATATTGCTATGATCTAGATACACTTTCATAAACTTTTGATCATATTTGGACTAACATATTAACTCAGTGCACCACAGTGCCAGTTCCTGTTTTCTGTTGTTTTTCTATTTCAAGTCTTCCCCATATTAAAAATGCTCCAAAAATTCAGGAAAATCGGATAAAAAATTAGCGCCACGGAACCTTCCGGAATCACCAAAGTGGGACCAGAGGGCCACCACCAGGCGCGGCCTAGGGTCTGGCCCCGCCGGGGGGCGCTTGGACCCCCGGTGGCTCCCCTGGCTGCCCCCTTCGCCTATTTAATCTCCATGACGCGAAACCCCCGAAGAAATAACCATTTTTCTCGATCTTGCCTCTGTTCTGCCGCCGCCGCACTTCCAAGATCGGGAGCGCCAACACACTTCTTCCCGGCACCCTGTCGGAGGGAGGATCGACCTCCGGGAGCTTCCCCTTCACCATGGACGCTTCCCGGATGTACCGTGAGTAGTTTTCCTTGGACCATGGGTCCGTGATCAGTAGCTATGTGCTTGCGCGAGGTGATGATAGTTATTTCTCACCCTTCGTTGGTAAACCCCAAGAGGAAGGCGTGATGTAGCACAACAGAAAATTTCCCTCAGTAAAGATACCAAGGTTTGTCTCCAGTAGGACTCTGGAGATGATAAGTAGGTGTCAGCGGCGCAACTGACGCGGACCTGCACACATACACAAATAACTTTGTTCCCAACGAAGTTCAGAGAGGTTGTCAATCTCTCCGTCCTTGTTGTTCACAAAGGATTGAAACACAAGGGATAATGATAGTAACTGAAAGTAAAAGCAGAAAAGTAAATGAGTGTGGAAAAAGTGATGAGGATATGGACCGGGATACGTGATGTTCACTAGTGATGTCTCTCTCCCAAAACACGATAAAATTGCTATGCAAGGTGTACAAATTACAGAAGGGCAATTGACAGGATTATAAACGCACCGCAATGCTAACTATGCTACAAAAGAAAGGAAGAGGCTAAAAGCATGGGTAGGACGCCAAAATAAGTAGACCGAAATCCAACTGCATCTACTACTAATCATCCACCTTGAGATATCTATCCAGAACATCTCGATGGTATTATGTTGCGAGCCCCACCCAAAGTATAAACCCAAAGAAACAGACAACTGCATTAAAAAGAACTTTGCGTAAAATAAACAATCCTTGTAACCGCGGTTACAAGCACCGTTGTTTTCCCCCTTGTGGCAACAGCACATCCCCTAGACTCATGTTTCTGTCACTCAAGCGTGTCATCAGGGGACATGAACCCACAATCGAGCATAACGTTCCCTCTTGGGGTTACTACCTACTACTTGGACAAAGCAATAAACAACAACGGATAACATGAAAGAATTACTTAGGAACAAAAATATAAAAGATAAGAACCAAATATATTACTCTATCACAATCTGAACATAATCTCATAATCCATCAGATCCCATCAAACTCAGCATAGCAACAACAGAAAGATTACAAAAGTGCCTCGATCATGTAGGGAAGCTCACGAGGTCTAAACCATGAAGAACAAAGAGGGGAGGAGAACATCACATAGCTACTGATCACGGAACCATGGTCCAAAAGAAACTACTCACGGCACATCCGGGAAGCATCCATGGTGGAGAGGAGACTCCCGGAGGTCGGCCCTCCCTCCGGCAGGGTGCCGGGAAGAGGTATGCTGGTGCTCCCGATCTCGGAAGCGCGGAGGCGGCGGAACATAGGCGAGATCGCGAAAAGGGGTTCTTCTTCTGAGGGTTTCTTGTCACGAAGAATATATAGGAGAAAGGGGGCAGCCAGGGGGGCCACCAGGGGTCAAGGTGCCCCCCTGGCGCAGGCAGCCCCTAGGGCGCGCCACCAGGGCGCCTGGGCCCCTAGTGGTGGCCCTCTGGCCCCACTCAGGTCCTTCCGGAAGGTTCTTCTGCGCTGATTTTTTATCTGATTTTTTCCGAATTTTTGGAGCACTTTTTATATGGGGGAAAACTGAAATAGAAAAACAGCAGAAAACAGGAATTGGCACTGTGGTGCACTGCGTTAATAGGTTAGTCCAAATATGATCAAAAGTGTATGAAAGTGTATCTAGATCATAACAATATCACACAAAACATGCATGGAGCAAGCTGAAATTATAGATACGTTTTGGACGTATCAACATCCCCAAGCTTAATTCCTGCTCGTCCTCGAGTAGGTAAATGATAACAGCATAATTTTTGTGGTGACATGCTAGCAACCACATAAGAACTTTAAAAAGTAAAGCAATCAAGGTTAGAGATTCAGTTCAAGTCATAACATGCAAGAGTCTATATTAGCATTGAAACAAGTAACAAAAGAACATTAGGTGCAAGAGCTCTCGCTGTCCGTGAATCGAATGTCTCCAAATAGTGTTTGCGTGCAAGAAGGGGGATAGGGAATACGAGAAAAAAAAGTATTTTTGTGTTGAGAACTCAATCTACTAAAGTTTCACACTTGGTGCTCTTTGGAATCTTATCTTGACTCGTCCCCAGACCACTAGCCAGGTACAAGTCAATTTGATCCACTCCTTTTTCAATATTTTGAGCACTCATGCAATGGATGAGCGTAAGCACGAGAGTTGACACTTAGGATGGCAACGAGAGAAGTACGGAGGAGGAGGAAGACAAAAAGGAAAAGAAAGGCTCACATCAATGAGGACAATCATAGGCAAGAGATGCCAAATGATAGATATGATGTGAGGAGTAGGGATTGCCATGCAACGGATGCACATATGATCTAGGAAGATCTCCAATGAAACTAGTGGGGGTGCATCTAACTTGCTCGGTCATGAAGACCTAGAGCTCGTTTGAGGAGGCTCATCCTTGGAATATGCAAGCCAAGTTCTATAGTGTGAAGGTCCCCACATAGCTATATGCATAATGATCATCTCTATGGAGTACAAGGATATAAAGGGAGTACTAGTGTGGATCTCTCCAAAGGATAGTAGTGTTGCCCCTTTATCTCTTTTTATTTCTTTTTCTCTTTTTTCTATTTTTTCTATTTTTTTTGTGGCCTCAATGGCTCTTTCTATTTAACTCTCATTTGTCCTCTTTGGGATCTTTTATTGTGTCCACTTTGGGATCTTTTCCTCACTTAAGGGCAACACTCTATTTTACAAGAAGGTATAGGAAATCTTTCACACTTTATAAGGTACTCAAAATCATAAAGAAGATGTAACTATCATGATGTGCAATGTATGCATCTGCCAGTGTAGCAGGAACATGTATGACATGAAGATCAAGTCATGAAGAGGTGGAAGTTGCATGGAAATATATCTCGGAAAGGCTATGGAAATGCCTTCATAGGTAGGTATGGTGGCTGTTTTGAGGAAAGATATAAGGATGCTTATGATGACAGAGTGTATCATGCCAAGGGTTTGGATGTACCGGCGAAGGTGGACACCAACTCTCAGAGTGAGAAGAAGGAAATGCACGGCACGAGAGAGGCTAGCAAAATATGGGAAGGTGGTGGTGTCAACTTTCAATACTTACATTAGTCCGAAGAACTCATGCACTTATTATCGGTAACTCTCAATCTAATAAGGAGGTTCACAAAGAGACAAGTACCCCGAGGAGGAGTGTATGGGGTTTGGTTATCCTTGCGCATCCTCGACTCATGGTACGTGAGTGTACTCTAATATTCGATCCCTCCAAAGATTAGTGATCCATCTAGTAGTTAGAGTTCTCAACTAATTTTTGTAGGTTTTGAAAATACACACGGATTTCCCAAAATACGACACCTATCACTAATAGGCTAGAGCTCTTGACACCAAAAGTTCAAACATTACTCAATTCAATACCTTCAAACTATTGCAAGTTACTACTAAAATTAAATAGCAACCTCAATTACCTACTCTCAAGACAAGACGCAACTCAGTGCAACAACCAACTCTCTTAACAAGATAAACATGAAAAATAAAGAGAGTTCCAGCAACAAACTAAACAAAAGCCAAGGCTCTTGCTAAAGACAAACTAAAACTAAAACAAAACATGGCAGTAGCTACGAAAAGATAAAGAACACACAACAACAAAAAGATAGGCATGAAGAATCCTATGATGTGTTCTAGATTGGAGTGGAGCGTGTTTCTCTCCCACACAAAGTAAGATGGGGTCTAACTTGTTATGACCAGCAAGCACAGCTAAAGAAAACTAAAAATAAAACCTAAGAGCGAGACGCTCCAAGCATAGCACATAACGCATGAAGTGATAAAAATATAGTGAGACGAAGGACGAACTGATGGTTGTTGATGGAGAAGGGGATGCACAGGGGCATCCCCAAGCTTAGACGCTTGAGTCTCCTTGAATATTTATTGGGGATGCATGGGGGCATCCCCAAGCTTGAGCGTTGATGGCTTCTCGCCCTTCGTTAGTGAGCCCCAAGTGGAAGGCAGAGATGTAGCGCAGCAGCAAGTTTCCCTCGGTGAAGATACCAAGGTTTGTCTCCAGTAGGACTCAAGAGATGATAAGTAGGTGACAACGGCGCGACTGACGTGGACCTGCACACAGACACAGATAACTTTGTTCCCAATGAAGTTCAGAGAGGTTGTCAATCTCTCCGGTCTTGTTGTTTACGAAGGGTAAAACACAAGGGATAATGATAGCAAGTAAAAGCAGGAAAAGTAAATAAAGCGTGGAAACAGTAATAAGGATATGGACAGGGATACGTGATGTTCACTAGTGATGTATCTCTCCCAAAATATGATAAAACTGCTATGCGAGGTAAACAAATTACAGAAGGGCAATTGACAGGATTATGAACGCACCGCAATGCTAACTATGCTACAAAAGAAAGGAAGAGGTTCAAAAGCACAGGCAGTACGCCAAAATGAGTAGACCGAAATCCAACTGCATCTACTACTAATCATCCACCTTGAGATATCTATCCAGAAAATCTCGCTGGTATTAAGTTGCGAGCCCCACCCAAAGTGGTAACCCAAAGCAATAGAAAACTGCATTAAAAAGCACTTTGCGTAAAGTAAACAATCCTTCTAACCGTGGTTACAAGCAACATTGTTTTCCCCCTTGTGGCAACAACACATCCCCTAGACTCATGTTTCTGTCACTCAAGCGTGTCATCGGGGGGCATGAACCCTCAATCGAGCACAACGTTCCCTCTTGGAGTCACTACCTACTACTTGGCCAAAGCAATAAGCATCAATGGAGAACATGCAAGAATTACTTAGGAACTAAAATATAAGAGATAAAAACCAAATATATTACTCTATCACAATCTGAACATAATCTCATAATCCATCAGATCCCATCAAACTTAGCATAGCAACAGCAGAAATATTACAAAGGTGCCTCGATCATGTAGGGTAGCTCACGAGGTCTAAACAATGAAGATCAAAGAGGGGAGGAGAACATCACATAGCTACTGATCACGGACCCATGGTCCAAGGAAAACTACTCACGAGACATCCGGGGAGCATCCATGGTGGAGAGGAGACTCCCGGAGGTCAATCCTCCCTCCGGAAGGGTGCCGGGAAGAGGTCTTCTGGTGCTCCCGGTCTCGGAAGCGCGGCGGCGGCGGAACAGAGGCGAGTTTGCGAAATAGGGTTCTGTCTTCGGAGTTTCCCCGTGACGGAGAATAAATAGGCGAAGGGGGGCAGCCAGAGGTGGACCAGGGGCCCCAGGCGCCCCCCCTGGCGCGGCCAGTGGTGGGGCCGCGCCGGGTGGCCGCCTGGGCCCCCCTGGCTCCCCTCTGGCCCCTCCAGGGCTCTTCGCGAAGCTTCCTTCATGCAGATTTTTTATCTGAATTTTCCCGAATTTTTCTGGCATTTTTTATATGGGGGAAAACTGAAATAGAAAAACAGCAGAAAACAGGAACGGGCACTAGGGTGCACTGAGTTAATAGGTTAGTCCAAATATGATCAAAAGTATATGAAAGTGTATCTAGATCATAGCAATATCACACAAAACATGCATGGAGCAAGCAGAAATTATAGATACATTTTGGACGTATCAACATCCCCAAGCTTAATTCCTGCTCGTCCTCGAGTAGGTAAATGACAAGAACATAATTTCTGTGGTGACATGCTAGCAACCATAAAAGAACTTTTAAAAGTAAAGCAATCAAGGTTAGAGATTCAATTCAAGTCATAACATGCAAGAGTATATATTAGCATTGAAACAAGTAACAAAAGAACTTTATGTGCAAGAGCTCTCGTTGTCCGTGACTCGAATGTCTCCAAATGGTGTTTGCGTGCAAGAAGGGGGATAGGGAATACGAGAAAAAAAGTATTTTTGTGTTGAGAACTCAATCTACTAAAGTTTCACACTTGGTGCTCTTTGGAATCTTATCTTGACTCGTCCCCAGACCACTAGCCAGGTACAAGTCAATTTGATCCACTCCTTTTCGATATTTTGAGCACTCATGCAATGGATGAGTGTAAGCACGAGAGTTGACACTTAGGATGGCAAAGAGAGAAATATGGTGGAGGAGGAAGACAAAAAGGATGAGAAAGGCTCACATCAATGAGGACAATCATAGGCAAGAGATGCCAAATGATAGATATGATGTGAGGAGTAGGGATTGCCATGCAACGGATGCACATACGAGCTAAGAAGCTCTCCAAAGGAACTAGTGGGGGTGCATCTAACTTGCTCGCTCATGAAGACCTAGAGCTCGTTTGAGGAGGCTCATCCTTGGAATATGCAAGCCAAGTTCTATAGTGTGAAGGTCCCCACATAGCTATATGCATGAAGATCATCTCTATGGAGTACAAGGATATAAAGGGAGTACTAGTGTGGATCTCTCAAAAGGATAGTAGTGTTTCCCTTTCTCTCTTTTTATTTCTTTTTCTCTTTTTCTATTATTTTTGTATTTTTTTGGTGGCCTCAATGGCTCTTTATATTTAACTCTCATTTGTCCTCTTTGGGATCTTTTGATGTGTCCACTTTGGGATCTTTTCCTCACTTAAGGGCAACACTCTAATTTACAAAACGGTAAAGGAGATATTTCACACTTTACAAGGTACTCAAAATCATAAAGAAGATGTAATTAACATGATGTATGCAAGGTATGTCGCTGCCAGTGTAGCAGGAACATGTATGACATGAAAATCAAGTCATGAAGAGGTGGAAGTTGCATGGCATGTAACTCGGAAAGGCTATGGAAATGCCTTGATAGGTAGGTATGGTGGTTGTTTTGAGGAAAGATATAAGGAGGTTTATGATGACAGAGCGTATCATGCCAAGGGTTTGGAAGTACCGGCGAAGGTGGACACCAACTCTCGGAGTGAGAAGAAGGCAATGCACGACACGGGAGAGGCTAGCAAAATATGGGAAGGTGGAAGTGTCAACTTTCAATACTTACATTAGTCCGAAGAACTCATGCACTTATTATCGGTAACTCTCAATCTCATAAGGAGGTTCACAAAGAGAAAAGTACCCCGAGGAGGAGTGTATGGGGGTTTGGTTATCCTTGCGCATCCTCGACTCATGGTACGTGAGTGTACTCTAATATTCGATCCCTCCAAAGATTAGTGATCCATCTAGTAGTTAGAGTTCTCAACTACTTTTTGTAGGTTTTGAAAATACACACGGATTTCCCAAAATACGACACCTATCACTAATAGGCTAGAGCTCTTGACACCAAAAGTTCAAACATTACTCACATCAATACCTTCAAACTATTGCAAGTTACTACTAAAATTAAATAGCAACCTCAATTACCTACTTTCAAGACAAGACACAACTTAGTGCAACAACCAACTCTATTTAACAAGATAAACATGAAAACTAAAAAGAGTTCCAGCAACAAACTAAACAAAAGCCAAGGCTCTTGCTAAAGACAAATTAAGACTAAAACTAAACATGTCAGTAGCTATGAAAAGATAAAGAACACACAACAGCAGAAAGATAGGCATGAAGAATCCTATGATGTGTTCTAAATTTTGAAAGTGGAGCGTGTTTCTCTCCCACACAAAGTAAGAAGGGATCTAACTTGTTATGAAAAGCAAGCAAAGCTAAAGAAAACTAAAAACAAAACCTAAGAGCGAGACGCTCCAAGCATAGCACATAACGCATGAAGTGATAAAAATATAGTGAGACGAAGGACGAACTGATGATTGTTGATGGAGAAGGGGATGCACGGGGGCATCCCCAAGCTTAGACGCTTGAGTCTCCTTGAATATTTTTTGGGGATGCATGGGGGCATCCCCAAGCTTGAGAGCTTGACACTCCTGGATCTTCTTTCATCAGCTTCCATCGCACACTTGAAAACTCCCTTCATACATAACTCATCACAAGCTGATTAGAGAGGTTAGTACCCTTAATAGATAATTTTTCCCCACTGGATATAAAGATAATATTGAACAGCTACTGTTTCTCAAGAGTGCCAAAAAGTTTTTGCAAAGAAAAAGCAAGCTTAAGGTTTGCAAAAGTTAGGAGAGACAAAACGTGGCAGAATCTGTGAAAAATAGAACAGCAGGTAGTAAAGAGTTTGTTACGGGCACTTCTGCAACTCAAATCAAAAAACTCAGAACATCCGGAAGTTTCACAATTGTATAGAGCACGCTGTCAAAAAAATTTAGATCAAAAAGATGATCTGGTGATTTGATTCGAATTTTTCTGTCAAGGGACAGAATCTGTTTTCTGGACAGTACGTCACAACTTTTGCTTCCCTTATCATAAGAGGCTATAACTTGGCACAAAGCTGAAAAATAAAGATACAATGATGTTGCTACAGTAGTAACAAACATCAAGACACAAAAAAAGCAAAAATAAAAACCTAAATTCGTTGCGGGCTGCCTCCCGAAAGCGCTTTCTTTTATGCCTTTAAGCTAGGCATAAAGATTTTAAAAGGTGTTCTCATAAGAATAAGGATTTGAAGCAAAAGAGAGCATCAAGAAGCAAATATGAAACACATTTAAGCCGAACCCACTTCCTATGCATAGGCATCTTGTAATAAAATAAATCAAAGAAGCACAAAGAAACCAACATAGGAAGGTGGAACAAGAACATCTTCAAAACTTTCAACATAAAGAGAGTAGTTTTAGTAATATGGAAGTTTCTACAACCAAACTTTCCTCTCTCAAAATAATTTTCAGTAGTATCATGAACAACATCAATAATATGAATATCACATAAATCATATTGTTCATGGCCTACGAGCACACGTGTACTATTTTCAACACGGTTTTTAGGATCATAAGATAAATGCAACCCAGCATATTGAGATTTGATAAGAGGAAAATTCTCCGGAGTTGGAGATTTCAAAAGGATAATAGGACAATCAAGTGTGGGTGAAATAGCAACAATTTCATGCTTAACATAAGGAATTATAGAGAGTTCATTTTTGTCAGCATCATCCATAGTGGCATCTCGGCCATCAACAAAGCAAGTATCAAAATTTTCAGAAAGGGATATTTCAAGTGAGTCCTCGGAATCATGGGATTCCTCCTCAAAGAAATCATTGGCCTCTTCTTGGGCAGCAGACATTTTATTTTTAAAATCCTCAACATAAGAATTGTAAGTATAATTCTCGAAGCAATCAGCAAGAACTGCAAAGTTTTCAGACTCAAAAATAGTATCGTGATACTTTTCAATCAAGGAAGCAATCTCATAGGCACCTTTAAAAGCAACAAACTCTTCAATCTTTTCAACATCAAAGTAATCATAAACACCTTTAGCATAAGAAGATAAGATCTCATTTTCATTAAACTCACATTGGAAAGGGAGGTGTTTATGATCTATATTAGAACAACAAGTAAAATCATAAATGTGGCACAAAAGTTTAGCATGGCAATAAGAAACATGTATTTGATCCCATAAGTGTTTCCCTTTCTGAGATAGGCGGTGCCTCCTATAATGAGCATGCTCATCCAATGATTTTCCCTCAACCAAGTCGGTTGGGTTTTTAGCGCGAGAACAAATTGATCGAATACGATCCAAGTGAAACATGTCCATCCTACCATATTTGGGTGGTTCATCACCCATGATGAGGATAGCATAAATAGGCAAAGCAAGACAAAGGCAAAAGGTAGCAACTATTTTTGTGGTTTTTCATAAAGGACTCTGAGATAAAAACTGAAGGGTAAACTTACAAGACTAAAAAAACAAAGGTAAAGGGTAGTGTGCAACTCCCCTATCTAGCACTCGGAGTCCCCGGCAACGGCGCCAGAAATTCGCTTGATGGCTTCTCGCCCTTCGTTGGTGAACCCCAAGTGGAAGGCAGAGATGTAGCGCAGCAGCAAGTTTCCCTCGGTGAAGATACCAAGGTTTGTCTCCAGTAGGACTCCAGAGATGATAAGTAGGTGTCAGCGGCGCGACTGACGTGGACCTGCACACAGACACAGATAACTTTGTTCCCAATGAAGTTCAGAGAGGTTGTCAATCTCTCCGGTCTTGTTGTTTACGAAGGGTAAAACACAAGGGATAATGATAGCAAGTAAAAGCAGGAAAAGTAAATAAAGCGTGGAAACAGTAATAAGGATATGGACCGGGATACGTGATGTTCGCTAGTGATGTCTCTCTCCCAAAAGACGATAAAACTGCTATGCGAGGTAAACAAATTACAGAAGGGCAATTGACAGGATTATAAACGCACCGCAATGCTAACTATGCTACAAAAGAAAGGAAGAGGTTCAAAAGCACAGGCAGTACGCCAAAATAAGTAGACCGAAATCCAACTGCATCTACTACTAATCATCCTCCTTGAGATATTTATCCAGAACATCTCGCTGGTATTAAGTTGTGAGCCCCACCCAAAGTGTAAACCCAAAGCAACAGACAACTGCAGTAAAAATCACTTTGCGTAAAGTAAACAATCCTTGTAACCGCGGTTACAAGCACCATTGTTTTCCCCTTTGTGGCAACATCACATCCCCTAGACTCATGTTTCTGTCACTCAAGCGTGTCATCGGGGGGCATGTACCCACAATCGAGCACAACGTTCCCTCTTGGAGTCACTACCTACTACTTGGCCAAAGCAATAAACAACAACGGAGAACATGCAAGAATTACTTAGGAACAAAAATATAAGAGATAAAAAACCAAATATATTACTCTATCACAATCTGAACATAATCTCATAATCCATCAGATCCCATCAAACTCGGCATAGCAACAACAGAAATATTACAAATGTGCCTCAATCATGTAGGGCATCTCATGCGGTCTAAACAATGAAGATCACAGAGGGGAGGAGAACATCACATAGCTACTGATCACGGACCCATGGTCCAAGGAAAACTACTCACGAGACATCCGGGGAGCATCCATGGTGGAGAGGAGACTCCCGGAGGTCAATCCTCCCTCCGGCAGGGTGCCGGGAAGAGGTCTTCTGGTGCTCCCGATCTCGGAAGCGCGGCGGTGGCGGAACATAGGCGAGTTTGCGAAATAGGGTTCTGTCTTCGGAGTTTCCCCGTGATGGAGAATAAATAGGCGAAGGGGGGCAGCCAGAGGTGGACCAGGGGCCCTAGGCGCCCCCCTGGCGCGGCCAGGGGTGGGGCCGCGCCGGGTGGCCGCCTGGGCCCCCTGGCTCCCCTCTGGCCCCTCCAGGGCTCTTTGCGAAGCTTCCTTCATGCTGATTTTTTATCTGAATGTTCCCGAATTTTTATGGCATTTTTTATATGGGGGAAAACTGAAATAGAAAAACAGCAGAAAACAGGAACTCGCACTGGGGTGCACTGATTTAATAGGTTAGTCCAAATATGATCAAAAGTATATGAAAGTGTATCTAGATCATAGCAATATCACACAAAACATGCATGGAGCAAGCAGAAATTATAGATACGTTTTGGACGTATGAAGCGGTTGACACTCCTGGATCTTCTTTCATCATCTTCCATCGCACACTTGAAAACTCCCTTCATACATAACTCATCATAAGCTGACTAGAGAGGTTAGTACCCTTAATAAAATAAAAAAATTCCACTGGATATAAAGATATTATTGAAGAGATACTGTTTCTCAAGAGTGCCAAAAAGTTTTTGCAAAGAAAAAGCAAGCTTATGGTTTGCAAAAGTGGAGAGAGGAAAAACATGGCAGAATCTGTGAAAAAACAGAACAGCAGGTAGTAGAAATTTTTTTTGGGGTACTTCTGCAACTCAAATCAAAAAACTCAGAACATAAGAAAGTTTCAAAATTGTATAGAGCATGCTGTCAAAAAAATCAGATCAAAAATATGATCTGGTGATTTTATTCGAATTTTTCTGTCCAGGGACAGAATCTGTTTTCTGGACAGCATGTCACAACTTTTGCTTCCCTTATCATAAGAAGCTATAACTTGGCACAAAGCTGAAAAATAAAGATACAATGATGTTGCTACAGTAGTAACAAACATCAAGACACAACAAAAGCAAAAAGAAAAAACTAAATTCGTTGCGGGCTGCCTCCCGAAAGCGCTTTCTTTTATGCCTTTAAGCTAGACATGATGCAAAAAAGAAGAATCAAGTTTTATCAAGGGAAAGAGAATAACTAGCCCGTGTAAAGGACTCAAAAGGTAACTTGATTTTCTTTCTAGGGAAGTGTTCCATCCCCTTCTTGAGAGGAAATTGGAATTTTATATTCCCCTCTTTCATGTCAATAACCGCACCAACGGTGCAAAGAAAAGGACGTCCCAAAATAATTGGACACAAAGGTTCACACTCTATATCCATAACAATAAAATCAACGGGAACATAGTTGTCATTGACAATGATAAGAACATCGTCGATCCTCCCCAAAGGTTTCTTTACGGAATAATCAACAAGACGAACTCCAAAAGAACAAGGCTCAAAGGGCTTCAATTCAAACATATCATATATTCTTTTGGGCATAACGGAGGTACTAGCTCCAACATCACATAAAGCATAGCAAGATAAGTTATTTAATTTAGTTTTGATCATAGGGTCCCAACCATCATCTAGCTTCCTAGGTATGGAGGCTTCTACTCTAAGCTTCTCCTCCCTAGCTTTGATGAGAGCATTTGTGATATGCTCCGTGAAGGCAAGATTAAGTGTGCTAGTGTGGGGGTCTCTAGACATTTTGTGTATCAAGCTAATAACTTCTGAGAGGGTGCAACTATCAAAATCAATATCACTACTATCAAAGGTGGTAGTAGTGTCGTCTAGGCTCACTTGTTTGAAACCCTCTATGTTCATAGGAGTTTCTTCATCTTCGGTTGAGGTATTAGCATCACCATTAATAGGTCCAACGGGACTAGGAGTGCATTGGGTGCTAATAGTTTGAGTGTCCTCAACAATTTGGGTAGTGGCAACTGTATGGTGTGTAGGAAGGCTCTTAATTCTATCCTCTTCCTCTTTTTCTCTAGCCCTTCCTTTCTTTAAGTTTAGCCATCATCCTAATATTTTCATTAATTTGCAATTGGATAGCATTAATAGGAGTGGCCTTATTCTCCTCAAGGGGAGAGGTTCTAATTTTAAGCATCTCAATATCAAGGGCTAAGCTTTCTACCTTCAAAGAGAGATTATCTAATTTAGCTAATTTTTCTTCTACATTCTTATTGAAGGCTTTTTGGGTAGTGATAAAATCTCTAAGCATGTTTTATAATTCAGAAGAGGGGTTCTTGTTGCTAGGGTAGGTGTTGTTGTTCCCATAGTTGGATGGAAACGGTCTAGGATTGCTAGAAAAATTACCCCTATAAGCATTGTTGTTGAAATTGTTTCTAGCAATAAAGTTCACATCTACTTGTTCTTGGGCAACCAAAGAATTTAAAGGGACATCACTAGGATCAATAGAGGGTTGCTTGGTAAGTAGAGACATAATTAAGTCAACTTTTTCATTGAGAGAGGTAATTTCCTCGACAGAGTTTACCTTCCTACCTGTTGGAGCGTGTTCGGTGTGCCATTGGGAATAATTGGTCATCATATCATCGAGAAGCTTCGTGGCAGCACCAAGTGTAGTTGACATAAAGGTTCCTCCCGCGGCCGAATCTAACAGGTTCCGCGAGGTAAAGTTCAAGCCTGCATAAAAAGTCTGGATAACCATCCAGGAAGTCAAACCATGTGTAGGGCATTTCTTAACAAGAGATTTCATTCGTTCCCAAGCTTGGGCAACGTGTTCATTATCCAATTGCTTAAAATTCATAATGTTACTCCTTAATTGGATAATTTTAGCAGGTGGGTAGTACTTCCCTATAAAAGCATCTTTGCACTTATCCCAAGAATCTATGCTATTCCTAGGCAAAGATTGAAACCAGATTTTAGCTTCACCCCTTAAAGAGAAAGGAAAGAGCTTGAGCTTAACAATATCACCTTCTACTTCTTTATACTTTTGCATATCACATAATTCAACAAAATTGTTCAAGTGTAAAGCAGCATCATCTCCAGCACCAGAGAATTGATCTCTCATAACAAGGTTTAGCAAGGCAAGTTTAATTTCATAAGAGGTAGCTGAAGTGGCAGGTGTGGCAATGGGGGTGCAGATAAAGTCTTGGTTGTTGTGACTAGTGAAGTCACACAACTTGGTGTTTTCAGTGGAACCCATAGCAGCAGCAAGTGTGGCAGTTTTTTTTTGTGATTTTTGATATAAGACACAAAGATAAAAAATGAAAGGTAAACTAACAAGACTAAAAAATAAAGGTAAAGGGTAGTGTGCAACTCCCCTATCTTAGCACTCGGAGTCCCCGGAAACGGCGCCAGAAATTCTTTGCTTGCGCGAGGTGATGATAGTTATTTCTCGCCCTTCGTTGGTAAACCCCAAGAGGAAGGCGTGATGTAGCACAACAGAAAATTTCCCTCAGTAAAGATACCAAGGTTTGTCTTTAGTAGGACTCCGGAGATTATAAGTAGGTGTCAGCGGCGCAACTGACGCGGACCTGCACACATACACAAATAACTTTGTTCCCAACGAAGTTCATAGAGGTTGTCAATCTCTCCGATCTTGTTGTTCACAAAGGATCAAAACACAAGGGATAATGATAGCAACTGAAAGTAAAAGCAGAAAAGTAAATGAGTGTGGAAACAGTGATGAGGATATGGACCGGGATACGTGATGTTCACTAGTGATGTCTCTCTCCCAAAAGACGATAAAATTGCTATGCAAGGTGAACATATTACAGAAGGGAAATTGACAGGATTATAAACGCACCGCAATGCTAACTATGCTACAAAAGAAAGGAAGAGGCTCAAAAGCATGGGCAGGACGCCAAAATAAGTAGACCGAAATCCAACTGCATCTACTACTAATCATCCACCTTGGGATATCTATCCAGAACATCTCGCTTGTATTAAGTTGCGAGCCCGACCCAAAGTGTAAACCCAAAGCAACAGACAACTGCATTAAAAAGCACTTTGCGTAAAGTAAACAATCCTTGTAACCGCGGTTACAAGCACCGTTGTTTTCCCCCTTGTGGCAACAACACATCCCCTAGACTCATGTTTCTGTCACTTAAGCATGTCATCAAGGGGCATGAACCCACAATCGAGCATAACATTCCCTCTTGGGGTTACTACCTACTACTTGGCCAAAGCAATAAACAGCAACGGAGAACATGCAAGAATTACTTAGGAACAAAAATATAAAAGATAAGAACCAAATATATTACTCTATCACAATCTGAACATAATCTCATAATCCATCAGATCCCATCAAACTCAGCATAGCAACAGCAGAACAATTACAAAAGTGCCTCGATCATGTAGGGCAGATCACGAGGTCTAAACCATGAAGAACAAAGAGGGGAGGCGAACATCACATAGCTACTGATCACGGACCCATGGTCCAAAAGAAACTACTCACGGCACATCCGGGAAGCATCCATGGTGGAGAGGAGACTCCCGGAGGTCGGCCCTCCCTCCGGCAGGGTGCGGGGAAGAGGTCTGCTGGTGCTCCCGATCTCGGAAGCGCGGCGGCGGCGGAACAGAGGCGTGATCGCGAAAAAGGGTTCTTCTTTTGAGGGTTTCTCATCGCGGAGAATATATAGGCGAAAGGGGGCAGCCAGGGGGGCCACCAGGGGTCCAGGCGCCCCCCTGGCGCGGCCAGCCCCTAGGGCGCGCCACCAGGGCGCCTGGGCCCCTGGTGGTGGCCCTCTGGCCCCACTCAGGTCCTTTCGGAAGGTTCTTCTGCGCTGATTTTTTATCTGATTTTTCCCAAATTTTTGGAGCACTTTTTATATGGGGGAAAACTGAAATAGAAAAACAGCGGAAAACAGTAACTGGCACTGTGGTGCACTGTGTTAATAGGTTAGTCCAAATATGATCAAAAGTGTATGAAAGTGTATCTAGATCATAGCAATATCACACAAAACATGCATGGAGCAAGCAGAAATTATAGATACGTTTTGGACGTATCACTATGTGATGTTCTCCTGCCCTCTTTGTTCTTCATGGTTTAGTCCTCGTGAGATTCCCCACATGATCGAGGCACATATGTAATCTTTCTGTTGTTGCTATGCTGAGTTTGCTCGGATCTGATGGATTATGAGATTATGTTCAGATTGTGATTGAGTAATATATTTGGTTCTTATCTCTTATCTTTTTGCTGGGATCCTATGGATTATCTCTTATCCATGCAGCACCCGACCATCCATCTCCCTAGCCTACAGTATTTTTAATTCTGCTGGTTACTAGTTGTTTGCTTTCGCTGTTTTACTATCGTTGTTTCACCACCACTATTTTCGTTGCCACCGCCACTTCCATATCGCAGTTATTATTAATATCTTGTTGCAAGTAAGTGTATCTCAGGTGCGGTGGAATTGACAACTCCATTGTCAAAGCTTGTGGGTATTCTTTGGCTCCCCTTGAGTCGAATCTATAAATTGGGTTATTCTTACCCGCGAAGACTATCTCGATTCCCTGCAGTTGTGGGTTATCACTGCCCTACATGATCAAGGCATCTATGTAAATTTCCTGTTGTTGCTATGTTAAGTTTGCTGGGATCCTATGGATTATGAGGTTATGTTCAGATTATGATGAGTTGTATATTTTTTTCTACTTTTATATTTTGTTCTTGAGTAATTCTTGCATGTTCTCCGTTGTTTTTTATTGCTTTGGCCAAGTAGTAGGTAGTGACTCCAAGAGGGAACGTTATGCTCGATTGTGGGTTCATGCCCCCCGATGACGCGCTTGAGTGACAAAAACATGAGTCTAGGGGATGTGTTGTTGCCACAAGGGGGAAAACAACGGTGCTTGTAACCGCGGTTGCAAGGATTGTTTACTTTATGCATAGTGCTTTTAATGCAGTTGTCTATTGCTTTGGGTTTATACTTTGGGTGGGGTTCGCAACTTAATACTAGCGAGATGTTCTGGATAGATATCTCAAGGTGGATGATTAGTAGTAGATGCAGTTGGATTTCGGTCTACTTGTTTTGGCGTACCGCCCATGCTTTTGAGCCTCTTCCTTTCTTTGTAGCATAGTTAGCATTGGGGTGCGTTTATAATTCTGTCAATTGCCCAGCTGTAATTTGTTTACCTCACATAGCAGTTTTATTGTCTTTTGGGAGAGAGACATCACTAGTGAACATCACGGGACCCCGGTCCACATTCTCATCACTGTTTACACGCTTATTTACTTTCTTGATTTTACTTTCAGTTGCTATCACCATTATCATTATCCCTTGTGTTTGATCCTTTGTAAACAACAAGACCGGAGAGATTGACAACCTCTCTGAAATTAGTTGGGAGCAATGTTATTTTGTATTGTGTGCAGGTCCAGGTCAAGGAGGCAACTTTTTTCTTATTCGGTGCCATTGTTTCCTTGCCATCTACTTATCATTGCCGGAGTCCTACTGGAGACAAATCCTATCCTCGACATAGGGGAAATTTGTTGCTATCCTACATCTCACCTTCCACTTGGGGTAACCAACGAAGGGCGAGAAACCATTATCATCATCTCGCACATCAAATGCCCATACTTTTGAGCCTCTAACTATCTTTGCAGCATAATTAACATTGAAGTGCGTTTATAATTCTGTCAATTTCCCAGTTGTAATTTGTTCACCCGGCTTAGCTATTTTATCGACTTTTGGGAGAGAGACATCACTAGTGAACATCATGGGACCCTGGTCCATATTTCCACCACTGTTTACGCCTCAACTATTTACTGCTTTATTTCCTTTCAGTTGCAATCCCCATCACTATTTCCCGCTTGCGCTTGATCCTTTGTAAACAACAAGGCTGGAGAGATTGACAACCTTTTTGTACTCGTTGGGAGCAAAGTTACTTGTGTCGTGTGCAGGGCCAGGTTAAGGAAGTGATTCTATTCAGACGGTGCGTCACTTACTTCGCCACCTACTTGTCGACCTTGGAGTCCTACTGGAGACAAACCTTGGTATCTTCACCAAGGGAAATTTGCTGCTATCTACATCATAACCTTCCACTTGGGGTAGCCAACGAGGAGCACTACTTCAGTGCCATAAGGGAGCGCTCTCGGGCCGCCTGGCTAGGTGGGGCCACCCCTGGTGCCCCCCTTTTCACCTATTTATTCCTCATGTTCTGAAAACCCTCGAGGACAATCCATTTTTCCAGTTCCCATCTTTGTTCTGCCGCCATCACGATCCCAAGATCGGGATCAGCATAAGTTCTATCCCGGCACCCTACCGAAGGGAGAATTGATCTTCGGAGGCCACTACATCATGATTGCCTCCGTGATGTGTCACAACCCCAAGTTAGGTATGTGCTAGGATCAAGTGCTCCTTTGCATCATGCAAAAATTCAAAAGAGAATTCAAAATTGGGGAAAAGAAAATCCCTGAGAAAATTAATTCAAAAGGCCAGATAAAAATCTTCTCCAAATTTTCATGTTAGATTTTTGAAAAGTCTTATAAATGAGTGTGATCACATATCAAGTGATGTGGGACCCACCCCATGCTCATAGATTTTTCAAATATTCAAACAGTGCCTTGGATTTAATCAAAAACCCCTATTTGAGTTAAGATTCAAATTATTTGAATTTTAAAAATGTTGAAACTTTATAAGTGGCTAGTCTATATTAGTATGAAGCCATATAAAAAATTTCAGCATTTAATAAAATGCCTAGCTATTTATTTAGCACATCAAAACAAAAGACAGAAAAGAAAACAGAAAGGAAAAAGGGAAAGAACTTACCTGGTGCCTAGGCGAGGCCCACCTACCTTGGCCCAGCTAGGCCCAGCCGCCACCCGGGCTGTCGTCTTCCTCAGGCAGCCAGGCATCTGCGTGCCCGGCATGCCACGTCCGCCACGCCACCTGCTTGCCTAGCGCCCCCCCAGCCTCCCGAGCCCTCTAGACACGTCCTGGAGACGCCCACGTCCACTCCCCTCCCTCCAGAACCACCTCCCCCTCCTCTCTCGCCAGTTCCGCCGACGTCCGTGAAGCTCGCCGGAGCACCGTCAAGCCCCCGCGTAGCCATCGACGCCGAGAAGCCCCCGGATCCTGTCCACCGTCTTCACCGCAGTTGTCTTCTTCTTTGAGCGGAATATGGGGAGCTGAAGCCCCCTGGAGCTGCCGAATCGCGTCGTCGTCTTCATCTACGGCCGACGCGCAACATCGTCGATTACATCGCCGTCGAGCCACCCCAGCCCTCGCCACCACCTCCGTTGAGTTCCTGGTGAGCTCACGGTCAAAACCCCTAACCTCTCCCCCTCGATTTCTTCCTCTGTCACCGATTACCATGGTCGCCGGAGTACCGAGCCGCCACAGTCGTCGTCGGCGAGCATCTGCTAGGCAATCATCCTCGCCGTCTTGTCCATCACCTCCGCCGTGAACTCCTGCTTCGAACGCACCCAGCGGTGGCTCAAATGGTGCTCTGCAGCGAGATCCACCCCGAGCCCGTGCCACGGCCGCCGCGGAAGGTCGTCGTCGGCGTCGCTCCGGTGGCCTCCTTGGTCACCTGGACCCTCCCCGAGACGCGCGGCTCCACGAGCTTGCGTTTGGTGCCTCCAGCGCTTCAAACGGACCACGGCAGCCTCCTCCCGTGCAGCGCCGCCGTGGGTTGGCCGCCGGCATTTAGCCGCCGGTGGGTTAGCCACTAATCCCCCTCCTAACCCCACCCTGGGCCACTGACCAGTGGGCCCAGTGGCTTAATTAAGCCACTGGATTAAATTAACCAACCGGGTTAATTAGCCAGTGACACTGACACCCCTGGCCCACCTGTCAGCCCCCTGGTGACGCCAGAAGTGCATCATGCTGATGCAATAAAAGGAATAAAGGAATTTCCAAATAAAACAAGAAAATAAAAATAATTCAGAAAAATCCAGAAAATACCCCAAACTTTGGAAATTCATAGATAATTCATATTAACTCCAAATTGGACAAATAATATATGAAAAATGATCAGGAGAAAATAAGCTATCCAAAAATCCAACTTTCAACTATGTTTGAGTTGATTTTAAAATGGGACCAGTAGCATATGTCATTTGAATTATTTGGAATTTATTCAAATTCAATTCAAATGCTTTTGCAACTTGGACCATGGAATTATGCTACATTTCAACCACACTTCAGAGGCATATCATACACATTTTCCAAAAGGTTCAAAATGATCAAACAATGTCACATGTAACTTGGTCAAGTTTGAATTCAAATTGGAGTTTGAATTTGCATTTCAAATGCAATATACTCCTTTTAAATGGAATGCTCAACACATCAGTACCATGAACATCACCATTACAATATTATTCATGTGATTGTGCATTGTACATTATGTTGATCCTATGATTGTCATGTTGCTGATAGAAGTGGAGCCGGAATCAGAGATCACCCCCTTCGTTGAAGACCCCGTGACTGAACCTCGTCAGCAAGGCAAGCAAACCCCCATTGATCATGTCGATAAAGTCCCACTTCCCTCTCATGTCTCTCTTATGCATTGTTTAGGATGATCACCATGATAACGTTTCTACCGCATAGTTGAACCCATATCCTTTGCATGACCTATCATCTTGTCACAGTAGTAAGCAAACCACAATCCTAGCAGATGTAGGAGTTGGTTGATATCATGTGGCCCGTGCAACTGTTACTGCTTATTGCATGCTTAGTGGTACAATGAGGTTGCTTATGATGTGACTCGGGATGATGATAAACATGGTGTTGATGAAAGTGAAACGTGTTGGTGAATCTACCCTAATACAAGGTGAACGATGAGAGGCTGTGTAGGAGTACACAATGGGTTGTCTCGTTGAACACCGCCCTAAGTCCGAGTTCTTGTGTGGTGATCCAAGAAGAAGAGTACAACCACACATTGGGCTCACTGACCCCTCTCATCCTAGTACCTCACCCCGTTCGAACCCCAAGAGTCGCAGTAGTTCGGAGTTCTGGTAGGGCTGTGGCACGGTCTGCGAAGTGGATGAACGGCTTTTCAAGACCGGCTTGGGACCCTGCACACATCGTTTGAGGCTGTACTGGAACCTCGGCCGAACTTCCATACGGATCCCCCTCAGATAGGCGACTCTCTGGACTAGAACGGAGCTGTGGGCGAAGTGTTGTGGTGGCATCATCGCTGTCACCTCTTGAACGGTGACATGCAAAAAGAGGTAACTGATGACACGTGTGTGTAGCGGTACACCCCTGCAGGGTTAACAAAACTATTCGAATAGTCGCGTCCGCGGTTATGGACTGCTTGGAAAGCTTAGCTTGATTATTAGACAATTTGAACTGGATACTTCTAAAACCCACCAAGATAAGTGTGAGTGCTATGGCGTGCTTTCTCGTGGGGAAGTCGAGGAAGGCACCATAGTGGTGTAATTGGTTGGAGAAAGTAGTGGACTCGTGTACGCTTCTTACCTCAAGTCTGGTACTCGTAGTTCAGGACTAGCCAAGTCAAAGCTGGCACTTCTGCAAGTGAAACCCCACCTCCCTTTACCTTGATACATATGCATGAGTAGTATAGCTCCTATGTAAGTCTTGCTGAGTACGATTTTGTACTCATGTTTGCTTAATCTATGTTTTAGATGAACCCACCGACCCCGATGGTGGCTTCTCCCTGAAGTTCAAAAAATGTAGACTCAGACCAAGACCAAGCTAGTGTAGTCCCAGTCAGACGACTGGTTCCCTCGTGGAGGGCTTGTTTTTAGATAAGGCTTCTCTAAGCCATTTGTTAAACTTGTCTGTACTCAGACCTACTTTGCTTCCGTTTGTTTGTTGTAATGTTGGATCACATGCTTGTGATCTCTGTGTGCACTCTGTAAGAGTTATTAATAAAGATATATACTTTGTAGAGAATTGCAATGATACCTGCTGTTCATACAAGACATGTGTGCTGCGTGTATGTTTATAACATGCATGTCTTAGTATGGGTTTTCTAGACCTTGGTTGTGATCTGGCTGGCGGTCTTTTATACACCAAGTGGCCCTTAGATGTGCGCAGCTTGGGGCATCGCGATGCGATTGTTCGAGACTCTGTCTCGTGCACACTTTGATGTATGATCGAGCCCGCCCTAGACCCTGACTAAGTGATCGGGCTGGAGTAAGTCTATGTAAGGGTTATAATACAATCGATAGTATGGTTGAGGCGACTTGTCTATGAGTATGGGAGTTCACCACCCATATCATTTAGACTTGTGTGCGGACGATGAGGACCCATTTCAGTTGATCATCCGGCCTGGATGGGATGCCCCTAACGTTCGATGCTTTCCGAGAACGTTCTGTGCTTGGCCTTGTCTGCTTAGACAAGTGGGTACGGTTCTCGGCTCTCCATATGATTGTGTTGTAGCGAGGCTTGCATACGCTAACCCCGGGTCCCGACAGACTTGGTATCAGAGCAGGACTGACTGTAGGATTATCAGCCTTGGCCGAAGTCGAGTCTAGCCTTCTATAGTTATATAGTTACTCTGGGTATATAAGGGAACAATGTAAGGCTTTTTTTTTCTCCTTACCCTCATCGATCTGAGTTCTGAGTCACCCTTACCTTTTCTACGGGAAGATAGGACTAGGCTCACCTCTGTCTGATTAGAACATCTCGTTGATTGCCTCCTCATAGCCGTAGGATGGTTGTGGTTGTCCAGAGTCTCCGTGTTTTGAGTTCCTTGAAGAAGTTCTGTCCAATTTCTTCGAGGTTGTTTCATTTTCCATCCCAGTGTAGCCGTTATGCTGCCGGATTTGTTCCGTGTTTCTTTGGGTCATTGCCTTTGCATTATTATCCTTTCCGCCTAAATCATATCCTTTTATCCTTGCCTCCATCGTACAAACCTGTTCTGATTGTTGTTTTTTATCACACAGGATGTCAGGTGGAACTCGTAGTGTTGTTCTTCAAAATCGAGACCGTGATCGGAATCGAGATGATGATGAACTTCCACCCCCGCCTTCTGCGGCAGAAATCATGATAGAAGCCGAGCAGAATAGACGTGATCAAACACGCCTTCTGGAGCTCATCGAGCAGAATACCTCACGTCATTGCAATGTGGTTGTGAGCATTCAGGATTTCATCCTCCTCAAGCCACCGGTATTCCGATGTTCTTCTGAGCCCCTTGAAGCTGATGATTGGCTCCGTTCCATCGAGCGTAAGCTTGACACCGCACATGTTGCTCCCGAAGACCGAGTTATTTTCGCGGTATACTTCTTGGAAGGTGCTGCTCTTCAGTGGTGGGAGAACTATGTTGCAATGCAGCCAGATGGTCACGTAGTGACTTGGCAGGAGTTCTGTGTTGCCTTTCGAGGGTACCACATTTTGGATGAGTTGATGGATCGCAGAAAGGAAGAGTTTTGCAATCTGAATCAAGGAGAGATGTCCATTCATGAGTATGTGAGGGAGTTCAACCGTCTTTCTCGTTATGCCCAAGATGAGATCACCACCGATGCCAGAAAGCAGGCAAGGTTCCGCAAGGGACTTAGCCCCATCCTTCGTCATGATCTCAACCTCATCGAGTTTTCCACCTTTGAGAATTTAGTCAACAGATCCTTCAGAGCTGAGCATGGCAATGAAGTTTTCGAGAAATCTCGCAAGCATGCTCTTGAGTTTGCCCCTTCTTCCAATTCACGTCCTCAGAAACGTATGATCTGGATTCCTAACAGTTTGATCCACCAAAACAACCCACCGAGGCCATCCCTTGTGCCGCCTCGCCCACCAACTCCACCAAACAACCCAGCTCCCCGCACTATCTTTGGAGCCTGCTTTAGATGTGGCCAGCCTGGTCACTATTCTCGTGAGTGCCCCGTCAACCAAAATGCTCCACCCCATGCCAAAGGAAAACCCACTGTTCGTGCCAAACCACCTCCGAAGGTTCCCACCTCTAAGCCATCCACCTCAGAAAATCTTGGACGTGTGAACCAAATCTCAGCTGAGGAAACTGATAGTACTTCTGACGTCATTCTTGGTACGCTCCCAGTCAATTTTGTTCCCACTTCTGTTCTTTTCGACCCAGGAGCATCTCACTCATTCATGTCGGAGAGTTATGCACTTCGGCATGATGTATCCTTTGAAGAAATGTTCACCCCTATGATCATTCAAACTCCTGGTTCCAAGTGGCAAACTAATAGAGTAAGCCATGGTAATCAAATTGCAATTGAGGGTTTAGTATTCCTTGCTTCACTCATAGCCCTCAAGTCTTCAGACATTGATGTCATCCTTGGTATGGATTGGTTATCAAGACAACATGATTTTCTTGATTGTAAAGCCAAGTCAGTTACAATTACACACCCTTCAGGCCAGACAATAGCTTACTCCTCACCAAGAACAAGAACCCAGGTGCATTCTTTGAATGTGCTTCCCCTTCCCGACCTTGAAGATGTTCCGGTGGTTCGTGACTTCCCGGATGTCTTTCCTGAAGAGCTGTCGGGAATGCCACCCGACAGATGTGTAGAGTTCATAGTGGATCTTTCCCCAGGAACCGCACCAATTTCTAGACGCCCATACAAAATGGCCCCACGTGAGTTAGCTGAGCTTAAAAACCAACTGGAAGAAAGCTTTGTTGGAAAAAGGCTTCATCCGTCCTAGCTCATCGCCATGGGGTTGCCCCGTTCTGTTTGTAACGAAGAAAGATGGAACAGAATGGATGTGCGTAGACTATCGCCCGCTAAATTTAGCAACGATAAAGAACAAGTACCCACTGCCCAGGATCAATGATCTTTATGATCAACTTGCCGGATCCTCTGTCTTCTCCAAGATGGATTTGAGATTAGGTTATCACCAAATCAAAATCCAAAACGAGGACATTCCCAAAACGGCTTTTACTACTCGATATGGTCTTTACGAGTACACCGTCATGTCCTTTGGTTTAACCAATGCCCCCGCCACTTTCTCACGCATGATGAATTCGATCTTCATGGAGTACTTAGATAAATTTGTTGTGGTTTATCTCGATGACATCCTTATATACTCGAAGAACGAAGAAGAACATGCCGAACACCTAAGGCTGGTATTGATGAAACTTAGAGAGCATCGTCTGTATGCTAAATTCTCCAAGTGTGAATTTTGGCTACCAGAAGTGACCTACTTAGGCCACGTGATTTCTGCAAAAGACATTGCTGTGAATCCCGAGAGAGTTCAGGCCGTCCTTGACTGGACTCCACCTGAATCGGTTAAGCAAGTTAGGAGTTTTCTTGGCCTAGCCAGCTATTGCCGTCGCTTCGTCGAGAACTTTTCTAAAGTTGCAAAGCCTCTGACTGAACTCCTCAAGAAAGATAAGAAATTCCTATGGACTTCCAAGTGCGAGGAAAGCTTTCAAGAGCTAAAAAGAAAATTGACTTCTGCACCCGTACTTGCACCTCCAGACACCAAAAAGGATTTCGAGATCTATTGTGACGCATCACGACAAGGGTTAGGATGCATACTTCTGCAAGATCGACATGTGGTAGCTTATGCTTCACGCCATTTGCGGCCACATGAAGAGAACTATCCTACCCATGATCTTGAACTCGCTGCCGTAGTTCATGCCCTGAAGACTTGGCGACATTACCTCCTTGGTAATCGTTGTGAGATCTATTCTGACCACCAAAGCCTCAAATATATATTCACCCAGCCAGATCTTAATATCAGGCAAAGACGCTGGATTGAGTTGATAAAAGATTACGACTTAGGAATTTCTTACACCCCAGGCAAAGCCAATGTCATGGCTGATGCACTAAGTCGTAAGTCGTATTGTAACAACCTCATGTTACAACAGTATCAACCACTTCTTCATGAGGAATTTCGAAAGCTCAATCTCGAGATTGTTCCTCGTGGATCTCTTTTCAACTTGGTGGCGAAACCAACCCTTGAGGATCAAATCATAGTTGCCCAAAGACGTGCACGAGGTGTACGCCGGATCAAGGAGAACATTGCTAGCGGAGTTGCTAAATGTTTCTCCACAGATAGTAAAGGAACGGTATTCTTTGGAAATCGTTTGGTAGTACCTAAGAATAGGGAACTAAGGCAACTCATCCTCAAAGAATCCCATGACACACCCCTCTCGATTCATCCCGGTAGCGCAAAAATGTACCGAGATCTACGCCAGAGATTTTGGTGGACTAGGATGAAGAGAGACATTGCTCAATTTGTTGCTGAATGTGATGTTTGTCGTCGCATTAAGGCAGAACACCAAAGACCTGCTGGTACACTTCAACCTTTGCCTATTCCAGAGTGGAAATGGGACAAAGTCGGTATGGACTTCATCACCGGCTTTCCAAAAACCCAGAAAGGAAACGATGCCATCTTCGTTGTCATAGATAGGCTTTCCAAAGTTGCTCACTTCCTTCCGGTTCGCGAGTCTATAACTGCTAGCCAGTTAGCAGACTTGTACGTCTCTAGAATTGTATCCCTGCACGGTGTTCCTTTGGAAATCAATTCTGATCGTGGTAGCCTTTTCACCTCTAGATTTTGGGGAAGCTTTCAGAAGGCTATGGGAACTCATCTCTCCTTTAGTACAGCTTTCCATCCTCAGTCTAGCGGTCAAGTCAAAAGGGTTAACCAAATTCTTGAAGACATGCTCAGAGCTTGTGTTATCTCATTCGGAAAGAATTGGGAGAAATATCTGCCATTCGCCGAATTTTCCTATAACAATAGTTTTCAGTCTAGTCTGAACATGGCTCCTTTTGAACTCCTATATGGACGACGATGTCGAACACCACTAAACTAGTCAGAAACCGGTGAAAGACAATTTTTTGGACCAGACATGATCAAGGAAGTAGAAGAGCAAGTTCGCATTGTTCGTGATCAATTGAAAGCAGCCCAGTCTCGTCAGAAAAGCTACTATGATCGTCATCATAGGCAAGAGAGCTACCATCTGGATGAGAAGGCTTCTTCGGGTTACTCCTCTGAAGGGAACCCAACGTTTCGGTATCAAAGGCAAGTTGGCCCCACGTTACATCGGACCTTTCCGCATTATTGCTAAACGTGGAGAAGTTGCCTACCAACTTGAACTACCCCCGCACCTTTCCCGAGTACATGATGTATTCCATGTGTCACAACTCAGACGTTGCTTCAAGGACCCCATCCGCGAAGTCGACCATGAAACGCTTGATCTCCAAGATGACTTTTCTTATCGAGAATACCCTGTTCCTATTCTTGATTCTGCAGAGCGTGTCACTCGCCGAAAGAAGATCAAGTTTCTGAAAGTTCAGTGGTCGCACCACTCTGAGAGAGAAGCCACGTGGGAAAGAGAAGACCGTCTCAGTGCTGAGTACCCCTCCTTCCTCCCGCAGACTTCTGAATCTCGGGACGAGATTCTTTTGAGTGGGGGCGAGTTGTCACAACCCCAAGTTAGGTATGTGCTAGGATCAATTGCTCCTTTGCATCATGCAAAAATTCAAAAGAGAATTCAAAATTGGGGAAAAGAAAAGCCCTGAGAAAATTAATTCAAAAGGCCAGATAAAAATCTTCTCCAAATTTTCATGTTAGATTTTTGATAAGTCTTATAAATGAGTGTGATCACATATCAAGTGATGTGGGACCCACCCCATGCTCATAGATTTTTCAAATATTCAAACAGTGCCTTGGATTTAATCAAAAACCCCTATTTGAGTTAAGATTCAAATTATTTGAATTTTAAAAATGTTGAAACTTTATAAGTGGCTAGTCTATATTATTATGAAGCCATATAAAAATTTTCAGCATTTAATAAAATGCCTAGCTATTTATTTAGCACAGCAAAACAAAAGACAGAAAAGAAAACAGAAAGGAAAAAGGGAAAGAACTTACCTGGCGCCTAGGCGAGGCCCACCTACCTTGGCCCAGCTAGGCCCAGCCGCCACCCGGGCTGTCGTCTTCCTCAAGCAGCCAGGCAGCTGCGTGCCCGGCATGCCACGGCCGCCACGCCACCTGCTTGCCTGGCGCCCCCCCCCCCCCCCCCAGCCTCCCGAGCCCTCTAGACACGTCCTGGAGACGCCCACGTCCACTCCCCTCCCTCCAGAACCACCTCCCCCTCCTCTCTCGCCCGTTCCGCCGACGTCCGTGAAGCTCGCCGGAGCACCGTCAAGACCCCGCGTAGCCATCGACGCCGAGAAGCCCCCGGATCCTGTCCACCGTCTTCACCGCAGTTTTCTTTGTCTTTGAGCGGAATATGGGGAGCTGAAGCCCCCTGGAGCTGCCGAATAGCGTCGTCGTCTTCATCTACGGCCGACGCGCAACATCGTCGATTACATCGCCGTCGAGCCACCCCAGCCCTCCCCACCACCTCCGTTGAGTTCCTGGTGAGCTCACGGTCAAAACCCCTAACCTCTCCCCCTCGATTTCTTCCTCTGTCACCGATTACCATGGTCGCCGGAGTACCGAGCCGCCACGGTCGTCGTCGGCGAGCATCTGCTAGGCAATCATCCTCGCTGTCTTGTCCATCACCTCCGCCGTGAACTGCTGCTTCGAACGCGCCCAGCGGTGGCTCAAATGGTGCTCTGCAGCGAGATCCACCCCGAGCCCGTGCCACGGCCGCCGCGGAAGGTCGTCGCCGGCGTCGCTCCGGTGGCCTCCTTGGTCACCTGGACCCTCCCCGAGACGCGCGGCTCCACGAGCTTGCGTTTGGTGCCTCCAGCGCTTCAAACGGACCACGGCAGCCTCCTCCCGTGCAGCGCCGCCGTGGGTTGGTCATCGGCATTTAGCCGCCGGTGGGTTAGCCACTAATCCCCCTCCTAACCCCACCCTGGGCCACTGACCAGTGGGCCCAGTGGCTTAATTAAGCCACTGGATTAAATTAACCAGCCGGGTTAATTAGCCAGTGACACTGACACCCCTGGCCCACCTGTCAGCCCCCTGGTGACGCCAGCAGTGCATCATGCTGATGCAATAAAAGGAATAAAGGAATTTCCAAATAAAACAACAAAATAAAAATAATTCAGAAAAATCCAGAAAATACCCCAAACTTTGGAAATTCATAGATAATTCATATTAACTCCAAATTGGACAAATAATATATGAAAAATGATCAGGAGAAAATAAGTTATCCAAAAATCCAACTTTCAACTATGTTTGAGTTGATTTTAAAATGGGACCAGTAGCATATGTCATTTGAATTATTTGGAATTTATTCAAATTCAATTCAAATGCTTTTGCAACTTGGACCATGGAATTATGCTACATTTCAACCACACTTCAGAGGCATATCATACACATTTTCCAAAAGGTTCAAAATGATCAAACAATGTCACATGTAACTTGGTCAAGTTTGAATTCAAATTGGAGTTTGAATTTGCATTTCAAATGCAATATACTCCTTTTAAATGGAATGCTCAACACATCAGTACCATGAACATCACCATTACAATATTATTCATGTGATTGTGCATTGTACATTATGTTGATCCTATGATTGTCATGTTGCTAATAGAAGTAGAGCCGGAATCAGAGATCACCCCCTTCGTTGAAGACCCCGTGACTGAACCTCGTCAGCAAGGCAAGCAAACCCCCATTGATCATGTCGATAAAGTCCCACTTCCCTCTCATGTCTCGCTTATGCATTGTTTAGGATGATCACCATGATAACGTTTCTACCGCATAGTTGAACCCATATCCTTTGCATGACTTATCATCTTGTCACAGTAGTAAGCAAACCACAATCCTAGAAGATGTAGGAGTTGGTTGATATCATGTGGCCCCTGCAACTGTTACTGCTTATTGCATGCTTAGTGGTACAATGAGGTTGCTCATGATGTGAGTCGGGATGATGATAAACATGGTGTTGATGAAAGTGAAACGTGTTGGTGAATCTACCCTAATACAAGGTGAACGATGAGAGGCTGTGTAGGAGTACACAATGGGTTGTCTCATTGAACACCGCCCTAAGTCCGAGTTCTTGTTTGGTGATCCAAGAAGAAGAGTACAACCACACATTGGGCTCACTGACCCCTCTCATCCTAGTACCTCACCCCGTTCGAACCCCAAGATTCGCAGTAGTTCGGAGTTCTGGTAGGGCTGTGGCACGGTCTGCGAAGTGGATGAACGGCTTTTCAAGACCAGCTTGGGACCCTGCACACATCGTTTGAGGCTGTACTGAAACCTCGGCCGGACTTCCATACGGATCCCCCTCAGATAGGCGACTCTCTGGACTAGAACGGAGTTGTGGGCAAAGTGTTGTGGTGGCATCATCGCTGTCACCTCTTGAACAGTGACATGCAAAAAGCGGTAACTGATGACACGTGTGTGTAGCGGTACACCCCTGCAGGGTTAACAAAACTATTCGAATAGCCGCGTCCACGGTTATGGACTGCTTGGAAAGCTTAGCTTGATTATTAGACAATTTGAACTGGATACTTCTAAAACCCACCAAGATAAGTGTGAGTACTATGGCGTGCTTTCTCGTGGGGAATTCGAGGAAGGCACCATAGTGGTGTAATTGGTTGGAGAAAGTAGTGGACTCGTGTACGCTTCTTACCTCAAGTCTGGTACTCGTAGTTCAGGACTAGCCAAGTCAAAGCTGGCACTTCTACAAGTGAAACCCCACCTCCCTTTACCTTGATACATATGCATGAGTAGTATAGCTCCTATGTAAGTCTTGCTGAGTACGATTTTGTACTCACGTTTGCTTAATCTATGTTTTAGATGAACCCACCGACCCCGATGGTGGCTTCTCCCTGAAGCTCGAAGAATGAAGACTCAGACCAAGACCAAGCTAGTGTAGTCCCAGTCAGACGACTGGTTCCCTCGTGGAGGGCTTGTTTTTAGATAAGGCTTCTCTAAGCCATTTGTTAAACTTGTCTGTACTCAGACCTACTTGCTTCCGCTTGTTTGTTGTAATGTTGGATCACATGCTTGTGATCTCTGTGTGCACTCTGTAAGAGTTATTAATAAAGATATATACTTTGTAGAGAATTGCAATGATACCTGCTGTTCATACAAGGCTTGTGTGCTGCGTGTATGTTTATAACATGCATGTCTTAGTATGGGTTTTCGAGACCTTAGTTGTGATCTGGCTGGCGGTCTTTTATACACCAAGTGGCCCTTAGATGTGCGCAGCTTGGGGCACCGCGATGCGATTGTTCGAGACTCTGTCTCGTGCACACTTTGATGTATGATCGAGCCCGCCCTAGACCCCGACTAAGTGATCGGGCTGGAGTAAGTCTATGTAAGGGTTATAATACAATCGATAGTATGGTTGAGGCGACTTGTCTATGAGTATGGGAGTTCACCACCCATATCATTTAGACTTGTGTGCGGACGATGAGGACCCATTTCAGTTGATCATCCGGCCTGGATGGGATGCCCCTCACGTTCGATGCTTTCCGAGAACGTTATGTGCTTGGCCTTGTCTGCTTAGACAAGTGGATACGGTTCTCGGCTCTCCATATGATTGTGTTGTAGCGAGGCTTGCATACGCTAACCCCGGGTCCCGACATGATGTGTCATGAGTAGTTCCTCCTTGGACTTAGGGTTCCGGGAAGCAAGTTAGTTGATGTATTCTCTTTGATCTTGTCCTTCATTGCTTAGTCCTTGTGAGATGCCTATCATGATCAAAGCATATATGTTATAGTTACCACGGCCGGCCCTGAGCAGTCCGGGGCCCTGATGAACCTCAACTGTAGAGGATCGTTTGCAGCTTTTTCGCGGGTAAGTTAACCCAATTTATTGATTCGACACAAGGGGAGCCACAAAATATTTTTAAGCTTTGACAGTTGAGTTGTCAATTCAACCGCACCTGAAATACACTTTCTTGCAACAAAATATTAGTAGCAACTGTGATATGATAGTGGTAGTGATGACAGCAAAAGTAACAACTAGTAACCATCATGATTAAAACACTGTAGGCTAGGGAGATGGATGGTTGGGCGCTGCTTGGATAAGAGTGAACATGTAATAGATTCTAACACGGGGCAAGGCACACAGAAAAGCAACGATCATCTAGGCAAATATCAAACATTAGGCATGTATCCCATAGGTAGTTGTGCATGCTTGCAATAAGAACTTGCACAACATCTTTTGTCCTACCATCCCGCTACGAACGGGGCCAAAGGGAACTTATGGAGATTAAGGTGCTACTTTCAAAGAGCACCGGAACAAAGAAATAAAATCAATGGATACATGAAATCATCAAATTATGGACCATCCCCTTTGGTGTCCCAAGCTGTCGCCTTTGGGATCGCCGGTTCCGGACCATAATAGGTGCATACAACTCATAGATAGGATCAAGAACATAAATATACTCATGAAAACACAAGTGGTTCAGATCTGAAAACATGGCACTCGGGCCCAAAGTGACAAGCATTAAGAGCAACAAGTTGTAACAAAGATGATAAACACCATAGTAGATGATAGGCAACATGCCCCCAACAATCTGACGAACTATTACATGATCAAATTCATCCAATACCTACCACTCCCTTTGCCTACAGCAGGGAATTACTCACACATGGGAGGAGAAGTCATGGAGGGAGGATGGAGTGGTGATGGTGATGAAGATGGCGATGATCTATCCTCTACGGAGGCCAAATCAGCCTCCATATTGGCCCTCCCGAGGAAGGACAGAGGGTGGCGGCGGCTCCGCGACAGAAACTGGAAAAGTGACTTCTGATCTGGGGTTTTCCCATCATGAGAATAAATAAGGGCCTCGGTAGGGCACCTGAGGAGGGGGGAGACCCCCAGGCGGCCAGTCGGCGCGGCCATGGGTGGGGCCGCGCCATCAGGGCGCCTGGAGCCCGTGTGGCCCCACTTCTGGCTCGTGGAAGCTTTGGGTGCATGGATTTTTCCTGAATTTTTTGGGAATTTTCCGAGATACCTAAAAATCCATTTCCTGCACACAATAAAACCATACAGGAAGCTCTGCTGAAAACAATGTCAGTCCGGGTTAGTTTAGTTCAAATCATGCAAGAATGAGGGCAAAACAATAGCAAAAGTGTTTGGAAAAGTACATACGTTTGAGACGTATCACGCCCAAGTGCAAGAAAAAAATGGGGGCCCTATAACACAAAAAATTATATAGCTCATTCTGATATTTTGATAGAAACTTATAAATTGAATACAATTCTCTCTATATTCTCAATAGACATATTAAACTACAGAAACTATTCAATATCTTATTGATGACAAACAGACAATGTTCAATTGAAAAAGTAACTACATTTGTTCAAAAATATCATAACATAGGGGGTTCATAAATTACTAGAGTTATTTCCTGATTATTAATAGCAGAATTTTTATTTGGCCTAACAAATTGGTTGAGGTTCCCTTTTTGGGTTGATATAAATTCATTCTCCCCTTCTCTTTTGCCTCTTCTCATGACCAGATTTATTCTCTGTGGATGATATCTCATAACACAACAAACAAAGGATACATAAATTATGACTTAAGATGGAATGTTGGAATAAAATCACATGGATCTGGTTGCCCTTGCATGTTGTAGTTTGCCCCTAAAAATTCCACCTACCGTCCAGCAGCAGTACCGGCCAATTACACTCCTCCCTTTCTTCTATGTTAGACAAGCTGGAGCGACAAATTTAATGAGAAGAACAACAAGACCCACAAAGCTTTATAGAAGGGTGATGTCTATGCACGCTTCTATTCTTGTAGACTATGTTGGGCCTCCAAGCGCAGAGGTTTGTAGGACAGCAACAATTTCCCTCAAGTGGACGACCTAAGGTTTATCGAACTCAGGGAAGTAGAGGTTGAACATGGTCTCTCTCAAGCAACCCTGAAATTAAGATACAAGAAGTCTCTTGTGTCCCCAACACACATAATACAACTAGGAGTTGTATAGGTGCACTAGTTCGGCGAAGAGATGGTAAAATACGAATGATAGGTGTGGCAAAGCAAGGTAACATAAATCTGTAATAAAAAGTGCAGCAAGCAAACAAGTAGTAAACGTGAGCGCAAACGATATTGCAATGTCGGAAACAAGGCCTAGGCTTCATACTTTCACTAGTGGCAACTCCCAACAACATTAACATCGTCTAATCGCATGATACTTCCACTAAAACATGCATTGGAGACGTACTCGGAGGTCATTCCTTTGTGATCAAGAGAAAACGAGAATTATGTAGGGCTACAAAAGCACACCTCAAAGTTCGTAGTTCTCATATATGGATTTCCCAATGTCACCGCAGCCATCCAAAGAGAGTACCACAATCACCACAACATATCTCAAGGATAGTCAAAGACAAGCACCAAGAGACTCTCAATCTTCAACCAATTCACAAAAGAGGAAATAACTCATGATAATATTCTTCTAACCCATGTCCAATAGACTGTTGTCACCATGGTCTCGGGGATTAAACTAGATAAGATCAAGTGAGTACATCAATCCAATACGTAGAGGAAGGGAAAATATCATGGGATCACGCTAGATTAACATAGCCTATGATCACAATCAAGATCACATCATAGCAGAGATAATTGACCACATAGCTACTGGTAGAAACCTAAGCCCCGAGGAGGAACTACTCCCGCTTCATGGAGGGAGGAAGCAATGTCGATGTAGATGAATCCGGGGGCACTTCCCCGTCCCGGCAGGGTGCCGACATAGGAATTCTGGTCCCCCGAAGATTGTTGCCGATGGCGGCAGAGATCGGAATTGCGTCTGGAAAAAAGGAGTTCTGGAATCAGGGTTTTCGCGATGGGAGAATAAATAGGAGCCAAAGGGGGTAGCTAGGGGGGCACCAGGGAGTCCAGGCGGCCTCCCGGCGCGGCCCCACCGTAGGTCGCGCCACCTGGCCGCCTAGACTCCTGGTGGGCCCCTTAGGCCCACTTTGGGCGTCTGGAAGCTTCTGGTACGCTGATTTTTTATATATTTTCCCCGGAATTTTTCTGACACTTTAAGTAATGGGAATACCTGAAAGACAAAAACAGCAGAAAACACAAACTGGCACTGGGGTGCACTAAATTAATAGGTTAGTCCAAATACGATCAAAAGTGTATGAAGGTGTATCTAAAACATAGCAAAATCACACAAAACATGCATGGAGCAAGCATAAATTATAGATACGTTTGGGACGTATCAACATCCCCAAGCTTAATTCCTGCTCGTCCTAGAGTAGGTAAATGATAACAAGCATAATTTCTATGGTGACATTCTACCAACCATATAAGAACTTTTAAGTAAAGCAATCAAGGTATGTAATTCAATTCAAGTCATAATAGACAAGAGTCTATATTGGCATTGAAACAAGCAACATAAGAACATTAAGGTGCAAGAGCTCTCGATGTCCGTGACTCGAATGTCTTCAGATGGTGTTTGCGTGCAAGAAGTGGGGCATGGGAATACGAGAGAGAAAAATATTTATTTCTTGAGAACTCAATCTTCTAAATTTTCACACTTAGTCTTCTTTGGAATCTTATCTTGACTCCTCCCCAGACCACTAGCCAGGTATAAGTCAATTTGATCCACCCCCTTTCGATATTTTGAGCACTCATGCAATGGATGAGCGTAAGCACGTGATACGTCCAAAACGTATCTATTATTTCTGCTTGCTCCATGCATGTTTTGTGTGATATTGCTACGATCTAGATACACTTTCATACACTTTTGATCATATTTGGACTAACCTATTAATTCAGTGCACCACAGTGCCAGTTCCTGTTTTCTGTTGTTTTTCTATTTCAGTTTTCCCCCATATAAAAAGTGCCAGAAAAAATCCGAGAAAAATATAGGAAAAATCAGCGTACAGGAAGCTTCGCGAAGGGCCTGAGTGGGCCAGAGGGGAGCCAGGGGTGGCCCAGGCGGCCACCCAGCGCGGCCCCACCCCTGGCCGCGCCATGGGGGCGCTTGGGGCCCCTGGTCCACCTCTGGCTGCCCCCCTTCGCCTATATATTCTCCGTCACGGGAAACTTCAGAAAGGAGAACCCTTATTCGCGATCTCACCTCTGTTCCGTCGCCGCCGCGCTTCCGAGATCGGGAGCACCAGAAGACCTCTTTCCGGCACCCTGCCGGAGGGAGGGTTGACCTCCGGGAGTCTCCTCTCCACCATGGATTCTCCCCGGATGTCTCGTGAGTAGTTTTCCTTGGACCATGGGTCCGTGATCAGTAGCTATGTGATGTTCTCCTCCCCTCTTTATTCTTCATAGTTTAGACCTCGTGAGCTTCCCTACATGATCGAGGCACTTTTGTAATCTTTCTGCTATTGCTATGCTGAGTTTGATGGGATCTGATGGATTATGAGATTATGTTCAGATTGTGATTGGGTAATATATTTGGTTTTTATCTCTTATATTTTTGTTCCTAAGTAATTCTTGCATGTTCTCCGTTGTTGTTTATATCTTTGGCCAAGTAGTAGGTAGTAACCCCAAGAGGGAACGTTATGCTCGATTGTGGGTTCATGCCCCCCGATGAAACGCTTGAGTGACAGAAACATGAGTCTAGGGGATGTGTTGTTGCCACAAGGGGGATAACAACGGTGCTTGTAACCGCGGTTGCAAGGATTGTTTACTTTACGCAAAGTGCTTTTTAATGCAGTTGTCTGTTGCTTTGGGTTTACACTTTGGGTGGGACTCGCAACTTAATACCAGCGAGATGTTCTGGATAGATATCTCAAGGTGGATGATTAGTAGTAGATGCAGTTGGCTTTCGGTCTAGTTATTTTGGCGTACTGCCCGTGCTTTTGAGCCTCTTCCTTTCTTTTGAAGCATAGTTAGCACTACGGTGCGTTCATAATCCTGTCAATTGCGGTCCTCCTTGTTTAGATGAACATGTTATGGCTAGGTGCTTTGCGGGAATCGGAAGTTCTCAATTTCCGTCAAAGAGATGGAGAAAATATGAAGAAGGCATGGGACAGAATCTCTGAAGCACATAAAAGAATTATGCCTTGGATACCTATAAAAATTGTGCTTAGAAATTTTTACCATGGTCTTTTTAAATGGTGTAAACACGCTCTTGATATTATAGCTGAAGGAGATTTTCTAGAGTGTGATGAAGTTAGGGCTCTTGATATTTTGCATAGTCTATCTAGTTATTTTGTTTATGACCGCAGTATTGATACTGTCATAGATAGACTTTCCACTATTGAAAAAAGATTGGATGCTCTAGACTTGAGGAAAGTAGAGGAACTTAAGTCCAACAAGAAAGAAATGTTGGAGATAGATGATGATTGGGAGCCCTTTGTTAGGATTAGCATCTCTAACCAAGGCTTCCTTGCTCTTTGTGATATTGGATCCACAGTTTCTACTATGCCAAAAATAGTTTATGATTCTTTGAAGCTAGATATGGATAAATTATCATCTTATCATGAACATTCTAATGGAGATATTTCAGAGATTAAAGGAAAGGTAAAATAAGTCCAAGTTGCATTCCTTCATAGGACTGCACCAATGGATTTCTTCGTCATGGAGCCAAACCAAAGTAACATTGTCTCGGAAGAGACTTCCTCCGTGCTATGAAAGGCTTCATTGATATTGGTAACGGGCACATACGCTTACGCGGTGTGGCAAAACGTAAGTACCTCTTTCCTAGGAAGAAGAAGAATGAGCTTATTGAAAATCAATTTGAAGGTTTTTATGATTCTGATCTTGGAGACCCTTGATTCTTCTTTTGCATCATGCCTAGCTTAAAGGCATAAAAGAAAGCGCTTTCGGGAGGCAGCCCGCAACGAATTTAGGTTTTTTTTTTTTTTTTGTGTCTTGATGTTTGTTACTACTATAGCAACATCATTGTATCTTTATTTTTCAGCTTTGTGCCAAGTTATAGCCTCTTATGATAAGGGAAGCAAAAGTTGTGACATCCTGTCCAGAAAACAGATTATGTCCCTTGACAGAAAAATTCGAATCAAATCACCAGATCATCTTTTTGATCTGAATTTTTTTGACAGCGTTCTCTATACAATTTTGAAACTTCCTTATGTTCTGAGTTTCTTTATTTGAGTTGCAGAAGTGCCCCTAAAAAATCTTTACTACCTGCTGTTCTGTTTTTCACAGATTCTGCCACGTTTTGTCTCTCCTAACTTTTGCAAACCTTAAGCTTGCTTTTTCTTTGCAAAAACTTTTTGGCACTCTTGCGAAACAGTAGATCTTCAAGAATATATTTATATCCAGTGGGGAAAAATTATTTTATTAAGGGTACTAACCTCTCTAATCAGCTTATGATGAGTTATGTATGAAGGGAGTTTTCAAGTGTGCGATGGAAGATGATGAAAGAAGATCCAGGAGTGTCAAGCGCTCAAGCTTGGGGATGCCCCCATGCATCCCCAATAAATATTCAAGGAGACTCAAGCGTCTAAGCTTTGGGATGCCCCCGTGCATCCCCTTCTCCATCAACAATCATCAGTTCGTCCTTCGTCTCACTATATTTTTATCACTTCATGCGTTATGTGCTATGCTTGGAGCGTCTCGCTCTTAGGGTTTATTTTTAGTTTTCTTTATCTTTGCTTGCTGTTCATAACAAGTTAGAACCCGTCTTACTTTGTGTGGGAGAGAAACACGCTCCACTTTCAAAATCTAGAACACATCATAGGATTTTTCCTGCTTATCTTTTTGCTGTTGTGTGTTCTTTATCTTTTCGTAGCTACTGCCATGTTTAGTTTTAGTCTTAGTTTGTATTTAGCAAGTGTCTTGGCTTTTGTTTAGTCTGTTGCTGGAAATCTTTTTAGTATTCATGTTTATCTTGTTAAAGAGAGTTGGTTGTTGCACTGAGTTGTGTCTTGCCTTGAAAGTAGGTAATTGAGGTTGCTATTTAGTTCTAGTAGTAACTTGCAATAGTTTTGAAGTTTTGTTGTGAGTAATGTTTGAACTTTTGGTCTCAAGAGCTCTAGCCTATTAGTGATAGGTGTCGTATTTCGGGCAATCCGTGTGTATTTTCAAAACCTACAAAACTAGTTGAGAACTCTAGCTACTAGATGGATCACTACTCTTTGGAGGGATCGAATATTAGAGAACACTCATGTACCATGAGTCGAGGATGCGCAAGAATAACCAAACCCCCATACACTCCTCCTCGGGGTACTTGTATCTTTGTGAACCTCCTTATTAGATTGAGAGTTACCGATAATAAGTGCATGAGTTCTTCGGACTAATGTAAGTATTGAAAGTTGACACTTCCACCTTCCCATATTTTGCTAGCCTCTCCCGTGCCGTGCATTGCCTTCTTCTCACTCCGAGAGTTGGTGTCCACCTTCGCCGGTACATCCAAACCCTTGGCATGATACGCTCTATCATCATAAACCTCCTTATATCTTTCCTCAAAACAGCCACTATACCTACCTATCAAGGCATTTCCATAGCCTTTCCGAGATATATTGCCATCCAACTTCCACCTCTTCATGACTTGATCTTCATGTCATACATGTTCCTGCTACACTGGCAGCGACATACACTGCATACATCATGATAGTTACATCTTCTTTATGATTTTGAGTACCTTGTAAAGTGTGAAAGATCTCCTTTACCTTCTTGTAAAATAGAGTGTTGCCCTTAAGTTAGGAAAAGATCCCAAAGTGGACACAATAAAAGATCCCAAAGAGGACAAATGAGAGTTACATAGAAAGAGCCATTGAGGCCACACAAAAAATACAAAAAAATAGAAAAAAGAGAAAAAGAAATAAAAAGAGAGAAAGGGGCAATACTACTATCCTTTTGAGAGATCCACACTAGTACTCCCTTTATATCCTTGTACTCCATAGAGATGATCATTATGCATATAGCTATGTGGGGACCTTCACACTATAGAACTTGGCTTGCATATTCCAAGGATGAGCCTCCTCAAAAGAGATCTAGGTCTTCATGAGCGAGCAAGTTAGATGCACCCCCACTAGTTCCATTGGAGATCTTCCTAGCTCGTATGTGCATCCGTTGCATGGCAATCCCTAATCCTCACATCATATCTATCATTTGGCATCCCTTGCCTATGATTGTCCTCATTGATGTGAGCCTTTCTCCTCCTTTTTTGTCTTCCTCCTCCGTACTTCTCTCTGTGCCATCCTAAGTGTCAACTCTCGTGCTTACGCTCATCCATTGCATGACTGCTCAAAATATTGAAAAAGGAGTGGATCAAATTGACTTGTACCTAGCTAGTGGTCTGGGGCCGAGTCAAGATAAGATTCCAGAAAAAGACCAAGTGTGAAACTTTAGTAGATTGAGTTCTCAACAAATAAATTGTTTTCCTCGTATTCCCTATCCCCCTTCTTGCACGCAAACACCATTTGGAGACATTCGAGTCACGGACAGCGAGAGCTCTTGCACTTTTTGTTCTTTTGTTACTTGATTCAATGCTAATATAGACTCTTGCATGTTATGACTTCAATTGAGTTTCTAACCTTGATTGCTTTACTTTTCAAAGTTCTTTTATGGTTGCTAGCATGTCACCACATAAATTATGCCGTTATCATTTACCTACTCGAGGACGAGCAGGAATTAAGCTTGGGGATGTTGATACGTCCAAAACGTATCTATAATTTCTTCTTGCTCCATGCATGTTTTGTGTGATATTGCTATGATCTAGATACACTTTCATACACTTTTGATCATATTTGGACTAACCTATTAACTCAGTGCACCATAGTGCCAGTTCCTGTTTTCTGATGTTTTTCTATTTCAGTTTTCCCCCATATAAAAAGTGCCAGAAAAATTCCGGGAAAAATATAGGAAAAATCAGTGTACAGGAAGCTTCGCGAAGAGCCCGAGTGGGGCCAGATGGGAGCCAGGGGTGGCCCAGGCGGCCACCCGGCGCGGCCCCACCCCTGGCCGCGCCAGGGGGGCGCCTAGGGCCCCTGGTCCACCTCTGGCTTCCCCCCTTCGCCTATATATTCTCCGTCACGGGAAACTTCAGAAAGGAGAACCCTTTTTCGCGATCTCTCCTCTGTTCCGCCGCCGCCGCGCTTCTGAGATCGGGAGCACCAGAAGACCTCTTCCCGGCACCCTGCCGGAGGGAGGGTTGACCTCCGGGAGTCTCCTCTCCACCATGGATGCTCCCCGGATGTCTCGTGAGTAGTTTTCCTTGGACCATGGGTCCGTGATCAGTAGCTATGTGATGTTCTCCTCCCCTCTTTGTTCTTCATAGTTTAGACCTCGTGAGCTTCCCTACATGATCGAGGCACTTTTGTAATCTTTCTGCTATTGCTATGCTGAGTTTGATGGGATCTGATGGATTATGAGATTATGTTCAGATTGTGATTGAGTAATATATTTGGTTTTTATCTTTTATATTTTTGTTCCTAAGTAATTTTTGCATGTTCTCCGTTGCTGTTTATTGCTTTGGCCAAGTAGTAGGTAGTAACCCCAAGAGGGAACGTTATGCTCGATTGTGGGTTCATGCCCCCCGATGACACGCTTGAGTGACAGAAACATGGGTCTAGGGGATGTGCTGTTGCCACAAGGGGGAAAACAACGGTGCTTGTAACCACGGTTGCAAGGATTGTTTACTTTACGCAAAGTGCTTTTTAATGCAGTTGTCTGTTGCTTTGGGTTTACACTTTGGGTGGGGCTCGCAACTTAATACCAGCGAGATGTTCTGGATAGATATCTCAAGGTGGATGATTAGTAGTAGATGCAGTTGGATTTCGGTCTACTTATTTTGGCGTACTGCCCGTGCTTTTGAGCCTCTTCCTTTCTTTTGTAGCATAGTTAGCATTGTGGTGCGTTCATAATCCTGTCAATTGCCCTTCTGTAATTTGTTTACCTCGCATAGCAGTTTTATCGTCTTTTGGGAGAGAGACATCACTAGTGAACATCACGTATCCCTGTCCATATCCGCATTACTGTTCCCACGCTCATTTACTTTTCTGCTTTTACTTTCAGTTGCTATAATTATCCTTTGTGTTTGATCCTTTGTGAACAACAAGACCGGAGAGATTGACAACCTCTCTGAACTTTGTTGGGAACAAAGTTATTTGTGTCTGTGTGTAGGTCTGCGTCAGTAGCGCCGCTGACACCTACTTATCATCTCTGGAGTCCTACTGGAGACAAACCTTGGTATCTTTACTGAGGGAAATTTGGTGCTATGTTGCATCACGCCTTCCACTTGGGGCTCACCAACGAAGGGCGAGAAGACTACACCCGTCAACTCTCGCGTCATCAGCACGAAAGTTGACACTTAGGATGGCAAAGAGAAAGATGGTGGAGAAGGAAGACAAAAAGGGTGTGAAAGGCTCACATCAATGAGGACAATCATAGGCGAGAGAAGGACAAATCATAGATATGATGTGAGGAGTAAGGATTGCCATGCAACGGATGCACATATGAGCTAAGAAAAGCTCTCCAATGGAACTAGTGGGGGTGCATCTAACTTGCTCGCTCAAGAAGACCTAGAGCTCGTTTGAGGAGGCTCATCATTGGAATATACAAGCCAAGTTCTATAGTGTGAAGGTCCCCACATAGCTATATGCATATATGATCATCTCTGTGGAGTACAAGATATAAGAGGGAGTACGAGTGTGGATCTCTCAAAAGGAATAGTAGTGTTGCCCCTTCTCTCTTTTTATTTTATTTTTCTCTTTTTTCTATTTTGTTGTATTTTTTTGGTGGCCTCAATGGCTCTTTCTATTTAACTCTCATATGTTCTCTTTGGGATCTTTTAAATTTGTCCTCTTTGGGATCTTTTCCTCACTTAAGGACAACACTCTATTTTACAAGAAGTATAGAAGATCTTTCACACTTTACAAGGTACTCAAAATCATAAAGAAGATGTAACTATCATGATGTATGCAGTGTATGTCGCTGCCAGTGTAGCAGGAACATGTATGACATGAAGATCAAGTCATGAAGAGGTGGAAGTTGGATGGCAATATATCTCGGAAAGGCTATGGAAATGCCTTGATAGGTAGGTATGGTGGCTGTTTTGAGGAAAGATATAAGGAGGTTTATGATGACAAAGCGTATCATGCCAAGGGTTTGGATGCACCAGCGAGGTGGGGTGCCAACTCTCGGAGTGAGAAGAGGGCAATGAACGGTGCCGAAGAGGCTAGCAAATATGAGGAGGTGGAAGTGTCAACTTTCAATACTTACATTAGTCCGGAGAACTAATGTACTTATTATTGGTAACTCTCAATCTAATGAGGAGGTTCACAAAGAGACTAGTACCCCGAGGAGGAGTGTATGGGGGTTTGGTTATCCTTGCGCATCCTCGACTCATGGTACGTGAGTGTACTCTAATATCCGATCCCTCCAAAGATTAGTGATCCATCTAGTAGCTAGAGTTCTCAACTTGTCTTTGTAGTTTTTGAAAATAAAAATGGATTGCCAAAAATACGACACCTATCACTAATAGGCTAGAGCTATTGACACCAAGAGTTCAAACATTACTCACAACAATACCTCAAAACTATTGCAAGTTACTACTACAATTCAATAGCAACCTCAATTACCTACTTAAAGTCAAGACACAACTCAGTGCAACAGCCAACTCTCTCAACAAGATAAACATGAAAAGTAAAGAGAGTTCCAGCAACAAACTAAACGAAAGTTCTTGAAAAATATAAACATGAAAACTAAGAACTAAACATGACAGCAGCTACGAAAAGATAAAGAACACACGACAAAAGAAAGATAAGCATGAAAATCCTATGATGTGTTCTAGTTTGAAGTGGAGCGTGTTTCTTTCCCACACAAAAGAAAGTTGGGTTCTAACTTGTTATGAACAGCAAACAAAGTTAAAGAAAACTACAAAGTAAACTAAAGAGCGAGACGCTCCATGCTTAGCACATAATGCATGAAGTGATAAAAATATAGTGAGACGAGGGACGAACTGATAATTGTTGATGAAGAAGGGGATGCACGAGGGCATCCCCAAGCTTATATGCTTGAGTCTCCTTGAATATTTATTGGGGATGCATGGGGGCATCCCCAAGCTTCAGCGTTTGACACTCCCGGATCTTGTTTCATCATCTTCCCTCGCACACTTCAAAACTCCCTTCATACATAACTCATCATAAGCTGATTAGAGAGGTTAGTACCCTTAATAAAACAATTTGCCTCTACTGGAAAGAAATATTTTCTTGAAGGGCTACTATTTCTCAAGATTAACAAAAAGTTCTTGCACAGAGAAAGCTAGCGCAAGACTTGCAAAAGTGAGGAAAGGCAAAACGTGGCAGAATCTGTGAAAAACAGACCAGCAGGTAGTAAATAATTTTTTCAGGGTACTTCTGCAACTCAAATCAAAAAACTCAGAACAGACGCTCGAAAGCCAATTGTATAGAGCACGCTTTCAAAAAAATTCAGATAAAAAAGATGATCTGGTGATATTAGGCTAATTTTTCCGTCAAAGGACAGAATCTGTTTTCTGGTCATCATGTCACAACTTTTGAACTTTTTTGCAATCGGGGGCTAAACTTGGCACAAAGCTTGAAAAAAAAGATACAATGATGTTGCTACAGTAGTAACAATCATCAATACCACTAAAAACAGAAGTAAAAACAACAAAGTAAAGATAACAAGGGTTGTATCCCTAGAGCTCTTTCTTTATAGCCATAAAGATAGCTTAAGATTTTAATGATGCTCTCGTAGGAATAAGAGTTGAAGAACAAAAGAGAGCATCAAGAAGCAAATACCAAGCACATTTAAGTCTAACATGCTTCCTATGCATAGGAATATTGCAATAGAATAATTCATTTAAGCAAACAACAATAAGCATAGAAAGGCAAAACAACTGCAGCTCCAAAAACTTCAACATAAAGAGAGGGGACGTGATATTATTAAAATATCTATAAGCATATGTTCCCTTCTGATATGTCCCAAACATATCTATAATTTTTGCTTGCTCCATGCATGTTTTGTGTGATATTGCTATGATCTAGATACACTTTCATACACTTTTGATCATATTTGGACTAACTTGTGAACTCAGTGCACCACAGTGTCAGTTCTTGTTTTTTGTTGTTTTCTATTTCAGGTTTCCCCCATATTAAAAGTGCTCCAAAAATTCGGAAAAAATCTGATAAAAAATTAGCATGAAGGAACCTTCCGGAATCACCTGGGTGGGGCCAGAGGGCCACCACCAAGGGCCCAGGCGCCCTGGCGGCGCGCCCTAGGGGGTGGCCGCGCCAGGGGAGCGCCTGGACTCCTGGTGTCACTCCTGACTCCCCCTTCCGCCTATTTATTCTCCGTGTCGTGAAAACTCCGAAGATAGAACCCCTTTTCGCGATCTCGCCTCTGTTCCGCCGCCGCCGCGCTTCCAAGATCGGGAGCGCCAGCAGACCTCTTCGGGAGCTTCCCCTCCACCATGGACGCTTCCCGGATGTGACGTGAGTAGTTTCCCTTGGACCATGGGTCCGTGATCAGTAGCTATGTGATGTTCTCCTCCCTTCTTTGTTCTTCATGGTTTAGACCTCGTGAGCTGCTCTACATGATCGAGACACATATGTAATTTTCTGTTGTTGCTATGCTGAGTTTGCTGGGATATGATGGATTATGAGACTATATTCATATTGTGATTGAGTAATATATTTGGTTCTTATCTCTTATATTTTTGTTCCTAAGTAATTCCTGCATGTTCTCCGTTGTTGTTTATTGCTTTGGCCAAGTAGTAGGTAGTGACTCCAGAGGGAACGTTATGATCGGTTGTGGTTTCATGCCCCCCGATGACACGCTTGAGTGACAAAAAGATGAGTCTAGGGGATGTGTTGTTGCCACAAGGGGGAAAACAACGGTGCTTGTAACCGCGGTTGCAAGGATTGTTTACTTTACGCAAAGTGCTTTTTAATGCAGTTGTCTGTTGCTTTGGGTTTACACTTTGGGTGGGTCTCGCAACTTAATACCAGAGAGATGTTCTGGATAGATATCTCAAGGTGGATGATTAGTAGTAGATGCAGTTGGATTTCGGTCTACTTATTTTGGCGTACCGCCCATGCTTTTGAGCCTCGTCCTTTCTTTGTAGCATAGTTAGCATTGCAGTGCGTTTTTAATCCTGTCAATTGCCCAGCTGTAATTTGTTTACCTCGCATAGCATTTTTATCGTCTTTTGGGAGAGAGACATCACTAGTGAACATCAGAGGACCCCGGTCCATATTCTCATCAATGTTTACACGCTCTTTTATTTTCCCGCTTTTAATTTCTAGTTGCTATCATTATCATTATTATCTGTTGCATGACAGCCTCTCTGTACTCGTTGGGAAGCAAAGTTATTAGTGTCGTGTGCAGGTCTAGGCGAAGCAAGTGATTCGGCACCGCACTTGAAAAACCACCTCCTTATCATTGCCGGAGTTCTACGGGAGACAAACCCTATCCTCTACATAGGGGAAATTTGCCGCTACATTACATCTAACCTTCCACTCGGGGTAACCAACGAGGATAGAGTATCACCTTATCATAATAATTTTCAGTGGGATCATGAATAAACTCAACAATATAAGTATCACATAAAGCATTGTTACAATGATCCACATGCAAAAGGGCACTCTTACTCTCCACATAAGAATAATATTTCTCATTGGTAATAGTGGGAGTAGGACTATCATAAACAACCTGAACACTATAGATTAATTGTGTATTAGGAAGATGGTGTTCAACAATGATAATGAATGCAATCAAGCTCACCATCCTCCAAAAATTTATGTCCGTTAGGATAAAAATTGATGCGGGGAATATGCTCAGGCCAGGTTGATACCCATTCTTCGTCCTTCTTGCTCCTCTTCCTCCTCCTCTTATTTTTCTTCTTCTTTACCTTAGGAGGGAGTGGTTGGTGATGGTCTCTCTCAAACAACCCTGCAATTAAGATACAACAAGTCACTTGTGTCCCCAACACACCTAATACAACTAGGAGTTGTATAGGTGCACTAGTTCGGCGAAGAGATGATAAAATACGAATGATAGGTGTGGAAAAGCAAGGTAATATAAATCTGTAGTAAAAAGTGAAGCAAGCAAACAAGTAGTAAACGTGAACGCAAACGATATTGCAATGGTGGAAACAAGGCCTAGGCTTTATACTTTCACTAGTGACAACTCCCAACAACATTAACATAGTCTAATCACATGATATTTCCACTAAAACATGCATTGGAGACGTACTCGGAGGTCATTCATTTGTGATCAAGAGAGGACGAGAATTATGTAGGGCTACAAAAGCACACCTCAGAGTTCGTAGTTCTCATCTATGGATTTCCCAATGTCACCGCGGCCATCCAAAGAGAGTACCACAATCACCACAACATATCTCAAGGATAGTCAAAGACAAGCACCAAGAGACTCTCAATCTTCAATCAATTCACAAAACAGGAAATCACTCATGCTAATATTCTTCTAACCCATGCCAAATAGACCGTTGTCACCATGGTCTCGGGGATTATACTAGATAAGATCAAGTGAGTACATCAATCCAATATATAGAGGAAGGGGAAATATCATGGGATCACCCTAGATTAACATAGCCTATGATCACAATCAAGATCACATCATGGCAGAAAAAATTGACCACATAGCTACTGGTAGAAACCTAAACCCCGAGGAGGAACTACTCTCGCTTCATGGAGGGAGGAAGCAACGTCGATGTAGATGAATCCGGGGGCACTTCCCCGTCCCGGCAGGGTGCCGACACAGGAATTCTGGTCCCCCGAAGCTTGTTGGCGATGGCGGAGGAGATCGGAATTGCTTCTGGAAAAAGGAGTTCTGGAATCAGGGTTTTCGCGAGGGGAGAATAAATAGGAGCCAAAGGGGGCAGCCAGGGGGGCACCAGGGAGTCTAGGCGGCCTCCCGGCGTGGCCCCACCCTAGGCCGCGCCACCTGACCGCCTAGACTCCTGGTGGGGCTCCTCTGGCCCCTCTTAGTGCGTCTGGAAGCTTCTGGTACGCTAATATTTTATATATTTTCCCCGGAATTTTTCTGGCACTTTAAGTAATGGGAAAACCTGAAATACAAAAACAGCAGAAAACAGAAACTGGCACTGGGGTGCACTGAGTTAATAGGTTAGTTCAAATATGATCAAAAGTGTATGAAAGTGTATCTAAAACATAGCAATATCACACAAAACATGCATGGAGCAAGCAGACATGATATATACGTTTGGGACGTATCAAAGGGGAATATCAAGCACTAACCATTGCATATTGTTGTTGAAATTTGTAAATTAGGATCTCCTCCACGTATTCCACCCAAATGGCAAGAAATCGCAATGGTAGAGTGCAATGCCCCATTATCGGCTTGATTTGGGAGAAAGGAGAAGCGGAGAATGACAAGTCGGGGAGGACGGAGGAGAACGGGGAGTCGAGGCGCTCGGTCAATGCTCGGGACCTTGGGACCATCAATGCCCTTTTTTAGCGAAACTATTGAGGTTGCGTAATTTCATTCATCAAGCAGCATGATTTCCTTCCTATACGTACTTGTGTGAGTTTTACGTACATGCGTGAGTCAAGCCGATAGTTGCATACCTATCTTCTTATGCGTACCTAGGTGGGCCCCTTGGCAAGCGAGGGCCCTGTGCGACAACATCGGACGCACCTGCTCAGGGCCTGCCCTAATAGTTATTATGTTGTTATGTTGTGTTTGCTGGGATCCGATGGATTATGATATTATGTTCAGATTGTGGAAGTAATATATTTAGTTCTATTTTATATTGTGTTCTTGATTGTTCTTGCATGTTCTCCGTTGTAATTTATTGTTTTGTCCAAGTAGTAGATTGTGACTCCAAGAGGGAGTGTTATGCTAGATGGTGGGTTCATGCCTCCCGATGTCCAACTTAAGTGACAGAAACATGGGACTAAGGAATGTGTGGTTGCCATTAGGGGTAAAACTGCGGTGATTGTGACTGTGTGTTACAAGTGCTGCTTACATTACGCATAGAGTGTTAAAGCAGTTGTCTGTTCTTTAAGTTTGCAACATATAGTTGTGGCTCGCAACTTAGTACCAGCCAGACGTTTTGGATAGATATCTCCAGGTGGATGATTAGTGAGTAGATGTTAATGAATAAACAACCTACTTGTTTTGGGGTAATGCCTATATGATTGAACCTTGCACTCTATGTAGCATAATTAGCATTGTGATATTTAATTCTGTCAATTGCCCTGCTGTAATACCGGTTAGTATGACCGGTACAATCGACTAGGCAAGGAGAACCCGCCGCGGGGGGCAAACTCTACTCGAAGCAAGGGAGGTGTCGACGGCAGTGTGTACCGAATGAAATCAAAGATTTTATTTTCCAGTACAACCGGGACGCCACCGGCCAGCCACCACTGCTCAACAAATCGGGCTACCCTATGCGACCGGTAGTCAGTTCCGATAGTACCTGATACGTCCCAAACGTATCTATAATTTCTGCTTGCTCCATGCATGTTTGGGGTGACATTGCTATTCTTTTGATGCACTTTCATACACTTTTGATCATATTTGGACTAACCTATTAATTCAGTGCACCATAGTGTCAGTTTATGTTTTCTGCTGTTTTTGTATTTCAGGTTTTCCCATTACTTAAAGTGCCAAAAAAATTTGGGAAAAATATATAAAAAATCAGCGAGACGGAAGCTTCCGGATGCCCGAAGGGGGGGGCACCAGGCGTCCAGGCGCCCTAGTGGCGCGACCCCACCCTAGGCCACGCCAGGGGGGCGCCTGGACTCCCTGGTCCATCTCTGGCTGCCCCCTTCGCCTATATTTACCCCACAAGATGAAACCCTCGAGGACATAACCCTTTTTCGCGATCTCCCCTCTGTTCCGCCCCACCGCACTTCCAAGATCGGGGCTGGAAGGAGACCCTGTCCCGGCACCCTGACGGAGGGAGGATTGACCTCCGAGAGCTTCCCCACCACCATGGACGCTTCTCGGATGAGCCGTGAGTAGTCCACCTTGGACCATGGGTCCATGATCAGTAGCTATGTGATGTTTTCTCTCCATCTTTGTTCTTCAATGTTTAGACCTTGTGAGATGCCCTACAAGATCAAGGCACATATGTAATTTTCCTGCTGTTGCTATGTTGAGTTTTCTGGGATCTGATGGATTATGAGATTATGTTCATATTGTTATGAGTAATATATTCGGTTCTTCTCCTTTTATATTTATGTTCTTGAGTAATTCTTGCATGTTCTCCGTTGCTTTTTATTACTTTGGCCAAGTGATGGATTGTAACTCCAAGAGGGAGCGTTATGCATGATTGTGGGTTCATGTCCCCAAATGACTAGCTTGAATGATAGAAACATGAGTCTAGGGGATGTGTTTTTGCCACCAGGGGAAAAAACGGTGCTTGTACTTGCGGATGCAAGGATTGTTTACTTTACGCAAAGTTCTTATAATGCAGTTGTCTGTTGCTTTGGGTTTACACTTTGGGTGGGGCTCTCAACTTAATACCAGCGAGATGTTCTGGATAGATATCTCAAGGTGGATGATTAGTGAGTAGATGCAGATGGATTTCGGTCTACTTGTCTTGGGATACTGCCCATGCTTTTGAGCATCTTCCTTTCTTTTGTAGCGTAGTTAGCATTGCGGTGCGTTTTTAATCCTGTCAATTGCCCAGGTGTAATTTGTTCACCTCACATAGTTGTTTACCGTCTTTTGGGAGAGAGACGTCACTAGTGAACTTCATGGGACCTGGTCCATATTTCCACCATTGATTACACCCTCACTTTATTTTACTGCTTTTACTTTACTTTGCATTTATCACTACCACTATCATTATCTCTTGTGTGTTGATCATTTGTAAACGGCAAGGCCGGAGGGATTGACAACCCTTCTATACTCGTTGGGAGCAAAGTTATTTGTATCTTTGTGCAGGTCCAAAGCAAGTGATTATCATAAACGGCGCATCACTTGTCGAACCACCTACTTGTTACCCTTGGAGTCCTACTAGAGACATAACCCTATCCTCTAAGTTCGGGGAAATTACTGCTATACCGCATCCAACCTTCCACTTGGGGTAGCTGTTAGGATACGGGGCAGAAAACACAAATTTTTCATACCTACGATACCCGAACCCAAGATCTATGCTATGGCGATGTAAAGTAACGGAGGGAATCGGTGTTCATACCTTTGAAGACCGAAAGAGGGAAACGTTCTTGCGAACGTGGTTGGCGTAGACTCAGAACTACGACCTCCCTGTCGTGTAGAAGACCACCACCGGCGAGGATGACTCCCGGTAAACCTCCAGCGACGAAGTAGCACCACAGGTGTAGTGCCTCGAAGAGATTATACACGTACGGTCCAATCGATGTTCCTCCCGGGCCCCGAACCAGGCGAGCAGCGGAAGAAAGACGGCTACGGATCCCGACTCCTGCAGAACGGCGGCCTGCCTTATGGTGGAGAACTCCAATCCAGGTGCAGACTACAAACAAGGGGAGTCCACTTCCGGGAAGGAGAAGGAGGAAGAAGGAGATATTGGTGTGTTGGAAAAGGGGGGGCTACCCCTCCTTATATAGGCCAAGGGGGGGTGTGATCCTCCTCCCCTCCCCCATGTGGGACTAAACTCCCAAGGGGGGGGAGTGCGCCGGCCATAGGGGGGATGGGCCCCACCCTTGGCGCCAAGCCCAAGGGGGGAGACCCCCTCCTCCTTTAATGGGCCCCATGGGCCCATTTAGCCTTTTTCCCATTTTTTTAATTTATTTAAAATGTTTTAGATGATTAATTCAGATAATTAAATAATAAAACATTATTAAAACAATTAAACTTTATTTTGAACTATTCAACATGTCCGGAAACCATTCCGTCCTCCTTCGGAACTATTCCGGTGATTTCTCCTATTTCACCGATTGATCCCGTAACTATCCTATGCATCGATTGCCCTTAAGTGTAACACCTAACGGTCCGGGAAACAGCAGACATGGTCGAGACTCTTCTCATTGACCAATGACTAGTCAGTTGGACCTGGTTACAATCCTTGACAGCCCCTGCGCTTCCATCGAATGAACTTCGATCGCTTTTGGAAACCGTTAACGATACGACGTAATCCCTTTGTGCTGCGGTACTTTGTTTGTCCGAGGTTTGATCGTCGGTATCCTACATACCGTGTTCACATCTCGTTCACAACAAACAACTTCTCTCGTCCATGATCATTGCATCTCTTGTGACCTAGTCACGTCCTTGCAAGGTGTTGATGCAATATCACCGAGTGGGCCCAGGGTACCTGTCCTGTCACAAGGACTGACAAATCCCGCTCTGATCTATTAACATACTCATCAACCATCTATTTCGGAATACCCAAAGTGCACCGTTATAGCCAGCATATTTCAGTCAGGCGGTGGGATACAAATCAAAGTTTCCTCATAGATGATAATTATGTATGATCATTACGGTCTAAGGACTAAGCCATACGTTACAAAGTCATAGCAACGCTGAACTATGTGACTCGATCACATTGCAATACTTTAGGTGGGTGTACGTCCATCACATCATTCCCCTTAACGATATGACCTCATTGTCAATGGACTTAAGTGTCGCCATGATCAGGAAAGCTTGATCAATCAATTGCCCAATGAGATAGTTTACCCGAGTTAAACTACGGACCATGTTTTATACTACACCTGTATTAGTATTTCCAAGTAATACAGTTATAGCACAGTATAAAACGTATTATGAACAAAACGGATATGTGACAAATATCTTTATTAATTTGTCTCTAGGGCACATATCCAACAGTCTCCCACTTGCACTAGAGTACAAATTACACTAGTTTACATCAGGTATGTATCTAACACCAATGGTCTCTCGGTGTTCTTCAAACTTGCCCTGTGGAAGAGGTTTAGTCATCGGGTCTGCTGCGTTCAGATCCGTATGTATCTTGTGAATCCTAGTGTGTCCATCCCTGACGTAGTCTCGCATCACATGGAACTTTCGGAGGATGTGCCTGGCTGTAGAGTGAGTTCTTGGCTCCTTCGCGTTAGCAATGGCAGCTGTGTTGTCGCAGAAGATTCCCACGGGGTCAGTGCAACTGGGAAAGACGCCAAGCTCGATCACGAACTTCTTCAGCACGTCGCCTCGTTTGACGCTTCGCAAGCGGCAATATACTCCGACTCCATTGTAGATTGGGCGACGACTGACTATTTGCCACTCCTCCAGCTAATTGCGCCACCGTTCAACATGAAAACATATCCCGTCTGGGATTTCGAGTCATCTAGATCTGAGCCGAGGCTTGCGTCAACGTAACCCTTTACGGTGAGCTCCTCGTCAACTCCTCCATAAACGAGAAAGAGATCCTTGGTTCTTCTCAAGTACTTAAGGATGTTCTTTACTGCTGTCCAGTGAGCCATTCCCGGGTTACTCTGGTAGTGATTAGTCATACTAATGACCAGCGCTAAATCCGGTCTAGTACATAACATAGCATACATGAGAGAACCTATGGCTGAGGCATAGGGCTTTGAGGACATCTCCTCCTTCTCTTTTGATGTGGTTGGGAATTGAGTCACGCTTAATTTGACACCTTTTATAACTGGCAAGAGACCTCTCTTGGAGTCATCCATTTTGAACCTTTTCAATATCTTGTCAATATAAGTGTTCTGACTCAAGGCCAACCGTCGATTAGGTCTATCTCTATAGATCTTAATCCCTAATATGTACGCAGCTTCACCTAGGTCCTTCATGGCAAATTGTCCATTCAGATATTCCTTCACTTCCTCTAAGAATTTCTTATCGTTCCCTATTAGTAATATGTCATCTACATATAACACAAGGAATGCTACAGAGCTCCCACTCAGTTTCTTATAGACGCAGAACTCTTCGACGTTTTGGACAAATCCAAAATCTTTAATGACCTCATCAAATCGAAGATTCCAGCTCCGAGATGCTTGCTTCAACCCATAGATGGACCGTTGAAGCTTGCACACATTACCAGCGTTCCTTGGATCGATAAACCCCTCTGGTTGCATCATATACAACTCTTCCTCAATGTTGCCATTTAGGAATACAGTTTTCACATCCATCTGACATATCTCGTAATCATGATATGCAGCTATTGCTAGTAGGATCCGAATAGACTTTATCATCGCTACAGGAGAGAACGTCTCCTCGTAGTCAACTCCTTGAATTTGTCGGAAACCCTTCGCGACAAGTCGAGCTTTGTAGACAGATATGTTTCCGTCTGCGTCAGTCATTTTCTTGAAAATCCATTTATTCTCGACGGCCTTGCGGTCCTCGGGAATATCCACCAAAGTCCTGTCGGGAACCGGGGTTAGCGTATGCAAGCCTCGCTACAACACAGTCATATGGAGAGCCGAGAACCGTACCCACTTGTCTAAGCAGACAAGTCCAAGCACAGAACGTTCTCGGAAAGCATCGAACGTGAGGGGCATCCCATCCAGGCCGGATGATCAACTGAAATGGGTCCTCATCGTCCGCACACAAGTCTAAATGATATGGGTGATGAACTCTCATACTCATAGACAAGTCGCCTCAACCATACTATCGATTGTATTATAACCCTTACATAGACTTACTCCAGCCCGATCACTTAGTCGGGGTCTAGGGCGGGCTCGATCATACATCAAAGTGTGCACGAGACAGAGTCTCGAACAATCGCATCGCGGTGCCCCAAGCTACGCACATCTAAGGGCCACTTGGTGTATAAAAGACCGCCAGCCAGATCACAACTAAGGTCTCGAAAACCCATACTAAGACATGCATGTTATAAACATACACGCAGCACACAAGCCTTGTATGAACAGCAGGTATCATTGCAATTCTCTACAAAGTATATATCTTTATTAATAACTCTTACAGAGTGCACACAGAGATCACAAGCATGTGATCCAACATTACAACAAACAAGCGGCAGCAAGTAGGTCTGAGTACAGACAAGTTTAACAAATGGCTTAGAGAAGCCTTATCTAAAAACAAGCCCTCCACGATGGAACCAATCGTCTGACTGGGACTACACTAGCTTGGTCTTGGTCTGAGTCTTCATTCTTCGAGCTTCGGTTATAAGCCACCATCGGGGTCGGTGGGTTTATCTAAAACATAGATTAAGCAAACGTGAGTACAAAATCGTACTCAGCAAGACTTACATAGGAACTATACTACTCATGCATATGTATCAATGTAAAGGGAGGTGGGGTTTCACTTGCAGAAGTGCCAGCTTTGACTTGGCTAGTCCTGAACTACGAGTACCAGACTTGAGGTAAGAAGCGTACACGAGTCCACTACATCTCTTCAACCAATTACACCACTATGGTTACTTCCTCGACTTCCCCACGAGAAGCACACCATAGCACTCACGCTTATCTTGCGAGTTTTAGAAGTATCCAGTTCAAGTTGTCTAATAATCGAGCACAGCTTTCCAAGCAGTCCTTAACCGCGGACGCGGCTATTCGAATAGTTTTGTTAACCTTGCAAGGGTGTACCGCTACACACACGTGTCATCAGTTACCGCCTTTTGCGTGTCACCGTTCAAGAGATGACAGCGATGATGCCACCACAACACTTCGCCCACAGCTCCGTTCTAGTCCAGAGAGTCGCCTATCTGAGGGGGATCCGTATGGAAGTCCGGCCGAGGTTCCAGTACAGCCTCAAACGATGTGTGCAGGGTCCCAAGCCGGTCTTGAAAAGCCGTTCATCCACTTCGCAGACCGTGCCACAGCCCTACCAGAACTCCGAACTACTGCGACTCTTGGGGTTCGAACGGGGTGAGGTACTAGGATGAGAGGGGTCAGTGAGCCCAATGTGTGGTTGTACTCTTCTTCTTGGATCACTACACAAGAAATCGGGCTTAGGGCGGTGTTCAACGAGACAACCCACTGTGTACTCCTACACAACCTCTCATCGTTCACCTTGTATTAGGGTAGATTCACCAACACGTTTCACTTTCATCAACACCATGTTTATCATCATCCCGACTCACATCATAAGCAACCTCATTGTACCACTAAGCATGCAATAAGCAGTAACAGTTGCAGGGGCCACATGATATCAACCAACTCCTACATCTGCTAGGATTGTGGTTTGCTTACTACTGTGACAAGATGATAGGTCATGCAAAGGATATGGGTTCAACTATGCGGTAGAAACGTTATCATGGTGATCATCCTAAACAATGCATAAGCGATACGTGAGAGGGAAGTGGGATTTTATCGACATGATCAATGGGGGTTTGCTTGCCTTGCTGACGAGGTTTCGATAACGGAGTCTTCAACGAAGGGGGTGATCTCGAGCTCCGAATCCACTTCTATCAGCAACATGACAATCATAGGATCAACATAATGTACAATGCACAATCACATGAATAAGATTGTAATGGTGATGTTCAAGGTACTGATGTGTTGAGCATTCCATTTAAAAGGAGTATATTGCAAATTGAATTGCAAATCAAACTCCAGTTGATTTATCGATGAATTTCAAATGCATTTGAACGTATGAAAGTTCTTTTGAATTTGTTGATCATGAAGTGATGTGGTATAGTTGAAGTAATGTTTCTGATGTGTGGATGAAACCATTGGAATTAAGGGTGTTGCAAAATCATTTGCAAAATCACCCCAAATTTGAATTTGAAAAGGATCCATATGCATGTTTGCTACTGTTCACCCATTTTAAAATGGTCAAACATGAAAACAAATTGCATATTCTTAATCCTTGTATTTTTCTGCTAATTTTAGACATATTATTTGCTATATTTGGAGTTAGGATGAATTAATTATGAATTTCCAAAGTTTCAGCCATTTTCTGGAATTTCTCTGATTTATTAAAACGATTTAAAAACCTTTATTGCGTCAGCCTGGCGCAGTGCTGACGTCAGGGGGGGAGCTGACGGGTGGGGTCACTCTGTCAGCCTCAGTGGGGTTAATCCCGTTTAGTTTAACCCCTGGATTAGATTAGGGGCACTGGGGCCTAGGGGTCAGTGGGGTTAGGGGTGTGATTAGGGGTGGGTTAGGGCTAATTGCCCGGCGGTTAGCCGCCGGTGGCACGGGCACGGCGGCGTCCTCGCCGGAGTTGCCTACAGGCCACGGGAGAACACGAGACGGCTACCAAACTACAGCCCGCACACGCCTGCATTGCGCTGCACCCACGGGGAGACCTGGGAGTGGCCGGAGCCTCGCCGGCGTCATGCTCAGCGGCGACCGTGGCTCTGTGAAGACGAGGACGACGATTTGGGGCACGGGAAAGGAAGCTGGAGGCACTGGGAGGTGGCTACGGGCCGTCCGCGTCTAATGGCGTGAGCTGGAGCTCAAGGAGAGGCTCGGAGCCACGGCTACTTCAAACTCGCGGCGGCCGGAGCTTCGGGTAACGGTGAACTTGCGAGGGGAGGCACGAGGAGAGCCACGGGAGGGATCAATCGAGGCAGGATCTCACCCTGGAGCTACTGGAGAGGACGGCGAGGTCGTAGGGGTGTTGATGGTGACGAATTCCTGCGAAGACTCTGCGGCGGCCGGTGGTGAAGAAGATGAAGGGGACGGCGTGCTCGAGGCTTAAGGGTCCGATTCCTTGCGCTCCGAGATGAAGACGACCACGGCGAAGACGAGGGACATGGCGGTGCAGCGTCCTGCCGTCGTTGGCCGCGTGGGAACGGCGTCGCGCTCCGCGGCAGCGCTCGGGCGTTGCGGATTTCCGACGAGGGAGGGGTGGAGAGAGAGCCAGAGGAGGGGGAAAGGAACGGGGGCGTCGTGGGAAGCTCCCTGGCGCGCTTAGGAGGAGGGGGAGGCTCTGGAAGCCGCGAGGCGTCGCGGTGGCGTCGTCGGTGGCGTCGGTGACTTTCCACCGAGCACCTTAGGGGCGCGGGGAGGAAGAAGACAACGGAGAAGGCTGCTGGGCCGTCTGCTGGGCCTCGCCCTGGGCGAGAGGTAAGCTTTCCCTGCCCTTTTCTTATTTCCTTTTTCTGTTTTCTTCTGACATTTGTTCTGTTTAGCTAAATAAAATAGCTGAACATTTCATTAAATGCTGAAAACTTTTATATGGCCTCATAATAATATGGACTAGCCACTTATAAACTTTCAACATTTTTAAAATTCAAATAATTTGAATTTTAAATCAAATAGGGGTATTTCTTTTATTCCAAGGCACTGTTTGAATATTTGAAAAATCTATGAGCATGGGGTGGGTCCCACATCACTTGATATGTGATCACACTCATTTATAAGACTTTTCGAAAATCTAACATGAATTTTTGGAGAAGATTTTTATCTGGCCTTTTGAATTAAATTCTCAGGGCTTTTCTTTTCCCCATTTTTGAATTTTCCTTTGAATTTTTCTCATGATGCAAGGTAGCACTTGATCCTAGCACATACCTAACTTGGGGTTGTGACAACTCGCCCCCACTCAAAAGAATCTCGTCCCGAGATTCAGAAGTCTGTGGGAGGAAGGAGGGGTACTCGGCACTCAGACGGTCTTCTCTTTCCCACGTGGCTTCTTTCTCTGAGTGGTGTGACCACTGAACTTTCAGAAACTTGATCTTCTTTCGGCGAGTGACACGCTCTGCTGAATCAAGAATACGAACAGGGTATTCTCGATAAGAAAGGTCATCTTGTAGATCAAGCGTTTCATGGTCGACTTCGCAGATGGGGTCCTTGAAGCAACGCCTGAGTATTGACACATGGAATACATCATGTACTCGGGAAAGGTGTGGGGGTAGTTCAAGTTGGTAGGCAACTTCTCCACGTTTAGCAAGAATGCGGAAAGGTCCGATGTAACGTGGGGCCAACTTGCCTTTGATACCGAATCTTTGGGTTCCCTTCAGAGGAGTAACCCGGAGGTAAGCCTTCTCATCCAGATTGTAGCTTTCTTGCCTATGATGACGATCATAGTAGCTTTTCTGACGAGACTGGGCTGCTTTCAATTGATCACGAACAATGCGAACTTGATCTTCTGCTTCCTTGATCATGTCCGGTCCAAAGAATTGTCTTTCACCGGTTTCTGACCAGTTTAAAGGTGTTCGACATCGTCGTCCATATAGGAGTTCAAAAGGAGCCATGTTCAGACTAGATTGAAAACTGTTGTTATAAGCAAATTCGGCAAATGGAAGAGACTTCTCCCAATTCTTCCCGAAAGATATAACACAAGCTCTGAGCATGTCTTCAAGAATTTGGTTAACCCTTTCGACTTGACCGCTAGACTGAGGATGGAAAGCTGTACTAAAGGATAGATGAGTTCCCATAGCACGTTGGAAGCTTCCCCAAAATCTAGAGGTGAAAAGGCTACCACGATCAGAATTGATTTCCAAAGGAACACCGTGAAGGGATACAATTCTAGAGACGTACAAGTCTGCTAACTGGCTAGCAGTTATAGACTCGCGAACCGGAAGGAAGTGAGCAACTTTGGAAAGCCTATCTATGACAACGAAGATGGCATCGTTTCCTTTCTGGGTTTTTGGAAAGCCGGTGATGAAGTCCATACCGACTTTCTCCCATTTCCACTCTGGAATAGGCAAAGGTTGAAGTGTACCAGCAGGTCTTTGGTGTTCTGCCTTAATGCGACGACAAACATCACATTCAGCAACAAATTGAGCAATGTCTCTCTTCATCCTAGTCCACCAAAATCTCTGGCGTAGATCTCGGTACATTTTTGTGCTACCGGGATGAATCGAGAGGGGTGTTTCATGGGCTTCTTTGAGGATGAGTTGCCTTAGTTCCCTATTCTTAGGTACTACCAAACGATTTCCAAAGAATACCGTTCCTTTACTATCTGTGGAGAAACATTTAGCAACTCCGCTAGCAATGTTCTCCTTGATCCGGCGTACACCTCGTGCACGTCTTTGGGCAACTATGATTTGATCCTCAAGGGTTGGTTTCGCCACCAAGTTGAAAAGAGATCCACGAGGAACTATCTCAAGATTGAGCTTTCGAAATTCCTCATGAAGAAATGGTTGATACTGCTGTAACATGAGGTTGTTACAGTACGACTTACGACTTAGTGCATCAGCCATGACATTGGCTTTGCCTGGGGTGTAAGAAATTACTACGTCGTAATCTTTTATCAACTCAATCCAATGTCTTTGCCTGAGATTAAGATCTGGCTGGGTGAAAATGTATTTGAGGCTTTGGTGGTCGGAATAGATCTCACAACGATTACCAAGGAGGTAATGTCGCCAAGTTGTTAGGGCATGAACTACGGCAGCGAGTTCAAGATCGTGGGTAGGATAGTTCTATTCATGTGGCCGCAACTGGCGTGAAGCATAAGCTACCACATGTCGATCTTGCAGAAGTATGCATCCTAACCCTTGCCGTGATGCATCACAATAGATTTCGAAATCCTTTTTGGTGTCTGGAGGTGCAAGTACGGGTGCAGAAGTCAATCTCCTTTTTAGCTCTTGAAAGCTTTCCTCGCACTTGGGAGTCCATAGGAATTTCTTATCTTTCTTGAGGAGTTCAGTCAGAGGCTTTGCAACTTTAGAAAAGTTCTCGACGAAGCGACGGCAATAGCTGGCTAGGCCAAGAAAACTCCTAACTTTCTTAACCGATTCAGGTGGAGTCCAGTCAAGGACGGCCTGAACTCTCTCGGGATTCACAGCAATGCCTTTTGCAGAAATCACGTGGCCTAAGTAGGTCACTTCTGGTAGCCAAAATTCACACTTGGAGAATTTAGCATACAGGCGATGCTCTCTAAGTTTCATCAATACCAGCCTTAAGTGTTCGGCATGTTCTTCTTCGTTCTTCGAGTATATAAGGATGTCATCGAGGTAAACCACGACGAACTGGTCCAAATACTCCATGAAGATCGAGTTCATCATGCGTGAGAAAGTGGCGGGGGCATTGGTTAAACCAAAGGACATGACGGTGTACTCGTAAAGACCATAACGAGTAGTAAAAGCCGTTTTGGGAATGTCCTCGTTTCGGATTTTTATTTGATGATAGCCTAATCTCAAATCCATCTTGGAGAAGACAGAGGATCCTGCAAGTTGATCATAAAGATCATTGATCCTGGGCAATGGGTACTTGTTCTTTATCGTCGCTAGATTTAGCGGGCGATAGTCTACGCACATCCTTTCTGTTCCATCTTTCTTCGTTACGAACAGAACGGGGCAACCCCATGGCGATGAGCTAGGGCGGATGAAGCCTTTTTCCAAAAAAGCTTCCAGTTGGGTTTTAAGCTCAGCTAACTCACGTGGGGCCATTTTGTATGGGCGTCTAGAAATTGGTGCGGTTCCTGGGGCAAGATCCACTATGAATTCTACACATCTGTCGGGTGGCATGCCCGGCAGCTCTTCAGGAAAGACATCCGGGAATTCATGAACCACCGGAATATCTTCATGGTCAGGAAATGGAAGCACATTCAAAGAATGCACCTGGTTTCTTGTTCTTGGTGAGGAGTAATCTATTGTCTGGCCTGAAGGGTGTGTAAGTCTAACTGACTTGGCTTTACAATCAAGAAAAGCATGTTGTCTTGATAACCAATCCATACCAAGGATGACATCAATGTCTGAAGACTTGAGGGCTATGAGTGAAGCAAGGAATACTAAACCCTCAATTGCAATTTGATTACCATGGCTTACTCTATTAGTTTGCCATTTTGAACCAGGAGTTTGAATGATCATAGGGGTGAACATTTCTTCAAAGGATACATCATGTCGAAGTGCATAACTTTCCGACATGAATGAGTGAGAAGCTCCTGGATCGAAAAGAACAGAAGTGGGAACAAAATTGACGGGGAGTGTGCCAAGAATGACATCAGAAGTACCATCAGTTTCCTCAGCTGAGATTTGGTTCACACGTCCAAGATTTTCTGAGGTGGATGGCTTGGAAGTGGAAACCTTCGGGGGTGGTTTGGCACGAACAGTGGGTTTTCCTTTGGCATGGGGTGGAGCATTTTGATTGACGGGGCACTCACGAGAGTAGTGACCAGGCTGGCCACATCTGAAACAGGCTCCAAAGATAGTGCGGGGAGCTGGGTTGTTTGGTGGAGCTGGTGGACGAGGCGGCACAAGGGATGGCCTCGGTGGGTTGTTTTGGTGGATCAAACTATTAGGAATCCAGATCATACGCTTCTGAGGGCGTGAACTGGAAGAAGGGGCAAGCTCAAGAGCATGCTTGCGAGACTTCACGAAAACTTCATTGCCATGCTCAGCTCTGAAGGATCTGTTGACTAAATCCTCAAAGGTGGCAAATTCGATGAGGTTGAGATCATGACGAAGGATGGGGCTAAGTCCCTTGCGGAACCTTGCCTGCTTTCTGGCATCGGTGGTGATCTCATCCTGGGCATAACGAGCAAGACGGTTGAATTCCCTCACATACTCATGAACGGACATCTCTCCTTGATTCAGACTGCAGAACTCTTCCTTCTTGCGCTCCATCAACTCATCCAGAATGTGGTACCCTCGAAAGGCAACACAAAACTCCTGCCAAGTCACTATGTGACCATCTGGCTGCATTGCAACATAGTTCTCCCACCATTGAAGAGCAGCACCTTCCAAGAAGTATACCGCGAAAACAACTCGGTCATCGGGAGCAACATGTGCAGTATCAAGCTTACGCTCGATGGAACGGAGCCAATCATCAGCTTCAAGGGGCTCAGAAGAACATCGAAATACCGGTGGCTTGAGAAGGATGAAGTCCTGAATGCTGACCACCACATTACGATGGTGGGCGGTATTCTGCTCGATGAGTTCCAAAAGGCGTGTTTGATCACGTCTATTCCGCTCGGCTTCCATCATGATTTCCGCCGCAGAAGACGGGGTTGGAGGTTCATCATCATTTCGATTCCGATCACGGTCTCGATTCCGAAGAACAGCACTACGAGTTCCACCTGACATCCTGTGTGATAAAAATCAACAATCAGAACAGGTTGTACGATGGAGGCAAGGATAAAAGGATATGATTTCAGAAGGAGAAGACTATAATGCAAAGGCAATGATTCAAAGAAACACGGAACAAATCCGGCAGCATAACGGCTACACCGGGATGGAAAATGAAACAACCTCGAAGAAATTGGACATAACTTCTTTAAGGAACTCAAAACACGGAGACTCTGGACAACCACAACAATCTTACGGCTATAAGGAGGAAATCAACGAGATGTTCTAGTAAGACATAGATGAGCCTAGTCCTATCTTCCCGTAGAAAAGGTAAGGGTGACTCAGAACTCAGATCGATGAGGGTAAGGAGAAAAAGAAGCCTTACGTTGTTCCCTTATATACCCAGAGTAACTATATAACTATAGAGTGCTAGACTCGACTTCGGCCAAGGCTGATAATCCTACAGTCAGTCCTGCTCTGATACCAAGTCTGTCGGGAACTGGGGTTAGCGTATGAAAGCCTCGCTACAACACAGTCATATGGAGAGCCGAGAACCGTACCCACTTGTCTAAGCAGACAAGGCCAAGCACAGAACGTTCTCGGAAAGCATCGAACGTGAGGGGCATCCCATCCAGGCCGGATGATCAACTGAAATGGGTCCTCATCGTCCGCACACAAGTCTAAATGATATGGGTGATGAACTCCCATACTCATAGACAAGTCGCCTCAACCATACTATCGATTGTATTATAGCCCTTACATAGACTTACTCCAGCCCGATCACTTAGTCGGGGTCTAGGGCGGGCTCGATCATACATCAAAGTGTGCACGAGACAGAGTCTCGAACAATCGCATCGCGATGCCCCAAGCTGCGCACATCTAAGGGCCACTTGGTGTATAAAAGACCGCCAGCCAGATCACAACTAAGGTCTCGAAAACCCATACTAAGACATGCATGTTATAAACATACACGCAGCACACATGCCTTGTATGAACAGCAGGTATCATTGCAATTCTCTACAAAGTATATGTCTTTATTAATAACTCTTACGGAGTGCACACAGAGATCACAAGCATGTGATCCAACATTACAACAAACAAGTGGAAGCAAGTAGGTCTGAGTACAGACAAGTTTAACAAATGGCTTAGAGAAGCCTTATCTAAAAACAAGCCCTCCACGATGGAACCAGTCGTCTGACTGGGACTACACTAGCTTGGTCTTGGTCTGAGTCTTCATTTTTCGAGCTTCGGTTATAAGTCACCATCGGGGTCGGTGGGTTTATCTAAAACATAGATTAAGCAAACGTGAGTACAAAATCGTACTCAGCAAGACTTACATAGGAACTATACTACTCATGCATATGTATCAATGTAAAGGGAGGTGGGGTTTCACTTGCAGAAGTGCCAGCTTTGACTTGGCTAGTCCTGAACTACGAGTACCAGACTTGAGGTAAGAAGCGTACACGAGTCCACTACATCTCTTCAACCAATTAAACCACTATGGTTACTTCCTCGACTTCCCCACGAGAAGCACACCATAGCACTCACGCTTATCTTGCGAGTTTTAGAAGTATCCAGTTCAAGTTGTCTAATAATCGAGCACAGCTTTCCAAGCAGTCCTTAACCGCGGACGCGGCTATTCGAATAGTTTTGTTAACCTTGCAAGGGTGTACCGCTACACACACGTGTCATCAGTTACCGCCTTTTGCGTGTCACCGTTCAAGAGATGACAGCGATGATGCCACCACAACACTTCGCCCACAGCTCCGTTCTAGTCCAGAGAGTCGCCTATCTGAGGGGGATCCGTATGGAAGTCCGGCCGAGGTTCCAGTACAGCCTCAAACGATGTGTGCAGGGTCCCAAGCCGGTCTTGAAAAGCCGTTCATCCACTTCGCAGACCGTGCCACAGCCCTACCAGAACTCCGAACTACTGCGACTCTTGGGGTTCGAACGGGGTGAGGTACTAGGATGAGAGGGGTCAGTGAGCCCAATGTGTGGTTGTACTCTTCTTCTTGGATCACTACACAAGAAATCGGGCTTAGGGCGGTGTTCAACGAGACAACCCACTGTGTACTCCTACACAACCTCTCATCGTTCACCTTGTATTAGGGTAGATTCACCAACACGTTTCACTTTCATCAACACCATGTTTATCATCATCCCGACTCACATCATAAGCAACCTCATTGTACCACTAAGCATGCAATAAGCAGTAACAGTTGCAGGGGCCACATGATATCAACCAACTCCTACATCTGCTAGGATTGTGGTTTGCTTACTACTGTGACAAGATGATAGGTCATGCAAAGGATATGGGTTCAACTATGCGGTAGAAACGTTATCATGGTGATCATCCTAAACAATGCATAAGCGATACGTGAGAGGGAAGTGGGATTTTATCGACATGATCAATGGGGGTTTGCTTGCCTTGCTGACGAGGTTTCGATAACGGAGTCTTCAACGAAGGGGGTGATCTCGAGCTCCGAATCCACTTCTATCAGCAACATGACAATCATAGGATCAACATAATATACAATGCACAATCACATGAATAAGATTGTAATGGTGATGTTCAAGGTACTGATGTGTTGAGCATTCCATTTAAAAGGAGTATATTGCAAATTGAATTGCAAATCAAACTCCAGTTGATTTATCGATGAATTTCAAATGCATTTGAACGTATGAAAGTTCTTTTGAATTTGTTGATCATGAAGTGATGTGGTATAGTTGAAGTAATGTTTCTGATGTGTGGATGAAACCATTGGAATTAAGGGTGTTGCAAAATCATTTGCAAAATCACCCCAAATTTGAATTTGAAAAGGATCCATATGCATGTTTGCTACTGTTCACCCATTTTAAAATGGTCAAACATGAAAACAAATTGCATATTCTTAATCCTTGTATTTTTTTGATAATTTTAGACATATTATTTGCTATATTTGGAGTTAGGATGAATTAATTATGAATTTCCAAAGTTTCAGCCATTTTCTGGAATTTCTCTGATTTATTAAAACGATTTAAAAACCTTTATTGCGTCAGCCTGGCGCAGTGCTGACGTCAGGGGGGGAGCTGACGGGTGGGGTCACTCTGTCAGCCTCAGTGGGGTTAATCCCGTTTAATTTAACCCCTGGATTAGATTAGGGGCACTGGGGCCTAGGGGTCAGTGGGGTTAGGGGTGTGATTAGGGGTGGGTTAGGGCTAATTGCCCGGCGGTTAGCCGCCGGTGGCACGGGCACGGCGGCGTCCTCGCCGGAGTTGCCTACAGGCCACGGGAGAACACGAGACGGCTACCAAACTACAGCCCGCACACGCCTGCATTGCGCTGCACCCACGGGGAGACCTGGGAGTGGTCGGAGCCTCGCCGGCGTCGTGCTCAGCGGCGACCGTGGCTCTGTGAAGACGAGGACGACGATTTGGGGCACGGGAAAGGAAGCTGGAGGCACTGGGAGGTGGCTACGGGCCGTCCGCGTCTAATGGCGTGAGCTGGAGCTCAAGGAGAGGCTCGGGGCCACGGCTACTTCAAACTCGCGGCGGCCGGAGCTTCGGGTAACGGTGAACTTGCGAGGGGAGGCACGAGGAGAGCCACGGGAGGGATCAATCGAGGCAGGATCTCACCCTGGAGCTACTGGAGAGGACGGCGAGGTCGTAGGGGTGTTGATGGTGACGAATTCCTGCGAAGACTCCGCGGCGGCCGGCGGTGAAGAAGATGAAGGGGACGGCGTGCTCGAGGCTTAAGGGTCCGATTCCTTGCGCTCCGAGATGAAGACGACCACGGCGAAGACGAGGGACATGGCGGTGCAGCGTCCTGCCGTCGTTGGCCGCGTGGGAACGGCGTCGCGCTCCGCGGCAGCACTCGGGCGTTGCGGATTTCCGACGAGGGAGGGGTGGAGAGAGAGCCAGAGGAGGGGGAAAGGAACGGGGGCGTCGTGGGAAGCTCCGTGGCGCGCTTAGGAGGAGGGGGAGGCTCTGGAAGCCGCGAGGCGTCGCGGTGGCGTCGTCGGTGGCGTCGGTGGCTTTCCACCGAGCACCTTAGGGGCGCGGGGAGGAAGAAGACAACGGAGAAAGCTGCTGGGCCGTCTGCTGGGCCTCGCCCTGGGTGAGAGGTAAGCTTTCCCTGCCCTTTTCTTATTTCCTTTTTCTGTTTTCTTCTAACATTTGTTCTGTTTAGCTAAATAAAATAGCTAAACATTTTATTAAATGCTGAAAACTTTTATATGGCCTCATAATAATATGGACTAGCCACTTATAAACTTTCAACATTTTTAAAATTCAAATAATTTGAATTTTAAATCAAATAGGGGTATTTCTTTTATTCCAAGGCACTGTTTGAATATTTGAAAAATCTATGAGCATGGGGTGGGTCCCACATCACTTGATATGTGATCACACTCATTTATAAGACTTTTCAAAAATCTAACATGAATTTTTGGAGAAGATTTTTATCTGGCCTTTTGAATTAAATTCTCAGGGCTTTTCTTTTCCCCATTTTTGAATTTTCCTTTGAATTTTTCACATGATGCAAGGTAGCACTTGATCCTAGCACATACCTAACTTGGGGTTGTGACAAGTCCATACTTTGTTGGTGTACATGGAGTCTATTTCGGATTTCATGGCTTCAAGCCATTTCTCGGACTCGGGTCCCTCCATTGCTTCTTTGTAACTTGTAGGTTCATCCGACTCATCAGCCGAGATTGCATTCACAAGCTGTCCGTAAAACTCAGTAGGTTGACGGACTCTTGATGACCTACGGGGCATAAAAGGTTCCTCTTCATTCTCATCATGATCATCATTAATGTCATGATCGTTATGAATGTAATTCTGGCCATTCTCTTCAGCTCCTACTATGGAAGATGGTTCCAGAACAATTTCCGTAGCCGTTTCTTCCAATTGGAGTGATTGGTCAGTTACTTCATTGAGGTCTATTTTCCTCCCACTCAACTCTTTCGCGAGAAACTCCTTCTCAAGAAAGTGTCCCGTCTTGGCAACAAACGTTTTGCTGTCAGACTTGTTGTAGAAGGTGTATCCACAAGTTTCCTTGGGATAGCCCACAAAGATGCACTTATCCGCCTTGGATTCAAGTTTGTCAGGCTGTAGTTTTCTAACATAAGCCTCACAACCCCAAATCTTCAGGTGAGACAACTTAGGTTTTGTGCCATGCCATTCTTCAAATGGTGTTGTCTTTACGAATTTGGATGGTGCCCTATTAAGAATATGAACGGCAGTTTCTAATGCATACCCCCAGAATGACACAGGCAAATCAGCATGAGACATCATCGATCGTACGCTATCCAATAGGGTTCGATTACGTCGCTCAGCCACACCGTTTCTCTGAGGTGTGCCTGCCGGCGTAAGCTGCGGTACTATGCCACAAGACTTCAGATGATTGCCAAACTCGTGACTCAAATACTCGCCACCTCAATCCGATCGAAGGTGCTTGATTTTCTTTCCGAGTTGATTTTCGACCTCATTCTGAAATTCCTTGAACTTTTCAAAGGTTTCAGACTTGTGCTTCATCAAGTAAATATACCCATATCTACTCAAGGAATCAGTAAAGGTCACGAAGTAACGAAGACCATTGCGAGTGGGGACGTTCATGGGTCCACATACATCCGAGTGTATGATCCCCAATAAGACATCCGCACGCTCCATTACGCCATTGAATGGAGTCCTTGTCATTTTTCCCATGAGGCATTGTTCACATGTATCAAGGGATCCAAAATCCAATGACTCAAGAAGTCCATCCTTATGGAGCTTCTCCATGCGCTTTATACCAATATGACCAAGTCGGCAATGCCACATCTTCATGTGATCTTCATCATTCTTCAATCTTTTGGCCTCAATATTGTTAATGTGACACACGTCACCATCGAGATCAAGTACGAATAAACCATGCAACTCCAGTGCGTGAACATAAAAAATTTCATCCTTCTAAATCGAACAACCAATTGTATCAGACTTAAAAGAATAGCGGTCTCGCTTCAAGCAAGAGCCACTAACGATGTTCACACTCAACGCGGGTACATAGTAGCAATTATTCAGAACTAAAACTAATCCCGAAGGGAGACTAAGATGCTTCGTGCCGACCGCCAAGACTTCAATCTGACAGCCATTCCCCACGTGCATCGTCACTTCATCTTTGAGCAAGCGTCTCCTATTCCTTAGTCCCTGAATGGAATTAGAAATATGAGCGACAGATCCTGTATCAAAAATCCAGGATGTGTTCCCGGCGCTTGTCAAGAGAAGATCAACAATATGTATATCAAATATACCTTCGTCTCTCTTGGCGACCTTGCCAGCCTTCTTGTCCTTTAGGTACTTGGGACAGTTGCGTTTCCAGTGACCTTCACCCTTGCAGTAGAAGCACTCCACTCCGGGTTTAGGCTTGGGTGCCTTGGGAGGAGCGGTAACTGACTTGCCATCCCTCTTGGGGCCACCTCTCTTGGTCTTCTCCCGCCTGCTTGACTTCTTGAATTCAGTGGTCTTGTTGACCATGAAGACGGCATGCTCCTTCTTGATCTCAACCTCGGCGCTTTTCAGCATGGCGAACAACTCAGAAGGGGTTTTGGTCATCCCCTGCATGTTGTAGTTCAGCACAAAGCCTTTGTAGCTAGGGGGGAGCGACTGCAACACCCTATCAACAGCAAGTTCATCTGGAATCTGGCATTCCAGAGCATTCAAGCGCTGAACGTAGCCAGACATTTTTACTACGTGCTCACTCACGCTGTCGTGCTCGTCCATCTTTGCTGAGAAGAAGGCTTCAGAAGCCTCGTACCGTTCAGCCCTGGCTTGAGGTGCGAAGACCGCCTTGAGGTCGGTGATAATCTCATATGCACCCATCCTCTCAAAGCGTTTCTGCAGCTCAGCCTCCATGGAGTAGAGCATGCCACTCTGGACAAGGTTGTAATCATCAGTCCTCGAGAGATAGACATTCTTCTCGTCCTGACTGGCATCATCTGCTGGTGCGTCACCTAACGCGTCCTCTAGTATGTATGCCATCTTGAGGGGAACGAGGAGAATCCTCAGGGTGCGGAACCAGTTGGTGAAGTTTGTCCCATCTGTTTTTAGCTTATCTTTCTCTAGGAATGATCCTAAGTTGAACGAGGGGCGAGGTGCTGCCATCTACAAGGTTGATTTACAAGGATACATATCTAGACTTTTGTTCATAATGTGGAGTTTCAATTTAATCCCAAAATTCTAGAAAGCTCTCACTTAGATAAACACCTCTCAATTTAATTAAGTGATTACACAATCCCAGCCCCCATACCTCCCCCGATCGTCACGGCCATCAGTATGCGAACCAAGTAGGCCTCTAAGCCAATCACATCACGCATGTGACTCGTGCTCGACCTTTCGGTCTCCTGTGTTCCAGGCCCGCATCTACATACGTCAAGCCTGCCAATCGAACCTTGATGTTAGCTGTTCAGCAAGGCCATATCTGCATATGCCAGGCTTGCCGAACCCAACCTCATGCGAACTCCGTTTAATATGTAGGACAACTCTGGTATGTACGGAGCATCAAGCCATATGGGAGAACCTTCCAGGCGGTGCCCACCAAGGGAGAACACAATGTTGGTATTGTGAGAGATGGTCCTGTTTCGTGCTACCGTCGATATATCTAGCATACTAGCATAAAACATGATGTAAAAAAGTAAATCATACAACCTATGATCCCCCTTCATGCAAAGCAAATTTAAACGCCTTTCTACTTTAGCTTGTGCAGGTTTTACGTGGCTGCTAGGGGTTTCGAGAGAGAGAACCGTTTCTATCCTGCGAAAAACATGCCACAACACCGTCTCCCATCCGTCTCCCATCCGTCTCTATTACACCCTTGTCGGGGCCCTCCGTTGCAAACATCTTCGTATCGCTAATGCAGAGAGATAGACACCCCCAGCCACTTTATATGGTACAAGCCATATGTCAAGCGTGGAACCAGTCTCGCGTAAACGCATAAGGTCAGTCGGGGGCCGCTTCATCAAACATTTCCGCAACGCTAAATGAGTACACGTGGGAGGGTAACGAATGAAGATTCGATGCCCACATCCTAGATGTGTTCTACCCGTACAATACATCTACGCATAACTTGGCTCTGAAACCACTGTTATGATACGGGGCATAAAACACAAATTTTTCATACCTACGATACCCGAACCCAAGATCTATGCTATGGCGATGTAAAGTAACGGAGGGAATCGGTGTTCATACCTTTGAAGACCGAAAGAGGGAAACGTTCTTGCGAACGTGGTTTGCGTAGACTCAGAATTACGACCTCCCTGTCGTGTAGAAGACCACCACCGGCGAGGATGACTCCCGGTAAACCTCCAGCGACGAAGTAGCACCACAGGTGTAGTGCCTCGAAGAGATTATACACGTACGGTACAATTGATGCTCCTCCCGGGCCCCGAACCAGGCGAGCAGCGGAAGAAAGACGGCTACGGATCCTGACTCCAGCAGAACGACGGCTTGCCTTATGGTGGAGAACTCCAATCCAGGTGCAGACTCCAAACAAGGGGAGTCCACTTCCGGGAAGGAGAAGGAGGAAGAAGGAGATATTGGTGTGTTGGAAAAAGGGGGGCTACCCCTCCTTATATAGGCCAAGGGGGGGTGATCCTCCTCCCCTCCCCCATGTGGGACTAAACTCCCAAGGGGGGGGGAGTGCGCCGGCCATAGGGGGGGATGGGCCCCACCCTTGGCGCCAAGCCCAAGGGGGGAGACCCCCTCCTCCTTTAATGGGCCCCATGGGCCCATTTAGCCTTTTTCCCATTTTTTAATTTATTTCATATGTTTTAAATATTTTATTCAGATAATTAAATAATAAAACATTATTAAAACAATTAAACTTTATTTTGAACTATTCAAAATGTCCGGAAACCATTCCGTCCTCCTTCGGAACTATTCCGGTGATTTCTCCTATTTCACCGATTGATCCCGTAACTGTCCTATGCATCGATTGCCCTTAAGTGTAAAACACCCTAACGGTCCGGGAAACAGCAGACATGGTCGAGACTCTTCTCATTGACCAATGACTAGTCAGTTGGACCTGGTTACAATCCTTGACAGCCCCTGCGCTTCCATCAAATGAACTTCGATCGCTTTTGGAAACCGTTAACGATACGACGTAATCCCTTTGTGCTGCGGTACTTTGTTTGTCCGAGGTTTGATCGTCGGTATCCTACATACCGTGTTCACATCTCGTTCACAACAACTTCTCTCGTCCATGATCATTGCATCTCTTGTGACCTAGTCACGTCCTTGCAAGGTGTTGATGCAATATCATCGAGTGGGCCCAGGGTACCTGTCCTGTCACAAGGACTGACAAATCCCGCTCTGATCTATTAACATACTCATCAACCATCTATTTCGGAATACCCAAAGTGCACCGTTATAGCCAGCATATTTCAGTCAGGCGGTGGGATACAAATCAAAGTTTCCTCATAGATGATAATTATGTATGATCATTACGGTCTAAGGACTAAGCCATACGTTACAAAGTCATAGCAACGCTGAACTATGTGACTCGATCACATTCCAATACTTTAGGTGGGTGTACGTCCATCACATCATTCCCCTTAACGATATGACCTTATTGTCAATGGACTTAAGTGTCGCCACGATCAGGAAAGCTTGATCAATCAATTTCCCAATGAGATAGTTTACCCGAGTTAAACTACGGACCATGTTTTATACTACACCTGTATTAGTATTTCCAAGTAATACAGTTATAGCACAGTATAAAACGTATTATGAACAAAACGGATATGTGACAAATATCTTTATTAATTTGTCTCTAGGGCACATATCCAACAGTAGCCAACGAGGAGCACTACTTTAGTGCCATCAGTACCCCGATACTTCCGCACCGTAGCAGAGGCGGTACTACTAGTTAATTGACTGGTACTACCGCCCTGTCTGGCCGGTACAACCGGACACAATCTTTCAGCAACTCTAGGTTGAATTTCATCGCCCTCAAATGACTCTGGAAGATATCTTGGGTGACGAAACAATATGCTTGATGATCCACACACCCAAGTCTTCACACGGAACCCCCTTAGTAGTGCGGTACTCCAACACAAAAAGGGACAAAGTGTTGGATATGCTTCGAACTTTTCCAAATAGAGGGTCACCCAATCTTATTGTGCCACATGAATATACCTGTGTACCTAATGCACACGAATTATCCGCAATGTGCATTGAGATCAACACCAGAACACTAAGACAGGAAATACCCTTTCAATCATCATATAAAATATAAATCATGACATTTAACTTTTTTGAGCGTGAACGGCAGGAGCTCTACCTTTGCATTATAGAAGAGGGAAAATGGTGCGGTTAATAGGGAAACCGGACCCGAAAACCATACAACGCCGGTTAATATGGGAAACCGACAAAACTACACCCAACAACTCATGGTACATCATCTGTGCCGAAAACAAGAACCCCAAGACCTATGAACGGGGTCCATGCCTTGTGTCCAACACAGACAAACTCCGCAAACACCCACGAACTCTCTACAATGGCAGCACAACGAAGTGCACCCTCGCAACAGGAGTGGTCAAGCATTGGCCTGAACTAAGGCGCGCACCGCCTCGATCATCTTGGGCGTGTGTTCCTTCTTGTACATCTGCAGATAGTGTTGCATCTTCTCATTCAAGTCTTCCTCGGAGGCTTTTCCTTTGCTCTTGAGTGTTGGAACCTCTCCAAAGGCCTCCGCCCGCCTATACTCCGCGCGCTTGGCTATAGGAATGTCGCAATCTTTGTTTTTCTTGTCCAACCGGCAGCTTCGTCGCTCTAAGAGAGAAGGGGCAGCCTCTCCCACCCGCAAAACTTGCGGCGAGCTCGACACAGTGAAAGCAAGCTCTTCGATGAACTCCCCCCCCCCCACGGAGAGGAGGCCCTCCCAATAGACTCATCTGCATCCATCTCGATCAACTCCTTTGAAGGCTTCCCGGTGCAAGGAGCACTGGAAACCTTCGGCTCCTTCAATGTCGACTGCTCAGCAGGCTCCACCTCAGACATAATCATGTCAAAGCAAGATGGCACCTTGGCCCGCTCCTCCACGCCTTAACTTACCATCCCGGGTAGGACAGATGCCAAGTCAGGGGGATCATCCGTGGCCACCACCAACACACCACCAGCCTCCATACCACTGGCCACCATAGGAGAAGCAACTTCACTAAGATCGCCCGGCACCGAAGAATTGGCGAGAGCAAGACTTCCACCCAATACTTCCTCCACACCCGCATCACTGGCATCCTTACCTCCAGCAACAACAGGAGTCAGCGATTCCTCATGGCCAGACCATGGAGGAGGCGGACCCATCAGCGCCAAGGAAGAGTTGATGACCGACGAAGCAACAACTCTGTCACTAAGAGCCTCCATCCGCCCCAAGAGGTCAGAGACATGGAACGCCCATCCCTGCAGAGGGACCGCCATGTCGCGGAGAGGTTGAATGACCTCCTCCACACCAGAGGTAACCAGAGCCTGCAATTCGGCGCACAATGCCTCGGTCTGTGCTGCAAAACGGGGTTGCAGCAGCCCCAAATCAGCAGCAAAGGGAGACTTGCCGGTATCGGACAGACCCGACCAAGTGCCGCCGGAGTTGCTGCAAGTTGGCTCCTGATTGATCCCAGACGGAGGAGCAACCACGGCCACCCACGAGCGATGCTGCAATCACAGTGAAGAAGCTGCGGGCTGGTGGTTGGGGAGGCCAGGAGCGGCTGGCGGCGATGAGGAGATGTGAATGCGACCTCGACCGACAACTTGACTGGCAGGAAGGCGGCCCGGACAGCCACGCTCGCAATGGCCAGAGCAGCCGCAACCCAGGCAGGTGACAGGACCTCGGCAGTCAGCGACAAAATGGACCTCCACCAAACAACGGAAGCATAGCCCATAAGCTCTCCGCTTGAATGCGAGAGACCTGCTTAAGAAGGCGTCGCGACCGGGGTTGGACCTGGAAGCACCACGCTGGTCCGCCAAGCGCCGAGCCAAGGGCGCTCCATTGGTCGCTGGATCTAGCAGTGGGTGGCGTCCTTTCCTGGAGGAGACCTCGGTCCAGCCATCGTCCATGTCCAAAATGGTGGTTGGGTCAGCAGCGGTGGAAGGCCCAACCACCAATGATTTAAGCCGGGCACAGTGGGCACGCTTCGATCCGAGGAGGAGAGGGGCGAAACGGCCTGAGGGCGCTCGCCTCAGAGCAGGATTCATGACGGATCGGCGGGGACGCGGACATATCTCGCGGGAGACTGCAGGGACGGTCCAGCGGAGGCAGGGGAGGACGACCACCTACGCCTCGGGGTGGGGGCAGGGGACCGAGGGGAGCTGGTCGTGCCCATGGGGCGCTGGTGGGTGGCCGCCACGACCGGAGTGGCCCGCGGCGCGGTTGAGGGGGGGGGCGGTCCAGCGGAGGTAGGGGAGGACGACCACCTACGCCTCGGGGTGGGGGCAGGGGGCCGAGGGGAGCTGGCCGTGCCCATGGGGCGCTGGTGGATGGCCGCCACGACCGGAGTGGCCCGCGGCGCGATGGGGAGGAGCTCAGCGGTGGGTAGGGTGGGGGGGGGGGATCAGGACATTTAACATGATGAGTACTTGTCTCCTTTGGGCCCCTTTAACTCCTTAAGCTAACTAAAGACCAGAGAAGTCAAGTTGATATGGTGCAATCCTCCAGAATCAGAATACAGCAAATTCGCAAATTCTGGAGATCGTCAGATACGAATAAGAACTCAGAATGAACACAAGATATCGGGTGCATCATTGCGTTACTAATAAGAACTCAGAATGAACACAAGATATCGGGTGCATCATTGCGTTACTAATAAGAACTCAGAATGAACACAAGATATCGGGTGCATCATTGGGTTACAGACTGAAGTTCAAGATGCAAATGAATCTCCAATGCTTATCAGCTTAGGGATGATGGGTGCCAAATGGAAACAAAGTCCTTTGAGAACCTTGGGAGAATGCGTATTCTCCTCAACATTTGAGAAATATCTGTGTATGTACATCACTCCTAAAAAAGCGAGAAGAATGGGCTGATAGCAGGCTTTGATATGCAGTCCACTGTACAACATTCTATGTACGCCCTTTTACCTTGTACAAAGCAGCAACTACAAGCTGGATTTTCATCTACCCAAACTATTAGTCGAACGTGCTCTAGATATAAATTACCTAGCCTGAATCAATGAATCAAGAATCTACACTTGGTGCCATCTCCTCACAGGTCCACCATATTCAACTTCACATGGGCACCATCTACCGTATACTCCCAGTACCAGGTTCCGCTGTCCATCATTTCCTTGTTTATAGGATCTAACTTCACAACAAAACCTGAGGGACATAAGAGAATTCATTGAGAAATATCAGATGCATGATCTGAACCACATTGTATCTGAACCACATTGTGAACACAAGATAGTGATATAGGCAATAAATTTAGGTTTTGGGTATATACTATTTTGTTGTGTTATGAACCTAAGGAGAGCGAAAAGAGGATGCGCTTGCACACAATCTTTTCTGCGCCAAAAAGTAGGGGACATGTGATTAACAAACCTGCTTCGTCCTGAATGATGCACATTCTATGGCCATCGGGTACTTCAAACATATGGTTACCCTGGTAGAACAAGGAAATCAGATGATAAGAGAAAAAATAAGGAGGCAAATGGAATTCACACTGTTTCTTAATGACTGCACCTTCAAGAGAACATCTTTTGCCTCAAATTCTGCATTTCCATGAAGAATAATCTTTAAAGATTCTGATCTTTCAACATGATGCTTCCAGTAGACATTACTGGGAGAATCCCAGTTGATCCCTTCGTTCACAATTTTAACATTTTGCAGCTTGCATCTCCCACACCTTTCAACAAACATGGGATTTAAGAGTTTCATCCATATATGATAGATGTGCGCTTCAGAAAAGATGGGCTTAGAGTTGACGATACCTGGCTCCGTAGTGTAGTATTTGTTCACCATGAGTATTCCTCTTTGTTGAACCCATAATGTTATCAGCTAGAATGATAAGGCTCCCATCCAGCTAAATTTTAAATAAATAAATTCAGTTTTGACTTATGATGGCGAAAATACATGCTTATCATCTGTTTTGATGGTTACCTCAACATCTTCCCACAGAAATTCTGCCACCTCCACTTGCAATTCTGAACCTTTGGAGATGGAGCCGCCTATGAACTGCATGTGTGGAAAAGTGGAAATTGTTAAACATGCCACCAAAAGCAACTAAACACATAACTACAAAAATGATGTGTATGGCGCAGACTTTAGACTTTAAGCACTGGCAACTAAACATGATAGTCATGTAAAAGGACATTCAACAATATTCGCAAAAAAAAAGGACATTCAACAAGGGACGACTTGTCCATTGCACACTGTTTGTAACTATGCAGCAGTCAGTACACTGCATTTTCTATTTCAGTTATGAATTCCACGTACAATTACTCCTCTTCCCTTTCTAATTTGTATAACTGTCCAGACACTTCCATGAACTATTCAAACAAATTTATCTTTGTTCATGCAGAACGCTCTTTATGCATATATCATATAGAAGGAACATGTCAAAACACCAAACAGCAGCATAGTGTTTTACACTTCATGTGCATTACCATTACATATTGTGCTATCTATGTGTTTTCAGGCTGAAACAACTGACTTTCTAAAGTATAAGTCTGGAGCTAAATGCAGATAAAAGAACTACTCTGTATCAGGATAAATGTCTCAAGTGTTATCAGGTGTCTGTTATTCGTGAAAGAGATTATAAGCTGTTTTTTATTTTCTGGGAATCAAAATTATAAGCTGCTGGCCTATTTCTTCGCATACATGTAATGTGGGGCATTACGGAGACGTGGGGAAATATTGTGTCATTCTCAATTGTGCTCCACCAGTGGGAGCTCAAATATATATCATGTGGATAAACTAATGCATTACTGAAGAGATGACAAGGCCAGAGCTATCATGTTTGACCCATTTAATTTTGAAGAAACGTACCTTTTGCTTTATGATATCCCAAAATGGACCTAAAGCAGGATGAAAAAATATGAGGTATGGTAGTCCGGAATGCAAGTACTCATTATTGTCTTTGACCTGAATTGATAAGTAAAAAAAAATACTTCAAGACATGATAAAAGCTGGTACAGAACGGCAAACATGTGCACTCGCAATTATCTTTAACCAGAAAACTGAAGAATTATTCAAAAGAAAGAATATGACATCTGATAGTATATAGTAAATTAGATAACAAGTATGTAGTATGTAATATTTGCATGTATTTAAGTTTCAGATAGACACCTCATGAGGTCTAAAATATTCTATTTTTTCCCTGGAAATAGAAAAACTTAGAACAAACACGTATGAAAAAGCGTATAAGAAAATGTATGGCCTAGAAAATCACTGCATCCTTTTAATTTCCTGAAAGTAGATGGTATAAGTCACTAACTTTAATTGTTGTATACTCCCTCCGTTCACAATTATAAGATGCTTTAATTTTTTTGTGTTTTCTCAAAAAAAAAGATGCTTTAATTTTCCTGAAACGCAAAAGTCTTTTGCGTTTTCTCAAAATAATAATATAAGATGCTTTAATTTTCCTGAAACGCAAAAGTCTTTTTGTGTTTTCTCAAAAAATAAATATAAGATGCTTTAAAAAAAATCTCAATCAGATGTATATATACGTGTTTTAGTGTATTTGTTCACTCATTTTAGTCCGTATGTAATCCATATTGAAATATCTAAAACATCTTATATTTGTGAACGGAGGGAGCATTAATTAATCATATAAATAACATTTGTCGAGATGAGGAAATGGTCCAGGAATTCCCTTTCTTTTAACTGTGTGGCTAATATTTTCCTTTTTTTTGGTCTATCTTGCAGAAGAAGTAAATCAGATGACCATATACTTTAGGACTGTTATTCTAAATGTAATATTATTCCAGTTGAATAAGATTAACATGGCTTAGCATATGTTACAGATATGACTGTACATGCTTTTAAGTCAATACATAAAACCGGTTTGCTGGATAATAAAAAAAATGAAGAGAGCATTGAAGTTTCAAAATACCAGCAAAAATACTACTTGCTGACGGAAGCATAACCAGAAGTCCAGCACTAACAATCCACAGGTTGATCTTCGGATTAGCCTGGGTGTATACTACACTTGCTGTTCGCAGTGAGCTGTAGTTTCTTGTAATTGTGTTCTGCCTTCTATAAAACTATAGTACGCCATGGCGTACTCTCAAAAAAAATCCACAGGTCTCTTTTTTTTTAACTCCAATCAAAGCTAATAGCCTAATACCAATCGGTTCGGCGTTACTAAAGTGAGAAAATACCACATGGGATGCCTTTCAAGTTGCATGTGAAAATAAAATCACAAAACAGAGCACACAAGTAGAATTACCTTTGGAACATCTATGCTGCAGCTAGAAAGGAGATCATGAGCATTACGCATAATGTCGAGGAGTGAACCCTCTGGAGTCTGTAGATAAGCAAAATGTATATTGTAAGCACAAGAAAGAATTATTATTTTCAACTTTTAAAGTTGCTACATGAGCTTTAGGAAGTATGTCACAAAAAAGTAGCAGTGCCAGAAGCACCTTACATGCTATTAATTATAATTAAAAATAAAAACCTCATAGCATAGTGATACTACGATCCGGTACTATAAACTAAAAAATGATACTACCTACTACCTAGTATTTTTCTGATGCTGAAAACCTTCCTAAGCGCTCGCCAACTAAACATAAAATTAAGTAACACTAACATGTCACAATCAGTATAAAATTAAGTGTGGATCTTAATCTGTCAGAGAAACAGTTTCAGCCACCCACGCAAATATTGAATATATACTTACTCACAAATGTGAAAACGATAGCATATCATATAAATGAATTCATGAGAGGTTGAAAGTGGAAACGTTAATTAAAAAACTTTAAGTTTTAGAAGGTACACCAAGCTATATTAAAGTTTAGAATTTCATAATTTGCATGCAGCAACATGAGAATCCATTTGTATTGTGTAGTGTGATATTAACCTGGTGTAATGATCTGTCTTCTGATTTCAGCTTCCTTTTAGCTGATGAAGTGACTTTTTTCCTTTCATTGTACACAATGAACGTGTCGAGCTCACCTGTTAAATAAGAGACTGCTAAAACCCGAGAGGCGAAATACAGGTAACTGGATACAGACATGAATACATGGGAAGCAAAAAATGAAACTACTTACATACTTTCTATTCCTTTGCTGCACCTGTAGCTATATGTGTTCGTAAAATTATCTGCTATATTTTGCATCGTGCACTCTAGCCTGCCACCAGCAGCGCTGTCACATAGTAAAATGACATAACAAAAATAAGTTAGTGAATCATAATAAAAAAAGATGAAAACAAATCATAATAAATCAGTTAATTTAAACAGGACTTATGTATATATTTCGATCCCCCCCCCTCCCCACTGCAGTTTTATTTTAGCATAGACTCAAAGGGCCCAACTTAACTTTTTTGCGTACGCCTTTTGCAATTTTCCATGAATTAACTGTCGCTACCTTAGTTGAAGTCATCAAATTATTTTCGACATTCCCTGCACCAGCTACCAACCAATATATGCAATGAGTTCATGCCGACATAGCCAGGCAAGTCTTCATTACATAAATGATATACCAAACACATTAAGGAGTAGCCACCCACCCAGTGAAACCTTTGTGCGATTAATGTTATGTTTGGGATTATAAGCCCAAGAGACAAGATTACAAGTGCAGAAAACTCAACACAAGGAATACAGAAAGGCCAGAAGTCCGTGGGGAATTTACTGGAAAACAAGTACCTACACTCAAAGCCCAGATGATCCACATATGATACTGCCTTCTTCAAATTTAGTACGATTCCTGGTAAGCTGCTAGCATTTTTGCGTGATCCAACTTCCTCTGCTGCTTGCAGGTCAACATACAGAATGTTTGTATTTGCTGGATAGCTAGCCTGCAAACTAAATTAACAAAATCCTAGATGATTTCAGAAAGATAGATATTGATGTACACAAAAGGACAGAATCTTAGTGGTAAGAAACATCACCCGTCCAACCAAACCGGAAAAACTGAGAAACACATCCTTTGCAAAAAAAAAATGAAGCTGAGAAAGCAAGCGTTTGAAGCTACAAATATGCAGCCGGATCAACATCACTATGGTACTAACAAATGATTGCCAACGTGCGATTGTAACTTGATGTAAATGTATATACAAGAATGCAAAGACGTGCATTTATACTTTTTAGAATTCAAGGTAACATAACCTGGCTACTCATATATTTCTGGATCCTTTTTACTAAGTGTCAACCTCGGTGACAGCTTCATAGGATACATAAAAAACTAATTTTTGTAGCTACGAACAAAAGAGTATAGCTTACACTTCTACAATATTAAATTCACCATGAAGAGCATATGACACAAAAACTGGAGGGAATGGGTAAAGAATCAAGAGCAGAATAGAGCTATGCAATTGGGGCCCTCTTTGTATTAAAATGGGTGTGCACTTTGGGATAATATGTACATTACCTGCCATTCGTTGCTGTAGGTTCTGATATGCCGTATTTTTCAAATTCAGTATACTCGATGCAAGTGATACCATACTCCCAGAGCCCATCAAAGTTTTGTTTTTCAATAAGAACATTCACCCCTTCAGTAGCACCTGGTCTTCGCTCACAAGATGCAAAACCTAATTTCTGAGGCACGATACGTCATATGTCAGAATATGTGAAGATAAAATGAAATATATAATACAAGAATCTGGAGGTGCAAAATAGATAGCATAATCGAGGTTTTAATATTAGTAACTCATGTGAGCTATTACTCAGGATAGAAATCCCCATTTCTCTTACTACCTTATTGTGACGCAGGCCTATTCCGGCCAATGCCATTAGCGTCAAATCAGTTGCAGCAACAACATTGCTGAAAATAGAAAAACAGATCAACAGTTATTCCCCCTTCCCAATAATTCTTTACACAACGGAGAAAAACAGATACATAGTTCAGATAACCTGACTTGACGAAGAGTTGCACCTTTTCTACCGTGACGATAAAGCCATTCAAATATACCTCGGTCACTAGCAAGTTTCCAAATAGCGCCATGACCACCAGGTTTACCCACAGGGAGAAGTGATTCGCTGATTAGCCATTTACCATCTTCAGCATTTACTACAGGTACCAAAGGCTAGAAAAGCCACGGTGCAATTTAGTTAGAATTCTACGGAAGTTCTTGGCAGAGTGTGTAACTGCCAATTCTACTTAAATGGAAATGCACACTAATTAATAGATATTGTCAGAAGTCTCCAATTATGCACCTGTTCAAACAAGCGGAAATTCTCACGGCCTCTACCAAACCATTCAAGTCTTTCACAGATGGCAACAATATGTTCATGGTTATTCTTCACAGAGCTTGTCATGACTGCCACGGGGGTTATACATTGTTTCCCAAAGATCTTGAAATGGAGAAACTCTCTAGCCTGTCATATAATACGGTACTTACAAGATATTATGGGAGTGTCCATGGCATTTAACTATATTATTTGAAGCAATTCCTCGGTAAAAAAATTTGGTAGAGATCTTCCATAGCATTTAACACAAGTACCTGCAGATCTCGCATCAGTCCTTCCAATAGAGATCTTCCACAGTAAGGAAGCAATGCGGCAGGAAGGGATTCACCGGTATCCGAGTCCACTAAACCAAGACGGTCACCGGCACCACCAATTGGATAAATTTCACCAAGTTCTGGCAAACCCTAGAAATGATCATATTTCAGTTCATACCCTTGAGCATAGAAAAGTTATTGGCATAAATCTTGGTTAAAGGGGAATCACATTACTACACAAACAATGGCAATGTTCTCTTTGCCATAAATAAATCTTGGTTAATGTGTCAAACGTAATAACCTCGATTCCCCACAGGGCAGCTTGAGATGCATATTCTGTGTCCTCCAACAGATTAAGTCCACTGGGAACATGGAAGTCAACAAACTTGTCTCTGCTATGCCGGTGCTTGCTGTCCTTGGACTTAGAGACTGAGAGCAGCTCCAAAGCCATGATCTGGTAGCTGGAGCAAAGCAATATCAGTAACACTACTATTTCAAGTGTCAAGATCAAAGCTTAGATGGAATGTTTCAAATGGAAGTTTAAACTAATATAAGACCAGAGTATGACAAACAGGTTATGGCAAACAGGCAATCAGCAGCAGTTAATAGTTTCAAATTTAACCGAAGGGCCACCACATTTGGCAGCATTTGCCAACCTCGCCGGCCGTGTACTGAGTCTCCGGTTCTCTACGCTCTAGCAATGCGGACAAAGAAGCGAAGGGGCGGTCACTCACCCGATGATGCCTCCAACGCAGTCGTAGAAGTCGTCGATGTCTCCGAGGAACTTGAGCAGCCGGCGGAGCAGCGCCTTGTCCCCGCCCCCCGCCCCGTCCTCCGCCGTGCCCTCCCCGCTCCACTTCCCGACCAGGCTGGCCAGGCTGTACAGAGCTTCCCTCAGCGCGCTCCCGTTGCGGTGGCGCTCGTGCCCGCCGCCGGCCCAGCCGAGCTCCGCGCCGAGCACGTGATCCTGGCCGGCCGCGACGAGGCATTTGAGCAGGTAGGTCTCCCGGGGCCGGAGGCCGGCGAGGAGATCCCCGGCGCCTGGCGCGTCGCCGAAGAAGGCCGCGACGCGGGGCTCGGCGTCGAGCGCGCGGAGCTTGTCGCCGAGGGAGCGCGCCGCGCGGAGTCGCGCACGGGCAGCGGAGAGCCGCGCGAGCTCCGCGGCGAGCTCCTGGTCGTGTGACCGCCGCTGCTGCTCGGCGGCGGAGGGGCTGGGACCAGGGCCGGGGCCGTGCTCGAGCGAGGCTGTGGAGACGCGCTGCTGCGACTGCGAGGGCGATGAGGGGGAGGGGGAGGGGAGCGCGGAGAGGAGGCGGGTTTGGGAGCGGCAGCGGCGTCGGGGCGGGGGGAGGGGCTGGAGCTGGAGCTGGAGCGGGGAGAGGAGGCGGGGGTGGGGAGGGAGCGCCGGGCGAGAGGCCATTGGTGGAGTGGAGAGTGGTGGTGGCGCGGAGAGGCGGGAGAGAGGGGGATAAGAGGAGGAGCGAGGTGAAACCTCCTGAGAGCGAAATGGGAGGGGGATATGCTCCCGGGCGATCCGGTGCCATCTCCCTGGCGCGGCCGACCTGCCCGAGACACCCGCACCGCACCTCCTCACGGGGACGCAGGGGTGGCATATTCGCTCCGCGCGTCGCCCGTGTTTACACTTGGAAATTGGAAGGGGAAAAAGTTTAAAACGAACCTTAAATTTATATATTAAGATGAAAGCTAAATCAAACCATTAATTTACAATCCCGGAAAACAGTACATCGTAATTTTGGTCTATTTTAAACCTTGAGCGCATTCTCAAACATGCACACCCGACGTGGCCGATCAAATCCCAGGATTGTTGGTTGGATCGGCCCATTATGTGTGAACCAAGTTTCTTTTTCATAAAGCGCCTGTTGCATGGACTTTTGATTTCTCCATCGCCTTTCTTGGTGATGAAGGCCGTGTACGGCCTTTTAAATTGTAAAAAAAATGGGTCTGCCCTGTTTCTCTTTTCATACGATCGCGTGGGAGAGTGAAATGGAGGGGAAACGATGTATCTCTCCTTAACGAAAACACTATGCAGTTCTCGTGTTTGGGAGAATGGAAAAGAATTATGGAGGAAGGTCCTTGGACTGTCCGGGGCAATGCGGTTGTTCTTGCACCGTATCATGGATTATCATAGCCCTCGACGATCCCTCTAAACACCATCGAGATTTGGGTCCACATCCACGACCTCTCGAACAGATATCACCCCTCCTAAAGTCTTCGCTAGCAAGATCTTCTTGGTGAAGTATTAAAAATTGCTTAATTGGCGTTCCAATTGCAGATATCTTGGTCATTCGTTCAAAGAATGTGGGGACGCTGTTCACCTGCCAAGCCAAAAAAAAGGTTCAGCAAAAAACGATTCACTATCACGAGAGCGGAAGCTGATCGATCGTGTCTTTCACGCCAGTGTTAGTGAATCATTTTTTGTTGTAATCGATTGATGATGGAGCTGCAACTATGATATTAAAACGTTATTATTTCTACAACTGTAATACTAAAATGCTATTATTTCTACAATATTACTTGTCTCTCAATAGATGTATCTCAGTGTTAAATACATTCAATTGAAAGCGTAACACAAAAATACTACTACGTTCGATCCATATTACATATTACTTATCGCTTAAACGAATGTATCTAGATGTTTATCGTGCTAAGTAACGGGGAAAGCTATCACTGAACCTTGTTTTTTTACTGTAAGCAAACATGATGAAGTGTGGCCGATGACGATGCCAGCTGTAAATTTACTGTAACCGGCAGCGAGAAAAGCTACTATCGATCACCAAATTTGCTGCCACCACGTGATGGTTAGTGTGTCATGCGAAGGTTGCGTTAACGGTGCCGCGATTTTTAGTGCTAAAGATAAAAAAACATATAAACATAAAAAATATTTTTTCCTGCAACAATAGTTTAATTGTGCTGCACGGACCGACCAGGGCTCGGGGCTAGCATTTTCATGGTAAGAGCATCTCCAGCCGCGCCCCAAGCAGCCCCCAGGGTGGCTTTTTGCGCCGGGTGGACCTATTTCGCCCAGCCCCACGCCCCCAACAGCCTAGTTAGTGTCGGATTGGGCTGAAATTGGATCTGGCGATCCCAAGCCAAACCCAGCGCGCTGGGGGTGTCCTGGAGGCGCCGAACGAAATGAAACGAAATCATTCATGGGGCCGCGAAGTCGGCGAGAGAGGCCGCAACTCCCGCCATTTTCCTCCCTTTCCCCGCCGCAGCTCCCGCCATGCCGTCGAAGAAGCAATATGTTGCCCCTCGCCGCACCGACGACCCACCACTATCCAAGCAACCACTACCCCAAGCCGAGGAAGCAGAGAGCGCCGCTACCAAGCCGACGGGCTTGACGGACGACGAGTGGAAGGCCGACTGCGACCGCCGCGCCATGTCAACAACAGAACGGCGGAACCGGCTCGCCGCCCAGAAAGCCCACACCGACCATCGAGCTCGTCGATCCCATGGCGTCTGTCGTCGACCTCGACGACCCCATTTGAGAACAGGGGTCGTCCTATCGCCTATGCGATTTTGCCGTTTTGTGTGTGTGTGTGTGCGGGGGGGGGGGGGGGGGGGCGACCCTGAGCCCGTGGCTGGGTGGCCGATCGCCCTCAAGCCGATTTCGCCGCCGAAAGCCCTTCAAGCGGCGCTAAAATAGCCTTGGGGGCGAACAGCTGGAGATACTCCAAGGTTTGTGAGTCTCGACGGCGTTGGTGTTCCTATGTCTTGTCGGACAGGTCATAGATGGAGGACGTTGGACTTAATGTTAGAAGGACTCTCATCGATCGGATAAAGCCACCAATTTTTACTTGGACGTAGGGCACCCGGACTCTTGTTTGAGGGACAGGAGATCGATCGATCGTTCAGAAACCGTGTTACAGATAAATTTCAGGCCGAGATCTGCTATTACAGATGAGTTTGAGGAGATCGTTCAGAACCGTTATTATTACAGATAAACAGGAACTCGTTTAAACTTCAAACCTCGTACTTATCTCTTCCCGCCCCTGCCCCCCTATATATATACACCTCCCCGACCCCTCCCACACCAACGACCACAACCCCGATCCATCGATCGATCTACGACGATGGCGCCACCAAGCCTAGCCCCCGCCGCGACGGCGCTCTTCCTCTCCGCCATCCTCCTCTTCGCCTCCGCCTCCCCGGCGGCCGCTGGGAGGCCGCGCTCGAAGGCCAACGCCAGGCACGACGTGCACCCGGCGGCATCGGCGCCCACGCCGACGCCGGACGCCAGCGCCGGGGCGACGACGACGCACGACATCCCGGCCGTGTTCGCGTTCGGCGACTCCACGCTGGACGCCGGCAATAACAACCGGCTGCTGACGCTGGTGCGCGCCGACCACGCGCCCTACGGCCGCGCCTTCCCCGCCGGGGTGCCCCCCTCGGGCCGCTTCTCCGACGGCAAGCTCATCACCGACTACATCGTCGCCGCGCTCGGCATCAAGGACCTCCTCCCGGCGTACCACGCCCGGGGGCTCACCCACGCCAACGCCTCCACCGGCGTCACCTTCGCGTCGGGGGGCTCCGGCCTCGACGACCTCACCGCCCACAACGCGCTCGTCTCCACCTTCTCGTCGCAGATCGTCGACTTCCAGCAGCTGCTTTCCCGGATCGGCGAGCCCCAGGCCGCCGACGTCGCCGCCAAGTCCCTCTTCATCCTCTCCGCCGGCACCAACGACGTCACCATGAACTACTACCTCATGCCCTTCCGCGCCATCACCTACCCCACCATCGACGGCTACCATGACTACCTCATCACCTTATACCAGTCCTACATCCAGGTCGGAATCAGATCATCCTTCATCACATCGATAGATACTTAATCATCATCTTGTTCTTCGTCGAGCTAATTAAATCTTTATGTGACGCAGAGCCTGTACAAGCTGGGGGCGAGGAGGTTCATAGTGGCGGGGATGCCGCCGGTGGGGTGCCTGCCGGTGCAGAAGAGCCTGAGGGGGATGCAGCCGCCGCTGTCGACGGGGCAGGGCTGCGTGGACCTGCAGAACGAGGAGACGCAGAGGTACAACGCCAAGCTGCAGAAGGCGCTGGCGGCGCTGGAGGCCAACTGCACGGGCGCGAGCATGGCCTACGTCGATACCTACGCGCCGCTCATGGACATGGTGCAGCAGCCGGCCAAGTACGGGTTCACGCAGACGGGGCTGGGGTGCTGCGGCACGGGCATGATGGAGATGGGGGCGCTCTGCACCAGCCTGCTCCCGCAGTGCGACTCTCCGGCGCACTTCATGTTCTTCGACTCCGTGCACCCCACCCAGGCCGCCTACAAGGCCGTCGCCGACCAGATCATCGGCACCCACATCGCGCGAGTCACCCGCAATTAGTTTGTTACTAGATTATACTCCTATATGATTGTGAAATTAAATTAAGCTCGTAGATAGATACGGGATTCATAAGATTAGATAGTACAGTTCAGTCCATAATGTGCTTCATACATATCGAGTTTGATGTAAGCGTTCAGATTTCAGATAGAGTTCAGGCTTCAGATCAGCTTCTAGTCATACATAAATACTACTAGCAGATTGGATCAATTCAGGCTGTTTTTTGTTCTCGTAACTTAGAGTCATATCTGACAGAGAATACTGAAACGCTGATCATCAATTCATCACATAAGATCCCCAAATAAGATCTCTCAGAAGATTTTAAACCTGTTTTATCATGCAAAAAAAGTGCTGCCTTGCAGCTAAGCATAGAATACATGCTGCTTTAGTTTAGTAATTCTACCAGAATATGGTTCTGTCAACTGAAAGTCAGCAGCTCCCTGATTCTCCCCAAAATGAGATACTTCATCAGCAAACTCCTAAAAAGCCACCATTGCCATCGCCCATCAGCTACCACTTCATTGTTAGTCTTAAGAAACCTGAAAATAAGATAAAACCGTCAGGCATGTGTGAATATAAACATGTAAAGAGAACCTATGATAGAGAAAAAAGAGAGATAGAAAATCAAAGTATGCCCCTTACAAAACTGAAATAAATAGCAACTTATCAACTGGATGGCATGTCCCTTACACTATTCAATTGGTGGTGATATATCAAGAAAAGAAGAAGAAAATAGCCAATTGGACATTATGATGAAAGGAGTATTTCACAATTTATAGTTCTGCACTTTATGTGTTAATAACCATGCTTGCTGCTGCTAGTACAGACATAGACCACTTCTTTCAGATAATGGAAGCTAGATCAGGAAACACATACTCCTTGAACTAGATGAAGGGTCCATACTAAAATACATGTCGATAGTTTTTAGCAGAATTGCAAGTTGCTACCACAAGACTGTAGGACTGGAGGAACAAGTTCAAGTAGCTAACATTCTACAGAGATCTGCACCAATTGAAAATCTGATCATGTGTATATCTGGAGCAAATATTACTAGTTCCACTGCAACACTAAGACTGGAGGATCAAGTTCAAGTTGCTAGCATTCTACAGAGCAATCTTTGCCGATCACGTATTAATTTGAGCGCGCTTAAATAAACAAATATTACTAGTTTCACTGCGACACTAGCTTAGCTAGAACTGAAAGAATTACAGGCTAACTTTAAGAACAACGACATTTCTTTTTTACCGGAGAATGACGATATATAATGCAGAGACAGTGATTGTAATTTGACAAAATGAGCACAATAATATTTCACCAGATCATTATCATAGGCTGCATGGACTGACTAAGAGATATATCTAAGAAAATACAACATCCTAAACATGTGAAAGGAAAGGATGGCATGCATCTAATAATTGAACAATATATAAGCATGAGACAGGAAACAGTACCCAGAGAACAGAGATCCATTGGATGATAACCTGGCACCTTCATTATGCCTGCTGTTTGTCTGAACGAACCAAGACATCTGCCAAAGTCGTGTTTTTCGCGATGTCCGAAGTCTTTTTCTTACCTGCAGAAAGTTCCTTCGATCAAGATACAATAACTTGCAACATAATTAACTTACTACAATGCATGATCAAGATACTACAACTTAGTAACTTACTACAATGCATCTATGTACAATAGTACTGTAAGACAAAATGTATCTTAAAGAGAACTGAGCCACATCGATCACCTGGAATGGCGCTTGACAAGAGAAACGACGGGAGCACACACGGCAGATAGGAACCTGACCCTAACTGGTCGTCATTCATAATCACCGAACTCTCGATCACTCGCCGTCGTATGTCCACACTGACATTGATCTTGTCCACACTGAGATGCACTGCATCCGTGTTGAGTGGATCAATGGCAGCAATGGAAGGCGTTACCTTGGCATTCCCTCCGTTGTGCCAAAGGCCGGGAACAGAGACCTGGTGCTCCAGCGTCCAGCGGCCGCTCTCGTCGTCGAGCAAAAAGGACCTGATGTGCAGCTGGTCGACCTCGGCGTAGCGCAGCCGGCCGCCGCTGACCCCCATGTGCCGGCGCTTCACAAGCTGCTCCATCTGTGTCTCGCCCTGTTGGTTCAGAAGCATGCTGCCAGGAGGCAGCTCCACGGGGCAGAGCTCGGGCCGGTCGGTGAAGGGGTCGAGGGAGACGGCGCCCCAGCTCACGTCCACCCACCAGAGCCGGCCTCCGAAGTCCAGCACCTCGTGGTCCATGCGCATTCGCCGGTGGGATGGCAGCGGGGACGGCAGCACCTGCTCGTCCCAATCCCCTGTCTCGGAGCAGAACCGGCGCAGCAGGAAGCGCCGGCCGCCGTCGACCTCGGTAAGCTGAGCAGCGGCGTACCTCTTGGGCGGCCCGTCGGGGCCATCGGCGGCATAGGCTTGGGAGAGGAGGCCCATGCCCGCCATGCCGTCTTTCATTGACAAGGTCTTCTCCGCCGCTTCGTCCAAGTCCGGGAGGCGGAACAGCTGGCCGGAGACCGGGTTGCAGACGAAGCGGGCGAACTTGCGGTAGACGACCTCCATAGGGGCGATCTTTTGGAGCACCTCGACGGGGAGGTCCAGGGCCGAGAGCGGGTGAGCCCTGGAGCGGCACTTGAGGGTGCCCAGGAGGACGAAGCCGTGTCCGCTGGCGGCGATGACGCTGCCGCGGAGCATGTCGATGTAGGTGCGGCTGTCCGTGGGAGGCTCCACCTTGAAGGCTCGGCTCCAGACGGGGATGGTCACGCGGGAGACGGCGGGGGCCCGGGCGAGCGAGAAGGACACGCTCCCCTCGGATTTCTTCATCAGCGCTTCTCGATCCACCATCGCCCAGGGAGCGGCGGAGGCGGTGCAGAGGGAGCGGCGGAGGCGGCCGGCGACGGCGCCGCGGAGGAGCGGCAGCATTTCGGCGGCGGCGGCGGCCGGTCTTTGGTGTGGTAGTGCTTCTGTGTGTCTGCAGTCAGGGAGACCGAAGTGGTTGCTTTGCTTTTGTTCACGATGGGGGGACTGAGGTTGGTTCCCAGCTGTGGCAACCAGGCTTTTCTCCGTTGTTGTCAGGGAGGGAGACCGCCGGAGACGACGGTCCATTGCGTGTTCCATCCCAACTTTATGGATGGACCAGCAAAGTGGCAAGCAGAAGAGTACACCAAAACCAAACACAGGCCCATCCCACCGTGTGGTACAAACATAATGAAGAATTCTTTGTTGCGGGGTAACATAATGAACAAATTTGACCTCTCAAACGCCCGTGATCGCGAACCAAACCTGTGGTTGAGTTGTTAGGTGGATGGTTGTATCCCCAGTCTACCAGAGTTTAAATCCCAGATTTGATAATGGTGCTCGTATTTTTCTGGATTTATTCTAGGGCTTCCGATGATGCGATTTCAGTGGGAGGAGACGTTCCCGTCGAAGACGAGGTGAAGGCTTCGTTAATCTCAAGATGATGTACCGGCTCAGTATTGCGAAGATGCTCATAGGGGTAGGGTGTGCGTGTGTGCGTCATAGGGATGATTGTATACTCGTAAATGTGAGCGTCAGAGTTGTACTGTGTCCCTAAAAAAACGTCCGTGATCGCGTTTGGTGGGAAAAAATCAATAAAAATCCAAAGTTCGTTTTTATTTAGGGATTCCCAATTGGATGACTTCGCGGCCAGTTGTCCACCAATATTTGATTACGTCCATTTGATGCAATTTACATCCGGGCTTCCCAAATTTATGGAGCGGACGGCCCGATCATTGTCTGATCAATAAAACATGCCCTAGTGGGTTTTCTCAAACCGGTACTATAAAGCTTCCTCCAATGTAAAGGTGTTAAAGACATTAAATGTGTTAAACAATTATAGTCTCCAATGCATTGGTGCTTAGACTGGTCACAATGGGGAGTAACTTAGACTAGTAACATACACGGATTTTTGAGTCTATGTTACTACCTCCACAATGGGTAGTAACATATATGTAGTGTCATATAAGACTTCATTTATTAGATTATAGACTCATATTGTCTTGGTATGTGTGATGTTACTCAAAGAGCTAGTAACTAGCTAAGTTACTACAACCATCTCTCTCCTCATTAACTCATTGCCACATAAGCAAAAATGCTGAGTTGGACTCTATGTTACTGCTAAGTTACTCCCCATTGGGCCAGCCTTAGGGCACTCCCAATGCTAGTATCTTAGCACGATATCATAGGCATTTTGCTTATATGGCATATCACTTAATGAAGAAAGAGAGGGAGGTTGTATCTTAGCTAAGAGCATGGTTAATAGCACAGCCGACTGCTGGCTATATACCACCTCCACGTCATCCATAAAGTCTACCCGTACAATAAACTGACTTTAGGTTAGCTGTAAGACTGCCTCTAATAAAAATTGATACATTTAGTATTCGCATGCAAACAGAGAAACGTTGGAGGGAAGAGCCGGCTTTAGCGCTCGTACTAGGCTGCAAGCGGGCAAAAACATCTTGGTTAGTGTGTGCAGCCGAGCGATTGACGAAGCGCCGGCTTCCTTCTCTCTCCGTATTAAATACCCCTCCAGCTAGATCTTTCTCTGACGTGGAGCGCTTGTAGCCGGCTGATTAAGCATTATTGTACCTGCTCTAAGATACAACCCTTGCACGTGGCCATATGCAAAAAGCATTGTTAAACCAATCACATGTATGCATGAGACCAAAATCATTAAATAAGATACAACCCCTAAGAAACAATGCATTGTGGTGGTTGTATCTTAAGTTTTTATTGCTCCTATGATACTGCACTAAGATACAATTCATTGGGAGAGCCCTTAGCTTGTTGTTGCTAGGCTTGCTTCATTTAATTGTTTAGCAACTAAACTCTTGCATGCATAGGTTAGTTCTCTTCATTTTTAATGTTTTGCATAGGTTCTCGTGAGTAGCACCATTTTCTCCTGGGGTCACCAAAGTTCTCTCTCTCTTCTTAATTACGTTGCCACATAGGATTTTTTTTGCCTTGTTACCATGCTTAGCACCTATCAAAGGTGGAGCATTGAAAGCACCCTAAGTTTGGGTTGACTGATATACCTCAATCCCGACCTGAATCCGAGGCAGATATGGGGATTCCTGAATGCGTTACAAACCCTAGATCCCAGTCAAAGTGCACCCCCAAACAAAACTAGTCAAATGTACCTGCTAAACGTGCATGCACGTTTCGCGTGCCTGGCCCGTGATGGACCGGCCCAGCACGCTAATAAATGGGTCGTGTTAGGCTTGTGTGGCCGTCTCATGCAGTATTTGGGTCGCGAAGTGAGGCATGCAGACTGGCTAGACACGACATGTTTACGTTTTTATTTTTTCTACTACATAGGCCTAATAATGTCTCATGATATAATACTTTTAATGTTTTTGGAGGTATAATGCTTAAATGGACCACTCATCAGGCATGCTTAATAAATATGTCGTGCCTGGGTCTAAGGTGCAGGCCCGCATCTCGCCCTGGCACGACACGTTTATTAAACGTGCTTGGCGGGTCGTGTCGTGCTTGGCCCGTTTAGCACTTCACCTGCTTGGGTCGTGCCATGCCGGCTCGTTGGCCAAATTTGCTGCCAAATTCCCATCCCCCTCCCCATCCAATACTAACATGATCCACAATGTCGAGCTTAGGCAGCGCGGCCACTTCTTCGTCGTTTGGGACGACAACAAGGATCTTGTCATCCGCATCGTGGTGCAACGGTCGTGGGTGGACATGGGTGGAAACTTTGGCTTCGCACTGCCCCCATCGACAAGCGACAAGTGTGGACGACGGCGCCGGGCCATCATGCTCGTGCAACTTCGGCTTTGGGCACATCGCGGGGGTCCATCACCACACACGACCCTCTTTGACCCATCCCCGACCAAGTTGGGTCCTTGTTTTTCTATGTTGAATGGATAGCATGGATTTGGGGGTCGGATATGAGAGGGGCTACTGCAGAGGAAACGGAATGAGAGGTGACCGATCAGTGGCCGCGGATGTTTATGGGCTGGATTTGCTAGGTCCGGCTGTAGATGCTCTTATTGACCTTGGTCCATGATCAACTATTGAAATTCAGAATATTCAGAATACTGAAACGCTGATCGTCAGCTCATCACATAATTCCTCATACTTATACATCAAACGAGTAAGCACAGGCTTTGTCTGGCAGGTAAGCATAAAATGATCTACTTTAATTCAATAATTCTACTGGAATGTCTGAAACAACTCCAAGATTTTCCCAAAACGAGATAGTTCGTCAGCAAACTCCTAAAAGTAAGAACCCAAATAACCCCAGATTTTCTGAAAATTCAAAGTCTCACCATCAGCTACTACTTCATTCTCAACCTTAAGAAACCTGAAAATAAGGATAAAAGTCATTAGGCACATAAGAATATAAACGTGTAAAGAGAATGTGCGATAGAGAAAAAAAGAAATAGAAAGATCAAAGTATGTCACTTTCAAAACTGAAATGAATAATGAATTATCATCTGGATGACATGCGTGTCTTGACAGAGGGATTGCAGCAGCAACAAAAAAAAGTCTCCTAGAAGAACATGAATTGGTGAACAATTGGTGTTGATCTTTCATCACACGCTTCAGATTCAGCTTGATCAATTGGTGATGATATTTCAGGATAAGAAGAAGAAAGTGGTCAATTAGACATTATGATGACATTTCACGATGTATTTGCCCAATTTTTAGTTCTACTCTAACTGTTAATCACGCCTGCTAGTACAGACAGAAATCACTTCTTTCAGAAAATACTATACTCCTAGATGAAGGTTGAAGGGTCCATGCTAAAAGACATGCTGATAGTTTTTTTGCAGAACTGCAAGTTGCTACCACAAGACTATGACTGGAGGAACAAGTTCAAGTCGTTAGTAGTATTCTACAGAGCGATCTGTGCCAAATAAAAAATGGAGCATGTTTCTAGTAAATGACTATTGCTAGTTCCACTGCAACACTAGCTACAACTTATCCAATTACAGACTAACTTTAGGCCATGTTCGGTTAATTCCCTTGCCACAGGGATTGAAGGGGATTGGAGAGGTTTGAAGGGCCTTCAAACCTCTCCAATCCCTGCTTAACCGAACAAAGCCTTAAGGAGGATGGCATTTGTTTTACTGGAGGATGACGCGATATATAAGGCAATAGATACTAAAATTGTAACAGAACGATATAGAAGCATGAGCTAAGAGATAAGTACCCAGAGACAGATTGGCTGTTAACTTGGCACACTTCATTTAGCTTAATGTCTGTCTGAGCGAACCAGAACATCTGCCAAAGTTTTGTCTTTTGTGGCATACTTCTTACCTGAAAAAATGTTACTTTCATCAAGGTACAAAAATTTGAACAGAGTAGTACCAGGAAACAATCTACGTATAGTATATCACTGCATTTTATATGAGAATTAAGCTAGCGAACAGAAGCTAAAATCATACAAATTACCACGCAAATGTTTGTCAAGGAACTTTCTCTCTGACCAAGATAATACCTAACTTGATTAGAATGTCAAATATAGAACATGCAGTGTAAATTGGAAATTCATAAACAACAGGTAACTAATCATATTTTAGACTTGAAATTCTAACTTGGTAGAAATCACCAAAGAAGGCTGCTGCTACTTCGCTACGGGCAGAATATTTTCTCCCTCGAAAAGGAGGATAAGCCCAACCTCTGTGTTAACTACTCCCTCCGTTCCAAAATAACTGTCTTAACCTTAGTACAAAGTTGAGACGGTTGTTTTGGAACGGAGGGAGTAGCAGTCAACTATTATTCACAAAAAAAAAACTAGCAGTCAACTATCAATAACAGGCAGAAGTTAGGCACTGATTCAATTGTTTAGAACTTTAGATCAAAGCTACTGCCAAAGATATGTCAGATTTCTCCCATGAAAATCCGCACAATGATGAACTCCATGTGAGAACTAGTTTCAGAAAAGAAATGCACGGCTTCATAACTGAGAATATGAAGCAGCAACTGACAATTATAGGATGAACCTAAGCTACAGTGTACCAGAACAGAACAGGGAACATAACAACTCAACAAAAACAGGACAGGGAACATAGCTCTAAAAATTGCTGTTCAAAAGCTAAATCCCTCATACTAGTGCACACAAGTTTCAAGATAATTTCTCTGACCAGGGCAGTAGCTAACATGATTGGAAAACCAGTAGGTTGAAATGCTTGAAGAGACATTTGGACAAACTACAGGCATGCTCAAGAACACAACCAATGTGGAACACAATGGTCCAAATGCACATGACTTGCACTAAGCATATAGTATGTGGAATATCATCAACACAGCACTCATCACCCATGCCCTTAGACATCATTTTGACTGAAGAGAAATGTGTTGCTGTGATCACCTGGGATCGGGCTTGATTCGAGGGCTGAGGGGAGCACACATGGCAGGTAGGAGGTTGTCGCGGACTGGCTCGGAGGAGACATTTCACTAGGTATCACAGTACTCTTAATGATCTTCTCCCGGGACATGTCCACGCTGACATTAACTTTGTCCACGTTGAGATGCAGAACGTCTCTGTGGAGTGGATCGACAGCAGCAACCAAAGCCATCTCGTTCTCGTCGGCATTATTAATTCCATTGGGCCAAAGCATGGCGACCGGCACCTGGTGGTCCAGCATCCAGCGGCCGCTGTCGTCGTGGAGCGTGAAGGAACTGACATGGAATGGGTCGACTTCGGCGTAGCGGAGCCTCCCGGCGCAGACCCCCATGTGCCGGTGCTTGATAAGCTGCCTCATGTCTGTCTCGTCCAGTTGGTCAGGAAGCATGCTGCTTTCCGGCAGCTCGACGGCGCTGAGCTTGGGCCGGTCACTGAACGGGTCGACGCAGACGGCGCCCCAGCTCACATCCACCCACCAGAGCCGGCCGCCGTAGTCCAGCACCTCGTGAATCATGTCCATTCGGCGCCGGCGAGGCGGCATCGGGGAAGCAACAGCTTCTCGTCCCAATCCCCCGTCTCGGAGGAGAATCGGCGCAAGAGGAAGCGCCGCCCGTCGTCGAGCTCGGTGAGCTGAGCGACGGCGTACCTCTTGGCCTGGGTGAGGAGCCCCATGCCGTCCGTCAAGGTCTCCTCGGCGCCGTGGAAGTCCGGGAGGCGGAGCAGCTGGCCGGTGACGGGGTTGCAGACGAAGCGGGCAAACCTCCGGTAGAGGAGCTTGAGGTCGGAGCCTTCAGCCCTGAGGCGGCTCATGTGGGTGTCGAGGAGGAGGAAGCCGCGGGTGCTGGCGGCGAGGACGAGGCCGCGGTGCAAGCTGACGCATTTGGGCTCCGGCGGGAAGGGGTCGATGTCGGAGGCGTGGCTGGGCATGGTGATGAAGGAGACGGACGGCGGCGGGGCGAGCGAGGACGACACGGTCTCGGTGGAGTTGGACCCCTGGGAGACCCGGTACATCATCGCCCAGGGAGGGCGCGGCGCGGCGGTGGAGATGGAGCGGCGAAGGCGGATGCGGCCGGCGATGACGGCACGGAGAAGCGGCGGCATTTTGGCGGCGGATTTGGTGTGGCGGCGCCGGAGACCAGCAGGTGAGGGGGAAAGTTTGTTGTTTACAATGCGGGAGGCCGGGAAGGAAGGCGAGGCTGCTTTGCTCTCTGTTTTGGTTCACGAGGAGGACCGACTTGGCTGGCTCCGGCAGCTGTGGCCACCAGGCTTTCTTTTCTGACAAATTTAATTTGTAAAGAATAAGAGTCTATTCTTCCTTTAAAAGCTCCTCTTGTGCGCGCCTTGAGCCGTTGGATCGTCGTTGACTTTCGTTGTCCACCATTAGATCGGTTGACTGTGAGATGATTTTTATTATTTTTGTTTCTCTTTACGAGTGTATGACGTGTGGATCTATGATACCTCATTTTGGTTGGGTGAAAACTGTTTGGCTGAAAATTGAAGAATGTGAATCAAGTCGTCAGTTGGTTAGAGGGACAATGGTATTGCGATTCACTAGAGTTCAAATCTTAAATTTAACAATGATGCTCACATTTCTTTGGATTTATTTCAGGCCTTTCAACGATGTGCTTTCAATGAAAGAAGACCAGCGATAGTCGTTAGCCGAAGGAAAATTTCAGGACGAGAGATGTTTCTACGTTCTTAGAGATAATCTAAGCGTGAGATGACAACTTAATTACAACCCGTCTCCCGTTGGAGGGCAGGTTTAAGTGTTTTGGCCCAAACTTTGAGTTTGGACCTAGTTCTCTTGATAGAGTTGGCAAGGTGCAGGTCAGATGGTATGTCGTCGAGGTTGGTGGGCCAGGAGTCGTTGACAATGCGTCTACAAGCAGCGTAAAAGTGCAGAAGCATTCGTACCGAAAAAACGACATCAAGGGATGGAGGAGGAGATTTTAATGACTAAGGGGACGTGATCGAATGTGAATCGCGTAAAAGAAGAGGGAGTGGAGTTGGGAAACTTATCTTCCCAAGCAAGATTGATGAAGGCATGAATAAAAAGGATCAAGAACGAGTTCAAAATTTAATTATTTAGTTTTTTCAACTTGACATGGCTTGATGTACTGCATGAAAGTATTCGGTGGAATCTTACTTAAAACATGCTATCCTGAACTGCGTTAGTATTGCTTTGCCTTTTCCATTTGTAATAACAAAAGATGTGTAACTACATTGCTTTACAGTTTTATAGGATGTCATTTTCCAATATAGGCTCAACTTTACACTCGCTGGAAAATAAAACCACGACTCTGCTTCAGAATATATATTCCAGCTTTAAATTTCATCTACATTGTATCATTTTTTTAAGAAACATGGTTATATGCTAGGGTACTCCCACACATTCATATACACTACTGGAATTTGTACATATGCCGAGTGCCGCGGACACTCGGTGAAAGCTCGAAAAAATTTGGCAAATGTCTTTGCCCAGAATAACTCTCGGCAACAGAGAAAGGGCTTACCCCCATCTTGCCGAGTGCACTCTCTCGACATACACTAAACGAGGAACACACCAGGTGCTACGACGTGTCAACGTATGTCGTACAACCATACTCACCGAATGCTTAAATTTTACCGAGTGCACCCATTCAACATACACTAAACCAGGAACACACCTGGTGTTTCCATGTGTTCATATGCCGAGTGCTTCACCTGGAAAACCCATAAATATTGTCGAGTTGCTTCCTCGGTAAATCTACCATCAGGGTCTGCCCTAGGAGTTACCAGCTGCCTGCCACCACGTGGCGGTTTTGTCGAGAGTTCCTCTCGGTAATAGTCTATATACCGAGACGTGCTCTCATGTAACACCCTCAGATCCAGTACAGTAATCACTACAGTGATTCCACTGTTTAAGGCTCATTACTGTTGATGATCAAGCCATGATCACCTTTGATCATAGCTCTGTCAGATTCCAACCCAGATAAAATTTTCAAATAAGTGTGGATTGTAAGTCTTGCTCCAAAAATTGTGGATGCCAGTCAATCAACATGATCACGATTAAACCAGGTCACCCTTAGTCATTAGAATAATCACAAGTCTATGTTGATTGTGAAACCAATCTTGTGGTGTCATCAAAAATTATTTTGAAAGTTAATATAAAAATGGAAATCATAGTTGAATCAAAATAATGGAATCTATTTATAAAATGCCTAACAATCTTAAGCCATGATAATATAGCAATGGTTGTTCTATTAAAAACGGTATAGTAATATATAGGAATAATATTTAAAAATAAAAACAATAGTTTGGAATTATTAAATGGCTATGGTAAATTAAATAAACAAGTGGGAATTTTAATTAAACTAAAAATTGTGAAACCAATTTTATTAAATGCCTAAATATCAGTAGGTCTTATAAATATTGGTATGTGAATTTATTAAGTTATTTAAATAAGGCAATTAAATGATAACAGTAGCAAAACAATACCAAAAAGCCTTTTAAAATAAATAATAATATTCAAAAGAATTTAATTAATGCCCAAACTTTTTGTGGCATCATGTTAAAGTGTAACACTAATATAGGTGAGATTATAACATTTTACAAAAATCAAAACCTAGCTAAAATAAATTAAAACAGAAAAGAAACAAAGAAAAGAATAAAAGAAAAAAAAATACAAGAACCCTAATCTACCGCCTGGGGCGAGGCCCACCCAGGCCCAACCCCCCCCCCTCTCTCTTCTCTCCCCTCACCTGTCTCTTCCCCACCTAACCTCCCCCCCACCCCCGACACGCCATGGCAGGGGGCACGCAGGCCATGCCCCGTCGGCCCCCCTCTCACCTGCTCCCTCCCCTCCTCCAACTGCCCCCCCTGGATGAGACCCAGGCCGACCCCCCTCCCCCAACTGTCCCTACCCATTCTCCTCCTTCCCCATCGCCTCCCTCCCTCTCCTCTCCCGCGGCGCACCCGAGCCCGCCATGGTCGCGACCTCCATGGCCGCCGCGGCCACCTTCCTCCCCGAGCTACAAGAGGATGTCCAGGAGGAGCGCGGTCCCCGTCTTCGTCGTGTTGCGCGAGGAATCGAGTGGGAACGCCCCACAGCCGCCGCCCCCTCCTCCTACTTCCGCCACGGCAGTCGGCAGTCGTCGCCGCGATTCGTCGCCGGTGACGCTCCCCTGGCCTCCCAGACCTCGACCCTGCTCTCACTGTGAGCCTCCTCTTGGTTCCCCTCTTCCCACCCCTGTTGTCGCGCGTGGTTACGTCGTCTCCACCACGGCCGTGCTCCGGCCGCCGCCCCTCGCGTCCATGCTCTCACCTCCGGCGGTCCCAGCTCGCGCTAGCCATGCCCGGGCCACGCCCTGGCCACGCCCCGTGCACCCTCCGCCCGCGCGCCCCGTGGTCACTCCGCCTCGACCGGCCCACCACATCCATGCCCCGTCGTGGCTCGCCGCTGCTGCTGGTCATGGCCCGTGGCCATGGCCATGGCCGCGCCCCCTTGCGCGCCCTGCTCGTGCGTGCCTCCGGCCACGCCTCCCTCCCGCGCCTCGCCGCAACCCCCTCCATCCCCTGCACCTCGCCGGAGCGGCCCGCGTCGTCGTGCTCTCACCGCCGGCGTGCGGGTTAACAGCCGAGGGCTAACCCCCCCTCCATTAGTGCTAACTACCAATTAGAGAGATAACCCCCCTGTTAAAAGCATTGGGTACCCCCTGTGAGACTTACAACTGGACCCCACTGGATATTTAGCTTAATTAAAATTGTTTTAGATACAAACAAGTGTATGACACATGGGCCCAGCCTGTTAAGTAATTACATAAGATTATTTAAAAAGCTTCTCTATGACAGATGGGTCCCACCCCTGACAAATCCCAATTTAATTAAATTAAACTCTGTTTAATAATAAGTGTGTGTATGACATATGGACCCCATGTGCTATTTAGTTATTTAATGATTTTATTAAACCCTGTGACAATGACATCTGGACCCCACCTGTAAGCATTTATACTAAATAGAAATTGATTTATTAAGAATTGTTAGTATGACATGTGGGTCCAGAGGCATTTTCTAATTTAATTAAATGTTTTATAAATAACAGAGGCTGACATGTGGGTCCCACATGTCAGCACTGTTCTGGATAATGTTGTGGATAATGTTGTGGATAATGTTTTGGATAATGTTTAAATAAATAATAAAAGAAATCCAGAAAATCATTTAAATTGATTTAAAACTTTGAAATTTAATAACTTTTAAACCGTAACTCGGATTCAAAAACTTTATACATGAAAATTGATCAGAAAAATACAACGAGTATGAATACGCTATCCGTATGTCTACCACCCCCCTCTAACACTACGAACATCGAACATTCCCCCTCCGGACCGTCTGTCCGATAAATTGTCCGGTACTGTTAGAGTGCCCGGATGAATTTATTCCGAACACGAAAGTTGTCCGGAATGGTTCAAATAGCACGGATACACCCCCCTTATGTTGTCCGGAATGGTTCAAATAGCACGGATACACCCCCCTTATGTTGTCCCAGTAACCACGACACCTCCGGCTTGATCCTTCCCCCTCCGGACACCCTGTCCGGTAATCACCCGGAGCCGGCAGTTCATCCTCAGATGAATTCCCGCTCCGAGCCTATTCCATTGCACTGCGTTAGAACAACGTTAACTTTTCATCTGTCATGTCTTGCATATGTTTGTATATTATTGTTGTGTATTTATTGTTTCTTCCCCCTTTAATCTCCGGTAGACCCCGCTGCTGCCGTCGACTGCACCGCTGCTGAGTACGACTACGTCGTCGACGACCCCACTACTACCGTCGAGCTTGCAGGCAAGCAGAGCCATTCTCTTCCCCAGATATCGCCTATCTTTCCGTACATTTCTTGCACTAGGCATTGTTACTGCTGCTGCTACGATTACAATCCTATTCAATTGCATAGCCTGATTTTTGTCGCCCCTTGATGTGCCTTCCTTTATCCTATGCTGCCTATTATTATTATGCATTATTCAGCAGTGAACCCTGCGCATTGTTAGCTAGGATTAGATAGAGGGCCGTGATCACTCAGGGGAGTGAATGCGTATACAAATATTTATAACTGCACAGGTACGGTACAATGCAGACACCGTCAAAGGCCCTATCTGGGTTATGCCTAGTCACCTCAAGTGTGAGCTATCAAGGAGTAATCTTTGTACTCCACTCGAGGCTGACTTTGTCTTACCGCCATAGGATCCGAACGACGGTTGTCCTTAAAGGTAAGAAGTCGGGCGACCCAACGGTGCCCGCGAGAGGTATTGCGACGGGACGACAGGGAGGGCACGACCAGTGTACCGGTGTGCTTGGCCCCTGATCGTTGGCCGCGAGAGTTACCAACCCATGAAAGTCGAGCTCCTCCCGGAGCACACGCGAGACAAGGTAAGGAGACGGTTCACCTTGTTGGTAGCCGCAGTGACTTGGTGGGACGACGGGGCAGGCACCGATGTACTGGTGGTCCTGGCTGCTGTCGTTGTCCGCGGGTCGGTTAAGTCGAGGCAACGATAACGGTTGTCCCGCAGGTTAATTAAAATGCTAAATGGTTCAGTGAATGTCTTGAGTTGGCTATATGCCATGTACGCACTACCTACCCGTGGGAACTACGAGTTATGGGCTCCTCCGCTTCTTAGTGTCGTCCGAGGACTCTTCAGACGTCAGCAGTACCGCGGCCTGCGCCGGGAAGTGGTGTTGTCTTTTTGCTCGAGCGGTGTGTCTTATTTGGATTTGCTTCAACTTCACCGGCCAGCCACGCACCGTGCAGGAGTACGTTCGGGTTGGGGTCCAAGGCCCGTCGTACTTAGGATTTAGACCGGCGGATGACCTCTCTGTGGAGTTTGAAAGATGGGCTATGAAGTGTCGGATAGCCTCGGTGGAGCGTTCCCTAACAAGGTTCCCGCCACCCTGGAGATCCGTGCGTGTAGCGTAACACAAGTGCACCCCTGCAGGGAAGAATTGATCTATCGATAGCCGTGTCCACGGTAACAGGACGCTTTATGCTGAAGCTGGATCCTACCACTATAAACTATTATTAAACTGTATGGTTCCGGGTTCTCTTCCTCGCGGGGATGTTGAGGAGGTGAACTCGGAGGCATTGTTAATTATTACAACTTATTATTATTCAATGTTGCAGCAACTTCTGCTTCATTGCTACTTTATTGCTTTATGTAAACTGTTGGATGATTCTTACCTCATGCTGCAAGACATCGTCGGAGGATGCTAGTCATCGTTAGGCCTAGCTTCTTACCCTTGCTCTAAATTTCTGTCTTCAGTCCACTATATACAGCCTCTTCATTCCGTTGATACCATGCATAATGCTTAGTAGCGGACGTAAGACTCGCGGGTATACTAGATACTCACCTGCTTTATTTCCTTTACTGTTTTGCCTGATCGGCCGCTGCAGCCGACGTTGGAGCCCAGGAGCAGGAGTACCCCGGAGGCGCCTACTACGACGTCGAGTTCCCCGTCGACCAGGAGTAGTTCGGTGGATCCCAGGCAGGAGGCCTCGCCTTTTCGTTCTGTGTCTCTGATGTGGTTTGTGCTAGCCTTCTTAAGGCAAAACTTGACTAACTATGTCTGTACTCAGATATTATGACTTGTATGACTTATGTATTCGGGTCCGCGTGACCCCCTCTATTGTAATATATTTGTTTATCCTTTTGTGTTTAGTGTTGTTCTGTGATATTATCACCGTGGCACCCTAATCTCAGCCGTGTACCCTGTGTGTATGATTACTATACACGGGTTGATTTTGGGGGCGTCACATCTCATAAATACTCATCAGTAGCAAACTGGATTGTTCCTTTTCTATTTAATCCTACAACAAACACAAATATACAATCATATATGGTCAACAACGACATCATATGCATCACACTTAGCATAACATAACTTGCATATCTCATGAAACCATCATATGGTCCACAGAAGCAGCATATGCATTACACTTAGCACAATTATTATCTCTTCACTAAACCCCAATTTGGAAAATACATATTACACACCACTACATGAACTAGGAAACACCACAATTAGACGAACTGAAAGAAGATAATCAAGTTCTTGAAGCCACTCAACCCATAAACTGACTTGCACCCTTTCATACCTCATCATAGTTATTATCTTTGGGCACATACTTTATGTACTAATGCTCGGCTTCCTCCCTAGTATAGAACCCTTCGAATGAGCATCCTTTGTAACCAATCACTTGATCATTGGTTTTATCGAAAATAACCTATTTTTGAATGTACCCAGCGTTTGGAGAAACCGGGAGACTGATAGTAAGTCCTGGGCTTCGCTTAGTTTCTCTAAATGTTTGCTTTTCACATCTGCTCGTCCCAATATCAAGGAGAAAATGTAGGTTGACCTACGTAGCAGCAACCCAATCACTTTGGGTTGAGCAGAGCACACTAGTAGAAAACAGGGCTTTGGTTCAGGCCTGGCCAGCCCATTAGTCCCGGTTCAGTCACGAACCGGGACTCATGAGGGCATACGTCCCGGTTCCTGCGCCCAGGGGGGCGGCCGGGCCTCGTGGGGTATTGGTCCCGGTTCGTCTGGACCCATTAGTCCCGGTTCCAGAGACGAACCGGGATGAATGGGCCTCGCTCCTGGCCCACATCCATTGGTCCCGGTTTGTAGCTGGAACCGGGACTAAAGGGTGGTATTTAGTCCCGGTTCCAGAAACGAACCGGGACCAATGATTTCGCTATATATACCCCTCGCCCGCGAACAGAGCACTCCACTGCTCTGTTTTTTCCTGGCCGACGAGGAGAGGGCTTTGTGGTGCTCTAGCTCACCTCTTATGCACATGAGGTGTTCGATGAAATGCCCGAGCCACACTACTTAAGCTTTCTCCTCTCCAGACTCGACTTCCAAGCTCCATTTTTCTTAAGATTTGTCCAGATTTAGCGGTCCGTCACGTCCCATCCCCGTCTTCACCACCGTCGATCGCCCGCGCCGATCTCGTCGCCGGCACCACCGTGGTGAGCCTCTTGTTCTTATCTTCTTTATAAAAGAAAAAAAATTCTTACTTGTATGATTAGATAGATAATTGTCTATTTTTCTTACTTGTATTATTGCTTGTTATTATATAGTGCGATGGTTTTGGTATCCGCCCCCGTCGTCCCTCGTCCTCTCTATGATTCGGATGTGGTATATATTATCTTTTATAACTTTTTGTTTCATTTAGTGTTTATGGTAATTATGCCGACACCAACTTGACATAGATGTATTTATCTAGGAGGTATGTGAACCGGATATTACATATGACCCTCTTGTCGAGAGGTTAAATTTAGTTGAAGAAGAAAACGAGTATTTAAAAGAAAAATTAAAAAGAGTTGAAGAAGAGAAGAAAAGAGTTGAAGAAGAGAAGATGATATTGGAGTTGCATGTTGCGGATGTCGTAGAAGGTCACAAGATCAAGATGGATGCAATGCGCTTGAAGATTAGAAAGTTTAGAAAATATGCCATTCATAGCGAGGCTTGGTATCATTATGCCGTTGGGTCAATTGTTACCTTGGTTGCGATTATGATCGCATTTGTTGTTGCATTGAAATGTTTTACATAGTTTCAATGTATGGTTTAATTAGATGCTCTGGAGAGCTATATGTTGTTCAATGAGAACTATGTATGTACTTTGGTTTTAATGTGATGATGAACTTCTATTAATTTGGTCACTTATATATTCATGATGTTCTGTAATGGTTTTTGACACACTTAATGCACGCAGATGAACCGACAATGGATGTACGGTGACAGACACACCTCCGAGTACATTGATGGCGTGCATGATTTTCTCGAAGTGGCTGAGGCAAACAAGCAGAATGGTTTTATGTGTTGTCCATGCTCTATATGTGGGAATACGAAGTCTTACTCTGACCGGAAAACCATTCACGCCCACCTGCTTTATAAGGGATTCATGCCACACTATAATGTTTGGACCAAGCACGGAGAAATAGGGGTTACGATGGTAGACGACGAAGAAGAAGAGTACGATGACAACTATTTGCCCCGTGAATACGGTGATGCTGCAACGGGAGAAGCTGGAGATCAAGAGGAACCGAACGATGTGCCCGAGGATGATCTCCGCCGGGTCATTGTTGATGCAAGGAGACAGTGTGAAAGTGAAAAGGAGAAGCTGAAGTTCGACCGGATGTTAGAGGATCACAAAAAAGGGTTGTACCCCAATTGCGAAGATGGCAACACAAAGCTCGATACCGTACTGGAATTGTTGTAGTGGAAGGCAAAGTATGGTATACATGACAAGGGATTTGAGGATGTACTGAAAATATTTAAGAAGAGGCTTCCAAAGGATAACGAATTGCCCGACAGTACGTACGCAGCAAAGAAGGTCGTATGCCCTCTAGGATTGGAGGTGCAGAAGATACATGCATGCCCTAATGACTGCATCCTCTACCGCGGTGCGTACGAGGATTTGAACGCATGCCCGGTATGCGGTGCATTGCGGTATAAGATCAAACGAGATGACCCTGGTGATGTTGACGGCGAGCCCCCCAGGAAACGTCTGTTCATGAACAAAGAGCATGCCAAGTTGATGCGATGGAAAATGAAGACCGTAAGAAAGACGGGAATTTGAGACACCCCGTGGGTCGCAGTGGAGAAAAATCGAGAGAAAGTACCGGGCTGAGTTTGGAGATGACCCAAGGAACGTATGGTTTGGTTTAAGCGCGGATGGCATTAATCCTTTCGGGGAGCAGAGGAGCAATCACAGCACCTGGCCCGTGACTCTATGTATGTATAACCTTCCTCCTTGGGTGTGCATGAAGCGGAAGTTCATTATGATGTCAGTTCTCATCCAAGGCCCTAAGCAACCCGGCAACGACATTGATGTGTACCTAAGGCCATTAGTTGATGAAATTTTACAGCTGTGGAATGGAAACGGTGTACGTGTGTGGGATGAGCACAAACAGGAGGAATCTGACCTGCATGCGTTGCTGTTTGTAACCATCAATGATTGGCCTGCTCTCAGGAACCTTTCAGGACAGAAAAAAGGGATACCACTCATGCACGCACTGTTTAGCTGACACCGGAAGTATATACCTGGACAAATGCAGGAAGAATGTCTACCTAGGGCATCGTCAATTTCTTCCGACCAACCATCAATGTCGTAAGAAAGGCAAGCATTTCAAAGGCGAGGCAGATCACCGGAAGAACCCCACCATGCGTACCGGTGATTACGTACTTTCTATGGTCAATGATTTACACGTAATATTTGGAAAGGGTCCCGGCGGACTATCTGTTCCGAATGATGACAAGGGACGCGCACCCATGTGGAAGAAGAAATCTATATTTTGGGACCTACCCTACTGGAAACACCTAGATGTCCGCTCTTCAATCGACGTGATGCACGTGACGAAGAACCTTTGCGTGAACCTGCTAGGCTTCTTGGGCGTGTATGGGAAGACAAAAGATACACCGGAGGCACGGGAGGACCTGCAACGTTTGCACGAAAAAGACGACATGCCTCCAAAGCAGTATGAAGGTCCTGCCAGCTACGCTCTTACCAAAGAAGAGAAGGAAATCTTCTTTGAATGCCTGCTCAGTATGAAGGTCCCTTCTGGCTTCTCGTCGAATATAAAGGGAATAATAAATATGGCCGAGAAAAAGTTTCAGAACCTAAAGTCTCATGACTGCCACGTGATTATGACACAACTGCTTCCGGTTGCATTGAGGGGGCTTCTACCGGAAAACGTTCGATTAGCCATTGTTAAGCTATGTGCATTCCTCAATGCAATCTCTCAGAAGGTGATCGATCCAGAAATCCTACCAAGGCTAAGGAGTGATGTGGCGCAATGTCTTGTCAGTTTCGAGCTGCTGTTCCCACCATCCTTCTTCAATATCATGACGCACGTCCTAGTTCATCTAGTCGACGAGATTTTCATTCTGGGCCCCGTATTTCTACATAATATGTTCCCCTTTGAGAGGTTCATGGAAGTTCTAAAGAAATATGTCCGTAACCGCGCTAGGCCAGAAGGAAGCATCTCCATGGGCCATCAAACAGAGGATGTCATTGGGTTTTGTGTCGACTTCATTCCTGGCCTTAAGAAGATTGGTCTACCTGAATCGCGGTATGAGGGGAGAATTGACTGGAAAAGGCACGATTGGAAGGGACTCAATAATATGCAGGGACGGACATTCTTGGTCTCAAGCACACTACACGGTTCTACATAACTCTATCTTGGTGGCCTCGTATGTCGATGAACACAAGAACAGTCTGCGCTCCAAACACCCGGAGGAGTGTGACGACTGGATTACACCTGAACACATCAGGACTTTCGGCGATTGGTTGGAAACACGTGTCAGAGGTGACAACACTGTTTCTGATGAGCTATTCTCGTTGTCCAGGGGACCATCTTCAACCGTATTGACTTACAAAGGATACGAGATAAATGGGAATACATTTTACACGATCGCCCAAGATCAAAAGAGCACCAACCAAAATAGCGGTGTCCGCTTTGATGCAGCAACCAAGAGGGGAAATGACACATATTATGGTTACATAGTGGACATATGGGAACTTGACTACGGACATGATTTTAAGGTCCCTTTGTTTAAGTGCAAATGGGTCAATCTGTCAGGAGGTGGGGTAGAGGTAGACCCACAGTACGGAATGACAACAGTAGATCTGAACAATCTTGGGTACATAGACGAACCATTCGTCCTAGCCAATGATGTGGTGCAGGTTTTCTATGTGAAGGACATGTCTACCAAACCGAGAAAAAGAAAAGATAAGGAAGCGAATACATCATACGATGAGCCAAAGCGCCACATAGTTATTTCAGGAAAAAGAGACATCGTGGGATTGGAGGGCAAGACAGACATGTCTGAAGATTATGAAAAGTTTCATGAAATTCCTCCCTTCAAAGTCAAGGCTGATCCAAGCACCCTGTTAAGATATGAATAATATCCATGGTTACGGCGCAATAAGCAAAGGACACAAGCGAAGAAAATGTGAAGACAGATGAAGTCAGAAAGGGTTGAAAATTGATGATGTGACTTTGAATGGTTCATTTTGAACACACAAAAAGTCTGGAGTTCAAATAAGTTCAAAAAATGAAATCCCACACGATTCTGAATCCAACCAATCAGGAAGAAGCACACGGATCGCGTGTTTCTTTCAAGCGCTTGTGAGTCATTGCATCACGCTTGTGAGTCGTTGGATTAGGGTTGTGTTTCTTTCAATCCGCTATCGCGCAACCAGAACTAAAGGGGTGCATTGGTTCAAATAAGTTCAAAAAAATGAAATCCCTTTGTAGATAGATCAACAAAACACACGGTTCTCCTGCATACAGCCCGAATGTGGCTCGTGAGTGCCCGCATATCAAATGCACCGTCGGGTTGTATGCAGGGAATCCGAATGATTTGTATTTGGTCGATGAACTGAAGGATTTCTAGATATATCAACAAAACACACGGTTTCGCCTGCATACAGGCCAATCCGAATGATTTAAATTCGTACACACCAAGTGTCCGAGAGGTGGGCTATATATAGGGGTCGTGTGCCTCTTTAGCCCCGGTTGCTAGCACAAACCGGTACTAGCGCGAGACCTTAACTGTGTACAGGCCGGTTCCCAGATCCAACGACTCACAAGCCGGATCCAACGACTCACAAGCGCTTAAAAGAAACACGCGATCCGTGTACTTCTTCCTGATTGGTGGGATTCAGACCCGGGTGAGGTTAAAAGCACGCGCAAAGCCAACCTCCACTATTTCTCTTCTCGCGAAGTCTTCCCCTTCCGCGGCACCGCCACCATCCAGTTTTTGCCGTAACCCTCTCAACTTTTGAGCACATGCTATGTGGGTCAAATGATGATACCATGCCAAGTTTCAACATTTTCGGAGTTCATTTGTAGTGCTAGAAACTGGAAAATTAAATAAAGCAAAAAAGAAAACAAAAAAACTGGGAAAAAGAAAAAAAATGCCACCTATTGGGCAACCACGGCCTGAATACGACTAGAAACCCAACCATGGGCCAGGATTCAGGCCCGCAATAGGCCCAATAGGCCCATAGGCAAGTAGTACCAGATTAGGCCCGGAAGCCTGCAGTTGAGAGGAGCTCGAGACGTTACGCGCATCAGCGCTTATAAACCGCTCGAGTGCTCCCTCGACTAGCGAGGTGGGACTAAACATCCCACCGCTCCGCGGCGCAAGGCGTTTGGTTCCGGTTGGTGGCACCAACCGGAACTAAAGGGGAGCATTGGTACCGGTTCGTGCCACCAACCGGGACCAATGCCACCCTTTAGTCCCGGTTGGTGGCACCAACCGGAACCAAAGGTCTCTGTTTGCCGCCTTTTCGGCTGCTGAAAAAAACCTTTGGTCCCGGTTGGTGGACTAAAGGGGGGCATTGGTCCCGGTTGTTGGCACGAACCGGTACCAATACTCTGGGTATATAAATGACACTTATAAATTTTCAGTTCTAATCTCGCCATTTCCCCCGACGACGCCGGAGATGAAACCGACGCCGTCAGGCTGCCCAACCGCCGGCCGCCGCCCCCGTCGTCGCGCGCCGTGCTCCCCCACGTCGTTCCCGCCCGCCGCCCCCGTCGCACCCGCCGTCGCTGTGAGCCCCTCCCCCCTTTTCCCTCTTCGTTAGCTAGTCGTGCTCGCCACGGCCACGGCCATGGACGGGAGCTAGCCGTGCGCGCCTCCACTGGTCGCCGCCTGCCCACCGCGCCCGCGCCCGCCCCCGCCCCCGCCCCCATGCTGCTTGCCGCTGGTCGCCGCCGGCCACGGCCATGGCCACGACCGTGCCTTGCTGTGTGGCCTGCGGGGAGAAGAAAAGAGGAAGAAGGAAGAAGAAAAAAAAAGAGAGGGAAAAAGGAAAATAAGAAGAAAAAAAATAGAGAATTTTTTTTTGCTCTATGTATTGTTAAATGCAATTTTGTTGTTAGATGATGCTAGAATCGATGATGCCAAAGTTAAATTTTGTTGCTAGATGATGCCACTATTAAATGCAAATTTGCAAAATACTTATGTATTTTACACATGTTGAAAAAATAAAAAAAGATTTATGTATTCATTGTTGCAATAATGGTGTATGCAAATTTGCAATTGAACAATACAAAAATTTGAGCGGTTTGACATGTGCATGATAATGGCGTCGCGATTTAGTTTTGAGAGGACACATATGTTCCTAGGATGGAAAAACACAAAACATCAAAGTTGTAGTCCTTGGGGAGATAAAGAACTTTCATGTTGAACTTTTTTGATTCGGGGTCTTTTTAAAAGCCGAATTCGTCACACTTTCCATCAGACATTGGTTGCATGAGTTGTCGACGGTCGATGGTAGTCGAGGGGTCGAGGGTCGTCGAGGGGTGGATCGCCGATGTGTCGAGAGGTTGCCTTGTGTCAAAGTATTGAAGAAATCCATGGCTTCATCATTAGCCGGAAGTAACCGGGGCATGATGGTAGGAAGTTCTCTCCAAAGTTGTTTTGGAACGGAATCCCGGATATGATAATTCGCTTTTTGGTACGAATTTCAGAAAAGACCTTCCAAATAGCGATATTCGGAAGGCTCTTGCTGAACTTTTGTATCAAAAAGCAAATTATCCTATCTGGGACTCCGTTCTAAAATAACTTTGGAGAGCTTAACCATCATGCGCCTGTTACTTTCGCCTAATGATGAAGACATGGTTTTATTTGTTTGAATCCTTTGACACTAGACAAACGTGACGTGAGGGGGTCGAGGGGTCGAGGGTCATCTTATATAGGTTTATTGTCGAGGCTATATCATGTTTGTATATTAAGTGTCATGTTGTAATTAATATTTTGCAGAAACTATGGACGATCGTCAAAGAAACTTAGAACAAGAAGAGATGTTGGGGGAAATCATCCGCGAAGGACCGTTGTTGGTGGGCGACATCGTCCGGGAAGGAGGTGATGTCTTTCAGTTTCTGAACGACACTGATGGTCTGGAAGAAGAGGGTGAAGCAGGCTCCGGTGATCGGACAATGGAGGTGGAAGGACATGCTTATGATGGCTCATGTGAGCGAACGGAGGAAGGAGTTGTTGTAAAGTCCGGCGAGGTATATATAATAATTAAGCCTGTGCTGACTAGCTAATTGATGCATTAATTATTTTGGACTGTGTACACATATTAACTCTCTTCTTTCTTCTTTTCTAGCCCTTCGTATCCGGATCGAGCCAAACTTCGGTAACGAGACGAGGCCCAAAGAAAAAGTTGCGCCCGGATGAAAGGTTCACGATCACCAGCATCAATAGAGATGGCCAACCGATTGAACCCAGCCGGACCAAGGATGCATTTTCTGCTCAGTGCGGGGTTCTTGTTAGGGACATGATCCCGATCACTATCCACCAATGGAATAAGCCGAAGGCCGGAGACCCTGAAGTGTCTTTTGTCACCGATAGACAGAAAGATGATCTTTGGACCGCGCTAAAGGCAAATTTCACCCTACCGGAAGAGGAGCATCCGGAAAAGCCAGTTATAGAGCAAAAGGTCAAGACTCATGCTCTTAAGAAGATGGCAGAGCTATTCAGGAGGTGGAAGAATGAGTTAAAAACAACGTTTGTCGACAAAGAGAAGACTCCAACATTCACCGGCCGATTTGAGAAGATAAGAGAACAGTGACCCGCATTTGTGGCCCACAAGACATCAGAGAAGAGTAAGAAGATGTCAGCGATAAACAAACTATGCTGCAAAGAAGAAGCATCACCATCGCACGGGGTCAGGTGGCTACCACAAAGCCCGACTGTTGTGGGACAAGGCTAAAAAGGACCTTCTTGACAAAGGGATCGTACCAGCGACATTGAACTGGCCAGAGCGTGCAAGGAATTGGTTCTTCGGGGTTGGGGGAACCTTGGACCCTGAAACAGGGAAGTGCTTTTGGACGAACGAACAACTGAGAGTACCGATCACCAAGCTTCAGGAGTTAATCGCCGAAACGGAGGCAGGGACGTTCGTTCCCGACAGAGAGAACGACGAGCTCACAATGGCCCTCGGGAATCATGAGCACCCAGGACGAACACGAGGCACGACAGTCTCCCTTCCGTGGAAGCATGGGTTTCCCGACGCAGGCGGTTACAAAAGCAGGGAGAGGAAGAGGAAACAGGAGCAAAGCGAAATACAGAACCTGCATGCAAGAGTACAAGCGCTAGAGGAGAGGCATCGAGCTGACGAAGCTACCCTAGAAGCTACCCCGCCATCTCAGCGAAGAAGCAGCGTGGCTTCCACCGAGGTCATTGCGCAACCTGATTTGACGGCTTCCAGGTACCCCGTGGATGAAATCACAGAGTCTCAAGAATGTCACCTTAAGAAGCAATTGAAGCAATTCAAACCCACGGTGGCTATCGGCCATGTTGCACCTCCTCGACCCAACGGAACTTTTCACTGTCATCCGATTTCACAAGGCTATGCTGTTGTGATGGTCGATGAAATAATGGAGGGATATGAGGAGATCGAGCTTGACTACCCTACCAACGAAGGGGAAAATCTCCTGCAGAATGCTCTGAGGACTTCATGTCTATGGCCGAAGGAATTCATCAAGCTTCCGAACTGGACGACGCCTCCGCCTCCTCCTCCTCCTCCTCCGGCGAGTAAGGGCCCGCCTCCTCCTCCGCCTCCTCCTCCGGCGAGTAAGGGCCCGCCTCCTCCTCCGCCGGCGAGAGATCAGGGCATGCCTCCTTCTCCGCCTCCTCCTCCGGCGACTGATCAGTGCACGCCTCCTCCTCCGCCTCCTTCTCCGCTTGCGTCGGCGCGTCCGAGCAGCCCGTCTCCTCCTCCGCCTCGTCAGCAAGAGCAGAAGAGAGCCACCACCGCCGCTCCGGCTGCTCCGACGCCTCTTAAGCAACAAAGGAAAATAGCAACCGTCTCTCCGGCGTCTAGTAGTACAACCAGTGGTGGGAGGCGATACCAATACGGTCCATCATCTCTCAAGCCTCTTGAGCCGTTACCATATGAGAGGAGCGATGAGGAAAGCGCGAAGATCTCTAAAGGCGAAGTGGATTCCTTTTTTAAAAAGAAAAATCCACCTCCGGAGGAGAAGATAGATGAGGTGAAATTGAAGCGCACTTTGGATGCCCTGAAGCGACCAGCACCGGCTCCGCTGGATGACAACCATGTCCGCGCTCTTAAAAAGAAATTGCAAGAAGCGTGCCGGTCCGGAAGCACTGCAACTGACCAAAGGAGAGAACAACAAATTGCAAGAGGGAAACAAATTTCCTAGCTCGGCGAACAGGCGAAACAATCGTGCCCCCCGCTGTAGGTGTCTAGTGATATCGTCATCGCAAATCTGCCGGCCGGGATGGTGCCCGGTACCAATCCTGGTGATTACCTGCCAGACGATATACATTTTGATCCACTGCAGGTGGACGAACTCAAATTTCGGGACGGGTATCCTCTCGTTAGACCTGACCAACAGTTACCAACGATGATGCGAAGATTCCATGAGTGGTACATGGACACCTGCAAGAACTCTGGGTTGGATAATGTGTTGCTTATGGTTAAAGACAAGCACGACCTCGTTGGAATTGACATGTTGTGTGTTCCATTTGAGGAGTAATTCCAGCTTTACAATGCAATGGCCATCGATAAAGTAATCGTCACTTGCTACTATCTGTAAGTACTACTTCTTTAATTAAGTCTCTATATATAGCTCAGCTCTTTCATTGCATGTACATATAATTCACTATATCATGCAGATTGAAGATCGTCGAATGCAAGCAAAGAGAAATCTATAATATTGGGTTCATTAACCTAAATCTCTTTGATGAATGGGAGATGAAAAAGAATCCCAAACAAGCCGAGGCCAACTTGCTACAATCGTTGCTTCAACATCAAAACAAACAAAAAATAATCTTTCCTTACAACTTCGAGTGAGTGTTATACTATGCATATTCGGTTTTCCTTTATTTACTCGAGGTTATAGTAATGTAATTGATGAGTTATGCATGCGTGCGCAGCTTTCACTTTATTCTCCTAGAGATTATGCTTGAGGAGGGACTAGTAACCGTCTTAGACTCAAGACGAAAAGATCCCAAGACGTATGTGATCATCACTGAAATGCTTAAGAAGTAAGTGCAATCGATCATTATCGCAACATTTCGGAAACTTTGTTCATTTCCTGATATTAGGTAATAATTATTTTCTATGTCTGGCAGGGTTTGGATACCGTTCACCACAAAATCTTCGGGACTACCGAAGGAGCTGAAATTTACACGCCCGAAAGTAAGTACTACTAGCTAGTTCCACGCATCTCCCATTAATTTGATTCTAGCTAGTTTCATCAATACCATTTATATAATGCTTGATTATCAGTTTGATTGACCTCTATTTCTCGTAAAGGGTTGTGGCAGCAAGAAGGGACTATTTTTTTTGGATACTACGTATGCGATTACATCTACAACGCTATGATCTCTAAGAAGGACGGCTACTCTAAAAAAGATTTTGATGTGCTTAAGCAATAATATTCACAATTTTATTTTATTACCATCATTTGTGTTGAGTTTCATTCATATATATGTATTGACCCCCTTCTTCGAATTAGCTTTGGGAGCTGCAGGAAGAACTCCTACCACAAGATCGCATAATAGCAATTCAAGAGGAATTGGCGGGATTCTTTCTTGAACACGTCATCATGAAAGAGGGAGAATACCATATGGAACTTGATTTCAGATGTTAAGGTATTGTAAGAGATCTTATATTGTATATATGTAGCCAGTAGCGTCGGATAGATATACGAAAACTTGTTGTTCGAACAATCTCACTTCTCTCTGTATATGTTCATGACAATCTTCTGTACTTAATGGTTTAATTCCTTCATTTGCTTATTAGCTAGCATGTCGAGTCCTCTCTATACGTATAGTATGTAGCTACAATATATGAAACCCCTAAATTAACCCTACAAAACCCCCATCCCCCCTCTAAAAAAAAACAAAACCCCAGACACGGAACTGCTGACGCGTGGAGGCATTTTGGTCCCGGTTGGTGCTACCAACCGGGACAAAAGACCCTCCTGCCCGGGCAAGCCGCAGAGGCCACGTGGAGCCCCATCTGTCCCGGTTCGTGGGCAAACCGGGACTAAAGGTTTTGGGCATTAGTAACGACCCTTTAGTCCCGGTTCCGGAACCGGGACAAATGACCCTCTAGAACCGGAACAAATGAGTCTTTTTCTACTAGTGACATGGGGCTAATGGAACATAATTATTCTGTAGAGCGCGTGAACGACCAAGCTCATCTACATTGTACGTGAGATATATATATATATATATATATATATATATATATATATATCCAACGGCTGAGAGTCTCAAGGCGTCGTGGAGGCTCCTAGCTAGCTGAGTTATACTGTTTAGTAATATGAACTAAAAGTGTGTGATCGCATGAGATCTGAAGGCAGCCTTGAGAATAAAGAAAATTGCGCTTCACTTTGTGAAAAGGAATTACAAAGAAATCTTAGAGGCAAAAACTTTTCTTTCCATTTAAGAATGAGTTATGACGTACATGGATTAACTAAAGCGATAAAATTAAAAGATGCACACGCGATAATATACATGAGATGTGGTAGTTCATCACATGTATGTGAATTAAAAGTATGTGTATGTACCGCCGAAACGTGAAGGTCCAAAATTTTCACCCTTAGCCCCCTCTGATACGTGTTTCTATCCTAATTGAACGCCCGCAATTTTTTTTCCAATGTTACCGTTGACGGCGTTGAGGGACTGGAGTGTGAAACAGAATTCCCCTCGCTCCTTGCTAGTAGTATTAAACGTCCTCTCCAAATCGAAACCCTAGCATCCGAAACCCCCCATTCTCTCGGCACCCAAAAATCCCCCCACAATCTTTTCGGCGGCCGCCGCAGGCACACAACACAAGACGATGCCGGCGAAGGTGGTTGTGCGGCAGCTGGGCGAGATGGATGAGCTTGTGGAGGAGTTCCTCATCCGCCTCCCGCCGGCCGAGCCCGGTCATCTCCTCCGCGCCTCCCTCGTCTGCAAGCAGTGGCTCCGCCTCCTCTCCGGCCAGGCCTTCCGCCGCCGCTACGGAGAATTCGACGGCCGAACACCTCCCATGCTGGGCTTCCTCCACGGAACACCGAAGACCTGCGCCGAGTTCGTCCCCACCACGGATTTCCTCCCGCGCGGTCCCGACATCAAGCACCAATATTCGGTGCAAGATTGTCGCCACGGCCGCGTCCTCCTTTCCTACTTTCTTGACAAGGAGGATGAGAATCAGCCGATCCTCGTGGTCTGGGACCCCATGACGGGCAGCCAAATAGAGCTGTGCTGCCCCGAAATGTCGGCGATGGCCGGATGGCGTGCCTCGGTGCTCTGTGCAGCGGGCAGCTGCTCCCACGGTGACTGCCATTCGGGCCCCTTCCTGGTGGTTTTTGTCACCCTTGACGCGGAAGATCTGGTCGCTACGGCGTACACCTACTCGTCGGCGACGAGTAGTTGGAGCAATCCGGTGGTAACTGCCGTTCCACCATTTGAGGAAGAAATCGGCTTCTTTGGGTCGCCTAGTGCTCTAGGCGGAGAGGCGGTCTATTTCCTCGTTTATCGAGACCAGGGGGAGGATGCTAATGAATATAGTATTCTCCAGTTCGATTTGGGCAAGGCTTGCCTGTCGGAGATTCTTCTGTCGGAAGAAAACCTCGAGCGCGAAAGCTACAATCCTCCTATCCTCATGGTGGCGGCAGACGGTAGGCTGGGGATCGCACACCTAGACTTTTGCTGCCTCTGCGTCTGGTGGAGGGAGGTGGATCCCCATGGAGTTGTGTCTTGGAGGCGGCAGAGAGACATCAACCTGAAGACTGATCTTTTTCCCATTGGCGATTTCTACATACCACCAGACTTGCTTGGCTCCGTGGAAGGCACTGACATCATTTTTGCAATCTCAAGACTTGGCACCTACATGATTGATATCAAGTCACAAAGCTCCAAGATGCTCACGAACAAGTTCTATCAACATCCAGATGTTAGCTGGCCCCTCGCCCTCTTTCCCTACGTTAGCTTCTACTATCCACCAGGTACTACCTTTACTACGTTTTATAAATATGCTCTCTCCTAGCTACTTGTCTTTTGGGAATACATGTTTATGAACGTATTTCAGTTAGTGTGATAGACAAATATAGTGAATGTCTAGTCTAATCATACTGTAAGATGCTTTCTCATCCCACTGGCTTGTTCTTCAATAATTGTTTCTTTGTTTAGCGGCGGCTGGTGTTGGGGCTGAAGCATCAAGTGAAGAAGCTGGACACGGCAATGAGGAAGCATAAGTCTCAAGCATGCAAGTTCAGTTTGCTGTTCTGGTGTTGTCTTTCGTTTGGTTTTCAAGTCTAAGTAGAGTACTGCCAGTTTGATTGGTGTGATGGAAGAGTTGTGTTATGTATTCTTAATTAAGAATCCGTTTGTATTTTTAATAATCATTCTATTGATGTTTTAGTCTTTCAATCCCTGATTTCATTAGGCAGGGGAAAGTTGCACTTTCTGTAAAAACTGTCTGCAAGTTGTATGCATAATTATGGAGTACATTTTTCTTTAAAGAAAGTTGTTATTTAAACACAGTAATCTACTAATGGGCCTCCCAGCTATGACAAACCCTCACAATGCTTGTTGGTTGAGGATTATCGGTGGTCTCTTTTGCCTCTTGTACCTCCAGCTCTAAGAATGACTTGTGCAGTTTGTGAATTGTTTGGTAAAGCAGAAGAAGATCAAGGTGATTTTCTCTCTCGCGAACAAAATCATGTTACTCCATTTTGATGTCATGGTTTGTGATAAATCAAACCTAAGTGTTGCATTTTGTCACTGTCAAATTGCTGACCCCATTTTAGTAGTGTTGTAGGAAAAATATGTGACTTCTGCCCTGATCAGTAGATTTGTCGCTGCTTTATTCTTAAGTCTATTGTTGGATGCCCTACTTGGAGTGGTTTGGCTAGCCATTGAAGCGCAATGCAAATTTCGGGTGATCAAGTGTTTCAGGAAAGCAATATAATTCAGTAACAAAGGAAACATGTCTAATAAACACAGCTGCACTTTTGCTACCTTTTTTTACATAAACACTAACTAGGAATTTTATCGATATGTTTGTCTAGTTGGCGGCACCTACCATGCATTTGTATTTCTGAGGAATGCATTTGCATAAGACTATCTCAGATCTTACTTGTTGTTTATTCATACCATAACTACATGTTAAATAAGGTCATGGTGCACAACTCTTATTTTTATACACATAACAGGTTTTTTTTGAGCAAAATGCACAGAACAGGTGCTTCTCTTTTCTGTTTATAATGAATAGTACATTACTCTGTTTTTTTTTCTGCAGTTTCACTTTTCCTCTTTGAGCTATTAGTTTCCTAAACATGCATGTTGTTAGGCACATCAGTTCATTGCGTAAATTCTATTGTCTCATTTCATTCTTTTGCCTCCAGCCTGTTGTCCCCTTTTTTTTTATCGATTCATAGATTGCCGGTCATGTACACATTTGGTAAAAAACGGTGTCTTATTGCAAAGATTCTAGTTTTCTTATGGGGAGTGAATATGTATTTTACTGCTTGTATATCTCTAGTTCTCTACTGGTGCCGAGAATTTTTCTGCAGCTCACAATATAGCTGAGCTGCTACACAAGACTCTTGCTGAGCTGAGAAACATAGATCCTCCTAGGTAGACATAGTTATTCTCTTGTGTCCTGTTCATTTTCATGTGTCTCACTGTGATTGCATCTCACAATATATCTGGAGTAAATATTGATTTTACTGCTTGTGGATCGTGCTGAGATTATTTTTAACCATAAATGAAAATCGTGCTGAGAATTTAATTTGCTGCAGCTCACAATATAACCTTCCACACACGACTTTTGCTGAGCTTAGAGACATTTTTTTTGGAAAAAGAGGCTTTACCCCCAGCCTCTGTATCAAAATGATGCATGCAGCCATCTTATTAAAACAAGTTAATATGTTCGATACAACTTAAGTCACAAGAAAATCATGGCCACAACCGGTAAAAATAGGACTAGAACCCTATGCTCCTATTCTATTATTGGACCGCCATCCAAACTGGTTGTAAATAGCCCGTGCTACCGTCTTTTAGCGGCTGCATCCAATATCCAAAAGCTCCTTGGCTCCCGCAGTGCTGAGTAATGACCACATACGGATCAACCCCGATGCCCTGAAGTTAACCTGCAAGAATTTTTTTAATATTCAACCTGTTAAATATAACATCATTACGACATATTCATAGATCCCAAATTAATGCACACACTCCAACTCAAATATGTGCCGCTATATTGGACTCTACCCCACTCAACCAATCTCCAAAAATATGATCTACACTGTGAGGAGGACTAATGTTGAAGGTCACATGCAAAGAACGCCAAAGTAACCGAGCTAACAGGCACTTGAGAAAGAGGTGTTGTATTGTCTCCTCTTGATCGCAAAAGCAACACCTTTTGCTACCAACCCATCGACGTTTTGCCAAGTTATCTTTGGTCAAAATAACCCCTTTGTGGACAAACCACATGAACACTTTGATTTTTAAGGGTACTTTTACTTTCCAAATATTTAGAGACTTGGCTATCATTACGGTATTGATCAAATACCTATACATAGATTTAACAGAAAAAACCCTAGAAGAGGTGAGTTTCCAGATCACTTTATCAGGCTGATCTGTAAGATTGACCTCCATCAATCTACGCACTAGATGAAGCCAACTAGTTCAACTTTCTCCCACAAGAGACCGTTTGAACTGAATATTTAGCGAAACCGAACCCATAACCGAGCTGACGAAATTTTGTTTTCTTTGCACAATATTATAGAGATTTGGATATTGCATAGCAAGAGGCGTCTCCCCTAACCATGTGTCTTCCCAAAATCTGGTGGATTCACCACCTCCCACAACGAATTTGGTTCTATTGAAAAAAGCTACTTTAACTTTCATTAGTCCCTTCCAGAAGGGAGAATCAGCTGAGCTTGGAGACATGGATCCTTGAGAACAAAAATTATTAGATGAAAAAAAGAAAAAAAAAAGTGCCCGTTTTATATTAGAAACAAGGCAGGAAGTGGATTATAAACTCCCTGATGTGTCCTGGTACCCCATATGAACAATAAATTTGAAAAAAAAGAAAAAAATACAGAAACTTTTGGACATCAAACATGATCAAACAGTTGATGTTCTTGCAAAGTTTCATCCACAAAAACCATTCGAGGTGTCCTAACAAAAAAAATCAGTGCTCAAAAGTGCATGCACTGTACATGAACTTTGAACAAAGACTTTTTTGGTGAGGGCTCCTCGAATGGTTTTTGTGGATCAAACTTTGCAAGAACATCAAATGTTTCATCATGTCTGTTGTCCCAAAGTTACATTTTTTTGAATTTACTGTTCATAGGGGTACCGGACACCCGAGAGCTTTCACACTTGTTCGGGGCAGAAAGCACACCAAAACATAGAAGAAGAAGAAGAAACACCATAACCAGTGAAGACGACCCAAATAGACCACCATCACCTAAGAAGATAACCAGTCGAAGAAATTGATAGCGAAGTCTTTGAAAATGACTTTGAGAAGGGAATTGACGCCCATGGTTGTCATCGTCACCGACATCGACCACAAAGCTTTCGCACAGACCCCATTGAACCTAGGGTAAAGATTCGGCCAAGCCAACGACCTCCACTGTCACTCCCACACCGGTCGAGCACGAACCTGTGTTGAGGAAGTATCCCTCTAAGGAGAAGAAGGATGCCCTCGAGTGCCATCATCATTGGTAACGACTTACGAATCAGAGCTTTCACCTAGAGCGTTATTGCTCACCACGCAGAAAACCCTAGGTAGGGGCCTAGCCGCTCGAACCCAGGAAACTGAGTCGTTGCTCCATTTGTATTCATCAATGTCAAGCCACACCAAATAAAGAGGAAGGGCATCCCGGCCACAACATGAAGGAGGACTACCCCGAGTCGACATTGGCACCACAACACCAGTCCATGAACAACGATCCGCTGCAGCACTGTAAAACCAAGGATAGCCAACGCCAAAGCAGAGTTTTGAATTTCGGCCATCTCGGTCAGACCGAGTATATGCTTTTCCAGTCGAAGAATTTATATTGATTTGATTTTTTTGTCTTGTTCAACTTTTGGAGTCTTGTTATTATGATTTAGCGAATCCCAAACATTGAGAGTTATGTTGGATTGTTAATTTTTTGTTCCTCTTGATTTCATTTTTGGGTCAAATTTTGGCCTTTTTTGCACTAAAATTCAAACATTAGTTTTGCTATTTCGTCTGAGATTTGACTTAAATATTTGAAATAGCAGAATTTCTATCATCTCGTTCAAGGGTTAAAAAGACGTAAACCGAAATCCAAAACCTTGCACCAGAAACACCGTCGAATTCCCTCAATCCAAACATGCCACAACGAGCCCGCTGCACCATTGTGCTGCCACTACAATGAACTGATCGGGTGCTGCCCCAATCTAAACCCCGGAGCCCGTGGATGGGCCACTACCGCTGGTGAGATGCCGCATCCGTCACACACTCCTTTCCACCCACCATTATGCGCACGCCGCCGCAAAAGGCGCCACACCAACTGTTGCCAGCGACTTCAAATCCATGAGCGACCACCATCCGAGGCGAGAGAAGCATGTCTCGTTGCTGCTGACTCTTGATGGGCTTCACGTGGTGGAGAATGCCGGCAATGGTGTGAAAGAGAATGGAAGTAGGAATGGGAGGACCGGGAGGGGAGCCGCCGCCACCCGTGTCACCCATGGGAGTGAGCAATGCAGAGACCGAATTAGTTTTTCTTGTGATATAGTATCCTAAATGTATTATTTTATTTGTCATGAAAATCTGAAACAACTCCGGTTTTGATCATCTTCCATATGATCAACTTCGCATGTTATTGTAACAATTGAAATATTACGAGTGTTTGTGCTCAATGTAAAGGAATCCTTTTTTAGCATTCCCAAATTTATTCCTCAAATGATAGAAATCTTGTTTACAACTTGTGTAAGAATAAAGTCAGGGATGCTAGATTCACAGAAATCAGAGGATCTCATAAAAAGATACTTAGCTAGACTGTCAGCTACATGGGTTGATTCCCTAAAGTAGTGCTCAAAGATAACCATATTCCGAAGTTCAGCTTCAACTGTATGCACTCCACCACAATTGCCACATCAGGTCCCAGATCAGATGGTGGTTCCTTGACAGCCTCAAGAGCACTTGTACTGTCTGACTCCATCATGGGATTGTTACATCCGATATTTGAGGCAAGGTTCAAACCGTTTCTAATAGCTATCAGTTCAGCTGACTGTGCGAGTGTGGGTTGCTTACATGCGGTATGAACCAGGTTGCCTTGCCGTAGCCAAAACTTCACCACAATCATCCCTCGCTACATCTCCTGTTGCTCCCGCCAATGTTTTTGCATGAAATAATGTGCCAGTATTCACTTTAATCGTACGGAGACTACTTTCTTCCATGTCTGATTATGTTGGTGTGCATGCTGATTAAGTGTTGCAGCACATATGAAGTTGGTCGACGCCAGCATCCCTTATCGGCAAAATAGTATGCTCGATAGTCTGGATCTGTGAATCACCATTAGTAAGTTGCCTTCTTTTGCACCATAAAAACCACATAGCAACTAAAATCAATTCAGTTTTCAGGAGAGCTTGAATCCTCCCATTAAGCCGGATTAGAATATCCAGAGTGATCGACCCCGAGCGATCTTAAGAAAGTGCTTGTTTAATATCTTCCCTGAGCCTGAGATTGGTCCACACAACCATCAGAATATCCTCCATACTGGTTTTAAAGATTGGACATTGGGGGACTAGTGGGATGTGCCTGGTAGATTATACACCATATATAGCAAGCCGTTGATCATCTTTCCTGGTAGCTTGAGACACCCCCAAATTTTGCCAAATTGGGTTCAGACTGACACTTCCTAGCCCATTTGTTCTGGAATAGTAGCGGCCGAATTGATGATCGAATTCCACGTGTGATAGGCATACCTAACTGGGTAGATCCAGATCTTGTGAATTCCCATGCCACAATGTCCTCAATTGCCTCAATCTGAGGAGGTATTTGCAATATTGTACTGGCATCAACCGGCGAGAAAATAGAGCGTATATGATCCTCATCCCACTGGCCTGTATGTGGATCAGTGATATCATAAACCCCACTCAGCTTATACCTCCTCTAGGTGTTATCACCTTGTCTGCATCAACTAGTGGGGCTCCATGGGTCTTCCCAAATACTGATATGTCATCCCATCCCAACTCGCCAAATGCACTCCCTATTAAAAGTTTAAATTCCTGACACAATACTTTACCATGTAAAGGAGGATCCCTTTTTAGGTCCAGCTTTTAGAATATTTTTGTCAAGATAGTACTTAGCACTCAAAACTCTTGCACACAGCGAATCCCGATTTTGTAGTAGTCTTCAACACTCCTTTGCTAACATAGTAAGATTAAAACTTTGAACGTCCCTAAACCTTATCCCACCCTTCTTCTTCGGTACATATATTTTTTCACCACGCAAACCAATGCATCTTTTTCTTCTCTTCATCACCACCCCACCAAAATCTGGAAATCTCATCATTAATATATTTGCATATTCCTTTTGGAAGTATAAATGCTGACATAGCATTAGAAGGAATGACTTGAGCAACAAATTTCAATAAGATTTCTTTTCCTGTTGAATAGATAAAAAATTCTTTCCATCCCTTAATCCGTTGGCATACCCTATCAATCAAATGTTGGAAACAATCACTTCTATCAACACCAACCCTAGTTGTTAATCCCATGTATTTATCAGATAATGCTTCAATCATAATATTAAAAACACCATAAACCTCATCCCTAATTATGAAACTTGTATGAGGGTTGGAAAAATGTTGAATTTTGATGTGCTTACTCTCTGTCCCGAACTAGCACAATAAATGACAAGATTTATTTTTAGAGTACTTACATTATGATCATTTGCTCTCACCAGGATAAGAGAGTCATCTGCAAAGAGGTGGTGATAAATGATGGGGCATTAATTATGACAAACACGGATACCTTCCAACCCACCAATATCTTCTTCATGAGCCATCATGCTTGAGAGTCGTTTGGAACGTAATAAAAAAGGTATGGGGACAAAGGATATCCCTGTCTCGGTCCTCTAGATGGTGTAAACTCTTTAGTCTCCATATCATTGAATCTGATTTTGTAACTGACAGAGGAAATACACTCCATGATCATATCAACACAAACCGCATTGAAACCCATTTTAATCACCACCCTCTTTAGAAATCCCCATTCGACTCTGTCATATGCTTTCAAAGCAACCAACTTCGCCGCACAATATCCATTTGATCCATGAGTTTTCCTTTTTATAGAGTGAAAGCACTCATACGCTATGAGTGCATTATCTGTATTGAGACTGCCTGGAACAAATGCACTCTGTCTAGGGGAAATAATCTTTGGAAATATCTTCTTTAGTCTTCTGGCATTATCTGTAATGAGTCTTCGTGGAACAAATGCGCACCTCCTTCCTTTTACAACGAGAGAAATGTCTCGTTGAAGTCCGTAATCGCAACCAAAAGAAGATTATATGTCCATTTTTTTATTATACCAATTGGTTTGACGTACATATTCGTGTAAGCCTCCATGTTCTACCATATGTCTCTTCTATCATGACATCGATGAAATTAAAGGTAGTGGTCCGGGAGTAGATCCTCCACCTCCTTCGTACAGACTAATAGCCAACCACATTTTCTTCCATCAAGTCTAGGAACCACAATCATGTGATACATATTTAGTTTCCTCATCAAAACGTATCTCCTATCCTCATCCATATGTGTTTCAGAAGAAAGAACACATCTAGTTTATGCCGCTTCTGGATGTCCAGATGCGAGTGAACTATCTGGGCTTCGAGGAGTCCCCGACATTTCCAACTTATGAGTTTCATTGATCTCAATGTTCAGCTGGTGTCGTCGTTGAGACCTGTCTTCCATAAATTTTTATCATGAACTTTCTGCATGGGTACTCTGTAAAGATTTATAAATATTTTTAGACTAATATTCTCAAGAAGGATTGATCGCTTATCTATGAGTAAACCAGCAGGAGGGGTCATTGAGAGAACACCCGCACTAGCATTCACTTTAGCATCCTGGCTTATCAGGCTCTTTCTCATACCCAGAACAATCACATTGCCTAGTAGCACACCAACACCTCCTATATCAAGGTCCATGTTTTCATGGGTGTTTGTGTTATACCTGGATCACCACTACCTCTGCCAAATAACCATCCTCTACCTAGCCTCGTCTTATATATGAGGGAACGAGGCCTAGATTTCAGTGGTCATGTCGACCTACAACTATGGAATCACAGGGAGTCCTATCCTTGTGCGCCAAGTTGATGATGCTTCTGGAAGGAGAGCTCTCTTCTCTTCACGGAGACCTAGTGAGGTGCGCACAAACTGCTCCTTGGACCCACTGGTAGTCCGTCTAAGACATGTATGGGCCACCCCCAATATAGCACACCAGCAACAACCATATGGTCAAATGGGATGTTATTTGATGGCCCAAGGCGGGTGGTGTCGGGATCATTGCGTTTTGACCGATAGACATTACCCTTATGTTGCATTGGATTTAGAGGATTTTGCGCGGGGAAGGGGGTCTCTGGCTATAGCTCATCCAGGCCAAATACCTTCAGGACCTACCTTGCTCACCTTTGATCAGCGGGGAGACTCATAGTATTGGCAGGTGATCCAATCGATCAAACACAAGATTCAAGCTGGACTAGTTGTGAGGATTTATAATAGTAATAACACCATATGGTCGACTCATGCATGGACTTGTCAGGACTCTCCCGAGAATTCATTCACCTCCCTCTTCGCCATTTGCGCCAAACCTCGGATGTTGGTCTCCTCTACCTTCTAAATTGGTCGTGGATATCTCATTCCGATGGAAATTTAGTGCGGTCGAGGCAGTTGATTGGGCCAACTTGAGGTCGGTCCTCCCGTACTCCCTTCAGGATGACCAAGACATGGTATCTTGGAGCCTGGACCCTTCGGGTACCTTTTTAGTGGATTCCTCTTATAAGGTCGTGTTTTGACAACCGACCCTCAGTGGAACGCGCATTACGGAAAGCGCCAGTCCCTTTGAAAATAAAGACCTTCTTGTGGTAGTTGTTGAGAGATCGACCTCCGACAGGCACGAAAGTTCACAAACGCCATGCCCTTGGGTGACGGCATGTGTCCCATATATGCGGTCCCGGAAGATCGGAGCCATATCTTCTTTGGTGCCCGTCTGATGTGGTATTTTGTTCGAGAGGCTCCGGGGCCTGAATGTCCTGAATGGCAGGCCCGACCTGGCCGATTTTCTCCAAACTCAAGATACCCATAATGGAAAGACGAGACACCTCTTCTGGTTAGTGGTCTCGATAATGTTGTGTTCTATATGAACGATTAGAAATAAGATGATGATCTAGAAGATCTTCTCACGCCATGCCTCTGACTCAATCTTCAAATGCTTGGCCTTCTTGCAGCACTGGTTTTTGCTACGTAGAAGGCGGGACCACGATCACCTACAACGGATGATGGATTCGTTGATGGCAATGGCACGCCAGATGGCTACTCCGCCTCTGTTAGGCGCCCTTGGGCAGCTAGTTCCCGTTAATTCCTTATTTTCTACTCAGGCGATATTGTGTTTTTCCCCAACGCCTATTGTACTTATGGTAGTGAACTTGTGAACGTTTTGTATCGATGGATGCTTTATCTATAAATAGGGGCTAAAACCTGTTTCATGGTGTCCTAGTGACTTGTTCTTCAATAACTATTTTTCTTTGTTTAGCATCGGTTGGTATGGCTGAAGCATTAAGTGAAGCTGAACACCGCAATGAGGAAGCATAAGTCTCAAGCATGGAAGTTTAGTTTATTGTTTTGGTGTTGACTTTCGTTTTGTTTTCCATTTAGATGGATGATGAGAAAATACGACGAGTATGATGGGTGCAGAGTTATGTAATGTCTTGTTAATTAAGAACTCTTTTTTAATTATTGAAATAAACTAAATCATAAAAATAAATAGCGTATTCTTCAATGATGGATAAATTTAATCAATACGTTTTGTGACTACATGTTTATGAAAATTCATAGCACTTTATCGTAAGCATATACGAGGGGCCAACATGCGTCGTAATGGTCTAGTAAGCTTTGTAATGGCCGTCACAACCATAAAAGCAATGAAAATAACACTTTACTTATTGAGAAAGTAATGACAAAGAAAATTTAGGCGCAAATACTCCCAGTTCCACTAAAGAATAAGTGATGGTGGCGCGTGGGTGAACTAGAGCGGCAAACTGAGACATGCGCGTGAGGCAATATGCACGGGATATGGTCGGCCTTTGTATGCATGTGAATTAAAAGTGTGTGATCGCATGAGATCTGAAGGAAAGCTTGAGAATGGAGAAATAGTGCTTCACTTTTTGTGAAAGAAATTACAAGGAAATCTTAGGCACGAAAACGTTTCTTTCTATATTTAAGAATGAGTTATAGCGTGTATGGGTTAATTAAAACAGTAAAATATAAAGATCCTAGCGCGGCAATATACACGAGATGTGGTAGTTCATCATCGTATGAATGTGAATTAAAAGTACGCGTATATATGTAGGTCGAAACCTGAAGGTTCATGGGTAAAATCATCTATACATTATTAGAAAGCGTCCAAAATTTTCTGTCTTAATTGGCTCCCTCTGATACGCGTTTCTATTCTTTGGACGCCTAGAAAGAAAAAAAAACAGCCGTTACCGTTGAGGGACTAGCGGAGTGTGTAATACGATTCCCCTCACTCTCCTGGTACTAATTCGTCCCCTCCAAAAGTCCAAGTCGAAACCCTACCAACCAAAAATCCTCCAAAATCTATTCTCCCCAAAAATCCTCCAGATCTTTTCGGCGGCTGCCGCAGGCACAGACGACGATGCCGGCGAAGAAGCTGCTTGTGCGGCAGGTGGGCGAGATGGAGGATCTCGTGGAGCAGATCCTCATCCGCATCCCGCCGGACGAGCCAGGTAACCTCCTCCGCGCCTCCCTTGTCTGCAAGCCATGGCGCGACCTCATCGCCAGCGAGGTCTTCCGTCGCCGCTACGAAGACTTCCACCGAGCGCCACGCATGCTCGGATTCCTCCACAACTGGCCGAGAAACTACGCCGAGTTCGTCCCCACCGCGGATTTCCGGCCGCGCGGTCCCGACCACAAGGACCAGTTTTCCGTTTCCGTGGAAGACTGTCGCCACGGCCGCGTCCTCCTCTCCTACCTCGACGAGGATGACAACCAGATGCTCGCCGTCTGGGACCCCATGACGGGCAGCCAAATCGTGGTGCGCTGCCCCTGCGAGATGTCGGGGACGATCAGATGGCGGGCCTCGGTGCTCTGTGCTGCCGCTCCGGGCAGCTGCTCCCACTCCCACGGTGGCTGCCATTCGGGTCCCTTCCTCGTGGTTTTTGTCACCATTGACGAGGAAGAGCTGGTCGCTGCGGCGTACACCTACTCGTCGGCGACGAGTAGTTGGAGCTCTCCGGCATTGACTGACGTTGACCCCTATCTGGACAACATCCGCTTCTCTGGCTCGCCTAGTGTTCTGGCTGGAGACGCGCTGTATTTCCTCCTTTGGAGGCACCCGGCGGCCTTTGGAATTGAAGACAGCATTCTCAAGTACGATTTGGGCAATGCTTGCCTGTCGGAGATTCTTCTGTCGGAACACGAGGGCGAGCGTGTCAGCGACAGTCCGATCCTCATGGTGGATGAAGCCGGTAGAGTGGGGATCGCTCACCTCTTCTATTACGGCCTCTATGTCTGGTGGAGGGAGGTGGTTCGTGGAGTTGAGGCGTGGACGCGCGAGAGAGACATCCACCTCAAGACCGATCTTTTTCCTCCTGGCGATTTCTGGACAACACTGGAGTTGGTTGGCTCCGTCGAGGGCACTGGCATCATTTTTGCAGTCTCAATTCATGGCACCTACATGCTTGATGTGAAGTCACAAAGCTCCAAGATGCTCTCGACCAAGTTGTATCAACATCCAAATGTTAGATTGGCCGTCTTTCCCTACATCACCTTCTACTATCCACCAGCCCCAGGTACAAACAACCTAACCACGTTTTATATATGTGCTCTCTTCTACATGTGATTATGGGAATAGATGTTTATGAACACATAATCAGACCAGAAGTTCTTTCTTATCCTACTGACTTGTTCTTCAATAATTGTTTCTTTGTTTAGCAGCATCTGATGTTGTTGCTGAAGCATCAAGTGAAGCCGGACACGGCAATGCGGAAGCATAAGTCTCAAGCATGGAAGTTCAGTATGCTGTTTCCGTGTTGGTTTTCATTTGATTTTCCAGTTAGATGGATGATGGGAGAGTACTGTGAGTTTTATGGGTGTGATGGGAAAGTTGTTATGTCTTGTTAATTAAGAACCCTTCTGTATTTTTAATAGCCATGCTATTGATGTTCTTGTTGTTCAAACCCTGATTTCATTAAGCAGGGAAAAGTTGAATTTTGTGTGAAAATTTTCTGTAAGTTGTATGCAAAATTATACACTACTCTTTAAAGAAAGTTGCATATTTAAATAGTGCTAGATCTATACTGTTGTGGGTGGATCACACAGTAATCTACTAATGACCCTCCCAACTATGACACCCTCACACAATGAGAAGCTTCCTCATGTGCTCGGTTCAGGATTACATTTTTTTCCTACGACTTGTGCAGATCCGGGAAAAAAGATAAGGCAACGAATCTATAGGAAGTATTTGGTGAAGAAAAAGAAGATACCGAAAAAGGCTTTCGCCCCGCTTTATATTATAAAGCAGCCATCACCACGATACAAAGAACGGATCGATACAAACGCACGCCACACCCATACCCAACACACACCCTAGGCTAGATACAAAGGTGCCAAGCACCATAAAGCATGGACTCCAAGGCGGTGCCTTCAAGAAGGGTAAGACACCGTAGTACCGCCACCGCCAGATCCAGGGGATCGAGTTTTCACTCGGAGATACAAAGACGAGGGAGCAACCGCGACGGAGCCTTCAAGAAGGTTACGACGTCCGCGAGCGCCGCCTCCATCGGCCGGGAAGAAACCGGGCAGGATATGCACCCCGGCGCTCCCACCCCTCCGCCACCATGCTTTGCCGCTCATCAATAACCACACCACCCACGTGGCCAAGGTTGCTAGCCCGCACCCGAGACAAGCGCTCCGCCCACGAACGTCACACCTCCCGCCGCCAAGGCCGCCGCCTTGCATCCAGACCACCCCAAAGCCCGCCAAAGAGAGTGGCTTTGGACCAAGAGGAAGCCAATGACCGACGAAACCGCAACCAACATCCCGCCTTGGACATCGCCGGAGCTGTCGCCGCACACAAACGGACGAGGCGTGGGGAGGAGGGGAGCGGACACATCCACGACAAGCACACCCCGTGCCCGCGACGGGCAGCCTTAGTGACGGCGCTGCCCGTCCCTCCCACCAAGCTCCCCATCGCCCCACCGCGGCGGACGAAGCACACCCGCGCAAGGCCACCGATGTCAGCCCGCCCACCGGTCAAGTGGACCCTGAAGACCGCCGCCCGTCTCGATGCCTGCTCGCCGAGAGGACCATCGCGTCGAAGCCGAAAGATCCCGCCAGATCTCAGCAAGAACGCCAACCATCGCCGCTGTGCCGCTGCCTCCACCCATCACCGCAAAGGGGCCGACCACGGTCCAGGACGCCCGCAGCCCGCGCCGCCAGAGAGACAAGCCGGCAGAAGTCGTTTCGACCTGCGACCTGGCGCGCCCCACAGTCGCGCTCCACCACCACCACTGCCGTGCCGCCATCCCCGCCAGTCGGAGACCGAGGCAGGGCGGCCGCCCGCCGCCCGCAGCCCGGCGCCGCCGAATGGCCAGATCCGGGCGTGACACCGGCTCCAGCCACCCACCGCGCCCGCCACCAACTCGCCGCCCGAAGCCAGCAGCAGCGCCGGCGACCCCGAGGGGAGACGCCCGCCGCCGAGCCGCGGCGCCCGGCGCTCGCGCCGCGCCCAGGACGGAGGAGCCGCTCCGCGCCGCCTCCAGCCGCCGAGGGAACTAGGAAGACCCCGCCGCCGCCGACACCGGTCGGGCTTTGCCCGGCCGAGCCTTGGGGCGGCGGCGGGGGAGGAGGGGAAGATGGGAGGAGGAGCGGCGGAGGCGGGGATTTAGGGTTCCTCCCGGTCGCCGCGCGGGGGCGATGCGGAAGGGGGAGGTGGGGGGGGGGGGGCAAGCGATGAAGAAAAAGAAGATCAAGGTAATTTTCTCTTACGCAAACAAGATCCTGAGTTAGAAGTTTGTTACCGCACTTTGAGTGTTGCATACTGTGTTACTGTTGAATTCCAAACTGTTCTTAATAGTATTGTAGGAAAAATATGTGCCTTCTGCCCTGATCAAGTTGATTTATCGCTGTGCCATTCACATGGCTGTTGTAGGATTGATTTGCTACACATTTGAGCACTATGCCGATTTCGAGTGTTCAAGTATGTTTCAGAACAAAACAATATAATTCAGTAAGAAAGGAAATATGTCTAATAAACACAGCTACATGTTTGCTACTGTTTTTAAGGTTTGTTTGGAGAGTGGATTATAAACTCTCCGGTGTCCCTGTACCGCCTATGAATAGTGAAATCGAAAAAAATAAAAATAAAATTCAAAAAAATCTGAAACTTTGGAACATCAAACATTTGGTATTCTTGCAAATTTTCATCCACAAAAACCATTCGAGATGCCCTCACTAAAAAAAATCGGTGCTCAAAAGTGCATGCACTATTCATGAACTTTGAACAGACATTTTGTTTTATTTGGCAAGGGCTCTTAGAATGGATTTTGTGGATAAAAGTTTGCAAGAACCTCAAATGTTTGATCATGTTTGATGTTCCTATGTTTCAAAAAAAATTGAGTTTTATTTCTATTTTTTTTAATTTACTGTTCATATGGGTACCGAAACACCCGGGAGGTTTCACACCTTTCCGATTTGTTTTTCACGAATACGCAAAGATTACGTATCATTTCTTTAGAGAAAAGGCGTCAACCAAGTTTGAGATGGAGCTCGAGCTTAGCCCCACTTTGAATTAACAAAGTCATCAACTGACCAGGATTACGAGCACACACCCATAGGCTAAGAGAAAAAAAAGCGATAAGATACATAGACGTTGGAGAACAACAAACTAAGCCTCGTACACTATGAACATCAAAGATAAGCAATGGAGAGAGTAGCTGAAGATGCCGAGGCCCTCCTACATGAATGCTGCGCTAGGAACATGATCACACGGGCTCGAAGGAGAGATGGCCGACACCAGCGGGGCATGTCGTCACCAAGCAACTACGGACCCTAGCATGGCACACCTAGCACACCATCATCGCAAGAGGACACTACCTCCTTGCCTAGATCGAAGGCCCCACACCGTCACATGATGGGGTGAATGCCGCCGAAAAATGGCCGCATAGGGAGGGTCAGCGCATCCCCATGAACCACCGAGAACTCTTCTTCAACAGAACATTGCTGCTACACACATCCAGCAACCAGAGGAGGGAAAGCTCTCCACAAGGACGAAGAGGACCTCATCGCCGCCGCCGCCCACCGACCAAGGCTCCCAAAGCGACGCCTTCAAGAAGGGAACAACACCGAGGGCGCTGCCGCGACCCAACAGAGTTAAGCGGCTTTCGCCCGGAAGACCAAGGGTATGGGGAAGTGGAGGGAGAAGACCATATCAACGCCTCCAAATAGGGGAACGACGCCCATGGGTGTCGCCATGGAGGCCGGTCAAGGACAGCCAGGGATTTCTCCCAGCCTGACCTCCCCACACCCAACATCACCCTCTGGCGACAAAGGGAACCTGGCCGTACTAGAAGGGCATGCACGCCGAGTAGGGGAGGAAGGGGAGGCGCAAGATTTGGCGCCGCCTGTAGTCGAAGCAGCCACCACACGCCATCTCCATCCATCAAGCTCCCGCCACCGCCACGGGAACCGGATCCAACGCCCCCACCGCCGCTTGCCGCAGAGTCGATGATGCCGCACCAAAGGAGCCACCACTCTAGACTACTGGGCATCTCTCACACACGTCTGTCATGGGAGGAACAACAACCTCTTCCAGACCATGCGTCTCTCTTCCCCTAACTTAATGAGTATTTTGTTGGTTTGTCCCTGTGTTTTATCTTTCTGGTATGATGAGATTTTTTTCTATAGAGAAATTTGGCCTGTTTGGAGTATGTTTTTTATTCAGAGTAGTGTTGCCGAGGAACTACTGGAAGATTTTATGTACCTAGCTACAGTCATTGTTTATCCAATCCATACTAATGTTTACATTGTCCCATATGACTGTAGGTACCTCCATAAGGCATCCAACTACCAGGGACTCATAGTTAGAACTTCGAAGGTGTTCAAGGTGTGTTTATATTCTATCAGATATTACATAACTTATTCAGTATTGCAGAGCAATCTCAACATCAGAAGTAAGAGATAAAATAATATTTTTGCAATAATTGATGCGTATATAGTGTTGCTTTATTTTTCACGGTTTAGTCTTTTGTGGACCTTGGTACTTGCACAATTATCAGCACATATTTTCAGTCTGATAGTATAGACAATTTTCTTCTCAAACCTTGATACTACAGTTTATCACAACCTTCTATATATATATATATATATATATATATATTTAATCTACCTTGCTACACGGTTATTGACAGGTAAAATTCACAGATCACTTCGTTACCTCTAATAAACTCTAACATCTAAATGCCATATTTATGCACATATCAACTCATTTTGGTTGCGTTGATAGAAGTTCATTTCTTTACTTATGTGCATGCGTGTTATTTTCATTTGGAATCATATGCAATTATTTTTATTACAACAGGATGAAAAGGCCGGGCCAGAAATAAAAGGTACAAGGTTCTTACCTCTTGATCAACTATCTTCATTTGTACCCTTTGTAATGTTATTTTATGTATTAATGTGCCCGGTGTTTGTTATTTTGATTCAGGATCCTGTAGTTCATTTTTGCAATAGCGGAATAAAATGGAACAGAAAGAAGGAGGGCAAGGTGATACTGTTCTTACGTGTATCTATCTTTGTTTGTACAGATAATTTGCATAAACCTTTTGGAGAGCAAACATCCCATAATGCACTTATATGTACATACATCTCAGTTTTTTACTCCTTTCATTCCAAAATAACTGTCTTAGCCTTAGTATAACTTTGTACTAGAGCTAGTACAAAGTTGAGACAGTTATTTTGAAACGAAGGGAGTATGACACTACATGACCCTGTATACTACTCCTATTCTATAAGTGTAATTAAGATTGATCCTGACTAACCATCTTTCCTTCCCATGCAAGTTTGCATATCAACGCAATTGAAACTATGAGGTCCATCAACACTAAGTCTCCTGACCTAACCTCATGTTGATGATGTATTTTATCTATACATTTGCATATTCTGTTGATTGTGTTTGATCAATGTAAGCATTGTAGATGATCAGACCTCTGCTCATGCTTAAAAACTTATGCGGCGGGTTAGTACCTCTATTTGATATCACGATGATTTCTTCATGTTTATACATAAAAGTTTGAAATTAACAGAAACTACTTTGCATGTTAAACTTCCCTTTTTTTGCCTTCTTTTGTGTGGTGAAAGTTCTCAACGGTTCCGTCGCAACGCACGTGGTATCTTCTAGTGTTAAAGAGTTCCAATTGTATATAGTTAGAAAGAACATAACTCAAATATATTCCAAGTTAAAATTAAGGAGCGATTCGCAACAAATAATGTCGAGCACAACTCTCATGTTTATACGCATAACAGGTGCTTCTCTTTTCTGTTTAATTAATATGACATTAATCTGTTTTTTTTTCACACTGTCTCATTTGTTTCTTAGACACGCAGTTAGGCACATCTGTTCATTGAAATGCTACTGTCTCATTCCATTATGTTGCCTCCTGTCCCTCTTTTGTTGTCTTCCCAAGTTCCCGTATGAACAGGTGCAGCCTATATGTTTCATAGATTGGTAAAAAAAATGTGCTTGCAAAGATAGTTGTTTTCTTATCGGGAGTGAATATGGATTTTATTGCTTGTGGATCGTGCTGAGAATTTTGCTGCAACTCACAGTATAAGCTGATACACAACACATGGACCCTCCGAAAACACGCTTCCTTTTCTAGATAAAGAAATCAAACAAAGTACACGGCCGCTCAATAAAAGATGGTGAGGCAACCCTTTTACAAAGGTGATCCTAAGATAACCAGCGCAAGAAGGGTACTACGCGTTCAGCAAGGAGCATCGGAAGAACTAAACACACACATGCAACATCCTATCACACCTAGGCTTCAAGACAACACCCTCAAGAGGGAAGGCAACATAGAGCATCGCCGCTACCGAGTCCAGCCGGACAAAGGTTTTCACCCGACGTCGTGACATGGAGAGAAGACCCACGACAAAGTCTTCAAGAAGAATGTGGCACCCATGGATGTCGCCGGCGCCAGCGCCGAGGCACGGAGCATTCACTCGGCAACTCACCCGTGCCACCGATGCCGCCAAAAGGATTACGTGAAGGCCTCATCCTCTAATCCGATAGGGGCATGTCCGGGCTACCCACCACTCCACCATACGTTGCTCACACAACCCGGGGAAGCACCATCACCACACTGGTGCCCGCCGGAGAGCAACCATGTGGATCGTCATCCAAGCCCCCCCCCCCCCAAGTTTCCATACCGCTATATATAACGCTTGTCGCTCACATCACAACAACCTCCACCCCGGTAGGAAGACCAATGACATCACATTAGCTCTCCGCCCGGCATCAATACCCTAGTCTGGGTAGTTGCCTCCATTTTTGGAAGCACCAGCACCTGCATTCTCTGCCAGTCCCTGTGGGCTGAGGGGGAAATGATTTCGGGACAGCTGACAATCGATGGGGTCATCGATGCCGATCGATCTGCAGCCCAACACACCGCTACCACGTCCATCACCAACGAGCGCCGTACCCGTGAGACAGGCACGACCCCTGCCCACAGGCACCTACCGGGCCAGGCTCAACCACACCTACCCGAAGTGGATGCTCCGATCCGCCCCGAGCTTCCAACTGACCTGCCCGAGCACGAACCCTAGATCTGGCCCATCCACAGATCGAGTGTGTGCGGCAGTGAACGCCCTATCCGCCCAGCCCCGCACACCGTTGGGATAGATCCAGGAGAAAGCAGGCCACCACCACCACCCAGCACTGCCACTAGCCTGAGGCAACGCAACCCTCGACAGAGCCACCCTCGGCCTGCGCCACCCCGCAAGCCAGACCGACAATGCGCCACCACCACGGTCGCGGCAAGATCCATTGCCACCCCGTCGGGCACTCTGGATGCACGGACAGCCACCAACGCCGCCAACAGATGAATCCACCGTAGCCCCTACAGATCCGTCGGCCCGTCAACACCGTAGCAGCAAAGCAGCCGAACCGTATCAGGGCGCTCTCTCCGAGATCCATCCCACACCCCGCGGATTAGCACCGAGGCAACCAAAGGAGGCCACCAAGGGCCTCACCACCGGCCAACCAGGAGAGGTCGCGGCCACCCCATAGGGCGAGATCAGTGAGGGATCTGCCCTGGCAGCACCGTCGGTCAGCCCCACCTGACGCCATGCCGCCCCGCACCTTCCAGCCACTGTGGCCAGACAGCCCATCTGCTCCATCACCGTCCGAGCCATGCCGTCACCGCTCCGCCACATCTCGCGTTGCCGCTGCGCACCGGGAGGGAGAGAGGAATCCCAACGATGCCTACGCTCATCAAGCTTCGCCCGGTGGCTCCTGCAGATGGCAGCAAGAGGAGGGGAGGCCGGAGGAGGCGGCCGAGGGCGCTCAAGGCTAGGGTTCGCCCAATGCCGCTCGTGAGTGCGACATGGGGGCGAGAAAAGATCCTCTCTTTTTGTTCTATGTTCTTAATCCAGAGTCTAGACAGAGAACACCCAGAGGACGACCAAGTAAACCAAGACAAAATCGAGACATGGATCCTTTGGCGATGCGCCATAAAAGCAAAAGACAAAATAAGAAGAGGGCTTCTTTGGCGAGGATGCGATGGTTATGGCTACAAAAAACTGAACCACACCGGCACTGGCGAAGCTTCGGCAAGATCAAATGGACCGTGGCTCGCCCAGTACATTGTGCAATTTGTACACTATCTTTTACTATTGAGCCTTGAAACATCAAAACACAGGATTTTTTTTATTTGGTCTGCTCAGCAATGGGCTGCAAGCTCCGCCACTGACACCGACCGTTGAGCAAGTTTCTAGTTCACGTACAAGAACAAGTTAATGCTTTCTTTTCGATGGCTGTAATAACTGAAGTGGGGGTGATGGAACTCGCGCTCTATTTGGGAGGATAGATGGCTCCATGTGCAGCGCATTATGAACATCTCCCCTCGCCTGTATGCCATCGTATCTATGCTATTGACGAATACCTCTGGATTTCCGACACATGAGGAGCTTCATCGATTGGAGAACTTGTTGAGTACCTCCATCTCTGGGATCATTTCATGGACTTCTCACTGCAGCCTGAACTGGAGGACGTGCACATATGGTGTTTGTCCCATTTCTTCTTATTATTATAATGATGCGCGGATCTCCTGCGTTTCGAGAAAAAAAAAGACATGGATTCTTGGGAAACAAAATTATTATTTTGTGCTCTGTTTAATTTCATGTGTCTTGTATCTGCTCCAATGCTTCACACATTCAGCTTCTAGCTCCAATCATCCGTGAAGTCTAGTACTTTCTTCCCTTGTGAGCAGCTGATCAGCAAACATCCATTTCATTTGTTATCGATTCTGTAAACATGTGATAGAGAAGGATATAAAGGATCAAGAACCAGTTTGAAATTTCATTATTTAGTTTTTTGAACTTGACATGGCTTGACGTACTTCCTCAAAATATTCTGGAATCTTACTTAAGACCTGATATCCTAAAGTTGCGCCGCCAAATGCACCGTCACGATCTAGTAAGCTTTAAAATGGGGGTTCCAACCTTGAAAAGGAAGAAAATAGCACTTCGCCTCTTGAAAAGGAATTACAAAGAAAAATTAGGCGCGGAAACTGTCCTTTCCTTTCCATTCAAGAATGAGCGATGACGCGCAAAGGTTCACTAGAGTGGTAAACTGAGATATGCGGGCGAGGGTAAATGCACGGACTGTGGTCGGTCATTGCATGCACGTAAATTAAAGTGTATGATCACACGGGGTGGAGGCAACCTTGAGAACGGAAAAAAAAATTACGTTTCGCTTTTAAAGAAAGAAATTTTGGGCGCGAAAACCATTCTTTCCAATCAAGAATAAGTTGTAGCGTGCATTGGCTAATTAGAACGGTAAATTAAAAGATGTGCGCAGAAATATATACGTTCTATGACCGGTCATCGCATGCATATGAACTAAAAAAAATCATATAAACTTGATTCAGTCGGATTTATTTTGTTTCATGATAGAGAAATCATATACCTTTTTCTATTTTGGCACATACATTTATTCTTATATACTTCTGCAGTTTCGAATGATCCAACATATCTGCAATCATCATACTTGAAGACATATTGTTTAAGGCCTTATTTGCGGCGCATCTCTTTCTTTATCTGTGCGTCTCTTTCCTCCTATAATAATAGTGAATAACTTTCCAGGCTTGAGTTTGACATAAGCATTATGTTTATTTTTGAACGGGTAATACTCCCTCCGTTCCATAACGTAAGATGTTTTTGCAGTTCAAACTGAATTACAAAAATGTCAAAAACGTCTTACATTATGGGATAGAGGTAGTACAATTTCTGACATGGACTGTATCATACATTAATTAGTGTGATGCATAAATTATATTTTTTGCGGTAGATGCGCATTGGATATATGGCATAGAATATTGGTTGTTACTATCATTCAAGTTTCGAACTTCACTTTCTGATTCAATTTGTTGCAGACTGTACAAAGATTCCTAATTAATTTACATTAAATAATATAAACAAGAGGTAGTATTAATTAGAAGCTTTGGTAAGAATATGTGATTCAGGTGGGGGCGTTGCTTGAAGGTAAACACAAGAGATTTTATGCATTCTTATTTGGTTTCATCATGTTTTTGTGATTTAGAAGCTGACCTGCCTGAAAGCATGATAAAGTTAATTAAATTGACGAATACTCTAAAATACCTTTTCTTCCATCTATATTTTTCTTCATATCCCATTTCAGTTTATGTACCTACAGACAGCCCTATAGCATTGTAAGTTAAGTCTGGTTGCCAATACGAAACCAGATAAATACTTTGTATTATGATGATTACTGATTATACTATGCGCCAATGCAATCCCATCGAGGTTCCAAGCTAGAAATATCCATGTTTGATCTTTTTCACTTTGTATATTAAGGGATTTCTGTGTGCTGATGATAGTTGTCCTATTGGAGAAGACGCAAGGAGGATACATAGTTAATGGTGCAGGCTGCATGATTTGGTCGAAATTGGGCGTACGCGTTCATGGGACCAGGGACAAGGGAGTTGGGACTTCTGGACAATGCTTTTAACTGACATCTATTGTAGCGTTGTATCCCCACAAGCTTAAAATGAGACAACAGTTGTGCCAAACATTATCACATATTTTGATTTCTTTGTTGGTTCCTTTGATGACTGAAAAAAATTATATGACCTTACAACATTTTTGCTAATATGTTTCTTTGCACTATATACTATTTGCTGATATGTTGGTTCCTTTCATGACAAAGTTTTTTAAAGAGGCAATTTGAGTTGGTGTTGCGCTTGAAAATTGCATATTTTTCTTGATAGTTTCTCCATAGTTGTACCTTCTTCGTATTTTTTTAATTTTCAAAAAGCATGTGATTTTTTTGGAATTTTTACTATCATGTGAAATATATGTGCATTGGCTGAGACGTGTGTTGTACATACACATTTACTAGTACATATGAACTAAAAAAATGCATATGCTCGCACCAAAGCTTAGAGGCTGTTGGGCTTGGGTAAAATCATGCATACCTTAAAAAAAGGCCTCCAAAAATTTCTGTCTTATTAGCCCCCTTTGATATCTGTTTCTTTCCCATTTTATATTAATGCCTAGAAAGAAAAAGAAAATCCTGACACTACCGTTGGAGGGACTAGAGTGTGAAACAGGCACGGACAGCTTTGAAAATTAAAAAAAAAAAGAATTCACTCACTCCAAAGTCGAAACCCTACCAACCAAAAATCCTCCAAAATCAATTCTCGGCACCACTCCCAAAAATCCTCCAAATCTTTTCGGCGGCCGCCGCAGAGGCACGGACGACGATGCCGGCGAAGCTGGCTGTGCGGGAGCTGAGCGAGATGGAGGGGCTCGTGGAGGAGTTCCTCATCCACCTCCCGCCGGACGAGCCCCGCCATCTCCTCAGCGCCTCCCTCGTCTGCAAGCCGTGGCTCCACCTCCTCTCCGGCCAGGCCTTCCGTCGCCGCTACGGAGAATTCCACCGAACGCCTCCAATGCTCGGCTTCCTCTTCGGCTGGCCGCAGCCGTTCACCAAGTTCCACCCCACCACGGACTTCGTCCCGCGCGAGCCCGGTCACCTCCACCGTGGTTACTCCGCGGTGGACTGCCGCCACGGCCGCGTCCTCCTCCAGTACTTCGACAAGGATCAGGATCTGCCGCTTTTCGTCATCTGGGTGCCCATGACGGGCAGCCAGACGGTGCTGCGCCGCCCCGAAATCCCGGGGACGACGACCAGCTGTACTGCGTCGGTGATCTGCGGCGCGGACAGCTGTAGCCACGGTAACTGCCATTTGGGTCCAACCCTGGTGGCTTTTGTCAGCCTTGACCAGGAAGCCAGGGTCGCCATGGCTTCCCTGTACTCGTCGGAGACGGGAAATTGGAGCGCTCCGGTCTCTCTGGATGTTGGTTTTGAGATTGAAATCAACTTCACTGATATGCCTAGTGTTCTTGTCGGAGATGCGCTGTATTTCCCCATCTCGCTGGACTATAACCATGGCATTCTCAAGTATGATCTCGCCGAGTCCAGCCTTTCGGAGATTTATCTGCCGTGGGCAATGGCTTGCGCCGTCGCTCCTATCCTCGTGGCATCGGAGGACGGTCGGCTTGGGCTCGCGGATCTGCACAGTTTCGACCTCTCCCTCTGGTGGAGGAAGGTGGATCCCGATGGAGGTGCGTCGTGGACACAACCTACAAACATCAACCTCAAGGCTATTCTCCCCGTTGGCGCCCGCGAGTTGTCAGCGGAGTTGGTTGGCTCCATTGAGGGCACTACCACCGTTTTTGCAGTCACAGACCTTGGCACCTATATGATTGATCTCAAGTCACTAAGCTTGAAGAAGCTCTCCAGCGACCTGTGTCAACAAGAAGATATTAAGTTTGGCATCTTTCCCTACCTTAGCTTCTACAGTCTAACAGGTATAATTAGTTCATTACTAACTTGTACATCTAGTTGTGAACTTGTGATTCTTGAATATTCTCTCCGTTCATAAATATATGATGTTTTGGAAATTTCAATATGGGCTACATAAATACTGAAATGAGAGAGCAATGCACTAAAATACGTCTATATACATTTGTTTCAGAAAAGTGTTAGAACATTTTATAATTGTGAACAGAGTGAGTATCTCCTAATTAACGAAGCCCTATGGGGGGGGGGGGGTCTCCTCATTCCCTCAGCGGTGCTTAGCCGGGCAAAGCCCGGCGGCGGCGGCGAGGGGGGGGGGGCGTCTCCTCGTTCGCTCGGCGGCAGGAGGCGGCACGGCGCAGCTCCTTCGTCCTGGGCATGCCATGGGCGTCGCAGCACGTGGGTCCCCTCGTGATCGTTGGTGCTGCTGCCGGGCTTCAAGCGGCGCGGTTGGTGCCAGGGAATCCCGTGGCACTGGCGGCGGCGGGGTGTTGCGATGCTGCTCGTGGCGTGGGGCGAGGGCAAGGCGTGAGCTTCTGGGGTCTTGGACCGCGGTCGGCCCTCTATAGTGATGGGTGGAGGCGGAAGCGCAGCTCCGATGGCGGCCTCCTCTTCCTTCACCAGCCATATCTGGGAAGGTGTGCGTCGACGGTGATGGTGGGCATGCTCGCCGAGATCCGGTCGGATCTTTCGGCTTCTCCTGAATGAGGGATGCGGCGCGTTGGTCCGTCGGCAAGCAGTCTTGGGGTGGGCGGAGGTCTTCGGGGTAACCTGGTCGGTGGACGGGCCGGTGTTGGTGTCCTTGCGTGGATCTGCTTCCACCACCGCGGTGGGGCTGTGGGGAGCTTCGTGGGAGGGGTGGGCAGCACTGATGCTAGGTATGCCCGTCGCCGCCACGGGTTGTACCGGTGGTTTCCACCCCCCCCCCCCCCCCCAAAACCCCCTCTTCCCCCATTCCCCGTCTGTTAGTGTGCGGCAGAAGCTTCAGCGATGTTCAAGGCGGGATGTGGGCTGCGGTTTCATCTGTCGTGGGCGATCTTGGGGTGGTCTGGATGCAGGGCGGCGGCCTTGGCGGCGGGAGGCGTGGTTTTTCTGGGTGGAGCGCATGTCTCGGATGCAGGCAGGCAATCTTGTCCACACGGGTGGTATGGTTGTTGTTGATCAACACAGTGTGGTGGCGGAGGGGCATGAGCACCGGGGTGCATAACCTATCACTGTGGCGTTCGCGGATGTCATAACCTTTTTGAAGGCTTCGTAACCTTCTTCGGTACTCCGTGTGAAACTCAATCCCCTGGGTTTGGCGCTGGCGGCACTACCCTTCTTGAAGTCACCCCCTTGGAGTCCATGCTATGCCGTGTCCGGCTTCACATCTTTGCGGACTACGGGAGTTGTTGAACTAGGTGTGGTGGTACCCCGACACCTTTGTACCTAGCTTTGAGTGTGTATTGGGTGTGATGTGCATGTGTTTGTATTGTTGTGCTCGGTTGTAATGTGGTGATGGTTGCTTTATAATACAAAGCGGGGCGAATGACTTTTTTCGGTATATGCTTATTAACACTGTGTATTTCAGTTATCTTTTTACCATAAATACAGTGGGGAAGGCCCCCACTGTGTATATTTCAGTTATAGTTGCACAAATAAAATAGTGAATATGTATCAGACTTTAAGACATGGCCGGTTTCGTATTCACAAAATAAAATAACGAATATGATCTCCTGCTTGATCTTTTGTTTGTTTTTGCGCCATCCCTGTGTACGCAGGCAGAGGCAAACCCTCTGGTAACCCTCTTTTCCACTCTACAATGAAATGATACGCTATCAGCGTATTGCGAATAAATATGATGTTTTGGAAATTCTAATATAGGCTACATACAGACTGAAATGAGGGAACACCACACTAAAATACGTCTATATACATTTTTTCCAGAAAAAAGTTAGAACATGTTATAATTGTGATTCATAGGGAGTATATGCTAATTAACACTGTATATTTCAGTTATAGTTGCACAAAATAAAATAGTGAATGCATATCAGACCTTAAGACATGGTTCCATCACACTGAGCTACCTCTATGGGACGTAAAGCGGGGCGTATAGCCTTTTTCGGTCACATGGTTTCATCATACTGACTTACTCAAAACCTGGTTCTTCATTTAGCAGGGAAAGGTGTTGTGGCTGAAGGATCACGTAAAGCTGGACATGGAGATGATGAAGCATAAATCTCAAGCAAGCCGTTCAAGAATGGAAGCTCAGAGTGCTATTTTGGTGCTGGCTTTTGTTTCGGATTTCGGGTTCGATGGATGCTAGAAGAGTTGTGTGTGAGTTTGATGTATGATTGGATAGTTGTGTTATGTCTTGTTAAGAACCTAGCTATCTCTGTTATTGTTAAACATGCTGCAGATATGTTTAAGTTTGATGGGCACCGATCGATGTGTTATGCTACTATGTTCAAGGGTTTAAGTTTAATGTTGTCCGTTGGCCACTTGAAAATGTTTTGAGATATTTTGTTTTCCTCTTGTTTGTTAAGCTACAGGTTTGTCACAGTGCTCTTTGGCTTACATAAGTTGGTTATGGTGCATATTTATATGTAGGTCAGGTCTCAGGTGTGAATTCTATTGTGGTTTTATATTGGTTTGAAATGTTGTATAGAATCAACGATGCTCTCCTTACAAAATGAACAGATGAACAATGTGCTATTATGCAATCTTCAGGAATTCTCGGATCCACGGCTGTCTAATTCCGGTAAGTTCCACCATGCAGTGGGGAATGTTACCTCAAAAGGCCAGAAGTACTGCTAGTTGCAGATGAACAAAAGGGATGTAGTAGTCATCATGGAAGCATCGAGAATACCATTACTGAGTACCCTGTGTCGACTGTCGTCCTGTGTGTAGATGTTGCAGGCATTATCTTGTCTGAGCTGCTGCGGCACCGGCTTGATGGAGATGCTCTATGGACCAGCTGTGTGCCGGTTATTCTTCATGTTCCAGGGCTGGTTCACCAGCGTGGTGCTGGTTACACTTGCAGCTCAAATTCTTCGGTACAAAAGTGCACTTTACAAATCAAGTCAAAAGTGCCATGTCCTAGGGGATTCACTCATGCAGTAACAAATAGCAAACTGATTGTTCATCCTTGCTTAACAAGAATGATATACCATCAATTGGCATGAAAACAACACTCAAAATTTTTTTGGCGTGAAAACATATACATATGATATGGCAGCAAATACTGATCCGTTCGAACAAATCCTCAATGCAGTGCCAATGATATAAGCAGAGATCCATACATAAATAAGATTTCTCATAACTGTTAACATGTGGAATCTTTTCCTGTGGATGCAATGCCTTGCTACTAAACACAGCATACGCGACGGTGTTATAAGATAGTCGTTTACATTCTGAATTAATTTTGCAGTTCTACTGGAATCTTCTACATTGAACAGATGTTTGAAAGAACTCCCTGATTACCACCAAAATGAGATAGGGTGGGCTCATCGGCAAATTCTTAGCAGACCCTGAATTCTTCGGTTCGAGAAATGACAGCTCAGTAAGGTATCACACCATCAGCTTCCTAATTTATTATAGCGCAGCAGCTTCTGTTAGTTATAAGAAACCTGAAAAAGAATAGAAAATATTAGGGGCATTTGAATAAACAAGTGAAGAGGCTGAGCGAAATGGAAACACGATCGAAGAAAATTCTTCAGTAAAAGAGAAGCTGTTGTCATTGTATGATCCAAGATCTTAGGTTTTTACCCTGGAGAAGTCGGAGTTCACAAAATAATTCCTTTAGCAAGGCAATTGCCACGCACAACCAATGAAGGTCTGACCTTAGATTTTCACCCTGAAAATCATGACTCAGCACCCAAGGAGCACCATAAAAAATGAAATCCTTCAGTGTTGCCGCCCCACTTGTCGGTGTTGCTACTGAGAGTTATCAAACCCCTAGCTGACTCCATCGCCTCCTTTGATCCTTTGTTCTAAGCCACCATGACCTTCTCCACCACTGTCTACATCATGGAAATCGAGAGATCCACATCTCCCATGGTGTCAACAAACAATGAAGGTTCGCGTCGCGCCCTTCATGAAACCTCGTAGGCTGATATGGATGCGCACGACCATATTCTATATCCGATGTAGATATCATGGGCATGATCTTCGGCAACATCCGGAACACGTTGATGACTAGATCAAGAAGGGTCGATCATGCAGGACGTTGCCATGATGTGAGCAGAGCACGAGGACCGCCACCTTTATTCATGGCAGCAGGCCCCCACGCCGCCTCGATCCAACCCACCGTCGTCTAGCCACGACACCACGCCACCGCAGCCCTCGCTTAGCGTCGCGTCGGCGAACACGGCTTGATCCGTCATCCACCTTGGGAGCTCCACCAGGTCCCGAGGCCGGTACACAGACTACGGGCACCGCCACCGTCAAGACAATAAGAGATCTTCGTTGCCGCGTAATCCACCTCCCTTGTCGCCTAGAGGAAAAAGACCATAAGACCATAACCTCCACCAATCCAAGGACAACCCACTGCTGTCGTCCGTCGCATCACCGCTGGACCAACACACCGTCATACACCAGAAAAACCAAGTGGACGCATCATGCCAATGAGTCGCCATGTCATGGTGCCCATCAATCGCACCACACCCCGCCCCATAATCGTCGCCCGCGTCGATCACCACATGCGAGGGGACGAGAGCACCCCGCCGCCCCGTCGGCAGCCAAGCTTCACTCGGTAGCGCCATCTGGCGGTGGTGGAGGAGTAGAATTAGGAGAGGCGAGGGGCTAGCGGCGGTGGCTAGGGTAAACATCTGATAGAGAAGGATGTAAAGGATCAAGAACCAGTTCAAGATTTCATTATTTAATTATTTGAACATGACATGGCTTGATGTACTGCCGGAAAATGTTTAATGAAATATTATTTAAAGCCTAGTATCCTAAGCTTGCGCCATAAGGGTCTAGTAAGCTTTAAAATGGGATTATGAAAAAACATTAGGAGCAAAAACCATCATTTCCATTCAAAAAGTGATGGCGCGTGGAGGGTTAATTAGAGGGGCAAACTAAAAAATGAGCTTGTGGCAACACATGCACGGGATGTGATCGATTATTGCATGCACTTAATAAATTAAAAATGTGTGTCGACGCGGGATGAAGGTAACAGACAGCATGAATGAAGTGCTAGTGGCGCCTTATACTGAAGAAGAGGTGCGTGAGGCCCTCTTCTCAATAGGTGATCTAAAAGCGCCCGGACCTGATGGTCTCCATGCTGTGTTTTATAAGAGCTTCTGGCCCTTACTGGGAGATGATCCGTTGAAAGAAGTACTGCAGGCCGTGAACTCAAGGTCCATTCCCGAGGGATGGAATGATACTACAATCGTGTTAATACCAAAAAATAATGCCCCTGAGAATTTATCGCAGTATAGACCTATCAGTTTATGTAACGTAGTTTACAAGGTGATTTCCAAGATGATAGCTGCAAGATTGAAAGGACTTATACCAGAGATCATCAGTCCGACACAAGGTGCCTTTGTACCTGGAAGGATTATTACGGACAATGTGTTAATTGCGTACGAGTGCCTTCATACAATTAAACAGAAGAAAAAAGGTAAAGACGGGTGGTGTGCAGTGAAGTTAGATATGCACAAATCATATGACAGAGTGGAATGGATTTTTCTGGAAGGGATTCTCTTGAAGCTTAGGTTTGAGGCTGAATGGGTTAAGATGATCATGCAATGTGTGTCATCAGTTGAGTACAAGGTGCGGTTCAATTCAGATGAAACTGGACGGATTCTTCCGTCCCGGGGTCTCAGGCAGGGTGATCCCTTATCACCATACTTGTTTTTTCTTTGTACGGAGGGCCTTACTGCCTTACTTTCGCATGCTGAATCCACTGGTGTGCTGGAAGGAGTTAAAGTTTGCAGAGACGCCCCACCAGTCTCCAACTTACTGTTCGCCGATGATTCACTGATTTTGATGAAGGCAAATGCTGAAAACGCAAACACCCTGAAATCTGTCTTGGACTCATACTGTGCAGCGTCGGGACAGATGATAAGTGTTGGGAAATCAAGCATATTTTTTAGCCCAAGCACTGCGGAGGATATGAAGACGGTGGTGAGCTCAACTCTGAATATCCTTACTGAAAGTTTGAATGATAAGTATCTTGGGCTCCCCTCGTCTTTGGGTCAGGATAAAAGTGAAAGTTTTCAGTATTTGATAGATCGAGTTATCCAGAAACTAACAGGTTGGAAGGAAAAAGTTCTATCTATGGGAGGAAAGGAAGTGTTATTGAAATCGGTTGCACAAGCTATCCCAACGTATGCGATGTCAGTCTTCAAAATTCCTAAAAAAAACTTGCAAAGGATTACGGATGCAATATCGCGTTACTGGTGGGGAGATGATGCAGCTCAGAGGAAGATACACTGGTTTTCTTGGTGGAAGATGTGTATTCCCAAAAGGAGAGGAGGTATGGGATTTAGAGACATCCATTGTTTCAATCTAGCACTACTTGCAAAACAAGCGTGGAGATTGATAGATAATCCGGATTCTTTATGCGCAACTATTCTTAGAGCTAAATACTATCCGGACGGAGACCTTTTGCAAGCTCCTTGGAAAAAACATGCTTCCTATACTTGGCAAAGTATAATGGCTGGGGTTCAAACAGTTCGTAACGGATACATTTGGCGTATTGGTAATGGAGAGAAGGTTAAAATATGGGAGGATCCTTGGGTACCAAGCTCAGCTTCGAAGAAGGGTTTGACACCGAGGGGGAATATCCTCCTCTCAAGAGTTAGTGATTTAATTGATCCGGTGTCGGGAGACTCGAACGAACAGTTGACTATGGAAAACTTTTGGGAAGTTGATGCCAGAAGAATCCTTGCTATTCCACTATCGATGTATGGGATGCAAGATTTCATTGCGTAGCACCCTTCTAAAGTAGGATGCTTCTCGGTCAGGTCAGCGTACCACGAGGAGTGGAATAAGCAGTATGGCCACAACTTCCAAACTGTCGGAACACAAACATCGGAAGCGGATGTATGTCGTTCGGTCTGGCAGCTCTCTTGTCCACCAAAGATCAAAATTTTCATCTAGAGGACGCTACATGGGGCTCTCCCATGCCGGGCTATACTTGCAAATAAACACATAGAAATTGCAAGTCATTGCCCAGCTTGTAATGTGGGACCAGATAATGTTAAACACCTCCTCTTTGAATGCCACAAAGCTTCAGCAGTGTGGAAACTGTTGGGATTAGATGAGATCATAAAGAAGGCTTGTTATATTGACCGAGCAGGAGAAGCAGTTTTTGAGTATCTTTTTTGTATTCCAGAAGGGAATATTCAGATTTTGGGGAAACCAAAATTCAGAGAATTGCTCGCCACCACCGCGTGGTATCTTTGGTTTGAGAGAAGGCAGCTAACGCATGATGGTATGACCCAAACAACAGACCAGATTGCCTTTGCGGTAAAAGGGTTGGCTGCAAATTTCATTATTGCATGCTCTCTGAAACCGAAGGTGCGCAGGACAGTTTGGGGGAAACCAAAGATGATTGAAACTGAATTTTGATGCAGGGTTCAATGAGGATCTTATGCAAGGTTCGGCTGGTGCTGTTATCCGAGATCATAAAGGGAGATTTGTTGCAGCAGCAAACAAAAGAGTAAACTTCTGCCCGGACTCCTTTACGGCAGAAGCTTTGGCGGTTCGTTTTGGACTGAACCTGGCAAGAATGGCGGGATGTGGAAGATTACAGATTGAGTCGGATAATGCTGATGTCATAGCAATGTTACAAGACAGGAGTTCCTCCTCCCAAGCTAGTGCAATTTTTGAAGATTGTTATGTCATGTATCTTGACTTATTGATACGTCCAAAACGTATCAATAATTTCTGCTTGCTCCATGCATGTTTTGTGTGATATTGCTATGATCTAGATACATTTTCATACATTTTTTATCATATTTGGACTAACCTATTAACTCAGTGCACCCTAGTGCCAGTTCCTGTTTTCTGCTGTTTTTCTATTTCAGTTTTCCCCCATATAAAAAGTGCCAGAAAAATTCGGGAAAATTCAGATAAAAAATCAGTGTGACGGAAGCTTCAAGAAGAGCCCGGGAGGGGCCAGAGGGGTGCCAGGGGGGCCCAGGCGGCCACCCGGCGCGGCCCCACCCCTGGCCGCGCCAGGGGGGCGCCTGGGGCCCCTGGCCCACCTTTGGCTGCCCCCTTTCGCCTATTTATCCCCCGTCACGGGAAAACTCCAGAAGCAGAACCCTATTCCGCGAACTCGCCTCTGTTCCGCCGCCGCCGCGCTTCCAAGATCGGGAGCACCAGAAGACCTCTTTCCGGCACCCTGCCGGAGGGAGGATTGACCTCCGGGAGTCTCCTCTCCACCATGGATGCTCCCCGGATGTCTCGTGAGTAGTTTTCCTGGACCATGGGTCCGTGATCAGTAGCTATGTGATGTTCTCATCCCCTCTTTGATCTTCATTGTTTAGACCTCGTGAGCTGCCCTACATGATCGAGGCACTTTTGTAATATTTCCGCTATTGCTATGTTGAGTTTGATGGGATCTGATGGATTATGAGATTATGTTCAGATTGTGATAGAGTAATATATTTGGTTCTTATCTCTTGTATTTTTGTTCCTAAGTAATTCTTGCATGCTCTCCGTTGCTGTTTATTGCTTTGGCCAAGTAGTAGGTAGTGACTCCAAGAGGGAGCGTTGTGCTAGATTGTGGGTTCATGCCTCCCCGATGACATGCTTGAGTGACAGAAACATGAGTCTAGGGGACGTGTTGTTGCCACAAGGGAGAAAACAACGGTGCTTGTAACCGTGGTTACAAGGATTGTTTACTTTACGCAAAGTTCTTTTTAATGCAGTTGTCTGTTGCTTTGGATTTACACTTTGGGTGGGGCTCGCAACTTAATACTAGCGAGATGTTCTGGATAGATATCTCAAGGTGGATGATTAGTAGTAGATGCAGATGGATTTCGGTCTACTTACTTTGGCGTACTGCCCGTGCTTTTGAACCTCTTCCTTTCTTTTGTAGCATAGTTAGCATTGCGGTGCGTTCATAATCCTGTCAATTGACTTTCTGTAATTTGTTTACCTCGCATAGCAATTTTTATCGTCTTTTGGGAGAGAGACATCACTAGCGAACATCACGTATCCCGGTCCATATCCTCGTTATTGTTTCCAAGCTATATTTACTTTTCTGCATTTACTTTCAAGTTGTTATCATTATCCCCTTGTGTTTTATCATTTGTGAACAACAAGACCGGAGAGATTGACAACCTCTCTGAACTTCGTTGGAAACAAAGTTATCTGTGTCTGTGTGCAGGTCCGCGTCAGTTGCGCCGCTGACACCTACTTATCATCTCTGGAGTCCTACTGGAGACAAACATTGGTATCTTTACTGAGGGAAAACTCGCTGTTGTACCGCATCACGCCTTCCACTTGGGGCCTACCAACGAAGGGCGAGAAGCCAATAAACACTTATCGACTGTTTTGTTTGAACACTGTAATAGAGAATGTAATGAAGTTGCTCATGAGCTAGCTAGTAGAGTCAGGTTTAGTAGTCCGAAAGTTTGGTTAGACAACCCCCAGGGGATTTAATGTCCTTTCTTGTAAGAGACATTACAGTGCTTGAGGAATAAAAGGGGAGTCATAAATGTCAAAAAAAGAACGAAAAAAATAACGCTTCACTTTTTTAGAAAGAATTGCGAAGAAATTTTAGGCGCGAAAACCCTTTTTCCATTAAAAAGTCAGTTATAGCATGTGTTGATTAACTAAAGCGGTAAAATTAAAAGATGCACGCATTTGCAAATGTGTCCACACACCGAAACTTGGAGGCTAGTGTGTAAGATCATGCGTACCATGATGTTTTTTTTTTTGAAAATTTCTCTATTAACCCCCTTGGGTAAGTGTTTCTATCCCACTTAACGCCCAGAAATAAAGAAAAACTAATGTTACTGTTGAGGGACTAGAGTGTGAAACAGAATTCCCCTCACCCGAAAACCTAGCATCCAAAAATCCTCCAAATGTATATATATCCCCGCCTCCCCGGCACCCAAAAAAATCCTCCAAAATCTTTCCGGCGGCGGCAGCCACCCACACACACGAGACACGACGATGCCGGCGAGGTTTGTGCGGCAGCTGGGCGAGATGGAGGAGCTCGTGGAGGAGATCCTGATCCGCCTCCCGCCGGCCGAGCCCGGCCATCTCCTCCGCTCCTCCCTCGTCTGCAAGCCGTGGCTCCGCCTCCTCTCCAGCCCGGGCTTCCGTCGCCGGTACCGCGACTTCCACCGAACACCTCCCATGCTCGGCTTCGTCTGCAGCTGGCCTACTACCCCACCGGTCACCGAGTTCTACCCCAGCACTGACTTCTACCCGCGCCAGCCCAAAGACCTGCACGATCGTTATTATGTGCAGGACTCTCGCCACGGCCGCGTCCTCCTGAAGGATGAGGATCTGCCGCTTTTCCTCATCTGGGTGCCCGTGACGGGCAGCCAGACGGTGCTGCGCCGCCCCGAACTGCCTGGGACGGGCGACTGTACTGCCTCGGTGCTCTGCGCCGAGGACAGCTGCGGCCACGGTGATTGCCATTTGGGTCCATTCCTCGTGGTTTTTGTCAGAATTGACCTGGACGCGAAGGTCATTAGGGCTTCCGTGTACTCGTCGGAGACGGGTAATTGGAGCTCTCCGGTCTCTCTGGATGTGGGTTTTGTTCGGCAAGAAATCGGCTTCACTGATATGCCTAGTGTTCTTGTCGGAGATGCGCTCTATTTCCCCATTTCGCTGGACTCTGGCCATGCCATTCTCAAGTATGACTTGGCCGAGTCCAGCCTTTTGGCGATGCGTTCGCCGTGGTCAATCGATGGTATCATCGGTCCTATCCTCATGGCATCGGACGACGGCCGGCTTGGGTTCGCGGACCTGATATATTTCGACCTCTCCCTCTGGTGGGTGGAGGTGGATCCCAATGGAGTTGAGTCGTGGTCACAACCTACAAACATCAACCTCACGGCTATTCTCCCCGTCGGCGATCCCGAGACATCGCCGGAATTGGTTGGCTCCATCGAGGGCACTTCCTTCATTTTTGCAACCACAGACCTTGGCACCTATATGATTGATCTCAAGTCACTAAGCTTGAAGGAGATCACGGACATCCTGTGTCAACAAGAAGATCTTACATGGTGCCTCTTTCCCTACCTTAGCTTCTACAGTCCACCAGCACTAGGTATATATCTTTACTAACTTTTACATGTAGTTGTGATTCAGGAATATATGCTAATTAATAAACACTGTATATTTCAGTTATAGTGGCACGAAATAAAATAGTGAATGTGTATCAGACCTTAAGACATGGTTTCGTCCTACTGACTTGTGCTTCAAAACCTGTTCTTCATTCAGCAGGGACAGGTGTTATGGCTGAAGCATCAAGTGAACCTGGACATGGAGATGATGAAGCATAACTCTCAAGCAAGCCGTTCAAGCAGGGAAGCTCAGATTGCTGTTTTGGTGCTGGCTTTTGTTTTGGGTTTCAGGTCTGATGGGTGCTGGAAGTTGTTGTTATGTCTTGTTAAGAACCTAGCTATCTCTGCTCTTGTTAAACATGCTGCAGATATATATGTATGATGGGCGCCGATGTGTTATGCTACTATGTTAAAGGGTGTAAGTTTAATGTTGTACGTTGGCCGCATGAAAATGTTTGAGATATTTTGTTTTCCTCTTGTTTGTTAAGCTACAGGTTTGTCACATTGTTCTTTGGCTTACATAACTTGGCTGTGGTGCATCTTTGATGAATAAGTCGGGTGTGAATTCTATTGTTGTTGTATATTGGTTTAAAATGTTGTATAGAAATCAATAGATGAACAATGTGCTATATTATGCAATCTTCAAGAATTCTTGGATTCAGGGTTGTCTAACTCCATTGAGTTAACCATGCAGTGGGAAGTGTTGCCCCAGAAGGCCAGAAGTGCTGTGAGGGGAGATAACCAGAATTGGTTGTAGTCATCATGGAAGCATCAAGAATGCCATTACTGAGTACCCATTCGACCTGTGTATAGATGTTGCAGGCAGTATCTTGCCTGGGCTGCTGCAGCACTGGCTTTATGGAGATGCTCCGTGCCCCAGCTGTGTGCCGGCTATTCTTCATGTTCTTCGGTGGGTGCACCAGCTTGGTCCCGGTTACACTTGCAGCTCAAGTCAAAATGACAGTTCACTCATGTAGTCACAAATAGCAAACTGATTGTTCATCCTTGCTTAGCAAGAATGATATAACATCAATTTGCACAGAAACATCAAAATGGCAACGAATACTGATCCATTTGAACAAATCCTCAATGCAGCGCTGGTGACATAAGCAGAGAACCGTAAATAAATATTTTTTCTCATCAGAATTAACATGTGGAAGCATCAATCTTTTCCTACAGACTCAATGTCTTGCTACTAAACCCATCATACACGATGATGTTATATGAAAGTCGTTACATGCTGGTTTAATTTTGCAGTTCAATTGGAATGTTCAACCGTCAACAGATGTTTGAATGAACTCCCAGTTTACCACCAAAATGAGATACGGTGGGCTCATCGGCAAATTCTTAGCAGATCCTGAAGTCTCCAATTCCCAAGGTATCACACCATCAGCTTCCTAATTATTATGGCAGCAGCTGCTGTTAGTTTAAGAAACCTGAAAAAGAATAGGAAACATTTGAGTAAACAAGCGAAGAGGCGGCTGAGCAAAGTGGAAACACAGAAACTCTTGAGTAAAAACTAAAAAGAGAAGCTACTGTAGTCCATCTATATCTATTTCCAGAACTGGAATAAAACAGCAAATTTTCATCAGGATAAATTTTTATTTTCTGGCCAATCTTGATTGCAGCAGAAAGTACACCACGACCAGGTGTTTCAAATATCAAGCTTCAATTCCAGTCCTTAATCAGTTGCTCATACTATTTCAGGAAAAAGGAGAGACAACGGACATCATGATGACAAAGCTAAGTATCCGATCCAGGTTCTAATACAGTGGTCACCCGATGAACAATGCGACATCCTTGTGCCGGTTAGTTCAGAAACACTAATACATCTGGTTGGGATATTTATTTTTTTAGCATCACCTGGATGGAAGGTTGGGAGGCCAATCCTGACAATAACCAGTTGCTGCCACAAGAATATGAATGAAAGAACAAGTTCAGGTAGCACACTTTCAATAATCATTCTACGGAGTGACTATGTCACAGTCTTGAGTCTTAACTTGAGTCCACAACATATTACTAGTCCCACTAAAACCCCAACTAGATCTCAGCCAACGAGATTCTGGTTTTAAGTACAACAATATGTTGGACAACACAGAGAAAACCGGTTAAGATGGTACTATTAGTAATTGGCCAAAATATGCACCAGTTGTTTTTTGCAATCCATAAACAGCATGGATTGATAAGGAGATTATTGTAACAAGAATGCAGAATTCTAATTAGACGTGGGAATTGATGAGATACAACTGACACTGGAATACTGGATCAATAAAGAAGCCTCAGCTAAAAGAAAGCAGAAGAAGAGGAGATTCATTCACTGGTAAATTGGTACCTTGATCTTTTTACGGATTGGATGCACGAACAAAAACATCTGTCAAAGTGTTGTTTCTCTTGAAATCCTTCTTGCCTAAAAAAGGCTCGTTTGATCAAAGTGCAAGAATTTTAATAACAACAAGAATATTAACCAAAAAAAAACTGTGCATCACATACAAGAGTTTAGCTAGCCAAAAAAAGAAAAACTGATAGTTAGGGTACCCATAAACCATAGACCCATAGCACAAGAATTGTTAGTGTGCAGGCTCCAGTTATTCAGCAAGCTAACACTTGAATAGTGCACAGGAGTAGTTAAATGGATATGACATATTTAAATCCGTAAGTTCCCTTCTGAAACCATAATACCGAAAGATGGTGACGAAACGTAAAACATGCATTGTAATTTGGAAATTAACAAACAGCATTTGACTATAATCAAGTTCTATATTAGGAGCACTCTAGCTTGTGCCTTGTAACAAGTTACGGAAGGAGGATAATGTTGTTTTGGGATAGAAATTAGTCATTCATTGAGTTAATTCTGTCAAAGTCATTGGCCAAGGCCTATCAGATTTCTCACATGATTAGTGAGCTTTTTAGACAATGGAAGGTCGCCCTCCAGGTCATGATTGAAGAGATGAAAGATTAATGCCATGAACACCAAGGATTATATTAATCGAACTTGTCAGCTATAGTGATTACCACGAAAGCGAACAAAATAGTTGCAAATTCTCTGTTCAAAAGCTAAATCACTGAAATTAATGTGAATATTTCAGAAAATTCTTTATGACCAAGAGGTTAAAAATGACCACAGGTTGGAAGCTCCAACTTATGAAGGGACTGAGAACTGGAGGTTGTAAGTACTTTCAGTCTAGCACCATTTTAAAGCTAACTAAGAACAGAAAAGTAACATAAGTGGAACTATAAGTATAAACTTTTGGATAAAACTGATGCATACTATTCCATTGCTGAAATTCATGTTAGGATTATTGAATTGATGCACTAACCAGTTCAACCAAAAGTCCGAACTGATGGAGAGAGACTAGGCATTATATTTATATTTCTTAGCGTGAAATATAAATATAATGCCTAGTCTCTCTCCATCGGTTCAGACTTTTGGCTGAATTGGTTAGTGCATCAATTCAATATGTTATCAGAGCCTAGGCATTATATTTATATTTCAACAAGGATATCTTAGTGGTTAGTTAAAGATCAACTGGCCATTTCTCATACACATCACCAATCAACAATCAAACTAATCCCCTTCCAAACATTTATTTGCGATGCCAACAGTTACCAAACACATGGTATATATTGATAAATATTTGAGTTGTTATTTAGTTATCGAAGAAAAAAAAATATGTCTGTTCAGCGTGCAACGTCCTCTCACGCCTTTTTGGGGGGGACAAACAAAGATCAGGAAAAGATGGACCAAACCCATTCGGTGACTTTCGCGGTCGCTCCACTGAACCGACTTGGATATGAACTACGATTCAGATCAAGTCTTGCCGAAATTGGATTTTCTTTTCGTGCCATATGTCGCTTAGACTTTACTTTTCCCCCTTTCTGTCCTTTCCTCTAATTGTTCGATAGGGTCTTCGTTTTATTCTAATTCAAAACCCATTGTCGTCCACAGTTTCCTTGTCGACGCGAAGGGGCCAGCAGCCCCCAAATAAAGTCTGAGATCAGAAGTCATACAGTGGTTGTGGCATGAAGGCTGCATGCAAGTTCTTCAATATTTAGAGAGTATGTGTGTGTTAGTACGAGATCGCGCTATCAACTTATTTCAACCATTCCAACATTAAAATCAACAAATCCTACCCCTAGGATGCAGAAAACAAAATCCGTCAAAGATGATCTACTTAGCAACTCTCTCTGCATTTGCACATCAGAAGATGAAAGTAAAGCAGAGAAGTCACAAACCTGCAGAAGGGATCTGGGTGGATCCAAGCCACGGCGGAAGAACACAAGGCACGAAAGGAGGGGTCGTCGCCTGATCTATAAGGACAACTCCAAGTCGGGTAGCCTTTCTTCATGTCCACCATGAAGACGACTTCTGGCGTGTTCTCAAGAGTGGTGATGGAAGCCGACATGTACCACGACATTGGCGTCAAGTGGTCACTGAACGGGTCGGCAGAGATGGCGCCGCAGGTCGCGTCGAGCCACCACAGGCGGTCGCCGAAGGCCACCACGTTCCGGTCCAGCACCATGTGCCGCGCGCGCGGGAGCTGGGACGAGGACACCGCCACGGCATCCCACATGCCCGTCTCCGAGAGAAACCGGACCATGAGGTTCTCATCCTGCAGCTCGGCGACGGCGAACCTGTCGGGCGGCCCGTCCACGTCGTGGCCGCGGGTGAGGAGGCCCATGTGCTTGCCGTACATGAACCTGATCCCAGGGGAGGAGACGACGTCCGGGAGGCGGGACAGCTCGCCGCTGACAGGGTTGCAGACGAGAATCGTGAAGGCTTGGTGGCGGGCGACGAAGTCGATTGGCGCCTTGCGCAGGCGAACGGCGCCCTTCCTGGCAAGGATGGGAGCGGTCAGGCGGCTGTCGTAGTAGGCGAGGAGGAGGAGGCCGTCGGCGCTGGCGGCGCGGACGGAGCCGTCGAGCAGCTGGATCTCGTCGCTGTCGGGGTCGGGGCTGGCCTTGGTCCTGATGATGTGCTTCGGGACAGCCAGGGCGGAGATGCACGGTGGCCGGTCAAGATGCACGAGCGCGCCCGGCCCCGGCACCGGCACCGACTCGTCCGCCGCCGCACCCGCCCGGCGCTTGACGAGGGCCCACGGAGGGTGCGCGGCGGCCGTGGCGAGGGAGCGGCGGAGGCGTCCGGGGACGGCGGCGGCGGCAGCGGAGAGGCCTAGGAGGCGCCGGAGAGACATGGTGGCGCTGGCTGGCTGTGGTGTGAAGTGGGGAGCGGCTGGTTAACGTCACGTCACGTCGCCGTGTGCGCAGTACAAATAGCAGGGGATGGCAGGATGGATGATAAGCACCGTGCACTTGTTCCACAGTAAGAATGCTACGGAGGGCCCATTGGTCAGTGAGATTGGTCCACCGAGGCATAGTCCATGGACTGAATTTACCGTATTCGGTGTGGTCGTACGGTGTACGACGTTTCGTAGAAGCCGAGGAGGAGGCCGTTTCGGGTGTTTGAACAGCTGTTTCCCATCGCCGCCAGAGGGGGAGCGCGAGCTCAACCGCACCATTTTCCCGCCGAAATACTCTTGCCTGGGCCTCGCTTACACCACCAGGACAGGGCCGGCCTTGCGCGCAAGCCGCCGCCTCGCCGCCTCTACATACATACAGCCTGGTCCAATAGGCCCATTGTTTCAGAAACAGAAGATGGATGACGAATGGCGAAATCACTAGTTGTAGAATACTCGTAGCAACGAACATCGCGTTTCCTGCGTGCATCAAGTGGCGTTCCGTGCGCACGCCAAGTGGCTCGATCTGGAGGCTTTTCGTTTTTCCTGTTATTTAGAGGCACGAGTGTCTCTCGCGGAGGCACGCTAGTGCCTTTTCACGGAGGCACGAGTGCCTTTCGCGGAGACACGAGGCACGACTCGTGCCTCTCTTTTTTCAAAAAAGAAATTTAATTTTTTTCCACCGAAATGTATAAAAAAACGAGCGAAAACCGGGAAAGTCGAAAAACCATCAAAAAAACAATTTTAAACATCAAAAACACGTACACAAAAATTAAAAAAACAAAATCCCGAGGGATCGCTGTGAACGCGACACGTGACGATGTTCGCTGGACCGGGCTACGAACGAGTACTCTTCAATTAGTTTTCCTCGTCGAATGGGGGAAGAAAATAGTTGAACGTTCATGGGTTGCTACGGAATCATAAACTTAGGGCCAGTAATGGGCGCCGGTCGATCGACCCAGTTTGGGCCGGTCAGACTGCAGTCGTCCGATCTCCCGTGATTCAATGGATCAAATTTGTGTGTACCTTTTCGGATTATGTGGTTGCAACATTTGTGGTACCGTTGTAACATTTGTTGTATATTTGCAACTTTTTTGATACACGGATGCAACATTTTTTATTTTTGGTGTTTTTTTGCAAAAAAAAATGGTGGCAGAAAATTTTAATCGCTGGTGATAGCATATTTTTTACTATCGGTTGCAACAAAAATCATAACCCATCGTCGCTTTATTATTTTTGGTTGTAGCAAACACTCTCAATGGTAATAGCAAAAATAGACAACGGTGAAAGCAAAAAGTTAAACGATTGCAACATTATGCGTGACAAAAAAATCCCCAGATATTCCTTTGCAGCAAAATCGTCCCACTAGTTGTAATTTTTTGGGTACATGGATGCAACAAAAATTTATAACGGTTGCAACAAAATTCGGAACACATCATCACCGATCACACTTTATATATTTTGTTATAGCAAAAATCATTAGTAACATTTTATATCATGCTATCAAATGGATGCACTTAGCACTAAAATACATCTAGATACATTCGTTTAGCAAAAAATAACATAGATTGACGTAGTAGCATTTTAGTATGATAGTAACACTTTAATACTTAGCACTGAAATACATCGAGATACATCCGTTTAGCAAAAAATAACATAGATTAACGTAGTAGCATTTTAGTATGATAGTAGTATAGATAGTAGCATTAATTGGGCGATTTGTCTTCATCCGGCGCAAATAGCACCACCTTGGGGGCCTGTTGGGGTTGCGGCTGGAGATGCTCTTAGACCTGAGATATTTGATAAAAGATTTACAACGCGCATGAATTATGATTGTGTTGCATATAATTACCCCTTATTGTTACAGTTAAAACAAATCAAAGCGGCCGCGAACCCTAGCCCTCGGAATCCATGTGGTCTTAAAAATAAATGAGTATCCGGGTGGTCTACCATCCCAAGTGATCCTCAGAAAAGTAAATAATATTGAGTGTCATGGGTAGTCTAGCCGGCCCAAGTGGCACACACGGTTAGTCCACAATAATCACAGTATGTATAATAATAATATCAATATGCATATCATTAGTAACAAGAATATCCATGACATCATTAGTGGCAAAAATAATTATCCTGCAAAATAAATTATGCTCAATTTAATTATTTCCTCCAAAGATCGACACTGAGACCGACACTTGACCAACCCAGGTTGTCGTCCTTAATCGCGAACACGGCTATTCGAATAGATTTTAAAACTCTGTAGAGGTTATACTCTTTGCCCACAAGGAAAGGATTTCTTTAGCCAACACCACTGAATAATTCCCGTTGCGGTCTTTGGGTTAAAAACACACCTTACCAGCACACACCAGATTAACTCTTCGGATGCTAGGAATCTCCCAAAGCATCATTCAAGAAAGCTTTGAGGTGGGGTGACCCTCGTCCTGCATGGGATCGCTATTTATTCACGCGGATTACAAGGGTGCCCCCCTCTCGGCCCAGCCGGATACACCCATGCCCTCTGACCATAATGATTGGGATTTAGCCACCGTCATGGAACCCTCAGCATGGCCTCCCTATGTGTGCGTACATGGAAATGGGTTTGCAACTTACTGAACCATACCCTACATGTGGTAGGAACTTGTGGAAGCACAAAGCCAGTATGGTGGTTACCGGAACAAGACTCGATCTATAGTCAACTCAGGAGGCTTAAGTTTTCCTGCAATGGTTAGCACAACATATTTCCTTGGTGGCACCCAACAGAGTCACCACCTAGCATGCCCACTCCGATCATTCTCGTCTTCACGAGAATTTAGTCTCACAGTCACTTTTCTCGTGACTAATTATTTCCTATAGTTTAGTCCAGACCAACATAGATACATGAAAGTAGTCATGCTTACTCATGCCTCATGTTTAATTGAGGGAAACACATCATCAAAGAATCATGGATGCAAAATAGGCATATGCAAGTTTTATGTGAATTTAACATATTCCTAATCCTATTATTCCTGCAACAAATAATTATGCATTCACCATATCAAGTGTTCAAGATGCTTTCCTTGAGTATGCATAGGGGTTGGGTACCCTTCAAAAATTTTGAGAACAATCATTTCCTCCATTTCCTATTTCCAAAATAATGTAATTACCACACAATTTGAAAATAGTACCAAACATTTGTTTGGAAAATTTCATAATAAATACTAAAATTTACTAGAGGATAAATTCGTAATAACATAAAAATAATAATTTATTTAGAGTTCAGATGATTTTACTAGAAAATTTGGTAAGTTGAAATAAGCAAGGAAATGGGCTATTTAGTAGATCTAACATAAACTAAGCGTAGGAAAAATGTTCACCCTAGATATATTTTTAAATAAAGCATTTATGAGTATGTATAAATTTGAATTATTAGATTTGGCTTTGAAATGATCACTGTGGAAATATTTGAAGTTTATTGGAAAAAGCCAAAGGGAAAAGAAACCTGAAAGGGAAAACGCGCGTTGGGCGTGATTTAGGCACTGGGCCAGGTCCAGCCGCTCGACTGTGGGGAGGAGTGGTCGTCGACGAAGACGTATTATGGTAACACGTTTCCCTCGCGTGTAAACGGCTTATACTGGTATCTGACAGTGGGCTGGCCTGGCCCACAGATTAGACTTGACCAGTCGCCCGCGTCGTCTTCCCGCGGCCGTACAGGGGCGGCGCTCCCGCGATCGTTGCCGGCGATCGTTGGAGAGCTGAGGTCACCGTCGCGTTCATGGTATCGGGGCAGTACTTCCGGCGCACGTAATGGTAGCTGAGATGGACGGAGTCACCGGCGGCGAGGTCCACGGCGGATGGCGGCCGTCGGGATTGAGGAAGACGGCCTCCTCCGGTTGACTGGGTGTTCGGGGGGATCACTAGAGGTATTGGGAGAGGTGTGCTGTCGCTAAAGAGCCCGAGGTGGTCTTTTATAGCTCGAGGACGTCGGTTCCGCGGCTTCCAGAGGATGAACACGGCGGCGGCCATTAATGGTGGAGGCAGAAACTTGGCGAGGCCGGCGGAAGCGGTGGAGGACGGTGAGGGATTTGGTATGTACGGTGGTCATCCATATTTACTCCATGGAGGTCTGGGCGAGCCGCGTGTCCTGGGCGGTGCCGTGCCCGAGTGTGAGACGGCAGTGGCCGGCGCCAGGCGACAAGAGAAGGTGTGGGCGAGCTGTGGCGGTTTGAGGATGCTAGCTGGGGAGGTGGAGGCTGGGGATGGCAGCAGGCGGGAGCGGCCACAACATGTTCGACGCGGTGCAAAACGCGTGCTCTGGCCGTGCTCTGAGCATGCGCACAACATGTTCGACGAATTTTTAAACGTATCTGGGTTGATCTATTCGAGTTGAGATTTGGGATCATAATGATGAAAAGGATGAAAAATGTGATGTAGAGCTGGTTTGGCCAGGAGGTCAAGTTTCTAATGCAGTCTTGATAGGTAGCCAGATTCTGTCATGCACACAACGTGTTTGAGAAAATGATTGGGTGGCCTAGGTATCTTTGTTGGCTGTGAATATCTCCAGATTGGTGCTTCGTTAGATAATAAAGGGAGCGGTAGGATTCGATGGACCATATAAGAAACTTCCAAGAACAAGTTTTGGAGAAATTCAGTTCTTGACAGAAACTTGGTGGATATATTTGGAGGTCTTCCAAAAAACAAAGGGAGTTGATCTTCTGGACTTAAGGGTTTAGTTGGATGGAATACAGGTGGGAATGATTTCATAATTGTTTGAGCAAAGAAAATTGGGGTTGCAGTAGTAACCTAAAGATGGGACAGAATTGAAAAGTGGAAGTTGTGCTCAAAAAAATTCAAAAGACGAAATTGGGTTTTTGCATAAAAGTGATCTATAAGCATCACATCACTCCTCATAGTGTTTGTCGAATTATTAAAGAATTATTTAAAATGGTTGTAGTGCAATAGAAGCATTTCAAAGGTCGAAATTGTTATTAAAAGAATTGTTTTGGGAAAATTTTATTATGAAAACAATTCCTACTATTATTCAAAGTATAAAATAAATGGATTTTAATAAAACTACCAAAGCTCACAATATTTATCCAAAAGTTTCTATATGGAGAAAGGAATTTTGGAAAATAGAAGACAGAAAAGAACTGAAATTATTAAAAGACCTAGTGTAATTCAAAATTTTATTGCTGGAAAAATTTTACTTGATAAAACATGATTAAATTTTTGGGTTGTTACACTTTGGCCGTGCCGTTGTACATCGACCTCCCGTGGAGGACCACGCCATTACGAGCGGCAAGTTGTTTGAGCGCCCGGGAAAATACAATGTTAGACTCTCCTTCTTCTACCTTTGCCCAGTTGCTTAGAGAGAGAGCTATCTAGGGTTAGTCCCAACAGCCATTGCCGAGCTTAAGTGTCGCGGGAACTTCTTGTCTAGGTTGGTCGCACCGACCGTGATCAGCCAGGGTGCTCGCCGTTGTTGATCGCTCCTTGCTTCGACCTAGGTTCCCCGCCGACATACCACCATTACCCCCCTGCACTCGGCGCCGAACGTGGCGACAGAGACGGGATCCTAGTACAATGGCGCGACCCTGTCGGTGCCAACAACAATTCCTACTATTACTCCCATATCCGGTCTACCACCGTTAGGGGGGGGCTGCCCCCCCCCCTTCATCTCCATCATTGCGTGCTTAGACGACGGCTCTGGTGGACAGCAGGCACAAGAAGAGCTTCATATTGGGTTAGTTGGACGGCAAACCTGTCCAACACGGTGTCGTAGGAGTATAGGATGGGTGTGGCACTAGGGGGCAGCATGGATCCATACTTCTTGAGATGAGTGGTGAACGTGTTTGGCCTCTGTTGCGGATAGGTCAGAACGATGTAAGTGTTGCGAGGCTATTGTTGATTGGGGATGGTGCTGGAGGTTGTCAAGGTGAAGACCAAGAAGAATAAGAGAAAGGAGATGGACGTCATGGTATGAAACAATGGTTCCGGATTGCTCTTCCGTGGCTAGCATCGGACCTCACCTTTCATATATTTATAGGAAAACAAACATTCTAGTTGAATCGGGAAAACAAACATTCTAGTTCAACCGACTGATTTTCATTTATCAACGGCCAGCCACAGCAGTCTCATTTTTCAAAAAGTTACCAACTCTAGGGCCGATGTATAATGAACCTAACAACTAGTATAACATAGTAATATAAATACTTATAGCTATATAGGGGATGCCATTACCCATGAAGATTTCAATCTTGATTTTTCTTGTTGTTCTTCAAGTGATGATTAGCAAAGAACTTCCATGGTACAGGTCCTCCATCCACACATGATTCTTCAGTCTCCAGGATCCTGCAGCTGGCAGCCTTGCTCATGCGCAGAAACTTTTGTTCATACTCACAATTCTGATTGTGAAGATCATAGATCTGCCCTTGAAGCTCGAACACCTTGGTCTCTAGTGCAACCATTCTTGACCACACCTCCTTCATCTCGATCTCATGTTGTGCCTTCTGCTCGGTGATGATGTCGATGTTAGCTTCAACACCACGCTCGATCATATTCTTATACTTGACGACTTCTTGCTCCAATTCTTCCAATCTTGCTTTGGTGCTCCCCTCCTTGGAAGGTCCCTTCAGATCTTCTTTGTGGAGGACACCCTCCTCCACCCAAAGAGCTTGAGGATGCCTCCTCACCTCCGCGAGGTGAGGGTTGATGACGTTGACGAGGAACTTGTCCTTGGGGGAGCTTGGGGAAGCCATGGCACCTAGGTTTTGCTGAAAGTTTTCCTGGAAGCAACAAACCAAAAATAAAACGCACAGAATCGCAAGATACAGAGCCGGGACGATCCGAGAAAATATATAGGAAAAATTTATGCACCGAAGGGAAACTAGGGAGCCAAAGGGGTGTCGGAGACGGACTCCTAGTGGTCCAGGCGGCCACCTGGCGCGGCCAGGAGGTGGCCCGCGCCACCAGGCCGCCTGGGCCACCGGGAGTTCCTCTCCGGCTCCACTTCGGCTTGGAATTTTCTTATTTTCCAAAAACTGATAATACAGAACTTTTATGAATGTTTATGAAGTTTTCTCACCGTATTACATAACTATTTGTTTTCTGCTTCTGCTGGTGTCTAACACAGTGTTGCAATATGTTCTTCATGAGTGGCAATCTGTATGACATCCACATCAACATTGATAGGGTATCCTGCAATGTAATGCTTGAGTCTTTGCCCATTCACGACTTGTGGTTTGGTGCCTTCAAAATTTTTAATCTTGATTGCACCGGAGCGGTAGACTTCTTCAATGTGGTACGGTCCTTCATTTGGAAAGAAATTTACCTAGAGAAAACATGAAATGAGATCTATACAACAAAACTTTATCACCAACATTAAATTCACGTTTCAAAATTATCTTGTCATGCCACTTCTTTACCTTTCTTTGAACATTTTCGCGCTCTCGTAAGATTCACTTCTCCACTCATCTAGAGAAGTCAAGTTCATGAGACACTTTTCACTGGGAAGTTTGGGGTCAGCATTAAGCTCTCCAACAACCCAGAAAGCTTTGTGCTCTAGCTCTAAAGGTAAATGGCAAGCCTTGTCACAAACCATCTTATAAGTAGACATGCCCATGGGGTTTCTGTAAGCCGTTCTATATGCCCACAAGGCATCTCCTAATTTTTTGGACCAGTCCTTTCAAGAACTGTTCACTGTCTTTTGTAAGATCAATTTGATCTCCCTATTAGTGAGCTCAACTTTCCCACTTGTTTTAGGGTGGTAAGGTGATGCTATCCTATGATTGACATCATAATTGGCTAAAGCTTTTCTAAAAGCACCATGTGTAAAATGTGATCCTCCGTCAGTCATGAGGTACCTTGGTACACCAAACCTAGGAAAGATTACATCTTTAAGCATTTTCAAGGATGTCTTGTGATCAGCACTTTCAGTGAGGATTGCTTCTACCCACTTGTTTACATAATCAACAACTACTAGAATGTGAGTGTACTTGTGTGAAGGAGGAAAAGGACCTATAAAATCAAAACCCCAGCAATCAAAAGGCTCAATGACTAGAGAATAATTCATAGGTATCTCATTTATCCTACTAATGTTACCAACTCTTTGACACTTATCACAAGATAAAACATAATTTCTAGCTTCTTTAAAGAGAGTAGGTCAATAAAAATCTGACTGGAGAACCTTGTGTGCGGTCCTCTCACCAGCATGATGTCCTCCATAAGGGTTGTCATGACATTCCCTCAAGATATATTTCTGCTCATGCTCCGGTATGCATCTTCTCACAATTCCATTCGCACCTTCTCTAAAAAGATGTGGGTCATCCCAAAAGTAATGCCTCAAGTCGTGGAAGAATTTCTTCTTTTGCTGAAATGTTAAACCTGGAGGCAAAAACTTTGCAACAATAAAGTTAGCATAATATGCAAACCATGGATCGAAAGTAGATTGTACCCTCAAAATAGCCAACTGTTCATTAGGAAAGCTATCGTTGACCGGAATAGGATCATGTGGTATGTTCTTCATCCTGGGGAGGTTGTCTGCTACAGGATTGTCTGCTCCCTTCCTACCAACAATCTGAAAATCAAATTCTTGAATAAGAAGAACCCATTTGATAAGCCTTGTTTTGGCATCATTCTTCTCCATAAGATACTTGATGGCAGCATGGTCAGTATGAATAATAACTTTTGAATCAACAATATAATGCCTAAACTTATCACAAGAAAATACTACTGCTAAAAACCCTTTCTTAGTAGTAGCATAATTCTTTTGAGCACTATCAAGGGTCTTGCTAGCATAATGAATGACCTTCAATTTCTTATCAACCCTTTGTCCTAAAACAGCTCCAACAGAAAAATCACTAGCATCACACATGATTTCAAAATGCAAACTCCAATCAGGTGGTTGGACTATAGGAGCGGTTGTTAAGGCTTTCTTAAGAACTTCAAAGGCTTCCTTGCAATATTCATCAAAAACAAAAGGAATATCCTTCTGGAGAAGATTAGTTAGGGGGCTCGAAGTCTTAAAAAACTCCTTAATAAGTCTTCTATAGAAACCAGCATGACCGAGGAAACTATGAATATCTTTGATGTCCTTTGGATAGGGCATCCTCTCAATTGCTTCAATCTTCGCCTTGTCCACAAGGATTCCCCTCTCTGAAATCTTGTGGAGAAGAACAATTCCCCCGTTGACCATGAAGTGACACTTCTCCCAATTGAGCACCAAGTTCGTCTCCTCACATCTCTGCAAAACTTTATTAAGATTGTGGAGACAGTGGTCAAAGGAGGTTCCATAGACAGAGAAATCGTCCATGAAAACCTCCACAATTTCCTCACAGAAACCATGAAATATAGCAGACATACACCTTTGAAAAGTAGTAAGAGCATTGCATAAACCGAAAGGCATACGTCTATAAGCGTAAGTACCGTAAGGACAAGTAAAAGTGGTCTTCTCTTGATCAGCAGTGTTAACATGAAATTGAGAGAAGCCAAAATATCCATCAAGATAACAAAAGTGAGTGTTTTTGGATAACCTTTCAAGAATTTGGTCGACGAAAGGCGGCGGGTAGTGTTCCTTCCTAGTTGCCTTGTTCAACTTTCTGTAATCAATACACATTCTATATCCAATAATAATTCTTTGAGATATTAGTTGATTCTTATCATTGGGAACCACAGTCATACCTCTTTTCTTAGGAACACAATGTACGGGACTTACCCACCTACTATCAGCTACGGGATGAGATATACCTGCGGCCAGAAGCTTGAGGACTTCAGTCCTCACTACGTCTTTCATCTCTGGGTTCAGCCGTCATTGATGATCAACAACTGCTTTAGCATCACGCTCGAGATTGATAGTACGCTGACAGATAGATGGACTAATTCCCTTAAGATCATCAAGGGTATAGCCAATAGCTCCTCGGTGTTTACGAAGGGTTTCCAATAATCGCTCTTCTTCATATCCTGAAAGGTTAGCATTGATAATAACAGGATATACTTTCTTTTCATCTAAATAAGCATAATTGATTGTATCGGGAAGAGGTTTTAGATCAAACTCCGGGTCTTCTTCTAGTTGTGATAGAATTCCTAAAGGTTCAACAGGTAGGTTGTGCTTTAGGATAGCAGGTTGTCTTAAAAATATGTCATCTAGCTCGTTCCTTTCATGCATGTGAATGTCATTCTCGTGGTCCTCCATGTATTGCTGCAAAGGATTGTTAGGAGGGATAGCAATAGAAGCAATTTCTTCAATAATTTTATCATTACTAGGCAAATCAGTACAACGAGTCTGCTTGGAAAATTTAGAAAATTTAAATTCATATGGCTCACCATTGAATTCAACGGATACTTTTCCTTTCTTGCAATCTATAATAGCTCCACAAGTCTTGATAAAAGGTCTACCAAAGATAATAGGGAAAAAACTATCTTCCACTAAACCAAGTACTAGAAAGTCGGTTGGGTATTTTACCTTTCCACATAAGACTTCAACATCTCGCACAATTCCAATAGGAGAGATAGTTTTTTATTTGCAAGATGAATGGTAACATCAACATCTTCAATTTCACATGGTAAAATCTCATTCATGATCTCTTGATAAAGTGAAAAGGGGATAGCACTAGCACTGGATCCCAAATCACATAGCCCATAATAATTATGATCTCCTATTTTAACAGATACAACTGGGGTACCTGAAATTGGGCCTTTATTCTTGGTTGTAACAAGGTTAGTGGAAGTAGCACAAAAATTTATATTGGAATCTTCAACATTACTAGTAACAAGATCTTTAACCAATGCAACCTGAGGATTGACCTTGATCAGGTCCTCATGCTCATCAGTCGTTCTTTCACTTTTATTCACTATACATGTGACAAAATAATGCTCCCTTATCCTTGTGGAAAAAGGGGGCTTTTCATATGAAACTGCAGGTAAGATAGGGTCAGCAACATTAATATCAACAAGTAATTCCTTAAAGGGCTTATGGTGTTGATCCTCATTCTTCTTAGAAGAATCAATATGAGAGGCAAAGTCTTTGCAAAAATTAATTAGAAGTTGGGAATCAAGACCAATCTTAGCACAAAAGGTATTGAAGTAATCAGTTTTCACATAGCTCTCAATATAATCATGCTCATAGTTTATAACGGGTTCAATAGCTTTATCAATCTCTCAATCTTCAGTGTTCTTCTGGATCCTTTCAATAAGATCTCATATATCTTCAACGCTTCTGGTTCGGAATACCCCACTAGAGGAGGCATCAAGCATCTCTCCATCCTGACGAGAAAGTCTTGCATAAAAATTTGTAAGAATAATTTCCTTGGGGAGCTCATGATTGGGACATTTGAGCATTAGGTATTTCAATCTCCCCCAAGCTTGGGTGATGCTTTCTCCGTCACGAGACCAAAAGTTATATATATAATTCCTATCTTGATGTATTTCATGAACATGATAAAACTTTGCATAAAAGAGAGGCATAAGCTTTTGCCAATTTAGTAAATGAGAGTTATCGAGAAGCTTATACCAATCCAAAGCCTTATCTTTCAATGATAGAGAGAATAATTTCCTCATGACAAATTCCATTGATACAACTGCAACCTTAAATAAGGAACATAATTGCGAAAGTGTACCACCCCGGTAATCATGCAACAGTAATTCAATAGTGATCACCTTGTTAAATGCCTTGTCATCGTGATCACCCTCATTTAAAATTGCATTAGGAAATAATTCCACTCCAAGTCATTTTCAAAAGGCAGGTCAAGGTAAAACCTTTGCAAACAATTACATAAATTATTCTTATCATTTTGAAAAACCCAGGTCAATAATAAATAGTGAAACCAATAATGGTAGGATATTAATTTTCCCTGGAAATTAAAATAATAGGAGAAGCTAAAGTTAAACCTAAAATGATGTAATTTTTTTTATAAAATACCTAATAACCAGTAGGTCATAATAAAATAGAAATGGAGATTTATCAAATGATTTAAATGGTTTAATTAAATAAAATAGTAGCTAAAACAACTCCATTTAATTATTTACTATTTAAATAAAATTCAAACTAATTTATTTGAGTCCCAATCTTTTTGTACCATCTCTGAATATTGTAAAGTATTTGTTTTTTCCAGTAGCACATCTTGCAAAACTAAATTGGTGCAGCAAATAAATAAGAAACATAAAAGATAAGAGAAAAGAAAAACAATAAAAAGAAAAGCCTATCCTACGTCGTTGGCAAAGCCTCCCAATGGGCCCAGCCCACCCCACTCCCCTTGTCTTCTTCCCCCTCTCTGTTCACCATGGCGTGGCACGCATCCGCCGGCCAGCCATGTCGTGGCGGCCATCCGCCGGCTAGCCGGCGGGGATATGTCCAATGCGCCCCCCTCGGCCCCCAAGATATTCTCTGCACCGCCTCCCCCTTGCACCTCCCCTCTCTGACCGTGCTCGTCGTGCGCAGCCGCCGCCACCACCGGAGCACCGACGTCGCCAACGACGTTGATACGCCGCCCTATCATGTCTAGTCGGCGCCCCTTCGACGACGCCATCTCCCTCCGATGACAATCGACCCCAGGACGCGCTGCTAGCCGCGAATAGGCCCCGTCCTCGACCACGGCCGCAACGCATCTCGCTGGACATTGCCACGCCTGCACGCCGCCCCATTCCCCCCTTCCGCGTCGACGAGCTCTTTGGTGAGCTCCCAGTCATTTTCTTCTCCTAGCGCTCGTTCGCGTGCCCGGTATCTCCATGGCCGTCGTGCCGTGCTCCGGCAGCCGCGCAAATCATCGCCGCCAAGGATTGAGGTCGCGCCCACCTGATTTCTGTGCACCGGTCGACGCCTAGTGCCTCCCTCGTTCGATCCCAACCACCTCGAAGAGGAAAGGCCACTGAACTGTATCGAATGCCTTGGTAATATCCAACTTGAGGATAACCATGGGGATCTTGGACGCGTGCAGCCTTCTCGGAAAGAGTTGAACGAGCATAAAATTGTCATGAAGGGATCTTCCCTTGATGAACGCACTCTGGTGCACCCCAACCAACCTAGGCAGGTCCGCGGCCAACCTCGTGGCAAGCACTTTATCAATGAGCTTGATGGTCCCATGAATAAGGCTAACCGGCCTGAAGTCCCTGATGTCTGCCGCGCCATCCACCTTGGGCAGTAGGGTGACAAGTGCCCTGTTGATCGCCCCAAGCCCGCGCATGTCAGCTCGATAGAATAAGGCAAAAGCGTGCATGATGTCCTCTTTGATAATTGTCCATCATGAGGCGAAGAACCTGCCGATGAAGCCATCCAACCCCGGTGCCTTATCCGGTGGCATCGATTTTACGACTCGCTTGACCTCCTCCACAGTAAAAGGAACCTCCAGATGGGAGAGGTCCTCAGGAGTGACACTTAATGCCTCGAGATCCAGGGAGTGTGCTCTGGCAGGGACAGTGCCCAAGATGCCCCCATAGTATCTATCCACCATGTCGGCGATCCGATCTTGTCCAGTCAAGACCTCATCTCCTCTCGACATTGAGGTGATCATACTCCTCCTCGTCCTATGATCCGCGTTTCGATGGAAGAACTCAGTGTTCGCATCCCCATCCTTGATAAATAGAAACCACGATCTCTGCCTCACAATGGTTCTCTGAAGGGAGCATATAACCCAAGAAGCTTGCGCTTGAGAACCCGCCGCAAGTCCATCTCACCTGGCGAGAGCGCACGCAGGTCCGACGCCGCGTAGAGGCGAAAGATGACCTCCATAGCAATCCCAATCTGCAGCTTAATGTTTCCAATCCGCTTGGAGCTTCACCTCTGTAGATGTTTAGTTGTTGCCCACAGCTTTCGATCCAGGGTCACGAAAGGATTCCTAGCCCTAGGGACCGACTCACATGCCATCTGCACTGTCTCCATGAAACCTGGAGCCGTCGTCCAAAAGGACTCAAACCGAAACCACCTACCCACCTTCCAGTCCGCATTTAAGTCCAACAACAAAGGGGCATGGTCCAAAACCACCGTGCCCATGGCTCCCAGGAAAGAGGAGGGTGGAGATCTTCCTAGTCATTTGTGGTAAGGACATGATCGATCTTGGCCAAAGTTGCTTCTTTCCTCTCATCGAACCACATGTATCGCCTCCCTTTGAGGTACATCTCCTTAAGCTCGAGCCTATTCATCATCGCACGGAAGCGACACATCAATCGTCGATTCACCACAATGTTGTTCTTCTCCTCGGCGTTCACAAGGAGGTTGAAATCCCCAAGATGGCCCCCATGAACCCTAGTTAGCCACCACTGAGCCCCCCCCCGGTGCGGCTTGACAAGCGTAGTTAGGGCATGTTGCGTGTAGTGCGGATTTGAAACCATCACCCTTGAGGCATGCCACGCGAGAACAATGCCACCTCTAGTCCCAATGGCCGACAGGTAGTAAAAATCATCGATTTTATTACCCATGCAATGTCGTACAATTTGCAATGTTACAACTCCTAGCTTGGACTCTTGGAAACAAACAATGGACGGGTTGCCCGCCTCCACAACCTGAGCAATCGCATTCCTACGCGCAGGCGACTTAAGAACACGCACCTTCCACACCAGGACCTTCAATGGTTGTGCATCCATGACGAGCACCCACCGGAGGCCGCACCCACACGTGCCTAGGCGTCCGCCGCCACTCCCGCAGGCAGAGCCTTCTAACACCATCAGTGTCACGCTACAGTGATCACCTTAACTAATGCCTTGTCATCATGATCACCCTCATAAAAAATTGCATTAGAAATAATTCCACTCCAAGTCCTTTTCAAAAGGAAGATCGAGATAAAACTTGTGCAAATAATAAGACAGATTATTCTTGGCATTTTGAAAGATCCCAAGTCAATAATAAATAGTGAAACCCATAATGGTTGAATATTAAATTGTCCCTAGGAATTAAATAAAAGTGGAAAATAAACATTAACCAAAAATTGTGAAACCTATTTTGTTAAATGCCTAAAATTTGTTACAACAAGATACTATAGTAAAGGATATTTAATATAACATTTAGATATTTTAAACAATTCAAATAGTAGCCAAACAGTCCATTTTAACCATTTATAATTTTGATAAAATACCAAATGAGTTTATTTTAAACCCAAACTTTGTGTGGCATTGTTACTTTTTTCAATAATAATATTGGAGCTAGTTACCCATTTTATAAAAGTCAAATGGTAGCTAAACAATTTAAACAAACAGAAAAGAAATGGCAGAAACCAAGAAAATGAAAAAGGGGTTATCTGTTGCCCAGGGCAACCCCTTGCTAAGCCCAGCCCACCCCTCTTCTTTCTCCCCCTCCCATGTTCCCCTTCGTTGCGTGGCATCCATCCGCGCCTGCCATGGCCGCTACCATCACCGTGGCGGCAATCCACGGCGTCCCCGGCGAGAATAAGAGGACCCCGAGCCCAATCCCCCTCTGGAAACCCTAGCCGCCCCTCCCTTCTTCCTTGCGCCTCCCTCTCTCCCTGGATGTGCTCGCCCGAGCGCCTCATCGCCGCTTCAATGCGTCGTCGTGGCCAACGGCCACGTCGGACCACGCCCTCGTGTCCCCCTGCTTCGCCGAGCTCCTCTGGTTCGCATCTGCCGTCAAGCTCCGGTCGGGACGCGCTGCAGCGCCCGATTCCCGCCGCTCCTTCCACCACGGCCGCTGCTTCGCCGGCCAAATCCGTCGCCTTCCGCACGTCGCCGGCCTCCCCGAGCCTTCCCGGACACCACTGTGAGCGTCTGCTCCTTCCCAACCCCCCTCCGCGTTCGATTTGGCCCCTAGGTTGTCCGCTGTGGCCGCCATGACCTTTCTTGGGTCGTCGCCGGGCCGCCATGGCTGGAGCACATGCTCGCCGCGCTCTGCCTCGCGCACGGCTGCGCCAAGTGCGCCCCCGTGGCCGCCCCGTGCGCTCCCTGGCACGCCCCCGCCCCCATGCCCCGTCGTGCCCCTGCTTGGCCACCGTTGTACTCGCCGTGGCCACGGCCACCATGACCGCTCCCACCCCGCCCGCTGTGCCCAGCCGTGCGTGGCCACGCACCTGCTGGCCGCCGCGCCCCACCTCGACGCGGTCCCCTCACCGGAGCAGTCTGGCCGTTGTGGCCCTGCCGCCGACGTGGGTACGTCCATGGGCTAAGCCCCCACCTCACTGGCCAGTGGGCCATGCCCTGATTAGTTTAGGGATTAATATTTTTTGTTAACCCCTTGGTTAGTTAACTAAAACAAATTAAAACTACCCCGTGGATGACATGTAGGCCCCTCGACATTTTAAATGAATTAAGTTAATATTGATGGCCCCATGTGACTTACATATGGGCCCTACCACTGATTAGACTAGTTATATAATCTGTTAAAGAAAGTGGCCCTATGACATGTGGGCCCAGCCCACTTAACCCCCTGGTTAACTTAATAAAATGAAAAACTAGATCTGTCTCTATGACATGTGGGACCCCACATCTAGATAATCATTTTGCTTAATATAAATCCCTGGAATTAGTTACTCTCTATGACAGATGGGCCCCACCTGTAAGTTTGACCCAATCAAAGTTCCTATTCTGGATAATGTTAATAAAACAATTAAAGAATTCCAAAAATGCTTTTAAATATTTTAAAACTTAAAAAATTCATATCTTTTAAACCGTATATCCGATGGAAAAACTTTATATATGAAACTTGATCAAAAAAGTATAATGGTTACGGATACACTACCCGTATAACCACCGCCCCCCTCTAACATACCGAACATGGAACATTTCTCCTCCGGTTCATCTGTCTGTCAGACGAACGGAGCCGGTAAAACTTTCCGGATGAAAATGTTCTGAACATGAAAGCTATTCAGGATGAATCAACGAGCACGGATACACTATTCACATGTTTGTCAGATGTCTCTAACACCGCAGACATGGAACCTTCCCCTCCGGATCATCTGTCCGGTAATCAACCGGTACTGATGAGTCATCCCCGGATAAATTCCTACTCCGACTAAAATACTTAACACTGTGTTAGAACACCGCCAACAATGTGTTTCCTTGTCTTGAATTTGTATTGCTATTATTGTTGTGTATTTATTGTTTCTCTCCCCTTATTCTCCGGTAGACCTCGACACTGTTGCTGAGTACGACTACTTCGTCAACGACCGTACCCCTACCATCGAGCTTCCAGGCAAGTAGAGCCATTTTCCTTCCCCAGATATCGCCTATCTTTCCGTACATTTCTTGCACTAGGCATTGTTGCTGCTGCTACGTTACATTCCTATTCATTGCATAGCCTGTCATTGTATTCCCTTGATGTATCTTCCTTTATCCTATGCTGCCTATTATAATTATGCAATATTCAGCAGTTAGTCGTGCGCCATGTTTATCTACTAGGATTAGATAGCGGGTCGTGATCACTCTGGGGAGTGAACTCGGATATAAATTATTATAACTGCAACAAGTACGGTACAGAGCAGACGCCCAAGGGAACCTACAACGGCGAGACTCTCCGAGTCGCTTCTAGTTTGACTTACGAGTGGACGGACTCGTATTTCACTCTCGTCCCGGCTCGATAGCGTAGCATCACTGGGGTGATACGAGGCTATTCCTCTTTAGTTCATTCCGCTGATGTCTCGGTCGAACCTCTTCAAGTGTACCATCGAGGGTGATTCCTCCTGGTTTCACTTGATGGTAGGCACGCGAAACAACTGGTGTCCTTAAAGGTAAGGAGTCGGGTGACCCAACGGTGCCCGCGCAGGGATTGTATCGGGACGGCAGGACAGGAGGATACCATCGTGGGCCTGGTCCTTTCTCGTTGACCGTGAGATACCCTGTTGTACGAAAGTCGGGCTCTTCAAAGAGCACACGCGAGATAAGGTAAGGAGACGGTTCACCTTGTTGGTAACCGCACGAGTTGGTGGGATGACACGGCAGGAGGCCACCGGCTGTAGTTATGGGGGTGGACCTGGCTGCTATCGTTGTCCGCGACTCACCCGGATAGGGGCAACGATAACGGTTTTCCCGACAGAAAATAATAAAATGCTTAATGGGTTAGGTGGATGACTTGAGTGGGTCGATGTGCCCTATACGCACTACCTCCACGTGGGATTACGGTGTGGGCCCTCTGCGTTGTAGCCTCGTTCGATGGCTCTTCAGACGTCAACTTTACCTCGGGCTGATTGTCGGGCTTGGACCGCCTACTCCTGTAGTGGGAGGTGGGTCTGTTTCACCGGCCATCCACGTACCGTGCAGGGTGCAAAGTCCCTTTCTGCTTAGGATTTAGACCGGCGGATGGCCTCTCTGTTGAGCTTGAAGGATGGACTTCGGCGTATCGGATAGCCTCGGTGGGGCATTCCCTAACAAGGCGTACGCCACCCTGGAGATCCGAGCGTGTAGGGTAACAGTAGTGCAGCCCCTGCAGGGATGAAAATCTATTCGGATAGCCTGTCCACGGTAACAGGACGCTTTATGTTGAAGCCAGACTCTACTACTACAAACTACTACTGTTAAACTGTTGGTTCCGGGTTTTCTTCCTCACAGGGAAGTCGAGGAAGGATTCTCGGAGGCATTGATAATTTTTACATAATACAACTTATTATTATACAATGCTGCAGCAACTTCTGATGCATTGTTACTTTATGATTTATATGAACTATTGGCTATTCTCTTCTCATGTTGCAAGAACCGTTGGAAGATGTTAGTCTTCGATAGGCCTAGCTTCTCATCCTTATTCTGACTTTCTACCTTGCAGTCCACTATATACATCCTCCCCTTTCAATTTGATACAAATGCATAATTGCTTAGTAGCGGACGTAAGACTCGCGGGTATGCTAGATACTCACCCTTGCTTTATTTCCCATTTTTTTTTTGCCTGATCGGGCGCTGCAGTCGACGTTGGAGCCTTGGAGTCCAGGAGCAGGAGATCCCCGATGTCGACCACCGCAACATGGAGATCCCCGACGACCAGGAGTAGTTTGGAGGTTCCCAGGCAGGAGGCCTCGCCTTTTCGATCGTTGTTGTTTTTGGCTAGCCTTCTTAAGGCAGTTCATGTGTACCTTGTTGATACGTCCAAAACGTATCTATAATTTCTGCTTGCTCCATGCATGTTTTGTGTGATATTGCTATGATCTAGGTACACTTTCATACATTTTTGATCATATTTGGACTAACCTATTAACTCAGTGCACCCCAGTGCCAGTTCCTGTTTTCTGCTGTTTTTCTATTTCAGTTTTCCCCCATATAAAAAGTGCCAGAAAAATTCGGGAAAATTCAGATAAAAAATCAGCGTGAAGGAAGCTTCGCGAAGAGCCCGAGAGGGGCCAGAGGGGAGCCAAGGGGGCCAGGCGGCCACCCGGCGCGGCCCCACCCCTGGCCGCGCCAGGGGGGCGCCTGGGGCCCCTGGTCCACCTCTGGCTGCCCCCCTTCGCCTATTTATTCTCCGTCACGGGAAAACTCTAAAAGAAGAACCCTATTCCGCAAACTCGCCTCTGTTCCGCCGCCGCCGCGCTTCCGAGATCGGGAGCACCAGAAAACCTCTTCCCAGCACCCTGCCGGAGGGAGGATTGACCTCCGGGAGTCTCCTCTCCACCATGGATGCTCCCCGGATGTCTCGTGAGTAGTTTTCCTTGGACCATGGGTCCGTGATCAGTAGCTATGTGATGTTCTCCTCCCCTCTTTGATCTTCATTGTTTAGACCTCGTGAGCTGCCCTACATGATCGAGGCACCTTTGTAATATTTCTGCTATTGCTATGCTGAGTTTGATGGGATCTGATGGATTATGAGATTATGTTCAGATTGTGATAGAGTAATATATTTGGTTTTTATCTCTTATATTTTTGTTCCTAAGTAATTCTTGCACGTTCTCCGTTGTTGTTTATTGTTTTGGCCAAGTAGTAGATAGTGACTCCAAGAGGGAACGTTGTGCTTGATTGTGGGTTCATGCCCCCCGATGACACGCTTGAGTGACAGAAACATGAGTCTAGGGGATGTGTTGTTGCCACAAGGGGGAAAACAACGGTTCTTGTAACCGCGGTTACAAGGATTGTTTACTTTACGCAGAGTTCTTTTTAATGCAGTTGTCTGTTGCTTTGGGTTTACACTTTGGGTGGGGCTCGCAACTTAATACCAGCGAGATGTTCTGGATAGATATCTCAAGGTGGATGATTAGTAGTAGATGCAGTTGGATTACGGTCTACTTACTTTGGCGTACTGCCCGTGCTTTTGAGCCTCTTCCTTTCTTTTGTAGCATAGTTAGCATTGCGGTGCGTTTATAATCCTGTCAATTGCCCTTCTGTAATTTGTTTACCTCGCATAGCAGTTTTATCGTCTTTTGGGAGAGAGACATCACTAGTGAACATCACGTATCCCGGTCCATATCCTTATTATTATTTCCATGCTATATTTACTTTACTGCTTTTACTTGCTATCATTATCCCTTGTGTTTTACCCTTTGTGAACAACAAGACCGGAGAGATTGACAACCTCTCTGAACTTCGTTGGGAACAAAGTTATCTGTGTCTGTGTGCAGGTCCACGTCAGTTGCGCCACTGACACCTACTTATCATCTCCGGAGTCCTTCTGGAGACAAACCTTGGTATCTTCACCGAGGGAAACTTGCTGCTGCGCTACATCTCCACCTTCCACTTGGGGTAACCAACGAAGGGCGAGAAGCCATCAAGCGAATTTCTGGCGCCGTTGCCGGGGATTCCGAGTGCTAAGATAGGGGAGTTGCACACTACCCTTTACCTTTGTTTTTTAGTCTTGTTAGTTTACCTTTCAGTTTTTATCTCAGTGTCCTTTATGAAAAACCACAAAAATAGTTGCTACCTTTTGCCTTTGTCTTGCTTTGCCTATTTATGCTATCCTCACCATGGGTGATGAACCACCCAAATATGGTAGGATGGACATGTTTCACTTGGATCGTCTTCGATCAATTTATTCTCGCGCTAAAAACCCAACCGACTTGGTTGAGGGAAAATCATTGGATGAGCATGCTCATTATACGAGGCACCGCCTATCTCAGAAAGGTAAACACTTATGGGATCAAATACATGTTTCTTATTGCCATGCTAAACTTTTGTGCCACATTTATGATTTTACTTGCTGTTCTAATATAGATCATAAACACCTCCCTTTCCAATGTGAGTTTAATGAAAATGAGATCTTATCTTCTTATGCTAAAGGTGTTTATGATTACTTTGATTTTACTTGCTGTTCTAATATAGATCATAAACACCTCCCTTCCACTTGGGGTAACCAACGAAGGGCGAGAAGCCATCACTTGTGTCTGTACTCAGATACTATTGCTTCCGCTAACTTTGTGCTCTCGAGCTGTTGTATTCGAGCCCTCGTGGCCCCTGGCTTGTATTATACAACTTGTACTATTTTATTTGTAGAGTTGTGTTGTGATATCTTACCGTGAGTCCCAGATCTCGATCGTGTACCTTGTGTGTATGATTATTGTACACGACTTGATTTTGGGGGCGTCACAAGCCTCGAGTGTGCGATACGTCTAAAACGTATTTATAATTTCTGTTTGCTCCATGCCTCTTTTGTTTCATATTGCTATAATATTGATGAACTTCCATACACTTTTGATCATATTTGGACTAACCTATTAACTCAGTGCACCCCAGTGCCAGTTCCTGTTTTCTGCTGTTTTTTTATTTCAGGTTTCCCCCATATTAAAAGTGCTCCAAAAATTCGGGAAAAATCCAATAAAAAATCAGCGTAAAAGAAGCTTCAGGAATCACCGAGGGGGGCTAGAGGGGACCCACCAAGTCCCCAGGCGCCCTCCCGGCGTGCCCTAGGGTGGGGCCGCGCCAGGGAGCTTCTCCACCACCATGGACGCTTCCCGGATGAATCGTGAGTAGTCCACCTTGGACCATGGGTCTATGATCAGTAGCTATGTGATGTTCTCCTCCCCTCTTTTTTCTTCATGGATTAGACCTCGTGAGCTGCCCTACATGATCGAGGCACATATGTAATATTTCTGTTGTTGCTCTGCTGAGTTTTCTGGGATCCGATGGATTATGAGATTATGTTTAGATTGTGTTTGAGTAATATATTTGATTCTCCTCTTTTATATTTATTTTCTTGAGTAATTCTTGCATGTTCTCCGTTGTTGTTTATTGCTTTGGCCAAGTAGTAGGTAGTGACTCCAAGAGGGAGCGTTATGCATGATTGTGGGTTCATGCCCCCCGATGACTAGCTTGAGTGACAGAAACATGAGTCTAGGGGATGTGTTGTTGCCACAAGGGGGAAAACAACGGTGCTTGTACTTGCTGGTGTAAGGATTGTTTACTTTGCGCAAAGTTCTTTAATGCAGTTGTCCGTTGCTTTGAGTTTACACTTTGGGTGGGATTTGCAACTTAATACCAGTGAGATGTTCTGGATAGATATCTCAAGGTGGATGATTAGTAGGTAGATGCAGATGGATTTCGGTCTACTTGTCTTGGCGTACCGCCCATGCTTTTGAGCCTCTTCCTTTCTTTATAGCATAATTAGCATTGGTTTGTGCACATAATCCTGTCAATTGCCCAAATGTAATTTGTTTACCTCGCATGGTTATTTTATCGCCTTTTGGGAGATAGACATCACTAGTGAACATCATAGGACTCCGGTCCATATTTCCAATACTGTTTACACCCACTATCAATTTACTGCTTATTTACTTTTCCGTTGATATCACTATCATTATTATCCCGTGCATTTTATCCTTTGTAAACAACAAGGCCAGAGGAATTGACAACTCCTCTGTACTCGTTGGGAGTAAAGCTAACTGTTGTGTGTGCAGGTCCAGGTCAAGGAAGCAACTTTTGTCTAAAACGGTGCCATTGTTTCCTTGCCACCTACTTGTCGATCTTGGAGTCCTATTGGTTCGACACTCAACCTTAGCATCTTCGCTAAGGGAAATTGCTGCTATCTACATCTAAACCTTCCACTTTGGGTAACCAACGAGGGGGCGCTAAATCGTACCATCAAAAGCAATTTTTGGTGCCGTTGTCGGGGACTCCACTCTTCAAGATAGGGGAGTTGCACACTATCTTTTACCTTTGCTTTTTAGTCTTGTTAGTTTACCTTTCAGTTTTTGCTTTAGTGTCCTTTATCAAAAATAAAAAAAATAGTTATCTTGCTTGCTGCTACTATGGGTTCCTCTGAGAACACCAAGTTGTGTGACTTTACTAGTCACAATAACAGTGACTTTATCTGCACTCCTATTGCTACACCTGCTACTTCAGCACCTTCTTATGATATTAAACCTGCTTTGCTGAACCTTGTTATGAAAGATCAATTCTCCAGTGCTAGAGATGATGCTGCTTTGCACTTAAATAATTTTATTGAGCTTTGTGATATGCAAAAGTACAAAGAAGTAGATGGTGATATTGTTAAGCTTAAGCTTTTTTCCTTTCTCCTTGAGAGACGAAGCTAAAATCTGGTTTCAATCCTTGCCTAGGAATAGCATAGATTCTTGGTATAAGTGCAAGGATACTTTTATTGGGAAGTACTACCCCCCTGCTAAGATTATCCAATTGAGGAGTTTTATTATGAATTTTAAGCAATTGGATAATGAACACGTTGCCCAAGCTTGGGAACACATAAAATCTCTGTTAAGAATTGCCCTATGCATGGTTTGACTACTTGGATGGTTATCCAAACTTTTTATGCAGGCTTGAACTTTACCTCGCGGAACTTGCTAGATTCGGCCGCGGGAGGAACCTTTATGTCAACTACACGTGGTGCTTCCACAAAACTTCTCGATGAGATGATGACCAAGTATTCCCAATGGCACACCGAAAGAGCTCCAACAGGTAGGAAGGTAAACTCTGTCGAGGAAATCTCCTCCCTAAATGAAAAAGTTGACTTGATTATGTCTCTACTTACCAAGCAATCTCCTATTGATCCTCGTGATGTTCCTTTAAATTCTTTGATTGCTCAAGATCAAGTAGATGTGAACTTTATCTCTAGAAACAACTTCAATAACAATGTTTATAGGAGTAATTTTGGTAGCAATCCTAGACCGTTCCCCTCCAACTACGGGAACAACAACACTTATCCTAGCACCAAAAACTCCACTTCTGAATTAGAGAGTATGCTTAAAGACTTTATTACTACCCAAAAAGCCTTCAACAAGAGTGTAGAGGAAAAACTAGACAAATTAGATAACCTCTCGTCAAAGGTAGACAATGTAGCCCATGAAGTAGAATTGCTTAAAATTAGAACTTCTCCCCTTGAGGAGAGGAAGATCACTCCTATGAATGCTATCCAAGTGCAAATTAATGAAAACATTAGGATGATGGCTAAACTTAAAGAGAGATGGGCTAGAGAAAAGGAGGAAGAAGATAGAATTAAGAGCCTTCCTACACACCATACCGTTGCTACTATCCAAGTGGTTGAGGATATCCAAACTCTTAGCACCCAATGCACCCCTAGTCCCATAGGACCTATTAATGGTGATGCTATGACCTCAACCGTAGAAGAAGAAACTCATATGACTATAGAAGCTACCAAACAAGTGAGCCTAAAGGACACCACTACTACTTTACTTGATAGTAGTGACCTTGATTTTGCTAATTGTACCCTTTCTGAAGTTATTAGTTTCCTTCACAAGATGTCTAGAGACCCCCACACTAGCACACTTAATCTTGCCTTCACGGAGCATATCACTAATGCTCTCATCAAAGCTAGGGAGGAGAAGCTTAGGGTAGAAGCCTCCATACCTAGAAAGCTAGAAGATGGTTGGGATCCTATGATTAAAATTAAGTTGAATAAATTTTCTTGCTATGCTTTATGTGATGTTGGAGCTAGTACCTCTGTTATGCCCAAAAGAATGTATGATATATTTGAATTGAAACCTTTTGATCCTTGTTCTTTTGGTGTTCGTCTTGTCGATTCTTCTGTAAAGAAACCTTTGGGGAAGATAGATGATGTTGTTATCATTATCAATGACAATTATGTTCCCGTTGATTTTACTATTATGGACATTGAATGTAAACCTTCTTGTCCAATTATTTTGGGATGTCCTTTTCTTCGCACCGTGGGTGCTGTTATTGATATGAAAGAAGGGATTATAAAATTCCAATTCACGCTCAAGAAAGGGATGGAACACTTCCCTAGGAAAAAGATTAAGTTGCCTTTTGAGTCCGTCACACGGGCTAGTTATTTTCTTGAAAAGACTTGATCTATTTGCATTAAGCCTAGCTAATGGCTTTAAAGAAGCGCTTTCGGGAGGCAGCCCGCAACGAATTTAGGATTTCCTTTTTGTTTTTATTCTGTTTTTAGTGGTCTTGATGATTGTTACTACTGTAGCAACATCATTGTATCTTTACTTTTCAAGCTTTGTGCCATTTATAGCCTCATATGACAGGGGAAGTGAAAGTTGTGACATGCTGTCCAGAAAACAGATTTTGTCCTCGTGACTAGAAACATCACAGAAAAATCCCAGTTCATATTTTTGAGCTGAAATTTTTACACAGTGTGATCTATACAATTACGGAACTTTCGTATGTTCTGAGTTTTTTGATTTGAGTTGCATAAGTATCCCTAAAAAATTCTTTACTACCTGCTGGTCTGTTTTTCACAGATTCTGTCCTGTTTTGCCTTTTCTTCGTTTTGCAAACCTTAAGCTTTCTTTTTCTTTGCAAAAACTTTTTGGCATTCTTGAGAAACAGTAGCCCTTCAAGAATATCTTTATTTACAGTAGAGAAAAATTATTTTATTATGGGTACTAACCTCGCTAATCAGATTATGATGAGTTATGTATGAAGGGAGTTTTCAAGTGTGCGAGGGAAGATGATGAAAGGAGATTCAGGAGTGTCAAGCGCTCAAGCTTGGGGATGCCCCATGCATCCCCAAGAAATATTCAAGAAGACTCAAGCGTCTAAGCTTGGGGATGCCCCCGTGCATCCCCTTCTCCATCAACAATTATCAGTTCGTCTCTCGTTTCACTATATTTTTATCACTTCATGTGTTATGTGCTATGCTTGGAGCGTCTCGCTCTTAGGTTTTATTTTTAGTTTTCTTTAGCTTTTCTTGCTGTTCATAACAAGTTAGAACCCAGCTTTCTTTGTGTGGGAGAGAAACACGCTCCACTTCCAAAATCTAGAACACAACATAGGACTTTTCATGCTTATCTTTGTTGTGTGTGTTCTTTATCTTTTTCATAGCTACTCTGTCATGTTTTGCTCTTAGTTTTCATGCTTACCTTTTCAAAGAGCTTTTGTTTAGTTTGTTGCTGGAACTCTCTTGAGTTTTCATGTTTATCTTGTTTAGAGAGTTTGACTGTTGCACTGAGTTTTGTGTATTGACTTGAAGTAGGTAATTAAGGTTGCTATTCTTTTGTAGTAGTAACTTGCAATATTTTTGAGGTATTTTTTTGAGTAATGTTTAGACTTTTGGTGTAAAGAGCTTTATCCTATTAGTGATAGATTTCGTATTTTGGGCAATCCGTGTTTATTTTCAAAACTTACAAAATTAGTTGAGAACTTTAGCTACTAGATGGATCACTACTCTTCTGAGGGGTCGAATATTAGAGTACACTCACGTACCATGAGTCGAGGATGCGCAAGGATAACCAAACCCCCATACACTCCTCCTCGGGGTACTTGTCTCTTTGTGAACCTCCTTATTAGATTGAGAGTTACCGATAATAAGTACATGAGTTCTTCGGACTAATGTGAGTATTCGAAAGTTGGCACTTCCACCTTCCCATATTTTTCTAGCCTCTCCTGTGCCGTGCACTGCTTTCTTCTCACTCTGAGAGTTGGCGTCCACCTTCGCCGGTACATCCAAACCCTTGGCATGATACACTCTGTCATCATAAACCTCCTTATATCCCTCCTCAAAATAGCCACCATACCTACCTACCAAGGCATTTCCATAGCCTTTCCGAGATATATTGCAATGCAACATCCATCTTCTCATGACTTGATCTTCATGTCATACATGCTACTTGCTTGATCGATGAGCCGCATGATAGTTGGGCCTTGACCTAATCATTGCTACATGACGCGCTAGTATCATTGCATATCCTGCTACACTGGCAGAGGCATACATTTGCATAAATCATGATAGTTACATCTTCTTTATGATTTGAGTACTTTGTAAAGTGTGAAAGATCTTCTATACTTCTTGTAATATATAGAGTGTTGCCCCTAAAGTGAGGAAAAGATCCCAAATAGGACAAATTAAAAGATCCCAAAGAGGAAAAAAATAAAAGATCCCAAAAAGGACAAATGAGAGAATTAGAAAGAGCCATTGAAGCCACCAAAAAATACAAAAAAATAGAAAAAAGAGAAAAAGAAATAAAAAGAGAGAAGGGGCACACTACTATTCCTTTTCAGAGATCCACACTCGTACTCCCTCTTATATCTTGTACTCCTTAGAGATTATCATTCATGCATATAGCTATGTGGGTACCTTCACACTATAGAACTTGGCTTGTATATTCCAATAATGAGCCTCCTCAAATGAGACCTAGGTCTTCTTGAGCAAGCAAGTTGGATGCACCCCCACTAGTTCCATTGGAGAGCTTACCTTAGCTCATATGTGCATTCGTTGCATGGCAATCCCTACTCCTCACATCATATCTATCATTTGACTTTCTCTCGCCTATGATTGTCCTCATTGATGTGAGCCTTTCACACCCTTTTGTCTTCCTCCTCCACCATATTCTCTCTTTGCCATCCTAAGTGTCAACTTTCTTGCTTACGCTCATCCATTGCATGAGTGCTCAAAATGTCGAAAAAGAGTGGATCATTTTGACTTGTACCTGGCTAGTGGTCTGGGGATGAGTCAAGATAAGATTCCAAAGAAGACCAAGTGTGAAAATTTAGTAGATTGAGTTCTCAACGCAAAAAAAAATACTTTTTCTCGTATATCCCTACCCCCTTTCTTGCACGCAAACACCATTTGGAGACATTCGAGTCATGGACAGCGAGAGCTCTTGCACCTTTATGTTCTTATGTTGCTTATTTCAATACTAAATATAGACTCTTGCATGTTATGACTTGAATTGAATTACATGCCTTGATTGCTTTACTTAAAAGTTCTTATATGGTTGTTAGCATGTCACCATAGAAATTATGCTTTTATCATTTACCTACTCGAGGACGAGCAGGAATTAAGCTTGGGGATGTTGATACGTCCAACACGTATCTATAATTTCTGCTTGCTCCATGCCTCTTTTGTGTGATATTGCTATGATATTGATGAACTTCCATACACTTTTGATCATATTTGGACTAACTTATTAACTCAGTGCACCCCAGTGCCAGTTCATGTTTTCTGCTGTTTTTCTATTTCAGGTTTCCCCCATATTAAAAGTGCTCCAAAAATTCGGGAAAATCCAATAAAAAATCAGCGTAGAAGAAGCTTCGGGAATCACCGAGGGGGGCCAGAGGGGACCCACCAAGGCCCCAGGCGCCCACCCAGCGCGCCCTAGGGTGAGGCCGCGCCAGGGGGCCGCCTGGACCCCTGGTGTCCCCCCTGGTGGCCCTCCTTCGCCTATTTATTCCTCGTGACGAGAAACCCCCGTGAGGGGAACCCTTTTTCGCGATCTCTCCTCTATTCCGCCGCCGAAGAGCTTCCAAGATCGGGAGCACCAGAAGACCTCTTCCTGGCACCCTGTCGGAGGGAGGAACCACCTCCGGGAGCTTCTCCACCACCATGGACGCTTCCCGGATGAATCGTGAGTAGTCCACCTTGGACCATGGGTCTATGATCAGTAGCTATGTGATGTTCTCCTCCCCTCTTTTTTCTTCATGGATTAGACCTCGTGAGCTGCCCTACATGATCGAGGCACATATGTAATATTTTTGCTGTTGCTATGCTGAGTTTGCTGGGATCCGATGGATTATGAGATTATGTTCAGATTGTGTTTGAGTAATATATTTGATTCTCCTCTTTTATATTTATTTTCTTGAGTAATTCTTGCATGTTCTCCGTTGCTGTTTATTGCTTTGGCCAAGTAGTAGGTAGTGACTCCAAGAGGGAGCGTTATGCATGATTGTGGGTTCATGCCCCCCGATGACTAGCTTGAGTGACAGAAACATGAGTCTAGGGGATGTGATGTTGCCCAAGGGGGAAAACAATGGTGCTTGTACTTGCGGGTGCAAGGATTGTTTACTTTACGCAAAGTTCTTTAATGCAGTTGTCCGTTGCTTTGAGTTTACACTTTGGGTGGGATTCACAACTTAATACCAGCGAGATGTTCTGGATAGATATCTCAAGGTGGATGATTAGTAGGTAGATGCAGATGAATTTTGGTCTATTTGTCTTGGCGTACCGCCCATGCTTTTGAGCCTCTTCCTTTCTTTATAGCATAATTAGCATTGGTTTGCACACATAATCCTGTCAATTGCCCAGCTGTAATTTGTTTACCTCGCATGGTTATTTTATCGTTTTTTGGGAGAGAGACATCACTAGTGAACATCATAAGACCCCGGTCCATATTTCCAATAATGTTTACACCCACTATCAATTTACTGCTTATTTAATTTTCCGTTGCTATCACTATCATTATTATCCCGTGCATTTTATCCTTTGTAAACAACAAGGCCGGAGGAATTGACAACTCTTCTGTACTTCTTGCCACCTACTTGTCGATCTTGGAGTCCTATTGGTTCGACACTCAACCTTAGCATCTTCGCTAAGGGAAGTTGCTACTATCTACATCTAAACCTTCCACTTTGGGTAACCAACGAGGGGGCGTTAAATCGTACCATCCGTGTGTCACACATGTGTCCAGGTCCAAGCATCCATGGTCGTGGAAACGGGGGACGACCAGGTCTACGTCCAGGAGGACGAAGACGACGACCAGTCAGTGAGAGAGGAAGGGCCCAGTGATCGCGTGTGTGTGCCGTGAGTGTGTCCTTGGGGACCCAGCTGTAAGTATGTTGAGTAGGCATTAAACAGAGAGATGTCGTCCCGTGTGGGCTATGCAATGAGAAAGAAATATTCTGAGATCTCACCTAACCTTCTCTGTATCCCATCTCCCTCTCTGTTTCTCATCCCCTTTTATGTGAGTCCCAGAAAAACCTTGCCGTGGGTCATCACAAGTGGTATCAGAGCCTGGCTTCGCTCCGCTTGCACTCACCATACCCGAGATCGAAACCGTAAAATTCCATTGTGCAGGGTGCTGATTTGATTCGGTAAATCGGCAAAAAATCTCTCACCCGGTTTGAACCGATTTAGAGGAGAACCGCGACGGCGCTGATCAAGCAACCCACGCCGTCCGCACAGACCAAGTTCGTGCTTGAGAAGATGGAGGTCCTGCAAAAGACGATGGAGGAATTGTTCACAAGTTTCACCACCATAGTCACTGAAGTAAAAGAGGTGAGCACGGAGGTGAGTAGTTTGCGAAAACAATTAGAAGAATTTGGGAAGGATTTGAATGGGGTGAAGTTACGCCTGGCGGACTCAGGCAAGTCTGACAAGGGTGCGCCGCCACCGTCAGTTGTAATTCCCCAAGTAAACGAAGCAGCCTCCAGCGCCACTCTCACCAACAATGGGGCACCGCTACTGCCAACACCCCCTGCACCTCAGGCGCATCAGCAGAAAACACAGGAATTCGCGTTAGCACCGCACCGTCCTCACCTCAAGAACAGGATGACTACCATGCCCGGCCTCGTCGCCATGATTTTCCAAGATTTTCTCGGGAAATGCCTCTGCTTTGGATCGATTTGTGCCTGACTTATTTCGAGATGTTCAAGGTGCCGGCACATCACTGGGTTGGTACAGCTTCGCTCTACCTTGAAGGTCATGCAGCACTGTGCGTTCAAGCGGCAACACCGGCTCATTTCCTGGGACGAGTTCATGGTTGCAGTAGTAGATGAGTTTGGAGAGGATGAGTATGAGGGTCAAATGACTCGTTTGCTGCAACTCAAGCAGTCAGGCAATGTCACAGACTACCGTACACAGTTTGAAGAGTGCATGTATCATCTCCTGGTATGGCTCTTGATCCAACTATCAACAAGAGGTGGTTCGTGACCCAGTTCGTATTCGGTTACGGTCTTCGGGATGATATTCGGTGTGTTGTGCGTCTTCAGGGACCATCGAGTGTGATGCGTGCGGATGAGTCGGAGCACTCAAGGCCGCGTGCACGACCTGCAGCGCCTGTTGGAATTTAATCTTCCAAATCGCTCACATAAAATAGACGAACACGCACGCACACAAACAACTTTAGCTAAGGGCCCGTATCGTGCCCTTTGTTTCCCTCTTTATTGCTTTTGTTTTCTCTTATATTGCTTTTCTGTACTCCACAGTATTATTACAAAACTCACAGAACCTTCTGCTTATATAGGCGCAGGAGCAAACTCCGTAGCACCGGCAACAAACTCAAACCTAAACCTGTTCGTACTACTACTCAGCGTCCATACCGGACTAGTACTAACCCACGTACAAGTCTAAACCGGACAGCTCCTTCCTAGTGTAATAAAACTTTCCTAAACTACCATATGTACTAACTAGTACTTACCTAATCACTGGCTACACTAATTAAATTCAAGATTACTCTAACAGCGCCAACCAAACATCCGCCACCGGCTGCTCCTACGACAGCCACAACTCCGGCGCGACAAGAGTGGCCACGTCGGCAAGGCGGGGATGATTTCAATAGCGAGCGTCAGCTTCGTGATTTTCGCAGGGCCAACGGATGGTGGACACAGGGCCAACTACTATCGTGCGGACTGAGTTCATGATCGCCGTCGGTTAAGTCGAGTCGTTTGCTCAGTGTTGTAGGGATGGCGAAGAGGCCTTTAGGGTAGAAGTGATGAGCTTGTGTGCTGCCTTGGTGAAGCCTTCTTTGTAGTGGTGTGTGTGATTTTATTTTTTGTGTACCGCTCAGCGGTTGTGATGGTTTTCGTCTAGTTCTCTATAATTAACTGGGCAATCTGATTTTTGCTCGGTTTTTTCAAATTAACTGAGCAACTCTTTTCTTTTTAATGAATGCAGGATAACTGTCATTTCGAAAAACATGCGTGTCCTTGAACTTGGAGCCTATGATCGACTCAGTGTTAGGCATTGATTGGTTGGAGAAATTCAGTCCCATGACATGTCAGGGCTTGTTTGATTCATAGGGTAGAAAAATCACACGAACAGGAAAAGCATAGGATTGCAATGATATGTCCACTTCAATCCTATATGATTTTGCTTGCATCAAAGTTTGTTTGATTCCATCAAAAAAATTATAGAAAGAGGTTGGAGTGAATGTTATGATTCCTATAGGAAGTAGTACAAAAAATCCTATGAAAAAATTTCTATAGAAACAATTCCTATGAATCAAATGAGTAACATAGAAAAAAATTATGAAATAAAATCCTACAAAAATCCTATAAAATTCCTATAAATAAAACGAGCCCTCACTGGGGACAGAAGACGCTTGCCTTCGATCACAACGGCACCATGGTCAAGCTCTAGGGCATTACAACAACAATTGCCTGAAATCAGCATTGAGAAATTAACTAAGTGGCTGACGGGCAATGACGTGTGGGCTTCGGCGGTTCTGCAGCCACTGGATCGGTCTTCAGGAAGTCCTCAACAAGTTTGCCGACGTCTTCAACGAGCCAAAGAGCAACAATACTAGACATACGGATTGCTTCTTACGGATTTCATCTACAGGCTGACCTGTCTTACGTTAATTAGCTCACCTGATTACCCCTTCTTAATTATTTGGTCCCCCACTGAATTCAATTGGCGGCCCGGCCAGTCGCGCGTAAAATTTCCGTAACGGTCCATATGTGTAGCAAAGCTCCCCAAAGAGTTGTCGCCGCTCCAGTTAACACGTGGTCGATCTGCCATAACACTGGAACCATGCACCACTCTAGTTAACGCACGTCCATATCGATACTCACCACTCCAGAAGGATGAGATCGAGCGCCAGGTGGCCGCGATGATCGAGTCAGGGGTGGTGACACCAAGCATGAGTCAGTTCGCCTCTCCCGTTTTCCTGGTGAAGAAGAAGGACGATACGTGGAGGTTTTGTGTTGACTACCGTCGACTCAATGCGGCGACTGTCAAAAACAAATTTCCGTTACCGGTGGTCGACGAATTGATGGATGAGCTCGCCGGCACGCGCTTCTTCTCCAAGCTAGACTTGCGCGCGGGTTACCATCAGATTCGGATGCGCCCAGAAGATAAACCCAAGACAGCATTCAAGACGCATCATGGACACTTTCAGTTCCGAGTCATGCCATTCGGCCCGACAAACGCCCCGGCTACATTTCAGTGTGTCATGAACTACATCTTCGCCACATTCCTTCGGAAGTCGGTGATTGTCTTCCTCGACGATATACTGATCTACATCCCTACTTGGCAAGATCATCTTTTTCACCTGCAGGCAGTGCTGGAGACGCTGCTGCTCATCTACTATTTGCCAAAATGTCCAAATGTTCGTTCCGGCAGACCAGCATTAACTACCTGGGCCACACCATCTCGGATGTTGGCGTCGCTACTAATCCTGAGAAAACATCGGCCATGGAGCAGTGTCCTCTCCCCACATCAGCCACTGAACTTCAGGGATTCCTCGGGCTCACAGGATATTACAGAAAGTTCGTGCAGAACTGCGGGATCATTACCAAACCTCTGACGCAATTGTTGACCAAGAAAGGATTTACCTGGAGTCCTGGACGGAGCAAGCCACTTCTGCTTTTGAGCTGCTTAAGAAAGCCACGAGCAACACGCCGGTGCTGGCACTGCCTGATTTCACTTTGTCGTTTGCAGTAGAGACAGATGCGTGTGCATCAGGTGTGGGAGCAGTGCTCATGCAGAAAGGGCATCCCATAGCATACATGAGCAAGGCTGTAGGGATTCTCAACAACAAGCTTTCAATATACTCTATGAGAAAGAATTCCTTGCGGTGATTATGGCAGTGGACAAGTGGCGTCAATACTTACAGCGAGGCCCGTTTGTCATTTACACTGATCATAAGAGCTTGTGCAACCTCGAGGTTCAGCAACTTACAACCGATCTGCAACACAAAGCAACGGCCAGGCTAGTTGGGCTACAGTTTTCTTTCAAGTACAAGAGAGGAATTGAGAATGGTGCAGCAAATTCCTTGTCCCGGGTTGGAGTTGGACACCTTCTGTCCCTGGATGCTTTGTCCACAATACAGCCTGATTGGCTCCAGGAGGTAATACATTCATATGAGCAAGATGAGGACAACATCACACTGTTACAAGAGTTGGTTGTTCATTCACCCAATGATCGAGGCTTTTCTTTGGATCGGGGCATCCTCAAGTATAAAGGAAGAATGGTAATTGGGGCAAACTTGGCATTGCAAACCAAGCTTATTTCTGCTCTTTATGACAGTGCGGTGGGGGGACACTCTGGAATTCAAGCTACTTATCAACGTATTCGCAAACTATTCTACTGGACCGGACTCAAACTTGCGGCGGAAAAAAAATTGAAGCAGTGTCTCACTTGTCAGCAAGATAAACATCCGCACACCAAGTCGGCTGGTCTGTTGCAACCTATTCCTCCTCCTACTGGCGCTTGGCATGATTTAACTATGGACTTCATTGAAGGACTTCCAATCTCAGAGGGTTATAATGTCATTCTTTTCGTGGTGGATCGCCTCACAAAATATGCCCACTTCATTCCGTTGAGACATCCTTTCACCGCTCCTTCAGTTGCCAAAATTTTCCTCGATATAGTGGTTCGCTTACATGGAGTTCCTTCAACAATTCTCTCTGATCGAGATCGCATTTAAACAAGCAATTTCTCATATCACCCACAAACGGACGGCCAAAGTGAAAGAGTAAATCAATGTCTAGAACATTACTTGCGTTGTGCAGTTCAAGACAAACCTAAACATTGGCATTGTTGGCTGGCTATGGCAGAGTTTTGGTACAACTCGAGCTACCACACTTCCATTGGCAAGTCACCATTCAGAGCGATATATGGAGTGGATCCTAATTTTGGGGCTCTTCCAAACATCACTGTGGCAGATGATTCTCCAGCTCAGGCTGAGCTGATAATACGTCCAAAACGTATCTATAATTTATGCTTGCTCCATGCTTCTTTTGTGTGATATTGTTATGATATTGATGAACTTCCATACACTTTTGATCATATTTGGACTAACTTATTAACTTAGTGCACCCCAGCGCCAGTTCCTGTTTTCTGCTGTTTTTCTATTTCAGGTTTCCCCCATATTAAAAGTGCTCCAAAATTTCGGGAAAAATCCAATAAAAATCAGCGCTTTGGAAGCTTCGGGAATCACTGAGGGGGGGCCAGAGGGGACCCACCAGGGCCCCAGACGCCCTCTTGGCGCGCCCTAGGGTGGGGCCGCGCCAGGGGGCCGCCTGGACCCCTGGTGGCCCCCCTGGCTACCCCCATTCGCCCATATATTCTCCGTGATGCAAAAACCCCGAGACGGGAACCCTTTTTCGCGATCTCTCCTCTGTTCCGCCGTCGCCGCGCTTCCCAGATCGGGAGCACCAGGAGACCTCTTCCCGGGAGCTTCTCCAGCACCATGGATGCTTCCCGGATAAACCGTGAGTAGTCCACCTTGGACCATGGGTCTATGATCAGTAGCTATGTGATGTTCTCCTCCCCCCTTTGTTCTTCATGGATTAGACCTCGTGAGCTGCCCTACATGATCGAGGCACATATGTAATCTTTCTGTTGTTGCTATGCTGAGTTTGCTGGGATCCGATGGATTATGAGCCTATGTTCATATTGTTTTTGAGTAATATATTTGATTCTCCTCTTTTATATTTATGTTCTAGAGTAATTCTTGCATGTTCTCCGTTGCTGTTTATTGCTTTGGCCAAGTAGTAGGTAGTGACTCCAAGAGGGAGCGTTATGCATGATTGTGGGTTCATGCCCCCTGATGACTAGCTTGAGTGACAGAAACATGAGTCTAGAGGATGTGATGTTGCCACAAGGGGGAAAACAACGGTGCTTGTATATGCGGGTGCAAGGTTTGTTTACTTTACACAAAGTTCTTTAATGCAGTTGTCTGTTGCTTTGAGTTTACACTTTGGGTGGGATTCGCAACTTAATACCAGCGAGATGTTCTGGATAGATATCTCAAGGTGGATGATTAGTAGGTAGATGCAGATGGATTTCGGTCTACTTGTCTTGGCGTACCGCCCATGCTTTTGAGCCTCTTCCTTTCTTTATAGCATAGTTAGCATTGGTTTGCGCACATAATCCTGTCAATGGCCCAGTTGTAATTTGTTTACCTCGCATGGCTATTTTATCGTATTTTGGGAGAGAGACATCAGTAGTGAACATCATGGGACCCCGGTCCATATTTCCAATACTGTTACACCCACTATCAATTTACTGCTTTATTTACTTTTCCGTTGCTATCACTATCATTATTATTCCGTGCATTTTATCCTTTGTAAACAACAAGGCCGGAGGAATTGACAACTCCTCTGTACTCGTTGGGAAGCAAAGTTATTTGCTGTGTGTGCAGGTCCAGGAGAAGCAAGTGATTATTTTCAAACAGCGCATCACTTGCTGAACCACCTACTTATCGTTGTTGGAGTCCTACTGGTTCGACACTCAACCTTAGCATCTTCGCTAAGGGAAATTGCCGCTACGCTACATCTCACCTTCCACTTTGGGTAACCAACGAGGGGCGAGAAGTAAACTCTCGTGACATCAGCTGACCTCTCAACAAGAACACACTGAATTATTGCGTGAACATCTTCATCGCGCTCAACAAAGGATGAAGTCCTATGCTGACATAAATCGCACTGACCGACAGTTTGCAGTTGGAGAACAAGTAGTACTAAAATTACAGCCGTACGCACAACACTCGGTGGTGAATCGTCCATGTCCCAATCTATCATTCAAATACTTCGGTCCCTTCAAAGTGCTTGCAAAAATTGGTGCCGTGGCTTATAAATTGCAGCTTCCAGCAGCAGCCCAGGTGCACCCCGTTTCACAGCTCAAACCTTTTACTCCAAATTACACTCCTGTGTTCAGTGATCTGCCGGTGCATCTGCACTTTCCTCCGGCTGGGTCTATGCCATTCGCCATTCTCCAACGCAGACTCGTGAAGAAAGGGAATGCAGTAGCACCACAACTTCTTGTGCAATGGTCTCATCTTCCTGAAGATTGTGTCACATGGGAAGATTACCACACGCTCAAGCTTCGTTATCCCGACGCGCCAATTTTGGATGATGTGCCTTCTCAAGGAGGGGCGCATGTCACGCATGTGTCCCCGGTCCAAGTATCCGTGGCCGTGGACATGGCGGACGACCAGGTCTACGTCTAGGAGGACAAAGACGACAACCAGTCAGTGAGAGAGGAAGGGCCCAGTGATCAGTGAGAGTTGAGCATGGAGAAGACCATGCTGGTGACTGCGTGATGTTGTCCCGTGTGGGCTATGCAATGAGAAAGAAATATTCTGAGATCTCACATAACCTTCTCTGTATCCCATCTCCCTCTCTGTTTCTCATCCCCTTTGCTGTGAATCCCTGGAAAATCTTGCCGTTGATCCTTCCCTCGTCGTGGGTCATCACAGAGGGGCAGGGTCAAGGGCTCCCAACCAAATAGCGCAAGCACCGCCTCACATCCGTGAAGGGGCGAGCGAACAACTCCACATACGCCTGCAGTGCCTCATCATCAATCACCTCGCTTTCATTTGCCAAACACAGTTTTCGGATCAGGGTCTGATGCTTTCTCGTAGCTGGAGAGCCCCGTCCCCGCCACATTGCAATTCTCACGCTTCTCCGAGGGGTAACGTTCAGATCCGTATCGTTGCCTGAAAGTACTCGGCGTCGAGGTTTGGGCCAACATCCTAGTGGTCGTCGACGGGAGAAGGGGAGCATCAGCTACAGCAAGCGACGGTGATGGCGAATGCGTCGGACATGAGCCACTTCGGCTTCTTGCAGCGGCCGGACCGCCTACTGGCCATGGGTAAGCCGATAACTCTCCGCCGTCTTTGATTGATGGGAAAAGCTATCGGACAGCGCCACATAGCAAGATTTCCGTGCGGCGGGTTCGGAAGCCTGGTTCGTACACGTGCATGAGTCAAGCAAGTCTCTATTGTGGTACAGTACATCATGCATAGTGCAGTGCTACCGATTTTACTACATGAACCTGACACGCTACATGGTCCAGGATCTTGCTTTTGATTAGTAGTTCATGGCTACAAGGTATGCATGCTACAGTGTTACCTTTTTTTATGCTAGGAAAAAGTAGCTATATAAAAAAAATCAACAACCACACAACATATATATATTTAAAATAAAAACGAAACTAATAGCAAGTTTGCTATAGACGAATGATATAGTGCAGTGACAGTGATTGTTTTTTTACAGAAGCCTGATATGCCATGTAATGATATTCAAATGGATATAAGCAACACAACAAGCTTAATGGCAACTTGTCACAATTAACCATGTAGACAAGCACACCAACTAATTCTGGTAATTGGGTGTATTTCTTTTTGGCAAGTTATACAAAATAAAATTGACAATTGTGAAAAGTAATAACTAGAGTGTAATGTTTTATTGACAAGCTATATGCAAAATTGACTATTCAACACAATTAAAACCGACAAGCTATATGAAATAAAAATGATAACTCAACACAATTCAAACTCACAACTAGAGTGTTAATTTTTTTTTTGGCAAGCTACATGAACTAAAAATGATAACTTAACACAATTAAAATTGACAACTAGAGTGTCAAAAAATTGGCAAGCTACATGAAATAAAATTGACAAAACTAGCAAGCTACATGAAATAAAAATTACAACATAGAACAATTAAAACTGACAACTAGAGTGTCAAAAAATTGGCAAGCTACATGAAATAAAATTGACAAAACTGGCAAGCTACATGAAATAAAAATGACAACATAGAACAATTAAAACTGACAACTAGAGTGTCAAAAATTGGCAATCTACATGGAATAAAATTGACAAAACTGGCAAGCTACATGAAATAAAAATGACAGCATAGAACAATTAAAACTGACAACTAAAGCTTCAAAAAAATTGTAGAGTACCTGAAATAAAAATGACAATCCAACACAATTACAACTGACACCTAGAGTGTCAATTTTTTATAGAAAATTCTATGAAGTAAAAATAATAACTCAGCATAATTAAACTGACAACTGAAACGAACCATTTTGATGACTGTGTATAAATAATATGACAAGTCATAAATATAATTATAAAAATAACATTACTTGAATATAAATATACAATCCAATATAATTTGCAATTTTTTTGCGAATACATAAACACAGGCAAAAGAATTCAAAGAGAGAGTTTTGATGCAGCTCTAATCATTGAAAGAAAAAGTTACAAGCAAGAAGATGCATACAATGCTTTTTCTATTCAAAGGGTGAAAGCGACATCTAGCTATGCTTCCTGACATGGAATGCATGCATGCAGTATTAGTATTATTTTCGTGCCTATTGCTGCCGAGTGCATGTGTTAGATGGGGCCGGTAAACCTTTTGGAGTTAGTACGCGTAGGTCCATACTGTCAAATTAGCTGGTGCAAAACAATTAGCGTAGCCGCCACACGAGAAGCCCTACGTGCGGCGCCGTTACGTAGTGGCATCCTTGATTGATTTGTCTCTAGGGTACCTTTCGGATCTGACATTATACCAATGGCGGCAGCCCAGATCAAGGTGTATGAGATGCGGGGGAATACTCTCAAGATGGCAAATATTCTGCTAATGATGTTGAACGATTAAGTGTGTTATATAAATCACTGAAGTAAGCATATAGTTTGTCATCGGCTGTTAAGGTAAACCATTTAGAACAATAAATCTCATTTACATTGATATTGGTTTTTGACTGTCCCTTGTAACCATGGTTGAGACTTCTGTTGACATGGAAAAATTACCCTTGATGCATACCTCATTTTGTTTTGCATTTTCGTGATAATATTTTGTTTTACATGCAAAGTTACATGTTATTCTCTCATGACTGTAGGTAGGCCATACAATCGACAAGTCGTTAATCTAAGTTTCCCTCATACCTTATTTGCAACAACGCATACCTCTTGGTTTCCTAGAAAATGAGAATTGAGAAATTCCGTGAGGCAGCATATAATTACCATAATGATAAGTGCCGAACGTTTGGCACTAGTCATGTCATCCCAAACGCCCCATTCGTCGTTGGTGCAAGTGCATGTATCCCGAAGCGATACATCAACTTTTTAAAATCATGTGGCCGGTGTGGTTTTCGCCCTGACGTTTTTTACATAGATTTTACACATTAAGTGACGTTTCGCTATCCTTCGCACATACTATTTGTGTGATGTGTAGGCATGTCGTGCTCATTGTTTAAGCCCTGTTACTACAGTTGGGCCCACTACATGATTATATATGATTATTTTGCAATGCTTATAATTTCTAAATTGTATCTCGAATTGAAACGTGTTGTACATATAACTTGCTCAAATTTTTGTCTAATTCCATAAAAAAATGCTTATTTTTACCATGTTTGAAATTTTAAAACATAATATTTTCTTGTTAATTACAAATGATACATTTTTTTGTAAATGAATTGTGTGATATCTAATTAATCGTAACTAATGGCAATTTTTTATTTTGTGAGATGTGACAATTATCATTTGTATGTAGTTTATGGGTATTGGCAATTATTATTTTTAGGAAATGGCAATTATTATTTTCATGAGAGATGGCAATTCTTATTTTATGTGAGATGGCAATTATTTTTGTGTTGTCTTGGGGTACACATTTATTAAAACACGATATCTTTTATTTGTGTGATATAATAATTCTTATTTGTTGTACATGACAATTATTTATAATACTACGTGAAACACGGTAAAAAAAATTAGAAATGTTGGACATTGCTTTTTTTTAGTAAAACATGGCAAAATCGTCATGGTTCCAATGGTGCAATAGGTTTTCAACCCAATGACAATTTTACCCTGTTTTTTATTTTTGTAGTTTGTTTTTTGTATAGGTTGCGATTGATTTTTGTTGGAAAAATTCTTTTTAAAACCATACATGGCAAATTCGTATTTTTATTGGACATGGCAATTCTTATTTGTATGGCATGGTAAATTTTATACATAGGACATTTCAATTCTTATTTGTAGGACATGGTAAATTTTATTCATAGGACATGGCAATTCTTATTCATCGAACATGTCAATTCTTGTTGGTAGGACATGGCAATTCTTGTTGGTAGAACATGGTAATTCTAATTCATAGGACATGGCAATTCTTATTCATAAGACATGACACTTCTTATTCGTATGACATGACAAATCTTACTAACAGGACATGGCAATTTTTATTGGCATGACATGAAATTCTTACATATGGGTCATGATACTTTGCGGAACATGGTATTTTTTGTTGAAATTGTTGAACATGGCTATTTTTTTTGGTAGAACATGAAAATTTTCCCATGGTTATAATAGTGCTATAGGATTTTCATCCCATGACAGTTCTGTCATTTTTTATTTTCTAGATTGCTTTATTTATGTTACGATGGATCTTTTACCCATGGCAAATTCTTATTTTCGCACATGGGAAACTCATAATATTTTATTTTTTTAGATAATCCATGGTAAATTCTTTTTTGTGTGAGAGTGCAATTCTTATTTCGTATATAGCTTATTGGACATGGAAAATTCTTTTTTTTGTGTGAGATGACAATTCTTGTTTGTCGGCTATGGCATTTTTTTATTTTTTGCGTGACATGACATTTGTTATATATGGGACATGGCAATTCTTATTTGCATGGCATGTCAATTTTTATATGTGGGACATGATGTTGTGTGGAAAATGACATTCGTTATATATGAGACATGGCAATTCTTATTTGTACGATATGGAAAAAAAATATGCGGGGCATGATATTTGAAATTGTTGGAAATGGCTATTTTGAGTAGAACATGACAATTTTCTATGATTGCAATAGTACAATAGTTTTTTCACCCCATGGCAATTTTGACTTATTTTATTTTTTAGATTGTCTTTATATAGAGTAATCACATCACGAAAAATCAAAGTTTTCTCTTTTTTCACTAATCGGCTTATGAGGCCCGGTAGAAACAAAGGAGGAGTTCGGGCCATACACATCCTCACACCAACGAAAACGTTCGGGTGGAGAGCAGCCAGCCACCGAACGAAATCGTTCGGACGACCTCCCCACCTGCGAACGTCAGGCGGGTCCCTATAATTATGTCAGACCTCTATTAACCAAGGTAGTTGTATTAGATTTACAACAATGGTTCCTTAGTACCTCAAGGGTGTCTTGTTGGTCTCTGTCTGTGTGTGTACATGTTGCCTTAAACATTTTTCTTTGGTTTACTGACTGGGCAGTATGGTCTTACTCATTTTTGTAACTGATTATAGTGTGTACCATATCTCACTTGTGGATGGAGGGGAGCCAAATTGGCCTTCCACACTGGAAAAATTGGAGTCGTGGGTGGTTTCTCGCAGTTATGACTCTGAATCTCTGATTAGCCATCATCCAAATAATTAGCCTTGCTTCTAGCGGCTCTAACCAGAACGAGTTAGATAATTCCGGCCCAGCTAAGCTGGCTATCGGAACGTATTTGAAATTGTCTTATGTAATAACCGTGCCGCCGCCGCCAGAGGGTGCCCCCGGTCTGGCCGAGCGGTTTCGGCGGCGGCGGGCCTTCCTTTCCCCCGCGCGCGTCCCCCTTCCCGGGGCAGGGGTCGGCGGCGGGTGTGGCTCGGCTGGCGGCGGTCCGGCGACCTGGCGGCGGGGGCTGGCGGTTCGCGCGGTGGTGGTGTCGCCCCTTGGCGGTGGGACGGCCTGGCGATGCTTGGTGGTCGGCGGCGCGACCCCGGCCCAGATTTGGGCCCTTAGGGCCCCATCTGGGTCCTAGCGGGTCGGCTCCGGCATGGCTGTGCTGTCCCCGGCGCGGTGAAGTGGAGAAGCGGCTCGGACTGGGAGTGGTGACGCCGGCGGCATGCCTTCTGCAGCGCGACGGCGGGAGCTTTACGGGCATGGAGGGCCTGGCCGGAGTTATGCTCCCGCTGTTGCGTCCAGTCGGATCCCGCGGTGTCGGTGGAGGTTGGACCCTCCCGCGTGCAGACGGTGCTGCCTCTTCGAGTCTCGGCTTCTCCCCTTTGCTGTGCAGGTCCCATTTCGCGGTGTCGTGGTGAGAGAACATGGAAGATTCGAGACCGTGTTAGCGCAGGGTGGTGGGCAGTTTGGTGGCGTGCTCCGGAGCGCTCGGGGAGAGGGTTGGAATCGGGAGAAATCCCAGTCGGCTTGGCCGACCCTGACGCGGTGCCGCCCGTGGGTGACGCCGAACCTTCCTGAAGGGCGTTGGGTGCATCCTTCCTCTCTCCTCGTCGCGTACCGGGGGAACCCCGTGCAGCAGCGTCGTCATCGTCGCGTCCCTTCTTGAAGGTGTTGCGTGGTACCGGCGCTTCGGAGTCGGAGCTTAGTGAAAGTTTCGGTGGGCGCTTTGGTCGCGATTCTTCTTTGTTTTTTGTCGATCCACCGTTGTCAGCATTTGTTTCTTTTATATTTTCCTTTTGTTTTCTTTTGGGCGTGCCTGTGCTGTTTCCGCCCCAGCACCTATCTTTGATTGTATCGGTGGTGGTTGCTTTGTAATACAAAGCGGGGGAAACCCTATTTTCGTAATAACCGTGTGTTTGACTATAAAAGAGGTTATTGGATGTAGCGACTTTAGCTAGCAATATGTTTGTGGGAAACGGAAATAGTACAATAAATAAGTGCATTTTATTTTGTAGCTTGCTTTTTTCCAGGTGTGGTAGGTGTAAAAGATTGGATGAATGGTTAAAGCATTGGCATTATTCAAATAATTTTGTTAAGGGTTAAGGCTAGAGATGGTTACTTGACTGTTCTTGTGTATAATAGTTATCATGTTTTTCTATATCATAAACTCATGTGATTTCTTCATGGTCTATGCCAAGTCCAAAAGTTGATTATATTTGTTTTGAATAATTTACCAACGTTGTGCAGGTTCATGTGCCTAGCACCCGTTAACAAGTTCTCAAATATCTGCATGGTTCTCTAATAACCACGGGATGAAGAGAAGGTATGAGCCTGGACTTCTAATGTTCCTTATACACTTGAATCTAAAAATGCTTCTTGTATTGCGAGTACAACTTGTCCCTTTAATTCTATAGTAGTCGAATTGATTCGCCTCCTAATAGGTTTCTGGTTCTGTGTTTCTCTTCCTGTTTCGATATAAGTACATCATTTTCTTTGGAAAATTCATGGCTTCCTTTTTTCTTGTCATTTACAGTAGCAGGATTTAGAGGAAAGAAAAAAAGTGCTTGAATTAGCCGTTGATTTGGCCTAGGATTTAGTTGCAGGTTTGTTCCTACCTACGATCTGTCAGTTCTGCTGTTGGCTATTCATTTTTTATATGTCTGAAAATGCAGACTAATTCTTTATTGATTTAAAAAATGTTTTTAATTACATTTAATCATAAATTTGTACTTGGTTTTGCAAGGTGGTTTGTAGTTGTACATCATGTATTTATTCTGACGGGCCGGGAGACCTTTATGCTTCTACCGAGTAAAAGGTATATTGATAGATCTGCATGAAACATTATGTATTCTTCATTTTTAGCAATGATTGTGGTGTTGATTTTTCTGTTAATTTCGCTGGTAATTTTGTTTTATCCACACTAAGTTTGATGCACCGAGTATATAATTTTGATTTAACTACTAAATAATGTGTGCATCATCGTGAAAAGGTAAGCAATTGAACCATCTACTAAAAAATGGTATTTGTTGTATGACTGTAAGTTTCTATCGTAACCAACAAGTGCTTGCTTGAAAAAAAAAGCAATAAGCCTAACCCAACAAATGAGCACTTATGATCTAGCTGATAGTAAAGCAACATGAGTAAATGGTTGAAGATGCAAGACTAAGGCTAATGTCTAGAATTTTCAGATATGTCTACTTTTCTGCTTTGTGGTCTCTTCTCCCAAATCCTGCATATGCCCCTGTGAGACACCCACCAAGGCGGCGCTGGAGCCTATCTACATCGCCACGCTCAAGGGGGAGCTACTCACAGGGTTCAGTTAATCGAGAAAAATACCGAACCGACCAAATTTGGTTTGCTCGTTTAGTAGCCCGGCTAACCGAATTTTTTTGTACACAGTAAAAAACGAAAATTCGGTTTATTCGGCTTCCGTTTCAGTTCAGTTTTCGGTTGGTCGGTTTTTATGTCCAGGCCTAAGTACGACTGAGTAACAACATCTTACACAATTTATTTATTTGGGGGGGGGGGGGGACAGTTGAGAGACAGTTTCTGTGAGGTAGAAAATGGAGTGGAAACTGGTTTACAACCTTTCATGCCAACACATGCAAGCACATCACGAGAAGAAGTACTTTGAGATAAAACAATCCCATACACATCCGATGTTACCTCAATACCCAAGAAATAATGCAGATCTCCTAGATCTGTGCGAGCAAAATCCATGCGAAGAATAGTGAGTAAGGCTTCAACTGCTGGAGATGAGGAACTGGTGAAAATTATATCATCAACATAGATAAGCATAAAGATGGTAATTCCATGCTGACAATAATAAAATAGTGAGGTATCTGCCTTGGCGGCAGCATGGATCCATACCATTTGAGCTGAGTGGGGAAGGGGTTCGGCCTCTGTTGTGGATGGGTCAGAATGATGTAAGTGTTGCGGGGTTGTTGTTGATTGGAGATGGTGCTGGAGGTTGTCAAGGTGAAGGCCAAGAAGAATAAGAGAAAGGAGATGGATAAGCACCAAAATATTTGTAGATGTATATCACAACATAAAATATAAATATAAATGCATAAGCACCAAAAATTAATTTTAATTAAAAAATAAAAGCTTAATAAATCATGTATATGTGATTATATAATACAACTCATAATTATAAGATACATGTCTTCAATCATAAATAACCATTTAATAAATATAAATGATAAAATTTTAGGGGGGGGCATGCCCCCCATACACTTATTTTACGTTATATTTTATAAATTATATTTTTCTAACGTAGTTAGATACAAATATAATGGGCTCCTATTTGAGATGGGCCCTAGGCCACCGCACATTTTCCATGACCTAGGAGCCGCCCTGATCATCTCCAAGCATGTTGTCCTACTTCTAGGTCTATTTTCCAAATACCAGACCATGTACGTTATGTAGTACTTCCTCCGTTTCAAATTAGTTGTCACTCAAATAGATGTATCTAGAGGAAGTACTAAGAAAAATGGGTATACGTGCTTATAAGAAGCCTCCCGAACATGCAGCTTTCGTGGAAAGGGATGCCGTCTTGATGAAGGTGACCGTGAAGCTGCTTATCTCATGTAGCTCGATGAAGGAAAGACGATGGGACGTGACTAACACCTGAAACCCATCGAGGGGAGCACCGTTGACCTCGTAGACCTCCGGAGTTTCCGCCACATGTGTCACTGTCCTGGTGACGGTGTGCACCTCCTCCCATCTCGCGAATTGAACGAAGAACGTCAGCGTGTTCAGTTGGCTCGCCACCTCGCCGGCACACCCACCAAAATCTGGCTCGAGACCCGAAGTTGCTCGTCGTTGTAACCCAGGCTGCACATCGAGTCCAAGTAGTCTTCTACGCCTGGCCCGTAGACGAGCCCCGGCTCCATGGCGAACGGAGGATGGACGATGCCAGCCCCAGCCACAAAGGGGCTTGCTATCACCCCGCTCTGCCTCCACGTCGCCGGTGCGTCCTCGTTAATCTGCTCACCCCTTTGGCCCAGTGGCTCCGCCCCCATGATGATGGCGAACCATACACTTATTTAGGGGGGGGGGGCATTGCCCCCCCCCATAAACTTATTTTATGTTATATTTTATAAATTATATTTTTCTAATGTAGCTAGATATAAACATAATGGACCCCTATTTTAGATGGTTTTGAGAAACCTGAAAACAAAAAAATGAAGAGAAGGTATGACCCTGGACTTCTAATGTTCCTTATACACTTGACATTAAAAATTCTTCTGGTATTGCGATTACAACTTGTCCCTTTAATTCTATAGTAGTCAAATTGATTCGCCTCCTAATAGGGTTTCTGGCTCTGCGTTTCTCTTCCTGTTTCGATATAAATACATTCCAGGTTTGTTCCTACTATTCATTTTTTGTATATGTCTAAAAATGCAGACTAATTCTTTAGTGATTTAAAAAAATAGTTACATATAATCATTAATTTGTACTTGGTTTTGCAAGGTTGTTTGTACATCATGTATTTATTCTAACGGGTCGGGAGACCTTTATGCTTCTGCCAAGAAAAAGGTATGTTGATAGATCTGCGCGAAACATTATGCATTCTTCATTTGTAGTAATGATTCTAGTGTTGACTGTTCTGTTCATTTCGGTGGTATTTATTTTTAGTTACATTTAATCATAAATTTGTATTTGGTTCTGCAAGGTGGTTTGTACATCATGTATTTATTCTGACGGGCCGGGGGACCTTTATGCTTCTCGTCATACTTAGTGCTGAAATTGCCTTCTTTGAATCTTACTTTGCTTTGCTTCTTTGTTTGCTAGGGAGCCACGCGATGCTACTGCGGTTGCTGCCGACGTTGCTCCTTTGCCTCCTCGGACAGTTGCCTCGACCACCCAATCCAGGGCCTCGCCAGGTCGGAAACGGCTTCCGGCAGTCATTGATACTGTCAAGGCCGAGCGCACCAAGAAAGCCCGCGAGGACACGGTGAAACAGTCGGTGAAAACTGCTGCCCCTTCCGGCGGTCATTGTTTTTAATTACATTTAATCATAAATTTGTACTTGGTTTTGAAGGGTGGTTTGTAGATGCACGAAACATTATGTATTCTTCATTTTTAGCAATGATTGTGGTGTTGATTGTTCTGTTTATTTCGGTGGTAATCTTGTTTTATCCACACTAAGCTTGATGCACCGAGTATATAGTTTTTATTTAACTACTAAATAATGTGTGCATTATCGTGAAGAGGTAAGCAATTGAACCATCTATTAAAAAATGGTATTTGTTGTATGACTGTAAGTTTCTATCGTAACCAACAAGTGTTTGCTTGAACAAAAAAAAGCAATACGCCTAATCCAACAAATGATCACTTATGATCTAGCTGATTGTAAAGCAACATGAGTAAACTGTTGAAGATGCAAGATAAAGGCTTACGTCTAGAATTTTTAGATATATCTACTTTTCTGCTTGTCGTCTCTTCTCCCAAATCCTGCATACGCCCCTGTGAGACACCAAGGCGGCGCTGGAGCCGATCCACATCGCCACGCTTAAGGGGGAGCTGCTCACAGAGGCACACCATTTGCAAATGGAACAAATAATATATGATTATACTGTGGTAGAACAACCCTGTAATCCAGTTAAGTTGTTGGCTACGGTTGGGCCGACCGGGCTGTCGGCCACAGGCAGGCCGACTGCGTGGTGGGCGAGCCACCAGTCGGCTCCGCCTAGGCCGACTGGGCTCTGCCGACTGTGGTCGGGTTGACTGGGCCCAGTCAGTTTCGTCCATGCCAACTATACAATATATTTGAAGATGTGCCGTTTCGCATTAAAAACTTTTTATGGAGGCTGGGCAAGCAGAGCCTAGCAACCGAAGATGTGCGGAAACATAGAAACATGTCGTTGGTGGATAATTGCCCTCTGTGCGGCAATTTGGACTCCTGGACTCACTCCTTGCTTGAATGTTCGGCCTCCAGATGTGTATGGGCGCTTGCAAATGATCACTTGGTAGAGGTGATGAGTGAAATACGGGAACCAAATGCGAAACAATGGATCTTCCATGTTCAAGAGGCAGCTTCTTCCAATCAATTCACTGAAGCAGTCGTGACTGTGGGTGATCTGGTCGGCAAGCAGGAAGCTCATTCACGAAGGAATCAACCAGTCACCGCTTGTTGCGCATTCCTTTATCATGAACTATGTTAGGGAACTGGAGGGTTTCCGTAATAGTACATCCATGGCAAGAGCTCCTCGGGCAAGAACCTCTTCGTCGCGTGCTAATCAAGTTGGGACACCTCCTCCTCCTGGTTCGTTCAAGATCCAGGCGTGTCACTTGACGAGCCAAGAAGGAGCTGTTGTGTCGGTGATTGCGAGAGATGCTGAAGGTGTTTATGCGGGTTCATCTGCTTTGGTGCTGACTGGAAACTTGGACAAGACTACCCTGGACACGATGGCTTGCAGGGAGGGCATGGCGTTGGCAGAAGATCTCCAGCTCCGGAATATTGTCATTTCATGTGCTAACTCAATGGCTATCAAGGAAATTGTGGAGAAGGGAGGAGGGAAGCAGGCCGCTATTGTGCGCGAAATTCATAAGCGCATATCAGTTTTTAATTCTTGCTCTTTTATTTTCGACAACAGTTCTAGTTTTGTAGTATGTGCTTTATTAGTTGAGTACTCGGTTGGTCTGTCGGTGGGACGCCATTGTGGCTTCTTCATCCCCTGGATCAGGCTTGTATCCCTTTGAGACTTGTTGAATAAAGCATCATTAACCCCTAAAAAACTATACAATATATTCAAAAATATTTGAAACTGTATGTTATTTTTGTGATTTAGCAAATAAAATGTATTATTTCGAAAAATTAGCATTGTGTTGTATCCTTCTGCTTCCCACGTGAATACAGTAGAGGGGTTATATGTGTTGGGTATAGGTTAAACTCACCGCAACCTTTTCTCTCCTTGTTTTCACTCTTACGAAGGAAGACAACACCGTCGGGCCATCGGTAATGAGGCATGTGCCGGCAAAGATATATCCTTAGCCGACGGGCATTGAAAGCGCGATAACAGTGCAGGTCTGATTGGAGACGCGGAGCTGCACTAGTCAATGGGTGCAAACTAGCTCACCGTCATTCGTGAGCTTGCGGATAGTATTGATACAACGTCGGCACAATCAACTAGGAAGATGGACCCGCAAGACGCTAGTTAGACGAAGAGGTGCATTCCAACAAATACCTGTGTAGTTCATGTGCCGGTGGAATTTCACTCGGTTGTTTATGAATTGCTTGATCGAGAGAGTGTGAATGCATGATGATCCAATGGTGATACCTTAACATAATTGTAGTGATAGTCAATGAAAATGTTCAGGTGTACCATCTAGATTTTTTTAAATGGGTTCGATCAATGAGATGTCACATACTTTGCACAAGTATTATGGCAGATAGACAAACTCTGTACTTAATTATATTGTTGTTAGGATTAATTCAGTGCAGGCTGCTAATTCTGTTGGTTTTTGTACAAAATGTTGAATATGCATAATGTGTAATTACAAAAAGAGAAAGTGTCTTACTGGCATAGCATGTCGGTACTTACATACACTAACTTGAATGATTCAGCTGAGTGTCATGGCTAAAATTGTAGTTTCAAGATAAGAGTAGGGAGACATCCTCTAGACAAAACACCATGTCTTGACTGGGTTGGGGTGCTTGAGAAGACAATACTAGGATATGCACATAAGTTGTGTGCTCATGTTATTGAGGCAATGTTGGGTCTGGCTTTTGGTCCATTATGTGAGACATAAGTTGGGTGCTCATGTTATCGTATTTGTGGAGTGCAACATTTTGTTGTTTCTAAATTATATGGGCATGCATATAGCTAAGAGCACCAGACCAAGCAACATCCTTCTTTTTGTGAGCCTTTAAATGATTTCGAATGGTCAAGATTATATACAAAACTAGGACGTGGTGATCAAGCCTTTTCATGTGAGTTCTTTTTTTTGTAATACTACCTGTGTTCGGAAATACTTGACATTGTTTTAGTTAAAATTTGAACTAAAACCAAGTCAAGTATTTCTGAACGGAGGGAGTATTTATGAATGATCAAGATTATACATAACACTATTTTGTTCTTTTATCTCCTAAATTGTTGGTTTTTTAATAATATTCCTTTGTGTTAATAGTTTTTGTTAACCATTTAGGTTTGTCTCCTGCGGGAAATATTGTTTACTTTTAACGTTTGACTTTACATCTCATTTAGGTTCGGTGCTTACATTATGATTTAGGTCTCAAATCCTTTTCGCTTGACTTCAGTTTTTTATACAATTACATAATTACTTAGGGCTCTATTTAATTCTCCACGTCTCGCCATTAATTAGTAGATTCATGAGATAGATAGGTTGAAGGTAAACTTTTTGTTGACTTAACTTGATGAAAAAGACCCTAAGCTTCCTTTTGTATTGTATAAAAGTTTGTTGTAGTAACTCTCTATTAATCAATAAAATGAAGCTCTTGATCTTTGTGCCATTCACAAGTAGTTTCACAAGATAGATAGGTAGTGGATTCACAAGATAGATAACTAGATAGGAAAGCAGAAGAAACACAAGTTCATTTTATAGTTTACATAAATTTGCTTAGCTCTACTCCTTGCTTACAATACTATTCAGTACTCTTTTATGTCTGTCATGTTATGCAAAATTTATGTTTTTACTTGATTTTTAGTTGCACTGTAATGAAGTAATTTCCTTTTCACCATTGCAGGGAATACTTGAAGAAAATTAGAAGTGTGATGCCATTGACCCCTCTCTCCTACTGATTTATGGTTATCAACCATGTTATCCGCCTTTGTATCAACTTGACAACTTGTTAAGCACTTACCTATTAGCTATGGTTGGGTTGTTTATTTATGTGTTTGTGACTATCAAGTTATGACATGGTATCTCCTTATTTATATGTTTGGACCTTGGCCCTATCACCAATGGGATATGTTCTCTACTATTGTATTTATGCCTCTGTTAGACTATGTCTGACAAGTTAATGTCATGTTTGCATATCTATTTGAATTTGTGCTATTGTGACTGTCGAGGGTTATGAGTACCAAATTAGCTGGCAAAGAACTCACCCCATCTTGTGTCTCATGCGCCATTTGCAGTGCGTAAACTTTGAATCCATGATGCCACCTTGCATTGTAAGCTGCATCTCCTACTTATTCATTATTAACATCACTTCTATATGGTTTCATGGGCCATTGGCCCAACCGGGTCATCTAGTGGGGAAAAAAACTGAATGTTCATGGGTTGCTACGAAATCATAAACTTAGACATAAGATATATCTAATAAAAGATGCACAACACACGTGAATTAAGCTTGTGCTGCGTAAAATAACCCCTTACTGTTACAATTAAAACAAAATCAATGTGACTCATGTGATTATATTTGTCATCATGATTCAATAAAAAATAAGTTTACCTCGATGCTTCAGAACAAATGATGCACGGCATAAGGAAAAATTCACATTACTTTTTTATTTTTGCACGAAAACTTCACATTAGTTGTCCTTATACGTTAGCAGATGAACCAACACCTGATTCTACACGTCATAGCCCTCTTACCTGTGCATTGCATACCATATTATATAAAGAGCTTACAGCTATGGCAAGCATGCTTGCCCATCTAAATGAACACTACAAGTACTGGCATCAAACCAAGCAGCCCGTAGTTTATCATTTGGCACGAAATCATACATAGCTTAGTGCAACGAATACTGAACCGTTCGAACTAATCCTCAGTTCAGCACAAAGGACAAAAGCAGAAATCCTCAACAGAGTAAACATGTGGAAATATCAACTTTGCTAGGAATGACATGTCTTGCTGGTGTTTATAGCACATATATGCTGTCCAAAACGAGGCACTTTGAGTTGATCGGCAACTCCAAATACTCAGCCTTCTTCAGATCCCCCCAGAATCAGTAAGCTACTACCACCATCAGCTTCCTAATTGGTTCAAACACCAGCATCTGTTAGTTTTAAGATACCTGAGGGGCAAAAGTAAGGAACATTAGAATCACACACGCCACAAGTTTTTATTTTCTATGATCAACGTGGGAATCTAAATTAAAGGGAGATTGTAATTAGTGTGTTGATTGATTTTGAATAAACATGTGAAGAGGATGGATGATATGGATAAACAGCAAAAGGAAAGTACTGAACGAAAATGAAGTGCTGTTCGGATGACTTCCTTTAGATATCTTTTGTTACTTGTGAACTATGTGGTTTAGCTTTCGAGAAGCCTTCTTTCGAGAATCTTTTAGACATCTGCTGGTATCCTAATCCCAGCCTAACTTTTCACCAAGAAAAAAATCTTGAGTAAACAACAAACGCTACTGTAGTCCGTCTATATGCATTTCCAAAACTGTAGGAATACAGTAAGTCTGGCAACATGTTTATTTTCTATCCAAGCCTTTTTGGTTGCAACAGAAAATCACAAAACGATTAATTTGTTAGTAATTATCAAGCTTCATTTTCAGGCCTTAATCGGTCGGTGATAATAATTCAGGCAAAGGAAAGACAACAGTCATCCTCACAACCAAGGCGTTATATTTTTCAGGCTCTAGGGCGTGTTTGGATCGAGTCCTGTCAAGCTGCTCCTCAGCAGAGATCTCAACCCCAGGCCTCCAAAATCAGACGCCTGAGATCCCTGCCTGACTCAGGCAGCTTTTTGTGGAACCGAAGCAAACAGGCCCTTATACATTGATCACCATGATGAACAAGACTACATCCTTCATGCCTACTAGAGTACTAGTTCAGAAACACTAATATTCCTGGATAAGAGGTTCATGCTGACACACCAACAGATAAATATTTGTAGCCAGGCCAATTGCTACCACAAGAATATGCTAACACACTAATTCAACAAAGAGGGTATGCAGGGGCGGACCCAGAAAAATTTCTGACTGGGGACGCATCATTTGACTGGGGGCAAACCTTCTATAAATTTTGCTACTTTTGAATATTTTTTGTTTCAAAATATACGCAAATACAAAGGGAATTCAAATTTTGAGTGGGGGCCTAGGCCCCCACTCAGCTGTACTTGGGTCCGCCCCTGAGGGTATGTTACTAACCTCAATTCCCAGTAAATATTACTAGTTCAGCTAAAACACCAACGACAAGCCGGTATTAAGGGTAACAATACGTTCGACAAACAGAAAAGTTCAACATAGCACTCCCTCCGTTCCATAATGTAGTGCATATAGATTTTCAAAAAGTCAAACTTTGACTAAATCTATGATGAAAACTATTCATATCTGCAATACCAAATATACACCAGGATCAATGTTACATTCTGTTAGTTCAGAAATACTAATACATACACCTGGATCAAAGATCCATGCTGAGACACCAAATGACAATTTTTGGCAGCTAACGCAACTTGCTGCCACAAAAATATCAATGGAAGAACAAGTTCAGATAGCAAACTTCAACAAAATAACCAATCTAGAGTAAATGACACCAGTCTTCGTTCGTAGCAAATATTACCAATTCTACTAAAATACGGATTATAACTCAACCAACGACCAGACGGTATTAAGGGTGACAGTACGTTGGGCGAACAGGGAAAATCAGTACAAGATAGTAGTAGTAATCAGCAATAACGCACATCAATGTTTTCCTATCCATAAACTGCATGAATTCAGTAAGAGATACTTGTAAAGAGAATAAAGCATCCTAAGCTTGTGACTGATGAGATAACTAACAGTCAACAATAAAGCATCAACTGAAGGAAAGTAAATAGAGATTCACTAAATGTCTAAATTGGCACCTTCATCTTTTCTAGTGGCTGTCTGAACGAACCAGGATATCTGCTAGAGTCTTGTTTTTCTCAACGCACTTCTTGCCTGAAAAAGTTTCATTTGATCAATGCACAAGAATATGAAAACAACAATACTAAGCCAACTTAATTTATAGCAGTATACATTTATGTGCATTGCATATAAGAAATTGAGCTAGAAAAAAAAGATACAGAAAGCAGGTTAACAAGAATTAATCAGAGTGCAACAACACATCAATAAATTGATGAATATATTTGTTGACAGCACCACTTGGTGGTGTAGAGGCGTGATTAAAATGGATATAACATCATTAAATCCTTCTATGGTCGAATTATAGAGGGACAGAAATTAAATGCAGAACATGAAGTGTAAATCATATATTCAGAGCCTGCAGATAACACTTTTTTTTGTTGAAAAGGAGGACTCTAATCAGGTCAAAGCATGTAATTTTACGAAACAGTTCTCAGAAAATGTGGACAACTTTGTAACTGATGGTCTGCACCACAGCACCAGCGCCGACCAGATAAGATTATTCGAACTTGTACGCTAAAAAGCATCCAAAACTTCCTAAATTTCTGTAAAAAAACCAAATCACTGACACTAAACTCTTTCTGACCATAGAGATGACCAGGGGTTGGAAGTCTAGGAGAAACATGGGACTGAAACTTGAGATCCACCCCCAAGTACTTGCACCATTCTAATACAAAATGAGAATATAATACAAGTACGACTAGATGAAAGCATTGCCATTTCTCATAAAAACGACCAATAGCAATCTTCTTTGGGCTTTCTATAAGAAGCCGAACCCATGGGCCGGTCGACCACAAGAAATTTATTCGACCACGGTTAACAAACACAGTGGGGAAACAATAGTTACTAATCACATGTATTAGTCATTTTCGAGTGATCTGGTTATGTGGAAAAAGATATTATGTCTATCGGACAATTGCGCCGAAAAGTATGTAATCTAGGAGTTAAAATGAGCGAATCACTACCTGCTGCAGAAGGGATACGGCTCGATCCAAGCCACGGTGGAAGAACGCATGGCATACAGGGGTCCCTTACATTAGCATAAATCCCAGTCACCTCCTCCCTGTCCATGTCCACGACGACGACGACGAGCTTGTGAACCGTGAGGTAAACGACGTTGGCATTGAGTGGGTCAATAAGGACAATGCGTGTCGTCCCCTTCTCCTGTAAGGGCAGTGCCATTGCCGGGTCGCTCCCCCAGAGCTTGTCGATCACCACCCGGCGCTCCAGCGTCCAGCCGGTGCCCTCGTCGTCGAGCACGAAGGATCTGAGAAGAAACGGCTCCTCTTGAGAGACCTCGACGTACCGCAGCCGCCCTTCGCTGACACCCACGCGCCGGTAATTGAAGAGCGCCCTTCCCTGAGCGTCGGGCAGCGGGCTCCCTCGGCGAAACGCTTCCTTCTGCGCACCTGCCGGCAGCACGCTGCCCCTCGGCAGCTGGACGAAGGAGAGCTCCGGCCGGTCGGTGAACGGATCGGCGGAGATTGCGCCCCAGGTCAGGTCGACCCACCACAGGCGACCGTCGAATGCCAGTGTTTCCTGGTCTATCTCCATCCGCCGCGCAGACGGGAGTTGCCACGGCGAGACCGACACGGCATCCCACTCCCCTGTTTCCGAGAGAAACCGGAGCATGAGGTTCCCCTCCTCCAGCTCGGCGACGGCGAACCTGTCAGGCGGCCCGTGCCCCATATCGGCCTGGGTGAGGAGGCCCATGTGGGGGCCGCGCAGGACGTCCCCCACAGGATTGGAGCCGGAGTCCGGGAGGCGGCGTAGCTCGCGGGTGAGAGGGTTGCACACGAAGCGCGTGACGCCGGAGGGACGCCGGGAGCGCCGGTCTAGGCACGAGAGGAGGAGGAGGCCGTCGCCGCTCGCGGAGGATACGACGCCGGAGAGCGATTGAGCGACGTCGCTGTCGGGGCTGGTCTTGACGAGGTGCTCCGGGATGCATAGCTTGGAGACGTGCGGTGGCTCGGCGAGGCGCACGTCTGCGCTCGGCGCTTCGACGACCACCGCCGCGCGGTTGATCATGGCCCACGGGGGATGCGCGGCGGCTGTGGCGAGCGAGCGGCGGAGACCGCCGGAGAGACCTAGGAGGCGGCGGCGGAGAGGCATCGCGTGGTACTGACGCTGGGTGTGTGGACTGCGGTGGGGAATTTTTCGTTGGACTGGTCACGGTTCGCGTGGACTGGGTTCACGCCGCGCAGTTACCAGGGGGCGCGCAGGGGGGGAAGTAGCGTGTGGTTCTTCCACCGGGTGCTCAGCCGGGAGGGAGCTGTCGGGCCCGCACGTCAGTGAGGACGGTCCATTGAGCTGTGGTCCATGGACCTGTTTCCGTATGGGACTAACGAGGCTTCCTCCAGAAGCCAAGTTGGATGTTTGAACAGTTGTTTCCCATCGGCTGCCATTTTCCCGCCAAAATGCTCGTGGCTTGTTGCTGAACCATCTTTTTTTCCGTGCCTTTTTAAATTCTGTACACACACAAATTTTCAGTTATTCATCTACTACTGAAATTTGAATTTATTTTACAAAACTGCTTCCACGCATCGGATGTAGATAGCCTCTGTTGCGATTACCTCCTCTCCCGTTCCATCTGGCGTGATTGAGCGATATGAAGAGCGCAACTAGTCGGCTCATGATAGGGGATTTATTCCTGTGATGAGCCTGCGTGTCAGGGCATTAGGTGTTGCGACTTCCCGACCAGGCGTTATCTTAGAAGTTGCGTCCATCATTCAGTGACACACGCACAGAGAGGGAGGGAAAGGGGCGATCCACTCGGTTCATACTGGCGGCGGCGAGGGGGGAGGGGGGTGGTGAGGCACATTGGCGATAGATCTAAATTTCTTCCTTCCGTTGCTTCCAACAACAGGTACCACTTGTAGCATCTCGTGTTCAATTTTTCCCGTGAAGAAAATCGTCTGAGCTCCCCATTTCTTTGTGTCCTCATCTTTAGATCTCATTGAGGGGAATTAGTAGGCGATTTTTTATAATGTTTTCGGTGATGGATTGACCACCTTATTTCTCGACCCTGTGACAACCCAGACTCAAGAGAGTACTCATATCAACATGGTGCACCTTCTTTTCCAGAAGCCCGTTAAAAAGGAATTTCCAGATTAATTGTGATTCGGTTGGAGTAGTCTTAAGATGAGTGATCGATTGGGAAGTTGATCTCAGATGCGCACGAGTGAGAACAAAGTGTGCAGAAAAAAAATATTGATATGTTAGGACGGTTTGGATCACAAGCGCACCGGACAAGATTAGGTAGGAAACCAATAAGTTTGACTGAGGCGTTACACACCACCATGGTTAAAATTGTTGCAGCAATAGCTTCCCCACAATCTTGTGAACAATTTCTTTTGGAAAAGGAGGATAACCCCCAGCCTCTGCATCAGCACGATGCATGCAGCCATATATTATTAATAGTTCAAAATTCGGCAGGCGAACTCTATCGACTCGGAAATAAATCGACAAACAAACCTTGAGGCCGTATACCTCGCGACAATACCTCGCGACAATACCTCCCCGAGATAGCCACTAATCCCTGTGATACAAGACACAATATAAACAAAAAAATACACAACTCCTAGGTTACGCCTTCAAGAAGGATCCTTCGCATGTGCGCCGATGATGGTGAGTCCACCACAAGGTTGAAGTCCGGATTCTCATCCCCAAAGCCAAGCTTCAATCCGCCATCTTCAGCAAGGACACGACACAGGCGCGCGACGACATAGTCTGATCAAAGATCTTGTGTTTCCACCGGAGTTCATAAACTCGTCGCTGAAGCCGTCTGTACCATCTGCCTTTATCCGTCTACCGACACCTCGATAGCCGAATACCTATGGAGAAGACAACGGAAGACAAAGACGTCTCATACCGCCTGCCTCCCGCTACTGTCGCTCCACCTTCGATCCGACAGCAACATGCTAAACATGACACCTCCGCCAGAGCCACCGTGCATCACCTGCCGGTATCAGGCATGACTTGACGTCTCCATATAAGACGTCGTGTGTAGCATCTGTCGGTAGCACATCCACCGGTGGCTTCACCTGCCGGCGACAGGCACCACCCGACAACTCCGAAAGAGGCACATGTGTCACCTGCCGATCCGCATTGAGCCCGATCTATTGATGGAAGGGACGTCCCATACCGCCACCAGCCTCAGAAGGCCGTCACCACCTTGAGATCCGGACTACTAATCGCCCACACGATCCCGAAGTCCGCCGCCGTTGATGAAGAGGGGAAACCGCGCCGATTCCGGACGCTACATGGAGCACCCACCGTTGCGCCAGCCGTTGTCGCCGCCCATACAACAGCAACCGCCGCCGCAATCCCACATCACGCGGCATCGACGCCGGAGGAAGCTCCGGCCGCCAAGTGTATCCTGCGGCGTCCCCGGGTACGGGATCCCAAGATCTTCTGCCACCGGCGCCGCCACAAGGACCCACCATCTGGCCCGTCATCCCCGGCGAAGAGGACGCCCCCGCCGCCATGTTCAGATCCAATCTGGAGTCACCGCCGCGTCTTCCAAGACTGGATCTGGGCCGGACGCCACCGGCCATGCCCAGCCCCACCTCCATCCTCTGGCCATCTCACCCCGCATCACCACAAACGCCTCCGACATGAGCCGCCGCGCCGCCATGCATCGAGGAAGAGGTCGCACCTTTGCGGATCTGGCGCCCTCGCCGCCGTACTGTCCGAGAAGGAGGAGCAGCCCTCCGCCGCCACCGTCAAACGCACGGGCTCTGCCCGGCGCTGTCCCCCGGCGACGGCGGAGGGGAAGGAGGGATGGGATCGAGGCGGCTGGGGGCTAGGGTTGGCCCCCTTGATCGCCCTGGAGGGACGAGCGACGAGGGGGTACGACTCCACAATCTTGTGACCATGGAGTTTAGAGTTATCCATTTGAGCCAAAATACTAGGTGGTAGGGTGTTGATTGATCTTTTTTTAGTTACCTACACCCATGCCTGAATAGTAGCTATATATTGTCTAATTTCCTATCACAATATTTTTGAGATATTCATCCCATACACCCCTTTGTTTCTTGTTCTCCCTAGGCTCAGTTCAGTTCACGGGGATTTTGAGAGGTTTGAGAGGGATTGAGGGAAATTATTTCCTCTACAGGTCAAAATCCCCCCAAATCCCCTTCAATTCTCTAGACTCTAGTGAAGCTAAACCACGTGGTGTAGCCGAACTAACCTAAACCATGTGGGTAAATGATAGGTGCAGGCAATAAGATCAACTAGCACAAATGCCGGTGCGCTGCAACGGGAGAAAATTTAATGTATATTTAAATTTAATTGCAATTCTCTATACAAAATGAATTCGTAATTTATATTATTTTTTAAGCAATGGAGCTGAATTTATGATGAGTATGAAAAATAGTTTATAAAATCTAGACATGTACTATTTCAATTTGAAGGAAAAAATTAGAAGGAACAATAGAGAGACTAAAAATAACAAACCTATAAAATGATTAAGGCCTAGTGTGTCATTATTTCAGTGCAATCTAGGGAGATGTCGCAAAAAAGATATAAAATTTAGAAGGTCCTTATCACATATTACATATGCGTGATTTTTCCTCTATGAATTATTGCAAGAGAATTTGTTCGAAAAGAATAGCAACATAGAAACTCCTAAATAGTTGCCACTTAAATCCCTTGAGGTATTTTAGTGCATCAAACTAATCGTATCTATTATAATGTTTTGAAATGTTATTTGGGATGAACTGATCAAAAATAATAAATAGAGCACAAGCTTCATCAACGTTGGGTTTTGTAAATTCATAAAAACTGAAAAAATACACTAAAATGAGAGCAGCACAAAAAAGAAAAACTGTGTCTTTTCAACATATACATATTGTTCATTTCTCATGATCGATGGTTTTATTTTTTTATGCAGCTCGCGGTTCATGAGATTTTTATCATTGAAATTACACACACATACATTACATCCTTGTGCTTTTTCATAATTATTTGAAACTTCAAAGTTTAAATTTTTGTAATTTTAAAAAATTTAGCCTTCATCTCTAAAATGTTCTACACACATATATTTTTGTGCAGCTTGCGTTCATAATTTTTTATCATGAAAATTGTACACACATACATTAAATTCTTGTGCTTTTTCAGAATTATTTAAAACACCAAAGTTTAAAAAATTTAATTTAAAAAAAATCAGCCTTCTTCTGTAAAATGGTCTACACATATTCGTTTTGCCAGTATTAATCAAAGGTCGATCGAAGGTCCATATTGCAGCGCGATCTATACGGTGTTGAAGCTCTCAAACGAGCGACAAATATATGGGCCAGTATCGGGCCCGCCCAGCCAGCCGTTGTACAAGAAGCCCAGCCAGTGTATGAATCATTTTTTTAACACTTGATAATGTACTGTAGGTTAATTACAGTAAAAAGGAGGGGCTTTTTTATAAAAACACTATGACAGACGAAAAAATAACCCTCAGTTAAAGGTTTTCTAGAATTTTTACCCCGTGCGTGTGAAGGAAGTGAAGCGAGATTAAACCATCACGACGACCACATATTCCATTTAATAATAGAGATCTAAGAAAAACTAAAATAACTATGAACGAATACAGGTGCAGACAAAGAAACAGATGCTGGTAAAGATGCATTTTGCATACGGAAAGCAAGTCACAGTGATATAACCTACTGAATTCAGACTCGCCTACACATTAGAGCATCTTCAGCCGTCCCCCTAAGAGCCCCAGGTGCCCCCCCCCCCCCTCCCCTCCCCTCCTCAACAACAGCCTCCAAATGCCGAAATAGCGCCGGCGAATCCAAGCGAAACCCAGGTTTCTAGGGCTCTTGGGGCGCCGGATTAAACTACAACCAATTATGCTCTTTCATATGTTTTTTTTCCGGGCCCACACCGAAAGTTTGTGAGACAACTTTTGTTTGGGGTGGGTATATGACTGAAAACTTGTCCTCCTCAAGACATCAAAATAGCGCCGGCGAGGTGTTTTATTCCTCTAAAATAGCGCCGAGGTGCTCTTGGTGGTCTCCAACGGCGGGAGATGCTCTTAGCATACCAAGTACTGGCATCAAACCAAGCAGCCGTAGTTCATCCTTCTAACTTAACAGGTGCAATGTACCATCATCATTTGGCACGAAATCATACATAGGCTAGTGCAGCGAATACTGAACCCTTCGAGCTAATCCTCAGTTCAGCACCTATAACAGAAGCAGAGATCCCTAAATAAGATTCCTCGTCATGTGGAAGCATCAATTTTTCTTGCTAGGAATAAACTGTCTTCCTAGTGCTAAGTGCTTACAGCACATAGGCTGTCAAAAACGAGGTACTTTGAGTTGACCGGCAACTCCATAAACTAGGGCTTCTTCAGATTCCCCCCAGCATCAGTAAGCTACTACCACCATCAGCTTCCTAATTGATTTGAGCACCAGTATCTGTTAGTTTCAGGATACCTAAGGGGGAAAAGTAAGGAACATTAGAATCACACACGCCACAAGTTTCTATTTTGTATGATCAACATGGGAACTAAATTATAGGGAGACTGTAACTAGTACAGTGATTGATTTTGAATAAACATGTGGAGAGGATGGGTGATATGGAAAAACAGCAAAAGGAAAGTACTGAATGAACTGCTGTTGGGATAACTTGCTTGCACGCTATGTGGTTCGGCTATCGAGAATGGGGTGTGCGCCCAGTATCTGCTGGTATCCCGGCTTTACTTTCCACCAAGAAAAAAATCTTGAGTAAACAAAAAACGCTACTGTAGTCCATCTACATGCATTTCCAAAACTGTAACAATATAGTAAGTCTGGCAACATGTTTATTTTCTATCCAAGTCTTTTGGTTGCAAAAATCACAAAACGGTCAATTTGTTAGTAATTACTATCAAGCTTCAGTTTTCAGGCAAAGTTCAGAAACACTAATATTCCTGGATAAAAGGTACATGCTGACACACCAACTGATAAATTTTCACAGCCAAGCCAGTTGCTACCACAAGAATATGAATGGAAGAACAAGTTCAGGTAACACATTTCAACATAACATGCATTCAACAAAGAGGGTATGTTACTAGCCTCGGTTCCCAGTAAATATTACTAGTTCAGCTAAAATACCAACGACAAGCTGGTATTAAGGATAACAATGCGTTGGACGAACAGAAAAGTTCAAAATAGTACTCCCTCCATTTCATAATGCAGTGCATATAGATTTTTTGAAAAGTCAAACTTTGACCAATTTTATGAAGAAACCTATTCATATCTACAATACCAAATATACACCGGGATCAAAGTTACATGCCTGCTAGTTCAGAAATACTAATACATACATTGGGATCAAAGTTCCATTCTTAGACACGAAATGACAATTCTTTGCAGCTAGCGCAAGTTGCGACCACAAGAATATGAATGGAAGAACAAGTTCAGGCAGCAAACTTCAACAAAATAACCATTCTAGAGTAAGTATGTCACCAGTCTTCATTCCTAGCAAATATTACCAATTCCACTAAACCACCATTATAACTCAACCGATGACCAGACGGTATTATGGGTGAACGTTGGACGAACAGAGAAAATCAGTTCAAAATAGTACTCCCTCCGATCCATAATAAGTGTCGCTCATTTTGTACTAAGCTAGTACAACTTTGTACTAGAGGAGCGACACTTATTATGGATCGGAGGGAGTAGTAGTAATCAGCAATAAACACACATCAATGTTTTCCGAATCCATAAACTGCATGAATTGAGTAAGAGATACGTGTAAAAAGATGCAGCATACGTAAGAGATACGTGTGACTGGATGAGATACAACTAACAGTCAACAATGAAGCATGAACTGAAGGAAAGTAAGAAGAAGAAAAAGTAAACAGAGATTCACTAACTGTCTAAATTGGTACCTTCATCTTTTCTAGTGTCTGTCTGCACGAACTAGGACATCTGCCAGAGTCTGTTTTTTCACAGCGCACTTCTTGCCTGAAAAAGGTTCATTTGATTAACGCACAAGAATTCGAAACAACAAAACTAAAAAACATGATTTATAACAGTATAGATTTATGTGCATTGCCATTGCATATAAAAGATGAGCTAGGACAAATGGTACTTAGAGCAGGTTAACAAAAATTAATCAGAGCGCCCCAGCACATCTCTAATTTGATGAATATATGTTTTGACGATACCACTTGGTGGTGTAGAGGCGTGCTTCAAATGGGTATAACATCATTCAATCCTTCTATAATCGAATTATGGAGGGACAGAAATTAAATGTACAACATGAAGTGTAAATTACTAATTCAAAGCCTGCAGATAACAATTTTTTTCGAAAAGGATTCTAATCAGGTCAAAGCATGCCATTTTATGATACAGTTCTCAGAAAGTATGGACAACTTTGTAACTGAGAATCTGCACCAGCACCAAGCAGATAAGGTTATTAGAACTTGTAAGGTAGAAAGCATCCAAAACTTGCTAAATTTCTGTTATAAAACTAAAACACTGACACAAAACTCTTCTAACCAGGACAGCATGTAGAGATGACCAGGGGATGAAGTCTAGGAGAAATATGGGATTGAAACTTGAGATCCACGCCCACTTACTTGCAACATTCTAATACAAAATGAGAATATAATACAAGTGCGACTAGATGAAAGCATTGCCATTTCTCATACAAACGACCAATAATAATCTTCTTTGGGATTTCTATAAGAAGCCCAACCCACGGATCGCTCGACCACAAGAAATTTATTTGACATCCAATTGTTAACAAACACAGTGGAGAAACAATTGTTACCAATCATGTGTATTAGTCATTTTTTAGTGATCTGGTTATGTAGAATGTGGACAATCGCGCCGAAAGGTATATCATGCATTGTGCTGAAAAAGTATGTAATTTAGCAGTTAAAATGAGCGAGACACTACCTGCAGAAGGGATCCGACTCGATCGGAGCCACGGTGGAAGGACACATGGTATACAGTGATCAATTACATGGGGATAAATCCCAATCACCTCCTCCCTGTCCATGTCCACGGCGACGACGGCGAGCCTGTGAACCGTGAGGTAAACGACGTTGGCATTGAGTGGGTCAATGAGGAAAATGCGTGTCGTCCCCCTCTGCTGTAAGGACAATGCGTGGCTCCCCCAGAGCTTGTTGAGCATCACCCGGTGCTCCAGCGTCCAGCCGGTGCCCTCGTCGTCGAGCACGAAGGATCTGAGAAGAAACGGCTCCTCTTGAGACACCTCGACGTACCGCAGCCGCCCTTCGCTGACACCCACGCGTCGGTAGCTGACGGGCGCATGATGCCACCACGCCCTGCCCTGAGCGTCAGGCAGCGGGCTCCCTCGACTAAACGCTTCCTCCTGCGTGCCTGCCGGCAGCACGCTGCCCCTCGGAAGCTCGACGAAGGAGAGCTCAGGCCGGTCGGTGAACGGGTCGGCGGAGATCGCGCCCCAGGCCAGGTCGACCCACCACAGGCGACCGCCGAATGCCAGCGCCTCCTGGTCGACTTTCATTCGCCGCGCAGACGGGAGTTGGCACGGCGAGACCACCACGGATTCCCACTCCCCTTTTTCCGAGAGAAACCGAAGCATCAGGTTCTCGAGCGGCAAGGAGACGACGGCGAACCTGTCAGGCGGCCCGTGCCCCATATCGGCCTGGGTGAGGAGGCCCATGTGGGGGCCGCGCAGGACGTCGTCCACGGGGTCGTCAACGGAGTCCGGGAGGCGGCGTAGCTCGCGGGTGAGAGGGTTGGAGACGAACCGCGTGACGCTGGGGATGTGGGTGGGGTCGAGGCCGGAGACGCGCTGCGGGCGCATCCCGCCGGCGTCGGGAGCGACGAGGCGCAGGTCGAGGCAGGTGAGGAAGAGGAGGCCGTCGCCGCTCGCGGCGGAGAGGGCGCCGATGAGCCACCGGCGGACGTCTCTGTCGGGGCCGGGGCTGCCTCCGGTCTTGACGAGGTGCTCCGGGACGCGTAGCTCGGAGACGTGCGGTGGCTCGGCGAACCGCACGTCCGCGCTCCGCGCTCCGATGACGGGCGCTACGCGGTCGAACATGGCCCACGGGGGGCTCGTGGCGGCTGTGGCGAGCGAGCGGCGGAGGCCGCCGGAGAGGCCTAGGAGGCGGCGGCGGAGAGGCATCGCGCTGGGTGTGCAGACTGACTGCAATGGGGAATTTTTGCTTGGATTCACGTGGACTGGGTGCTCAGCCGGGTGAGATCTCTCGGGGCCACACGTCAGCAAAGCTGGCCACATGGGCCGGCCCGGCACGGCCCGGCACGTTTGAAACAACACGTGCCGTGCCCGGCACGGCCCATGTCGGCACGGTTACTGTGCGTGCCGTGCCGGGCCGGCACGCGGGCTGAGCTGCCAGGACCAGGCACGCCCATCTACTAAACGGCCGGCCCGTTAGCTCGTTAGGCACGCCAGTTTTTTATTTTTTCTGCTATTTAGGCGTTTTATAACTAAATTACGCCTAGGGTGTTATATAAAAAAATAAAAAAAATAAAAAAAACTAAACGGGTCGTGCCGTGCCGGCCCGCGTGCCCAGCCTCCAGGCCCAGGCACGGCCCGTCAACAGTAACGTGTCGGGCCAGAGATGGGCCGGGCCAAAAAAAACGGGCTACCGTGCCGCCCGCTAAGCCCGGCCCATGTGGCCAGCTTTGCACGTCAGTGAGAATTGTCCATTGTGCCGGAGTCCATGGACCGATTTCCGTATGGAAAACGATTCCTCCTACCCGCTGGCAAAGCTGGCCACATGGGCCAGGCACGGCACGGCCCACGTCGGTCCGGTTGCTTCACGGGTCGTGCTGTGCCGGCACGCGTGCCGCTGCGCTAGGCCCAGGCACGGCCCAAGCTTATACGGGCCGGCCCGTTGGCCCGTTTGGCACGCTAGTTTGTCTGTTATTTTTTTATTTAGGCGTCTTATAACTATATTACGCCTAGGATGTTATATAAAAAAATAAAAAAATAAAAAAAACCTAAACGGGTCGTGCCATGCCGGCCCGCGTGCCCAGCCTCCAGGCCCAGGCACGGCCCTTCAACAGTAACGTGCCGGCACGGCACGGCCCGTACCGTGTCGGGTCGAAGATGGGCCGTGCCAAACAAACCGGGCTACTGTGCTGGCCCTTTTGGCCGGCCCATGTGGCCAGCTTTGCCCGCCGGCGCATCCTTTTCCGCCGGTTGCACGTGCGCCGTCGTTCCGATCTGTCGACTCTCGCTACGTCACGTCATCCCGTTTAGTTGTCATAATTGTCCCACACTCTTCTTCCCCAACAGGTTTTGCTGCGGGTCGCCAAATTTGCTCCCCTTCCACCTTTCTGAAGAAACAGCCTCCTCCCCGATCCTTTCCCTTTGAGAAAATTGCCATGGACGCCTCTTCCTCCATCATCCCCCCCTCTCCCAGCGAGTCGCCATGGCCAATTCCTTCTCTTTCGAGGCAAGCCGCCTTGGCGGCTCCTCCTGCATCTCCCCTCGACGGCGAGCTGTAACCATAGAACGATGCACAACAACGAGTCTCCATGGATGGTCACAACGAAGATTGCAACCTTAGCAAGTGAACGCCGATGTTGAAAGTAGCATTTTTTTTGCTGCAACCAACAAAAAACAAAGCTAGAATCTAATTAGTTTTTGCTGCAATAGATAACCAAGTTGGAACCACATTGAGCATGAAAAGCCTCCTCCTACTCCTCCTCTAGCTAGCTTCCCTCTCCCATCGCTCTTCTCCTTTCCCCTTTCTCCTGACTGCTCCGGCGATTGAAGCTTGACTGCGGCCCCCTCCCTCCTGCTCCCTCCGCTGGCGTCGTCGGCCGGAGTGGAGTAGGGGAGGTGGTGCTCACGCATAGATAGGTGTTTTCTCAGCTTTTCTTCCAGCATGAGGTTCTCCTCGCCTCTCGCAAGCGGCATCGAGATCTGGGGGCCTGCTCCCTCTTGCCGGCGGCCATCGTGGTCGACGGGGAGATTGGATCGACCCTCTCCCTCTCTCAATAAGCTTGCCTTATCTTGGTTGGGGGTGGATCTGGCGAGGCTGCTATTTCTCTCGGTTCTTCTTCTCCATGGCGAAGGATTCGTACTGAGGAGGTGGTGGATCCGCGCTCGATTCGCACCTCGAAGGCCTACTGCATCCCTCAATGGAAGCTCACCCTCGACGGCAACCTTCTTGCCGTCGACTCTTCTCGCCGAAGGGCGGCGATCTCTGGAGTGGACGCTCACGGCAGGAGGCCGGCGTCTCCAGAAATTTAACCTCCAGGCTTGTATGCCACAGTGGAGGCGCTTATGCTCTCGTACCTAGGCGTTCTTCGGCGGCTCCGCCCCAAGTGGCTCTGTCCCCGGCGATGGAGAAGCTGGCCGGGACGAGAGGCAGCGACGCGCTCGTAGCGGAGAAGAAAGAGGATCCGATGGCGTTTTCCAATTTAGTTTTAGGGTCCTTTTTGTATTTTTTCTGCCCCCTTGTGTTATTTTCATCTTTAGGATGGGCCTGTTTGTAATCTTCACTGGGGATTAATGCAGTTGGGTCCTTGAGACCCTTTCTTGTTCAAAAAAAAAGTTGAAACCACATTTGATTTTTGCTACAATCTGCATCACTTTTTGCTGGAACCATCAACACTGTTGTTGCATGGTAATATCTAGGGATTATTTGTTACATGTATAGCCCATGTACGATGAATATCTAGGAATTTTTTTGCTACATATAATGCTGCAACCGGCTAATTTTTTTGCTTCCATCGTTCTGTGTTTTTGCTACTACCGACTAACATCTTTGCTACAATGGTGTCGACATGCGACGCCGGCAAGTTTTTTTGCTGGAACCAGCATTCAATCGCATAGATTGAATATCTAGGTAATATCTGAGGATTATTTTTGTTACGTCTAATGCTGCAACCGGCTAAACTTTTTCTTCCATTCTATTATGTTTTTACTACTATGGGCGAGGATTTTTGCTACAATTGATGATGTACTTTGCTACATCCATCCACTCAACCGTCAGCAACAACAGTGAACGGCGGCAGCGACGGCGACCGACGAGGAGAGCGGCAACCGGCGAACGATGGTGAGGACGGTCGTCTCCACCGAAGTTTGGCCGGCGATCGAGATTAGCACGCCTCGAATGTGCCGACGTCGGTGACGTGCGCAGCGAGAGATCATAAGGACCAGCAAAACGCGTAGGGATGATTGTTTTTTTTTTTTGACAAATCAGACGACCGGCTGTCGGTGATTAGATCGGCTGGTTGCAGCGTGACCGGCCGGGCAGTCCGCCGGCCAGCCGGCGCCTAGCGTCGTTCTTTCCGTATTGGGGATAGCGAGGCTTCCTTCAGAAGCTAAGCTAGACGTTTGAACAGTTGTTTCCCATCGGCCGTCAATTTCCCGCCAAAACGCTCGCGGCTTTTTTGCTGGACCCTTTTTTTTACAAAAAAAAATTGTATATTCGGTGCCAACCACTTCCTATGTAAATTAATATAGTATAAGATAATTTAGATAACTAAAATAGTAATCTAAAAAAACTTATATTAGTTTACTAAGGGAGTAGTAATCTTGTAGTGTACACACATAAAATTGTAATTATTCATCTACTACTGAATTTGAATTTAGTTTAGCAGTGCAAATTTAATTTAGATAGTATTGTACATTATATCATTTTCAATGAAAATGTTTCTTTTATTTAAGATAATAATAGAAATAATTTTTCTGATTTATTTATTGCAAGGCTAAATCACTCTAGGAAGTTCTCTGAAAAGACCCAAAAATTATTATAGGACTACCATCTATTTTCTGCAGGTATAGGGCGCGCTATTTTAACATATTTCTTATATTACATCAGGTGTATTTCATTATCTTCTACTTTCTTGGCAAAATCCACATTTCTAACCCTTTTGCAAAACAATTTCATAGTCTGAACTTAGTTGCAAACTATTTCACAAAACTAACCCTTTTTTGTAGCGCCCAACGCAAAGGCACTAAACCTATGCATCTAGCGCCCGTATGAAAGGCGCTAAGACCCTGCCACCGCGGAGATATTGAACCCCCACCGGACCCCACCCTGATTGTCTAGCGCCTTTACCTTAGGCGCTACACTTATAACCTTAGCGCCTTTCCTTAAGGCGCTAGACGCTTGCCCTCCTCTAGACCACTAGTAGTACTACCACTGGTCCGATGCATGGCATTGATCATGGCATATGCACCAGCATATTATATGCGTTTGTGTGTAGGTGCGCTACAGCATTTTGAATTTGATTGAGGGCAAGTGTGTACGGCCGTGGGTTCACCCGTCCCGTGTCATGCATCTCTCAATGATTCATCCATTCGTGTGGTCGTATTTGCAACCCATGCATAGTACGTACAGCACTACAATAGTGGTGAGCTAGGCGTGGGATAATAGTAATCTATCGTAAAAGTTTATCTATAGTAAGGATGCGCACGCATGCACCGATTCCTTACACGCTATTTGATCTTATTGAACTAGTTCAATATTTAAATAAAATATACTAATCAGACTTCACATCCGTCTTCGTGACGGGATTACCTTTTGTCTTGATCTTCGAATGAATGAAATCAAGGATTACCTTTTGTTCACCGTGACGGGATTCACGAAGACAACAACTTAGATGGCGCGCCTGTCCTGCAGCTTCCGGGCAAGCTGACGCCAGCGTGTTGAAGTTACTCCTCCTCTTGCTGCTTCGCCTTCTCCTCCTTCTTAGGGATCGGCGTGTCGTTCTTCTAGTGCACATGCGCTTCGTTCTCCTCTGCTAGGAGCTTCGCTCGTCTTGGCGGGGTGGGAATTTTGTACGCCGTGATCAGATAGTAGACCATGATGAGATCATAGTTGGGAGTGACCGAGGCTCGCCGCATCGCAATAACCACGGGCAGGCGAACGGGCAGCCTGCTTCAGTGCAATCGAGGATAGGGTTCTCGAACGCGCGTCTGGCATCGCCACTTCGAAGCCGTTCTGCCGCGTTTGTCCCAGCTTGAATATGCACGGACAATAAAGCGCTGACCAGCATCGTCATTGCTTCAGACCTGTTATGTCGCGTCTCTCCAGCAATGAACACCCGATCAAAGAACTGAACTTTGACTGGCGCCCTCCAGGAGAGCGTTTATTCGCTATTGAACATCATGACAACCACTTCAAAAGTGCGAAGAGATTTTTTAACACAGAAAAATAATACTTCCTTCGAACCATAATAATGGACACACAGCCCATTAATATAGATCGGAGGTAGTAGATGAAAGCACGTTGGATAACAAAATATGTGTACCGTGTGTAACATGCATGTACGTACTAGTCGTCGCAAGCACGCACGGAAAATGAAACAATGGTGATATTTTAGTTGTGAGAAAACTGTGGATGAGATAAGATAATGAGAGCATGCAATGAATGAATTGCCTAAAAGCAAAATAGCGTGCAAGGAATCCCACGCCTAGCTCACCACTGTTGTAGTGCTGTACGTGCATGGGTCGCGAATACAACGACACGAATGGATGAATCATTGAGCTATGCATGACACGGGACAGGTGAACTCATTGAGGAGGGCAAGCGTCTAGCGCCTTAAGGAAAGGCGCTAAGGCTATAAGTGTAACGCCTAAGGTAAAGGCGCTAGACAATGAGGATGGGGTCCGGTGGGGGTCCAGTATCACCACGGTGGCAGGATCTTAGCGCCTTTCGTACGGGCGCTAGATGCATAGGTTTAGCGCCTTTGCGTTGGGCGCTACAAAAAGAGGTTAGTTTTGTGAAATAGTTTGCAACTAAGTTTAGATTATGAAATTGTTTTGCAAAAGGGTTAGAAACGTGGATTTTGCCTACTTTCTTCGATCCACAATAACTATCGCTCATCTAATACAAAGCAACACTTATTATGGGTCGAAGGGAGTACTTCTCTTCTATTTCTACGGATGTGCAATTTGTGTGTGTTTCTAACACATATAATTTGGCAGTATGAGGTATTCATAAACATGAAACTTCACATATTCAAATAATATATAGATTGATAAAAATATCCAACATACATACATATCGAATCATATCAATAATTCATCTTTGTGACCAAATATCATAAAGAGGCGCATGGAGAGACAAAGTTGATGGTGTAGGAAAACTCTCATTTATATAGTGTGCATCTTAGGACAACTTCAACGCGTCGATCCAAACGTACGTGTGGCCTGTCCGCATTTTGTTTGTTTTGCTGGCCAAACAAATAGTCGTCAGGCCACTATCTATGCATCCCAATTCACTAATCCCAACCAGACGACCTATTTGGTTCGCCCATGCCACATTTTAAGCCAATCTTTTCGTAAATCTAACACAGTTTCATCTCAAATTAAACATAAAAAATATGTAGCAAAATGCTATGCCGACATCTCAAATTAAACATAGCAAAGTATTTAGCGAAATGTCATGCCGGACTAGTTCAAAAGCATCAATCATCATTCACCATCCTCCTCATCGATATCAATCATGCGCTTGTGCCTCTTATCAAACCATTTCCCTTTTGGGGGTTATGTAGCTCAAGTTGGCCCCATGATCTCTACGTTTTTGGACATTAGCAATAGTTCTACCTCTTTTTGCTTCAACGCCACCTCCTTGGCTCTTGTTGGCCCCATGGTCTCCTCTTTCTCTCCGCGCCTTATCTCTTCCCTCTTCACTTTTTGTGTTATGAAACCCTCCAATGTGTCTTGCAAAGATTATGTTGAAGCATCACACTTAGATTTTATCTTGGAGTTGATCGTCCCTTTCGGCCTTTTATCAGTTGGGTCGATCACCTCAGAGCCCCCCCACCCCCACCTTTTTTTGGGTTGCATATTGAGCCCTCAATTTCTCACATTCCTCAATACTCATCCAACCATGGGTCAGCGAGTTGGCGCGGCCTATTTGGGTTAGCTAGGTTGACTTATTTTTAGTTCGGCCCAAATTAATTTCAATTCAAATCCTTTGAGATTACAAAATTGTAAATAAATACTACTCCCTTCATTTCTAAATATAAGATTTTTTTAGAGATTTCAATACAAGCTACATACGGATGTATATAGACATATTTTAAAGTGTTGATTCATTCATTTTACTTCGTATGTAATCAGTATTGAAATCTCTAAAAGGGCTTATATTTAGAAACGGATGAGTAGGACTCATATAAATCATAGGAAAAAACGCCCAACCCTGATACAATTTTTGAAACACTATTTTGTATAAATGGACTTAATACTGGATCTGAACATAACATTCCCAAAATGATGCAAAATGAATTCAAGGTTTCAAATTTTTCAAATTTGGATGTGAAGATAACATTCACATGCATAACCTGGTTTCAAAATAGCCGAATCAATTCCAAAATGCACTGGAATCAGGCTATGCAAGTGAATGTTATGTTCACATTCAAATTTGAAAATTTTGAGATGTGACAAATATTGCTAGTAAACATGTCAGGGCTTATCATTAATACTGCAAATGCTGGTAGCTATTTTGAACAAATCATCAATGCAGCATCGATGGCATGAGCAAAGATCCGTAAATAACTAGATATGATATCACATAAGAGTAAAGAGGCCCAAGCATCAATCCTTTTCCAGGAATATATTGTCTAGATAGTAAAACACAGCATACACAATGTTGTGTGATGGCCGTCCGACTGAATTTAGCGATTCGACTGGAATGTTGTGCTGTAAACCGATAGTCTGAAAAATCTCCAAGTTTTCCCTCAAAATGAGATACATGCATACAGTAAGTTGAGTGCAAAACTCCATCAAAGCAACTTCTCCAGATTTCCCCCAAAACGAGAGCCCAGTAAGCTACCGCCATCAGCTTCCCAATTGATTAGACATCACCATCTGTTAGTTCAAGAATCCTGCAACCAAAATTAGAACATTAGGGATATTTGAATAGACACGTCAAGAGAATGAATGATATGAAAAAAACAGCAAAAAGGAATTCAGTAAACAGAAACGCTACTATAAATTCATCAATGTCTATTTCAAAAACTGATACGTATAAAACAGTGAGTTGTCATCCAAACACGCTTATTTTCTATCGAAGACTTGATTGCAGCACAAAAGTACACCACAATCAATTTTAAGAAAGATCAAGCTTCCATTTCAGGCTTTAATCAGTTGGTCGTCATACTATTATAGGAAAAAGGAAAGATAATGCTGATCATGATGACAGGGCTAGATGTCCTTCAGGTTCTAATACAGTTGTGACCAGACGAACAAGGCTAAATCATCTTTTATGCCTTCCAGTTCAGAATCAGAAACACTAATACACCACTGCCTGGATGGAAGGATGTATAAGTTCATGCTGACACCGCAACCGGTAATTCGGCATCGTGGCAAGTTGCTGCCACAAGAATATGAATGGAATCCCTCACACACACAAAACTAAATGGAAGAAGTTCAGGTAGCGGATATAAACTATTCTAGTTTTGGCCGGCAGATATTACTAGTTGCATCGAAACACCAACTACAACAAACCAACAAGAAACTGGTATTAGGGATAGCTAGATGTTGGACAATACAGAGAAAACCAGTTGAAAAGAATTCTAGTACAGTAATTGGCAAATAAGTGCACGACGTTTGCTTTTTCAATCCATAGAATGCACGAATGGCATAAGAGCTACTGCTTGTAACGAGAATGCAGCTTCCTAAATATGTGAATGGATGATATACCACGAACAGTGCATGTATCAATAAAGAAGCATCAACTAAAACCAAGCGAGAGAGTCATCAGCTGGAAAATTGGTACCTTCGTCTCTTCTACACGTCTGACGAAGTCTCGTCTTTCCCGGCGCCCTTACCTGAAAAGAGTTAATTTGATCAATGTACAAGAATTTGACAAACAGCAACACTAGCACAACAGAATAACAACAGTATAGATTTCTGTGATCACATACAAGAATTAAGTAGCAAAACAACATGATGGCTAGAGAAGATTCTCAAGAATTTAGCAGTGTGTTAATAACCAGTAGCATAACTATAGTGAGGAACCTTAAAAAAAACTATAGTGAGTATAACACTTGAATCATATAGAGGAGTTATTACAAGAACACAACAGATTCAAATCCATCAGTTAGAGATATGGAGATAAAATTTAGAACATCAAAGCAATCAAAACCTTGCAATGTTTCTGTTCAAAAGCTAAATCAATTACACTGCTGTAAATACTCCTGTTCGAAGGAAAATTCTTTAATTATGATCAGGACAACAGGTAGAACTGACAACGGATGCAAAGATTTTTCGATGCCTATGATCTTTACGAGCTTTGCAATCCCAATCGTTAGTAATTTTTAATAAACACGATGTATCACTAGTCATCTGGTCATGTAGGAACAAACAGTATGTCTACTGGATTATTCTTTCTGACATAATGATCAACTGATCCAGCCACACTAGGATACACAAAAATATATCGCATCAAAAATGATCCACAAAGTACCTCACACATTATATGCACCTAAAACTGAAAGTATAACTGAGAAAGATGTAATCTACTACCTGCAGAAGGAAGCCGGCTCGATCCAAGCCACGGAGGAAAAACGCATGATACAGAAAAGTTCTTCTCATACAGATAACTCCCAAGAACCTTCTTCATGTTCATGTCCACGACGATAACGGTTTTCTTGTCAACCGTGAGGTACACCACATTGGCGTTGAGTGGGTCAAGAAACTCAATTTGTGGCGTCCTCCCCTCCGGTAAGGGTAGCCATGGGTGGCCTCCATCCGCCCAGAGCTTGCTTAGTGCCAGCCGGTGCTCCAGCGTCCAGCCGCTGCCATCGCTGTCGAGCACAAAGGAGCTGAGCAGAAACGGTTCCTTTCGGGTGACCTCGACGTACCACAGCCTCCCTTCGCTTGCATCCACGCGCCGGAACTGATTCCAATACGCCTCGCCCTCGGCGTCAGACAGCGGGGTCCTTGCCTGCAGCACGCTGCCCCTCGGCAGCTCGGTGAAGGAGAGCTCCGGACGATCGCTGAACGGGTCGGCGGAGAGTGCGCCCAAGGTCAGGTCGACCCACCACAGGCGACCGCCGAATGCCAGCGCTTTCTGGTCTATCTTCATTGGCCGCGCAGACGGGAGCTGGCACGGCGAGACCGCCACGTTCTCCCACTCTCCCTTTTCCGAGAGAAACCGGAGCATGAGGTCCCCCTCCGGCAGCTCGGCGACGGCGAACCTGTCAGGCGGCCCGTGGCCGCGGTCGGCCTGGGTGAGGACGCCCATGCGGACGTTGACAAGCGGGAAGAGGTCGAACTTGGTCACGCGGTCCGGGAGGCGGGTCATCTGGCGCGTGAGGGGGTTGAGGACGAAGCGCGTGTCGTTGGGGACGTGGTCGGGGTCGAGGGACTTGATGCCGTCGGGGGGGATCCGCAGAGGCCTGCTGGCCTGCCTGGCGATGATGCGAGCCGCGTGGCGCGTCTCCGCGTAGACGAGGAGGAGGAGGCCGTCGGCGCTCGCGGCGCAGACGGCGCCGCCATGCCCTTGCACGATGTCGCCGTCGGGGTCGGGTTGGGGCCCGGTCTTGACGAGGTGCTCCGGGACGTACACTTCGGAGAAGCGCGGTGGCTCGGCGAGCCGCACCTGCGCGCTCGGCGCTCCGACGGTCCACGCCATGTAGCCCATCGCGGCCCAAGGGGGGTGCGAGGCGGCCGCGGTGGCGAGGGAGCGGCGGAGGCCGCCGGAGACGGCGGCGCGGAGGCGGAGGAGGCGGCGGAGCGGCATCTCGCTGTCCTGTGACGCCGGCCGGTGGCTGGCTGCGGGTGGGGATTTCCTTGTGTTGGTGGTGGGGAAAGTAGTTTGTTCTGGAACGCTCTGTGCCCATGGACTAGGTGCACGCAGCATAGATGATGACAGTGGGGTGGCAGGACGGAAAACCAGCGTGCACTTGTTCCACTGGGTACTGCGCCGTGGGTGGTCACTCGGGTCCACACGTCAGTAAGATAGGTTCTAGTGTGGTGCATGGACCCAGTTCTGCTTTACAAACAATCATGCTTTCCGCCATTGGCCTGACGTCACCATTTTCCCGCCAAAATTCTCAGGGGCTTATTGCCGGCCCTTTTCTTTTTTATATCTTTTAAAATGATACAGTGGCCAGTTCACTTTTATTTTCTGCTTTCCATGTCTTCCTTTTTTTGTTTCATTTTCACCCTGTTTTGTTTTTTCTTTTATTTTCAGTTTGGGGTTCTTCTTTTTTTTAAACTATTTTAACTTTAATAATATATAATGGGCTTTTTTATACATGTTCAACATTTAAAAAATATTATTTTTTCTAAAAACATGTTGAACTTTTTTGAAGTATATATTGATTTTTTTGTTATATAAGTTGAACAATTTCAATATACGAACATTATTATTAATATAGACTGAATTTTTTTATTTTATACAATGAACATTTTTTAACATGCATTGAATATTTTTTTGATATAGAATGAACTTTTTAAATATACATTGAACTTTTTTATTTTTATATGATGAACATTTTTATGACACACTGAAAAAAAAACCAACCCAAAACCGGAAAATAATAAAAGTAAAAAAAGAAAAACATAGGGGAAAAAACCAACGAAGGCTGGAGGTCTCACCAAAACAATACTAATTGGAAAAGTAATGCTCTAGTTCTAGAAGTATGGGTGATATGATCCTATTTCAATCCATGGTCGAGGGGATTTTGATCATCGGCTGTGTGATATCGTTTCGCATCTTGGTGGTCGGGGTATGGGGCGGTGGCTCGTGGTGCATTGGAAGAATATATATGTTGTGGCTTGATCCGATGAGAGTTGGCCTTTCCTTTATTGTACTAGTCTCGATCTTCATGATCCCTTCGACACAGGTATAGTTGGATGGTGCGAACGATGAAGCGATGGTTGTGATGGCTTGGCTAAAGTGGCAATTGCAGGATGGTACGTGCAATGTGGCCATTTGGCCCCATACGATAGGATACCCTTCAATTCACACGCACGCAATAGATGAGCTCCAATAGGTATCCATCATTTTTCGGTGACGGCCGAGGTGTGCTCCATATCAAGGCAATTAGATCCCCCATCTTATCAAATGTGCGATGTGTATATTTCATCATGGTCCGCAAATCTGGTGTTGATCGAGACGTTGCAGCAAGACTTCTTCATGGCATGTTGGTGGTAGTGACTTTATGGCTTCGCTTTTGGTGGTGCTCTTCGAGTATCGGACCTTGAGTTTTAGGATGAAACCCTAGGTCCGACTTTTATTGATTGTACATGGAACTACCGGGTCTACGCTTACTTGTTGAAGGCATTGTCTGGAATCTGGTTAGTATTTCTCTTTTGGATCAAAACCCATCTAAACACAGTTGGATCTTGCAACAATGACGCTCATGCGCCATTACCTTTCTGGAGATCTTGGTGTTGGAAACATTCTCATAGTTTTCATGTTTCCTATTATGGTGATGGTTATTGATTGTTGCTTTCTTCTTGCCTTGACCATTACATGTCCTTTTTGTCTTTCCCTATTTCTTCTCTTCTACTTTCGGTTGTGTGCATTCTTGATGTCTGGACTAGCTCTACATAACATGTTCTTGCAGAGGCTATGTGTAATTATTATCAGCTTGATGCTAACATCTTGTCCTTTATCACAAAATAGTTTTCCTGGATGAAATCGAGGATATTTAGATCTCAGAATAGAATGGTCAATTATTCAGGTTCATAGGAACTTAACGAACAGTACAACAAATAACAGACTAATTTTGCATACCTTCTTACAACAGATCTGTTGGCATTGATATGTATAGCTAAGTGTGGGTGTTTCTCTTCTTATTTTATCATCGAACATCCAACGTATATGGTCAAAGAATCATCGTGGTTAAGCAAGGAAGATATTTAATTAAATTGTCCCATAAGAGAGTTATTACGTGGGTAACATGAATATATATCGACCTTTTTCTACATGAAGGTTCCCACAAATCCCATTTTATGTGCTTCAAATAAGAAGCAAGGGGTTGTAAATAACTTAGTGATCTCGTGAATTGATTAGGCAACCCACTCTCTTGTTTTGAAAAACTAACACCAAATTGGTGCAGTTATGAAACATAACTTTCCTTGAAGAAGTATACCAGTAGCAAATCAAAACAAATCAGTCCTTGTTTTGTCCATTCATCGGCAAATCATGGGTTCACAAGTAATAATGTCTAATTCGCAGATGAAATGTGATGAGCAACAGACGAACATGATGTATTCAATCATCGTGCATGGAAGCCAAAATGAGTTTTAATCCTTCTTACTTAACTGAAGTTACCAGGGCAATTAGCACAAAAGCATTATATTACTCAGGACCCAAATAGTAATACTACGTAGGAACAAACTGCCAATGTTGCATGGGTAACATATGCTCAGATCCCTAAATATGATTCTTCTCATAAAAGTAAACATGTCCAATCAGCAATCTTTCCTTAGGAATACATTGGTAGCTACTAGCAAACACAGCATATATGATGTTCAGTAATGGTCTTTACATGCTGAATCAGCTCTGCTGTGAACGGATAGTCTGAAAATTCTCACAGATTGCCCTACAAACGAGATACAGTAAGTTGATCGCGAAACACCATCAAACCAAGACTCCTGCAAAATTTTCCCAAAATGAGAGTTCAGTAAGCTACCACCATCAGCTTCCTAATTGGTTACAGAGCAGCATCAGCTAGTTTTGAGAAACCTGAAAACAAAATAAGAATCATTAGACACATTAGGCATGATTGAATGAACGTGTGAAGAGAATGAGTGATATGGATAAACAGCAAAACGGAATTCAGTAAACAGAAATGCTGCTATAGTTGGTCCATCAATGCGTGTTTCTAAAAGTGTCATAAGACAGTGTAATCTCATCTGGATAATACGTTCATTTTCAATCCAAGGCTTGATTGTATAAAATTACACCAGGCTCAGTTTTAAGAAAGGTCAAGCTTCAGTTTCAGGCTTGAATCAATTAGTCATGATCTTTCAGGGAAAGGAAAAACAATGGTGGTCATCGTCATTTATTTTATCAGTTCTTGGGAAGGAAATTTGGAGTAATGGTCCTTATATCGAAAAACAATGGTGGTCATCATGATGACAAGGCTAAATATCCTTCAGATTCTAATACAGTGGTCACCAGAAGAACAAGGCTAGGCATCCTTTGTCCCTGCTAGTTCAGAAACACTAATAAACCTGAATGACACACCAACCTATAAATTTTGGCAGCTTGGCAAGTACAGTAGCTTCCAGAAGTATATGAATAAGAACAATTTCAGGTAGCACACAGTAAGTATTCTACGAACTGAATATGTTGAGTCCCAGCAAATATTGCTAGTTGTATTGCACTAAAACAAACAGAACCAAATAGAAGCTGGTATTAAGGATAGCAATATGTTGGAAAATACACACCAAACCAGTTGAAGATCATTGCAGTAATTGTCAAAAGGATGCATACTTTTTTTTAACCCATAAACTGCACGAATTGAATAAGAGACTAAGAAAATACTTGTATCAAGAATGCAGCATACTTTTTTTTTCGAAAATGAGGGTTTAACCCCAAAGAATGCAGCACAATACAAATGTGAATGGATGAGATACAATAAGAAGCATGAGCTAACACAAAGTAAATAGAGATCATTAGCTGGTAAATTGGTACCTTAGTCTCTCTTCTACGGGATTTCTGAGCGAACCAGGACGTCTGACAAAGTCTTGTTAGTCTTAGCGTCCTTCTTGCCTGAAAAGGGTTAACTTGATCAATTTACAACAATTTGAACAACAGAATCAAAACTAGCACAATACACTTTACAACAGTATATATTTCTGTGCATTGCATTATTGCATACAAGAATTGAAGTGTCAAAAAATTGATAGTTAAGAGCAGGTTATGAAGAATTCAGCATTGTACCCATAAGTGATGGCACAATAATAGAGGATGGTAGCAACTGAACTGAGTAGTGTAGAGAAAAGTATACAGCACATTTAAATCCTTTAAGTTACCTTCTAAAAGCAAATTATAGAGATATGGAAACATAAGGCAGAACATACAGTGTACCATCAAAGCAACAAAAACCTTGCCTTTCTGTTCATAAGTTTCAAGGAAAATTCTTATGACCCGGACAACAGGTAGAAATGAAAAGGGGTTGGAAGTTTGAAATCAACAAAAAGTTTGGGATTGAGAACAAAGTACTAATAATTTGTGCTTCACTTTGGATACCATTGACACATTTTAGTCCTTGATTAGAGCTTACGAATGATATCTTAGTAGTTCAGATCGATGCATCACCAACCCGAAACTTTTATGAGCTTTTGTCATCCCAATTATTACCAAACACAGCATATAAATAACCGTCAATAAACCATGTTAAACTATTTTTTCATTCACATGGTCATGTCAAGATAGGAATTATGCCTACTGGACTATTCCCACATTATGATCAACAAATCCTACCAACTCTGAAAACAAATTCTAAGAAGCATGATCCACGAAATAAATTATGCCAAAGGTGATCCACAAATAAGCAACTCATTCATTAGGCATCTAAAACTGAAACAAGAACTGAGAAGCATGTAATGTAATCTTGCAACTGAACAAGCAAGTGAGTACCTGCAGAAGGGATCCGGCTGGATCCAAGCCATGGTGGAAGAACACATGGTATATAGGCGTCCCTTTGAAACAGACAAATCCAAACCACCTCTTTCCTGGCCATGTCCACGACGACAAGGTGTTCGTCCTTGCCAACGGTGAGGTACACCACATTGGCGTCAAACGGGTCAAGAAGGCCAATTTGTGGCGTCTTCCCCTCCAGCATGGGTAGCAACGGGTAGCATCCATCCGCCTGGAGCTCGCTGAGCGCCACCCGGTGCTCCAGCGTCCACCCGGTGCCTTCATCATCCAGCGCAAAGGAGCTGAGCAGAAATGGTTCTTCTTGAGAAACCTCGACGTACCGCAGCCGCCCTTCGCTGACACCCACCCGCCGGTACCTGACCGGCGTCTCCTTCCACCACACGTTGCCCTCGGCATCAGGCATCACGCTCCCCCGGAGAAGCGCTTCCTGCTGCGCACCTTCAGGCAGCACGCTGCCCCTCGGCAGCTCGACGAAGGAGAGCTTCGGGCGGTCGCTGAACGGGTCGGCGGAGAGCACGCCCATGGTCACGTCGACCCACCACAGGCGACCGCCGAATGCCAGCGTCTCCTGGTCTGCCAAGAATCGCTGCCGCGGAGGGAGGCTGGCAACTCGGCATGGCGAGAACGCCACGCTCTCCCACTTGCCCTTTTCCGAGAGAAACCGGAGTATTTGGCCCCCAGCCTGCAGGTCGGCGACGGCGAACCTGTCAGGCGGCCCGTGCCCACGATCGGCTTGGGTGAGGAGGCCCATGTAGGGCCCGGGCACAGGGTCGCCGATGCCGGCGGCGATGTCCGGGAGGCGGGAGAGCTGGCGGGTGAGAGGGTTGAAGACGTGGCGCGTCATGTCGGGGAGGACGCGGGTGAGGTCCATGCCGGTCGGTCGCTGACGCAGCCGATTCGCGCCTTGCTTGGCGACGACGGGAGCCGCGAAGCGCAGGTTCGTGAGCGCGAGGAGGAGGAGGCCGTCGCCGCTCGAGGCGCAGACCTCGCCGCCGACTACCTGCGCGATGTCGCCGTCGGGGTCGAGGGCGGCGCCCGTGTTGACGACGTGCTCCGGGACGTACAGTTGCGAGAAGCGCGGCGGGTGTTGGAGGCGCGCCCCGGCGGTCGGGGCTCCGGGGGGCGCCGCCGCCGTGGTGCCCATGACGGCCCACGGGGGATGCGAGGCCGCGGTGGCGAGGGAGCGGCGGAGGCCGCCGGCGGAGAGGCGCAGGAGTCGGCGGAGCGGCATCTCGCTTGCGGTGGGGAACGCGGGTTGTTCTAGAAGACTCTCGGTGCGCATGGACTATGTGCACGCAGCACTGCGGCAGTAGATAGACCAGAGGGTGGCAGTGGCAGGACGGAAAGCAGGGAAGTTTTTACAAATTTGACCCTTATTTGAATTTTAAACCCAAAATTTAAAATTTTCACAAACTAACCCTTTTTCATGGCGCCATGCTAGACACCATGGCGCCCTGTTAAAAGGTGCCATACAACTTGCCACGTCGAACCTGCTAGTGGGCCTGTCAGGACCATGGCGCCATTAGTAAATGTGTCATGCCTTGTACCATGGCGCCTTTAGTAAAGGCGTCATGGTGTCTAGCATGACGCCTTTAGTAAGGTGTCATGGTACTTAACTCCATTTTGATACTTCGTACTATAAACAGCCGCCGATTCTTCATACGAACTCCGATTTTGATGTTTTTGGACTCGTTGAACTCGTATTGACGAGGGTCTAATGTTGATATCATTGGATCTTTATTTAGAGCATTTAAGGAAAATACCATTTTGACACTTCCAAAATGGCTAAGTCTGACATTGTAGGTCCTCCGGTGTGACTTCAATTTAATCGCTTTAAACATGCCAAGACCATGCACATGCCAACAAAACTGAAAATACATAAACATAAAAATGAAAATAAAGTTATGCAATTAAATTATAAAATGTAAAAATATGAGAAACTATGCATTATGGACAAGGAAAAATGGTTGGATATGATATGAGGGATTTTGGCATTATTATATCTTATAAAAATTATGTATAAACTCCATTCATCATGCATTCCAAAAACAAAATCTCAACCTATACAGAATTATAAGGGAAGCTTCAATATATCTCATTTTCTTAACATAAGAGATATGAAAGCTTCCCTATAATTGAAGAACATGAGAGATATGAAAGATTCTCTATAATTGAAGAACATGAGACATATGAAAGCTTTCCTACGATTAAAGAACATGAGAGATATGAAAGCTCCCTTGTAATTATGAAAAATTTAAGATTTTTCTTTTAGAAAATAAATATATAATTAAATAGATATAGAAAACTCTTCCATGTCACATGGATCTTGGTATAGTGCATCAGAGCAAACATATGAATTAAAGCATACATGTAGCATATGATTCTTACTTGAGAAAAATATTTACAATAAAATGAAATCATGATGTTAATGAGTGAGATGCATGACGAGTGAATTTAATACGTAATTTCCATAGCATGATGAGTGAGATACAATAATGAAGACCAATGACGCTATTTTGCTCTCCAATCGTTTTCATCTTCAACACAACAGAGATGATATATCTCTCTTCCTTCGCTAGTGGACCCATTTAACCGTTTCCTCATTTGATTTGCTTGTAAATAACCCCGATCCCTGACTCTGTTCTTTTCTTCTTATGTTTGGTTTTTAAGGCTCCATTGGATCCGAATCTTATAGAGTTCTTAGCGCCTGAGCGGATTAGGAGCAAACCCTGAGTGAGATGCGTGATGAGTGAATTTTATGCGCAATTTTCATACCATATTTTGATGCCAAAATACCTCATATCATATCCAACCAATTTTTCTTGTCAATAATACCTCATGCCATACTTAGCCATTTGGAAAGTGTCAAAATGGTAATTTTTTAAATGCTCTAAATAAAGATCCAATGATATTAACATGAGGCCCTCGTCAATACGAGTTCAACGAGTCCAAAAACATCAAAATCGAAGTTCGTATGAAGAATCGGCGGCCGTTTAAAGTACGAAGTATCAAAATGGAGTTAAGTACCATGGCACCTTTACAGACACCATGGCGCCTTTAGTAAAGGCGTCATGGTACAAGGCATGACGCCTTTACTAATGGCTCCATGGTCCTGGCAGGCCCGCTAGCAGGTCCGACGTGGCAAGTTGTATGGCGCCTTTTAACAGGGCGTCATGGTGTCTAGCATGGCGCCATATAGGCGGGTGCCATGAAAAAGGGTTAGTTTGTGAAAATTTTAAATTTTGGGTTCATTTTGTATTTAAAATTCAAATAAGGGTCAAATTTGTAAAAACTTCCGGAAAGCAGCGACAAGTTGGTGCACTGGGTGCTGTACCTTAAGGATCACTCGGGCCCGCGCGTCAGTTAGATGTAGGTTGCGGTGTGGTGCATGGACCGAGTTCAGCGTTACCAATGGTTCCAAAAGTCTGGAGGACTGCTTCCCTGTTGGCTGGACCCTCTGGCCTCATCATTTCCCGCCAAATTCTAATGGGCAGGTGCTGGGCCGAGGCATCAAGAAAGCCGCCAACATCTCTCACACACAAAGAGCACAACCCTCATTCTTCACCCCTAGAAAAAAACCCGCCATTGTTCAAACTAAATACGCAGTGTCATCGTGCTTTTCTTTTCTATCAAACCTTTTGGGATTTGATTAAAAAAGATTTTATGGCTTTAGTTAGGGACTTTGAGCTTGGGAAGCTGAATATTGCCAGACTAAATTTCTCTACTATTATATTGTTGCCCAAGGAACCTGATGCGAAGGTTCTTACTAAGTTCAGGCCTATCAGTCTCAGCAATTGTAGTATTAAGATTTTCACTAAGGCCTTGACCAACAGGGTGTCCCCTGTGGGAGATAGGTTGATTTCTCCAAACCAAACAACCTTTATTAAAGGCAGATTTATTCTAGAGAGTGTAGTGATGAGATTCATTCCTCTCAGGCTAGTTCTCTGATTCTCAAGCTTGATTACGAGAAAGCTTATGATAGAGTGAGTTGGGATTTTCTAGAAGAGATGCTTAGATCTAGAGGTTTTGGTAACACTTGGGTCAATTGGATTAAAGGCTTTCTAGCCAACAACTCCTCATGTGTTAGGGTCAATGATCTCAATGGCCCTTTCTTTGTTAGTGGTAAGGGGCTCAAACAGGGGGACCCTCTCTCCCCCCATCCTCTTTAATTTGGTGGCTGATGTTTTTACTAAAATGTTGGGAAAGGCAGTTAGAGAAGGCTTGATTGGGGGTGTTTTGCCTGGGATTATTCCTGGTGGTGTGACCAGCTTGCAATATGCGGATGACACCATCTTATTCTTAGAAAATAGTCTGGACCATGCTAGAAATTTGAAATGGATGTTAGCTTGTTTTGAAGCTTTATCTGGTCTAAAGATTAATTTTCATAAAACAAACTTGGTTCCTGTTAATTTTCCTGAGAGTGAAGTCAACCAATTTTCTCAGATCTTTTTTTGCAAAATTGGTAGTTTCCCTTTTAAATATCTTGGGGACCCTCTCCATCATAGCAAGTTGAGGAGAGAGGATCTTCAACCTATCATTGATAAGATCATCAAAAAATCTCTGGATGGGCTGGTAAATGCTTATCCTACAGGGCTAAGTTGATTTTGATCTATACTTTTATTGCCAGCATCCCTACCTACTTAGAGCGTCTCCAGCCGCGCCCCCAAGAGGCCCCCAGGACGGCGAAACTAGCGCCGTGGGGAGGAAATTCCCCCAGCCGCGCCCCCAAGGGCCCAAATAGCGCCGGATTGGGCCAAAATTGAGTCCGGCGATCCCAACCTGTCGTGGTCATACCTAAGGTATACCCTTAAGTATCACATATCATGGGGTATCCTTAACGAGATAATAAGAGTAACATAACATAATATATAACCGAGTTGGTCCAACTCGGATGCCTCAACTCGGATGGTCCAACTCGGATGATGCAACTCGGATGACGCAACTCGGATGATACAACTCGGACAGACTTACTCTGCATGTGGCAACTCTGCACACGGCAACTCTGCACGTATCAACTCTGCATTAATAGAAAGAGTTACTCAAGACTCCCCATTACTCCGAACATTATTTCGTGTATTAAGTAGCATTAGAAACAACCGCATTTATTAGGCACTCAATTCTCCACTATGTAACCGAAGGGGTGGGGATGGCGAACTCTATATAAGCCATCTCCCCTCCACGGGACAGGGGAGACTCTTCTTCTTCCTCTCTCTCATTCTTTGAAAGCTCAAGAATGATCAGAGGGGGAGGGGGTGAATGATCACTTCTAAAAATTCTAAGGAACTTAGAAGGAAATCATGCAAATATCGTAGGACTAAAGACATCTCGAAGGGAATACAGTATCGAAAGTAATGCAAGGCTCGAAAGGATTGGGAGCGAAGGAAAACATCGAAGACAAACAGGCTACGAGTAAATACATGAAGTAAATGCTAGAAAGAAAACGAGCCTGACACAACGATGTTTGGTAAACCAGTTCACACTCTGCAAAGTGCTACGTCTGGTTGGAGGGACTGGTGATTGAACACCTGGAGCAAAACTCTCTCCGTCCTATTCTCCACTGCAACAAACTCCTCGAGCTTGTCCAGTTTTCACTCGTGGTAGATGATTCAGGACATCTCCGAGACCTTTACAAACTTCCTTCAGCAGTGAAAATTACTCTTCGACTGCTTGACAGGCGACGCCTAACCGTCTAGGAGACTTGCAGTTCTCCAAGATAAAAAAGATCGGCTAATCTCAACCTAAGTCATAGTGAATTGCTCAACTCAGCTCAGACTTGGGATTTTGGTTTTCTCTCGATGAATCTCTCTTGGGATGCTCTCAGACTTCTGTCTTAGAATCTTCAGTGGAGCAGCCAACCCGAAATGGTGGGTAGGTGCGGGGTATTTATAGTTGGCGATCCCGAAGGGTAAAATGACTGAAGTGACCCGATGCAACCGCTTGACGCGTGTCCACAACGGTCGGATTCCAATCACTGCGCAACTTTACTTGAGGAACAAGTAAGCTGACTCACCGACCGAGTTCTCTCTCGAAGGCACGAAGTGCGATGACTTTGCCTTCGAGCTATTCGCTCGACTCGGTAAGATTTCTCTCGGTAGGCTTTTGTGGGTTTTGGTTGAGCAGAGCAAATTCACTTCGACAAAGATCTCAACTGGCAAACCCCTCTTGATAGTACGGTTTTTCCTACGACTCAAGAAATAAAGAGAAACTAGCAAAAAGACTAAGTCTTCGATCAGCTTCAGCTTTCTCCTCGTTGCGCTTTTGCTCGAGAGAAACATCTTCTTCGACAACATTTTTAGGGGTCGTCTTCCTTCAAAGATTTCGGTAGATGACTGCAGCTTCACTGCAGTGAGTTGTCCTTCGACCTTCTACTTGCAAACTCCATTCTTTCGGAACCTAAGTATCTGTTTATACTCGAAAACAATATTAGTTCCACTTCTGCTTTGTCCAACAATGTCCAAAACCTTCGGGGGCAAAACTTGCTCTTACAATCTCCCCCTTTTTGGACGATTGTTGACAAAACAGGCATCGATAAATAATTTGAAAAAGTTTGAGTTTTCGATGATAAACCAGTGCTGAGATCGATGAAGTACTCCCCCTAGATGTATGCACGGAAGATAAAGATTTCCTATGAAGTGCATATTTGACAAGTAGTGTCGAGGGAAAAACATCAATAGTCTTAGTGAGAGAAATTGCATTCCAGATAGTATCCAATGTGAAGTATGCAATTTCCTCGAATGACCTGTGAACTTATATGAGAGATAACTTCCTGCAAAAATGGTTAAGTATAGCAGGCAGCAGATAGATATCTTACGAAAAGAGTAGTAGTTCACAGTCCTACTTAGAGTTAGTTACAACCAGATCGAATGAGAATCGAAAGTTTGTTGAAACTACTCAGAAACCTCAAAAACAAGAGTTTATCGAATGGAATGCAAAACCCTTAACCCCGTAGGCAAACTAATTTCTTCGATGCCACTACATCTCCCCCTTTTTGTCACAACGTTCAAAAAGTCGAGAGAATAGGGTCGAAAGAAATCCCTACTCGCGGCGCTGGCTCCGGCGACGACGAGAAGATTCGGCGAGCGTTGGAGCACGACGAATTGGACGAGCGCCTGGAGGAGTGATCTTCGTGCGGAATGAATGTTGATCTCCTGAAGATTCCAGCTGCGATTCCGGCGGGGTCCTGGGGCTTCGAGGAAGTGGCGAGTGAGCTCTGGGTTGACGTTGAGGAGGGGCTTCTTCTTCTTGCTCGGAGTCAGAGGATAAATTGTCCAAAGTGATATGATAATAATCATCGACACTTAGCACATCTCTGTTCTTCGGTAGGCGAGGGATATTGGGATCCGGTCGATCTACTCGATCATCATTGGTCCAATTCCTGTTCAGATGTGGAGGATATTCTTCGAACCCGCAACGTTGAAGTTGACCGAGGGAATTGAACTTCCGAAGACCTTTCCAATCACGGCGAAGGCATTCACGCAGCATCTGATTGTTGTTCATGGTAATGTTACGCAAGTGATTGATCTCATCCATCAGAGCTTGCTTCTGAATAAAATCTTGATCAATGTGATGTTGAAGCATTTGCTGGGACCGAAGAGAAACTTCCATATGATGCACTGGCTTGATAAACTTCGAGCGAATATTGCGCTCAGTTAAGTGGGCGCGGATGCCAGTGTGCTCAGCAAAAGGGTTGTTGGGTCGAGCAACAACCTGCAATACTTCTCGAACAGGTGGAGTGAAAATCTTCGGGTAAATAGATACGGGGAATGGCACGTCCCGAGAGTAATTGCAGATTGCCATCAGCCATGGTGCATATGGCTTGTGGGAATTGTGGTCATCAACACAAGACACCAAAGTTCTGAGGAAGTAGTCTTCAAAATCGAAGGGATGACCGTGGACTAACTTCAACAGGGCAAGTTGCACATCATTTGGAATTGGAAAATTATCGTGCACATCAAGCATTGGCATCAAGGTCTTCGAGAGAATATAAAACCATGCCTTTGCTTCAAATACCAAGTGTCTTGGCTTCGGCTCAGTGGGGTAGTGATCTCCTACGACTTCGAGATCCATCAGCGTAGAGAATTCAGCAGGAGTTGCAGCAGGTAAGTCATGAAGTTTGTGAGGTAATCCTTCGAACCGAGGTAAATTGATGATAGCCAGAAATTGGTCGACAGTCATGTGAAAAACTTGGCCTTGAATCATATAGTCAAATTTCCATGTCTTCGAGTTCTCAGGATCTCCAGAGACATAAAGTGTTGCATAAAACTGTTTGATAAGCTCGGGATTGTAACCACAATCGAGAGCAAACATCTTGTGAGCATGCAGGCTATCAATTGTCTCGGCAATGTTCTCGAAACAAGTAGTGGAGTACACCGAAGGCATATCAAGATATTGATGCTGGAAAACTCTTGCCTTGTTGTACAACACACGAGTATAGTAGATAGCTTGCTCTTGGGTCCAAAACCGAAGAGAATAAGCACTTCTGGGCTTCTCGTAGGGATTGGTACCGAAGAAAAATGGCTTGTGTTCACGCCTTTTGAAGATGGGACCTCCTCGAGGAACATCTGAGCGGAACAAAGGCAGCATTTCTCTCGGATGAGCAGAGTGAAGCAGCTCATCAATGGGAAAAACCTCAGCAGCGTTATCTGGCATCTGGAACTCTGGTTCAGCAAGTCGAGAGATAGATGATGGGATGTTGACAATATCCTGAGCCGGAGTGACTGCAGGAGCATTCTCCTTGGCCTGAGCTACGACGGCATCTCCTTCGTCGGTTTGAGCATTTTGTGCGGCCTCTTCAATTTCCATGGCCTCCAAGTCTTCATCAAATTGAGCAAACGCATCAACCATTTCTTCGTTCGAAGAACTGGATGAGGAGGATGAAGAATTATCACTTGAACTGTTATCTCCAGAACTATTGCTTACGACAGGATCTCGTCGAGAGGAAACTGTCGTGATGTCAACATCAACATCTTCTCCTTCAGGCATAGTCCGGGCAGAAGAGTAATCTTTCTGGACTTGAGTTTCTTGCTCGACACGAGCAACTTGCTCGGTCTCTGCATGAGCTTGGATTTCAGTGGCGGGGGTGGTCGATGGAATGACATGAGGTGGGTTTGGAGGTGGTGGCGAGGCTTTTGGTGGTGAGGGTTGACGGGGTGGAGATGGAGGTGGAGGTGGAGGTGTTTGTTGTCGGGGTGGAGGTGTAGCTTGACGAGGGGGTGGAGTTGTTTGTCGAGGCGGTGAACTTGTTTGGCGAGGTGGTGGAGTTTTCTTACGGGGAGGAGTGGGTTGCTTGGTGGGGTTTGGTTCAGTTTCTTGTCGTTCTGTGGTAGCAACGACCTCGGTGGACTTGGACTTCTTGGCGTTCTTCTCGATCTCTGGCGTCCCACGCTCAGAGGTTGGGGCAGCAGATTTTCTCTTTCGAGATTGTCTTTGGAACAGAGCATCATTATGCTCTTTGCAAACAGCAGACACAACTTGTTTTACCTTGTCAAACACAGCAGTTAAATTTTCTTTCTGAGATCTCCTCGAAGCTTCAGCATTTGCAATCTTGGACTTGAAAAAATTTCGGGACTCAATGTCCTCGGTTTCCTCTTGGAGTTGCCTGGTGTAAAATCTGACTTGCTCCTTATCCTTTCGATCCTGGGTGATGTAGCCTTCCCAGCGTATCATGTATCGAGCAACATGCTCTTGGATTTCAGCAGGAACATCATCCTCGGAAGTGACTTTGCTCGGTGTAGTAGCCATTTTCCAGAGAATGTGAGATATATGTGCAGCATCCCAAGGAGCATTGACATTTGATTCTCCTTCATTGGAACTCTCTTCATCGGCACGAGGACCGGAAACAGCAGGTGCAACAGGGGCAGGAGCTGGTGCAGCTCGAGGAACTGGAGCAGCTTGAGCCTTCTGTCTTGCCTCTTTGGCTTTCTTTTCGGCTTCCTTGGTGGCCTTGGCAGCAGCAATGGGTTTTGAGACCACTGCTTTATCCTTCGAGGCACTAGGGGCCTCAGCATTCTTCTTCGAAGAACTAGGGGCTATTACCTTTTCTTTCGTGACTGTGGGAGTCACAACTTTCTCGGTGACCTTTTCTTTCGGGTCACTAGGGATAGTGCCTGCAGAAATCTGTCGTCGATATTTTTCACTGAGCAAATGGAGAATACCAAGCTGTTGAGCAACCAGAGCCTTTTTATGCTCGGGCTGACTGTGAAAGTTTAGGAGCTTAGAATTAATCAAGTCTTTTTCTTCTTGTTCCTTTTGCTTGGCCAGTCTTTCCTTTCGCTGAATAAGCGTTTCATCATCTTCACCAACTTGAGCTTGCTTTCCCTTCGATGGAGCCGAAGGTTTTGGTTGGCGAGCAGGAACAGGTGGAGCAGATGAAATAGGTGGATCTGTGACCAAGTTGGTCAAGTCAATATTTCCTCGAGGAGCCTGTGGAGTTGGCTCCTGGATCCTTATGCCTCTACTGCTCGGCTTTTTCTTCAGAGGTAAGTCCTCGACATCAGCCTCTGTACCAGGGTCTTGATCATCTGAATTAGCTTCTCCTTCGGAGCTTGCATCAGGAGGTGAAACTATTACAACCTTTTTCTGTCTCTTGGCTGACTTCTTGCCACCCTTCGATTTGGCGCTAGGGCCAACTTCTTCGGTAGCTTTAGCAGCAGCTGCTTCCTTTCGAGCTTTAGCTTCTTTCCTCTTTTGTGCTCGAAGTTCACGTGCTTCAACGAGCTCTTTAAAATCATCAGAGTTTTGAGGGCAGAAGGGTGAGCATCAGCTGGAGGAGGTGGTCGATTAAATTTCGTCCACTTTGGCCTTAGAGCTTTGACATCAACCCAAGGATTCTTCATAGCAAACAGCCTCTCCCATCGTGGAATAAGAGACTTGTATTCATACCAACGAAGAGCTTGAAGTCTTCGAATCTCTTGCAAACGATTTTCTCTTGTACGATCATCCTGGAGGCGAAGAGACGAAGTCGAAGGAATAGTGATGTCTAAGCCGGTGGAGTGGATCAGTATTTATAAGGGAGGTTCTGACCGAGCTGTCAGATCTGATCCAACGGCGCAGATTTCGCGTCTCTCCGCATTCAACGGACGGATTTTGTGGCGGTAATCGCGGGAAATCCCAACGAACCGAAAGAAGGTTGCTCCACGTCCGAGACCAAACTCATCGAACATCGAGTATAAAAGTAGATAAAACTTCGATAGATTTTCCTTCGGAATCAATGGCATTCGAGGGGAATCTTGATCGAGTACAAAATATATACATGTTCACGAGAGAAAAGCATAGAAGAGGTAGGGATAGAATAGAGGGAAAACTGTTGGGAAACGTAGTAGAATTCAAAAAAAATTCGTGCCTACGTAACAAGCACCCAAGATCATCCAAGATAGATTGCATACAAGGTTTTAGGTCATGGCTCACCAACCGATGTAGCGGAAGTAGAGTTGGTGAAGCTCGTGGACGTAGTGGAAGTAGATCTCGCAAGTTCTCCCACGAACAGTCCCTCGATCAATCCCACGAACATGTCCCGCGATCTAGTCACACGGACAAGTCCCATGAACAAGCTCCTCGAAGAAGGGTCGAAGGTACGACCCCTCCATTAGTATCCACACATCCCGTAGCAGCAATCCAGCAGCGCTCCGCCGTCCAGAGATGAACGCCACCGAGAAAACTAGAGGGAGAAAACCCTAACGGATTCCGATCTAGAACAGCGTCTAAACCGGGGTCTAAAAGTGGAGCAACGGGGTTTAGAGGAGGGAGGGTGGCGCATAGGCCTTGGGGACAAGTTGTGTTGCGCCCCCACCCCTCCCCCACATTATATAGGTGGCCAAGAGGCCCTTGGGGCGCAATAAGGTGGGTGGGGAGTCCAACTTGGACTCCCAAACCTCCCAAATCTTCCCATACCTTCCCACCGGAAACCTGCCATATTGGAGAGTTGGACTTTCCACCTGGAGGAGGATTCCTTCCCCTTGGTGCGCCCCCCACCCCTTGGCCGGCCAGGGCAGCCTAGGTGGCTTGCCCCCCAAGAATAGGGGCGCAGGGGAGTGGGTGGTACAGCCCGGAACCTTCCGGAACCTTCCATGACCTTCTAGAAGCTTCCGGGACCTTCCGGGACATACCGGGACCGTTTCGGGACATTCCGGACACTTCTGGAGCACTTCCAGGACCTTCCGAGACCGTTCTCGGACGTTACGGAGCCATCCGGATAGTTTCCAAGACCATCCGAGTTACAGTTTAAGCCACCCGATGACCGCGAAGGTTGTCGGGACGCCCAGCGATTATCCAGAAACTATTCCGGTTGATCCAGGACTTCCCCAGTACCATTCTCATATGATTCGAAACCACCTGGGACTACTCCAGAGTGATCCGGACATATTCTTAAATACCCAGAACTACTTCTGGTGCCCTTATGAACAATTCCATAAATCTCCGGAACTACTTCCGGTACCCGTATGAACTATTCTGCTTTGCTTCCACTAAACCTTCTACCATACTAGTATTCTAACAGACTATTGCTCGTTAAGTGTGTGACCCAATAGGTTCGGTATAATGAGGACATGACTCAGAACATCTTCCGGACATAGGTCAACAGCCTTTCGTGAATAGCCAATAATCAACAGCGGAGCCATGGACACCCATGTTGACTCCCGCACATACACGAAGAAACTTCGAGTGAACCATTATGTTTATTCATGTACCATTCCCTTTGCTTCGCGATATATGACAAAGTTAGAGGAGAGAAGTTTGGTACCCATGTGTAAAAACTTCTTGAACACAAGCCACTCGTTATCCTCTTTGCTAGTTCGTCCATTTTCTCGTTATCGTATTCCGGTATCCCCGTGACTGAATCACAATGCGTCTGGCCAGACTATAATGGATACCGTCATACCGAGTGGGCCCGAAGTGAATATCTTCTTCATCGTGAAGGAGCAAATCCCATTCTTGAACTATCACAGTCACTAGCCACACCATCTGACATACCCAGAACTTATTTTACTACTTCCCATTTACGGGAGGATTCATCTAAGAACCAAAGCATGTCTTCCTGTGTGAAGCAACTGGATACTCTCATGGTCTAAGGAATTACGTATATGATAACATTTCATGATATGACTTATAATGTAGTTACGATGTGATCTCTAAGTATATCATTCAATACTGGGGTCGGGTCAACATCATTGTTCTGCTAACAATATGTTCCCATTACTACTGACATCCTTGTTACAAGAACAATGTCCATGATTAAGAAAACGTAATCATCAGTTAGCACATGAGCTGGTCTTAGAGGCTAAACCAGGAACTCTTGGTGTTTACATTTCCACACATGCAAATGAGTTTTCTTCTGAATCTCATAGTCAGGGTCATTGCAATTATAGCACAGAAATATAAACATTAATTACGAACGTGGAAATATATATAATAACATTTTATTATTGCCTCTAGGGCATATTTCCAACAGTCTCCCACTTGCACTAGAGTCAATAATATTATCAGTGCTTGAGCACTTTACACCTATGGCATACCGGTGTAATACATGCTTCATTTGTGGTATAGACTTCATCATCGGATCTGACGTTTCAGACCCGTTTGTATCTTGCATATCTTCGCGTTTTCACGCTATCATAAAATTCACTAATTTTATCAGTTTAGCTTTGTATATGTTTGAATCATTTGGCAGGACCTTGGTTCCTTTAGAATAAGTCATGAAATCATTCATAAATGTTCCATGAGCTTTAAGCATCTTGGAAACCATACCATGTTCATAAATGAACTGATGATTCAAAATACCCTCCCTTGTTACTTCTTTAAGCAACAATATACTTAGCCAGTGTTATACAATTCGCCACAGTATCGAACTTGACAAAGTTCCTTCATACTGCGCCACCCTTACGTGTGAAACACATAATCCCAATTAAAATCGAAAATCGGTCGGAGTAAGTATGAAGACTGAATTGGTGTAACTGTTTACATCAAAATTCAGCTGGTGTAACTTGTTACAACGAGCTCTTCATTATCTCCATTTTCCGAGAAACATATATTATCTATCATAAGTTTAACTTTTCACTGTTTGTCCAATGATCAACATATTTATCACTTTGGTACCTTGCTCACAACCTTTTTGGAGCACTAGACATATCTGGTTGTTTTACATATTATGGTGTACATGATTAATCCAAACACACAGGTGAATGAAATTCAATTCATGTGTTTTTGCTTATCTGTGTTCATGAACACCGATTTCCGCAAACAACTTTTCACCGTGACCTCGGCAAGAACATCCTTCCTGGCGTTTTCATACTAAACTACTTTAGTATCATGTCAACATGTAAAGTTGGCTTTAGCATGATCAAGCACTTACTATCTGCATAGATCAATGTGCTCAATACAAATGCTATATTAGCCCAAGTTCTTCAACTGAAAACTATTTCCAATGAAGTCCTTATTCGTGTCAAGAAATTTATATAATTTCCAATCAACAATATGTCATCTACATAAGATTTTAGAAATATCATTCAGCTCCCACTTACTTTGTTGAACATTCAAGCATCTTCGTTATTCCTGATGAAAACAAACTCTTTTGGCAATTTCATCATAACGAAAATTCCAACTCCATTATGCTAGCTCCAGTCCATCACTGGATATCCAAGGCTTGCATCTATTTTAGCATCCTTTGAATCGACAAAACATTCCGGTCGTATCACGTATACGTCCTTTGTTATATTTCCATGTAGGAACTTTGTTTTGACGTTCATTCTACCATATCCTATAAATGAGATATGTAGTAATTGCTAGTATAACCCGAACTGACTAAAGCATTTCTACGGTCGACACTATTTCGCCGTAGTCAACCTTTGAACTTGCTAGAAAACAATTTTCCAACGAGTTGAGCTTTATGGATAAAACAATTTCATCCGAATCAATTATAGATCCATATATATATTCTTCAGACTTTTAGTCTTTCCGAGGGTCTACCAAGTTCAAAACTTGACTTACTTCCATGGATACTATCTCGGATTATTTGGCATTTAGCCAAATCCCGGAGTCAGGGCCCATCAACGCTTCTTTGTATATCACAGGTTTATCATTGTCGAACAACAATATCTCGTTTTACATATCATGAATGTTTGTACGATTTTTGTCTAACCTGTGTGGTTCAGCTGCGCACTCCTCTGAAGATTCAACAATCTTTGACAAGTTGCACTGTCCTCCCACTCACTCTTTTGTAAGAAACTATTTTTCTTCAAAACACATTGTTCTTAACAGCAAACAGTTTTGCTTTTGTGTAGTGATAGAGGAATACCAAAACTTTTGGCATAACCTTAACAAAGTAGCACTTATCTGATTTGGGGTTTTGAGTATGTCAAACATATGCCTCATATACCCAAATTTTAAGAAAAGACAACATGGTTTTAACAGTCCATACCACATCTAATATGGTGTCATTTCAACAGATTTGATGATGCTCTTTTCAGTGTAAAAGCCGTAGTCACTAACGCATAACTTTAATAAGTATAATGGCAAATTGATAAACGTCATATTTGATCTTACCGTGTCATACATGGCTTGATTACATCTCTCGAACACTTTACTCATAGTGGTGTTCCGGGAGACGCAAGTTATGACACTTCTTCACAACTCATCAGACGTTCGCTAAACTTGTAACTCAAATATTACTTTCTACAATCTAATTTGCAGAAGCTTTATTTTCTTGTTACAATGAATTTCTATTTCACTCTAAAATTCCTTGAACATTTCAAAGATTTCAGACGTATGTCTCTATTGAACAGATATCCACATATCTACTTCAACTCATGAGTGAAGATAGAGAATCCACTGCACACAACTACACTTATTGGACTACACACATCATCATGTATGATTACCAATGGTTTAGTTGCCCGTTCATGTATGGCCTATTAACGGTGTTTTAGTCACATTACTTCGAGACAAAGATCGCAAGCGTCAAGTGATTCATAATCATATGACTCGAAAGTCCATCACTTATGGAAATTCTTCATGCATGTTATGTCACTTGTGATAAAGGGCAGTGCCACATCTATGTGGTATTTCTGTCAGTCTTGCGACGTTTAGCGTCAGTGTTATGGATGTTTAGTATTATTATCAAGATTCATAACATACAACCTATTCATAATGGAAGTATGGCCTTTACGTTATTCATAGCTTTGAACAACTCTCTTGCAACAAACATGATTCAAAATGATGTTTTGCAACAAGGCTAAAGTGTAGTAACAATTTACTCAACTCTAAAATGAATTATGAAGATAATCATAGAGTCAACACACGGTATAGTAAACCTTTTACCGTGTTCCCGAGCGTGTCAAAACTCATCATTAGCTAGTCATAAAGGCCATAGTATTTCTTGCATCGAGTTGCAACAATATGCAATCGATGTGATATTCCGGTGATCAACAGTTTAATCACAATATACAGAACCCACAATTAACTGCTTAATCATGATTCCCAAGAATTACATCTCTTGACCAGCAATGAATTCATCTATAACTCCGTATGACTTTCATTTCTGAGCTGGTTATTCCAGTCTTCTTTCGTTTTGCCTTTATACGTATCATAGTTCTATTTCCAATGTCACTCCTACTCACAAAAGATCACACATGATTAAGGATGGCACAGGCCATGGAATTTCCGGCGTGTAAGTCTTACTAACATCCTTTGGACTTCTTTCCCTTAATTCTCATCATCATATGATCGGTGTTCTTCTGGATCCCACACTTATCAGTTTTGTTTAGAGCACAGTGAACATTTTCACTAATGCTTAAAATCATACATTGTACTAGATATCTTATATCCAACATTAATTGTCTTACTACTGAAAACTTATTTTTCAGTTCCATGAATATAACATAACTATCCCAAACTTTTCGAAGTTCGGGTTTCATGGTGGTGAAGACAATGCACTTAGCTGTCGTGGAATTCTAGCATTTTGGATTATGGACATAAGTCACATCATCCATAGCATCAGCGGGAGAGCATCAAAAATTTGCGATAGGACAAGCTCCTTCTCGACACTATTGAGGATAGTCCTCACAATACGGTACCAATCGTAAAGTTTTTACCAGATAATACAGTTAATCAGAATCAATTGGGAAGGTGGTAACGCGAGCCATTATTCTACAACGATAATGCAAATACTAAGACTTTGTTCATAATTAAGTTGCACTTGTGATTAATCAATTTAATTACTAAGTGCGCTCCCACTCAGATCAATATCTCTCGTAATTGATGCTGGAGTGATTCAAGATCCGACCCAATCGTCCGCCATTGATGTGACATCACTGATGACTTAGACTGGACCGGTAGGCCAACTTGCCAATCACGCCAAAGGTGATTCTTGTTCATCTTTCGATGGGCGTGTTCCGGTAGCAAACTTTTATCCAAACCGTCAAGATAACCAAGTGCAATGTGCTGTGTGTTCTTTTAACACACCCGTCTTTTATGCGTCACACCGTGTGCACCCATGTGACATGACCTGCTCCGGTGTGAAACATAGTATAGACGGTGCTACAGTTGGGAGAACACTATCAACTTGATATTGTTTTGCGAGAGATCACCCTAATAAAACACGACTACCGCGCATCAAACAAGGGTGCATCAAAGGGATAAACATCACAGGCAGTTCATAGAATTATGTGATATAGTATAGCCCTTTGCTTCGTGAAGTCTTCATTGTCTTCACGTCGTCGTGGTTGAAGTCACCGTGTCCACCAACTTTGTCCTTGGCGCCGGGAACATCACCACGGCTTCCGGCATTTGCGTCGGGGTCCACCTCCGCATCGTGGATCATCACCTTGCATCTATCTATTGCTTTGCCTCGAGCTAATAAACAGTTCTGGCACGCATGCCATAATTAAGTGACAATCATATGACTCCAGTCATCATGCCGTACCACGACACGCAGGTCGCGAATAAATATTACATCATATAGCATCTCATACAAACACATTGCAAATCTTGAAGGCTATACCACATCACATGCATACTCTGCAAAAACGAGTTAGATCGCCATCTACACGGGTTGTTGCAACTTTTATCGTGGTTGTTAAGTAGGTTTACAAGGCAAACGAGAAACCCTAGATAAAACAAAACACGATACTTCTTTTGTTGCTAGTTTAACATACGGGGTGCGTGCAGCAACTAATGCCACAAGCCAAACTTCGTTAAACGCGTGACCCCCGTGTGGATTTGAGTTCATAAAATCCACAAGCCCCTCCATGTTAAATCTTCTATTGTGAGATTAAGATGAGATCCAAGGAGTTTGATGAAGACCATGATCAAGGCAACCAGCATACTGAAAGCAGCATAGAGGGATCGATGGAAAACTCAATCCTTGTAGCAAAACCTCAACTTGCCATCAAGCATAGAAAATATCACATGACAGGGAAGCAACAAGAAAATCAATGCCTCATATCACACATATGATCTAGACCTAAACATGCATCTAATCAAGGATCGCTCATGATACCACTGTTGGGAAACGTAGTAGAATTCAAAAAAAATTCGTGCCTACGTAACAAGCACCCAAGATCATCCAAGATAGATTGCATACAAGGTTTTAGGTCATGGCTCACCAACCGATGTAGCGGAAGTAGAGTTGGTGAAGCTCGTGGACGTAGTGGAAGTAGATCTCGCAAGTTCTCCCACGAACAGTCCCTCGATCAATCCCACGAACATGTCCCGCGATCTAGTCACACGGACAAGTCCCATGAACAAGCTCCTCGAAGAAGGGTCGAAGGTACGACCCCTCCATTAGTATCCACACATCCCGTAGCAGCAATCCAGCAGCGCTCCGCCGTCCAGAGATGAACGCCACCGAGAAAACTAGAGGGAGAAAACCCTAACGGATTCCGATCTAGAACAGCGTCTAAACCGGGGTCTAAAAGTGGAGCAACGGGGTTTAGAGGAGGGAGGGTGGCGCATAGGCCTTGGGGACAAGTTGTGTTGCGCCCCCACCCCTCCCCCACATTATATAGGTGGCCAAGAGGCCCTTGGGGCGCAATAAGGTGGGTGGGGAGTCCAACTTGGACTCCCAAACCTCCCAAATCTTCCCATACCTTCCCACCGGAAACCTGCCATATTGGAGAGTTGGACTTTCCACCTGGAGGAGGATTCCTTCCCCTTGGTGCGCCCCCCACCCCTTGGCCGGCCAGGGCAGCCTAGGTGGCTTGCCCCCCAAGGCTAGGGGCGCAGGGGAGTGGGTGGTACAGCCCGGAACCTTCCGGAACCTTCCATGACCTTCTAGAAGCTTCCGGGACCTTCCGGGACATATCGGGACCGTTTCGGGACATTCCGGACACTTCTGGAGCACTTCCGGGACCTTTCGAGACCGTTCTCGGACGTTCCGGAGCCATCCGGATAGTTTCCAAGACCATCCGAGTTACAGTTTAAGCCACCCGATGACCGCGAAGGTTGTCGGGACGCCCAGCGATTATCCAGAAACTATTCCGGTTGATCCAGGACTTCCCCAGTACCATTCTCATATGATTCGAAACCACCTGGGACTACTCCAGAGTGATCCGGACATATTCTTAAATACCCAGAACTACTTCTGGTGCCCTTATGAACAATTCCATAAATCTCCGGAACTACTTCCGGTACCCGTATGAACTATTCTGCTTTGCTTCCACTAAACCTTCTACCATACTAGTATTCTAACAGACTATTGCTCGTTAAGTGTGTGACCCAATAGGTTCGGTATAATGAGGACATGACTCAGAACATCTTCCGGACATAGGTCAACAGCCTTTCGTGAATAGCCAATAATCAACAGCGGAGCCATGGACACCCATGTTGACTCCCGCACATACACGAAGAAACTTCGAGTGAACCATTATGTTTATTCATGTACCATTCCCTTTGCTTCGCGATATATGACAAAGTTAGAGGAGAGAAGTTTGGTACCCATGTGTAAAAACTTCTTGAACACAAGCCACTCGTTATCCTCTTTGCTAGTTCGTCCATTTTCTCGTTATCGTATTCCGGTATCCCCGTGACTGAATCACAATGCGTCTGGCCAGACTATAATGGATACCGTCATACCGAGTGGGCCCGAAGTGAATATCTTCTTCATCGTGAAGGAGCAAATCCCATTCTTGAACTATCACAGTCACTAGCCACACCATCTGACATACCCAGAACTTATTTTACTACTTCCCATTTACGGGAGGATTCATCTAAGAACCAAAGCATGTCTTCCTGTGTGAAGCAACTGGATACTCTCATGGTCTAAGGAATTACGTATATGATAACATTTCATGATATGACTTATAACGTAGTTACGATGTGATCTCTAAGTATATCATTCAATACTGGGGTCGGGTCAACATCATTGTTCTGCTAACAATATGTTCCCATTACTACTGACATCCTTGTTACAAGAACAATGTCCATGATTAAGAAAACGTAATCATCAGTTAGCACATGAGCTGGTCTTAGAGGCTAAACCAGGAACTCTTGGTGTTTACATTTCCACACATGCAAATGAGTTTTCTTCTGAATCTCATAGTCAGGGTCATTGCAATTATAGCACAGAAATATAAACATTAATTACGAACGTGGATATATATATAATAACATTTTATTATTGCCTCTAGGGCATATTTCCAACAAAAACAGGGTCCGATGCTTAGTCAATCCGAGGTTAAAAACAGCGATAAAAAACTCGGAGTGATAAGTGTATAGGACAACACCAAGCGAACAAAAATAAACGAAAAGGAAACACGATAGAAAATTAACGAAAGTAAACTACAATAATAAGGTATTATACATAGTACCGATAGTTATGATCTTACTGCACATTGCGTGAGTCCGAGATGTTCAACTCACACCTCAGTGTACATAACCTCTTTTCATCCAAGGGCTTTGTGAATATATCAGCCAATTGATCTTCGGTGCGAACATGACTGATAACAATATCTTCTCGCTGAACATGATCTCGAAGAAAATGATGACGAATATCAATATGCTTCGTTCGAGAGTGTTGCACTGGATTATGAGCAATTTTGATTGCACTCTCGTTATCACAAAGCAATGGAATTTTCTTCACAAGAATACCATAATCTTTCAGCGTTTGCTTGAGCCACAGAATCTGAGTACAGCATGAACCGGCAGCAATATACTCGGCTTCAGCCGTAGAAATAGATACACAATTCTGTTTCTTCGAGGCCCAACAGACAAGAGATCTACCGAGAAAATGACATGTGACAGAGGTAGATTTCCTGTCGACTCGATCACCAGCCCAGTCAGAATCTGAATAACCAACGAGATCAAACTGGGCACCCTTGGGATACCAAAGACCCAAGGTTGGTGTGTGTGCCAGATATCGAAGGATTCTCTTGACAGCAATATGATGAGATTCCTTCGGGTTTTCCTGAAAACGAGCACACATACATACTGATAGCATAATGTCAGGTCTAGATGCACAAAGGTAAAGAAGCGAACCAATCATCGAGCGATATTTCTTCTGATCGAAAGGTTTGCCCTTCTCATCTGCATCTAGATGAACATTCGTAGGCATTGGGGTCTTGACAGTTTTGCAACTGACAAGATCAAACTTCTTCAGGCAATCTCTGAGATACTTCTCTTGAGAAATGAAGGTACCATTCTTCTGTTGACGGATTTGAAGCCCGAGAAAGAACTTCAATTCTCCCATCATTGACATTTCATATTTCTTCGACATCATACGAGCAAATTCTTCGCTAATATCAGGGTTAGTGCAGCCAAAAATAATATCATCGACATAAATTTGACACACAAAAAGATCATTTTTGTATGCGCGAGTAAAAAGAGTCGGATCAGTTGTTCCTGGTTTGAAACCCTTCTTAAGAAGAAAATCCTTCAGCGTTTCATACCAAGCACGAGGTGCTTGCTTTAACCCGTATAGGGCCTTGTGCAATCTGTACACCTTATCAGGATTCTTCGGGTCTTCAAAACCTGGTGGCTGCATAACATACACTTCTTCTTCGATCTCACCGTTAAGAAATGCACTTTTGACATCCATTTGATATAGCAATATACCATTGTAATTGGCAAAAGCAAGCATGACTCGAATGGATTCAAGACGAGCAACTAGGGCATAAGTCTCACCAAAATCAATACCTTCGATTTGGGTATAGCCTTGTGCAACCAGTCGAGCTTTATTCCTTACCACTATGCCATCTTCATCTTGCTTGTTGCGAAAAATCCACTTCGTACCAATGATATTATGCTTCGTGGAATCATGTCTATCGACAAGGGACCAGACTTTATTTCTCTCGAACTGGTTAAGTTCTTCGAGCATGGCAGTCATCCAGTCTGAGTCCTTCATGGCTTCATCGAATTTTGATGGTTCTAGCATGGATACAAACGAAAAATTTCCACAGAAGTTAGCTAGTCGAGTACGAGAACGAGTGGTGGGTCGACCTGGTAAACGAATCTCTTCGAGAATTGAGTCGACATCCACTCTTCTTCGAACACGAGGAAAAGTTTCTTCATCTTGTGGATCAGGTCGATCTTCGGGTTCAGCTTCTTCTTCGGGATCATTTCCTTCGTTTATGCGTTCTCCTTCGACCTGTGCATCAATTTCTTCAGGATGTTGATCTCCAGCGCCCCGGGCTATGTGTGGGAACATTGGACCATCATCATCCCTGTTTGCTTGTTGAGAATTTCCTTCGACAGGCCGAATATCTCCAATAGCCATGTACCTGATAACTTCATCCAAAGGTGGTTCATCCAGGTTAAGAGGTAATTGCTCCTTTTGAGAGCCGTTAGTTTCATCAAATCGAACATTTACAGTTTCTACGACTTTGCCAAGATGTTAGTTGTAAACTCTGTAAGTGTGAGAATTTGAACCATAACCTAGAAGAAAACCTTCGTGTGCCTTTGGGGCGAACTTGGAGCTGTGATTCATGTCTCTGATATAACATGGAGCGCCAAAAACCCTGAGATAAGACACATTTGGCTTTTTACCAATGATGAGTTCATGTGAAGTTTTCTTCAGAAACTTATGCAGATAAAACTTGTTGATGATATGACATGCAGTGTTGATAGCTTCGGCCCAGAACCTGATAGGAGTCTTGTATTCAGCAAGCATTGTTCTGGCCATTTCAATAAGTGTTCGATTCTTTCTCTCGACCACACCATTTTGTTGCGGTGTATAAGCAGCCGAGAATTCATGAGTAAAGCCATATTCATCAAGAAAATCTTCGATATGAGTATTTTTGAATTCTGTACCATTATCACTTCTGATATGCTTGAGAGATAATTCATATTCAGTTTGAGCTCTCTTTGCGAAATTTTTGAAAATTTCAACAACCTTGCTCTTGTCATCTAGAAAGAAAACCCAGGTATATCGAGAGAAATCATCAACAATAACCAGACCATACTTGTTACCTCCAAGACTAGCATAATTTTGAGGACCGAATAAATCCATATGAAGTAATTCAAGAGGACGAGTATTAGTCATGACGGTTTTTGCAGAGTGATGTTTCTTGGCAATCTTTCCTGCTTCACAGGCACTGCATAAATGATCTTTATCGAATTTTACATTATCAATTCCAACGATGTTCTTCTTCGAGATAAGAGTTTGAAGATTTTTCATCCCTGCATGACCAAGTCTTCGGTGCCATAACCAACCAGAAGTGGCTTTGGCCATTAAACATGTGGACACAGCAGGTCCCGAAGAAAAATCAACGACGTAAAGATCACCCTTGCGATATCCTTCGAACACGAAGGAATAATCATCCTGTGAAAAGACAACACAACGAGACACAGAAAACAGAACAAGCATATCCATATCACAAAGTTTCGATATAGACATAAGATTATATCCAAGAGATTGTACAAGCAAAACCTTATCAATATGCTTGTCTTTCGATATGGCAACCTTACCCAAACCAAGTACTTTCCCTTTGTTGTTGTCACCGAAGGTAATATATTTCTGTGAGGATTCAGATAGTTTTTCCTCGGTGAACAACTCTTTGTCTCCGGTCATATGATTTGTACATCCACTATCCATGACCCATTCGGATCCACCGGAGACATAGCCCTGCAGAAGAATTAGTTCTTCTTAACCACCCACAAACGAGCAGGTGACTTAGAAGGCATGGTAGAGCTAGATGGATCAGCAATATTATATCGAACAGGATTGCATTGTCGATCAGGACCATCAAGCACACCATAAATATAATTCCTCGATGAGGGGTTAGAGTAGCGATGGGTAATGGCAATTTTGGTACGATTGTCACGATGACGATAAACAGTTCTATCTATACGATAGTAATCCTTCTGGGGAACATTTGAAGCAGGCACTAAGGGTTCATTTCTATCCTCGAGAGAATAGTAGTGATTCGGCGGTACCGAGGATTTTCCCTGCATAGAATGGTTAGGGGGCAGTTTTTCTACGAGAGATTTGCGAACCCAAATCTGTCGCTTATAAAATCCATTCTTTGGAGGAGTACCAACGAACTCAACCGACACCTTTCCTTCCTGATCTTTGACAAGCTTGTAGTCAGAATCAAGTGATTCATCAACAATAGCTTTGTCAATTTTGCAACTGAAACCTGAAAGGTTAGCAATATCAATGGGCTTTTCTTTCGCAAGAACCCAGACAGTTTTAGGATACTGCTCGGGTTCCCAGTAGGTTCCATCAGGATTGATTTTCCTTTCGAAGCCAACTCCTTCGTTATGAGGATTCCTGTGAAGAAGAGCCTTTCGAAGGATATCACATAAGTACTGGTGTCCCTGCACACTTTTGAACATGCCTGTTTCAAATAAATTCTTCAACCTGAGGAGTTCCTCGGTAATGGTTTCCTCGTTCGAGGGGTTAGTATCATCGATAACAATAGATTGCTTTCCTTTCGATCTCTCAGAAATAGTCTCAATTTTACTTCGTTCCAAACAGGTTAAGCAAGGTGAAGTAGATTCATTTTTAGTTTCTGAGCCTTGTTGAGCCATGAGCGTGAGATTGACACTTTCCAACTCTTCATTAGCCTCTCTCAGTTTCTCGAGAGCCATTTTCCCTTGAAGTAATTCATAGGTTAGCTTCTCGTAGTCCACTGAGAGGAGATCATGCCGAGAGGAAAGCTCATCATACTTTTCCTTCAGAGCAACATGCTCATTTGTCAAAGTTTGACCCTTCTCAATCTCATCGATCAACAGAGTCTCAGATTTTTGAATAGTTTTACTTAGAGAATCTACTTCATCTTGTTGGATAGAAGCAATTTTAGCAAGTTTAGCATAGCTTATCCTAGAGTCACTTTCATAAGCAGATCCATCTGAAGTATCGTAGGATTTCTTAGATGAGGATACCTTAGCCTTGGCCATGAAGCAGTAAGCTGGAGATTCATCTTCACTGCTCTGGTTGGAGAAGAATGAACTTGAATTCTTGTTCGAGGCGAATGCTATCCCAGCAACACCATCAGATTCAGAACCAGAACCAGAACCTGATCTTGACTTTGATCCTACTTCAGAACCGGATGCTTCTTCTTCAGAGTTCATCTCTTTACCCAGATAGGCTTTGGCTCGGTGCGAATTCTTTCGACGAGAGGAATGAGATTTTGATGAAGAACCCTCTCGATGCTTGTGATACTTCTTTTTCTTGTCATCATCAGAACCATCTTTCTTGTCTTTTCTGGACCTTGAATCATATTTCTTCGAATCATGGTTTTTGCTCGATCTGTAAGACTTGCTCGAAGAGCTGCTGTGAGAGTACTTTGATTTATGTTCAATTTCCCAGAGAGGACAATCAGCGATGAAGTGACCTGGCTTCTTGCACTTGAAACAACAGTTATCTTTCGCAGATGAGTTTTTGGATGATGACCGATGCTGAGATGAATTGCTAGAATGTCTTGAAGAACAGTTTTTCTTCGGTGAAGAGGAGTTCCTTCTCTGAAAGCGATTGAATCTTCTCATTATCAGTGCAAGATCTTTCCCAATGTTCTCGGGGTCATCAGAGGCACCATCAGATTCACAACTGGCTTCAGGAGAGGAGTGATGTGAAGCTCTGGCCTTGAGTGCATGAGATTTCTTTCGACTCCAATTGACATCACGCTTCTCATCTTCTTCCATCTCGAAAGTATTAAGCCTTTCAAGAATATCAGCGGCAACCATATCCTTGAATTCAGTTCTTTCCTTAATCATCAGCACAATGTGGTCGAAGGAATCATCAAGAGAACGGAGCAAAGTTCTGACAATAATCCGATTGGTAATGTCATCTGCACCGAGGGAAATCAGTTCATTTGACAGCGCAGTGAGTCTGCTGTATATGGAACAAACTTTTTCTCCCTCGTGCCTCTTGAAACGATAGAACTTGCTTCGAAGGGTGTCAATTCGAGCATCTTTCTGAGTAGAGACACCTTCACCAATCTTCTCGAGATAATCCCAAACACCTTTGGCCGAAGGAATATTCTTGACCTCATGATATTTTTCAGGAATCAGATGATTTGTGATGAATACCCAGACTTCAGCATCGAGCTCTATCTTCTTTGCCTCTTCAGGAGTGATGGCATCAGTGTCCTTGACAGTTACACCATTCTTGACAACTTCCCAAGCGGCAGAGTTGATAGCCATGATATTCCTCTTCATTTTGTCCTTCCAATAGGGATAGTCCTTCCCATTGAAAATAGGGATTGGTTCCCCCGAGCGAACAGCTGCAAACGACATTCTTGACAACACTCCAGGTTGTTAGACCAAAATACGCAGAGCGTAGGGAGTGCCTAGCTCTGATACCAATTGAAAGCTCAAGAATGATCAGAGGGGGAGGGGGTGAATGATCACTTCTAAAAATTCTAAGGAACTTAGAAGGAAATCATGCAAATATCGTAGGACTAAAGACATCTCGAAGGGAATACAGTATCGAAAGTAATGCAAGGCTCGAAAGGATTGGGAGCGAAGGAAAACATCGAAGAAAAACAGGCTACGAGTAAATACTTGAAGTAAATGCTAGAAAGAAAACGAGCCTGACACAGCGATGTTTGGTAAACCAGTTCACACTCTGCAAAGTGCTACGTCTGGTTGGAGGGACTGGTGATTGAACACCTGGAGCAAAACTCTCTCCGTCCTATTCTCCACTGCAACAAACTCCTCGAGCTTGTCTAGTTTTCACTCGTGGTAGATGATTCAGGACATCTCCGAGACCTTTACAAACTTCCTTCAGCAGTGACAATTACTCTTCGACTGCTTGACAGGCGACGCCTAACCGTCTAGGAGACTTGCAGTTCTCCAAGATAAAAAAGATCGGCTAATCTCAACCTAAGTCATAGTGAATTGCTCAACTCAGCTCAGACTTGGGATTTTGGTTTTCTCTCGATGAATCTCTCTTGGGATGCTCTCAGACTTCTGTCTTAGAATCTTCAGTGGAGCAGCCAACCCGAAATGGTGGGTAGGTGCGGGGTATTTATAGTTGACGATCCCGAAGGGTAAAATGACTGAAGTGACCCGATGCAACCGCTTGACGCGTGTCCACAACGGTCGGATTCCAATCACTGCGCAACTTTACTTGAGGAACAAGTAAGCTGACTCACCGACCGAGTTCTCTCTCGAAGGCACGAAGTGCGATGACTTTGCCTTCGAGCTATTCGCTCGACTCGGTAAGATTTCTCTCGGTAGGCTTTTGTGGGTTTTGGTTGAGCAGAGCAAATTCACTTCGACAAAGATCTCAACTGGCAAACCCCTCTTGATAGTACGGTTTTTCCTACGACTCAAGAAATAAAGAGAAACTAGCAAAAAGACTAAGTCTTCGATCAGCTTCAGCTTTCTCCTCGTTGCGCTTTTGCTCGAGAGAAACATCTTCTTCGACAACATTTTTAGGGGTCGTCTTCCTTCAAAGATTTCGGTAGATGACTGCAGCTTCACTGCAGTGAGTTGTTCTTCGACCTTCTACTTGCAAACTCCATTCTTTCGGAACCTAAGTATCTGTTTATAGTCGAAAACAATATTAGTTCCACTTCTGCTTTGTCCAACAATGTCCAAAACCTTCGGGGGCAAAACTTGCTATTACATTCTTCCTCCTCCATGGAAATGATCACATGTACATCTTGTTCATACAAAGATAAGGAAAAGCTCCTCCGGGAGCGCGAGACGTAGGGATTTTATCTCCTCCGCGAGAGTCCCGAACTCGATAAAATCGCCTGCGTCACCCGTTTGCATTTCGATAGTTCATGCTCCGTTCTTACCCCCTATCTATTGTTAGGTTTATCACCACGACAATTGGCGCCCACCGTGGGGCATGGCGTCTATCGAACCATGATGTGAACGGTTTGTATTCTCTCTTACGACTATTTTTCTTTGCTCTTGATGCATGTTGTGTTTGCCTAGAACAGCTTTGCGCGTTGGCCGTGGTCGCCTTTGCCGTCGTGCTCGTCGGGCTGACCACGGACGCCTCCCGCTCTCCAACCGGGCCTGTTCCTGGCTCCTGCAAAGAGCACCTCAAGATACCTAATACAAACGTACAATGAACCTCCTGATGGATGAAAGATAAATAGTATGAAGTACCTCTGCTTGTTGCTGTTCGAGCGCGGCAATGGCCATCTTCCTCCAGCAGCCCAGACACGCCACAACAACTCCGGCGTCTAAACGGCGGGCCAAAGTAGTGCAGTCTCTCTCCAACGCAGGTCCGTCTCAGCAGCGGCCAGGACAAAACGGAGGCACGATTAATTGCATGCAAAACTGAAGTATGCTGCCCGCCGGAGTCATTATTGCATGCGAAACTGTAGCATGCATCCGCTGAAACCATAATTGCATGTTAATAGTAGTACGCACTATTGTTTGCTGTTACTATACTCTTAAAATGCAATTAATGTGTTGCCTTTGCATCCAAGTTTTTTTGCTTTGAGTATCTTCAGGTCTGCTCGCCACTACTCGGACGGGCATGACATACAAATTCTGGGCTGCCTTCCGAGCCGGCGTCCTGGCCACCACCCGACTTAGCTCCAACTCGGACATGATTCACGCAGACGCCGTCTCCTGCTCCAGCTCGGAGGTGCGACCCTACGACTCGGACGCCGGGCTGCGACGACTCGGACGCGGATGCCGGGACTGCACGAACTCGAACGCCGGGTCTACGCCCATGCACACCGCAACCCCGACTTAGTCGGCCTACACCTCAGACGCCGGGGCAGCATCGACTCTGCGGCCTCCACCGGTACCGGTACTCAATCATCACTCTGCTCGGCCTCGCACGCCCGGTGCAGCTTGCTCCGTTTCGCGCCTCCAGCTACTTCAACGCCCGGTGCGGCCCGCTCCGCTGCCGCGCTCGCCGTGCTGTCCCAGCTTCGCGCATCGCCGACGGCTACCTTGATAGGTGAATTCCAAACATCTACAGCAACAACGAGTCAACGACCCAGGCCATCTACTGCGCCAACTCGGGCGCCCCCGCGCGCCTTCGGGTACGTGCATGTCATGGATGGATGGATCATCTCCTAGCCTCCAAGTACGCTGCATGTCATGGATAGATCATGTCCTAGCTAGCTAGTTCCGTGCTAGCAAGTAGCAACATGATGTGCACCGTGCACGTACTTGGACGCGGCCGACCCGGGGGCTCAGCCTGCAGCGCCCCGCCTGCTCCTCCATCGGCCTTCGACGCTACCAGCTCGTACCAGGACGTCGCCTTCCGATCTCCTCGCAGCTCGGGGACGTGCCTGCATTCGTTCGGGACCGCCTCCCGATGTCCTCCAGTTCGGCAGCCGCCCCCCCGACCCGCTCGCGACTCGGAGCCGCCACCCCGACCTGCTCGCAACTCGGCGGCCTGCCGACCTGCTCTGCGCGGCGTTTCTTCGACCTCCATCTACTCGGAACTGCACCTGACCGCGCCATCCTTCTGCGGACGTTCTTCCCCGACTTGCTCCGTCTCGGACGCACTGCTACGACTTGGACAACCAACGGCAACGACTCGTCCGCGGCTCCGTTCAGCTCCGAACCAACGGCGACAACTCGGCTGCGACTCCGTTCAGCTCCGAACCAACGGCGACAACTCGGCTGCATGTCTCCCGAACTGCTCCGACCTGACGTGCGCTTCGAACTGCTTCATCTCGGCCGCGTTCCCCCGACTTGCTCCAACTCGACGGCCTCCTCTGAGCTGCTTCAACTCGGCGCAACTCGGCCTCGACTCGACCTGGGAAAGCTAAAACGCTCCTTCCGCGACTCCGCATTGCTTCGACTCAGCCGCGACTCGGATGTGCTATGCACTCCTTCGACGACCGTATCCGTCACAACACCGCTTATGCTTCGACTCGGCCTCAGATTCCTCCGAGGACTTCTCTTCGTCGTGTCACGGCTTCATCGACACCGACTACATCACCAACGCGGAAATAGATAAGTTTCTCATACAACCAATTTCCGCACTTAATCTTTAGCAAGTTGGTCTCTCCCGAGCATCACCCGGGAACCACTTCTCGCCTTTACCCGAGTCCACCTCGATGAAACACAAATTATATTTCCCGTTTTCCGACAGGTCCGCCGTCGAAGGTTGTAACACACACGGGGGCTACAACTTAGATTAGAATCAGATTTACCTTTGCTAGTGGCTCTTTGCTCTACCCATTAGTTGCGCTGCCAGTCGGCAAGTTGTTTACTTTGGTTTCTCCTGTTCTTCGTGAAACGTCTATACATGCTCGGTACCTAAACGCCTACTGTTCGTCTCCAACCCGGTCGCAACCGGACTGTCTGGTTGGCAAGAGCAAAAGCTAATGGTCTGCCGACTCGCTAAATGGCTAAACACGAGAGAACATTAAACCAAGTTAGATATATTACTATCTGCAAAGTTTGAATTATACACTTCATTTCTGCAAAGTTTAAAGTTTCGCGTTTTCACTCAGCTTTCTGGGTATGAATATTATGATATTTTCTTCTTCTATATGTTCTCATTTCCTTTCAAATCAATGAAAGAAATATCTTTGATTTAATTCTGTGCCTGCACACAACGATTGACATTTTCTTCATTAATTTATTCCGTGCCCGCGCACGACGATTGGTATTCTCTTTATTGATTTATTTCCGTGGGAGCACACGACGATTGATTTTCTGTTTATTAAATTAATTCCATGCCCGCGCATGATGATTACTTCTATTTATTCATTTTATTCCATACTCATGGAAGACGGGTGACTTACTCCGAGTGGCTACACTCGAGAAAATGTTCCGTGCCCATGCACGACAAAGAAATTCCAAATTCTTTCAAGAAACAACACTCAAGAAAATATCCCGTGTCCGCGCACAATGAAACAATTTTGTATAGCTTCAGTAAAAGACTCCAACTAACTACCAATAGTTAGTCGGAGCCTTGGGGGCTACACCCAGTGGGTGCACTAAGAAGTGCTCCCACTGAAAGGAAAATTCCCGAGTAGATCTTCACTCGGAAGAACAACATGCCGAGTAAGGCATCACTCGGACACACCCAGTGGGTGGCCAATAAAAACCGAGTAAGTTGTCACTCGGATACTCAATAAAACCGAGTAAGTTGTCACTCGAAGTATTTTTCCGAGTAAGCTTCTACTCGGAGAGAGTCATTGCTAAAACAACCGAGTAAGTTGTCACTCGAAGCGTCAAACAAAGCAGACAATACTCAAAAACTCAAAGAAGTGACGGGACGGGAGACCGCCTGAAGCTAATTAATGAGTTAGAAAGAGACTGCATTCTGGAACTCACAACAAACGGAAAATCTTGTATTCATTAGCTGTTCGAGAAAAGTTCCGAATGGTTAATTCACTAATAGTCCGTCTCTGACGAAGATTGCCAGATTATTAGTATGATAAGGTGCGAGGGGTAAAGAATCGATATCCCATGTGGTATGACCTAAAGCTCATTGTGAGGCTTTAGGATATCGAACTTTACAAATTTGGTTTATATGGAGTTTAAGGCCTTTTACTCCAAGACACACCTTCCGAGGCCTCAGTCCACCTCTTCCGAGAGACGCTTGAGTGTCGCCAGATTTTTCCTTTAACTTGCCCGACCCACACACAAGGGAAAAGTGTAAACTTCGGTAGAGTCCTTCCGGGCCTCTTATTGAGTTTAATCTTCATATACCTTATGAATATGTCATCAATAGGAAGGGTACTCTCTTTTGATGAAATCAGTTATCCTAATTAATAAAAAGTCTCCAAATCAAAAGACTCCGAGTAACTTCAAAAAGTTACTCGGAGCCTTGGGGGCTACACCCAGTGGGTGCACTAAGAAGTGCTCCCACTGAAAGGAAAATCCCCGAGTAGATCTTCACTCGGAAGAACAACACGCCGAGTAAGGCATCATTCGAACATACCAGAATTTATACAAAAGTCTCTAATCTAAAAGACTCCAAGTAACTTCAAGAAGTTACTCGGAGCCTTGGGGGCTACTGTCGTGGTCATACCTAAGGTATACCCTTAAGTATCACATATCATGGGGTATCCTTAATGAGATAATAAGAGTAACATAACATAATATATAACCGAGTTGGTCCAACTCGGATGCCTCAACTCGGATGGTCCAACTCGGATGATGCAACTCGGATGACGCAACTCGGATGATGCAACTCGGACAGACTTACTCTGCATGTGGCAACTCTGCACACGGCAACTCTGCACGTATCAACTCTGCATTAATAGAAAGAGTTACTCAAGACTCCCCATTACTCCGAACATTATTTCGTGTATTAAGTAGCATTAGAAACAGCCGCATTTATTAGGCACTCAATTCTCCACTATGTAACCGAAGGTGTGGGGATGGCGAACTCTATATAAGCCATCTCCCCTCCACGGGACAGGGGAGACTCTTCTTCTTCCTCTCTCTCATTCTTCCTCCTCCATGGAAATGATCACATGTACATCTTGTTCATACAAAGATAAGGAAAAGCTCCTCCGGGAGCGCGAGATGTAGGGATTTTATCTCCTCCGCGAGAGTCCCGAACTCGATAAAATCGCCTGCGTCACCCGTTTGCATTTCGATAGTTCATGCTCCGTTCTTACCCCCTATCTATTGTTAGGTTTATCACCACGACACAACCCAAACCCAGCGCGCTGGGGGGCGCTTGGGGTCGCCGGATGAAAGGAAAGCGCGCGAATGGGAAGGAAAGTTCGCGTGATTTCGCGCGTCCTCGCGCCGCGCCCCACCTGTCGGCGTCATCGTCTCGCCTCGGCTTCCCCGCACCTGTCGCCGCCGCAGAGAATCAATGCGGCGCCGGTGACGAGTCCAATCGGCGCAGAGGGCATCAATGCGGAGGGACCTGTGGCGCGCAGGCCGGCGTCAAGCCGGAGCCAAAGGATGGCGGCGACGGCGACGACGACGATGGCGGTGCAGCCGGCGGCGCTGCTGGAGGAGGAGGCGGCCCGGAGTCTTCAATGGAGGCGCTCTACTCCTTCTTCTTCGATCACTAGGCTAGCGTAGTTTTTTTATCTTTTATGTAAAAATCGCCCGAATATTATGAATTCAGTCGAACTTCCTCTAAATTAAATGCGTTTGGTCGTTTTTTGTTTGAATTTGGCCGATACTTGGGGGTCATCTTGGGGCCGCGGCTGGGTAGCCGCCCCCCCCCCCCCCAGGACCTATCGCCGCGCAAGTGCCCCCCAAGCGGCGCTAAAAATAGCGCCGCAAATCGTCCTGGGGGGGCGAACGGCTGGAGATGCTCTGAATGTCTCTAATTAAATTCTCTAAATGGGCTATTAATGCTATTACTTCTCAAACGGCCCATTTCTTCTGGGGTAATATGGGGGATGTGCATAAGTACCATTTGACGCATTGGGGTCTTGTGACCAGAAAAAAGATTTTCGGTGGGCTGGGTGTTCCTCATTTGAGGGACTTCAATCTTGCTATGTTAGCTTCCTGGAGTAAGAGGTACTATGATGGTTCCAATAAGGGGTGGAAAATCATTATTGACCATAAATACTTGCACAATAGAACTATATGTTCCTTGCTAGAAACAATGTGGGCTCTCCCTTTTGGAAAGGCCTAACCTGGGCTCTATCTTCTGCTAAATGTTTTTACAGATGGAAAGTTGGGAATGGTAATCATATTGACTTTTGGAATGATGTGTGGCTTGGGGATTCTTCCCTTAAGACCCAGTTTTGGGGCCTTTTTCAGATATGCCAGCAACAACACTTGACAGTAGCCCAAGCTTGGGATGGTGACACTCTTAAGCTGACTTTTAGGAGATGTGTCACCGTGCTTTCAAAAGATGGTTTGGTTTTGGCAAATGAAATCGATTGCAATCGCTTGTACGCTCAGTCTGACTGTTTGGAAGTTATTGGGGCATGCTTAGGGCAGGGTATGATCAAAGCAGCTTTTGTTTACGCATCTTGTGTCTACATACCGCTCATGATATCGGAATGGTGATATTTATGCATTGTCATAGGGAAGCTAATAAGGTGGCGCAAGAATCGGCTAGGATCTGCTATATAGATAAATCAGATTGTACGCACATGGCGGCACGATGATGGCCCTAGTTTCACACAAATAGCAGGTTGATTTTCTAGCATAAAACAGATCTATATGCACGTAATATGCATATATAAAGCTTATCATAGTAGATCCAAGCTAATCATCACTTCATCAAAGCTGCATCACAGAGCCCAGTGGAAGGGAGCCTAATCCTATACGACCCAGCCGTGAGATAAAAGCCCCCCGTCGTGGCCCACTGGCCAGCCAGCCATGCGGCCGGGTCGCATCGTGCGACCCGGTCGTATAAGATTATTTTCGCAGTGGAAGGGCAACGGCAAACAGAGGAGATCCCTAAATAGTTTTTTTACCGTGACAGAATCAAACAGAGATCCCTAAGCAGGATTTCTCATAAAAATGCGGAAGATAAGTGATTGTCTTGCAAGTATGGCGTTCTCTGATGATCACCACATGCCGATTTAACCGAGTAATTCCTACTACAATGTTCAAGTATAAACTGAAACTCTGAACCAACTCCCACATATTTTTCCCGCAAAACGAGACAAGTGCATCAGCGAACTCCAGCAAACCCAAACTTCTCCATATATTCCCCAAAATGTGAGTTCGGTAAACATTTATCCACCATCAGCTTCCTAGTTGAACAGATGACTTGTATCTGTTAGTTTGAAGAGAGTGAACAGAAACATTAGGATGGTTTGAATAAGCATGTGGAGATGACTTAACACGGAAAAAACGACCAAAAATATATGAGTGAAAAGAAAAGCAGCTACTTTGGTCCAGCTATGTATGTTTCCAGGTTAACTGATATTATACGTTGTGTTCCTTTCCATGTCTATTGCAGCAGAAAATTACACCATCAGCACTTGCCAATAGATACCATAAGCTAGCTTGATTACTACACCATTAGCACTTGCCGATAGATACTCCAGTACTAACTACTGTAGTTGTTTACTACTGATGAAAGGAAATTTTACCATCAGCACTGCCGTAGTAAGCACATACTGACGAAATAGCCAGGCACCTTTCAGGCTTTTATAAGGTATTCAGTAACGCAATGCTCGGCGTAATGAACTAGGTTATCCATCATCCTTGTATACCCGATGGTTTGACCAATCTTTAATTTCACACTAAATCACACCTGCTAGTTCAGAAAATACTACTAATAGACTTGGACTCGTTTCACAGCATATGGCAAGTTGCTTCCACAAGAATGCACAGGCAGAAGAATAAATTCAGGTACCAATACTTTAACAAAACTAATCGTTTAGGCAGAATTATCAGTGATGATTATGGATTTGATGGAGAATGTAAACTAGTTTTGGACCCCAACAAATATTTCAAGTTCCACAAAACACTGAGTAGAACTCAACAAGATACAGTCAGGTATTCATTATGAAAGATGCTGGTATATTTGATAATTCAGAGAGAACAAGCTGAAAATAGTAATAACTGGTTAAATATGCACAGCATTATTTTCCAGGTTACAAAATGCAATGATTGAGTAACAGATATATACAAGAATGCAGCATTATAGATATATGAATGGATGATATACAGCCAAAAATGAGTTCACAAATTAGCTAAGAGAAAATACCCAGAGGTTGGTCAGCTGGTAAATCGGTACCCTTCAGGCCTTCGGGTCTTTGTCTGAACGAACCAGAGCATCTGCCAGAGTCTTGTTTTTCGCGAGGTCGTTCTTGCCTAAAAAGGGTTGTTTTGATCAGTGTACAAGATTTCGAACAACAGTCATAATACGAACACAAAAATATCATAACAGTATGGATTTTTCTGCATTGCATACAAGAGCTAGCCAGCAGAAAGAAAAAGTTATACATAGAGCAGGGTGTCAAGAATTCAGTGCATCATCGCATAAGCCATGACAAGATGACAATCAGAGGAATACATTTATTTTAAAGAGAGCACTGAGTAGTCAGTCAAATAGAATAATGCTTTGGGTGATTAAAATGGATACAAAATCCTTAAGGAGCCTACTGCCCTTCTAATACTACATTAGATAGAGATATAGAAATAAAGATAGAACATCCTGTTACTTGAAATTCATAAACAGGAGATATCTCTAATCAGGTTTTTGACTGGAAATTCTAACTTGGAAAAATCACCAAAGGAAGCTGCTGCTACTTCGCTGCGTTAGACCTTGTACAACGGAGGTGCTTGCACAGATGCCTCGGATAAAAGATCCGGTTTTTTTTGTGAACAAGTGCTTACATAGGTGCTTCAAAAGTGGGATGGAAGCAAACTTTGGCTTCGGTGCCAGCCGGTGCTTAGGTAAGGTAACTGCTCTTTTTTCTTTACGGTTGCTACAACTTCACAACAACTAAGCACCTACATGAAGCACTTTCCATTGTGTAACATTTGTTCTCTGAGACAAAACAATACTCTCTCTCCCTAAGCACCGCTGCACAAGCAGCCAGCACTGTACATGGCCTTAACTATTACCGTCAACTACTGATAACGGGCAGAAGATACACTGATTCAGTTACTTTAGATCAAAGCTATTGCCAAAGATTATGCCGGATTTCTTCCATGGAAATCCCGACAATAATGAACACCATTCAAGGAGTAGTTTCAGAAAAAAAAATACACAGCTTCATAACTGAGAATATAAAGTAGCCCTGACCATTATAGGATTAATCTACACTAGAGTACCAGGACATGAAAAATAGCGCTAAAAATAGTTGTTTAGAAGCTAAATACTCATAAATACTCATACTACTGCATAAATGTTTTAAGATAAAATTTTCTCTATGAGCAAGGCAAAATCTAACATGAATAGGTTGAAATGCTTGGAGAAATATCTGGACAAACTGCAGGCATGCTCAAGAACACAACCAATGTGACACACAAGGGGCAAAACACACATGGCTTAACTAAAAACAAATGCAGAGTCTCACCAACACAGTGCTAATGTACTTAGATAGACATCATTGCAACTAAAGAGAAATGTGTGACCGTGATCACCTGGAATCGAGCTTGATCCGAGAAACGAGGGGAGCACACATGGCAGAACGAAACTTGAGTTGCACTTGCTTGGATGAACGCCACCAGGTAATGCCATAGACCCAATCTGCCTCTTCGACCGCATGTCCACGCTTAAACATACTGCTTTGGCCACAGGCACAGTGAGATCCAAGCTTAAACATGATGTTTTTCCCACAAGCACAGTGAGATGCAGTAAGTCGGCGTCGAGTGGATCAATGGCAGCAATCAAAGGCGTCGCCTTGGGATCTGAATAGAGAGTTGTCCACGACACCTGATGCTCCAGCGTCCAGCGGCCAGTCTCGTTGTCCAGTTTGAACGACTTGATGAGGAAGGGCTCCTTCTCAGAAACCTCGACAAACCGCAGCTTGCCGTCGCTGACCCCCATGCGCCTGTGCAGGAGGAGCTGCCACATATCTGCCATGCTCTTTTGGATAGGAAGCATGCTGCCTCCTGGCAGCTCGACGGGGCGTAGCTCAGGCCGGGCGCTGAAAGGGTCGACGCTGACGGCGCCCCAGCTCACGTCCACCCACCAGAGCCGCCCACCGAAATCCAGCACCTCGTGATTCATGTGCATCCGGCGCCCGGGCGGCAGCGGGGACGGCAGCACCAATTCGTCCCACTTCCCTGCCTCTGAAGAGAGCCGGCGCAACAGGAATCGCCGCCCGCCGTCGACCACTCTGAGCTGCGCGGCGGCGTACCTCTGGTGCGTACCGTGACCGCCGTCGGATTGGGTGAGGAGGCCCGTGGAGGCGGTGAAGGTGTCCTCCGTGCCGTCGAAGTCCGGGAGGCGGACCATCTCGCCGGTGACGGGGTTGCAGACGAAGCGCGCGAGCCTCATCGGGTCGGTGCACTTGCAGCGCTCGTACACCTGGTCGAGGACCTCGAAAGGGACGGCGGTGGCGTCCCGGCCCTCGAACATTTCGAAGGCGTCGGCGCGGTTCTTGTAGGTGCCGAGCAGGAGGAGGCCGTGGCCGCTCGCGGCGAGGACGCCGCTGCCGAAGAGGTTGATGAAGCGGCGGTCGGCGGCCGGGAGGTTGTCGAGAGCGAAGGCCCGCTTGGGGAGGGTGACGCGGGAGACGAGCGGGGGCGGGGCGAGCGCGACGGACGCGCCTCGCGCGGCAGCGGACTCGTCCGCCGTGGAGATCCGGTAGACCATCGCCCAGGCGGGGCGCGGCGCGGCGGTGGAGAGGTACCGGCGGAGGAGGGGGGCGGAGAGGCGGCGGAGCGGGAGCAGCATCTCGCCGGAGGAGGAGGCGGTGGCGGATTTGGTGGTGTTTACTGTAGCTAGCAAGCGAAGGGAGAGAGGTTTTCGTGCCGATGGTGGAATCGGAGAAGCCGAGGACGGGTGGGCTGCTTGGTCCACATGGACTTGGTTCATTCAGCTCTGCCACAAAAGGCGCTTTTCCCATGTGCTCGCCTTGGCCCCGCCCGTTTTGTGGGATGGTATTTTTCCTTTCACATTTTGATATATGTAAAATACCTCAATTTCGTATGGGTTGATTTGTGAAAAAAGATAATGTGTAGCCCTAAGAAGCTAAGACCGAGACGGGGGCGCCGCGGTGAGGCCTTGGGCAAGAGATACCATGAAGCAGGGACAATGTTGCTGCGACGTATTCGATGGAAGGGAGCCAAGGATCGAAGCTCAAATGTCGAGAGAAAAGATCAAGGAACATGAGGGGGTAGAGTGATGATTGGATCGACGATGAGGTGCATGTGATTGCACCCTCAACCATTGTACTCCCTTCGTTTCAAATTATTAGACATGGCTTTAGTTCAAGTTTGGTTTAAATTTAAACTAAAGGCATGTCAAGTAATTTGGAACGGAGGGAGTATATGGTTGGACCGAGGCTTGATTTGGCGGGTCAAAGTAAGAAGGGGATCCCTCGCAAGAGTTAGAAGCGATGACGAGGGCGTGAGGCTGCTACAGTTACTCGCGATGGGGCGGCTGCCACAAGTGGGCGTGGCAAGGAATAGGTGGTTCGGGGAAGAAATAGTTTTGATTACATTGACATGTGGGTTCTAGGATGAGGTGGCGGTATAAGTCAAACAACTAGTCAAGGTTACCGTGCCACATCAGCAAAACAATCTTCAAAACCAGCTTGGTGGCCTCTCAGGGGTGTTTTGTATGATATTGCAAAGTTAGGGGGGGTTAGATAACCGGTTTTTGAGTTGAGGGGGTAATGTTCTCGAAACATGAAAGTTTAGGGGGATATATGCATTTAACTCGTTTTACTCGTTCAACAAATAAATGGAAGTTCAATCTATCAGTATCTCATACCTTGGGTCGCCAATAATGGGATTTTTAGAATTTGGATACTTTGTTAACACCCTTACTTCTATTATGTTAATAAAGCTTTTAGTTTGGGCTCCGACTAAAGCGATTGTAGACGCTTCGGCACCTATTGATTTCGCACCTTCTAACATCTCGAGTCGAGACTTTACTTTTCTTGTCACGTTTTTCCTTCGCAGTTCTTTCTTGGATTTCTTGTTGATAATTCGAAGTACTTGGGCCTGCACCATAATAATTGTCTAATATGGGGTTTTTTTTTGCTTCCTAAATTTGTGTTTTTTATTTGAAACATAATATAAATAGTTTCATCCATGGTCGAGTATGTCTGACCCAGATCGCAATGTGTTGGCTCGTAACGACCGCACAAATATTTTTCCTTGTTTCAAAACAAAAAAATACATAGATGCCTCTGAACTATGATAAATTCCATGAACACCCTTGGACAAAGGAAATTTTGCAAAACCTCATACTTTCAAGAAATTACATCAAGGTCTCTACTCGCATGACATTTTTGCAAAAAGTACTAGATTTTTTCAAAAATTATAGACAAGTCTTGTGAGGACATGGATTTTATAACGACCCCTAAATTATCTTGATATTACAAAATGGTCCCGAGTGTTTTGAAAAATATCAAAAGGTCCAATTTTGTGAAGGAAAATTTCCCTTTCACCCCTAAAACTTTAGTAAATGGAAGAAAAGTCCATTTTCCAACAGGATTGCTCAAGAAAATAAAAAAGTAGATAATGCTCGAGCACTTAAGGAAATCACGAGAGGACATGATTTTTTTTAAATCACGAGAGGGTGAGGAAGATGATGGGAACTCTGACAAAATATGGATACCTTTGAGATCTCTTCTTTCATCCTTCTGGTTAGAATTTTCTATCCACTCTTAATCCAACACTAGTATTAGGTTGAACACTTATCCCGACAAGAGGAACAAGTTCAACCATCCAAACATGACCAATCTTCCCCCACCTCACAACTAAGCTTTGTAAAAAATGGATCAATATCAACATATAAGACCTTAGAGCCTCCTTGGAGCTTCCCTCTACAAGCAACAGTTGACCTGCATTCACAGGAAAATAAATAATCATAGCTAAGGAGGTCCCACTTAGTTCTATTAAGTTGGTCAAAAAATTCAAGGGCAATCAATAAGGCCCAAGTAGGCCAACCAAGTTCCAAGCTGGTCCACAAAGGTCAACACTAATCAAAACGGTCCAAGCTACTCACCAAAGTCCAACCCAGTCAACCAAATCCTAGCTACTCAACGAAAGTCCGACAAAATTGCCATGGTCAACAAGTCAAAAGGAAAAGGAAAAGTCAATAATGAAGAGGGTAGACAAAAGAGCCCAAGTCAAATTCAAAAGTAAAAAGAGCCCAAGTATGAATGAGTCCTAATTAGCCAAAAGGCGCATTCATGCATGGAAGAAGAGAAATGGTGGTTGGCTATGGACACCCCCATCTTTAAGTAGACTTCATGAACCTAGGTTTATCATTCTACCCACTACCATCACAAAGGATAGCCTTGTTCAATTTGTCAAGGCACTCTAAATTATATAAGGCCCCATGAGCATGTACTCTCATTTCACATTCACTTAAATAAACTCAAAAAATAGGCTTTTGTTCCGCTTTATAGATAAAGCACCGACCAAAAGTCCAGCCGCGAATTCAAGTTACAACATAAGTCAAATCCAACTGGGGCAACAACACAACACACCCGACAGAAAAATAAGGGAAGAAAAAAAGCATAGCAACCACACAAGGGCACTCTCTCCGTCATAAAATCACCAAGGAAGGTGAAGCCAAGCAACATCTTGTGGACGTCAAAGCCTCCATCATATGCAGGAGGTCATCTCTATCCCTTCGCCTCGAGAGCGGGTGTCAGTGTTGCAAGAAAGCGAGGAATTTGAATATCATGTCAAATGCTCGACGCAAGAAAACACACTCAATCACCATCTTATTCCTAGTTATCTAAAGCGTGCAGGCCATAGCCGCAAAAACTAACCAAGATAGGAGCCTCGTCTTGTTAGTTTGGTTGGACCTAATATTAAGGAATCGACCTAGGCCCGCGGCCTCCCAATCGGGCCCAGAGCCTCATGGACATAGCGCCACATAAATCAAGCCACCAGGAAAAAGAAGAATATGTTAGTCCCAGTCTCAGGGACACTACATAAAGGGCGCAGACCATCACTAGGGCCTTGTTGCTTAATGACCTCCGTCCCTGATGGAAGACGGTCCCGTAGGCCGTAGCAACTGTCAGTGGAGAATCTAAAAAAAGGAAGGATGGGCTCAATGTATTGGACTGGTCGTTGGGTTGAAAAAAAAACATTGGGTAAACTGGGCATTAAACCTATAAATTAGTAGTAAAACAAAGTATTGCAGCATTGGAGGGGGGTTCAAGCCAGTTAAATCCCCCCAGTAGATTCACCCCTGGCAGCTGTCAAGCTAAGATGTTAGTCTTTAGAGGCAGAGGGGCCTTCCAAAGGTGGTCAAGCCAGGGCATGGCCGAAGTCCGACAAAGGGCTCAGTAGCTCGATTCTACCAAGGAGAGCCCCGACGGGGCAAGGTGCCAGGAGAAGCTGTCAGGACACATCGGGCTGACAGTCGGTAAGAGGGCCAAGAGGGTTGTCCAATCCTCGTCTCTATGGAGTCAAATGTTCACCAGAATCAGAGGTTCCAGCGCCCATTGGCCCCGGCCGCGGAAACGAAGATTCCCGGGTCCGAGCAGATCACAAAGAAACCCGAGAAAGAGACGTGAAGTGGTGTATATTTCACCCAAGGGTCTAGCCAGAACAGGGTACATTCCCCGTTGCCAATCGAGATAGTCATGTCCAAGCGAATCTCATGCTTAATCGTTTGGATGGCCCGCTAGAAGTGGGAGCCCAACTGAGTTTGGCAAGCCAGTAACAAGCAGCCCAAAAGGTACTTAGCCTTGATCAACTACAATTACAGGTCACCATCCTCTCTACGGATGCACCATACCCAACACCTTGATCAACTACAATCACAGGTCACCATCCTCGCTAAGGATGCACCATACCCAACGCAACATCAGAGCGACATTCATACGTCGCAAGACAAGGCACATATCGGCCCACTTAACCATATGAACGCATGGCGGCCATCCGCGCCTTGCTAGAAGAAGCGGGCCAACTCACGATCAAACGCCCGATGTACCCCTTCCGGAAGAAGAAGAAACCCTATTTGATACATTGGGAGGCTGGATAGGCAGGCGTCAATCAGAACAGTCTTACTTCCTTTGGAGGTAAACTGATCGCGCCAAGGTTCCGACAGCGAGGCGACCCGGTCCATAACCGGGTTAAAGTCTTGAATATGAAGGCAGGACCCTTCTTGTAGTATCCCAACACTACAACCTCACTCTTATGATCTTATTTTTTTTAGAGAACGCGCAGGAGATCTGCGAGTCAATATATTAAGAAGGGGGTAACACAAAGTACATGTTGCTATGAGTTATGGGCGTTTCGGCGCACGCAGGCAACCACTACCCATGGCCCAAGCCGAACGAGGAGAACTAAGTCGGAATCGCTCGCGCTAGACTACCATGACCCACCAGAATCCATTCCTTGTACGCGACCTTGACCCGCCACAAGGGCAGCCGGTAAGAGGGCGCGCCGCTTGAAGATCCTTCGATTGCGTTCGAGCCACAGGTGTCGAAGCACGCACATGATGGAGGAGTTGAGCCCCTTCCGGAGGGCAGCGGGCGTGCGCTGTTATGCCGTGCACCACCAGTCCAGCAAGTTGTCGTCAGGTCCCGGCGTCAGCGCCGCCCTACCCATCCAGGAGAATGTGGTGAACCAGACCTCGCGCGCGTATGGGCATTGCACGAGCAGATGCGCAATGGTCTCCTTAGCCTGGCAGCATAGGGGGCAATGAGGTTGGTGTTCCAGGGCCCTCTTCTGGAGCCGATCCGACGTCCAACACCGGTTCCGCAGGGCCAACCACACGAAGAACTTGAAGCGTAAGGGCGCCCAGGGCTTCTAGATCAGCTGCTCCCAGTCCCCCATGATGCGCCCAACGAAGGTTGCTAAGTAGGTCGACTTGGCGGAATGCTTCCCAACAGCTTCCCATCGCCAGCGCCAGCGGTCCGGCTCAGGGGTGAGCGGCGTGCCCGTGATCAGTGGCCAAACCTGGAGGAACTGCATGATGGCCTCCACGGAGAGCCGCCCGCGCATGTCGCCGATCCAAGCAGCATTGGGGGCTCCCTCGCAGACGAGGCTCGAGGACTGGACTGCCGGCCGAACTAACGCGCACAAGGACGACGTGATTTGCTGCAGGGAGACGCCCGCGATCCATGGGTCTTGCCAGAACAGGGTCGACTCACCGTTGCCTATCGAGAGGCTCGAAGCCGCCGCGAAGAGGGCCTGCGCGTTCGTCGATGTAGCCATGGACGCCACAGCCCATGGGATATCTGGGTCCGTCTTGGCGCGCCAAATCCACTTGGTCTGCATTGCATCGTTGAGGCCTTTGAGGTTGTGGATGCCAAGGCCACCGAGGCCCACCGGGGCGCACACGACATGCCATGCCACCTTGCATTGGCCGCCTTTGGCACATCGGGAGCCGGTCCAGAGGAAGCCGCGCCGGATTTTGTCTATGGCCGTGATGAACCAAGGGGGCAAGTCCATGGCAAGCATATGGTAGAGGCCCATGGACGTGAGCACCGCGTAGATGAGGATGATCCGGCTGCTGAGCGGCATCAGTCCGGCTTTCCACGAAGGGAGGCGATTGGCAATTTTTTCCACTAGTGGCAGTAACTCCGTCTTGCGAGTGCGTGAGCAGGAGAGAGGGAGCCCCAAGTATTTCGTCAAGAAGGTAGCAATGGAGCAGGGGAATTCCACCATGAGATTGTCGATCGTGATGTCCTCGCAGCGGATCGGAAAGACTGCGCTCATGGACAGGTTGACATGAAGACCCGTGGCGTTGCCGAACAGCCCAAGTAGCTCACGTGTGGAGGCCAAGTCGCTCGTTTCCGGGCGGAGAAAGAGAGCCACATCGTCCGCAAAGAAGGAGGACCGATGTTTAATTCCCCATTGTGCCATCGGAAGGAGGGCGCGCGCCTGATCAAAGCGTCGAATCATGGCGTCGAGCACATCAATAACCAGGAGAAACAGCATGGGGGATATGGGATCGCCCTGTCGCAGTCCACGCCTGTGCTGGATGTGCTCCGAGGGGCTCCCATTGATGAGGACGCGCGAGGAGGATGTGCGGAGCAGGACGGCGATCAGATTAGTCCACTTGGGACCGAAGCCCCGGTGACGCATGATCTCAAGGAGGAACGGCCAAGCCACCGTGTCAAACGCTTTGGAGATGTCCAGCTTGAGGAAGAGGGAGGGGATCCGCTTACGCCGCAGCATCTTGATGGATTGCTCAACGAGGAAGAAATTGTCCTGGATATTTCTTCCCTTGACGAAGGCACTCTGGTTGCGCGATATGAGATCCGACAAGCGGGGCGCCAGGCGACGGGCAAGCATCTTGGCCATGAGCTTAGGGAAGCTGTGGACCAGGCTGATGGGGCGGAAGTCCCCCATGGCCGTGGCCCCGTCGCACTTGGGAAGAAGGACTAGGAAGGCTTGATTGAGGAGGTGCAGTGAGCTGCCATCCAACCGAAAACATTGCTCCACGGCAGCCAATATGTCCTCTTTGACGATATCCCAGCAGGATTGGAAGAAGAGGGGGGTGAAGCCATCCGGGCCCGGCGCTCGATCAGCAGGCATCGAGGTGAGCGCCTCCCATACTTCACGATCCGAGAACGATGAGTCCAGATCCGAGAGGTCCATCCTGGACAACGGCAGTGTATCAAGGTCCAAAGTGTGGGGGCGGCACCCTGCAGAGCCGAGCACCTCCGCGAAGTAGTCGGCTGCGAGGTTCTCCATGTCACCTTGAGATGAGGCAAAACGGTCCCCGTGCCTAAGGGAGGAGATGAAGGTATTTTTGCGCCGGCGGTTCGCGCAGATATGAAACAACTTGGAGTTAACCTCTCCCTCGCGGAGGAATCGCAATCGGTAGCGCTGGCGAGCAATTGTGCGCTCGAGGGAGGCGAGGCCTAGGATTTTGCACTTGAGTTCTTTACGAAGCCATCCTTCTGCCGGAGAAAGGGGGCACGAGTCTTGGGCCTGGTCAAGTCGGAAGATGAGTTCCCTGGCGCACAAGAGTTGATCGCGTATGCACCCTACGGAGGAGTGGTTCCAACGCTGCAACGCTTTGGCGGTGGCGGTAAGCTTGGTGCGTAGCCGCGCGCAGGGGTCAGAGATGCCGACAACTCCACCCCATGCCCCGGCTACCACCTCAGAGAACCCCGCGATCTTGGGCCAGAAGTTCTCGAAGCGAAACCTTCCCTTCCAACGGAATCCAACTGCCGTCGACATGAGGATGGGGCAGTGGTCCGAGACACTGGAGGACAAGGCCGCGAGAAGGTTGTCCCTGTGTAGGTCGTCCCATTGGATCGAGAAGAACCAACGATCAATGCGAGTCAGAGTAGGGGTCTGGCGCTCATTGCTCCACGTGAATCTACGACCGACTAAGGGAGCTTCAAGGAGCTCAATATCATCCAGGCACCGACGGAAGAGGCGCATGGTTCTGCGGTTGAGGCGCGCATTGTTCTTGTCTTCAGCATTTAGGATCATGTTGAAGTCGCCGGTCACTGCCCATGGGCCTGGGCATGCAGCGCGAAGAGTACGCAACTCTTCAAGGAAGGGCGCTTTGAGCGGCTCCTGGGTAGGCCCATAGACGGCTGTGAGCCACCAAGCCTCGCACGTCGCGATCTGGATGCGTATGGATATCGAGAACGTGTCAATATGATGGTCGAGCATCGAGACAGTGCTGGAGTTCCATGCGATGATGATGCCGCCGGCTGTGCCCACCGCAGGGAGAAAAACGAATTCATCGAGCGCTTGGCCCACAACATAAGCGAGGGAGAACAGGGAGACCGACTCAAGTTTGGATTCCAGAAGGATCGCCACGTCGGGTGCCGCGTCTGAGACGGTAGATCTGATCGCAGCACATCGAGCGGGGCAGTTGATCCCATGCACGTTCCACACTAATATTTTCTGGTTACAAGACTCCATGGACAAATGCCTACCAAGAACCACCAGGGGGGGCTAGGTTGATGCGGCCGGGGCAACCGCCGACACCACGTCCCATGGAATTACAAGGCCAAAAAGGGTAGCTAGAGCCTCAATCTGCTGCCGGGGGAGCGGCTTCGAGAAGAGAGCAAGGTAGCGCTCCAGCATCTCGTCAGAAATCTCCTGGTCAAGCTGGGCTATTCCGGCCTTGGCGAGGAGAATCTGTTGCGCGCGCTTGACCGAGTGTACGGGGATGCCACGGAATTTGGAGGCCAAGCGGGTGCTCCGACGCGGCGTGCCAGTCGCTCGTGTGGCACGGCGCCTGGACGATTGGGGGGGGGGGCGTGCAGCACAGGGGTCCGCAAGTTGGAGCAATTTTCTGCCACCAGAGCAGCCAAAACCGGAGAGGGGCGTTGCGGCGATGTTATGATGGGCACGTCCGTCCCGGCCTGCATGCCTTGCATGGCGCTGCCAGGGACCGGCGAGTGGGAGGGCACCACGTTGCCAGCCGGGGGAGGGACCACGCTTCCCTCGGGTCCATCTCCGACCGGGACCTGCGCAGGGGACAGAGGAAGCGGACCCTGAAGCGGGCTTTGCAGCCGGGGCACGCCAACCAACGAGGATTCGCCTGGGATGGAGACACGGAAAAAGCCGTTGGAGGTCTTGTTGGAGCTGTCCTCGGCCACCAGTGGGCCACGAGCGCTCGAATCCCAGAGGGACAGTCCGGAAGCTGAACAAGAGAGCAGGGGAGGGCAGGAAGAGACAAAGGGCGTGGCACAGGCTCTCAACTGGGAAGGGCTGCCTCGGGATCCACCGCTGCCAAAAGCGCTCTCACTCAGGGACTGAGATCCAGTGACTTTATGAAGTAAAGTCACATGGTGACTTTACCAAAAAAATCAATTTTAAACATTTCAAAAAAATCTGAAAAAAATTGTGGACATTCACATCACATGAATGTACAATCCCTAAAAATTTTAGGTCCAAATTCAAAATATACATTGAGAAACAAAAAAGACAAATTCAGCATGAATAGTGACATTTTGAATTTGTTTTTTGACACTATTCATGCTGAATTTGTCTTTTTTTTTCTCAATGTATATTTAGAATTTGGATCTGAAATTTTTAGAGATTGTACATTCATATGATGTGAATACCCACAATTTTTTTCAGATTTTTTTGAAATATTTAAAATTGAATTTTTGAATAAAGTCACCGTGTGACTTTGGCAACCAAAGTCACTGGATCTCAGTCCCTCACTCAGGGTTGTCGCTGCAAAAGCCGCATCAAGTTGGACTGCTCGCGCTGGGGATAGCGAGGAGGACAACGGGTAGGAGGGAGGAGGCGAATCCGAGGAAGCCACCACTGATGCATCCACGACCCCATAGCTTCCCACATCAGGACAATCGGTAGGCACTTTAGTTTGAAACTCTGTTGACCCATCCAGCTGGCGGCTGCAGCGAACGGAGCCCACGATGACGGCAGCCACGGATGCAGAGGAGGGCGCATCCGCCATTGGTGCGGGCGGCGCTTGCACCGCCGACGCACTCTTATGATCTTATCAAAAGTTGATCTTAACTTGAGGTGAACCCTTGACCGTAATCATCTTGTACCATCAGCATACTGAAGGTGAGTAACCCCACCTCCAGGAATCAGATACCAGCTTTATCTAGGATGGTCGCAAGGGCATCTACCGCGAGACTAAACAGAAGGGGTGAAATTAGATCCCCTTGCCTAACACCTGAGCCATTGCTCTTGAGTTTGGCAATGGCCTGAGCCCAATGAGCTGCTACGACTCGAATCAACCTCGACCAATAGTTCAGAACGTGGTTCCAAGGAATCGCGCACAATTTCAAGTCAACGATGATCCAACCCCATCCGAGCCTCTCCTGACATAGGATCAAGCCGCGCTTCAATGAGGCAACTAAACATATTAAAAAAACATCATTATGTCATTCTTGTCTGAGTGTACGACATGCTTCATTATAAGATCATCATACACACCCTTGCTAACACTTGTTTATTTTTTATCGCACTAGTAAGGAAACGTCGAGAGTTGTTTTCAAAGCAACATGTGTCAAATTTTCAAAGAGACGAGATGATACCAAGGTCAAAGAGAACTATGTCAATGTGTCTTGCTAGTTCTTGTTACTACTCCTTGAGTTGCCATCTTTCTATGTTGTACAGTGTATAACACCAGATACATAAATAACAACATCTACGCACATCGATACCAAATCTTTCTATGTTGGCAAAGTCAGACAATCTTCCAAGAACTCGGCAATTAGACTCCAGCTGTTGAGTATACATGCATCTATGTTTGTACCATGTATGGAATGTTTAAAACTATGACACCAGTATGTCAGTATCTTTAGCAATGTTAACACTTCTCATTCATGGCTGCAGGCAAAGGTTGAAATAATTAAAAGAGGGAATCCATTCCTGAAATATGATATGTATAACTCAAAAGGAAACCGTAGTAAAAGAAAGGGAGGTACAGTAATGCTGAACAAAATAAAAAAATGATACTTGTAACAGATAATATTCCACCATGTTTGCTTTCAAGAAATCTCTTTTTCTTTTGGGCAAGCAGGGCAGAAGTTCATGTCAGGTTAACTTTAACGGCAACCAAGGCAAAACAATTACAGTACTACTATTTTGTGCAAACCTTGGATAGAAAGACTAAATCGAATCACATAGCATACAGGAGAGATTGTTCCTAATAGTTTCGGAGGCATACCAAACATTAGATGGTTGCCAAAATATAAATTTAAATTTAGGGCAACATCTGTCAATACAAAGCGTTTACTCATAAAGTGTTGGTTCCAAGCACTGAAGCACCATTATGAAACCTATATGATTAAATATATAGTCATAAAATAAATAAATATATCACTGGAGATTTGTAAGCCAGACAAACAAATACGAATAGATGTTACTGATGAATGATTATGTGCCACAAAGGAAAATACTACTCAGGCATAGGAAGATTCCCTTTCCCTCAAAAGCGACAAGTGTTATAAATTAGCACACTATGTCTGATTGTTATAGGATATGAAACATTGTTGAGAAGTGAGAACACACAAACAAGATATGGTTAGTGGAAAATCTAGCGATGAATGTCTGGAACAAAGACCATTCTGAACCATTGATAATTACACAGCACAACAATTTGATATGCCACACTTACAAATTCAGACCTCATAAATTTGAATGCTAATCAAAATTGTTATTACAACAAAGTTGCAAGTTCTGCATAGAATGTACTATTACCATTCATCAGGAAAAATTCAGCAGTGAATCTAAATTCAAATCACCAAAAAGTAGAAAAAAGAGAGTAATCTACCTTCAATTATCAGCCGCTTTCCTAGATCCACAAGAGTTCAGTTCACTGCTTTCCCAACATCGTATCCAGAATAAAGTTAACTTTATTCATATCTTTGTCAAGACAATAACCAGCCCTACAGAATGTTTTAATTGTGAGGTCAAATATAGAAATATCTGGAGAAAAACCTTGTCTATCACTCTCTTTTTTATTTATTTCCTGGAATATGCGATTAATCTCCCAGATTTTGCCACTGTGAGCAAGCCTGTTTGTAAGGACGGCAAGAAGATCCATTGACAGTCCAATCTCTAGCGATTTAACAAAGATATCAGTGGCCGTAGAAAAATCCCCATCTCTGCAATATCCATCAATGATTATAGTGTAAGTAACTTCATCTGGAGCAATATCCCCTACTCCCATGTCAAAAATTAGTTGCTTCGCCTCACTAATCTTCCGATAGTAGAAAAACCAATGAATGAGTGTATTGTATGTCACGACATTTGCAGCAAACCCTTGGTTACAGACCAGGCTCTTGGCTAGGGAGCACTTTCGACCAGAGCAAAGACTACAAATAACAATGTTGAATGTCCGCGTGTTTGGCATCACACCTGTCTTGATCATGTTTGTCAACAGCTTCATAACAACCTTCCAATGTCCCATTTTACCTAACCTGCTCATCACTGTGTTGTATGCAACAACACCAGCATGCCATCTCAATGATGTACTCCTCTCTAGCAACTCCATGGCATCGGAAATCCTCGAGGCATGGCAAAGGCAATTGAGAAGAATACTCATGGTAAAATCTGTGGGGTCCAACCCTTCGCCTAGCATAACATCCAGCAGCTCAAGTGCTTCCTCAGCCATACCTTTCTTGCAGAGGCCATTGATAAACGTATTGTAGGTGACAGTACTGGGCGTCCAATCCTTGGTTCTGCTCTCCTCTAAAATCTGCTTGACCTCATCAAATCTGGCTGCATCACACAAAGCCCTGATCAAAACATTGTAGGTGACTACATTGGGAGGGCAACCGGCGCCTTCCATCGTTGCCATCAGATTCATGGCCTCCTTGACATTGCCCTCACGGCAATATCCCTGTACAATGGGCGTGTAAGTATGCACCATGGGACAGCACCCCTCTTCCAGCATCCACTCAAGCAAGCCCCACGCCTCTGGGAGCCTTCCCGCACGGCACAGCCCGGCGATAAGAGTGGAGTACGTGCTCACGTCGGCCTTCACCCCACGCTCTCGCATCCCGAGGATCACCTTGTAAGCGGCGTCAGGGTCGTCTTCGTGGGAGGTCCATGGATGCAGCTTCAGAAAGATGTTGTAGGATGACGCATTGGGCGCCACTCCTGCCGCACACATTTTGTCGAACACGTCGTGAGCCTCCTCCACATGGCCCGCTTCGACGAGCGAGTTGAGGAGAGTGTTATAGCAGCGCACGTCGGGCGGCGAGGTTCCGGAGGTCGTGAGCTCGGTGAAGAGGGCGAGCACCTGGTCGACGTCGCCCGCACGCGCCAGGGCCGTCATGGCCACGTTGCACTCGCGCTCCAGCTTCCACCGCTGCGGCTTCTGCTGAGGCAGTCGCGGAGGGCATGGTTCCTCTTCCTCCGATGTGGGTGGAAGCGGGACGGGCTTGGCGTCGTCGGAGTCGGAGTCGGAGTCGTCGGAGGAGCAGGTGGGAAAGGGGTGGGTGAGGAGGGCCGGAACGGAGCCGTAGAAGGCTCTGTGCCCGCGCAGGAGGAGCCGAGCGGTGGGGAGGGCGATGGCGCGCGCGATGGCTGAGAACGGAGGGGTTCACCGGCGGGCGCCTTGGCGGTGGAGATGGCAGCGCAGGGAGGGGAGAGGCACCGATTTTGGGATGCGGAGGGTGAAACGGCGGCGGCCGGCGGGGAAGCGTGGTAACCCTTCTAGAGACGGCGGTTTTCCCCTTGGGGGGCGGGGGGGTGTGTTTCGGGAAAAAAGTGAGCCGGAGCATGCTTCATTCAGCCCAGCCCAAGTTGACAGAGCATTTTTTTTCCTTCAAATGAAAAATATAAACTCTCTCACGCTGTGTTTGGATGTAAGAATTGAGGCTTGGAATCGTTCATTTGGAATTGTTGGCCCAAATTCGATTGTTTGGGGTGGTCTTGGAATCACAGCGTGGAAAAGAGAGGCCAATTCCGAGCCGCGAGCCCGCTAGTGTCCGCCCGGCCTCAATCTTTTCGAGCTCACCCGCTCGGAAACGCGAGGAATCGTGTGTCTGCGTAGCGCTTCGCTCCGTTCAGCGAGCTGAGGCTACCGCTAGGGAGGGAGATGCGACCGCGCACCTGCAGCACCCCGCGTCGCCGCCGACGAGTCCCCCCCCCTCCCGGGCGCCGGCGAGTTCCCCGCGTTCTCGTCATCTTCTCCCCCTTCCCGACCTCCTCCACCCCCGCACCGGGCTGCTCCGCCCGAGCCGCCACAGCTGCCCCACCACCGCCGCCGCCCCATCCGGTCACCTCCGCCCCCGCATCCGGCTGCTCCGCCCCGAGCCGCCACAGCTGCTCTGCCCCGAGCGGGACCCGAAGCCACGCCGCCTAGGGTTCACCCGCCGCCGCCATCCGGCCACCTCCGCCGCCGCTGCATCCGGCCACCTCTGCCCCTGCATCCGGCTGCTCCGTCAGTGATTCCATGATTTGCACATCCAAACATGATTTTGAAATAGGTGCTAGCCTTTAATTCCAACAACAAATACCAAGCACATCCAAACAACAGAATTTGAATTGGAGGCCATTTCCTTTCCATCTTGGATTTGGTATTCCATTCCAATTCAATTCCGAGCCACGTTTTCCTACATCCAAACAGGGTGTCAGTTTAAAATTGTGAGGTGTTCTATCTTGTTTGTAAATCGGATGTATATAGACGTGTTTTAATATGCTTTTCACTTATTTCAATATGTATGTGGTTTCTATTAAAATATTAAAAACATGCAATGTTCATGAACGTAGGTACATAATATATTTATAGTGTTCGACCGGCGACCTGATGTTACCCTCTTGAGTCTCTCCTCTATCTCCTCCTAGTGGCCTCCCTCTCCCTTGCCGCCGACGAATATAGTGGCTAGCGCGGTGGGAGGGAGGTATGGTTCTTCCTTTTCATAGTACTAATTTCCTTCCAGGCTAATAAGGGGTCGTCGGATCTGAAGCTCATTTCTATTCGTTCCTATCTCATTTACCTCAGGCCATGCTTATGGTGAAGTGGTGGAGGAAGGGGAGGATTCTAGGAGAGGTCTTATGTCAGTATCCATCAACCTCTTCCATGGCGAACCTCTGGTTCGACCTGTCTTGCTCCTTGTCCCCCTCTCTGATTTTCTTTCCTGGTTCGAGTCCCTGTTCTAAAGAAGGGCCATAAGTTTTCCCTCGACTCTATGTGCCATCATGGTGGTCGACGATGAGTTAGGGAGAAGAGGATGCCTGAGATTCTCATGGCAGAAATTCATCTGAGGTGGCCTTCTCATTGGATATGTGGCACATGTGTACGCAAATGATGGTCGAGCTCCACACCGTTGAATCTTTTGGTTGAATTACAACCGACGCCATTCCTTTCGACCATTATGCCACTAGGAAGGAAATTCAACGCCTAGTTGGATTTCATGGTGGGATTGCATGGAGATCTCGTCGCCCCATGTGGCCATGTCCCCGGTGACGGTGAAATTGCATCTGAATGACGGTTGTTAATCATACTGATGCCGATTGTGTTTCTTTATGGTGATTTTATTGACTCAAAATGAAGCATCAAGAGAATACAAATAAAATGAGCATACACCCGACCTTTGCATAGTTAAGAACTTAAGATGTACACAATCAACATCAACACGCGCGCACGCGCAACAACACACTAGCAAATAGCCAAGTCATATAAGACCAAATATATTCATAGGTAAGAAAAAAATGATTGACCATATCCGCACCAATGATCCCATGACACCACAAGAACAACGAGGTACTTCAACAACAACACCTTTAGGAAGGGAGGGATTGGGAGGGCATGTGCCCTCATGTTTGGTTTTGGTAATTGATGATAAACTTTATGGACTAATGGTTTCCTTGAGTTATATTTTAAGGTTTGTCCATAGCCAACGCTTGAAGATCATATGTTGGCTTCAAGGTTGTAGGATGAAGACTACGTGTTGACCAGGTGTTCTTCATGGAGCTTTCCTAAGATTGGTCAAGTGGATGCGTGCAAGTTCAAGAGGAGCATCACAAAGATATCATATGCTTGGAGCTTGCCGTCCATTTGGTGGTAATGGTCTTGTGAAGATGTGCCTAAAATAGGCTCACCCGTAATGGAGTATGGGGAGCAATCTACTAGCCTTCATCGAGCAGGCGGAATCAAGGAAGATGTTCCAACTTGAGGCGGGCATGATCGTCATCATCAAGATCAAGTGGATTATGCGCAAGACAAAGGTTTGACTAGATAGGTGTCTAGTTTACCGGCCTCCTGGTGGTACTTAGGAGACCGGGTTATAGACTAGGCGGAGTCGTTCATGGAGAGCTCAAACCTTTTGCATCCTTGGCATCATCTTCATTGGTTCTTGTTTGGTTTTTCTCTTTGTGAGTTTTGGAGTTTGTAGTCTTCTTCATGACAAGCTTGGGTTCATCGAAAACGGATTTCGTACGCATCTTCTCTTGTGTTTTTCGATGTGGGAGATTTGCCGGTTCTTATCGGTTAGAGGTCTCACACCTCTATTTGTTTGGCATTTCTCCCTTGCCTCTCGGATTAGGCAGCTCTGTTCGTTAGCTTTCCATTAAGCTTGAGTTTGCCTTAATCGGAGTTCATTTGCAGAAGTTGTGGCAGTTCAGGGTTTGCCTGTTTCATTTGGAGTTCATCGGTCTTGTGCTAAGGGCTCCCTGGTTCTGCCAGGGAGGTAGTACCGCGCCACGGTAGTACCGTGGCCCTAGTACTGCATCCACTACCGCAATTCCACTGGAATCGGCGGTAGTGGGCACGGTACTGAGCCACAATACTACAGCGTGGCGGTAGTTGTTAGGATACGGGGCAGAAAACACAAATTTTTCATACCTACGGTACCCGAACCCAAGATCTATGCTATGGCGATGTAAAGTAACGGAGGGAATCGGTGTTCATACCTTTGAAGACCGAAAGAGGGAAACGTTCTTGCGAACGTGGCTGGCGTAGACTCGGAACTACGACCTCCCTGTCGTGTACAAGACCACCACCGGCGAGGATGACTCCCGATAAACCTCCAGCGATGAAGTAGCACCACAGGTGTAGTGCCTCGAAGAGATTATACACGTACGATACAATCGATGTTCCTCCCGGGCCCCGAACCAGGCGAGCAGCGGAAGAAAGACGGCTACGGATCCCGACTCCAGCAGAACGACGGCCTGCCTTATGGTGGAGAACTCCAATCCAGGTACAGACTCCAAACAAGGGGAGTCCACTTCCGGGAAGGAGAAGGAGGAAGAAGGAGATATTGGTGTGTTGGAAAAAGGGGGTCTACCCCTCCTTATATAGGCCAAGGGGGGGTGCTATCCTCCTCCCCTCCCCCATGTGGGACTAAACTCCCAAGGGGGGGGAGTGCGCCAGCCAAGGGGGGTGGTGGGCCCCACCCTTCGCGCCAAGCCCAAGGGGGGAAACCCCCTCCTCCCTTAATGGGCCCCATGGGCCCATTTAGCCTTTTTCCCATTTTTAATTTATTTAATATGTTTTAAATATTTAATTCAGATAATTAAATAATAAAACATTATTAAAACAATTAAACTTTACTTTGAACTATTCAAAATGTCCGGAAACCATTCCGTCCTCCTCCGGAACTATTCCGGTGATTCCTCCTATTTCACCGATTGATCCCGTAACTGTCATATGCATCGATTGCCCTTAAGTATAACACCCTAACGGTCCGGGAAACAACAGACATGGTCGAGACTCTTCTCATTGACCAATGACTAGTCAGTTGGACCTGGTTACAATCCTTGACATCCCCTGCGCTTCCATCGAATGAACTTCGATCGCTTTTGGAAACCGTTAACGATACGACGTAATCCCTTTGTGCTGCGGTACTTTGTTTGTCCGAGGTTTGATCGTCGGTATCCTACATACCGTGTTCACATCTCGTTCACAACAAACAACTTCTCTCGTCCATGATCATTGCATCTCTTGTGACCTAGTCACGTCCTTGCAAGGTGTTGATGCAATATCACCGAGTGGGCCCAGAGTACCTGTCCTGTCACAAGGACTGACAAATCCCGCTCTGATCTATTAACATACTCATCAACCATCTATTTCGGAATACCCAAAGTGCACCGTTATAGCCAGCATATTTCAGTCAGGCGGTGGGATACAAATCAAAGTCTCCTCATAGATGACAATTACGTATGATCATTACGGTCTAAGGACTAAGCCATACGTTACAAAGTCATAGCAATGCTGAACTATGTGACTCGATCACATTGCAATACTTTAGGTGGGTGTACGTCCATCACATCATTCCCCTTAACGATATGAACTCATTGTCAACGGACTTAAGTGTCGCCATGATCAGGAAAGCTTGATCAATCAATTGCCCAATGAGATAGTTTACCCGAGTTAAACTACGGACCATGTTTTATACTACACCTGTATTAGTATTTCCAAGTAATACAGTAATAGCACAGTATAAAACGTATTATGAACAAAACGGATATGTGACAAATATCTTTATTAATTTTTCTCTAGGGCACATATCCAACAGTCTCCTACTTGCACTAGAGTACAAATTACACTAGTTTACATCAGGTATGTATCTAACACCAATGGTCTCTCGGTGTTCTTCAAACTTGCCATGGGCAAAGGTTTAGTCATCGGGTCTGCTGCGTTCAGATCCGTATGTATCTTGTGAATCCTAGTGTGTCCATCCCTGACGTAGTCTCGCGTCACATGGAACTTTCGGAGGATGTGCTTGGCTGTAGAGTGAGTTCTTGGCTCTTTCGCGTTAGCAATGGCACCCGTGTTGTTGCAGAAGATTCCCACGGGGTCAGTGCAGCTGGGAAAGACGCCAAGCTCGATCACGAACTTCTTCAGCCACAACGCCTCGTTTGACGCTTCGCAAGCGGCAATATACTCCGACTCCATTGTAGATTGGGCGACGACTGACTATTTGCCACTCCTCCAGCTAATTGCGCCACCGTTCAACATGAAAACATATCCCGTCTGGGATTTCGAGTCATCTAGATCTGAGCCGAGGCTTGCGTCAACGTAACCCTTTACGGTGAGCTCCTCGTCAACTCCTCCATAAACGAGAAAGAGATCCTTGGTTCTTCTCAAGTACTTAAAGATGTTCTTTACTGCTGTCCAGTGAGCCATTCCCGGGTTACTCTGGTAGCGATTAGTCATACTAATGTCCAGCGCTAAATCCGGTCTAGTACGTAACATAGCATACATGAGAGAACCTATGGCTGAGGCATAGGGCTTTGAGGACATCTCCTCCTTCTCTTTTGCTGTGGTTGGGCATTGAGTCACGCTTAATTTGACACCTTTTATAACTGGCAAGAGGCCTCTCTTGGAGTTACCCATACTGAACCTTTTCAATATCTTGTCAATATAAGTGTTCTGACTCAAGGCCAACCGTCGATTAGGTCTATCTTTATAGATCTTAATCCCCAATATGTACGCAGCTTCACCTAGGTCCTTCATGGAAAATTGTCCATTCAGATATTCCTTCACTTCCTCTAAGAATTTCTTATCGTTCCCTATTAGTAATATGTCATCTACATATAACACAAGGAATGCTACAGAGCTCCCACTCAGTTTCTTATAGACGCAGAACTCTTCGACGTTTTGGACAAATCCAAAAGCTTTAATGACCTCATCAAATCGAAGATTCCAGCTCCGAGATGCTTGCTTCAACCCATAGATGGACCGTTGAAGCTTGCACACCTTACCAACGTTCCTTGGGTCGACAAACCCCTCTGGTTGCATCATATACAACTCTTCCTCAATGTTGCCATTTAGGAATGCAGTTTTCACATCCATCTGTCATATCTCGTAATCATGATATGCAGCTATTGCTAGTAGGATCCGAATAGACTTTATCATCGCTACAGGAGAGAACGTCTCCTCGTAGTCAACTCCTTGAATTTGTCGGAACCCCTTCGCGACAAGTCGAGCTTTGTAGACAGATACGTTTCCGTCTGCGTCAGTCTTTTTCTTGAAAATCCATTTATTCTCGACGGCCTTGCGGTCCTCGGGAATATCCACCAAAGTCCATACTTTGTTGGTGTACATGGAGTCTATTTCGGATTTCACGGCTTCAAGCCATTTCTCGGACTCGGGTCCCTCCATTTCTTCTTTGTAACTTGTAGGTTCATCCGACTCATCAGCCGAGATTGAATTCACAAGCTGTCCGTAAAACTCAGTAGGTTGACAGACTCTTGATGACCTACGGGGAATAAAAGGTTCCTCTTCATTCTCATCATGATCATCATCAATGTCATGATCGTTATGAATGTCGTTCTGGCCATTCTCTTCAGCTCCCACTGTGGAAGATGGTTCCAGAACAATTTCCGTAGCCGTTTCTTCCAATTGGAGTGATTGGTCAGTCACTTCATCGAGGTCTATTTTCCTCCCACTCAACTCTTTCGCGAGAAACTCCTCAAGAAAGTGTCCCGTCTTGGCAACAAACGTTTTGCTGTCAGACTTGTTGTAGAAGGTGTATCCACAAGTTTCCTTGGGATAGCCCACAAAGATGCACTTATCCGCCTTGGATTCAAGTTTGTCAGGCTGTAGTTTCCTAACATAAGCCTCACAACCCCAAATCTTCAGGTGAGACAACTTAGGTTTCGTGCCATGCCATTCTTCAAATGGTGTTGTCTTTACGGATTTGGATGGTGCCCTATTAAGAATATGAGCGGCAGTTTCTAATGCATACCCCCAGAATGACACAGGCAAATCAGTATGAGACATCATCGATCGTACGCTACCCAATAGGGTTCGATTACGTCGCTCAGCCACACCGTTTCTCTGAGGTGTGCCTGCTGGCGTAAGCTGTGGTACTATGCCACAAGACTTCAGATGATTGCCAAACTCGTGACTCAAATACTCGCCACCTCGATCCGATCGAAGGTGCTTGATTTTCTTTCCGAGTTGATTTTTGACCTCATTCTGAAATTCCTTGAACTTTTCAAAGGTTTCAGACTTGTGCTTCATCAAGTAAATATACCCATATCTACTCAAGTCATCGGTAAAGGTCACGAAGTAACGAAGACCATTGCGAGTGGGGACGTTCATGGGTCCACATACATCTGTGTGTATGATCCCCAATAAGACATCTGCACGCTCCATTATCCCATTGAATGGAGTCCTTGTCATTTTGCCCATGAGGCATGGTTCACATGTATCAAGGGATCCAAAATCCAATGACTCAAGAAGTCCATCCTTATGGAGCTTCTCCATGGGCTTTACACCAATATGACCAAGTCGGCAATGCCACATCTTCATGTGATCTTCATCATTCTTCAATCTTTTGGCCTCAATATTGTTAATGTGACACACGTCACCATCGAGATCAAGTACGAATAAACCATGCAACTCCGGTGCGTGAACATAAAACATTTCATCCTTATAAATCGAACAACCAATTGTATCAGACTTAAAAGAATAGCGGTCTCGCTTCAAGCAAGAGCCACTAACGATGTTCACACTCAACGCGGATACATAGTAGCAATTATTCAGAACTAAAACCAATCCCGAAGGGAGACTAAGATGCTTCGTGCCGACCGCCAAGACTTCAATTTGACAACCATTTCCCACGCGCATCGTCACTTCATCTTTGAGCAAGCGTCTCCTATTCCTTAGTCCCTGAATGGAATTAGAAATATGAGCGACAGATCCTGTATCAAATATCCAGGATGTGTTCCCGGCGCTTGTCAAGAGAAGATCAACAATATGTATATCAAATATACCATCGTCTCTCTTGGTGACCTTGCCAGCCTTCTTGTCCTTTAGGTACTTGGGGCAGTTGCGTTTCCAGTGACCTTCACCCTTGCAGTAGAAGCACTCCACTCCGGGTTTAGGCTTGGGTGCCTTGGGAGGAGCGGCAACTGACTTGCCATCCCTCTTGGGGCCACCTCTCTTGGCCTTCTCCCGCCTGCTTGACTTCTTGAAGTCAGTGGTCTTGTTGACCATGAAGACGGCGTGCTCCTTCTTGATCTCAACCTCGGCGCTCTTCAGCATGGCGAACAACTCAGAAGGGGTTTTGGTCATCCCCTGCATGTTGCAGTTCAGCACAAAGCCTTTGTAGCTAGGGGGAAGAGACTGCAACACCCTATCAACAGCAAGTTCATCTGGAATCTGGCATTCCAGAGCATTCAAGCGCTGAACGTAGCCAGACATTTTGACTACGTGCTCACTCATGCTGCCATGCTCGTCCATCTTTGCTGAGAAGAAGGCTTCAGAAGCCTCGTACCGTTCAGCCCTGGCTTGAGGTGCAAAGACCGCCTTGAGGTCGGTGATAATCTCATATGCACCCATCCTCTCAAAGCGTTTCTGCAGCTCAGCCTCCATGGAGTAGAGCATGCCACTCTGGACAAGGTTGTAATCATCAGTCCTGGAGAGATAGACATTCTTATCGTCCTGACTGGCATCATCTGCTGGTGCGTCACCTAACGCGTCCTCTAGTACGTATGCCATCTTGAGGGGAACGAGGAGAATCCTCAGGGTGCGGAACCAGTTGGTGAAGTTTGTCCCATCTGCTTTTAGCTTATCTTTCTCTAGGAATGATCCTAAGTTGAACGAGGGGCGAGGTGCTGCCATCTACAAGGTTGATTCACAAGGATACATATTTAGACTTTTGTTCATAATGTGGAGTTTCAATTTAATCTCAAAATTCTAGAAAGCTCCCACTTAGATAGACACCTCTCAATTTAACTAAGTGATTACACAATCCCAGCCCCCATACCTCCCCCGATCGTCACGGCCATCAGTATGCGAACCAGGTAGGCCTCTAGGACAATCACATCAGGCATGTGACTCGTGCTCGACCTTTCGGTCTCCTGTGTTCCAGGCCCGCATCTACATACGTCAAGCCTGCCAATCGAACCTTGATGTTAGCTGTTCAGCAAGGCCATATCTGCATATGCCAGGCTTGCCGAACCCAACCTCATGCGAACTCCGTTGAATATGTAGGACAACTCCGGTATGTACAGAGCATCAAGCCATATGGGAGAACCTTCCAGGCGGTGCCCACCAAGGGAGAACACAATGTTGGTATTGTGAGAGATGGTCCTGTTTCGTGCTACCGTCGATATATCTAGCATACTAGCATAAAACAGGAAGTAAAACTGTAAATCATACAACCTATGATCCCCCTTCATGCAAAGCAAAGTTAAACGCCTTTCTACTTTAGCTTGTGCAAGTTTTACGTGGCTGCTAGGGGTTTCGAGAGAGAGAACCGTTTCTATCCTGCGAAAAACATGCCACAACACCGTCTCCCATCCGTCTCTATTACACCCCTGTCGGGGCCCTCCGTTGCAAACATCTTCGCATCGCTAATGCAGAGAGACAGACACCCTCCCAGCCACTTTATATGGTACAAGACATATGTCAAGCGTGGAACCAGTCTCGCGTAAACGCGTAAGGTCGGTCGGGGGCTGCTTCATCAAACATTGCTGCAATGCTAAATGAGTACACGTGGGAGGGTAACGAATGAAGATTCGATGCCCACATCCTAGTTGTGTTCTACCCGTACAATACATCTACGCATAGCTAGCTCTGATACCACTGTTGGGATACGGGCAGAAAACAAAAAAAATTCATACCTACGGTACACGAACCCAAGATCTATGCTATGGCGATGTAAAGTAACGGAGGGAATCGGTGTTCATACCTTTGAAGACCGAAAGAGGGAAACGTTCTTGCGAACGTGGCTGGCGTAGACTCGGAACTACGACCTCCCTGTCGTGTAGAATACCACCACCGGCGAGGATGACTCCCGGTAAACCTCCAGCGACGAAGTAGCACCACAGGTGTAGTGCCTCGAAGAGATTATACACGTACGGTACAATCGATGTTCCTCCCGGGCCCCGAACCAGGCGAGCAGCGGAAGAAAGACGGCTACGGATCCCGGCTCCAGCAGAACGACGGCCTGTCTTATGGTGGAGAACTCCAATCCAGGTACATACTCCAAACAAGGGGAGTCCACTTCCGGGAAGGAGAAGGAGGAAGAAGGAGATATTGGTGTGTTGGAAAAAGGGGGGTCTACCCCTCCTTATATAGGCCAAGGGGGGGTGTTATCCTCCTCCCCTCCCCCATGTGGGACTAAACTCCCAAGGGGGGGAGTGCGCCGGCCAAGGGGGGTGGTGGGGCCCACCCTTCGCGCCAAGCCCAAGGGGGGAAACCCCCTCCTCCCTTAATGGGCCCCATGGGCCCATTTAGCCTTTTTCCCATTTTTAATTTATTTAATATGTTTTAAATATTTAATTCAGATAATTAAATAATAAAACATTATTAAAACAATTAAACTTTATTTTGAACTATTCGAAATGTCCGGAAACCATTCCGTCCTCCTCCGGAACTATTCCGGTGATTCCTCCTATTTCACTGATTGATCCCGTAACTGTCCTATGCATCGATTGCCCTTAAGTGTAACACCCTAACGGTCCGGGAAACAACAGACATGGTCGAGACTCTTCTCATTGACCAATTACTAGTCAGTTGGACCTGGTTACAATCCTTGACAGCCCCTGCGCTTCCATCGAAACAACTTCGATCGCTTTTGGAAACCGTTAATGATACGACGTAATCCCTTTGTGCTGCGGTACTTTGTTTGTCCGAGGTTTGATCGTTGGTATCCTACATACCGTGTTCACATCTTGTTCACAACAAACAACTTCTCTCGTCCATGATCATTGCATCTCTTGTGACCTAGTCACGTCCTTGCAAGGTGTTGATGCAATATCACCGAGTGGGCCCAGAGTACCTGTCCTGTCACAAGGACTGGCAAATCCCGCTCTGATCTATTAACATACTCACCAACCATCTATTTCGGAATACCCAAAGTGAACCGTTATAGCCAGCATATTTCAGTCAGGCGGTGGGATACAAATCAAAGTCTCCTCATAGATGACAATTACGGATGATCATTACGGTCTAAGGACTAGGCCATACGTTACAAAGTCATAGCAACGCTGAACTATGTGACTCGATCACATTGCAATACTTTAGGTGGGTGTACGTCCATCACATCATTCCCCTTAACGATATGACCTCATTGTCAATGGACTTAAGTGTCGCCATGATCAGGAAAGCTTGATCAATCAATTGCCCAATGAGATAGTTTACCCGAGTTAAACTACGGACCATGTTTTATACTACACCTGTATTAGTATTTCCAAGTAATACAGTTATAGCACAGTATAAAACGTATTATGAACAAAACGGATATGTGACAAATATCTTTATTAATTTGTCTCTAGGGCACATATCCAACAGTAGTACCGCTCCGATTGCGGTAGTACCGCTCGCAAAGCGGTAGTACCGTGGTTGGTGGGCTGCCAACGGTTGGATTCGTGGGGACCTATAAAAGGGGTCTTCTTCTTCCTTTGTCCCCACCTGTTCTTTGCATGTTCTTTCCCCCATTGTTGACCTCTTTGAGCTTGCTTTCTCTCTTTCCCTCCCATGATTCTTGCTCCTTTTTGAGGGAAAAGAGAGAGGAGATCTAGATCTACATTCTCCACCGATTCATCTCTCCTCTAAGCGAGGGGATCCTTGTGGATCTAGATCTTGGAGTTCTTTGTTTTCTTCTTGTTCTTCCTCTCATACTCCTCCATAGCTTTTGTTTCTTTGGTGGGATTTGAGAGTGGGGGACTGCTTATTGGCTTCTCGCCCTTCGTTGGTGAGCCCCAAGTGGAAGGCGTGATGCAGTACAGCAGCGAGTTTTCCCTCGGTGAAGATACCAAGGTTTGTCTCCAGTAGGACTCCAGATATGATAAGTAGGTGTCAGCGGCGCAACTGACGCGGACCTGCACACAGACACAAATAACTTTGTTCCCAACGAAGTTCAGAGAGGTTGTCAATCTCTCCGGTCTTGTTGTTCACAAATGATAAAACGCAAGGGATAATGATAGCAACTTGATAGTAAATGCAGAAAAGTAAATATAGCTTGGAAACAGTAATGGGGATATGGACCGGGATACGTGATGTTCGCTAGTGATGTCTCTCTCCCAAAAGACGATAAAATTGCTATGCGAGGTAAACAAATTACAGAAAGGCAATTGACAGGATTATGAACGCACCGCAATGCTAACTATGCTACAAAAGAAAGGACGAGGTTCAAAAGCACGGGCAGTACGCCAAAATAGGTAGACCGAAATCCATCTGCATCTACTACTAATCATCTACCTTGAGATATCTATCCAGAACATCTCGCTGGTATTAAGTTGCGAGCCCCACCCAAAGTGTAAACCCAAAGCAACAGACAACTGCATTAAAAAGAACTTTGCGTAAAGTAAACAATCCTTGTAACCGCGCTTACAAGCACCGTTGTTTTCCCCCTTGTGGCAACAGCACACCCCCTAGATTCATGTTTCTGTCACTCAAGCATGTCATCGGGGGGGGGGCATGAACCCACAATCTAGCACAACGCTCCCTCTTGGAGTCACTACCTACTACTTGGCCAAAGCAATAAACAGCAACGGAGAACATGCAAGAATTACTTAGGAACAAAAATATAAGAGATAAAAACCAAATATATTACTCTATCACAATCTGAACATAATCTCATAATCCATCAGATCCTATCAAACTCAACATAGCAACAGCAGAAATATTACAAAGGTGCCTCGATCATGTAGGGCATCTCACGAGGTCTAAACAATGAAGATCAAAGAGGGGAGGAGAACATCACATAGCTACTGATCACGGACCATGGTCCAAGGAAAACTACTCACGAGACATCCGGGGAGCATCCATGGTGGAGAGGAGACTCCCGGAGGTCAATCCTCCCTCCGGCAGGGTGCCGGAAAGAGGTCTTCTGGTGCTCCCGATCTTCGGAAGCGCGGCGGCGGCGGAACAGAGGCGAGTTCGCGGAATAGGGTTCTGCTTCTGGAATTTTACCGTGACGGAGAATAAATAGGCGAAGGGGGGCAGCCAGAGGTGGACCAGGGGCCCCAGGCGCCCCCCTGGCGCGGCCAGGGGTGGGGCCGCGCGAGGTGGCCGCCTGGCCCCCCTGGCTCCCCTCTGGCCCCTCCCGGGCTCTTCTCGAAGCTTCCGTCACGCTGATTTTTTATCTGAATTTTCCCAAATTTTTCTGGCACTTTTTATATGGGGGAAAACTGAAATAGAAAAACAACAGAAAATAGGAACTGGCACTGGGGTGCACTGAGTTAATAGGTTAGTCCAAATATGATCAAAAATGTATGAAAGTGTATCTAGATCATAGCAATATCACACAAAACATGCATGGAACGAGCAGAAATTATAGATACGTTTTGGACGTATCAACATCCCCAAGCTTAATTCCTGCTCGTCCTCGAGTAGGTAAATGATAACAAGCATAATTTCTGTGGTGACATGCTAGCAACCATAAAAGAACTTTGAAAAGTAAAGCGATCAAGGTTAGAGATTCAAATCAAGTCATAACATGCAAGAGTCTATATTAGCATTGAAACAAGTAACAAAAGAACAAAAGGTGCAAGAGCTCTCGCTGTCCGTGACTCGAATGTCTCCAAATGGTGTTTGCGTGCAAGAAAGGGGATAGGGAATACGAGAAAAAGTGTTTTTGTGTTGAGAACTCAATCTACTAAAGTTTCACACTTGGTCTTCTTTGGAATCTTATCTTGACTCGTCCCCAGACCACTAGCCAGGTACAAGTCAATTTGATCCACTCCTTTTCGATATTTTGAGCACTCATGCAATGGATGAGCGTAAGCACGAGAGTTGACACTTAGGATGGCAAAGAGAGAAATATGGTGGAGGAGGAAGACAAAAAGGATGAGAAAGGCTCACATCAATGAGGACAATCATAGGCAAGAGATGCCAAATGATAGATATGATGTGAGGAGTAGTGTAACAGCCCAGTTTTCACAAAAATCAAAAAAAAATTGTTTTCGGTGTGAATTGTTTGATTGCCTGATTTGTTTGCGGTGTTTGCATCCCCGATTTATCAATCGACGATTATTTTCCCCCCTCTTATCTCGTATCGGACGGAGACCGACCCTTGCCACCTCGACACACGACCTTGCGACACCGGGTTTCGCCCGATCACCGTCGTGAAAACCGCACGAGACCAGCCGCAGCCAACGGAACGAAAAACCCCGTTTAATAATTAAACGGGATATTTTTATAGCGCGTCGGAAAGTGTTTTCGGAACGATTCCAGCACGAGGTGAAAGCCTCCGGCTCGACGCACTGATCGCGCAGTTCGAAGTTTTACCCGAATCGGAGGTACTGCGGACACCCGGCAGTCAGAAACGTGAGCACCGTGCGCGCGAGACAAAAACCGGGGATGTTTTTGCAAACTGCCAGCCACCGGGGCTATATAAAGACCACGGCCTCGCCTCCTAGTGCCTTCCCCCACCGGATCCGCGGCCCCCTCGCCCGCCGCCTCCGCCTCCTGGGCGCCCCGCGCCCCTCGCCGCCGGTGGCCGGCGTGCCACCGGACAGCAGCCGCCGCCGCTCGTGGCTCGGGAGGAGCCGAGCTCCTGCCGCCCCTCCAACGGCCACGTGGGCCTCGGCGCCCCAGCCGGCCCACCAGTGCCCGCAGCCCAGGCCATCGCAGCTCCACGGCCCACTCCAGCCGGCCTGCCAAGCCGAGCCGAGCCGACCTCTCCAGCCGAGCTGGGCCGGCCCGTTGGGTGGGAGCCCGAACCTTTTTTTTCTGTTCTTTTTTTTATTTTTATTATTCCCGCACCTCAATTTTTGCTAAGTCCTTTATATTTTCTGCTGCTGATTCAATTTTGCAACGACGATAGCAAGCGATCTGTAACTCCGATGAACGTGCCCCCAAAACGAAAGTTGTTTAGAATTGCGTGTACTTTAATTCATCTTTTGTGAGCATTTGCATTTGAGCTCATCTTGATTGTGTAATTGTGTGCTGAACAGGGCATCAGGCTGTTAAACTGATACTTTTTCCTGTTATGAGCTGCTGTTATTATTTTGTTGCAACTTTGCATGATGATTGTAACAAATCCATGAGGCCTATTGCATTGATTCCTTTTGCGTTGCGTTAAGCAATGTTTCTACTTCAGTTTCATGCTGTCACATGCCATATTTGCTTGCTGCATCATGTTTATATCTTGCTCCAAAGTAGCTATCATGATGTTATTGTGCTGCTATTGCTGAAACTGTTATTTTGTTGCAACTTCGGTCGACGAGTGTGTCGCGACCGTTTATCGGAATTGAGTGATTCCAATTGCATATTGTTAAGCATCATGTCTACTTTCATCCCATGTATTGCTATGTCGTGTTGCTGCACTTTTGCATATAGATTTACCCCTGTTTTTACAGCATGTGTGCATAACTTGTCTTGCTTATATCTTTTTAACCGTAACTCCGTTTGGAGTGTTCTTTATATGTAACTTGATTAGTTTTTCGTGTTCTTTTTGTTCATGCTATTGTTTGCTGTTGTTAACCAAGATAAAATATGGTTTAGGACAGAACATTACCAAATCTTTTAATCATCGTGCGGCACTTAGTGTTATGCCATGTTTAGGTTGTGCCCCACTTAAATTGACTAGCATAGATAGTTTACTTTGTGCTTCACCTCTTGATCTGTTTGTGTGCTATGCCATGCTTTCTTGAGTTGCCATGTTAATAACCGTTGTTTGGTCACCTGTAGCTAAACAACTTGAACCACCGTAAACGTGCGGTATCGTCGTGTGTGACGAGTACTCCACTTAAATCGTTAGTAACCGCTCTCGACGGTAGGTGCGATGTCTCGTGTTACTTCTTGTTGATGCTTGCTCGTGTTTGCTCCGTAGTAATAGTGGTGCACCGTTGATTGCTTTCCAATGTTTACTTCTTGTGTGCTCCCGCGGGTACCTCTCGGAGACGACGCGAGCGTGCGATCGACTACACCTTCGGAACCCGACTGATCAACAGGCAAGGACTATACATTACTTATGATCCATTCTATTTCAACCAGCGGTTTGCATGCTAGTATAGGTTAGGCTCGATGTTTGATCCTACCACATGTTTACAGCCTCTTTCAAACCGATACAGCCATGTCCCCTCCCAGCAAACCTTGTACTGCTATGTTAATATTGCTCGTTGCTCAGCCCCTGCTTAGTATGCATGCTTAGGATGCTGCGATGTTACCCTGTTACTCTTTGGGTTGGGATATCACATTATTATTATATTATTGTTGATGATATGATTATTATTATAATGTTGACTATATTCGACGAAGGATGGAAGGTCTAGGCTATCCCGCCCCGACGCTTTGTTCCATTCGAGTCACCTAGGACCCGAGTTCCAGGTATTGGTTTTGAGACTGAGCGTGCCTAACCGCGTGTGGGATTTTATGGGGTCCCCTCTTCTTACCTACCTAGCTTCAAACATTTCTAGTGGTGGCCCAAGCTGATTTACCATTTGAAAACCGTGTGTGTGTCTATCGGGTAGCTCCTGGCAGATATTTTTTTAAAATAACCCGGACCAGTGAGGACATAGTTCCCTTGCTGGCCCATCATGACCGGCTGAGGACCCGGTTATCCCAATGTGTGATGAACCGGCAATCCAAACCTGGAGTCATACGGTAGAGACCAGATCGAGAGCGCGGCCGGCTCCTGAGCTGGATGTCGTCTCACCGGGGGCCACCCGGATTTGTTCGTTGTTAGCTAGAGGGACTTGTCGTTTCGAATCTCTTGGAACTAAATCATAAAATGGTTGCCTATGATGGGTAGCAACTGAGAGTGATGGGCGTGCGTGCGGAGCCTCGTAATGGGCAGTTGGTACACCCCTGCATGGTTAAATCTTTTCGAGAAGCCGTGTCCACGGTTATGGACGACTTGAGACCTACTCCTTGTTCATAGACAACAACAACTGAGATAATCTTAATATAATTTGATCAACGTGTGTGTGCCTTGACTGCTTCTTCTTCGTCGGGATGCGAAGAGGAGGACAAGGATAGGATAGGTGTTATGATTGCGTAAGTAGTTGATAGCAAGACTTGTTGGAGGCGATTCCTCATCGAATGCTTGGCTTCTTATCTTACTCTCTAGATCGTTAGCCACTTCATAAATGCTAGTGCGGCAGCAACCTCACCACTTACCCCTTCCTTACCATAAACTACTAGTTGTCCTAGAATGACGAGTGATGAAGTCCTTGCTGGGTCAGATGACCACTATAGTTGGATGCTGAGTACCTCTGTACTCATGATACTACCCCCAAACTCTTTTTAGGGTTCTTGATCGACAACAGGTATGGTGATCGACGTTTCATGTGGAGACTCGACGACGACTAGATAGGCGGATCCCGGCGGAGGGCCTGGACCCGTGTGGTTATGGGATCGATGTTTTCTCTTTGCCAGTAGGCATTTGCTTGTAGTCTGTACCCAGACATGTATCTTCCGCTGTTGTATTGTATTTGAGGCAGTTGTATGCCGATTGTATGAGATGTTGTATCCTTGTATTTGTAATGTTGTGATATCATGTTGGAAATCTGGGGCATATGGCTTTGTCATATGTCGCGGTGGGTCCGATATGTGCTTCGTCCTCGGGTTCGGGCGGAAACGTCCGAATCTGAAACAGTACCGCATATCGGGCCTTACAAGTAGGGATTGCCATGCAACAGATGCACATACGAGCTAAGAAGCTCTCCAAACTATATGCATAAAGATCATCTCTATGGAGTACAAGGATATAAAGGGAGTACTAGTGTGGATCTCTCAAAAGGATAGTAGTATTGCCCCTTTCTCTCTTTTTATTTCTTTTTTCTATTTTTTTGTATTTTTTTGGTGGCCTTAATGGCTCTTTCTATTTAACTCTCATTTGTCCTCTTTGGGATCTTTTTATTGTGTCCACTTTGGGATTTTTTCCTCACTTAAGGGCAACACTCTATTTTACAAGAAGGTAAAGGAGATCTTTCACACTTTACAAGGTACTCAAAACATAAAGAAGATATAACTATCATGATGTATGCAAGGTATGTCGCTGCCAGTGTAGCAGGAACATGTATGACATGAAGATCAAGTCATGAAGAGGTGGAAGTTGCATGGCAATGTAACTCGGAAAGGCTATGGAAATGCCTTGATAGGTAGGTATGGTGGTTGTTTTGAGGAAAGATAAAGGGAGGCTTATGATGACAGAGCGTATCATGCCAAGGGTTTGGATGTACCGGCGAAGGTGGACACCAACTCTCGGAGTGAGAAGAAGGCAATGCACGGCACGTGAAAGGCTAGCAAAATATGGGAAGGTGGAAGTGTCAACTCTCAATACTTACATTAGTCCGAAGAACTCATGCACTTATTATCGGTATCTCTCAATCTAATGAGGAGGTTCACAAAGAGACAAGTACCCCAAGGAGGAGTGTATGGGGGTTTGGTTATCCTTGCGCATCCTCGACTCATGGTACGTGAGTGTACTCTAATATTCGACTCCTCAGAAGAGTAGTGATCTATCTAGTAGCTAGAGTTCTCAACTAGTTTGTAGGTTTTGAAAATAAACACGGATTGCACAAAATACGACACCTATCACTAATAGGCAAGAGCTCTTGACACCAAAAGTCCAAACATTACTCACAACAATACCTCAAAACTATTGCAAGCTACTACTAAAATTAAATAGCAACCTCAATTACCTACTTTCAAGACAAGACACAACTCAGTGCAACAACCAACTCTCTTTAACAAGATAAACATGAAAACTAAAAAGAGTTCCAGCAACAAACTAAACAAAAGCCAAGGCTCTTGCTAAATACAAACTAAGACTAAAACTAAACATGGCAGTAGCTATGAAAAGATAAAGAACACACAACAGCAAAAAGATAGGCATGAAGAATCCTATGATGTGTTCTAAATTTTGAAAGTGGAGCGTGTTTCTCTCCCACACAAAGTAAGAAGGGATCTAACTTGTTATGAACAGCAAGAAAAGCTAAAGAAAACTAAAAAGAAAACCTAAGAGCGAGACGCTCCAAGCATAGCACATAACGCATGAAGTGATAAAAATATAGTGAGACGAAGGACGAACTGATGATTGTTGATGGAGAAGGGGATGCACGGGGGCATCCCCAAGCTTAGACGCTTGAGTCTCCTTGAATATTTATTAGGGATGAATGGGGGCATCCCCAAGCTTGAGCGCTTGACACTCCTGGATCTTCTTTCATCATCTTCTATCGCACAATTGAAAACTCCCTTCATACATAACTCATCATAAGCTGATTAGAGAGGTTAGTACCCTTAATAAATAATTTTTTTACCCATTGGATATAAAAATATACTTGAAGAGCTACTGTTTCTCAAGAGTGCCAAAAAGTTTTTGCAAAGAAAAAGCAAGCTTAAGGTTTGCAAAAGTTAGGAGAGACAAAACGTGGCAGAATCTGTGAAAAACAGAACAGCAGATAGTAAAGATTTTTTAGGGGCACTTCTGCAACTCAAATCAAAAAACTCAGAACATACGGATGTTTCTTAATTGTATATAGCATACTGTGTAAAAATTTCAGCTCAAAAAGATGAACTTGGATTTTTCTGGAATTTTTCTGGTCACGAGGACAGAATCTGTTTTCTGGACAGCATGTCACAACTTTTACTTTCCTTGCCGTAAGAGGCTATAACTTGGCACAAAGCTGAAAAATAAAGATACAATGATGTTGCTACAGAAGTAACAAACATCAAGACACAACAAAAGCAAAAATAAAAACCTAAATTCGTCGCGGGCTGCCTCCCGAAAGCGCTTCTTTAAAGCTATTAGCTAGGCATGATGCAAAAAGAAGAATCAAGTTTTATCAAGAGAAAGAGAATAACTAGCCCGTGTAACGGACTCAAAAGGTAACTTGATTTTCTTTCTTGGGAAGTGTTCCATCCCCTTTTTGAATGGGAATTGGAATTTTATATTCCCCTCTTTCATGTCAATAACCGCACCAACGGTGCGAAGAAAAGGACGTCCCAAAATAATTGGACATAAAGGTTCACACTCTATATCCATAACAATAAAATCAATGGGAACATAGTTGTCATTGACAATGATAAGAACATCGTCGATCTTCCCCAAAGATTTCTTTATGGAAGAATCAACAAGACGAACACCAAAAGAACAAGGCTCAAAAGGCTTCAATTCAAACATATCAAATATTCTTTTGGGCATAACGGAGGTACTAGCTCTAACATCACATAAAGCTTAGCAAGAGAAGTTATTCAATTTAATTTTGATCATAGGGTCCCAACCATCATCTAGCTTCCTAGGTATGGAGGCTTCTACTCTAAGCTTCTCCTCCCTAGCTTTGATGAGAGCATTTGTGATATGCTCTGTGAAGGCAAGATTAAGTGTGCTAGTGTGGGGGTCTCTAGACATTTTGTGTAACAAGCTGATAACTTCTGAGAGGGTGCAACTATCAAAATCAATATCACTACTATCAAAGGTGGTAGTAGTGTCATCTAGGCTCACTTGTTTGAAACCCTCTATGTTCATAGGAGTTTCTTTTTCTACGGTTGAGGTATTAGCATCACCATTAATAGGTCCAACGGGACTAGGGGTGCATTGGGTGCTAATAGTTTGAGTGTCTTCAACAATTTGGATAGTGGCAATTGTGTGGTGTGTAGGAAGGCTCTTAATTCTATCCTCTTACTCTTTTTCTCTGGCCCATCTTTCTTTAAGTTTAGCCATCATCCTAATATTTTCATTGATTTGTAACTGGATAGCATTAATAGGAATGGCCTTATTCTCCTCAAGGGGAGAGGTTCTAATTTTAAGCATCTCAATATCAAGGGCTAAGCTTTCTACCTTCAAAGAGAGATTATCTATTTTAGCTAATTTCTCTTCTACATTTTTGTTGAAGGCTTTTTGGGTAGTGATAAAGTCTCTAAGCATGCTTTCTAATTCAGAAGAGGGGTTCTTGTTGCTAGGGTAAGTGTTGTTGTTCCCATAGTTGGATGGGAACGGTCTAGGATTGCTAGCTAAATTTCCCCTATAAGCATTGTTGTTGAAGTTTTTTCTAGCAATAAAGTTCACATCTACTTGTTCTTGAGCAACCAAAGAATTTAAAGGAACATCATGACGATCAATAGAGGGTTTCTTGGTAAGTAGAGACATAATTAAATCATCTTTTTCATTGAGGGAGGTAATTTCCTCGACATAATTTACCTTCCTACCTGTTGGAGCGCGTTCGGTGTGCCATTGGGAATAATTGGTCATCATTTCATCGAGAAGCTTTGTGGCAGCACCAAGTGTAGTTGACATAAAGGTTCCTCCCGCGGCCGAATCTAACAGGTTCCGCGGGGTAAAGTTCAAGCCTGCATAAAAAGTCTGGATAACCATCCAAGTAGTCAAACCATGTGTAGGGCATTTCTTAACAAGAGATTTCATTCGATCCCAAGCTTGGGCAACGTGTTCATTATCCAATTGCTTAAAATTCATAATATTACTCCTCAATTGGATAATCTTAGCAGGAGGGTAGTACTTCCCTATAAAAGCATCTTTGCACTTATCCCAAGAATCTATGCTATTTCTAGGCAAAGATTGAAACCAGATTTTAGCATCTCCCCTTAAAGAGAAAGGAAAGAGCTTGAGCTTAACAACATCACATTCTACTTCTTTATACTTTTGCATATCACATAATTCAACAAAATTATTCAAGTGTAAAGCAACATCATCTCCAGTACCAGAGAATTGATCTCTCATAACAAGGTTTAGCAAAGCAGGTTTAATTTCATAAGAGGTAGCTAAAGTGGCAGGTGTGGCAATGGGAGTGCAGATAAAGTCTTGGTTGTTGTGACTAGTGAAGTCACACAACTTGGTGTTTTCAGTGGAACCCATAGTGGCAGCAAGTGTGGCAGATTTTTTTGTAGTTTTTGATAAAAGACACAAAGATAAAAACTGAAAGATAAACTTACAAGACTAAAAAACAAAGGTAAAGGGTAGTGTGCAACTCCCCTATCTTAGCACTTGGAGTCCCCGGCAACGGCGCCAGAAATACTCTTGCTTATTGGCTTCTCGCCCTTCGTTGGTGAGCCCCAAGTGGAAGGCGTGATGCAGTACAGCAGCGAGTTTTCCCTCGGTGAAGATACCAAGGTTTGTCTCCAGTAGGACTCCAGAGATGATAAGTAGGTGTCAGCGGCGCAACTGACGCGGACCTGCACACAAACACAGATAACTTTGTTCCCAACGAAGTTCAGAGAGGTGAGAGGTTGTCAATCTCTCCGGTCTTGTTGTTCACAAATGATAAAACACAAGGGATAATGATCGCAACTTGAAAGTAAATGCAGAAAAGTAAATATAGCTTGGAAACAGTGATGAGGATATGGACCGGGATACGTGATGTTCGCTAGTGATGTCTCTCTCCCAAAAGATGATAAAATTGCTATGCGAGGTAAACAAATTACAGAAAGGCAATTGACAGGATTATGAATGCACCGCAATGCTAACTATGCTACAAAAGAAAGGAAGAGGTTCAAAAGCACGGGCAGTACGCCAAAATAAGTAGACCTAAATCCATCTGCATCTACTACTAATCATCCACCTTGAGATATCTATCCAGAACATCTCGCTGGTATTAAGTTGCGAGCCCCACCCAAAGTGTAAACCCAAAGCAACAGACAACTGCATTAAAAAGAACTTTGCGTAAAGTAAACAATCCTTGTAACCGCGGTTACAAGCACCGTTGTTTTCCCCCTTGTGGCAACAACACACCCCGTAGACTCATGTTTCTGTCACTCAAGCATGTCATCGGGGGGGGGGGGCATGAACCCACAATCTAGCACAACGCTCCCTCTTGGAGTCACTACCTACTACTTGGCCAAAGCAATAAACAGCAACGGAGAACATGCAAGAATTACTTAGGAACAAAAATATAAGAGATAAAAACCAAATATATTACTCTATCACAATCTGAACATAATCTCATAATCCATCATATCCTATCAAACTCAACATAGCAACAACAGAAATATTACAAAGGTGCCTCGATCATGTAGGGCAGCTCACGAGGTCTAAACAATGAAGATCAAAGAGGGGAGGAGAACATCACATAGCTACTGATCACGGACCCATGGTCCAAGGAAAACTACTCACGAGACATCCGGGGAGCATCCATGGTGGAGAGGAGACTCCCGGAGGTCAATCCTCCCTCCGGCAGGGTGCCGGGAAGAGGTCTTCTGGTGCTCCTGATCTTCGGAAGCGCGGCGGCGGCGGAACAGAGGCGAGTTCGCGGAATAGGGTTCTGCTTCTGGAGTTTTCCCGTGACGGAGAATAAATAGGCGAAGGGGGGCAGCCAGAGGTGGACCAGGGGCCCCAGGCGCCCCCCTGGCGCGGCCAGGGGTGGGGCCGTGCCGGGTGGCCGCCTGGGCCCCCTGGCTCCCCTCTGGCCCCTCCCGGGCTCTTCTCGAAGATTCCGTCACGCTGATTTTTTATCTGAATTTTCCCGAATTTTTCTGGCACTTTTTATATGGGGGGAAACTGAAATAGAAAACAACAGAAAACAGGAACTGGCACTGGGGTGCACTGAGTTAATAGGTTAGTCCAAATATGATCAAAAATGTATGAAAGTGTATCTAGATCATAGCAATATCACACAAAACATGCATGGAACGAGCAAAAATTATAGATACGTTTTGGACGTATCAGGGACTTGAGCACTTCGTGTGCTCTTGCCATCACATTTGGTGCATCGGTTTGAGTTCTCTCCGAGGATTCGTTGTAGTAAGTGAAGTTGAGAAGATAGCTACTCTTGAGTGCATTGCCACTCTAGAGCTTGTACCTCGTGGGTGCGTTGGCGCCTAGAGGCTTGTTGTTACGGAGCTCAATCATTGTGGTGGAAAGCTTCGGGACGCTACGGGAGCCTCTAATTCGGTTGTGGAGATAGCCCCGAGCATTTGTACGGGTTCGGTGACAGCCCCCAAGGGTTGCCATTTGTACGGGTTCGGTGACCGCCCTCAAGTGTCCTAATAGTGGAATGACGACATCTTGCATTGGTAAGAGCGCGAGGATAAATATGGTGGCCCTCGTTGGCTTTGTGTGAGCATTGTGTTCCACACCCTCTCCAAACGGAGACGTACTTCTCGCAAGAGAAGGAACTTCGGTAACAAATCATTGTCTTCATTGGCTCCACTTGCGGTTATCTCTACCCTTACTTTGAGCAAGCTTATTACACTGTTTATCTTGTGCTTGCTCGTATTATTGTGCATTGCTTGTCCCATAGGTTGTTCATCTAGTCAACCTATTTACTTGTGCACCTACTTTGTGATAGCCTTAATGCTCTTGTTATATATCTTGCTATCACATAGTTGTTTATCTTGCTTAGTATAATTTGTTGGTGCATGTAGTTGAGCCTAACTTATTTAGGTTTCTTGCTTGGAAAATTAAACGTTAAGTTTTATTCCGCATTTGTTCAAGCCTAAAACGTAATTATTTTAATCGCCTATTCACCCCCCTCTAGGCGACATCCACGTCCTCTCAGGGATGCTCAAGCACCCCCGTCGCCGGATCCAACCACCAAAAGCCAGATTATAGGTTTTAACCGTGAAGAGATTGTTCGAGCATATTCGAGCAATGTCTTCAACAAGGTAACACCTAAAAACATCGTCATTGACAGTTATAACCACCTCAGGTCAGGCCAAGGCTTTTACGTCGGAGCTCGAGCCCCGATGCTCGAGTAGCACCAACCATCAAAGTCTCTCAAGTGTTGTCGCCACCAATTTCCATAATTCCAGCAATTACATGCGATGTGCGACAACCGCCGCTGCACAACCATACCCTCTGCATCAAGACGTTGTGGAAAAAGTCTGAAATGAATCTTAAACTTATAGGTGAAAGCGAAATCAAACCATAAACTTTGAATCCCTGAAATCAGCACTTTGAACCCGCAAATCCCGGTCTATTTCGAACCCTAGGCCTTTTTGACGCTTTGGGAATAGTACAATCCCGTCTGGAATAACCATCCACTCTCACAGGCGACAATTGGGTCGGGCCCCTATGCCCCAATGAGAATTCGGAAAGTAAAAAATGTTCCCGTTTTCTTTACTCTGGCACAAATTAAAAAAAACGTGTTAAAAATGTTAGAAATTTTAAAAATTTGTAGGATTTTTAAAAAACTATTCATGATTTTTTTAAATCACACTTTTCAGAATATTGTTCAAAATTTGAAACTTTTCACATGCTTCAAAAATTGTTTTGGATTTTCTAAACTTATTTCACATTTTTTAAATAATATCTTTAGAATTTACTAAAAATTTTATGTTTTTAAAAAATATGTTTTTGAGAAAGTTATTAAGGTAAGTTTAAAACATGTTACCGGTTTTTTTAAAAATATTTAGGAAAGTTTTGTTAGGAAGTTTAATTTTTTTGTTTCATTATCATTAATAAAATAAAAAGCTTGTATTTATAAAAATGATACCGTGCATTAAAAAAGTTCTGGAAACATGTTTTAAACATTTTTTTGTGAAACACAGAGAGATATGAGCGGCACTATGCGAGAAGTTGGCCCGGCCCACTACTCCAGCCCACAGAGAGATTTTTAAATTATGTGGCTAATTGTTTTTTCGTGACACGACTTAAAAATACACAAAATAGAAACGCTTTGGGATTCAAACTTGCAACCTACTGATTCAAGATTGATCTCGCTAGCCACTACAACGGACAGATTCAATGATATAGAAGAAGCGCGGAGATACTAAACTCGTACAAAAGCGTCGAGATTTGTGAGCATTTCTAAAAAAAATCAAAACATTTTCTTTAATGTTATTAAAATTTTGAAATCCAAACATTTTTTAGAATTACAAAAGTTTTGAAAACATAAACCATTTATGAAATCCTTGATGATTTTTTAAGTGTGAACACTTTTGGAAAAGCAACCAATTTTGAAATCCGAAAAATAAAATACAATGCAGAACAAATTTTAAAAATTTAGAAAGTGTAGACACTTTAAAATTTTCTTCCCATATTTATAAAAAAATGTTTACGTTCCAAAAAATATTGTTTTGAAAAAAAATCATTTTGGCAACCTTTTTTTACTTTTAAGAAAAAAATGGATTTTAAAATCATCGATAATTTTCAAAAAATAATTTTCTAATTTTATAGAATATTTTTTAAAAATGTTTTCAAATCTGAACGCGTTGCGACAAGTGGGTAAAAAAGAAAACGCTTCCCGACTAGTGGGTCGGCCTAGTCGCATCTGGCCGCAACCATATCTTCCACGTCAGCAATCTATTTGAAATCTCGCCCAAGGTTTAAAATAGACTAGGATCGTATAGTTCGGGGTGCTGATTTCAGGGATTCAAAGTTTACGGTTTGATTTAGCTTTCGCCTATAAGTTCAGGGTTCATTTCAGACTTTTTTCAGCCGTTATCCATAGATTGCATCTCATCACCGAAGCCAACCACCAAATCTAGAAAGAGTAAGCCTCACGAAGACCTTTCGATGGCCACCTCAATCCACAACGAGGTTGTTGCCGCATGCCAGAGTGGTCACCACAAGAACTAACACCGACGGAGAAACACACCATTGCCAACTACAACTTCGTCAAAATGGGTCCTACCTAAATCGCCACTAGAGATTGACATGACCGGATAAGGAGCATGAAATATGGATCACCATCGCGGATGCGTGCCCGCGAAGAGCACAACCACCACTAGTCGCCAGGTTGGCGCCACGCCTCTTGACCGAAGCACTGCGCCTGTTCCAATCACACCAGTCATTGTGCCATAACCACATCGTCGCGCCGCCACCATGCAACCGCACCTTTGCCAAAAGTCCACATGAGGTGAAGGATGAAGGCCCCGCCGCCACCGTCCTTGGGAGCCTCGAGGGCTTGCCCTCGAGTTCTCTCTGGCGGCGGCAAGGAGAAGAGGGGAGGAGGGTAGGGTCGATGCGGGGGCCTATTTTTTTTTTGGATCGCCTAAGGACGGTCTCTGTAGGCTGTAACTTCTCACCGAATGTGTGCTTAATGTATTTGTATCCCTTTGCTGCTTCATTATGAGTCAATTCTCAACGAAATGTTGTGAGCAACAGATGAACATGATCTACCTAGTCATTACTCATTACGCATGGAAGCCGAAGTGAATCTTAATTCTTCTTACTCAACCAAAGTTACCAGAATTAACACAAGGCATATATTACTGAGGGCACGAATACTAATACTGCATATGAAGTGGAACAAATCGCCCAATGCCGCATGGATAACGTATGCAGAGACCCTAAATAAGATTTCTACAAAAGTGAACATGTCCGAGCAGCAATCTTCATCCTAGCTAAAAACGCAGCATACACGATGTTCTGTGATGGTCGTTACATGATGGTTCATTTCTAATGGAATGTTCTGCTGCGCACCGATAGTCTGGAAAATCTCCAAGATTTCCCCATACAGTTAAGCTGATAACAGAACTCCATCAAACCAAATTAACCAAGACATCTCCAGATTTCCACCAAAAAAGAGAGTTCGGTAAGCTACCACTGCAGACTAAGACATAGCCTAGTGGTGAGAAGGGGCTGATGCCTTCTCACCCACCCAAGTTCAAGGCATTGTACTTGCAATTTGAGTTTGTTGCACCTATTAACTGTAGGGGGTTTCCTTACAGTCTTTCTATATAAAAAAACCACCATCAGCCTCCTAATTGCTTAGAGAGCAACATCTGTTAGTTTTCAGAAACCTGAAAACAAAAATAATAAGCATTAGGCATAACATAATTGAATGGACATGTCAACAGAATGAGTGATACATATGCAAAAACAGAAAAATGAACTTCCGTAAACAGAAACGCTACTATAGTCCATCAGTTTGTATTTCTAAAACTGAAATATCCTCTGGATAACGCGTTTCTTTTCTATTGAAGGCTTGACTGTAGCAGAAAATTACACCAAGGTCAATTTTAAGAAAGATCAAGCTTCAATCTTAGGAAAAGGAAAGACAAATGCCACCATGATGGCAAGGCTAGATGTCCTTCAGATTATAATACAGTTGTCACCAGATGAACAAGGCTGGGTATCCTTTGTGCCTCTGGTTCAGAGACAGCAAAACACATGAATGGAGGAATGGAAAGTCGGACGCAGAGCAAATGATCCCGAGCTCATATGAGCTCGGGTGAACAGTAAAATCGAAAAAAAATCAAAAAAATCTGAAATTTTTTGTGGCGAACATTTGACAAATTTTTGACATGCTTGCAAAATTTCATCACAAAATAACATCTGTGGAATACACAGCAAAAAAAACAAATTCGATGCTCCAAAATGTTTTTTTTATAGCATTTTGGAGCATCGATTTTGTTTTTTTTGCTGTGTATTCCACAGATGTTATTTTGTGATGAAATTTTGCAAGCATATCAAAAATTTGTCAAATGTTCGCCAACAAAAAATTCAGATTTTTTTGAATTTTTATTTATTTTACTGTTCACCCCGAGCTCATATGAGCTCGGGTTCACTTGGGTACTTCCCATGCTAACACACCAACCAAAGTTTTTTTGCAGCCTGACAAGTTGGTAATATTAATGGAGGATGAAGTTCAGGTAGAAAGCGATAATTATTCTATGGAGTGAATATGTTACTGGTCTTGAGTCCGGGATAGGATTTCTAGTGCCACTAAAACACCAACTAGAACACAACCAACAAGATGCTATTATTAAAGATGGCAATATGTTGGAAACTACACAAACCGGTTGAAAATAATTGCAGTAACTGTTTTTCAATCCATAAACTGCATGGATTGAGTAAAAGAACTTGTATCGAGAATGCATCCTAAAAATGTGAATGGATGATACAACAATGGATCAATAAAGAAGCATCAGCTAAAACAAAGTGAAGAGAGATTCATTATCTGGAATTGGTACCTTCGTCTCTTCTGAGCGAACAAGAACGTCTGCCAAAGTTTTGTTTTTCTCAGCATCCTTCTTACCTGAAAAGGGTTAATTTGATCACTTTAAGATAATTTGGGCAGCACCAACAACAGTAATGTAACACAAATTACATTAGTATAGATTCCCGTGCATCGTACACTAGAATTAAGCTAGCGAAAAAATGATAGTTAGAGCAGGTTCTCAAGAATTCAGCACCGTACCAATAAGAGATATCACAATGATAATTAGAGGGAAACAACAATTGAGTTGTGTAGAGAAATTATTAAAAGTAATAAAGGATACACCTCCTTAAGTTACTTTCTACAACCAAAAATTATGATATGGAAATATAATGTAGAATATACAGTGTGTACCATCAAAGCAACCAGAACTTTGTTAAAATTTGGTTCAAAACCAAAATCACTTAAACTGACATGAATATGTTTAAAGGAAAATCCTTGATTTGGAAGTTCCAAATCAAAGAAAGGTCGCATTCCTAAGTACTAGGACTGTTTTAATCCCAAGAGAAAAAAAAGAACAGAATTGGGATAATGATTTGAGCTTTTGATATGATCGATACATTATAGTCACTGGTTACAGTTTATGGAATGATATATTAGTGGCTAAGCAATCAATGCTTTGTTTAAACCAAAGAAAATAAACGGGGACATAAGTGGGATAAGATTATTACAGTATTATTTTTTATACGATTAACACATTCTAGTCCTTGATTACAGGTTATGGAATGCTATATTAGTGGCTAAGAGATCTGCATTGTTTAAACCCAAGAAAACAAACATGGACAGGGTGGGATAATAATTTGGGTCTAAGATAGGATTTACACATTTTAGTCCTAGATTACAGCTTATGGAATGATACATTAGCGACAAAAAGATCACTGCATTGTCAACAATCATAGCCCACTCCGTTGCAACTAAAGGCAGTACTCATACACTCAGTAGACATGATTGCAACTAAAGAGAGATCGGTCAGTGTGATCACCTGGAATCGAGCTTGATCCGAGAAATGAGGGGAGCACACATGGCAGAACGAAACTTGAGACACACTTGCTTGGATGAACGCCAATTCCTAACCCCGTAGACTCAATTGGCCTCTTCCAGCGCATGTCCACGCTTACACAGAATCCTTTGCCCACAGGCACGGTGAGATGCAGCAAATCGGCGCTGAGTGGATCAATGGCAGCAATCAAAGGCGCCGTCTTGGCTTGGGGAAAGAGAGTTCTCCACAACACCTGGTGCTCCAGCATCCAGCGGCCGCTCTCGTCGTCCAGCGTGAAGGATTTGATTCGGAAGGGCTCGTCCTTGGAAACCTCCACAAAGCGCAGCCTGCCGTCGCTGACCCCCATGCGCCTGTGCTGGATGAGCTGCGTCATCTCTGCCTCCCTCTGTTGGTCGGGAAGCATGATGTCTCCGGGCAGCTTGACGGCGCAGAGCTCGGGCCGGTCGCTGAACGGGTCGACGTTGACGGCGCCCCAGCTCACGTCCACCCACCAGAGCCGGCCCCCGAAGTCCAGCACCTCGTGGTTCATTTGCATCAGGCGCCCAGCGGGCAGCGGGGACGGCAGCACCAGCTCCTCCCACTCCCCTGTCTCTGAGGAGAGGCGGCGCAGCAGGAAACGCCGCCCGCCGTCGAGCGCGCTGAGCTGCGCGGCGGCGTACCTCGCGGGCGGGCCGTGCGCGCCGTCGGCCTGGGTGAGGAGGCCCGTGGGAGCGGTGAAGGCGTCCTCCGTGCCGTCGAAGTCCGGGAGGCGGGCCAGCTCGCCGGTGAAGGGGTTGCCGACGAAGCGCGCGAGCCTCACCGGGTCGCAGCAGGAGGAGCGGGCGTACGCCTGGTCGAGGACCTCGAAAGGGGCGGGGCCCGGGTTCTGGTGCTGGAAGATGGCATAGGCATTGGCGCGGTTCCTGAAGGTGCCGAGAAGGAGGAGGCCGTCGCCACTCGCGGCGAGCACGCTGCTGCCGAAGACGTTGATGAGGTAGCGGCCGGCGCTGGCCGGTTGGGGGGAGCCCTGCTCGGGGGCCGGGCCGAAGGAGCTGAAGAAGTTGACGGGCCGGACGTCGGTGCTGGGCGCGGGCGGGAGCGGGTCCGGACCGAAGGCGTGCCTTGGGACGGAGACGCGGGAGGCGAGCGGGGGCGCGGCGATGGCGACGGACACGCCTCGCGCGGCCGCGGACTCCTCCGCCGTGGAGATCCGGTAGAGCATCGCCCAGGCGGGGCACGACGCGGCGGTGGAGAGGGAGCGGCGGAGGAGGGCGGAGAGGCGGCGGAGCGGGAGCAGCATCTCGGCGGAGGAGGAGGAGGCGGTGGTGGATTCGGCGTGGCTTAGCAAGCGAAGGGGAGAGGGTTTTGGAATGGAGTCGGAGAAGCCGAGGACGGACGGGCTGGGGATTGTTGTTGGTTCACATGGACTGGGTTCATTCGGCTCTGCCAAAAGGCTTTCCCCATGACCTCAGCTTGGACCCCACCTGTCATGTCTGGGTGGAACAGAACAGTGCGGTCTTGTCTATCCGAACGTTATGGACTGTAGTTCTGGGGCATTCCACACGCATTCGATTTTCAAAAAGCAAAAACATACTACTGTACAACACATATCTTCCTTTTCTCTTGTAAAACTATACTAGACTAGAAAGCTGAAGAAGTTTTTGTTTATTATGGAACTAGCTCAATAATCTTCCATGCCTCTTTAGGCCTCGTTTGGCATACGAGGATTGACGTGCTTTTGAGGGGAATTTCCCCGCGTGGGTCAAAATCCTTTAAATTTTTCGAAGGCCCATTTGGCACTGGAGGTTTTCATGGGCCAAATTTTTTTCCCTTTGACCCCCTCGTTTCGCGAGGTTCTCGAGCCTCGTCTCCATATGCGTGGAAATCTTCTCCCTTCTATCGCGCGAGCCGCCGTCGCTCTCCTCCCTAGTTGTCGGCCCTTTCGACTTGTCAGGCACGCACTGTCGTCGTCAAGATTCAGTTATCGAACGCCCACGAATGTCTCCAGCTTCAAGATCTAACGACTCGCTCACCTTTACTGTAGTAATTCAGTTGCCTTACTGCTTTACCATTTACCAGTTGTCGTTGTGCTATATAAGAGCAGCCCCGACGTGGCTTGTAAGCTAAGCATTTTTCCCTGAATAATTCAGAAACACAAACTTTTACAAATAATATAGCTGAGCTCGTCCTCATCCTCTCGTTCTTCCTTACATATGCTCGAACCCTAGTTCCCAAATCGGCGTACTCCCATCCAGGGCATGACAATTGGTATCAGATGCCAGGTTAAATATCCTTGGCGAGGGTTCCTTCCCACAGATCAATAGTGCGAACCCACCCTTCCCTCCCAATTTTCTCCCAGCCCTGCGGGGCGACGGCGTTGGCGGCGGTGATTTGGCGGCGCTGGCGGCGGTAGATAAATTCGTCGGCAACTCGTCGTCGTGTGACAGGTTTCCTGAACAAATCGTTATGGTGTGAAATCCCTGGTCAACAATGAGCGGTGCTGAACTTGGTGGCGTTTTTTACGGCGGCGATAGAGTTGAGCACCAGATTCGGGTTACTAGCGAGTCTGGCCGTAAAATTCCTCCTCCGGTTCACTCAACTTAGATGGGGAAATCGAAGGCCAGCGTGGAAGAAGCAGAAATCGTTGACCTCCTCGCCATGAAGGACGATCTCCTCCAAGCTCGTGAGGAAACGTCAGATCTACGAGGCGAAGTCGACGACTTACGCAAGGATGTCTTTGCCATGAACCTGAAACAAGATGCAATGGCCTCTTTGATGACAGGAGTACAAGAAGAGGCCACCAACCTCAGCCATCAGCTCTCGGCCATGTCTGATGTTCTGAAGACATTTGGACCCAACCAGTCGTCTGTTGGATATGTGCCCTAGAGACAAATTAATAAAGATATTTGACACATGTCCGTTTTGTTCATAATACGTTTTATACTATGCTATAACTGTATTACTTGGAAATACTAATACAGGTGTAGTATAAAACATGGTCCGTAGTTTAACTCGGGTAAACTATCTCATTGGGAAATTGATTGATCAAGCTTTCCTGATCATGGCGACACTTAAGTCCATTGACAATGAGGTCATATCGTTAAGGGGAATGATGTGATGGACGTACACCCACCTAAAGTATTGCAATGTGATCGAGTCACATAGTTCAGCGTTGCTATGACTTTGTAACGTATGGCTTAGTCCTTAGACCGTAATGATCATACGTAATTGTCATCTATGAGGAGACTTTGATTTGTATCCCACCGCCTGACTGAAATATGCTGGCTATAACGGTGCACTTTGGGTATTCCGAAATAGATGGTTAATGAGTATGTTAATAGATCAGAGCGGGATTTGTCAGTCCTTGTGACAGGACAGGTACTCTGGGCCCACTCGGTGATATTGCATCAACACCTTGCAAGGACGTGACTAGGTCACAAGAGATGCAATGATCATGGACAAGAGAAGTTGTTTGTTGTGAACGAGATGTGAACACGGTATGTAGGATACCGACGATCAAACCTCGGACAAACAAAGTACCGCAGCACAAAGGGATTACGTCGTATCGTTAACGGTTTCCAAAAGCGATCGAAGTTCATTCGATGGAAGCGCACGGGCTGTCAAGGATTGTAACCAGGTCCAACTGACTAGTCATTGGTCAATGAGAAGAGTCTCGACCATGTCTGCTGTTTCCCGGACCGTTAGGGTGTTACACTTAAGGGCAATCGATGCATAGTACAGTTACGGGATCAATCGGTGAAATAGGAGGAATCACCGGAATAGTTCCGGAGGAGGACGGAATGGTTTCCGGACATTTTGAATAGTTCAAAATAAACTTTAATTGTTTTAATAATGTTTTATTATTTAATTATCTGAATTAAATATTTAAAACATATTAAATAAATTAAAAAATGGGGAAAAGGCTAAATGGGCCCATGGGGCCCATTAAGGGAGGAGGGGGTTTCCCCCCTTGGGCTTGGCGCCAAGGGTGGGGCCCACCACCCCCCTTGGCCGGCGCACTCCCCCCTTGGGAGTTTAGTCCCACATGGGGGAGGGGAGGAGGATGGAACCCCCCTTGGCCTATATAAGGAGGGGTAGACCCCCCTTTTTCCAACACACCAATATCTCCTTCTTCCTCCTTCTCCTTCCCGGAAGTGGACTCCCCTTATTTGGAGTCTGCACCTGGATTGGAGTTCTCCACCATAAGGCAGGCCGTCGTTCTTCTGGAGTCGGGATCCGTAGCCGTCTTTCTTCCGCTGCTCGCCTGGTTCGGGGCCCGGGAGGAACATCGATTGTACCGTACGTGTATAATCTCTTCGAGGCACTACACCTGTGGTGCTACTTCATCGCTGGAGGTTTACCGGGAGACATCCTCGCCGGTGGTGGTCTTGTACACGACAGGGAGGTCGTAGTTCCGAGTCTACGCCAGCCACGTTCGCAAGAACGTTTCCCTCTTTCGGTCTTCAAAGGTATGAACACCGATTCCCTCCGTTACTTTACATCGCCATAGCATAGATCTTGGGTTCGGGTACCGTAGGTATGAAAAATTTGTGTTTTCTGCCCTGTATCCCAACAGTGGTATCAGAGCTAGCTATGCGTAGATGTATTGTACGGGTAGAACACATTTTGGATGTGGGCATCGAATCTGCATTCGTTACCCTCCCACGTGTACTCATTTAGCATTGCGGCAATGTTTGATGAAGCGGCCCCCGACCGACCTTACGCGTTTACGCGAGACTGGTTCCACGCTTGACATATGGCTTGTACCATATAAAGTGGTTGGGGGGGTGTCTGTCTCTCTGCATTAGCGATGCGAAGATGTTTGCAACGGAGGGCCCCGACAGGGGTGTAATAGAGACGGATGGGAGACAGTGTTGTGGCATGTTTTTCGTAGGATAGAAACGGTTCTCTCTCTCGAAACCCGTAGCAGCCACGTAAAACTTGCACAAGCTAAAGTAGAAATGCGTTTAACTTTGCTTTGCATGAAGGGGGGTCATAGGTTGTATGATTTACAGTTTTACTTTCTGTTTTATGCTAGTATGCTAGATATATCGACGGTAGCACGAAACAGGACCATCTCTCACAATACCAACATTGTGTTCTCCCTTAGTGGGCACCGCCTGGAAGGTTCTCCCATATGGCTTGATGCTCCGTACATACCGGAGTTGTCCTACATATTCAACGGAGTTCGCATGAGGTTGGGTTCGGCAAGCCTGGCATATGCAGATATGGCCTTGCTGAACAGCTAACATCAAGGTTCGATTGGCAGGCTTGACGTATGTAGATGCGGGCCTGGAACACAGGAGACCGAAAGGTCGAGCACGAGTCACATGCCTGATGTGATTGGCTTAGAGGCCTACCTGGTTCGCATACTGATGGCCGTGACGATCGGGGGAGGTATGGGGGCTGGGATTGTGTAATCACTTAGTTAAATTGAGAGGTGTTTATCTAAGTGGGAGCTTTCTAGAATTTTGAGATTAAATTGAAACTCCACATTATGAACAAAAGTCTAAATATGTATCCTTGTGAATCAACCTTGTAGATGGAAGCACCTCGCCCCTCGTTCAACTTAGGATCATTCCTAGAGAAAGATAAGCTAAAAACAGATGGGACAAACTTCACCAACTGGTTCCGCACCCTGAGGATTCTCCTCGTTCCCCTCAAGATGGTATACGTACTAGAGGGCGCGGTAGGTGACGCACCAGAAGATGATGCCAGTCAGGACGAGAAGAATGTCTATCTCTTCAGGACTGATGATTACAACCTTGTCCAGAGTGGCATGCTCTACTCCATGGAGGCTGAGCTGCAGAAACACTTTGAGAGGATGGGTGCATATGAGATTATCACTGACCTCAAGGCGGTCTTCTCACCTCAAGTCAGGGCTGAACGGTACGAGGCTTCTGAAGCCTTCTTCTCAGCAAAGATGGACGAGCACAGCAGCGTGAGTGAGCACGTAGTCAAAATTTCTGGCTACGTTCAGCGCTTGAATGCTCTGGAATGCCAGATTCCAGATGAACTTGCTGTTGATAGGGTGTTGCAGTCGCTTCCCCCTAGCTACAAAGGCTTTGTGCTGAACTACAACATGCAGGGGATGACCAAAACCCCTTCTGAGTTGTTCGCCATGCTGAAGAGCGCCGAGGTTGAGATCAAGAAGGAGCACGCCGTCTTCATGGTCAACAAGACCACTGACTTCAAGAAGTCAAGCAGGCGGGAGAAGGCCAAGAGAGGTGGCCCCAAGAGGGATGGCAAGTCAGTTGTCGCTCCTCCCAAGGCACCCAAGCCTAAACCCGGAGTGGAGTGCTTCTACTACAAGGGTGAAGGTCACTGGAAACGCAACTGCCCCAAGTACCTAAAGGACAAGAAGGCTGGCAAGGTCACCAAGAGATACGAAGGTATATTTGATATACATATTGTTGATCTTCTCTTGACAAGCGCCGGGAACACATCCTGGATACTTGATACAGGATCTGTCGCTCATATTTCTAATTCCATTCAGGGACTAAGGAATAGGAGACGCTTGCTCAAGGATGAAGTGACGATGCGCGTGGGGAATGGCTGTCAAATTGAAGTCTTGGCGGTCGGCACGAAGCATCTTAGTCTCCCTTCGGGATTGGTTTTAGTTCTGAATAATTGCTACTCCCTCCGATCCATAATAAGTGTCGCCCATCTAGTACAAAGTTTGTACTAGCTTAGTACAAAATGAGCGACACTTATTATGGATCGGAGGGAGTACTATGTACCTGCGTTGAGTGTGAACATCGTTAGTGGCTCTTGCTTGAAGCGAGACCGCTATTCTTTTAAGTCTGATACAATTGGTTGTTTGATTTATAAGGATGAAATGTTTTATATTCACGCACCGGAGTTGCATGGTTTATTCGTACTTGATCTTGATGGTGACGTGTGTCACATTAACAATATTGAGGCCAAAAGATTGAAGAATGATGAAGATCACATGAAGATGTGGCATTGCCGACTTGGTCATATTGGTATAAAGCGCATGGAGAAGCTCCATAAGGATGGACTTCTTGAGTCATTGGATTTTGGATCCCTTGATACATGTGAACCATGCCTCATGGGCAAAATGACAAGGACTCCATTCAATGGGATAATGGAGCGTGCGGATGACTTATTGGGGATCATACACACGGATGTATGTGGACCCATGAACGTCCTCACTCGCAATGGTCTTCGTTACTTCGTGACCTTTACTGATGACTTGAGTAGATATGGGTATATTTACTTGATGAAGCACAAGTCTGAAACCTTTGAAAAGTTCAAGGAATTTCAGAATGAGGTCGGAAATCAACTCGGAAAGAAAATCAAGCACCTTCGATCGGATCGAGGTGGCGAGTATTTGAGTCACGAGTTTGGCAATCATCTGAAGTCTTGTGGCATAGTACCACAGCTTACGCCGGCAGGCACACCTCAGAGAAACGGTGTGGCTGAGCGACGTAATCGAACCCTATTGGATAGCGTACGATCGATGATATCTCATACTGATTTGCCTGTGTCATTCTGGGGGTATGCATTAGAAACTGCCGCTCATATTCTTAATAGGGCACCATCCCGTAAAGATAACACCATTTGAAGAATGGCATGTCACGAAACCTAAGTTGTCTCACCTGAAGATTTGGGGTTGTGAGGCTTATGTTAGGAAACTACAGCCTGACAAACTTGAATCCAAGGCGGATAAGTGCATCTTTGTGGGCTATCCCAAGGAAACTTGTGGATACACCTTCTACAACAAGTCTGACAGCAAAACGTTTGTTGCCAAGACGGGACACTTTCTTGAGAAGGAGTTTCTCGCGAAAGAGTTGAGTGGGAGGAAAATAGACCTTGATGAAGTGACTGACCAATCACTCCAATTGGAAGAAACGGCTACGGAAATTGTTCTGGAACCATCTTCCACAGTGGGAGCTGAAGAGAATGGCCAGAACGACATTCATAACGATCATGCCATTGATGATGATCATGATGAGAATGAAGAGGAACCTTTTATGCCCCGTAGGTCATCAAGAGTCCTTCAACCTACTGAGTTTTACGGACAGCTTGTGAATGCAATCTCGACTGATGAGTCGGATGAACCTACAAGTTACAAAGAAGCAATGGAGGGACCCGAGTCCGAGAAATGGCTTGAAGCCATGAAATCCGAAATAGACTCCATGTACACCAACAAAGTATGGAATTTGGTGGATATTCCCGAGGACCGCAAGGTCGTCGAGAATAAATGGATTTTCAAGAAAAAGGCTGACGCAGACGGAAACGTTTCTGTCTACAAAGCTCGACTTGTCGTGAAGGGGTTCCGACAAATTCAAGGAGTTGACTACGAGGAGACGTTCTCTCCTGTAGCGATGATAAAGTCTATTCGGATCCTACTAGCAATAGCTGCATATCATGATTACGAGATATGGCAGATGGATGTGAAAACTGCATTCCTAAATGGCAACATTGAGGAAGAGTTGTATATGATGCAACCAGAGGGGTTTGTCGATCCAAGGAACGCTGGTAAGGTGTGCAAGCTTCAATGGTCCATCTATGGGTTGAAGCAAGCATCTCAGAGCTGGAATCTTTGATTTGATGAGGCCATTAAAGCTTTTGGATTTGTCCAAAACGTCGAAGAGTTCTGCGTCTATAAGAAACTGAGTGGGAGCTCTGTAGCACTCCTTGTGTTATATGTAGATGACATATTACTAATAGGGAACGATAAGAAATTCTTATAGGAAGTGAAGGAATATCTGAATGGAAAATTTTCCATGAAGGACCTAGGTGAAGCTGCGTACATATTGGGGATTAAGATCTATAGAGATAGACCTAATCGACGGTTGGCCTTGAGTCAGAGCACTTATATTGACAAGATATTGAAAAGGTCCAGTATGGGTAACTCCAAGAGAGGCCTCTTGCCAGTTATAAAAGGTGTCAAATTAAGCGTGACCCAATGCCCAACCACAGCAAAAGAGAAGGAGGAGATGTCCTCAAAGCCCTATGCCTCATCCATAGGTTCTCTCATGTATGTTATGTTATGTACCAGACCGGATTTAGCGCTGGCCATTAGTATGACTAATCGCTACCAGAGTAACCCGGGAATGGCTCACTGGACAGCAGTAAAGAACATCCTTAAGTACTTGAGAAGAACCAAGGATGTCTTTCTCATTTATGGAGGAGTTGATGAGGAGCTCACCATAAAGGGTTACGTTGACGCAAGCCTCGGCTCAGATCTAGATGACTCGAAATCCCAGACGGGATATGTTTTCATGTTGAATGGTGGCGCAATTAGCTGGAGGAGCGGCAAACAGTCAGTCGTCGCCCAATCTACAATGGAGTCGAAGTATATTGCCGCTTGCGAAGCGTCAAACGAGGCGCTGTGGCTGAATAAATTCGTGATCGAGCTTGGCGTCTTTCCCAGCTGCACTGACCCCGTGGGAATCTTCGACAACACGGGTGCCATTGCTAACGCGAAGGAGCCAAGAACTCACTCTACAGCCAAGAACATCCTCCGAAAGTTCCATGTGACGCGAGACTACGTCGGGGATGGACACACTAGGATTCACAAGATACATACGGATCTGAACGCAGCAGACCCGATGACTAAACCTCTTCCACAGGGCAAGTTTGAAGAACACCGAGAGACCATTGGTGTTAGATACATACCTGATGTAAACTAGTGTAATTTGTACTCTAATGCAAGTGGGAGACTGTTGGATATGTGCCCTAGAGACAAATTAATAAAGATATTTGTCACATATCCGTTTTGTTCATAATACGTTTTATACTGTGCTATAACTGTATTACTTGGAAATACTAATACAGGTGTGTCAGAACCCTCTGTTAGGTAATGTGCTAGGATCAAAGTCATCTTGCATCATGTTAAAAATTTCAAAAGAAATCATTGAAATCAAATTCAAAAGCAAAATGGGAGGAGGACCCCCCCAGATGAATTAATTCAAAAGGCCAGATAAAAATCTTCTCCAAAAATTCATGTTAGATTTTTGAAAAGTCTTATAAATGAGTGTGATCACATATCAAGTGATGTGGGACCCACCCCATGCTCATGGATTTTTCAAATATTCAAACAGTGCCTTGGAATTAATCAAAAACCCCTATTTGAGTTAATAGCCCAAAACAGTGCCTTGGCTCAACTAGCGCGCGCAGCAGCATCCCCTTGCTCTCAGCTTTCGTTTGCACCACGCCGCGGTCAAAATGACGCTCTGGAGCGCGAACCCGACGCAGCCCTAGCCACGGTCGCCGCCAACCTCGACGTCGACGTTGCTCCGGTGACCCCCTGAAGCACTGGCCAGGTCCAATCGACGCGGACGACGACGCTGCACACGTTGGTGGCCTCCTCTTCCTCTCCCGTGGCCCCTAGCCGATTCCGGCAAGGGCGCCGCCGTGGACAGGCCACCGGCGTCAAGCCGCCGGTGGGTTAACCCCTAACCCCGTGATTAAACCCCCCCAGAGCCGATGACAAGTGGGCCTAGGGCCCTTAATCCCCCCCGGTTAGTTCAAACTAACCGGGTTAATTAACCCAGTGACTGACACCCCGACCCCACAGGTCAGACCCCCCCACGTCACCCTTGCGCAAGCATGACGCAATAAAAGAATTTCCAGAATAAAAGAAATCAGAGAAATTACAGAAAATTCCAGAAAAAGGCTGAAACTTTGGAAATTCATAGAAAATTCATATCAACTCCAAATTTAACAAATAATATATGAAAAATGATCAGGAGAAAATAATCTATCCAAATATCCAAATTTCAACCATGTTTGAGTTGAATTTAAAATGTGATCAGTAGCATTTGCTATTTGATTTAAATAGAATTAATTCAAATTCTTTTCAAATGCTTTTGCATTTTGAACCATATCAACATATCACATTATAGTTGAACTTCAGAGACATATCATACAGATTTCAAAATGGTTCAACTTGATCAAACAATGTCATATGTAACTTGGCTAAATTTGAATTCAAATTGGAGTTTGAATTTGCAATTCAATTTGCAATATACTCCATTTAAATGGAATTGCTTCACACATCAAAGCATATACATCAAGTTTCAACCTTCAATCATGTGATTGTGCATTGTATTTACTTTGCTACCTTGTTTGTTGTTTGTCGAGTAGAGGTGGAATCGGAACAGGAGGCTGCCCCCTTCGTTGAAGAACCTGAACCCGAACCTTGTCAGCAAGGCAAGCAAACCCCCATTGATCATGTCGATAAAATCCCACTTCCCTCTCATGTCTCGCTTATGCATTGTATAGGATGATTACCATGCTACGTTTCTACCGCATAGATGAACCCATTCCTTTGCATGACCTATCATTTTGTCACAGTAGTAAGCAAACCACAATCCTAGCAAATGTAGGAGTTGATTGATATCATGTGGCCTCTGCAATTGTTATTGCTTATTACATGCTTAGAGTGATACAATGATGTTACTGTTATGTGAGTCGGGATGGTAGTGATCATGATGTTGATGTTGGTGGAAAGGTGTTGGTGAATCTATCCTAATACAAGGTGAACGATGAGAGGCTGTGTAGGAGTACACGGTGGGTTGTCTCGTTGAACACCGCCCTAAGTCCGAGTTCTTGTGTGGTGATCCAAGATGAAGAGTACAACCACACATTGGGCTCACTGACCCCTCTCAGCTTACTAAATCATCCCTTTCGATGTCCAGATGTTGCAATAGTTCGGAGTTCTGGTAGGTCTGTGGTCTGGCTGCTAAGTGAGAGAACGACTCACCCGAGACCGGCTTATGCACCACGCACACATCACTTGGGTCCACTTCGGTAAACCGACCGGGTTCACGATAGTGGTAGCCAACCCAGGTAGGCGGCTTTCTTGGACTAGATAGGCTATGAGGTAACAGTTGTGGTGAGCATCCTCGCTGGCACCCCTTGAATGGTGTCGAGATCAAAGGCGGTAAATGATGATCATGTGTGTGTAGCGGTACACCCCTGCAGGGTTAACAAAACTATTCGAATAGCCGCGTCCGCGGTTATGGACTACTTGGAAAGCTTAGCTTGATTATTAGACAACTTGAACTGGATACTTATAAAACACACCAAGATAAGTGTGAGTGCTATGGCGTGCTTTCTCGTGGGGAAGTCGAGGAAGGCACCATAGTGGTGTAATTGGTTGGAGAAAGTAGTGGACTCGTGTACGCTTCTTACCTCAAGTCTGGTACTCGTAGTTCAGGACTAGCCAAGTCAAAGATGGCACTTCTGCAAGTGAAACCCCACCTCCCTTTACCTTGATACATGTGCATGAGTAGTATAGCTCCTATGTAAGTCCTACTGAGTACGACTTTGTACTCACATTTGCTTAATCTATGTTTTAGATGAACCCACTGACCCCGAAGGTGGATTCTTCATCGAGCTTGACGACTGAAGATCAAGCTAGTCTAGTCCAAGTCAGACGACTGGTTCCCTCGTGGAGGGCTTGTGTTTAAATAAGGCTTCTTAAGCCATTTGTTAAACTTGTCTGTACTCAGACATACTTTGCTTCCGCCTGTTGTTGTAATGTTGGATCACATGCTTGTGATCTCTGTGTGCACTCTATGAGAGTTATCAATAAAATGTATACTTTGTAGAGAATTGCAATGATACCTGCTGTTCATACAAGGCATGTGTGCTGCGTGTATGTTTATAACATGCATGTCTTTGTATGGGTTTTCGATACCTTAGTTGTGATCTGGCTGGCGGTCTTTCATACACCAAGTGGCCCTTAGATGTGCGCAGCTTGGGGCATCGCGATGCGATTGCTCGAGACTCCGTCTCGTGCACACTTTATGGTATGATCGAGCCCGCCCTAGACCCCGACTAAGTGATCGGGCTGGAGTAAGTCTATGTAAGAGTTATGAGATAGTCGATAGTATGGTTGAGGCGACTTGTCTGTGAATATGGGAGTTCATCACCCATATCATTAGACTTGTGTGCGGACGATGAGGACCCATCTCAATTGATCATCCTGCCTGGATGGGATGCCCCTCACGTACGATGCTTTCCGAGAACGTTCTGTGCTTGGCCTTATCTGCTTAGACAAGTGGGTACGGTTCTCGGCTCTCCATAGGACTATGTCGTAGCGGGACTTGCATACGCTAACCCCGGGTCCCGACAGACTTGGTATCAGAGCAGGACTGACTGTAGGACTAGTAGCCTTGGCCGAAGTCGAGTCTAGCTTGCTATAGTTATATAGTTACTCTGGGTATATAAGGGAACAACGTAAGGCTTATTTTTTCTCCTTACCCCCGTCGTTCTGAGTTCTGAGTCACCCTCATCTTGTTCTACGGGAAGATAGGACTAGGCTCTCCACTGTCTGATTAGAACATCTCGTTGTTTGCTTCCTTATAGCCATAGGAAAGTTGTGTCCGGTTTTCCTAGCATTGTTGTAATGCTGATTTCTTACATCGTACTCCCTCCGTTCCATATTAGATGACTTACAAATAGATGCATCTAGACATATTTTAGTGCTAGATACATCTATTTAAGGATCATCTAATATGGAACGGAGGGAGTATTATGTAAGTTCTGTTTTCTATGTTGTAAGAAATTGTCTTTTCTTGCAATTACAACCGTTATGCTGTCCGAGTCATTCCAGGTTTATCTCAAAATCTGATGCATTTGCAAACTCCTTCTTTCTGTTTCAGATGGCAGATCTTCCCCCTCGGCAGATTGTTCGTTTGACCAGGTGCCTCGGTGTGCGTGGCCATCCCGCCACGTTGATTGAGATGATGTCCTATGTGGGATATCGATGGTATCCTGAGTACACCGTCGAGGAGCAGTTCCACGACTTCAACCAGACTCAGTACCACTGCATTGTCAGGATCTACCCGCACCACAATGGAGTCACTCAGCCTATCCACTTTGGACATGGCATTGGCATGACTGAGAACATGGCTGTGCAGGATGCTGCATATTCATGTATTACCCTGCTGAGAGAGGAGCACACTATGATGAGAGAGACCTCGTTCCGCTATATCCCTGCTGCACTTCCAGGAGAAGAGGGATATTACACCGGACTATACTCATATCACTCTGAAGAGGATCCAGTACTTCAGATGACTGCTAGGTTTGCTTGTGATCGAGATCGTGATGCACGCGCTCTCCGTTTCGAGCTTCACGCCACCCGTGTTCGTCTGTATCAAGCACTGACACACTTGGCACCCTTCGTGAGTGTTGGATCAGTCGAGTATGATGCTATCTACCCTGTGAGGACTCAGATGCCTTCTCGAGTTTCTTGGCCCGAGATTGGAGGCATTTTCCCACCTCGTGGTCCTCTACTTCCACCCTACGCTGGACCTAGGCCCCATCCTTGCCCAAATGGATATCAGGGTCCACAGGCCTCCGTGTTTTCTGATGGTCACCTTCAGCTACCGGGATACGCGGGTAACTTTTACGAGGACTACTATGGAGATGGAGATGAGTGAGACCGCCTGTGGTCTTACTTAGTGAGGATGTAGTAGTATCTTAGTATATTGTACGCAAGGTGTTCTAAGTTCCAGAGGCTTAGATAAATAATGTATAGGAAGTCAAAGTGCCTCTGAAGGATGTATCATCTTCATCACGTTTGTATTAGCTTGGTGCTTGTACTAAAACGATGTATGGTTTGTATGACAGCTTGTGAATATATGGCTTGTATGCTTTTATCACCATGTTGTCAAGATGATTACTTCCTTTGCTCTGTAATCCTTCCAGTACTTCAATACCTTGTTTAGATTCTTCCAATCAACTCTGTTTGACTTTGGTTTTCACCTTCAGGATGTCTCAAGGAACCCGTGGCCAGCTTGGTCGTGCCCAAGGTCGTGGGAATGAACAGGAGGAAGGCAACCTTCCACCCCCACCCACGATGGCTCAGGTTCTGATGGAGGTTGAGAGGAACCGCCGAGACTCTCACCATTTGCTGGAGGTCATTGCCCGCAACACCACTCAGCAGCGCAACGAGTTGGTGTCTCTGAACGACTTCATCCGGCTTCATCCCCCGGTTTTCAGTTACTCCACCGAGCCCCTTGACGCCGATGACTGGCTTCGCAGCATCGAGAGGAAGCTCCAGGCAGGCCATGTTGCAGATGACAACAGGGTCAGCTATGCCACCTATCACCTTGAAGGTGCAGCTAGCTCTTGGTGGGAGAACTTCCTGAACATGCGTCCCGTTGGACCGCCCGCATATTGGGATGAATTCTGCACTTCCTTCCGCGAGCACCACATTCCAAAGGGTCTTATGGACCGCAAGTGTGAGGAGTTCTGCAACCTCACCCAAGGCAGAAGGACTGTTGACGAGTTTAGTCGTGAGTTCAACCGACTGGCTCGTTATGCTATTGAAGAAGTCTCCATCGACGCAAAGAAGCAAGAGAGGTTCCGTCGTGGACTCAATTCTGGACTCCGTCGTGAGCTCAACCTGCATGACTTTGCCACATTCCAGGTCCTTGTCAACAAGGCCATCAAGGCAGAGGACATGAACACTCCCAATGACTTTCGCAAACACCCTAGAGACAATGGTTCATCCAGTTCAGGCTCCCAGAAGCACAAGATCTGGATCCCCAACAGTATGTTTCGCCAGAACAACCCACCGAGGCCATCCTATGTGGCGCCTCGTCCACCAACTCAGTTCCACCCAGCTCCACCAAACAACCCAGCTCCACGCACTGTCTTTGGAGCCTGTTACAAGTGTGGTCAGGCAGGCCACTACTCCCGCGAGTGTCCCCAGAACCAGCTCCAGAATCAGAATGCTCCACCCCGTGCCGGAGGCAACAACAATGGTCGTGGCAAGCCACCCTAGAAGGTCTACACCGCCAAACCCGCTCCTCCTGCCACTCGTGGACGTGTGAATCAGATTGCCGCCGAAGAGACTGAAGACACCACTGACGTCATTCTTGGTACGCTCCCAGTCAATTATGTTCCTACTTCCGTTCTTTTCGACCCATGAGCATCTCATTCATTCATGTCGGAAAGTTATGCACTTCGTCATGAGTTATCCTTTGTTGAATTGTCCACCCCAATGATTATTCAAACTCCAGGGTCAAGATGGCAAACTAATAGAGTAAGCCATGGTAATCAAATTGCAATTGAGGGTTTAGTATTCCTTGCTTCCCTCATAGCCCTCAAGTCTTCAGATATTGATGTCATCCTTGGCATGGATTGGCTATCAAGACAGAATGCCTACCTGGATTGCAGAGGCAAATCAGTGAAACTCACCCACCCTTCAGGCAAGACCGTCATCTATACCTCACCCAGAACAAGAACCCAAGTGCATTCTTTGAATGTACTTCCCCTTCCCTAACTTGAAGATATTCCGGTGGTTCGTGACTTCCCGGATGTCTTTCCTGAAGAGCTGCCGGGCATGCCACCCGACAGATGTGTAGAGTTATAGTGGATCTTGTGCCAGGAACCGCACCAATTTCTAGACGCCCATACAAAATGGCCCCACGTGAGTTAGCTGAGCTTAAAACCCAACTGGAAGCTTTGTTGGAAAAAGGCTTCATCCGCCCTAGCTCATCGCCATGGGGTTGCTCCGTTCTGTTCGTAACGAAGAAAGATGGAACAGAAAGGATGTGTGTAGACTATCGCCCGCTAAATTTAGCGACGATAAAGAACAAGTACACATTGCCCAAGATCAATGATCTTTATGATCAACTTGCAGGATCCTCTGTCTTCTCCAAGATGGATTTGAGATTAGGTTATCATCAAATCAAAATCCGAAACGAGGACATTCCCAAAACGGCTTTTACTACTCGTTATGGTCTTTACGAGTACACTGTCATGTCCTTTGGTTTAACCAATGTCCCCGCCACTTTCTCACGCATGATGAATTCAATCTTCATGGAGTACCTAGATAAATTTGTTGTGGTTTATCTCGATGACATTCTCATCTACTCGAAGAACGAAGAAGAACATGCCGAACACCTAAGGCTGGTATTGATGAAACTTAGAGAGCATCGCGTGTATGCTAAATTCTCCAAGTGTGAATTTTGGCTACCAGAAGTGACCTACTTAGGCCACGTGATTTCTGCAAAAGGCATTGCTGTGAATCCCGAGAGAGTTCAGGCCGTCCTTGACTGGACTCCACCTGAATCGGTTAAGCAAGTTAGGAGTTTTCTTGATCTAGCCAGCTATTGCCGTCGCTTCGTCGAGAACTTTTCTAAAGTTGCAAAGCCTCTAACTGAACTCCTCAAGAAAGATAAGAAATTCCTATGGACTCCCAAGTGCGAGGAAAGCTTTCAAGAGCTAAAAAGAAGATTGACTTCTGCACCCGTACTTGCACCTCCAGACACCAAAAAGGATTTCGAGATCTATTGTGACGCATTACGGCAAGGGTTAGGATGCATACTTCTGCAAGATCGACATGTGGTAGCTTATGCTTCACGCCAGTTGCGGCCACATGAAGAGAACTATCCTACCCATGACCTTGAACTCGCTGCCGTAGTTCATGCCCTAACAACTTGGCGACATTACCTCCTTGGTAATCGTTGTGAGATCTGTTCCGACCACCAAAGCCTCAAATACATTTTCACCCAGCCAGATCTTAATCTCAGGCAAAGACGCTGGATTGAGTTGATAAAAGATTACGACGTAGGAATTTCTTACACCCCAGGCAAAGCCAATGTCATGGCTGATGCACTAAGTCGTAAGTCGTATTGTAACAACCTCATGTTACAACAGTATCAACCACTTCTTCATGAGGAATTTTGCAAGCTCAATCTTGAGATTGTTCCTCATGGCTATCTTTCTACCTTGGTGGCGAAACCAACTCTTGAGGATCAAATCATAGTTGCCCAAAGGCATGCACGAGGTGTTCGCCGGATCAAGGAGAACATTGCTAGAGGAGTTGCTAGATGTTTCTCCACAGATAGCAAGGGAACGGTATTCTTTGGAAATCGTTTGGTAGTACCTAAGAATAAGGAACTAAGGCAACTCATCCTCAAGGAAGCCCATGACGCACCCCTCTCGATTCATCTCGGTAGCACAAAAATGTACCGAGATCTACGCCAGAGATTTTGGTGGACTAGGATGAAGAGAGACATTGCTCAATTTGTTGGCGAATGTGATGTTTGTCGTCGCATTAAGGCAGAACATCAAAGACCTGCTGGTACACTTCAACCTTTGCCTATTCCAGAGTGGAAATGGGACAAAGTCGGTATGGACTTCATCACCGGCTTTCCAAAAACCCAGAAAGGAAACGATGCCATCTTCGTTGTCATAGATAGGCTTTCCAAAGTTGCTCACTTCCTTCCAGTTCGCGAGTCTATAACTGCTAGCCAGTTAGCGGACTTATACATCTCTAGAATTGTATCCCTTCATGGTGTTCCTTTGGAAATCAATTCTGATCGTGGTATCCTTTTCACCTCTAGATTTGGGGAAGCTTTCAAAATGCTATGGGAACTTATCTCTCCTTTAGTACAGCTTTCCATCCTCAGTCTAGCGGTCAAGTTGGAAGGGTTAACCAAATTCTTGAAGACATGCTCAGAGCTTGTGTTATCTCATTCGGAAAGAATTGGGAGACATCTCTTCCATTCGCCAAATTTGCTTATAACAATAGTTTTCAATCTAGTCTGAACATGGCTCCTTTTGAACTCCTATATGGACGACGATGTCGAACACCTTTAAACTGGTCAGAAACCGGTGAAAGACAATTCTTTGGACCGGACATGATCAAGGAAGTAGAAGAGCAAGTTCGCATTGTTCGTGATCAATTGAAAGCATCCCAGTCTCGTCAGAAAAGCTACTATGATCGTCATCATAGGCAAGAGAGCTACAATCTGGATGAGAAGGCTTACCTTCGGGTTACTCCTCTGAAAGGAACCCAACGTTTCGGTATCAAAGGCAAGTTGGCCCCATGTTACATCGGACCTTTCCGCATTCTTGCCAAACGTGGAGAAGTTGCCTACCAACTTGAACTACCCCCGCACCTTTCCCGAGTACATGATGTATTCCATGTGTCCCAACTCAGGCGTTGCTTCAAGGACCCCATTCGCGAAGTCGACCATGAAACGCTTGATCTCCAAGATGACCTTTCTTATCGAGAATACCCCGTTCGTATTCTTGATTCCACAGAGCGTGTCACTCGTCGTCAGAAGATTAAGTTTTTGAAAGTGCAATGGTCACACCACTCTGAGAGAGAAGTTACGTGGGAAAGAGAAGACCGTCTCAGTGCTGAGTATCCCTCCTTCGTCCCGCAGACTTCTGAATCTCGGGATGAGATTCTGTTGAGTGGGGGAGAGTTGTCAGAACCCTCTGTTAGGTAATGTGCTAGGATCAAAGTCATCTTGCATCATGTTAAAAATTTCAAAAGAAATCATTGAAATAAAATTCAAAATAAAAATGGAGGAGGAACCCCCCAGATGAATTAATTCAAAAGGCCAGATAAAAATCTTCTCCAAAAATTCATGTTAGATTTTTGAAAAGTCTTATAAATGAGTGTGATCACATATCAAGTGATGTGGGACCCACCCCATGCTCATGGATTTTTCAAATATTCAAACAGTGCCTTGGAATTAATCAAAAACCCATATTTGAGTTAAGATTCAAATTATTTGAATTTTAAAAAGTGCCAAACTTTATAAATGGCTAGTCTATATTATTATGAGGCCATATAAAAAGTTTCAGCATTTTAGAAAATGGCTAGGTATTTATTTTGCTAGCCAAAACAAATGTCAGAAAAGAAAACAGAAAAGGAAAAGAAAAACCTTACCTGGCGCCCCAGGCGAAAGCAGCCCACCAGCCCAGCCGGCCCACCAGGGGCAGCAGGGTCTTCTTCCCCGTCCCGCGCCTCCAAGCTGCTCGGTGGAATGCCACCGAGCTAGCTGTGCACGTCGCCGCCTCTCCAGACTCCACTTGCCCCTCCCGCGCCTTCTAGCCACGCCTGGAGACGCCTCTCGACCGTCCCGTTCCATTCCCCCCCCCCCTCCAGAGCTTCTCCCCTTCCTCTCCCGCTCGACTCCATCGTCGCCCGTGAGCAACCGTGGAGCACGCCGCCGTCTTCACGCGGCCACCGTCGACGAGAGGACGCACCGTCAAGTCCATCCGCTCCGCCGTCGTCTAGAACCTCACCGTGCAGAAGGAATCGAAGCCAGGCGCCCCCACGAGCTCGCTAATTTCATCGCCTTCGTCTCCGGCCGCCGCGAGTCGTCCTCGAATTCCGGCAACCTCCGAGCTTCCCCGAGCCCGCTAGCCATCCGGTCGCATTTGTGGTGAGCTTCTCACCGTTTCCCCTAACCTAGCGCCCTCCCTCTCGGTCTCTATCCACGGCCGCCATGAACGCCGAAGCTTGCCGCCGCCACAGTTGAAGTCGAGGTCGCCGTCGTGTCCTTTTGGCTCAACTAGCGCGCACATCAGCATCCCCTTGCTCTCAGCTTTCGTTTGCACCACGCCGCGGTCAAAATGACGCTCTGGAGCACGAACCCTACGTAGCCCTAGCCACGGTCGCCGCCAACCTCGACGTCGACGTTGCTCCGGTGACCCCCTGAAGCACTGGCCAGGTCCAATCGACGCGGACGACGATGCTGCACACGTTGGTGGCCTCCTCTTCCTCTCCCGTGGCCCCTAGCCGATTCCGGCAAGGGCGCCGCCGTGGCCAGGCCACCGGCGTCAAGCCGCTGGTGGGTTAACCCCTAACCCCGTGATTAAACCCCCCAGAGCCGATGACAAGTGGGCCCAGGGCCCTTAATCCCCCCGGTTAGTTGAAACTAACCGGGTTAATTAACCCAGTGACTGACACCCCGACCCCACAGGTCAGACCCCCCCACGTCACCCTTGCGCAAGCATGACACAATAAAAGAATTTCCAGAATAAAAGAAATCAGAGAAATTACAGAAAATTCCAGAAAAAGGCTGAAACTTTGGAAATTCATAGAAAATTCATATCAACTCCAAATTTAACAAATAATATATGAAAAATGATCAGGAGAAAATAATCTATCCAAATATCCAAATTTCAACCATGTTTGAGTTGAATTTAAAATGTGATCAGTAGCATTTGCTATTTGATTTAAATAGAATTAATTCAAATTCTTTTCAAATGCTTTTGCATTTTGAACCATATCAACATATCACATTATAGTTGAACTTCAGAGGCATATCATACACATTTCAAAATGGTTCAACTTGATCAAACAATGTCATATGTAACTTGGCTAAATTTGAATTCAAATTGGAGTTTGAATTTGCAATTCAATTTGCAATATACTCCATTTAAATGGAATTGCTTCACACATCAAAGCATATACATCAAGTTTCAACCTTCAATCATGTGATTGTGCATTGTATTTACTTTGCTACCTTGTTTGTTGTTTGTCGAGTAGAGGTGAAACCGGAACAGGAGGCTGCCCCCTTCGTTGAAGACCCTGAACCCGAACCTCGTCAGCAAGGCAAGCATACCCCCATTGATCATGTGGATAAAATCCTACTTCCCTCTCATGTCTCGCTTATGCATTGTATAGGATGATTACCATGCTACGTTTCTACCGCATAGATGAACCCATTCCTTTGCATGACCTATCATTTTTTCACAGTAGTAAGCAAACCACAATCCTAGCAAATGTAGGAGTTGATTGATATCATGTGGCCTCTGCAATTGTTATTGCTTATTGCATGCTTAGAGTGATACAATGATGTTACTGTTATGTGAGTCGGGATGGTAGTGATCATGATGTTGATGTTGGTGGAAAGGTGTTGGTGAATCTATCCTAATACAAGGTGAACGATGAGAGGCTGTGTAGGAGTACACGGTGGGTTGTCTCGTTGAACACCGCCCTAAGTCCGAGTTCTTGTGTGGTGATCCAAGATGAAGAGTACAACCACACATTGGGCTCACTGACCCCTCTCAGCTTACTAAATCATCCCTTTCGATGTCCAGATGTTGCAATAGTACGGAGTTCTGGTAGGTCTGTGGCCTGGCTGCTAAGTGAGAGAACGGCTCACCCGAGACCGGCTTATGCACCACGCACACATCACTTGGGTCCACTTCGGTAAACCGGCCGGGTTCACGATAGTGGTAGCCAACCCAGGTAGGCGGCTTTCTTCGACTAGATAGGCTATGAGGTAACAGTTGTGGTGAGCATCCTCGCTGGCACCCCTTGAATGGTGTCGAGATCAAAGGCGGTAAATGATGATCATGTGTGTGTAGCGGTACACCCCTGCAGGGTTAACAAAACTATTCGAATAGCCGCGTCCGCGGTTATGGACTGCTTGGAAAGCTTAGCTTGATTATTAGACAACTTGAACTGGATACTTATAAAACACACCAAGATAAGTGTGAGTGCTATGGCGTGCTTTCTCGTGGGGAAGTCGAGGAAGGCACCATAGTGGTGTAATTGGTTGGAGAAAGTAGTGAACTCGTGTACGCTTCTTACCTCAAGTCTGATACTTGTAGTTCAGGACTAGCCAAGTCAAAGCTGGCACTTCTGCAAGTGAAACCCCACCTCCCTTTACCTTGATACATGTGCATGAGTAGTATAGCTCCTATGTAAGTCTTGCTGAGTACGACTTTGTACTCACGTTTGCTTAATCTATGTTTTAGATGAACCCACTGACCCCGAAGGTGGATTCTTCATCGAGCTCGACGACTGAAGATCAAGCTAGTCTAGTCCCAGTCAGACGACTGGTTCCCTCGTGGAGGGCTTGTGTTTAAATAAGGCTTCTTAAGCCATTTGTTAAACTTGTCTGTACTCAGACATACTTTGCTTCCGCCTGTTGTTGTAATGTTGGATCACATGCTTGTGATCTCTGTGTGCACTCTGTGAGAGTTATCAATAAAATGTATACTTTGTAGAGAATTGCAATGATACCTGCTGTTCATACAAGGCATGTGTGCTGCGTGTATGTTTATAACATGCATGTCTTTGTATGGGTTTTCGATACCTTAGTTGTGATCTGGCTGGTGTTCTTTCATACACAAAGTGGCCCTTAGATGTGCGCAACTTGGGGCATCGCGATGCGATTGCTCGAGACTCCATCTCGTGCACACTTTGTGGTATGATCGAGCCCGCCCTAGACCCCGACTAAGTGATCGGGCTGGAGTAAGTCTATGTAAGAGTTATGATATAGTCGATAGTATGGTTGAGGCGACTTGTCTGCGAATATGGGAGTTCATCACCCATATCATTAGACTTGTGTGCGGACGATGAGGACCCATCTCAGTTGATCATCCGGCCTGGATGGGATGCCCCTCACATACGATGCTTTCCGAGAATGTTCTGTGCTTGGCCTTGTTTGCTTAGACAAGTGGGTACGGTTCTCGGCTCTCCATAGGACTATGTCGTAGCGGGACTTGCATACGCTAACCCCGGGTTCCGACAAGGTGTAGTATAAAACATGGTCCGTAGTTTAACTCGGGTAAACTATCTCATTGGGCAATTGATTGATCAAGCTTTCCTAATCATGGCGACACTTAAGTCCATTGACAATGAGGTCATATCGTTAAGGGGAATGATGTGATGGACGTACACCCACCTAAAGTATTGCAATGTGATCGAGTCACATAGTTCAGCGTTGCTATGACTTTGTAACGTATGGCTTAGTCCTTCGACCGTAATGATCACACGTAATTGTCATCTATGAGGAGACTTTGATTTGTATCCCACCGCCTGACTGAAATATGCTGGCTATAACGGTGCACTTTGGGTATTCCGAAATAGATGGTTGATGAGTATGTTAATAGATCAGAGCGGGATTTGTCAGTCCTTGTGACAGGACAGGTACTCTGGGCCCACTCGGTGATATTGCATCAACACCTTGCAAGGACGTGACTAGGTCACAAGAGATGCAATGATCATGGACGAGAGAAGTTGTTTGTTGTGAACGAGATGTGAACACGGTATGTAGGATACCGACGATCAAACCTCGGACAAACAAAGTACCGCAGCACAAAGGGATTACGTCGTATCGTTAACGGTTTCCAAAAGCGATCGAAGTTCATTCGATGGAAGCGCAGGGGCTGTCAAGGATTGTAACCAGGTCCAACTGACTAGTCATTGGTCAATGAGAAGAGTCTCGAGCATGTCTGCTGTTTCCCGGACCGTTAGGGTGTTACACTTAAGGGCAATCGATGCATAGGACAGTTACGGGATCAATCAGTGAAATAGGAGGAATCACCGGAATAGTTCCGGAGGAGGACGGAATGGTTCCGGACATTTTGAATAGTTCAAAATAAAGTTTAATTGTTTTAATAATGTTTTATTATTTAATTATCTGAATTAAATATTTAAAACATATTAAATAAATTAAAAAATGGGGAAAAGGCTAAATGGGCCCATGGGGCCCATTAAGGGAGGAGGGGGTTTCCCCCCTTGGGCTTGGCGCCAAGGGTGGGGCCCACCACCCCCCTTGGCCGGCGCACTCCCCCCCTTGGGAGTTTAGTCCCACATGGGGGAGGGGAGGAGGATGGAACCCCCCTTGGCCTATATAAGGAGGGGTAGACCCCCCTTTTTCCAACACACCAATATCTCCTTCTTCCTCCTTCTCCTTCCCGGAAGTGGACTCCCCTTATTTGGAGTCTGCACCTGGATTGGAGTTCTCCACCATAAGGCAGGCCGTCGTTCTGCTGGAGTCGGGATCCGTAGCCGTCTTTCTTCCGCTGCTCGCCTGGTTCGGGGCCCGGGAGGAACATCGATTGTACCGTACGTGTATAATCTCTTCGAGGCACAACACCTGTGGTGCTACTTCGTCGCTGGAGGTTTACCGGGAGTCATCCTCGCCGGTGGTGGTCTTGTACACGACAGGGAGGTCGTAGTTCCGAGTCTACGCCAGCCACGTTCGCAAGAACGTTTCCCTCTTTCGGTCTTCAAAGGTATGAACACCGATTCCCTCCGTTACTTTACATCGCCATAACATAGATCTTGGGTTCGAGTACCGTAGGTATGAAAAATTTGTGTTTTCTGCCCCGTATCCCAACATCGTCCACCTCTGCACCACCAGCAGCACAAACTAATGCAACTGAGCTGACCTCACGCTCATCAGCACCTCATGATCGTAGTAATGGTCCAGTATGCCAAACTACAGATGAGTTGCGACAGCAACTGGCTATTGAACAAGAGAAGACATGCCAGCTATCCATCCAGGTACCGCCACAATTACCCCATATCAACTTGCACCGTCGAGTAGCTCCTCCTGGATTTGGGCATGTCACCTTCCTGAAGACCGGTTCACGGAATGCCTCTCCAACTGCACCGTCCAGAACAACTCTTACATCGGCTTCTCAACACCAGCATCGCACTCAGTGGGATGATTTTTATTGTCAGTATGAACAAGAGATGAGACAGGAGTTCTTGAAGTCTATCACCAAAGGCCCCCGCATGGATTTTCCACGCTTTGAGGGTACCAACCCTGCGGGATGGATAAGACAGTGTGACAAGTTTTTTCATATGGCGGGCACACCACGTGAATATCGTGTAGGGCTCGGCCAACTGTATATAATGGGCAAGGCATATGTTTGGCCAGGCGTTCGGGTATTCTGAAAAAATCTTGACTTGGGATTAATTTTTTGAGGAAATCCTTCACCGTTTCTCTCCCACAAGTTCCTATACTCTGACTGAACGTTTCAATTCTCTGAAACAACAACACCTCTCGGTGGCTGACTACACAGAGCAATTCGAAGATTTAATGGCTGATATACTAGAAGAAAGTCCTCTCCTCACTGAGGACTAGTTCATTAAGTGCTACGTCAATGGACTGCACCCTCATTTAAAATTCCAACTGCGGCCACTACGCCCAGCGACACTCACTGATGCATAATGGCTAGCAGTGGATATGGAGCAGAACACCTTCATTCCAAACAAATTTTAGACCAACACAACTTCAGGCAAGCCCTATGCTGTGTATCCTAAACAACATCTCAAACCTGATAAACCTGCAAATGGACAAGCCCCCGCTGCAGTACACAAATACAGAGAACCAGACACTTGTTGGAGATGTGGAGAACCTTGGATTTATGGTCATAAATGCAAACAATCTCCCACAATAAACCTACTGACATGTGAAGAACCTACAGAGGAGCAACATACAATGGAAGAGGACGAACAAATAGAACACCCTGAACAACAGGACGCAGAGGAGCAGTGCATGTCCTTGTCCCTACAGGCCTTGTACACTGACAATGTCAACACAATTTCCATAGAAATTACTATTGGAGGAAAACATGGCACATCACTGGTCGATACTGGAAGCAACTCCACCTACCTTAGCCTACATTTTGCACTACAAAAAAATTGCACCATACCGAAGGATGTCACTAGAAAACTTACAGTTGCAGGTGGTGACACCCTTTGGTCAGGTTCATTCATCCCACCAACAACATTCAGTGCTGGCAAAGAACTTTTCACACAATCCTTCCGAATCCTGGATTTACCAGGACATGAAATGGTTTTGGGAGCTGATTGGATGGTCCAACATGGTCCTGTTTCTTTTAACTACAAGCCGAGACAAATAACTGTCCACAAGAACAAGACTTATCCTGTTGTCATTCCTTCTTGTGATCCTATCCCTGCAGCAAGTCATATTGATTTCCTTGAGATGGAAAAGTTGGTCTCGGGAGGAGCTCCTGGTTATGTTATTCATTTACTTCAGGACACTACCACTTCTGCCTATCCAGGCTCCATCATACCAACTGAAATTGAGACCTTGCTACAGCATTTTTCAGATGTGTTCCAAGAACCTACAGGACTTCCACCCGTGAGAGACTGTGACCATGAGATCAACCTGAAGCCAAACACCATCCCACCAAGTCCACACCATACAGAGTACCTCATGTCCAGAGGTCTGAATTGGGAAAACAAATCAGGGAACTGATTGAGGCTAAGATAATTCGAAGAATCCAAAGCTCCTACGCCTCCCCAGCAATATTAGTGAGAAAGAAAGATGGCTCTTGGAGACTATGTATCGACTACCGGAAACTTAACGCAACCACTATTAAAATATGTTTCCCATTCCAGTAATTGATGACCTACTGGATGAGCTACATGGGGCCATGATTTTCACCAAATTGGATCTGTGATCAGGTTACCACCAAATCAGAATGAGTGAAAAAGATATATCCAAAACAACTTTCATCACCTTCTTTGGGTTATTTGAATACCTGGTTATGCCTTTCGGGCTCTCCAATTCCCCTGGCACCTTTCAGTCCTTCATGAATAGCATTTTTGGGCTATTCCTTAGAAAATTCATCCTCGTATTCTTTGATGACATATTGATCTATAGCAAATCTCCTGAAGAGCACTTGCAACATCTCAAAATTGTGCTTCAATTGCTCTGACAACATCAGCTGTATGCCAAAATGTCCAAGTGCACATTATCTGTTCCCCAAGTGGATTACCTGGGCCATATTATCAGTGGGGAGGGTGTATCTACAGACCCAGCAAAAATATCAGCCATCACAGACTGGCCTACTCCTACATCTGTCACACAACTCAAGGGATTTCTGGGATTATGTGGATATTACAGGAGATTTGTTAAAAAAATTGGACAAATAGCAAGACCTCTGCATGATTTTCTCAAGAAGAACATTTTTTTCCTGGACTAGTGCTTAGGACTCAGCCTTTTCCAAACTCAAACAGGCTATGATCACTGCACCGATACTTGCTCTACCAAATTTTCCAGCTCCATTTGTCCTGGAAACTGATGCATCAGGACAAGGTTTGGGAGCCGTAATGATGCAGAACAGCCGACCAATAGCTTTCTACAGCTCCAGTCTTTGCCCCAGAAATGCAGCCCTTTCAACTTATGAAAAATAAGCCCTTGCCATCATCGAATCCTTGAAAAGATGGCCACACTATTTCCTGGGAAACACCCTAATCATTCGAACCGATCACCAAAGTCTCAGATTTATGACTGACCAAAAAGTTTCTACTGCAATGCAACACAGACTTATGATGAAATTGATGGAGTTCACTTTTCAGCTGGAGTATAAAAAGGGCAAGGAAAATATTGTTGCAGATGCCCTCTCCAGAAAACACTCCATCCTCTGCCTTTCCATGGCCACACCAGCCTGGATACAGGAAGTGGAATCTTCTTACCAAACTGATCCTGAATGTAAAGCCCTATTGGAAAAATTACTCCTTGCACCAGCCCACACCATTCAAAACAATTCACTACATGCAGGTGTGATCCGGCACAAGGGCAGAATTTATGTGGGAAAATCTCAGTCTCTCAGAAGGAAATTACTATCAACCCTCCACAGTTCCTCAGTTGGTGGACATTCTGGAATGAAGGCAACCTACCAGAGAGCCAAGAACATCTTCTGGCTAGGTATGAAAAAATACATTGACACCTTTGTTACAACTTGCCCTACACGTCAGAAGAATAAGGGAGAAAACTGCCCCTACCCTGGGTTACTAGACCCCTTGCATATACCTGATATGATCTGGACTCACATTAGTATGGATTTCGTGGAAGGCTTACCAAAATCTAGGGGAAAGGATGTCATTCTCGTGGTAGTTGAAAGATTGTCCAAGTTTTCTCACTTTATCCCACTCGCCCACCCATTCACAGTTCATACTGTTGCGCAAGCTTTCCTGGATACTATCATCAAACTGCATGGCCCTCCAATTGCTATTGTCTCTGACCGGGATAGGATATTCAAAAGCAAGCTCTGGCAGGAAACTTTTCAGACAATGGGAATTGAACTAAGGTACAACTCTGCATATCACCCTCAATCCGACGGTCAAACTGAGCGCGTGAATCAATGTATTGAGAATTACCTTCGCTGCATGGCATCCCTTGAACCAAAAAGTGGAGCTCTCATTTGCCAATGGCTGAATACTGGTATAACACCTATTTCCACACATCTCTGAAGAAAACACGATTTGAGGCAGTCTACGGTTTTCCTCCTCCTTCCTTCAGTGAACTCGCCATACCTGGAGCTCTTTCTGCAGATGCTACTGCTATTCTTCAGAGCAGACAGAACCTGGCACAACAGCTGAAATCCAACTTGCTCGCAGCTCAAACTCGTATGAAGAAATTTGTTGATCAATGCCGAAGCAAGCGCACTTTCACAGTGGACGACATGGTTTGCCTTAAGCTCCAACCTTACCGTCTTAATGCATTTGGTATTCGCTCTCAAGTTGCAAAGTAAGTATTTTGGACCTTTCCGGGTTCTCGCTCATGTGGGGCAAGTGGCCTATAAATTGTTGCTTCCTCCGTCCACCTCAATTCATCCAGTTTTCCACGTCAGTCAGTTGAAGAAGCACATTGGTCCAAAGGCAGTTCCATGCCCAGATCTTCCATTGGTTACTAAATATGGCACGATCCTGACGGAACCTTTTCAAGCTTTGGAGACACGTCAGATTCCTCGCAATAACCTTTCAGTGGTTCAATGGCTCATCCATTTGCACAACCTGCCACCTGACGAAGCAACCTGGGAAGACACGGATTTCATCAGAAACACATTCCCTGCATTCTTCAAGAAGACTGTGCAAGGCTGGTTCCACTCCCACCAAACTCCTTGAGGACAAGTTCGTTCTCAGCGGGGGGCACTGTCAGGCACGCACTGTCGTCGTCAAGATTCAGTTATCCAACGGCCACGAATGTCTCCAGCTTCAAGATCTAACGGCTCGCAGAGCTCGCCGTCTTTCACCTTTACTGTAGTAATTCAGTTTCCTTACTGCTTTACCATTTACCAGTTGTCCTTGTGCTATATAAGAGCAGCCCCGGCTTGGCTTGTAAGCTAAGCATTTTTCCCTGAATAATTCAGAAACACAAACTTTTACAAATAATATAGCTGAGCTCGTCCTCATCCTCTCGTTCTTCCTTACATATGCTCGAACCCTAGTTCTCAAATCGGCCTACTCCCATCCAGGGCATGACACGACTCCGACCTGGCCTTCTCCCCGGTGAGTAACTCCGCGCCGTCCCTCTCTTACCCCTCTCTTTCCTCTGCGTCGTCCCTCTCCTCCGCGCCACCCACTCGTAGTCTAGGGTTCCGGCGAGGACGCAGAGCGACGACGTGTACCCAGTCGACGACAGGAACACCCTGCCGTAGGCCGCGGACCACGCCTTGTACTGCGGCATCACGCGCGCGATGATGTCGTGCGACCCGAGGTCGAGCACGTCGTCAATCGTCGCCACGCGCATCGTCATGGTCTCCTCGTTGTTGCCGACGAAGAAGCAGTACGCCGGCCCGCGGATCCAGTGCCGCCGGAACGCCTTGGCGGCGGCATAGGGACGCCACACCAGGTGCACCGCAGCCGTCCACAGAGAGGTCGCAAGCACCACGACGAGCGACCTGTGTGTTGTGTAAAGGCGCGAGAGAGCTCTCGCTTGTTTTGAAGCCTGGAAAGGCTTGCAATTTGCATCCATCCATGGCTTTAGATTTGGTTTGGTTCGGTGTCCCCTAGCCCCTGGCAATAAGCATCGTTGGGTGAATTAAGATACTTGGGTGATCATTTTGTTTTGTGTGCTTCTTCAGGCATTACACATCAATCAATCGATCGATAAACTTGGCTGCGTGTATATGTAAAACTCGTTTGGCAATCTTGTACTTGTGCTTCTGTTGTCTTCTTGTACTTGTGTTAATTTCATGTAAATCCTGGGGATCACTGGCTTAGATGCATAATAATAAGTGTCTGACGAACTGATGCTCACTGTTCTCTGATGTTCAGTGAAACAAATGTGCTTATTCTCTGATTTACTCATTGGGATACTTGCTTTGTCGATTGCATTGCATGGATACATTTCTACGATTTTCTTTTATAGTAGTTGCAGAATGCCCTGTACAGAAACTATAATGCTAGTAACTTGCTTGTCAATTTAAATTCGTTTTTACCTCCATCGGCTTTGGTTTGGTCGTAGCTCATGCTTGTCAATTTATGAGATGCATACCCGAATCTATCTGCCTATCACCCACTTTATTTGTAAGAGTTTGTCTTATTTATTTGTATTGAGCTTAGTTGCCTATCACCCACTTTATTTGTAATGAAATTTTGTATCGGTGATATTTGATTTCTGAATGAAATAAATAAATAAGTTAATCTATCTGTAAATGCTTTGCTTCATGAGTTATATATTTTTTTGTTTGGTAGACCGGCCTAGTGTTTTGTCAGTAGAAGGAACATCAGTAGTTCATGAGTGTCAAGGAGCTAAATTAATGTTCTGGAGCTCTGATTTTGTTAATGGCGCTACGAATGCCATATTGATGTTGATAGACATGTTACGAGTGACATCTTGTAACAATTGTCCTCTTTCTGCATGAATCAAGCTGGAGACCAGGCGAGTGCTGGAGGGAAATGCGGGGAGGAAGGGTGAGGTAGATCTGTTGCTACTGGCAATTTGTTCATGTTGCTATGCCAATTGCCCAATGCCATGGATGGATGCAACAATGCAGGTGGTGTCATGCCTAGCTAGTACTACCAGGCAAAAAGATGTTTAACATTGATACCGTCTTATGTATTATGTGATGTTTTGTTGGGAATGTGCCCTAGAGGCAAATAAAATATGTTTTATTGAGCATATTCCATTAGTTCATAATACATTTTATACTATGCTATAACTGTATTAAGCGGAAACCTTAATACAGGTGTGGTATACAAACAACCAGGTCCCTAGTTAACTCTAATATACTAGTCCATTGGGCGATTGATGATCAAGGTTTCCTGATCATGAGACAAATAAGTCTGTTAGCAATGGAGTCGTATCATTGGGATAATGATATGATGGACATACACCCACCAGAAGTGTTGCGATGTGATCAAGTCACATAGTTTGACATTGCGATAACTATAACGTAGTGACCAGATCCTTTGACCGTAATGATCATACGTAATTGTCATCTATGAGGAGACTTTGATTTGTATCCCACCGCCTGACTGAAATATGCTGTCCATAACGGTGCACTTTAGGTATTCCGAAATAGATTGTTGATGAGTATGCAAATAGATCAAAGCAGGATTTGTCCATCCGAGTGACGGATAGGTACTCTGGGCCCACTCGGTGATATTGCATCATAAGGTTTGCGCAAACATGTGACTAGGTCACGGAGTTGTAATATCACGGGAATGAGTAAACTTGTTTGTTGAGAACGAGGACGAACTAGGTATATTGAATACCGACGATCAAACCTCCGACAAGCAAAGTACCATAGGACAAAGGGAACAGACACACGGTTAACGGATCCAACAGCGATTGAAGTTCATTCGATGGAAGCGCAGGGGCTATCAAGGTTTGTAACCAGGTCCAATTGATTAGTCATTGATCAATGAGATTGTCTCGATCATGTCTGCTGTTTCCCGGACCATAGGGTGTTACACTTAAGGGTATTCGACGCAGTAAGGATAGATTCGGGATCACCGGAGAAATAGGAGAGAACACCGGAATTGTTCCGGTGAAGGCCGGAAGTTGTTCTGGGTATTTTGAAAGGTTCAAAATATATTTAATAATGTTTTATTATTTAATTATCTGAATTAAATATTAAAATATAATTAAAAGGCATATGGGCCTCATAGGGCCCATTAGGGGAAGGAGGAGCCTCCCCCCTTGGGCCTTGCACCAAGGGAGGGCCCCACTCCCCCCTTGGTCGGCGCACCACCCCCCTTGGTGGGATTAGTCCCACCTCGGGGAGGGATGGAGGTTCCCACCCCTCCCCAGCCTATATAAGGAGGGTTAGGGGTGCTGACGGGGGTCAACCCCGAAAAAACCCATGGTTAGGGACCCTGGGTTAGTCATGAGAGGCACAGGTTGGACGATAGCTCGTCGGCAAACAGGAAGGCACACTCCTGCTCGATATTATTGATGGGGGAGATGCGATTACAGGGGATGCCAAGGCTGAAGTTCTCAAGGCTAGGGTTACATATGATATTGGTTGTCCTTTTCGTCGCCCGTCTTAGCCCTTATATACTGGGCTAGGTCTCGGGGAGTTCACCTACGTTTACAGGTAAGATTTCCTAACCCTAGCTTGCTCCATACGGCAGGTTCTCTCACCTTCCTTGTGAGTCGCAGACTCCTACGCCGGTGCCAATTAGCGGGCCAAGGATGTATCTTCATGGGCCTTCTGTCTTCAGGGACACCAGGTAGGTTTATCCGTAGGAGTCGTGGGGTCACCCCCTTGTCAGTAGCCCCCGAGTGCCTGGGGAACTCGTAGAGTCGTGCAGGGACTCGAGTACATTCATTTGTCGGTCATTGGTATGCGCGGTATATCCGCGGGTCGCTGGCAGTCTGGTGGCCATGACAAAACCTGTTTCGAGGGATGCTAAGATGAAAGGGCCCAAGGAGTCGACTGGTCGAGCCTTAGTGAATTGCACTAGGGCAAATACCGCAATAGCCCAATCAAACCCACGTCCTTCGACGTGAGCTTGGAACACTGGTGTCGAGCAAAAGTCCTTCCGCTTCAGGCCTTACGGTGTTCATTTGCCGCCAGTAATGTGCGTAGCCTAAGGTGCGTCCGCCCGGCTTTTTCTATCATGCGCAGCGCATGGAAAAGGTTGGGAGTGAAATCGCTCTTCGGCAAGTCCCAGCCCGGCCGAACTTCCTAGCGGGGTCTTACCTACACGCTAATCTTGCGTGGCATCTGGGCACAGTGTATCGTGTGCCAGGAATGTGTGTTTTTGAGGCGCGGAGCCTTATAGCATTGCACCCTCTTGGAACAAAACATCAAGCGAGCTGTTCACTCATTCACCCGTGGAGCTTGTTTCGAGTGCTCAGACGGGGGGTTTTTCACGAGTAGTCACTCGAATGCCATTTCGGTTCTTGAGGTGAGGGAGCACCTGAGACTCTTAGCGCCGTATGATTTTGGCGAATGCATGTTTGTCTTGCGTCGGGTTTAGGGAGCACACGAGACTCTCGTGAGTGCGAGTGGTCACTCGAGCACATTGCTGACCTTTAGGTGAGGGAGCACCCGAGACTCTCGTGAGTGCGAGTGGTCACTCGAGCACATTGCTGACCTTTGGGTGAGGGAGCACCCGGGACTCTTATGATGTACTCTCCCGATGGGAGTAAGATGTTTTTCTTCATCGGAAAAAAGATCTGAAAGATGGAATCTCTGAGCCTTGATGTCTGTTGGTTTTCTTCGCCGCTTGTCAGGATAACGATGCCTCTGTTTGATGGCTGTCAGGGATGCCTCGCCAGTGAACCGTCACGTCTTCATGACCGGTCATAATGATGACCGCTGTGGCGTGCGGCAGATGCTGGTTGAGTTTCCGATACGCGCGTTGGAAACGCGCGTGAATTGACGCGTCTCATGCACAGTGCATCCCGTGGGAAAGCATCTTGGTGTTGGAATCTGAGACGTCTGCGATGTTTGGTCTTTGAATTAATTACTGCTGTCGTCTCGGCTTCTCCGTGCTGGGAGATTTTTGTTCTATAAATAAGCCTTTCTTTTCCACATCGTTTCACCTCCATCCGGCTTGCTGCTTTGCCTCTTCTTTCTTCTCTTGTTCCTCTCATGGCTCCCAAGAGGGGTGTTGGCCGTGGCCGTGTTCGTCGTGGCCGTGGTGGCCGTACACCACGCTCGTGCCGTGGTGGTCGCCATGGTACGACGCCAGTTCCTTCCTCTTCTCCCTTGGAGGAGGGATTCTGGCGCTATGACTTTCTTTTACGTGTTCGTGGCCAGAGTGCCAATCGTATTCTTCTTCCCTCTGCTTTTTCCGCCATTGTCTCTGAACGTGGCTTGGATGGCTTGCTTCTGCATCTTCATGGGAGCTGTCGATCTCCTTCTTATGTTGACTTGGAGGTAGATAGCTCCCGCTTGATTTTTCTTGGCTCTGGTTGGAGTTTGTTTGCTCGGCTGTCGGGACCCGGGGTTAGCGTATGCAAGCCTCGCTACAATACAATCATATGGAGAGCCGAGAACCGTACCCACTTGTCTAAGCAGACAAGGCCAAGCACAGAACGTTCTCGGAAAGCATCGAACGTGAGGGGCATCCCATCCAGGCCGGATGATCAACTGAAATGGGTCCTCATCGTCCGCACGCAAGTCTAAATGATATGGGTGATGAACTCCCATACTCATAGACAAGTCGCCTCAACCATACTATCGATTGTATTATAACCCTTACATAGACTTACTCTAGCCCGATCACTTAGTCGGGGTCTAGGGCGGGCTCGATCATACATCAAAGTGTGCACGAGACAGAGTCTCGAACAATCGCATCGCGATGCCCCAAGCTGCGCACATCTAAGGGCCACTTGGTGTATAAAAGACCGCCAGCCAGATCACAACTAAGGTCTCAAAAACCCATACAAATACATGCATGTTATAAACATACACGCAGCACACATGCCTTGTATGAACAGCAGGTATCATTGCAATTCTCTACAAAGTATACATCTTTATTAATAACTCTTACAGAGTGCACACAGATATCACAATGCATGTGATCCAACATTACAACAGACAAGCGGAAGCAAAGTAGGTCTGAGTACAGACAAGTTTAACAAATGGCTTAGAGAAGCCTTATCTAAAAACAAGCCCTCCACGAGGGAACCAGTCATCTGACTGGGACTACACTAGCTTGGTCTTGGTCTGAGTCTTCATTCTTCGAGCTTCGGGTAGAAGCCACCATCGGGGTCGGTGGGTTCATCTAAAACATAGATTAAGCAAACATGAGTACAAAATCATACTCAGCAAGACTTACATAGGAGCTATACTACTCATGCATATGTAACAAGGTAAAGGGAGGTGGGGTTTCACTTGCAGAAGTGCCAGCTTTGACTTGGCTAGTCCTGAACTACGAGTACCAGACTTGAGGTAAGAAGCGTACACGAGTCCACTACATCTCTTCAGCCAATTACACCACTATGGTGCCTTCCTCGACTTCCCCACGAGAAAGCACGCCATAGCACTCACGCTTATCTTGGTGTATTTTAGAAGTATCCAGTTCAAGTTGTCTAATAATCGAGCACAGCTCTCCAAGTAGTCCCTTACCGCGGACGCGGCTATTCGAATAGTTTTGTTAACCCTGCAGGGGTGTACTGCTACACACATGAAACTATCAGTTACCGCCTTTGTACTCGACACCGTTCAAGAGGTGCCGGCGAGGATAATTCCCACAACTTTTACCTCACAGCCAACTCAAATTCAATGGAGACGCCTATCTGGGCTGGAATCCACATCGTGAACCCGGCCGGTTTACCGATGTGGTCCCAGAAGATGTGTGCAGGGTCCCAAGCCGGTCTGAATAGCCGTTCTTCCACTTCGCAGACCGTGCCACAGACCTACCAGAACTCCGAACTAATGCGACTCATTGAACTGAGAAGGGGTGAGTTAGTAGGTTGAGCGGGGGTCCATGTGCCCAACATGTGGTAGTACTCTTCGTCTTGGATCACCACACAAGAACTCGGGCTTAGGGCGGTGTTCAACGATACAACCCACTGTGTACTCCTACACAGCCTCTCATCGTTCACCTTGTATTAGGGTAGATTCACCAACACGTTTCACTTTCATCAACACCATGTTTATCATCATCCCGACTCACATCATAAGCAACCTCATTGTACCACTAAGCATGCAATAAGCAGTAACAGTTGCAGTGGTCACATGATATCAACCAACTCCTACATCTGCTAGGATTGTGGTTTGCTTACTACTGTGCCAAGATGATAGGTCATGCAAAGGATATGAGTTCAACTATGCGGTAGAAACGTTATCATGGTGATCAGCCTAAACAATGCATAAGCGAGACATGAGAGGGAAGTGGGATTTTATAGACATGATCAATGGGGGTTTGCTTGCCTTGCTGACGAGGTTTCGATAACGGTGTCTTCAACGAAGGGGGAAGCCTCCTGCTCCGGTTCCACTTCTACTCGACAAACAACAAACAAGGAAGCAATATAAATACAATGCACAAACACATGGTTGAAGGTTGAAACTTGATGTATATGTTTCTGATGTGTTTGGGCAATTCCATTTAAATGGACTATATTGCAAATTGAATTGAAAATTCAAACTCCAATTTGAATTCAAACTTAGTCAAGTTATGTGTGACATTGTTTGATCATTTTGAACCTTCTTCAAATGTGTATGATATGCCTCTGATGTGTGGTTGAAATGTAGCATAATTCCATGGTCCAAGTTGCAAAAGCATTTGATTTGAATTTGAATTAATTCCAAATAATTCAAATGATGTATGCTACTGGTCCCATTTTAAAATCAACTCAAACAAAGTTGAAAGTTGCATATTTGGAAAGATAATTTTTTCCTGATCATTTTTCATATATTATTTGTCCAATTTGGAGTTAATATGAATTTTCTATGAATTTCCAAAGTTTGGGGTATTTTCTGGAATTTCTGGGATTTCTTTAATTCTTTTAAACTCTGGAAATGATTTATTGCGTCACTGTGACGTAGTGCTGATGTCACCAGGGGGCTGACAACAGGGGCCCACCTGTCTGTCTCTGTGGGTTAAAACCCCTGTTAGTTTAAACTAACAGTGGTTAGTTAGTGGCCTGGGCCCACTGTCCGTGGCCCAGGGGTTAGGATTAGTGGGGGGGGGGGGTTAGCTTAGGTTTAGTGGCTCTAATGGCGGGGTCGACGCCGGCGACTGGGAGCTCGCCGGAGCTTCACCGGAATCGGCTCGGGGGCTCGGTGAGTGGAACGGAGGGCACGGTTGTGTTCCTGGAGGCCGTCCGCGTCGAGTGGTGGCACCAGGGGGTCACGGGGAGGTCGGGAGCGACGACGGCGACGTCCTTGGCGGCGACAGAACCACGGCGAGCTCGGGCGCGGGGGTTGTGGTGCATGGATTGGGCCAAAAAGTGTCGCGTTCGAAAGCTGACGAGGCCAGGGTCCAAAAGCGTGCACTGGGGCAACGTCAGGGGCACCAGAGCTTGCGCTGCGTCTACCATGGCGGCGGCAGAGTTCTGCTCTCATGGTGGAAGTGGCTAGAGGAGGAGCGGGAAGCTGCAAGGCGAGGGGAAATGCTCACCAGAAGGTGGTGAACGCGATGGCACCGGCGGTGGAGACGGGGAGGCAACGATGGCGACGAATTTGGCGGTGGTCTTCTCGGCGGCCGGCGAGAACTCGATGAAGAATCCGGCGGCTCGGGGTCGAATTGGCTCGCGATCTTCCGCACGGTGATGAAGACGAAGGCGGCGAGGAGGAAGGACAGCTTGGTGCGGCCTGGAGCTGACGATGGCCACGTGTTCTTCACAGCATGGCGACGGCGGCGCTCGGTTCGTCATCGGGCTCATCGCAGGAGTGAGAGGGAGAGGCTCTGTAGGGGGGGAATGGAGGCGTGGCAATCGTGTGCGTCTCCAGGGGCACGTCGAAGGACCGGGGAGGGCAGGTGGAGGCTGGGAGGACGACCCCGTGCCCGGCTGTCTCGGTGGCATTCCACCAAGCAGCTTGGAGGCGCGGGGAGGAAGACGATAGGGGAGCGGTCCAGGTGGGCTGGGCCGTCCAGGGGAGTTGGGCCTCGCCTGGTGCGAGTGGTAACTCCCTTTTCTTAATTCTTTTCTATTTTCTTTTCTGTAAATAGGTTGACCTAGCTAATAAAAATAGCTAGGCATTTTATTAAATGCGGAAATTTTTTATATGGCCTCATAATAAAATAGACTAGCCACTTATAAAGTTTCAACATTTTTAAAATTCAAATAATTTGAATCTTAACTCAAATAGGGTTATTTTATTAATTCCAAGGCACTGTTTGAATATTAGAAAATTCCATGAGCATGGGATTGCTCCCAAACCATTTTTAAAATTATCAGCACCATTTATAGGAATTTTCCAAATGTTCAAATGATTTTTGGAAAAATATTTTTATCTGGCCATTTGATTTAAATTCTCAGGGCTTTTCTTTTCCCCAATTTTGATTTCCTTTTTGAATTTTTGGCATGATGCAAAGTAGCACTTGATCCTAGCACATACCTAACTTGGGGTTGTGACAACTCGCCCCCACTCAAAAGAATCTCGTCCCGAGATTCAGAAGTCTGCGGGAGGAAGGAGGGGTACTCAGCACTGAGACGGTCTTCTCTTTCCCACGTGGCTTCTTTCTCGGAGTGGTGAGACCACTGAATTTTCAGAAACTTGTTCTTCTTTCGGCGAGTGACACGCTCTGCTGAATCAAGAATACGAACAGGGTATTCTCGATAAGAAAGGTCATCTTCTAGATCAAGCGTTTCATGGTCGACTTCGCGGATGGGGTCCTTGAAGCAACGCCTAAGTTGTGACACATGGAATACATCATGTACTCGGGAAAGGTGCGGGGGTAGTTCAAGTTGGTAGGCAACTTCTCCACGTTTAGCAAGAATGCGGAAAGGTCCGATGTAACGTGGGGCCAATTTGCCTTTGATACCGAATCTTTGGGTTCCCTTCAGAGGAGTAACCCGGAGGTAAGCCTTCTCATCCAGATTGTAGCTTTCTTGCCTATGATGACGATCATAGTAGCTTTTCTGACGAGACTGGGCTGCTTTCAATTGATCACGAACAATGCGAACTTGCTCTTCTGCTTCCTTGATCATATCCGGTCCAAAGAATTGTCTTTCACCGGTTTCTGACCAGTTTAAAGGTGTTCGACATCGTCGTCCATATAGGAGTTCAAAAGGAGCCATGTTCAGACTAGATTGAAAACTATTGTTATATGCAAATTCGGCGAATGGCAGAGACTTCTCCCAATTCTTTCCGAAAGATATAACACAAGCTCTGAGCATGTCTTCAAGAATTTGGTTAACCCTTTCGACTTGACCGCTAGGTTGAGGGTGGAAAGCTGTACTAAAGGAGAGATGAGTTCCCATAGCACGTTGGAAGCTTCCCCAAAATCTAGAGGTGAAAAGGCTACCACGATCAGAATTGATTTCCAAAGGAACACCGTGAAGAGACACAATTCTAGAGACATACAAGTCCGCTAACTGGCTAGCAGTTATAGACTCGCGAACTGGAAGGAAGTGAGCAACTTTGGAAAGCCTATCTATGACAACGAAGATGGCATCGTTTCCTTTCTGGGTTTTTGGAAAGCCGGTGATGAAGTCCATACCGACTTTGTCCCATTTCCACTCCGGAATAGGAAAAGGTTGAAGAGTGCCAGCAGGTCTTTGATGTTCGGCCTTAATGCGACGACAAACATCACATTCGGCAATGAACTTAGCAATTTCTCTCTTCATCCTAGTCCACCAAAATCTCTAGCGTAGGTCTCGATACATCTTTGTGCTACCAGGATGAATTGAGAGGGGAGTGTCATGAGATTATTTGAGGATTAGCCTTCTAAGATTGTGTTTTCGTGGTACAACCAATCGAGTGCCAAAGAAAACAACACCTTGATCATTTATGGAGAAACATTTAGCAACTCCGCTAGCAATGTTCTTCTTGATCTCTCGAATACCACTATCACGTTTCTGAGCGGCTATGATTTTATCCTCAAGGGTTGGTTTCGCCACCAAGGTAGAAAGATAGCCATGAGGAACAATCTCAAGATTGAGCTTGCGAAATTCCTCATGAAGAAGTGGTTGATACTGTTGTAACATGAGGTTGTTACAATACGACTTACGACTTAGTGCATCAGCCATGACATTGGCTTTGCCTGGGGTGTAAGAAATTACTATGCCGTAATCTTTTATCAACTCAATCCAGCGTCTTTGCCTGAGATTAAGATCTGGCTGGGTGAAAATGTATTTGAGGCTTTGGTGGTCGGAATAGATCTCACAACGATTACCAAGGAGGTAATGTCGCCAAGTTGTTAGGGCATGAACTATGGCAGCAAGTTCAAGATCATGGGTAGGATAGTTCTCTTCATGTGGCCGCAACTGGCGTGAAGCATAAGCTACCACATGTCTATCTTTCAGAAGTATGCATCCTAACCCTTGCCGTGATGCGTCACAATAGATCTCGAAATCCTTTTTGGTGTCTGGAGGTGCATGTACGGGTGCAGAAGTCAATCTTCTTTTTAGCTCTTGAAAGCTTTCCTCGCACTTGGGAGTCCATAGGAATTTCTTATCTTTCTTGAGGAGTTCAGTTAGAGGCTTTGCAACTTTAGAAAAGTTCTCGACGAAGCGGCGACAATAGCTTGCTAAGCCAAGAAAACTCCTAACTTGCTTAACCGATTCAGGTCGAGTCCAGTCAAGGACGGCCTGAACTCTCTCGGGATTCGCAGCAATGCCTTTTGCAGAAATCACGTGGCCTAAGTAGGTCACTTCTGGTAGCCAAAATTCACACTTGGAGAATTTAGCATACAGGCGATGCTCTCTAAGTTTCATCAATACCAGCCTTAGGTGTTCGACATGTTCTTCTTTGTTCTTCGAGTATATAAGGATGTCATCGAGGTAAACCACGATGAATTGGTCCAAATACTCCATGAAGATCGAGTTCATTATGCGTGAGAAAGTGGCAGGGGCATTAGTTAAACCAAAGGACATGACGGTGTACTCGTAAAGACCATAACGAGTAGTAAAAGCCGTTTTGGGAATGTCCTCGTTTCGGATCTTGATTTGATGATAACCTAATCTCAAATCCATCTTGGAGAAGACAGAGGATCCTGCAAGTTGATCATAAAGATCATTGATCCTGGGCAGTGGGTACTTGTTCTTTATCGTCGCTAAATTTAGCGGGCGATAGTCTACGCACATCCTTTCTGTTCCATCTTTCTTCGTTACGAACAGAACGGGGCAACCCCATGGCGATGAGCTAGGGCGGATGAAGCCTTTCTCCAACAAAGCTTCCAGTTGGGTTTTAAGCTCAGCCAACTCACGTGGGGCCATTTTGTATGGGCGTCTAGAAATTGGTGCGGTTCCTGGGGAAAGATCCACTATAAACTCTACACATCTATCGGGTGGCATGCCCGGCAGCTCTTCAGGAAAGACATCCGGGAAGTCACGAACCACCGGAATATCTTCAAGGTCGGGAAGGGGAAGCACATTCAAAGAATGCACCTGGGTTCTTGTTCTTGGTGAGGAGTAAGCTATTGTCTGGCCTGAAGGATGTGTAAGTCTAATGGACTTGGCTTTACAATCAAGAAAAGCATGCTGTCTTGATAACCAATCCATACCAAGGATGACATCAATGTCTGAAGACTTGAGGGCTATGAGTGAAGCAAGGAATACTAAACCCTCAATTGCAATTTGATTACCATGGCTTACTCTATTAGTTTGCCACTTGGAACCAGGAGTTTGAATGATCATAGGGGTGAACATTTCTTCAAAGGATACATCATGTCGAAGTGCATAACTTTCCGACATGAATGAGTGAGATGCTCCTGGGTCGAAAAGAACAGAAGTGGGAACAAAATTGACTGGGAGCGTACCAAGAATGACATCAGAAGTACTATCAGTTTCCTCAGCTGAGATTTAGTTCACACGTCCAAGATTTTCTGAGGTGGATGGCTTAGCGGTGGAAACCTTCGGGGGTGGTCTGGCACGAACAGTGGGTTTTCCTTTGGCATGGGGTGGAGCATTTTGGTTGACGGGTTACTCACGAGAATAGTGACCAGGCTGGCCACATCTGAAGCAGGCTCCAAAGATGGTGCGGGGAGCTGGGTTGTTTGGTGGAGCTAGTGGACGAGGCGGCACAAGGGATGGCCTCGGTGGGTTGTTTTGGGGAAACAAACTGTTAGGAATTCAGATCATACGCTTCTGAGGGCGTGAACTGGAAGAAGGGGCAAGCTCAGGAGCATGCTTGCGAGACTTCTTGAAAACTTCATTGCCATGCTCAGCTCTGAAGGATCTGTTGACTAAATCCTCAAAGGTGGCAAATTCGATGAGGTTGAGATCATGATGAAGGATGGGGCTAAGTCCCTTACGGAACCTTGCCTGCTTTCTGGCATCGGTGGTGATCTCATCTTGGGCATACCGAGCAAGACGGTTGAATTCTCTCACATACTCATGAATGGACATCTCTCCTTGATTTAGATTGCAAAACTCTTCCTTCTTGCGCTCCATCAACTCATCCAGAATGTGGTACCCTCGAAAGGCAACACAGAACTCCTGCCAAGTCACTACGTGACCATCTGGCTGCATTGCAACATAGTTCTCCCACCATTGAAGAGCAGCACCTTCCAAGAAGTATACCGCAAAAACAACTCGGTCATCGGGAGCAACATGTGCAGTATCAAGCTTACGCTCGATGGAACGGAACCAATCATCAGCTTCAAGGGGCTCAGAAGAACATCAGAATACCGGTGGCTTGAGGAGGATGAAGTCCTGAATGCTGACCACCACATTACGATGGTGGGCGGTATTCTGCTCGATGAGCTCCAGAAGGCGTGTTTGATCACGTCTATTCCGCTCAGCTTCCATCATGATTTCCGCCGCAGAAGGCGGGGGTGGAAGTTCATCATCATTTCGTTTCCGATCACGGTCTCGATTCCGAAGAACAGCACTACGAGTTCCACCTGACATCCTGTGTGATAAAAATCAACAATCAGAACAGGTTGTACGATGGAGGCAAGGATAAAAGGATATGATTTAGGCGGAAAGGATAATAATGCGAAGGCAACGACTCAAAGAAACACGGAACAAATCCGGCAGCATAACGGCTACACTGGGATGGACATTGAAACAATCTCGAAGAAATTTGACAGAACTTCTTCAAGGAACTCAAAATACGGAGACTCTGGACAACCACAACCATCCTACGGCTATAAGGAGGCAATCAACGAGATGTTCTAGTAAGACATAGATGAGCCTAGTCCTATCTTCCCGTAGAAAAGGTAAGGGTGACTCAGAACTCAGATCGATGAGGGTAAGGAGAAAAATAAGCCTTACGTTGTTCCCTTATATACCCAGAGTAACTATATAACTATAGAAGGCTAGACTCGACTTCAGCCAAGGCTGATAATCCTACAGTCAGTCCTGCTCTGATACCAAGTCTGTCGGGACCCGGGGTTAGCATATGCAAGCCTCGCTACAACACAATCATATGGAGAGCCGAGAATCGTACCCACTTGTCTAAGCAGACAAGGCCAAGCACAGAACGTTCTCGGAAAGCATCGAACGTGAGGGGCATCCCATCCAGGACGGATGATCAACTGAAATGGGTCCTCATCGTCCGCACGCAAGTCTAAATGATATGGGTGATGAACTCCCATACTCATAGACAAGTCGCCTCAACCATACTATCGATTGTATTATAACCCTTACATAGACTTACTCTAGCCCGATCACTTAGTCGGGGTCTAGGGCGGGCTCGATCATACATCAAAGTGTGCACGAGACAGAGTCTCGAACAATCGCATCGCGATGCCCCAAGCTGCGCACATCTAAGGGCCACTTGGTGTATAAAAGACCGCCAGCCAGATCACAACTAAGGTCTCAAAAACCCATACAAATACATGCATGTTATAAACATACACGCAGCACACATGCCTTGTATGAACAGCAGGTATCATTGCAATTCTCTACAAAGTATACATCTTTATTAATAACTCTTACAGAGTGCACACAGATATCACAATGCATGTGATCCAACATTACAACAGACAAGCGGAAGCAAAGTAGGTCTGAGTACAGACAAGTTTAACAAATGGCTTAGAGAAGCCTTATCTAAAAACAAGCCCTCCACGAGGGAACCAGTCATCTGACTGGGACTACACTAGCTTGGTCTTGGTCTGAGTCTTCATTCTTCGAGCTTCGGGTAGAAGCCACCATCGGGGTCGGTGGGTTCATCTAAAACATAGATTAAGCAAACATGAGTACAAAATCATACTCAGCAAGACTTACATAGGAGCTATACTACTCATGCATATGTAACAAGGTAAAGGGAGGTGGGGTTTCACTTGCAGAAGTGCCAGCTTTGACTTGGCTAGTCCTGAACTACGAGTACCAGACTTGAGGTAAGAAGCGTACACGAGTCCACTACATCTCTTCAGCCAATTACACCACTATGGTGCCTTCCTCGACTTCCCCACGAGAAAGCACGCCATAGCACTCACGCTTATCTTGGTGTATTTTAGAAGTATCCAGTTCAAGTTGTCTAATAATCGAGCACAGCTCTCCAAGTAGTCCCTTACCGCGGACGCGGCTATTCGAATAGTTTTGTTAACCCTGCAGGGGTGTACTGCTACACACATGAAACTATCAGTTACCGCCTTTGTACTCGACACCGTTCAAGAGGTGCCGGCGAGGATAATTCCCACAACTTTTACCTCACAGCCAACTCAAATTCAATGGAGACGCCTATCTGGGCTGGAATCCACATCGTGAACCCGGCCGGTTTACCGATGTGGTCCCAGAAGATGTGTGCAGGGTCCCAAGCCGGTCTGAATAGCCGTTCTTCCACTTCGCAGACCGTGCCACAGACCTACCAGAACTCCGAACTAATGCGACTCATTGAACTGAGAAGGGGTGTGTTAGTAGGTTGAGCGGGGGTCCATGTGCCCAACATGTGGTAGTACTCTTCGTCTTGGATCACCACACAAGAACTCGGGCTTAGGGCGGTGTTCAACGATACAACCCACTGTGTACTCCTACACAGCCTCTCATCGTTCACCTTGTATTAGGGTAGATTCACCAACACGTTTCACTTTCATCAACACCATGTTTATCATCATCCCGACTCACATCATAAGCAACCTCATTGTACCACTAAGCATGCAATAAGCAGTAACAGTTGCAGTGGTCACATGATATCAACCAACTCCTACATCTGCTAGGATTGTGGTTTGCTTACTACTGTGCCAAGATGATAGGTCATGCAAAGGATATGAGTTCAACTATGCGGTAGAAACGTTATCATGGTGATCAGCCTAAACAATGCATAAGCGAGACATGAGAGGGAAGTGGGATTTTATAGACATGATCAATGGGGGTTTGCTTGCCTTGCTGACGAGGTTTCGATAACGGTGTCTTCAACGAAGGGGGAAGCCTCCTGCTCCGGTTCCACTTCTACTCGACAAACAACAAACAAGGAAGCAATATAAATACAATGCACAAACACATGGTTGAAGGTTGAAACTTGATGTATATGTTTCTGATGTGTTTGGGCAATTCCATTTAAATGGACTATATTGCAAATTGAATTGAAAATTCAAACTCCAATTTGAATTCAAACTTAGTCAAGTTATGTGTGACATTGTTTGATCATTTTGAACCTTCTTCAAATGTGTATGATATGCCTCTGATGTGTGGTTGAAATGTAGCATAATTCCATGGTCCAAGTTGCAAAAGCATTTGATTTGAATTTGAATTAATTCCAAATAATTCAAATGATGTATGCTACTGGTCCCATTTTAAAATCAACTCAAACAAAGTTGAAAGTTGCATATTTGGAAAGATAATTTTCTCCTGATCATTTTTCATATATTATTTGTCCAATTTGGAGTTAATATGAATTTTCTATGAATTTCCAAAGTTTGGGGTATTTTTTGGAATTTCTTTAATTCTTTTAAACTCTGGAAATGATTTATTGCGTCACTGTGACGTAGTGCTGATGTCACCAGGGGGCTGACAACATGGGCCCACCTGTCTGTCTCTATGGGTTAAAACCCCTGTTAGTTTAAACTAACAGTGGTTAGTCAGTGGCCTGGGCCCACTGTCAGTGGCCCAAGGGTTAGGATTAGTGGGGGGGGGGTTAGCTTAGGTTTAGTGGCTCTAATGGCGGGGTCGACGCCGGCGACTGGGAGCTCGCCGGAACTTCACCGGAATCGGCTCGGGGGCTCGGTGAGTGGAACGGAGGGCACGGTTGTGTTCCTGGAGGCCGTCCGCGTCGAGTGGTGGCACCAGGGGGTCACGGGGAGGTCGGGAGCGACGACGGCGACGTCCTTGGCGGCGACAGAACCACGGCGAGCTCGGGCGCGGGGGTTGTGGTGCATGGATTGGGCCAAAAAGTGTCGCGTTCGAAAGCTGACGAAGCCAGGGTCCAAAAGCGTGCACTGGGGCAACGTCAGGGGCACCAGAGCTTGCGCTGCGTCTACCATGGCGGCGGCAGAGTTCTTCTCTCATGGTGGAAGTGGCTAGAGGAGGAGCGGGAAGCTGCAAGGCGAGGGGAAATTCTCACCAGAAGGTGGTGAACGCGATGGCACCGGCGGTGGAGACGGGGAGGCAACGATGGCGACGAATTTGGCGGTGGTCTTCTCGGCGGCCGGCGAGAACTCAATGAAGAATCCGGCGGCTCGGGGTCGAATTGGCTCGCGATCTTCCGCACGGTGATGAAGACGAAGGCGGCGAGGAGGAAGGACAGCTTGGTGCGGCCTGGAGCTGACGATGGCCACGTGTTCTTCACGACATGGCGACGGCGGCGCTCGGTTCGTCGTCGGGATCTTCGCAGGAGAGAGAGGGAGAGGCTCTGTAGGGGGGGAATGGAGGCGTGGCAATCGTGTGCGTCTCCAGGGGCACGTAGAAGGACCGGGGAGGGCAGGTGGAGGCTGGGAGGACGACGCCGTGCCCGGCTGTCTCGGTGGCATTCCACCGAGCAGCTTGGAGGCGCGGGGAGGAAGACGACAGGGGAGAGGTCCAGGTGGGCTGGGCCGTCCAGGGGAGTTGGGCCTCGCCTGGTGCGAGAGGTAACTCCCTTTTCTTAATTCTTTTCTATTTTCTTTTCTGTAAATAGGTTGACCTAGCTAATAAAAATAGCTAGGCATTTTATTAAATGCTGAAATTTTTTATATGGCCTCATAATAAAATAGACTAGCCACTTATAAAGTTTCAACATTTTTAAAATTCAAATAATTTGAATCTTAACTCAAATAGGGTTATTTTATTAATTCCAAGGCACTGTTTGAATATTAGAAAATTCCATGAGCATGGGATTGCTCCCAAACCATTTTTAAAATGATCAGCACCATTTATAGGAATTTTCCAAATGTTCAAATGATTTTTGGAAAAAGATTTTTATCTGGCCATTTGATTTAAATTCTCAGGGCTTTTCTTTTCCCCAATTTTGATTTTCTTTTTGAATTTTTGGCATGATGCAAAGTAGCACTTGATCCTAGCACATACCTAACTTGGGGTTGTGACATCGGCGGTTGAATCTGCGAGATGGCGATATGGCTCAGCTGTCGTTTTGACGGCGAAAGCACTGTCACTATCCGCGAGTTCGATCCGAGCGGAAATAGCATGGATCCACACTAGCAGGAGTCGAGCAGCGACAGCTCCACAAGGTCGAGGAGTCCTACGCCTGAATCTTCTACAGCTCCGTCTTCTGGCGACTCCTCAGGTGGTGGTGCCGTCTCCATCAGATCCGAAGAGGACATCGACTTCAAGCCATCGATCAAGCGGGCACGCCAAGCGACCTTCTAGAACTGGAGGCGGCCTCATCTTCGCTGGCAACTCGGGGAAGAGGCTGTGCATCCGGAGAAGAAGGCGTGCAGCTGCAGCTGGAGAAGAAGCTGGTGGAGCAGGAGAAAAAGCTGGTGGAGCATCGTCTTCAACTGCTCTGCAAATAAGTCGAATTTCACCTTTTGTTATGTCATTGACATCATGAGCCTGCTGCTTTGACTCCTCCTTTGTCTGTGATGATGCTTGCTGTCTTAGTGCCAATCATCCCAGCATGGGCGCATATGTAGAAGTCATAATTCTTTGGGTGATTCCCTCTTGTAACAGGAGCTGCCTTCTATCCAAATGTAGTTGAGTCCTTTTTGTACTGAGAATGATCCTTATGATGTAAACTATGCTTGAGCCTTTGCAATGGAATTTATCTTTGGGCCTTCTACAGCCGAGAACTGTGTTCGAGTCCTTGGCGATCTGGAACTGTCGTCGAGTTCTTTGCAACCGAGAGCTGTTCTCGAGTCCGTCCAAACTTTGCACTGTGGGTTGTATCGGGTGCGCGATAGCGCTCCCGATGGGAGTAGCCCCCGAGGCTACGCTTGAGTCGGAGGGTCGAGCGTAGGCTGAGATTTGTTTCCCTTGCCGTTCTTCTGTTAATTTCTGTCTTTTATCGGGTGCGCGACAGCGCTCCCAATGGGAGTAGCCCCCGAGTCTTAAGGTGATCGTTGGCGATCGGATGAAGACTAAATGAGTCTGTGCCCTGTGCTTCCTCCAAAGTTTCTTCAGAGTACTTGGTGCTCCATCTGATTGTGGCCATGTCTTTCGAGCCTTGCTCTCAGGGGTGGTTATGATCGCGTAGGCGATAGCGTCTCTCGAGGGGATTTTATTCTTAAGCCCCCGAGTGCTGTGGTAAAGATCGCGTAGGCGATAGCGTCTCTCGGGGGGATTTCATGTTTAAGCCCCCGAGTGCTGTGGGAAAGATCGCGTAGGTGATAGCGTCTCTCGGGGGGATTTTATGCTTTAGCCCCCCGAGTGCTGTGGTTAAGATCGCGTAGGCGATAGCGTCTCTCGGGGAGATTTTATGCTTAAGCCCCCGAGTGCTGTGGTAAAGATCGCGTAGGCGATAGCGTCTCTCGGGGGGATTTTATGCTTAAGCCCCCGAGTGCTGTGGTTAAGATCGCTTAGGCGATAGGGTCTCTCGGGGGGATTTTATGCTTAAGCCCCCGAGTGCTGTGGTTAAGATCGCGTAGGCGATAGCGTCTCTCGGGGGGATTTTATGCTTAAGCCCCCGAGTGCTGTGGTTAAGATCGCTTAGGCGATAGGGTCTCTCGGGGGGATTTTATGCTTAAGCCCCCGAGTGCTGTGGTTAAGATCGCGTAGGCGATAGCGTCTCTCGGGGGGATTTTATTCTTAAGCCCCCGAGTGCTGTGGTAAAGATCGCGTAGGCGATAGCGTCTCGGGGGGATTTTATGCTTAAGCCCCCGAGTGCTGTGGTTAAGATCGCGTAGGCGAAAGCGTCTCTCGCGGGGATTTTATGCTTAAGCCCCCGAGTGCTTTGAGATGGAAGTATTTGGGCACCATTTATTTTATTGCGGTCGAGCGGCTACATGAGTTGCCAGTCATGTCTGACCGATGGGGACTATGGATAGAATAGTCGCAGGTTTGCTACATTCCATGGGTTGCCCGCGTCCTCGTCTGTCTTCGGGTTCTTCAGCCTGTAGGCGCCACCTCCGATGACTTCTGAGACTATGAATGGTCCTTCCCATTGGGGGGCAAGTTTATGGAGCTTCTCTTGTATCAGCCGTCGGACTAGGTCACCTTTGTTGAAGGTTCTAGTGCGCAAGCGACTGCTTTGGTAGGTTCGTAGCTTGTCCTGGTACCCCTCTGATTTTGCTAGGGCTGTATCTCTTGCTTCGTCAGCCGTATCTTTGTCATCTTGTAGTGCTTCTTCTGCTTCTTATTCTTCGTATCCGGTGACCCGAGGTGCTCCGAACTTGAGGTCATGTGGTAGGACTGCCTCTGCCCCGTACACCATGAAGAAGGGTGTGTACTGGGTCGCGGTGTTTGCTGTAGTTCGTAGGCTCCATAATACCGCGGGGAGTCCTTCTACCCAGTTGCCGGCGACTTGCTCGAGTGGTGCGATGAGTCGTTTCTTGATTCCCCCGCACACAAGGCCGTTTGCTTTTTCCTCCTGGCCGTTGGACTGCGGGTGCGCGACTGATGCATAAATGATTTTGATGCCTAGTTCTTCGCAGAAGTTCTGGAATTCTGTGGCTGTGAAGTTCGTGCCGTTGTCCGTGATGATGTTGTGGGGCACTCCGAACCTGAATATGATCGATTTGATGAAGTTGACAGTCGTGAGGGCTGTGGAGCTGGTGATGGGAACTGCTTCGATCCATTTAGTGAATTTGTCGACCGCGACGAGCAGGTGTGTCCTTCCGCCCTTTGATGATTTCTTGAGTGGTCCCACCATGTCGAGTCCCCAGGTGGCGAACGGCCAGGATAGTGGTATGGTCTTGAGCTCTGATGCGGGAGCGTGTGGCATGTTTGCGAATTTCTGGTGGGCGACACAACGTCGCACGATTTCCTCTGCGTTTTTCATGGCTGTGGGCCAATATAACCCGGCTCGGAATGCTTTGGACACGAGTACTCGACTACTCGCATGGTGCCCGCAGGTGCCTTCGTGGATTTCGAGCAGTAGGGCTTTGCCGTCCTCTTCGTCGATGCACCTTTGGAGTATCTGGGTGATGCTGTGCTTGTATAGTTGTTTGTTGATCACCGTGAACGCCTTGGATCGTCGGCTGATGCGTCGTGCTTCGGCCACGTCTTGTGGTAGCGTACCTTCGATTAGGAATCGGAGGAACGGTTTTGTCCAGACGGGTCCTTCGAGCTCTGTCGGAGCTGTGCTGTCGGATGTGCTGGTGCTTGTGCCTTCTGATGGGGTTGCTGCTGCCACCTGCGCCAGTTCTGTTGCGTCTTCGCCGTCCACGACTGCTTCAGGTGTTGCTACCTGTACCTTGATGGATCTCCGGCTGATGCTTTGGAGAAAAACGCCGGGTGGTACAGGTCCCCGGGTCAAACCGATGTTCGCGAGCTCGTCAGCTTCTGTGTTGTTGGCCCTGGTGATGTAGTTGAGCTCGCAACCGTCGAAACTTCCTTCGAGTTCGTTGTAGAGCTTCTGGTAGGCCGCCATGTTGTCGGCTATTGCGTCGCTGATTCTCATCGTCTGCTGGACGACGAGATTGGAGTCCCCGTAAATTATGAGGCGAGTGGCTCCGCACGTTTTGGCCATGCGCATGCCATGGAGGAGTGCCTCGTATTCTGCTTCGTTGTTGGAGGCGTGACTGAAGTTAATCTCGAGGACATATTTCAGCTTTGTTCCTTTAGGGGAGATGATCACAACTCCTGCCCAGCTCCTTGTTGTCTCTTGGACCCATCGAAGAACATTGACCATGAACTTGATAGGTCTAGAGGGGGGGGCTGGTGTCTGAACCTCCGTCCACTCGACCAGGAAATCTGGGAGTACTTGGGCTTTGATGGCTGTTGGGTGCTTGAACTGCAGGTCCCGTGGGCTGAGCTCAATGTTCCACTCGGCGACTCGTCCAGTCGCTCCAGGGTTGTTGAGTATGTCAGCGAGTGGTGCGCTTCTCACGATTGTGATAGGGTGCTCGTCGAAGTAGTGGGACGCCTTTCTTGAGGTCATGACGATGGCCAGTAGTAGCTTCTGATAGTGCGGGTACCGCTGCTAGGATTCGGTCAGGAGCATGCTGAGGTAGTAGATTGGTCTCTGGATTCTCTGGACCTTGCCTTCTTCTGCGCGTTCGACAACGAGCGCTGTGCTTACTACACTGTTACGTGCTGCCACGTAGAGGTATAGCTTCTCTCGTTCCTTGGGTACCGCCAGGATTGGTGGGGTCGAGAGTGTCTTTTTCAGGTCCGCGAATGCTTGGCGGGCTTCCTCCGTCCACTCGAATTTCTCTCCTTTCCTGAGCAGCTGATAGAAAGGCAGCGTGCGTTCTCCCAGCCTGCTGATGAAGCGGCTTAGGGCTGCGAGTTTTCCAGTGAGCTGCTGTACTCCTTTGACGTCGGTTGGTTCTTGCATTCGGGTGATGGCTTGGACTTTCTCAGGGTTTGCCTCGATTCCTCGGGCAGAGACCATATAGCCAAGCAGCTTCCCCGCTGGTACGCCATATGCGCACTTCTTTGGGTTGAGTTTGATTCTGTATTTGTTAAGCGTCGTGAAGGTTTCGCGCAGGTCGTCGAGTAGTGTGGCTGCTTTGTAAGTCTTGATGACGATGTCTTCCACGTAGACTTGCACGTTTCTTCCGATTTGCTCCTTCAGGAAGGCCTGCATCATTCGCTGGTAAGTGGCGCCTGCATTTTTGAGCCCGAAGGGCATGGTCCTGTAGCAGAATACGCCATAGGGGGTGATGAACGATGTGTGCTCTTCATCTTCTTCCTTCATCCTGATCTGGCTGTATCCTGAATAAGTATCAAGAAAGGAAAGTAGATTGCACCTTGCTGTCGAGTCGATTATCTGATCGATTCTAGGCAGGGGGAAGTGGTCCTTCGGGCAATGCTTGTTGACTGGTCCGTAGTCGACACACATGCGCAGCACGGTCGTGTCTTTCTTGGGAACCAGCACCGGGTTGGCTATCCAGGTGGCTTTCTTCGTTTCTCGGATGAACTGGGAGTCGAGTAACCGGTTGACTTCCTCTCCGATTGCTCTGCGCTTGGGCTCCGAGAATCGTCTCAGCGCTTGCTTCACCGGCTTCGTGTTTTGCTTGATGCGTAGGGCGTGTTCCGCGAATTCGCGTGGTATCCCAGGCATGTCGGCTGGGCACCAGGCGAATATTTCCCACTCGTCACGAAGGAAAGAGACGAGAGCCGTCGCCTGGTCCTCTGGTAGGTGGGCGTACACGCGGACTGTTTTGTCCGGGTCCGTCGGGTGCACTTGGTGAGTGACTGTGTCGCTGTCGATGCTGAAGTCGCGTCCGTACTCCTTGGGTTCGCTTCGGTTCACCAATGGGAAGGTAATCTTGTCCGTCACCATGGCTATTTCTCTGAGTTCTTGTTCGGCTCCGAATGTGTCAGAGATTCTGTGGAAGTCACGATCACATTGATCTGATTTGATGAAGCTTCCGTTGATCGTGAGGACTCCTGCTGATCCTGGCATCTTGAGCTTGAGGTAGGCGTAGTGTGGGACCGCCATGAACTGCGCGAATGCTGGTCGTCCCAATATGGCGTGGTACTGCGATTACCAGTCGAGTACCTCGAACTCGAGGACGTGCTTTGCGAAGTTGTGTTGGTTGCCGAAGACAACTTCGAGTTCGATGACTCCGAGGGATGTGGCTGTTTCTCCTAGGACTACCCCGTGTAACTCGATGCTCGATTTTATCCATACTGATCGTGGGATCAACATCTTTTGCAGGGTGCTGGCGAAGATGATATTCATGCTGCTGCCTCTGTCCATGAAGACCCTATCCATGTCATACCCTCCGATTTGTGCATCGAGCACCAGGGGCGCGTGCCCCGGTCTTGGGACTGCGGGTGGATGGTCGTCCTGTGAGAGCGTGATGCTGGTCTCCGTGTCATGTAGCTGGTAGACTTCGACTATGTTTATGCTCTCGGCTGCTCTAGCTTGCAGGGTGTAGGCGCCACGTTGTGTTTGCGGCACCCTTCCCTCTTGGATCATGAGCACCTATCCTTGCAGCGGGCTCTGACGTCCTTCCGGGCTTGAGGGCGGCGATTGTTCGGGTCGCCGGTTGCGCCTGTCTTCTTTCTGCTTCTCCTTTTTGAGGTCGTCGGCTAGCTCGTTAAACAAGCGGCAGTCTCTGAAAGTGTGGCCTGACCTGACACGTCCCCAGTCATCCTCGAAGCTGTGGATCGTGCAGCGTCCTGCTAGCTGCTCTCTAGCCGTGAGTTTGCTAGATCCGGCGTGCCTCTTCCTTCTTGAGATTCTGAAGATTTGCTCGTGATCCTCCGGGTGTTCGTGGAAGCGTGGGTCGGTTTCGATTCCTTGGCTCATGTCTTGGTTCTTGATGAGGTTGGCGAATTCATCCGGCCTTCGATCTGGGTCATAGTACTCGCCCACAGGTGTCTCGGAGTCGCTGTCCTGGTTGGCGGCAGGTGCTCGTGCGATGGCGTGTCGTCGAGTGGTCGTCGGTTGTACGGCTGCGTGACATGGCTCGTTCGTTGGAGCCTCGCCGTAGATCTCCCGTGCGTGCCTCTTGGGTCGTCGATTCCTTCTTCCTTGGTGATGGTTCTGCTGATCGCTGGTTTCGATCTCGTAGTCGTCGTCTTGATGTGCGGCGGGTGCCCGGGCGGCGGTGGGTTGTCGAAAGATTTGCGAGTCCTCCGCTGCGTGTCGCGGTTCGTCGAGTGGAATTCCTTCGTAGAGGCCCCTCGCCGTTCTTCTGGGTCGTCGATTCCTTCGGCGCTGACGCTGCCCTTGGCCGTTACCATAGTGTCGGTCCTGGCACAGCTGTAGCCTAAGCGGTCTTGGTGGGGTGGCAGAGATGTCCGCTGTCGGGACCCGGGGTTAGCGTATGCAAGTACAGCTAAGACATAGTCATATGGAGAGCCGAGAACCGTACCCACTTGTCTAAGCAGACAAGGCCAAGCACAGAACGTTCTCGGAAAGCATCGTACGTGAGGGGCATCCCATCCAGGCCGGATGATCAACTGAGATGGGTCCTCATCGTCCACACACAAGTCTAATGATATGGGTGGTGAACTCCCATATTCAAAGACAAGTCGCCTCAACCATACTATCGACTATCTCAAAACTCTTACATAGACTTACTCCAGCCCGATCACTTAGTCGGGGTCTAGGGCGGGCTCGATCACACCACAAAGTGTGCACGAGACGGAGTCTCGAGCAATCGCATCACGATGCCCCAAGCTGCGCACATCTAAGGGCCACTTGGTGTATGAAAGACCGCCAGCCAGAACACAACTAAGGTCTCGAAAACCCATATAAAGACATGCATGTTATAAACATACAGGCAGCACACATGCCTTGTATGAACAGCAGGTACCATTGCAATTCTCTACAAAGTGTACAATTTTATTGATAACTCTTATAGAGTGCAAACAGAGATCACAAACATGTGATCCAACATTACAACACAAACGGAAGAAAATTATGTCTGAGTACAGACAAGTTTAACAAATGGCTTAATAAGCCTTATTTAAACACAAGCCCTCCACGAGGGGAAACCAGTTGTCTGACTGGGACTAGACTAGTTGGTTTTCAGTCGTCCAGCTCGATGAAGAAGCCACCTTCGGGGTCAGTGGCATCATCTAAAACATAGATTAAGCAAACATGAGTACAAAGTCGTACTCAGCAAGACTTACATAGGAGCTATACTACTCATGCACATGTATCAAGGTAAAGGGAGGTGGGGTTCACTTGCAGAAGTGCCAGCTTTGACTTGGCTAATCCTGAACTACGAGTACCATACATTGAGGTAAGAAGCGTACACGAGTCCACTACATTCTCCAACCAATTACACCACTATGGTGCCTTCCTCGACTTCCCCACGAGAAAGCATGCCATAGCAGTCACACTTATCTTGGTGTGTTTTAGAAGTATCCGGTTCAAGTTATCTAATAATCAAGCTAAGCTTTCCAAGCAGTCCATAACCGCGGACGCGGCTATTCGAATAGTTTTGTTAACCCTGCAGGGGTGTACCGCTACACACACATGATCATCATTTACCGCCTTTGTACTCGACACCGTTCAAGAAGTGTCGGCGAGGATGCTCACCACAACTGTTACCTCATAGCCGACCTAGTCCGAGAAAGCCGCCTACTTGGGTTGGTTACCACAATCGTGAACCCGGCCGGTTTACCGAAGTGGACCCAAGTGATGTGTGCGTGGTGCATAAGCCGGTCTCGGATCAGCCGTTCTCTCACTTAGCATCCAGGCCAAACCTACCAGAACTCCGAACTATTGCGACATCTGGACATCGAAAGGGATGAGTTAGTAAGTTGAGAGGGGTCAGTGAGCCCAATGTGTGGTTGTACTCTTCATCTTGGATCACCACACGAGAACTCGTACTAGGGCGGTGTTCAACGAGACAACCCACCGTGTACTCCTACACAGCCTCTCATCGTTCACCTTGTATTAGGGTCGATTCACCAACACTTTTCTACCATCATCAACATGATCATTCCCATCCCGACTCACATCACAGTAACAACATGGTATCATACTAAGCATGCAATAAGCGATAAACATTTGCAGGGGCCACATGATATCAACCAACTCCTACATTTGCTAGGATTATGGTTTGCTTACTACTGTGACAAAATGATAGGTCATGCAAAGGAATGGGTTCATCTATGCGGTAGAAACGAATCATGGTGATCATCCTAAACAATGCATAAGCGAGACATGAGAGGGAAGTGGGATTTTATCGACATGATCAATGGGAGTTTGCTTGCCTTGCTGACGAGGTTCGGGTTCTGGGTCTTCAACGAAGGGGGCAGCCTCCTACTCCTGTTCCACCTCTACTCGACAAACAACAAGCAAAGTATCAAAGTAAATACAATGCACAAACACATGATTGAAGCTTGAATCTTGATGTACATGCTTTGATGTGTGAAGCAATTCCATTTAAATGGAGTATATTGCAAATTGAATTGCAAATTCAAACTCCACATTTGAATTCAAATTAACCAAGTTGCATGTGACATCGTTTGATCATTTTGAAACATCTTCAAATGTGTATGATATTCCTCTGATGTGTGGTTGAATTGTAGCATAATTCCATGGTCCAAGTTGCAATATCATTTGATTTGAATTGGAATTAATTCCAAATAATTCAAATGACATATGCTACTGGTCCCATTTTAAAATCAACTCAAACATAGTTGAAAGTTGCATATTTGGAAAGATAATTTTCTCCTGATCATTTTTCATATATTATTTGTCCAATTTGGAGTTAATATGAATTTTCTGTGAATTTCCAAAGTTTGAGCTATTTTCTGGAATTTCTTTAATTCAAATAATCTCTGGAAATTCATTAAATCAATTTATTGCGTCAGGCTGACGTCAAGCTGGCGTCAGGGGGGGGGGCTGACAAGGGGGTCCCACCTGTCAGTGGCTGGATGAACTAATCCGCTGGGTTAATCTAATCCAGTGGCTTAATTAAGCCACTGGGCCCACTGGTCAGTGACCCAGGGGGTCATTAGAGGGGTGATTAACGGGGGGGGGGGGGGGGGGGTTGGACTAACCCACCGGCGGCTAAACGCCGGCGGCCTGGTCACGGCGGCGACTCGCCGGAATGGGCTAGGGGCCACGAGAGGCTACGGGGAGGACATCAACGGGCGCAGCAACTTCGTCCGCGTCGTCTGGAAGCATCAGGGGTTCACGGGAAGCTCTGAATCGACGGCGGCGACGACTCCGGCGGCAACAGAACCACGGCGAGGTTGGGGAAGGGGCTAGGCTGCACGGCTTGGGCTGATCTTGCGTGCGTTCGAAAGCTAGAGCCACTGGGAGTCAAACGTGCGCGCTGGACGAGATGATGGGGCACAGGGGCGACCTCATCGTCATCCATGGCGGCGACATGCTTCGGCAACCATGGCGAAAACGGCTAGAGGGGTTGCGGGGTGCTGGAAGCTTCGGGGAAACGCTCAGTAGCTCACCGCGGTTCGAACGGAAGCGACGACAAGCTCGGGGGGGCTTCAATGGCGGCGAATCGACGACGGCGGGCTCGCGGGTCCGGCGGGAGGTTGAAGACGATGGCGTCGGCTCGGGGAGGAATTAGGGCTCCAGCTTCTTCTTGAAGACGAAGTCGAGGACGAGGAACACGGTGGACTTGCTGGCTTGAGCTCTAGGGCACGGTGGCCACGTCGTCCACGGCGGTGCGCTCCGGTGAAGCTTCGGGCGGCGACGAAATCGAGCATGGGAGGAGGAGGAAGCTCTAGAGGGGGGAATGGACGTGGCATGCTCCAGGGCGTCTCCAGGTGCGAGAAGAGGCCACGGGGAGGCCTGGAAGCTCGAAGGCGTCGAGGTGGCGTCCACGGCTGGCTCGGTGGCATTCCACCGAGCAGCTTGGAGGCGCGGGGCGGGGAAGAAGACCCCTGTGCCCCTTTGGGCCGGCTGGGATGGGTGGGCCGGCTTCGCCTGGGCGTCTGGTAAGGTTTTTCTGCTTTCTTTTTCCCTTTCTGTTTTTCTTTTCTGTCATTTGTTTTGCTGAGCTAAAATAAATAGCTAGGCATTTTATTAAATGCTGAAATTTTTTTTGTGGCCCCATAATAATATAGACTAGCCACTTATAAAGTTTCAACATTTTTAAAATTCAAATAATTTGAATCTTAACTCAAATAGGGTTATTTGATTAATTCCAAGGCACTGTTTGAATATTTGAAAAATCCATGAGTATGGGATGGGTCCCACATCACTTGATATGTGATCACACTCATTTATAAGACTTTTCAAAAATCTAACATGAATTTTTGGAGAAGATTTTTATCTGGCTTTTTGAATTAATTCATCTGGGGGGGTTTCCTTCTCCCATTTTGATTTTGAAGTTGATTTCAAAGATTCCTTTTGAAAATTTTGACATGATGCAAGGTTACTTTGATCCTAGCACATTACCTAACAGAGGGTTCTGACAACTCGCCCCCACTCAAGAGAATCTCGTCCCGAGATTCAGAAGTCTGCGGGAGGAAGGTGGGGTACTCGGCATTGAGACGGTCTTCTCTTTCCCACGTAGCTTCTCTTTCAGAGTGGTGTGACCATTGCACTTTCAGAAATCTAATCTTCTGACGACGAGTGACACGCTCTGCAGAATCAAGAATACGAACGGGGTATTCTCGATAGGAAAGGTCATCTTGGAGATCAAGCGTTTCATGGTCGACTTCGCGGATGGGGTCCTTGAAGCAACGCCTGAGTTGGGACACGTGGAATACATCATGTACTCGGGAAAGGTGCGGAGGTAGTTCAAGTTGGTAGGCAACTTCTCCACGTTTAGCAATAATGCGGAAAGGTCCGATGTAACGTGGGGCCAACTTGCCTTTGATACCGAAACGTTGGGTTCCCTTCAGAGGAGTAACCCGAAGGTAAGCCTTCTCATCCAGATTGTAGCTCTCTTGCCTATGATGACGATCATAGTAGCTTTTCTGACGAGACTGGGCTGCTTTCAATTGATCACGAACAATGCGAACTTGCTCTTCTGCCTCCTTGATCATATCCGGTCCAAAGAATTGTCTTTCACCGGTTTCTGACCAGTTTAGTGGTGTTCGACATCGTCGTTTATAAAGGAGTTCAAAAGGAGCCATGTTCAGACTAGATTGAAAACTATTGTTATAAGCAAATTCGGCAAATGGAAGAGACTTCTCCCAATTCTTTCCGAATGAGATAACACAAGCTCTGAGCATGTCTTCGAGAATTTGGTTAACCCTTTCGACTTGACCTCTAGACTGAGGAAGGAAAGTCGTACTAAAGGAGAGATGAGTTCCCATAGCAATCTGAAAGCTTCCCCAAAATCTAGAGGTGAAAAGGCTACCGCGATCAGAATTGATTTCCAAAGGAACACCATGAAGGGATACAATTCTAGAGACGTACAAGTCCGCTAACTGGCTAGCAGTTATAGACTAGCGAACCGGAAGGAAGTGAGCAACTTTGGAAAGCCTATCTATGACAACGAAGATGACATTGTTTCCTTTCTGGGTTCTTGGAAAGCCGGTGATGAAGTCCATACCGACTTTGTCCCATTTCCACTCGGGAATAGACAAAGGTTGCATTGTACCAGCAGGTCTTTTATGTTCTGCCTTAATGCGACGACAAACATCACATTCGGCAACAAATTGAGCAATGTCTCTCTTCATCCTAGTCCACCAAAATCTCTGGCGTAGATCTCGGTACATTTTTGTGCTACCGGGATGAATTGAGAGGGGTGTGTCATGGGCTTCCTTGAGGATGAGTTGCCTTAGTTCCCTATTCTTAGGTACTACTAAACGATTTTCAAAGAATACCGTTCCCTTGCTATCTGTGGAGAAACATTTAGAAACTCCGCTAGCAATGTTCTCCTTGATCCGGCGAACAACTCGTGCACTCCTTTGGGCAACTATGATTTGATCCTCAAGAGTTGGTTTCGCAAGGTAGAAAGATAACCATGAGGAACAATCTCAAGATTGAGCTTGCGAAAGTCCTCATGAAGAAGTGGTTGATACTGTTGTAACATGAGGTTGTTACAATACGACTTACGACTTAGTGCATCAGCCATGACATTGGCTTTGCCTGGGGTGTAAGAAATTACTACGTCGTAATCTTTTATCAACTCAATCCAGCGTCTTTGCCTGAGATTAAGATCTGGCTGGGTGAAAATATATTTGAGGCTTTGGTGGTCGGAATAAATCTCACAACGATTACCAAGGAGGTAATGTCGCCAAGTTGTTAGGGCATGAACTACGGCAGCGAGTTAAAGGTCATGGGTAGGATAGTTCTCTTCATGTGGCCGCAACTGGCATGAAGCATAAGCTACCACATGTCGATCTTGCAGAAGTATGCATCCTAACCCTTGCCGTGATGCGTCACAATAGATCTCGAAATCCTTTTTGGTGTCTGGAGGTGCAAGTACAGGTGCAGAAGTCAATCTTCTTTTTAGCTCTTGAAAGCTTTCCTCGCACTTGGGAGTCCATAGGAATTTCTTATCTTTCTTGAGGAGTTCAGTTAGAGGCTTTGCAACTTTAGAAAAGTTCTCGACAAAGCGACGGCAATAGCTGGCTAGGCCAAGAAAACTCCTAACTTGCTTAACCAATTCAGGTGGAGTCCAGTCAAGGACGGCCTGAACTCTCTCGGGATTCACAGCAATGCCTTTTGCAGAAATCACGTGGCCTAAGTAGGTCACTTCTGGTAGCCAGAATTCACATTTGGAGAATTTAGCATACAGGCGATGCTCTCTAAGTTTCATCAATACCAGCCTTAGGTGTTCGGCATGTTCTTCTTCGTTCTTCGAGTATATAAGGATGTCATCGAGGTAAACCACGACGAACTGGTCCAAATACTCCATGAAGATCGAATTCATCATGCGTGAGAAAGTGGTGGGGGCATTGGTTAAACCAAAGGACATGACGGTATACTCGTAAATACCATAACGAGTAGTAAAAGCCGTTTTGGTAATGTCCTCGTTTCGGATTTTGATTTGATGATAACCTAATCTCAAATCCATCTTGGAGAAGACAGAGGATCCTGCAAGTTGATCATAAAGATCATTGATCCTGGGCAATGGGTACTTGTTCTTTATCGTCGCTAAATTTAGCGGGCGATAGTCTACGCACATCCTTTCTGTTCCATCTTTCTTCGTTACGAACAGAACGGGACAACCCCATGGCGATGTGCTAGGGCGGATGAAGCCTTTTTGCAACAAAGCTTCCAGTTGGGTTTTAAGCTCAGCTAACTCACGTGGGGCCATTTTGTATGGGCGTCTGGAAATTGGTGCGGTTCCTGGGGCAAGATCCACTATGAACTCTACACATCTGTTGGGTGGCTAGGTTTAAGGAGTTTGGTTACTGGATGGTTTTCCTGAGGATGACCAAGGTTTACTAGGGGCTACAACAGATATGTCAGAGTAACAAAGTACCCCAACACGATGGTTAGTGTGGTTCTTTTGGCTAGAAGACATCTAAAGTGGGAGCAAGAGCTGCAATTGAATCACTATAGGTTTCTAGAGCAAAACATACATCAAACACTATGGAACTGTCGGGAATGCCACCTAGAAGTTCTTCTAAAAGGACAACCGAAAAAGATAGAAGGATTTTGCAAATGCATCAGATTATGAAGAAACCTGGAATGACTCGGACAACATAACGGCTGTAATTGCAAGAAAAACACAATTTCTAACAACATGGAAACAACACTTACATACGATGTAGTAAAACAGGGAGCATAACCACTCTAACAAACCGATCACAACTTTCCTATGGCTACAAGGAAGCAAACAACGAGATGTTCTAATCAGACAGAGGAGAGCCTAGTCTTATCTTCCCGTAGAATAAGATGAGGGTGACTCAGAACTCAGAACGAAGGGGTAAGGAGAAAAAAATAAGACTTACGTTATTCCCTTATATACCCAGAGTAACTATATAACTATAGAAGGCTAGACTCAACTTCGGCCAAGGCTACTAGTCCTACAGTCAGTCCTGCTCTGATACCAAGTCTGTCGGGACCCGGGGTTAGCGTATGCAAGTACAGCTAAGACATAGTCATATGGAGAGCTGAGAACCGTACCCACTTGTCTAAGCAGACAAGGCCAAGCACAGAACGTTCTTGGAAAGCATCGTACGTGAGGGGCATCCCATCCAGGCCGGATGATCAACTGAGATGGGTCCTCATCGTCCGCACACAAGTCTAATGATATGGGTGGTGAACTCCCATATTCAAAGACAACTCGCCTCAACCATACTATCGACTATCTCAAAACTCTTACATAGACTTACTCCAGCCCGATCACTTAGTCGGGGCCTAGGGCGGGCTCGATCATACCACAAAGTGTGCACGAGACGGAGTCTCGAGCAATCGCATCGCGATGCCCCAAGCTGCGCACATCTAAGGGCCACTTGGTGTATGAAAGACCACCAGCCAGAACACAACTAAGGTCTCGAAAACCCATACAAAGACATGCATGTTATAAACATACACGCAACACACATGCCTTGTATGAACAGCAGGAACCATTGCAATTCTCTACAAAGCTTACAATTTTATTGATAACTCTTATAGAGTGCAAACAGAGATCACAAACATGTGATCCAACATTACAACACAAACGGAAGCAAATTATGTCTGAGTACAGACAAGTTTAACAAATGGCTTAAGAAGCCTTATTTCAACACAAGCCCTCCACGAGGGGAAACCAATTGTCTGACTGGGACTAGACTAGTTGGTCTTCAGTCGTCCAGCTCGATGAAGAATCCATCTTCGGGGTCAGTGGCATCATCTAAAACATAGATTAAGCAAACATGAGTACAAAGTCGTACTCAGCAAGACTTACATAGGAGCTATACTACTCATGCACATGTATCAAGGTAAAGGGAGGTGGGGTTCACTTGCAGAAGTGCCAGCTTTGACTTGGCTAATCCTGAACTACGAGTACCAGACATTGAGGTAAGAAGCGTACACGAGTCCACTACATTCTCCAACCAATTACACCACTATGGTGCCTTCCTCGACTTCCCCACGAGAAAGCACGCCATAGCACTCACACTTATCTTGGTGTGTTTTAGAAGTATCCGGTTCATGTTATCTAATAATCAAGCTAAGCTTTCCAAGCAGTCCATAACCGCGGACGCGGCTATTCGAATAGTTTTGTTAACCCTGCAGGGGTGTACCGCTACACACACATGATCATCATTTACCGCCTTTGTACTCGACACCGTTCAAGAAGTGTCGGCGAGGATGCTCACCACAACTGTTACCTCATAGACGATCTAGTCCGAGAAAGCCGCCTACTTGGGTTGGTTACCACAATCGTGAACCCGGCCGGTTTACCGAAGTGGACCCAAGTGATGTGTGCGTGGTGCATAAGCCGGTCTCGGATCAGCCGTTCTCTCACTTAGCATCCAGGCCACAAACCTACCAGAACTCCAAACTATTGCGACATCTGGACATCGAAAGGGATGAGTTAGTAAGTTGAGAGGGGTCAGTGAGCCCAATGTGTGGTTGTACTATTCATCTTGGATCACCACACGAGAACTCATACTAGGGCGGTGTTCAACGAGACAACCCACCGTGTACTCCTACAAAGCCTCTCATCGTTCACCTTGTATTAGGGTCGATTCGCCAACACTTTTCTACCATCATCAACATGATCATTCCCATCCCGACTCACATCACAGTAACAACATGGTATCATACTAAGCATGCAATAAGCGATAAACATTTGCAGGGGCCACATGATATCAACCAACTCCTACATTTGCTAGGATTGTGGTTTGCTTACTACTGTGACAAAATGATAGGTCATGCAAAGGAATGGGTTCATCTATGCGGTAGAAACGAATCATGGTGATCATCCTAAACAATGCATAAGCGAGACATGAGAGGGAAGTGGGATTTTATCGACATGATCAATGGGGGTTTGCTTGCCTTGCTGACGAGGTTCGGGTTCTGGGTCTTCAACAAAGGGGGCAGCCTCCTGCTCCGGTTCCACCTCTACTCGACAAACAACAAGCAAAGTAGCAAAGTAAATACAATGCACAAACACATGATGGAAGCTTGAATCTTGATGTACATGCTTTGATGTGTGAAGCAATTCCATTTAAATGGAGTATATTGCAAATTGAATTGCAAATTCAAACTCCACATTTGAATTCAAATTAACCAAGTTGCATGTGACATTGTTTGATCATTTTGAATCATCTTCAAATGTGTATGATATGCCTCTGATGTGTGGTTGAATTGTAGCATAATTCCAAGGTCCAAGTTGCAATATCATTTGATTTGGATTTGAATTAATTCCAAATAATTCAAATGACATATGCTACTGGTCCCATTTTAAAATCAACTCAAACATAGTTGAAAGTTGCATATTTGGAAAGATAATTTTCTCCTGATCATTTTTCATATATTATTTGTCCAATTTGGAGTTAATATGAATTTTCTATGAATTTCCAAAGTTTTAGCTATTTTCTGGAATTTCTGGAATTTCTTTAATTCAAATAATCTCTGGAAATTCATTAAATCAATTTATTGCGTCAGGCTGACGTCAAGCTGGCGTCAGGGGGGGGCGGCTGACAAGGGGGTCCCACCTGTCAGTGGCTGGATGAACTAATCCGCTGGGTTAATCTAATCCAGTGGCTTAATTAAGCCACTTGGCCCACTGGTCAGTGACCCAGGGGGTCATTAGAGGGGTGATTAACGGGGGGGGGGGGGGGGGGGGTTATACTAACCCACCGGCGGCTAAACGCCGGCAGCCTGGTCACGGCGGCGACTCGCCGGAATGGGCTAGGGGCCACGGGAGGCTACGGGGAGGACATCAACGGGCGCAGCAACTTCGTCCGTGTCGTCTGGAAGCATCAGGGGTTCACGGGGAGCTCTGAATCGACGGCGGCGACGACTCCGGCGGCAACAGAACCACGGCGAGGTTGGGGAAGGGGCTAGGGTGCACGGCTTGGGCTGATCTTGCGTGCGTTCGAAAGCTAAAGCCACTGGGAGTCAAACGCGCGCGCTGGACGAGATGATGGGGCACAGGGGAGACCTCATCGTCGTCCATGGCGGCGACATGTTTCGGCAACCATGGAGTAAACGGCTAGAGGGGTTGCGGGGTGCTGGAAGCTTAGGGGAAACGCTCAGTAGCTCACCGCGGTTCAAACAGAAACAACGACAAGCTCGGGGGGGCTTCAATGGCGGCGAATCGACGACGGCGGGCTCGCGGGTCCGGAGGGAGGTTGAAGACGATGGCGTCGGCTCAGGGAGGAATTAGGGCTCCAGCTTCTGCTTGAAGACGAAGTCGAGGACGAGGAACACGGTGGACTTGCTGGCTTGAGCTCTAGGGCACGGTGGCCACGTCGTCCACGGCGGTGCGCTCCGGTGAAGCTTCGGGCGGCGACGAAATCGAGCATGGGAGGAGGAGGAAGCTCTAGAGGGGGGAATGGACGTGGCATGCTCCAGGGCGTCTCCAGGTGCGAGAAGAGGCCACGGGGAGGCCTGGAAGCTCGAAGGCGTCGAGGTGGCGTCCACGGCTGGCTCGGTGGCATTCCACCGAGCAGCTTGGAGGCGCGGGGCGGGGAAGAAGACCCCTGTGCCCCTTTGGGCCGGCTGGGATGGGTGGGCCGGCTTCGCCTGGGCGTCTGGTAAGGTTTTTCTGCTTTCTTTTTCCTTTTCTGTTTTTCTTTTCTGTCATTTGTTTTGCTGAGCTAAAATAAATAGCTAGGCATTTTATTAAATGCTGAAATTTTTTTTGTGGCCCCATAATAATATAGACTAGCCACTTATAAAGTTTCAACATTTTTAAAATTCAAATAATTTGAATCTTAACTCAAATAGGGTTATTTGATTAATTCCAAGGCACTGTTTGAATATTTGAAAAATCCATGAGTATGGGATGGGTCCCACATCACTTGATATGTGATCACACTCATTTATAAGACTTTTCAAAAATCTAACATGAATTTTTGGAGAAGATTTTTATCTGGCTTTTTGAATTAATTCATCTGGGGGGGTTTCCTTCTCCCATTTTGATTTTGAAGTTGATTTCAAAGATTCCTTTTGAAAATTTTGACATGATGCAAGGTTACTTTGATCCTAGCACATTACCTAACAGAGGGTTCTGACATCGGCCGTGATCTTGAATCCTTCGAGTGGGCTAGATCTAGTTCTTGCCCTTGAGTTGTAGCTTGCTGAAGACGGGACCGCTGAGATCGTGATCCCAACCTGTGTAGTTCCCACAGACGGCGCCAATTGACGGGTGTCAACCCCGGAAAATCCCATGGTCAGGGACCCTGGGTTAGTCATGAGAGGCACAGGTTGGACGATAGCTCATCCGCAAACAGGAAGGCACGCTCCTGCTCGATATTATTGATGGGGGAGATGCGATTACAGGGGATGCCAAGGCTGGAGTGCTCAAGGCTAGGGTTATAGATGATATTGGTTGTCCTTTTCGTCGCCCCTCCTAGCCCTTATATACTGGGCTAGGTCTCGGGGAGTTCACCTACGTTTACAGGTAAGCTTTCCTAACCCTAGCTTGCTCCATACGGCAGGTTCTCGCACCTTCCTTGTGAGTCACAGACTCCTACGTCGGTGCCAATTAGCGGGCCGAGGCTGTATCTTCATGGGCCTTCTGTCTTCAGGGACACCAGGTAGGTTTATCCGTAGGAGTCGTGGGGTCACCCCCTCGTCAGGTGCCCTTTTGATTCATGATTTTTGAGACAAGTTCTTTTCTCTCTCTTCCTCCTCTCTTCCTCCTATGAGCGGACTCCCCTTGTTTGGAGGCTGCACTAGGTTGGAGATTTCTCCACCGTACGCACGCCGTCGTGTTGCTAGAATCGGGATCCGAATCCATCTTCTTTCCACTACTCGCCTGGTTCGGAGCCCGGAGGGACGTCGGGTATACTGTATGTGTATAATCCCGCGAGGCACTACACTTGTGGTGCTACTTCATCGTCGTGGCCGTATCGCGGCGTCTTCATCGACAACGTTCCGACAGGGATGTAATCCCGTCATCGGTCTCAAGGAACAGGTGGCTATCGGAGTCATCGTGGAGCTACGCGGCATCGGGGATTGCCGGTACGACTACATGATGGCTTCTCGCCCCTCGTTGGTTACCCCAAGTGGAAGGTTGAGATGCAGTGCAGCAACAAGTTTCCCTCGGTGAAGATACCAAGGTTTGTCTCTAGTAGGACTCCAGAGATGATAAGTAGGTGTCAGCGGCGCAACTAACGCGGACCTGCACACAGCCACAAATAATTTTGTTCCCAACGAAGTTCAGAGAGGTTGTCAATCTCTCCGGTCTTGTTGTTCACAAAGGATCAAAACACAAGGGATAATGATAGCAACTGAAAGTAAAAGCAGAAAAGTAAATGAGCGTGGAAACAGTATTGAGGATATGGACCGGGATACGTGAAGTTCACTAGTGATGTCTCTCTCCCAAAAGACGATAAAACTGCTATGCGAGGTAAAAAATTACATAAGGGCAATTGACAGGATTATGAACGCACCGCAATGCTAACTATGCTACAAAAGAAAGTAAGAGGCTCAAAAGCACGGGCAGTACGCCAAAATAAGTAGACCAAAATCCAACTGCATCTACTACTAATCATCCACCTTGATATATCTATCCAGAACATCTCGCTGGTATTAAGTTGCGAGCCCCACCCTAAGTGTAAACCCAAAGCAACAGACAACTGCATTAAAAAGCACTATGCGTAAAGTAAACAATCCTTGCAACCACGGATACAAGCACCGTTGTTTTCACCCTTGTGGAAACAGCACATCCCCTAGACTCATGTTTCTGTCACTCAAGCGTGTCATTGAGGGGCATGAACCCAGAATCGAGCAAAACATTCCCTCTTGGAGTTACTACCTACTACTTGGCCAAAGCAATAAACAGCAACGGAGAACATGCAAGAATTACTTAGGAACAAAAATATAAGAGATAAAAACCAAATATATTACTCAATCACAATCTGAACATAATCTCATAATCCATCAGATCCCATCAAACTCAGCATAGCAATAGCAGAAAGATTACAAAAGTGCCTCGATCATGTAGGGCAGCTCACGAGGTCTAAACCATGAAGAACAAAGAGGGGAGGAGAACATCACATAGCTACTGATCACGGACCCATGGTCCAAGGAAAACTACTCACGAGACATCCGGGGAGCATCCATGGTGGAGAGGAGACTCCCGGAGGTCGGCCCTCCCTCCGGCAGGGTGCCGGGAAGAGGTCTTCTGGTGCTCCCGATCTCGGAAGCGCGGCGGCGGCGGAACAGAGGCGAGATCGCGAAAAAGGGTTCTGTCCCCGAGGGTTTCACGTCACTGGGAATATATAGGCGAATGGGGGCAGCCAGAGGTGGACCAGGGGCCCCAGGTGCCCCCCTGGCGCGGCCAGGGGTGGTGCCGCGCCGCGGCCACCCCTGGCTCCCCTCTATCCCCACTCGGGATCTTCGCGAAGCTTCCTGTACGCTGATTTTTCCTATATTTTTCCCGGAATTTTTCTGGCACTTTTTATATGGGGGAAAACTGAAATAGAAAAACAACAGAAAACAGGAACTGGCACTGGGGTGCACTGAGTTAATAGGTTAGTCCAAATATGATCAAAAGTGTATGAAAGTGTATCTAGAACATAGCAATATCACACAAAACATGTATGGAGCAAGCAGAAATTATAGATACGTTTTGGACGTATCACTACACCAACCACGTTCACGCGGGAACGTTTCCCGCTTAACGGACTACATACTGGTATGTGACCTGTTCCATCCGTTACTTGCATCGCCATAGCATAGGTCTTGGGATTGGGTATCGTAGGTTATGAAATTTTTTGTTTTCTGCCCCGAACCCCAACAGTGGTATCAGAGCAAGGCTATGCGTAGATGTATTGTACGGATAGAACACATCTAATATGTGGGCATCATTTCTCCAATTGTTACCCTCTCACGTGTACTCATTTAGCATTGCGGCAATGTCCTGATGAAGCGGCCCCGACCGACGTTACGCGTTTACGCGAGACAGATTCCACGCTTGACATATGGCTTGTACCATATAAGTGGCTGGGGGTGTCCGTCTCTCTAACATTAGCTTTGCGAAGACGTTTGCAACGGAGGGCCCCGACAGGGGTGTAATAGAGATAATTGCGGGATTGGTGTTGTGGCTTGTTTTCGTAGGATAGAAACGGTTTTTTCTTGAAACCCCTAGCAGCCACGTAAAACTTGCAAAAGATAAAGTAGAAAGGTGTTTTCAACTTTAATTTTCATGTCGGTAGGAATCATAGCATATATGATTTATTGTTTTACATCCTGTTTTTGCTAATATGCTGGATATATCGACGGTAGCATAAATAGGATAATCTCTCACAATACCAACATTGTGTTCTCCCTTAATGGGCACCACCTGGAAGGATCTCCCATATGGCCGACATTCCGTACATACCGGATGTCACACATATTAAATGGCGTTCGAATGAGGTTGGGTTCGGCAAGCCTGGCATATGCAGATATGACCTTGCTGAACAGCTAACATTAAGGTTGGATTGGCTGTCTTGACGTATGTAGATGCGGGCTTGGAACACAGAAGATCGAAAGATCGAGCACGAGTCACATAGATGATGTGATTGGCATGATGGCCTACCTTGAAAAACATACTGATGGCCGTGACGACCGGGGGAGGTATGTTCTTCGAGGATTGTGTGATCACTTAGTAAATTTGAGAGATGTTGTACTAAGTGGGAGTTTTGGAATTGATTAAAATTGAACTCCACATATTATGAACTTAATCTTCTTGTCTTAGAAAATATCATTGTAGATAATGTCATACCCAAAATGTTTATAACTATGGCTCTTTAGCATTATGAAGAACTTAAGGTAGATGGGTCTTACTTCATTAATTGTGTACCAACACCGTTAGAGACATACTCATTAGTAATGACTTGATAAACATAATACGAAGAACTGCTAGGAGATACACCTGATAACTCCGTAATCAAGTAAGATTATGATGAGTATCGTACTCACTATCACTTCTGAATGACTGTCCAATACACCATACTTCATTCTATGGAATCTGAATTGTGAATGCATGTTAACCAACACGTATGACGTGCTAGGTGAACTTGAAAGCACTAAGTCACAAATCAGAGTAATGGAATATGAGTATATGGACGGGGTTTCTTTCAAGCATGGTGGAAGGAACAACCTGCTGAGAAAGTCACTTGGAAACTGTATAAGATACATGAACACCTCGTGCATAACTTGGACTACTGAATGACTGGTTACTTTGCGATAGTTGAGGAGTTGCAGCCGCTTCCTTCCAGCTACAAAGACCATGTCTAGACTATGTCATGAAGGAGAATTGTTCACCTGTTGTGAGGTCATGGTTAAAGATAAGAACTTTAAGAGTAGAACCAATGCAGGAATAGTCATTGACGGAGAAAATGTATTTGATATACAAGCTATAAATGTTTTTCCCACAAAACACTGATTGCGTTTGATTAAGTAATTGATGCTTGAACATACTGCTTGAGAGTGGCTTGGAAGGGATGAGGTGACAATGTGTGCCGACGATAATCAAGATAGTTGATGGTCGACAACACTCTCCCTCTTCATCTATCATTTGATTGATGTATGAATAAATTGATGATCGTTTTAATGTGAACTTTATTAGTGTGTCTTGCATCTCGCGAAGACAATTATTCATATTAGTTAGAAACAAGCCAGTTGTTTTGCTTTTATGAATGATATCTTTTATGGTCACATTCCGATTATGAATGAGTTATTCTTATATTTATGATAGTAGTTTGATCATTTATAAGAAATATTCTAATACCAAGAAATTATCCAAACTTAATAATGACACTACAATTTAAGTCATGAATGGTTTGATGAAGTCTTGGGATACTTGACCTCTTGACACATGCAAACCATGCCTCTTTAGGTGAGATGACTAAAACTTCGCGTTCTCGTAAAACAGAGTGTGTACTGATTGTTGAATATCATACATAGTGATGTATCATATTTCAACATGTAGTGAATTTCATTATTTTGTGAACTCTGTATGTGGACTTAGATGAATATGTGTATTCACTAATGAAACATGTGTATGAAATAATTTGATATGATCATGTCGGGACCCGGGATTAGCGTATGCAAGTACAGTTAAGACATAGTCATATGGAGAGCCGAGAACGGCACCCACTTGTCTAAGCAGACAAGGCCAAGCACTGAACATTCTCGGAAAGCATCGTACGTGAGGGGCATCCCATCCAGGCCGGATGATCAACTGAGATGGGTCCTCATCGTCCGCACACAAGTCAAATGATATGGGTGGTGAACTCCCATATTCAAAGACAAGTCGCCTCAACCATACTACCGACTATCTCAAACTCTTACATAGACTTACTCCAGCCCGATCACTTAGTCGGGGTCTAGGGCGGGCTCGATCATACCACAAAGTGTGCACGAGACGGAGTCTCGAGCAATCGCATCGCGATGCCCCAAGCTGCGCACATCTAAGGGCCACTTGGTGTATGAAAGACCGCCAGCCAGAACACGACTAAGGTCTCGAAAACCCATACAAAGACATGCATGTTATAAACATACACGCAGCACACATGCCTTGTATGAACAGTAGGTACCATTGCAATTCTCTACAAAGTGTACATTTTATTTATAACTCTTATAGAGTACACACAGAGATCACATACATGTGATCCAACATTACAACACAGGCGGAAGAAAATTATGTCTGAGTACAGACAAGTTTAACAAATGGCTTAAGAAGCCTTATTTAAACACAAAGCCCTCCACGAGGGAACCAGTCTGCTGACTGGGACTAGACTAGCTTAACTTCAGTCGTCCAGCTCGATGAAGAAGCCACCTTCGGGGTCAGTGGCGTCATCTAAAACATAGATTAAGCAAACGTGAGTACAAAGGCGTACTCAGCAAGACTTACATAGGAACTATACTACTCATGCACATGTATCAAGGTAAAGGGAGGTGGGGTTCACTTGCAGAAGTGCCAGCTTTGATTTTGCTAATCCTGAACTACGAGTACCAGACTGTGAGGTAAGAAGCGTACACGAGTCCACTACTTTCTCCAACCAATATACCACTATGGTGCCTTCCTCGACTTCCCCACGAGAAAGAACGCCATAGCACTCACACTTATCTTGGTGTATTTTAGAAGTATCCAGTTCAAGTTATCTAATAATCAAGCTAAGCTTTCCAAGCAGTCCATAACCGCGGACGCGGCTATTCAAATAGTTTTGTTAACCTTGCAAGGGTGTACCGCTACACACACCTGATCATCATTTACCGCCTTTGATCTCGACACCATTCAAGGGGTGCCAGCGAGGATGCTCACCACAACTGTTACCTCATAGCCGATCTAGTCCGAGAAAGCCGCCTACTTGGGTTGGTTACCACTATCGTGAACCCGGCCGGTTTACCGAAGTGGACCCAAGCGATGTGTGCGTGGTGCATAAGCCGGTCTCGGTTGAGCCGTTCTCTCACTTAGCATCCAGGCCACAAGCCTACCAGAACTCCGAACTACTGCGACATCTGGACATCGAAAGGGATGAGTTAGTAAGTTGAGAGGGGTCAGTGAGCCCAATGTGTGGTTGTACTCTTCATCTTGGATCACCACACAAGAACTCGTACTAGGGAGGTGTTCAACGAGACAACCCATCGTGTACTCCTACACAGCCTCTCATCGTTCACCTTGTATTAGGGTCGATTCACCAACACTTTTCTACCATCAACAACATGATCAATACCATCCCTACTCACATCACAGTAACAACATGGTATCATACTAAGCATGCATTAAGCAGTAACATTGCCGGGACCACATGATATCAAACAACTCCTACATTTGCTAGGATTGTGGTTTGCTTACTACTGTGACAACATGATAGGTCATGCAAAGGAATGGGTTCATCTATGCGGTAGAATCGTAACATGGTGATCATCCTAAACAATGCATAAGCGAGACATGAGAGGGAAGTGGGATTTTATCGACATGATCAATGGGGGTTTGCTTGCCTTGCTGACGAGGTTCGGGTTCTGGATCTTCAGCGAAGGGGGTAGTCTCCTGCTCCGGTTCCACCTCTACTCGACAAACAAAGCACGAAGTAGCAATAAATATGAATGCAATGCTCAAGCACATGAATGAATGTTAAAACTTGAAGTATAAGTTTTGATGTGTGTGAGACAATTCCATTTAAGTGGAATATATTGCATTTAAAATGCAAATTCAAATTCCACATTTGAATTCAAATTAACCAAGTTGTATACGACATAGTTTGATCATTTTGAATTATCTTGAAATGTATAAGATATGCCTCTGATGTGTGATTGAATTGTAGCATGTTGCCATGGTTCAAGTTGCAAAATTATTTGATTTGAATTTGATTTAATTCCATTTAAATCAAATAGCAAATGCTACTGATCACATTTTAAATTCAACTCAAACAGAGTTGAAAGTTGCATATTTGGAAAGATAATTTTCTCCTGATCATTTTTCATATATTATTTGTCCAATTTGGAGTTAATATGAATTTTCTATGAATTTCCAAAGTTTGGGGTATTTTCTGGATTTTTGGAATTATTTAAACCATTTTGCTTTTCTGGAAATTCAATTAAATCCTATTATTGCATCAGCATGTGGTCATGCTGACGTGGGGGGGGGGGTCTGACTGGTGGGCCAGGGGTGTCAGTGTCACAAGGGTTTAATTAAAACGGTTTAAACTTAACCAGGGGGTTAAGTGCCTGGGGGCCCCACCTGTCATTGACCTGGGGTCAATTAGCAGGGGGGTTAACCCCTAATGACAGTGGCCTCACCGGAGGCTAGCCGCCGGTGGCCACCAGTGCGGCGGCGCTGCACGGGGAGGGGGTTGCCGTGGGCCATTTGATGCGCGGGAGGCACCAATCGAAAGCCCGTGGACGCCCGCGTCGAGTGGTGCAAAGCAGCGCCACAGGGGAGCACCGGAGTGACGCCGGCGACGAGCCCTAGCGGCGGCGGAGCTGCTGGCTCGAGGTGAACTCGGCTACGGGGCACCATTTGAGCCGGTGATGCTCGCAATCGACGCAGAGGAGCAAGGAGATGACGGTGCACATGCCCCCGAGCTCATTTGATTTACTGGTGAACGACTACGACGACCGTGGCGGCGAGGAACTTCGGCTTCCATGGAGGATCGCCACGGAGACAACAAAAAGGGGCAGGGAGAGAGGGGTTTGGACCGCCTGCTCACCAGGAACTCGACGGAGGTGGCGGATTGAGCTGGGAGGGCCTGACGGCGATGAAATCGACAAAGGTGTCCTTCGGGTCTGGCGACGGCTCGAGCTCGATTCCGGCGGCTAGGAGGGCTCCGAGTTCGATTCGCTGCACTGGGAGACGTAGTCGACGACGACGAGGAGGATGGACAGCACGGCGCAGCTCGGGGACGTCGTTGGCCACGCGGGCTTCAAGCTATGGCGACGGCGGCGTCCTGTTCTTCGCGGGGCTCGGCGAGAGAGAGGAGGATAGGCACTGGGGAGGGGTGGAATGAGCTCACGGCGTCTCCAGGCGCGTCCAGGTGCGAGAAGAGGCCTCGGGGAGGGACGGAAGCTCCTCGGCGTCGAGGTGTCGTCCCCAGCTAGCTCGGTGGCATTCCACCGAGCAGCTTGGAGGCGCGGGACGGGAAAGAAGACCCCCGTGCCCCTTTGGGCCGGCTGGGCTGGGGTGGGCCGACTTCGCCTGGGCGACAGGTAAGCCTTTTCCTTTTTCTGTTTAATCTTTCCTTTCTGTTTTTCTGTATATTTGTTTTGACTTTGGTAAAAATACCAAATCATTTTATTAAATGCTGAAAACTTTTATGTGGCCTCATAATAATATAAACTAGCCACTCATAAACTTTCAACATTTTTAAAATTCAAATGATTTGAATTTTAAATCAAAAAGGGGTATTTCTTTAATTCCAAGGTACTGTTTGAATATTTGAAAAATCTATGAGCATGGGGTGGGTCCCACATCACTTGATATGTGATCACACTCATTTATAAGACTTTTCAAAACGCTAACATGAATTTTTGGAAAAGATTTTTATCTGGCCTTTTGAATTAATTCATCTGGGGGGTGTTCCTTCTCCCATTTGGATTTTGAAATTGATTTCCAAGATTTCTTTTTGAAATTTTGACATGATGCAAAGGCACTAGCTGACCCTAGCACATACCTAATAGAGGGTTCTGACAACTCGCCCCCACTCAAAAGAATCTCGTCCCGAGATTCAGAAGTCTGCGGGAGGTAGGAGGGGTACTCGGCAATGAGACGGTCTTCTCTTTCCCATGTAGCTTCTCTTTCAGAGTGGTGTGACCATTGCACTTTCAGAAACCTAATCTTCTGACGACGAGTGACACGCTCTACGGAATCAAGAATACGAACGGGGTATTCTCGATAAGAAAGGTCATCTTGAAGATCAAGCGTTTCATGGTCGACTTCGCGGATGGGGTCCTTGAAGCAACGCCTGAGTTGGGACACATGGAATACATCGTGTACTTGGGAAAGGTGCGGAGGTAGTTCAAGTTGGTAGGCAACTTCTCCATGTTTAGCTACAATGCGGAAAGGTCCGATGTAACGTGGGGCCAATTTGCCTTTGATACCGAAGCGTTGGGTTCCCTTCAGAGGAGTAACCCGAAGGTAAGCCTTCTCATCCAGATTGTAGCTCTCTTGCTTATGATGACGATCATAGTAGCTTTTCTGACGAGACTGGGCTGCTTTCAATTGATCACGAACAATGCGAACTTGCTCTTCTGCTTCCTTGATCATATCCGGTCCAAAGAATTGTCTTTCACCGGTTTCTGACCAGTTTAGTGGTGTTCGACATCGTCGTCCATATAGGAGTTCAAAAGGAGCCATGTTCAGACTAGATTGAAAACTATTGTTATAAGCAAATTCGGCGAATGGAAGAGAATTCTCCCAATTCTTTCCGAATGAGATAACACAAGCTCTGAGCATGTCTTCAAGAATTTGATTAACCCTTTCGACTTGACCGCTAGACTGAGGATGGAAAGCTGTACTAAAGGAGAGATGAGTTCCCATAGCACGTTGGAAGCTTCCCCAAAATCTAGAGGTGAAAAGGCTACCACGATCAGAATTGATTTCCAAAGGAACATCGTGAAGGGATACAATTCTGGAGATGTACAAGTCTGCTAACTGAGTAGCAGCTATAGACTCGCGAACTGGAAGGAAGTGAGCAACTTTGGAAAGCCTATCTATGACAACGAAGATGGCATTGTTTCCTTTCTGGGTTCTTGGAAAGCCGGTGATGAAATCCATACCGACTTTGTCCCATTTCCACTCGGGAATAGACAAAGGTTGAAGTGTACCAGCAGGTCTTTGATGTTCTTACTTAATGCGACGACAAACATCACATTCGGCAACAAATTGAGCAATGTCTCTCTTCATCCTAGTCCACCAAAATCTCTGGCGTAGATCTCGGTACATTTTTGTGCTACCGGGATGAATTGAGAGCGGTGTGTCAAGGGCTTCTTTGAGGATGAGTTGCCTTAGATCTCTATTCTTAGGTACTACTAAACGATTGCCAAAGAATACCGTCCCTTTACTATCTGTGGAGAAACATTTAGCAACTCCGCTAGCAATGTTCTCTTTAATCCGGCGAACACCTCGTGCACGCCTTTGGGCAACTATGATTTGATCCTCAAGAGTTGGTTTCGCCACCAAGGTAGAAAGATAGCCACGAGGAACAATTTCAAGGTTGAGCTTGCGAAAGTCCTCACGAAGAAGTGGTTGATACTGCTGTAACATGAGGTTGTTACAGTACGACTTACGACTTAGTGCATCAGCCATGACATTGGCTTTGCCTGGGGTGTAAGAAATTACTACGTCGTAATCTTTTATCAACTCAATCCAGCGTCTTTGCCTGAGATTAAGATCTGGCTGGGTGAAAATATATTTGAGGCTTTGGTGGTCGGAATAAATCTCGCAACGGTTACCAAGGAGGTAATGTCGCCAAGTGGTTAGGGCATGAACTACGGCAGCGAGTTCAAGGTCATGGGTAGGATAGTTCTCTTCATGTGGCCGCAACTGGCGTGAAGCATAAGCTACCACATGTCGATCTTGCAGAAGTATGCATCCTAACCCTTGCCGTGATGCGTCACAATAGATCTCGAAATCCTTTTTGGTGTCTGGAGGTGCAAGTACGGGTGCAGAAGTCAATCTTCTTTTTAGCTCTTGAAAGCTTTCCTCGCACTTGGGAGTCCATAAGAATTTCTTATCTTTCTTGAGGAGTTCAGTTAGAGGCTTTGCAACTTTAGAAAAGTTCTCGACAAAGCGACGGCAATAGCTGGCTAGGCCAAGAAAACTCCTAACTTGCTTAACCGATTCAGGTGGAGTCCAGTCAAGGACGGCCTGAACTCTCTCGGGATTCACAGCAATGCCTTTTGCAGAAATCACGTGGCCTAAGTAGGTCACTTCTGGTAGCCAGAATTCACACTTGGAGAATTTAGCGTACAGGCGATGCTCTCTAAGCTTCATCAATACCAGCCTTAAGTGTTCGGCATGATCTCCTTCGTTCTTCAAGTAGATGAGAATATCATCAATATAAACCACAACAAATTTATCTAGGTACTCCATGAAGATCGAATTCATCAAACGTGAGAATGTGGCGGGGCATTGGTTAAACCAAAGGACATGACGGTGTACTCGTAAAGACCATAACGAGTAGTAAAAGCCGTTTTGGGAATGTCCTCGTTTCGGATTCTGATCTGATGATAACCTAATCTCAAATCCATCTTGGAGAAGACGGAGGATCCTGCAAGTTGATCATAAAGATCATTGATCCTGGGCAGTGGGTATTTGTTCTTTATCGTCGCTAAATTTAGCGGGCGATAATCTACGCACATCCTTTCTGTCCCATCTTTCTTCTTTACGAACAGAACGGGGCAACCCCATGGTGATGAGCTAGGGCGGATGAAGCCTTTTGCCAACGAAGCATCAAGTTGGGTTTTTAGCTCAGCTAACTCATGTGGGGCCATTTTATATGGGCGTTTGGAAATTGGTGCGGTTCCTGGAACAAGATCCACTATAAACTCTACACATCTGTCGGGTGGCATACCCGGCAGCTCTTCAGGAAAGACATCCGGGAAGTCACGAACCACCGGAATATCTTCAAGTTCGGGAAGGGGGAGTACATTCAAAGAATGCACTTGGGTTCTTGTTCTGGGTGAGGTATAGTTGATGGTTTTGCCCGAAGGGTGGGTGAGTTTCACGGATTTGCCTTTGCAATCCAGGTAGGCATTCTGTCTTGATAGCCAATCCATGCCAAGGATGACATCAATGTCTGAAGACTTGAGGGCTATGAGTGAAGCAAGGAATACTAAACCCTCAATTGCAATTTGATTACCATGGCTCACTCTATTAGTTTTCCATCTTGACCCTGGAGTTTGAATAACCATCGGGGTGGACAATTCAACAAAGGGTAACTCATGACGAAGTGCATAACTTTCCGACATGAATGAATGAGATGCTCCTGGGTCGAAAAGAACGGAAGTACGAACATAATTGACTGGGAGCGTACCAAGAATGACGTCAGTGGTGTCGTCAGTCTCTTCGGCGGCAATCTGGTTCACACGTCCACGAGTGGCGGGAGGAGCGGGTTTGGCGGTGTAGACCTTCTGGGGTGGCTTGCCACGGCCATTGTTGTTGTTGTTGTTGTTGCCTCCGGCACGTGGTGGAGCATTCTGGTGTTGGAGCTGGTTCTGGGGACACTCGCGAGAGTAGTGGCCGGCCTGACCACATTTGTAGCAAGCTCCGAAAACAGTGCGTGGAGCTGGGTTGTTTGGTGGAGCTGGGTGGAATTGGGTGGGTGGACAAGGCGCCACATAGGATGGCCTCGGGGGGTTGTTCTGGCGGAACATGCTGTTTGGAATCCAGATCTTGCGCTTCTGGGAGCCAGAACTGGATGAACTATCATCTCTGGGGTGTTTGCCGAAATCGTTGGGGGTGTTCATGTCCTCTGCCTTGATGGCCTTGTTGACAAGGACCTGGAATGTGGCAAAGTCATGAAGGTTGAGCTCGCGACGGAGTCCACTGTTGAGGCCACGACGGAACCTCTCTTGTTTCTTGGAGTCGGTGGAGACTTCTTCGGTTGCATAACGAGCAAGTCGGTTGAACTCACGACTGAACTCATCAACGGTCCTTCTGCCTTGAGTGAGGTTGCAGAACTCCTCACGTTTGCGGTCCATAAGACCTTTGGGAATGTGGTGCTCGCGGAAGGACGTGCAGAATTCCTCCCAAGATGCAGGTGGTCCAACGGGACGCATATTCAGAAAATTCTCCCTCCAAGAACTAGCTGCACCTACGAGGTGATACGTGGCGTAGCTGACCTTGTCACCAGTTGCAACATGGCCGACCTGGAGCTTCCTCTCGATGCTGCGAAGCCAGTCATCGGCGTCAAGGGGCTCGGTGGAGTAACTGAAAACCGGGGGATGAAGTCGGATGAAGTCATTCAGGGACACCAACTCATTGCGCTGCTGAGTGGTGTTGCGTGCAATGACTTCCAGCAGGTGGCGAGAGTCACGGCGGTTCCTCTCCACTTCCATCAGAACTTGTGCCATCGTGGGTGGGGGTGGAAGGTTGCCTTCCTCCTGGTCATTCCCACGACCTTGGTTACGACCAACCTGGCCACGGGTTCCTTGAGACATCCTGAAGGTGAAAACAAAGTCAAACAGAGTTGAGTTGAAGAGTCTAAACAAGGTATTGAAGTACTGGAAGGATTACAGAGCAAAGGAAGTAATCATCTTGACAACATGGTGATAAAGCATACAAGCCATATATTCACAAGCTGTCATACAAACCATACATCGTTTTAGTACAAGCACTAAGCTAATACAAACGTGATGAAGATGATACATCCTTCAGAGGCACTCTGACTTCCTATACATTATTTATCTAAGCCTCTGGAACTTAGACGCCTTGCATACAATATACTAAGATACTACTACATCATCACTAAGCAAGACCACAGGCGGTCTCACTCATCTCCATCTCCATAGTAGTCCTCATAAAAGTTACCCGTGTATCCCGGTAGTTGGAGGTGACCATCGGAAAACACGGAGGCTTGTGGACCCTGATATCCATTTGGGCAAGGATGGGGCCTAGGTCCAGTGTAGGGTGGAAGCAAAGGACCACGGGGTGGAAAAATGCCTCCAATCTCGGGCCAAGCAAGTCGAGAAGGCATCTGAGTCCTCACTGGATAGATCGCATCAAACTCAACTGATCCAACGCTCACAAAGGGTGCCAAGAGCGTCAGTGCTCGGTACAGACGAACTCGGGTGGCGTGGAGCTCAAAACGGAGAGCGCGTGCATCCCGATCTCTGTCACTAGCAAACCTAGCAGTCACCTGGAGTGCTGGATCCTCTGCAGAGTGATCTGAGTAGAGTCCGGTGTAATATCCCTCTTCTCCTGGAAGTGCAGCAGGGATATAGCGGAAAGAAGTCTCTCTCAGCATGGTGTGCTCCTCTCTCAGCAGGGTAATACATGAATATGCAGCATCCTGCACAGCCATGTTCTCGGTAACGCCAATGACATGTCCAAAGTGGATAGGCTGGGTGACTCCAACGTGGTGCGAGTAGATCCGGACAATGCAGTGGAACTGCGTCTGGTTGAAGTCGTGGAACTGCTCCTCGACGGTGTACTCAGGGTACCATCGATATCCCACATAGGACATCATCTCGATCAACGTGGCGGGATGGCCACGCACACCGAGGCACCTGGTCAAACGAACAATCTGCCGAGGGGGAAGATCTGCCATCTGAAACAGAAAGGAGTTTGCAAATGCATCAGATTATGAGATAAACCTGGAATGACTCGGACAGCATAACGGCTGTAATTGTAAGAAATGACAATTTCTTCCAACATGCAAACAACACTTACATACGATGTAATAAAACAGGAAGCATAACCACTCTAACAGACCGATCACAACTTTCCTACGGCTATGAGGAAGCAAACAACGAGATGTTCTAATCAGACAGAGGAGAGCCTAGTCCTATCTTCCCATAGAACAAGATGAGGGTGACTCAGAACTCAGAACGAAGGGGTAAGGAGAAAAAAAGAAGCCTTACGTTGTTCCCTTATATACCCAGAGTAACTATATAACTAAAGCAAGCTAGACTCAACTTCGGCCAAGGCTACTAGTCCTACAGTCAGTCCTGCTCTGATACCAAGTCTGTCGGGACCCGGGATTAGCGTATGCAAGTACAGTTAAGACATAGTCATATGGAGAGCCGAGAACGGCACCCACTTGTCTAAGCAGACAAGGCCAAGCACTGAACATTCTCGGAAAGCATCGTACGTGAGGGGCATCCCATCCAGGCCGGATGATCAACTGAGATGGGTCCTCATCATCCGCACACAAGTCAAATGATATGGGTGGTGAACTCCCATATTCAAAGACAAGTCGCCTCAACCTAACTACCGACTATCTCAAACTCTTACATAGACTTACTCCAGCCCGATCACTTAGTCGGGGTCTAGGGCGGGCTCGATCATACCACAAAGTGTGCACGAGACGGAGTCTCGAGCAATCGCATCGCGATGCCCCAAGCTACGCACATCTAAGGGCCACTTGGTGTATGAAAGACCGCCAGCCAGAACACGACTAAGGTCTCGAAAACCCATACAAAGACATGCATGTTATAAACATACACGCAGCACACATGCCTTGTATGAACAGTAGGTACCATTGCAATTCTCTACAAAGTGTACATTTTATTTATAACTCTTATAGAGTACACACAGAGATCACATACATGTGATCCAACATTACAACACAGGCGGAAGCAAATTATGTCTGAGTACAGACAAGTTTAACAAATGGCTTAAGAAGCCTTATTTAAACACAAAGCCCTCCACGAGGGAACCAGTCTGCTGACTGGGACTAGACTAGCTTAACTTCAGTCGTCCAGCTCGATGAAGAAGCCACCTTCGGGGTCAGTGGCGTCATCTAAAACATAGATTAAGCAAACGTGAGTACAAAGGCGTACTCAGCAAGACTTACATAGGAACTATACTACTCATGCACATGTATCAAGGTAAAGGGAGGTGGGGTTCACTTGCAGAAGTGCCAGCTTTGATTTGGCTAATCCTGAACTACGAGTACTAGACTGTGAAGTAAGAAGCGTACACGAGTCCACTACTTTCTCCAATGAATACACCACTATGGTGCCTTCCTCGACTTCCCCACGAGAAAGCACGCCATAGCACTCACACTTATCTTGGTGTATTTTAGAAGTATCCAGTTCAAGTTATCTAATAATCAAGCTAAGCTTTCCAAGCAGTCCATAACCGCGGACGCGGCTATTCGAATAGTTTTTTTAACCTTGCAAGGGTGTACCGCTACACACACATGATCATCATTTACCGCCTTTGATATCGACACCATTCAAGGGGTGCCAGCGAGGATGCTCACCACAATTGTTACCTCATAGCCGATCTAGTCCGAGAAAGCCGCCTACTTGGGTTGGTTACCACTATCGTGAACCCGGCCGGTTTACCGAAGTGGACCCAAGCGATGTGTGCGTGGTGCATAAGCCGGTCTCGGTTGACCCGTTCTCTCACTTAGCATCCAGGCCACAAGCCTACCAGAACTCCGAACTACTGCGACATCTGGACATCGAAAGGGATGAGTTAGTAAGTTGAGAGGGGTCAGTGAGCCCAATGTGTGGTTGTAATCTTCATCTTGGATCACCACACAAGAACTCGTACTAGGGCGGTGTTCAACGAGACAACCCACCGTGTACTCCTACACAGCCTCTCATCGTTCACCTTGTATTAGGGTCGATTCACCAACACTTTTCTACCATCAACAACATGATCACTACCATCCCGACTCACATCACAGTAACAACATGGTATCATACTAAGCATGCATTAAGCAGTAACATTGCAGGGGCCACATGATATCAAACAACTCCTACACTTGCTAGGATTGTGGTTTGCTTACTACTGTGACAACATGATTGGTCATGCAAAGGAATGGGTTCATCTATGCGGTAGAATCGTAACATGGTGATCATCCTAAACAATGCATAAGCGAGACATTAGAGGGAAGTGGGATTTTATCGACATGATCAATGGGGGTTTGCTTGCCTTGCTGACGAGGTTCGGGTTCTGGATCTTCAGCGAAGGGGGTAGTCTCCTGCTCCGGTTCCACCTCTACTCGACAAACAAAGCACGAAGTAGCAATCAATATGAATGCAATGCTCAAGCACATGAATGAATGTTGAAACTTGAAGTATAAGTTTTGATGTGTGTGAGACAATTCCATTTTAGTGGAATATATTGCATTTAAAATGCAAATTCAAATTCCACATTTGAATTCAAATTAACCAAGTTGTATGCGACATAGTTTGATCATTTTTAATTATCTTCAAATGTATAAGATATGCCTCTGATGTGTGATTGAATTGTAGCATGTTGCCATGGTTCAAGTTGCAAAATTATTTGATTTGAATTTGATTTAATTCCATTTAAATCAAATAGCAAATGCTACTGATCACATTTTAAATTCAACTCAAACAGAGTTGAAAGTTGCATATTTGGAAAGATAATTTTCTCCTGATCATTTTTCATATATTATTTGTCCAATTTGGAGTTAATATGAATTTTCTATGAATTTCCAAAGTTTGGGGTATTTTCTGGATTTTTGGAATTATTTAAACCATTTTGCTTTTCTGGAAATTCAATTAAATCCTATTATTGCATCAGCATGTGGTCATGCTGACGTGTGGGGGGGTCTGACTGGTGGGCCAGGGGTGTCAGTGTCACAAGGGTTTAATTGAAACGGTTTAAACTTAACCAGGGGGTTAATTGCCTGGGGGCCCCACCTGTCATTGACCTGGGGTCAATTAGCAGGGGGGGTTAACCCCTAATGACAGTGGCCTCACCGGCGGCTAGCCGCCGGTGGCCACCAGTGCTGCGGCGCTGCACGGGGAGGGGGTTGCCGTGGGCCATTTGATGCGCGGGAGGCACCAATCGAAAGCCCGTGGACGCCCGCGTCGAGTGGTGTAGAGCAGCGCCACAGGGGAGCACTGGAGTGACGCCGGCGACGAGCCCTAGCGGCGGCGGAGCTGCTGGCTCGAGGTGAACTCGGCTACGGGGCACCATTTGAGCCGGTGATGCTCGCAATCGACGCAGAGGAGCAAGGAGATGACGGTGCACATGCCCCCGAACTCATTTGCTTTACTGGTGAACGACTACGACGACCGTGGCGGCGAGGAACTTCGGCTTCCATGGCGGATCACCAATGAGACAACGAAAAGGGGCAGGGAGAGAGGGGTTTGGACCGCCTGCTCACCAGGAACTCGACGGAGGTGGCGGATTGAGCTGGGAGGGCCTTACGGCGATGAAATCGACAAAGGCGTCCTTCGGGTCCGGCGACGGCTCGAGCTCGATTCCGGCGGCTAGGAGGGCTCCGAGTTCGATTCGCTGCACTGGGAGACATAGTCGACGACGACGAGGAGGATGGACAGCACGGCGCAGCTCGGGGACGTCGTTGGCCACGCGGGCTTCAAGCTATGGCGACGGCGGCGTCCTGTTCTTCGCGGGGCTCAGCGAGAGAGAGGAGGATAGGCACTGGGGAGGGGTGGAATGAGCTCACGGCGTCTCCAGGCGCGTCTAGGTGCGAGAAGAGGCCTCGGGGAGGGACGGAAGCTCCTCGGCATCGAGGTGTCGTCCCTAGCTAGCTCGGTGGCATTCCACCGAGCAGCTTGGAGGCGCGGGACGGGGAAGAAGACCCCCGTGCCCCTTTGGGCCGGCTGGGCTGGGGTGGGCCGACTTCGCCTGGGCGACAGGTAAGCCTTTTCCTTTTTCTGTGTAATCTTTCCTTTCTGTATTTCTGTATATTTGTTTTGACTTTGGTAAAAATACCAAATCATTTTATTAAATGCTGAAAACTTTTATGTGGCCTCATAATAATATAAACTAGCCACTCATAAACTTTCAACATTTTTAAAATTCAAATGATTGGAATTTTAAATCAAAAGGGGTATTTCTTTAATTCCAAGGTACTGTTTGAATATTTGAAAAATCTATGAGCATGGGGTGGGTCCCACATCACTTGATATGTGATCACACTCATTTATAAGACTTTTCAAAACTCTAACATGAATTTTTGGAAAAGATTTTTATCTCGCCTTTTGAATTAATTCATCTGGGGGTGTTCCTTCTCCCATTTGGATTTTGAAATTGATTTCCAAGATTTCTTTTTGAAATTTTGACATGATGCAAAAGCACTAGCTAACCCTAGCACATACCTAATAGAGGGTTCTAACAGATCAAAAGGGATTTCAGAGTAAAGATGGATATTAAATTAACAAGAAAGACAAGTCTCTATGATCTGATCAAAGTGACATATTTTTTGAGTTAGTCTTGGGCATAAAGACTTGTGAAAGTTGTTTCACAAATTACAATGCTTGGACACTTCAATATTGTTGATGTGCCTGAACATTGTAATCATGCTCTATTGAATAGTGTATGGTCTAAGTTATCTCTTAACGAGTTACGTTATTATTGTTTAGAGTTATTAATTTAATATGCAAACACTCACTTCGGTATAGGTGACCATCTGAGTTCGTGGAAACCAACACTATATATGTCATGGTGTGTTGTGGTTTCTAGGAAGCTTGATTTATATGATAAATCATCTTTGTAGTGTATCCTTAGTCAACTATGGATGCATCTTCCATAACTAGAACCAAAGGAGCAAAACTTGTATTGCAAAGTTTGGTGTTTATCAAGAATTGGTTTTGATAAATGTGGTAATGGAAGAAAAGTGAAAGTTCAACCAAGGTAATTGACCTTGCCTCCAAATGTCAGAGTAGCGCAACGGAATATGTTCAGGAAGCAAAACTCTACAATTAGAGGAGAAACTAATGATAATGATCATGATGTTTCGATGGAAACTTTTACTCATCAAAGTAGGATTCAAGAATACATATTTGCCCCTTGTGCAAAATGATATTCATGATTCACGTGTCGAGTTAATGGAACAAGACATACCTACGAACTACGAAGAAGTGATGGTGGACCTAAGTACGAGATATGACTATGAGTCATGAAATCCTATATTGAGTTTCATTTAAGATTGCTTGAATCTTATCAAGTAAGGAGGTTACTTGATATTCCCAATAACTTCATGGTTATAATGTCGGGACCCGGGATTAGCGTATGCAAGTACAGCTAAGACATAGTCATATGGAGAGCCGAGAACCGTACCCACTTGTCTAAGCAGACAAGGCCAAGCACAAAACGTTCTCGGAAAGCATCGTACGTGAGGGGCATCCCATCCAGGCCGGATGATCAACTGAGATGGGTCCTCATCGTCTGCACACAAGTCTAATGATATGGGTGATGAACTCCCATATTCAAAGACAAGTCGCCTCACCCATACTATCGACTATCTCATAACTCTAACATAGACTTACTCCAGCCCGATCACTTAGTCGGGGTCTAGGGCGGGCTCGATCATACCACAAAGTGTGCACGAGACAGAGTCTTGAACAATCGCATCGCGATGCCCCAAGCTGCGCACATCTAAGGGACACTTGGTGTATGAAAGACCGCCAGCCAGATCACAACTAAGGTCTCAAAAACCCTTACTAAGACATGCATGTTATAAACATACACGCAGTACACATGTCTAGTATGAACAGCGGTATCATTGCAATTCTCTACAAAGTATATACTTTATTGATAACTCTTACAGAGTGCACACAGAGATCACAAGTCTGTGATCCAACATTACAACAAGCATACGGAAGCAAAGTAGGTCTGAGTACAAACAAGTTTAAAAAATGGCTTAGAGAACCCTTATCTAAAAACAAGCCCTCCACGAGGGAATCAGTCGTCTGACTGGGACTAGACTAGTTGATCTTCAGTCGTCCAGCTCGATGAAGAAGCCACCTTCGGGGTCAGTGGTATCATCTAAAATATAGATTAAGCAAACGTGAGTACAAAGTCGTACTCAGCAAGACTTACATAGGAGCTATACTACTCATGCACATGTATCAAGGTAAAGGGAGGTGGGGTTTCACTTGCAGAAGTGCTAGCTTTGACTTGGCTAATCCTGAAATACGAGTACCAGACTTGAGGTAAGAAGCGTACACGAGTCCACTACTTTCTCCAACCAATTACACCACTATGGTGCCTTCCTCGACTTCCCCACGAGAAGGCACGCCATAGCACTCACACTTATCTTGGTGTGTTTTAGAAGTATCCAGTTCAAGTTGTCTAATAATCAAGCTAAGCTTTCCAAGCAGTCCATAACCGCGGACGCGGCTATTCACATAGTTTTGTTAACCTTGCAGGGGTGTACCTCTACACACACATGATCATCATTTACCGCCTTTGATCTCGACACCATTCAAGGGGTGCCAGCGAGGATGCTCACCACAACTGTTACCTCATAGCCGATCTAGTACGAGAAAGCCGCCTACTTGGGTTGGTTACCACTATCGTGAACCCGGCCGGTTTACCGAAGTGGACCCAAGTGATGTGTGTGTGGTGCATAAGCCGGTCTCGGATGAGCCGTTCTCTCACTTAGCATCCAGGCCACAAGCCTACCAGAACTCCGAACTATTACGACATCTGGACATTGAAAGGGATGAGTTAGTAAGTTGAGAGGGGTCAGTGATCCCAATGTGTGGTTGTACTCTTCATCTTGGATCACCACACAAGAACTCGGAATTAGGGCGGTGTTCAACGAGACAACCCACCGTGTACTCCTACACAGCCTCTCATCGTTCACCTTGTATTAGGGTCGATTCACCAACACTTTTCTACCAACACCAACATGATCACTACCATCCCGACTCACATCACAGTAACATCATGGTATCATACTAAGCATGCAATAAGAGATAACATTTGCAGGGGCCAGATGATATCAACCAACTCTTACATTTGCTAGGATTGTGGTTTTCTTAGTACTGTGACAAAATGATAGGTCATGCAAAGGAATGGGTTCATATATGCGGTAGAAATGAATCATGGTGATCATCCTAAACAATGCATAAGCGAGACATGAGAGGGAAGTGGGATTTTATCGACATGATCAATGGAGGTTTGCTTGCCTTGCTAACGAGGTTCGGGTTCTGGGTCTTCAACGAAGGGGGCAGCCTCCGGCTCCGGTTCCACCTCTACTCGACAAACAACAAGCAAAGTAGCAAAGTAAATACAATGCACAATCACATGATGAAAGGTTGGAACTTGACGTAAATGCTTTGATGTGTGAAGCAATTCCATTTAAATGGAGTATATTGCAAATTGAATTGCAAATTCAAACTCCAATTTGAATTCAAACTTAGTCAAGTTATATGTGACATGGTTTGATCAATTTGAATCATCTTCAAATGTGTATGATATGCCTCTGATGTGTGGTTGAAATGTAGCATAATTCCATGGTCCAAGTTGCAAAAGCATTTGATTTGAATTTGAATTAATTCCAAATAATTCAAATGACATATGCTACTGGTCCCATTTTAAAATCAACTCAAACATAGTTGAAAGTTGCATTTTTGGATACCTTATTTTCTCCTGATCATTTTTCATATATTATTTGTCCAATTTGGAGTTAATATGAATTTTCTATGAATTTCCAAAGTTTGGGGTAATTTCTGGAATTTCTGGAATTTCTTTATTTTCTTTTCTATTTGGAAATTCCTTTAATCCTTTTATTGCATCAACATGATGCACTGCTGGCGTCACCAGGGGGCTGACAGGTGGGCCAGGGGTGTCAGTGTCACTGGTTAATTAACCCGGCTGGTTAATTTAGTCCAGTGGCTTAATTAAGCCACTGGGCCCACTGGTCAGTGACCCAGGGTGGGGTTAGGAGGTGGATTAGCGAGGGGGTTCGACTAACCCACCTGCGGCTAAACGCCGACGACCTGGCCACGGCGGCGCACTCGCCGGAATGGGCTAGGGGCCACGGGAGGCTACGGGGAGGACACCATCGGGTGCAGCATCGTCGTCCGCATCGAGAGGAAGCATCAGGGGGTCACGGGAAGGTCGGGATGGACGGCGGCGACTACTCCGGCGGAAACAGAGAACCGGCGAGGTCGTAGTCGAGGCTAGGGGGCACGGATTTAGCTGGGACTTGGCGCATTCGAACGCTAGTGCACGCAGGATCCAAACGCGCGCACTAGGGCATTAACAGAGGCACGAGAGCGAGCTCTAGCTCGACCATGGCGGCGAGCTTGCTCGGCTCCCATGGTGGATCCGTCTACAGCCGCGGGGAAGGTTCGGGTCAAGAGGGGTTTTGCGCGGTAGCTCGCCCTGAGTCAAATGGAAGCGACGGCTTGCTCGAGGAGGCTCCAACGGCGGCGAATCGACGACGGCGAGCTCGCGGGTCCGGCGAGAGGTTGAAGATGATGCCGTCGGCTCGGGGAGGAATTAGGGATCCAGCTTCTGCGTGAAGACGAAGTCGATGACGAGGAGCACGGTGGACTTGCTGGCTTGAGCTCTAGGGCACGGTGGCCACGTCGTCCACGACGGTGCGCTCCGGTGAAGCTTCGGGTGACGACGAATTCGAGCGTAGGAGGAGGGGAAGAAGCTCTGGGGGGGGGGAAACGGACGTGGCGTGCTCCAGGGAGTCTCCAGGCGCGAGAAGAGGGCATGGGGAGGCCTGGAAGGTCCTCGGCGGCGACGTGGCGTCCACGGCTGGCTCGGTGGCATTCCACCGAGCAGCTTGGAGGCGCGGGGCGGGGAAGAAGACCCTGCTGCCCCTCTGGGCCGGGTGGGCCGGATGGGCTGCTCTCGCCTGGGCGCCAGGTAAGCTTTTCTTCTTCTTTTTCTGTTTTTCTTTTCTGACATTTGTTTTGCTGAGCTAAATTAAATAGCTAGGCATTTTATTAAATGCTGAAATTTTTTATATGGCCTCATAATAATATAGACTAGCCACTTATAAAGTTTCAATATTGTTAACATTCAAATAATTTGAATCTTAACTCAAATAGGGTTATTTGATTAATTCCAAGGCACTGTTTGAATATTTGAAAATCTATGAGCATGGGATGGGTCCCACATCACTTGATATGTGATCACACTCATTTATAAGACTTTTCAAAAATCTAACATGAATGTTTGGAGAAGATTTTTATCTGGCCTTTTGAATTAATTCATCTGGGGGGGGGTTCCTTCTCCCATTTTTCTTTTGAAATTGATTTCAAAGATTTATTTTGAAATTTTGACATGATGCAAGAGTACTGGCTAACCCTAGCACATTACCTAACAGAGGGTTCTGACAACTCGCCCCCACTCAACAGAATCTCGTCCCAAGATTCAGAAGTCTGCGGGAGGAAGGTGGGGTACTCGGCGTTGAGACGGTCTTCTCTTTCCCACGTAGCTTCTCTTTCAGAGTGGTGTGACCATTGCACTTTCAGAAACCTAATCTTCTGACGACGAGTGACACGCTCTGCGGAATCAAGAATACGAACGGGGTATTCTCGATAAGAAAGGTCATCTTGGAGATCAAGCGTTTCATGGTCGACTTCGCGGATGGGGTCCTTGAAGCAACGCCTGAGTTGGGACACATGGAATACATCATGTACTCGGGAAAGGTGCGGGGGTAGTTCAAGTTGGTAGGAAACTTCTCCACGTTTAGCAATAATGCGGAAAGGTCCGATGTAACGTGGGGCCAACTTGCCTTTGATACCGAAACGTTGGGTTCCCTTCAGAGGAGTAACCCGAAGGTAAGCCTTCTCATCCATATTGTAGCTCTCTTGCCTATGATGACGATCATAGTAGCTTTTCTGACGAGACTGGGCTGCTTTCAATTGGTCACGAACAATGCGAACTTGCTCTTCTGCTTCCTTGGTCATATCCGGTCCAAAGAATTTTCTTTCACCGGTTTCTGACCAGTTTAGTGGTGTTCGACATCGTCGTCCATAAAGGAGTTCAAAAGGAGCCATGTTCAGACTAGATTGAAAACTATTGTTATAAGAAAATTCGGCGAATGGCAGAGACTTCTCCCAATTCTTTCCGAATGAGATAACACAAGCTCTGAGCATGTCTTCGAGAATTTGGTTAACCCTTTCGACTTGACCGCTAGACTGAGGATGGAAAGCTGTACTAAAGGAGAGATGAGTTCCTATAGCCTTCTGAAAGCTTCCCCAAAATCTAGAGGTAAAAAGGCTACCGCGATCAGAATTGATTTCCAAAGGAACACCGTGAAGGGATACAATTCTAGAGACGTACAAGTCCGCTAACTGGCTAGCAGTTATAGACTCACGAACCGGAAGGAAGTGAGCAACTTTGGAAAGCCTATCTATGACAACAAAGATGGCATTGTTTCCTTTCTGGGTTTTTGGAAAGCCGGTGATGAAGTCCATACCGACTTTGTCCCATTTCCACTCGGGAATAGACAAAGGTTGAAGTGTACCAACAGGTCTTTGATGTTCTGCCTTAATGCGACGACAAACATCACATTCAGCAACAAATTGAGAAATGTCTCTCTTCATCCTAGTCCACCAAAATCTTTGGCGTAGATCTCGGTACATTTTTGTGCTACCGGGATGAATTGAGAGGGGTTCGTCATGGGCTTCCTTGAGGATGAGTTGCCTTAGTTCCCTATTCTTAGGTAGTACCAAACGATTTCCAAAGAATACCGTTCCCTTGCTATCTGTGGAGAAACATTTAGCAACTCCGCTAGCAATGTTCTCCTTGATCCGGCGAACACCTCGTGCATGCCTTTGGGCAACTATGATTTGATCCTCAAGAGTTGGTTTCGCCACCAAGATAGAAAGATAGCCATGAGGAACAATCTCAAGGTTGAGCTTGTGAAGGTCCTCATGAAGAAGTGGTTGATACTGTTGCAACATGAGGTTGTTACAATACGACTTACGACTTAGTGCATCAGCCATGACGTTGGCCTTGCCTGGGGTGTAAGAAATTACTACGTCGTAATATTTTATCAACTCAATCCAGCGTCTTTGCCTGAGATTAAGATCTGGCTGGGTGAAAATGTATTTGAGGCTTTGGTGGTCAGAATAAATCTCACAACGAGTACCAAGGAGGTAATGTCGCCAAGTTGTTAGGGCATGAACTACGGCAGCGAGTTCAAGGTCATGGGTAGGATAGTTCTCTTCATGTGGCCGCAACTGGCGTGAAGCATAAGCTACCACATGTCGATCTTGCAGAAGTATGCATCCTAACCCTTGCCGTGATGCGTCACAATAGATCTCGAAATCCTTTTTGGTGTCTGGAGGTGCAAGTATAGGTGCAGAAGTCAATCTTCTTTTTAGCTCTTGAAAGCTTTCCTCGCACTTGGGAGTCCATAAGAATTTCTTATCTTTCTTGAGGAGTTCAGTTAGAGGCTTTGCAACTTTAGAAAAGTTCTCGACGAAGCGACGACAATAGCTGGCTAGGCCAAGAAAACTCCTAACTTTCTTAACCGATTCAGGTGGAGTCCAGTCAAGGACGGCCTGAACTCTCTCGGGATTCACAGCAATGCCTTTTGCAGAAATCACGTGGCCTAAGTAGGTCACTTCTGGTAGCCAAAATTCACACTTGGAGAATTTAGCATACAGGTGATGCTCTCTAAGTTTCATCAATACCAACCTAAGATGTTCTGCGTGCTCTTCTTCGTTCTTCGAGTATATAAGGATGTCATCGAGGTAAACCACGACGAACTGGTCCAAATACTCCATGAAGATCGAATTCATCATGCGTGAGAAAGTGGCGGGGGCATTAGTTAAACCAAAGGACATGACGGTGTACTCGTAAAGACCATAACGAGTAGTAAAAGCCGTTTTGGGAATGTCCTCGTTTCGGATCTTGATTTGATGATAACCTAATCTCAAATCCATCTTGGAGAAGACAGAGGATCCTGCAAGTTGATCATAAAGATCATTGATCCTGGGCAGTGGGTACTTGTTCTTTATCGTCGCTAAATTTAGCGGGCGATAGTCTACGCACATCCTTTCTGTTCCATCTTTCTTCGTTACGAACAGAACGGGGCAACCCCATGGCGATGAGCTAGGGAGGATGAAGCCTTTCTCCAACAAAGCTTCCAGTTGGGTTTTAAGCTCAGCTAACTCACGTGGGGCCATTTTGTATGGGCGTCTAGAAATTTGTGCAGTTCCTGGGGCAAGATCCACTATAAACTCTACACATCTATCGGGTGGCATGCCCGGCAGCTTTTCAGGAAAGACATCCGGGAAGTCACGAACCACCGGAATATCTTCAAGTTCGGGAAGGGGAAGTACATTCAAAGAATGCACTTGGGTTCTTGTTCTGGGCGAGGTGTAGTTGACGGTTTTGCCTGAAGGGTGGGTGAGTTTTACGGATTTGCCTTTGCAATCCAGGTAGGCATTCTGTCTTGATAGCCAATCCATGCCAAGGATGACATCAATGTCTGAAGACTTGAGGGCTATGAGTGAAGCAAGGAATACTAAACCCTCAATTGCAACCTGATTACCGTGGCTTACTCTATTAGTTTGCCATCTTGACCCTGGAGTTTGAATAATCATGGGGGTGGATAATTCAACAAAAGATAACTCATGACGAAGTGCATAACTTTCCGACATGAATGAATGAGATGCTCCTGGGTCGAAAAGAACGGAAGTAGGAACATAATTGACTGGGAGCGTACCAAGAATGACGTCAGTGGTGTCGTCAGTCTCTTCGGCGGCGATCTGGTTCACACGTCCACGAGTGGCGGGAGGAGAGGGTTTGGCGGTGTAGACCTTCTGGGGGGGCTTGCCACGACCATTGTTGTTGTTGCCTCCGGCACGGGTTGGAGCATTCTGGTTCTGGATCTGGTTCTGGGGACACTCACGAGAATAGTGGCCTGCCTGACCATACTTGTAACAGGCTCCGAAAACAGTGCGTGGAGCTGGGTTGTTTGGTGGAGCTGGGTGGAACTGGGTTGGTGGACGAGGCGCCACATAGGATGGCCTCGGTGGGTTGTTCTGGCGGAACATACTGTTTGGGATCCAGATCTTGCGCTTCTGGGAGCCGGAACTGGATGATCCATCATCTCTAGGGTGTTTGCGAAAGTTGTTGGGGGTGTTCATGTCCTCGGCCTTGATGGCCTTGTTGACAAGGACCTGGAAGGTGGCAAAGTCATGAAGGTTGAGCTCACGACGGGGTCCAGTGTGGAGGCCACGACGGAACCTCTCTTGCTTCTTTGCGTCGGTGGAGACTTCTTCGGTAGCATAACGAGCAAGTCGGTTGAACTCACGACTAAACTCGTCAACGGTCCTCCTGCCTTGAGTGAGGTTGCAAAACTCCTCACGCTTGCGGTCCATGAGACCCTTGGGAATGTGGTGCTCGCGGAAGGAAGTGCAGAATTCATCCCAAGATGCGGGCGGTCCAACGGGACGCATATTCAGGAAGTTCTCCCACCAAGAACTAGCTGCACCTTCGAGGTGATAGGTGGCATAGCTGACCTTGTCACCATTTGCAACACGGCCTTCTTGGAGCTTCCTCTCGATGCTGCGAAGCCAGTCATCGGCGTCAAGGGGCTCAGTGGAGTAACTGAAAACCGGGGGATGAAGTCGGATGAAGTCGTTCAGGGACACCAACTCATTGCACTGCTGAGTGGTGTTGCTAGCAATGAATTCCAACAGATGGTGAGAGTCTCGGCGGTTCCTCTCGACCTCCATCAGAACCTGAGCCATCGTGGGTGGGGGTGGAAGGTTGCCTTCTTCCTGGTCATTCCCACGACCTTGGTTACGACCAACTTGGCCACGGGTTCCTTGAGACATCCTGAAGGTGAAAACCAAAGTCAAACATAGTTGATTGGGAGAGTCTAATCAAGGTATTGAAGTACTGGAAGGATTACAGAGCAAAGGAAGTAATCATCTTGACAACATGGTGCTAAAGCATACAAGCCATATATTCACAAGCTGTCATACAAACCATACATCATTTTAGTACAAGCACCAAGCTAATACAAACGTGATGAAGATGATACATCCTTCAGAGGCACTCTGACTTCCTATACATGATTTATCTAAGCCTCTGGAACTTAGACCCTTGCGTACAATATACTAAGATACTACTACATCCTCACTAAGTAAGACCACAGGCGGTCTCACTCATCTCCATCTCCATAGTAGTCCTCATAAAAGTTACCCGCGTATCCCGGTAGCTGGAGGTGACCATCGGAAAACACGGAGGCCTGTGGACCCTGATATCCATTTGGGAAAGGATGGAGCCTAGGTCCAGCGTAGGGTGGAAGCAAAGGACCACGGGGTGGAAAAATGCCTCCAATCTCGGGCCAAGCAACTCGAGAAGGCATCTGAGTCCTCACTGGGTAGATAGCGTCATGCTCAACTGATCCAATGCTCACAAAGGGTGCCAAAAGTGTCAACGCTCGATACAGACGAACACGAGTGGCGTGAAGCTCGAAACGGAGAGCGCGTGCATCACGATATCGATCACTAGCAAACCTAGCAGTCACCTGAAGTGAGGGATCCTCTGCAGAGTGATCTGAGTAGAGTCCGGTGTAATATCCCTCTTCTCCTGGAAGTGCAGCAGGGATATAGCGGAAAGAGGTCTCTCTCAGCAAAGTGTGCTCCTCTCTCAGTAGTGTCATCTATGAGTATGCAGCATCCTGCACAGCCATGTTCTCGGTAATGCCAATGCCATGTCCAAAATGGATAGGCTGGGTGACTCCAACGTGGTGCGGGTAGATCCTGACGATGCAGTGGAACTGGGTCTGGTTGAAGTCGTGGAACTGCTCCTCGACGGTGTACTCAGGATACCACCGATATCCCACATAGGACATCATCTCGATCAACGTGGCGGGATGGCCACGCACACCGAGGCACCTGGTCAAACGAACAATCTGCCGAGGGGGAAGATCTGCCATCTGAAACAGAAAGGGGTTTGCAAATGCATCAGATTATGAGATAAACCTGGAATGACTCGGACAGCATAACGGCTGTAATTGCAAGAAAAAGACAATTTCTTACAACATGGAAACAACACTTACATACGATGTAATAAATAAGGGAGCATAACCACTCTATCAAACCGATCACAACTTTCCTACGGCTACAAGGAAGCAAACAACGAGATGTTCTAATCAGACAGAGGAGAGCCTAGTCCTATCTTCCCGTAGAATAAGATGAGGGTGACTCAGAAGTCAGAACGAAGGGGGTAAGGAGAAAAAAGAAGCCTTACGTTGTTCCCTTATATACCCAGAGTAACTATATAACTATAGCAAGCTAGACTCGACTTCGGCCAAGGCTACTAGTCCTACAGTCAGTCCTGCTCTGATACCAAGTCTGTCGGGACCCGGGATTAGCGTATGCAAGTCCAGCTAAGACATAGTCATATGGAGAGCCGAGAACCGTACCCACTTGTCTAAGCAGACAAGGCCAAGCACAAAACGTTCTCGGAAAGCATCGTACGTGAGGGGCATCCCATCCAGGCCGGATGATCAACTGAGATGGGTCCTCATCGTCCGCACACAAGTCTAATGATATGGGTGATGAACTCACATATTCAAAGACAAGTCGCCTCAACCATACTATCGACTATCTCATAACTCTTACATAGACTTACTCCAGCCCGATCACTTAGTCGGGGTCTAGGGCGGGCTCGATCTTAGCACAAAGTGTGCACGAGACAGAGTCTCGAACAATCGCATTGCGATGCCCCAAGCTGCGCACATCTAAGGGCCACTTGGTGTATGAAAGACCGCCAGCCAGATCACAACTATGGTCTCGAAAACCCATACTAAGACATGCATGTTATAAACATACACGCAACACACATGTCTAGTATGAACAGCGGTATCATTGCAATTCTCTACAAAGTATATACTTTATTGATAACTCTTACAGAGTGCACACAGAGATCACAAGTCTGTGATCCAACATTACAACAAGCATACGGAAGCAAAGTAGGTCTGAGTACAGAAAAGTTTAACAAATGGCTTAGAGAAGCCTTATCTAAAAACAAGCCCTCCACGAGGGAACCAGTCGTCTGACTGGGACTAGACTAGTTGATCTTCAGTCGTCCAGCTCGATGAAGAAGCCACCTTCGGGGTCAGTGGCATCATCTAAAACATAGATTAAGCAAACATGAGTACAAAGTCGTACTCAGCAAGACTTACATAGGAGCTATACTACTCATGCACATGTATCAAGGTAAAGGGAGGTGGGGTTTCACTTGCAGAAGTGCTAGCTTTGACTTGGCTAATCCTGAAATACGGGTACCAGACTTGAGGTAAGAAGCGTACACGAGTCCACTACTTTCTCCAACCAATTACACCACTATGGTGCCTTCCTCGACTTCCCCACGAGAAGGCACGCCATAGCACTCACACTTATCTTGGTGTGTTTTAGAAGTATCCAGTTCAAGTTGTCTAATAATCAAGCTAAGCTTTCCAAGCAGTCCATAACCGCGGACGCGGCTATTCACATAGTTTTGTTAACCTTGCAGGGGTGTACCTCTACACACACATGATCATCATTTACAGCCTTTGATCTCGACACCATTCAAGGGGTGCCAGCGAGGATGCTCACCACAACTGTTACCTCATAGCCGATCTAGTACGAGAAAGCCGCCTACTTGGGTTGGTTACCACTATCGTGAACCCGGCCGGTTTACCGAAGTGGACCCAAGTGATGTGTGTGTGGTGCATAAGCCGGTCTCGGATGAGCCGTTCTCTCACTTAGCATCCAGGCCACAAGCCTACCAGAACTCCGAACTATTACGACATCTGGACATTGAAAGGGATGAGTTAGTAAGTTGAGAGGGGTCAGTGATCCCAATGTGTGGTTGTACTCTTCATCTTGGATCACCACACAAGAACTCGGAATTAGGGCGGTGTTCAACGAGACAACCCACCGTGTACTCCTACACAGCCTCTCATCGTTCACCTTGTATTAGGGTCGATTCACCAACACTTTTCTACCAACACCAACATGATCACTACCATCCCGACTCACATCACAGTAACACCATGGTATCATACTAAGCATGCAATAAGCGATAACATTTGCAGGGGCCACATGATATCAACCAACTCCTACATTTGCTAGGATTGTGGTTTGCTTACTACTGTGACAAAATGATAGGTCATGCAAAGGAATGGGTTCATCTATGCGGTAGAAACGAATCATGGTGATCATCCTAAACAATGCATAAGCAAGACATGAGAGGGAACTGGGATTTTATCGACATGATCAATGGAGGTTTGCTTGCCTTGCTAACGAGGTTCGGGTTCTGGGTCTTCAACGAAGGGGGCAGCCTCCGGCTCCGGTTCCACCTCTACTCGACAAACAACAAGCAAAGTAGCAAAGTAAATACAATGCAATCACATGATGAAAGGTTGGAACTTGATGTAAATGCTTTGATGTGTGAAGCAATTCCATTTAAATGGAGTATATTGCAAATTGAATTGCAAATTCAAACTCCAATTTGAATTCAAACTTAGTCAAGTTATATGTGACATGGTTTGATCAATTTGAATCATCTTCAAATGTGTATGATATGCCTCTGATGTGTGGTTGAAATGTAGCATTAATTCCATGGTCCAAGTTGCAAAAGCATTTGATTTGAATTTGAATTAATTCCAAATAATTCAAATGACATATGCTACTTGTCCAATTTTAAAATCAACTCAAACATAGTTGAAAGTTGCATTTTTGGATAGCTTATTTTCTCCTGATCATTTTTCATATATTATTTGTCCAATTTGGAGTTAATATGAATTTTCTATGAATTTCCAAAGTTTGGGGTAATTTCTGGAATTTCTGGAATTTCTTTATTTTCTTTTCTATTTGGAAATTCCTTTAATCCTTTTATTGCATCAGCATGATGCACTGCTGGCGTCACCAGGGGGCTGACAGGTGGGCCAGGGGTGTCAGTGTCACTGGTTAATTAACCCGGCTGGTTAATTTAATCCAGTGGCTTAATTAAGCCACTGGGCCCACTGGTCAGTGACCCAGGGTGGGGTTAGGAGGTGGCTTAGCGAGGGGTTCGACTAACCCACCTGCGGCTAAACGCCGGCGACCTGGCCACGGCGGCGCACTCGCCGGAATGGGCTAGGGGCCACGGGAGGCTACGGGGAGGACACCATCGGGTGCAGCATCGTCGTCCGCGTCGAGAGGAAGCATCAGGGGGTCACGGGAAGGTCGGGATGGACGGCGGCGACTACTCCGGCGGAAACAGAGAACCGGCGAGGTCGTAGTCGAGGCTAGGGGGCACGGATTTAGCTGGGACTTGGAGCATTCGAACGCTAGTGCACGCAGGAGCCAAACGCGCGCACTAGGGCATCAACAGAGGCACGAGAGCGAGCTCTAGCTCGACCATGGCGGCGAGCTTGCTCGGCTCCCATGGTGGATCCGTCTACAGCCGCGGGGAAGGTTCGGGTCAAGAGGGGTTTTGCGCGGTAGCTCACCCTGAGTCGAATGGAAGCGACGGCTTGCTCGGGGAGGCTCCAACGGCGGCGAATCGACGACGGCGAGTTCGCGGGTCCGGCGAGAGGTTGAAGACGATGGCGTCGGCTCGGGGTGGAATTAGGGATCCAGCTTCTGCGTGAAGACGAAGTCGATGACGAGGAGCATGGTGGACTTGCTGGCTTGAGCTCTAGGGCACGGTGGCCACGTCGTCCACGGCGGTGCGCTCCGGTGAAGCTTCGGGTGACGACGAATTCGAGCGTAGGAGGAGGGGAAGAAGGTTTGGAGGGGGGAAACGGACGTGGCGTGCTCCAGGGAGTGTCCAGGCGCGAGAAGAGGGCACGGGGAGGCCTGGAAGGTCCTCGGCGGCGATGTGGCGTCCACGGCTGGCTCGGTGGCATTCCACCGAGCAGCTTGGAGGCGCGGGGCGGGGAAGAAGACCTGCTGCCCCTCTGGGCCGGGTGGGCCGGATGGACTGCTCTCGCCTGGGCGCCAGGTAAGCTTTTCTTCTTGTTTTTCTGTTTTTCTTTTCTGACATTTGTTTTGCTGAGCTAAATTAAATAGCTAGGCATTTTATTAAATGCTGAAAATTTTTATATGGCCTCATAATAATATAGACTAGCCACTTATAAAGTTTCAACATTTTTAAAATTCAAATAATTTGAATCTTAACTCAAATAGGGTTATTTGATTAATTCCAAGGCACTGTTTGAATATTTGAAAAATCTATGAGCATGGTATGGGTCCCACATCACTTGATATGTGATCACACTCATTTATAAGACTTTTCAAAAATCTAACATGAATTTTTGGAGAAGATTTTTATCTGGCCTTTTGAATTAATTCATCTGGGGGGGGTTCCTTCTCCCATTTTGCTTTTGAAATTGATTTCAAAGATTTCTTTTGAAATTTTGACATGATGCAAGAGTACTGGCTAACCCTAGCACATTACCTAACAGAGGGTTCTGACATATAAGGAATGAATGTGAACATCAAAGAAGACATCAAGATTGATTTGTCACAAAGAATGTCTCTGATAAATTCAATAGGTTGACTAAAACATGTAGCAATGCTTGAGTCAATGGGATATTCACTACAATTGATCCAAAATTGTAATCAATACCGTGACTTCCTCAAATCATGCATTTGAAGAAGTGTTGTAATTGGTACAACAATAAGTTTTTGAAAACATATGGATGCTGGTGTCTCGTGATAGGAATTCTCGACTTGATGAATGATCAAATGATTTTGGACTTAGCCAGAATATCGAGGAAACATGCATTTGCATGAAACTGAGTGGGAACAGAATAGTTTCCTGAAACTTAATATGTAGACGACATATTTTGAGTGGGAGCTATGGGAGTATTATCCTATCAATATATGTAACTGACATATTTGAGTAGGAGCCATGTGGTTAGTATCCTGAACTTAATATGTGTCTGACATATCTAAGTGGGAGCCATGTGGACGTTATCCGTATCTTATATGTGACTAACATATTTGAGTGGGAGCAATATGAGTGTTATCCTAAGACTTAATATGTGCATGCCATATTTGAGTGGGAGCATGATAACATTCTCATAAATGGATAACATATTATGAATGGTGTAGTTGGTATTAATGATTATGAATCTTTCATAAATGAAGATGAATAATTATTAAGCATTGAAAATCTATTAAGATAGATTAATGTGTTTCATAACATTGAGTAGGAATACTTTCCTGGATAAGATTTTGAAGGAGTTCAGAATGGGACAAGTCAAGAAGTAGTTCTTACTTGTATATCCAAGAGAAGTGTCGAGTTAATCTCAGTACAAGAACAATGGTTAATTAAATGAAAGAAATGGATGTGCTGGATCCTCTATGCCTTTGTCATAGTTTCTTTCATATAAAAACAGAGTTATGTACTCGACGTAATGTGACCCAAGTTCTTAGTAGTAAGAACACATTGTGATATGATTTATGAGTAAATCATTGAACAAAGAGTTAAGTTTATCCTTCAGTTTCTGGAGAGAACTGAGGATACATCTCAAATTTGTAAAGGATAGTGGACTTTACAATAAATGTTATGCTGATTCAAGTTCTGAAATTAACCAAGAAAATTGAGATATCATACTAATGAATACCTAAGTTGAAAGAAACATGGTTATACATCAAAGTTGCATACAATGCACTAAGGATTAAATCTACATTGATGTGGCTGATTTAGAAGTAGCAGGAGTTATAATTTGGCTGGAGAAGTTCAACTTCTGACTAAGTGAGTTTTAGTGTGCATGACTAAGTGAAGGTATGTGTGATCCAACAGACGTCATTGCTGAAACACAACGAACGCAGTCTCACTCCACCGCCAAATAAATATACCTCATCATTATATTGGATAATGAAGGAATGTCAAACTAGGTGACATTAATGATTTGCAATAGACATGAGGATCTGAATGGTTCAGACCGTTGATACAACCTTTTCCACAAGCAAGCATGATCTATAACCATATAGATGATATGGAGTTATGATCCACAGAAAAGATGCAGCTAGATTATTTGTACTCTAGTGCAAGTGGGAGACTGTTGGGAATGTGCCCTAGAGGCAAATAAAATATGTTTTATTGAGCATATTCCATCAGTTCATAATACTTTTTATACTATGCTATAACTGTATTAAGCGGAAACCTTAATACATGTATGGTATACAAACAACCAGGTCCCTAGTTAACTCTAGTATACTAGTCCATTGGGCGATTGATGATCAAGGTTTCCTGATCATGAGACAAATAAGTCTGTTAGCAATGGAGTCGTATCATTGGGATAATGATATGATGGACATACACCCACCAGAAGTGTTGCGATGTGATCAAGTCACATAGTTCGACATTGCGATAACTATAACGTAGTGACCAGATCCTTTGACCGTAATGATCATACGTAATTTTCATCTATGAGGAGACTTTGATTTGTATCCCACCGCCTGACTGAAATATGCTGGCCATAACGGTGCACTTTGGGTATTCCGAAATAGATGGTTGATGAGTATGCAAATAGATCAAAGCGGGATTTGTCCATCCGAGTGACGGATAGGTACTCTGGGCCCACTCGGTGATATTGCATCATAAGGTTTGCGCAAACATGTGACTAGGTCACGGAGTTGTAATATCACGGGAAAGAGTAAACTTGTTTGTCGAGAACGAGGATGAACTAGGTATATTGGATACTGACGATCAAACCTCGGACAAGCAAAGTACCATAGGACAGAGGGAACAGGCACACGGTTAACGGATCCAACAACGGTTGAAGTTCATTCGATGGAAGCGCAGGGGCTATCAAGGATTGTAACTAGTTCCAATTGATTAGTCATTGATCAATGAGATTGTATCGATCATGTCTGCTGTTTCCCGGACCGTAGGGTGTTACAATTAAGGGTATTCGACGCAGTAAGGATAGATTCGGGATCACCGGAGAAATAGGAGAGAACACCAGAATTGTTCCGGTGAAGGCCGGAAGTTGTTCTGGGTATTTTGAAAGGTTCCAAATATATTTAATAATGTTTAGTTAATGTTTTATTATTTAATTATCTTAATTAAATATTAAAATATACTTAAATGTAATTAAAATGAATTAAAAGGCATAAGGGCCTCATTGGGCCCATTAGGGGAAGGAGGAGCCTCCCCCCTTGGGCCTTGCGCCAAGGGAGGGGCCCACTCCCCCTTGGCTGGCGCACCACCCCCTTGGTGGGATTAGTCCCACCTCGGGGAGGGATGGAGGTTCCCACCCCTCCTCAATCTATATAAGGAGGGGTAGGGGTGCCCTTTTGATTCATGATTTTTGAGAGAAGTTCTCTTCTCTTTGTTCCTCCTCTCTCCCTCATATGAGCGGACTCCCCTTGTTTGGAGGCTGCATTAGGTTGGAGATTTCTCCACCATACGCACGTCGTCGTGCTGCTGGAATCGGGATCCGAATCCATCTTCTTTCTGCTGCTCGCTGATACGTCCAAAACGTATCTATAATTTCTGCTTGCTCCATGCATGTTTTGTGTGATATTGCTATGATCTAGATACACTTTCATACACTTTTGAACTTATTTGGACTAACCTATTAACTCAGTGCACCCCAGTGCCAGTTCCTGTTTTCTGCAGTTTTTCTATTTCAGTTTTCCCCCATATAAAAAGTTCCAGAAAAATTCGGGAAAATTTAGATAAAAATCAGCGTGACGGAAGCTTCGAGAAGAGCGCGGGAGGGGCCAGAGGGGAGCCAGGGGGGCCAGGCGGCCACCCGGCGCGGCCCCACCCCTGGCCGCGCAAGGGGGGCGCCTGGGGCCCCTGGTCCACCTCTGGCTGGCCCCCTTCGCCTATTTATTCTCCGTCACGGGAAAACTCCAAAAGACGAACCCTATTCCGCGAACTCGCCTCTGTTCCGCCGCCGCCACACTTCCGAAGATCGGGAGCACCAGAAGACCTCTTCCCAGCACCCTGCCGGAGGGAGGATTGACCTCCGGGAGTCTCCTCTCCACCATGGATGCTCCCCGGATGTCTCGTGAGTAGTTTTCCTTGGACCATGGGTCCGTGATCAGTAGCTATGTGATGTTATCCTCCCCTCTTTGATCTTCATTGTTTAGACCTCGTGAGCTGCCCTACATGATCGAGGCACCTTTGTAATATTTCTGCTATTGCTATGTTGAGTTTGATAGGATCTGATGGATTATGAGATTATGTTCAGATTGTGATAGAGTAATATATCTGGTTTTTATCTCTTATATTTTTGTTCCTAAGTAATTCTTGCATGTTCTCCGTTGCTGTTTATTGCTTTGCCCAAGTAGTAGGTAGTGACTCCAAGAGGGAGCGTTGTGCTAGATTGTGGGTTCATGCCCCCCGATGACATGCTTGAGTGACAGAAACATGAGTCTAGGGGGTGTGTTGTTGCCACAAGGGGGAAAACAACGGTGCTTGTGACCGCGGTCACAAGGATTGTTTACTTTATGCAAAGTTCTTTTTATTGAAGTTGTCTGTTGCTTTGGGTTTACACTTTGGTTGGGGCTCGCAACTTAATACCAGCGAGATGTTCTGGATAGATATCTCAAGGTGGATGATTAGTAGTAGATGCAGATGGATTTCGGTCTACTTATTTTGGCGTACTGCCCGTGCTTTTGAACCTCGTCCTTTGTTTTGTAGCATAGTTAGCATTGCGGTGCGTTCATAATCCTGTCAATTGCCTTTCTGTAATTTGTTTACCTCGCATAGAAATTTTATCGTCTTTTGGGAGAGAGACATCACTAGCGAACATCACGTATCCCGGTCCATATCCTCATTACTGTTTCCACGCTATATTTATTTTACTGCTTTTACTTGCTATCATTATCCCTTGCATTTTATCCTTGTGAACAACAAGACCGGAGAGATTGACAACCTCTCTGAACTTCGTTGATAACAAAGTTATCTGTGTCTGTGTGCAGGTCTGCGTCAGTTGCGCCGCTGGCACCTACTTATCATCTCTGGAGTCCTGCTGGAGACAAACCTTGGTATCTTTACCGAGGGAAAACTGCTGCTGCACTACATCTCAACATTCCACTTGGGGTAACCAACGAAGGGGGCGAGAAGCCATCAAGCAAAGTTTTCTGGCGCCGTTGCCGGGGACTCCGAGTGCTAAGATAGGGGAGTCGCACACTACCCTTTACCTTTGTTTTTTTAGTCTCTTAGTTTATCTTTCAGTTTTTATCTTTAGTGTCCTTTATCAAAAATCCAAAAAATAGCATGTTTAGTTCCTTACTTGCCAATCAATGTCTGACTTCTTTGAAACCAGATCTTATTGGGATGGAGGATTCACGGAAGATCAACAAAAGTGGTACAAGGAACACCGCTTGTCTCAAAATGGGATACACTTATGGAAACAAATACACCAGTTGCATGATTATGCTAGAAACTTGTGCTCAATATATAATATATCTGTCTGCGGGGATGAATATTTTTGCTTTATGAGGCACAAACACCTTGCTTTCCAATGTGAGTACAATGATGATGAAACCTTAGCTTCTTATGCTAAGAGAAACTATGATTTTTATGATGCAGAGGAAATAGAAGAATTTGTTGCTTATAAGGGTGCCTATGAAATTACTTCTCTTCTTAAAAATATTGATGATGCCCCTTACAAATCTGAGAGCCTTGCTATACTTAACTATTGTTTGGAAAATTACGATGCAAATTATTACATTACTGATCATCTTGAGAGAATCTCTCCCCCAAAGGAAGAGACTAATGATTTGCAGGACTCTATGGAAGAAGAAATTGCTGAAACTGAAAGCTCCTTGGATGAAAAAGAGGAGGAGAGTGACGAACAAAAGGAGGAAGAATGGAGCCATCCATGTCTACCTTCTAATGAGAGTAACTCTTTGAATCTTACCTTATATGAATGTTATGATCCTATGGATTCTTTTGAAATATCCCTTTTTGATGAAGTTGATGCCTTCTATACTTTTGGCCAAGATGCCACTATGGATGATGCTTACGAAGATGAGCTTGATATAGTTCCTTAAGTTAAGCATGAATTTTTTTCTATTGCACCCACACTTGATTGTCCTATTATCCTTTTGAAATATCCCACTCATATTCCGGAGAACTGTGCTCTTATTAAGGCTCAATGTTACGGGATGCATTTATCTTATGTTCCTAAAGACCGTGTTGAAAACTATACACATGTGCTTGTAGGTCATGAACAACATGATTTATGTGATAGTTATATTCTTGATGTTGTTCATGATACTACTTGTCGGGACCCGGGGTTAGCGTATGCAAGCTTCGCTACAACACAATCATATGGAGAGCCGCGAACCGTACCCACTTGTCTAAGCAGACAAGGCCAATCACAGAACGTTCTCGGAAAGCATCGAACGTGAGGGGCATCCCATCCAGGCCGGATGATCAACTGAAATGGGTCCTCATCGTCTGCACACAAGTCTAAATGATATGGGTGATGAACTCCCATACTCATAGACAAGTTGTCGGGGGGTTGGTACCTGGGTAGGCTAACCCAAGCGGAAGTAACCTTTCAAGACAAGGATGGGCCGATTGGACCGTAGCTGGGCCGAGCTGGGCAGATGTACGACCGATTGCTCCAAGGCAATCAGCTGTATCAAATGCCAGCAGTCGGCCCAGACGCAATCGGCCCACCCTTTCCTTCGCCAAGACAATCATCCGATTGGTCGGCAGCTGGTCCGGGGTTGATACCTAGCAAGCCGATTGCCCAGAGCAATCGACCTCACCAGGAACCACCAGTCGGACCAGGCGTAATCGGAACTACCTACCACCCTGTGGGGGGTATGATTACGAGGTCATAAATGCCATATCCCGAGATATCTGGGTGGCAGGAAGGCCAAGTCACGTCGAGGATTTGCTGGAGATACGGTGTCGACCTCCCCGCCGATTCCGCGGACAGGCCGACAAGACCACACTCCCTAGCTCCACTATTCATACCTACATCCTACAAGCCTACAACATGGGCCACCGCTCGTAGGCTCCGGATCACCCGGAGAGGAGCAGTCGGTGGGCCCAGGCCGGTTAGAGGATGACATCTGGGCCCATTCGGCAATGAAGTTACCGAAGTACCCTGGGCTCACACTATAAGAGCCAGGGTACCCCTCCTGCGTGAGGGACGATCCGCACAGGAGCACCATAACTCATTTTCCCCCAGTTCATTCACTGCTCGTAGTTACTCCTCAGGGAAGCAGGTGAGAACCTTGCCCACGGCGGCGGAGCTCACTTTCCCCTGAGAAGATAGAGAAGCAGTTATTGTAGCCAGATTATTGATATACTAGAGACAAGCAGGAGTAGGAGTGTTATCTCTCCGGAGAGCCCCGAACCTGGGTTCATCGTGGTGTCTTCACCGTGCTTGTGCCCAACCCGATTCCGGCACCATCGACATCCTCTCCCTCGAGTCTTCCCCCTCATCTTAGCCATCCCATGGCATCTGGCGTTACATATCGACGACAGTTGGCGCCCACCGTGGGGCAGACCGAGGCGTCGACTGGAGTAAAGATCCGGACGGGATTTTCCTTTGCATCGGGTGGGAGCCACGCCTCTGGCCTGATTCTAAGGCGTGGGGCAATTGACAATGTGGTGGATTACTCGGCGCGGTATGGGGCTGGAGCACCCCTGCCGCCCGGCGTGTCGCTGCAAGTCGGCAGTCATCGCCTCTTCATCGGCAGCTTCCCCGAGGCGTATCCCAGAGATATTCCCATCTTCTCGTGTGCTACGGACCCGCTCTCGACCAGGGGCTGCAGTGCAGCGCCTGGCAGAGAGGGAGGCCGAGTGCACGCTGCCGTCATGATGGCGGGAGCATCTTCATCAACTAACCGCGACCCAGCGAGTGCGGCTAGAAAGGCCAAGGAGGTAGCTGATGCTGCAGAGTGAATCGGCACCATTGCGTTGCGGGATGTGTTATACACACCCGTGAACAGGAATGGCGATCCGGAGCAGGTGCACACGGAGCTGGAAACAGCACGGCTCGCTCTGGCTCGCAGGGCTGAGCAAGTGCTGGCCGAAGAACGCAGGCTGGGAGCCATCACAAGGGAGTACAACGCAGCACATGCAGGACCGCGTCGGCCGATTGAGCCCGCGGTCCTGGAAGATCTGAGAAGCCGAGGCCGGGCAGTCAACCAGCAGCTGTCGGGAGCCGAGCAACCGGAGCGTCCGAGAAGGCCTGTGCAACCGGAGCAACCGGCGCAATCGGCATTCATCCAAAGGCCAGCTTACAGCACACCAGACAAGAACTTGAGAGCAGCCGAGCAGATAGCGCTTGAGCTAGAGGACCTGGAAGGAGAGGAGCGGCGTGAGCAGTCGCGCCGAATACGTGAGCTGATAGCAGCCGCAAAGGAGCAGAGGCTCGTAGCAATGGGCAATCAAAATGCAGAACCAGAGGCGTCAAGAGGAACTGTGAGGCCGAATGCGGGAGCTAGTCAGCGACCGAATGCATCGCGCCAGAACAGGCACCAACCCGCGCCATCTCGGCACGAGAGCAAGGTTAGAAGCAATCGGCCACCCCCAGCAGCAAGCAGAAGAATGGAAGAGCCGGCTGTCAGCAGCAGGCGCAATGAAATGCCACAGCAATCGGCGCAAAGACCAGCAATTAGCGTTCGACTTGGCCCTCGCCAAATAGGCCAAAATGATGCAAGGCATCGCATCAAGGTCCTGGAGAAGGAGGCTCAGGAAGACGAAGAAGGAGAAGCTGGCCCGCCATGTTTCGGTCATCGCATTCGGACGGAAAAATTCCCCAAAGGCTTCACGCTGCCGAGAGACACTCCCAAGTACAATGGTTCTGTGAAGCCTGAAGACTGGCTATCTGATTAACTGACAGCAGTTCGCATTGCAGGAGGCAATCGGCGTGTAGCAGTCCGCTACACACCTTTGATGCTGCAGGGGTCAGCTCGGACGTGGTTGAACAGTTTGCCCAAGGACAGTGTGAATTGCTGGGAGGATTTCACGACTGCATTCATCCACAACTTCACGAGCACATACGAGAGGCCCAATCTCCCGCGGCCGTTGGCTTTATGTGTGCAAGGCAAAGATGAGCCCCTCCGGGATTACTTATCTCGGTGGATCAAGCTGAAAAACTCATGCGAAGGAGTCCATGAGATCCAGGCCATTCAGTACTTTACTGATGGATGCCTGGCTGATTCAATGCTGAAGCACAAGCTGCTCCGCAAAGACTTCACATCGCTCGCCGAGCTCACGAAGGTGGCAAATGCGTTCGCTATGTCCGATTCTGCGATGCGCCCTATCCAACTCGGAGTTGGAGGGGTGATCCAGTCACCAGGGGCTCCGCAGTCGGACACAGGGAACCAAGGCCTCAGTCGGAAGGAAAGGAGGGAGAACAACCGCAACAACAACAACCACAACCAGCAGAACAGTGGCAAGCGCAAGGATGAACAGCCCGATACTCAGTATGGCAGTCGGCAGGTGGCCGCTGTCCAGAAGGAGGAAGATCCAGCGGCTGCAGGAGGCAGTCGGAAGATGAGACCAAATGTGAGACCCCCGGGACAGATGAAACCCAAGTACACGTTCGAGGATATGCTGGACGCGCCATGTAAGTTGCACAGCACGCCTGGCAGGCCGTCTGCGCACACCACTCGGCAGTGTGACTTTGTGAGAAGAATTGCGAAGGGAGAAGCTTTACCACCTCCACCCCCACCACCACCCCAGAACAGAGGACCACCTCAGCAGCAGAACCAGTTCTCACAGCAAGATGCCGCCTACATGATTTTCACCAGCGAGTCCGCGGACAAGGGCAGTCGGAGAGCCCGAGCAGCGGAAGTTAATGCCACTATGCCACCGATCCCCCAGTTTGTGCATTGGTCCGAATGTCCTATATCCTGGGACAGAGCAGATCATCCCACCATTTTGCCGAATCCGGGCAACTATCCGCTGGTGGTGGACGCTCTGTTCGCAGGACCAAGGTTTTCATGCAAATTCTCCCGAGTGCTTGTGGATGGAGGAAGCACAATTAACATTCTGTATAGAGATACAATGGTCAAGCTAGGGCTCACAGAGAGAGATCTAGAGCGCAGTCGGACGACTTTCCATGGGATTGTCCCGGGATTGTCTTGCACCCCCATGGGCCGCGTTCGGCTGGACGTCATATTCGGCACGGAGGAGAATTTCAGAAGGGAGCCGATTTGGTTTGAGATCGCCGACCTCAGCAGTCCTTACCATGCTCTGTTGGGGTTGCCGGAGTTTGCCAAGTTCATGATCAATGCACAACAGACATACCTGAAGATGAAGATCCCAGGGCCAAACGGTATCATCACTGTCACCGAGGACTTCAGGAAGTCCCTCGAGTGCACATCCGCTGGCAGCAGTTTGGCTGACTCGTTAGTGGTCGAGACGGAGAAGCGTCAGCTTAGCAAGGTGATCGCAATGGCGCAAGCACAGAACAAGAATCCACTCCCAGTCGGCCCGGCAAAGAGAGTAGATGAGGAATCGGCTTTTCAGTCGGCCAAGGACAGCAAGAAGATCTCTCTAGATCCCTCCGACTCAACCAAGTTTGTTGTAGTCGGAGCAGGACTCAGCGATAAATAGGAAAGCGCGCTCGTCGAGTTTCTTCGTGAGAATCGGGACATCTTTGCATGGTCTCCACAAGACATGCCTGGTGTGCCGAGAGAACTCGCCGAGCACAAGTTGCACATTCGGCCAGGCTCGAAGCCGGTCAAGCAACCCTTGCAACGTTTTTCTGAGGACAAGAGAAGGGCAATCGACGAAGAGGTGGCGAAGCTGCAGGCTGCAGGTTTCATCATGGAAGTATTTTACCCCGAGTGGCTGGCGAATCCAGTCCTCGTCATGAAGAAGAACAAGACTTGGCGCATGTGTATAGATTACACTTGCCTAAACAAGGCATGCCCAAAAGATCCGTTTGCTCTGCCCCATATTGATCAAGTGATTGACTCTACGGCCGGCTGCGAGCTGTTGTCCTTTCTGGATGCGACTGCTGGATATCACCAGATTAAATTGGCCGTGGAGGATCAGATAAAAACTACATTTATAACCCCCTTCGGGGCCTATTGCTATATCACCATGCCGGTTGGTCTGAAGAATGGAGGTGCCACTTATCAGCGCACAATTCAGAGATGCACACACTCTCAGCTCGGCAGAAATCTCCATGTTTACGTGGACGATTTAGTGGTGAAGTCGGCAAAGGGAATCACACTGTTGGATGATTTGAGGGAAACATTCGCAAACCTGAGAACTTATCAGATCAAGCTCAACCCGGAGAAGTGCGTGTTTGGAGTTCAAGCCGGCAAGCTCTTAGGTTTTCTCGTTTCCGAGAGGGGAATCGAATGCAACCCCGAGAAGATAGCCGCAATAGAGCGCATGGAGCAGCCCAAAACCCTGAAGCAAGTGCAGAAGTTCACCGGTTGCCTCGCATCACTTAGCCGATTTCTCAGTCGGCTAGGGGAAAAAGCAATCCCGTTGTACCAGTTGATGAAGAATACGGAGAAATTCACCTGGACCCCTCAAGCGAATGAAGCATTCCGAGAGCTCAAGCGCATGCTCTCCACGGCGCCGATTCTGGCTGCCCCGATTGAGAAGGAACCAATGATGTTATACATTGCGGCAACCAATCGGGTGATCAGCGCAGTTATGGTGGTGGAGCGGCCCGAGAAGGACAAGGCACAGCAAATTCAGCGTCCAGTATACTACATCAGCGAAGTGCTCTCGGCATCCAAGCAGAACTACCCTCACTATTAGAAGATGTGCTATGGAGTATACATGTCAGCCAAGAGGTTGAAGCCATACTTTCAAGCTCACTTGATCACTGTCGTCAGTTCGGCTCCTTTGGCCGACATCATGGGAAGCAGAGATGCAACCGGAAGGGTGGCGAAGTGGGCAATCGAAGTCGCTAGCCATGGCATCCAATATGAGCCGAGAACGGCAATCAAGTCACAAGCATTGGCCGATTTCCTAGTGGAATGGGCTGAAACTCAGTACATGCCACAACTCCCAATGTCGGATTCCTGGTGAATGCATTTCGACGGCTCCAAGATGAAGAATGGCCTAGGAGCTGGTGTGGTGCTCACTTCACCAAGAGGAGATCAACTGCAATATGTGCTCCAGATTCACTTCGCAGCATCAAATAATGTCGCCGAATACGAAGCCCTTGTGCATGGTATCAAGCTTGCCAAGGAAATCGGTATTCGAAATATTGAGTGCTTTGGTGATTCCGACCTGGTGGTACAGCAGTGCTCGGGCACTTGGGATGCAAAGGATGCTAACATGGTAAGCTATCGCTTCCTGGTGCAACAGATCAACGGGTATTTTGAAGGTTGCGAGTTCCATCATGTGCCAAGAGCAAACAACGAAGCAGCAGATGCATTGTCCAAACTCGGCTCAACAAGACAAGCAATCCCACCAGGCGTATCGTTGGAACACATCAAGAAGCCATCCATCACACCATCCCCAGAGTCCGAGTCCATCTTTATCTCGGAGACCGATCTTGAAGCATTAAGAAAGGCAAAAGAAGTTCAACCGGCCAAGCCAGCAACCATGAAGAAGCAGTCAGGCACTCAGGGTGTCTCGGCAACAGCACCAGGGGCTGCCGACTATGGGCCAGGGGCTGCAGAGGAACAAGAGAAGAGCAAAGCCAGAGGGAAGCGAGTAGAGGCTGCGCCCGAAAGCACAACCTCCGTACAACCAATGACATCAGAAAAGGCCGATTGCAATGATGAAGCTCCGACTCTAGGGGCTGCCGAATGCATGCCAGGCGCCGCAGTCGGCAGTTCAGAAGCGGAGATAGAGATGGCAGAGGTACAAGAGGCCGAGATCATGGAGGCCAGTGGTCAAGAAACTGAGGTCCAAGAAGAAGTCCCACCCCAGCATGCAGTAGTAATGGCAGTGGTCAGTGCGCCATCATGGGCACAGCCGATTAGAGATTTCCTAGCAGACGGAATCCTCACAGAAGATTTGGCAGAGTCAAGGCAAATCAGCCGCCGATCTTGGGCATACACAATAATCAACAATGAGTTGATGCGCAAGAGTGCGACTGGCATCCTCCAGAGATGTGTGGAAGAGGACAGAGGATTGGAACTGCTCAGAGACATTCATCAAGGTGAATGCGGTCATCATGCGTCTGCAAAGGCCATTGCCAACAAAGCATTTCGACATGGTTTCTACTGGCCGACTGCCCTTGCAGCGGCTGAAAATCTGGTGAAGTACTGCAAGGGTTGTCAGCGTTTCAAGGCAAAAATTCATCAGCCAGCATCGGCACTAAAGACAATCCCAATAGCATGTCCGTTTGCAGTATGGGGTTTGGACATGGTCGGACCATTCAAGAGAGCTCGAAGTGGCATGACACATCTTCTGGTTGCAGTGGACAAATTTACCAAGTGGATTGAAGCTAGACCGATTAAGAAGCTGGATGGGCCGACTACAGTTAGGTTTGTGGCCGATATTATATGCAGATATGGTGTGCCCAACAGCATCATCACCGACAACGGCACAAACTTTGCGAAGGGTGCACTGGCCCGATATACATCTCAGCAGGGCATTCGGCTTGATCTCGCGTCGGTGGCGCACCCGCAATCAAACAGTCAAGTCGAAAGAGCAAATGGACTAATCCTGTCAGGTATCAGGCCCAGATTGGTAGAGCCACTCGAGAGGGCACCCAGAGCATGGATTGAAGAGCTTCCTGCAATACTGTTCAGCTTAAGGACTACACCAAACAGGTCGACTGGATTCACTCGTTTCTTCCTAGTGTATGGTTCAGAGGCAGTCATCCCGTCCGACATCGAGTTCGACTCACCTCGGCATGCCCTGTATACCGAAGAAGAAGCCAGAGTGGCACGAGAAGACGGCATCGACCTCAAAGAGGAAGCTTGCCTGTTGGCCTTGTCGAGGTCAGCAGTCTATCAGCAGAAGTTGCGGCACTACCACAGTAAGAAGATTCGTCCTCTCGCTTTCCGAGAAGGAGACATGGTGCTACGCCGAATCCAAAAGTCAGATGGGCAGCACAAGATATCCTCACCTTGGGAGGGGCCATTCGTTATCAGCAGAGCGCTCAAGAACAATTCCTATTATCTGATCGACTGCACCAAGGGCACTCGGCACAAGGACACGTCAGGAGCAAAGACGGAGCGGCCGTGGAACGCCGAGTTGTTATGTCCATTCTATAGCTGAGCGGCAGAGACTTATGTAAGCCATTCGGCAAACAATCAGTAAAAGTTATCATGCCTCTAAAAATGAGCATTCGAGTGTCTTTATATAATTTCATTCGAAAAGCTAGCCACGATCGGCGACGCTCAGTCGTACCCGAGATGTGTATAATACACCCGGGGACTGGCCGACCACGAGGTCAATAAAATAAGCCATCAAGGCACGGGGACTGCAGCCTGACACTCAATCGGACACCTAGCTTGAGCGCAAATCCCTAAAAGGTTTGTGGCATTGAGAAGGGTTGCGATTGGGGCAGTCGGCAGTGCGAATCCTCGGGAAACAATCCGAAACATGCCACCAAGGGCACAGTCGATAAGACAAAGTTACCGATTGCGCTGCAAACCAGGACATCGAGACCGGTAGCGCGCAATCGGCGCCTACTATTGCAGAATCCTTTGCGTTAAAATCTTGTTGTGTAAAAAATAAAAACTTATCGAACCTTGGCTGGTGGTCTACCGTTGATCCGATTGCAGACCGCATGACGGCAGCAGAATCAACATGGTAGACATCCCCAAGTGTAGCCGATAAAGGAAACCGACAAAGACGCAAAGTTGATCGCACAAGTAAAAGCAAAGGCCAAGCAATCGGATTGAATAACAAATAGCAGGCCCAAGGCCAAATAAGTGCATTACATCGAAGTAACACCCAGTGGGTGTCGACAGAATTAAAATTGTGTCTTACAAAATAAGATAAAACCGACCTAGTATCGGCAAGCTACAACAAGTAGCACAGTTGATAGTACGGCTCAGGAAGTCGGAGGCACTGAGCTAGAAGACGGACCAGTCGGATCCGATTGCGCTTCAGAAGTTGTGGCACCAGTCTGCTTGGATCATGGAGATGTTTGAGATGAGCCGCTGTCAGAGAGCTCTTCGGCCAGGCCAGAGATTGTAGGAGCGGGGAGCGGGTTCCCTCCCTCGTCGAGATACGGAGTATACTCGTATGGAGAGAACCAATTTACCATCGTGCTGTCTAGCTGATTGACTTCGGCATAGGTTTTCTCAAGCAGATCGGAGGCGCTTTCTCGGAGGCTGTAAAGTTGGGAGGTTTTCACCTGAGGGTACCAGCTCAGCACGGTCTAAAGGGCGGTTTCTGCGCCAGTCCGACCGGCAGAGTTCAGCAGTATTGCCCCCTCGTTGATCTCGGCAGAGGAGTCAGCAGCATTCGTCATCTTCTGAAGTCCGACCTTAAGCTCAGTCGGCGACCACAATGATTCAGCAATCTTCAGGATGCCGAGCTTGAAGGACAGGGCAATGCCCTTGATAACAGGAATGCGGGCTTCGGTGCCAATCAGATATTCGTGCCGGGTCCAGACGTTATCTTCACGGTCGCAGGTCCCTCCGGCGGCAACGGCTTCCTCTCGGGACTTGGCGACGGCTGCATTGGCAGCTGCTTCAGACTCGGGCCAGGCTTCTGTGTCACGAAAAGGAAGTATGAGAAATAATATGAGAGAGAAGAGCAATCGGAAAGCGCATAAGGTGCAGGAGACACTCACCGCTAAGGAGGACGTCCATCTCGGTCATTGTATCGCAGAAACCCTTGGCTCGGCGGCGCAGTCGGGTGGTCTCCTCATAGTTGCGTTTCTCCAAGTCTTCATACTTGACAATATGTTCATCGCGGTCTCGCCGAATGGAGTCACGGGCAGCGACCGTGTCATCCCGTTCAGCTTGCAAGACCTCTCGGGCGGCGACGGCGGCATCACGCTCGGCGAGAAGACCATCGCGAGTGGCCGCTACGGCAGCAATGTCGGCCAGATGTTTTCTCTCGAGGGCAGCCATGTCAGAGCGAAGACTTTGGACGGTCTGATTTAGATCGTTTTCTACTCCCTGCAGTCGGGTCGCTTCCTCCTTGGCTTTGGCGAGTGCCGGACCATGCTGGTCGAGTTCTGCAGTCAATTCGGTAATTCGGCCTTGAAGGTCATCTATCATGGGAGTAGAAGCTAGAGCAGAGCATAAAGGATATGAGTGCAAGAGTAATTGTTAATCGGAAAGAAAACAAAAATAGTAGAGAAGTTACCTTTCAGTTTAGCAATCTCAGCCGACTGGTTGTTGACCTGCAGCTGGGCCTGGGCAAGAGTTCGGAGGCTGGCAGTGTATGCATCAAGGAGCTTCTCGAAGACCTCACGTTTTTCTTCCATAACAGCCTGAGAGGAACCGCATGATGGGATTAGAGGCACGGCAGTCAGCGAAATCAGTTAAAGATCCGAACCGATTGCAACCAATCGGCCCGAATCTCGGGGACTACACCCAGTGGGTGCGCTTGCGCGCACCCACCGGAAGGAAAGTTTCCCGATTGAGGAAGGCAAGCGATAAAGCAAAATCAGTTAAAGATCCAAACCGATTGCAACCAATCGGCCCGAATCTCGGGGACTACACCCAGTGGGTGCGCTTGCGCGCACCCACCGGAAGAAAAGCCTCACGAGCAAAAGAAAGACATAAAGAGAAAGCCAAGGGTTACCGTGTGATGAGAGGTGAGCTGTTGGAGGTCCCGGGCAAGGGTGGCGGCAAAATTATTCACCCGGCTCAGAGCAGTCGTCACAGGGTCTTGAGGACGCTGCGAGGCGTCAGGCTCGGTGCCGACGTGACGAACTCGAGAGTACTCGGCCCGGAATTGATCCACCGAGCGCATAAGACTTTCCGAGGCAGAAGAGGTCGGCGTTGGCACTGCAGTCTGAGTAGCGGTGGGAGCAGCGGCAGTATGGGTCGGGGGCGTCGGCGTCACCTGAGGGCCAGAGGAACCCGATTGTGGCGGCGGCGCAACCGGGCGAGTTGGAGCAGGAGTGGCAACGACAACTGGCGGCACAGTCGTGGCAACCGGCGGCACGGTTGTGGTAATCGGTGGAGCTGATACCACGATCGGCGACGGTGTCGTTACCATCGGTGGCTCGGACGCGGTAGTTGGGGCAGATGTAGCTGCGGCAGGAGAGACCGGGTTGGAGCGGCGTGGCGGAGACGGGGCAAGCGGATCGACCGATTGCGTTCCTCTGTCACCAGGAGCCACCCGGTGAGCGGCATTCTTGGAGGTCTTGGAAGCAAGGGTGGAAGAGGAGGCTTTAGGAGTAGTCGCGAGGCGGGCCTTCTTGGCAGCGCGCTCGGCGCCCTTCGAGGAGCGATGAGAAGCAGTCGGCCGTTTATGAACATCGGCGGCAGAAGCGGCAGGCGAAATAATAGCGCTGGCACGAACCAGAATGCCAGTGTCGACATCATCAAGCCCAATCGGCTCCCTGAAGGACGAAAGAGGAGGAGAGTCAGTATAAGCAAAGACAGTGAAGTGCTAAGCAAGAAGACAAGGGCATACCCGACTATTCTTGGCGCGCCAGTGGGCATTCGGCATCTTAGCGGAGCGGCGTTCAGCGTTGCCTAAGCAATCGGCCTCTGAGTGGTCACCTCCTGGGCTTGTTTGCCTTTGCCAGCTATCGGCACGACCTTGGCAACTTTGCTGGGAGCCATACCAGCGGAGGAGCTAGTGGTCGAGGTGCGCTTTAACGGCACCTTTGGGGGTTTGGCATGAGGAGCTGCATCAGAATCATTAGCCTTTGAGACACTTTCATCATCACTCTATTCGGCCAAAAATTGCTCAAGGGAAAGGTCAGGCGTACCCCCTTGAGCCGGCAGCCGGGTGTCGGTCCTTGGAGGATTGGCGGTCTCGGCATCATCGCCCTCGGCGTCCATGGAGTCGGAGGATCCTCCGGAAGACTCGCCATCATCCTCGTCATCATCACCGGACTCGGCGGAGGGTATTTTGCCGTTATATTCAAAGTCGGCGGGGTCTTCCTCCGTGCGGTCGGGAGCGTATACGCCAGCTTCCTGGCCATCCTCCATTAGGTTGGACTGGATAAAATGCTGGAAAGAAAATGGAAGTGATCAGAGAAATCGGAAGAAAGAGCAATCGGAGGAAAAAGCATTCGGAGCATACCACAGGCGACTTCCGCTGGCGGGTGAGGTAATGAAGCCCGAAGCGGAAGGGGTCTGGCAATGGGCTAGAGGTAATAGCTTTCACCCGGGCGCAGAGATCTTCAGTCTTCACTCCCCACGTGCAGAGCCGAGTGGGATCTCGGAGACCTGACATGTCGCAGAGGCGGTGCACTCGGCGCTGCAGGGGGAGAATCCGAGCTTGAAACCAAGCGGCTACCAGGTCGGTTGGGAGGAGCCCTTCTTGCTCCAGCTGGGTGACCCTAGCAACCTGATTATCGACATCGAGGTCTCCGACGCCGTACTTTAGTGACCACTGATGCTTCTCAATCGGCCGGGCAAGGGAGAACTCGGGCAGATTGAGAAGATCGGGGCCTTGGTCGGGCGACTTGACGTAGAAGAACGAGGTTTGCCAGTTCTTGCAGGACTGGACAATCTCGGGACTTTTATACCTCTGCTTGCCGGCTGCGACGAGACAACTCAACCTCGTTCTTCTACGTCAAGTCGCCCGACCAAGGCCCCGATCTTCTCAATCTGCCCGAGTTCTTGCAGGACTGGACAATCTCGGGACTTTTATACCTCTGCTTGCCGGCTGCGACGAGACAACTACCGCAATCGGTCATGTCAGCCGGGAACGATGGCTCGCCGCCTTCGATGGTGGAGGGCACCACAGTTCCTGTCCGGGCGTTATGAGCTCGGAGGTTGAAGAAGCGTTTCCAGAGGGCGATGCTCGGACGGCAGCCGAGGTACCCCTCGCAGAGTGTCACGAACCCCGAGAGGATCATGATGAAGTTGGCCGCGAGATGATGGGGTTGCAGTCGGTGGAAGTCAAGAAATCCATGGAGAAACGAGCTGGCGGGGAGGCCGAATCCACGCTCGAAGTGAGCATGGAACACGACCCTCTCGCCAGCGCGTGCGCTGGGCACGACCTCGGCCTGGCCAGGGATGCGCCACTCGACCTCCGCGGGCATCTGACGGGCGCGGATCAGGGCCTGGACGGCGTCGGCGGTGGCCTGGGAACCCCTCCAGCACCCGCGGCTCGCCTGTGAGACATCTCGCCGGGGCGCCATGGTTTTCACAGCAGAGCAGAGAAGGAGCGCGAAAGCGGCGGTGGAGAGTCACTGTGGAGGTGGCGGAGGCGCTGAAGAGCACGAGTCCGTGGCCGGAGCAGGTCCAGGGCACAGAGGTTCGCGGCAGAGAGTTTTGCTTGGAGTAGCAATGGAGCAGAGGAGAGGGAGCTCGAGGTTGAAGACGGCGTCTGAGGAGAAGGAAGAGACGAAGGCACCCCCCTGCGGCTTATATGGGCGGCGGGGGGGGGGGGGGAGTGGGATGCGTCTGCGGCTGTGTGGCTCGGTGTGGCCTAGGGCACAGGAAGGGCAACCGGCAAACCAGCGCAGAGGATCCGGGCGCAAGAGGCGAGGCGTGCGACGTGGGGGTCAGGCCCTGCAGTTATGTCAAGTCGCGCGTGGGTCGTGGGTCCCAGCTCATTAATCACATCCCGGAAGAATCGGAGGTAACCGTTGGAATGAAATCGGCAAAGGATGTTCCGCCAAAAAAGAGAAGACACAAGCTGGGAACAAAACAAACCCAATCGGACGAGAAGCTTGGTCAGCCGAGTGTGATCTCCGAGTCGGCCGACGGGTTCGGAACGACACACCCGATGAGGCCATAGCAAACGGAGGATATCAAGAGAGAGATTAAAATCTGCAAAGGCCCCGCGGTCGAGTGACCGTGGGACCTTTACAGCTTTAGGGGCTACTGTCGGGGGGTTGGTACCCGGGTAGGCTAACCCAAGCGGAAGTAACCTTTCAAGACAAGGATGGGCCGATTGGACCGCAGCTGGGCCGAGCTGGGCAGATGTACGACCGATTGCTCCAAGGCAATCAGCCGTATCAAATGCCAGCAGTCGGCCCAGGCGCAATCGGCCCACCCTTTCCTTCGCCAAGACAATCATCCGATTGGTCGGCAGCTGGTCCGGGGTTGATACCTAGCAAGCCGATTGCCCAGAGCAATCGACCTCACCAGGAACCACCAGTCGGACCAGGCGTAATCGGAACTACCTACCACCCAGTCGGGGGTATGATTACGAGGTCATAAATTCCATATCCCGAGATATCTGGGTGGCAGGAAGGCCAAGTCACGTCGAGGATTTGCTAGAGATACGGTGTCGACCTCCCCGCCGATTCCGCGGACAGGCCGACAAGACCACACTCCCTAGCTCCACTATTCATCCCTACATCCTACAAGCCTACAACATGGGCCGCCGCTCGTAGGCTCCGGATCACCCGGAGAGGAGCAGTCGGTGGGCCCAGGCCGGTTAGAGGATGACATCTGGGCCCATTCGGCAATGAAGTTACCGAAGTACCCTGGGCTCACACTATAAGAGCCAGGGTACCCCTCCTGCGTGAGGGACGATCCGCACAGGAGCACCATAACTCATTTTCCCCCAGTTCATTCACTGCTCGTAGTTACTCCTCAGGGAAGCAGGTGAGAACCTTGCCCACGGCGGCGGAGCTCACTTTCCCCTGAGAAGATAGAGAAGCAGTTATTGTAGCCAGATTATTGATATACTAGAGACAAGCAGGAGTAGGGGTGTTATCTCTCCGGAGAGCCCCAAACCTGGGTACATCGTGGTGTCTTCACCGTGCTTGTGCCCAACCCGATTCCGGCACCATCGACATCCTCTCCCTCGAGTCTTCCCCCTCATCTTAGCCATCCCATGGCATCTGGCGTTACATATCGACGACACAAGTCGCCTCAACCATACTATCGATTGTATTATAACCCTTACATAGACTTACTCCAGCCCGATCACTTAGTCGGGGTCTAGGGCGGGATCGATCATACATCAAAGTGTGCATGAGACAGAGTCTCGAACAATCGCATCGCGACGCCCCAAGCTGCGCACATCTAAGGGCCACTTGGTGTATAAAAGACCGCCAGCCAGATCACAACTAAGGTCTCGAAAACCCATACAAAGACATGCATGTTATAAACATACACGCAGCACACATGCCTTGTATGAACAGCAGGTATCATTGCAATTCTCTACAAAGTATACATCTTTATTAAATAACTCTTACAGAGTGCACACAAAGATCACAAGCATGTGATCCAACATTACAACAAACAAACGGAAGCAAAGTAGGTCTGAGTACAGACATGTTCAACAAATGGCTTAGAGAAGCCTTATCTAAAAACAAGCCCTCCACGAGGGAACCAGTCGTCTGACTGGGACTACACTAGCTTGGTCTTGGTCTGAGTCTTCATTCTTCGAACTTCAGGTAGAAGTCACCATCGGGGTCGGTGGTTCATCTAAAACATAGATTAAGCAAACGTGAGTACAAAATCGTACTCAGCAAGACTTACATAGGAGCTATACTACTCATGCATAAGTATCAAGGTAAAGGGAGGTGGGGTTCCACTTGCAGAAGTGCCAGCTTTGACTTGGCTAGTCCAGAACTACGAGTACCAGACTTGAGGTAAGAAGCGTACATGAGTCCACTACAACTCTTCAACCAATTACACCACTATGGTTACTTCCTCGATTTCCCCACGAGAAGCACACCATAGCACTCACGCTTATCTTGGTGTGTTTTAGAAGTATCCAGTTCAAGTTGTCTAATAATCGAGCACAGCTCTCCAAGTAGTCCCTTAGCCGCGGACGCGGCTATTCGAATAGTTTTGTTAACCCTGCAGGGGTGTACCGCTACACACACGTGTCATCATTTACCGCCTTTTGCATGTCACCGTTCAAGAGATGACAGCGAGGATGCCACCACAACACTTCGCCCACAGCTCCGTTCTAGTCCAGAGAGTCGCCTATCTGAGGGGGATCCGTATGGAAGTCCGGCCGAGGTTCCAGTACAGCCTCAAACAATGTGTGCAGGGTCCCAAGCCGGTCTTGAAAATCCGTTCATCCACTTCGCAGACCGTGCCACAGCCCTACCAGAACTCCGAACTACTGTGACTCTTGGGGTTCGAACGGGGTGAGGTACTAGGATGAGAGGGGTCAGTGAGCTCAATGTGTGGTTGTACTCTTCTTCTTGGATCACTACACAAGAACTCGGGCTTAGGGCGCTGTTCAACGAGACAACCCACTGTGTACTCCTACACAACCTCTCATCGTTCACCTTGTATTAGGGTAGATTCACCAACACGTTTCACTTTCATCAACACCATATTTATCATCATCCCGACTCACATCATAAGCAACCTCATTGTACCACTAAGCATGCAATAAGCAGTAACAGTTGCAGTGGTCACATGATATCAACCAACTCCTACATCTGCTAGGATTGTGGTTTGCTTACAACTGTGACAAGATGATAGGTCATGCAAAGGATATGGGTTCAACTATACGGTAGAAGCGTTATCATGGTGATCATCCTAAATAATGCATAAGCGAGACATGAGAGGGAAGTGGGATTTAATCGACATGATCAATGGGGGTTTGCTTGCCTTGCTGACGAGGTTTCGATAACGGTGTCTTCAACGAAGGGGGTGGCCTCGAGCTCCGGATCCACTTCTATCCGAGCAAACAATATAAACAAAGCATAAATAAGTTGCAATGCTCAAACACATGATTATGTTGTCAAATGATGTGAATTGTATTGATGTGATCTAGGTTCCATTTGCAACAAGTTAATTGAAGTTGATTTGAAAGTGAATTCAAATTCAAACTCCAAATGTATTTAAATTGGTCCAAGTTGCATTTGCTAGTATTTGTATTTTGTAATCAAGATGATCATGTGTGTGATAAGCTTCTGAAGTGTAGGTGATCATATGTGCATTGCAAAGGTTCAAAGTGGAATTGCATTTGGATTAAATTTGAATTAATTCCAGTTAAATCAAATAGCAAAAGCTACTGATCAGAATTTAAATTCAACTCAAACAAAGTTGAAAGTTGCATATTTGGAAAGATAATTTTCTCCTGATCATTTTTCATATATTATTTGTTCAATTTGGAGTTAATATGAATTTTCTATGAATTTCCAAAGTTTGGGGTATTTTCTGGAATTTCTGGAATTTCTTTAATTCTATTTGATTTTCTGGAAATTCATTTAAATGACTTATTGCGTCAGGCTGACGTCAAGCTGGCGTCAGGGGGGGGGGCTGACATGTGGGCCAGCCATGTCAGTGGCAGAGAGAGTTAATCCTCTCTGTTTAATTAACAGAGAGGGATTAGGGGTGCTGGGGCCCAGTAGTCAGTGGGTTAGGGGTAGGTTAGCTGGGTGAGTTTAGGCCTAATTGGCCGGGGTTGTCGCCGGTGAGCTCTGGGATGGCGGCGCCTCGCCGGAACTTCGCCGGAATGCGGTTCCGGGCACGGGAAGGGGAACGGAGGGCATGGGCGTGCTCCTTGAGGTCGTCCGCGTCGAGTGGTGTCATCAGGGGGCCACGGGGAACACCGGAGCGTCGCCGGCGTTGAAGACGGCGGAGGCAGTGGCTCGGGCATCGTCGAACTCGCGCTCTGGAGCGCCGTTTTGACCGAGGCTTGGCGCGTTGGATTGCTGTGAGCACCTGGAGTGTTGTAGACTAGAAGGGGGAGGCGCTAGAGCACGGGAGCGAAGGTGACGTCGACCATGGCGGCGACCTTCCTCGGATCCCATGGTGAAACCGGCTAGAGGGGTTGCGGGGTGCTGGAGCTTGGGGGAAACGCTCACCAGAGATCAGGGAACACGACGAGGTGGTCGTTGGAGGCGGGGAGGTCATGGCGGCGGGGAATCGATTCGGGGAAGCACGACGGCCGACGTTGAAGACGACGAAGGGGGCGGCTGCTCTGGAGCTCCTCGAGACGATTACTTGCACCAGGTGGCGTAGTCGAGGACGGCGGAGGCGAGGGACACGACGACGCAGCTTCTCGTCGCCGTTGGCTGCGTGGATACGACGGCGCGCTCCGCGGTGGCGTTCGGGCGGCGAAGGAATTGGGCGAGGGAGAGGGATAGCGTGAGCGTGGAGGGGGGGAAAGGTTCCACGGCGACAGGGGCGACTCCGTGGCGCCAGGATAGGGCTTGGGGGCGTCTGGAAGGTCCTCGTCGTCGCGGTGGCAGTCGCCGCGCGCTCTGCTGCCTCCAGCGAGCTGCTTGAGGAAGACGACAGAGGACTCGGCGGGCTGGGCCAGGCTGGTGGGCTGCTGGGGGTTGAGTTGGGCCACAACCAAGGTAAGCTCCCTTTTATCTTTTCTTCCTGTTTTTCTTTCTGTTATTTGTTGGCCATGCTAAAATAAATAGCTAGGCATTTTTAAAAATGCTGAAACTTTTTATATGGCCTCATAATAAAATATACTAGCCACTTATAAATTTTGGCACTTTTTAAAATTCAAATAATTTGAATTTTAAATCAAATAGGGGTATTTCTTTAAATCCAAGGCACTGTTTGAATATTTGAAAAATCTATGAGCATGGGGTGGTTCCCACATCACTTGATATGTGATCACACTCATTTATAGGACTTTTCAAAATTCTAACATGAATTTTTGGAGAATATTTTTATCTGGCCTTTTGAATTAATTCATTTGGGGGGGGGGGTTCCTTCTCCCATTTGCTTTTGATTTTTGATTTCAAAGATTTCTTTTGAAATTTTGACATGATGCAAGAGTACTGGTTAACCCTAGCACATTACCTAATAGAGGGTTCTGACACTACTGAAAATTATTTTGAGAGAGGGAAGTTTGGTTGTAGAAACTTCCATATTACTAAAACACCTCTCTTCATGTTGAAAGTTTTGAAATTGTTCCTGTTCCACCTTTCTATGCATGTCACTTTGTGCTTCTTTGACTTATTTTCTTACAAGATGCCTATGCATAGGAAGTGGGTTAGGCTTAAATGTTTTTCATATTTGCTTCTTGATGCTCTCTTTTAATTCAAATTCTTATCCTTATGAGAGCACCTTTTATAATCTTTAAGCCTAGCTAATGGCATAAATAAAAGCGCTTTCGGGAGGAAGCCCGCAACGAATTTAGGTTTTTCTTTTTGATTTTGTTGTGTCTTGATGATTGTTACTTCTGTAGCAACATCATTGTATCTTTATTTTTCAACTTTGTGCCAAGCTATAGCCTCTTACGGCAAGGGAAGTAAAAGTTGTGACATGCTGTCCAGAAAACAGATTCTGTCCTCGTGACCAGAAAAATTCCAGAAAAATCCCAGTTCATGTTTTTGAAAAGAAAGTTTTACACAGTATGATCTATACAATTACGAAACTTCCGTATGTTCTGAGTTTTTTGATTTAAGATGAAGAAGTGCCCCTAAAAAATTCTTTACTATATGTTGTTTTGTTTTTCACAGATTCTGCCACATTTTGTCTCTCCTTACTTTTGCAAACCTTAAGCTTGCTTTTTCTTTGCAAAAACTTTTTGGCACTCTTGAGAAACAGTAGCTCTTCAAGAATATCTTTATATCCAGTGGGGATTTTTTTTATTTATTAAGGGTACTAACCTCTCTAATTAGCTTATGATGAGTTATGTATGAAGGGAGTTTTCAAGTGTGCGATAGAAGGTGATGAAAGAAGATCCAGGAGTGTCAAGCGCTCAAGCTTGGGGATGCCCCCATGCATACCAAATAAATATTCAAGGAGACTCAAGCGTCTAAGCTTGGGGATGCCCCCGTGCATCCCCTTCTCCATCAACAAATCATCAGTTCTTCCTTCGTCTCACTATATTTTTATCACTTCATGCGTTATGTGCTATGCTTGGAGCGTCTCGCTCTTAGGTTTTGTTTTTTGTTTTCTTTAGATTTTCTTGCTGTTCATAACAAGTTAGATCCCTTCTTACTTAGTGTGGGAGAGAAACACACTCCACTTTCAAAATTTAGAACACATCATAGGATTTTTCCTGCTTATCTTTTTGCTGTTGTGTGTTCTTTATCTTTTCATAGCTACTGCCATGTTTAGTTTTAGTCTTAGTTTGTCTTTAGCAAGAGCCTTGGATTTTGTTTAGTTTGTTGCTGAAACTCTTTTTAGTTTTCATGTTTATCTTGTTAAAGAGAGTTGGTTGTTGCACTGAGTTGTGTCTTGTCTTGAAAGTTGGTGATTAAGGTTGCTATTTAATTTTAGTAGTAGCTTGCAATAGTTTTGAGGTATTGTTGTGAGTAATGATTGAAATTTTGGTGTCAAGAGATCTTGCCTATTAGTGATAGGTGTCGTATTTTGGGCAATCCGTGTGTATTTTCAAAACCTACAAACTAGTTGAGAACTCTAGCTACTAGATGGATCACTACTCTTCTGAGGGGTCGAATATTAGAGTATACTCACGTACCATGAGTCGAGGATGCGCAAGGATAACCAAACCCCCATACACTCCTCCTCAGGGTACTTGTCTCTTTGTGAAACTCCTCATTAGATTGAGAGTTACTGATAATAAGTGCATGAGTTCTTCGGACTAATGTAAGTATTGAAAGTTGCCACTTCCACCTTCCCATATTTTGCTAGTCTTTCCCGTGCCGTGCATTGCCTTCTTCTCACTCCGAGAGTTGGTGTCCACCTTCGCTGGTACATCCAAACCCTTGGCATGATACGCTCTGTCATGTCATGTCATGTCATGCATCTGTTGTATATGCTGGTTGTGTATTTACTGTTTCTTCCCCCCCTTAATCTCCGGTAGACCCCGCTGCTGCCGTCGACTACACCGCTGCTGAGTACGACTACTTCGTCGACGACCGTACCCCTACCGTCGAGCTTCCAGGCAAGCAGAGCCATTCTCTTCCCCAGATATCTCCTATCTTTCCGTACATTTCTTGCACTAGGCATTGTTACTGCTGCTGCTACGATTACAATCCTATTCAATTGCATAGCCTATTTTTGTCGCCCCTTGATGTACCTTCCTTTAATCCTATGCTGCCTATTATTACTTATACATTATTCAGCAGTAAACCCTTCGCATTGCTAGTTAGGTTTAGAATAGCGGGTCGTGATCACTTTGGGAGTGATCGCGGAAACGATATATTACAACTGCAACAGGTAAGGAACAATGCAGACGCCCTAGGGAACCTACAACGGCGAGACTCTGCCGAGTCGCTTCGAGTTTGACTTACGAGTGGAATGGACTCGTATTTCACTCTCGTCGGCTCAGTAGCGTAACATCACCGGGATGATACGAGGTTTACCTCTTTAGTTCATTCCGCTGATGTCTCTGTCAAACCTCTTTAAGTGTGCCATCGAGGGTGATACCTCCTGGTTTCACTTAATGGTAGGAACTCGAACCAACTGGTGTCCTTAAAGGTAAGAAGTCGGGCGACCCAACGGTGCCCGTGAGTGGTATTGCGACGGTACTAGTGTACCAGTGTGCTTGGCCCCTGATCGTTGGCCGCGAGAGTTACCAAACTACGAAAGTCGAGCTCCTCCAGGAGCACACGCGAGACAAGGTAAGGAGACGGTTCACCTTGTTGGTAACCGTAGTGACTTGGTGGGACGACGGGGCAGGCACCGATGTACTGGTGGTCCTGGCTGCTGTCGTTGTCCGCGGGTCAGTTAAGTCGAGGCAACAATAACGGTTGTCACGCAGGTTAATGAAAATGCTAAATGGTTCAGTGGATTTCTTGAGTTGGCTATATGCCATGTACGCACTACCTACCCGTGTGAATTACGAGTTATGGGCTCCTCTGCTTCGTAGTGTCGTCCGAGGACTCTTCAGACGTCAGCAGTACCGCGGCCTGCGCCGGGAAGTGGTGTTGTCTTATTTGCCCGCGCGGTGGTGTCTTATTTGGATTTGCTTCAACTTCACCGGCCAGCCACGCACCGTGCAGGAGTACGTTCGGGTTGGGGGTCCAAGGCCCGGCGTACTTAGGATTTAGACCGGCGGATGGCCTCTCTGTTGAGTTTGAAAGATGGGCTATAAAGTGTCGGATAGCCTCGGTGGAGCGTTCCCTAACAAGGTTCCCTCCACCCTGGAGATCCGTGCGTGTAGCGTAACAGAAGTGCACCCCTGCAGGGAAGATTAATCTATTCGAATAGCCATGTCCACGGTAACAGGACGCTTTATGCTGAAGCTGGATCTTACCACTACAAACTATTATTATTAAACTGTATGGTTCCGGGTTTGCTTCCTCGCAGGGGAGTCGAGGAGGGAACTCGGAGGCATTGTTAATCATTACAACTTATTATTATACAATGCTGCAGCAACTTCTGCTGCATTGTTACTTTATGCTTTATATAAACTGTTGGCTGATTCTTACCTCATGCTGCAAGACATCGTCGGAAGATGCTAGTCTTCGATAGGCCTAGCTTCTTACCCTTGTTCTGATTTATATCTTGCAGTCCACTATATACAGCCTCTTCTTGTCATTGATACAATGCATAATGCTTAGTAGCGGACGTAAGACTCGCGGGTATGCTAGATACTCACCTGCTTTATTTCCTCCCTTTTTGTTTTGCCTGATCGGCCGCTGCAGTCGACGTTGGAGCCCAGGAGCAGGAGTACCCCCGGAGGCGCCTACTACGACGTCGAGTTCCCCTTTGACCAGGAATAGTTTGGAGGTTCCCAGGCAGGAGGCCTCGCCTTTTCGATCTGTTGTGATTTGTGCTAGCCTTCTTAAGGCAACCTTGTACCCTTGTGTCTATACTTAGATACTTTTTCTTCCGCTGACTTTGTGCTCTCGAGCTGTTGTATTCGAGCCCTCGTGGCCCCTGGCTTGTATTAAACAGCTTGTATTATTTTATTTGTAGAGTTGTGTTGTGATATCTCATCGTGAGTCCCTGATCTCGATCGTGTACCTTGCGTGTATGATTACCGTACACGGTCTGATTTTGGGGACGTCACAAGTTGGTATCAGATCCGACTGCCTGTAGGACACCCCCTTCCAACTCCTCGGTCGAAGTCGAGTCTAGTATTTGCAAAACTACTTGCTAACTTAATGTTTGGCTTACGGGCCCACATCGATGTCACTACGTGTGATATCTATGGTATTAGGATCCTTTTCTCCTTACCTATGCTCTGGGACTCTGCTCCCTTATCCTTGCTGGTAAAGTTTTAATAACTCTGACTTAGGTTCACGTACCTCCTTCCTCCTGGAGAGCTCTGCATTCTCGATGATCGCCTGATTCACCTGAAGATTCCGACGATTACTCTCCGATAAATTCCGAGAACCTACGTGTTCATCGCCTTTGCAATCCCCTGCCACCGACAAGTCTGTTTGGATAATTACATCCACTTCTCGATCTGGAAATCATAATTGCCTTGTACTTAAGCGTCGAATTATTCAGATGCATCTACCATCCGATGCCTTTGCATTCTTTCTCCTTCTGGTTGAGTGCCTATACTCACATCAGATTCTTTGCGAACCACCCGACCTTTGGTGGATTATTATCCGACTAATCTTACATGGCTTATTCCCTGTGTCGATTGGATTCACCGTGTGAAATACCATCCTTGCCCCTCGGTGATTTGTGTTATCATCGACAACCACCCTTGGCTCCCTACCAGTACAACTTGGTCGTGTATATCGTGCTCTGCTTTCCCTTGGGAAAGATATACACCTGATACTTGTGTATCATCACAATTTCTTTTCCATTGGTCTGTTTAACCTTTCTTGTAATGTATCTTATCTGAGTAGTGATAATTCCCCTGCTTATGTAAACACCTCGGTGTACAACCTCGTCAGTAACACCTTGTTGCCATTGTTGATGACATCTTGGTAACCACCGGGACGAGAACTTTTCCAATTGGTCCGCCTCGTATTAACGAGCAGGAAAATGGTTCTCAATGTCCACTGCTCCTGGTACCGATGTTGTTGCCAACATAGCTGACAAGCTAATCTCTGACAACCCTTGCATCGTGATCGCGTAATATGCCACCACTATAACCCACAGTTCCACAGGACCGAAACCTGACTCCTGTCATCGACCATGTGATATTCCGTCCGAGATCAGACCCAGTGCTTGTGTCTGAAGATCGGGGCCCTTTTCCCATCTTCCGTCATCGACATCGAATACGTGCCTATCCGCTTAAAACTTCTCACAATGTACTTCCCTGAGGTTAAACTCGGAAGGACTTTGTACCCCATAACCTTGAGCAACCCCATTTAATTGATCTTGTATCGATCCGACCCCCTTAAGCTTTATCTCTTAACCTGTTCGTAAGTGCGATGAAGCCTCGAAGAAAGGATGAAAAACCCATCGAGGTGCACCGATGCAGTGCAGTGAAGGCCCCAACGTGAAGGATTAATTTCTTCGAGTACGACAACCAGGACCAGAAGATTTGTTAGAAGGCGAAACCGGAACCTTGCCCCTCACTCTACTTTTAATTCTCGGGACAAGAATTCTTTGTAGTGGTGGAGATTTGTAACACCCACAAAATCAGTAACAGTAATCACTACAGTGATTTCACTGTTAGTGATCATTACTGTTGATGATCAAGCCATGATCACCTTTGATCATAGCTCTGTCAATTTCCAACCCAGATAAAATTTTCAATTGGGTAAATTATAAAACTTTCTCCAAGAATTGTGGATGTCATTCAATCAACATGATCATGGTTAAACCAAGTCACCCTTAGTCATTTGAATAATCACAAGTCAATAATGGATATGAAACAGTGAGTGTTGAGTTACTAAATTGCCCCTTGAATATTAATATTAAAGCAATGTGGAAGATTGAAGTAAACCCTAGGTGTTGCAAGAGCTTTCATTATTTAATAGCAAATAATCTTGGGTCATGTTAAAAATAGCAATGGATATTCTACTAAAGTGTTTTAGTAATATTATGGAATAAAAACTATAGCTTGGGAATTATTAAATGGCCATGGTAAATTTAATAAACAAGTAGGAATTTTAAATGCACTAAAAATTGTGTAACCATTTTATTAAATACCTAATAATCAGTAGGTCATATAAAAGATAAATGATATTTTATTAACTTATTTAAATAATGCAGATAAATATAAACAGTAGCAAAAATAGCTCCATTTAATATCTTGTGCATTGAATAAAATCTAGATGAATTTTATTGTGGCTCAAACTTTTGCAGAAAACTGTTAAAGTGTAACAAAATTAATTTTGCAAGTTTCACATTTTGCAAAATTCAATAGCTAGACAAATAAAATACAAACAGAAAACAAATAGAAATAGAAATGAACAAAAAAAACTATCCTACACCCTGGGCACAGGCCCACCCCGGGCCCAACCCCTCTCTCTCTCCTTCTTCTCCCCTCCACCTACTCCCCTCCCCCACCACGCACGGCAAGCAGGGCGCCATGGCCACTGCCGCGCCAACCCCATCCTACCTGCTCCCCCCTCCCTCACCTGCCCCCCCCTCTGGATAAGGCCGAAGCCAACCCCCCTCTGGAGCTCCCCTGTGCCCCCTCCTCCTCCCCACCCTCCCCTCCTCAACCGCGCCGCCATGGCCGCGGTTCGCGAGCACGCGCGACCGTCGTGCCTCCTGTGCCCATCCGGCATGTCTAGGTGGAGCCCCATCGACGTCCTCGTCTTCGTCAACCTCGCCATCGAGCCGGGACCAACTCCCTCGACCGAATCGGGCTCGTCCCCGACCGCGGCCGCCGGCGAACCCGTTGCGATTCGTCGCGATCAGAACCTCCCCGAGCCTACTGCCTCCCCTACGCACTCACTATAAGCCGCCGTGCCGATTCCCATGTTCCCCGTTCGATTCGCCGCTGTAGACGTCGCAAAGCCGTGCCCGTCCGTGGACGCCATTGACGCGAGCTGCGTTCCGTGTGCGCCCACGGCCGCGTGCTGCTGCTGCTCTGGCGTGCTGGCGCCTGGCGCCCCACTGCTTCCCAGCCGACGCGTCGACACCGTTGTCCCCGCCCCGGCTCCCGTGTTGGCTGGTCTCGACGTGCCGGCGCTGGACAGTGTCCACGGCCATGGATGTGTGCGTGCGTGCTCTGTGTAGTGTGTGTGCGTGATGAGTGTGAAGTGTGTGTGGGTGCATCATGTGTGTGGGGGTCGTGTGCACAGCCCCGAATGGTTGTGCCACCGGCTGGCTCCGGCCACTGGCCGCGCCCCAGCACGCGCGCATGCCCGCTGCTGCTGCGGCTGCTGAAGGTGTGCTGCTGCTGATGGCAGCTACTACTGAACCTAATCGTGTGCAACAAAACAACAGCAGAAATAGGGCAAAACAAACTTAAATATATATAAATTTTGTGCAGATTGATAATACACTTAACAAACTTCACTTTGTTTCATTGGACCAATTTCGAATGATGCACCGTTTAATTCGTAGAAAAATGACAAAGGAGCAAAAATTCGTAGAAAAATGAAAAAGGAGCAAAAATCTATGATGAGCTAGTACAATTAAGTCTGATGCCTATTGTGCAAATAAAAAGTTCACAGATAACTTCCCAAGTTTCTGGAATTTGCAAATAGGTCCTCCACCATTAATTAGAGTTTAGATTAAATAAATCTGCTAAATAAATAGCCTATGACATGTGGGACCCATCCTCTAGTAATCCCTGTTATAGTTGAATTAAAATAAACTCTCCATGACATGTGGGCCCCCTTATCAGATTACTATTCTGGATAATCTTATAGATAATGTTGCCTTAATATTAAAAGGAATTTCAGAAATTATTTAAAAATGATTTAAACTTGGAAATTCAATATCTTTTAAACCGTAACTCAGATTCAAAAACTTTATACATCAAAATTAATCAGAAAAATATAACGAATACGGATACGCTATCCGTATGTCTATCAACCCCCTCTAACATACCGAACATCGACATTCCCCCTTTGGGCCGTCTGTCGATAATTCCCGGTACCGATATACGTTGCCCGGATGTAAAACTTTTGTATACGAAAGTTGCTCAGAACGGATCACCGAGTTCGGATATGATACCCATACCCCCACCACACCCCTCTAACATGCCGAGCATCGAACCGTCCCCCCCCCCTCCGGTACCGTCAGCCTGATAATTGTCCGATACCGATAAACTTTCCGGATGAATTTGTTCTGAACATGAAAGTTGTTCAGAATAGTTCAACTAACACGGATACACCTTTCACATGTTTGTCGTATGCCCACGACACCTCCGGCATGATATCTCCCCCCCTCCGGACACCTTGTCCGATAATCACCCGGAGCCGGTAGTTCATCCTCAGATGAATTCCCGCTCCGAGCATATTGCATTGCACTGCGTTAGAACACCGTTAACATTTCATCTGTCATGTCATGCATCTGTTGTATATGCTTGTCGTGTATTTACTGTTTCTTCCCCCCCTTAATCTCCGGTAGACCCCGCTGTTGCCGTCGACTACACCGCTGCTGAGTACGACTACTTCGTCGACGACCGTACCCCTACCGTCGAGCTTCCAGGCAAGTAGAGCCATTCTCTTCCCCAGATATCGCATATCTTTCCGTACATTTCTTGCACTAGGCATTGTTACTGCTGCTGCTACGATTAAAATCCTATTCAATTGCATAGCCTGTTTTTTTTCGCCCCTTGATGTATCTTCCTTTAATCCTATGCTGCCTATTATTACTTATACATTATTCAGCAGTAAACCCTGCGCATTGCTAGTTAGGTTTAGAATAGCGGGTCGTGATCACTTTGGGAGTGATCGCGGAAACGATATATTACAACTGCAACAGGTACGGAACAATGCAGACGCCCTAGGGAACCTAGAACGGCGAGACTTTGCCGAGTCGCTTCGAGTTTGACTTACGAGTGGAATGGACTCGTATTTCACTCTCGCCGGCTCAGTAGCGTAACATCACTGGGATGATACGAGGTTTACCTCTTTAGTTCTTTCCGCTGATGTCTTCAAACCACTTTAAGTGTGCCATCGAGGGTGATACCTCCTGGTTTCACTTAATGGTAGGAACTCGAACCAACTGGTGTCCTTAAAGGTAAGAAGTCGGGCGACCCAACGGTGCCCGCGAGTGGTATTGCGACGGGACGACAGGGAGGGTACGACCAGTGTACCGGTGTGCTTGGCCCCTGATCGTTGGCCGTGAGAGTTACCAAACTACGAAAGTCGAGCTCCTCCAGGAGCACACGCGAGACAAGGTAAGGAGACGGTTCACCTTGTTGGTAACCGCAGTGACTTGGTGGGACGACGGGGCAGGCACCGATGTACTGGTGGTCCTGGCTGCTGTCGTTGTCCGCGGGTCAGTTAAGTCGAGGCAACGATAACGGTTGTCACGCAGGTGAATTAAAATGCTAAATGGTTCAGTGGATGTCTTGAGTTGGCTATATGCCATGTACGCACTACCTACCCGTGGGAATTACGAGTTATGGGCTCCTCTGCTTCGTAGTGTCGTCCGAGGACTCTTCAGACGTCAACAGTACCGCGGCCTGCGCCGGAAAGTGGTGTTGTCTTATTTGCTCGCGCGGTGGTGTCTTATTTGGATTTGCTTCAACTTCACCGGCCAGCCACGCACCGTGCAGGAGTACGTTCGGGTTGGGGTCCAAGGCCCGGCGTACTTAGGATTTAGACCGGCGGATGGCCTCTCTGTTGAGTTTGAAAGATGGGCTATGAAGTGTCAGATAGCCTCGGTGGAGCGTTCCGTAACAAGGTTCCCGCCACCCTGGAGATCCGTGTGTGTTGCGTAACACAAGTGCACCCCTGCAGGGAAGATTAATCTATTCGAATAGCCGTGTCCACGGTAACAGGACGCTTTATGCTGAAGCTGGATCTTACCACTACAAACTATTAATATTAAACGGTATGGTTCCGGGTTTGCTTCCTCGCAGGGGAGTCGAGGAGGGAACTCGGAGGCATTGTTAATCATTACAACTTATTATTATACAATGCTGCAGCAACTTCTGATGCATTGTTACTTTATGCTTTATATAAACTGTTGGCTGATTCTTACCTCATGCTGCAAGAGATCGTCGGAAGATGCTAGTCTTCGATAGGCCTAGCTTCTTACCCTTGTTCTGATTTCTATCTTGCAGTCCACTATATACAACCTCTTCTTGTCATTGATACAATGCATAATGCTTAGTAGCGGACGTAAGACTCGCGGGTATGCTAGATACTCACCTGCTTTATTTCCCCCCTTTTTGTTTTGCCTGATCGGCCGCTGCAGTCGACGTTGGAGCCCAGGAGCAGGAGTACCCCCGGAGGCGCCTACTACGACGTCGTGTTCCCCTTTGACCAGGAGTAGTTTGGAGGTTCCCAGGCAGGAGGCCTCGCCTTTTCGATCTGTTGTGATTTGTGCTAGCCTTCTTAAGGCAACCTTGTACCCTTGTGTCTGTACTCAGATACTTTTGCTTCCGCTGACTTTGTGCTCTCGAGCTGTTGTATTCGAGCCCTCGTGGCCCCTGGCTTGTATTAAACAGCTTGTATTATTTTATTTGTAGAGTTGTGTTGTGATATCTCATCGTGAGTCCCTGATCTCGACCGTGTACCTTGCGTGTATGATTATTGTACACGGTCTGATTTTGGGGGCGTCACATCCCCCATGTGGGACTAAACTCCCAAGGAGAGGGGGTGCGCCGGCCATAGGGGGATGGGGCCCACCCTTGGCGCATGGCCCAAGGGGGAAACCCCCTCCCTTCCCTTACGGGCCCCATGTGGCCCATTCGCCTTTTTCCATTTTATTAATCAATTTAAATATATTTTAATATTTAATTATGTCAATTAAATAATAAAACATTATTAAATAGAATTAAACTTTATTTTGAACCTTTCAAAATATCCGGAACAACTTCCGGCAATTCCCGGAACAATTTCGGTGTTCTCTCCTTTTTCACCGATGATCCCGAATCTATCCTAATGCATCAATTACCCTTAAGTGTGACACCCTACGGTCCGGGAAAAAACAGACATGACCAAGACACTCTCTTGATCAGTGACTAATCACTTGGACCTGGTTACAATCCTTGATAGCCCCTGCGCTTCCATCGAATGAACTTCATCGCTGTTGGAAACCGTTAACGATAAGACTTGATCCCTTTGTCCTGCGGTACTTTGTTAGTCCGAGGTTTGATCATCGGTATCCTTATACCTTGTTCATACCTCGTTACCAACAAACAAGTTTACTCGTCTGTGCCTATTACATCTCTTGTGACCGAGTCACTTGCTTGCAAGCTGTTGATGCAATATCATCGAGTGGTCCCAAAGTACCTGTTCGACACATGGACCGACAAATCCCGTTTTGATCTATTTGCATACTCATTAACGTTTCAACTTTGGAATACCTAAGATACACCTTTATGGACAACATATCTCAGTCAGGCGGTGGATGCAAGTTAAATTATCCTGGTAGACAGTAATTACGTATGATCATCGCGACCTAAGGACTAAGTCATATGTTACAAAGTCATCGCAATGCCAATGCTGAACTATGTGACTTGATCACATCGCAATGCTTTAGGTGTGTGTGTGTCCATCACATCATTCTCCTAATGACATGACCTCATTGTCAATAGGCGGTTCATACCTCATGATCGGAAAACCTTGATCATCGATTGACCAATGAGCTAGTGTACTTGAGTTTAACTAGGGACTGGGTGTTTATATACTACACGTATATTAGTGTTTCCGAGTAATACAGTTCTAGCATAGTATAAAATGTATTATGAACAAAATGAATATGTGACAAATATCTTTATTAATTTGCCTCTAGGGCACATATCCAACAGTCTCCCACTTGCACTAGAGTACAAATTACAATAGTTTACATCAGGTATTGTCGTCGATATGTAACAGCAGATGCCATGGGGATGGATAAAGAGGGGGACAACCCGAGGTTGGTGTCGATGGTGCCGGAATCGAGAGCGGGGACAAACACAGGGAGACATCGCGATGTACCCAGGTTTGGGGCTCTCCATAGAGATAACACCCCTAGTCCCGCTGAGCTAGCTATAAGCAATAACTCTGGCTACAATGAATGCTCCGTGAGCTGTTTGAGAGGAAGGAGAAGAGGGCTCTAGGCCAAAATATCTCCTTGCTCTCTCTATGTGGGTGAAGTGTAGTAAATGTGGCCGTCGTCCCCCACGCAGGAGGGGTTCCCGGGGCTCTTATAGGTCGAGCCCGGGGTACTAAGGTAAATGTACAGTAGGGGAGGACCCACCTGTGAGCCTCAGGCCACAAGCTGGGACCCTCATGACGTATACTCTCCGGCTGACCCGGAGTAGACTTGCGGCTCTCCATACCGCTGGCTCGTAGGTCTTGCGTAGTGAATACTGCCCCCGCGTACTGAACAGTGAAATGGAGTACTGAACAGTGGTCCGGAGTACTGAACAGTGGAGCTGGGAGCTTGGTCTTGTCGGCCTGTTCGCGTGATCGGCGTGGGAGGGGAAAACACGTCCCTGACAGGCCGGATCTTCTGGGATTGAGCATTGATGACCTCTTACCAGGTGTCCGACCTGGGACAGAGTCAACTCTTGATGCTTAGCTCGGATGGAGTTGTGTCTTCTTCGGCCGGATAAACTTAGGTAAGGCCAATTGCGCTCTCCTGGAGAAATCGGCCTCCGACCTAATCAGCTCGGCTCTCTAGAGATTTGTCTTGTGCTTGCTTGATCTTGCTCTAGATCGGTGATCCTCAGATCGGTGATCTTCAGGTCGGCCTTGATTAGATCGGCCTTTCTCCGAATGACGATCTTTAGGTCGGTCCAACTTAGCTCGGCCTCACTTAGATCGGCGATCATCAGATCGGTGGTCTTTGTCTTGAAGTAATGTTTCTCCTGGGTGACCCTACCCGGGGGTCATTCCCACGACATTATCACCTGAAGTCACGGAGGCCCCGCCGAACTAAATGATAGCGGAGCCTGCACATGATCCTCCCATACTTCTGTTGAGTCTTCTGTATCTGTTTTGCTTTGCTGAACGATTGCTCTCAATTGGCCGACTGCTCGCAGTATGCCGATTTCTCTTGTTTTAGTTCAGATGCTTCTCAATCGCCCGATTACAAACCACGCTCGGCCGATTGCTCTTGTTGATTTTTCTGATTCCCTCTTCCACTTAGCCGATCTGGCCAACGGTTGCTTTGACCAAAATGTTGACTGAAACTTGCCGCTTCAAATTCGCTGCGGAATACGGGGCGACGTGCCACGATTGATGTGACATAATGGCCGCCTCGGGCCATACGCGCACGTCCTTTCCCATCCGCGGGATCTTTTGTGCTTCAATCTTCTATTGCTCTAGCGATACACGAGGCCACACCGGTCGCAGAGTTGCCGCGCCGGATCCCACCACCACCCCTTTGCCCAATAAATAGCCAAGAGGGTGGGGATCTGGATCGCCCCCGCCCACTTCATCTTCTTTTCCTCGCGCTCTTGCTCCTCTTCTTCCGCCGCTGCCGCGACGTGCACCTCACCACTGTTGTCGAGGTCTGGATCTCTCCTAACATCCTCCTCCCTCTGCTTCTCGCTGCTCACCGCCGCCATCGCCAATGCTCATCACCGCTGTCGTTGGAGGACGCGGCTCTCGGTGCCCGCCGCCGCCGTCGTCTTCGTCTTCGTCGTCCTCCACCACGGATTCCAATGCATCAATGAGGGACCAAGACGCCGCCGCATTCGGCATGCTGGTGCCGGGAAAGGCTCCAACGTCCGCGAGATGTACATCCTTCTCCTCCGCCACGTGCGCAAGATCCCGGCAAACATCGAGTTCCGCGTTCTCGGGCCTGAGCTGGTGCCGGTGCCCAACGCCGGCGAGCGCGTCATCTTCCTCGCGCACTTTGATCGCAGGTTTGGACTTCTTGTAAGCAAAATTTTCCTTGATTTTCTTGTTTTCTTCCGCTTGCAACCACACCACCTTGTGCGAGGGCTACCTCGGAGTGCGGACAACTGTTGCACTATGGAAAAGGCTCTTTCATCTGCGCTCCTTCCGAGTGGGCACTGGAGTATTCGCCCCAGATCCAGAGGTTGGGCCTGACAAGGAGGTGAAGGTGACAGCCGAATGCGGAGCCACTGTAATTTACATTAACCGATCCGGCACGTACCCCCATCCTCAACCGCTGCAGTCTATCAAAGACTGGAAAATGGGATTTTTCTACGTTCGGACATCAAAGGGCTAGGCCGACTACCTGAACCTGTCAGACTTCTATCTGCCACCGCCGACCAAACATAATTGGTCTGAGAAACCCGGGCACGGTGATACCGATCTGGACGCCCAAGTGGCTCGGATCGCCGACCTGATGAGTGAAGGATTGCGCCCTGCCGACCTGGTTGCGACCTGGATCTGCTGCCGAGTGCTCCCACTGCAGCGCCGATGCCATAAGATCTGCGACATGAGCAATCGGCGGGATCCGACTCGGATCTCCACCTTTCGCATAGATGAAAGTGAACTGGTCAAGTGGGTGCAGATCGACGCTGATCTCGTTGATCCCTTCAGATTTGGGCTGAAAACTTTCAGTCGGGCTCGTCCCCCTCCCACGGCATGACTCTGCCTCCGATCTCTTGCTACTTGTGTTCTGCTTTCTTTGCTTATTCTGTCCGACTGCTTTCGCAGAAATTCATCGGCTCAGGAGCTATGAAAGATTGGCAAGCTCTCTCTGCCTACCATCCCAATCGCGACGCCGAGGACACCGATGACTTGGAACTGGAGCCGGAGTCGGAGCCTGAGACTGAGGCCCGCACCGCCAGCTTTGATCTTGGTATCAACCGGACGGGTACGTACGATTCCTTCATGCAACGCTTCATGGAGTAGTGGGATAATAGCGATGCTAATGATGCCCCTGGTGACTACGGTGCAGAGTCCCGCCCGACTGCACAGGCGGTGGTTGAGGAGAAACGCCCGCAAGCGCACCCCACTCCTGGTACTTCCAAGGTTCCCAAGATGAAAAGCTCCCATGGTCCAAGGGGACAAGCTCCGTCTCCGGCTGCCCCTAGA